>CM070561.1:55664556-58157482 GCA_036346405.1 Phyllostachys edulis | reverse complement strand
TCGATAAGTCCGAGACATTATCGGGTTAGAGCACGGTACTCTTTTCGATTTGATTCACGACTAGTTGAGAGTCTCCTCTCATGAGTAGTCGACGAATCGAGAGCGCTTTCATTGCTTTCGTATGCCGCCTAGCAAACCTTCAGATACATCACGTTGTTAGTGGCCCGAAAGTTTAATTGTATGGCATACTTTAAGGTCTCTCCGGTAGGAGATACCAGGACCACCCTAGCCCCCGAGCCACTTAAAGTAAGCGACCCGTCAAAGTACATCGTCCACTGATCGTGGGAATCGTACTAGGGATCCTGAACAGGTTCAGGATTTGTCCATTCGACGACAAAGTCTGCCAAGATCTGGGATTTAACGGCCGTTCGGGACACGAAATGGATGTCGAACTCCCCAAGTTCGACTGACCATTTTGCCATGCGTCCCGCTGTTTCCCTATTCTGGAGGATCACTCCCAAGGGAAACTCAGACCGCACAACTATTTTGTGCGCCTGAAAATAATGCCGCAGTTTCCTCGAAGATATGAGGAGGGCATATAGAAGCTTTTGGACCTGAGGGTAATGCTCCTTAGGCCCGTGTAAAACTTCACTTACGTAGTAAACCGGTCGTTGTACGTTTTCACGTTCCACGACTAGTACTGCGCTCACTGCCTGTGGCGTGGCAGCTAGGTAAATTAAGAGTGTTTCATCTGGTCTTGGAGAGACCAGAATAGGAGCACTCATAAGGTACCTCTTGACATCCTCAAAGGCAACGTTTGCCTCTTTCGACCACTCAAAACCTTCGTGTTTCCTAAGAAGTTTGAAGAAAGGTAGTCCCTTTTCTCCTAGTTGTGCAATGAAACGACTTAAAAGCCGCCATGCACCCGTGAGTTTGGACTTCTTTCCTTGTGGTCGGAGGGCACATTTGGAGAATGGCCTTTATCTTTTTTCGGATTTGCTTGATTCCTCGTATAGATACTAGGAATCCAAGCAATTTTCCTGAAGAGATTCCGAACACACACTTCTCAGGATTGAGTTTTAAGCGATTTTTTCTGAGGTTGTCGAATGTTTCTTGTAGGTCGGTAATATGATTAAGTCCGTTCATGCTTTTAACGACTAGATCATCAACATAGGCTTCCAAATTTCGGCCTAGTTGAGATGAAAAAGTCAATTGCATCAAGCGTTGAAAGGAAGCACCAGCATTTTTTAGACCAAATGGCATTTTTACATAGCAAAATATACCAAATAGTGTAATAAACGCAGTCTTTTCTTCATCGTCTAGACACATATTGATCTGGTGGTATCCAGAATATGCATCTAGAAAACTTAACATCTCACAACCTGCAGTAGAATCAACCAACTGATCGATGCGAGGTAAGAACTTGCCTCACCAAGTCGGACCGCCTTAGGGGGACTCGGACGCCGAGGTAAAACTCTCGTCGTGTTGTGAGTCCACACAGGTGTAATCTGGTCAAATTGACCCTTGTCCTTTGAGAGGGTAGACTCCTCTCTTGGGCGTCTTGTTGTGGGGATATGGATCCTCCTCAACTCCATCGTGACATTGTCTCCACGGATCTGCGGGAAGATCATCGGAGGCGGCGAAGACGATCGGATGAGTCATCACTCGGCTCGTAATCGAAACCGGCATCCATGTCGACGTCTGCGTAATCTACCAAGTCAAACCAGTTCTCCTCGTTCCATTCTCCTGCCATGAGTGCATGAGATTTGGAAAACAGAGAGTATGTTGACAAGAGATTACCGGAAGATCCCCACGGACGCGCCAACTGTCGGTGTTTTAGAACCGATCTACGTAAAGATTGTTTGATTCGGGGTCTCCTAGAATGAAATCACGCAGAGAGATTGACACGGGGATTTTATATGAGTTCGAGCCTTCTCGAGAGAATAATAACCCTACTCCTGTGTGTGTATGGTATTGAGTGTATTATGAACAATCAGGGGAAAAACTCAGACTATTACAGATGATAGTGCTTGTATTTCTGATGGCCCCATTCCCTCTCTGATTGCCGCCTTTATATAGTACGTAAAGGAGCGGCAGTTTCTCCAAGTGAAGCGGTGCCTCATCACATCCTGTAACGGACGCACGTTGGTAGTAATCACCGGCGTATTAACTCGTCCACGTCGCCTATGACTATATACCGAGATAATGGAGCATTACGTGCTATTACTTGGCGAGTAACAACAGTATGATATTGTTTGAATCCTTAATCAATTGGCCCTACTTATGCAGAGGTTTAATTGATCATAAGGTGGTCATAAATGACCTAGTCGTAGAAGAACCTACGACTATGAGGTAGTCGTAGCAAGACTTACGACTATGGGATAGTCGTAGCATAACTTACGACTATGGGGGTGGTCGAGAAGAACTTACGACCACCCCAAGAGGCTCTTTCCTTATAACATTTAAGGGGTATACTCAGGGACCATATGACGTCATATTTACTTGGTTAAGGAGTTATAGATAAAAGATAAAATGAGGATTATTATATCCTCGTCAATATACATATCTGACACACACACACACACATATATATATATATATATATATATATATATATATATATATATATATATATATATATATATATATATATATAAAGCAATTTAAAGGCACAAGCAACCACTACTTAGAGATTTTATAGAGAAGAGATCATGAATGGAATGATAGGACCACAGGGGCGCAAGGGAGGAACTTGACCGACATAAATACGGTTACACAAACAAAAGTGAAATGAATGGCGAGAGGCAGGTGAAGAGGTATTGTAGTAGTTTTTGACTCATTTGGTCTTGTAACTATCACAGACGGTTCCTTAGGACAAACCGTCTGTGATACATCAGCTATCACAGATAGTTTCATCCACAAACCGTTTGTGATAGTTAACTATCACAGACGGTTATGAGTTAATAACCATCTGTGATAGTCTGCATCACAGACAACTCAAAAACCATCTGTGATGACCTCATGTCATTGACTATCACAGACGGTTTTGGTTCGAAAACCGTCTGTGATGACCTCATGTCATTACTGACCCATAAATCGCACGGCTGACTTCTGGCTATGCGTGATGACCTTTTCTGTAGTAGTGCGTTAGGATCATCGCTATATCGCTGTTTATTCCCAAGTCCACATCGATGACAGGCTGCTTCAACGCTGCTCCTTAATTTAGCCAAAAAAGGGTCAATTGATAATATGCCACCCAATAGAATGACCTTCTCACCTTTGCCATTATATAGATTGCAATCCTTTATTTGCCACTCCATACAATTTTCAATCATTCTTTTGCCACTTTGGACTTTTTAACTCATTTTCCATTTTTCAAGCCAGTGAAAAGACCGGAATGCCCCTGACCTTCCCCGTCCGAGCACGAGCTGGTCTGGTCGGGTTCGATCGCCCTCACAAACCCTCCACACGACTGGGTCAAATGTCTTGACTCAAGCCACTTCATTGCTCTCGCCACTTCTGCGCACTCCCTCTCGAAACCCTAGCTCCACTCTCATGCGCAACGGCGGCCAAGGCGACTTGAGGACTCCGGCGGTGTTGTGCGGCGGAGCAGCTTCCCTAGGTTAGTTAATGGATCCGAAGGCAAAGCAGCTTGCGTAGGTGAGTTGACCCACTCCCGCGCGTCGGCGGGCAACCGCGACATGGATTCGAAGGATATCCCCGCCGGGTTAGTTGCAGTTGCTTCTATGCTTCAATTTTATTTGCTTCTGTTTGTGATTCGGAGAAGGGAAAGCAGGATCGTAGGAATATAGTAGTTGGATTTTGATTCAATTTTCCCCCTTTCGAGTAGGACTGATCCAGAAAGGGTGTTTAGTATATCCGTGATAGTTGGCCCGTATGATGCTAGGCATCTGGATGGTAGCAAGACGAGATCTGAGGGTCAGAGCTTTGAATGGATTGTTGACTCCCGTGGGTATACACCTGAAAAGTTCTCGCATCAGTTGGGTGAGAGGATCATATGTGGTTCTTGTCAAGATGTGCAGCTGTGGTGCATACACAGGGACAGTGGAGAAGAGTTGCTCATTGAGAATGCAATTTAGTTGTGTGATATTTTTTTGACACGATGGAGAGCAAAATTTGTGCCATTTTATGTTGAAATTGTCGACAAGAAAGGGAGTGAATCAAGACCAGTGCTGGATGAAATAAAGGGAGTGAAGCAAGAAGTTAACTCCAAAAAAGAAGAAGTGACATGTGCTCATCAGAATGGAGTTACTATAATGTGGGTCACTTAACTGTCAGATTTAATGTAAGGGAATGTAATGTACTGTCACTTATGTAATGTGTTGAACAAGTGTTATTTGGTGAAGTCCCATTGTTATGGGAGGAGAACTAGTGTCATCTGGAGAACTACTGTCCGATTTGATGTAAGAGAATGTAATGTACTGTCACTTATGTAATGTCAACTTGTCAGGTTTCCTTCATCGAGTCTGCTTCCTTGATGGGAATTGTCTCACCGTCAACTTTTTAAGCAATGCTTCAGCTAGTGCTAATAATTTTTCACCTCCACTGCTAAAGGATACCTGCTAAAGTATAATAGCACATACAGAACAAATTGAAGATAATTTTGTCAAATAATACTGCATACACATCCTCGATGTACTTGTTTTAGCTAGTAGCTATAGCATAGAAATTAGCAAGTATTGCTATTAGATATTTAATTCAATGCTTGTAAGATGAATAACCGGGATCAGGGCAGGGACAAGTTATTGCATTGCATCAAATGGATAAATAAATCACATCTTACAAAACTGGAACTTCTGTGTGGATTGTGCTCCCTGCTAACAATCAAGCATATGGTTGTTAGAGTCAAATTCTGATTGTGAGATTGTCTCATTGTTCACTGAAATTTCTGACAACCACTTAGTGCATACAGACAATCATTCAGTAATGCATACATTCAAACCCAAAAGGGATAACCAAACTCATACATGCAGACATTCAGTAATGAAATAAAAATAACCATTCAGTAATGGGATCCCTTCAGTAATGCATACATGCAGCCATTCAGTACTGAAATAAAAAGGGACAGTAATGCATTCATTCAGAGGATCCCTTCATTCAGACCCAAAAGTAACCAAACTCATACCATTCAGCAATGCATTCATTTAGGCCCAAAAGGGATAACCAAACTCACACCATTCAGTTCTTACAGCACAACTAGGACATCTTCCCTGACCATACAACTACTTGAATAATAGCACCATCACAAGTAGCACAACTAGGACCACATTCACTACACACACAAACTTCACAATTTTGTCCCCCTCCTAGGTTCTGCCTACCCATCTTCATATCAGCAATGTACTCCTTCAACTCTGTTATCTCCTCTTTCAGGGATTTCACATCTTCCCTGACCTTGTCAGACAACTCAAAAAGTTCTGGAATTGCATCCTCGGGGTAGGTATTGCCCATGCTGAGTTGACCGGTCTCAACAAGGTAAGCTTGATATCGTTCGAGCCACATGAAGAATGTGCATTTACCGGGCATCTCCCAAACATTAAGAAAGGGTACAAATCAACGAGGGCTAAAACCGAATCAAGAATGGATGTCAATCAACAAGATGCCAAACATCAAGAAGGGGTACTTACATTAGGCTCATTCCTCGGACACTTGAAGAACCGCTTGCGAGGATTGGCCTTAGTGTTCGAGACGCGCTCAACAACCTCGTATTCCTCGCATACGGAGCATAGAATCAGGGGAAGACCCGTCGGTCCATGCTTCGGCTCCGTGCCCTTGCTTGGTCGCACCGAGGAGGACCCCTGAGACATGGCCGTCATCTTCCTCCGCGGTAGCACGCCGCCGGTGTGGTGAAGCCGCCGAGATCGCCACCACGAGCAAGCACGTCGTCGGCGTGGTGAAGCCGCCGAGGTCGCCGCCACAAGCTAGGGATTGTGGAGCTAGGATTGCAAGTGGAGGGTTTGCGAGGGCGACCGAGCCCGACTGGACCAGCTTGTGCCAGGTAAACTGACTGAGAGGGCATTTCGGTAACTTCCGGTGGAGGGTAATTGGCCTGAAATATGAAAAAATGAGTTAAAAAGTCCAAAGTGGCAAAAGAATGATTAAAAATTGTATGGAGTGGCAAATAAAGGATTGCAATCTATATAATGACAAAGGTGAGAAGGCCGTTCTATTGGGTGGCATATTATCAATTGTCCCGCCAAAAAAACGGCACAATGTTTGGACGTATATGGACGACAATATTTGGACGTATATGGACGCCGCAACACGCCACCTTTGCCGTTCGAACGTACCAAACAGCTGCATGATTTCATATTCAGGCGCGAGAAGGAAAAGGATTCAAGTGTCGCGTTAGTGGCATCTCGAGCACCAAACGCTCAAACGTAGCAGATAGACGGAGACAGGGAGGCGGAGAAAACCCCACCAGACGCATGCAACCGAACAGAACGGACATGAGTATTAAAAATGAAAGCGCTCACATGCATGCATGGTTAGTATAACTTACAGCAAAGGATTAGGCTAATTCTTCTGAAGAACAAATGCTGGCCAATTTTAAGATCCTTCAAGCCGCATCCTTGGCTCCTGTTCACACAGCTAGGATAGAATCCTAATGCTACTTATGCTTATCATATCACGTTCTCAAGTAGTTGTTGATTTGCTCGTGCGGTCCACTTCGGAGTTACAATTATCGGGAGGACAACAGCGAACCTATTCATTTTCATTGCGAAGACTCAAGAAGGGCAAAAAACTTGAAAGGGCATCCATGGTCAATGCAAGCAATGGTTAATTGGGTACCTGTGATGGGATCATGGCACCCATGGTCAATGCAAGCAATGGTTAATTGGGTACTTGTGATGGGATCATGGGACTACGGGAGTAGTAGAAGGGATCAAGGGGCTAGGACTTGGTCCGTTCAAGATCACATCACAGTACATGCCAACGAACGACCCAGCAACCAGCCACGCGGTTGACTGATTCTCCTCCAGCGGCAAGCGCCATTACCGTAGTAGAAAATAGCACCGGCACTGCCTACTGGTCGTTTTCGCCTACGTGCACAACGGCTGAATTGCACGAGAGAATGGTCTCTTCAGTTGCTAGGCTACTACTTGCCAGTTCGGTAGCTCTTGTGTGAGCCATCGGTGTCGAATCATGGTGTTATGAACAGTGTTGCCGGGTCCTATATGTAGCAGCAAAACAAAGCAAGAGATGTTATCGGAGCGGCCGCATCGACAGATCGGCCCCAGTGGAGGATCGATACTGGATCGACGGTGCCGGGGAAGACGACGAGGTGGCTTGCAGGCAGCCTCTCTGGGAATTCTTTTTCAGACAATGCCTCCCTGGAAATCGAAGAACAGCGAGGAGAAAAATTCCGTAAAAGGAGAAGACGACGAGCAAGCAATCTCGCTTGGACAAGGCCACATGAGCTACAGAGGCTGTGCCTTTGCTTATGCCCGAACAACTACTGGCTTTAGATTTGATGCTCCCATCAACCTACCCAAAAATGTTCAGCTGCAGCCTGCAGGTTTTGATCCCTGACGTACGGGAATGAAAATCTAGTAGTTTTGGAGGTGTTTATTGCAAAACCGAAGCATCCTAAATCTCAGCCTTACCTGCCCCCATCGGACGGTGCACGTGAGGCGTAAGCGTAAGCGGTGCGCCGGTTTGCACCGGATTCGCCTGCCGCCGCCGGCTCGGGACTGGACATTTTGGCCCGTACGCCACGCACACCCCAGCCAGCCACCACCGGGCACCGTCACTGCGGCACCGGCCGTGTCCCGCTCGTGGTCCGCGTCCGGTCTGGGTGGTTGTCGAGAGCTTCGGCCTCGCGGCGGCGGGGATGATGATGATAGTGACGTACAATGTGAACGGGCTGCGGCCGCGCGCGGGTGGCGCAGCATGTCTCATTCCGCCGCCTCCTCGACGCCCTCGACGCCGACATCATCTGTTTCCAGGTCCGACCAATCGCTAATCCCTTCCTTCCTGCCGCCAATCTCACACGCCCGATTAGCCATTTAGTCTATCACATGTCTAAACCCTAGCTCTTAATTGTCTGTGCTTGCCCACTAAATGTTAATACTTCACTCGCTACAATTCCTTCCTATTGATGTAATCGATCGCACTGTTTATGCTCCACGAAATTCGAATACGCCAAGTTTGTGTCGTATCGCGATTGTCGTTTGACTTTCGTAAAAGATCAGGATGTGCCTTCTTTATTACTTATTATTTCTGAATTGATAAAAAAAAATTGTTTCGTGGTGGACACAACGCATTTTATGTTCGCTCAAGCACATAGAGTTACTAGATGAAGTGGGGTTAGAGCATCTACAATAGTCCATGTCAACTGTTACTAAGGGATTGCCATATCAGCATTTAGGTGATGTAGAGGAGAGAATGTGAGGAAAGAAGGTGAGGTTGTTTCTAGATGAAGAAACTAGCAAATTGTTAATACCAAGACACAAGAAACAACCAAATACTCTATTAGAGACTTACTTGTTACCTAAACGCGTTTTGTGGGTCCCACTGTCTTAAAGCAAAATATACACCAGATCATTTGTGCATCTCGACTTCATTATTGATATGATAAATGAGTCAAAACATATAGACCACAAAGTTGTACCCCATTGTTGATTATCAAGAATCACGCACACTTGTAGCAATTAAAGTCTTAGATACAAGCTCAAGAAACAATCCATTGGAATGCTTGTTTCTTTTTATTAGATTGAATACTCTCTCTGTGATTCTTGAGTAACAACAATGGAAACAAACTATTGGTCAATAGTTTGTTTCTCATTTATCATATCATCTAACGGAAGCCAAGAAGACGGGCTGCACAAGATCCGTAGATTTTGTTGGTAGGCGATGGGACCCACAAATGAGTGTTTAGGTAACAACTAAGCCTCCAATAGAGTTTTTGTTGTTTCTTATGTCTTGATATTAACAATCTGATAGTTTCTTCATGTAGAAACAGCTTCACCTTCTCTCCTTCACATCATCTAAAAGCTGATGTGGTAACCTTTTAGTAACAGCTAAGATGGATTGTTGTAGATGCTCTAACTGTATCGATGTTTGGTGTACTTTAGGAGACTAAATTATCGAGGCGGGACTTGTCTGGGGATGTCATAATGGCCGAGGGATATGAGGCCTTTATTTTGTGCAATCGTACTTCCAAAGGGCGTGGAGCATGCTTTGGTGAGTTGTTATGAACTCATGGTGATTAACTAGAGTATTCTGATCGGTTGAGTTGTTGTCTTCTAGTGATGCATTGTTTGTTGGAGATGTTTTTTTTTCTTCCATGCGTCACTTTGTTGTTTAAGTCATTCTGAATGTTTCATCACAGATTGTTGATTAATTTTGTATTGTAGGTGTTGCGGCGTTTTGCCGGGTAACATCAGCATTTCCAGTCAGGAGGTTGCTTTCCAGTAGCAGCTGAAGAAGGCTTTACTGGAGTACAGGAGTTTGCAAAAGATAGTGAAATTATTGGGGATTTCGTTCTTGAAATGCCTGTGGGAGAAGAGGTTCTTGGTGAATTAACAAGAGAGGACCTGCTCAGGGTGGACAATGAGGGGCGGTGTGTCATCACTGATCATGGACATTTTGGTAAGCCGCTTGTTGCGTTGAAAGGAAGACAAGATAACGGCCATGCAATATGTCAATGTTTTTTATTGCATATTTGATTTCTTCTCTGTATGTGATGATATGTACTGCACCATTTGTGTAGTTCTTTTTAATATATATGGCCCAGCTGTTGAAGAAGACGACAAAAATCGAGTTCGTTTTAAGCTACTATTTTACAAGATATTGCAGGTACTATATATATATATATATATATATATATATATATATATATATATATATATATATATATATATATATATATGTGTGTGTGAGAGAGAGAGAGAGATGTTAATAGCTTAGTTAAGGGACTTTTCTTACACTGTTCTAGAAACGACGGCAATATCTGTTGGCTCTTGGGAAGAGAGTTTTTGTTGTTGGAGATTTGAATATTGCTCCTTCTCCTATAGTTAGGTGTGATGCCCCACCTGGATTCGAGAAGAAAATGTAAGCTCTTTTCCTTTTCTTTTATAGTGAGATTTGCTTGCACTATAATAAAATTCCGGGGCAAAGATTTTCCGACTTGCACGATTTCAAGAAATAAAAATAAAAATAAAATAATAACCTCAACAGTATTACTAAAGATATCAATCTGTTTCATGAGAAAATGTTGCTTTATATGCTCTGGTGATATTTTTCTCTGCATAATTGTAAATTTTGTTTAAATATCTGTTGTTGGTGCTGCATTAATGCACGATATGTCATAGGATAGGGTGATGCAATTGATTAACGGCATGAGAAGCATGGTAGGAATCGTGTCTAAAAAAATAGGAGACATTTCGAGTGAAATTCCATCTACAGGAAATATCAAACTGCAGGTAAAAATCAAAATTGAAATGTCAAACTATCAGCTAGAATTTGAATTTAGACCGAAAATTGCTGGGCTAGTCCGAGGCCTGGACCGACGCTGGCTCCGCCCCTGCCAGCAAGTTTTGCTGTGTATGGCGCTTATTATAGTAGGCTAGGCTGTGATGCACCTACCTGGACGATAGTTGGTTTTGAATGTTCAGTTCTACATAGCTTATCAATTTGAAAGACAACCATTTCTGGTTTGGATAAAGTACATTATTCGTCTCTGAACTCTTAACCTTGTTTATTGTTCGTCTCTTAATTATAATACCAGATAAAACACATATTCTAATTGTTAATACCGTACAAAAACTATCATTTATTCATTTGACGGCTGTTCCGTCCTACGTGAAAAAAGAAAATGTTCCGGTGCCACAAACACGTCCACGCTGGCGATCCTGTACGGCCTCGCGCTCGCCTTCGCCGCCTTCCTCGCCCTCGCTCCCCGCGCCCTCGCTCTCGTCGCCCGTCGCCGCGTGGTTCGACGGCTTGCTCGCCTCTGCGTCGCCATACCGCGCGCAGGTCTCCAACTTATTCTCCCCCTATTCCCCACCAACTCCTCCCCGAGGGAGAGGGAGGTGTCGGCGACGTCGAAGCTCGGGCCGAGGTTGTGCGTCATGTCATCGTACAGGGCAGCGCGTTCTCGCCGGCCAGGCCGACCCCGGCCGCAGCGCGTGCACCGTGACGAGCTTGGCGGTGTCGCGCCACCAGCACACCTCGCGCTCCTTCTCCTGCAGCTTCCTCTGCGTGCGCTCCAACGCCGTCTCCAGCTGCGCGATTCGCTCCTCGTGCAGCGACTGCAGGAGCTCGTGCAGCCTCCTCTCCAGCTCGCGGGCCGACACGCCGCCGTGGGGTGGGCTCTCCCCCTCCCCGCGCTCCTCCTCGCCGTTGTCGTCGTTGTCTTCGTCTTCTTTGCTACCGTCGTTGTCGACACAAGTGGGCGAGTGGCTCACGGAAGTGGCATCGCTCTTCGCCTCAGTCTGCGAGGATCGATCAGAATTCAGCATACTATACCTTGTCAGATTGGCCTAGCTAGAGCACGTTGTAGTTGTAGCTACACAATACCTGTAGTTGTGTGGTAAAGGACTTGCAGCGGCAGGGCGCATGTGCAACGGCGACAAGGACGATGCGCCCGCGGCCGTGCCAATCTTCTTCCTCCACCAAAGAGGAAAACGACCGGCCGGCAACTCCGGTGCCGTCGCACTCGCCGGTCTCACTCATGGGAGGTTCCACGGCCACATCGCCCGAACTGTTTAATGTTCAACCATCCACACACCCACACAGGCACGCACGCGCATATCGATCGATCACTACCACTGCACTACAAACATTTTGGCCATCACAGGCAAAGACTCATTCAACAAGCTCTGGTACTTCCAAGCAGAACCAGACATGAGACACTCAGAAGGCAAGCAAGTAATGAACAGATGATACGTATTATTAGGATGATAAAATCATTTACTTGAACAGAAGATTACATACATTACATGGGGATGGGGGGCTTCATCACCATTGGTAGATGAATCGGAAAATATTTAAGCTGCTAAGGTATTCCCTCTGTTCTTTTTTACTTGACTTCCTAGAATCTGTGCCATCAAACTTTCTAAAGTTTAGCCACCAAAAAATTTAAAACTATCTAGATTGACTACATAAAAATTATATCATTAGATTTGTCGTTAAAAATACTATCATAATATTATAATTTTATTACTACATCTTAATGTAAAGTTATAAAAAGTAACGGTCAAAGTCGCATCTCGAAGATCACAAAAAGTCAAGAATGTCAAGTAAAAAAGAACGAAGGGAGTACAAAATATGCTGTGGGGGATCCTTCAGATTTTACATTAACAAAATGGGAAATCAACAAGGGGGTTTGAAATATATCCATCTTCAGCTAGTCGATGATGCACAAACGACGACGATTAAACAACATCAAACTAGGACACTCCGGAATCAGCAGAAAATAAGCAGCACCTGTGCCTGACACCATCAGCTTCCATGCTTCACCACCACATCCTACGCGCAGGTAGGGATGGAAACGAATCAAATACGAATCGAATAGTCCCGAATACGAATACGAATCCCTATTTTTAAAACGGATACGAATACTAATCCCTATTTTTAATACAAATTCGAACATTCTCGAATACGAATACGAACCGAATGTCGTAACGAATACGAATTCGAATCGAATATGTACTCAATTCGGTCGAATGCGAATATCCTACAACTTTTGCGACAAATCTCGATAGAACAAATAGTATTTGTATTCGTATCCGGGAAAAAACGGATAGTATTTGTATTCGTTTTTCCCGAATAGTATTTGTTTTTTCGGATACTATCCGGTTTTTTTCCGGATACGAATAGCACCGAATACGGATACGAATATTATCCATCTTTTTCCGGATACGAATAACACCGAATACGGATATGAATACTATTCGAATGCGGATTTTAATTACCATATTTGCATTTTCTCAGATACGAATATCGGATAAAACGAATTATCCTTTACCATTTTCCATCCTTACGCGCAGGGGCGTACACAACCAAGAATATTCACATGGAGATAGATATGTACAGGAATGAGCAGAAACTGGAAATATCAAAATAAATTTGCAGGATTTTTTTGTGCCATCCTTTTCTTCTTACCGCTACCTTCTCCATTGCCATCATACCAAAAGACTCTTCCAAGAACGACTTGCCGCCGTCTCAGTTGATGAGATCGCAGACCCAGCCAACATCGGGGCCTCCAGCTCCGGCGGCGGCGTTGCTGCTCCGCGTCTCCGCCTTGACGTCAAGCACCAGACGCTCCATCTGGGTGCGCAGCTCCGCCATCCTGCCCAGCTCCGCCGCGCCCTTGGACAGCAACAGCACCAGGCTCGCGCCCATCCCGAGGCTCGCCAGCGACACCTCCGCCGCTGCCTTCTTCCCTGCACGACAACCAGCCACACCACACCATTCGCCACATTTTGGTTACGTGAAGCTGGTGGCACCAACAATAACAGCACAACACCGGTCACGAATCCACCAGTTCGCCAAAGACACGTACCCAGAGAACTCCGAGGCGACTGGCGAACCTCTGCTTGGCTGCCCACCACCTTTGGCGCGGCCGCCCCCCTCGCCTCCTCCTTGGCCGCATCCTCTCCGGCGGCGTCCTCCTTGGCTGCGCCGCTGGAGCAGAGTTGGCAGAGAGAGTGCGGGAGAGAGTGAGGCATTCACGGAAGCGCGGACTCTTTCAGTCGTGCGACTCAGATGATTCGCCAGCGTGGAAACGCTTGGGTGGCACAGGGAAACGAAACTAAGGTCCACGTGGTACGAAACCAGCCTCAACAAGATAATATGATGGTTTTTTGCACGGATTAGCATTTCGAGTGTGCATTCTATCCGGTATTACACTTTAGAAATAAACTTTTAACTAGATCAAAAATTCAAGGTCGAACAATGTACCTAATCCTTCTGGCTTTATGTACAGTTTTTTTAATACAAAGCTGCCTTAAGTTATACTTGCGTGCACTTTGAACTTTGAAGGAATACTGGTTGTAGTATATGCTTATACTGACCAATTGTGTTACTCCAACGTGCGGTATCATTTCTCAGGAAAGGGAAAATTTATAAACTTGAAAATGCCACAAATTTAAGGTTGCGTCTATACAACATTCGACTGATTTTTTCTTGAAAATCAGTCACTTTTTGAGCCATCAGATGGAGATCCAATGCCTCAGATATCACCCCCCCCTCTATATCCCCAATCCAATCTCACTTCCCACCTCTCTCCCTCTCTCTCACCAATCACAGAGCGCATCGGACGGCCTCTCTCTCACTCACCAATCACAAAGCGCATCCAAAGGCCTAAAAATTGAATGATTTCCAAGAAATTTTCAGTCGACAGATTTCTAGCAATTCCCCAAATTTAAATATGTCCAAGGATAGAACAGGCGAAAGCTGCTGTAGCGATGGCCTGGAAAGCAAAAGTATATCTATGGAAGAATTGCCAGCTGGTATAGCCGAGTCTAAAGGTGGTAACCTTCCTAGTGTAACGTGTAAGCAGAGAAATCTTGATGAATGGGCAAATGAAGGTTCAAGCGGCAACTCCTATAACAGTACTGCAACATTACAGCACCAGACAGTAAGAAAACTTCCTTTTCTGGCAGCAAGTCTATCAAACAAGAAGAATAAACGTAACTTATCCTCCCAACCAACGATCAAGTCATTTTTTTCGACAACCAGAGTCAAAGACCTGCCGAGATCAATGGCTTAGTTACTTCAATAGATACAGTACCTGATATGGATGGATTATGTTATGTTATCCAAAAGATGATAGTCTGCCAGAAAACATCCAGTGTACAACTTCAGCTGCCGATGACAAGGATAACTCAAATACATCCTGTTCACTTTCAACGGATAAGTGTAAGGTTGCAACATTGGAGTGGCAAAGAATACAACAGAGAATGAAGATGACCCTACCACTTTGCAAAGGACATCATGAACCTTGCATTCCAAGGTCTGTGAAGAAGGGTTCCGATATCGGTCGCCTATTCTATGTCTGTGCCCGTGCTCAGGTACTTAACTTCAGAAATTACTAAGTTCACATAAGTGGAAACAGCCATAACAGGCTGTGCACGATGTAAAGCATTTTTGTGAGGGGGTGTAAAGCATTATATTGTACTGTGACCACCATGTGTTCTATATTGACAGGGACCTGCATCAAATCCAGAAGCAAATTGTGGTCACTTTCAGTGGGCGTCTGTAAAATCCAAAGAGGAGCGCCAGTGACTGAGTTTTTTTACCGTGCAGATGAAGAATTCTTTCAGCACTCATTGTAAGTATTAGCAATTCCATACAATATGTGGTGATGCTTTTGTTGGACTGTTTAACTTAATTCTGTGCTAACTTATGATTTTTCCCCGTAGCCCTGGACACTTGTCAGTTTGGGCTTCCTTTGAGTCTGATATATCATCTGCTTTCCATGTTCTTGTTAGGAGCAAGATGGTCTTGATTCAGCTTTAGTTTAACCTTGTATAGTTGTATTTTGATGGTTACTGTACCCTCCTCCTTTGTTGTAACTTCGAAGTGAAACAAACAAAACGTGGCCTTCTGTTGGTTGGCTAACAATCAAATGCCACCTTGGAGCCCTCTTATAGTTTTGTTTGCTCGGTTCTGGCTAGCCTATCTTTGCAGCCACCATGAGGATATTTGTAATTGAAAAACTACTTGCGTACAAACCTGAAAAAAATCAACTGAAGTTAATTATGTTGTATTGTAGCCAATGTGGGAATTATTGACCTGAATCGTGTCAGTATTTTATAGTTGTGCCGCTGCACATCTCTATCAAGAAATAAGTGCCATTTGTGAAGGGAGAGCAACTGATATAATCTATTTCAGACTTCTTCGCATCGAAGGAAAATTATTTCTTCATCTCCACAAGGTGGCAAGCCAAGGCAGGTGTTATATAGTTTCTTTTTACAAAAAGATAGCATAGGGGCATATCTTTACTATTACAAAAGAAGTACTTGGTGGTGATAGTGAGTCTGTCATCTATCTCCATACCTCTTGAGTTGGTAGAATCTTTTATGGATAGATATGTGTATACATGCATACGTTACTATAAGGATCTTTTATGAACAATTAGATCATCTACGTATGTGGTTTGTGATAATACTCTTTATGGCTAGTTGATAGGGTGTGAATTATGTATGTAGCTTACAACTTTTAAATATAGGGATAATTACCTCATGTATATTTCTTTTCAAGTTTAGAACTTATATATGTTTATTTGAGATCCGTTGCAATGCGCTGGTACTCAGCTAGTATTAATAAAAGAAGCAACACGCAAGCTGCTCATCTATAGATGGGCATGTTGGATAAACTAGGATGATAAGCGCGCTGCGTTGCGTCCGTAGAGTGCATTGAGGGACCTCGATACGATTCTGAAAAATATAGGGGGGCTTTTCGCAAAAATAGAGCAGGGTCTCGACGTTATTTTGAAAAACATATGGGTTTTTTGTTAAAAAAAAACCGACGTAGAGGATCTTGACGTGATTTCTGAAACAACAAAGGGACGTAGAGGATCTTGACGTGATTTCTAAATCAACATAGGGCTTTTTGCTAAAAAAAAATAACGTGGAGGACCATGACATGATTTCAGAAACAACGGGGCTTTTTGCAAAAATACTTATGTGGAGGATCTGGATGTGATTTTGAAAACATTAGGGGCCTTTTCGTAAAAATACCACCATGGAATTTGATTTGACCAAAAAGTATTTGACCGACATTACCCTATTAAAAGCACCCTAGCAGTCTTTTCCTCTCGTGAAGTGTAATTTTGGATATTTGGTAGCTGGTCTTGTTCATTTTTGGATATTTGGTAGCTGGTCCTTCTCTTCATTTTTGGCCTTTGCACCCACGTTATTCTGAATTCTTTTTGGGGGAATAAAAATCTTTTTTGAGAGGATTTTGAGGAATATGAGTATGACCTGAACTTTCTTGGAAAGAAACTGTTTGCACCCCTTGATCTGGCATCGTGCTATAGTTCGCGGCAATATGATATGTTTACGTTGCTGGGCTCACATGGAAGGCATGATGAGCTAAATTACTCGAACTAACATAACACTGAGTAACTAACTGTCGTTGCATGATTCATCAATTTATTTATAGTGTATATCCATTATCTAATATTCCAATGTGTATGTCGTTTGGAGCAGTTGAAGGGGGGTACTAAGTTCCTTATGAAACGAAGCACCAGCTTTTAGGTGAACCTTTGCAAGCCAGATGATTGCAAGGAAGCACGGTTGAGTTGAGATTCCTTTTCTGTTGTGTTTTGGGGTTAAAACTTTAAACATGTCCATTGCGTATTTGCATAACATGATGAAGCTCGTGTGGCTCAGTATGAGCCAGCCTTCGTTTTTTTGTCCATCTGAGAGCTATTTGATCGACCCATAAGAGGGGTCGTTTTAACTAAAGATAACATGTTTAAAAGAAATTGGAGGGGAAGCAAGCAGTGTTGTTTCTGTATTAAAGAAGAAACAATTCAACATCTTTTTTTTTACTGCCCTTTTGCTCGTCTTGCTTGGTGGGTTGTTCAATGTGCTTTTAAGTTATCCCTCCCTGTGAGCATAGCACACATGTTCGGAAATTGGTTAGCCGGTATTCCAACAAATTTAAAGTCATAACTCCTGGTGGGAGCTAGTGCATTATGTTGGTCTATTTGGTGTTGTCGGAGTGATGTTATTTTTAACAAAAAAAATTATAACTAATTCATTGCAGGTTATCTTCTCATGTGGATTCTGGCTACGTGCTTGGGCAAAATTACAAACTTCGGCCCAGAAGGAGTGTATGGTGGATGGAAACCTAATATTGGAGTTTGTGACGAAGCAAATCTTTAATTTTCATGGGTGGCGGCTTAGTCACCGGATTTGCAATGTTTAAGTTTAGTTGTCATTTGTCTTGTGTTGGATGTAAGGCTTTTTGACGCTTTTCGCTAATTTGGTTATTTTGGTACTGTTGACCTTTTAATAAATGGGCTGTGTGCATCCATGATGCAGAGGCCAGGAGAGATTTTTTTCTCTTCCATTATCAAAAAAAAAAAAACCAAAATGGGAGAAAAACAAATCCTCGTGGTTCATGGTGGTCTGGATAAGGATCGTACGTCTAACCTGTGTTTTTTTGTGTGTGGAAAATATGAATCTTATTCACCGGTTCCAATCACCTACAGGCTGCTGACAAAGGCAACCTGACTACAAACTCTCATTAGTATTGCAGTGTGATTCCCATGGTCATTTTGACCTGCAAGTTACCCTTATCTACATACAAAGGCATCATGTATAAAATGTGCCAATTGAGATGTCCTTTTGGGTACATCCTGACGGAGGCTGAGAGTCCGAGGTACTAGTGTCCAGTGTGCCTTGCCATGTCTGCCAGTAGACCACATGCCTATCGTACTGTTGCTGCATGCCTGCAATATATGGAAACTAGAGCTTGAAAAGCCTAGTCTCAAATCGGCATACTTCAGTCTGGTCTAGCCTGAAAATTCATTTTTTGATTTAAATATATTATTTTAATTATTTTTTGGAATAAAAAAATAATATTTAATTCATTTCCAGAATTTAAAAAATAGATTTTCACTGTTTTATTCAATTTTTTTGGCTTTTGGCACGAAATTGTAGTCCCAAGTCCGGACTGGGTCGCCCGTAAATAGGTCTAATGGAAACGAATCCTCTACCGTCGAGAAGAAAATTCACACTGCATAGTGATACGCATTAGTCATTGGATTAAAAATGAAAGGCTTAATGTAGCATTCGCTGTCAAGAACTGTAGAGATTCTACTATAGCATCCGTTATCAGTCGCTTGCTGCTGATCAGACAGTGGAAATATGACCCCAACGTAGAGTACTGTAGTACCTCTGCATTTTACTCCTAACTGCAGAGGATCCTATTCCGCAATGTATGGCTTAAATCTGAATCCAGAAAAGTTTCAACCATTTGCCCGACATTATTGGGGAATTGATTATTTACCCCTCACTTAGATTGTTTTCAATAATATACCCTCATTCCCTGTGTAATTGTTTTTATACCTCCCGCTTAGTGTGATCCTTGGTAAAATACCATGTTTTCATTATTATAATAATATCCGGTGTTTTTTCTCGTTCTAGCCACGTGAAAAGTCCAAAATGCCCTTGCTCATGGATTTCTGGCTAATTCGGTGTTTCTTGTTTCTTGTCAACCAACCCGGAGTGGTGGACTCGACGACGCACGCCGCCTCCTGTCCTCTGACTCCAGCACTTGCCACCACTGACATCACCGCTAACCTCACCCGCCTCCATGCGTGCTACTCCCATCTCATTGTTGGGCGGCCGTCTTACTGCGGCGCCCCCACGCCATCGCGACTGACAACCCGCGCTTCATTGCCGCCAGATCGACATGGCTCGGTGGTGACCTCCACCCCTCCTGCATCCTCCTCACCCTCCTCCCGGTCCTATTCCCCTCCTTCCCAGCCCACATCCGCCACACGTTGTTTGTTGCCGCACATCGCCTCCATGCCCATGAGGCCACGCTCGATGGCGAGGTGGCCGAGTACCAGTCCACCTATGCCATGAAGCTCGCATGTGAGAAGACCAAGGACGGGGTCGCTGAGACGGCGGCCGAGGAGATATGCAAGATGTTGCGCACCACGTGGCGACCGACAAGTTGCGGTGGTGCGCCGTCGAGGCCACCGCCAAGTAGGTGCTCACGCCGATGCAGGCCAAGGAGTTCCTGAAAGCTATCGAGGACATGGCCGATAGGGTGGCGCGGCACAACGTGAGGTGGCACGCTCCCACTAGCTCTGTCTCTGTGCCAGTCGAGGCATTCGAGCGCATGCTTGCCAATGCCAGAGCAGACACAGGTGATGCTTGATGAGCTCGGGATGGTTGCTTCTTGGGAAACATGACACTTAATCCCTCTTTCTTCTCTTGTTTTGAATTCTTTCTAACACTTCAACATTTGTTTGGAGGAGTGTGAATGAGGATTTGTGACATTTGTTTAGAGGAACATGATTAGTATATGAGACCATTGTTGTTGGAGAGGATAATCGGTTGTTACCGAATCCCTTTGCATCTATTGTTGAAATTGTTGATATTGAAAGATGTCACTGATGCATGGTGAGCTGGGGTGGTGGAACGAGCGAGTGGAGAGGGAGAGAAGATTAGAGAGAGGGCAACATTGTTATTTCGCGTGACCAAAACAAAAAGAAAAAAAAACAAAGGATAATAATAAAATATAATTAAGCATTCATCTAAGTGAGGAGTATATTATTAATTATATCAGAAATGAGAGTATACGTTGAAAAGTCAAATAAGAAGAGAGTACATTATCAATTCCTCCGACATTATTCCATGAGCCTGGAACCTTCATCTCCAATCCTCCATGACACAATAATAATACATTAGCGTCCATAAGGCATCAACATATATACTGTGATATGACGCACCTATTTGTCGTTGTCCTTGTGGGTTGTGGCCCCGATCCTATCACCGTCTCGCCAATAAAGCCATCGCTTGGAACGAGTAAAGAAACAAACCAAACCTTCTTTCCTCTTCAAAAAAAGATCTTGTCCGGCCAGCCACTACCTCCACACCTAACGCCAGTTCAACCAACCAACGAAACCGAACTCACCATCGAAACGCACAAGACAAGAACACGCCTAGCTTGGCCTTGCTTCCTCCTCCCGATCGACCGGCCAAGCTCAGCTCCAGCAAAATCAACCATATCTTCACATGTGTCCATGGCTAGATAATCGACGCACTGATATTGTGATATAGTGATATTTTGCTGCCCAGGTCAGAGCTAGCCTGGTCCTTTATTTATAGGATTTTATCATCATGTCTTCCTCCAATAGCAACAGCTCTGGCAAGAACGGCAGCAACCCCCTGGAAGCCATGGGCGCCTTCTTCTCGGCGCAGGCCAACCGCCGCAAGCTGGTCACCAGCGAGAAGCAGGCGCTGGCCACGCGCCTCTCGTCGTCCGGCGAGACGTTCCCGGGGTCTGATCACCGGCCGGCCGACCGCAAGAAGTGGATGGCAGAGCTGGGGCCGGACAGGGTGCGCGTGCACCTGGTCGTGTGGCCGGGCACGCACGATTCGGCCACCAACAAGATCGGGATCCCCTTCGTGACCCGCCCCTTCGCGCAGTGCCAGTCGCTGTCCGTCTACGAGCAGCTCGCCACGGGGGCACGGGTCATCGACGTTCGCGTCCAGGAAGAGCGCCGCGTCTGCCACGGCGTGCTCGCCACCTACTCCGTCGACGTCGTGCTCGCCGACGTCAAGAGGTTCCTCGGCGAGACCGAGTCGGAGATCGTCATCCTCGAGATACGCACCGAGTTCGGGCGCGACGACCCACTGGAGTTCGACAAGTACCTCGTCGAGCAGCTCGGCGAGCACCTGATCCCGCAGGACGAGGCCGTGTTCCACAAGACCATCGCAGAGCTGCTCCCGCGGCGGGTCATCTGCGTGTGGAAGCCGCGCAAGTCGCCGGCGCCGAAGCCCGGAGAGCCGCTGTGGAGCGCGGGGTACCTCAGGGACAACTGGATCGACACGGACCTGCCGGACACCAAGTTCGATAGCAACATCAAGTTCCTGGGGCAGCAGCCGCCGGTGCCCGACCGGAGGTACTTCTACCGGGTGGAGAACACGGTGACGCCGCAGGCCGACAACCCGGTGCTGTGCGTGAGGCCGGTGACGCGGCGGATCCACGGGTACGCGCGGCTCTTCATCGCCGAGGTCTTCGCCAAGGGCCTCGGCGACAAGCTGCAGGTCTTCTCCACCGACTTCATCGACGGGGACTTCGTCGACGCCTGCGCCGGCGTCACCAAGGCGCGCGTCGAAGGCACCGCGTGAGGAAATCAACGGCGAGGTGAGAACGTCAGATCGATGCCACGTACGTACGCACTTCCGACTGATCAGGAGGAGGCGTGCGTCGTTCTTGGCCGGGTTCGCGCGCGCGGCGTGCATTTGTGCATGCGTCCGTAGTAATTAGAGGGGTGGCCGCGATTAGAGGATTGGTAATTTGTTGGTTTCATCGGTGTCCTAGTGTGCAGAGCAGCGTGTGTTCGTGTGCATTGTTTCGCGGTCGCTCAATTTCTAGGGATTTGATATTTGTGAAGAATTGTACCAGTATAAGCCTCATGTACGTACGTACGTACGTACGTATAGGTTGTGTGTGTTAATCCAATTCCAACCACGCCCGTCGCGGTGTGTGTAGTGTGCGTTTAGAAGTAAAGACACGTGATTTTATCGTGAATTCGCGCCGATCTGTGTGTGGCGTGTTTGTATATAATTAGTGATGAACTGCTCATAGAGCCGCACATGTACGAAGGTATCAATAAACAGACGTGCTCGTTTGTTGTGAATTCTGACGACTGCAAGGCCCTTTGCTCCCCTCTGCACACAAGCCCCGGTCATGCATATTTTAGTGGAGTGCAGGTACTCTCGTCGAGTCAGGCAATCTATGGTAGATTAGATAGGCTGTGCATCGCTTAGGCCACTCTACTGGTCAGTCTGTCACGACATCGACAAATGGTGGAGGATAATTTGCCACAGTAGCCATCTGGCGAGAAGGACAACAGTCTCGATGGTCATTCTAATCACTTAAGAGATCTCGATAGAGCGTCATTCCAGAATTTTCAATCGACAATTCTCTTCGCCCATGGAGCTGGTCTCTAAGATCAAGAACAAAGGAAGAGCTTGGACCTTAGCAGAGGAAAATGTTGAGAGTAATTAATACCCGCGTAATTGGTGTTTAAATCGTTTATCAGGTTCTTGGTCCTAGAAATCTTGTTTCTCGATTAATTTAAAAGGCAGCTCTTCTGCCAGTTAAAAAAACGCGTTTCTTTTGTGATATTAGATCGGTTCATTAGAAAACTTTTGATAGGAAGAGAAGTTTCGAAGGTTAATTAGCTAGGAAGATCTCCGTAGGCCAATGTTTTGTAATTGTCTAATAACGCTGTTACATTTCATTAACTAAGGTTACCTATGGACAAGCGTTACGATTGAGCATATTTTATGACGATGGCGAGCTTCTTTTTGCACTAAGGTCAGGTGTCATTTGACTTTCGTTAGAGAAATTCGCCACTACTTAGTTCCTCGCAATCTGTCAGCTTAATATATTACCACTTGGCGAGACGTGGGGGGAATTGAATCAACAATTGGCAACACACGAGCCACATGGCTTCACACTGTACAAGCCTTATCCATGGTGAGCGCGACAATGTAACTAACATGATATGCAAAGAGCGATGGTACACTGCACACCCGTACGGCCGTACCCGCAAGGTAAGCTCACCTCGCCAGCGGCAGCATAGCTCTCGGACACGACGGCGCACGCACCGGTGGCGGACCAGGAGGCCGTACCGGCGGTTGAGCAGCGGCGACGCCGGCGAGGAGCAGTTGGGAGTTGGGTGACCACGGTTGGGTTCTCTTTTACGGAACCGTAAACCGCAAGAGTTTTGGACGGGCCAGGAGGCCCAATCAGCCGAGCCCATTTGTTGCTAAATCCTTTAGTTTTCGTTCTAAGCACGGCGTGTTTAGTCGGGCCTGTATTATGTATAGCACTGTTGCGGTGCAAACACTGAGCGTTCTGGGTACTGATTGGCTTGGACCTTTTAAAGCTTTAGCATGGGCTTCGAGCAAATTCCATTTGGCATAGGCATTTGGTAGTGAATTAGGCCCACAAGCTATGGGCAATGTTTGGTTGCTTCTTCCGTGCGTAGGCTTGGTTGGTTTGCGCGTGCACCGCCATAGCGACGGAGGACAAGAGTAACGAACGATTGGTTTGTAATTTTGTATTGCTGGATTCCATGGTGTGAGTTAGCTAGCAGAAGAACGATGGATTTGTTAAAGAAACCGGGTTGGCCGGCAGTCCTGGTCTAAGGTAGGCTTTGAAAAATCAGAAATAAAATGATGATCGAAAATGATTTTTCTAAGCAACCAATTGAGGTTTTATTCAAATTTATATCTTATTTGTAGAAGTGGAGAATTTTGATTAAAGAGTGGGATCGTAGGGACTTGGACGATGTGATTCACCTGGCCGAAGGCTAGATTCGTGCTACTGGAGGCCGCAGACCTACTAGGTCAGATTTTGTAATATCTTAGATGTAGTTCTATTGCTGGCTATTAGGTAGTTTACCTTTGTTTGTGCTATGGATAACTGCTGCTTTTTCCTTGTAAGATTGGCTTTCAGCTGGGAGTTAGCTTAGTGTTTTTTTTCTAGTTGATGTCTCGATGTTTTGCCTGTTATGTGTATGTAAGCTGGTATTCCCGGTGTTACTTTTTCTGCTATTGTTGTAAGTCCTCTATATGGCTTTCTATAAAAGCTGGGTGTATGTCCCTTTTCAAAAAAAAAAGTTGAAGGACCCCAACCATTGTATACCGTTTACAGAAGAGCAATAAAGAGAAGCCAGAACTCTCCTCATATCTCTGTATTCAATCTACTATTCTGTTCTTGTGTTCTTGCATTGTTCTTACGATTCTAAGTTTGTCTATGAGGTAATCGCTCAGACTGGACTCGCTAGCGACGGTTCCTCAACACGTTATCAGTACGATCGACTCTCCTCGGATCGAAAGGTAACCTTCGTAGCATGACACTCGTAGATCAAATCGTTTATTTTTCTAGATTATTTTCAATTCTACAAATTTGGCTTTCTAGATTGTAACCTATGGTGCAAATCCGCTCTAATCTACCACAAGCCGACTTAAAGTCGTTGGCACAATGTCGATCGGTAGATTGCATGGAAAAATGGATGTCGATTATACCCTAGATTAGAAATTGCAAATACGTTCTAATCTATCGCGAGCAGACTTGAAGTCGCCGGCCAGGCCAGGCCGATCGGTAATTGCATGAACAGTAGTACTTGGATGAACAGTACACATATTGCATGATCAGTAACGAAAAAAAGGGGATTTGGCCGGCGGCCCCGTACGGCCTAGAGCCAGCGCCGGCGAGCGCCGCCGCCTGAAGTCGGCACCACCCACGCATGCCCGCAAGGCCACACCGCCAAAATCCAGCCTGCCAACTAGCACGGCGCCGCACGGGCGAAATGCACCGCCACCTAGCCCCGCATGGCCACCGGCTCCGCCCGCCTCCAGCAATGGCCCCGCATGGCCACATCGGCCGCTAGTAGCACTGCCGCTCCCACATCAGGCACCAAACGCTGCTACCGTGCGTGGCTTCATGCTCGCAAGAACCCCTTAAGCGAGCATCGCGTCCGTCCGCGTCGCTCGACTCGCCGCCGACCCTCCACGCCGCGTGCGTTGCCGCCGCTTACGGCGGCCGGTTGCCTTCGCCCGCGACGTCGCAAGTTCGTTGTTTGCCTCGCCCGCACGCCATGAGCTCGTTGCGGCCACCTCTCCGCGACGCCTTGAGCCCATCGCCGCCGCCTCGCCCGACGCCACAAGCCCATCGCCGCCGCCTCGCCCACATGCCACAAGCCCGTCGCCGGCCGCCTCGCGACGCCGTGTGTCCGTCAGGTGGCAATGACTCGGCAACTCCAGCGACGAGACGACGGCGGCGGCGACTTTGGCGGCTGTGAACTCCACGGTCGCGACGGCTTTGGTGATTCGGCAGCGCCCGCAGCAAATCAAGATGAGCATCGAGATGGCAACGATGAGAGGATCACAAAGGTAGGCTCAGGACGACCGGAAGTTGATTGGAGCAACGGCAATTCGAAGATGACCAGAGATGGGGAAGAACCACGATGGCAGCGGCTCGGTGGAAAAGAAATCAAATTAAAGGTGGGGACTAGATGAGGAGAGTATGGGACGCAAAGTGACACGCAAGGAAGGGCTAGAATCTCACCGAAGTTGTAGATCGACAACGGATGTCGCGATCGGTTTTGATGACGAAGACGACAATGGCGAAGGAGTGGTCCTCGAGAAAAGATGGTGCGAGCACGGCGTATGCGCTATGCTTGCAATGGCGAAGACGATGTGAGCTGAGGAGGTCGGACGGCGACGAATTTCAACGAACAAGAAGCTTCGGCGTCTTCGGTCTTGCGGCGCAATGAGAACGAGACCCATGACAAGATTTTAGGGTTTCGGATGAGTTTAATAAGGCGATCAAATTGACGCGAAGGGATTGGTTTATAAAGCACCAGAGAGGGAGGATTAGAATTGGGGCCGACGCTGCCATGGCGTGAAGGGACTGGACTCAAGAGTCCTGCCCGAGAACGACAGGAAGAAGATAACCATGTGCACAAGGCTTGGTCCCACTGGGCAGGGACACAGAGAAAAGGAAAGAACAAGGCACGGGCTGGCGCAAGAGAGGGACCGGGTCGGGTGAGCCTCACGCGAAGAAAAGGAGAGCGGCCTGCTCGGGCTGGGTTTCCGCGCGAAAAGGCAACAGGAAGAAAAGCAAATTTGGCCTGTGACAGCTGGGACCAGCCGTCTTGGGCTTAGGGAAGAGGAGGCACGGGCGGGTTAGGCGGTCGCGAATTTGGATCGGCAGACGAGGTCAAGCAATGAGTGGAAGGGTTGGTAGGGTGGCGATCTTGGTGGTGAGCAGACTCGACCAAGGAAGAGAGAGAAATGGCGGCGGTTAAATTTGGACTAAGTGAAGTTGGGTTGGAGAGAGAGGAACGGAAATGGGCCGAAGCCAATTCGGCCCACAAGGATTAACTGAGATTTATAATTAGTTTTGTTTTTAGAAAATAGCCAAAAATCCAAATGACAAAAAGAAAGATAGCAAATGCACTCGAAAAAAATCTAGAAAAATATAGAAAATATATCCAAGCACATAGAACCCAAATAAAATATTTTTTATAATAGTTGATGTTGAGATTAATCATATTAAATTGTTTTTGACTTACGAAAGTCTCAATTAAGCTTTATTAATTCAAATAAAACTAGTGAATTTTTCCAGGGACCTAAACTATTTAAAAGATTTTTGAAAAGCCAAATTTTGAGACGTTACAACATCAAAGAAGATCTTCTCCGTCCTGAAATTACTTGGTGAACCAAATGTTAAAGGAAAAGAAACTTGACCAATGGGTTTGGCCGATGACCTCGGTATAATACCATGAAATGAATATCTTACCGGTCTTACCTTGATCCTAGGGACTTGCATTTCATCCAGAGTGTTCGTAAACAAAATGTTCAACGAACTACCACTATCAATTAACACTCGATTTACTCGACAGTTGTTGATGGTGGGTTCGACCACGATCGAAAATCGACCTGGTCGAGTCGAAGGGATCAGGCAGTCAACCTTCTCGAAGGAGATGGTGACTTCCAACCACTTCGGCAACTTATTGACAAGAGGAGGGTCAATGGAGTTTACCTCACGTTCAATTGCCTTAAGCTGTCATTTTGACTCGTATGCCGATGATCCTCCAAAGATGTGCTCGATGGTGTGCTCGCGATCTTGAAACGGCATGTCCTCGTTGTCGTCCGACTGTGTACGACCACTAGCTTGCCCTACCTCCTCGAGAGTAGGAAGTGGTCCTTTGTCGTTGTAGTAGTTCTCGAGCTTTCGTTGGAAAACTCGGCAAATGCGAAGGTCATGTCCTTCCTTTTTATGAAAAGGACACCACCTAGGCTTATCGATCTTCCGTTCGGGGCGCTTACCTTTGCCTCGATTGGGGTGTTGTTTGGTAGTTCGTGGCTCTTTATCGCTTACGGCCAGGACCTCCTCAGAAGCATTGGCTTGAGGCTCTTGGCCCTTTGCCTTGTTCTTAGATTTCTTGGCCTTCTTATCCTTCTTCTTGCCACCTTCGCCAGTCTCCTGAGGGTGTTGGTCATCTCGATCGATGATTTTGGTCCACTGGCTGCTTCATCAGTAGTAGCGTACCGATCAGCCATCTCGAAGAGTTCAGCGATAATAGCAGGAGGGTTCAAAGCGATGTCCTCCGTGATCCTTCTGCTGCGGACTCCTTGCTTGAAGGCTCTAATAACAGATGAGTTAGAAACCTCAGGAATTGAATTGTGAACTTAACTAAAACTCCTGATGAATTGGTATAGTGTTTCGTGGTCGTTTTGTCGCATCCTGTGTAGGTCGTCCTCCTTTCCGGGGCGATGGTAGGTGCTCTGGTAATTGGCCAGCAATAGATCGTAGAGATGTTGCCACGAGTAGATCAACTCGACTGGTTGGTTTAACAACCATGATTGAGTAGACCCTTCGAGCACAGTCAGAAGGTAATTCGTCATGACGCGCTCTCCTCCTCCTGCTGCTCAGACAGCGATCGTATAAATCTGAAGGAATTCAATGGGATTTTGAGGCCTATCAGATTTCTCCATGTTCCCTGGTCTAAACCACGGCGGCCAGTGAACTGCTCGAAGGTCAGGCGAGAATGCCCGACATCTGGTAATTACGTCGTAATGCCTCCTTTGTAGAAAAGAAGGATTGACGTCGCTAGGTGATCGTACTTGACGATACCCAGCAACAGGTGAATCTGACTTATAGTAAGTCTCAATCCTACGAGGGTAATACTCCTCGTACTCTGTCCGCTATTGTAGACCTCTCAGTCAGAGTGGTGAATGATCAACTCTCCTAGGAGCTTTATGATCGTCAGGTGTTCGAGGAACTCTTTTCCGGTTTGGGGAACGATGCACCTTGCGGCGATCCCCATGCGGTGAGTTATTCGAACGACTGGAAGCTGATGGAGTCGTACTGCCACGACTTCCAGCATGATGTCGGCGGGGTAGTTCGAGCTTGCTCATCGTGCTCTACAGCCTTCGTGTGATCTCTTCAGCGAAGAGGTCGTAGCCAGGTGCTCGGGCAAGTTCTCAAGAGGGGTTCTCGAGCAGATCGTTGATATGCTGAAGTTCCTGAGCTTCTTCCGACTGGTATTGGGTGCGCCCATGCAATTTTCTCTGAACCACAACTCGTTTCCGTCGGATTGTTTCAGAATCATCCATACCTGATCCTTGAGCTTGCCTTAGTGAAGTGTGATGATCTCGAGAATTTCCTGCACGCTCATCAGAGTATTGACTCTGTTCATCGCCGGAGGTGTCCTTGTCATTGCTACGAGCGGTCGTAGGGTGTAATCTTCGGGGAGCGTCCTCAGCCCTATCTCTAGGAGAGTTATTGCTACCTAATGATCTCCACTTGCGCTAGAGGCCTCCTCGCTTGAGGAGTCGTCGAATGACACCATCTGGCAACTTGGAGCAAACCCATCCAGGAAGGGGAATTCCAGATTATAACCATCTCCGTCGGCAAGTGAGTCCTGCGTTGGAATGGTCGAACTCGCAGGAGGAGCATGTTCGATCGCATCCTTGGCTAGGCTAACCGGAGAGAGAAAATCACTAGATGCTGATGAAGATCCGGAATTACGACTTCCAAGAGTTGTCGCGCTAGGTCGGACTGTCTTAGGTGGACCTGGACATTTGGAGAGGGAACCCTCGCCATGTTTCGAGTCTGCCTTGGGACAGCCCTCATTGTGGTCGGATTGACTCTTGCCCTCTGAGGAAGCTAGTTCCCCATCTGGACGTATCGTTGTGGGGGATAAGGATCCCTCCTCAACTCCGTCGGTGGTAAAGTCTCCTGGAGGAAGATCTCCGGGGGTGACATCACCATCGGATGATGCATCACTCGGCTCGTAGTCAAAACCGGCATCCATGTCGATATCTGCGTAATCGGCTAAGTCAAACCAGTTCTCCTCGTTCCACTCTCCTGCCATGAGAGCATGAGAATTGAAAAAGACAAAGGAAAGCTGATGACTCGAAGATCCCCACGGTCGGCGCCAACTGTCGGTGTTTTAGGACTGAACTTACGTAAAGATTGTTTGATTCCGGGATTCCTCTAGGCTCAAAATCACACAGAGATGAAGACACATGGATTTTTATACAGGCTCGGGCCTTCTCCTAAGAGAATAATAACCCTACTCCTGTGTGTATGTATTGAGTATGCTGGATTACAAGATGGAGCCAAAGACTAGAGAATTTTACTTCTAATGATCTCTCGATGCATACGATTGTCTGATGATTACGCCTTTTATCTGATCCTCAAGGTGTCTTTATTGCGCCTCTAGTGTAAAGACCGCTTTAATGTCCCAGATTATTGAGCCGTTACTGGAGGTTATTATGGGAGTAGTAACATTCCCATGCTGTCAGGCAGTTATCACCATAACAAATGAGTTAAAATCGTGCCATTATTCCAGAGAATAACAGCGTAATTTACTGCCCATATTTTGAATATAGTGCGGAAGATTCCCTAATCAACTAGGCTCACATGTCTGTAAGCCCTATCAATTAGGGACTGGTTGTAGAAGAGCTTACAACCAGGTGGTGGTCGTAGAAGATCTTACGACCACAGACTGATCGTAGAAGAACTTACGATCATGAGATAGTCGTAGAAGGACTTACGATTATAGGGTAGTCGTAAGAGGACTTACGACTACTAGGTGGTCGTAGAAGAACTTATGACCTCCAGCTTCTCCTTTATGGCTATTAAGGGGTATACTCAAGAGTTATATGACGTCATTATTATCCATAATATAAATTATAGATATATAATAAAATGAGGATTGTTATATCCTCGTCATAAAGTACATAGAGGAAGCTAGGGTTTGAGAGATATGGATTGAGAAATTAGGTGCTCAAGTGTGAGCTTTTGTCCTCTGTGGTGAAGCGGTCGTAAACCTACAATCCCTCTAATCAATTCACTCAAGATTGCCCTAAGATTAGTTCTATCTTATTCTTGTTCTCTCTTTAATGATTTTAGGATTTTTGTGCGGCAGTCAGACCCCCCCCCCACCCCCCACCCCCCACCCCTTTGGCAAGTTAGACCGGCCGTGAGGCATTGAGCTCAGGGATTTTGGGTTTCAACGTAAGACTTTCGTCGTGATCCTGTAGTTTTGATCTTTATAGCTATTGGAGTGAAAAGAAAGTTGAATACCATAGATGTGAAAAATAAGTTGCTCCTATTCACCCCCCCTAGTCACTAATTCGGTCCAACAAGTGATATCAGAGCCTGGTTAGCTCATACTAGATCTTAACCGGATGAACATGACGACTGAAAAGTACTCTAACAAGTCTCATGTTTTCAATATGCTCGATTACGCCTATTTGAAGAACCGAATACGTGTCTACCTTTAAAGCATATGACCGACGGGTTTAGCTTAGGCTTTTCGCTAGAAAAAACCAAAAACCGTCCTAAACAGGCCCTAAGTCTAAACAAACATGGCCTTTATCTCCCCCTCTCTCTGCGTTTGGGGTCGGATGGACGATGGATCATGTAGCGTCCAGTCGTCTTCCACTGAGAATAGAATTGGAGACGGAGGAGATCGGCAGAGATCAATGGAATGGTGCTGTGGCCGTGGGCATCCATCTGTTATCCGCGACATAGCAGTTTCGGCTACGTCGTCTATTCGACACTTGCTCAGCGCGCTGCCGTCCTGGGCTGGTTTTTTTTTTAAAAAAAAAAAAAGCATTATTGTGTGCTACGTGTAAATTCTTTTTAGGCTTTTAGGCTTGACAAACATGTCAAAGAGTTGAACTGGGCTGAAAAAATAAAGGCCGCATCTTTATGATAAGAACAAGTACTGCAACTTTTTTGTGCTGGATTCATTTCGAATGACCCTCAAAATCTATGAGTAGTCAGCCGCCGGCGGTCCCTCTCCTCTATGAGTGAGTGACACTTCGTAAGCACACGCAAAAAAAAAACTAGAGAACTTACGACTGTTTTTTTAGTTCAAAACAGTCACATTATAAACTGTAGGATGATATCAGATATCATTCATCTTAGTAATATGCTTAAAAATGAAACTCAACATACATCTCAATGCATATCAAACTGCTCATAATGTGACTATTTTGAACTTAAGAAAACAGTCGCAAGTTTTCTAGCCAAAAAAGAAAGATATACTGTATACTTGCAACTTGCAAGAACACAAAGCATGATACATACGGTAGATATACTGTATCCTAGGTACATAATAAATCAGGCAAAGCTGACCACAACAACATGTCAACATGTATTACACACATTGCTAATTTAGCAACAGGAACATGTCATGACCCCAGAGGAAACCAGCCGAGAAGAACAAAAATACACACATGAGAATGAGATACCAACATTTACAAGAAAAAAGAAAAACTAAAAGCCAAAAGCAAGAGCCACCAGACCAGCCAAACCCAAGCTCACGGCCCCTCTGCCGCGCTCACTTCTCGACCACCCGCCGGCGCTGTCCTCCAACGGCTGCCCCGCGCCGTTCAACAGCTGCTGCTGCTGCTGACCAAACACGCCTTGCCCCTGCTGCTGACCCTGCCCGAAGGGGAGCCCCGCTCCCGCGCCGTGGCCGCTCGGCGCCAGCGCGTCCGGCACCGGCGGCGACGCTCCGAAGGGTAGCTGGTGCGGCGGCCCGTGCGGGTGCGGCATGCCGACAGGCGCTGGCGGGAATGCCATGTCACCTGATGAGCCTGGTGGCGTGAGTATGCCCTGGAGAGGTGTGCCGGGAGATGTCTCGCCGGTGCCCGTCGGCGGGGCGAGTGGGGGTGTGTCGAGAGGTGGCATTGGCGTTTGAGGACCGAAGGGCGTTGGTGCTGGTGGTGGCGACGAATACAGAGGCTGGTCCGGCGAGACGGGGTACGTGTCTGCCGGCGGTGGTGAGAGTGGCAGATCCGGCGAGCCGGGTAACGCGTCAGCTGGCGGTGGTGACGGTGATAGGTCCGGCCAGTCGGGTGACGCGTCAGCTGGAGGCGGTGGCAGCGGCTGGTCGGGCGACGTGTCAACTGGTGGCGCCGGTGGGTCTCCGAAAGTGAAGTCCGAGCTCCCTGGATCGGCAAGAGTCGTTGCCGGCGGCGTCAGGAGCTTCGCACTGGTGGTCGACGACGGTGGGAGCACGTCCGACGTCGAAGGTGACGACGACACCGGCAAGGCCGCCCCGCACTGCTGCCCCGTCCACGGCTCGCCGCTCGCCTTCCACACCGTCATGCCGTCCTTGCTAACTATCCTCATGTCGCCGCCATCGTCAACGCTCAGCGTCCCAGGTTCGGCATCAATCCCGGTGTCCCACAGGGAGTGCCCGCCGGCGAAGAGCTCAAGCCCCATCGGCGAGAACACCAGGTCGCACGTGTCGGCGCCGCCGACCGGGGTGCAGTCCGACTCCCACACGCTGTTGCCGCCATTGACCTGCTGGATTTGGACGTAGCACAAGTCCCCGCCAGGGCCACCAGAGCTGTCCACGGCGCGGCGGAGGTACGCAGCGTATGACCCGGAGGGCGAGGTGACGAAGGGCTGCGCGCTCTGGCCGTCGGCGTCTTCAGCAACGGCGGGGGCAACGGTGGCGATGATCTGCTGCTCGGTGCTTCTCGAGATGTAGTTGGAGGAGAAAGCAATGGCACTGGAGAGCCGCATCAAGAGTAGTAGGATAGCAAGGGAAGCCATGGTGCGATGTGAGGAGCTAGGCAGTGGGAGGTGTGGGGTTTTAAGGGAGGTAGAGGAGGGTTTGGTGCAGCTTTCTGGAGCCATTCTAGTGTAGTGGTAGTAGGAGAAAGGTGTGCATGCATTGCGTGGAGTAGAGGGAATCTAAATCCAGTTTGGGCTTCAGTTTTTTAAGGCAGGGCTTCAGTTAGAGATGGACACATAGTGCATAGTAGTGGTATGGTTTGGGAGAGAATGAGATGGTCATGGACTCCTGGCATTCTTATTGTGTTCACCTGTTCCAACAGTTAGGGCATTAGGTGATACATAGATGCATTGGAGATCTCTACTTGCTGCCACTGTTGAGAAACCCAGCCTTTTCAATCTATATTTATTATTCTCTTTATAGCGGAAGAGATCGCGGCCCTTCTAGCGTCCACGTCGGCGACTTTGCGAAAAAAAACCCTGCATCTTTTGAATTCGCTTCGATGTGCCGTCTTAGCCTCCAGCACGTAGCTACGCTTCGAGGGCCTGCGAGCCGTCTCAGTCTCATCCAAGTTTTCTTGCTCTTCTTGAGAGCCATTAATCCCATCAAATTGAACATCACACGTCTCCTCAACTATACCGGTTGTTTGACTGAAGACGCGATAAGTTTTACTATTTGACGAATAACCAGGGAGAAAACCAACATGGCAACGACTTTGAAATTTTGAGAGATGAACTCCTTTTCTTAAGATAAAACATTTGCAACCAAAAACTCGAAAATAAGAAATATTTAGTTTTCTTCCAACAAGGAGTTCATAAGAAATCTTTTTAAGAAGGCGATGCAAATAAAGACGGTTGATGGCATGACAAGCAGTGTTGATGGTTTCCGCCCAAAAATTATCGGAAGTATTATACTCATCAAGCATTGTCCTAACCATCTCAATTAATGTTCGATTTTTCCTTTCTACAACTCTATTTTTTTCCGGAGTATAGGTAGCGGATAATTCATGCTTTATTCCAAGTTCATCACAACAGTTCTCAATTTTGGTATTTTTGAATTCGGAACCATTGTCACTTCGAATTTTCTTTAACTTAAAATCAAATTCCTTTTGGGCCGTTTTTGAAAAGTTTTTGAAGATACCAAAGATTTCGCTTTTATCATACAAAAAGAAAACCCAAGTATACCTTGAGTGATCATCCACAATCACAAGACAATAACTATTTCCTCCAATGCTCTTATAGGTTATTGGCCCAAACAAAACTATATGTAAGAGCTCCAGTAGTCTAGATGTGGACATGATACTTTTTGATGGATCAGAGCTAGCTACTTGCTTGCCGGCTTGACAAGCACTACATAGCTTAACTTTCTCAAACTTCACATCTTTCAAGCCCACAACTAAATCATGTTTGAAAATTTTTTTAAGTTGAATCATTCCTACATGAGCAAGCTTTCGATGCCAAAGCCAACCCAAGGAGGTTTTTGCAATTAAACAAGTTTTGAGGCAAGAATCACTAGATGAAAAATCAACTAAATAAATATTGCCAAATCGAAAACCTTTGAATACCAAAGAGTTATCTTTTTTATTTGAAATAGAAACTCCTTCTTGAGAGAAAGTACAAGAAAGTCCAAGATCACAAATTTGTGCAACCGATAGCAAGTTAAAATTAAGAGATTCAACTAATGATACATTAGAAATAGAAAGGTCATTGGATATAGCAATTTTACCTAAGCCTATTACCTTTCCCTTGCTATTGTCACCGAATGTGATCTTTTTATTTTTCTCCTTTTCCGTTTTCAAATGAGGTGAACATTTTTTGGTCTCTGGTCATGTGTTGGGTACACCCACTATCAAATACCCAATGTCTTCCACCGGTCTTATAGTTCACCTACAAAACAAAGTTATACTCTTTTAGGTACCCAAATTTGTTTGGGTCCTTGGAGGTTAGATACCAAGGTTTTGGGTACCCAAATAGCATTCTTTTTATTTCCAAATATAGGAGTCCCAATAAATTTAGCTACAATTTTACCATCCTTTGATTTCTTAAGCATATAACAAGATTCAAATACAAAAGATTTAGATGAGCTATGAATTGTGCAATCTTGGGCTAAATGCCCTACACCATGATATTTGTAGCACAAAGCGTCATTTTCCTTTACAAACCTTGTCGCATTGTAAATCGGCATTTTTCCTTTCTTAGGAATAAAACTAAGTCCCTCCTTATTGTAAGAGCACTTTTGCTCACTCAAGATTTTGTCAAGAGTGTCTTTACCTTTGAAGCATCTATCCAAACTCTTACTTAGCTTGGTTACTTGTTCTTTGAGGTCATGATTCTCAACAACAAGAGGATGATCAATTTTCAAATCCATACAAACAATATTATCAATTTTAGAGCTATAAGGCATGGCAACTAGATCATCACATGAAGTAGATATGCTAGTCATAGATGTAACATTCAAGTAATTTATGTCATCAAGAATATCACAAGTAATGCCTACATCCATGTGAGACTTTGAATGATCCTTGGTAAGGAGAATCTCATGAGCTACCTTTAGCTCCTCATAAGAGTCTTTGAGAGAGAGAAAAATCCTTCTTCAAGACTTTAGATTTTGATTTCTCTTTGCCAAGATATGCATTCAAGTCATCTAGCATATCCATTAGCTCATCATAGGTAGGATCATTATTTAAATCGTTTGTTACCTTTTGTTCCCCTTTTGCCATGAGACAATGGGGTGTAGAGAATAATTACGGAGCCTCTTTGATGGCAATTCCGGCAAGCTCTCTCTTTTTGAGGACTCGTCTTCTTCGGAGTCGGAGTCCGAGGAGTCTTCATCGGAGTTCCATTCCCCAATGTGAGCTTCACCCTTGCCATTCTTGTGGAGCTTCTTCAAGAGCTTCTTCTTGCCATTGTAGTCATTTTTCTTGAATGACTTGGATTTTCCTTCCTTCTTCTTTGGATAATGAGATGCAATATGGCCCTTCTTCTCACACTCATAGCATATAATGTTGGAGTAACGATTTTTGCTTGAGGATTGACCTTTGTTGAAGTTTGAACTTCGGTTTGAGTGTCTTCTCATGAGCTTGCTCATTCTTTTCACAAATAGAGCCATCTCTTCATCGGAATCATCATCATCATCACTTTCAACATTTTCATCAATTGATTCCGCCTTAGCCTTGAAAGCAATATTTTTGTTCTTGGATGCAACTTATTCTAATAGCTCTTCTTTGTCTTTCTTATAGAGCTCATTGGTGATTAAATTGCCCAAAAGACCAGTAGGAATCATTCTTGGCAATTCGGAAGAATTAAGAAATAAAATCATCAATATCTCATACTTGTCTAGAAGAGCCCTAAGCATTTTTCTCTCACAATATCAAGATCAGTTAGTGATGAACCAAGGCCTTTAAATTCATTAACTAAATTATTCAATCTTGAATACATTTTATTTATGTTTTCATGTGGCAACATAACAAATGTCTCATATTTAATTTTGAACATATGCAATTTGGCCTCCTTAACCGAAGATGTTCACTCATGAATTTCGGAGAGAGTTTTTCAAATATCATGAGCCGTCTCAAGTGAACTCACTCTATTGAATTCATCTACGTTTAAGGTTCCATAAAGAGCATTCATTGCTTGAGCATTTAAGAGAGCATTTCGTTCATCTAACGGAGTAAGATTTTTTGGATCAATAGGCATAACGAAACTGTCTCCTACAATGTTCCAAATGTTAGAGCTCGTGTCTTTAAGATAAACGGCCATACGGACCTTCCAATAAGCATAATTTGTGCCATCAAATTACGGTGCTTTACATATGGAGAATCCCTCACTAGCCATCATTTTCTCTCTAGACAGTAAAACTTAATAGATGAGAGACCAAGCTCTGATACCACTTGTTGGATCAAGGATAACCGACTAGAGGGGGTGAATAGGCGGTTTTTAAATTCTTTTGTCTAAAACCTAATTTTACCAAAATTAAAGCTCTATGAAAATAATTTCACTATTTAAAGCCTAAAATGTTTAAGGCTTTCTAAGTGCACTACACTATCAAGACAAGATAAACAACTAGCTCATAAGCATAAATGCCTAAAGTAAAGAGCAAGAGAATAAACCACACTAGGGAAACAAGCGATGTTTTCCCGTGGTCTCGGAGACTTGCCGGTCTCCACTAATCCACGTTGAGGAAGCTTGATCAACTCAAGTCGGCTTCACACAAGCACTTTTCTCGATCACTAATGGTAGCTCTTCTCTACTCTGGATAGGCGAGCTCCAACCTTCACAAATGCCCGGGTCTTCTCACAATCTCCTTTGAGAAGATCACCAATGCAACTCCAAACCGTCTGGGAAACGGCAATCTCCAAGAGTAATAGAACAAAGATTCTTCGCTTGAAGATGCTCAAATGCCACAATGATCAAACCCTAATCAACACTCTTGGAAAAACCTTAACAACCTTTGCAAAAAGGATTTTAATGCTCTCAATGAGTAGAAGACAATGCAAAGGGCTCAAGTGTATTCAATGAGGTTCATCAAAGCCCTCTAGCTACAGTGGGTGAGGTATTTATAGCCTCCACCCACTGTACTAGCCGGTGGGGCACGAAATCCCCAAAATACCAGTAAGTGTGGTCAGTCCGCATGCATGTGGCCGGTTAGTCCGGCCTAGGATAAACGGTCAACTGCCACTTCTGCTACGCATTAATTGCACAAGAAAGTAGCCATTATAGAGAGCTCGGTCAAACCGGCCTACCAAAAATCCAAACTAGAGAAAAAGATTGCTACTGGAAAACGCTGACCACAAATCCAACCCGGGGGTGCGGTCAGTCTGGCCTTAAGAAAAAGTAGCATGACTCAAAAATGCACCTCTCTGGAAAAAGCTGGCCGCTCCTTTGGTTCAAGAAGCCGGTCAGTCCGGACTCTAACCGGCGGTCAGTCCAGCCTACAAATTTTTTAGCAAATCAAGAAAAGCTCCCTTCTGGAAAAAGCGGACCGCTCCTTTGGTCCGGGAGGCCGGTCAGTCCGGCCAGACAACACCGGTCAGTTCGGCCAACTGGATAAAGCAAATTTAATTAAGGCTAGATAAATTCAAATTAATCCAAGACTTAAACCAAGTAAGATTGAGCATTTGTGGCATCATTCACTTTCAAGCTACTAGATTTTGATCCCTCTTCATAGTACGGCTTTCTACGCTAACAATCCAGTCTTTTATCCTTTATTCTCCTAGACCAGTAAAACTAAGAAAAAGGTCCTATCAACTAGATACCTTTACCTTTAGTGAGATGAGATCCTTTAGTGCTCTTCCGTCTTAGTCTAAGAATAAACTTAGGAACTTCTTGATAAAGCTAGTTAGTACAAAACGCATGGTTGTCTATAATTACCAAAACACCGCAAATGGGGCCTAAATTCTTCAATCTCCTTATTTTTGGTAATTGATGATAACCTCACTAAGGAGATATAATGAATTGATTTGAATATATCAAAAGCGCTAAGCAAGAGTATATTCTAGGATATGATTTAGATAGCATGTGACAATAAAATTGTGAAAGATATGAAACGAGCACAATGCTAGCTAAGTCATCTCATATGAGAGAAAGCTCCCCCTGACTATATGCATAAGATTTATTATGAGAACAACAAGCATGTATATGAAAGAATTTGGGCAGAGTTTCTCTTGTATTTAAGGTTTGAGAGAGCAACAATATAATCAATAATATGAAAGTATTCAACCAAGCTCACAATAGGTAAGACATTAGGAGTACTTAGAAATATCCATAAGACAATTAAACAGAGGTTCAATAAGCTTAAACAGATAACATAGCAAAGTAAAAAGTTTATCCTCTAACCTATTACTCACAAAAGTCCAACAAATATTAAGAGTAGCGAAATATGAATATAGCTAATAGATAGTAGATAGATCTTCTCCCCCTTTGGCATCAAGTACCAAAAGATAAGAAGTAGGGGGAGGAGGAGCGCCAGCCGAAGTGGAGGGAGCTGTAGGAGAGGGATCAACACGACGGCACCGAGAGTAGGTTATAGACTGTTCAATCAACGAGACTCAAGTGTTGATCTCAGCAATGTTGGTCTAAATCTGTCCTTGGGCTGTGTGCATCTCCGAGACCCATTCAGTCAACAGATCCAAACGCTGAAGCACTATAGAGTTGGATTGATCCATGGCTGCCTGGCGAGTGTCCAATGCCTGATAGTGACAATCTATTGCATCCATGCGATGATCAAGAATCTCCATGCGGTGATCCATGGCATCAAAGCGAGACACAATAGTGCGGATGCCAGTATGTAGAGTCTCCATCAAAAGGGGATCAAGTCCACCCTGCTGCTAAGGGGCTGGCTGAGGAGGTGCTGGAGAATCATCACCCTAGAGAAGGGGCCTGTTCCTCAAGTCTCTCTGATGGTCGCCTTCAGGCTTGTATTGCTTGTGAGGAAAAGGAAGGGTACCATTGAAGTGAGTCACTTTGAGAATAAGCTGCATGATATAAGGTGCATAGTACATCCTCTGGCCCAAATCACCCTGGCAAGCTGCCAACTCGGTCAAGATGATATGCATAATGTCAAACTTCTTTCCTTGCATCACAAAATCAATGTCATTCCATGCATGACCTCCAATAGCGTCATTATTGTCGCTCCTGGGCAAGATAGTGGCCCTGATGATCTTATTAATGGCGCTAGGAAGAGGTAAAAGACCTGCAACTTTACCAGTGACATACCCAACATGAGCCTGATCATAGAACTGAGACTGCTCTGGAGTCTGAAGGGATGGCTCAAGATGAATCTTGACATAGTCACGAGATGGCAGATTAAGAGCCTCCTCAAAATGGTGCTTGGTGGCCAAGTAGCGCACCAACCCCGTCATCCAAGTCAGAGTGGCAAAAGTGGATGGAATATGAACAGTAGCATAAAACTGACGGAAGACCTCCTCATTAAAGTTGCACTTTAATGCTAACTATTCCATCCAATCCGGCATTACGAAAACGAGAGTAGAGACCTTCATATCTTGTTTGCTGATTGAGATAAGACCAATTGATGTACTTCTGAATGGCAAACTGCTTGTGGACAAATACATGACTATGAGAATCCTCTTGAAACAAAGTGTGAAACCTAGCATCTGTGGCTGTCCTTGGCTTCTCATACTGATTCTCCTACCTTAGCCTCATGAAATCTTCATTTTTGATGGAGCGAAGGTCGACACGGGGTTCTAGGGGAAACTGCTGCTCAGCGTCATCCTCCTGATAATCTTCATCCATTTTGTCACTCGCACTGGGCACAAGAGATAGCGAGGGTGAAGTCTCCTCTTCATCGCTGTCGGAGCTGCTGTGCTCAACGGGAAGACGATGACTGGCCTGCCGGGGAGGACGAGACGAAGATGCCCCGGGATTAGGGATGGCAATTGTGCCCGATTACCCGTGTACCCGTGGGCAAATACCCTAATAGAGGCGGGTATGGGCGTATTGCTTTGCCCACGGGTATAAAAACGGGCACGATTTCTTACCCATCGTAAAGCAGCGCGGCATGGGTAAACCCCCCGCACGTGCCGCCCGATTACCCGCCATATAAAAACAGAAAACCCTAACCTGCTGGTTTTACATTTTACACCCCGCTGCCCAGCCGCCACTGCTCTCTCCCAAATTTCCTCCTCCCACCGTCCCACGGAGTCCCACCAGATCTCCTAGACTCCTCAAGTCCCACCGCCGCCCTCATCACCCGAACAGATCTCTTCCAGCTCTGGTCGGCGCCGCCCTCATCGACCCGAAACAGATCTCTCTTCCGGCTCCGTCCGCCGCCCCCCTCTCCGGTCGGCCGCGCCTCCTCCCGATCCGCGCGCCTCCGGATCCGCCGCCCTCATCAGTCCTCCCGAGCCGCGCCTCCTCCCGGACCGCCGCGCCTCCCGGCCGCAGTGAAGGTCGGCTCCGTCTCCCTACTTCACGAGCCGCCCGAGTCCCAGTCCCCTCCCCTGCACGGCAAAACCAGGTGAAACTTGACACTCTTGCTTGAATTGAATTGTTCTTGTTCAGCATTCAACATTTGTGTTAGCTGTTCTTGTCGATTGAAGCTAAACCGGGTCCATGTTCTTGTTCATATTGTTCAGGAATCAAGAGTAAGCGGAGGCTCGGTTTTTAGCTGTAATTGTGAAAAATCATTGGAGGAAAGGATAGCTAAATCAGTTAATGAATTGAAGAATGTATGTTCTTGCAGCTTTTCAAAAATACAAGGCTACACCAAGATAACTGATGTATGTTCTTGAGCCATGGTCACGCATCTTCTTGTTCTTAGTGTAGCTCTTTCTTCGATCCATCAGAAGATGTGGACAATATCGTAAGAAAATCTGCTTTGTGTCAAGGATGAACTCAAGTAGCAAAAGACAAACACTTCTTGTTCTTAGTGTAGCTCTTTCTTCGATCCATCAGTCTGTTGTCCCCATGTGAATTAAGCTTATGCATTTGCTATGACATGAAGCATGCTAATTTAAGCATTTGTCCGTTGTCCCCATGTGAGTTAAGCTTGCTTCAGATAGTTTTGGTATATCATGATTATGATGGAAAAAATGCTTATGGTGTTTCTACTTGTTGACTTCAACCTCTCTGAACAAAACTGGGAACATGGTGTGTTCTTACGTTAGGCATGAAGCATGATTTGGATGAATATTTTGTTTGAATCCGTCATGTTTGTTGTGATGACGCTATGATCTCCATCTTTGCAATTGGTGTAATGTATAATGTAGCAAACATCCGTGAGTTATCTATTTTTTTTCTTTTTTATGCGAGATCTATGCATGGATCGGCCGCAACCACAACAAAATTTGGCCATTTATATGTCTTTGCAACCACTCGCAGCAGAACAAGCACTAATTATATTATTAAAACCGATGTATAGTTATGTCCGTAGAATCGATCATTTTACCATGTTGCCTCTTCATGGTCGTTGCGAGGTAATGGAGTGAGCGTCACCTCTGTACTTGGTGGAACATCTGATAACACTGGATCAAGCATGGCCCGCCGCTTAGGTACTACTATTTCTGTTGGTAATCGACCTACATTTATCATACTAACATATGAAAGACATCAAGCTTACATCACCTCTTGTTTCAGTGTTGAAGACAGGTCTAAATATAGTTCTAGCATGCAACATTCCAAAAGACAGCCCAATGCTTGAGGTACTCACCGGCTCAATGGTTTCAAGCTGCTGCAGAGAGGAAGCTGGTAGAGAAGCTCAGAAGTTTAGGTTATATCAGATCAAAAGCGGGAGACGCTAACACGTCTGCTGCACATTGATGATGGATATTTGTGAGCTCTCAGTCAAATTGGAGTTTCATCATTAGGTACAGGAAGCCTTGTGATCTGCTGGGTTCAATGGATGGATTGGATACTATTGATGTGTGAATTAAAATGAACTTGATGTGTGCATTGTTTGTGTGATGAGTATGCTTCATGGCGATGGTACCCCTGGCGGCATTGTTCATGCGGTAAGCGGGCATGCTCATGGGCGACGGTACCATGGGGCGGGTATGGGCGAGGTTCTTCGCCCGTCGTCCTTCGCGGGCATGCCCGTGGGGGGAAATAGGGGTCGCGGGCATGGGTATGGGCGAGCAATACCCGGACCCGCCACGCCCGATTGCCATCCCTACCCGGGATCGCCTATAGTCTTGGTCCTTGCCATGAGAACTAGAGAAGGATCAAGACAAAGAATGAGTGAGATGGATTGAAATTGGAATCAAAAACTAACATTTCTCTGGCAGGGCCGGTCAGATTGCAAGTGACTAGCCGGTCAGACCGCAACGCGGACTAACCGCATGGAACATGCCGGTTAGACCGCTGCGCGGACTGACCGCGAGTAACATGCCGGTCAGACCGAGCCTGACAGAAAAACCCTAGAATTCGGCCATTCAATCGAAATTGGTACAATGAGGGGCATTGGTCGACATTAAAATATGGAATATGACAATGTGGTCATGCAAGATGAAGATTTAAGGCCTAGATAATCATCTAGATGAAAAATAGAGAGATTGATCTATAAGAAGAGACGAGGGGAAAGAAAGGAAACCTTGCGGGCCAGTGACGATGAAGAGGAGGACCAGTGACAGGGAGGGGAGCAACCAGCGACGGAGGGAGAGGAGAACCGGCGGTGGGGACGAAGCACTCACGAGGGCGGCAACGAGGGTGCGGGAAGGGAACAAGTGAACCGTCAATATGTGCACCATTAGAGATGTGATATACATAGTGATTGTATAACACTCCCCTTAAATGTATTTCCCATCTTAGTTCTTGAATCAAGAAAATCATGAGAGAAATGTGAGTTTAAATAAGATTTCAAAACATAATGTAATCAAATGACATTAGAAAGATCTATGACATTTAACTCATTCCTCAACTTGCAAAAACAGATTTCATCTAGAGGCTTTGTGAAAATATCTGCTAATTGAACATCGGTTCTTATGTGGCTAATCATAATATCACCTTGGCTTACATGATCTCTAAGAAAATGATGGCGAATATCTATGTGTTTAGTTCTAGAATGTTGAACCGGGTTGTTGGCTATTTTCACGGCACTATCATTGTGACACAAAAGAGACATTTTAGAGAAATTGATTCCATAATCCATCAATGTTTGCCTCATTCATAGCAATTGAGCACAACAACTACCCGCGGAGACATACTCCACTTCGGCGGTGGATAGGGCTACGGATTTTTGTTTCTTTGAGAACCAAGATACTAAGGATCTCCCTAATAATCGACAACTTCCGGAGGTGCACTTTCTATCCACTTTGCAACCCACATAATCGGAATCAGAATATCCAATCAAATCAAATTTAGCACCTTTAGGATACCATAAGCCGATGCAAGAGGAATGCTTTAAATATCTAAGAATTCTTTTAACAGCAATAAGATGACATTCTTTTGGAGAAACTTGAAAACGAGCACACATACAAACACTAAATATGATATCGGGCCTAGATACGATAAGATAAAGCAAGCTACCAATCATGGATCTATAAAGCTTTAAATCTACCGGTTTACTTCTCTCATTTAGATCAAGATGACCATTTGTAGTCATAGGAGTCTTGATGGGCTTTGTGTCCTTCATACCAAATCTCTTGAGTAAACCCTTTACGTACTTGGATTGACTTATGAAAGTTTCATCTTTGAGTTGCTTGATTTAAAGTCCAAAGAAGAAGCTAAGTTCTCCAATCATAGACATCTCAAATTCTCTAGACATCATATCACCAAACTCTTTGCAAAACTCTTGATTAGTAGAACCAAAAATGATATCATCGACATAAATTTGACAAACAAAGAATTCATCATCAATGATTTTTGTGAAAAGATTGGTGTCAACTTTCCCAATTTTGAAACCCTTTGAAACAAGGAAATCTCTAAGTCGTTCATACCAAGCTCTAAGAGCTTGTTTGAGACCATAGAGAGCCTTTGAGAGTTTATGAACATGGTTAGGGTTTTTAGGATCCTCAAAACCGGGAGGTTGTTCAACAAAGACAAGTTCAAAAAAATTTCCATTTAGAAAAACACTCTTTACATCCATTTGAAAAAGTTTTATTTCAAAACTTGATGCAAATGCAAGCAAGATACGAATAGCTTCTAATCTAGCTACGGGAGCAAAAGTTTCACCAAAATCCAAACCTTCGACTTGAGTATATCCTTGTGCTACCAACCTTGCCTTATTTCTTACCACAACTCCATTTTCATCTTGTTTGTTCCTAAATATCCATTTCGTGCCAATCACGTTGTGATCCTTGGGTCTTTCAACAAGCATCCAAACATCGTTGCGGATGAAGTTGTTCAACTCTTCATGCATAGCATTTGCCCAATCCGGATCATCTAGAGCTTCATCTACATACTTTGGCTCAATGGAAGAAACAAACGAGTAATGTTCACAAAATGAAGCAATTCGGAAGAATTAAGAAATAAAGTCATCAATGTCTCATACTTGTCCGGAAGAGCCCTAAGCATTTTTCTCACAATATCAAAATCGGTTAGTGATGAACCAATGCCTTTAAGTTCATTAACTAAATTATTCAATCTTGAATACATTTCATTTATGTTTTCATGTGGCAACATAACAAATGTCTCATATTTAATTTTGAACATATGCAATTTGGCCTCCTTAACCGCGGATGTTCCCTCATGAATTTCGGAGAGAGTTTTTCGAATATCATGAGCCGTCTTAAGTGAACTCACTCTATTGAATTCATCTGCGTTTAAGGTTCTATAAAAAGCATTCATTGCTTGAGCATTTAAGAGAGCATTTCATTCATCTAATGGAGTAAGATTGTTTGGATCAATAGGTATAACGAAACCATCTCCTACAATTTTCCAAATGCTAGAGCTCATGGCTTTAAGATAAACAATCATACAGACCTTCCAATAAGCATAATTTGTGCCATCAAATTATGGTGCTTTACCTTTGGAGAATCCCTCACTAGTCATCCTTTTTATCTCTAGGCAGTAAAACCTAATAGATGACAGACCAAGCTCTAATACCACTTGTTGGATCAAGGATAACCGACTAGAGAGGAGTGAATAGACGGTTTTTAAATTCTTTTGGTTAAAACCTAATTTTACCAAAATTAAAGCTCTATGAAAACAATTTCACTATTTAATTAATGTCTAAGACTTTCTAAGTGCACTACACTATCAAGACAAGCTAAATAATCAAGAAAAGATAAACAACTAGCTTATAAGCATAAATGCATAAAGTAAAGAGCAAGAGAATAAACCACACTAGGGAGACAAGCGATGTTTTCCGTGGTCTCGGAGACTTGCCGGTCTCCACTAATCTACGTTGAGGAAGCTTGATCAACTCAAGCCGGCTTCACACAAGCACTTTCATCGATCATTAATGGTAGCTCTTCTCCACTTCGAATAGGCGAGCTCCAACCTTCACAAATGACTGGATCTTCTCACAATCTCCTTTGAGAAGATCACCGATGCAACTCCAAACCATCTAGGAGACGGCAATCTCCAAGAGTAATAGAACAAAGATTCTTCACTTGAAGATGCTCAAATGCCACAATGATCAAATCCTAATCAACGCTCTTGGAAAAACCTTAACAACCTTTGCAAAAGGATTTTAATGCCCTCAATGAGTAGAAGACAATGCAAAGGGCTCAAGTATATTCAATGAGGTTCATCAAAGCCCTCTAGCTACAGTGGGTAAGGTATTTATAGCCTCCACCCACTGTACTAGCCACTGGGGCACGAAATCCCTAAAATACCGATGAAGTGCGGTCGGTTCATGAGCATATGGCGGTCGGTCCATGAGCATATGGCCGGTTAGTCCGGCCTAGGATAAATGGTCGACTGCCACTTCTGATGCACATAATTGCACAAGAAAGTATCCGTTATAGAGAGCCCGGCCAGACCGCAGTAGTGAGCCCGGTCAGACCGGCCTACCAAAAATCCAAACCAGAGAAAAAGATTGCTACTAGAAAAAGCTGACCGCAAATCCAACCTGGGGGTGCGGTCAGTTCGGGACTGAGCCTCCGGTCAGTCCAGCCTTAAGAAAAAGTAGCATGACTCAAAAATGCACCTCTCTAGAAAAAAAAACTCCTTTGGTCCGGGAGGCCGGTTAGTCTGGAATCTAACCGGCGGTCAGTTCGGCCTACAAATTTTTCAGCAAATCAAGAAAAGCTCCCTTCTGGAAAGAGCAGACCGCTCTTTTGGTCCGGGAGGCTGGTCAGTCTGGCCAGACAACGTTGGTCAGTCCGGCCAACAGGATAAAGCAAATTTAATTAAGGCTAGATAAATTCAAATTAATCCAAGACTTAAACCAAGTAAGATTGAGCATTTGTGGCATCATTCGTTTTCAAGCTACTAGATTTTTTTATCCCTCTTCATAGTACGGCTTTCTACGCTAACAATCCGGTCTTTTATCCTTCATTCTCCTAGACCAGTAAAACTAAGAAAAGGTCCTATCAACTAGATACCTTTACCTTTAGTGAGATGAGATCTCTTAGCGCTCTTCCGTCTTAGTCCAAGAATAAACCTAGTAACTTCTTGATAAAGCTAGTTAGTACAAAACACATGGTTGTCTATAATTACCAAAACACCGCAAATGGGGCCTAGATTCTTCAGTTAGCTTGGATGGGGATTTCTTGCAAGAATCTTTGTCTAAGTGAGTTTCTTTGCTATATTAATATGTTCACGTTTTCATTCGGAGTTCTGCTTGCAACTTGAACCAAAATAAATGAGAATCTCGGCTCATCAAATCCTACTAAATCTTCTTGTACGGATGGCTTAATTTCTATTAAGAGGTTGTATACTCCATGATTATTGAAAATTTGATGTAACCTGACTAATAGGAGTACGAATTGACCACCAATGTCAGAAAAACAGAATTTGTAGGAATTGTTGGACCGGTACCTATTGATGATGATGTAATTTCAGAACGAGGCAGATTGATAATTTCACTTCTAGGCTCTTAGAGATTCACAGCAAGATGATGGCTATAGATAACGAGGAGGTGAGTCACCTGAGCTGTATTATTGACTCAACTTCTAAACCTAAATATTAAAACCAATTCTCTCCTTCAAATAGAGCTCAACACTATTTCAGCATCTTCTGCTGGGCTTGGTTCTTTAGTGAGTGAGCTTTACAGGTAAAGTCGAACAATCAGTGTTTTTAGTGGAATTATATTTATATACTTGAATGCATTTACATTATACATTTTTTTGAGAAATCTAGTTACAAAAAACAAAGATGTTGTGCACATGTTTTCTATGTTTTAAAAAGATGTTAAATTGTACTAAACATATGTTTTCTATGTTTAGTTATAAATAGGTAGGATTTGCTAAATCGCATGTGGTATATCAGTCCTTTTTGGTGCCCACTAATACATTTAATTGTGCTTTAGTATTCAAAATAAATGTCCGGATTCAATCAAGTACCACCCTTAGTAGAACTACTGATTTGCAACTATATAGCAAGTATTTAATCCGCAAGTTGCACTTGTCTAAAATTGATGACACAATGTATTAGATCTATACCATGTATCTTCTGGATTATTTGATAGTATGGCTACCTTAGTTTTTTTTGGCCAGTTCTATATTTATAGAGACTTCATGATGTTACAATATGTGGCAGCAAAAAAAACAGGTTTTCCAATCTGTGTCGCCTTAGTTTTTTTTGGCTGTTTCCATATTTATAGAGATTTCATCATGTTATAATAGGTGGCCGCCATGTATGCACAAGTGAAAATATCCAGAGTCACGAATAATGCTTTTCTCTTCGACTGGTACTGTGGAACAGTTGTTCCTCCGTTTTTAGGCAACGTACAGTTGTTACGAACTTTGTAATTGATTGCATCGATTTTGTTCCTTTTCTTTTTCATTGATTACTGAATTGTTGTGAAGGTAATCCAGCATATTTTTTCTGCCAATCCAGTTATGTGTTGCTTATTTACAGGTTATGCTTTTACATGGTAACCTATACCTAAAGACTAAATAGTACAATTTTTTGCAAGTTTTTATCATATCAAATCGGCTTGAATTAATCTTAGGTGTTCCTTTTGCATGCTACACTTTCAGATGCAACACTACCTCTATATATTTATTCAATTGGCCATTGAGGTGTCCTTTTTGTGATCTTTTAAACAAAGGGATAACATGCAAAATAGAAGTAAGGATCACATTTCATATTTGATATTGTTTCTCTAAAAAAAAGATTCAATATTATTTTCTGCTTGTGAGATATATGTGTTGTTTATCCCTTTTCCGTTGTCCTGAATTATTGCACTCGATTTATACACGTTGAATACAGATATATGCTTGGTTAAATTTTGGACAACAGTGTGCTTCATGCTATGCAACTTGAGGTAAGCAGCTCTCTTTTTACTCCTTTTTCCCCGATTACCATCGATCAGCAGTTGGTGATACATGATGTTGTTCCAATTATTGGTTAGTTTATAACAGCTGCAAGTACTAATTGCATAGAACAGTTTGCTTTACCATTCCATTTTAGTGCAATCTAATTTTGTTTTTAACGCATGTTCATTTCGATGGTTGCTTTATTTTGACACGGTAGCTATATGTGACAAAGTGGCATTATGGACCTCAAAACTATAGAACAAATCAGACAAGTGTTTTATATTCCATATATACTGCTGCACATCAATGAGTAGGTTTGGATGTAGAAAATATTGAGGTTTGGTTGAGATGGTTTAGAGATCTATGATGACATTTGGTACAAAATTTTGGTAAAAAAAATCCCATAAGGTTTTGGTTAAAACTTTTGGTAAAAAAAACGACATCACATTGAGGTCCTCCATGTCAGTTTTTTTTTCAGAAAGCCATGTGTTGTTTTCGAAATCACATCAAGGTCCTTTACATCTTTTTTTGGCAAAAAACCCCTGGTGTTCCTGAAATAACGTCAATGTCCCGCTACGTTTTTGAAAGAAAAAAAACCTATAATTTCTAAAACCACGTCCTGATTCCTCAACCCACTCTACGGTGCAGAGTAGCGCGTTCATCATCTTAGATTCAATAATTCAGGATAGCCAGAACTGTGTCATAACTCATAGCCAGTTTGATGGAGCATAACCAATGGAAACCTACTCTGCAACAACAAACACTACTTTGTCGTTAAGCGTGAACTTCAACAGGCCTATCAAAAAATGGTCAGACTGATCCAGTAGCGAAGAGATGTCTAGCTGACCCAATCACCAATGGTGCATTGGCACAAGTGTCGTATGAAAAAAAATCTGCATCAGAAAATTTTGATAGTTACTCAAAGTTGAAAGGACAACCCAGGCCAAGCAACCTACCCCTAGAACGGCAACTTGTAGAAATCAACTACTGCTACATCCAGCATGCAATCAAACATGTTAGTCCCAGTGGAAATACGCCATTATAACGAAATGTTCCACGTATCTGAAATGCGGTGTTCTCAAAGAAACCGGGTGCTCACACACCTAAAGCATCAAGAATATGGGGAACGTGTCGTCAACCAAAAAGAAGTCCAACTGCTTGATCCAAGCATCTTTCAAGAAATTTGGCTTTTAACAAAATAGTATACAATATTACAAGTATACAATTACAGTGCGAGTAGGAAATGGTTGCAAACAACACTAATGATCTTTGGGAAAAGCCATTAGTACAATAACTGTGCTAGTTCTTCCAGAAATCCAAACTAGAAACGCTTCTGTTCTCAATCTATGTTGTATCATGTTCTAAACTTTAATCTCCGTGGATAGTGTAACGCTCCCACTTCTTAGTTGGGTCATAGATCTGCAAGACAATACAAGTCGTTACTGAATGAACGAAATTGTTGTCAAAACCAACCATATTTTTCAAAACATCATTCTAAAATGCATAAATAGATAGAAGGGTGAGTGTCAAACCTCCCATCTTGAGGCTGGGAATATATGTTTGTTTTTCTCATACCAATGCCTCTCTACAACCTTCCCCGCATGAGACTGCACTTATCAAACATGAGATTAGAAATTTAGAATGCAACATGTAGGAGCCCACAAATAGAAGAAATTGTTGACATTAGTCACCTCATCCTTTTCTTTTGTTGCATCAGCAGTGGTTCGCACATCCTCATGAACATCAAAGTGGAAAAGCTGCAAACAGAAACCAGTATCAGTGAATGTTCAAGCTCTTTAACGGGGAAAAAATGGTCTGAATAGAGAAGAGACTAGTGTTCTGTGCTTTGATATTATATTACAGTTTCATCATCACCATCTTTAATTGAGTTGACTAGATCAAGATAGCACAAAAGATAGATACTACTACTCTCTGATAATTGATAGGCGATAGTAAAACAGTGAGCAATTGTAAGAAAACAAGGATGATGCAAGCAAGTTGGAAACAAACATGGAGATGCACATTGGTATACATTTATAAATGTTCCAAAAGCTGGGAAAAGCTCCAGAACAATTAACATATTTGAGGAAAGAAAATATCCAGGAATACTAAAGGAACAAGCATTACCGGTCCACTCTTGCCCCTCGCTTTGTTGATAATTAACTCATAGAAGCTGTGTTGCTGTCAAATCAAAACAAGGAACATGAAATAAGAATATGGTCACACTTACTCAAACGAAACAATGTAAGTTACAGGAGAACAAACTTAAGCTTTGCATACATGAGGGATGATGAGATCTTCCTTCACATAAAGTAGGTTCTCAACCGACGTTGTCCGTACTTCACGGAATTCCGGGGCAAGCTGCTGCTGAACAGCCCTTAAGAATTCTCCAATAGTGTCACCTTTACGGATCTGGCAGTATAGTAGGCATTGTTTGAATTGTACAGTCCACATCTTTAGAACAATCAAAAGAGGAGGACTTTTATCAAAGATTAGAAATTCACCTGGATAACTCTCCTGTGCCCAGTACCATCCCAGTAACTGTAAGTGATTGCAAGAGGTTCATCTGAAATATGGCATATATTTGGCTAATCAGTTAGGATGCAAAATTTATCCAGAAGGGAAAACATGTACAGTAGATCGATTAAAGGTGACAAATGCTATCAGCATGTGGCAATACTTTTGATCAGTTCCTGCTCACGCAACCACTGCCTCTTCAAGCGCTCTCGCTCTGCTTGTTCCTCTGCCTCTCTCTCGCTGATGGATCATTCTTAGCAAACAGCTTGCAGGTTAAACAAAGCTTGGAAACAAAGAATCAATAAACACTCCAAGTAATAATCATAAACTAAAAGATATACCTGTCAGGTAGAAAACTTGTCTCAACAGTAGGATCCTTTCCAAGTTTGACAGGGCCATGTTTCTTTTGAGTTTCTTCTGTAACGAATAGCAAGCATAATGTTCATATTGGCCTTAATGCAACATATTCTATTATTCTTGGGTTATTTTCAAGTAGCTCAAAGGATCCGGGCATAAATTGACATTTCCAATTAGCCAATACAAAATTTCAGGGCACTATGAGCATAAATAGTGAGATCATAACATAAACAGAATAGAATTATGTTTCATTCTGAATTGAGCCCTGCCCAGGAACCACTCATTTGCTTTATCTGATTTAGTTTCGGTGATTCTAACTTTCTATGCAAGGTCATCCACACACATAAAGTTCAAGTTTTCAAGACATGGTAACAACAAGGAAACATTGCAATCTATAGTGGAAATCAAATCTTTATCTCATCAGCACTTGAAGCAAAGTTAATAGCAACGCAGCTCCCACAAAATTATGCCCTCAAATTCAGGACAGAAAACTGGAGAAAAAAAAACGTAACACGAGGGTTGTCTTTGACCTAAGACATCACTGCAGTTCTTCAGCAAATAATTGTTGGATCAAAGGATAACTAGTCTAATTTGAAAAGTATCACACGACATCTATTTGTGGAAGGAAGAAAACAGGTACGATACCAAGAAATAACAGATGTGCTATATGCTAGTACTGTAGTACATGAAATAAAGACAAAAATATGATCCCCGTATTGCAAGCAACAATTTGATCACACAAGCAGGAAAACAGCAAAGCAAGGCAAATCCATAGTCAGTGTAACAGGCAACAGATGAACAGATGATACAAACTGAAAACTTATATGCTTGAGAAATGGCCATACACAAGGTGAGTCAACAGTACATTAATAAAAGACCATGGAAAGGTTAAGGATCATACGATTCTCAAACTCATCCTCATCACTTCCGTTCTCAATGTCATCACAGAAAGACAAGCGTGGATCTCCCCTCACTCTCCTCTTTTTCCTTTTCTGCATTTCTAATTCTTCTTCCCTGAAACCAACAATACAGTATTTAAATTGTATAAGTCAACAAATCCAAGAAAACTTATAGTTCTTCTGCCAGGCTAGGATTTCAAACTCACTCTTGTTGCAGTTTTTGAAGCTTCTCTTTCTCTTCCTCCTCGATCTTGGTCCGTATGTTAACCCTCTGCTCAGGCACATGGATGATAAATTACATGACCATATTTCACTTTTTCAATGAACATGTAAGCAAGGACTAATGTATGTAAACAGTTTGTCCATTACCTTCTCGACATATTGCTCCCTCGTAACTAGACCTACTGTTTCCTTCTTGAATGCAGTCTCAAGAATCTGAAAATCATAGCTTCTAGTGTTAGCTTATAAAATACAACTAAATGGTATATAGCATTATACCGTGCTTTCAAATATTGAAATAATTTAGTTTCATGTGAAGAAGCATGTGTTGGAGATTGATAAAACAAAATCCGGCCTATGGCACTAAGAATACATAGAATCCTATCTTTTCTTCTCAACACTGCGAGTGTGTAGTTCCATGTAAACCTATTACTAAATGAATCATACAAGTGTAGAAATCCAACAGAGCACAGGTCCCATACAAACAGAAAAATAGCCACATCAAGCGGGTTTTATCAACTCCTCATCAAATCCAACAAAGCACAAGCAGAACAGAAATGAGAGGCATCAGCCAAACGTGTTACTTCATCTATAAGACTAAGTTCCCACAACACCACTAGAGCAAGTACTTCCCCTTTCCGAGTAAACTTGCTCAAGTAAAGCTAACTATGTGATGAAATAACAGGCAAACACAATAGATAATTCTCCAAGAATTTGCACGCACAAGTTACAACTTACAACAGGGCTGCCAAATCCAACAATAACTACTCGTCCCAAAGCACACCCACATGTTTAGCGATTAGCGGGTGCCTCACTAGCTCACGACTCGAGTGATTTTTCTCACTCACGCATGTGCCCTAGAAGCCTAAGAACAACCAAATCCATCTCCAAATATACAGGCAACTCAGCGAATCAACAAGGGGAAAAATGGTAGTGAGACACAGGGGGGAGGACATAGATGCCGCGACGACGATACCTCGGAGGTGCTGGAACCGAACTGGAGGAGGCCGGGCTGACCGCCGGTGGACTTGTTCTTGAGATCCTCGATCTTGCGGCGCTCTGCCTCCCGCTGCTTCTCCAGCCGCCGGATCTTCACCGCGTCCTGCGCCGTCCCCACGTACCCATCGCCGAACCCCGACATCCCTCTCCCTCTCTCCCCTCGGCTTCTTCCTCCTCCTGCTCTTCTTCTGGTTAGAGAAGAGGACAACCGGCCGGACGAAGGTGTTGCGGCGCGTACCAGGCAAGGTTTGCAACCGACGCCCGCCGCGGTCGGAGACGGCAACCGGCGGGATGGGTCGCGGAGACGCGGACAGCGGCAGGAATAGGGATTTGGGGAACGCGTCGGGTGCCGACTTGCAACGGGATGGCTGGCCGCCGGGGTGCGTAGGTGGGCTAGGCCTAACCGACTTACTATTGGGCTACAATTAACATTTTAGCGAGCCTTAGATCGGGCCGATTAATAGTGTGACCTCGATTTTCCAGATTCGACAACAAGCTTTTTCCTCTAAAGAAAAGCGACAAGTTTTTTCTTCTAAGAGTCATACACTTCTTGGAAGAATAAACGAGGTCATACAGATAGCACCAATGTTGATAATTCATCTCAAATAAAAGCAATAACGGTTTAAGAGTCACCATACAAACTCATGTTCAACAGCTATGCAAATACGAGTTCCATTTTTTTAAAAAAAAAAAAGAAAGTAAATACGAGTTCAATTGAGCTCCTCATTCGGCCACCACCCAACCTTCACTATCTTCTCTTAATTCTATTCTAGAAATTTAGATCCCCTTTTATGATAATTTGGCAAAATTTGAATATTTTTGTCAAATATTCAAAATTTCAAAATCAAGCTGCACACAGGAAATGAGGTAACAATAATGAATTTTGTATATTTTTATTGTTCTTTATTTGTTGTACTACGGAGAAATAAATAATAGTGTAATTTTTTATTTGCAGTTTTGTTGATGGATGATAATTTTTCTATTACTGATTTTGGAATTTCACCAGATGATCTTGCATCCTTCAAAAATGTTGTGCCTCCAACTCACACTGAAGAGCAAGCAATACTATCATCAGGCTCTACGAGTGTCGTTGTGTATACAATCATCGAAGAAAGAGATCCAGGTCCAGTACATCGGAAGTCTGGGCAGATTTCGATAAGAAATTCAAGCCAGACGAAAATGGAGTGCGTGTAAGATTTGTTGTTTGTAAAATTTGTCATCATGAATTGTCTACAAAGTCTTCAGATGTAACGGGGCACTTGATTAGACAGGCTACAAGATGTAAAGCAAAACAATAATTGATCATGAGTTTGGCAAAACTGCAGTACAACCCCGACGGTACGGTATGTAGTTGGGATTATAGTCACAAGATCTACCTTTAAACTTTGGTGAGTCTAAAGTGTTTGACAAGTACATTAGGATTGCACATAATCCTATATTTTCTATGGTTTCTAGACATACAACAACCAAAGATCTAGTTAAATACTACAATGATTATCATGCTAATTTAAATAACTCTTTAATATATGTACATTTTCAGTTGCTTTGACCTCGGACATGGAGAAATCAGGCTATGGAGGGTTATCTTAGTGTAGTTGCTCATTATATTAACGCCAACCGTGAAATGGGAAAAAATATAGGGTTTAAACTAATTGATGTACCACATACGGGTGAGAATATTGCATACTGTATTATCAAAGTTGTGGAAATTTTTGGTCTTACAAATATATTTTTTGCAATAATTTTGGACAATGCTGCTGCAAACTCTAGGTCAATGGATATTCTCATTCTGTTATTGAGTACATACGCTGGATCCTTCTTGCTACATCAGTGATGCACTTGTCATATTATTAATCTTATAGTTAAATGTGGTTTAAAGATGTTGGAACTGTATATTAAAACTTTCCACGATGCAATATCTTTCCTAAATCATTCTAACCAACAAATAGCAATATATAAGAACTTTTGCCTTGCAATGAATGTACATCCAAGAAAATTTGAGTTGGATATGCCAGTAAGATGGAACCCTACTTACATGATGCTTAAGAACCTTTTACCCTATAAAAGCACATTTTCTATTTTTATTCACACACACTATCACAGCCATAACAGTAATACACTATTGACTGAGAAGCATTGGTTAATTTGTTGCTCAAAAGTTACTATCATTTTTAAAACTTTTTTATGATTCCACCATTGCTTTATCTGCAGTGTATTATCCAACATATTCTTTAATTGTGCATCATATTCTTGAAATTGGTAGTCACTCGGAGGCTCATGAAAAATAAATAGTATTACAAGGGGCTATCAGTGCCACGAAAACAAAATATTGGAAAGATATCCCATATGTGTATGCATTTGCATTTATTGTAGATCTCATAGCTAAATTTTGAGGATTCGCTAATGTTCTCAAACTTCTGAGTGATGTTACTGACATATATTATTCTAACTATTTTTCAGATATTTGTACTAAATTGTTAGATGTTTATCAAAAGTACGAACTAAAGTTTCAGGGAGTTCACTGCAACAACCTCTAATACCACCCACTACAGTAAGAAGAAAACTATGTGTGGCAAAATATGGGGTGCATGTTCTTCCTCCATGGGTCCAGGTTGTACATCATCAAATTTTAAAGGAAGACACAACGCCCACCATAGCAATGGGGAACTATCCACCTATTTGGACAGTGATATCACGGATTACTAGGAAGAGCATATCTATCACAACCCCATTTCTATTAAATTAAATAAATATGCATCACATGAGCATACATTTGAATTCTAGAGCATTTGCACAAATTTTGCATTTGTAAAATTTCAATTCAAAGTTAAACATACAACTCCAAGTGAAACTCCAAAAGAAAACAGAAATAAATAATTCTAAATTTCTCTGGGAAATAATTTATTTAAATATTATAATATTTATAGTGAATAAATATGAATTTTTCCAAATTTTTGGAACTTAACTCGTAGAAATTTCAAACTCAATTCAAAAGCCCATACTGTGAAAGAATTAAAAACAAGCAAATAATACATCAACAATGAGTTTAGAAAATTTATACGTATACTAGGTCATCCCAAGAACTCCTCTAAAAATTTTCAGAATTTTCTAAATTTATTTGCTATTTTTAAACCACTGGTCAAACTCGACAGTTTTGAATTGGAAATCAGTCAACAGTTTGACTTGGACCGAACCACTTTGACCCGACTCGACCAAACCACCTAACAACCTAGCTCAAGCCACACTCCGACCCACGCGCACCTGAGCCATTGCCACCCTGGGCCCGCTCGTCAGGGTCGTCCTCTTCCTCGAGCAGGCGATGCGCAGGAGCTAATCGCCACGGGGCGTCGCGCTCTGTCCGAAGCAAATGCACGTCGTGAATCCACCACCCATGGTAGGCACTCCTGTGCATCGCCAGTACACGCCATCTCCATTTCCGTCCATGCCCGAGTTTAAGTCACCTCGTTGCCGTCCTTCTCCCTTATTTCTCCTCTCGGCCGTTGAGGAGAAGGACATTCACTCTTGCTTCTCTCTCGGGTAAGCTTCGAGCACGAGCATCCTTTGCCTTCTACATTCGTCATCGTATTCATCTTGGCTAATGCGAGCTTCTGTCTTTGCTTGTAGCTCTCGAAACACGATCGTGTCCTCAACGCCCCCAGAGCACGCCCGTAGAAGCTCCACCGTGTCTTCTTCGCCTCTGGTGAGCTTTCTCCTCGTCTTTGCACATCGGATTGTGTCCCTTGGCATCAATTTCATTTCCCCTCAACCCATTTCCTCAATCATTCATAGGGACACTTGGAATTCGTATTTGCTCCATTTTTTGCCGAAAGCCCTAGTTTCGTCTCCAACTGCATTCTGGTAAGCCATCCATCAATTGCTTGCTTTGACACCATCTTGTGGTCTCCCTTGAGCTATCCCAACCACTCATTTCCCTTCTCCATCTCTAGGTCATCCTCTCCTCATGAAGCCTCATCGCCGTCGTCAAGCCTCCATTGAGCTTCTCCTACCCTCATCATCACTCAGGTAGGTCCCTATACCTTGTAGTAGCATATGCACGCGTTAGTTCACTAGAAGCGTCGTCGGGTTGCGACATGCAACTTTGACCGTAGCTCACTGCCGCCTCTCGCCGTCGCGCCACTACTACCTGCCATCCTAACCCTCGCCGCCGATACTGGTAGAAGTGCAATGCTATTAGGAACCCATTTCTAGCCTTGGACGGCGCTGCCTTGGACCACAGCGACGGCAGCTCGCCGGGCAAGTTCACGGTCACACGCAAGCGCGCGCGTGTCCTGTTCCAACAAGAACTGTAACATCTTAATTAGGGTAAATCCCGGTCGTTACGACCTAATGTTTGCTTAGTTGTTTTAATGACTAGTTTAAATGTGTAAGTGAGTCTATTACATGTGGGTCCCGTGAACAGAAAATGAGGAATTAAATGAAACAGGTTTACGTTAGAGTCATTGACACGCGGGTCCCGCAATCCATGCACTATAGCATGGACTGAGTCTAAGACAAGGTGGTCCTACCTGTTAGTATATTTAATTCAGAAATTAAAATGAAAAAGAATATTATGAAGTGGACCCTACATGTCAGTGGTAGAGGCTAGGTTAGCTCGGGTATAAAAAGTTTTAAATGCATTTGGAATTTCCGAAGTGATTTATTTTTGCACTGTAAATTCAAACAACTTCAAAATTTCATAACTAATTCAAATTAACTCCAAATTGGGTGAAAACAATTTTGTTGGTTTCCATTTTTATTGTACTTTAACTTAGAATAATGTTTAAACTTGTTACTATCATAGAAAATTTTGGAATAGGAATTAAATTCGGTAAAGGATTATTTTTACACTATAAATTTAATTAAATTAAAAATTCATAGAAAATTCATTTGAACTCCAAATGGAGTGATTCAATTTTTCATCATAAATTTTATTATATTTAATACCATGTAAAGCTTATCCCCACCACTATTATAAAAAATTCACAAAATAATTAAATTAGGTTGAAAGTGACATAACCTAATTTTTAGGATTTTTTGCCATTTGATTTTCCAAAGGCTATAACTTTCACATATGAACTAAAAATTGAAATAATTATTTCACATAAATTCATATAAAATCATAAATATCCCTCTGTATAAATTTCATTTATTTTGAGCACTTTGAATTTTGGCTTTTCTCTATGTTTATTCGATGTCGTCTTTTTATAAATTCCGAATTGCCCGACACGAATGATTACGCCACAGAGATTGAACAATTGGAATACCAGCAAGGCAAGCATCATTTGAATTTTATTCTTGCTTCATATTGATCCCAGATTTTGTTAAGTTAGTATTTTGAAATGCAATTGTACTTACTTACATGCTATTTTGATATGTCGATATTTTGTGAGTTGTAGTTAGTTATGTCCTACTCCTGTAAGTTTGTCCTTGATATTTCCATTATAAATATGCTTACGATTAGATGGTTGTGATGATGTATCTATTATTCATAGTGTTGCTTAGCCATGCAAGTCTAGAAGTTACGGTAGTCCGATTGACAGGATTATCCCGTCGATTGTGGGAAACACCTCACACTTATCTCTTATGCTTTTGGTCCAGATCTTCGAATCTAGCTGTTAGGTTTATATTGGTCAAATTCAAAAGGATTTGGGTCTGGACAAGTGGTTGTAGTGTGGGTGCCTTCGTGCACGAGACTTGGGTATTTGTGGTAGTCTTGTTTGAACCACTAAGGACCGAATTTTGTTGACGTCGCTAATTCAAGTAACACTCGTACTTCCACACGCGGGATATGGGTACCGCTTGGTCAAGTAAGGGGAGGGTCTTATTGAGTTGGAACACAGGTAGTGTGAGGACATGGGACTGTGAAATCCTATGTTCCTTAGGAACCTAGTGTAATACTATAACATGCAGGTGAGCACTGTTTCTTATGTTGGGGGATTGACCCACATGCTAACTACCTTACACTGGCCCCTCCGACACAACTTGTGTGCCTGCTTAGTGCCACGCCCCAGGTAGCAACCCCCGGGACCCACTGTGCAAACTGGACTAGTCCCACGATCGGTTGCTAGTCCGCATAGTTCAACAATGATGTGATCACAGCCATACAACAAACTATAAAAGAAGCAAACAAATTAACAATAATAATAGCAAAAGACCTTATGGCCAAGCTTTTTACAGAGGGTCGCCACATGGCTACAACAAAAGGGCTCACAGCGGAAACAAAAGAACACGTGGAGGTCATTCGACATGCCCATAGGCAATCAAGTGGAGGACGTCCTAGCATGCAAAGTCTTCGAATACCTCCTCTTCAAAGAGGTCAGAGCTCCCGGGGACGTCTTCTTCAGCTGCTGATCAACCAGATGGCACAAAGCTATGAGTACTTTGAATGTACTCAGCAAGCCGTAGAGAGATGTATGTAAATAGTATTCATGCAAGGCTTGACAAAGAGGTCTTTATGATTACTTTGCACAAAGCAATATTTACTTGAAATACAGTAAGTAGATTGCAAAGCACAAGTTGAAATATTAATACATAAGTAAACAAGTTTCTTTGAAAACAACTCGTGAACACCCTGTTCACTGCCCAGACCACTCGTGACCAACCTGGTCATGACCCAAACCACTCGGAGCCAACCAAGACCAACAATTTTAAGAAAGTCTACCCCTTGCGTGAAATCACCAGACATATCCATAACCGAGGACACGGCTATTCGAATAGATTTACACTCTACAGAGGTTGTATAGGTTTACCCACAAGACACGATATCTCTAGTTTGTTTGGCACCGTCGATGCCCCTGCTCACTACCTTGGGTAAGCAGGCTAGAGCACGTGACAAGGCCTTTACAAGGTTCTGCCTTGACTCGGTTCCGCTCGCTAAGGTTTCGCCTTTCTGGCCCCCTCTTGCGCCAAGTGTATGTGTCCATCCCATGTCTTACACATTTCCCCCAAAACGGAACCAAATTAAAGCATTGTCAATTAGTTGGCCAGGTCCACCCCATAATAGACTTGTGGTTGCACGGTATGGCCCGGATCAATGGCTTACAAGGTTAAGTCCTTAGTGGTTGCTCAGGCGAGACCTCCTCATCCCAGTGTGCTTCCTGCACCCTCTTTACTGCACGATCACTCACCCGAGTGAAAACATTTTGGATTCAACTCGGCCAATGACCACCCTGGTCATGGCACAACAAGTTTTATTAACAACGGCATCACACCACAAATGACACAACTGTGATCTCGCACCACAGTTGCACATCAATGGTATCGCACCACAATTCCATAATCTCTTAGTCAAATTTAATCATCATTGAATCAAGTGATCGAGAGACAACGCATAACTAAGCAGGTCTAAGCCATATACGTACCCTTGTTGGTTATGACCAACTAAGATTACCCACCTATGGTGGTCCAAAGGTACAAGTCAACATGTCAATCACAAGTATTCAAGGAGTCATACTGCCGAGTGGGTGTTTAGCTAATTCCCAAACTATTATTATGCAAATAGCCATGCATGTTGGTATAAAACAATATAACTTTGCAAACTGAGAACAAGCATGATCAAAGGTCTACGACTTGCCTTCGTTAAAAAGATGAGGTTCTTCGGTAGAGGTCGTCGGGTCTAAGAACACTTCGGAGAAGCCGGAATCTACGCGTGCGAAAAGAGACAAATAAGTACAACAAAACCAAATGAAAACCAAAAGCTAAAACCAAAAAAATGCACAGAAATAGAAATGGGCTCTCGGGAGGGGATCCTGAGGAGGAGGTCCAAAGTAGGAGAACCTGAGGAGGAGGTCCAAAGGAAGAGGTCCTGAGGAGGAGGTCCAAAGGATACGACTACACAACATGGTCGTGAGAGCAAAAAGGAGAACAGGGCACGGAGAAACTCACCCGGACAAAGAGAGAGAGAGAGAGACAGAGAGAGACAGAGAGAGAGAGAGGGAAAAGACAGGAGGAGGATAGCGAACGGCACAGGCGATCTGGTGAACTCTTCAGCGGCGAGGTGGTCGAAGACAGCGCAGCTCCAGTGGTCGAAGACAGCGCAGCTCCAGTAGACTCCTTCGGTGACGAGGAGGCGACAGCGCAGCTCCAGCGAGCTCCTTGGCGAAGCTTCAAGCACGGAGAAATGGGATGAGAGCAAGAGAGCTGGGTGAGGAAAAGGTGATGAAAGAGGACTACTCAGGCTTTTATAGCTAGGGAGGACGGGAAGAGCAACAGACAGACTCTGAAGCACACGATCAAGGGTAGGTGAAGGAGGAGATGGGAGCAGGTAGGGGAGGAGACAAGAGGGGGAGCAGGTACTGCAAAAAGAAGCAACATTTAATGCGACACAACAACATTTAATGCTCAAGAACCTTTGCATCAGTAGTGACGCAACGGGAAGAAGGATAAGGTGAACAAAGCTGACTGGTGGGGCTACTCAAAACTCTGGAGGGTGGTCCAACCGAAGGGAGGTCGTGACCCAAGGGGTGGTTGCAGCCAAAGGGGTGGTCGCGGCTAAAGGGGTGGTCTTTGCAAAAAGACCAAGAGAGTGGTCTTGGCAAGACTCCCGGACCACCCGGAGGTCTTGGACAAAGGGGAAGGTCTAAACGAGAGGGAGGTCTGGACCGAGAGGGAGGTCCAAACGAGAGGGTCTAAATGAGAGGGAGATCCAAACGAGAGGGGGGTCTAAACGAGAGGGAGGTCTGAACCGAGAGGGAGGTCCAAACGAGAGGGAGGTCTGGACCGAGAGGGAGGTCCAAACGAGAGGGAGGTAGGATCAAACAGAGAAAGAGAATTCAACACCAGAGAGCACCAACAACTCCAGAAAACCAAACTTTGGATTAGTTGAAGTTGTATTAGTTCATATTAAATCGCTGCAAATTTCTAAAATCTCCAAGTTAAGCTTGAGCAATTCAACAAAACCAAATAGTTATTTTTATTTTCGAAAATATCAAAAACTCCAAAAAATTGGGATGTTACACTTAGCAAGTTCTATAAATAGCTTGTATTAAGTTAGGGTTTCATCTCAATAGGGTCTTCTTGCTGAAAAATACCGTGTCTCGAACTCGCCGGCCAACTCATCAAAGGAAGTGTGTTTGGCTTACGGGCTGGGCAAGTCGTGTGGGTAAAGTAGTACTCCCCTGCAGGGATTAATCTATTCGAATAGTCGTGTCCACGGTTACGGACGACCACTTGGATTCACGAGTCATTATTGTTATATTTCAAATTAAAATTGACATGGTTTCTACATGGTATTCGGCATGAATGGGTATTCATGCATTTTAGTTTATCAAGATGAGTTGTCCCTTTGGTATTGTTTGATGCGCACGCGCGCGCACACACACACACACACACATATATATATATATAGAAAAATGGTATGGTACTCCTACTCCTCATATACCACTTAAATCGTATGATGATACCTCTTTATCTATTTGAGGATACTCCAATAATGATTATAATATACCCCAAAGTGAGTTTCATAAAAAAATTCATTAAACTCCACTTTTTATAGCAAAATTTGTGTATATACTTCATTTATATATGAAAAAGGGTATATAGAAAAACTGAAGGGCCCCAATGAAATTTTTTCCATCAAGTCGCATTGGAGTATCTTATAATTGGTATTTAAGTATCTTGAAAATGATAAAGAAGTATAATATATTTGTTTAAGTGGTATATTGAAGTGGGAGTATGTACTCCGAGATTTAAAGCATCAGTCTATATATATATATATATATATATATATATATATATATATATATATATATATATATATATATATATATATATATATATATATATGTGTGTGTGTGTGTGTGTGTGTGTGTGTGTGTGTGTGTGTGTGTGTGTCATTTATACTCCTTTTGCTAAAGAATTGTTTTCTAAATGGCAATTGAAAAACTAGTATGTGTAGGATGAAAATTATTGTGTTTTCTGCAAAACTAAGCCACTAATGCCTCTCTTTTGTATAGCCTCTAGCATGTATAATTTTTTACTATTTTTTACTTTGTGTAAGACTTGCAAGTACAATTTTGTACTTAACTCGGATATCTGCTTGTTCAGGTGAGGATGACTACACGCTCGATCAATTCGTTAGCCCCGATTTCGGCGACGCTGATGAATAGTGTTGTTTCTAACTCCCAGTCGGTTGCCTTGGGTTTGGGCATACCTTGCTGGACCTTTTGGTTTATTTACTTTACTTTTGCTGCTACTTAATGTTATTATTTGAATTTGGCCGGTCGAACGCTTTTGTAATAGTTGCATACTTAAGTCTTATGTTGTATGTCTTTTGATATATTGTTGTATGACTTTTGTATGACTATGATTGATGTTGATAAGGGTATGTGCGTGTTGGTTGCTGAATTGGAGCCAACATGGGACACATACCTGCTGTTTTGAAACCCTCTTTTAACTTGTTTAAGTGTGGATTGGGGCTGTTAGGGAACCAGTCACCATGTAGCACTCGCAGAGGAGCGATATGCATGGTCACCGTGGCTCTAGCTCAGTCGGGTCCTCCTACTTAATATTGGAGTTAGATTGGATTTCATTTCCCTGAGGCCTCGATCTTACGAAAATAACCCGGTGGTCTTCACAATATAAATATTTTGCAATGGTGGTATGAGCATAAGATAACATATTCAGTGTTATCCATATTAGCATGAGATGTGTTAACTGTTTATATCTCGACGGTTTCTTCTGAGTTTGCTTTTAGTCTTTTTGGTATAATATTGGAGGAGAGAAGAACATGTCTCATGAGTGAGATGGTGGAAATACTTCTAACTGTGAAAGTCTAGGAACAAGCTAATGCACGAGATCAACACTCTATGAAAAATACAGAGTTGGTGGACTCGTTTGACAATCTTTACTAGACAATGACACTTAGAACATCGGTGTATGCATAGCTATATGTTGTACTCTTTTTTCTTTATCAATGTTTTATCATGTTGAGTTTTTATTTTGCAAAGTTTTTAAGAAACAGCCATCTAAACAATAATAAAACTTATTATTACATTTTTAATACATTTGTCTCTTTTATGGGTATAGAACTCATTTTTAAATCTTTTAAATTTGTATTTTTGAATTCTATACTTTTTTCTAGAATTGTTATAAATTTTAAAAATTTTGGGCTAAGATGGACTAAACGGTATCGTTGGCCTCTCGGGTTAAAACCCCAGGCGATTACCGATTACCGACCTATAAGCTCAACGTGTCGTACCTGGGTCAGAAGCTAAGTCCGCGGGCCAGCATGATATGATCCGTTTAACATGCTAGACCAATCGGGTTGTGTTTAAATAGATCTGTATCGTACCATGTCGCCCAATTGGCTGCCTCTAATTACAACGGACAAAACCGCACAGCACCCAGCCACACTCTACTTCATGCCAATAGACAACATGCGACGACAAAAGCATAGACGACGAATATTCAGCTCCTTCACGATTCAGCTTGTTCCTGGTTGTCATCTGTACTTCCTCGAGCAGCTGAAACGCACAAAATGGAACACAATGTTCAACGTGCCATGCAGTAGTTAGCACGTACGTGTGCTACTGTTCTGTTCGAGTAAAGCAAATACCGAGATGATGAGCGAAACAACCGAGAGATGAAATTTTACAGAGCATACGTGCCAGTTTCCGCTCACGAGCTCTAGCAGCGGCCTCCCTGTTCTTCTCCATCCTCTTCCTGCGCCGCTCTTTTGTCTCGTCCGCCGCCGCTCCGCCGTGTCCACGACCGCCCCCTGCGCCAGCGCCCGACGCCTCAGAGGCTGCGAGCCGCGCACTGTGCTGAGCCCCATCTGCCCACCGCTCGGCCCAGTGCCGAGACCCGCGACGGTGGCCACTCACCAGGCCGGCAGGCGCCACTCGGCCGGATCCCACCTCTCCTAGCCCAACGCCCGGCCCTGGCGAAGTGTTACGAGGAGGGGGAGAGACGTGGACCGGGCCTTCCAGGACGCCGCGCTCCACGAGGAACTCCTCGAAGGACTTGTCCGGCACGGGCAAGAACCGGCTGAACCGCACCCAGGCCGTGCCGCCAGCCGAAAACGCCGGCCCACCAGCGCTGACGCGTGGAGGCGGGCGCACGACAGGAGGAGGCGCCCAGCTCGTGGTGTAGTAGCTGTTGGGACCAACGGGTGGGGCTCCAGCTCCACCGCTGCCGTTCGGCGCGGCGGCCCATAGCTGCGGCACGAAACGCGCGTCCTGCGGCGCCAGAGGCAACTCCCGATTCCAACGACGATGTCGCTCGATTGGACGGGCCGTGGAGCGAGGTGGGATGCGGGGAAAAGCAGTGGCCGCGGCCTGGTCTTCGGCAGCGGCACGGTCCAGCCGGAGGGGTGGTTGTTGGGCTGGAAATTCTAGGCCGGTGAGGTGTTTGTCAGAGGGGCCTGACTCGCCCGTGCGCCGGCGTTGGTTGGAGAAGAGGTGATGATGCGGGCAACCGCGGTCTGCTGGGATGGATTTTCCCTCGTGTCTGCCATACTTGGTCGGCCCCCGGAGTGCACCGTCGCTGACGCTCTAGCTGCAAGAAGGGAACAAAATTTTCAATAGCTACGGCATACACGGAGAAACCTATCCAAAATTGCAACCCATAAGAAATCATGTTGATCTGTAAGATCAACAAAAAAAAAACCTTTTTCGATTGGTCAGGCCACCTGGCTGGTCAGAAATTCTGAATGACTCGAGATTTCACGTGCATCTATAAAAAATACTCTTATCTCGTTTGCAAACGAGAATTTCGTAAGAATCCTGCAAGAATCAAGCTATTTCTTGCAAAATTCTTCTAAACTCAATGACCTAGTGATCTTCGCAACAACGTAAGCCTTCTCCCATCAATAGAATTCTAAGGTCTTGACTCTTGAAAACGGAATCTCACATGCAAACCTAAAAAACAACTAAGGAGACCGGTTGGACCGCTCACAGAAATCACAGCCATCAACTCGAAAGAATAGGGATAGATCATTAGAACATACCACGATGTAGAAACCATGTGTTGCTTTCCCGAATCTTAGTCGGCTCTCTTGCGTTGTGTATGCTTCTTTCTGAGGACGGAAATGACGTATAAATAGAAATGTGCCTCTGTGTGTGTGTGTGTTTAGCACGCGTTCTATGCTGCTAATTAAATCCACTTTTTTCCTAAAAAAATTAAATCCGCTTTGTTCACATGCAAGTAAGTGAGTTGAAACGGAGCGGAGGCCACCTCAAGGGCAACCCTGCCAATAGAAATTAACCATCCGATGGCACAGGTCATACCAATCCAATGGTCGAACACATATCCTCACATGACAATTCTCAGACCCAACCGCCCCACCAGTTAAAGAGTTCATCACTTCATTGACGCCTCTCTAACCTTAGTGATGTTTAAATACACAAATGCCTCCAGATATACAATAAGCAATTGCTCTCCGTGTTGTGACAGGTTCTTAATGGGAAAATTTATTCCAACATATCCAGTTTGCACCCCTAGTTGTAGCAATCAATTCATAGTGTATCTCAGCGCATTCATTTGTGATTTCAAGGAAGAACCTCACCGAAGAGGGGAAATATAAAAAGATAACGAGAGTAAATTAACATATAAAAAAACAACTTGTCCATCTTGTTATGTGTTAATTCCTTCTAAAAGCCATTTCTTTTGAGAGAGACGCTCTAACGGCCTGTTTGTTTCCGCTTTAGCTTCCGGCTTTTATCTCGAGAAACCGGAAACCGTCCTCAACGGTCGGCTTTTCACAACTGCTTTCGGTCGAAACCACTTTGTGTCTAAACGTGCAGAAGCCCGAAGCCGCCCGTGGGGCGCTTCCGCGACTTCCTGCGGCCTCCGTTCCCAAATTACCCCCGAAGTTCAGGGGTAATTACCCGCCGATTGCCATCGAATAAACCCCCCCCCCAAACCCTACCTTGCCTCCACCCCCACCCCCGCAAGACGCCTCCCTCCTCCGTCGGCCGCGCCTCCTCCCCACGCTTCGCCGCCCCTCCTCCTCCTCCCCACCGGCCCCCACCTCCTCCCACGAGCGGCGCCGTGTAGGATCAAGGATAACCGATTAGAGGGGGATGAATAGAAGGTTTTTAAACTTTTTAGCAAATTAACAATTTAAACCAATTATGAATTATGTCTAAACTAGATATAATTCTAGCTAAGCAATTTAATACAAGATAAAAGCTAAAATTGTAAATGCGGAATAAGTAAAGACAAAAATTAACCACAATAGAGACAACGATGTTTTCCCGTGGTATCGAAGACTTGCCGGTCTTTACTAGTCCACGTTGAGGAAGCTTGAACGAATCAAGCCGGCTCCACGAATTAAGCCTTCCCTCGATCACTATTGGTTGTTCTTCCTCCGCTCTGGAGATGGTGAACACCAAACCACTCACAATCTTGGCACTGGGCCTCTTCACAATCTTCTTGAAGAGATCACCGTGCTCCCACCACCAAGCCGTCTAGGAGTTTGGCAAAACTCCAAGAGTAATAAATCGATGACCTTCGCTTAATGGCACTCAAATGCAAATGGATCAACTAGAATAAATGAATGCACTTGAATGATCTCAACCACATCACAATAAATGCACAAGAGTATTTGAGTACTTGAGGGGGATGCTCAATGCTCTCAAGGCTCTAAGGATGATAAATGAACTCTAGCAGCCTGTCTTTGAGCAGATGGTGGGGTATTTATACCCCCAACAACCAAATCCAATCGTTAGGAGAGCAATCCCAACTTTTCAATAAATCTTGACTATCTGCGGTTAAGGGCCCAGATACTCAAGATCCGCCAACCGCTTCAGAACGGCTATAATGTACATTAACTCCCTTTGACATAACTGTTTGAGCTGCGGCGCGGTACTACCGTCAACTATCAAGCGGTCATACCGCGAAGCCCGATCGTGCCGCTCACAAGGGCGGTACTACCGTTTCACAAAAGATCCAAAAAAGGGTGCTCTCTGGAAAATACGTACCGCTCCATTTTCCGGAAGCACCTTAAAGCGGTAATACCGTTTAAACAACGGCGGTACTACCGTTCCAAGGGTTTTACAATTTCAACCAAAATGGAGCCTATCTGGATTTTACGTACCGTCAAATAGAAAACGGAATGACCGTGTTGCGGTCGTACTGCTCCACGAGGCGGTCGTACCGCTCAGCAAATAGGTTAACAGGCATGTTTGAATTGTATATGTGGACGGTCCAGATTGATTTGGCCGTTCGGACCACACGTTTAAACCACACGATCAAGTGTCGTTCGGACGGTCCGAACGGCACACGGTAGTTCCGCCAACTAAAATTCGGAACGACCGCAATGCGGTAGTACCGCACCAAGAGCCGGTCGTACCATATTAGTGACCAGTTGGCTGTGACGATCGAACCAATTACGTGGACGGCCCAGATTGATTGGGCCGTTTGGACCACACGTTTAAACCACACGATCATGTCACTTTCGGACGGTCCGAACGGCACACGGTAGTACCACCGAAGTATACGCGGTCATACCGCAAAGCGGTAGTTCCGCCCTGTAAACTTCGGTACTGCCGTTTGTGCTGACAATTTCACAGAGAGCTTTTAATTTCAAATTCAAATGCATGCATGATCCTAAATTGATCCAAATGGCACAAGAACATGCTATCAAGCTATTAGTCATGATCCCTCTTAATAGTACAACATTTATCCTAAAATCCGGTCTTCCAACCATTTCTCCTAAGACCGGTAAAATAGAAAAAGGATCCTAGACTACTTGTACCTTGTCTTTTATCCAAAAGATCTTCATGTTGTCCTTTAGCATGCATCTTCAAGACATCAAACTCACCAATGGGACTTAACCTTGTAAATACTTAATAAACATGTTAATCCCATATTCACATATTATTATTAATTACCAAAACCATTTTTATGGGCCTAGATGCTTTCACGCCGCCACGCCACCCTTCTTCTCCTCCTTCCCCGAGCGGCTCCCCGTCCTTTTCCTACTCCCCCGAGCGGAGTCGCCCCACTCCCCTTCTCCTTGCACGTCCGGCCACCTTGAGCTGACTGGATCTGCGCTCCTCCCTGACCTCGAACCATCACCGGCCTCCTCCCTCTCCCCGAGCTGGCCCCCCGATGCGGCAACGCCTCCTCCTCGGGCTCTCTCCCCCGGCCATGTGCTCCTCAACCTCCACACCGACCAGCGATTCGACCTCCCCAACACTGTCAGCTTGATCCCAGAAAGTGAGCACTCCATGGTCATCCACGCCGCCACGGCGTGTACTTCTTGGGTGATGGGAGCTTCCACAGCCAGGAGACGGTGTTCCAGGATGTCCATGCACGGCAGTACCCCCTGCAGCGATGAAATTGTTGGCTTGGTGTTCATGTGATGAAATGCATTACATCTTTGTGTTGCAATGGATAATTCAGTGTGAAAATGTGCATGTTCTTGGTGCTTAGATTTTTCCTGATAGGTGAAAAATCAGTGTGAAAGTAAAGTTCATTAGATTTAAGGGCTAAATTTATGTGCTATTCCAAGTGAAGATTGAGTATGAATTTTAAACGATTCTAGAATTAGCTTGATTAAAATTACACGGCTTTGTTAGCCCTTGTTTCAGGTAAGTATAAGTCTGTAACTATAAATCCGTGTTTGTTTTGCTTGGGGTACCACAGATCTGATGCTTCTGTAGTTATGGAATTTTTTTGACAAAGATTACTACAACATTGTTCACTTACGTATTTTATGAACTAATAAACCGCTATTATGCTTTGTAGGTGTCACTATGCCATGCAAAGGGTTATTGTAACATCCCAATTTTTGGGTTTTTGGAAAATTCTCAAAATAGAAATAACCATTCGATTTTTATTGATTTGTAAAAGCTTAACTTGTTATTTTAGAAAATAAAACAATTTAATATGAATAAGTCAAACGTCAATTAATTCAAAATTTGGTTTATTTGAGTTTTCTGGATTTTTCTTGGATTTAAAATCGAAAAGAAAGTTTTACTTAATTTCTTGAAAAAAATGGATTTTAAAAGGGTTTTCTTATTTTCCGAAATTAAAAATAATTTGTGTGCAAAATTAAAAGTCAATTTTAAGTTGTAAATAATTTTATTAAGTTCAAAATGATTCAAGAAAAATTTGTGATTTTTTCTATAATTTACTGCATTTTGACTTGTTTGCCAAAGAGATGACTTCTTAACGAGGTGTATATGATTGAAGGTGAAGGTTTTTGCTAACAAATATGTGAAATTATGAATAATTTAGTAAAATTAGTGTTCTATAATAATTATTTAATTAATTAACTATTTGTTGTATTAATTATTCACTATAATAATTACTTATTGTAATAATTACTTATGTAATAGTTGTTTATCTTAATAACTATTTATGTAATATTTATTCATTGTAATAATTGTTTGTTGTAATAAGTGTTTACTATAATAATTGTCATTAAATATGCTAATTGTGGTTTATTGCGTTGTTTGCGGTATGTTGTCGTTAATCGTCGTTGAATGAATGCGATCAATTACGTTAGTCGTCGTTAATAGTCGTCAATTGCGTTAGTCATCGTTAATTGTTAATTACGTTAAACGGCATCAAACAAGACATTACTGTCCTCAGGGGCATTTCAGATATTTCCCATCTTGGAAGATGTAGCCAGCCTACCTAAAAGCCAAACAACCAAACACCAAATCTCTTCAGTCCAGCCGCTCAGCCCAGCTGAAAGCCACTTTTCAGGAAAGCCCAGCCATTCCAAATAGACCCTAAAATGCCTTAATGTTCATTTGTCTTTTGGACCCCTTTGTTTAGGCTTTTGTTCTTTGGCTTAAAAGCAAAAAATTCCTAAGCCTAAATAAATGGGTGCCTTTTTCATCTAGCTTGTAAAAAGCTCAAGTCATTTTAAGACTAAAAGCCATATACCATAGAAGATGTGTGTGTGTGTGTGTGTGTGTGTGTGTGTGTGTGTGTGTGTGTGTTTTGTTTTGTTTTGCTTTCGCGGACTGGAATATTGTAACATCCCAATTTTCTGAGCTTTAAAAATATTCTGAATAATTATTAGTTGGAAAATCCACCCTTGAGTTTTATTTGAATTGTAAATAAGCTTAATATGGATTATTAATATCAAAACCATTTAATATGATTAATGTAAATATAAACCATGATCAAAACTATTTTATTTGGATTCTATGTGCTTGGATATATTTTCTATAATTTTCTATAATTTTTTCGAGCTCATTTGCTATTTTCTATTTGCCATTTGCATTTTCTGATATTTTCTAAAAAGAAAAACCTATTATAAATCTCAAAAACTCCAATGGGCTGAATCTCCTTTTGTTCAGCCCATTTTCTCTTCGGTTCAGCCAGTCACTTAGCTTTTCCCTTCCACTCCAGTCCGAACACGCACGCCTCCTTTCTCACTGACCGGTGGGCCCGCTTGGCCTTTCGCTCCGGTCTGATCGTGCGTGCCCGCGAGCCTTCGCTGATGTGTGGGGCCCACACGTCAAGTTTCTCTTCCACCTTCGCTTTCATCCCTGTCGCGATGAGTCGCACCACTGCCATTGACGTTTCTTGAGCTTCATACGACAACGGCGTTTCCAACGGAAAGAATCCCGTAGCGATACAGTTTTTAAATCCTTATATATCTCCGCATCCAAAACTAACAAAATTGTATCCCAGAACACCTTCCTTCCTCGAGATTCGCTCATGTTCATCTCGGACTCTTTTAGGGTTTTACCTAATCCGGCACGCCCGAGCCCTATAAATAGGACCCCGAGGATCGCCTCAGCGCCCTCATCCTAAAACCCCAAACCGCCACACCTCAAAAAAAAACCTAGCGCCGCCGTAATCGGAGTTTTATGCTTTTGTTGCCACCATTGATTTTCTTCAAATTCCCCCGCCGGCGTTGATGCCTCGTCAACATCGTCTGCGCCGTCGAGTCCGTCGTCGCAAGGGCTACCTTGTGAACTCTTCCCCGTCGCTAGTACCTCGCCAGAGCTCAAGTCCGACAACGCTCGAACCTTCTTCTCCGCTTGAAGCTCGCCGCTGGCCATCACCGTTGTCCTCAAGCACCAGTAAGCGCACCAACGGGTTCGCAATATCGCCCTCTACCTACTGGTACCACTCACCGTCGGCAAGGAGCCGCCGTTCGTCGGAGACCATTGGGACCCGAGCCTTTGTCGCCGTCGAGTCCACGTGGCCATACACCTCAGCCGCCTTCTCAGCATTTACGCCTGCGTGTCGTCCTGTGTGACGCTACGTCAGCGGTCGTGTGCACGTACACGTGGCAGATCCAAACACCCCAGATTCAAAGCTCGGTGGATCCAGTCCACCGTGAGCCATCTCAATGATGTGTGGGTCCCACATGTCAGGAGATTTTCTATTCTCTTTCACTTTCTCTTTCTCTTTTCAGGTGAAATTCCAGGTCTAACGTCATGCTTGCGTCATAATCCGATTTTCAAGTAGGAAAAATATTTCGGGAAATTCCAATTTTGCCTTTTTCTTTATATTTAGATCTTCCAAAGGACATATATTTTGCATCCGAACTCTAATTGAGCCCATTTAAATTTCTAAATTCATCTAAATTCAAGCTCTATTTATTTAAGATTTTTATTTACTTTTTGGGATTTGTTTTCTCTCTGTTATTTATTTATTTTGTTTATTTGCTTCGTTTGCGAGTAAACGTTGATTCTTCGGGAACTGTGAAGAAGAAGGAGTGCCTCAAGACCAAGGCCAATACCAGGATCTATTCCAAGGCAAGTTGTACCTTTGATCATATTGAACCCAGTTTTTAAAATTACTTTGATTCAAATTAATGCATTTACTTTAAGTGTCTATTTAAATGCTTTTGGGTTTAGTTATTAATCCAATTTGATTATATCCACCTTGTTTATTGGTATGTCATAATCTTTTGTCACCCTAGATTAGTTCATTATCTAGTTGGTATTATTGTAGCACCAACATGGGTTGGTTAGATATGAGTAGATTGCTTGGCCATGCCACGAGTCATCATTTCATGTGAGTTACAAATATGAATTTGACTAAGTGAATATAGAACTTTGTGATAAAATTGTATGCGTTGTGTGCTATTACTCATCGATGGTATGTGCTGCACTTAACCAATAGGGTGGGAAAGGATTTAGGCTAAGGCAAGTGGTGGATACCGTGTGATATGTTGGAGCTTTGTGAATAGGAAAGATAATCTTTGTGGCATAGTTAGAAATTGAAAGTCTTGCCTTGGTCAATTAAGAACTTAACTTTGTGCGCCATTGAACAGAGACACAACTGTACGACCATATGCCTGGTATGAGACGAGCCTAACTTAGTAAGTTGTGGAGTCTCGACATTGACTACTCAAGTTGTAGGTTAGGTGCTCAGTGATGGGTGGAGGTGTGGAATACTAGGTAGATCACATCGCGGGACGGTTCGCCGCTTCCCTGTCCAACAGTGTGCAATGGACTAATTTCCTATATGGGCGTTAGTACTGCTAGTAAAACACATCGAGAGTGTTAATGTTTGAAATGAAGTCTCTGAAACGTTTTGTTATGATTAGTGCTTGCAACACTGGTTATATCGTATGAGAAAGTGTACAACCTCTGCAGAGTGTTAAACAATCCATTCGAATAGCCACATCCGCGGTCGTGGACATGCTCGGGGATTTCACACGAGGGTTAGATTTTCATAAAACACTTGGGAAGGGAGCTGTGTGATCTAAGTCATATGGTTGTGTGAATAATTTGATTAGACTTTGTGTTATTTGTGAAAACAATTGATAAATTAATATTGTTTATTTGTTTTGAATCATGTTTAATCTGTTATTCGTATTCAATTGCAAATGTTGCATTTCTACAAAAGAACCACAGAAGCCATTCCTTTGGAATAAGCTATCATGTATACATTGCATTCTATGATATGACTTGCAAGTACAGTTGTATACTCATGTTTGTTATGATCAATCAACAGAAGTGGAGGAGTCTTCGTCCGCTTTTGAGGAGGAGTTCTACGAAGGTGCTCATTGCTAGGTCTTGATTCCAGTCGGTTGCCTGTGGCGAATCGATGGGTTCCCGTTGAAGTTATTTGTTCCACTATTGCTTATTTCATTATTGCCAGCCCTGCGAGGCTTAATAAATGTAAACTTGACCTTAAAGCCATAACGATTATTTGTTATTCAAATTACTCGTTTATTCTATTATTTCACCTTGTGTGGATCGATATTTATCTATGTTGGCACTGTGTGCACTAGCGTGATTCTGGACTAATGCGTTATACACAGAGGGTCCAGAATTGCATTTTTGGGTCCCGACAAATATCCCTTTGCCGCTAAAGTTCGCTAAAATTACCCACCAAATGCCATTCATATATAACTCCAGATCTTTTCATTTTTTTCTCATCTTTCCCCCTCCCCCACCCCGTTTTATTTTCCCCTTTGGCTCTCGCACCCGACGCCATCTCCCCCAGTCCGTCGATGTCCTTCCCTCACCCGACGCCATCTCTCCTGCGCCTGACACCATCTACCTCGATCTCCGCCTGACCCTGCTGTCCTCCTCCCCAACTCTACTGACCTCCCTCGACCTCTGTCAGCCATCGTCCTCTCTTGACCTCCGCCGACCTTCCTCGACCCTACGCCCGACTCTGCCAGCCTCCCTCAACATGCACCTAACGCTACCTGTAACGTTCCAATTTTCTGAGCCTTTTTGAAGATTTTCAAATTAAAAAGAACCATTTGGTTTTGATGAGAGTTCTAAAACTTAACTTGAGATTTTGGGATAAAAGTCTTTAATATGACTAAATCCAACTTCAACTAATTCGAGTTTGGTTCGTTTTGGAGTTTGTCGGTGTTCTCTGGAGTTCTTTGGCATTGAATTCTCTTTCTCTATTCGCTCCGTGCGACCTCCCTTCGTTTGGATCTGAGGGTCTAGACCTCCATTCGTTTGGATCTGATGATCCTGACCTCCTTTCATTTGGATATGAGGGTCCAGACCTCCCTTCGTTTGGATCTGAGGGTTCAGACATCCCTTCGTTTGGATCTGATAGTCCAGACCTCTTTTCGTTTGGATCTGAGGGTTTAGACATCCCTTGGTTTAGGCGACCCTCCCTTTCGTTCGGACCTCCCTTCGGTCCAGACCTACCCTTTGGTTGACCACCCTCTCGGTCTTTTTGCAAAGACCACCCTCTTGAGCCGCGACCTCCCCCTGAGGCTGCGACCTCCCCTTTTCTCGTTTTGACGCGACCTCCCCCTGAGGCCGCAACCTCCTCTTTTGTCGTTTTGCCGCGACCTCCCCTTTTGTCGTTTTGCCGCGACCTCCCCCTGAGGCCGCGACCTCCTCTTTTGTCTTTTTTTCGTGACCTCCCCTGAGGCCGTGACCTCCTCCTTTGTCGTTTCGCCGCGACCTCCTCTTTTGTCGTTTTGCCACGACCTCTCTCTGAGGCCGCGACCTCCCTTTTTATCCTCTAGTCGCGACCTCCCCTTGGGTCACGACCTCCCCCTCTTTTGTCGTGACACTCCTTTGGTCACGACCAACCCTCTTGGTCTTTTTGCAAAGACCACCCTCTTAGTCCGCGACCACATCTTGGACTGCGACCTCCTCTGTGGTCACGACCTCCTCTTTGGTCATGACCTACCTTTTGACTGGCCCTTTTGTTAGTCTTGCTCACCTTCTCCTTCATCTCGTCGTGTCACTGCTTCTTTGTCTTCTCCCCTACTTGCCCCCATCTTCTCCTTCACCTACCCTTGAATTCGTGCATGCTAAAAGCCTGAGCAGCCCTCTTTTATTCTCCTTTAGCCTCGCTCAACTTTCTTGCTCCCGCCTAAGTTCTCCGTGCCCTGTTCTCCTGCGACCTCATTGTGTAGTCGTATCTTCCTCAGGACCTTCTTCGACCTCCCTCACAGTTGGACCTCCTCCCAAGAGCTCATTTCTGTTTCAGCGCATTTTCTTTTGGTTCTTAGTTTGGTAGTTTTTGGTTCTTATTTGGTTTTGTGGTTCTTATTTGGCTCTTTTCACATGTGTAGATTCCGGCTACACGGAAGAGCCCTTGGACCCGGCGACCTCCACCGAAGAACCCCAACTCTTCGTCGAAGGCAAGTCGTAGACCTTTGATCATGTTGTACCTATTTTTTCAAAAATTATATTGTTTTATACCAGCATGCATAGCTAATTATATAAAAAATGGTTTTGGGAATTAGCTAAACACCTACTCGTCAGTATGACTCCTTGGATACTCGTGTTTGACATATTGACATGTACCCTTGGACACCATAGGCTGGGTAATCTTAGTTGGACATCCTTGTGATACCAACTTGGGTGCGTATATTGCTTAGACCTGCTTTAGTTATGCAATGTCTCTCGCTCACATGATTCATTGATAATAAATTTGACTTAATGATATATAGAATTGTGGCACGGCCACTGTTGCTAAAAGATGTTGTGCCATGACTGGGTGGTCATTGGCTAGGTTAAACCCAAAAATGATTTATACTCGGGCGAGTGATCGTGTAGTAAAAGGGGTGCTTGACGCACATTGGGTTGTGGATGTCTCGCCTGAGTAGTCCCTAAGGACTTAACCTTATACGCCATTGATCCGGGTCATACCGTGCAACCGCAAGTCCAGGATGGGGTGGACCTGACCAACTAATTAGCAATGTTTTGAGTCAGTTCTACTAGGGTTGGAAATGGCGCAAGAGGGGGCCAGTACGGCGAATCCTTAGCGAAGCAGAACCGAGTCAAGATGAACTTTGTAAAGGCCTTGCACGTGTTTCTAGATCTGCTTACCTAAGGTAGTGAGCGGGGCATCGATTTAATGTAAAACCAACTAGAGAAGTCGTGTCTTGTGGGTAAAGCTGTACACCTCTGTAGAGTGTAAAAACTATTCGAATAGCCGCGTTCTCGGTTATGGACATGCCTGGTAATTTCACGCAAGGGGTAGACTTTCTCAAAACTTGTTGGTTGTGGTTGTTTCCGAGAGGTCTGGGCCGTGAGCAGGTGCTCACGGGTGGTCTTGGAGTGGACTGGGTGGTCCACGAGTCGTTTCAAAGATAATTGCTTATTTATGAATTAATCTTTCAACTTGTGCTTTGCAATCTACTTACTATATTTCTAATCAAGTTGGCTTTCTGCAAAGTAACCATAAAGCTATCCTTGTCAAGCCTTACATGATATTATTTGCACTAATTTCCCTGCGACTTGCGGAGTACATTCAAAGTACTCACGGCTTTGCCCTCTGGTTGATCAGCAGCCGAAGAAGACCCAGGGATGTAAGATCGAGGAGGCCGACTAGAGGGGGGTGAATAGGAGTTTTAAAAACTTCTTTGGCTAAAACTGATTTCTAATGCGGAAGCTAATACAAATACGGTTTTGCACAGTTAAAGCTTAAATCAACTAGGTTCACCTAAGTGCACCAACAATACAAGTCTATTGATAAATATAACAATCAAGTAAGGACTTGCAAACAATTCAAATTAAGCAATGTAAATAGCACAAGGTAAAGCAAGCATTCATATACAATGAATGTAAATGCAATAGTAAGGCACAAGAATGCAAACCACAATTGACACGTCGATGTTTTACCGTGGTATTCGGAGACATGCCGGTCTCCCCTAATCCACGTTGAGGCAAGCCCAAACTAATTGGACCGGCTCCACGAATTGAGCACCCACCTCCGAGGTAAGTCCAACCACTTGGACCGGTTCCAAACCGAACCAACACCTCGCTCCGCTAGGGTTACTCTTTCCTCCACTCCGGAGATGGCGAGCACCACACCACTCACAACCGCTCGGGTCTTCTCACAAGCTCCTTTGAGAAGATCACCCATGCACGACGCCTTCACGCCGTCTAGGTGTCGGCAAACACCAAGAGTAGCAAATCTAGAACTCTCACTTGAACTAATCAAGTGTCTAAACTCAAGTGGATACTCAATCCACTACCTAAGGCAACACATGCACTTAGGGTTTGCTCTCTAACCTCACTAAGTGCAACACATGCACAAAAGAGAATGAGAGGCTTGCTCTTTGCTCAATAGAATGTCTAGGGGCACCAGCAACTTGCCTACACACGGCCAAGGTGGGTATATATAGCCCACACACAAAATCTAGCCGTTGTGGAAAAGTCTGCTGAAAAATCAGCACATGCGATCGTCGCTTGAGCTCCAACGGCTATAAAACTAGCCGTTGGACCACGTCGATCGTATCGCCAACCAAGATCCGGTCAGATCAGCGCTACCCGTACAACCGCCCAAACACTGCGGTCATACCGCTCCACAAAGGAGCAACAAATGCGCTAAGTCCCAAAAACATCACGTTTCGCAAAATTAGAACCGCCTCATAGAAATCGGATCAACCGATGTGCGGTCATACCGCACCAAGATCCGTTCGAACCGCAGAATACGTCGTACCGCCCATAACACGTCGGTACAATCGATCCACAACAACCGTTCCTCAATCAGAGCAACACATGCTCAACAAATGCATGTAGTTCCATTGCACAAGAGCCGATATTCTGCTTGTACGCGGTCATGCTGCATACAACGCCGGTTCAACCGATTTTCCTGAGAAGACAACAGATTGCATTTGCTTCAACTCAAATTATAAAACACATTTGCCAATTTGATGCGCAATGCAAACAAGGGTTCAAATGGGATTCTCAACAAGTTGCAAAACATATTTGCACACTTTTAGAATCACACCACAAGGAATAAGGTATATGGACTTACACCATTTGCAAAACACATTCGCAAACTTAAGTCACATGCTACAAGGATTATCCATGAGCCACAACTATTTGCAAAACACATTCGCAAATATTGGCAACATGTTAAAATGAGCTAAAGCAAACACAATGAGCTATCAACACATGACTAACTCAAGCTACTAATCAAAGACCCCTCTTAATAGTACGGCAACCAATACTAGCAATCCGGTCTCCCAACCAAACACCGAGACCAGTAAAAGACTAGGAACACATCCTTAGCCCTAGCTAGTCATACCTTTGCCTTGCGCAACCACTTGAAGCTTGATGACGCACATCCTCACTTCAAGTCCGGGTCATTGACTCGAATACTCATCAACACATGATGAGTTCTTCACTTGACCTTCATCAACATATGATAAAGCTTCACTTCGGGATCTTGACTTGATGCTCATCAACATATGATGACATCCTCCATCCCGAGTCTTGATATGCATCAACACATGATGCACTCTTCACTCGACCTCCATCAACACATGATGGGTCTTCACTTGACTTGATGATCAACACATGATCATCTCTTCTTCTTGAACATCATCGACACACGATGATTTCCTTCACTTGACTTCCACCAACACATGATGGAACTCCTCTTGACTTAATGACCATCAACACATGATGTCATTCCAAGTCTTCATTATCATGGAACCTAACCTGCTTATCCAACTCATGAAAAATGTTAGTTTCACAATATGATTATCATTAATTACCACAACATACCATTAACTCATTAATGGTGGGACAATATACCATAATCTTTCCCTCTTTGGTAATTGATGATAACCACTTCAATAACAAATAATTGAATGTAGATAGGTATGAGTATATAGGCACTACATAAGTTGTATATACTCATATGAATATATATGACTACACAAGTTATATATACTCAAAGTTTATATGAGCACACATGTCTCATATTCACACATGAATATATTAACTACACAGGTTATATATATTCAAGGATATGTGAGTACACATGAACCGCACAAGTTATGTTATACTCACATATAAGTATATTTATACTACACAAGTCTTATATACTCACATGAATATATTAACTACACAAGTTAAATATATTCAAGGATATATGAACTACACAAGTATCAGATACTCATATGAATATATTAACTACGCACGTTAAATATATTCAAGGATATGTTTCAAAGTAAAGATCTCAATTATATGTAGACAAGGAAATATGGATCAATACTAATGAAACCACAAAACATAGAATGAACTCCCCCTATATGTGTGCATACATGAATGTGTAATAAGAACATATGCACATATTCAAGTTAGACTTTTGGTGGAGTTCAACCTATATTTTGGATCCGAGGAATGCAATAATATATAAGAACTATGAAGTCGAATGCATACCTCTTTTGTTCTTTATATCCAAACGAGACTAATCATAAGATAAGGCAAATAGAAATGTTAATCTCACAAATATATTCATCATTATGAATGCATACCTGTTTGGATTTTTCCTTTTGTTTATCCAATGAATTGGATTTGTCATTAAGAACTTGCATGCCTTCATGATTATTACCTTTGTATCCAAATAAGACTACACAATATGTATATCAATAAAAGTGTTAGTCTCACAATTAGATTTGTCATTAATCACCAAAACTCTATTAACACATAATGGTAGGTCTAGATCCTTCAATCTCCCCCCTTTTTGGTGATTGATGACAAATCCTTTATAAATGACAACATTTGGATATAATCAATTAAGCTCAATTAAGCTCCTTTGACTATATGCATGCATTGAAATCACCAGAGAATCTCCCTTTTAGTAAACTCCCACTTTTGGCATCACAAGATTCTCCCCCTTTTGGCACAAGAAGTAAATCAAATAAATCCAACAACCAAATGTAGCTCATACAAATTCTCCCCCTTTTGGCATTAAGCACCAAAAACCGAAACAAATCTGAAGCAAAAGGAGAGTCTTTGCAAAACTTATGAGCTAGGCAATTAAACTCATTTTATTTTGAACAAATAAGCAAACACCCCTTTTGGCATAAAACAGCAAAAATCCAAAATAAAACGAAGCCATAAGGGAGTCTTTTCAAATAAGTTTTCCCATATAATAGATTACCCATTTTAAAACTCAAAACGTTTTTCATTAAAAAAAAATTTAAGAAAAACTTTTTAGGAAAACTCCCCCTTACACAAAAGTTCTCTTGTTGACAAACTTCTCTTCTCCTTTGACACACAAAGGTTCTTTGACATTCTTCTCCTTTGACACACAAAGGTTCTCTTGTTGACAAACTTCTCTTCTCCTTTGACACACAAAGGTTCTTTGACATTCTTCTCCTTTGACACACAAAGGTTTTCTTCTTGACGATACTCCTTTGACGCACAAAGATTTTTCTTCATCCAATCCATATCGTTGCTTTTGACACACAAAAGCTTTCTTTAACCAATCCATATTTCTTAGCTTTTGACACACAAAAGCTTTTTCCATCTATTCCATATCTCCCTCTTTGTCATCCTTTTGAAATATGTCCATCCAACACTTAAGATGACTTCAACTTCTTTCATTTGATCTTTAATTTGCAACCAAATTCTCTTCTTAACATTTGGCACCAAAACATTTTTCCAATGTTTTTATGTGTATCCACTTATAAAATAATCCTTGAACATCACTTGTAGATACCATGAGTCAGCGATACCATTTGTTGGTAATACATGTAGATACCACTTGTAAATAATACTCGTAGATACCATTTGTAAATCCACATGTTGAAACCACTTGTAGAGAACATGCGTCGACAAGACGTGAAATCTCAAGGTGCTTGAACTTCTCTTGCAAAGATCTTCAAAGAAAGCATCCAAAGAAAAGAAAGAAATAGAGAATTCACTTGAGAGAAAAGATGATACCAGGAATAATTAATTCCATTTGTAGAAACTTGGTACCACTTAGAGAGATACCACTTGAAAAAGCATACCATGAATTGGAGGTATCGGAGAGAGTTTAGTTTGAAAAGATTTGATCGGCAAGGAATGGAATAGATATTACTTGTAGGTGGGTACAAGAAAGATACCATTTGAAGGATATCACAAGAAAGGATAAGATGATATCAATTGAAGAATACCACTTATTAAGACAAGATAATATCACTTGAAAGAATATCACTTGTAAAAGCAAGTAATATGAATCTCTTGCCGAGATCAAGATGATCAAAATGTGCTACCATTTAAAGGAATACCACTTGAATGATAATCATATCACAATGTGATCAAAATGATATTTGGAGTCAACAAAATATATGTGAGTAGCTTGCAAGGATAACAAGGATCAACTTGACTTGAGGGAGGCAGTCAAAAAGGATTTAGAATTGAATAGAATTGAAATGGATTCAATTGACTGCAATTTCAGCAAAATCGGTACTACCGCAGTTCAAAGGCCGGTCATACCGATGTTGGACGAAACGACCATTCAAAGGCGATCGTCTTAAAAACGGTTATCTGCATGAATAACGTCGGTTGTTCCGATTTTCCTGGTGATTCAGGGATAGATCTTGGAATGAAGAATTATGCAAATGATCCTCATTTTTAGTATTCATGCAGTTTTGTGCCTTTCTAATTGTTGCTTATCAATCGGCTAGGTCAAAATAATTGAAATTATGTAGTAAAAAATTACATATATGTTGCCATTTTCAAATTTGATTCAAAAAAGTACAAAAAACATTCATATAAATGAACTGTGATATGTGAATTTGGTTTCTGAATCGACGTCCTCGAACTTTGATATCAGAATTCGGTATCGTTGATTGCAAAAATATGTTTGGTATTATCAAGACATGTTCAAAGATGTTTTAGACATTTTGAAGAAAAAAAGTCAACTAATCCATAAAAAGCTAGATTGCCAAGACACCCTCGGTTGGTTTAAAAACTAGGTGCTTATAAACTACCAAAACCCAAAAGCTAGCTTTAAGCTATAAGACAAAAAACATAAGCCTAAACAAACAAGCCCTTTTAACTCTTCAAAATTGTCTCTTTTCACATTTGATCAGTCAACTCATAGTACGTTATGCGATGGGGGAAATAGTATCCGCGTTTAACAAACGAAGCATACAATGATCATGCAATAAGGGGTAAAAGAATGGCTAATAATATAATATAATCAGTGTACATTTATGGACCATACAACAGCCATGAGGCGTCACAAGGGAATACAGAGCATAGCGGCAAGGCCAAGAAAGTTCAGTAAGCCGAGCCAGGACTGGAGACTAAAACAGGATTATTTCCTGGTCTCTTCGCATGTTTGCAAAAGCTTTCGCTGCCTTCTTTTCAACATTACAGATACTAGCATGCTGCCGCTATTTATTCCCATCAAGTGCCAACAATGGTCATAATTCGGTGGTCATGCCTGCTTCTTGTCCGAGGTAGAAACTTCTGCACTACACATAGGGCATACCTGCACATAGAAGGGTATCTCGTCACCTTCAGGCCAATACAGACTGTTGTGTTTAGACGTTCACATTATGTTGATATTGAGAAACAAGATGAGAGTGCTACACGCCAGATGATGCATCTAATATAAGTTACTCCATCCGATCTCAAAAGCTTGTCGTTCAGACATATCCGCGCGAGTCAAAATGTACTACTCCCTCCGGTCTGAACGTCAAGCTTTTGAGACCGGAGGGAGTACTTCCTAAGCTGGGGACCACACGATGCGATCTACTGGTAGAGAAGTCTGAAATAAAATAATGATATATACGGTAAAGTAAGGTAACAAGAAAACAGCAGATTAATACCCTTACACAAGGAAACCTCAAATTTGACCTTATCACGGATTAAAGTGGTGTACCATCTACCAGAGTATCACAATCATGTCATACGCCATGAATAAATGAAACTTGAATTATTGATGTAATGACAAATTGACAATGAAGTTTCTTGGTTGATGTGCATGCTATCAGTATTTAGTACTGATCAAATGTGTAGCGCTCTAATTAACGTAAAAGAATATCATTACAAGTCGTAACGGTGCTACTACTACTAACCAATTGCTTTTAGCAGTAACTAAAAAAAGGCGTAAATACTTGGACAGACTGGATTGATTCCCTAAGACCACATTGCCCCCGAACCATTCTTATATAGGTAATAATTAAACAAGCATATAAATGAACTTTCAAATGTAACTAAGTTATCTCCCATTCTCTCTAACTATGTTACAAGTCGTAATGGTGCCACTACTACTAACCAATTGTTTTTAGCAGTAACTAAAAAAAGGCGTAAATGCTTTGACTGGATTGATTCCCTAAGACCACATTGACCCTGAACCATTCTTATATAGGTAATAATTAAACAAGCACATAAATGAACTTTCAAATGTAACTAAAGTTATCTCCCATTCTGCATACCAGCTTCCCAGGTTTGGAGATTATCTAAACCTTTCTAATATAGTGGCTCTATCAAGCAAAAGAATAAAGCTTTGTTCACACTGCCACAGAAAATTGTTCATTGCACAATATATCACTGTCATATCATACCTAAAAAAATGTTAGCAAATTTCTAAAGCTAGTAGTGTTTTATGTTTTACCTGTAACTAGTATTTTGTTTCCTAATGGTGAAACAATGGTACATGGCTACAAACCAAAGCTGTAAAACTAGAATAATAAACACAGCATCAAAACATAAACCATGACCGACCCTGTCAAATGGCCTTTAGAATGATTAGGAGTTAGTGCCAACTATCAAATAGACATATATCGTAGCACCTAGTTGTGATGGATTCATGGAACCCTCCCTCCTACATTCAGGTGTGTGCGCACACTTGCACGTGTGTGTGATAGCCTCATACGCCTCACAACGGGGGGGAAATCATTTATGGATGGAGGAACAATGGTAAATTTTTCAGCTAATCAAATTGTAAGGTGCATTCTGCATTGTACCTTATTTATTTGAAGCCACTGGTTTATGCACTCAGGATGGTACGAATGCTTGCAGGGAAGTGCAACCAAAGATTCACCTTCCTCGAATTCCACACGACAAATTACACATCTACAAACAATAATGATACATCACTTTAATATATATGGTACATAGGTTACTGGAAGGCTATGAAACTTAAATTATTTACACATACTGCTCTGTGTTGCCATCTTGCACATCTTGTGTCTTGTAAGTTACTGAAGGTAAAGAAGCAAGTGTATCAGCAGAGAGACCTCTGCTTTCTGTACCAACTACTTCACCCAATGCAACTAATTCCTGAAATCACAACTAGAACCATTAGCATTGCATATTGAAACTTTAGCTGCAGGGCCAGGTACCAAAAGGATAAACAAAAGAAATATAACTTGCCTCATAAGAGTACTCATCTGGATCAACCTCCTGCCATGCATCCTGTGTTTTGATAATACATATCAACGTGTAAATTGTCAGTTATTCAGTCCATAGTTGGCAGATTTCAATGAGTAAGCAAATAAATAATAGTATACTACCACTATGTGAACAAAGACATAAATTCTCCTTGTAGAATGGTGGATTCATTGGAGCTAACAATCCCCAAAGCAAACAGAACAACAGGGGAATTTGACCACTTATAGCATGAAATTCTAGATTCTAAGTTGCTTAATTCTGGCTTTTATTGCTAAACCAGCAGACGATTCTAGCTTTACCTAAGAATAACAATCCACACATAACTCCAACATCCAGAATACACGAGATTTATTATTGAGGTTCTGGATTGCAAAGAGGATGAAAACCAACACGTTAATATGCTTATCATTGAAAGATGAGATAGCAAGAAAGAAGTTCCAGATCTAACTGAATAACAAGGAATCAATGTTAAAATTTGATCGAAGGAGAGTATCCCCCAGAAAAGAACTTGGTGCAGTTATCAACGAAGTTTTAAGTGGTATAGATAACAAATGTTTCATATCTCCTTGACAACTTCCAATAAAGCACCGGTCTATGCTTTTTATAACTATGAATAATATTAAGTTGACATTTTAATTACAACATCATTTGTTACAAGTTTACAAACAAAACGAAAATAGCAAGGCATTAAGTTAAAGAAGTAACTCATCCCACATGATTTCTAGCTATCATCTATCATGCTAAAAGAACCGGTGTTTATGTTTCAGATAATGAGTGTCGACAATATAAATAATTAAATATGCAAGTATCATGGTATTGACAAAATCCAAATTATTCACTGCATCGATACATTATGGCACCGATCATGTTCGCTTTTACAAAATGGATGACTTCATCTGTCACCGCATTAACGAAGATAAGCAAGCGCGCCTGTGTACTTCACACGCATTAATAAAGTAACGAGAGAGTGTAAGCATTCCAGCCTCTTCAAGGTCATTTCTTCCAAACCCCACTGACTCTCACTTCCAAAGATAAAATAAAGTTCATTAAATATAAGGAAAAAACGAATCACTACCTGTGGATCATTCACGTGCTCCTCTTCATGCTCCACTGCTCGCCCTTCAAAACAAAAATCAAAATTATATGTCAGCAGCCACCGGAAAATGTGAAGCGAGCTGAAAAAAAAACATCCATTATACTCACAATCGCTGAGTCCAGCAAGAGCCATGAGCCGCGCGGCAACCTCGCGCTCCTCGGCGTCCTGCAGCGCTCGCGCGTAAGCCTCGTCGTCCTCATACTCCGCAGGGTCTACCTCTGGCTCCGCTTCTTCCACCTCCTCATCCTCCTCGAATCCCTCCTCCTCGTACTCGCTCCCCTCAGCGCCCTCTTCCTCACCCTCACCCTCTCCCTCTCCCTCGCCATCACCATCGCCGGCCGGGTGCTCGTGGTGATGGACGCGAAGGTGGTGCTCCAGTTCCTCCTCGGCCTCCTCATCGTACTCGTAGCTCCCGGCCTCCGAGCTCCCGTAGTCGCTGCCCTCGCCGCCGCCTCCGTTCATGCGAAGCATCATATAAGCCCGCTCCTGCATACGATCCAAACCACAGGTTAATCGCGGGGGTCTCGGAACCCTAGGAACGGCCGAAGGCCGCGAGATCTCGCCACTTGCCTGCTCCTGGAGGACGCGGGCTAGGGCGAGGTCGGCGTCGACCTGGCTGAGGGCCGTGAAGGGACGCCGCGCCGCCGCTTCCGCCGCCGCCGCGGCGTCGTCGCCTCCGGCGCCGGCCACGGCGACGGCCGGGGGAGGATTCGGGCTAGGGTTGTGTTCGGCGCTGGGCTTATCGGCGGCGGCGCCCCCACTCCCCTTCGAATCCTCCATGGCAGCGAGATTAGAGAATGGCCGAAACGAAAAAGATTAACAGCTCGGGTTAAGCCCCGCCCGCTCGGGTGGCTTATGAGAGGAGGAGGGGGGGAATAATAATGCTGTGTTTGTGCGAAAAATTATCATTAGCCGTGGGGTTTCGATTTAACCCGGGGTCTGGTTAAGCTAATGACGCAGGATACTCCGCACCGACCGCGTGCGGGTTAGATGTTAGTACATGACATGTGTGGGTCCTTTGTGCACTGGGTTCACGTGTCAGTGTGAGCTAGGTAAATATATGCAGTACGTAATGTGTTGCCGGATGGGAGATGTGCCGCACCGTACAGTCATCGGAGAAGGAGTGGGGCTTCACCCACTCGATCTGTGAGGTTAAGTGACCGACGTGTGGGGCGTACACATGTGGACCCACGTGTCATTGATTTTGGCGAACAGTTGCTTGAGGGATTCGTTAAGAAGAGTTAAATTCTGGTAGAATCTTGAACATTCCTGCTGCTTGTTCCGACTTTGTCATTCGTGCAGAGCTCTGGCAATTCTACAGTATCTTGAGATTCGTACTGATGCAGAGGAACTGTGCATACAACTTGGAGCTTCTGTTTCTGAAATTTAATTTGTCGGCGAAGTCTCTGGCTTTCGGCAAGGTAAAAAAAGACTTCGTACCGGGCTAGTAGTTTTCGTGCACGGATTGGTCATGGAGACATCGACCGAGCAGCCACCGTGACAAAACCGAAAATGTCGAGAAGTTTTGATCGGGGTACATAGGAGCGTGTGGACAAATGGTAGAGTTTTGCTGTGATGCTGGTAAAAACGGGGAAGAAAACCCATTCATTCGTGGACTAAACGCGGGTGAAAACAATTCAAAACACTGCTGAATGTCCCTGTGCTGCTACGGATTAAAAAAAAACATATATTAAAAGGTTATATACATTTGTAAAAGGCATAGCCAATCAATTAACAGATAGGCAAAATGTCGTATCAAGTATTGTGCTAATTGAAATGTATGATTGTATGAATCATCAACAAACATGGTATAGTTACGAAAATATAGCAAATGTGTCATCACACTTTTATATCACTGAACAAATTTAGTTGTTGAAGTTCTTGCTGGCAAACGTTGATATTTGAGCAATGTACATCGTTTTCTTCCACCAGCTTGTGTTCAAGGTCTTTTAATTTCATGTGCAACTCTTGGCTCCCGCAAGCGTCCTTTGAACTGCTCGCACACATCGCCCCAATAAATATTTCATCAAACGCTTTCAGTATTAAGTAATATTAGCTTTCTGTCATTGTGAGAAAGGAGAGCGATAGTGAGATTAAATGTCGAAAAGATGTGAAAGCGATCAGATAAGAAAATAATGAGCAAGACATTTCGTCGAGTGGCTGGTGAGCAATAAAACAGCGAGTCGTTGGGCTTATTTGGAGCCGTGAGCCTAGAGTTTCACAGAGCCTGCCAACTTCATGACGGCAAGGACGAAGGAGCTCAAGCTCACATATGGAGTACGGGAAGCAACCGCGATGGTGCGAGTCGAGGAACAACCTGAGGGTGGCGACTCATGCATGGTAGAACATGAGAAGTTTAGTACGATATTGCTAGTCTAAGCAGGATGAGGCTAACTTATAAGATGGAGTTGGTCTTGCATAGTTGAAGCCAGCAAAAGGAGACTACATGTGCACGTTTGCTTGCCATTGCTCGTGCATGAATGATGCAGCGATTTCGGATCCGGTTGTGTGCGTAGTGGCTACTTCTTTTTGCACCTCATAATCGTGTATGATGACATGACATATCTACGTGCAACAAATTGAAAAGGAGAAGAATGGTTCGTGTTTTTTCAATTATGTTGTGCGGTGATTTGCCTTCCATCCGAGCTCATCAATGTCTATATGAGGAGACATCCTCTCTATCCAAAGACACACGACGGAGAGAAAGAATAGTTGTCCTATTCCTATGTGTTGCGCTACCTCGACTACTTCATCCCTGTATCGGCGTGCACCGTCGCAGGGAGAGCAGTGTCTCCGAAGCCCTGATGTCCCTCATGATCCTGTACAGATTGGGGCGAATCAAATTTTGGGGAAGAGTTCGTACGACTGCTCACGGCTTCCATCGTTATCTGCTACAGGTCTTCTTTTTTGTATCAGAATCTATCGTGATCTTCGTCAGGGCAATTCTTTGTAAGTCGCGGTGATATCTCTTGACATGGCCAAGTCTTGCTTCCTAGAAATTAGTCATGAGATGGTGACGACTTCTACTTCTGTTAGTAGTTTTCTTGTTATAGGCTTTGCCCTATTAGCGCATATATATGAGATGTGTATTTGAGATGATAATCATGTTGTTGTTTGTAGTTGCAAATATGCTTAGCATATATGTTGTTATTACATTGATTATTGTTTTACGAATTAAAATAATCTCAACAGTGCACATATACCGAACATGTTCCAAACCGTGGCAATTGGTAATTAAGGTGCACCGGTGACGTGGCGGTGCCGCCACCAACAATGGTAGGTCACCAGCTATGTTAGTATGGGAATAGTGTCAGTTAGGAGGACATGCTGTGAGGTGTCGATGGTGTTACTGGTCACAACCTCGCGAGAGGTCACCTATGGAGGGGGCAAAAAGATCACTCGGTGGTGGGAGGCGGTGGTAGAAGAGGTAATGGGTAAGACCCACTGTGAAAGTTAGGAGTGCGAGCAGCGGTGGAGATGAAAAAGGTTCATGGGGTCTTAGCCCCCAATCTTTTTGCAAGAAAATCCACTACACACACACATGTAGGAGTAATACACCACTTATACATAAACTCACAAAGTATACTGCTCAGTGTCCTAACATGATCAACACGTCTAATAGACCGGGCTTAACACATGGCCAACGTCAGCCCTAACCGGGCCATTAGCCCAAGTGTCCACCAACTCACCAAGGCAACTAGGCATCGATCGATGTTTCGTTCCCTTTTGCCCTAGCGGCAATAGCAAGCCGCCAAAGCACACAACAACTACAGCGGCCAATGGGCTGCGCACCGACGCGATGAGCGGGTGGCGGGAGGCAGCAAGCCAGCAAGAGCGCCACACGGGGGTGGCTGGTGGGCAACTCCACGAGGAAGGCGTGACGCAGTGAACTAGGTTAGGCGTGCCGGCGTGGGCCGTGGCGAGCCGGGAGCAAGGAGCAGTTGTTGGCGTCGCGCCGTCACGGTTGGTCACTGGCGCAGTGGCTATCCGTATTATTCAACATCCGTTCATGTAATTTTGCACCGTCACTAAAATCCTGTCTCTGCTGGTGAGCGCGGGTTGTAAGGTGTTTGAAGGTGTTGCCAATCACGGCCTCGCGGGAGGTCACCTACGGAGGGGACGAGGATGAGTAGGTCACTCGGTGGCGGGGGCCGGCGGTGGAAGAGGCAGTGGATCTGTGGATGGGACCCACCGTATCTCTGGAATATCTATCTACGGATCTGCCTCTACCTAGTACGTACGCACTGGATCCAGAGGGGAACTCCAGGAGCAGACACGCTGCCTGTCGCCCTCGGCTGGGCCGGCCCACGCCGAGCCGCACGCACCCGGCCACATTCTCTCCATGGTATCTCCGCAGCGGCACGGGCGCGGCGTCAACGTGGCAGAATCCACGGCCCTCGGAACCCTATCGTGGGCCGATAAGGCGCAGGCGACCATACAAAGCCGTGGCCGCGGACTCGCTCACGGGTCGCTCTCTCGGCTCGCCTGCCCGGCTACCCTCCTCCGGTCCTCCCCGTGCGCCCTGGTTGCTGGCTGCGCGCATCATCCATCAAGGCAGGTTGAGACTCGAGACGCTCCCACCAACCGCAGCGCAGCCCGCGACGCAGAGATTGGATTAGAGACAGAGAGAGAATGGCGGCGCCGTCGTCCCTCGCGTCCTCCCACCTCTCCCGCCTCGCCGACCTCCGCCGCGCCGCCGCCGCCGTCCTCGCCCCCCCGGCGCCACAGCAGCTCCGCCTCGGCTGCTCCCGCCGCCGCGCGCAGCGCGTCGTCGCCATGGCCGGATCCGGCAAGGTGCGTCCCGTCCTATTGCCTTCTCTAGTTCTCTGACTCTGAAGAAGTGATTGGTCTGCGTGGTTTTCACACATGCTTTGCTTTGCTTTCCGCCTTGCAGTTCTTCGTCGGAGGCAACTGGAAGTGCGTAAGTATTCGCTCCTCTGCTTCAGCTTTACTTACACGGCTTGAGGTGTCAGTGTACTGACGAGAAATAGGATGATGGATGGAGATTCTGTTGTACCTGCATGATCTCTTCATTCTCTTGGTCCTGGCCGTATTGTGGTTGCCGCCTTGGACATTCCAACGGAAATTGGAATAAGATTTTGTCGTCATTCATACATCGTGATCTACACCGTACCTGGTCGTTTGCTAGAATTGGACTTGCGTTTGTGCTGCCTAGTTTAGGTTGGCTTGTCATGACATTTTCTTGAGTATATAAAATGGATTGCGTCTTTCATCTTTTGCTGTGCATGGGTAACTTCGTTTGGTCATCAAATTTCATGAAGTCGAGATTTTGAGGGCATCTGAAGTTAAGAAGCAAGGAATGTTGTCAGTTCTTGTGCTCCAGGGATAAAGAAGCCGCTGTGTTTTTTTTTTGTATCCTAGGGGAGGCCATAGATTAAGCAAGAATGCTGGCTAAGGGGCAGCCATCAGTCAATGAGGTTACATCAGCTAGGGTTTTGGCCGTTGCCATGTGAATGTGTTAAAGTTGTGATTAGGGGTGGCTGGTAGAGGCATGGGAGGGAAGTGGAGAAAAATGAGAGATGTTGTCAACTTGTGATGGTATATCAGTAGTGTAGAGAGGCTTTACCAGTCCAAAATAAAGCTGTGAAATCTCCGTAGCTCCATTTTTATGCCATCTTTAGGACTAGCCAATTGGAACACACATTTTTTCTTTGAGAACCTTCCTAATTTTCATATATGCAGTTGCTTCACATTTGTAGGGAGCTTCTGCTGACTATATTAAGTTATGTTGCTTAATGTTTTTGGTCTGATTTCTTGGAATTTCTGGGATATATATCTTATAAATTATTTTCTTCTTGTCTCTTACTTTAGAATGGAACAAAGGACTCCATTAGCAAGCTTGTAGCTGACTTGAATGCTGCGACACTCGAAAATGATGTGGGTAAGCTGAAGCTCATTCATTTCTCTACATGTATGGTAATATACATTTCGATGTGACCTGCAATAGGTGTGTGCGTTTAATTGGTATATATCATGTGTATCTATGGTGCCTTTTTCCATGTAGTACGGACATCTTCCTCAATATGTAGCTTTCTACCAGCTACGTTTTCGATCTCTGTCACTTATTTACTGCATTTGCTCTGCTATAGTGATATCACCAAAAGTGTAGATCCAATGCTAATCCCAGCCTGTTTATCTCTTTTGCTTAAGTTTTAAAGCCACTGCAAACCCAAATCTGCTAGTTACTTACTTAGTTTTCTGATATGCTTGATGCCCTTGTCTACGAAGAAGTTTAAGCCCCTACATGGTACATGCATCCTGTATGAGCACCAATGCACCATGTTGCATGGAAGCACTCCTGCCATGTTGGTAGCAAGCTCTTATGTTGGTTACCAAGTTGGCCAAAAAGGCAGCACCTGAAAACAAAACTTCTTTCGTTAGCTTCCACATGTTCCACAAGAGCAACATGTGTGGTTCTTTAGATAGGAATTTTGCACTGTGGACCCCAAATTATCACCAAAAAGTAATTTCTCATGGTGGAAGTCTGGAAGACACAAGTAGTGTGCATGCACCAATGCAGTAGCTACTTCTATTCAGAGTTTCAGACTACTCTGGTTGCACACTTGTGAGGCTACCTTGTACAGATGATTCTTTAGACAACTTTAAGCTATCTTGCTGATTTTTTTAATTAACTCAGCAAGCATATTAATATGTGGGGCTGTGGCAATACTGCAGATGTTGTGGTAGCACCGCCATTCATTTATATCGATCAGGTCAAGAATTCACTAACTGATCACATTGAGGTATCTGCTCAGAATGTGTGGATTGGAAAAGGAGGAGCTTTCACTGGAGAGATCAGGTTGGATACTGAAAGCTAAAACTTGTTAACCTCGTCTCTTCTTACTTCTTAGTATATGCTAGGATATTGCAAATTATGTGTATAGCACTGATGACAAAAACATCATTTTGTTGGATTTGTTTTACTGGAATGTAGTGTTTATGATAAGTAATGAGGATTAAGAAGTTTCGTGTCTATTTTTTTTCCTTCTGGGTTTTCATTCTCGAGTTTTATTGTTCCCTGAAAAAAAATCTCCAGTGCGGAGCAATTGGTGGACATTGGCTGCAAATGGGTGATTCTTGGGCACTCCGAGCGTAGACATATTATCGGCGAAGATGATCAGGTAATTAATATATACACAAATTCTACTGGATTGGTATTTCTCTTACATGTCCATGCCCCATTGAGATGCATGATTGCCATTGTCATGCGGTAACATACTTTAGGATTTTGATAAAACAAGTTAACCCAATGCAGTTTATTGGGAAGAAGGCTGCATATGCCTTGAGTCAAAATGTTAAGGTTATTGCCTGCATAGGAGAGCTGTTGGAAGAGAGGGAAGCAGGGAAAACTTTTGATGTGTGTTTTAAGCAGATGAAGTCTTTTGCAGGTAAAATTTCTTCACTGAGTAAATTAATGATGGGCCTGCTTCGTAAGAAATTAACAGCATTGATGTATCTGCAATATGTGGCTTTCAGATAGTATTACAAACTGGGCAGATGTTGTGATTGCATACGAGCTGTTTGGGCTATTAGTCTTGGAAAAGTTGCTACACGACCAAGCTCGGAAGTTCATCTTGCCGTTCGTGATTGGTTGAAAACGAACGTATCACCTGAGGTTGCTTCTACCATTCGAATAATTTATGGAGGTTAGTTCCTTATCTTGCATCAGGATCAATGCATTTCTCCATTTGTGCCATAAAAACTGATCATTGGAAGACTGAACTTAGAAACCGTAATCTATTATCTTGTTAAAGCAGAGTTAAAAGAAGTCATCACGTTCGCTCTTAAGGGTTAGAAATTCATATGTTAATCAATGGAAAAGGAGAAATATCTACACCGTCGATCGTGGTGGATTCAGATTATAACGGTCTAAATTAAAAGAAAGAGTTCATGTCAAGTACAATAAAACTGAAACTCGGAATAAAAATGAAATAAATTCAGCAAAAAAAATGAAATAAATTCATCAATTTGATTTCGTATGAACTCCTAAGTAAAATATCTAAATAATTATAATTCGGAATTTTAAAAATAAAAATTGGCAATTATATTTGTATACAAAATCCAACAAAAAAACGAAATTCAGAATAAAAATAAAATAAAATTAGCAATTTGATTTCGATACGAATTCCAATAATTATAATTCGAATAAAAATTAAACAATAATTGGCAATTAGATTTGTATACAAAATCCAACCAAAAATAACTAAATTTGGAATGAAAATAAAATTATCAATTTGATTTCAATACGAATTCCAAAGGAAAATCCCTAAATAATTATAATTGGATTCATATACGAATTCCAAGAAAAAAAACAACTAAAAGCCACCACGTTCGCTTTCAAGGGCTAGAAATCTCCACGTTAATCGGTGGAAAAGAGAAAGATCTACACCGTCGATCGTGATTCATCCATATTATAATGGTATATATTAGAAGAAAGAGTCTATGTTAAGTACAATAAAAGTAAAAAATAAAATAAAATAATCAATTTGATTTACATACGAGTTCCTAAGTAAAAGAGTCCATGTCAAGTATAATTAAACTGAAATTTGGAATGAAAATAAAATAAAATAAGCAATTTGATTTTTATACTAATTCCTACGTAAAATTCCTAAATAATTATAATTCGGAATAAAAAATGACAACTAGATTTGTATACTAAACGAAAAAAACGAAATTTAAAAATAAATAAAATAAAATTAGCAATTTGATCCCGATATTTAATTCCAATAATTATAATTCGGAATAAAAATTAAACAATAATTCACAATTAGATTTGTATAGGAAATCCAACAAAACAATAACAAAATTCGGAATAAAAATAAAATAAAATTATCAATTTGATTTCAATATGAATTCCAAAGTAAAATCCCTAAATAACTGAAATTCGAAATAAAAATTAAAGAAAATTAACAATTAGATTCAGATACGGATTCCAAGAAAAACAACCAAAATCCGGAATAAAAAATAAAAAATTTGCAATTTGATTTCCATACGAATTCAAAAGTAAAATCCCTAAACAACTGAAATTTGGAATAAATTAAATAAATTTAGCAGTTTGATTTGTATACAGACTCCAATAAAAATAATTTAAATGTTGAATAAAAACAAAAGTTATAATGAGGATGACACGAATGGCGTCGGAGGATAGCATTAATGGTGTCGGAGGAGACTATAAAAGAGTGCAATGGTATCGATCTGTCCTATAAGAAGGCATTGACCCATGGGAAAGCGAAGAGCCGAGGTGGCGACCACGCAGATGATGACAATGTCGTGCTACTCATCTTAGCCGTTCAATGAGGACAATATCGTGCTGCTTATCGGAGCTATTGAAGAGAAAGTCCAGTGTTGAAGGAACCAAGGGCTGCGATGACAAGTGGTGAGCTTCGGCGTTGTTGTTGAAGAAATTAGTGGCCAAAGAAGTTCGATGATGGGGAACCCTAGCAGAGAGGAGATGAAGCTTTGCATTGAAGATGAGCTATGGACAATATAGGGCCATCGGGCGGCTAAGAGCATGCCATCACTGGTGAAGGATACGTCGTCGGCGATTGCGAAAAGATTCTCCATATCGTTAGACAACGACAAAAGCAGATATACCGACATCAGTGAAGATGGGAGGTTGCTCGGTTAGTGAGGAAGCCCAACGTTGGGTTGGCCAACGTCGAAGAAGAGTAGCGATCGACACGAGAGAAGAGAACATTGAGCATGTATAACATCATGTATGTGTATGTACATGCATATATCCGTACGAATAGAAGCGCGAGCGTACATATGCATATGAGCAAAGAGCTTGGAGTAGAGATGGTGTAGCTGTAGGGAATACGCTCGGAGTCACCGGAGAGAGCATGACATGTGTCCCTAGCTGGGATCGGCAACAGTTGTATGTGTATGCGTGTTGATGTCGCAATGGTTAGTATTAAGCAATAATCGAGAAGTAGAAGATAACTATGTGGTAAAGTATTGCATTGGAAGGGTAGCAGTTGAGAGGGATAGATCAAGATTTGGTATTTATGTTGTAGGTTGAAGAAAAAAAGTTATGACGGTGAGAAGAGATAGAAGACACACGGTTTGGTGGGGGCAACCGACGTGTGAGTGATGATACGTTCAAGGTAGGTCGCCCATGGTGTATCGGTGTATGTGTGAGCAAGGTACTCTAATACTATGTAAAGTAATAAGATAATTTGCTACACACATAATCAACGTATCGCTTCAGATTAAATAGAGGTATATGTGCATGCATACAATTTTTTTTTAAAAAAAACTAATAGAGTAATAATAAGGGTATGCAACTATATGATCTATGCATGATGGAGAGCATTTAGTTTCTAAGAACCCCAACAACTTATTATGCTCAACAATTTTCTTCCATCAAAACTCGTACTTCAATTATGTTCATGAGGTTGTAACTTTCTTCAAGTTTCTATTGCTATTTCTAATGTTTAATAGATCTTAAAAATCTAAATAGCCTACAAGATACATAAATTTATTCTCAGGCATTTATACAAACTTCGAAACAAATCTAGCCGCACAAATGCGATTTGCGCGGGCCACCCTGCTAGTTTAGTACAAGAGGTAGTAATTCATAAAGTTTCTTAATAGCAGCATCTTTGAAGATACACCATTCTGAATTCTAATTATGTCTTATGAAACAATTGGAAACATATTTTTCTTTAAATTCTGCTGTATGTTGGAAATATCTTGAAAACTCATCCTGAGAAGTGGGAAGTTAGTTCCCAAGTACCGATTTCTGTATCTGCTACGGCCCTTATCTTTGGCATTAGAACCAACATTTATTTACAGAATGTTTGAAGCATTTTATTTCAATCGTAACATGTCGTACAGAATCTATGATATGACCATCTTCATGTGTTTCTGTTGCAGGTTCTGTAAATGCAGCCAATTGTGCAGAGCTAGCAAAGCAAGAAGATATTGATGGCTTCCTTGTTGGTGGTGCCTCTTTGAAGGTACGAGAATCTGGTGTCAGATCCATTCTTTTACTCAAATTAAACAATGAAGCCGGAAAATTACTTCCTCTTGTGTGCTGTTTTTAGTCGCTGCTACCAGCAACTCTCAACACATCGGCCTGCAATATTATCATGCTTTCTGTTCTATATTGATCACCATATGTGGGCATATTGGATATAAAACACCTAAAAAGCAATCATATTCCTGAACCATGAATACCCTATTATATTATCACTAATCAGCTAGCCGATATTTTTGGTGTTCGCAGGGTCCGGACTTCACCACCATTGTCAACTCGGTGACTTCCAAGAAGGTTGCAGCTTGATGGACCCTCTTGATAGAAATAAGTGATCAGAGGCAGCTCGGCCACCGTATCATAAATCCTGAGATAGGTGCTGCTCGGTGTGACCGTGTTCAGTCACCGTCTGGTTTTGCTGATTCGTAGAACGAAAGAGAATAATGCGAGACGCAACCATCTTTTTCTCGTGGACCTTTTGCACGGAACGGGAGTTTATTTGTACGTGAGCGAGTGACACACTCGAATTAATATATGCTGGTATGTGTGGAAATGTTTTGCCGTATGATCTATTGGCCGTGATTGAAGATTCTGCACAATCAAAATGATAACGGGGTTGCTGAAGTGCCACGGGAGGATGGCTCGATATTAGGTCTAGAGAGAAGAAAAGGCTGGCAGAAACAGCCAAGTCACTGCCAAATGCCAATGCCTCCTCTTTGGTAAGATCATAGCAGAATGCAAAAGAACCACGGCCATAGCAATTTGCCTGGATCAGAGCAATACGAAATTTCCAGTGAACGTTGCCGTGTGGCCGGTGGATGACCTGCGTTGGAGACCGGATTGCGGCGACTGAGCGTCCCGAGTAGGCGCGTAGTACACGGACAAGCGGGCGACCACATCAAACATGCGGACGCGCGCGTCCTGGACTGGACGCCTTGGGGCAAACGGCAAACCCCACTGCCACGCGGGCGGGGGCGCCTATTCGGCGGCTGCAGCTGCGGCTGCGACGGCGACGCTCCAGCCGAGTGCCAAGGTCGGCTGCCCGAGCGCGAGCGCGTCCTCTACTCGTGCGGCAAACCCCACTTCCCCTGCCCGGCGGCGGCTGGGACGAGTGCGTCCTCCACCCGTGCGCCGTGGCCGCGCCTATCAGTAAGGGCTCAGCAGTTAAGGGCACCTCTCATAGTTACAGATAACTTTATATCTAATATATGTTATATTATCTTTAGAGACAACATCTCTAATAGTCTCTAACATACTTTCTAATATTTATATGTTATAATTTTTCTTTGAAACATGCTTACATGTCAACTAGAGTAAATCAATGTACCATGTTTTGCGTGCACGACAGTGTTTCTTGAGAAAGAGACCTACATGACATAGCTGAGAGACGACGTAAGAACGTGCAGTCTCTTAGGTGAATACCGACCATGCATGATGCGTGATCGTCCCAACTCCCAAGGAAATGAACGCCTTTGCTAAACCTTTCCTGCTGGTTATTGGTGCCTCCCAACGCAGACGGCACGGGTGAAGTGCTCGACTTAAAAGAGCCATTGACAGTTACATGAACTGAGATTTTTCTAACAAAGTCTGTACAAATCTTGATGCGGACAGACGCGAATCAAGCACATGATTTCTTGACAAGATTTTACAGAGGGTGCAGTGCAGATTGCTGGACAATTCCATAAAAGCTAGTGCTTCTCCAGAGACAACTTTGCTACCCAGCATTTTAAAAAAGAGAGTACGGAATTCGCCATCTCTGTATCTGCTTACCATAAACGAGAATTGATTTTGCAACTTCGATACAACTTTGTTCTGAACTTCTGATAGGTCCATGTACATAAAATTAGGTGCGATAATACATGGCCCGGTAAAGTCACAACCAAGGGCAACATTACTCCCCTCTGACAAATCTAATCTCCAGGTTATGTGACAAAAAACGAGGAAAAAAGGGGCAACTTCCTATGGCGTGCAGAGATTCTTCAGGTCTTCCTCCTTGGCATAGGTGTTTGGGATGAGCCTTGAAGCATAGGGATGCAGATCCTTGTATGAATTTCTGATGGTGCCTTCTGCCACACCAGTAGCCAAGGAAATATCTGCAACACATCCACCGCGTTATTTTACAAAAATATATCAGACGAGAAGTGAGCATTTCAAACCTTTAAGAGGCTTCTTATCATCTGAGAGTTGGGTTATCATATAAATGACAGCAGCCGCAATTGAAATAGGGCTCCTCCTGCACATCAGGTTGCCAGGTGTGAACATATCTTTTTAGGTCAAGATTGTGCACTAGAAAATTGACGAATAAGGAAGGCCCGTATCTAAGAGTCATTGACTGTAATGCCAATAGAAATGCAAAGAGAGTGAAAGTAAAAAATGAGAACCAATTTACCGATTTGCCTTCCCACAGTACAAAAACCAACAGGAGGGAGAGAGAAGGGGTAAGGGATTAAGATGGGAGGGAAGGGATAAGACCAGGCAAAGCACCATCACCAGAGAGCAACCAAGCCAGGCCACCACCCCATTTGCCACAACCAAAACACACCCACAGAGAGAGAGCGTAAGACAAGGGGAGCAAAGGAGACAGGGAAGATGACGGAGCGGGGACGACAGCAGCGACGACCCCGAACCGTCAATGACCACCACTGCTGGCCTTCCCCCAAACCGGCCAAGACAATCAAGGTAACCCACCAACCTTGCACCAACGGTTATTTTTTTTTTTTGCCCCAAGTAGGGCCAGCCATAACTAGCGTCCATACAAACCATCACAGAACAAGGGAGGACGAGGTAGAGAAGAGTAGGTCTTCCCTGGTTAGAGGCCCCGTAGGAGGAGGCGGCCGGGCCGATCGAAGCCGGTTGCGCTAGCGGCAGCCACAGCCGAGGCGGGAAAGAGTCGGCAGGGGAGGCGCCGGAGGCCAGGAGGTGGGGAAGCCGAGTGGAGGGCCGGCCGGGAGCCAGGGGGCAAGCGCACCGCCGAAGTCGGTAGCTGGCCACAAAGGCATGATGAGCCACCGCCAAGCCAAGACAGGGAAGTCTGGGCTAGACCGCAAAGGCGTGGACGCAGCGTCTTGGGCGCTGTTGCCGAGCCGTGCTAATGGTCGGAGGAGGCGCCAGAGAGGCGGCGCCGAGTATGCCGGCATGTGGGAGGCTGGGCGCCACGACAGGAGGAGCTGGCTCGTGGGAGAGAACCAGAGAGAGAGAGGAGAGTGAGTGGGTGAGGAGATAAGGCCGAAGGCACGGGTGGCTTCAGCTAGGAGGAAAAGGGGAGGAAAGAAAAAAAAGAGGAAAGAAGAGAAGCAAAGAAAGAAAAAAAAAGGGGGATAGAAATTAGGGGGCATGCGGAAAAATTCTTATGCATAAGGTTAGACGACACGAACCCAAACGTATTATTATTTTGGACACCGGGTCAGTAGTGTAGTGACCGGTGGAAGGGGTTTGTCCGTGTCGGATTGCACGTAGGAACAATGTCGTCCGTGTGTGTGCATGTATTGCTATAATGTATTGAGTCTGGTTGAATGCCTGTTCAGATGGAGGTTCTGGAACGGCGCCATCCGCACGTTGCTCCGCTTCGTTTGGTTAATAGGCAAGTGCATGATAGAGCGGTATCATGCAAATGGTATGGAATGTACGATATTTTCATGATATGATGATGCTTATATGATAATGCTTAAGGTAATGGCAATAATGATGGAACGGAGTGAGCAATGAGGCTACCCTGTCAATGATGGTGATGGTGATGAAACATGTTAATGACAATGGATATATGCATTTTCATCATGGTAAGAATGCACGAGCCAGGTCGGTAAGAAAATCATGTAACTATTCCGGTGAGGCCGGTGAAAAAGATACATGACTAATCCATAGTGCTCTAAATAAAGTCTTACATTTGTAGGGACTAGATAAAGTCCTACAATGTAGGGACTCCATCCTAAAAAAGATGGAGGAAAGGTGTGTTATCGACAGGTGAACACTCCGCTATACCGGTATCAGCTGATGAGATGAGTACGAGCATGAGCATGATGGTGCATTCGCATACATGAGCAATGCAACGAGCAAATGAGCATGTAGAATAATGATACATTGCACTAATGGAAAGATAATGATGGAAATAATGTTACGGTTAGGTTTATGTTTGTGTGACAGTGCTTATCGTTCTATTATGTGCTTGCTGAGTCTTCGGACTCACCTTTGTTTATCGTTGGTTTTTAGGTGAACGTCGCAGATGACATGCACCGGGAAGGGAGAATAGTACATCCACGTTACATGTGGTTACTAATGCAAACCATTCTCCCTAGATATTTCATTTTTGCTGTAATATGTCTAGTTGTTAACTTAGCTGCACAAAGTTTGTAATAAATAATGTGTAATGGTAGCATTCTAAGCTCAGGTGGCGGGTCGAGGTGTTACATTGACTCACTTGGGCACTTCCAAATATAACACTGAACTTACACGCATGGCCTGTACCAAATTTATTACTCGCTGTCTATAGGGTATATACTAGTTCCTCTAATAGTCTATGACTCCTTAGGTCATTTACATAAAACTGCCTACACATAAAGCCAAACACAGTGACTCAGAGGCCAAAACTAGATTGGACCAATGATATTGAAGCTAACTGGACAAAGAACTTTCATAGTTTCATGTCGCAGAATCTCATCTGTTATCAAAATGGAAACAGGATAGGACCAGTCTTCTGTGTATAGTGTACAAAGTCCCAAAATGCCTAACCTTATATCAAGCTCCTCTGAGCGCTGAACTGCCTCCTGAGCTGCTTTAACAGCTTGATTGTTCATCCCAAGAGTTGAACAGAAACGCCTCTGCAGATTTCCAAGATTATAAGCTACCAACTTCAGATTTTGCAAGTTTATTTGCTAGGTAACAACAAACCAGGAAATCTCCAGCATGGATGGTTCCCATCTCCATAGATTGACCCATCTCAACTTCCAGTTGCTTCACTATGAATTCTTTTGCTCGGCCAATCTCTTTCTTTGTTGCTCCATTGGCAACCGAACATATTTCTGCAACAAGCCAACACAACAAAGAAGAATGACATCAGATGCACGAATGCTGATGAGTTCTACTGTCTACAAAATCGAAATTTTGTTAGAACACTCTGTACCTTTTACAGTTCTAGGCCGATCTTCTTGTCTACAAGCAATATACAGACAAGCAGCTAAAATGGCATCTTGGTTTCTTCCCCTGATAGACTTGAGATCTTCCACCTTCTTATATATTTCATTGGCTCGGTCCTTGAGAAAAATAAAGACAAAAATAACACAATCACTACACAGCGGCGACCAACCAGCATTATGTTACTGTATGGAACACTTGAAATAACTCTAAGGAAGCAACAACGTTAAAAATAGGGACATGGACATATTGTGCAACACACACCAGGTATTCAGCAAAATGTTTTATGCATGTCTTTATCTTAAATAAAATAAACAGGTTACACTACATAGCATGGATCCCTGCCCTATTAGGATATATGCTAGGACAAAGTCTGTAAAATGCCCTACAAGCAACCTGATGGATTTAAACATTCATTCAAAGTGAACATACGAAACTGAGATTATATTAAGTTTCAGTATTTTTAGGACAACCCAGCGTGTATGATCAGACACCAATTACATGCATTTAATCGAATGGTCAGTGCAATCTTATCATTGCTGCTAGTACTCGCAAGCAAGTATAATTGGAGCAAGTATTTTAGTCTGTTCAATATAATGGACAATTAACCGTCAGATTCTTTACCTTGATAGTAGCCACAAGACCCAACCTGCAGAAAAGATATCATGTCAACATATTGTCAAAATTCAGATGTTACAAAGCAAAAGGTCCAAACTGCTTCAGCAGTAAATTAACATACTCATAAAAGTAGCTATGAGCATTGTGCATCTATTCATCTTGCATTGTTTTTTATTGTGAAAATTTCCCATTCTAGACCCACTGGTAGTAGAGGAGGTTGTCACAATTGCACATGCCTTATCACAAAAAAGAATTCTTCACTAGGCATCAGCTTGCTATTGCTAGGCACCTAAATGGCTAATCACATGCTTCAAGCAACTAGGTGCTAAATGCCATCGCCAACAGTGTTTCAATGCTTTGAATTGAAGTGCATAACACCAAGCATTTGGGGGTGCAACGAGCCTACCTTGTCAGTTGTACCAAACCTATATTCATAAAAAAAAAATCTGAGCTTTTACAGTGCCCTATGACTATGAGATTCATTGTATTATCCCAAATTCTTGATATACCAGTGATGCTCTGCAATGGAACCTTCCCCCAGATCCAAGCGAAAACCACCCACCGCCTAACCCTACGTCCCTGCCCATATAGCACAAGCCCTAGCCCTCCACGGAGCAATCACACACACGTTCCAAATCTACAAAACCGAGACCAAAAATAAATCCATTACTCCCAAACCTTTCACACTCCTCGATTCCTAAATCCACCCGTCCCAAACCCAAATCAGGGCAGGGCCAGACACACACGATCGATCCTATGGCATCTGAGAGAAATCAAGCCAAAGCGCGTACTTTGATCGAATCGAATCGAATCGAACGGATGGGTGAGGAGAGAGAGAGGAGGAGGAGGAGGACCTGTCCGCCATGTTTGCGATGGTGCGGAAGGCGAGGATGAGGGAGCGGTCGGGGTTGGATCCACGGTTCTGCCAGCGGCCGAGGGAGGATGAGAGGAAATCTCCCTGGGCGCCGTTGGGCTTGGCGATGACGGTGGAGAGGCCGCCGTCGGTGAGAAGTGGGTTGGTGGGGCCGCCGACGCGGACGGGGTCGTTGTCGTTGGACTCGTTGGCGAAGGTGCGCCACTCGGAGGTCTCGTCCACCGAGTGAGCCTCCAGGACGAGGCCGCACTCGGTGCACACCATGTCCCCCGCCGAGTGGTCGAACGCCACCTCCGTCTGCTTCTTGCAGTCCGGGCAGAACGTGTCGCCCATCTCGCCCGCCGCCGCCTCCCGCTCGTCCTCCCTCCCGTCGCGGCTCCTCTCTGACTCTCCCTCCTCTCCGCTGCTCTCGTGTGCTGTGGTATGGTGTTCGAGGGAAGAGGCGATCTGGGCGTGGGGGAGAAGGAAAGGAAGGGGAACGGAGAAGAAGGGGAGTCAGGTTCGATCGGTTTGGTTTGGGTTGGGCTGGGCTTTTATTGGGTCGGGTCGAGGTGCTCCTGCGGTGGCGTGGCGTGGCGTGGGAATGGGAAAAGGGTTGGTTGATCTAGCCGCGGCTAGGAGGAAAGGAAAGCGGGTAGGGCCCGACCGACTAGTCCGAGCCTGACTCTGACCGTGTTTGCAGCTGAAATCTCCGTCTCCGCTGTATACGATACTGCAGTGCAGTAGTTTCGTGCTTCGAGACTGATAGACTCAGCTAACGTTGTCAGCAAGTAGCAGGCAACCGCGTACTGTTGCACCGGCAGGTCCAGCACCAGAACAGAGCGTTCCTGTCGCTGCAAAGATGGCAAACTTTAACAACGGGCATCCTCAAGTTAAAAGGAAACCAAAAGAGTACTCAATCCTTGGCATACGGGCGCTTTACTTTTATGGTCCCGATCAACTTCTCAGAATACAGTGCACAAATAAGGTCAACTTCCACTTTCGCACATCCTCCCTCAGGGTGGCTGTTTGGTCAACAAACCCCAAGGATTGAGTACACGAAGCTGGTGTGAGTTGCAAGCAACAAGGCGTGAGGCAACTGCTATCCCTCCGAAGTAAGTTCAACTAGACAGCAGAGTACTCTCGTAGCCTCATTCCCAGTCAGTAAACCAAGGCGCGCATTATTTTGGCGGGCTAGCGACAACACCAGTGTTCCGTGGATACGACTAGATATCTTCATCCGATGCTTCCATGCGTAATTTTCATTTTCATGTCACAAGTTTTGCACAGATTAAAGTCGAGTTACGGGCGGACCAGAATATCTTCTAAGGCAAACACGCACCATAATCACGAGGACACCATCATCAGTTCATCAGTGCCTTCCCATCTAAAATCACGACAGCCATACAGAAGCTACATACTTAAATTAGGTACCGGGGCATACACGGCTATAAACAGTCACATCGACAACCTATGTTTTAAGACGACAATTAGGTGCAATTTTGTCATTGATATCAAGTAAAAAAAGGCTCCGGTCTCGCACTTGATAAGAGACACAGAAGGTTGGGCACTAGAGAATAACTTTTATTCATAGTACATAAAAATGGGTGAACCAACAAGTTTGTATCCTGCTGCAGTTCTTACACCACCCCGGAGGGAAGCCGTAGCGCCAGTTGCCCACCAACGAGACTGTACCACCACAAACACCCGTCAGATAATGTTCGGAGTCAAATTCTACTAACTACGCCAGTGATATTGAATGTACCTCTTCACATAGTAGTAGCAGAAATCTGCAAGGATGAATGTCTGCACGATTTCTGACAGGAGCACCATAGATGCCCACAAACCATAGCCCAGAGCAGTCAACAAATGGCCACGACTATGCAAAACCTGCGCAACAAGTTTTGCTGACTTAAATGAGCGGAGCTTCCATACACATGTATAAAATAAGTGTCAGATTCAGCGACATGGATAGACTTTTTGTTTTCAAAGACTCGTCAACAAACAACATTCGCATGCACATGTATATAGATTTCCTCAGGATATCCTTAACCACAGAAATTGCACTTGAAGACATGTTTGATCCAACTATACTAGAAAACAAATCAAGGTAAACAAGGGAAGAATCACCACATGACCAGATTGCTCAACAATGATGCCCCTAAAAGTAAATACATCGAGAAAACTAACAGGCCATCATTCATCAAAGTAGAACAGTGTATAAAGTATAAACACAGATGACAGCACTAACAAATGCCTCAACTAAAAAAACATTAAGTTGTACATTTATCGCGTACCAAATGCTATAACAAAGGGAAGTTATGAGATAGTCAATAAACAGGACCACATATATAAAAATATCCTTATGGGTTTGTTTAACAGGCGAACCTGAAGAACCCAGTGGGCACAGCTAAGAAACCTTGCAACTCCCAGTGCAAACACATAGTGAGCAGTGAACGGTTCAACAATCTGCAAAAGATGGAAAACATAGGTCAAAAAACTTTGCCCTGCACAAAAGGGTGCATGCTAGTATCTACCTTGGTATTTTGCATCAAACGCAATTGTGGCAGCACTGAAACAGCTTCCAAGTAAACACAGAACGCCCAGCTGATCCGGTTCACAATGTTATGAGATGTTGAAGGATGAATAAGTAGCGCTAGCACAGCACAAGGTACCACCTTCAAAGAAAGAAAGAAATAAGTAAATAACCAAATAAGCTGGCAACTTAGCATGTCTTACAACTAAGAGATTTGTGAGCACTATAACTGACTCAACAAGTAAAACAATCCAGTATCCCATTACATGTTCAACACTTTCTGTTAGTGATACATGGTTTCAATAGCACTTCTACAGAACCATTACTAATAGAAATTTAGATGATTTTACATGGCTTCAGCTGTTCGGCCACCACAAGTCATCCATGGTGAGAGTTCATCTTGATTATCCATATTTGTTGTGTATTTGGCATTTCAACCAGAAGAAACTTACAGATGTACTTAATGAGCCACGAAGATCAACATAACACAACACTTACTACTAGATGAAGTGTCAGTATCATTTCATCAATTCAACACCAAAAGTTACCAATCAGAAAGCCTCCAGAAGCAACAAACACAGCTACCAATGTCCAGAAAATCAAAAGGAAATAGTGATCTAGAGCACTGGTAAGAGCAGTTCTAGATTAATGTAATCAAATAACAACAAAATTGTGAGCACCACCACCATACCCAGTTTATGCTTACAAAACTAAATCCCTATATTATTAGCATATTAGTGGTAGAAGGGCATGTGTTCTTACCACATAGTACAATGCAAAATTGTCCTTCTCCACCATATAAGTTGACCTCAGTTTGAACCGAATCATGTAGATAACAAAAAGTGTAGCTGCAAGTGTAGCAGTGTCCAGCACAGTATGAATGTCATACTCCATGACAAAGCTGCAGTACAGTCTAACAGCTAGAAACAATGCAGTTAAATCCTGAGACTTGAGGGATAGTCCTGCGAAATATAAAATAGAAGCCTTTAATATTCTTAGTAAATCAGGGCAATAGTACCAAAAAAAACCCATATAAATCATGCAATAGAATGATGAAGAAACGCTGACAGACTTATACGGCTATTTATCTTTACACACACAGTAACATGCTAGTCAGTAGTCAATTCTCTGGTTTAAGCAAATAATGTATTCACGAAAATGTACTTTACGATTGCAAACCATGTGAAAAGGCAAAAAAAACATTAGATGATAAAATATTAGAGCAATTTTCACAGCTTGAACTGGAACAACTATTTGTAAGTTCAGTCAAAATGATAAATAGAATACTCCGCTTAAAATTTTTAAATTATTCCAAGCAGGCATTTTTACAATCATACCACCCATGAAAAGTAAACTAATACTTTTACATGTCAAAAGAACATGAACATATCTGACAAAAAACAATGTTGAGGATAAAAGATATCGTCAAAGAATTGTACATCAATAAAAATTCAGTTAGTATGTTCTTCAAAAAAAATGTATAGGAATTCCATTGTGGCAAAACAACTTAACAAGTAGATGTAAAGAAGTATTTGAGGAGCTTTTGACAGAATTTCGGCCAATATGGACCCAGAACGTACCCAGAGCATTACCTACCATCCATGACTCTAGAAGAAGTAAAAGAAAATATGTGCATGCTAATCATTTGTAGACCACTTTAATAATATTGCCTTTTATGGTTCTATCACTTCTATGCCAATATGTCTAATTTTAAAGTTCAAATGGTTGCCTTTGCATACCAACAACACACCCGAAGTCTAAACATACGGACTTGGTAGGGATAGTTCGCTCCTCTAAGTAGTGAAATGATAACAACTTAACCTCTCCACATTCTACACCAAGATAACTTGCTCCAAGCAAGCCACCTTGATTTTATCCATGGTTCATCTGTACATCTCTAACATGATAATACCCACGCCCAATTTCTAAACCAGGCCAGGGTAGATATTACCACCAATTTGTACCAAAACCTCTGAATGGATGCTCCTAGAAAGACAAAAGGATGGAGACAAACAGAATTGGATTAAAGCCTACCCAAATTCTCCCATTTGCTTCAGTTAATCCCAACATACCGCACCATCCTCAGCATCGGCACTATTAAGCCTACCCAAATTCGCCCCAGCCAAGTCAAAGCACGCATTTAACCATACATCCTCACAATCGTGCAGGTATCGCAACTTTCTAACATAGAACAACTTGCAGCTCTAGCAGCATATGCATATCAGATCAGTAATTAGCTACATCTCCCATATCAAAACCCTAAAAGACTGCTACGCGTCTCTCCAGCTCCACAAACAAATCAACTCGCAGGAAATTAGCATTAAACGTGAAACGTCCGACACGAAATAGATCGAATAAATATCCCAACCAGCAGCGCCTGCAGGCTCCTAGATATTCACCGTAATCACTGGCGGACCCACCGTAGGGGCGAGCCGGGGCGGCTGCCCCGGGTCTCCCGGGCCGGTGGAACCAACCCCCCTCCTCTCTCTGTAGTCCAGTTTGCTAAATATATCTATCTCTCACGATGAATGGCCTTTATCTAGGCAAAACAACAAACAAAAGACCAAGATAATAAAGTAAGTAAATCAGCATTAAACGTTGTGATCCATTTAGTTGTCGAGAGTAGGACACCCTAGACAGCTTGTAAATAAAGGTCTTGTCTACATGCTTATGGATGGATGGTGTCAAAGTGTTGTATGTTTGCCGGATGCAATGTGATTCTTTAATTAAGTTGATATGCGGACGTGGGCGAGCACTGAGGCGTGGCGCAGGGGCTGCGGCATGGGGGCAATGAGGCGCCGACTAGTTGACTGCCAATGCTCGACGCTGGTGATGCGGCGCGGTGCGGCCGCGAGCTGCAGCCTGCAGCGCGGGCACAGCGCAGGGGCTGCGGCATGGGACAGTGAGGCGTCGACTAGTCGACTACCGAGACTCGGTGCAGGGGCTGTGGCGTGGGAGAGCGCTAAGACACGGTGTGGACGGAGGCTAAGGCGCGGCGCGGGTAGGGGCTGAGACTCGGCACCCTCACCCCGGGTATTTAAAATTTCTGGTTCCGCCACTCCCCGTAATAAACTACCAATTTCCCGAAAAATACAAATTACACCGGAAAACGCCTTTTGATACGAAACCGGTCGGTAAATTCCTCCAAAAGCACTAGCCCCGAGCGAGACTCGCACAGATCAAGCGATCTCGATGGATCGAGGCGAGCAAGGGAGGGAACATGAGCCAGAGGGCGCGGGGGGACGAACCGGCACAGGTCTTCTCCTTGGTGAGCTTGTAGACGAGGACACCTATGCCGAGCGCGTGCGCGGCCTCGGCGGCGACGAAGAGGTGGTCGTGGTCGTGGACGATGAAGCGGATGAATACGAGCGCGGCCATCCCGGTGACCACGGCGAGGAAGGCCTTCACCTTGGGCGGCTGCCGCCGCACCCACGCCGTCACCGCGCCGAGCGGCCGCTTCGTCCCCCTCATCTCGCCTCACCACCACCTCCGATCGGAACAGGATTTTTTTTCTTCTATTTTTTCCTCTATACCCCCTTGGGCCTTGGTGCGTGCGCGAGGGGTTTTTTTGCGGGGAGGCAAAGGAGGGATGGATGAGAATATGAGATCGGGCGGAGTTATGGCCGGGTTGGTAATTTAGCCCCTTGCCGTTTCGGTGGAATTAATGAGAGGCCTGTGCCAGAGGAGATTTTGGCCCTCTGGTTTTTAATTTCTCCTTCTAGTCAGACATGTTTTACCGTCTAGAGTAAATTTCTCTTCTTTCTCACATGGCCTACTTCAATATCCTTTGCAGTGTTCTTTTTGTGATTAAATATGGTTTTATAGGGATTGGCGTCCTCTATCATTGCCAATATATGCTTTGCACTGTCCTTTTGTGATCATGTATGGTTTTATAGGGGTTGGCATCCTCTGTCATTGCATTGGCAATGGCAGAGGAGCACAGCGCTATGATATTCGGCAAATTTGAGCCGTCTGATTCGAAAAGAACGGCTCAGATCAACCATTGCAGTGATGCTACATTATTCATGAATAGTGTTGATGCTACATTATTTTGTTACAGTTGAAAGTCCATCACGCCACACGCAATGGTATGATCAGAAGAGCACAGCAGTATTACTACACAATGTCAGAAGATACGTTTCCAACTTAATTTCATAATCATACCACTATAGATGAACATAGAGATGACTGATGTGACATAGTACAAACCAACGATCTGCTAGGCTAATCGCTCTATTTTGGGACATAGAAATTGTATAGGAATTATGAGAAAGTTACACTTAAAATTCATCCATATGAAATTCGTGCGTTTGAAATGCGCTAGGCTTGGCTTTCCTCGTTGACGAACAGTGTGGAACCCTTCAGTGCGCTGCTCCAGAGGTTGTTACTTGTTACCAATGGTTGAAACTTGAAGCCGTCTTTTCCAGCGAGGACAACATACAAAATGTGCTTCCCTACAAACTTCTGTCCAAGTCCAGTGTCCAGAGCGACCACACACGGCTGCACACAAAAATATGTTTCAATGTGCCCAGGCGTTTAAGTTACGTCCATGTAAACCGGAAAGAAATTCCCATCTCCTTGTACTCTGTTCTTAATGGATCAATATATACGAGTCTTAAAAATAAAACAGACCGAGCACGCGGTAGACGACTGAGACTGACAACCAGTAACCACGTACCGCCGCGAACAAACAAAGCAATTTGCTGCTGGTTTCACGACGCAGCTCGATCTGCTGTCGTTTTGGTTCACACTTTAGTGCCGTACAATCCAGAACACACGTCATGTACAAGTACCTTTTATCTTGTCTTGTCTACGCCAACTGTGGCACGTGTGAAATAGCAAATATAACCTCCTCTAAAGATCAAAACCAAAAAATGGTACCGCGGACTCGCCAACGGGAGGGGACTTCCCTCGTCCACACGATTTAGTTGTAACCCTGATACGGACGCCCCTGTTGTAATTAATTACATATAATGAATTAATCATAATTAATTAGTCGCATGTAATTAGTCGTAGTTAAATATTATTAATTAATTAGTCGTAATTAATTTGGTCATAATTAATTAGACGTAATTAATTTGGTCATAATTAATTAGACATAGTTAGTTAGTCCAAATAAATTAGTCATACATAATTGGTCTTAGTTAATTAGATGTAAGGATTACTAGACCCCCCCCCCTAGTAGTTTTTTAATTATGCACTGATTAGGTCATATTTGTACATAAGGACTACCGAAATGTAGTTAATTTGGGGGTAGGAAAATATAGACTAAATATTGCGATCTGTTCATTTGATTGTGTATAGTAAAGAACGGTAAATTACTCCTAACATATGCATTGGGTTGTTGTGGCTTTAGGTAACATCGAACATGCAAAACTTGCTTGTGTTTTTGGCGACGGTCTTGTACAAGACGGATTGGCAAACATGTCAAGATGACTAATCAATGTCTACTTAACAATATGTCGTAATCCTTAACAGTTTGCACTAATAAATTAATATTTCAGAAAAGCCAATAACTTACATTTCAAATAGGGCGCATGAATCATGCGCTTTCCTTGTATGTATGACTTTCTATGTATTATCACATGTACCAAAAACTTATTATCACATGAAATCATGTATTGTATTATCACATCGCCATACATCGATTACACATTGAAATCAAAGTTGTATTATTAATTTAGTTGTAATTAATTATTAATGAATAATGAATAATTACGACTAATTTATTTGGACTAACTAACTATGACTAATTAATTACAACTAAATTAATTACGACTAAATAATTACGACTAAATTAACTATGCCAAATTAATTGAGAATATTTAACTATTACTAATTAACCGCAACTAATTAATTACAAAAATTATGACTACTTAATTGCGACTAATTAATTATGAATAACTTAATTACGACTAATTAATTATGACTAATTAATTATGGATAAATTAATTACAACAAAGACATCTGGGCCAAGGGGGTTACAACTAAATCGTGTGGACGAGGGAAGTCCCCTCCTTGTGGCACGGACTTGGCACATGTCACCTGTCAGCAAGTCCGCGGTGCCATTTTGGCTTTGATCTCCAGAGCAGGCTAGATTTGTTATTTCACACGCTTAGTCAAAAAACCCGGATAAAGCAACACGTTATTAATGGCACCACGTGTTAGAGTAACGCACGCCGAGTCGCCGCAAGGCCGGCTGTGAATAAACGCCATCGGACAGCCACCATGCCATAGTTGGCGCGGGCGCATGCCCAGCCGGTGCACAATGATGTTGTTGCATGCAAATGTTTAGACATGGTACCGTTGACACCGTTGCATGCAGCGGGCGCGACGGGATAAGATGCCTTGCGGGAAAGAATTTTGGGCCTGTTTGGTTTGTGACCCCAGGTAGTCATACCAAAATTTTGGCAATGCCAAAACTAGGGAAAAATGTTGTTTGGATCGTAGCCATACCAATTCACGAATGCCGAAATCGATGTGTTTGGATTGCAGCCATGCCAAAATTGTGAGTATGGCACGTGGGTCCCACATGACATCTATTTTTTTGGAACCAAAATATGTCAATATGGGTCTTGTTTTGTTTATTAAATGACAAGGAACACAACGGTTCAAATGGATCACAAATTGGATACTCGGTTTAGGAAATACCATCATTTGAAGCTTATTAATCAAACCATTAGTGAATTTAATGCAACCAATCCCTGGATGCCACGTCACCAAAGCAAAAAGCTACAGTAGCCAAAATTTCACAAAGCGGCGATTCGGCGCCGGATTTACTGCTACTAACAAGATGAATTTCGGGGTGTTACCAATTTTTTTCTAGTAGTACCAAAATTTGGCAACAAACCAAATCACAGCCAAATTTTATGGGCATTACCAACATTTGGTTTGGTTCATTTAGGTTTCAATCCAAACAGCCCCATCATGCGGAGCCGGTGCTCTATCTAGCCTTTTGCAAGTGAAGCAAGCCGCTCTAGGTCGTCCGCCCATGTCTGGCCAGCCATCGAGGCCGCTCATGAGCTCATCCCGTCTTTGCCGTCGGCATCAAGAAGACCAAGAACCGGCAGCAGCTATGCGAGCCCTATGATGCCAGCATTTCATGCCAAACTCCGGGACATGGAGAAGGACCCAGGGAGCGGGCCACATGAGCCAGGCCATCCATTCACGCCGACCTCGTCCACTGGATGGACACCTTCTCTCGGCAGTTCAACCGGTTCCTGACGATTGGTGGCAGTCGTGGCGATCTATGACGACCTGTTATGTCTCCTTGGCGTCGCTGCCGCGGCCGTCTCCCTCGCGGTCAAGTACGAGGACTCCTTGAAATAACCCAAAAAATCAAAATTTCAAAAGTTTTTCAATTTTTTGGCTTGAATTTGGTTTTCTTTCCCAATTCGGAAAGCCTTTTCCCTTTTTCCGCTTTCCCCTTTCGGCCGTGCGCTTTCCTCAGCCGAAAAGTGCCTTTTTCCTCCCATGCGTTTTACCCCTGTCTTCTTCCTCGCGTCGCCCCCGCATCGCGCAAAGAGCTTCAGCACCTTTAACGACGCAGCTGGTTTAACAACGTAGCTCGATCTGCTGTTGTTTTGGTTCACACTTTAGTGCTATGCAATCCAAAACACACGTCATGTACAAGTACCTTTTCTCTTGTCTTGTCTATGCCAAACGTCCACCAGTTTTTCCCCCCTAATATAGCGTTGTTTGCGTGTGAAATAGCAAATCTAGCCTCCTCCGGAGAACAAAGCTAAAAATGGCACCGCGGACTCGCCGACGGGAGGGGACTTCCCTCGTCCACACGATTTAGTTGTAACCCTAACCCGGACACCCCTGTTGTAATTAATTTATTCGTAATTAATTACTGATAATTAATTAGTCGTAGTTAAATATTCACAATTAATTTAGTCATAATTAATTAGTCATAATTATTTTAGTAATAATTAATTAGTTATATTTAATTTAGTTGTAATTAATTAGTCGTGGTTAGTTAGTCCAAATAAATTAGTCATACATAATTAGTCGTAGTTAATTAGTTGTAAGGATTACTAGTTTTTTCCCCCATAAATTTAGTAGTTTTTAATTATGCACTGATTAGGTTGAATTTGTACATAAGGACTCTTGAAGTGTAGTTTTTTTGGGGGGTGGGGTAGGAAAATGTAAACTAAATAATGTGATCTGTTTATTTGATTGTGTATAGTAAAAAACGGTAAATTGCTCCTAACATATGCATTAGGTTGTTGTGGCTTTAGGTAACATCGAACATGCAAAACTTGCTTCTGTTTTTGGCGATGGCCTCATACGAGACGGATCGGGTGGGTTAGACATGTTAAGATGACTAATTAGTGTCTACTTAACAACATGTCGTAATCCTTAACAGTTTGCACTAATAAATTAACATTTTGTAAAAGCCAAGAACTTGCATTTAAAATAGGGTACATGAAATCATGCGCTTTCCTTGTATGTATGATTTTCTATGTATTATCACATGTACAAAAAAAAATCACATGAAATCATGTGTTGTATTATCACATGCACCATAAATTAGTTACGCATTGAAATTAGGTTGTATTATTAATTTAGTTGTAATTGATTATTAGTTAATAATGAATAATTACGACTAATTTATTTGGACTAACTAAGTACGACTAATTAATTATAACTAAATTAATCAAGACTAAATAATTACGACTAAATTAACTATGCCAAATTAATTGAGAATATTTAACTATGACTAATTAATTACAAAAGTTACAACTACTTAATCGTGACTAATTAATTATGAATAAATTAATTACGACTAATTAATTATGGATAAATTAATTACAACGGAGACGTCCGGGCTAAAGGGGTTACAACTAAATCGTGTGGACGAGGGAAGTCCCTTCCCTTGTGGCACGGAATTGACACATGTCACCTGCCGGTGAGTCCACAGTGTCATTTTGGCTTTGATCTCCGGAGCGGGCTAGATTTGTTATTTTGCACGCTTAGTCAAAAACCCGGATAAAGCAACACGTTATTAATGGCTTGATGCTTTATCCCTTGCAGCGTTGGGAGACCGAAACACTATTGCACCACATGTTAGAGTAACGCACACCGAGTCGCCGCAAGGCCAGCTGTGAATAAACGCCACCGGACGGCCACCGTGCCATAGTTGGCGCGGGCGCATGCCCGGCCGGTGCACAATGACATTGTTGCATGCAAATGTTCACACATGGTACCGTTGACACTGTTGCATGCAGCGGGCGCAGCGGGATAACATGCCTTGCGGGGAAGAATTTCAGGCCTGTTTGGTTTGTGATCTCAGGTAGTCATACCAAAATTTTGGCAATGCCAAAACTAGGCAAAAAAAATGTTGTTTGGATCGTAGCCATACCAATTCACGAATGCTGAAATTTATGTGTTTGGATTGCAGTCATGCCAAAATTGTAAGTATGGCACGTGGGTCCCGCATGACATCTATTTTTTTGGAACCAAAATATGCCAACATGGGTCTTGTTTTGTTGATTAAATGACAAGGAGCACAAAGGTTCAAATGGATCACAAATTGGATACTCGGTTTAGGAAATATCATCGTTTCAAGCTTGTTAATCAAACCATTAGTGCATTTAATGCAATCAATCCCTAGCTGCCATGTCACCAAAGCAAAAGCTACGAGCTGCCAAAATTTCATGGGCGAGAGATTCGGGCACCTGGATTTCGCCCTACCAATGCGCATGAATTTCAGGGCGTTACCATTTTTTTTGGTAGTACCAAAATTTGGCAACAAACCAAATCATAACCAAATTTTATGGGCATTACCAAAGTTTGGTTTGGTTCATTTAAGTTCTAATCCAAATAGCCCCTTCATGCGGAGTCGGTGCTCTATATAGCTTTTTGCAAGTGAAGCAAGTCGCTCCAGGCCGTCCGCCCAGCCGTCGAGGCTGCTCATGAGCTCATCCCATCTCTGTCGTCGGCATCAAGAAGACCAAGAACCGGCGGCAACTCTGCGAGCCCTATGATGCCAGCATTTCACGCCAAACTCCGAGCCATGGAGAGGGACCCTAGGGGGTGGGCCACATGAGCCGGCCCGTCCATGCGCGTCGACCTCGTCCACTGGATGGACACCTTCTCTCGGTGGTTCGACCGGTTCCTATCGATCGGTGGCAGTTGTGGCGATCGATGACAACTTGCTCTGCCTCCTCAGTGCCGTAGGACGCAATCGTCTCCCTCGTGGTCAAGTACGAGGACTCCTTGAAATAACCCAAAATTTTGGAATTTCAAAAGCTTTTCAATTTTTTTGCTTGAAATTGCTTTTTTTTTCCCAATTCGGAAAGCCTCTTCCCTTTTTCCGCTTTCCCCTTTCGGTCGTGCGCTTTCCTCAAATGAAGGTGCCTTTTTCCTCCCGTGCTTTCCCCCCTGTTTTCTTCCTCACATCACCCCCGCATCGCGCAAAGAGCTTTGCCACCTCGCCCCTGATTTTCCCCCTTCTTCGGCGCCATTTGAGCACAGCCGCACACGCTAAGCCTGCTACCGCCGCCTCACTGCCACAACCGCCTCACTATTGCCATCGCCTCGCTGCTGCCACCATCTCCCCAGGGCTATAAAAGCCACCTCGTGCACTCCTTCGCCATCATCCCCAATTCCAGCAACCCCCACTACCCCCTTTCCCCTCCGGCACCAGCTGATTTCAAGAAATCCCCGCCGCTTTCATCTTCTTCCCCCAGTGAGCCGGAGGTAAATTCGCTACACTCGTCCCTTCCTTTCCCTCCCAACTCCGTCGCCAGCACCATCTCGCCACCCCGAGTGTTTCCCCTAACACCCCACCCTTATCCCCGTCAAAGTCTCACCGGCGTCAAGCTCCACTGCCGCACCTCTTTCGATCACCGTTGCCATAGCGACTCAGTGCCTCCCAAACCCCACCGCCGCCACCCCTGAGCTCCCCTCCACCCTCTGTTGCTCGAGCCCCAGCCAATTTGGCCGGAGCACCACCCTACCACCGCCGCCTCCCCCCTGCTTCGGTCGTGCACCACCCACGCTACCACCCCTTCTCCAAGCCACCACCGTCGGTGCAAAACCCAAAAATGGGTTGCACACGATGCGGTGATGCTCACCGCACCACCCGACGGCGCCATCACCCATGAAACCATCGCAATCCTCATCGTGTCATTGCCATTGCTCGGGCAAGCTAAGGCGCTGCTTAAAGCCGAGCTTGACTCAAAGTCGCTCTGGTCTTTGGGCCTTTAAGGCCTGGCCTAGTGGGCTGGCCGCCCAACAAAGACATTGGGCTTAGCCCAACAATATTTCTGACCAGCCAACACTGTTCAAGCCCATTACTATTCAACCCAGCCCATACTGTTCACAATCCAAACTCGGCCATTACTATTCAGTCTTTGCTGTTCAGCTTGTTACTGTTCATAAGCCATATTCATTCATGAACAGTAAACCCAACATTGTTCACCCAAAGCCCAAATAACACACACACATATCCATTTTGACCGCTTCGAGCCCGTGAATCTCAATTTCAATTCCGTTCAACCAAATCAAACACCAAATCAATCCCCACCATCTCGCATCACCTCTCTTTATGTTTCTTTTCGAATGTCTTTGATTGAATGTTGTTCCCAGCTCATTCCTTGTTGAGCCTGGATATTTTATTTTATTTATTTTATTTTGTGTTAGGTCACGACTTCGACAACCAAGCTTCAGAAAATGCCGGATGAGACGAGTTAATTGAAGACTTTGTGCAAGGAGGCAAGTTACATTCCTTTGATTATTTTGAGCCTATATTTTATGTAATTATATTATTACTTTCATTACCGTATTTATGCCAATTAATTTAATATTGAAATAATACTTGACGGGGATTAAATATTTAAATATTACTTTAATATTTAATTAAAGACCGCACATCCTTCGTGGTCGTAACCCCTAAGGCTAACGACCCCCCAGTCGTGAGGATTCCAGAGGTTACATTATGGGTGCCCTAATCGAACGAGGTCATGTTCCTTATCCCCGACCAAGTGACTGTTTGTAGAAATAATGAACTGGTACTTGGATCTGATTTCAAGTATATTGCTTATCGTATGACGAATGGGACACATGTTTTATTTGTTCCAAACCACACGATGTTTATAGTCCTAAGTCACTGGCAATAACCACTATATGGTTTTATCTCTCACTGACATCAACTGCCACCGTTTCACCGACCGGACGTGACACTTCCAAAAGATGCCTATTCCAGGATTAACTGTCACCCATTCGTCAGTTATTTAAAGGATAATACAAACAGCAGAGAGGACAAGCTCACAACAACCGCATCAAGATCGAAGGACACAACACCTAGCGATCTGAAGATTGTTGGAGCAGTAGGATCATACTCAGTGTAATTAGGGCTAGCCCACTGCCTTGTCTAAGACACTTCCTGTAAAAATCCAGTTTATTGCAATAAAGAGCAATCCCATTCTCACCAAAGAACTTTTAGCCATTTTCCTCCTCTATTTATTTCGTAAGATCGGCGACTCGATCGTCGACAATACTTTTGAATGCCATGATGAATAGATAAAACATATTGCCCCACATACAAGCCCACCTATTCCTTGTAGGCAACATTCACCTTGACAAGTTCACGTCACATAAAATGATAGTTAAATATTTAGCATTATCACATATTGTGTTTATAAATCCTGAAAAATAATATTTGCTAACCGCCAATGGTTTTGGTGTAGAGTTGAGGGTTGAGACCAAGAGGATGAACAACCCAATAGACTTGATAAAAGCAAGTCGAATGTGAGACCTAGAGGTGGACAGCCACGAGTTGATGTTGGTCCATCGTCTCACTATAAGGCAAGTAAGGACAAGAACCTTGTGGCAAGTAACAGACACTGAAATCGCTCAACCACATGTTTGGTCATTCCAACTTAGCTTAGTACACTGCTCCTCTGATTGAATATCTATAGGGTAAACACCTGCTCTTGTGTGATAGAGCAGCCGCAGTTTTATGGGTGGGACAGGAGTGGGCCTGAAGGGACACTCGCTGGTCTACACAACAGTAGGCACCGTCAGCATTGGGCCGCAAGATCCACTATTGGCCAGTGGTTTCCCGAGGGCTGTATGGTCCAAGGTCCTACCGGGTAGAGGCTAGAAAGGTTGAGCAGTTGTAACACCTGGGTTTTCGAAGTCTTTTTGAACTTTCAGAATAAAAAGAACCATTTGGTTTTGATGAGAATTCAAAGCTTAACTTGAGATTTTTTTTTAAAAAAAGCTTTAACAGGACTAAATCAAACTTCAACTAAACCAGTTCGGCTTCTGTTCGAATTTGTTGGAGTTCTTTCTTTTTCTTGTTTGTTCCGTGCTCTCCTTCGGCCCGTTCTCCTTTTCTTCCTTGGATCACCTCCCTTTTGTCTGGATCTGAGGGTCCAGACCTCCCTTTGTTTGGATCTGAGGGTCCATACCTCCCTTGTGGTTCGGATATCTCTCTAATCCAGACCTCCAATAGTCCTCTTTGTTGGTTTGGATCTCTTCAGATCTCTTTGTTGGTTTGAATCTCTCTCCAGGGTTGGACCTCCTTTTGATCTAAACCACCTTCTCTGTTTAAACCTCCTTGTGGTCTAGACCTCCTTCACCGTTCGAATCTTCCTATGGTTTTGACCTCCCCTTTGGGTCACGACCACCCCGAGGTGTTCCCAAGCTCGGGTTTGTGTTTCAAACATCCTTGAACTTCGAAATTCAATGCGGGTTGAATTACCCCTTCGTTGAGACCTCCCCTGTGTTGGTCTTGACCGTCGAGATCTCCCTTTGCCTTCATCTTGACCGTTGAGACCTCCCCTGTGTTGGTCATGACCGTCGAGATCTCCCTTTGCCTTCATCTTGACCGTTGAGACCTCCCCTGTGTTGGTCTTAAACGTCAAGATCTCCCTTTGTCTTCATCTTGACCGTCGAGATCTCTCTTTGCCTTCATCTTGACCATTGAGACCTCCCCTGTGTTGGTCCTGACCATCGAGATCTCCCTTTGCCTTCATCTTGACCGTTGAAACCTCCCCTGTGTTGGTCTTGACCGTCGAGATCTCCCTTCGATTCCATTTTGACCGTCAGGACCACCCTCGAGTTCATCCTGACCGTCAATATCTCCCTTTGATTCATCTGAACCATTTAGGGCCTCCTTGGAGTTCATCTTGATCGTTGAGACCTCATTTGATCTCATCTTAACCGTCAAGACCTCTCATTGACCTATCTCCTCCGTTGGATCCTCCTCTTCGTTGGATCTCCCTTTTTCTTCGCGTGGTCCGATCCAGTGCCGCACCTTTCCCCTCTCGCGGGATCGGACGGCTCTATTGCGTTGCACCCTTTTTTCCTTGTCCTTTGGACCTCCTTGCCCTCTGAGTCTCCGTGTGGTCTTTTTGCAAAGACCACCCTTCGTGGTCTTTTGCGAAGACCAACCTCCAGGGCCACGACCTCCTCCTCTTTTGTCATGAGTCACGACCTCCCCTTGAGGCCACGACCTCCTCCTCTTTTGTCGTTTAGCCGCGACCTCCTTCTCTTTTGTCGTGTTGCTGTGACCTTGTTTGGTCGGAGTTTCTGTGTGGTCTTTTTGTGAAGACCACCCCTCTCGGTCTTTTTGCAAAGACCACCCTCTGGTCAAGACCACTCCCTGGCCTTTTGCGAAGACCACCTTGCGGTCGCGACCTCACCTTGAGGCCGCGACCTCCCCTTTTTCCTCGTTGGTCACGACCTCCCCTTGGTTTGACCACCTATTCCGAGTGTTGACCGGCCCCACCCGTCAGCCTCGCTCTCCCCTTTTCTTTTTCCCTTTAATCGCGACGCTAATCTCGCTGAAGTCCCCGGGGACGCACTCGCCGGAGTCTTCGGGCATTAAATGTGCTGCATCACATTAAATGCTACCTCATCGTTTTGTTCCCTCCCCGTTTGTTCCGCCACATCTCCGGTCAGCTGTCTGCGCATGCCTAAGTGCACCTTGTCCTGTTTCTCACCTACCTGGAACTCGCGTGTGTCCTTGGGATTCCCAGCAGTTCTGGCTATATAAGCTGGGGCAGCTCTCTATCCTTACTCTTTTTCCTCATTTCAGCTCTCAGGCTCCTACAAACTGCCCCAGCTTCTGGGACCTCCTCCAACCCGTCGAAGCCGCTATGTTGGTTTTGTTTTGGTGTTTTGTTGGAGTTCATTTGGTTCTTGCTAGAGCTCTATTTGAGTTGGCTTTGTTTTCTCCCGTGTAGATTGCGAAGGCCCTGAAGAGCCCGAGTTCCTTGAGGAAGAAGAAGACACTCAAGCCTTCGAGCAAGGCAAGTTACATCCTTGACCATGTTGCACCCATTATTTCAAATTATCTATGTATTGTTTCAAGTATTACTGTATGCATATTTCAATACAAGTATTTCAATCCCTGTTTTGACTTTGTAGTTACTCCTAATTCCGTTGTACAACCAATCTTGATTACTGAATTGATCACCCCTTGTCACCATAGTGAAAGCTAGCTGGTACACTAGTATGAACTAGCTTATCTTGCAAAATTTGATGCTTAGTCATGCTTAGACCAAAATCCTGGTTTGGGAGTTTTACTGCCAAATGACCAATGTTGTCTAAAATATTTTAATCCATGATATTGGGTTGTCATGGTAATCTGTAAATGCTTTTGAAAAAGAAAAGATACATGAAAATGGATTTAGACTTGGGCGAATTGGTTGTTCGGATGGGTGCATGTTCATGTACGGGATCGTCCATTTCTATGGACGAGGCCCAGGGTTCAGTGGAAGTCGTCCAGGTTAGTTAAGGACCGGTCTTCGAGTGTATCATAACATGCCACCCTGTGCAACCACATGTCCTGGTTGGGCAGGACCTGGCTAATTAATTTACAAAGTTCCATCGCGGTTGATCCTATTGATGCAGTGGGTTGTCTTGAAGGGCTTGTCGTTTTATGACTTATGTTAGTCCCGCCTGGCGCAAGAGGGGGCCTTGATCTCTACGGGTTTCTATCCGTAGGGTGGGCGAAACCTTAGCGAGAATGGACTGCGGTGGAATAATGCATTGTAAAGGCCTTGTCATGAGCTCTAGACCACTTACCTTCGATAGTGAGTGGTGGTATCGACGGATGCCAAGCAAACTAGAGAAATCATGTTGTGTGGGTAAAGCTGTACACCTCTGCAGAGTGTCAAACTATTCGAATAGCCGTGTCCGCGGTCAAGGACATGCTGGCAAAGCTGCTCCGAGTTAGATGTTGGTTTTGGTTTCTAAATGGCTTTGTTAAATTGGTTTTGGATTTCTATCCAAATGGGTTTTGGGCAGGGAGCCTTGTGATAGGAGGGTATCTTTCACCACTTACTGATGAATGTTATCCAACTATGAAATTGTTTTAGAAAAATGAATTTTAGATATTGTAAATCTGCTTTGGAACTTACTACTCGTAATTGGAAATAAACATGGCTTTATGCAAAGTCAACCCTATAAGCCTTCCTTTGGGATATCCATGTATGCATATCATTCTGTTATTTGACGGGTGTAACTTACGAGCACGGTTGTTGTGCTCATTCTTGCTTGATTTGATAATTGAGCAGGAGAGGACTTCTATGATGATGAGGAGGACCAAATCAACTAGGCAGCGCCCTCCAGCCGTTTGCTTGTGGTGTAACGGGTGGACCTGCTTCTTTGTTTCTGCTGTGTATTTTGCTTTCGCCGGCTTGTAAGCCACCCTTGTAATCAACTCTTTTGTTGTAATTAAAGTTTGCGTTGATGTATGCTACCACTATTGGTTGCTGTGTGAGCTAGCCATTGATCCTTGGGACTAGTTCGGAACACAGAGGGCTTGGGGTTTGTTTCCAAGTCTTACGACCTCCTTGGGTTTGGTCTTCCAACCACCCTCGAGTTGGGTCGTAGCACTTGGGGACGTCCCAGGACCTAAGACCTCCTCGGGTTGGGACTCCAGACCTCTAGGTGGTCCTGCCGGACCCCCTGGGTGGTCTTGGAGGTCCTCTCGAGAGATCATACGGGACTTCCTGGGAGGTCCTGGTGGACTTTCCTGGAGGTCTTGGAGGACCTCTCGGGTGCCCCAGGTCGGGTCGTTACAGCAGTGAAAAGGCTTTGTTATCTCAGCTCAGTCGCACGCTAATGTGTTGCGTGTTTATGATATGATAGTATGAACTTGAGGTATCTTATGGGTAAAGATAGATAACTCTGCAGAGTGTAATTAATGGTATTCGAATACGATGTGCTTCCACTTAATGAAGTTGTGTTCATTGGTGATTCCAATACATGAGGCATACATGGAGATTTTGAGATGTTAAGATGGTAATTGAAATTGTTGAGTAAACCACTGATGTTATATTTATTATTGTTTTACCGTTTTAAAGATAAACTGCTTTAAACTCAAAATACATCTACATATACCTAACATGCAAAACCCTAAACAATCCATTGAACTCCTGACATGTAATTAATTAGCTTTTCAATGTGGCTTGCTAAGTACGGTTGTGTGCTCATTCTTGTAATATCAACTACAGATGAAACCTGGGAAAATTCTGAGGATCTTAATAAAGAAGGCTTTGGTGGACCCCTGGATGGCGATGATTACTGGTATTAGGTCTCGACCGGGCTCAAGTGTACCTGTGATTTTGAAGTTCTTTTGTCATGTAATATATTATATTTGGGCTTGGATGCCCGTGTCAGTGTTAAAACCGGCTGATAAGCCTTAATATTGTGTAATAAAAGTTCAACTTTTATTATAATTGAAAGCTTGCTTGAGATACTTCTTACTTCACAACTGCATATCCTGGACGGTTGTGAAAGGTTTGACGGCCCAAACAATGGGGGCATTACACTCCTGCAACGGCCGAGTCTGTACAAACTGAATTGGTATAGAAGGGTACAACTAGCACTTAAACGTACGATTGAAACGTACGCTCCGACGAAACATATTCGGGTACCACATGTAACAGTTTAAGTCAACATCCGCAACAAATATGTGCGGTGCAACAAGAGATCATCATGCGTGGGACAATTGACAAACTTACAAATTTGTTCAGTATACATCATACTACATTTTGAAATTAGCTAAAAAATTAAAATCAAACAAATATGCTATGTTACGATGTTCAACATTTGAAAAGAATAGTTACAACAATTTGGAAACAAAAGATGCAATAAATTTCAAACAAATCCACAAAAAATTGGATTTTCCGCAACAAATTAGGAAGAGGGCTTGCAACAACATACAAAAGGGGTTGCAAGAAACCAAATCCCTGATTGCAACAAAAAATATCTTGCTGCAACATTTAGGAAGACAAATTACAACAAAATGAAACACTGCATGTAACCATTCGAAAGGTTGATGCAACAAATTGAGGAAATGCTCGCAACAAACCACCTAGACGATGAGCGAAGCAAGCGACAACAATGAGTCGAGCTCGGAGAAGAAGGACGAGGTGGCGGCGCATCACTGCAAGCTCCAGCGCCCCAGTCGCGTAGCATGCGGGTGGCCATATCGCAAGGTCTTCAGCTAAAGCAGCGATGGTGATCCCAACCGGAGAATTTGGGCTAGCGTGGTGCCTCGTCATCGTGGCCTTCCCCTCGCGCATCTACCGCCTGATGGTTTTCTCATCGCCGGTCCCAAGAGCAAGAAAAATGTGGGAATCTAGGGATAGAGAGGGAGGGATGGAAAGAGGGGAGCTTGGCGAGGGGCTCCGGTGCCGAGCTCCGGCCACCGGAGTGGGAGGAGAGGGAGGGAAGGCGGCGGTTGGAGAGAGTGTGAAGGAATGGGATAGGGTTGGATTTGGGAATACGAAGTGTCTAAGTAAGAATGTAGCGTCCGATGTGTCAGTTTGCTCTGGCATGACCAAGGCATCCGATAAAAATCGTTCGTATCACGTATGAGCTGTATTATTATCCGGTATAAAAAATATGGTTTCCGAATATTTCAGTCATCAGTTCGCTGTTACAAATTTCTTGTGCTCTGTACGTCTCGATTTTTGTTTTGCGTCTTTTGGGTTAATTCTCTCATAAGGCTAGTTAGAATAGGACAGCTCTGTTAAGCCATCCATGAAACTTGAACACGATCCAAACAAGATAAATTTGCCCGAACTTTTTCCCCAGAGATGAACTGGAAAGGCTTTTGTTTGTTTCGTCCGGCGAATGGGCCAGATCCAGTAAACACGAAGTGGACATGTTGATTGTTGAGTTATCGACCATACGTGGCCTGTCTCTGTAGACGACAAGCCCATGAATTTGTGGAATTGTGGGCTCTTTTTCTCCCGTTTTTTTGAATCGCGTCATCGGCGCAGTTTCTGGCTAGTGCAGATGTTCGGCCACACGCTGACACGCGGAGCGGCGACCTGGCGAGAGCACGGTGGCGTGGAAGGATAGCCCAAACACGTGGGAGGATTCCTGGATCGAATCACACAAAGCTCCCCACATTTTCTCAGAAGCACCTATCACACCTCGAGCACTAGCTGTCTAGCAATGTTTTCTTGGCATTGCGTAGGAATTTTTGGAAGCAATACTGCGTAGGAATCTTGGATGTTCTTTAAGATATACACAAGATTGCTTACGAAAAATTGGACGTTCTTAGGATCAACACAAGGTTAAGTCGTATATCATATGTATTTGTATTTTGCACGCGGTACAAATACCCAAGGGATATATAGGGGTGAAAACCATCCGCAAACCTGTGATACCATGTCTTCAAGTTTTAAAAAAATCTAAAAAAAGTACTCGTCAGGGGAGGGTCCATATGCTATCTCGAGCCGACGGTAACCTCATGAAGGCATGACACCCCGGATGGATCACCATGGACGAGGTCCGTGGACCGACCTCAGACGGGGTTCGAGGACCAACCTTGGACAAGGTCTGGATACCAACTCTGGACAGGGTCTGAAGACCAACCTCGGACGAGGTTCGAAGACCAACCTTGGGCGGGGTTTGAGGACCAACCTCGGCGAGGCGCAACACATCGGCGAACCCATCCTGGACCCGATCCAGGGTAGCCACACGGCAAGGTTCCATCGACACCTGTATATACGTGGCGAGACCCACTTGGCGCGATGGATCGAAGTACCCCCGGAGCAAGCTATGCCCCGAGAACAGTGATGTAACTTCATTGATCTCCCCCATCCTCTATAAATAGGACCCCTTGTAAATAGGGGAGACCATTTTGTAACTTCTACTACATATATGCAATACTTGAGTATGAATTGTGGTGCTTTGATTTTCGTTGAGGTCTCCCTTGCACCCACGGCGGCCGTCATATCCGACCGGAGGTGCCTACAAGTTTACTATCCATTATCCAATATCGTATCCATGACAGTACCATGTGTAGGTGAGGGGATGTTCGTTAACTATGCGAAATTTCAGGATCACGCTTAACCTCAATTTGCAAGATATGAAAACTTTGTACTTCAGCCTTGCATTCATTTTTTGAGTTTTTTTGTGACAGCTACTATAGGCTATCCGGTAACCATTATGTTCATCTTTGACACAACCTTCTGCTAGTTTGATTAGCATGTTTCTATCTTCACAAGAAACATTTTTTATTAAGTGTATCACATTTATAAGTTTAAACCCATCTCGTGATAGTATGTGATTACACAAAAAAAGTTGTTTAGCAACAACGCCTTTTCTATAATTTAAAACATCTTAGACTAAAGAGCACAACCTGGAGTCCATAAATAAAAAAAAAGGGATGGCAATTAAATACCACTTTACATCAAAATGATATCCTATAAGATGCACCTTAACAAAAATTTGAAACCAGTTATCATGGAAGGAAATTCTATAGAGCAGGACCTCCATAAGGCCCGGGCCGTTAGATTAGGGAGCGGGAAGACGAGATGAACGGTGATAGAGCGGAGCCTCACGGTTATCACCGAAGGATAATCAAATACGGAGTAACTCGAAACCACAAGGTCGTAACCGAAAAATACCCGCCCGTCCTCTCCACAATCCCTCCCCCTCCTCGAATCCTCGTGCCCATGCTCACCACCGCCACCTCCTCGTCCCCCTCCCCGACCACCCATCCCACAACCACCCTTCCTATTCCCTGCCCATGGACACCGACGACCCCGCCGCCGCCACCTTTTCCCCCTCCATCTCCGACGACACCTTCTTAGACGCCCTCGATACCCTCCCTTCCCCCCCACCTCCCCACACCCCGTCCTCCTCCACCCCCCGGCGCCGCCCGCGCCGCGCCAAAAGTCTTAAGCAGGTCGACTCCATCATCCCTCCTTCCCCTGCGGCTTCTGCTGCCTCCACCGTCACCGCCGTTGATGAACACGTCAAGCCCGACTCCTCCGAAGCCACCAGCGCCCTCCATCCTCCCCCATCGCCAGAGAAGGAAGACGGGGAGGAGGATGCAGGTTTGGATACGGAGGTTGGACATCCTACGCCAACAACGACGCCGAGCATTCTCGAATCCCTCGCCGTGCTCGTCATCAAAGCGGTGGTGTTCCAGGTCAGCGCGCTCATCAGCTGTCTCGCGTTCCCGGTTCGGCTGCTGCAATGGTGGTTCCTGTTCGTGACCGACCCGCTCGGCTTGGCGCGTCGAGCGAGGGCGTGGGCGCTCGGGGTGGTGGGGCAGGCCACGGGCGCCGTGTCCGCGCGGATCGGAGGCGGGGAGGGGGTGGGGCGTGTGGCGATGAGGCTGGTATGGGGTTCACTGTGGGCTGTGTACGTCTGTGTGGTTCTGTGTGCGCTTCTGGTTATGGCGTTCCTTGGAGGGGGGTTCTTGGTGGGGAAAGTCGTGGAGGAGCCTGTTCAGGTCACGGAGACCCTGAATTTTGATTACACCAAGCCGAGCCCGGTGGCATTTGTGCCCGTACGGCGGTTGGTGCCGCCGAATCAGCGGATGCAGCTCGAGGTGTCGCTGACGCTGCCTGAGTCGGATTACAACCGGAGGCTTGGGGTTTTCCAGGTACGTTTCCTGCTGGTCCTTGTCAAGTTGTTTGCCATATAGTTCCCTTATAAAACATTCATAGCTGTCAAAGGAAAAAAATGTTTGATTGAAGTTTTGTCGAATGTACTGATGTTTACAATGTAGATAGAGGCCTGTTTCTGCCTTTTTTATGACAGTTTCAGAGCATACTTGATAAATGAGAAGATAACAATAGTGACGTCTGTGGTGCACCGAGATGTTCTATTCAAATGTTTGATGAAAAATTACCAAAATTACAAGGGCTTGTGCTTTGTTCTGTGGACTAGGTTCTCAACTGGACACATTACGTTGTGTTTTGCACTGTTTACACCCACTGTTAAATTTCATCCTGAACTATGCTGCTCTATACAATTACGATTTTATGTTGCTGTCGAATAATACAATCTTGTGATATTTTGGTTATTTTGTCAGGCTTTATAGATCTAAATATTCATATGAATGCGAAAGGACATCTTACTAGTGTCGACCTAGTTGCTATTCCTTTTGCATCGACGATTCTGCACTCGGAAGTGCATTTTGTGCATCCTTGTTGCTCTCCTTCAGTCCTTTGGAAAGAATTTCTGGCTTAGTGAGAATTTGGAGTACTACTAAGAAAATGCCACTTCTGATGTTCTACAATGTAGTGAATGAATGTTGATGTTTTCCTTTTGTTGTTTATGTACCATTGTAACCATCAAGGCATGCTTAGTTCTTCAGGACAAGATAACAAAATGCAATAACAAGAAGTAGTGTCTAAACTGCCATGTTAATCCAAAAGTACTGTATTTCTAGAGACCAGAAAAAAAACTACAAACATACATCGATCTCATTTCTAGTACAATTAAATTTGAAGGAACCCGATGGACATATGATATCAGCTGAGATTAGAAAGTAGATCTTTGACATGAAAAACGGTGTCGGATAGATGAATTTGTAACATGGTAGGTGGGATAGAATGTTGTGCGTGTAGTATCAGGCTACCGATGTTAATGGTTTGGCACAGCTATGAAGTTGAATTAATGATTGCTTTTTTTGTTAATTATCATGACAAATAGAACATTGGTACATAAAATTTGTCTGTGCATACATGTGTTAAGAGCAAGGTTTTAAATAGCGGGTAGCGGAAGCGTAGCGGTGGACTATTTTTTATAGTTGATAGCGTATATCGGAGATATGGCGGGTGCTACATTTTCAACTATGAAACATTAGGAATATAAAGATACTTAATCTTAAACTACAAAGTCTCAGGCATAATTTGCATAAAACATCCAAAATATCAAATCCCACATGTCTATATCTAAGATAAACATCGAAATCATAAAAGCCACATAGTGTTTTGTTAATCAATCTTCATCCCCTGACGAAGAAAATGGGAAATCAACATCCCCTTCGTTCCTTCTTTTCCGTCCCCGTGGAGAATTTGTGCTTGATGCTTGTTTTCTCTTTCTCCTTTGATAACATAGGTTTGCTAAGAGATGGAATGTTATTAACTAGCACAATTGGGATTTGTGGGAATATGAAGGTTAGTTAATTAGATTAGGTGGGAATATGCAAGCCCAACCAACGGAATGGCCGATATTAATGGATATTACCAAATATAGAGGCGCACCCCTATGTCAGAGGTAGTTTGGACGTTCTTGGGTGGTAGCGCTGATATAGCTTATAGTGGATAGCGCGTGTATCGGCCCGATATATCGGCAATATCGCACTAAACCGCAACAACAACCGATATGTAGCGCTCGGGGTACCTTGACCGCTATAGCGTGATATTTAAAAACAATGGTAAAGAGTCTTGTACATATTAGTAGTCTCTCTCTTGGTCCATGTGGCCCATGTAGCCCATGAGGCTCAACTAATCCTGTCTATATATATTAACTCAATAATGAATAACATGCACAATTATGAATAGCAAAAATATTTCCTCACCTAAATCTAACATGGTATCATAGCAAGGTTAGAGTTAGGGTTCCCACCTCTCCCGCCGCTGCTGACAGGCTCGCCGCTAGCGTGCTCCAGTGATCCGCTGTCTTCGTCGATTTGGACGTGCTAAGCTTATATCCGTTGCTGCGACCTCCTCTGCTCAAGCGCGACCTCCTCTGCTCAAGCCAGCGCGACACCGTGGTCTCTACAACAAGCGCGCCACGGCCTCTGCTCAAGCCGCCAAAGTTGGCCTCCGCTCGATTCTGGCGACGCCAACTTGTCACGTTCGCCATCGGACTGGATCCGCTCGATTCTGGCGCCGCCAGCTCACCACCTTCTCTGTCGAGGTCGAATCCTTCGTTGTCGCCCATCGCCCTACATCTACGCCTCCTCCTCCCCATTACTCACCTCTCGGTCAAAACCCTCCCACCCCTCCTGCTTCCCCAGTGTTGGCTTTGCGGGCATCTCAGAGACCATGGATCTAAAGTAGTCGGAGCCCTTCGTTGCAGACGGACAATGACTTGGCCCCCTGGCAGCAAAAACCTTGCTTTAGCAGTGAGGTCAGTGTGAGATGGAGAGCGGCGCCTGAGCGCCCGGTGTGGCGCATGAGATTTCCAAGCTTGTTGTGTTGCTGCTCGGGCAAGGCAGAGGGTGGCGAGGTCCCGCCTCCTCCTCCATCACCATTGTCGTCTGGTTCCTGGAGTTTCCCCTGGTGATCTATGTGCAACCAAGCAGCGAGGACTGGACCATCATCCAACGTTTTCCCTTGCTGCTCTGCTTCGGGTGCTTCGTCGCCAATCGTCTTCTTCGTCACCGGTATCCTCCTCTGCTGCTACAGCGTTGTCACCAGATCATGGCATTCAAAGGTATCCTTGGTCCTAGTCCTATCTGGAGTCAGTTTGTTTGTTCTCGTTGCAAGAGACATGGCCATCTAGCAGATCGGTGTTTTGAGTTGAACCCCGAGCTGAGGTTACCATCATGTGTTTCGTCTCATCGAGGTGATGCTGCTATTGCTTCTTTTGTCATTGCCAATGCTTCGGAGTCTTGTGCAACTCAGTTTGGTCAGATACAAGATCAGATGAGTAACCTTTAGGCCCAGTCGTTTCAGCTGCAGACATCTTCTGGTGGATCCATCGGTTTTACTGCACCATCATGCCCTGTGTTGGGTGGTTCACTCCCATGACTGTTGGATTCATGGGCGTCTTTCCATGTGATATCTGATGCATCTCAGCTCATATCATGTTGTCTTGCTGCAAAAGGTATCAACAACTGATGGAATGCCATGCACGGGCACTCATTAGGGGACTCTTTCCACCTCTCACTTCACAGTTTCAGATGTCTCACTTGGCCCTATGCTCTCCATGGATCTCATCTCTGTCTGGCAGCTCGCAGATATGAACTACTTTATTGGGTTTGATGATAGCTCCTGCTTTGTGCAAGATCGTCAAACAAGAGTTGTCATTGGTACAAGTCATCGTAAGAGGGGTTCTGCAAGGCTCTATGTTCTTGATCGTCTGAGTCTCTCTTTATCCTCCATTTCTGGTACTGCTCCTGCCCCTATTCCTTTATCCTGTGTTGTTGGTCCGTCTACTCTTTGCCCTTCTGCATCTACTTTTGTTTGCACGTCTTTTCCTCAATGGCGTCATTGCTTGGGGCACTTGTGTGGCTCATGTCTCTCTATCTTGATTCATCAAGGTGTTCTTGGTCATGTTTCTGCTGACACCAATTTTCAGTGCAAGGGTTGTAGACTTGGCAAGCAAGTATAACTCTCGTATCCTTCCAGCTTTTCTAGATCTAATCGTCCCTTTGATATGGCCCATTCGAATGTTTGGGGTCCTCTATTTGCTTCGAAGGGTGGTCACAGTTACTATGTCGTCTTCATTGATGACCACACTCAATACATTTGGATCTACTCCATGAAACATTGTTCGCACTTGATTTCTATCTAGTAGTCTTTTGCTCAGATGGTTCATACTCAGTTTTCTTCTGCCATTTGTGTTTTTCGTTCTGACTCTAGAGGAGAGTATCTTTCATCAACTTTTCGTCAGTTCCTTTCTTCTGAGGGTACTATTTCTCAGCTCTCGTGTCCTGGTGCTTATGCTTAGGATGATGTTACTGAGCGCAAGTACGGTCATATCATTGAGACTGCTTGTACTCTTCTCATTCCCCCTTTGTCCCCTCACTTCTGGGGGAAGCGGTCTCTACGATAGTTTATCTCATCAACCATCACCCTTTTCCAAGCTTCAGGGCAAGTGTCCTGGTGAGGTCTTGTACAGAGTACCTGCTCGCTATGCTCATCTTCGTATCTTTGGTTGTGTCTGCTATGTTCTTCTAGTACCTCGTGAGCGCACAAAGCTGAGTGCTCAGTCGTTTGAGTGTGTCTTCCTAGGTTATAGTCCTGAGCTTAAGTGCTATTATTGCTATGATATGTCAGCACGTCGCATTCGCATCTCTCGTGATGTGACATTTGATAAGTGTCGACCATTCTTTTATCATCCTTGTACACATCCCACTCCTTCCATAGATTCCACCTCCTTTTTGTGTCTACCTTCCATTTCTTCATCAGACTTGCCTTCTCCAGATACACTTTCTCCATCGGTTTCACCTTCTAGTGTGTCTTCTCTACTAGCTCCATCAGTTTCTGACACTTCCACTTTTCCCTTTCACTATAGTTGTTGACAGAGAGTTCCTTCTTATCCCCAGACTTTCATTCCTCTTGAACCTTACGATCCTCAGCCCCCTCTACTCCACTTGACCCTCCAGCCAATACCATGGACTCTGGCGATCGTTCTACTACATCACGGTATGCCCTACGTGATCGTTTTTCTATTCAGGTACCAGAGAGATGGGGTTTTTCTCGTGCATGTGTAGTATCTGAGCCGAGTATCTATCAGGAGGCAACTAGTATACTTGAGTGATAGTTGGCCATGACCGAGGAGCTTTCAACATTAGTGTATATGCACTTAGGATCTTGTTCTGCTACCATCTGGAGCTGTTCCTATAACTTGCAAGTGGGTGTACAAAGTAAAGACCAAGTCAGATGGTTCAGTGGAGCGATACAATGCTCGTCTTGTTGCAAGATGTTTTCAGCAGGCTTATGTCCGAGATTATGACGAGACTTTTGCTCGAGTTGCTCATATGACTACAATCCGTACTCTCATTGCTGTTGCAGCGGTACGCTTATGGACTGTATCTCAGATGGATGTCAAGAATATCTTTCTTCATGGTGATCTACATGAGGTTTACATGTAGCCACCCCCAGGTGTCTAGAGGCTATGTTTGTCATCTTAAGTGTGCTCTATATGGTCTCAAGCAGACTTCTCGTGCTTGGTTCGAGCTTTTTAGTTTTGTGATTTGAGCTGCTGGTTTCACTCCAAGTGAGTAATGCCCTGCCTTTTTTATTCACACTTCTCAGCGGGGTCGTACTTTGCTTCTACTATATGTAGATGATATGCTGATCACATGAGATGATATGGACAATGTGGCTTTTGTTAAGAAATTGAGTGAACAGTTTATGATGTCATATTTGGACCATTGTGCTATTTTCTGGGGATTAAGGTTCATTATGATGGTGATGGTTACTGCATTTCTCGGCATCGCTATGTTCAGGATCTGCTAGCTCGCTCTGGTACGACTGATACTCGCAATGCTGTCACACCTATGGAGCTCCACCTGCAGCTTCGTCCTACATACGGTGTCAACTGACTGATCCTTCTCGCTATCGTCAGCTCGTTGGGAGTCTTGTTTATCGTACTGTCACCAGGCTAGACATTGCTCATACTGTTCATGTGCTCAACTAGTTTGTCAGTACTCCCACTTCAGTTCACTATGGTCATATTCTTCGTGTACTGAGATACTTGAGGGGGATTGTGTCTAGACGCCTGTTCTATGCCAGTTCAAGTCAGCTCCAGCTCCATGCTTACTTTGACTCTACTTGGACGAGTAATCCTGTTGATCCCCGATCTATCACTAGCTACTGCGTCTCTCTTGATACTTCGCTCACTGCCTGGAACTCCAAGAAGCAGACTGCGGTGTCATGCTCTAGTGCAGAGGCTGAGCTTCGATCCCTTGCCGCTATCACCTCAGAGATTATTTGGCTTCGATGGCTTTTAGCTGATCTTGGTGTTCTTTGTGATAATCATATACCTTTGTTTTATAACAATACAAGTGTCATTTAGATTGTTAGTGATTTGATCAAGTATGAGTTGACAAAGCACATTGGTGTTGATACATCATTCGTACGGTCTTATTATCAGCAGTCGACCATTGACCTCTAGTATGTACCCTCAGAACTTCAAGTTTCAGATTTATTCACTAAGACTCAGAATCAAGAACATCGGCTTCATCTACTCAAACTCAGTACATCAAATCCTCCTAATCCGCCTTGAGTTTGAAGGAGGGGGGGGTGTTAAGAGTCTTGTACATATTAGTAGTCTTTCTCTCTCTTGGTCCATGTGGCCCATGTAGCTTATGAGGCTTAACTAATCTCAGATATATATATATATATATATATATATATATATATATATATCCTTTGAAAGTTTCAATAATGAATAAGATGCACAATTATGAATAGCAAAAATATCTCCTCTTGCTGTCAAATAATACAATCTTGTGATATTTTGGTTATTTTGTCAGGCTTTGTAGATCTAAATATTCATATGAATGCGAAAGGACATCTCACTAGTGTCGACATAGCTGCTATTCCTCTTGCATCAACGATTCTGCACTCGGAAGGCTTGTGCATCCTTGTTGCTCTCCTTCAGTCCTTTGGAAAGAATTGTTGGCTTAGTGAGAATTTGGAGTACTACTAAGAAAATGTCACTTCTGATGTTCTGCAATGTAGTGAATGAATGTTGATGTTTTCCTTTTGTTGTTTAGGTACCATTGTAACTATTAAGGCATGCTTGGTTCTTCAGGACAAGATAACAAAATGCAATAACAACAAGTAGTGTCTGAACTGCCATGTTAATCCAAAAGTACTGTATTTCGATAGACCAGAAAAAAAAAATACTACAAAGATACATCATCTCATTTCTAGTACGATTAAATTTGAAGGAACCTGATGGACATATGATATCAGTTGAGATTAGAAAGTAGATCTTTGACATGAAAAACGGTGTTGGATAGATGAATCTGTAACAAGATAGGTGGGATAGAATGTTGTGCGTGTGGTATCAGGCTACTGATGTTAATGGTTTGGCACATCTATGAAGTTGAATTAGCGATTGTTTTTTTTGTTAATTATCATGACCAAGGATAGAAAACCCGTTACTGGGCAAAATCCCGCTCAGAGGCCGGTAACCGGAAATCCCTGGAAAAACTCGATCGAATTTTGTCTGAATAAATTTGAATTTGGGATGTAACTGTCAGAATTTTGAATTTGAATTTGAATTTGGAGTTTTCCTACGGTATTTGGAATCCGGTTCAGCATCAGAAGTTCTTATCGGTAACCGGTGAATCGGCCGGGTTTTTCTTCCCTGATCATGACCAATAAAACATTGGTACAGAAAATTTGTCTGTGCATACATGATCATCCAGTCAGACAGACAATATGGTCATCAATAAGAGAGCTAAGTTAACTTTCCTTGTTGGGAAAATTAGCTCAGTGACATCGCGTTTGAGTGTAATCGGAGGAATGACACTCCGTTCGTGACGCACTGGAAAATAACATCGCGAACACCAAAAAATTAGACGAATGACATCGCCGCCGATTACTTAGTTTCGAATTTTTAAATATAGAAACCGAGCTAAAAAATGATCATTTTTTGTGGAGCTTCGACCAGGATCACTAACTAAGTTCGGGTTGGATCTCGGCCACCTCAGATTCTAGAACTGTAGGTCAAACCGGATTTTGTTCGGATGAAATTCATTCAAATTTAGTTAAAAACCGTTCGAAATCTGAAATTTTGAATTTTGATTTGAAAAAACCTCCGGATCCGTATCCGCCCACCTCCGATGGCGATTCTGCGCCGTGAATCAGGGTTTTCAATCCTGTTCAGAGCACAATTTAAGTGCCTGTGTATTTTTTTCAAAACTTTATACGTTCTGATTTTATCTCTAAAATTCATTTGAGTATACTGTTTGTAAGAATTTTCTAATATAGAAAATGAGGTCCAAACATTATAAATTATTTTTTCAGGTTCCTTACATAGTGTACTTGATTGTGTAATTTTTCTAGAATTTTACAAAATTAAGTAATGCAATTTCGTAATGGCCATTGTGTGAGGAGTCTAATATTTTATAATGTAAGGACATTATGAAATTGCATTAATTGATTTTGTAAAAATTCTAGAAAAATTAAACAATCAAGTCCACTATGTAAGGAGTCTGAAAAAAATTTCATAATGTTTGGACCTTATTTTCTATATTAGAAAATTCTTACAAACATTGTACTTAAATGAATTTTAGAGACAAAATCAGAACGTATAAAGTTTTTTAAAAAATGCACAAGTAATTAAATTGTGTCGGAAGACTCCACAAAAAGATTGATATTTTTTTTAGCTTAGTTTCTATATTTAAAAAATTCTAGAAACGGAAGTAACTGGCGGCGATATCATTCGTTTAATTTTTCGGTGTTCGCGATGTTATTTTCCAGTGCGTCACGAATGGAGTGTCATTCCTCCGATTATGCTCTAACGCGATGTCATTGAGCTCCCCTTCCTTATTTGCCTTGAGGGTCCAATTTCATGACGAAATGTATGTTTTCCCAAACTTATTGTGCTATACTTTTGGATAATGTTAAGACAGCATAAATCCATTTCACGTTTTCTTTAATTTATATGAGCAAAGAGCTCATGGTATGTAGGCACAATATAGATAGTGTCAGTCTTCCAGAGCTCTGCATTTTTAGTTGTTTCTATAGAACATTATATATCCTGCATTGGTTACACTAATGCTTATCTCCATATGATTTCTTCCACTGAGTTCAGGTGAGGACTGAGTTTCTATCTGCAGATGGCAAAGTGATCTCTACTTCAAGTCAGCCATGCATGCTTAAGTTCAAGAGTGTTCATATGCACTTCATAGAAACTTTTCTCCAAAGTGTTTCTCTCTTGTCTGGCTATTCCTCAGAATCTCAGGTTATCAGACTAAAAATGAGGGGTATTATGGAAGCTTTTGAACCAACAACAGGAGTAAGGATAATCCTTGAACAACGAGCTGAGTTTAGTCCTGGTGCAGGCATCCCAGAAATCTATGCCGCATCATTAAAGCTTGAGGCTGAACTTCCTCTGCTCAAGAGGATACTCTGGAACTGGAGATGGACCCTTTTTGTTTGGAGTAGTATGGGGTTCTTTGTTTTTGAATTGCTGCTCACTATTATTTGCTGTAGACCTTGTATATTTCCCAGGAGTGGACACAACGCTGCAGCTCCTTAGACTAACCCATGTAATGTACACTTCAAAATAAATGCAAAGGGGATGTTAATGTGGCACAATAGACTACTAACATACTGATGCTGCTACATTTGATGTTTTGCCATCTGCTGGTAAAATTTACAGCGTATACATGGTGTTTGATATCCAAGTCTTTTTGCCACATTATTATCAGGTATGTCATTAACTGATGGAAACATTCATCACGCTGAACTCGGCAGATGATCTGAGTAAATTCTCAGGCTACATCTTATATTCTTCTTTATGTTGAAAAAAAGAGTACCTAAATACCATGTTTTTTTTTCTTAACATCTGTGTGTCATGATGGTCGTAAAGATAAAAAAAAATGTATTTGCACACATCTTGGTTGCCAGAATATAATGATTTTAAGAAGGGCAATTAGGAGAGTGGATCTGATGGGATTTCTCTTAACAAATGTTATGTGAGATAGTCTAAAATGAAAGAAGTTTAGCATTGTTCCTTTTGTTCACTAAAGCTAGCTTGAAATCCGATCCAACTTCTTATTCTGGCTTCAACTAGGCATTCTCAGTCTTGTTTTAGCTGATAGGTTCTACTTGTAACATAATTTAAATCTTTTGTTTCCAGAATTGACACTCTTCCAAACCTATGCTTTTGTTATTTTTGTAAACCACAGGAGGTACAAACCATAGGTTAACATTGGTTTGTTAGTGCTTGCTAAAATTCTTCCTGACGAGTTCCAATGTGCATTCTTCATTCAACTTTTTTTTGTGTGTGGAAACAAGTAGGGGAGAGCCCTACCAAAATTCATTCTTCATTCAATTAATAATTTAAATCTTTGAGATAATCCCTTACCAATAGCACAGTAGTCATTTAAGGTTGGCTAATGAAAATGTTAAAGGTACTAGAACCTGAGTTGCCCTGTCACTTGGATTTTGTTGTGGTTTATTATTTGGTTTTGTCATACTTCTGTGGCGTCAGTGCGACAATGGCTTTTCTGCATTGTACACAGTTACTCGTGCTTCTTGCTGCTTTGTCTAGACTAGCATGTTCATGGAGTTTCTGTGATGGCGATAATTTCATTAGGTTATAAGCATGTACCCTTAATGAAAAGTAAGCCATTCTATTGGATTTCACTATCTTTGTTCTGCAATTTGCAAATGTAACAGTTTTTCTGCTCAAAATACATTCCCACAGAGTGCAGACTAATTACATTTTCTAAAAAATGTTTCCAAATTGGTTATACGGCCTCTGTCATGAAACTTGTCCTTGGACAAAGCCTTGGTAGTGTCTAGTAAAAAAGATGTAGCCTGAAACTTATTGCTGTGGTTGCTGCTAGCCCCATGCGGATGAGTTATACATGCAGTTGCACAGTATCACAGTACCAGTTTATTTTGATCTATTGATGCATGCTGAACTGATATTTTTTTGCTGTGACATGGATGGAGACTTATGTGGCAGGTAGCACTGGAAGGATTCTTCTGGACCCAGTTATCTCTCCCTTCTATTGTTTATTTTACTAAAATGCTGACATGGAGATAATCAAGTCCTCTGGAAGATTAAAAGTTGGGTTTTGCTGATTAATTGGTCCTTCTACAGGATTTCATTGATTGGTTGCTGAGCTAAGTTGTGAGATTTTTATTGTCGGTGCTTCTGTAGTTCTGTCCCTTTCAACTTCTACTTCTGAATTCTGATCATATTTTTTTGGTTGAATTCACATTGAGATGCTGAAAACATGCTTCATCTGGACCATGACAACGCAATGCACTCATTTACTGCAGTGCGACACGCTAATATTCCTACTCTTCAATTGAGTGTCGAATGGAATATTTGGATCCTTTTCTCTTGTTGGTATATATATACCACTTCTGAGCTAGCAGTACCTCTCTATATTATGATGTGAATGATGACATTCAGGTAGCAGGTTGTGGCTGGAGGTGCAGTCGTGCAGGAAGTCAGGAACAGGTAATGAGCAGTTGGGCATACAGATTAATCATAATCTCCTGGAGCCATACAATTGACCTGATATCCTCGTTATGTACGTAATGCATATGTCAAATATTCTTGGTTTGATTATCAGTAGTACCAGTCCACGAGCAACAATCAGCAAAGACGCCAAACCATGGTTCGTGCATTGGTAAAGCTACGGTGGCGTCCAGAGTCCCACGAGGTCAGATATCAATGTTCCTTTACCTGCATCATCAAGAAAAAAGAATACCAACCTCTTTCTGCCCAACTGTGTTGATATTGCAATAATTGTTCTGCACTGTGCAGGGGAAATGAGTTTGACATCATTGAATGGTGCTCCTGGTCTTGTCGTCAGCGGCAGCGGCAGCGGCAGCAAGCAGCAGATACGGCGGTTGCCTGTATGGATCCAAATTACCAATGGTCAGTTTCAGAAGCGTGCCAAGAGATGAACAAAATACCCGGATTTCGTTGCAGAGGGAATGGGCCATGGACGCATGATTTGCAAGCTCCAGCCTCCATGTGTAAGCTGTGCTCAACTGCCGTCACTACCAGTATTTTGGTCGAGATGACTGACTGCGATGCGTAATCTTCTTGTTGGAAGATGCGCTCTTACGCTAAGAGGTGCCTAGATTGATATTCCTGCCCTGGTGTTTCTACGCAGTTCTTCCCTCGTTATAGCATGCCAAATGGTGATCTGTTGCTTTCTGCAGAGCTATGGTAACTTCAGAGGAGTCAGGGTGTTCCAGTGATATGCAGTTCTGCGCGAATAATCTACAACGTCAAGCTCTCTTATGCTCCATCTGTGCACAAGGTGTGCGTGTCGTCGTGTTGAGTCACCCTTCGGGTTTGCAGCTGAGTATTCTTCAGAAGAGTGTTTAGTAGCATTAGTGACATGTAGTATTTATCACTACTAATAAAAGGAGTTTACCGCGCGCAGCTTTTGAGCACCAACGTGCGGGCCTCCCTTCTCCCTCGACCGAGCACAAATCGCCTCACCCAAACGATGACAGAGCCACTACTCAGTCCCACCCCTAAAGCTTCCCTCACAAATACCCCAATCTGGCCTGCCATCCGGCCAACGCCGCCGCCGGCGGACTCCTTCGTCCCTTACCTGCATGCCGAGGTCAACCACACTCCCGCTATGGGTTTGTTTAGATAGGGAGAGATTAGAATCAATCCCTTTGGATTGGAAAGGATTTTAGTTAAATTTCGAGTCAATCCGAAGGAATTGAGTCGGATCACAATGTATCTACACAAACCCTAATTTGGCTGGCACCAGCCATCTCCAGATCTCCTCCACCTAAACGTAGGTGGCGACGAACCACTAAACAATTCCTCCAAGCTTAGCACCCACCACCGCTCGCTACATGCCGACTACGACGGCAACGACACACTCACACCGTCACGACCGTGCCTAGATCAGAGTCGTCGCCTCCAGTTCTTCAAATCAGACTGGTGGGGGCTCTAGACGAAGCTAGGTGCGCGCCACTAACTCCATCCACTCGTCTGAGGAGTGCAAGAAGCAGCTCTAGGACTCGGCCTTCATCGAGCAAGGATCTGCACCATCTACATTCTGCCGTGTGACGAGACGGCTCAGTGGCGTGTAAGTTTCATTAGTCAGTTTCCTGATCAAGATCGGAAATGGGTTGGTAGCAATAATTAAAGAAGAAGCTCGGACTTGGATTCTAAGTGGGGCAAGTAAGTTAGGAGCTTACGTATCGGTCGGAATGCAACAACTGCATGACTAGCACCTCACCAAAGGGGAGCCTCGCGGGGTTTCGGACTAGAGCTTGAGAGCAAGCACTGCAATGGAGGAAGGAAGAAAACGATTAAAAGGGAGAAGAATTGGGACCGCAAGAGGCTAAAGGCGGTTAAGAGGATTTGGTTTGTGCATGGGGTAGCTTAGCTTATTTACTTTTTCACTTGCGGGTTCATCTTTTTGGACCTGGTATTGTATTTTGAATTCTGTATTTTTTATTCTCTTCTTTAATGCAGTGCTGGCAGCTCTCCTTTCACACCTTTTAAAAACGATACAGGTGTGGCGAGAGGCGGCTCGATGGCGTGTAAGTTTCATCGGACCCCAATTTTGGAGCTTGGGATCCATTGTGTATAGTTGTGTCATTCCACTGGATCGATGGTGACACACACAGTTACATTGTTGGTTCAAAATACATATCTCGAAACTGTTTAATTATTACATAATAATAAACAAAGCACGACATACCATACGGTTTTTCACATACGGAGTGGCCGAACATACCAAACCCACACGGAGAGTCAAGAGCGGAGAAGTGCCAAAGCACAGCGTGTGGAATTCCCCATAATATGCCCACCGGCAATCGACTGTGGGCCGTGACCTAGTTCTTGGCCTTCTTAGTCTTCAGTTCTTGATCAGTACTCAACACTATCCATATAGTCCTCTTGTTCCTCAGTCTTGATCGGTACTCATAGCCAATCCGAGGCAGGACAACGGCTGTAATGGCCGATGGTTGTGGTGCGACCCCACCTTTGGTTGTAGAGGAGGTCTGGGTGGTCTGGAGAGGTTCTAGGAGGTCTCGGGGTGGTCTGAAGGTCCGGAGGAGTTGAAGAAATTAGGAAAGCTGGAGTTGTCCCAAGGAGATCCGGGGGTGTCTGGAAGAGGTTCTATGGAAGCCCTGTTGTGGTCTTTGGGGGTCCTCGGGGATCTTTGTAGAGGCGTCTTTGGGGAGGTCTGAAGAGGTCGTGAGGATACGACCAAAGAGGTGCAGGGGGTCCAGAATAGAAGGTCCTGAGAATGCGACAAAAGGGTATAGAAGGTCTTGTGGATGTCCTAAGAAGATCCTGGGTGTTCTTGAGGAGGTCCTAGGGGTCAGGGGAGATTCAAGGAGATCTGGAGGAGGTCTTTGGAGGTCATGGGAAGTCCAAGGGGATCCTGAGGAGGTCGTGGGACCTCAGGTAATGATCTCTAGTCCATATAGGAGTTGCCGTGAGTCTCCTAGTAGTGGTCCTCTACCATCTAGGGGTAGTCGGGAAACATCTGGTTGTGGTCTTAGATCATCTAGGGGTAGTCGTGAGACATCTAGCAGTGGCCTTAGACCATTTAAGGGTGGTCGTGGGACATCTGGTGGAGATCTGGGAGGTCAAGGGAGTTCCTGAGGGGATCCTGTAGGTCTTGGGAGGTCTTAGGAGATCCTGAGGGGTCGTGGGAGGTCCTACGGAGGTCCTAGGAGGTCTTGGGAGATCCTGAAAGTCAAGAGAGGCCCTGGGGAGGTCCTGAGGGGAGGTCCTGAGGAGTCAAGGGAGGTCCTAGGAGGCCCTGTATTTCATGAGGAGGTCCTGGGTGACCTTAGGAGGTTCTGGAAGACCTTAGAAGAGGTCTAAGAGGAAGTCATGGAGAGATGTCTCAGAGGAGGTCCGAGAGGAGGTTCTGGAGATGTTCGGGAGGAGGTCCTGTAGACCACACCCGGGGTAGGATGTATGTCCATGCACAGAGTGGACCGTGTTGGGTGCGACTAGTGTTCTTAGGGACAGTGCTCGTAGGAATAATGCAAAACCCGCAACATGATATAATAGAAACATACATATATTCATAATAGGCCATAAGGCCAATTGTTTTACAGAAGAAGTCATGCAAGCAGAAACCTTACAAAAGCCAGAGTGCAGAAACGAAGATGAGGGTGGAAGCAAAGTAAGTCGAAGTGGATCCATTCACTCTGCCCATAGGCAAGCGATTGGGATTCCCGGCCTAAGCTTCATCATCTTCAACACCATTCGGTTCAGTCTTTGGGTAGTAGTGATCGCAGGGGTCTTGATCCCATGGGTCTGAAAAGATTAAAATGTCAGAGCCTGAGTACACAACCGTACTCGCGAGCTAACACACAATGCAGTTGTATAGATGCAAGGCTAGTCAAGGAAAGCTTTAGAGTTCTTTTATTTGTACAAAGCCAAGTTTGAAATAGAAGAGTAGTAGAAAAATCCTGAGACTTAGCATTTTAACAAATCTGTTTTCATAAATGAGTTTTCTTTTGAAAAGTACTAGTGGAGGTCCCACCTCCTATACTCGGGTTATCCTGTATTTACCACTGGTCTCCGACCAGGCCTTTCTCAAATCCCTGAGGTCTCACCCCGGCCTTCCATTTTCATCATAAATGGTTTTTGTAAAAACGAAAGCTATATCCAGCAAGTTCTCAGCACCGCTCTTGACCGTGAGTACGGCTATCATGATAGTTTTCTTACTCTGCAGAGTTCACACACTTTACCCACAAGAGGTAATCGTCTTGATATATACACACGTTTCCTTGGACATGCGAATCAAGGGGAGACTACCACAAAGCCTTTACAATACTCATTCCTCGACGCAATCTCACCCACTAAGGTTTCCACCGCCCGGTGCCAAGCACTTCCAGGAGGCCCCCTCTTGTGCCATGTGGTTTCTCAGTGGTTCCCTTTCCCCTTTACCTATGCCACATTCCTCTAATGGTGAGGCCACGCCGAGGTGAGTAAATTAGTTGGCCAAGTCGTACCTATAATGGACTTGTGGTTGCACTGTTTTTGCATGAGAGGTCATCGCAAGATTCGGTCCTTACTTGACCAGGGCGGTACATCCACATACCAACCTCTTCTCGTGCCCCCGGCACTAGCCATTCCTTCCAGCCGCCCCAGTCGAAAATAATTTTCATGTTTTGTTTGTTTTTGAAAATAACCATTTACCTCAACATACCAGCCAGGCTCCCAGCCTTACTGCCCAAATCATTTTCCAAAGTTTTTAAGGATTGTGGTTTGGGCAACTTAATGCCCACATGGCATTGTATCTAAGCAAGGCTAAGCAGGACACTTAGATATAGACTTATTAACTAACAGGTAATCCATTAAGTTTAGGGTGACAAAGGATAATGTCCAAGTTCAAGGGTTGGAAATTTATACACAGGTGTGTGTTAAGGCATTAACTATGAGCTAGACCAATTTAATTTGATAAAACATAACAATGCAGTTTCATAATTTAAAGCAACATAATTTGCAAAAAAGTAGGCTCAAAATGATCAAAGTGTTGACTCGCCTTGGCCAATGTTCTGATAAAGCTCTATATCCTGATATTCGACCTTCTCGATATCCGGGTAATAATTTCGCTCAATATATTGATAATCATCCTGTTCAGTGCTCTGGCAATCTTGTCCTTGTTGGGGTTGTGCTTCCATGATATCTTCCGTTGCTAAATACGCATAATACGATTGAACTCCAGAACGACTGACAACAACCAAATAAAATCCAATAAGTCCAAATATATTCAACAATGGAAATGCTTCGAATGAGCAAACATATTTAACAACAACACAACAGGATGCCCAGACCATTTCTTTAAGTATGGCGCAGGGGGCTCTTTGATCGACCGGCTTATACGTCTGTAAGCCCCATCGACCAGAGACTGGTCGTGGAAGGAACTTATGCCCAGGTGGTAGTAGAAAGGCTTACGGCTAGGAGTTGGTCGTGAGGACACTTGCGACCAGGAGATGGTTGCAGTAGCTATGGTGGTCGAAGCTATGGAAGTTGTAGAGGCTACAGTGTAGCAAAAGAATACGATGGGGAGGTCGTGAAAGTACTGTGACCTGAGGAGGTCCTGGAATCATTATAGCCAGGGGAGGTCGTGAGAGTGCTAAGACTAAGGAAAGGTCGCGGACTATGAGGGTGGTCTTTATAAAAGTTCAAGAGGGTGGTCTTTTTGTAAAAAGACAAACAGAGATATCTAACGAGGGGAGGTCTGAACCCTCAGATCTAATCGAGGAGAGATCTGAACCGTTAGATCAAAACGAGAAGAGGTCTGGACCCTTAGATCCAACGAGAGGAGGTCTGGACCCTTAGATCCAACGAGAGGAGGTCTGGACCCTTTGATCTAAAGGAAAGGTGATCTGGGACCTTATATCTAAAATAGTAGAGATCTGGACCCTTAGATCCAAGCGAGGGGAGGTCTGGATCAGATCAAGGAGAGGTCTGGATCATTAGATCCATTCGAGGGAAGGTCTAGATCGTTAGATCCAATCGAGGGAGGTCTGGATCGTTAGATCCACTCGAGGGAAGGTCTGAATCGTTAGATCCCATCGAGGGAAAGTCTGGTCCGTTAGATCCAATCAAGGGGAGGTCTGGATCGTCAGATCCACTCGAGAAAAGGTCCCGATCGTTAGATCCAATCGAGGGGGAGGTCTGGGCCGTTAGATCCAATCAAGGGGAGGTCTGGATCGTTAGATCCATTCGAGGGAAGGTCTGGTTCGTTAGATCCAATCGAGGGGAGGTGTGGATCATTAGATCCACTCGAGGGAAGGTTTGGATCATTAGATCCAACCGAGAGAAGGTCTGGATCGTTAGATCCCATCGAGGGAAAGTCTGGTCCGTTAGATCCAACCAAGGGGAGGTCTAGATCGTTAGATCCACTCGAGAAAAGGTCTCGATCGTTAGATCCAATCGAGGGGGAGGTCTGGACCGTTAGCTCCGAACAAAAGGAGGTCTGGACCATTCGATCTAACCGAAGGGAGGTTAGGATCGTTAGATCCAATAAAAAAAAGGTTTGGACCATTAGATCTAAACGAAGGGAGGTCTGGACCGTTAGCTCCAAACGAAAGGAGATCTGGAACGTTAGATCAAAACTAAGGGAGATCTAGTCCCTTGGATTTAAGCGAGGGGAGGTCTGAGCCCTATGATCTAAGCGAGGTAAGGTCTGAGCCCTTAGATCTAAGCGGGTGGGGAAGGTCTCGACGGTCAGGTTAGAACCAGATGAGGTCCTGACGGTCAAGATTGAACCAAAAAAGATCCTGACGGTTACGATGAATGCAAGGGAGGTCCTGACGGTCAAGATGAACGCCAAGGAGGTCCCAACGGTCAATATGAATGCAAAGGAGATTCGGACGGTTAAGATAAATGCAAGGGAAGTCCTGACGGCCAAGATGAACGCCAAGGAGGTCTCAACGGTCAAGATGGAACCAAAGGAGGTCCTGACGGTTACGATTGTTCCAAAGGAGATCCTGATGGTTATGATGAACGCAAGGGAGGTCCCGACGGTCAAGATGAACGCCAAGGGAGGTCCCGTTGGTCACGATGAAACCAAGGGAGGTCTCTATGGTCAAGATGAATGCAAGGGAGGTCCCGACGGTCAAGATGAATGCAAAGGAGATTCGGACGGTTACGATAAACGCAAGGGAAGTCCTGACGGTCAAGATGAAACCAAAAGATGTCCTGACGGTCACGATTGTACCAAAGGAGATCCTAATGGTTATGATGAACGCAAGGGAGGTCCCGACGGTCAAGATGAGCGCCAAGGGAGGTCCCGTTGGTCAAGATGGAACCAAGGGAGGTTCCGTATAGAACTTCCAAATAAGCTTTGAACTCTCATTAAAACCAAATGTTTCTGTTTATTTGAGACTTCAGAGAAAGGGAGATGCTACTGGGAGGTCGCGGGAGTTGTACGACCTGTGGGAGGTCATGGAAGTACCGCGATTAGGGGTGGTCGTGGAGGTGTACGACTAAGAGGGTGGTCTTTGCAAGAGGGGAGGTCTAGGCAAGGAAGGAGATCGTGGGAGTAATAACCGTGCATGGTCGATCGAGAGAAGGGATCGGTTACACAGCGGTGATCAAAGGAAACAATGGGCGATAGTATTATCGCAATCGGATGAACCGACAGAAAAGCTAAAGGGAGAAGCAAAGGAACATCCAGGAAAGAGCAATGCGGCCTGAACTAGGAAGAGCATCTGGCCACTAGGAACTTATCGGTACAGGCTGGGAAATGGTTGGCCGATGCCGTACTGGCGATGGTGGATCACAACAATGGAAGAAGCTTCGTGCTGCACGTATCTTGAGGAAAAGAGGGTGATCTCCGGTCTTCAGGGGTGCTCCTTAGAAGCAGATAGACGGTCCACTAGGGAGGTCTTGAAGTATCCTAACTGGAGGAACAAGAGTTGTATCCAAGGCAATTCTAGTGGGTGTCGGTGGCAGGGCGGTGGTGTGGGGGAGCTCGACAGAGACGAGCGCTTAAGCTTGGCTGGAGCTCAATGTCTCTTGGAGGAAGAAGAGGATGGGGTTAGCACTGGAATTGGTGAAGAGAAGCAACAAGGAGGTCACCAGGTCTTGGGCAATCATATATAAATATATGCACGACCTGTCCAGGGGAAGTGGTCAGAGTGGTTGGGGCTGTTGATGATATGGCCAACATAGGGCAGCTGAATGATGGGGAGGTATGACTGAATGACAGCCTCATGCCTGAGCCCATGCCTGGTCTAAAACCTTGGGAGATGTGGTTGCATCAACTTGACCAACAGTGGTCGAGGAACAGGAGGGGGAGCGCCAGAGGCGGTTTGGTGGACTAACACCGATCGATCGCGACTAGCCCAGGGAGGAATAGGAGAGGGAAGGAGACTAGAGAGAATTGGGATGAGGCAGAGCAGCAAGATTTTAGATTAGCTAAAATCCTGATGTTCACTTAGAGAAACCCTAACACGATAGTAAAACAAATCACAAGAGCAGAAAAGGTGAAAGATGTCCTCAAATGACTCTCAAAATGCAAACAAACGGAACATCAATAGACATTATATAAAAAGTTTTAAAAATCCCTCATTTTTGCCTTTATTGATTTTTGGGCTGTTACAGTTTCATTAGTCAGTTTCCTGATCAAGATCGGAAATTGGACAAGTACTCTTCGATTTGTTCTCTATAATAATTTTACTTCAGCAAGGTTTTGAGTTTTGACACACAAATGATTGTGATCTCAGCCAAGGATGTGATCCCAAACGACCTCTGTACCAACTGTCTGCACACGCATACCTGAAATGTCTAGAGGTGCAGAAGGCTTTCCATGCCAATGTCACGGGGCTTAGAGTACCCATGAATGGGCTGCAAGTTTGTCTCCCACGTACTTAACATATGCTGATTTTACTGAATGATTGGCATGGGTGTTATTGCGGAAAGTTCATAAACAAAAAACGGAAGGAGCCAACCATAACCATGCTTACCATGGACAAGGAGTTTATTAAAGCTGACATCAACATGTATGTGGTCTTCAAGTAAGTTAGTTCTTGCTTTATGCGACTTCATCTACAAGAACATTTGTAGCTTTAATTAACTTCCCGGAGATGTACCAAGTTCCTTTGCCTTTATGGAGGTTACATTATACTGTATCAGATAGTGCCGTGTCATTGAGTTCAACCAGACTCTCTGTCTAAACTCTGAAGAAAGCACTTGTAGGAAATTATTTTTCTGTAAGATAGACAGCCGCATTCCCCTAAATATAAGGTCAACTTCTGTAGAATTTGTCATGCCTTTGTTACTTCTATTGTTTGACAGCTCGCATGTGATGCTAATTTTAAAGGTATTTCCATTTTGCACCGAATTATGTATTTTATATGGATATAATTGAAATAGCTTGCGAGTTACCTCACAAATAAATTGGCAACAAATTTGTAGTCTTGAATTTCCTATTTGTATATGATGTATGACACTATGGTGCTGATGCCTTAACAATTTGCTTTGGCATCAAGCTGCTTAACAAAATACTTCTAAGTGGTGACAACCATGGTGAGAGTTCTCTATTTAGTCTTTATTAATCTCACTGTAGCCATGGTCCTCATGGAAAGAAGTACAACTATGGTTAGCATGTTGATGACAAAGTGAGTGCATGGATCAAGCACCATCGCTCTGACTTATTACATGCTCAGCTGGTGTTCTTTTATTTGGTCATGTCATTTGTTTCAACTTTCAATGAGTCACAGCTTACATAAGTTCTGGATATGGCTTATCTTGAATCCATGAAGGTGTACTTTTGTCTCAAAAAAACATAGGCATTTTTTCTGATGATTTCAGGAAGTACTCCAAAATCCTTATTAGCTCGCCTGCTCCTCCTCCTGAGGGCAAGCTGAAGGCAGTGTACAGAAAAAGTAATCCAATGAGCAGTTTGGAGTTTGGACGTGTTGATCTACAACCATCGGCAGCTATTCCAGACCATGACTAGGATTGATTCAAAGTTTGGGTTTTCGTTAAAACGCACGGCACCCAACAATCTTATCTTAGCTAATAAAAGAAGGAGTTTATCTCCGCGCAATGGGAAGATCGCCCTTTTTCCCATGCGCGTGGTCCACACCTTTCCAATTCCTCATCGAGACGTACCAACATGTGGATCCAATTTGATATGGACAAGGTCTCACCCTGCCATCCCCCTATGACTCACGAACACATCCATGCCCTCACTTCTTCCGCAACCACTCAAATCGTAGCTGCACCACTTCTTATCCCATGCACACATCGAAATTCGTTGCCATCCAAGCCCTATCCCCTCGCGCCGCGACTCACCACATGCGCCCATCCGGGATTCGCTTTGTGCCTCAGAGATCTCGACCTCCTCAGCACTCAGTCCACGAGTTGCAACGGTGGCATGCACAAAGATGGGGTGATCTGGCGGCGTAGGAGGAGGCGGCGCGATAAGACGGCGTCGAGGACAGGAAAAGGCATTGGGAGGGAAGGGAGGAGAGCCGACGGCGATACCTTGGAGGAGAAGTGGCAATGCCAGGGAAGAGAGGGGAGGCAGCGGCGGTGCACGAGGAGGAGGCAGAGATGAAGGTGTCCTTCCTTCGCCGCGCTGCGGCCTCGAGTTCACCGCACGGCGTCCTCTCCATCCAAATCCCCCCTACGCCGCCGCCTCCTGCTTGGCCCCGACTGAGCAAGCATCGCTTCCTCCCCCTCCTCGCTTACCACTGCCACATCATACGACGCCGCCATCCTTGCCTCAGCACCTCCCATTGACATCGTGGCCATCAATGGGGGGATCCAACAACATAGGAGACAGGGTGGGAGCGCGGAGGTGTGCACTGACGACAGGAGAAGGTAGCTAGAAGGTAGCACCGGAGACAGGAGGAAGTAACAGGGAGGGGAGGCGGCGACACAGTAAGGTGGATCCGGGGACAGGAGAAGGCACCGGGAGGGAAGGGAGGAGAGGAGGCGATGGTACCTTGGAGGAGAAGTGGCGGCATCGGGGAAGGGAGGGGAGACAACGACGGTGCATGAGGAAGAGACAGAGACGAAAGCGTTGTTCCCTCGCCGCGCCGATTTCTCGAGTTCACCTTACCACGTCCTCTTCATCCTAATCCCCCCTTGCACCGCTGTCGCCTCTTGCTCCACACCGGCCAAGCAAGCATAGCCTCCTCCACACTTACCACCGCGATACTGCCACCGCCTCCTCCTCACTGCGACGTGCCTGGTGAGGACTGCAGAGGCCAATGGCTATGAGAACCAAGTCACAGCTTGGACTCAGGGTGGAAGAAGGTGGCCGTCGACGCGTAGCCCTCTTCCTTGCCAGCTAGCAAGTGCTAGAAATAGGCAGTGCGTTGGGGAGGAAAGTCGGCACCAACATCAACTTCCAAAGGTAAACAATCCATGAGCTTAAAATTTTAATTTCCGGGTAGTAGTAGTAGTAGCAGCACCAACATCAACTTCCAAAGGTAAACAATCCATGAGCTTAAAATTTTAATTTCTGGGTAGTAGTAGTAGCAGGTGATGCAATAGACGAAGTTAATATTTTTGTTTATTTGTGTAAAAGAAAATTGATATTTATTATACGGTTTAGGATCCCATCAACTGATATGTCACACTCTCCTTTACGGTTCCGTTGCAATGTACGAACACCCGACCAGTTTTTTCTTAAATTTGTTGTTCCATTTTCCCCCATTTGTGCGGTCTGCGATGAGACGATGACTACATACGGCGGAAACTTGTTGGTTGCAAGTAGACTGGACTCTGCGGACTTTATTAAGATGCTGGATTAGATCATACTACTTTACTCTGGTCAAGCGGGAAAATAATATTACTGCCGCCCACTTAAGTAAAACGTTTTGATGCTACGCAACCATTTTAGTCTCCATAAGAGATTCCAACTTCAGGCACATTTAGAGATCCCCTAATAATCTCGTAATTCATTGGGATCGTCTCTACTCTCTAGTCTCGGTCCAAAATTACATGTGTCGTTATCCAGCACAAATAATTCGAACATAAATTTTTCTTTGGGTCGTCTCAACCAGACAGGCACCATCATATTCATACCTATCCCCATCGCCTGTTCCTTGCTAACTATACTGGATACCCAAACGATTATAGGAACGAGTGCAATAACTTAGGTCATCTTCAATAATGTCATTTTAGCTGTCTCTAAAGTTATTATATAGGTTTTCTGGTAACGTGGAGGAGAGTGAAAAAGGAGAGATAGAATAATGTCATCCTCTCACGAAGCAACGGGTAATAAAATATATGCATATACGCTAACGATCTTCTAATCGACGTAAAACGCGTGAGTGTTTTGGTTGTTGAGATTAACTCCTGTACAGATATGCATTAGCTAGAGATAGATGTGGTCAAGTCTGTTTGAACCGTTTGCATTGTAATCGGTTTTATCCACTGATCATCTAGAAAACGAAAACGTAAGCCACAGGCCAAGTTGTGCCGAGCGCAACCAAAATCCAATCTACCATACCATTCTTTAATGGTATTAGAGCAATCTGATCTACACCACGATGTCAACTTTCGCAAGCAATGGTAATGCTTCGGCCGGCGTGCTCGTCTCCCATGCGTCGACGAGCCTTGGCGCTTCATCATCATCACCGTTCACCTTCGGGCACCTCATCACCATCAAGCTCACGCAGGAGAACTATCTCCTGTGGCGTGCGCAGGTGATTCCTCTGCTCCAAAGCTACTGCCTCATGGGGTATGTAGATGGAACTCATCCCTACCGCGCTGAGTACGTTACTCAGACAGTGGAGGGAGGTGTGACTACTCAGGTTCTCAACCCTGGGTTCGCGACCTGGAATCAGTAGGACTCTGCAATGCTCTCAGCGATCATCTCCTCCATGACTGAAGGCGTGATTGGCCAGGTTCTCTTCATGACGACCTCGCGTGATGTTTGGTCCACCCTTGAGAGCATGTTCGCGTCACAGTCAACGACGCGCTCCATGCAGATCAGGGTCTAGCTCTCACACGCCAAGAAGGGCAACGCGTCGGCAAGTGTCTACTTCAATCGTGTCAAAACTCTTGCCGATACCCTGTCTGTCATCGGACAGCCACTCAAGCTGGAGGAGTTCATCTGCTACCTCCTTGCTGGCCTCGATGGCGAGTACGAGGGGTTCGTCTCCACCGTGACCTGCCGTGACATGGTCATGCCAATCCACGATGTCTACGCGCACTTCCTCGCCACTGAACATCACATCGAGACGCACACTGCTGAGTTGCATGGTGAAAATAATGCAGTGAATGCCGCGTTCCTCGGTGTCAAGACCAGTAGTAAGTCGGCATATCTCTCCAACAACAAGGGCCAGGGCTCGCAAAAGAATTTCAATTCTAGCGACTCTGGCCCCTCTTCGATGGGGAACTACACCGGCGGCTACTGCAACTCCAACTCTGGCTCATCAGGTGGCAACTCCGGCGGAGGCAAGCCGCGCCCAGTTTGCCAGCTGTGTGGCATTGTGGGGGCACATTGCCTCGCGACGCTACAAATGTTCTAAACGCGAGTTTGCGGGCATAGGCAACGAAGGGCGCTCTGTTAAGGCGAACACCGTCGGCCATACTCCCTCCTACTCCGTCGACGCGAGCTGGTACGTGGACACTAGAGCAACCGACCACCTCACCTCCGAGCTCGACAAACTCACCGTCAAGCAGTCCTACAACGGAAAGGACCAGGTTCACACGGCCAACGGACAAGGTGTGCGCATATCACATGTTGGTCAAACTCAAATCCATACACCATCTCGATCTCTTCAACTTAATGATGTTCTCTGTGTTCCCTCAGTTACTCGCAATCTCTTATCGGTTCATAAGTTTACTGTTGATAACAATGTGCTTATGGACTTTTATCCTAATCATTTGTTTGTCAAGGATCGAGCAACGAGGGAAACAATCCTTAGAGGTTGGTGTCAAGGTGGTCTCTATTCCATTGAGTCGGCATCCACAAAACAAGTTTTAAGTGGTGTCAAGGTCTCTCCAAATAAATGGCATTCACGCCTAGGTCATCCTGCGTCTCCAATAGTTAAGCATGTGCTTAGTCAACACAATTTGTCATCTGAGTCAATTCATAATTATGTAGTTTGTGATGCTTGCCAACAAGGCAAGAGTCATCAATTACCGTTTCCCCTTTTGAATAAAATAGCTTCCGCACCTTTGGAACTTATATTTTCTGATGTATGGGGTCCTGCTCGTACGTCTGTCAGTGGCCATTGTTTTTACGTCAGCTTTATTGATTCATACAGTTGATTCACTTGGCTATATTTGTTGAAAAATAAATCTGATGTGTTCAAAGTTTTTTGTGGACTTTCAACGCCATGTTGAACGCCTACTTAAGCGAAAAATCATTCATGTACACACTGACTGGGGTGGCGAATATGAGAAACTTCATCCTTTTTCCCCCATAAACTCGGTATTTCTCATCATGTTTTATGTCCTCATACTCACCAACAGAACGGCACCGCCGAACGCAACCATCGTCACATTGTCGAAACATGCCTTACACTTCTTGCACATGCTTCTGTGCCACTACGTTTTTGGAGTGATGCATTATCCACTGCATGTTTTCTCATAAACAGACTTCCTAGCCGAGTTATTGCCATGCACACACCACACCACTTGAGCGTCTTCTTCATGAGAAACCTGGTTATTCCTTCTTTAAGGTGTTCGGTTGTGCATGCTGGCCGCACCTCCGTTCATATATTCCCATAAACTTGATTTTCGGTCAAAGGAGTGTGTGTTTCTTGGCTATAGTTCTCTTCACAAAGGGTATAAGTGTCTTCATGTCCCGTCTAATCGAGTGTATATCTCTCGCGACGTTGTTTTTGATGAAAACGTTTTTCCCTTTGCTGATCTTCCGTTGAACTCGACCAATGCATCATCTGGTTCACTATCTGTTATTTCCCCTGACCAACTTGTCGATATTGCGTACTGTCCCTTGCTGTTGCCTAACCATGGTGTAGGTTTTCCGCGTGGTGCTCGAGTTGACGCCATCCCCGATGATGACCCTAAGGAGCCGGACTCACCCGGTGCAAGTCCAGTGCGTGCAACACTGTGAGAACCCGCATAATTAAATCAAGCTTATCAACAGTAATCATGTAATTACCATAAGTAAAAATTTCATTAAATAAATGTCAAGCATAATCTCAGTAATCATTCAATTGCATAATTAACGTTTTGAACTTGGTAATTAAACAAATATCATTATTCATATCACAATTTACAACAGTCCATGTGCAAGATTGAATTAAAATATTACAACCCAATGCTTAATTCTGAATTAATATTACAAATCTTTTACAACACCAATTACAAACATAAATCAATGTACAAATTGATTTGCTTGCATCCATTTCATCTAAGCTTTCCTTTGCCACCTCATTCAGCTATCCTCCACTTTTCCTGTTTTTCAACCTAGAGCTCAATAGCGATTAGCAAAAGCGAAGCGAGAGTGCTAACTAGAGTAGAGAGAGGATTGCCGTCGATATAGCGAAGTTGAGAGGCCTTCCATACTAACCTAGGTTAACATGGTCCTCGATCGCTAAGATGACCTGACTAACCAAGTTAGTCGGCACTGGTGGCAACCAAGATATCCAAAGCTAACCTAAATAAGTAGGCAACCATTACTTCTGAGAGTTTCATCATTCGGCGTCGTGAGAGCCAGCACCCACCCTATTTCATTTGCCTCCACCGCATTAGAATCTACCGATGCATTCCCATTCATTCCCGCCCTCTGTTCAAAACATCATTGGGCCATTGAATTCAACACCCACATTATAATTCCGATCAACCGGGAAGCCCACAGTGGTAGCCACATTGCCCACAGCATCATTATTTAGCCCATTTGTATTACCATAGAAAGCAGCCAAGAATAGGAAGTAATAGAATTAAGGTAAATAGAGTATGGTAAATAAGAATAGAAAGACCGTAAAAATAAAAATTACCACAAGTGAGGATGAGATCAACCTCAGCCAAGATAAGACCAATCACAGCACCATCCCAATCCCCATTCCCAGTTCTTAGCCACAAGAGAAGGGAGGGCAGCCCAAAGCTCCACCAGCCAGGAGCTTCACCCACAGCCACCACTACTCAACCACTGCAGCAAGGGGAAGGGAAGAAAGGAGCATCAACGAAGCCGGCGCTGCAACCTTTTCCCCATCCCAAATCCTAGCAAAGGTAACCCAGCCATCCCTCTGTAGGTTCTATACACCCTAGCACTCATCCAAATCATTGGGTTTCATGGCAGCATCATCAGCATCATCATCAAAATCTTAGCCATGTCGTTCATCTCAGAGCAAAGGGGTCATGGATCAGAGAGGACAGAGGAGAGGATACCTTAGGGTAAGCACAGCTGAAATCACCACCATCACCTCCCTTTTTGCGTCAGCATATATCAACCGAACCACTAGCATGCATGTGCATCATTTCCCTAACACCAGTTAGCAAGGCAAGTGAATCAACCAAAGCAAATAAAATCCGAATTAATCAGGAAGGGGTTAGGGGAGGAGAGGATCTGGCCAGGGCTTGGTTGAGAGCCAGTGGGGCAGAGGGGAGCCGAGGCGCCGACGGCCATGGGCCGGGTTGGCGGCGAGCAACGGGCCGAGCGACCTAGGGCCCAAGCGGCGTAGAGGCAGCGTGAGTCGCTGGCGGCCGCCACGGCCGAGGGAGAGAGTGGAGGTGAGCGAGGAGGCGGTGCTGTGCTGCGAGTCGGCCGGGAAAAGCAGCCTTGTGCATGTCACACGACCCGAGAGGAGAGGAGAGCAGGAGGAGGAGCGAGCGAGGCGTGGTGGTCGGCAGCGGCGTCATCAAAGTGAGGAGCGGGAGGCGGCCCGGCCCGATGGCGCTTTGGACCCATGAGCAATGCAGGCGAAGCTGAGGGAGATGGGCGAGCGACGATGGAGAGGCGTGGAGGAACGTGGGCGGCGGCAGCGACACGGCAAAGGCTGCGATGGCGCCCGGCGGAGCGTGGCAGCGCCGATGAAGCGGCATGCCGAGAATGGAGAGGAGGAGAGAGAGTTGTGAGGGAGAGAGAGATTTGAGGAAGAAGAAGCAAAAGATAGGGAGCCCCTGGTAAGTGGCGGCCGGTTGGAGATGAATGGGTTAGGTGGATTTGGTGGTAGGCTAGAGAAGATTAGAGGGTTAGGGTTTAGGTGGAGTAGAAATAGATTTGGTTAGAAATAAGAATTGAGTGTTAATTTTTGAATGTGTTTAGATTAAATTAATAATCTTGACTCGCTAACAATCGTTTAGCTAAATTAGATTAATTAAGTTCATTAACTTTGTGTTTATTTAGAGAGTTGAAGTTTTGCTTCCGCGCTTTACTAAAATCAAATAGAAGGAAAGACGAAATTAAAACTTGTTAGACTTACTAAAATATGATTATGTGTAGCTTTTCTCGTAGCTCATTAGATCGTGTGCATCGTTGAGACTAACCCTAGAACCGGTATGCTGGAGCGACAGTAGCGGGGAGTGCTAACGTGACGATAGTCGAAAAAGGGTTTGTTAACAAAAGTCCACTAATGAAAATAATCATTTAACTAATGTACATTTAGTAGCACCAAAATGTCACTAAGTATTTACTTTATTATTTATTATCCGTTTAAATGCATATTTGCGTGAAGACGAGCCTTGACGGCGAGAGTTGAATCGGATTTTATCGACAATAATCTTTTCTACTCGTTTGAAGGCAAGCTACTCTCTTGTTCATTAATATAGCTATATTAAATGTAAACAGTACCTTATTCTATCATATATGTATTGCATTAAAATGATTTCTCAAAAATTCAAATCAAATAAATGAGAGGAAGGTAAGAAAGATGAGAAAGATGTTAGATATGAAAAGAGATGAGAAATAAGAAATGAGAGTAAAGCAGAGTAATATTATGGTTGGTAAAGGGGGCCCTTGGTCGGGAAGAAAGAGGGCAAGAGGTGGGACCCTTTACATATGGTTATGATATAAGGACAAACAAAACTCTTACTCGGCCGAGGTAAATTCAATACCAACCATTTTCCGTTTTTGACGACGCGTAAAATGCTACCTTATTACGTGATTTCGCTCTCCACACCGGGTATGTATTTATGTGTGAGTGTGGTGTAAGAAGAGATGCTATAAGCACTAGGTGGAGTGTTGGGTGCGAAGAGGATGAATCGGCCCAACCAACATTATTCGAACTTCGGTGGTGGCAAAGACCGACTTAAAAGTAATGGGTGGAGAAAAATATTCACGTAACACGAAAACGTTACAGATTACGGACTCGAGTCGCATAAAAGGAAATCGATGTACCCAGTTTAAAGAGGGTTGAGGATAGCGTGGGTAAAGTGGTACAAGCTGCTTGTGATCTTGAATAAAATCATGAATTCATGCCAGTCTCCTGAATTGGAGTCTACGGGAACCACTGGGGGTCTATTTTCTCTCCGAGTAATCAAGTAGTCTTTTCAGAATAAAATCTGCAACCTAATGTTTTATGGTTTATTTTCAGAATAAGAGAAGAGGTAAGAATGTTGCTAAGGACGAAAAGTTAGAATCATCATTTGCATTTTAGCTACTAATGCTTGCTGAGTACACTATAGTACTCACTCTTGCTATCTTTCCTTTGCTTAGACCCTAGTTCTGCCGGGAGCAATCCCGAGTGGGAGGAGGGTTTTGCAGGTACAGATGATGCTACGGGTGATGAGGGCGTTTATGTTGACGAGCAAGGCGAGATGGGCTTCTCTTTTGACTCGTGGGACGAGTAGTTTGTTGGAGAGACCTAGATGGCAGACTCAAGGGGAATGTGTTATCCCCTCTTTTGTTGTAAATAAATAAGTGTATTTAGAACCTTAGTCTTTCGTGGCTACTGTTGTAATAAAGGAACAGTTTCTATCTTATTGTTCTGCTGCGTAACTCTGGTAATGGCTTACTATTCGTTGGAGCAGTATTCTATTGGGCAAATGAATAGTAATCCGTATGCTTAAGTGTGATTACCTCCTGGGTAATGACACGGGGCGCCACAAACACACTCTCCGACTGCACTATCTCCTCCGCCTCCCAGTGACGATGCCTCAGCCCGGGATGCTGAGTCGGACCAAGCAGTTGCTATGGCCCAGGCCCCCGAGCCGCACGATGCGGCTTCTCCACCAGCACCAAACCCTGCTCCGATCGCAACACCTGCGCCGTTCTGTCCTCGTACGCGCTTACAAGATGGGATCCGCAAGCCACTCAAGCGCACGGACGGGACCGTGACGTACATGGCTCACGTCCCGCGCGCCTCTGCTGAGTCTTCACTCAAGCCTCGTACGCACGATGATGCGCTGTGTTCTCCTCACTGGAAATCCGCCATGGAAGCCGAGTACGCTGCCCTTCTCCGGAACAAGACATGGTGTCTTGTTGAGTCTCGCCCAGGAATCAATCTCATTGACTCAAAGTGGGTATTCAAGATTAAACGCAAGGCCGACGTCACGATTGAGCATTACAAAGACAGACTTGTTGCCAAGGGATTTAAGCAGCGCTATGGGTGTGACTATGAGGACACCTTTAGTCCTGTGGTCAAGCCCACGACGATTCACCTTCTCCTCTCCATGGTTGTGTCTGCTGGCTGGCATTTAAAGCAACTCGATATTCAGAACGCATTCCTCTATGGGACTCTTGAAGAAGAGGTCTTCATGCGTCAACCTCCTAGTTTCCAAGATCCTCACTGCCCATCGCATATCTGTCGACTTGACAAAGCGCTCTACGGACTCAAGCAAGCACCTCGTGCATGGCATGCCTGCCTAAGTGCTAGTCTCCGCGGTCTCGGTTTTGTGGCATCCAAAACTGACATGTCCCTGTTCATCTGTCGACATGGCACATCCATTGTTTTTCTTTTGGTATACGTCGATGACATTATTGTGATCAACTCCTCTCGCCAGGCCACTGATGATCTTGTTGTTGCTCTGCGGGCGGAATTTGCCGTCAAGGACCTAGGGGACCTGCATTTTTCCTTGGGATTGAGGTACGACGCCTACCTCACTGTCTTACTCTCACTCAACGGAAATATGTTGCAGATCTCTTGGCTCGCGCCGGCATGACCTTGTGCAAATCGGCACACACCCCTATGGCCTTGACGGACAAGCTTTCATCTCAAGACGGTGTTCCTCTTCCTCCCAAGGATGTAACGCAATACCGGAGTATTTTCGGTGGGCTACAGTATCTCACTATTACTCATCCGAATATCTCTTTTTCAGTCAATCGAGTATGTCAGTTTCTCCATGGGCCCACCAGTTCTCATTGGGCGGCTGTCAAAAGGATTCCGCGTTATGTCCGTTTCACGGCCGACCTTGGCTTGCAGCTCCAATCCTCGTCGTCCTGTCTGCTCTCCGCCTTCTCTGACGCGGACTGGGCTGGAACATTGACGACAGATGCTCCACTGGGGGCCATGCTATCTTTTTAGGTGGTAATTTGATCGCCTGGAGTTCGCGCAAGCAAGCCACTGTATCGAGGTCTAGCACGGAGTCTGAGTACAAATCTATTGCCAATGCCACTGCCGAACTGATATGGGTTCAATCTCTCCTTCAAGAACTAGGTGTTGCTCAGGATCGATCGCCAGTTCTTTGGTGTGACAATTTGGGAGCAACATATTTGTTTGCTAATCTAGTTTTTCATGCCCACACTAAACACATCGAGGTGGACTTTCATTTTGTTCGTGAGAGGGTTGCTCAAAAACTGCTACACATCAAGTTCATCTCATCCAAGGATCAAGTGGTGGACATCTTCACCAAGCCATTGTCCATACAATTGTTTCCTCCTTTAGACGCAATCCCAACCTTGCTTCCAACGGCTAAGATTGAGGGAGGCTGATAAAATATATGCATGTACGCTAACGATCTTCTGATCGACGTAAAACGCGTTAGTGTTTTGGTTGTTGAGATTAACTCCTGTACAGATATGCATTAGCTAGAGATAGATATGGTCAAGTCTGTTTGAACCGTTCGCATTGTAATCGGTTTTATCCACTGATCATCTATAAAACGAAAACGTAAGCCGCAGGCCAAGTTGTGCCGAGAGCAACCAAAATCCAATCTACCATACCATTCTTTCAACGGGCGCATCACACCGTCCTCTCACGAAGCAACGGGCGTATCACGCAAAACAAGGCACTAGCGATGAAGTTTTTTTGTTGTTGGAGTGCAGTCGTCGTTTATTCACACGAAACAAGACACTTGATTAATGTAAAACTTAAATGCTTGTGAGGCTTTAAATATGATATGAAGGGTGTTAGATGATATGCTTGTGAAACAAGGCGCAATTGTCTCTAAAATTATCTCAAGATGATATAAAGGGTGTTAGAGACAACCTAAAAGATAAACTATTGAACATGTCCTTATCCAACTCAGTAATCACACGACACGGGCCACCTCAACTAGCAAATCATGTATTTGTGACAAATGATCTAGCTAATGCATTTAGAATCGGGACAAATTACTCCATACCATTACAAAGATCATTCGAGTTGAAAAATATCATCGATGTATTACGACCATATAGTCTCAAAGCCCACTTATCAGCCTCATGTGCGGTGATATTTTCAGTTTATACATATTTGAAAAGTCACAACTTAACTCCCGTAAACAGCTACAAGCCTGCAAGGCTGCAACTAGGAATTTTTTTTAAAATAATATTTTTTTAAAAACAAAATTAGAAAGATATATAATCGGCCCAAAAAATTACAGAAATGAGTTCCTGTCGCCAGTTGAAATGGCGACAGGAACCTATCGCCATTTCAACTGGCGATAGGAACCCTGACCGCTCCTGTCGCCGGTCCAACTACCTATCGCCATTTGAAATGGCGATAGGAATGTGAACAGTGTTCCTGTCGCCATTTCAAATGGCGACGAGGATCATGTATAAAATCTTAGAAAAAAATCATTCCAAACCTCATTTTAATTCGAGAAAAAAAGAATCGAGAAGGAGAGGAAGAAAGGAAGGTATCGAAGCTACCGCTCGTTAAATCATGAGGAGATAGATTCAGAGAGCAGTGGATCTAGTAGACCGGTCATCTTGTAGGTACATTTTTCGATTAGAATTAAGTAGATTAGCGAGTAGAATGAAGTAGATTAGCGAGTAGAATGAAGTAGAATATGGACATAGAATCAAGTAGAATAGCGACATAGAATTAAGTAGAATAGATAATTGTAGCGAAATTATGTATAGAATTGTAGTGAAAGAGCGACTAGAATCAAGTAGAATAGGGACTAGAATGAAGTGGAATATCGATATAGAATCAAGTAGAATAGCGACTAGAATGGAGTAGAATTGCGACATAGAATCAAGTAGAATAGAAATTATGTATTACATTATATTTTTTGAAATTTGTACATGATGTCAAATTATGTAGAATAGCAACATACAATTAAGTATAATGTTCAGTAGAATTAAGTACAATAACGAATAGAATCAAGTAGAATAACGACTAGAATGAAGTAGACTAGCGACATAGAATCAAGTAGAATAACGACTAGAATGAAGTAGACTAGCGACATAGAATCAAGTAGAATAGAAATTATGTATTACATTATATTTTTGGAAATTTGTACATGATGTCAAATTATGTAGAATAACAACATAGAATTAAGTATAATATCCAGTAGAATTAAGTACAATAACGACTAGAATCAAGTAGAATAGCGACTAGAATGAAGTAGAATTGCGACATAGAATCAAGTAAAATAGCGACGTAGTGTAGTTCATCGTATATTATTTGAGATGTGTATAGTGTAGTTCATCGTACATGTTTAAGTACTTTTTACAATGTATGCACTTAATTTGTAGATATGGCGGACGGAGGCGGTATGAGTTGCTTGACCGGTGATTGATGCACATCACCGTGGCGAATCTCGATCTGCGTGCTCCCAAAGCAGGCGGCGTCGATTGAGCTTGGCGCGTTTGATTGCGCGCCTATGAGGGCATGGAGGTCGCATGCGAGCCGGATCCGAGGTGCGTATAGTTTTAATACACTCAATCGCGGTATGACTACTTTGCGTGCATTCACGTTTATTCTTAATCGTTTTGGCGTAGGTTGAGAGCGGCGAGCCTCCTTGCACTAGCGAGGATGGTGGAGGTGACTTTGAGGATGATCAGACCGTGGTGGTGGTTATGCGTCTGGCGTTCCGTCTGACGGGCGGCCGCCGGCGGCGTTAGTTGACCGCTGGAGGCGAGCGCACGTTCCACCTTCCGTGCGGGAGATGACGCCGACGCTGCGGGGCGTGAGCTTCTGCTCGGGTTGCCATCGCGAGCCGCCCTGGCGGCGTCTGACGTCTCGGACCGTGGGCGGCTGACCTCTAGCGAGGTTCCACGATGTCTTTGCCGGTGAGCAACAACTACGAAGTTGGCTGACCACGCGGCCGGCGTTGAAGTGGATCTGCCGGTTCTCGTAAGTATTTATAATTATTGTCATCTCGCTTAAATTGTATGTGAACCTTCTTCTTTGAATTCTACATTTCTTCATGCGGCGGCGTATGGCGCTGGCGCGAGGGCGTGGTTGTTAGGAGGCACTTTGAGGCCTACCGCTATGGTTGTTGGGTGGGTCATGTTTACGGGGTCCCACGGCGGCAGCGTCGACAAGCACTCGTCCAGACGCACACGAGGTGGCCAACATGGAGATTGATGACATCCTCCTCGCGCTGGTCGGCCGTACTGCGTGGCGTCTGCGCGCCTTTGCGACAGCGTGCCACCGTACCAGACAACTCCATCCTCTCCGGATGTCCACTACTTCTGCGCCTATGGTCCTTGGCGTTTCGGATCGGACGACCACATTTGGACTTGAGCGCGATATCGACCACGGTGGACTTGAGCGCGTATCACGATCGTGCTATGCACGCAAAGTAGTCATCCGCGATTGAGTGTATTAAAACTATCGTACCTCGAGAATCCGGTCTGCGGCGACCTCCATGCCCTCATAGGCGTGCTTGGCAAAGCAGCGCCAAGCTCAATCGGCCGCTGGCCTGCTTTGAGCACGCAGTCTTGAGGCGGCTACGGTGATGTGCATCAATCACGGGTTAAGCAACTCATCTTGGCCTCCGTCGCCATATCTACAAATTAAGTGCATACATTGTAAAAAGTACGAAACATGTACGATGAACTACACTATACACATCTCAAATAATATACGATGAACTACACTCGCCGCTATTTTACTTGATTCTATGTCGCAATTCTACTTCATTCTAGTCGCTATTTTACTTGATTCTAGTCGTTATTGTACTTAATTCTCTTGGATATTATACTTAATTCTATGTTGTTATTTTACATAATTTGACATCATGTACAAATTTCTAAAAATATAATGTAATACATAATTTCTATTTTACTTGATTCTATGTAAGCTAGTCTACTTCATTCTAGTCGTTATTCTACTTGATTCTATGTCGCTAGTCTACTTCATTCTAGTCGTTATTCTACTTGATTATATTAGTTATTGTACTTAATTCTCTTGGACATTATACTTAATTGTATGTTGCTATTCTACATAATTTGACATCATGTACAAATTTCAAAAATATAATGTAATACATAATTTCTATTCTACTTGATTCTATGTATAATTCTACTCCATTCTAGTCGCTATTCTACTTGATTCTATGTCGACATTCCACTTCATTGTAGTCCTCTTCTACTTGATTCTAGTCATTTCTTTCACTACAATTCTATACATAATTTCGCTACAATTATCTATTCTACTTAATTCTATGTAGCTATTCTACTTGATTCTATGTCCATATTCTACTTCATTCTACTCGCTAATCTACTTCATTCTACTCGCTAATCTACTTAATTCTAATCGAAAAATGTACCGCAAGATGACCAGGTCTACTAGATCCACTGCTCTCTGAATCTATCTCCTCCGTGACGAACGAGCAGCGCTTCGCTACCTTTCTTTCTCTTCCTCTCCTTCTCGATTCTATTTTTTTCTGGAATTAAAATGAGGTTTGGAAGGATTTTTTCGACATTTTATACATGACATACTGTCGCCATTTGAAATGACGATAGGTAGTTGGACTGGCGACAGGAGCGGTCAGGGTTCCTATCGCCAGTTGAAATGGCGATAGGTTCCTGTCGCCATTTCAACTGGCGATAGGAACTCATTTCTGTAATTTTTTGGGCCGATTTTATATTTTTGTAATTTTGTTTAAAAAAAATATATATCCGATTACCAAATTGCTTTTCTGGAGTGCAATGTTATGTACTCCATTGATGTACGGTTAGGTGTACACCCAAATACAGAGCGGACTCGCTCACAGACGATCCAGCGCCGGCCCCACCCGCCCGTCCCTCTCCCTCCCTGTCGGTGCTTGACTCCGCACCATTCGCTAGTCGCCACCGCACGCGTTACGTCCGAGCGAGCCCCCATCACACGCCCTCCCACTGCCAGTTGGGACCACACCACCAATCAGTCCCACCGACAGAGGCCCATACTTCCACCGCACCCCTACGCGGCCGTGCACCCAACAATTCCTTACTACTCCGTCCCGTCCGCCACACCAACCAGCACATCCGCCGCGCGGCGAGCGAGCTCAACTGCAGTAGAAGAAGGCTCCCCTCCCTAGCAGACGCCGAGCCGAGCAGCCGAAACGCCGCCTCGGCAGCAGCAGCGCGCGCGCAGCGGAGGAAGCCCTAGGAGTAGGGGGTGACGCCTGGGCGGCGAATGCGATAGGAGAGGGGAGAGATGGTGTCCAAGACGCGGGGGTGCTGCGGGTGGATGATCGTGGCGCTGGTGGCGGCGCTGGTGGCCACGGCGGCGGTGTTCGCCATCATGAAGAGGAAGCCCGGGGGCCGCCACATCAAGCCGCTCCCCGTTCCGGGCCCGCCCGGGGCCATCGACTCCAAGTACGGCGATGCGCTCGGGGTCGCGCTCCAGTTCTTCCAGGTCCAGAAGTGTGAGTACCACACTACCACGCCACTCGCTTGCCAAACTACCTAGCCATTCAATATTCTCCCGATTCGATGCTCTTGGCTTCAAAGATTGCTCCTTTTTTGGCGCCGAGCTTGGAAGTTTTGGTGGGATTGCTCACTCATTTGCGGTGTTTTGGTGGACTCCATTTCTGGATGCTAAAGAATTTTGTCAATGATCGGTCGTTTGGGAAATTCATGTGCGGGTAGATTTTTCGCTAATCCAGTGACCATTTTCTGATGGTTTCGACTTCTGAGTGGAAAATTTCTCCACTTACCCCAAAAGTTGTACCTTTCTGTGGTTCTTCTGATGTTGTTGGCAATGTGGGCTCACAGATTCCACTCAAACTTTCTCGTCGAACTGTGAAATTGGCTGCTCCTTTAGCCATGGAGATTGGTGCTTTGGTGATTCCAGTTTCTAAGCTATGTTTAGGATGTTGCATGAACAAAATCCCCAATCTTTGCTGCTTCTTTAGCTCAGGAATAGTATCCATTTAAGAAAATGTTGGTAATTTCTGTTCCTTTGTGCAGCGGGGAAGTTGGAGAACAACCAGATCCCGTGGCGGGGGGACTCGGCGCTGGACGATGGGAAAGAAGCGGGGCTGGATCTTTCCAAGGGAATGTACGATGCTGGGGATCATATGAAGTTCAGTTTCCCAATGGCTTTCACGGCAACGGTGCTCGCGTGGTCCGTGCTTGAGTATGGGGATCAGATGAGTGCTGCGAAGCAGCTGGACCCTGCGCTAGATGCGCTTCGGTGGATCACGGATTTCCTTGTCAATGCACATCCTTCTGACAATGTGTTCTATATTCAGGTTAGAGCTGTTGCTTCTTTACATACATGTAAAATGTTTGGTGTGTACTTTAGGAATTAGGAGGAAGATTTGGTTAAAGGGGATGATTTCATCTTTTTCCGCATCGTAATAATGTTTAAGTGATGTGGGTTTGCTTTAATTGTGGGATTATTGGAGCCTAATGGCAGTTCAGTAGAGGGGAAAGTTTGGTTTGTAGGGAAGCAAGACTGCAAGAGCCCAGGTCAGATGTCATGACGACGACACCTAGTAATTAGGAGGTACTTCGTTGTCTGCTTGATATGTTTAAACTGACAAATTTGTTGTGATCCTTCGCTAGTGATTGGACAAGGGCAAATCCATTGTCCCTTTTTCCTTTTTTTTTCTTTACAGCTACATTCCTTTTGAAAGCGTTAGATGTTTGAGGTAATCACGCAATACATTATGCTGTGAATCATGGGTTACATATATAGGCACATCCCTTCCAAATCATAACCAACCGGTTTATAGAAACAAACCCGGGAGATAAGGAAAGGAGATCAAATCCGGGACGGGATATGCGTGATCCGCATATTCCTGTCTAACACTCCCCCGCAGTCGTAACGGCAGAAGGAAGAACGTTCAGACTGGACCGAAAATCTGTGAAGATAGATGTAGGGAGACCTTTGGTGAAGATGTCAGCATACTGGGAGGACGTCGGTACGTGAAGAACACGAACGTCACCAAGAGCGACACGTTCCCGAACAAAGTGTAAGTCGATCTCCACATGCTTAGTCGCCGATCTTTGAGCAAGGGTTCTTTGGAGAGGTGAAGCGGCAATGATGTTGTCGCGATGAACAAGCGTGTACCTGTAGAAGAGAGGGTGTGAAGTTCCTGTAGGAGCTAGCGCAACCAGCTGGCCTCTGCAACACCGTTGGCCGCGCGACGATACTCGGCCTCGTATTTGGATCGTCATCTTGTGTTTTCTTGGTTTTGAGGACTAGGAAATCAGTTATCGTAGGAACCAAAGCATAGCCCGAGGTGGACTTACGCGTGGTGGGACACCCAGCCCAATCCGCATCAGAATAGACAACCAGCTCGGCAGGCGAGGTCCAGTGAAGAGAGAGACCATAGTCGAGGGTGCCCTGAAGGTACCGAAGAATGCGCTTGACCAAAGCGAGGTGAGGCTCACGAGGGTCATGCATGTAGAGGCACACCTGCTGAACGGCATATGCAATGTCGGGGCAGTGAATGTCGAATCTTGTAAAGCCCAAAGCAAGACTACGGTAGTGTGTCGGATCGACCACGAGAGCGCGCGTCATCGAAAGCTTGGAGTGGGTGTCAGCCGTCGTCTTGCAGACGGCTTACAGCGGTCATCCTCCTCAAGACGCTCCAAAATCTCCGGCATGTCTTGGCCGAGAGAAAGCAGCAGGCACCGTCTGGCGTGTAATGAAATCCCGAAAATGATGAAGCGGACCAAGATCCTTCATGGAGAACTCACTTTGAAGGGCGCTGATGGTTCGGCGAAGTAGTCCAGAAGAGGAGCGGTCAGCATAATGTCGTCCACATAAAGCAGCAAATACACCGTATCGGTTCCACGGTGGAAGACGAATAGGGATGTGTCAGACTTGGCTTCCACAAAACCAATAGTCGCAAGATGGGAGGCAAAGCTGCTATACCAAGCACGGGGCGCCTGCTTCAAACCATAAAGGGATTTGTTGAGGCGGCAAACGTGATTAGGTGGCGAGTCAACAAAACCGCACGGTACATACACAATAGAGTGTTTCTGAGAGGGTGCCATGGAGAAAGGCATTTTGACATCAAGCGATGAATCGGCGATCTCGAAAGAGCCAAAGTAAAACGATCGCGACGATGGCAGGCTTGACCACCGGACTGAAGGTCTCATCATAGTCGATGCCGGGTCGTTGTGTAAAACCACGGAGAACCCAATGTGCTTTGTAACGATCAAGAGAGCCATCAGAGCGAAGCTTGTGGCGAAAGACCCACTTCCCTATAACAATGTTGACGCCGGGAGGACGAGGAACAAGGTCCCATGTATGATTGGACTGTAGAGCATCAAATTCCTCAGTCATAGCGGTGCGCCAATGTGGATCGATCAAAGCGCTGAGCGTCTTGAATAAGCGAGACCATAGAACATTGAGTTGAGCGGTCGCGAGGCGAAACCAGACTTCCCACGGGTGACCATCCGGTGTTCGTTGGACATTGGTGGGATACAAACATTCTTGGCGGCGCGAACTACGGTAGCAATGACTGTGACGAGCATCGGCGAAGCGGTGGGCAAGACTTTGGTGAGGCGACGCAGAGGCGCCAGGAGCGCCAGGCGCGGACGGTGAGACGCATCAGCGGTGCCACGATCCGGAGACGCGCCGAGGCTGGGTGTGCATCCGGGTAGCGTCGGCGGTTGCGCGATCACGTCTTGCGCACTAAGCACGGGTCGAAGAAGCGCGCGCGTGCGAAGAGACGCTCGAGCTGTGCACGCGGGGCGAGCGGTCGGCGCTTCGCAACGCCGCAGCGAGCAGCGAAGCGATAGAAGCCGTCCGAGCCGGAGGGCGCTGGAGGAATGCCTACAAAAAACGCGACCCGATGGGCAGAGGAGAGGAATCCATGTCCGCTAAAAAATCATAGTCAGTCGGCGATGGCGGCGAAGGAGCAGCGGCAAACGGAAATGATGACTCATCAAACGTAACATGCCTTGAAATAATGATCCGGTTTGAGGACAAATCGAGACACCGGTAACCTTTATGATCTGAAGGATAGCCAAGGAAAACGCACACAGTGGAGCGAGGGGCAAGCTTATGTGCAGCCGTAGAGGAAAGATTAGGATAACACCGGCACCCAAAGACACGAAGATGAGGGTATGAGGGAGGAATACCGTAAAGAGTGAAGTACGGCGTGGAGAAGCTAAGTGTTTAGGTGGGGTGTCGGTTTAGGAGATATGTGGCGGCATGTAGAGCTTCAACCCAATAGGGGAGAGGGACGCTAGCTTGGAACATGAGGGAACGCATGATGTTGTTTGTGGAGCGAATGATACGTTCTGCCTTTCCGTTTTGCTGAGAAGTATGTGGGCACGACATGCGGAGTGCAACACCATGGGTGAGAAAGAATGTACGAGCGGTGGAGTTGTCAAACTCACGACCATTGTTGCATTGCACACTCTTAATGGGATAGCCGAACTGAGTTTGGACATAGGCGAAAAAATGCGACAAAGTAGGAAAAGTGTCTGACTTAAGCCGCAAAGGAAACGTCCAAAGATAGTGAGAGCAATCATCAAGAATGACAAGGTAATACTTTTAACCAGAGACACTAGCAATAGGTGAGGTCCAAAGGTCACAATGTATTAAATGAAAATTCTGGATAGCACGAGAATTAGAAGTAGCAAATGGCAAACGAGTGTGATGACCGAGTTGACATGCATGGCAAATAGACTCGGAAGCGTCATTATTACACAAAATTGCAGAACTGGAAGCTAATTTGGAGAAAGCTTCGGAGCCAAGATGACCGAGACGACGATGCCAAAGGGTGGGGGTGGCGGTGACGGTGAGGGCATGTGACGGAGGGCACAACAGCAGTGGGTAGAGTGGGCCAGTGCTATTGCACCTAGCGATCACGCTCCTGGTGCGAAGATCCTTCACAGAAAGGCCATACGGGTCAAACTCAACGGAAACGTTGTTGTCAGTGGTAAATTGACGAACAGAAATTAGGTTCTTAATTAACTGAGGAGTGACAAGAACGTTTCGAAGAGAAAGAGGACCGTAGGATGTAGGAATAAAAGAGAGACCGGTGGAGGTAATGGGTAGCAATGACCCGTTACCGACAATGACATGCGTCGGAGTAGAAGGAGAGGGAGGACGAGAAACAGAGAGGTTACCGGTGCGATGTCATATGAGAGAGGCACCTTTGGAGTCCATGTACCGATTCTTGGTTAGGCGATGGGTTGTGAAAGCGTCATCGTGTTGAAAGCGTTAGCGGCGTAAGCTTGATCGAAACCCTTTGGACATAGGAGTCGAGGGCGGCTTCTTTAGGCCGCTGCGATCCGCTTCTTCTTCTGCAGCGCCTAATCTGTGGCGTTGAGAGAGCTGTGGTACCAGGCGCGAAACTGTAGGAAGCCCAAGACCGCTAACGCCGGAAGCGGCGGCACGACAGCATCTTCTTCTTTAGTAGAGAGGCCTTCGGCCTTAGTCCGCTTCGAAGTATGGCGGTGTGTATACTACACCAAATGCTGTCTAGGGTTGAAGAAGGAGGCCACCGGTCGGCGACCTTGCCTCCGGAGTTGGCGCCATTATTCTGCATTGTTGTTGGTGTTGGAGTGGTTGTTCGGCTGACAGCGGTTATTAGTGTGGTTCTTGCGACGCGTTGTGGAGGAAATTTGGTGCTGTGGTGGTGGTATGTAGCTAGCGCCAGAGCGCGGCGATTAGGGTGGTAGGGAGGGTGTCGGCAGCCATCGTGATCTCCTCGAAGGAGGTCGGGCGAACCTCAATGAAGGAGGAAATGGCCTGCCGTTTCAAAGAAGGCCGCCATGTAGGAGAACTTCTTGTTGAGGCCGCGAAGAAGCGGTCGAACGAGAGTCGCGATCGGCGATCGGTTCGCCCAAATCATCGAGCGTCGACCATGCTCTTGAGTTCTGGCAATAATCGGAGATGTTGAGGTCATGCTGGGCGAAGTTGCGGAACTCGCGTCCAAGTATAAGCGAGTCTCGCGATTGAGCTGGAACATTTAATGCCAACCCAAGCGATGCGCGCGCTATAGACTGGTGTCATCACAATCTCAAGAAGTTCGTGAGAGATAGAGCCGAACAACCAAGACTTGACGACACAATCCATGCGTCCCCAATGCGCAAGGGTGGGGAAGGAGTCGTCGGAGAGCACGTGGTCGGTGAGGGCGTATTGCCAAAGCGTGTGAGATGGAGGCCGCGCCACTTGGTGTAGTCTTGTGAGTTGAGGTCGAGGGCGATTAGCGAGGGCGCGTATGTTGAGGGCGGACACGGCTGCTTGGCGTGGCGGTGGCGACGGCGGATCGTCGGCGAGGCGATGGTGCGTCGCGGCCTCGTCCTCAAGCGGTAGCTGCGCGCCTCCGTTGGCAGCGGCATCGGCAAGCGCTGGTCGCCACGACGGGCGTCCTCCTCGGCTTGAGGCGCGTCCTCGGCCTCTGGCGGCGGGGCCTCGTCGTCTGCGCCATGGGGGGTGGTGCGGAAGCGGTAGAGGGAGGTCACACAGGAGCGACCGTCGCTGATACCATGAAAGCGTTAGATGTTTGAGGTAATCACGCAATATATTATGCTGTGAATCATGGGTTACATATATAGGCACATCCCTTCCAAATCATAACCAACCGATTTATAGAAACAAACCCGGGAGATAAGGAAAGGAGATCAAATCCGGGACGGGATATGCGTGATCCGCATATTCCTGTCTAACACCTTTCATACTATCTGATACCCCAAGGGAAATGTATGTATGGGAATTGGGGATGGTAGTCCTATACTTAAGTCGGAGTTGGACTGGTATACAGTTATACACCCTTAAGCCCATTTTGTAAATGTTAGTTAACCCTTGATGGCAGGGGATCCGAGTGTTTCTGTTAACACAGTTTAGTCAGGCATACTGGGTAGGGTGTGAAGCACATGTAATACGGAAGCATAGAATACAATGCACATAAGCAACAAAATTTATCCCTAGAATAATGTGCTGTAGCCTAGTGAATCATTCGGTTTAAGCTGCATTTTGGTGAAATCAGATCTAAGCATTAGCTAATTAGGCAAGTGAATCACTTTATTATTGTTTGTCTATCTAACTAAGAACCCTTGAAAACATTCTACATTCTGTACAACAACGCGAGACAAGAGATGCACCATTGTTATTTTGTTTAATCACTGGTACTAGCACTTGATAAAAAAATGTTACCTTGTAGGTTGGTAATCCTGATCTAGATCACAACTGCTGGGAAAGGCCAGAAACAATGACTGAGAAAAGGCCTCTCACCCAGGTTAACAAGAAGTCTCCTGGATCAGATGTCGCTGCTGAGGCAGCAGCGGCCATGGCGGCAGCATCAATGGTTTTCAAATCCAGTGATACTACATATTCTGATTCACTTCTTCAACATGCCCAGAAGCTATTTACTTTCGCTGATACTTGTAGAGGCGTCTCCAGTGACACCTATCCAAAGCTCCAGAACTACTATAATTCCACTGGTTATGTTGATGAACTCCTGTGGGCAGCGAGTTGGCTCTATCATGCCACAGGAGATCAGACATATCTCAGTTATGTGACTGTACAGAATGGAAAAGCTTATGCTGATTGGGGAAGGCCAACATGGTTCAGTTGGGATGACAAACGCGCAGGGACACAGGTTTGCATGAACTAAACCGAGTGGATTTCCTTAGCAGGTTTTCTTTAGATTGCTCTGTTTTTACAAGGATTAACTTGGAACTGCACTTTATCTATTCTGTGCAGGTCCTCTTGTCAAGAATAAATTTCTTTGGATCCAAACAGGCATCTAATGCTGAAAATATGGGACTCAAAATGTACAGAGACACTGCTGAAGCTGTCATTTGTGGGCTGCTACCAGATTCTCCATCAGCCACTGCTAGTAGGACTGGCGGTATGTTGAAATTCTTCTGTTGTTTGATCTGGTATTATGAGTCGATACGAGGACGCCTTCTGCATTATCGGTGTCTTTCATGTTCCCTGTTTGCATTATACAATATACTGGAGAATTTCATAGATTTGTTTTGTTGAAACTTGAATATGTAGAACATGTATTACAATTGTGTGTAGTTTCACCATATCATTGTAATTTTAATGCAGGAGGTTTGGTGTGGATAAGTCCATGGAATTCTCTCCAGCACGCCACAAATGCAGCATTCCTCTCTGTTGTTTACAGCGACTACATGCTCACATCACGAACAGCGGCAGTGCAGTGCAGTGGAAAGTCCTATAGTCCAACAGATATACGCAATTTTGCTATATCACAGGTGAACTACGTAAAACCTTACAACCTACTAAAAGTTCCAGCTCGCCATGTAGCTTGGGCACTGAATTTTGCTATATCTGAATTTCCTATGTTTTACCAAGCAACACAGTAAAACCATCCTCCTGTTGACATGAGCCATGGGCACATTTGGGAAGCAGCATTTGCCTTTTGTTGCTTGACTACGAACCTATGACAATTTTGGTCGTCACGACTCTGCACGCTATTTCTGTTCTCTTGATAGCTTAAGATGGAAAGGTGTAAGTTTCTAATTTGTTTTGTGTGTTATGTGTCAGGCTAATTACATCTTGGGTGACAACCCAATGAAGCTTAGCTACCTTGTTGGATATGGGAGCAGCTATCCACAGCAAGTGCACCACAGAGGGGCATCAATTCCTGCAGATGCGAAAACAGGCTGCAAAGGGTTCCAGTATCTTCATTCACCCAGTCCGAACCCAAATGTCGCCATGGGAGCCCTTGTGGGCGGGCCATTTCAGAATGACTCTTTCATTGACTCTCGTGACAATGCCCTGCAGACAGAGTCCAGCACTTACAACAGTGGCACCCTCGTCGGTCTGCTTTCTGGCCTGGTCACCATTTCTTCCGTCGCACAGTCATTCACCTAGAGCTCTCTCTCAAGTCTGGGCGATGGCTTTGTCAATCCGGGGGACGCATGTACAATCAGAGTTTTTTTTTGGTGTGGCCGATGATAATGCGCAATCAGTGAAACCCCTTGCAGCTTTCTTCGTTGGCCATCACTTAGATGGGTGGTTAGCAGTAGTTGTTAGTGCCATATTTCTGATGTGGTATAATCGATATTACTGCTGCTGTGGCTATAATTTTCGCTCTGTGGTCCTATCTGGTTTGCTGGTGTACCTGTAACTACGAGTACTGTGTTTGTAGGACAGACATATTTCATTCGTTGATTCTGAGGTGGTTCTTGGTAGCTTGTACTGATGATTTGTAATGCCTTAACAATGAAACTTGCTTTGGGCATGTAAATTCTCATATAGGGAGGGCAGGGGCATGCATTCGCCAAGTTTTTACAGTATTACCCTATTTAACAGATGGAGAGGTTCTCCCCCTCCCGCTAGGCCACGTCGCTAAAAAATATCGGGGCTGTTTGGATTGATGTCCTAGTGAGTCAAACCAAATTTTGGTAATACCAAAATATAAGTAATGCTAAAACATGGGTAAAAAAAGTAGTTGGCTAGTGTTTGGTTTAGCACCAATATCTGGACAATGCCAAAATATAGATAAAAAAAGTAGTTGGTAGTGTTTGGTTTGGTATTGCCTAGATTTTGGTATTACCAAAATCTGGTAAGATTGATATTAATTGCATGGTTAGATTGATTTATCTGTTTGAAATGATCATATTTCGTAAACCGAGTATCCGATTTGCGATCCGTTGTGTTCCTCGTCATTTTATCAGCAAAACAAGACTCAAGTTGACATATTTTGAGGTAAAAGAAAATTGATGTCATATAGGACTCACGGGCAATACCGATATTGACTAATATGTCTATTCATATCCAACGAAATGATGCCACTTAGCAAACTCATGGGCTAGTTGTCCTATTAATTATTTGGCTAGCTTTTTGGCCACCCAAACTTTGTCTAAGAATTGTGAAGAAAAAATTGGCTTCGTCACATTTTCGTTGGTAGTACTAAAATTTGGTAATAAATCAAATTGTAGCCAAAATTTATGAGTATTACCATTATTTGGCGTGGCCAAATTTTTCAAGAGCATACTACATATTGAAATTAATCCAAATACTAGCCAAATTTTATAGATATTACCAAAATTTAGTAAAATTTATTTAGATACCAGTCCAAACAGACCTGTCGTACGTCGAAACGCTTGGCTTACAGTGCTCCACGCCGCCCACAAGCGCGCGTCTGTCCAATCGTGCCCGCACATCTGCGCCCAGTGTGCTTGGTGGTGACGACGTCACGTCGCCCGACCTGCCACGCCTTCGCTCGTCTTCTCACCGATCCACACGCGTCCGTTGGGGGGCCGTAGCCGCGCGCGTACGTGCCCAGGCTGGCCTAGCTGAACGGCCCAAAAGAGGCATGGTTCATCATGGCTTGCTAATCCATGATTGTTAGCATGTGGGGTTACGTTTTGTGGTGGAAAAGCAACATGGTCCACAGCGAAGCGTAACGAGAAGAAATGCTTGTGTCCCAAAGAAAGATCACATGCTTGGTCGTCCAACTACTGGTTTAGATCTGGGGAGCTGCTAGCTTACGCTATATATCGTTGAAATGCATTTCTAACGGTATAGCAGTTTTGTGAAATTTCAATTGCTTAAAAGTTCCAGATTTTGAGTTTGAAGTTTCGACTAGGTTTTAACGCGTTTTAGATTTCTAGAAATTTCTAGAAGATTCCAAGAACGTTTCAAGCCTAAGTTTTAGATTTAGGTAAATTTCTGTGTTTTGTTATTCTCCATGTCCGCAACTTGATTATATGCAGAAGGTTTTATGAAGTTTCAAGAAGTCTTGTGAAAATATTTTAAAAGTTTATAGTTTCAGCGAGTTTTACGTATTTCTAGAAGTTTTCAGAAGATTCCAAGAAGGTTGTAAGCCCAAGTTTCAATAAGTTTAAGATTTTAGAACTTAAGTTTCAACAAGTTTTAGACAAAAGAGTTTTATGAAGTCACATGAAAATATTTTAAAAGTTTCAGGTTTCAGTGAGTTTCGCGTATTTCTAAAAGTTTCCAGAAGATTCCAAGAAAGTTTCAAACCCAAGTTTCAGATTTTGGAACTCAAGTTTCAGCAAGTTTCAGATTTTGGAACTCAAGTTTTAACAAGTTTCAACATGTTTCATAAAAAATCAAACAAGAGCAAAAAATCCTGATGTACTCACCTGTAGCCGCCATGCTTGGGTGAGCTCACGACCGCCATGCAAACACGGCAGCGTCTCGCCCCCACCAACTCGCTGCTGCCCCCCCGGGCAGTTGTTAGGCGTCTGAAACCTTTAGATCCACCGGCGACGAAACCGGCATGGACTCGAGTCGCTTCGATGGCGGCTCCGCCGCCTAACTATGATGGTGCCGTTAGATCCAACAGAGAGTGGCGGTTGTGCATCGATCTAGCATTCGGGGAGCACGAAGGTGGAAGAGGTCTCGACATGCAGCACATCATATATATATATATATATATATATATATATATATATATATATATATATATATATATATATATATATATGTGTGTGTGTGTGTGTGTGTGTGTGTGTATATATATATATATATGTATGTATGTATATATATGTATATGTATATATATAAGAGAGAGAGAGAGAGAGAGAGAGAGAGAGAGTGTCGACGATCGAGTCGCCAACCTTACAAAATAAAAGGAGGAAAATGGCAAAGAGTTTTTAGGAGAGAATGAGACTGCTCTTTTATTGCTATGAACTAGCTATTACAGGGCGTGCCGTCGACAAGGCAGTGGACTAGTTCTAATTACACTGAGCGTAATGCTTGCTATCTTGTAGAATCAAAATTGAAACATGAATCTAGTGTCCGATTGTTGTGCTTCAATCTGATACCCACTGTCCTCCCCACTCCATCTTTAAGTAACTGTCGAAGAGGTGACAGTTGCTCCTTGAAGAGGCGCCTGTTGAAAGTGTCGTGACTGGTCGGAGCGAGACAGCGGTTGATAAAGTACCAACCATTCGACGGTTGTGTGTCTGTGAGACACACAACCGTAGGGTGGTTGTTGTCAGTATTTTAGGATTATGAAACGTCGCGTGGTATGGAGCAAATATGATATGTGCTCCGTTCATCACACGGTAAGGAATATACATGGAGTTAGATCCGAATGCCAGTTCATTGCTTCCACGAGTGGTTATCTGGTCGGAGACTGGGTACATGATCTCATTCGACCAGGGTGCCCATTATGTAACCTCTGGAATCCTTATGACCATAGTGGTCGTTAGCCTTAGGGGTTATGACTATGAAGACATATGATCTTTTATTATGTATTAAAGTAATACATAGAAATTTTAATCCTCGTCAGCTAGCCCTCGAACTTTAAATGAATTGGTCGTGTGAACACTTCTCCCGATGAAGTCGTATCGGGCAGACCCACATTTAATCCCATGATATACGAGATGGTCTGTATTCACTTTAAAGTTGAGAAATATTTGAGTGACAAGAGTCTTTCACAGATGGTTAATAAGCCTGAGACTTCCCATTTTTGATCGGGTCTTATGAAAATTAAAGAACAATTTCTCCGCTTTGGGTCATTCCAGGTTCAAAATGGAATGCAAACTTGGTTTTGGGAAGATATTTGGTTAAGAAATTCTCCTATGAAAAGACAATACTCTCTTCTTTATAATGTGGTAAGAAGAAAAGAGGATATTGTGGCAAATATTATGAGATCGACTCCTTTAAATATTTTTTTTCGAAGATCTATTATTGGGTCCAAGTTACATGCTTGGAATGAGTTAATTTTGAGAATTGCTATTGTACAGTTGAGCTCTCAAATGGATGTCTTCAGGTGGAATTTAAATAAATTTGGCCTATTTATGGTCAAGTCAAAATACATTCAAATTTTTGCAGAAAGAAACTTTGGACTCCTGAGAAACTTTTCCAAGAAGAGTTTTCGAAAAAGGAGTCTCTATTCAAAAGATATGCCAAAATGAGCTTTGTAGGCAATATTTTTGCTTTAAGTGAAGAAAAAGGCAAAACCTTTTCAAATGATATCCAAATACTTTGAAAATTTCCAGAATTCACCTTTGGACTATTTAAAATGTTTTCCAAAAATAATTTTTGAAAAATAATTTTTCTTTCAAAAGATAAGGCAAAATGCGCTTTGTAGGCACATAAAGAGAATGATTTTGCATTGAAGGTTCAAAATGCAAACCAATTTGAATTTCATAGAGTTTTTCACTTTCATGGCTTTGTATGAATTATAAATACTATTTCAAGCCAAGATACACAAAGAAATCCGGCTCAAATAGCCAAACTCACTATATGCAAGAATAGCTCATTTCGGGTTAACACTAGTTTTTCGGCAAACTTCAAATCAATATAACTCTTCAACGGTTGGTCTTTTGTAAAAACTTTAAACTAGAGTAATGTTTGAAATGACCAACCCTGCGAGTTTGGTATTGACAACTTTTTCAAAAACTCAATAGATTTGATTTATGAAAATATGATATTTAATTCAAAAACAAGATCATACAAGATCCTTTTGAGGCCAGATTTGATACTTTGTTTATAAAATAGGAATTTTTACTCCAAAAGCATTGGAAAACATTTAAAGTACGTATTTAAGTACTCTTATCTAGTTTTTCATAAATTTGAACCTTTTAAACAAGATTTTTGACTTTTGACCAAAGAGCCTCTTTAAAAAGCTAAACTTACATATCATTAACAATGTCACTCCAAGAATACCAAATGAAGCAAATGAGAATGAAAACATGCATTCACAAGATCCGTAAACCATTTTGGAAAAAAATGCAAATTAGTTTTCCCATATAAGAGTTTACCCATTTTAAACAAACCCCAAAACGTTTTTCATTTTTGCTAAGAAAAACTCCTTTTAGGAAAAGCACCGCCTTACACAAAGGTTGTACTCCTTTGACACACAAAGGCTTTCTCTATCCAATCAATCTCTCCCTCTTTGTCATCTCTTTGAAATATATCCATCCAAAAGCTCATGATGACTTCAAACTCTCTCCTTTGACCATTATTCGCAATCAAATTCTTCCCCTTTGACATTAATCACCAAAAATCTCTATATGTGGATCACTCTTGAAAGATAGTCATTAAACATCACTTGTAGATACCACGTGTCGACAATACTTGAAAAAGCAAAGCGCTTGAACTTCTCTCACAAAGATCTTCATAGAAAGCATCCAAAGAGAAAAGTGAAGGAGAGAATCCATTTGCATATAGAGAGTACATGAGCTTGGTAAAGAGAGGTAAGATCGGCAAGGGCTAAAATTAGATACCATTTTGAAGGGATACGATCATATCACTTGTAGAGATAAATTCTATGCCGAGGTCAAGATGGTCAAAAGGAGCTACCAATTGAAAGAAAGAATACCATTTTTATGATAAAAACATCACAATATGATCACAATGACATATGGAGTCAAGAAGGTTCTTGAGGGTAGCTAGCAAGAATAGAAAGGATCAACTTGACTTTATGGAGCAAAGAGAGTGCCTAAGAAGATTTGAAATATGCAATTTTGACAAACTAGGCAAATCTCTCCAGGTCCGGTCAGACCAGCGGCAAGATTGCGGTTAGATTGGGGGCTTGCGGTCAGACCGGATGGTGGTCGCCGGTCTATCCGGCTAAGACTGAAACTATCAGCAGATTTCAGTTCTGAATTTTGGAGAAAGAAGGAATTGTTGTATTTTGCTCCAAATTTTTATACAATCATCCAAATAAACATATTTGGAGCATTTCCAACTTATATAGCCTTTAGAAATCCAACTTTCAAATAGTTTTTATGAATTAAGCTTTTGTTTTTGCAAACGAAACTTTATTTTCATGAAATTTCTTCAAAAGAGCCAAATTGAGCAAGATATGAAATTTAAGGCATCCAATTTCATGTATGAGTCTTAAATACCATTATGGACCTATTCATATGAATAAATTTGGCTCAAATAGCAAAACTCACTTAAGTGCTAGAAAGTGATCATTAAGGTCAAAATAGGATTTTGAGCGAGTTTCAAAATCAAATAAATTTTGATAGGTTGGCCTTTTGAAAATCTTTTGAATACCAAAAAGGTTTAGAATAGCCAACTCTACGATTTTACTTTTGGGTAGGTTTTCAAATTCTTTATAGAATAGATTTGACACAAAAATCTAATTTATGTCAAAAACAAGATACCATAATCTAGAATCTTGGCTAGAAACTCATTTTCACTTGAAATAGGTTTTTCCCGAGCCAAAACCTTTGGAAAACCTTTGAAAAGTATTTGTATACATTTTACAACTAGTTTTTCCAAAAGATTACTAATTGTTATGAAAATTTTGACTTTTGGCTAAAATACTTAATTTAGAAAAACATTACTAACACTTAATTTATTTGGGCGCCCTTAGGGATGTGATATACATGATCATGAATTAACACTCCCCCTTAATGTGCCACATACCATTGTGCTCAAGATTTCAATAATGAAGATTATGAACAAGAGTAAGAACACCCTTTTTATAATATTTTCATGAATGCAACCTACACAAGACATAAAGAGCTAGATACTTCAATGTAAGTACTTGTTACTGAGATAGAATTGGTTTATGATATGAATTGATCATCCTCAAGTTTGGCTCCATATTTTTCATACGATGGAATCCACCTCTTCATGTGAGCCAAACCTCCAATGCCTCTCCAAGTACCTATTAATCATTTAAGCACCTTTTGGTACCCAAACTCGGTTGGGTCCTTGAATGTTAGTCACAAGAGATTTGGGCACCCAAATGGCCCTAGCAATATGCTTTGGTGAACTAACAATTCTAGCACACACATTGCCATTTATATCCTTCCTAAGCAAATAATGATCATTATAGATAATTGGTTTAGAAGAGATGCCTTTGGGACAATCCTTACTAAAATGTCCCTTTTTCTAGCAATTGTAGCAAGTTGAGCTTTTACTTCCCCTTTTTGTCTTCTTTACTTGCTCCTTGCCGGCTTGCCTCTTCTTTGATGAGAATTGCTTGTCATTTATCTTGTTTAGGCACACCGAGGCAAAGTGACCATTCTTGTTGCAACCAAGGCACTTGACATTCTTCGTGTGTCTTGCATTATGCCTTGTCTTGCTATTCTCCTTTTTCTTGGAGATGAAACCAATTCCTCTCTTGTCATCCATCCTTTGTTGCTTGCTCAAAATATCATTAAGAGAGGCCTTCCCTTTGTAGCACTTCTCTAAGTCATTGCTCAACTTAGTGACCTGGTCCTTGAGCTCTTTATTTTTCTCTACAAGATTAGTCTCAACAAGTATAGAGGAAGTAGAAGCATTTTCATTAGAGCTACAAGGCATATCTAGAAGTCATCACAACAAGTGGATATGCTAACTTTAGATGCAATGCAAGGGTTAGCAACTACACATGGCATATCATCTAACAAATCACATGTTATGTTTATATCCACTTTAGAGCTAGTGACTTCCTTGAGAATGAGAGATTCATGTTCTTCTTTTAGCATATCATAATTATTTTGAAGAGAGATATGCTCTTTCTTTAAAATCTTGAATCTCATCTTCTCTTTCCCAAGATATTCATTAAGCTCTTCTAACATATCCATCAACTCATCGTATGAAGGTTCATCATCATCATTTACCTTCTTATTACCTTTTGCCATGAAGCAATGAGGTGATGTAGATGGAGTTGAGATCTCATCGTTGTCGAAGCTAGAGATTGAGCATTCTTGTTCCAACATCCATTCTTGTATGCAATCATCATTAGTGGAGGTGGATATTTCATAATGATCTTAAAGATGGGTCCACATCTCATGAGCGTTCTTGAGATTGCATACTTCATTGAACACCTCTACACTCAAAGTACTAAATAAAGCATTAATTACTTGAGCGTCGAGATGTAAGTATTTCTCTTCCTCAATAGTTGGAGCAAGAGGATCCAATAGAGGAGAAAAGGCTACATCTACAATTCGCCATATTTTTTGGCTCATGGCATTAAAATAACATGACATGCTAATTTTCCAATGAGCATATTTTGTGCCATCAAATAGAGGTGCTTTACCTAGGTGCATTATATCACCAGTGGCCATCCTTTACTCTCTAGACGGTTAAGTCTAATAAATGAGAGACTATACTCTGATACCACTTGTAAGATTGAGGAGGCCGACTAGAGGGGGGTGAATAGTCGTTTCTAAAAAACTCTAAGGCTAAAACCGATTTCTAATGCGGAAGCTAAAGACAATTCAGTTTTGCACAATTAAAACCTAAATCAACTAGTCTTTACTAAGTGCACCAACAATCTAAGACTATTGATAATAATGGCAAACATACAAACATATGTAAGCAATTTAATTCTAGGAATGTAAATTATAATAGAGTAAAGCACAAGAAAGTAAACCACAATGACACAATGATGTTTTACCGTGGTGTTCGGAGACTTGTCGGTCTCCCCTAATCCACGTTGAGATAAGTCCAACCACTTGGACCGGCTCCAACACGAGCCAACATCTCGATCCACTCGGGGTTGCTTTTCCTCCACTCCGGAGATGGTGAGCATCAAACCACTCACAACACGCTAGGCCTTCTCACAAACTTCTTGAGAAGATCCCCGGACCACGACGCCTCCACGCCGTCTAGGTGTCGGCAAACACTAAGAGTAATAAGCCAAGCTCCTTGCTTGACTCTCACCAAGTGCAACACATGCACAATTGGACGCTCAATCCAATTCTAGTTGCAACACATGCAACTAGAACATCTCCCTTTACTCACAAGGTGCAACACATGCACAATTGAGAGGAGAAACTCACACTAGCTCTAGAGAATGAAATAGGATGCCAAGAGTTACCCTCCAACCGGCCAAGGTGAGTATTTATAGCCCACACATAAAAACTAGTCGTTGGAGGAGAATCTGCTGAAAATCGGGAAACACGGTGGGGCCAGTAGGCATAGGGCCGGTCGGTCCAAGACTCTGATACTAACGACTATAAAATACAGATTACATGCAATTCGGTCGGTCGCCCTCACAGGGTCCTGTCTGACCGGACCCCCGGTCAGTCCGGGCCTTTCGGGTGGAAGAAAAACAAAAACACGCCCTTTGGAAAAAGTTGACCGACCATATAAGGGTGGTCAGTCCGCAAGCATATGGGCGGTCAGACCGGGCTTTCAACTGCGGTCAGTCCGGCCTTGGATTTCAGCACAGGCGGCACTCGAAAAAACGGTCATAACTTTTGACTCCGATGTCAGAATTGAGTGATCTTGGGCTCTATGGAAAGCTTATTCAGATGGCTACACAACCCATCTGTTTGATTGATCTCAAACATATTTGATCAAATCAAAAAGCACAACTCTAAAGAGCCAACACCATGATCTAAGTCCAAGGAAATAGCAACGAGCAATCTTAGACCATGCCAAGGGAAAATACATGATTCCCAATAATTTACAAAACACATTTGCAAACTTTTAGTATCATGCCACAAGGAGTAGGTACATGGAATTCAACCATTTGCAAAGTATAGTCACATGCCACAAGGATTATGCATGAGCCTCGACTATTTGCAAAACACATTCGCAAATATTGGCAATATGCCACAAGGAGTAGTTGCATGGACTTCAACTATTTGCAAAATACATTTGCAAATTATAGTCTCATGCTACAAAGAGTTAATGCATGAGCTTCAACTATTTGCAAAACACATTCACAAACAATAGCATCATGTCATGGAGAGCTAGAGCAAGCGGGATTGAGCTATCAACACATGATGATACTCAAGCTACTAGACAAGACCCCTCTTAATAGTACGGCAAACCTATACTAGCAATCTTGTCTTCCAACCAAACACCAAGACCGGTAAAAGACTAGGAACACATCTTTAGCCCTAGCTAGTCATACCTTTGCCTTGAGCATCCTCTTGGAGCTTGATGACGCACATCTTTACTTCAAGTCTGGATCATTGTCTTGATATGCATCATCCCATGATACATCCTTCCCTTGACCTCTATCAACACATGAATGATCTTTTATTGATTTGATGATCAACTCATGATCATCTTCTCTTCGGGATCTTGATGTGCATCAACACATGATGCACTCTTTCACTTGAACCTTGACTCGATGACTATCAACTCATGATGCTATCCAAAGCCTCTAACTTTATAGAACATAACCTATTCATCCAACTCATGGAAAATGTTAGTTCCACAAAGTGATTGTCATTAATTACCATAACATATCATTAGCTTATAATGGTGGGACAAGATACTTCAATCTTTCCCTCTTTGGTAATTAATGACAGCCATCACAATTGCAAGTAATTGAATATAAAGACATATGAGTATATATGAACTACACAAGTTTTATATACTCAGGGATATGTTTCAAAGTAAAGATCCTTAATATATGTGTATAAAGGAATATGGATCAATACTAATGAAACCACAAAATATAGAGTGAACTCCCCCTAAATGTGTGCATACACGAATATGTAATAAAAACATATGCACATATTCAAGTTAAACTTTTTGGTGGAGTTCAACCTATATTTTGGATCCGAGGAATGCAACAATATATAAGAATATGATGTCGAATGCATACCTCCATGATTTTCATCTTTTCATCCAAATAAGACTAAACAATATCAATAGAAGTGTTAGTCTTACATATAGATATGTCATTAATCACTCATAATGACGGGTTTAGATTCTTCACCCACCCACACACATGAGGTCCCCAACCCCAGGCCCCCACCACCAATCACGCAGGCCCCACCCACACACACCACACACACACACGAGGTCCCCAACCCTAGGCCCCCACCACCAATCACGTAGGCCCCACCCACACACACGAGGTCCCCAATCCCAGGCCCCCACCACCAATCACGTAGGTCCCACCCACACACATGAGGTCCCCAACCCCAGACCCCCACCACCAATCACGCAGGCCCCACCTACACACACCACACACGCGAGGTCCCTAACCCCAGGTGGAGGCGGAAGAGGTCTCCGACGGCGAGCATAGTGGCGAGCCATATATATAGAGGGTGGGGGAATTGGAATGGGAGTTGTCAGTTGAGAGGGGAACATAGTTGTTTGTCTCGTAGTTGAGATGGGAACATAGTTGTTTGTCTCGTGGATGTGGGGATCAATTGGGTGTTGGAGTCATTCGTTCGATGGTTCCGATCGAGTTTTTGGCCGTATTAGCGTGATTTCGTTTCATATTTACAAAAATAGCTGCAACGATTCTTTTTTTTTTGTGCAAAATTAGCACCCCGACCGCACAGCCACCGTGCGGCGGCCACCCCAGCCCACCACGCGCTGTTTCCGCATGGTCTCCGTGCGGTGAGGCTGCCGCATGGCCACCATGCGGTGGCGCTACCACATAGCAAACGGCTTCAAAAAATTATGAAATTTTACGTGGAGCCTCCCCACACAGTATACTTGCTTGTGTAAATTTGGCATAATTTTCTTCGTCCAGAATTATTCTCGCAATTTTATATAAGTGTACTATTTGTACGGATTTGTAAATGTAGAAAATGAGCTCAAAAAATTATAATTTTTTTGGTGGTGTAATGTTTCGATAATTTTACGTGTTCTGGAATTGTCTCGAAAATTTAGGATTTAGGTCATGAGAATTTGGATTTTAGGTTATAGAAATTAGGGTTTCATGATTTCACGTGACTTGGAATGTATTTTAGATTTGCTGATGTTTCGAAGGAGGCCTGCTTAGTTGTAAACATCATGTGTTATATTTTGGTGATATACATGTCTTGATAGCAAGGTATATTAGTGGTCTAGAGAAGGTTGCGAGATATTCCAAATATGCTATACTTTTTTCTACTTCTGAAAAACTATCCGTTAGATTCGCAATAATATTTTTTGATCGTTGTTGTGGTGCACTACATTTCTAAAAAAAATTATGAGGTAGCAATGATTCGTAAGTACGAATGTAGGTGATATTGCGATGCGCCAAGAAATTCATGCATGGTAACATACACGACAGTTTTAGAGAAATGGCGCAACGATAACAACACAACAGTTGATTCGACAAGGGGGTTACATGGCACACAGGCTAACGAACCAAGGACGGTACACGCATGCCTTTTGAGAATTAGAAATACATGGGACATATGGACGAAGAGGGTTGGACTACTGCATGGACCGGGGCTGTCATTTCTCTCGTTTTCTTGTGCTCCCTCTCACAAGCCTCGTGCTCCCTGCGCCCGCACTTCTTGAGATGAGCCTGTGTCTCCCGCCAGATACGCTCGTTGTGCTCTTCAGTGCGGCACTCCTCCTCCGTCCTCTCGCGGTCCCTGTTGGCATCTCACTCCTCATAGTCGAGAGTCCACTGGTCGTGTGGGTGGATCTCTAGGTTGATCAACTTGTGGTAACCACATAGTGGATCCGGGGACTACGGGTAGACAGAAGAGGCTATTAGTGTAAACTTTGAAAGAGAAATAGTAGGGGAACATACCGTAACCTGTCCTTACCGGCTGCCGATAGCGGCTCGTGTCCCAACAGCGATCGGGATAGTCGTAGGAGTAGTTCGCGCAACCCCAGTAACGCATGCCTAGGCTTAACCGGTGCTTGGACTTGAAGAACTTGCATCTGTCCCTGCACCAACAGAGGAGCGCCGTCTCCCCCTCGGGTGGGTATTGCGGCGAATGCTCGGTTGTGATGTTGTGGTAGGGATTGCTGCTATGGGGGGCGGCGTCATTGCGGGGAGGTGGCCTCCTAGCACGCTCCCTTTGTTCCTTCTGGGCCGCATACTCCCTTTGTATTTCGCAGATCTCCACCCAGTGCTTGTCCATCTGAGCGAGATTGTGTTGAAATCTGGATGCAGGAGAACCCGGCGTGGAAGGGGTAGTACTTATATCTTGAGCAGTAGCTGCGTCGTGGTGAATTATAATTCGGTTGAAGGAAATTAGCGTCCATGGCGGTATACTGAGGAGACTCGTTGGGTCACGTCGCTACACAAAGCTGACTCTTTGGGTCACATTGCTGCACAAAGCTGACTCGTTGGGTAACGAAGCATGAGAAGCAGACCTGAGGAGGAATCATGTGGCAGCGCTGCATCACATCTCTGAGGGAAGTAGATTCGTTGGGTCACGTCGCTGCGGGAAGCGGCCTTGTCGGGTCACGTCGTCCTTAAAAGCTGGGAAGGTAGAGTTTTCATTTCCCTTTGAATCGTGTGGTTTTGTCGTTCGAAAAAGTTAGCGTCGCAGTGTGTTGTCTTTTCGTTCTGAAAATTCGAAGACGTTTTCATACATAAAATTTGAGGCATTACAAGCATTACATGATACACGCACTGACTCCCTCAGGATTTACGATCATTACATGAACCAATTTAAGACCTTTTCATACAGAAAATTAGAAGCCCGAGTTCACATGATACAATATGGCTCACTCGTTTGGGTCTGAGCCACTACTCTCTACTCATTGCGGTGGCCTTCACGTTAGCCTGGATGTCTTGCGTCGGGCATGCCCTGTGGAGTACGTGAAGCGGTCGAGTGAGCGTGTGTCTGTTCGGAGGGGGTATGGAGACCGTTGAGGTGGCGGAGGTGCACCGGTAGGCTCAGTATGGCCCAACAGAGTCTAGTAAGTGTACATATCATCGTAATGAGACATGCCGGCCTGGGGGACACCTTTGGAAAAATAATGAGCGACGGACTCCCGGGGTAGAATGCTTGCAACTCCGGTTGCGCGGATGAGCTCTGCCCTTGGACGTACGGTGGGACAGCGAACCCGGAGGAGCTCAGCCCTGCGTAAGCTCCAAACTCTTCCTGCCATGCTCCATACCCTGATGGCGTGTACTGCTCCCTGGTAGGAGCTGGGAGGCCCGTTTCATCATCATCAGTCGTCGTGAACTGGCCGTCACCCCCACGGTCAACTAAAGGCTACAAGACGGAACGATGTTAGTACATGTAAACACTCAGGACATGAACTAAGAATCTCGTACCTCCCGGGTGTCTAGTGCAGATGACTGACAGGGAGAGCTAGTCTATGTACCGAACACGGTCGGTAGAAGTGATTCATCCCGACGGACCTGCAGTGGGAGAACGACATGATGTTAGCGCAACATATGGCATAACCAAAAAATGTAACGTAGATTTGTACATAACTTACCTCCCCATCGACCTAGCCCGCGAATGACCTAGGTCGTGCTGACCTAGCAGGTGAGCACGACCCCCACTTTGTGCCCGATGCGCATGACGTCGTCCGCCGAACAACCGCAACTCAAGTTCTTTACTATCTTCTTCAACTCCGCGGCGACGTACCTCAAAGTTTTCAGCTTCCCCACCGGTGTTCTGTCTGGGTTGCTGATGGCGGCCTCCGATGCGCCAAAGATGTGCCGCACCTGCTCCAACTGTAGTGACGTACATAACATGTTCATTAATGAAGAGTACAAATATCGTGAATGAAACGACCAGAGGTTGTAAGTGTCTCTGTTGTCATCACGCCCATGGCCTTGTGATGATCGTGCGTCTTGCGCAGAGGCTCTCCTGGTGTGTCTCCTCTGACACCAGCTCCGAGCGCTCTGGTGGAGGAATGGTGAGTCTTCTTGGCGTGCGTGTACGTACCACTCAGAAATGCGCACCATCGTCTCGAGGTCGTCGGACGCCTCTCAATTAAGACATCCATGTGCGCCTCCTCCGTCCATGCCGTAGTCCACTTCTACTAGACCAGGCGCCAATCCTTTATATGCCCACCCGCCCTCGATTGCCTGTGTTTCTGGAAGGGTTGATGTTAGAAAAGAAGACGTAAGAACTGTAAACATTACTCGGATGAAGTTTGACTCAGAGGTGTCTTGTTCCTTTGCAAGACTTGCCGTCAGGCGCGAGGCGACACGACTGCACGAACCAAAGCGGTGCATTATCTTGTTGCGGTGCGTAAGGCTCCACCATATGTGCGAACACCAAGTGACAGGTCGTCCTGCATAACCCCATGTCTTGGATGCATTGCATGGACAACCCGTGTGACGCTATCGTGCACACGAACTGTGGATACCATGGATTCCAGATGATGTCGCTCTCGTGCATCGACTCGAACTCGTTGTGGTACAACGAGTAGCACCTCACCGGTCTGTCCTTAGCCCAGCGCAGACGGCCAGCAGTCCACCGTGAGCCCGTGGTGGGTCTATTTGTCACGTCGATGGGGGGAGCGTACGGGTGCACTGCTATCTCGATGGACGGCCGCCCAACTGGGAAGTGCTCCTAACTCCACAGCTGTAGGAGCACGTAGCAGAGGGCCAGGATGATAGTACCACCGGTGCCGCACCGCGAAGCGTCACACAACCCCCGGTATGTGGCGCAAAGGATAGTTGACCCCCTAGTTATACTGAGGCATCGACCCAGCCCCTGCGTCAACCAACGACTCGGTGAGGCGGATGTAGCCGGGGTAGCACCTATCGCCCTGTGTGGTTGGAAACATGACCCAACCAAAGAGCCGAAGAAGGTAAGCTACGAGGTGTGTCCTAACGACCTCGTCAGGTGCACCCTACGGGCAATCATCGAACTGCCTCAGCCAAGCCCGGGGGACGCTACGTGCACCCTCCGGGAGAGGTTGGCCGAACCGCTGCTCCAGCATGGCCTTCCAATGCGCCGATGGAGGGCCCGAACAAACAGCTCACCCCGGATCGGAAGACCGGTCAAGAGCGAGACGTCCTGTAGGGTGACCATCATCTCACCCCCACCGATAGTGGAAGGAGTGCGTCTTGGGCCTCCACCTGTCGACAAGTGCCGACAGCAGGCTGGCATCTAGGAGGAACCGGCGTCCGAGGGACACCAGCCTCGCAAGGGGCAACAAGCCCGTGCCCCGGAGGATCAGGATGTAGCGACCGTCCAACTCCCAGGAAAGCCTCTCTGCCCGAAACTACAGGGGCAAAGGGCCATTGGTGTCACCGACGATCCACAGCTTGCACCGGTGGTCCTCATCGTAAAAGTGTTCGAGAAGCGCCGGTAGAGACATGGCTTGCAGTACATGAAATAGACGAAATATTAGTGAGAAGATTGATAATGACCATAAAATAACTAACACGAAATAATTAGTCGCATGAATAACTAGCAGTGCATGCCGTCGTTATTTTTATATTTATAATTGTTTAAAACTAATTAATTAAGACAAACTAATTATTCTGTAACTAATTAACCTCACCTCAATAATTACAAACGTTAACCCCTGTTCTTTCCCTTTGCTAAAAAATATTAATTGCATATGTGTGTGTTCATCGCATGGTGCATACATACTTGAGTACGTAGCAACTAATTGCTTCGTCTGATCATCCATGGCTGTGCGCAACTGGTGCGTCTGAACGATGGGCTTCTGCGGCGCCATTGTTAAGCCCCTTTTCTTCTCCTATCAACCTTGGGTGGGTATTACGGTCTCGCGGTGAGTACCAACCCTTCCGTTAGAATTACGGATCGTGAAACGGAAACAAGAACCTGGGACTTGTGGCTCTGATACCAGATTGTGGTGTCCCGATCGTATGTGGATCGAGGCTCACAAATGTCGATAAGATTTAGCAGTGGGATCGTGGATTGGAAAAGTAAGAGATGAGAAGTTGGAGAAGGAGATGAGGAACTGAGTTCATTTGCTTTCTGAATATCCTTCTCGTTTTCGCTACAGTTGCCTTTTAACCCGATTACAGATTTAGGGTGGATCCGACCTCAACAACTCACAATATAATTGTAACAACTTGACACACGCACACTTACAGCTGGGCCTCATGCCCGCACACTTGTCATGCCCTTCCTACAGTGGCCGCCTTCACCTTCTTCCCTCATCTTTGGTGGAGGCATGATACCTCCCTCCCCTGGAGACGACACTGGTTCCCAGATTCTTGCTAACGAAGAACGTTGTTTCAAAACATAATAATCTTCCCAAGTAGCAGAATCAGTTAGAATGGTCGACCACTTAACCAGAATTTGAGGCATCGCTGAGTTATCTTTCTTGACCAAGCGGCGATCCAGAATTGCCTCAGGCTGTGAAACTCCAACAGTGAGATCAATGGGCTTCGGAAGATCGGAAAACACCAGTGTATAATTCGGAGTAAAGGGCTTCAACTGGGAAACATGAATGTCGGGATGCAAAATATGCAATTCTGGACCCTCTGTTTATAATGCACTAGTCCAGGATCACGCTAGTGCACACAGTAGCAACATTAGTGAAATATCATTTCCATATACAAAGATAACTAATAAATAGGCAAATAACAATAAACATTAGAGTAAAGACCTTAAGGTCAAAGCTTACAATTAATGCTTCAAAGGGCAGGTAGCTCAATGAAGCTGCAGCAGAACGAAATAAAATAACTTCAGTGAAGCCCATCCATATGCTCACGAGCAATCGATGGGGTCTGCGACCTAGTTCTCCACGATCCTTGAAGTAGACCTTGTTGGTGACGATTCCTCCATACATTGCATGTTTTACAACACACATGAGTATACAACCGTACTACATAAGTCATACCACATAATGCAAATTATAGATCTTGAGGCTTATTCTAAAGGAATGGCCACGTGGTTCTTTTGCGAAATGCAACATTTGCAATTTGAATATGAATAATAGATTGAAAGCATAATTCAAAACAAATAGATAATAATAAGTTTTATCATTTGTTTTCACAAAGACACATAACCTAATCAAGTTATTCACACAGCTGCATAAGTTATCTCACACAGCTGTCCCACCCCAAGTTTTATGAACATCTACCCCTCGTGTGAAATCCCCGAGCATGTCCATGACCATGACGCCGCTATTGAATAGATTGATTAATACTCTGCAGAGGTTGTACACTTTACCCACAAGATGCAATCAACTTGATCGGTGATCACAACAAAACCTTCGAAACTTCATCTCAACATTGACACTCGGTATGCTTAGCCACCACAGGCCTTTACCGTTGGGCGGGGACACGGTGAACCGCCCGTGATGCGACTACTTGGTAGTATACACCTCCACCCAATCCAAGCCTGACTAACCTACAACTGAGTAATCAATGTCAAGACTCCATAACTTACTAAGTTAGGCCCGTACCATACCAGGCATGTGGTTGTACGAAAGGCTCAGTTCAATGGCGCACAAGGTTAAGTCCTTAATTGACCGAGGCAAGACTTCCAAATTCTAACATATCGTTCCCGCCAACACAGATCCACCATAAAAGCACACAGGACCACTTGCCCCCGTCCAAAACCTTTTCCCACCCTGTTGGTTAAGTGCAACATATGCCATCAACGAGTAATAGCACATCGTACACACAATTTTATCAAATGGTTCCATAGTCACATAGTCAAGTTTATTATTGCGACTCACATGAAATGATGACTCGTAGCATGGCAAAGCAAACTGATCGTATCTAACCAACCCACGTTGGTAATACAATAGCACCAACTAATTGAACCAAACTAGGGCGACAAAAGATTATGGCATACAATTAGACAAGGAGGTCATAACAAATTGTATATTAACTAATCCCAAAAACATTGAAATAAATAATTAAAGTAAATGCAATACTTTGAATCAATATAACTTTTGAAAACTGGGTTCAATATGATCAAAGGTATAACTTGCCTTGAAATAGGTCTAAGTACTGATCTTGCTCTTGAGGTGTTTCTTCTTCTTCAACTCTTCCCGAAGTATCGACGTCTACTCACAAACGAAAGTAAATAAACAAAACAAATAAATAACAATGGCAAAACAAACTCCAAAAATTAAATAAAAATCTCAGCTAAATATATCTTGAATTTATATGAATTTAGAAATTTGAATGGGCTCAAACGGAGTTCGGATGCAAAAGATATGGGCTTGGGAAGATTGAAATCACATGAAATAATGAAAATCACAATTTCAGGATTTACTGAATTACTTTTCTGAAGGGAATTGGATTTATGACATCATCATGACATCACCAAGAGAATTTCGACTGAAAACAATAAAGGAAATGGAATTTGCTTTGTGGGACCCACTGTCATTGACTGGGTGTAGCATGGACTGAGTCTGTGGACTTTTGGTTTCGGGTGGAATTTGGTTCGCCACATGGCTGATGACTAGAAATTTGTTGGGACACCACATAAGCAGGGAAGGCTACGATGGCGTGATAGGGAATCTTGATGGCACTGTTGAGGTGGTACGCCATGTTGTCACAAAAGGCAAACAAGAGAGAGAAAACAGGAATCCTAGCCGGAGACATTGATGGCGACCTCGACAGCGAACGGCGGCGAACGGACGGCCGAGAAGGGGCCGTAGGGATAAAACGAGACGCTGGGGAAAAGAGGAACACAATGGTGGCGACGGTTCAACAAGAGCGACCATAGATTGTCAGCGGCGGTGACTCAGGCGGCGAGGAGCTTCGGCTCACGGCGGTCTTAGTGAAACAATGGCGGTCGACGGTGATAAGGTTGAGCACCAGCTCGGAGAAGATATGAGGAACCCGAGGGACACCTCGGGATGGCTAGAAGATGGCCGAAACGGCGGCAATACTGAGATGACTGGAGGTGGTAGAGTAGACCGGCGGCGGCAATGCGAAGATGACCGAAGATAAAGAAAGCGGCCGGCAACAACACTTCAATGGTGAAGAAGGCAAAGTAAAGGTGGAGATTAGATGAGAAGAGTTTAGGACGTGACATGACGCACTTAGAAGGCAAAGAAGCTCACCAGAATTGTAGATCAACAACGGATGCCGCGATCGGTTTTGACGACAAACCCGACAATGACAGACGGAGCTCCTCCGAGCAGAGAGGGTGCAAGCACGGTGTAGCTCTCGTTAATTCAATCCCAACGGAGGAAGAATCACGGGCTGAGGAGGTCTGACGGCGAAGAACTTTGTCAGGGAAGGAGCTTCGGTGGCGTCCTGATCTTCAGTGGATGGCGGCGTAACCAAGGCGAAACCGAGAAAACCGAATTAGGGTTATGGGAGAGGAGACACAGGCGCAAAATATGACACGGTTGGGGGTTCTTATATAGGGCTGGATGGGAGGAGAGATTGAGGAGGGCACGGCGGCGCTGCGCAAGTCCAACTCGGGCACGGGACCGAGAGTTCCAGGAGAAAACGAAGAACAGGGCATGGGGCCATCGGTCGGCGAGGCAAGAAAAAAGGAAAGGCAGCGCTGCTCGAGTGGGCTGACTTCACGCACAAAGGAAATAAGCGGGAGGCGGCCCAAGAAAGAAAAGACATGGCCGACTCGGGTGAGAAAAACGGCTGGGCTTGGCGCACCGACAAGAAACAGGAAGCAGGCTAAAAAAGGAACAGGACTGGGCCGGATTAAAAGATTCGGCCCGAGAGTTTATCTGAGATTTATAATTAGTTTTCTTTTTAGAAAATAGCAAAAAACACAAATAGCAAATAGAGAATAGCAAATGCACTAAGAAAAATTCTAGAAAAATCTAGAAAATATATCCAAGCACATAGAATCCAAATAAAATAGTTTTGACCCTTGTTGATGTTTACTTTAGTCATATTAAATTGTTTTGATGTACAAAGTCCATGTTTAAGCTTTTGAATTAAATTCAAATAAAAGAAAATGGTGAATTTTCTCCTACTAACTATTAAAGGATTTTTAAAACTCAGAAAATTGGGATGTTACAATGAAAGACCAGATGGACCAATGAATCAAGGGGTAAATCTAACTTGTACGCGACTGCCTCAATACATTCCAGCACCACAAACGGACCAAAATACTTAAAGGCCAGTTTAGGATATGGTCGATTAACCATTGAATGCTGAGCATAAGGCTGTAACTTGAGCAACACTTGATCACTTACTTGAAATTGTCGTTCAGAGCGATTTTTGTCAGCTTGTGTTTTCATGCGATGTTGAGCCTTTGTCAGTTGATTGTGTAGCATCTCAGTATAAGCCTTCCTGTCATGAAAATGGCACCGAAATTGGGTTCCACTCCATAGAGTGCTTTGAATGGGGAACATCCCAGGACATAATGAAATGAGGAATTGTACCAGAATTCGGCCATGGCGATCTATTTCTTTTGTTGATGAGGACAATCATGCACGGCACAACGGAGATACATCTCCAAGCACTGATTAACTCACTCCTCGACTATACATGCAGGGGATGGTGCGTCGTCTTGTAACACAATCGAGTCTTGAGCCTCGCAAGCAGTTCCTTCCCAAATGCACTGGTGAAAATTTTATCGCAGTCAGAAACAATAGAACGAGGAACACCATGCAGTCTGACCACTTGTTCGAGAAATGCACGAGCCACTTGAGTTGTAGTAAAAGGATGCTTGAGGGTTATAAAATGGCTATATTTAGTGAGACGATCGACAACGACCATGATCACATCATAAACTTTGAATTTGGGAAGGCCCTCGATGAAGTCCATTGTGAGATCCTTCCATGAACCTTCAGGAACGGATAACGGCTGTAAAAATCCAGCTAGTTTCTGATTGTTGTGTTTTGCTTGTTGACAAATAGGGCATTGCTTGATGAAATTTTCCACAGCTAGTTTGAGTCCTGACCAATAAAACAATTTCTTGATTCGATTATAAGTAGCCTGAATGCCGAAGGTCCCCCAATGCATTGTCATGCAAAGAACTGATAAGTTTGGTTTGCAAGGCTGTGTTGGAACCAATCCATATGCGGTTTTGTACCGAATCAATCCATGCTCTAAGGCAAGACCTTTTTCAACAGGGCTGATCACATTTAAACGAGTGAGCAAGTCTTTGGCTACTAAATCCATTTCATATGAATTCAAGACTTCTTGTACCCAAAAAGGCTAACAGACCGAAATTGCTTGCAGAGCTAACAAATGACTGATGCGAGACAACGCATCAGTAGCGCCATTGTCAATACCTCGTTTATACTGAAACTTAAACTGAAGGCTAGCCAGTTTAGACATAGCTTTACGTTGCAAATCTGAAGTCAAATGCTGATCTTCCTAGTGACACAAACTTTTGTGATCTGTCAATATGAGAAAAGGACCCCTCTGCAAGTAAGCCCGCCACCTATCAATGGCCATCATGACGGCTAAAAATTCCTTCTCATAAATCAACAACCGTTGATTGTGCACCCCTAATGCCTTTCTCAAATATGCAATTGGATGCCCTTGTTGCATAAGGACTGCTCCCACTCCGGTATCACATGCATCAGTTTCAACAACAAACGGTAGATGGAAATCCGGCAAGACTAAGACTGGTGTACTGACCATTGCTTGTTTCAATTGTTCGAAAGCTTGAGAAGCTAGAGGTGCCCACTCAAATCCACTCTTCTTCAGCAAATTGGTAAACGGTTTGGGAATAACTCCATAATTGCGCACAAACTTGCGGTAATAGCTGGTGAGACCTAGGAATCCTCATAGCTCAGTTATTGTGGCTGGTCGCGGCCAATGTTTCATAACGACTGTCTTGTCCGGATCAGTGGCAACCCCTTCATGCGAAATGATATGCCCCAGATAATTGATGCACTATCAGGCAAAGGGACATTTGGACAGCTTGGCATACAAAGTATTGTCTCGTAGTGTGTCTAGAACCAATTGCAAATGCGTCAGATGCTCTTGCAGATCATGGATATATACCAGAATATCATCCAAAAATGCAATCACAAACTTACGAATATATGGTGCGAATATCGAGTTCATAAAGCATTGGAAAGTTGCCGGTGCATTAGAGAGTCCAAATGGCATGACCTTGAACTGAAAATGCCCATGATGCATTTTAAACGCTGTTTTTTCTTCATCGGCAGGGCGCATTCGAATCTGATGATAACCAGCGCGCAAATCCAACTAGGAAAAGAACTTAGTGCCAGCAAGTTCATCAAGAAGCTCGTCGATAATCGGAAGGGGGAACTTGTTCTTCACTGTAAGGGTATTCAAACGACGATAATCAATACAAAATCGCCATCCATTGTCTTTTTTTTGGACTAGCAGCACTTGAGAGGCGTAAGGGTTCATAATGGGTTGGATGAGTCCAGCTTCAAGCATCTCGGTTACTTGTCGCTCAATTTCGTCCTTTTGGAGTGGTGAGTAGCGATATGGTCGGGAATTGACAGATTCGCACCAGATTGCAAAGTAATGGCATGATCATACTGTCGATGTGGCGGCAGTGTCTTGGGCTCAGCAAAAACCTGACAGTATTTGTCGATCAAGTTTTGAACTACTACAGGCAGTTTCTCTTAATTGTCATCCTGCACTGTACCTGACCGAGGTTCCACAATAGCAAAAGCCGACACATCGTTTCCCTTGTACCATTTGTGTAATCGCTCGACGGATATTTCAGTCAATTCATACTTGTGCTGAGATCTAACTCCTTGTAAACAGACTCGACGTCCTTCAAAGTCAAATGCAATTGTTTTGTTTGTCCAGTGACAATCCATGGGGCTAAATTTTTCCAACCAATCCATTCGGAGAATAGCATCATATGCACGCAAATCTAAAATGCACATATCGGTTTGAAAAGTCACTCCCTGTATCCACCAATTAATTCAAGTTGGGCACTTGGCATGAGCAAGTCACCATATCTCCATTGCCATTACGATGGATCTGACCTAAGCGGGTTATGTCAAGCGATTAACTTTGATCGAAAAATTCTTGTTGACAAAGCGTGAGTACTACTCGAATCGACCAAGAGCAGCATGATCTGATTCCCCATTAATGCCCGTAGCCTCACTGTCTTTGCTTCGTCAGTTCCTGATACAGCATGAAGAGAAATACTGAAACACTCTTGTTGAGTTTTGTGGTTGAGTGGACCCTTCATCTCCATCCAAAACATGAAGAGTATCGTCCGATAGTATTTCACCGAACTCCCCCGTTTCAATTGTCAATAATTGAGCAGGTTTCTTGCAGGTGTGTTCTTTACTGTACTTGTCACCGCACTTAAAACACAATCCATTGGAACGCCTGTACTCCCTCAGTTGACGTTCACGCCATAAATCATCCACCATCGGACACTTTGAGCCCTCTACGCGTCCAGCCTAAGTTGATGTGACCAGAGAGGCAATGGTCGGTGGATGATACTGCTTTGCCATAGAACTAGCTCGAGGTCTTGGTCGAGAAACCTCAATTTCTTCTTCTTGAATATGTGCTAGCACTGCAGCTCTAGTCATGCTAGTGGGAGCTTGCAGATGCACTACCGCGCGAATTTCATCTCACAACCCAATCATGAACTGAGTGACAAAAAAATTATTGTTCAGAGTTGCATCCAATGCCAGCAAATGGTACATACATGCTTCAAAAGTCATACGGTATTCTGCTACCGTTCCCGTCTGTTTGAGCAGCAACAACCGATTCATTTGCGCTTCATACTCATCCATACCAAATTCATCCTCCACGGCTTGACAAAACATATCCCATCCTACAATAACATGCTGTCTCTTGAACGCTTGAAGCTAGAGGGCAGCATGACCTTCCATGTATAGCGTCGCTGTGGAGACCAACTGTATCACGGGCACACAGTACATCTCAAAATAAGTGCGACAACGGTCCAGCCATAACATGGGGTTCTCTCCTTTAAACTTCAAAAAATCATGTCGGGGCAGTCTGGAAAATCGCTCCTCCGTGATGGTAGTTGAAGCAGCCATCATCTAATATGTGGGATTTGGCACAGAAGGTTGGGCAAGTAATGGTGGTCGATGGTTCGCCAGCATACCTGAAGTGGTCACCGTGGGCACCAGGTCCGCTTCTGATGATCGAGGAAGTGGCAGAGGGGGTGGATGTGGCACCGAATTTCACTCATACTGTTTCTTCTTTACTTCATCCATCGCCTCTTGAGTGATCTTCATTTGTTGCCCAAGTTGCTTCATACCTTGCCCAAGCTTTTCAATCAACGTTGCCTGCTGATCAAAACGCGACAGAATCTCAGATAACTTTCCATCCATTTGCTTCATCTGATCATCCATGGCCGTGAGCAACTGGCGTGTCTGAATAGTGGGCTTCTGCGGCGCCGTCGTGAAGCCCCTTTTCTTCTCTGATCAACCTTGGGTGGGTATTACAGTCTCGCGGCGAGTACAACCCTTCCGTCGGAATTACGGATCGTGCAACGAAAATGAGAACCTCGGACTTGTGGCTCTGATACCAGACTGTGGTGTCCCGATCGTATGCGGATCGGGGCTCACAAACGTCGATAAGATTTAGTAGTGGGATCGTGGATGGGAAAAGCAAGAGATGAGAAATCAGAGAAGGAGATGAGGAACTAAGTTCATTTTCTTTCTGAATATCCCTGTCGTTTTTGCTATAGTTCCCTTTTAACTTGATTACGGAGTCAGGGTGGATTCGACCTCAACAACTCACAACGTAATTGTAACAACTTGACACACGCACACTTACAGCTGGGACTCATGCCCGCGCACTTGTCATGCCCTTCCTGTAGTGGCCGCCTTCACCTTCTTCCCTCATCTCTGGTGGAGGCATGACACTCCCCTGCATATTTAAACTACGCGCCCTTTAGGTTTCAGTTCATCCCTGTTAGAATTGGACTCTTTTGTATTTCCTTATCTGTATATGGAAACCCCCTTTGTACATCCCTATATATATTGACTATTGGGCCCTCTTGAATATACATACAACATTCGTAACATGGTACCAGAGCTGGGGCACTAACCTAGCTCTTTCCACTGCCACATCCGTCGTCACCGCTGCTGCCACGCTGCCGGTGATGCCACGCCGCTGCCGACAATGCCCACGCGCCTTTTGGATCTACGCCACCTCCCCAAGCGCCGAGCGCGCCATCCGCTTGCTCCCGCTGGGTCTCCCACTCCTTTCGCCGCCGCCGCCAGCTTGGGCTTCCATCGCAGCTCGGGCCACTGCCTCTGCGTGGCTACGTTGCCGAAACACCGGCTCGGGCGCCGAAGCTCCACGCGTTGAGCTTCCGCGATCGCCGCAGACGCCATCGTCACCGACACTCCGGCCATCGTTGCCGTTGCCGAGGCTTGGACCTACCACCACCGCCACAAGCAGGGGGAACTAGGTTTCCCCCGCATGGCCCTTCGTGCTTCACAGGCCTTCTCAGGCCTTTTTAGTGTGAGTTGTTTTGGTCCATTAAAAAAACGTTGATCTAATCGCCGCGTCGTCCAGCGCCGCCTGTTAGACTTCGTTGCCTTAGTCGTCGCGCCGTCCAGCGCCACCTACCGATGGCTTTCGTTTCATCAGTTGTGATCCTATTCTCGGGAACCAAGCTTAATGGGATGAACTACAGGTTGTGGTCTTCACTCATGGAGTTCACGCTCGATAGTCTCCGCCTCTGTGGACATGTTACAGGTGCTCGACCTTGTCCACCGTCGTCGGTTTAGCCTTCTCCCGGATAGCCTACTTCTGTACCTCCTGCAGATGATGAGGCCGCCAAGAAGGAGGCAGAGGCTGCTATTGTTATTGCTGAGGCCTTTCAGTATGCTATAAACGCTTTTGAGCGCTGGTGTGCTGATGAGGCCTGTATTCGAGCAATCCTGGTGGTCAACATTGACAACTCTATCCAGCTAGACATTGTTGGTCTGCATGCCACTCGTTAGATCTGGGAGTACTTGTGTGAGCGATACAAGCGGAAGCGGCGATACTCGATTCTTTTAAGCCGGCGCAAGTTAGAACACTTCGCCGCGGGAGGACTCGCCGTTGATGACTTCTTCCGAGCCCTGGCAAGTCTCTGGCGCTAGCTAGACGAGCTGGCTTCTCCGCTCTGTCAGGAGTGTCATAAAGTGCAGAAGGCGGATCGTGATCGTCTTCACGTTTATGACTTCGTCTGCCATCTTCGCCCAGAGTTTTAACTGTCGAGGCTCAAGCTATTTGCCGCTCACCACGACCGTGATCCCGAGGCTTTGTCAACACTTCATCTTTGAGAGCTTCGCAGTGGGTTAGCAACCACGATTTATTTTATTATGCTTGCTACCCTTCTTCTTCGACTACATCAGCGGTTCTTAGTTCGACTCTGATCCATCGCCGATTATGCATTTACGCTCTGTTTTGCACCAAGCGGGGTTGATGCAATTATTGCAGAACAGACACGACTATCGGTGTTGTGTGGTGCGGCGAGAACAAAACGCGTGGGAATGGGCGATCGAGAGAGCAGGAGGCCCTTCCTCCACGGGAGGATAGACCAACACGTCAGGACCTTCTCGGTGAGTGACTCTATTCGGCGATTACTGCGGGCTTTACTTGCTGACTCTCTCACAGCTCAGCAAGTTCTGCTAGTCTAGTTCAGACATCTCCTCCATGTATTTCTTGGGTTCTGGATTCTGGTGCCTCTTTCACATGACACCGGACTCCACGTCTCTCACTTCAGTAGGACCTTCTATTTTTCCTATCTCTATTCAAACAGATGATGATACTCCTCTGTCTGTCAACTGTTAGGGCACTCTTTTGTCCACTGACTTTTCTATTCCAGCTGTTTCCCATGTTCCTCAGCTTACCATGCAGCTTCTCTCGGTGGGACAGCTCATCGATCTTGGCTGTAGGGTTGGTTTTGACTCTCACACCTGTTTTATCCAGGATCGACAGACAGGGACGATACTTGGGACTGGCCAGCGTCGTAGGGATCGTTAGGGTGTTTACATCCTTGATCGCCTCCACCTTTCGTCCACTTCAGTTGCTCCTATCGCCTCTCGTCTACTTCCTTGCCCTTCTTGCCACCACCTCTGGCGTTTTTGCGGTGGCATCCTTTATTAGGTCACTTGTGTGGGTCCGTCTTTCTTCACTAGTTAAATCGAGGTGTTCTTGGCGGGTATTCTTTGTTGACACGACCATGTTTTGTCAGGGTTGTAAGCTGGACAAGCAGCTACAATTTCCTTATCATTCTAGTGAGTCCTTGTCTTCTCATCCTTTTGACTTAGTTCATTCAGATGTATGGGGACATGCGCCTATTATCTCTAAAGGTGGTCATAAACTTTATGTGATCTTCATTTATGATTGTTCCCGTTTTACATGGATTTTCCCTATGTCTAATCGTGGTCAGTTTTTGCGATCTATCGTAGCTTTGCAACGATGGTCCGTACTCAGTTTGATTCTCTCATCCGTACTTTTCGTTGTGATTCTGCTGGCGAGTACTGTTCTGGCGCTTTTAGATAGTTTCTTTCTGAGCAAGGCTCTCTTTACCGGTCTTCCTGTCTTGGTGCCCATGCTCAGAATGGGGTTGTTGAGCGCAAACATCGTCATCTGATTGAGACTGCCCGCACTCTTCTCCTTGCCTCTCACGTTCTACCACAATTCTGGGCTGATGCTATTTCTACAGCTGCATATCTCATCAATATGCAGCCTTCCACAGCTCTTAAGGGTGTCAGTCCTATAGAGCATCTCTACTCTCAAGCCACCAATACACTCACCTTCGTGTTTTTGCTGTACTTGTTTTGTTATGCTGCAGCCTCGTGAACGCACTAAACTATCGGCCCAGTCAGTTGAGTGCGTGTTTCTTGGTTATAGTTCTGAGCATAAGGGTTAACCTTGCTGGGATCCTTCTGCTCGACGGATCAAGATTTCACGAGATGTTATCTTTGACGAATCTCGACCTTCCTTCTATCGAGATTCGACTCCTCCTATTTCCACCATTGAGTCGATTTCATGGTTGTCTCTTTCTGACTCTTCACCCATTTCTCCACTATCACAGTCCTCCTGTGCATCTCCGGTGGTTTCTCTTGTACCTCTACCTCAGTGCGACCTCCTTGACCTGACCTCTTGTTCCTGCAGCACCACCATCTCGTTTCTCTAGTGTTCACTACTCCAGGCGTCCTCATCCTTCACCAGCCTCCTCTCCTGGTATCTTGCCGACACCCACGTCTAATCCTCCTCATGATACTCCTCGTTACGTCCTTCATGACCGGGCATCCCTTCGACCTCCTGATCGTCTTGGATTTGCTCCAACAGCTCATGCTCTCTCTGTCACCGAGCCTAGTTCTTATCATGAGGCTGCTCTTCATTCTGAGAGGCAGCTTGCTATGGCAGAGGAGCTTGATTCTCTTCAATGAACGGAGACTTGGGATATTGTACCGACACCTGTGCATGCTCGTCTGATCACGTGCAAGTGGGTGTACAAGATTAAAACCTGGTCTAATGATACTATCGAGCACTACAAGGCTTGTCTTGTGGCTCGTGGCTTTCAACTGGAGTACGGTCGTGACTATGATGAGACCTTTGCCCCTATTGCCCATATGACCATTGTTCGCACTATTGTTGCGGTTGCTTCTGTTCGCCAGTGGTCTATCTCTCAGCTAGATATTAAGAATGCCTTTCTTAAAGGTGTTTTGCATGAGGAGGTCTACATGCAGCCGCCACCTGGGTATTCTATTCCCGATAGGCACATCTGTCATCTTTGTCGTGCTCTTTATGGCCTCAAACAGGTTACTCGTGCCTGGTTTGCTCATTTTATCTCAGTGATTACTACTGTCAGTTCCCATGATCCTGCTCTTTTTGTTCATGTCTCATCTCGGGGTAGGATGCTGCTTCTTTTGTATGTTGATGATATGCTCATCACTGGTGATGATTCCTCATTCATCACGTATGTGAAAAGCATCTCGATGGCGATTTTGATGGTGATCTTGGCTCTCTTACGTACTTCCTTGGGATTGAGGTCTCTTACATGCCTGAGGGCTACTACCTCTCCTAGCAGAAGTATGTCCAGGATCTTCTTGATCGGTGCAGTGCGATTGACACTTTCGCATCGGTTGAGACTCCTATGGAGCTATCCTCTGACCGTGCCTTGATGGTGATCTTCTTGAGGATCCTACTTGATATCGCCATCTTGTTGGGAGTTTGGTGTACCTTGTGAGCACTCGTCCTGATATTGCTTATGCTGTTCATATCTTGAGTCGGTTCATGGCTCGTCCTACCCATCTTCACCACTGTCACCTTCTTCGTGTTCTTCGCTACTTGCGTGGGACTATCTCTCATCGTTTGTTTTTCCCTAGCTCTACCTCACTACAGCTTCAGGCGTACTCCGATGCGACCTAGGCTAGTGATCCTTCTGATCATCATTCTCTTTACGCTTATTGTGTTTTCTTGGCTCCTCTCGATTGCTTGGAAGACTAAAGCGGTGCTGATTCCGTTCGAGTCTGAGGCTAAGTTGAGAGCTATGGCGTGTGACAATGCAGAGGTTACTTGGTTGAGGTGGCTACTTGTAGATCTTGGAGTGCCTGTGACGGGATCTATGACTCTTTTGTCTGACAGTACAGGTGCTATTAGTATTGCTCGGGACCCACTACCCGCGAATCTGATCATTTGATCAATAATATTGCAAAGCGATAATCAGAAGTTAATTTTCACAGGTAATGCCTTCGTATTGCGCAATGCAATCCATGATAATTTGTTGCTTTTTCAGCGATCCTATAATTGCTTTTCCTATCAAACCCTGATGAAGTTTTTGGTACCTTCTTGGAGTAGTTCCTACAAAAGAACTTCATTTTATTTTCCCCTTGTTCATTATCTGTAGGACATCATATGAATCTAGCTCTGTGTTGTTTACATACGCTTCTTTTCACAGCATGAATGATAAATCTCTGAACACTCTCTTACAGATTTTTTGTGCTTTCTGATTACTGAAGATGGCAGTATCATTCATCACTAGACTTCTAATGTAAGTAATACCGCAAAGCAAGTCCTTTTGCACAGGTCGTGGAAGACATCAAAAATCTGCTACAAGACGGTGGAACTGAACAAACTGCAAATCGACCAGTTGCATTTCGGGTGTCAGTATTGGTAAGCAACTAAGCATTAGCATGCACATTTGCATGATACTAGAAGATCACCTGCACCATATGGTGCAGGCTGTAATGGGCTGGCAGTGAGTGAAAATTAAGCTATATTAGATAGATTATATCATTTGTATTGTAGTTATGTAGTTTAGTGTAACATCTGTTGAACTAACAAAATAGTTATTATATGCAGCATCGATATAAAGAGGAAGGGAGTGACAAAAGGATCTGTATATACAAACTGCATTTAGTCTCGGACATAGGTGAGCTGTAAATATTTACAAAACAGAGCAAGCAGTACGTAGATAGCGTGGTAGGAAGAACAAAGATCTAAAAGCAAGTATAGAAATTAGATAGCAATATTTGTTGGTGGCAGCTGAAGTCAGAAGTTTTATACAAAAGGTTTGCAAGCACAAATACAGGCACAAAGAGTACATAGGTACTCTAAAAGCACGCTTAGAAATTAGATAGTAGTATTGGCGATGGCATTTGAATCGGGAATATGTATATAAAAGGTTTGACAACATAAATAGAGGCACTAAGAGTACGCAGTCACTATATGGTAGTGGTGGATAGTACCAATGAAACAAGTGTACAAAAGCGAGGTGTTGTTGCTGCAGAAGCGTCGATGGTGTTGCTCGTCAGTTTAAGTCGCTGTAGGAATGTAATGGATGAGGAAATCAGTCAAAAATAGTTAGCATAGTATGCTGGTAGACTCTTTAAGTTGAAAAACAGTAGGATAAGCTACCTGAGAGCATGTAGTCTCATGTAGAGCGGGTCCGTTATTCTTTAGATGTGGGTGAACTCCTCTTTCTAACGGATGGATCAACCTCAGAATGGGTAGCTATTGACGCATGCCTTAGTAATAAGGTGAGGTGTATTGTTATGTTGCAGGAAATTATAGGAAGCAATAAATCTAACATGCTGAATTGTCTATGATGTATCGCGGTAGGAGTGCGTACCTTTTAGTTGGAAGGCAAACTGCATGAAGCAATAAGATTAACTTATCTACTAAGAAAATTCAGGAGCCTTCTTGACATAAATAGTGTGCTGCTTTCTTGGCCCCTTCATGTATCAAACAGGACAGCCTCATTGAAGGCCATAGTTTAGTCTGTTCTAAAGTCCACAAAATAAATAACGAAACAAAATTAAGATTATGTAACCATTGTGAAAATCATAAAAATTAACATAAGTAGTGTGCCACCCTAAGTTTTGACAAATTATCCATATTATTGGAGAAGGCCAGTCTTTGGGAAAACCTGACCCGGCAGTCTAATTCAGAAAAGCTGGTGCAAGGCTCTGTCACAATGAATGATAGATGTTAATGGAGCTAGAGGTCAGAACTCATCAACTTTAAAGAGGCAAACTGGCAAGAAAACACTCTATAGTGCTAAATCACAACATTGCTCTAAAGAGCAAGTTCTTGTGTTTTAAAAAACGTTGGCAAATCAAATTATATTTTTGTTACATGATAGATAGAATAGCTATGATGCGTAAGTCTAACTGTAGGAAATTTAATGGATGTGTGTTATTCATATATTGAAACTTTGGAAGGATTTTCCTAGGACTTTAGTATAGTTCAGAATATACGCAGCTAAAAAGCTGCGCTGCAAGCATATGGATAATGGCTGAATATAAAGGGAGAATAAAAATAGTTTGAATATTACCTCAAGAATAGTGGTTGTAAGCTAGCAGCAACTTGAGAGATGCTCTGAGGAGTCATAGATACATCTTTTATACTTGTCGACTGCGAGGATGTGTCACAAGAATGAAAAAGGGATGAACGAAGTTTTTTTGGGGTGAACTGTTTCTATCCTTTTTTCTTATGCATGTAAGCTAGATGGTAGCAGCACACTGAATAGCTATAATTAGGCCCGCACAATGAGTATACACAGGAGACATTTTCACTGCCAAAAAGAAAGTTTATGTGAGAATATGAAAAAAATTTATATACAAAAGACAATCTAACGACGAATTTAAGCAATATATACAAAAGACAATTTAACGGCAGATCTAAGCAATAAGAAAAACATGTTTGGGCTATTAAAATTGCTTAAGAGCTCAGTTTCGTACCTTTCCTGTAGAGGGCTAGTATCGCTGATCATCATATATAGCTGCAAAATAAAGGCAAGCTATAAACATATCACACATAACTCTTTCTCGCTCAAGCAATCTAAAAATGCAGCCAAGAATAAGCAAGCACGCTACACACCTATATACACAGGAGACATTATCACTGCAAAAAAAAGTTTATGTGAGAATATGACATGACAATCTATATACAAAAGACAATCTAATGGTGAATTTAAGCAATATATATAAAAGACAAACTAACGGAAAAATATAAGCAATACAAAAACCATGTTTGGGCTATTAAAATTGCTTAAGAGATCAGTTTCGTACCTTTCTTGTAGAGGGATGGTATCGTTGATCATCATACGCAACATATAATGTGATACTACATAATCATAGCAGCAAAAGCAAATAAATTGAAAATATCTATCCATACGCAACATATAACGTGTAAAGTTTGGATTCTCACTTTTACCATTGAGAACATGGATACTGCGTAATCATAGCTGCAAAAGTAAATAAATCAAACAAATTCATCCACATGCACCATATAATGTGATGTTTACATATTCATGCTGATCTGCAAGAACAATCGGATTCTTAGTTAGCAACAACGCTAAAATTTTCAAGAAAAACATATCCTTGAATCCTTCATAGAATCACCACGGCGAAAGCAGTAGTAATAAACTTTATCAACCTCTCCGGTAGTGGAAATGGGTTTGCTGGTAAAGTAAAGAGGCAGCCATCAGCTAGAATCACCAAAAAAGCTATCTAAAAAAATGTATATGAAATTTGGTAATAACACAAGATGAATATATTCATGCAGATATGATCCTTCACAGAATCACAGCGACAAAAGCAGTAGCCATTAACCTTATCAATCTCTCCGGTGGTGGAAATGGGTTTGCTGCCAAAGTAAAGAGGCAACTATCAGCCAGAATCACCCAAAAATCTATCTAAAAAATGTATACGAAATTTGGTAATAACCCAAGACGAATATATTCATGCAAATCTACAAGAACAATCGGATCTGCAAGAAGAAAAGGATTATTAGTTAGCAACAGAGCTAAAATTCTCAAGAAAAACATAACCTTGAATCCTTCATAGAATCAACAGAGAGGGAAGGAGGGATCTGATGGCAGGGGAAGGTCTTGGGAGGGGAGGCGGGTGGGGAAGCGGCGAGGTGGCGCTTGGAGACGGAGCGAGAGAGGAAGAGGGAGGGCTAGGAGGCGTCGGAGGAAAGAGGGATCTGTAGTAGTGGGGAAGGAGTCGGAGGGAGCGGGAGGCGGCGGCGGTGGAAGCAGCTAGGTGAGCAGCGGCCTGGGGCCAGGTGAAGAACTCAGCGGAGGCGGCGGGGAGGCGGGATCTAAGCGGCGCAAAGGGAAGGAAGGAAGGAGAGGAAAAGGGGGAGGAAGGATGGATCTTGACGTCGGGGAAGCGGAGGAGTGGCGTGGCTGAGAGACAGAGTAGGAAAGGAAGAGGATGTAACACCCGGCAGGGGCCACCAGAGTGGTCCTCTGGATCAACAGAAAGTCCATCAGGACCTCCCGGAAGATCAGCCAGAGCCACCGAGAGGACCTCGGGACCCCACCCGGGAGGTCGATGGGACCGCCAGAGGTCTGGGAGCAACCCCGAGGAGGTCGTGGAGCCAGGGAGGACCCCGAAGACCCCTCACGACCAGACTAGGGGTGGTCGTGGAGGACTGAGGTCTCCTCAAGACCTCCCACAACCAGACCCGAGGGTGGTCGTGGAGGGCCGAGGCTACCCCAGGACCTCCCACGACCAGACCTGAGAGTGGTTGTCGAGGACTGGGATCACTCCAAGGTCCTTTGTGCAACCGAGCTAGTCCCAAGGATCATCAACTAGCTCACACAGCAACCAAAGTGGTAACAATTCTTCAATGCAGGCTTTATTAATATCAACAAAGTTAATTACAAAGGGAGGCTTACAAGCCGGCAACCAAAACACAGCGGAAGATAATCAAGAAGGCCATCCGATACACCACAGGCAATCGTCTAGAGGGTGCATCCTAGTCGACCAAGACCTCTAGGTCCACTGCGAAGATCTCCTCAAAGCTTTCTTTCCTGCTCAAAAACATAATCGAGCAAGAGTGAGCACAACAACCGTTCTCGCAAGTTACACCTGTCAAATAACAGAATGACATGCATAAATGGATATCTCAAAGGAAGGCATAATATGGTTGGTTTGCATAAAGCCAAGTTTCTTTCAAATACATGTACTAAGTTCCAAGGCAGTTAACAATATCTAAAATTCATTTTGTAAATCTCAGTTTTCAGTTAGATAACATTCATAATCAAGATGGTGAAGGATACCCTCCTGTCACAAGGCTCCCTGCCCAACCTATGGGATTGAAATCCCAAAATCAGTTTATCAAAGCCTTTTGAAAACAAAACCAAGAACTAACTCTGAGTAGCTTCTGCCAGCACGTCCATGACTGCGGACACGGCTATTCGAATAGATTTATACTCTGCAGAGGTTGTGCACTTTACCCACACGAGATGATCCCCTTATACTGTCCGCTCACACACTTCCGAAAGTGTGCGACTAAGGAATCACCACAAGGCCTTTACAATGCATCATTCCACTGCAGCCCCCCCCCCCTCGCTAAGGTTTCGCTTCCTTTGGATAGAAACCCGCCGGAAAAGCCCCCTCTTGCGCCAGTGGGAAACATAGGTTATAAAAGACCATAGGCTATAAAAGACCTCCCACACATCAAAGTGGAACAATCGCGGTGAAACTTTGCAAATTATTCAGCCTGGTCCCACGCCCCATTCTGGAGACATATGGTTGCACGGTGAGGCATAGCCCATTATAGGCATAGCATTGGTCGCTCAAAGACCGGTTCTTAACTGACCAGGGTGACAACCACAGAACCCCTGAGCCTCAACTCTACCCAAGTTGAGCTCGTGCATGGACATGCACCAACCAAGCAATCAATTCGCCCCAGTTCAAACCAGTTTTCCTTTTTCTTGTTCTTTCAAAAACATTTGCAAGTTACCATGACAACCCAATGTCATGGATTAAAATATTTTAGACAACATTGGTAATTTGGCAGTAAAACTTCCCAAAACAAGATCTTGGTCTAAGCATGTCTATGCATACATTTTCCAAGAGGTCCTGGTTCACGCTATTGCATCAACCAGATTTCAACTATGGTGACAACAAAGAGGAATCAATATCAACAATGGCCATACCAAGGATTCGGCATAACTATGGATTTAAAACAGGTATTGAAATACTTAGCATAAATAAGCATGCAATAGTCTTTGAAACAGAACTTAAATAATTTTGAGATACTGCGTGCAACATGACCAAGAGTGCAACTTGCTTAGCTGAAAGCTTAAGAGTCTTCTTCCAAGAACTCGGGCTCCAAGGCAACGACGCAATCTACACTAGAGACAAAACCAACTTCAAAGACAGATCAAATAAAATCCAAAGAACTCCAGAAGAACACCAAACCAGAACCACAGAGAGGCTCGGAGGGATTGGGAGGAGGTCCAGGGAGGTCCGGTGGCTCAGGAAGGAGGTCCAAGAGCTGGTCCAGATATTAGATGGCAACCAGCTAGTGGTGACGGTGAGGACGTCGTAGAAGCTCCGGTGATGTCGCCGACAGTGAGGCGGCGGCGACACAAGCTTCAACAGAGTTCTCAATGACAGAGCCTCAACTCAGAGCTACTAAGCAAGAATCAAAAGTGTTAAGTGGGGAAAGGTGACGAGGCAGGACTACTCGGGCTAATTATAGCCAAAGTAGACAAAGAAAACTCTGGAAACATACATGTCAAGGGTATGTAAAAAGATAGGTCAAGGGTAGATGAGAGATAAGATAGGGTACGACCAAGATTAGTGAAAAGATAATAAAATAATATTTGCTGTGAAGGGAGGGAACAAGGGAAGAAATCAAGATGCCACGCAATGTGACCACATTCAGTGTAAGAACCACATATATGGCTACATTTAATGCGACACAGCATGCATCAAATGCACAAGGTATTTATGCGACGGAGATGGCAAAGAATAACAAGGCTGGCAAGTGGAACCTGCCAAACTTGAGAACAGTTTGGTCAAAAGGAATGGTCCTCAGAAAGAGACCACGGAGGGTGGTCTTTGTAAAAACCAAAGAGGAGGTCCGCTAGACAGGGAGGTCCTGCGAGCTCAAGGGAGTTCTTATGAGGATGTCCAAAGGACTAAGAGGTCCAAGAGACAGGGAGGTCCTGACGGTCAGATCCTCAAAGGGGAGGTCCTGACCCTTAGATCTAACAAAGGAGAGGTCTGGACCCTGCGGGAGGCTTGAACGGGCGCGGGGGAGGTCCAAGTGAACGTAGGGGAGGTCCTAGAGGACATGGAAAGGTCCAAATGAACTCATGGATGTTTAAGGAGCTCGGGGAGGTCAAATCACAGTTTGAGAGATCTCGGAAGCGGTAATACCCTTGAGTTGGATGGCGGCAATCTGGGATTAGCACGAGAAGGAATTTTCAAGGAGAAGGTTACAAAGATCAAAGGCGAAAAGGGAGTCAAGTGAACAGAAGGGTTCAGAGAACACGAAGGAGCTTAGATGAATCTGAGGGAGACTTAGGCACAGGGAGGTCTAAGCTAGAGAAGCATCAAGAGGAAGGTCTGGTCGGGGAGGTCCAAGCACTGAGAGGCCTAGACCTAAGGAGGTGCGGACGAGAGAAGGACAAAACAAAGGAGGTGCGGACCCTTGGATCCAAGCGAGGGAGAGTGCGGACCATCAGATCCAAACAAAGGGTGGTCTGGACGGAGGGGTTTCAAGGGGAGAGGGATCCAACGGAGGAGATCCACAGAAAGTGGTCCAAAGAAGGTCTTGACGGTCAGGATAAACTCAACGGTGATCTCGATGGTCAAGAGGAGATCAAGGAGATCTCGACGGTCAAGACCAACACGAGAGAGGTCTCAATGGTCAAGATGAAGCCAAAGGAGATCTCGACGGTCAAGACCAACACAGGGGAGGTCTCAACGGTCAAGATGAAGCCAAAGGAGATCTCGACGGTCAAGACGAACACAGGGGAGGTCTCAACGGTCAAGATGAAGCCAAAGGAGGTCCTTACGGACCCGGGGAGGTCCAAAAGAGGTTCAGATGGACACGGAGAGGTCCAAATGAACTCTAGGAGGTCCGACTGTACCCAAGGGAGGTTCTAAATGAACCCGGGGAGGTTCACTTGATCACACATCGACCCAATTAGGCACAAGGAGGTTCAATTGAACAAGAAGCGATCTAGTTGAACACAAAGAGATCCAATGAACAGAGGGTAGTCCATTTGATCAGAGGGAGATCCAAATGAATCACTGGGCATTCCAGTGAACAAGAGAGGGATTCAATTGAATACCAGGAAGTCCACATGAACTCAGAGGGGGTTCCAATGAACACAGAGAGGTCCAAGAGACATAGAGGAGTTCATAGGATCCAAGGAAGGTCCAAGTGAACATAGGAGGCCTAGATGAACCAAAGAGAAGTTCAAATGGACACAAGGAGGTCCAGATGAACTAGAAGAAGGTTCAATGTAGCCTAAAGATGTTCAAGTGAGCACCAAGGGCTTCAAATTAACACAAGGAGGTGCAAAATAACACGAGGAAATCCAAATGAACACTAGGAGGTCCAATTGAACACAGGGGAGGTTCAATTGAACACAAATGTCGGGACCCAAAAATACAATTCTGGACCCTCTGTATATACTGCATTAGTCCAGGATCATGCTAGTGCACACAGTGATAACATCACTGAAATATCAATTCCATATACAAAGATAACTAATAAATAGGCAAATACATAAATATCAGAGTAAAGACCTTAAGGTCAAAACTTACAATTAATGCCTCAGAAGGCAAAGAGCTCAAAGAAGCTGCAGCGGAACGAAACGGAATAACTCCAGTGAAGCCCATCCATATGCCCACAAGCAATCGGCTGGGGTGCGCGACCTAGTTCTCCACGATCCTTGAAGTAGACCTTGTTGACTGGCGATTCCTTCAATTCTGCTTGATTCGTCAAAGCAAGCATGAGTACACAACCGTACTCGCAAGCCACACCACAGAAATGCAACTATACATGCAGGCTTATTACAATGGAATGGCATTCTATGGTTCTTTTGCAGAAATGCAACATTTGCAATTGAATACAAATAATAGATTGAAAGCATACAGTAAAACAAATAAACAATATTTAATTTTAACAGTTTGATTTCACAAAGACACACAGCCTAAACAGATTATTCACATAGCCATATGATTTAGATCACACAGCTCCCTTCCCACACAGTTTATGAAAATCTACCCATTGTGTGAAATCCCCGAGCATGTCCATGACCGCGGACGCGGCTATTTGAATAGATTGTTTAACACTCTGCAGAGTTTGTACACTTTACCCACAAGATATAACCAGCATGGCCTACACTGATTATAACAAAACCTTCCAGAAACTTCATCTCAACATTGACACTCTCAGTGTGCTTACGAACCGTCGTACCAAACTATACACAGCGATTGGTACGACACACACCGTTGGACAGGGAAGCGGCGAACCGTCCCGCGATGTGACCACATGGTAGCACACACCTCCACCCATCACTGAGCCTAACCTACTACCTGAGTAATCAATGTCAAGACTCCGTAACTTACTAAGTTAGGCCCGTACCATAACAGGCATGTGGTTGTACGAGAGGCCCAGTTCAATGGCGCACAAAGTTCAATCCTTAATTGACCGAGGCAAGACTTCCAATTTCTAACTAAGCCACACAGATTATTTTGACACACAGATTCATATTCCCAATTCACACAGCCACCATGTCACATAGTTTCCCCCACTTGCCTCAGTTTAAATCATTTCCCACCCAGTTGGTTAAGTGCAACACATGCCATAATAGCACACAGTACACATAGATTATCACAAAGTTCCATAGTCACTTAGTCAAGTTGATAATTGCAACTTTACATGAACAGATGATTCGTGGCATGGCTAAGCAATCTACTCGTATCTAACCAACCCACGTTGGTGCTACGATATTACCAACTAAATAAATAACCAAGCTAGGGTGACAAAAGATTATGACATATCAATATAGACAAGGAGGATATAACAAATTGGATTATTAACTAAACCCAAAAGCATTTAAATAAATACTTAAAGTAAATGCAATAATTTGAATCAATATAACTTTTGAAAACTGGGATTCAATATGATCAAAGGTATGACTTGCCTTGCTAGCAATGACGATCTTATTTAATCTTTAATCTTCTACTTCCTTGATCTTCAGCTCCTTCTTGATCAACACTTCTCGCAGTATCGATGTCTACTCGTAAACAAGTAAATAAACCAAATAAATAAATAAACTCCAAAAAATAATAATCTCAGATAAATAGATATTGAATTGAGATGAATTTAGGAATTCAAATGAATTCAATCAGAGTTCGGATGCAAAAGATGTGAACTTGAAAGATTACATGGAATGATGAAATCGAGAGAGAAGAATATTCAAAGAATATTCTTTCGGATTAAATAATTAAATAGATTTGGAGACCTATAAGTGGGGTCCACTGGTAAGTGAAAGAGATCAAAGGTAGTGAATGACATGTGGGACCAAATGGATTTTAGAAATTAAATTAATTTTTGAAAAAGGAACAGTGAATGACGGGTGGGACCCACTGAATAAATGAATTTCTAGAATTACAATAATTCTAGAAATAAGTTAAAGGGAAAGACAAGTGGGCCATTGGTCCATAGACCAAGTCCACGGGCTAGGGTTTGGTGCATGGTGAACTGAGTTCACAGAATAGGGTCTGACATGATGGGGACCACAAGTAAATGACCCGGCTTAGTGAGCCAAGTCTACCCGGGTATGGCTCAGGGTTAGGTTTACATCTAGGGTTTGAGATGCCTGGCTGACGAATGGGGTCCACGAGGCATAGAGTAGGTTCATGGTAGATTGGGTTCAAAGAACAATGCGTTGACACACGGGGCCCATGGTTCATAGGCTTGGTTCACGGTGAACTGAGTCTACACCGGTGTGGTTTAGGGTTTGGATTATGTGGATGCCATGTGGGCGGCTTAGGTGGTTGACACGGAGAACAAGGTGGTGATGTGGCAGCGATGCCTGCGTGGCATGCAGGGTGGCGGCTACGTGGTGCAACGAGGCGGGGAGGCTGCCGATGTGGCGGGTAGTGCTATCATAGCACCGACAAGGCTGCCATGTAGGACAAAACGACAACATGGTGGTGACATGGCGTATATGGGGGCCAAGGTGGCAAGTGACTCAGGCGATGTGGCACGACCATGCTGAGGTGGATGTTGTGTTGGCTGACCCGATCAGCGTAGGCAAAAGATAGAGAAGAAAGAGGAGAAAGGATGCGGCCATGCTTCTCGGGTGATCCTGGCGGTGATTGAGCAGCGTGCAATGGCACCCACGAGTCCACGGTGGCGGTGGTAGTGCAACGGGCACGGGCACGATCCTGTTCCAGATCTGAGACACCCGGTCGTCACAGAGTCCTACAAGGGAGAGAGAGGGTGTTGGGCCCACTTGGAAGGCACACAAAGGGAGCGGCAGCCACGGTCTACTCGGGTCATCTTCATCGGCGGCAAACGGCGATCGGCTGGATCCAGCAAGGACACACACGGGGCAGGACCATGCTATCATACAGGTGGGGAGAGAGGGAGAGAGAGAGGGGGGCAGGGCCCGCATGGAAGGTGCACAGAGGGGGCACGCTGCTGCCACATCGGTGTGACACAACACCAAGGGAAACAAGCACATAGGAACTGGCGCATCGTCCTGGTGGTTCATCGACGCGGTGACTCCGGGGATGGCCGATGGGTGACGACGGGCGGCGGTGGCGCTAAACACAGCAGCACCAGCGAGGGCAGGCCCGGGGCGAGCACGGCTCAGCAATGGCGAGAGGTCGGCGAAGTGAAACGACGCGGCGGCGCCGCTCCGACACAAGTTGGGGCAAAGGAACCGGCGAGGTCGAGGATGGAGAAGGGATGGAACGGAGGGGGTCTCACCGGTGAATGAGGAGAAGCTCGGGGCGGCGTTAATGGTGGCGACGGTTGCGGGTACGGCGCTTTGGTGGCGGCTCGACGGTGGCGGCCACTGTTCGAGGACGAGGGTGGCACGAGACTTCGGATGTGGTGTCGGTGGAGGTGGAAGTGCACCGAGTCGGCGGCGGCGGGGAGCTCCGAATCGGTGTCCATGGCGGCAGCGGCTCGGCTTCAACTTGGCGAGCTCGCGTGGCACGACAGCGGCGTCTCATTGCCGCGCCCTCTGACGGCCAGGCGGGTGAGGTGGGCGGTGCGGCGCGCCGGCGCTGCGGCGTCTCGAATAGCGGCGGCTAGGGCATGGCGGCGGCGAGACGCGCCTGGCGCACACTTGAGCATGGGCGCTAGGTTTTCTTGGCCTTGAGGCGGTGGATGTGGTTATGGCGGCAGGCACTGGAAATTTGACGTGAGACGGCGCCAGCGACGGTGAAACCGACTTTGGGCGAAACGGCGGTCTTGAAATGAAGCGATGGGCCAAGAATAAACAGTAATTTGGTCTTGAGAAAGGAATGGTGGTGGACCATTTGGAGGAGGCCGCGATCGGGCGGATGGTGAGGAAGGAAAAGCAATTTGGACCAATTAGGCCCAAGAGGATTAACTGAGATTTTAATAGCCTTTTCTTTTTAGAAAATAGCCGAAAGCTCAAAAGGGCAAATAGAAATTAGCAAATGCACTCGGAATAATTCTAGAAAAATCTAGAAAATATATCCAAGCACATAGAACCCAAATAAAATAGTTTTGATAATAGTTGATGTTGAGATTAATCATATTAAATTGTTTTTGATTTATGAAAGTCTCATTTAAGCTTTATTAATTCAAATAAAATTGGTGAAATTTTTTAGGGACCTAAACTACTCAAAAGATTTTTGAAAAGTCAAATTTTGGGACGTTACAACAAGGAGATCCAATTGAACGCCAAGAGGTCCAATTGAACACTGGAGGGTTCAACCGAGTAAAGAGAGATTCAGTTGAAGGATAGAAGGAGATTCAAATGAACCCGAGGAGGTTCAAATGAACTTAGGGAGGTCCAAACGAAGGGGAAATTCAACCCAACATTAGAATTTCGAAATCAAGGACATTTGAAACACACACCCGAGCTAAAACGCCATGGGGTGGACGTGTCCCAAGAGAAGGTCAATCTGAAGGGGTGGTCTGGACAAGGAGGGAGGCCTGAACCACAGGGGAGGTCTGAACCATAAAGAGATTCAAACCAACAAAGAGGAGGTTTAGACACAAAGATACCTGGACTCAAGGAGATGGCCGAACAAGAGGGAGATCTGGCCACAAAGGAAGTCTGGACACGAGGAGAGGTCCAAACTCAAGGAGGTCTGGAAAGAGAGAACTGGGCTAAGAGGGGGGCAGAACTAACAGAGAAAGGAAGAGATAGCTCCAGAGAGCTCAAGTAACACCAAAAGAACCAAACTTTGGATTAGTTGAAGTTTAGTTTAGTCAGTGTAAACACTTCAAATTCTGAAAATCTCAGGTTAAGCTTTGGAATTTCAACAAAACCAAATGGTTCTTTTTATTTTGAAAATTTCAAAAAGGCTCAGAAAAACCAAAGTGTTACAAGGGAGGGCCAGGAGGTGTCGGACGGAGGCTGGCGGAGAAAGGGAAAGGAGGCACCGAGGCGGCCGTGACCGGTGGGAGAAGGAGGCGGCACCGGGGAAGCGGTGGCCGTGGCGTCATGAGCAGCGGCTCTTAGCGAGAGAGGAGGCTACGTTTGGGGGAGGGGATCGAAAGGGCTGGTGAAGCTTCGCGACGACACAGCTGTTAGTGTGAGTTCGCGACACGCGTGGTAGCCTCGCGTGCACGAAGCGCAGGCGTCCGTTCGGCGAAAGCACAGGAGATGACGCCGTCGTGGACGTCCGCTCGACATCCGACGGCACATCTCTATCCGGGTGACGTGTCCACCGCCAGAGCTGGCCCTTTCTAGCAGGAATTAACTTTAGTAATGCACATATCATGCTGTAATTTCTTCTCCTTCTCAAGAATCTGAATCATAGTTTCTATTAAGTTACACGCACCAATCAGTTCACCCAAAAGCTTAAGCTTATGAGCGAAGACGAACAATTCACTTATACTTCAACGCTTTCCCTCACGTGAGCTCTCTCAGGTTTAAGACGTGGAATAGAAGTGAGCTGTAATTATTATTATTTAATTGCGTTAATTAAGTTTTGAACTCAAGACCTTTTAACTCTGATATCGTATTAAGTTGCATATCCTAACCAGTTCAAAAAAGCTTACAAGGGAAAAGGACTTTAACAGTTTTCGCTGTTCAGGGTTCTTCTCGTGTGTCTGACGGTTTTCGAGAGGATCACAGACTGCACGGTCTCATGGATGCCAGTGTACGGCGAGGCAAAGTTGGCGCTTGTACTTTACCTCTGGCATCCCAAGACACGCATAAGCAGGCACCCAAGCCTGAACATTCAACGCTGAATTCAGTGTTTATCTTCAGTACCACACCTGGCAGCCACCTCTGGTATCCCAAGACACGCGTAAGCAAGCACCCAAGCCTGAATATTCAACGCTGAATTCAGAGTTAATCTTCAGTGCCACACCTGCCAAGGCTGCTAGTAGTATGTGACACAAGTCTGGACCTGAATCATTTCCAGGGCGCGAAACACTACCAGAAACCGTTTAATTTTTGAGTGTTTATATAATTTCCGAATATTTGGATGAAAACACTCAGGGAGGTCCCGAGTGTTTCATAAAACACTCGGAATGGAAATTAAACACTCGGTAGAAATAAATTTTTCAAGTGTTTCCTATAACACTCGGAAGATTAAATATAATTCCAAGTACATAAGAATAGAAACACTCGGGAACAAAATTTTAATGCCGCGCCTCCCCCCCGCCGCGCGTTTTTTTCTCTGCTAACTCTACATCCCCACTCATCCCCAATCCCCGTAGCCGTCCCTCGTGCTCCCCCCCCCCCGCCCGGCACACCTTCCCTCCTCCTTCCGTGCCCGCCTCCTCCCTCCTCCGGCACCGCCGTCCTCCTCCTCCCTCCTCCCCGGCTCCCTCCTCCATGGCTTCTTCTCTTGGAGCTCCCTTCGCCATGGTGCGCTCTGGCGGCCAATCCCCACCGCCGCTCCGCCCGCCTCTCTCTCACTTGGCGGCTGCGATGGAGCGGATCCATGTCGCCGTCTTGTGCCAGCCGCTCTCGGTGGAGGACACGCGGAGCAGCCGTGGCGGATCGCGAACGCCATCGCGCTCTCCGTCCACCCTCCACTGCCGAGTTCGGTGAGAATTCCGTCACCCCCCGGGATTCGCTTCCGGCCGCTTGAGGCGGCGGGTTTCTTGAGGATTTGTGTTCGGTTTCGTGCTTTCGCAGACCGGTTCTTGGCGCGAGTGCCACCGTGGCGTCTCGATGCCCGCACTAAGCACATCGTTGACTCCATGAGGCGAGGATTCAACGATAACTTGTCTACCTCTGCTTGCTATTGTTGTTGGTGCGTGTCGTAGGGCAAACTAGCGGTTCAAATTCCATTTCATGTCAATCCATTGTTAGGTCCTCTTATTGTTCAGTTTTGAGCCGGTGTCTTACCAGATTCTCAAGTCTGCTTGGGTTATGGGTGTTGTAAAGCTGAACAAATAGCTAATTTCTCTTAAAAAGTTGAAGCTAACAGCGCTACAACCTATAGCTTGGCTTAAGCATTTTGGAGGCAATATTTCAAGTTCTGATTCAAAATGCATGTTAAATTTCAGTTTTCCATCATTCCTGGTATCATGTATGCTATACTGTCTTCAAGCCATATTTTCTCTAATTGAAATTGGTCCAGGCTCTCAGTATATCTGGTAGTTGTTGGGAAATTGGTTCTGGCTCTCACTATTTTATAGCACATGGACAGAGAATTCCTTGTCCGCATGTCTTCTATGGAAATTTACAATGAGGAAATTAATGATCTTCTTGTCCCAGAACATCGAAAGTTGCAGATTCATGAGAGTATTGAGGTAAACATTTCATCTTTTAATATCAAATTGGTAGCTAACACCATTTTTAAATGGTATGACTGCTCGTTTACTATTATATGTTGCTATTCTTGTTTGAAGAGAGGTATTTATGTTGCTGGTTTAAGGGAGAAATTGTTACCTGTCCTGAACAAGTTTTGGATTTCATGTCATTTGGAGAATGTAAGTTTTGTTTACTGCTTGCTAGTTCAACTTATTATGTTTAATCCTTTATAATAATTAATAGCAAAATTACAGCTCACCGTCATATTGGGGAGACAAATATGAATGTCAGGATGCTGTCACTGTTGTTGGTTACCCAATTGGAGGAGATACGATCTCAGTGACAAGTGGTGTAGTATCTAGGATAGAAATACTTTCATATGTTCATGGTTCTACAGAGCTTCTTGGATTACAGGTATTTTTTTGTTTCTAAGCTCTTTGCATGCTTTTAGTTGTCTTTATATTTTACACACTGTACACATCTTTTTCCTTTTTATTCATGGTAGTATGATTAATTATTTGGTGATGTTTGATGCTTAAGGTTCACTTTCAGATTTCAGTGTTGTTCTTGATTCAATTCAATGATGTGGGTCTTGCCTTGTGCTCATGCATGTGAAAAGGATTGGGTGGGCTGCTGTTGTTTTGTTATGAAAATAGCCAGTGCAAAATCAAATTTAATGTGTTAAATGTTTTTCTGATTAGCTATTTGTGTGTACATTTGTACAGAACCAACAGTTACTTGATCAGCTCTTTGAGCTCAAGCTTAAGGTAAAATGCATGTGTCAATCCTTTTTCTTTGGTTTTGGTTTATCTTTTAACTAGGCCCCAGGAATACTAACCAATAAGTTGTGCAGGAACAACAACTGCAAGATGTTAACAAAGACTTAAGAAGGAAGGTAATGCATAAATATGTGTGACAGAACCCTATCCTTTAATCATGTTATTTCATTCCGGTCAATTTGAGACTGAATGTATAATTTGCATACATAAATATTCGGGCAAAATGTCAGGTGAAAATGTGAGGCAGTATACGTATATACATACATGGTACAGAAACCTGACGATAAAATTTGTGAAGGACAAATAAGTACTAGCTAGTATTTCTATTCGGTTATTCCATTAAAAATTGCCAAACTATCTAGGATCTACTTTGGGAGACAAATGTGTCATGAAGACCAGTTTCTTTCTCCTAAAGAAATAACATGATACAATTAAATAATGGCCTTCCTCTTTCAAACGGTAGTTTGAATCCCATATATATAGTTTGTGCTTGATACTGATTCACCAATAATGCTTAAAAAGATGAAACTCTATTTCAAGGCAAATGGAAACTCTCGGAAGTATTTTTATTGGTTTCCTTCTATGCTCAATGGAAGTGTGCTATCTTCTCAACTTTCATGTATTTTATTGTACCAGATACAAGAAACGAGTGGAGAAAATGTGCTGCATATGTCTTGTCAGGATGTCGGGCCTAGTGGGTCTAGCGGCCATGCTAATGAAGCTAACCAAGAACTTCTTCACCCTGCAGTTTGTGATCCTTCCCTGTATGTATGGTAACTTTGTTTACTTCAATTAATACAAGTTATATTCTAGTACTGTTTGACAATGCAAATCAATATTTGTTACTTATTTAATATGAACCATGTTTTATTTTCAATATATATGATATGGACAAAAAGAGAATATTTGTTACTTGATTTACTGTTGTTTTGCAATGCTTACACCTGTCAAATCCAATGTGTGTAGTCTAGGCAAGGAGCTTGTTACCAGTGCCACAGTCGTGAGCCCGAGGAGCTTCTACTGAGCTGCCATGTCTGCCGGTCGCAATGGGTACACTCATACTGCCTTGATCCTCCACTAATTAACTACGTGGACGTGCATACATTGCAGAGATCTACGGATGCTGTACCAGCGCTATCGCTAGTCTGAGTTCTGAAAATTCATGTCGTCTTGATTCTTGTTTGTGTCATTCCTTAGCATCAGTACGCTGCTAGAGATTCTTGAGGGCAGTTGCATTCGAAGGCATGTTGACGGAGCTGATCATTTGCTTCAGGTCTTCTTATCTGGTGACACTGGGAAGTGAGAACTGACAGTATATGTGAATGTTGTATTACTCAGATATCGGGTATATATATGTGAACGTTGTATTGTGAACTCGAATATTATGTCAATGTTGTTATCGAATCTATATATGTAATGATTTGTGCATTGGCGATACCTTGTGGTGGAATATGAATTATATGAAATGCACATTATATGTATAAAATTGAGTTGTATTCGATGGAAAGCATGTTTCCAGTGTGGCTAACAACCAATTTCCCGAGTGTTATTCGTTCAAATACACTCGGGAAAATCACGGATCTGCATGTGCACTGGGTTGCCATGCGGTTAGATTTCCCGAGTGTAGTTAATATACACTCGGGACAATTTTTCAACTTTCGAGAGTGTCAATCTGAACACTCAGGAAAGTTATTTTTCCCGAGTGTAAATCTCGGAACACTCGGAAAACCAGTTATTTCCCCAACTAAATTATCCCGAATGGTTTTGGCCGTTGGGAATTAATTGCCCGAGTGTTTTGGGGACTTTCCCGAGTGTTTCGGGCACTCGAGAAAATACCGGATTCTGGTAGTGAAACACGTATATGACAGCTACCTCCAGCCGCTGCTGGCGAGGCACGAGTAGGGGTGAAAACGGATCGGATAGTTTTCGACTGATTCGGACGAAAACAGATTCAGATTGTCCCAGATCAGATTTTTCTCGGATAATTTTCAGATCGGAAACAGGTTCATATTTTTTTTGTCGGAAACGGAAACGAATACGGTAGGCATGATATCCGACGGAAACGAATACGATATGGATTATCCGGATAAGTATAATCCGGATATCCGGAATTTCACAACAGCTTAGGACCCAGCCCAACCACTGCCCATGCCCAGCCTGGCCCACTTAGAGTCTTAGACACATAGGGCTCCTTCTTCAATTCAATCAGTTATTCCACAGTTAACTTCCACAGACAAGGCGCGTATGGCACTCCAGCTACTCGATCCCCGCGCACGCCCGTCATAGCTTTAGGCGCCTCGCCTCGCCGTCGGCCGCCTCGCCCGCCTCACGGTCATCTCCCGTCCCGTCGGCTCCCCACGCATTGCCGCCTTCGTCGCCGCCCTCGCCCGCCTCGCCACGGCAATGCTGGTGCGTCGGAGGAAGGAGAGAGAGTGGAGGAGTCGAGGCGGGCTTCTTCCCGACGACGACGGAGGAGTCGTTCTTGAGGTCAGCGCTTAGGCGAGAGGTGGAGGAAGTCGCTCGACGCAGAGCTTGGCGGCGGCGAAAGTCGACGGGTTAGGAGGAAGGAGGCGGATCTTTGCGGGCGGTGGTGAGGGCCAGACTTCATGGTTGGGAAGGCTGCTCGGGGAGGAGGGTCACCGTCATGAGGCGAAGTGAGAAGAATGGGGGGAAAGAAAGGATAAGGAAGAAGAACTTGGTTGGAAAGGATAGGGTGGAGAGAGAAAAGAGATTAGGGGGAAAAGGAGAGAGATTAAGAAAGAAATTAGGAAAAAGGATTAGGGAAGAAATGAAAAATTAGGCAATTACGTAAATTTTAGTAAAGATTAATCGTAATAGATCTAGTAGTAGAATAAGCACCGATATTAATAAATATCAACACTGTGTAATTATTGGACCAAAGTACCAAACATATGTATAAGCCGCGTACGATTAAATGACATGCAATTTAAGGGGGTTTTATGTTTCGAAAAAATATCCGTGGCCGTATTCGTTTCGATTCGTATTCGCTCCGTATTCGTATTCAATATTATTCGCATCTGTATTTGTATCCGGGGTATCCGTATCCGTATCCGCATCCAGAAAAAAAAATAAAAACAAATATAACAGAGCCACTATACATCTGTATTCAATCCGTTTTCACCCCTACTGCTGGAGCTAAGGGCCATGGCCAAGGACGTGATGGCGTCGCATCTCAAGGTGGCCGTGGCCTTCGGGCAGACGTCGTTCCTGGAGATCGTCCGCTGCGTTTCGTCGCAGCTGCGGGCCGCGAGAGGCCGCGCAGGCCAGGCACAGTGATCATCTGCAGATTACTGTTCACATCGCCGAATTTTGGAATCTAAAAGCAGTGGTCGACTAGTACTGCTAATTGGAGCTTAGTTTGCAAGAATTGCTTGCCCTTGGGCCTTGGCTGAGTATGAGCACGCTTGGCTCGTCTGTTTAGCGTTTACTCCCAGTCTTCACGTAGCAACTACAAGACTGAAAGCACATCGCAGTTGATGTTTACTTGGTAAAAATTTACAAAAGAAACAACAGTTGCTTCAGGTTTTATCCTTAGGAACGCGGAAACGGTTTTTTTTTCTTCTTCCATAACACGCAAAAGACTTGTGCGACGTTGCATTAATAGGAGAAGAGAAAGTACAACCGTTCTACTACAATATGGGGAGAGCATTTAGGGCACCCACCAAATCAAAATAAAAAACACCAAAAACATGAAGGAAATACAACCAAATCTCAACCTGTTCTAGGCTAAGGGAGTCAGCAAGGCAGGCATGAAGCACCAACTATACACCACAACACTCCTTGACGGATAGTCTCCAAAACTTCCTGAGTAGAGCTGTACTTTATGCTGAAAACATGTGCATTCCTTTCCTTCCATAACAACTAAATCATCAAAATGACCAAAGTATCAAATCACTGCTTCCGGTTTTTTGAGATAGCACTCCCGGCTAGGGAAAAAATTCCCGGCCGGTTACCGGCCGGGGTCCGGAATCCAAAATCTCGACCGGTTTTTCCGGGTTTTGTAAGTTCAAATTTTAAATTTCGAATTTGACTGGTTTTTAAGCAAATTCAAACGAAATTCAACCAGATTTTTCTTAGAAAAACCAGTAATCGGTCGGTTACCATTCCCGTGGCTGGCCAGGAAGCAGCCTAGTTCCGGTTCTTGCTTCCTTGCTCCCAGCCATAGTCCACCGTTCTTCCATTTGAGCTGAATCACTTGGCATAGGAGCTTCATGATTCGTAGAAGATAAAATAGCATACCAAACTTATCTGGCTACTACACAGTTGAATAGAAGATGATGTACCGTCTCCTGGTCATGCTCACACATGACACAGCATTCAGGATGTGACAATCCCCTACGCATTGATGTGGTCGCTTGACGCTGATGCATCACGGTAATGCATACCGTGCCCGTGCTGTCTGGAAGTTCTCGTCAGCGGATAGGATCAGCGAAACAAGAACAGCAATGTGTTGACTTCATTTTTTAGATAATCGAAGAGAAAATCTCTTTCTTGATCTCTGTATCAAAGATACATATATGCTAATTTATTAAAAAGTTTAAAGTAACAAAAAGCCAAAACTTTGAATAGTGACTTGAAGTCTTACAACCAAAGGACGACTGTAAACTGTGTTGACTTCATATAGCAGTAGAACTGTTGAAATATCGTGACCATCCATAATTCCATGTAGATAGCTAGCTAAATATGCATTTGACACTTGAAAGTGAAGGTGAAATAAGTCTGGACCCGGTGAGTTCAGAGGTAGCTGTTTGCCTGTATCGTCAGTTCTTATCAGTATAAGACAGAGTAGAATTCTCTGGTCAAGGTGGTGATGTGCCGTGACATTTAAGAGACGCGGAATAGCTGGCTAGAAGCTTGCAACGCGCCAACGCCAATTAAACCGCACCAAACTCGTCTTAACGGGATCAAATCCCATCGCAATGTTCAGGTGGGGATGGGGGAAATGGTCAAGAACTAGTCATGAGCCTGAACTGTCAATATGTATTTTTGGTTAAGTAGTTAGTGGAGTCAACGTCCTTTTGCGTCACCTGTCGCAACAGATTGTTCTTCCCATATGGTACGCTCCTCTCCGATCTAGATCGACTGGTACGTCTCTCCAAACACATTCAATGCATTCAGATGTGTTCATGTAAGGTTTACATGTCAATCACAGCTCACTAGCATTATGTTCCAATTTACTTCATATTGACCTTGATTTGCGTGGCTGCAGCGACCAGAGCAAGGGGACGAAAGCCGGCAGAAAGATCAGGAGGAGAGTCGCAAGTCGAGATGACGAGAACGGCAGCGAGGACGAACTGACTTGGACGTCTACTTCGCACTTGATCCATCGTGTAGTTTGATCAAAATTGTGACGCATTGCGTGTTCAAAAGTTCACCGATCTGACTGAAGCCGTGGAAATCGCAGGGGCTAGCATGCGACGTGCTAATGTGAACAAAATTAATCATTTCTTTTCTGAACTAGAGCATGGTTAGTCATTGTACTACAAACAAACTTTTTCAACGTTACCATTGAGGTATTGCGAATTGCGATTATCAGCTTACATGAGCTAGCCAGAAATGCCAGTTGATCAAGCACCACCTCGGTTACCAACATATGTTTAGACACCGTTGCCATTTCTGATGTCGTTTTAACTCCACGCACACGCGCATACCGTTTAATAATCAGTTCAACACTGCACAGGATCTGCGTCGAGGGTCCATGGTTGCCATGGTTGGGGAAGAATCTCCCACCCCCAGAATTGCCATGGCATCTCCAACATCTCAAGGCTTCCACGTCCGTACCTAGCTGCGTGACTTTGTCTATACTTTTCCTTTGGCTCGTGGAATCCAGATCATCGCTGATCGGCACAGGGTTCAGAGACCAAACAAAAAAGTCTCACCAAACAGCACGTCGTTAGGCCAGTCGCGTCCCCGTCAAGACCTGGACCGGCACGGCCTGACAGCCGGGTCCCACGTACATTCGTGGCCTTGAATCGAACGGGATCTCTTCTCCTTTCAATCGTTCCGTCCAGTGTGTTGAACGATGCGACCTGTTCAGAGGCGTCAGCATCGTCGTCCTCTCCGAGGAGGTTAGAGTACAGCAAAACAAGCGTCTGCAACCTTTTCTCTGCCATTCTAGTTCACTCCGATCATGATTTTTTTGGAGTGCAATCCATTCCTGATTGGAAGTCAATTCGGCCAACATATTGTGGGCGGCTTCCTTTGACCTTGCTCCACTTAGGTCCGGTTACCTCTCCACTAGCAAAACCGTTTCTAGGACTGCTTATTGTGGTGTTTATTCTTGACCAACTTCTTTCAATATCTCAAAGAGTACCATTTTTTTGGTTCTTTCTTCCAAGTATCAAATATCCGACTTGGACTCTGTTGGGATTTCCCAAAAGAAAACTCACGTGGTTGAGGCAATTTTCATAATCGTATTTCTCTCTTTTAACCCATCTTAACAATCTGATCAAATAGACTTTATATAGCCACACATGCACACAGTACTAGCACACATGCAGGCCACTTCTGCCACTAACACACGCATGCATGCACTACACCACTACTCCATAACTGTCACTAGTTCAATCCACTACTCTACGAGACTCGGACGATGAAGTCTGGATTAACTTCAACATTCACCTCCCTAATCCTGACTTCATCACCCAATGCTCCTAACATATCTTCACGGAGTTTTGCCGCCTTCTTACTGACTATGCCGCCGGTGACACAACTTGCCGGTGTCTTTTGCTTCTACCTCAACTCCGATTGTCTTTCGCCGGTAACACAATTAGACGACGACGGAGACTCTCATTAGAGCTTACACACATGAGAACTTGGACACACCTACAAGAACTCATGCGCACACACATGCATCATGCACTAACTCACCTACATGCATGACCATGACACAATTATACGCACGTATGTAACACACCTCCTACATGCATACAAAGAAATAAATAACACATGCAACACTCCTACTATGCTATACACACAAACAACTTTGCCGATGCCGCCGCCGCTTTAGACATCGCTGTGTCCGCGACGTCTTACACCATGACGCTGCTGATGGTGGAAGAATGTCGTTCGCCACCGACACCGCTCGCGCCTTGCAGCCGAAGCTGCTACACTCGCACCTATGCTCCCGTGGCGCGGCCCACCCCGCGCCTTGCGCTGTGTCCCGCTTGCTGCCACGCCACCGGCGCCGCGCCGTGCCCTGCCGCCAGCGCCACCGGTTAGGCACTCTTCTCACATTGAACCTCGCTCTGATACCAAATGTTGGAATTTCCCAGGAGAAAACTCACATGGTTAGGGCAATTTTAAGAATCGTATTTCTCTCTTTTAACCCACCTTAACAATTTGATCAAATAGGCTTTATATAGCTATACATGCACACAGTACTAGCACACATACAAACCACTTCTGCCACTAACACACGCGTACATGCACTACACCACTATTCCATAACTGCCATTAGTTCAATCCACTGCTCCACGGGACTCGGACGATGAAGTTTGGATTAACTCGAACAGACTCTTGGAGCATATAACTCCTGCAATAGTTGAAGAAATATCTAGATCATTGAAATAGATTCGTCCGTGATATTTAATATTTTCTGGGACCAACACCAGTACGCAACAAACCATGCTCCCTATGCAAATGACAGCAAATGTCGTTAAAGAAACGTAGAAAGATTGAGGATCACTGGCCTCTAAGTTTCTTCGCCATTGCCAAGCCCACTACAATCTCTGTTCATCATCAAAACTTTTGACCAACAATGCCACCGTGTATGGTTGCTTCGTCAGCTCATACGATTGGTTCAATATTCTACCTATGGTTAGGTACAGCAATCTTGAAACGAACGCCATATAGAACGGTGAGAACAAGTACACGGTTGTAAATAATAGAGAAAACTGTACCGTAGCGGTCTCTGTATTTGTAAACTTGTATGTTACTTTATCAGCCTTTTGAATTTGTCTTCGTTTGCACTGTAAGTCTATTTAGCTGTTTGCTAATAGAAAATGTTGAGCTGGCAAATCACAGTGGCAGAGCAGGGGCACAATACTTCTCTCTCTCAAGGCCAACTTAGAGGAGGCAAGGGCGAGAACGGCAGCAAGCTACGACGGTGGAGCTCCGGGAAAGATGTGAGCACGGTGCGTTCCCGAACCTGAAGAATCCATTTTTATCAACGTGAGGTGACTGGGACGATAAACACGACCAGAACGGGGCGGCGACGAGTCCACCAGACTTGGAGGGGATGAAGTCGACGGCATCACATCCGACGTACTTCGCTTTAACGCAAGTTCAGGGAGCTAAGTGATACAACCTCGCAAGTTCAGGGGCTGAGAAAGTAAAATGTAAGTTCAGAAAGCTAAGTGGCACAACCTCGCAAGTTCAGAGACCTACATTGCAATTTTATCTAAATAATACGTACATAGAAAAATAGGAACGAGAGGCATGAATTTTACGTGAAAAACCTTTTCGGGAAAAATAATAGGCGCATGAAGGCAATATCACTATATGCCTGCTCTTCCTATGGACTACAGGGATATAATTATAGTGTTACATGAAACACTCTGTAGAAGTAGAACTATGAGTTGGAGTGGAAAGCTTAATTCGTAACACACTCAAACTCAACAATCTTCACCTTGAGACGAATTCCACCTATAGCAAAAACAAAACATGATTTCCTCGAAATTGATTAGCATGAACACCTTGTGCGACAAACATCCATATGACTACTGAATGATACCAACTAAGTCTGAGAAAAGCTCAAACTTAATAGTAGGAACTAGCTTTGTCATCATATCAGCTGGATTATCATGAATACTTATCTTGCTGACTTTAATGTCACCTTGAGCAATAACACCTCGAATCTAATGGTATCTAATGTCAATGTGCTTCGTTTTCTCATGAAACATCTGATCCTTCGTAAGGCAAATAGCGCTTTATCTATCGCAGAATGTTGTAGTGCAAGACATATTTCCACAAAAGCTCAGTAAACAAACGTCTTAGCTAACGACTTATTTTCATGCTTCAGAAATAGCCATATAATTTGCTTCTGTAGTGGACAAGACAACAGTAGCTTGCAGGTTTGCTTTCCAACTAACGACACATCCTCCAAGAGTGAATACATAACTAGTAAGAGATCTTCTTTTATCCAAATCTCTAACAAAATCTGAGTCCAAATAACCAACGATTCCATCTTCAATCTTCCCAAACGGTAAACAAGCACCAGATGTACCCCGCAAGTATATGAAAATCTATTGAACTGTTTTTCAATACTTTTTGCTAGGATTAGCCATGTATCTACTAACAACACTCGATGATCGAGATAAATCAGGGCGAGAACGTATCATGACATACATAGGTAAATCAACTGCACTGGCATATGAAACTCTAGAAATATACTCAACTTCATCATCTCACTGTGGACATGATGCAGAAGAAAGTTTGAAATGTGCAGCTAATGGAGTATTCACCAGTTTGGCCTTATGCATGTTGAAACAATGAAGAATTTTATCAATATAGCCTTTCCGACTTAGCTATAATTTTTCAAACCGTCTATCTTTGGTAATTAACATACTGAGAATCTTATTTGTTGCACCGAGATCCTTCATCTCAAATTCACTACTCAATTGTGTCTTCAACTTTGAAATTCATGCTTTGTCTTTTGCAGCAATCAATGTATCATCAACATATAGGAGCAAATAAATAGTTGAGTCATTAACAGTCTTCAAATAAATACACCAATTATAATCGGATCTATTGAAATCCTGAGAAATCATAAATGAGTCAAATCTCTTTTACCATTGTCTGGGTGATTATTTCAGGCCATAAAAAGATTTCTTCAACTTGCAAGCGTAATTATCTTTTCTCGGAAAGACAAAACATTTTGGTTACCCATATAAATATTTTCCTCCAATTCCTCATGTAAGAACGCAGTTTTCACGTCCAATTGTTTAAGCTCATAACCATGCATAGCAAGTATGCTGAGTAAAGTACGAATGGAATTGTGCTTCACAACTGGGGAAAATATATTTGTGAAATCAATACCTAGAATTTAGTTGTATCCTTTGACAATGAGCCTTGCCTTGTACCTAACATCTTCGGTTGGTGAAATGTCTTCTTTCTTCTTGAAGATCTATTTACAGCGAGTAGCCTTCTTATCAATTGGCAACTTGACTAGTTCTCAAGTGTCATTTTTCTTAAGAGATTGCATCTCATTATGCATGACAGCCATCCATTTCTCTGAATCACCTGAAGAGATATGCTTTGAATAAGTGGAAGGTTCTACAATGCATTCGATTTCTTCCACCACATTCAAAGCTTAAGCAACAACATTAGCTTTTGCAATCAATCTCTTGGGAGGTTGAATATTCCTTTTAGGTCTGTCGGCTACAATGAAACATTGTGGTGGTTGAAAGACAACATGAACATCCTGTATGTTTTCCTTTTCGACTTCTGGTATAGATCCTGAATCAATAAGATGCTCCACCTGCACGCTTGATTTATGCAGCTTCTCAACGGGAACATGAGTAGTTGGTTTATCATGCAACATAGCAGATTTATCAAAAGTGACACTTATGCTAATAACTATCTTTCTAGTTTCAGAATTCCACAATTTATATCATTTTACACCAAATTTATAACCAAGAAAAATACAGTTAGCGGCTCTAGGCTCCAATTTACCATTGTTAACATGAGCATAAGCAGGACAACCAAGTATTCTCAAATTTGGAAAATCTGTTAGAGAATCAGACCATACCTCAATTGGAGTCTTCTTATCAATTGTCAGGTTGGGTAACCAATTGATCAAACAACATGCAACAAACCTTATCCATAATGGTTATGTTCATGTATTCGGCCACACCATTTTGCTGAGAAGTACCTGGGACAGTGTAATGTCTCACAATACCCTCTGATTTGCATAAAGCTTCAAATTCTTCAGAACAGGACTCCAAACCATTATCAATATGTGGCTTCTTGACATGCTTAATAGTTTGCTTTTTGGTCATAATCTCCCACTGCTTGAATGTCTTGAACACATCCAATTTTTGCTTCATGAAATATAACCAAACTCTTCTTGAATAATCATCAATGATGGTTGACATATAGCCATCACCTCCAAGGAATGGAACATGATATTCTCCCCACAAATTAGAGTGAACATAATCCAATATGCCTTTTGCAAAGTAATTTGTTGTGCTGAACTTCACCCACTTTTGCTTGCCGAAGACACAATGTTCACAAAACTTCAGCTTGTTGATGCTTTCATCATAAAAGGAGTCATCTTTTGCATAACTCCATCATGCCAATTTGACTCATATGCCCTAGACGCATATGTGAAAGATTAGTAGCATCAGAATTGAATGATTTATTGAAGGCAACAATAACATTACCTAAAATTGTTAATTTTTAAAAAATAACTATTTTTTACTCCGAAATACAGTAATATATCTGCTTTTTTATTTTACAAAAATAATCATCACTCGCCCAACCATTAGGCGACAAATGTACAAGTCACCCAGCGGTTGAGCGACTTGTACTAGTTGCTCAACGGTTGGGCGACTATCACAAGTCGCTCAACCGCTGGGCGATTTAAAATAATAATATTATTATTATTTTATTAATCCGATGAAAATGATTGTGGGGGAATAAATGGCAATTTTTGTAGGTAATACATTTAGCAAATATTGTTTGTAGGTTGTTTTTTTTTTTGGAAATAAAAGGGTGGTGACAAGGTTGGTTGATCTATTTGTGATTTTCGTAGATTCTCAAGGGTACGAAATCTGTTAGACTCGCAATAACATTTTGTGATCGTCGTATGTTATTGTAGTGCGGCAATTTTCTGAAGAAGTTTGTGAGGATGATTGAGGTAGCAATGAGTCATAAGTTAGAAGGCAAGTGATATTGCTGTGTGCCAGAGAATTCATACACGGTGGAAAACTTAGGAGAAATGGTGCAACGATAACAACATGATAGTTGATCCGACAAGGGGGTTACATGGCACGTAGGCTAATGAACACTAGTGACTTATCGACTAGCACATGTATTGATTGATGACTATGTTTCACCGGTCATGGATATAGGGATATCGAATCAATAATGTGAACACATGTTAGAGAACATGTGTTGGATTGACCCACCTTGAGACACTATTGAGATTATTATGATTTTATATGTCATTAGTTGGTCTCAAGCAATGATGATGTATAATCCTTAGACCTGATATTAGCATGATTTCCTACATGTGTAATAGCACACTTAGGGGTAGCCAAACGCTACTCTATAACTGGGTAGTTATAAAGGTAGCTTTCAGGTATGTTATGAAACATGTGGAGGGATGTGACTAGTCGGATGTGAGATTTGCCACTCCTAACATAACAGGAGAGATATCCTTGGGCCCCTCGATGTGGTCGGATAAGAAAGTACATGACCATGCCACTAGTGGTCAAAGAGTCGATCACATAAAGTTATCCGTCACTTGATCGAGAAAGTATTGAACAGTTTATGGATAACAAAATATCTCACCTGAAGTTCAACCAGATATCGTGAGGCAAAGGAAGAATACATAAGCAGGTCATTCAGTTCAACCATATATGGACTGGTCGTATGGAGATACGAGTTGGTCATAGACTAGTTGAACATAATCACTAAGTGGTCGTAAACTGGTCGTAAGGAGTTATGAACTTATCGTGACTAAATGTGAGTTGGTCGTATAAAGATACGAGCTGGTCATGAGTGATAAGGACCTGATCCTACATCATATTGCATTAAGGTTTGTCCGATATAATTTATGTGTATTCGGGAATCATTATGTCTTGCTACGAACCGTTAACGACTCGTAGTCGGAAAGGTGTTTCCGAGTCACAACCGATTACGCATGAACCTACAGTGTCACACATTAGCGGGTTGAAACAAACGAGTTCAGATAGAATCCGTTATGGGTTCTATACAAGGCGATGCATGAGGTTGTTGAGTATAGACGGAGAACATGAGTTGCTCCACCGAAACTCTAGCTGTCATCTTCTCGAATACCCTACTGTGCGAGTTGGTGCTAGCACATCGGCGTACGATGTTTCTTCCCTGAATGTATGGATACCGTAGATATGCTGCTGTGGTTGCTGTTGTGCTGATCGAGGACTATCCTCAACCTAAACAAGGAGCGCGATTAGTTGCTGAAGGAGACGATCGGCATCAAAGATGCTAGACGATCGACTGCGACCACTACAGTGACACACTCAACGTTGGATCAGGTTGTCCAACTTTTCTTCTGCTGCACTGCGCGCCTTGTGGTAACGATTTATGATATCTTACTTGCATGGCTTCTTGGTTTACGTGGTAGAATTTTTAAATTATCAGCTAGTGTAGCCTATCCATATCCCTTCACCTCCCGCTCTCCCCCGCTCTCTTTCCCTCTATAGACTGACAATGATAGGGTGTCGCAGTGGCACAACTGCTTCCACAATCTCCTTTTTTCCTCCTAGCGTTGCCCTCCTTGAACGAATGGGTTGGACGAGCGGGATCCGAGGATTGAGAGATGGGATCTAAGTGAGAACCAATCGGGAAAAGGAGGGTACTCCCATGGTACGTGCGGTCGCTGGTCCTTCACAGGAAAAAAAAAAGCTCCTGCAGATTTAGCTGTAGGAGTCGTGTTAACATTAGCGAAACTGGTGGCGAAACGATGTAGATTTTTTTAAAAAATAATATTACTTTAAAAGATAATTACAAAAATAAATAGTTGCCCCAAAAATTACAAGAATGGCTCCCTGTCACCAGTTCCTGTCACCATTTGAACTGGCGACAAGTAGCTGTCGCCAGTTGACTGGCGATAGGGAGCTGAAACCCTAAACTGGTTGGTCGGTTTGTGATTTTCATAGATTTTCAAAGGTACAAAATCTGTTAGACTCGCAATAACATTTTGTGATCGTCGTATGTTGTTCTAGTGCGGTGAATTTCTGAAGAATTTTGCGAGAACGATTGAGGTATCAATGATTCGTAAGTAGGAAGGTAAGTGAAACTACGATGCGCTAGAGAATTCACACATGGTGGAGAACTTTCGGAGAAATGACCTCTTGCATAACATTACTCATGTACATGCGCTGCATATTATGTAAGGAAACAAATGTGAATTTGCCATTACTATCAAAACCACGACAAATCACACTGATATTACATAACATTCAGCAAAATATCATAACACTTAGTTTATATCAAAACTACGACAAATCACACTGATACTACATAACATTCAGTAAAACGTCATAACACTTATTTTTTTTCAAATGAAAATGATAATTCAGAACATTGGCAATAACATATTACAACTATCCGTGTTTTCAAGTGGCCGCGACCTCAACGTCCCCCATGTGGACTGCCTTGAGTCGGGCGACCAGGTGAGATCCCCGCAGCGACGTCTGGAGTGGCGATGTCTCCTTCATCATGAGGATTTCTTGTGGGGCATTTCTTGAAAGTGTGCCCAGACTCCCTGCAAATGGAGCACTTCTTCATACGATGTTCGGCTTCTACTTCGTCTATGTAGTTCCTGATGCGCCGTACATGTCGCCGACCGACCTTTCCCTTGAGCCTATCAATTTTCATGGCCTAGATTAGTTGCTCCCAGGTCGGATAGCTAGTGAAATGGCCAACCACGGCGTAACCATACATCTCTCCCCTCCAGGTTTGTATCACTGCCTCCTTGGTGAAATAGTCAGAGAGGTACTGGCCAGGATGCTGCGCAACTGTCGAACATGCGGCCATGACATGGGAGCAAGGCCTATGTAGAAGAAGGGGCTTGCTGCAAGTGTATATGCAACTACCACGGCGTACCGTGCACTCGTGGGTGACCCTCTCGCGGTTCGTCCCGCGATGTCCTTTATCCCTGCACATTATCTCGAAGCGAAGCTCCCTTGTGTCCATCTTGAATGCCCAGTACATCTCACCCTTCTTGCTCTTCTTCTCCATGTACTTGGTGACCATGGCGGAGTAGAGTACTCTGTCATTTGCCATGGTGAGCGACGCGTTGTTGCTTCTGTCAACAAAGTAGTTCGTCGTACCACGAAAAATTGCCTCCACAATACCAACCAAAGGGGGGCACCTTGAGCCACGCATGACCTAGTTGTACACCTCGACTAGATTGGTTGTCATGACACTATATCGAGCACCATCCCTGTTATGTAGCAGTGACCACTTCTTTTTAGGCTTGTGATCAATCCAGTCCGAGAAGCATTTCACCTGCGCCTCAGTCCTCCTCGCCAATTTGGGAGCATCTGTGGATAGCTGTGGCAATGCTTGGGGCTGGTCGGGCAGGGGCACCCTTTTCACTTGCCTCCTTCATGCGTCTTGGTCCGTTCATCCGAGCCTCGAGTGAGTGCTTCAACTCTTGGTTACGGGTTGCTTGCACAACCGCTTGAACAGGTTCATCAAGTCCTTGTTGTGGAACTGTTTGTAGAAGTTTGCACCCAAGTGCCTCATGCACCTCCTGCTCTGCAAATTCATCCACGGAAGTGTACGTTCTCTCCTTGTTGTAGCTGAGTTATTGCACTCAGCAGGCCCGCATGCCGATCATGTATGAGGCATACGTTTGGACGGCCCTGTACAACTGGAATCCTCAAATTCTCTAGGAACCACAACCAGCTGTCTGTGTTCTCGCTTTCAACGAAAGCGAATGCCACGGGAAGAATTTGATTATTCCCATCCGTCGCTATTGCAGTCAGTATCTGGCCCTTGTACCTTCCAGTCAAGAATGTACCATTGACGCACAAGATAGGACGATAGTACCAGAATGCATTGCTGCATGGACCAAAGGCAAAGAATGCTCGCTGTAGTACCTTCTTATTGGCCCACTTCTAATGTGTGGCATCTTGAATGTCAACATGAGTACTGGGATTCCTGTCTTGTATGATTCGGAGTAGCCCGGGGAGGTTGTGGTAGGAATCCTCGAACGTACCAATCCTTGATTCCAATGCTTTCTGTTTTGCCCTCCACGCCTTGGCATAGCTGATTGTGTACTGGAACCTTGCCTCAATCGCCCGAATGATGTACCGTGGCTCAGAATCTAGATTATCCACGATCTCACCATACATAAGGTTAGCGATGAAGCCTAATGACAGGTTCATGTGAGACTGCACTGACACAGCGATGAGACATGTGTGAGGGACGACTATAGAGCACTTTTAGTAGGTGTCCCACTTAGGCTTAAATGTGTGCACTTGAAGGGTATCCCTCTATGTCGCACCTCACGTCATAGGATCTTGGGATAGACTTGACGACTCTGAATGTGCGCCACACCGATAAGGCCTAGAATTTGACCGCATGCTGCACGGCCTCATTGTATTTGAACATAGCTCCTTGCCTAACCTCGCTCTGGCCGTACTCCCACGGCACACGAGAGCTTTCGTTAACGAGAAGTTGTCGAACTGGTATGTGTTCCACTCGGATAGAACCGCCTGCTAGTCCACTTCATCCTCGTGGTCGGAACCTTCATCTTGTGACAATGCTATGTAGTCCCAGTCTTCGAGATCCATCATTTGCACTACGGCTTTCACCTCCTCACCCTCGTCAGCAAGACCACTAGCTTGCCTGACCGATGGAGCTACTTCCGCAGGTTCTTCATCGACAGCATCAGCAACTCTGGGAGCTTCAGCCATTGTGTGCGTCGCACTGTGGCTGGAGTCCCTAACTTCTTCGGTGTCAGCACCCCCTTCTTGTTTAGCTGCGGGTGGAGGGGTGGGCTTGGCGTATGTCTGGGCCAGAAGTACCAAATTCCACCCTCCCTCCCTCGCCATGCATACATATGACTGCCATAAATTTGTTCCCTTCAGCTGCACTAACTCCCAATATGTGGGCTGTGCTGCCCCGGGGGCAAGGCAACTCAAAGTCAGATCGTACACATCACGATCCACTTGGAATATGTGGAACAAGCACCGCATCACAGCGCTCCATGTACGCTGGCCTGGTCTTGCTAGGGGCACGGTCGTCGATTGGAAATAACGTAAATCAATCCCCTCGGGACCCTCCATAATAGTCCCTTGACCGTAGTAACTATTGAAATTGGCGACGTCGAACATATTTGACACACTGCACCATAAAGAACATTTTCACGATTAACCACATATCTAAAACTAGACTACCCACCGAAAAGTATTATGTAAAGCATATTGCACTACGTAACCGTACATCTAAAACTATGTAATTCATTCGGTTAAAAAAAAAATTACCCGACAGGTGGAAAACCGGATGGGCAGCGCTTCGCTAGCTTCTCTCATCCCCTCTACTCCTCTCTCTTCCCTCCTCTTTTTCTGAATAAAAGTGAGTCATGTGTTGAATTTTAGGGTTTGAAGGGTTTCTATAGGGTCACGCTTCCCTGTCGCCATTTGGACTAGCGACAGCTACATGTCGCCATTTGGACTGGCGGCAGCTATCTGTCGCCATTTGGACTGGCGGCAGCTATCTGTCGCCATTTCAACTAGCAACAGGGAGATGTCACCAGACCCTAGACTGGTTGGTGTGTTTATGATTTTCGTAGATTAGGAACGATACAAATATGTTAGACTCGCAATAGCATTTTGTGATCGTCGTATGTTGTTGTATTGCGGTGAATTTATAAAGAATTTTGTGAGGACAATTGAGGTATTAATGATTCGTAAGTAGGAAGGTAAGTCATATTGTGTTGCGCTAGAGAATTCACACACAGTGCACAATTTTGAACAAATAGCGCAACGATAACAGCACGACAGTTGATCCGACAAGAGGGGTTACATGGCACGCATGCTAACGAACCAAGGATGGTACATGCATACCTTTAGGGAATTAGAAATACATGGGACATATGGACGAAGAGGGTCGGACTACTACGTGGACTAGGGCCATTTGCCCTTCCTTGTGAGCTCGGTGTTGTACTCCTCGCCGGCCGCCTTAGCCTCGGCCACTATTTCCCTCCTTTTCTCGTGCTCCCTCTCGTGAGCCTCGTGCTTCCTGTGTCTGCAAGCTTCGAGATGGGCATGCGTCTCCCGCCGGATACGCTGGTTGTGTTCTTCGGTGCGGCCCTCCTCCTCCCTCCTCTCGCGATCCCTATTGGCATCCTACTCCTCGCAGTCGAGAGTTCACTGGTCGTGTGGGTAGATCTCTAGGTCGATCCACTTGGGGTAGCCACATAGAAGATCCAGGGACTACGGGTAGACGGGAGAGGTTGTTAGTACAAACTTTGAAAGAGAAATGGTAGGGGATCATACTGCTACATGTCCTTACCGGTTGCCGATAGCGACTCGTGTCCCAATGGCGGTTGGGATAGTCGCAGGAGTAGTTCGTGTAAGCCCAGTAACGCATGCCCAAGCTGAGCCAGTGCTTAGACTTGAAGAACTTGCATCGTCCCTACACCAACAGAGGGGAGGCGTCTCCCTCTCGGGCGGGTGTTGTGGCGAATGCTCGGTTGGGATGATCTGGTAGGGGTTGCTGCTACGGGGGACGGTGTTATTGCGGGGAGGTGGCCTCCTGGCACACTCTCTTTGTTCTTCCTGGGCCACATACTCCTTTTGCAGTTCGCGGATCTCCTCCAAGTGCTTCTCCATCTGAGTGAGATTGTGTTAAAGTCTGGATGCAAGAGAACCCGACGTGTTTGGGGTAGTACTTATATGCCGAGCTGACGCTACGTACGCAGCTGAATTGTAATTTGGTTGAAGGAAAATTGCGTCCGCGAGGCAACGGCCCTGACTCGTTGGGTCACGTCTCTACGCAAAGCTGACTCGTCGGGTCACGTCACTGCGTAAAGCTGACTCGTTGGGTCACGTCGCTGCACAAAGCTAACTTGCCGGGTGTGGGGTGTCCAGATGTAGAATCTCTCACATGGTTGCAGTTTGCACGCAAAAAAGAGTTATCGAAATACGAAACTAGCATAATAATAGTTGTACATAAATTAATATTTACATGGTATGACTCATATTCTGAGGAACAAATATCTACTAGCGGCCCCTCTTGGGGCCCTGAGCCAAGTCGCAACCCAACATGACATCTTGTCTAACCAGGAGCCTGTGTCGCGTACTGCCTTCCTAGTGTACATGTGGATGGCAAGATAATTATTTGGTTGGCACGTAACGCATATTGTACGAAAGAAATAAAGCGTGGACTTACGCATCGACATGCACCGGCACCCGCTTCCTCCCCACAGGGCTGGGACCTCCTGTTGTAGACCGAACTAGCGCATGACCCACTGCACCTGATACTCCTCCACGAAGACATCGTGCACCAAGGCCCTTCGCGTATACCAGTACACGTAGTCTTGCGTGCACAAGCTCGACAGTCCTTCGAGCATACGCACATATACTCTCTCCTGAGTGTACGGTGTCCAGATGACGCGGTCATCCGTCAGCTGATCGAACATCGCAACGTACTCCGGGTAGGACCTCTGCGAAGTGATCGGCATGTAGGTGACCTGTTGAATATAATAACAGAAACTTATCACCCGAAATTGTGATTACATTATGAAAAATAATAAATGATCATGAAACTAACTCATCGGCGGCACCACACCGTGCCCATGGTCGGCCGGTCCATGACGTCGTCCTCGGCGTACAAGCTGTCCGTGTACGCTCCCAAGTCTAGTTGTGGTCGCCCAATCTGGAAGCACTCGAATGACCACAGCTGCAGAAGTAGTGGGCATCCAGAGAGGATGGAGGCATCACTGGTCCGGTGTACGTGTTGCACTGAGATCTCGACCACGGCCGATCCGCCACTCACGTGCGTGCAGACGTAGTGCTTGTCGACGCCATTTATTCTTTGTGGGACCCGGGAACATGACACACCCAAACAACCACAACAGGTAGGCCTCAAAGTGCCTCCTAACAATGACGCCGCCTGCGTTCTCCGCCATACGCTCGGGCTGCAAGAAGACATGTACACGTCAGTAAGGTTCACATATGAATTAATGCGAGAGGACAATAGTTACGAAGACTTACGTAGAATTGGCAGATCCACCTCAACGTCGGCCCGTGCGGTCTGCTGAACTCCGTGTACCTGTTGCTCGGCGGCAGCAAATCGTGGAACCTCGCTAGGAGGTCCGTGCGCCACGTGGCCGGGGTGTTGTACGCCGCCATAGGGAAGCCAGTGCAGGGCAACCCGGTAAGGAAGATGACGTCCTAAAGGGTCGGCGCCATCTCCCCGCACGGAGGGTGGATCGTGTGCGTCTCTAGCCTCCAACGGTTAACCAGCGCCGTCAGTAGGGCCCGGTCGTATGGAAAACGACTAGACATAGGACCAGAACCGCGGTCCTAGTCGTCCTCCCACGTCGCCTTCACCATCCTCGCTAGTGGAAGGAGGCCTGCCGCTTTCAACCTGCATCGAAACGATTAAGAATAAGCGTGACTGCACGCAAAGTAGTCAGACCGCGATTGAGTGCATGAAGGTTAGAACTACACGTACCTCAAAACCCAGTCTAGGTGCACCCTCCATGCCCTGATGGGCGTGCGTAACTGCAATACGCCAAGCTCAATCGGTGCCTCGCCCTTCGAGGGGAGCATGGTATTGAGGCAGCTACGGTGTTGCGCGTCAATCACCGGGTCAAGCAACTCGTGGTGGTCTATGTCCGCCATACCTAAAAATTAAGTGCATGCATTGTCAAGACTACGAAAGATGTACAAAAACCAAATTTTCTACTTTAAAAATCATTTTCGGCGTTAACAGAATAATTACCACACGAAAATATAAACCAAATTTAAGCTACTCGGCAATTTAAACAAATTTGTAATACGGTCTTCCAATTTAGAGGATATTTTAAAATATTTTGCAAGTGCAAATATAAACAATAAACAAAGTTCTTCCTATTTTTCTAGTTTCCTAGTTTAAAATTAAATTTTGACATTAACAATATATTTATCAGGCACAAATGGGAAGCTAAATAAAGTTGTAATTATTTTTTACATATTTGTAATAGATGTCTTCCTATTTCTGCAGATTTATCCTAAATCGTTCGAGTACTGTAACATTCATAATATGTGCACGACGAACTACACTATACACATCTCAAATAATGTAGTATATAATTTGATTATAATTATCTAATCTACTCAATTCTATATCGCTATTCTACTGAATTTTATGTCAATATTCTACTAAATTCTATGTACTTAATTCTACATACTTCTAGTCGCTATTCTACTTAATTCTACTCGCTACAGTTCAATGATGTACTTAATTCTACATAGTTTGATATTATGTACAAAGTTGCAAAAACAAGTACCTGCAAGATAGCCGACCAGATCTGATGCTCTATCAATCTTTCTCTTCCTTGACGAACTAGCAGAGCTTCGTTACCTTTCTTCCCTCCCTCTCCTCCCATCTTCTGTTTTTTTTTCTGAAATTAAAATGGGATTTAGAGTAGTTTTTTAAGGTTTTTATACATGGAATCATATCGCCAGCTGACCAGTTCAACCGGTGATAGGTGGTCAACAGAATTTCTGTTGCTAGTTGGGCTATTTTTGTAATTTTTTTGGCTACTATTTCTTTTTTTAATTATCTTTTAAAATAATTTTGTTTTAAAAAAATTCAAACGATGTGCGCAGAGACGGAGATGTTCGCACACGGCAGCCGTCCCCATCCGTCTGCCTGGCCCGTTCACACTCCAAACCGCGTGCAGTGCTCAGCAAACTGGACGAATCGCCGAGGCCAGGACCAGGAGAGTGCCCGCGACCTCAGCGCACTGCACAAAAAGGAAGCAGAGGACGCCCCTACGCGGGGCACCAGCACGTACGTGCTCTGCTCCTCCCGTGCTGAAACCGTGCGCGGAAGGAAGCAGAGGACGCCACTACACCGGTCGCCGGGCACCAGCACGTACGTGCTCCGCTCCTCCCCTGCCGAAACCGTGCGCGGCTTTCTGATTCTTCCACGCTCGCCTCTCCTCCTTCTGCGGTTCACACTGCCTCCCTCCCTCCTTCCGTCCGTCCTTCGCTTTTGACCCGGCTGTTCCTCACCTACAAAAGGCTTGAGCGCGGCTCCCCTCCCCTGAGACGGCACGGCACCACACACAATTCGCGTGCCTTATTTTCCTGGCGCTGCAGCGGCGCAAGAATTGGAGCTCTTCTTGTCGGCGGCAACGTACTAGAGCGCGGGGCGCAGGAGGCAGAAAGTGGGGTTTCTTGTTAGCTTGTGGTACGGGTGAACAAGAAATGAGCTGCTTGGGTTGTTTCAAGAGGAGGTCCAAGGGGAGGCGGGGGGCGGCGGCGTCGGGGCCGGCGACGACAGCGGCATCGGGGCCGGCGACGACAGCGGCGTCGGCGGTGAGCACGAGCCGGTCGGACGACTCGGGGGCGGTGCGGCCGGTGAGCAAGTCGATGGGGTCGGCGTCGTCGCAGCGGAGCATCAGCTCGCTGTACGAGGAGCGGGGACACGGCCAGCTGCGGGCGTTCGAGTACGAGGAGCTCCAGGGCGCCACCAACGGCTTCAGCCGCGCGCAGAAGCTCGGGGAGGGCGGCTTCGGCAGCGTCTACAAGGGCTTCGTCCGCCCGCCCGACGGCAAGGGGGACCGCCTCGCCGTCGCCGTAAAGTGCCTCAACCAGCGCGGTCTCCAGGTACGTTCATGCTTTGCTTGATGCCCTCTCGTTTCCATCTCTCTTTCGCTAACCTCTATCTGAGGGCATGCCCGCCCACGACATCTGTGAGTGAATTCTCCATTCCGTTCTTTTCCCCGTGTGATTCTGCGTCGATAATTTCCGGTGCGAGAGAAAAGATTTAGGGATGGAGAGTGCGGTGTAGTTAAAGGTTGGGTTTTTATGCACAGTTTTGTCACGGAAGAGGAGGGTTGGGAGAAGTTTCGTGGGAATTATAATGGGAGAGATCTCAAGAATGTTTTTGAAAGAAAGATACCAAATAATGTCATGTTTGTTCTTGATGTTGCTCAATGGCCGAGATCCTATTGATAATATCAGAAGAATGCGGGCCGAGAGCATTCAGGGAACTCGGCGAGTTTTTTTTTCCCCAATGTATTTATGTGCAAGAGTAATGTGTAGTTCTGCCAAATTCGACGAAAATTATCCATAACAACCACTGAGTCACCTAAGGAGAGGGAAAGAATGATTACGGAGAGTGAGATTCATGGATTTTGTGATTTGGTGTTTGTTTATCTTGAATTTGACTGTAGAAAAAATGTTGAAGTATGTGATTGATCTATAGAAAGTTCAGGCACATAAAGTCTTTTTTTAGCTGGCAGGAAAATTGGAAATGTTCCTGAATTGCATAATGTTGAAAATGGTATCTATTATTAGTATGCTTGGAAGTTGGAACTTCTCTATATGTAAACGAGTTTGACAGGAAGAAATAAAAATGTAATGCAGAACTTTCAAGGATTAGATATTGACTATTATAGTCTAGGTTGCTTAGATGAATATTATGTTACTTTTTTTTTGTAATATGGATTGATAGTTTGTGAAAGCATAACTGGAGTTGATGGGATCCATCTATAAGTGAAATTTACTAAATTTCATCGGAATACTTCAGTCCATTTTCAGTTAGCTATAGAAATTATTGATTTGCAAGTAATTAGTACTAGCTGAGCTGCTGGGAGCACATCATTGTGGTTGAATATAAGACCAATGAGAACACATGCAAGATAGTATTTCAGTAATGAAAAAAAGCTAAACAGAGGAAAAATACAGAACAAAAATTTGAACAATGATAACCTTTCAATTATATAGAAAAGTTTACTTCCACAAACTTGGAAGCTGAATATTCATAGTCATACATAAAACAACTGGCAATAAACAATAGTAGTAGACTATGTCTTTTTTGAACGCTTGACAGGAGAAATATGGCGTTGATGCCAACCAACCTTTCATAGTTTCATTTACATTCAAGATTGCAATATCAAATTTGCCCAATCAAAGGAGACCAACGGATAGAATGAAGTACTTTTGTGGGCAACCTATACATTCATGTCGCTATTCTTAGTTGACTACTATTCACTAGTAGACTAAATCTTGGTACATCAACCTACAGGAGAAAAGTCAGCTAGAAGCCTACAATTTTCAATGTGCTTCGTACTTCTTTATCCATTGTTAACTTATGGGAAGGATGGGCTCCTGATATACTGAAGACTAAGACTGACTAATCAATAGTAAATATATCATTTTAAGGGAATACAGAAAATACTCTTAGTTTGGAAAAGTACTAGCACTTCTTTTGTTATTTTCTTTGTCTAGAAGTGAATGTTGGGATTTATGAAGGTTTGTGAGGCATACCCATCATCTGATCCCTGTGAATGAAGTGTTAATGCCTTTTTTCAACTGGTAAAGATTTGTTTTTTTTTCAAGGAAGCTCATTCTAGCTGCCTCAGTTACAATTCACTTGGCTGGTTGAATTGGACTCAATTAGCAAAGTACCTTGAGCAGAAGCTTCATTTGCTAAGAAAGGCTGTTTTCAGCACTACAGTTTTAGTTTCTTTAATCGAATTAGATATTATTCTACTGACTGAGCTACCACTTCTTCCTAGACCGATTGAAAAGAAGCTTGTTATAAGACTTCATTAGAATTGCGCGTCCTGCCGTTTTCTTCATTCCTCATAAAACTAGTAATCAGTTATTCTTTCTTTTTGTACATCAGTCCTGTTCCTAATAGTTTGCAGTTTCTTTGAATCTTGTTCTACCAGGGACATAAGCAGTGGTTGGCAGAAGTACAGTTCCTTGGGGTTCTTGAGCATCCAAATCTTGTAAAACTTATTGGATATTGTGCTGTTGATGGTGAAAGGGGGCCGCAAAGATTATTGGTCTACGAGTATATGCCTAATAAGAGCTTGGAAGATCACTTGTTCAGCCGAGTTTATCCTCCTCTCTCGTGGAATAGAAGGCTTCAGATAATCTTGGGTGCTGCAGAAGGATTGGCTTACCTGCATGAAGGGTTAGAACTTCAGGTATGATTAAAACATCATTGCTCTCCTGCTTTCGAGTTCCTTCTAAAAAAGGATTTATCTTTTTCCCAAAGAACTCCTTTTGGCGATTTTTTGGGGAGAAAGTATGGCAATCCAAATATATGCTGCTAAAACAGCACCAATGGTCCCAAACAAACTCTACAGGAAAGGAAAAGTGTGTGTAGTTTCCTGTTTTAATGTAGTGTTCGGAAATGACTTGCTGTACTCTTTAAGCTGTGCGTCCATTGACCATAGTAATGAAAGGTAGCGCACAAAGACATGCACAACAAATCCAGTGTGATGTCAACCAGGAAATGAAGGCCAGAAATTCATTAAGTTTGATAGGGTAAAGCATCCTAGCAGAAGCCATCCCCAGTTCCGCACTACGCCTACAAGATTCAAGGCAGCCAATTTCTTACACTTTGTGAAAGCACAATTCAATATTCAAGGCTCCTATATGCAGCCAACGTATACAATTTCTCCTTTGTTTCTTCCAGCATTGCAGTCTAGAAAAGCATGAAGTACTTAGGCAGGACTCTAGAAGGTAGTATAGAGACATATGAACTGACAAGGAAGGCTAAAATTACACATTAATTTTGTCAGGCCGTCACTAGGGTGCGGATCCCCTGGAGTCATTTTTTGACTCTACCGGGTGAATTCGCCTAAATCCCACCCATCCTTTCTCTTTTATGGCCTTGATTAGACCACGTAACACCTCTATAACTAATTATCTGATTATCTCACTTGAAGGACTCGGAGGGAGATCAACTCTATATATCTTTTTTGTGTTCCCTCCAAAACGCTGATTATTTTTTCCCCAAAACACCGAGCAAAACATAAATACGTTCTGTACTTTCCGAAGTCCCTTGCCTTTCCTTCCTGATAGTAGATCAAATCCAAGCAACGTCGTATCAACACAATTGCTCCACAAAAATGCAGTCAGAGGTGAACGAGGAGCTCACCAGCGTCAACTTGCAGCAGAGCAGCAAAGGGGGTGACTTCGATGCTAAGGGAGAAGAAAAGGAGAAGTTTTGGGAGGCTGGCGGCGGCGAAGGCGGCTTTAGATGGGTAAGAGCAGTGGCGCCGCGATTGCAGCAGCGATTTGGGGGCGTCGGTGAGGGCGTGAGGCGGTGGCGGCCGCTGGTAGCTAGCTGGAGAGCGATGGCGCAGTAGCAGTGGCATTCGGCGGCGGAGTCAACTAATGACTAGGGGATCCGCACCCCCGTCACTAGTGTTAAGTGTGTCTAGCTTCATACCATGCACTACAGAACTTCCGGGACTAGCCGTTAGGGAATGGTCCTAATCTGAACTTCTCAATTTTGCTAGGTGATCTACCGGGACTTCAAAGCATCGAACATTCTACTGGACAAAGACTTCCGAGCGAAGCTATCAGACTTCGGGCTAGCGAGGGAGGGACCAACGGAAGGAAACACTCACGTCTCAACCGCGGTATGTCCCCATCTGGCCCAGCTGAGAAACCGGTCTTAATTTTCTGCAACTGCATTGCCTGATCCATCAGGCACTGAAAGCAACATACTACCGGCAGATGTTGCTGACACTAGCTGGTAGGCAATCCAATGCTGGCGCCTTCACTTTCTTCCATACGCACACATGCCGTGTATGTTTTCTTTGACTCTTTAGTTTCTTTAACAAGTTGCACACTTGCATCATTTGTCAGCATGCCGCAAAACATAAAGATAACTTCAAGCTTACTAGCTACTACTAGTAGAGAACATATCCTGATACATGTGGTGTCTGTCAGGTTGTCGGGACGCACGGGTACGCGGCGCCGGACTACATCCAGACGGGGCACCTGACGGTGAAGAGCGACGTGTGGAGCTTCGGGGTGGTGTTGTACGAGATCCTGACGGGGCGGCGGACGCTGGACAGGAACCGGCCGCAGGGCGAGCAGAAGCTGCTGGAATGGGTGAGCCAGTTCTCGCCGGACAGCCGCAACTTCCGGATGATCATGGACCCCAAGCTCCGCGGCGAGTACTCGGTGAAGGCAGCCCGGGAGATCGCCAAGCTTGCCGATAGCTGCCTCCTCAAGAACGCCAAGGAGCGGCCCACCATGAGCGAGGTCGTCGAGGTGCTCAGGCGGGCCGAGCAGGCGCAGGCCGAGCCGGCCGGCGGGGACAGGGCCCGCGGCGCCGGCAAGGGGAAGATGGCCGACGTGGCAGGGCCGTCGAGGAGTTGACTGACTGATCATCACAGCACGCTTTCTGGGCTCCAGTTTTCCGGCGCAAGTTTTTTTTTTGTTGAAATAATTCAGAATTTGTCATAGTGAATAGATGGATTTCAGGATTTATCCTTATGTGTCAGAGACCCACATGTCATAGACATAGAGACCTACATATCATAGACACATGGGGGCAAATTCTAAAATCCATTTATCTCATAATAGGAAATTATGAAATCCCCCTTTTGTTCATGAGCTGCTCAACAGAGAAGCTTGAGCCGGAGCCTGAAAAACCTGTAGCCGGAGCTTGGCCAAACAGGATGAAAGAAGACAAAATTGGCTACAGGACACCGAACTTTTGCGTTGTTGGTTGTAAGACACCAAAAAAAATTGTGTCTTTGCTCTGGAACACTACAATTTTGTGTTACTTTGCTGTAAGACACTGAGGCCACTAAAATAATATATCTGGCTAGGTTGGAGAGAGAAACAACTCAAAATGACTTCAATGCTCTTGTCTTTTCTTCCTTCTCAAAATGTTGAGAAGTTAGGGCGCGGTTGGCAGTGGCGCTGCAACAATAGAGCTCTGGCAAAGACACGTGCGAGGTGCGTTCCTGGACTCGACGGTTCTGTTTTTTAGTACAGGTGGGGACAGGAGCGGCTGCAGTGGCCAAAACAGGAAGAGGTAGGGCGGCGGACGCAGAAAAGAGGAACGACTTTGGCGGCGGAATCCGGCGAACTCAACATCGATTGGCTAGAGAACGAGTATGAGGGAGACCAAGTGAACTATCCAAGGTAGGAGGTTTTGTCTGAGATGCACCGAGGTGAGCTGGCGACGGGAACGACCACGGTGGAGCGGATGTGCTCGACGACGAGAGGCTAGGGCGGCTTGGGTGTGGATGGGAAGAGGATTAGGAGGTGGAGGTGGTTTCTACGACGTGGACGATGAGGCTTGGGCGATCGCGATCGGTGGTCAGACGTCTGTGGCGTGGGCTGACAGCAGTAGAGCTCAATGATGTTTTGGCTTCTAGGATCCAGATTAGTTGTGAACGTGTCGGCGACGCAGACAACGAGGAGCGCGCCACGCCCGGGCGCCAGAACGGCTGCAAGGCATGGCTGGCGATGAAGCGAGTGTAGTGCCACTCACGCTTGCTCGGCGCCAGCGCCGTCGGGCTCGATCGCACGACAGAGGTGGGGGAGGATGGTGCCCGACTCCTGGGCCAAGAACCGGCATGCGGCGTCCGAGGACGCAAAGGTGGCGAGCACGAACACGGCCTTGTTGCAGGAGACTGGGAGGAGGTCGTCGGAGTCGAGCATCGCAGCGACAGTGGCGACGGCGGAGGACACCGGCAGGGAGCCAACGGAGGCGACAAAGTGAGTTCAGCTCCGCGGCGGAGCCACCCTCTGTGAAAAATAGCAACTAAGAGAGGATTGATTGATTGGTTCAATGCCTTCGTAGGCTGCTCATGTCCTCTTTATATATTGCTGACGTTAGACATATCATAAATAGTACATACCGATATTGAATGATCTCATTCTATCTTTACAACATATTTTCTATCTATACAATGATTCTAACTATAACAGAGAGATAGCAATCTTTACTATCCGCTAATGTTCTTCAATCATAAGCATAAGGTTAAGATTGATTCTGAACTTGTCCATCAAAGCTTTTGGAAGAGCTTTAGTAAAACCATCTGTTACCTGATCTTGTGCTGAGATAAATCGAATATCAAGTGTCTTCTGTGCAACCCGCTCACGAACAAAATGGAAATCTACTTCAATGTGTTTCGTTCGGACATAGAAAATCGGATTGGCTGAGAGATATGTAGCACCAATATTATCACACCACAAGCAAGGGGCTCTTGATTGAAAAATGCCTAGCTCGCGCAGAAGTGATTGTAACCAGATAATCTCAGCTGTAGCATTGGCTAATGCTTTGTATTCAAATTTCAGACTCGATCTTGACACTATTTGTCGCTTTTAGCACTCCCGGAGATCAAGTTGGGTCCAAAAACACCGCAAATCCTCCAAAGGATCGACGATCGTGTGATGAACCAAATTTAGTCAGATCATCGAGAAAGCGCTAACAAGATCTCGAATCGACCTCTCAATACGAGACCAATGTATGAGTATTACTCAGATACCTCAAGATGCGCTTTTATCGTTGTCCGGTGTTGAGTGGTAGGCTTATGTAGGTACCGCATACCTTATTGACCGAGTATGAGATGTCCGCCTTGTCAATGTAAGGTATTGTAGTGCTCCTACAATACTTCAGAATCGGTTGCCTCCTTTGGCTTCAGATCTTCACCCATATGAGCCGATAGTTTATCGATGTTGACAATGGCGTGGACATGAGTTTGCGTTGTTTCATTCCAACACGATTAAGTAGATCAGATACATATCTTCCTTGAGACAAAACTAGTCCATCATCTTTCTTTGAAACTTCTATGCCCAAGAAAAAATGCAACTCACCGAGGTCTTTAAGAGCAAAGTCCTCTTGTAGATTCTTCAACAAAGGAATGTACCACAAGAGCGGAGGAGCTCAGAACTATGATGTCGTCCACATAAATAAGAAAATAGATAATTACACCATTGTATTGGTAAACAAACAGAGATGCATCTGCTCTTGATGGCTGAAAGCCTAGCTCTTGCAATTTCGAACTTAACCGAGAGAACCATGCTCGAGGTGCCTGCTTTAACCCATACAATGCCTTGTCCAGCCGACAGACATAATGTGGACAATCTTCTTTTTCATAACCCGGTGGTTGCTTCATATAAACTTCCTCTTCTAGAATGCCGTGAAGAAACGCATTCTGAACATCAAGTTGTCGAGCAATCCAGCCACGAGAGACCGCAATGGATAAAACAATACGTATAGCGGTAGGTTTAACAACAGGACTAAAAGTATCCTCATAGTTGATGCCATATCTTTGTTTGAAACCTTTTGCCACTAACCTTGCTTTGTATCTATCAACTCAGCCATCAGCTTTCCGTTTGACCTTGTACACCCATTTGCAGTCGATAAGATTTTTGCCAGGAGTGGGAGGAACTAGGCGCCATGTAATCGCTTTCAAAGTGAGGGCTGAGATTTCTTCATCCATTGCACGTTTCCACTTGGGATCAGCTAGTGCAGCAATATGAGAGCTTGGTTCAGCGGTCTTTGCAGTACATGCATATCTGGTTGTCCCATCCTTGAATTCTTTTGGTTGGCGAATGTTGTTTTGGAGTCGCGTGACAGGCCGTCTTGGTGCTGGAGTACGTTGAGCCGGAGAGCTGGACTCATCAGTGTTGTGTGAGTTTGGGTCATCAAACAATAATGCATGGTCGATGCTTTCAGACTACACTAGAGACATATCCTGCAACACATTGTGGTCTTGTTCAAGCTGCGAAAACACATTAGATGATTCAGGAAATTTTTGCACGTTAGTCAATTGGTCAACCGAGGTATGAGGGAGGATGACAACATCTTCTGAATTTGATTGAGCAGGAATGGGTGAAATTGTAGAGAAGGGAAAAACATCCTCATCAAAAACCACATCTCTAGAAATATAGACTCTACCAGTGGAAATATGGAGACATTTGTAGCCTCTGTGGAGGCTACTGTACATGGGCGGATCCAGCTAAGGTCATGGGTGTTCAACTGAACACCCAAATTTTTTAGGCAAAAAATCAATATATATAGAGTATAATACATGTATATCATTGATGTTGTGTTGAATTAGCTCAGAACGACTCGCCTCTCGCCTCAGACTAGCTGCCTCACGCTCAACGCGCGCCAAGATTCTTGCAATGAGCCCAGCCCTGATGGCTCGGTCGTCAAGGCGTCGTAGCTGCCCACTTGCCCAAGGTCGAGCCAGAGTGGCGAGCCCGAGCTGCACGGGCCAAAGCAGAGGAGGAGTAGGTCACAAGCAGGCCGAGCCAAGGAAGGGTCACATGGAGGAAGCAGTCGGGAGGCGCACACACTGCCGCAGATCGGGGACCAGAGGCGCCGGCCACCAGAGAGCCTAGAGGAGGAGCTTCCCATAGCACCAAATTCCAGTAACCAAGAACCGTGAAGAGAAGAAGCAAGTGAGAGGAAGTGAGGAAAGAAATATTGGGGAAGAAAGGAACGAGTCTCTCCGCCGAGTAAAGAAATTGAGAGGGAGAGAAGGGAATAAATTAAAGGAAGGGAAATCAATTGTGTGGTGGGTGTGTTCTCACAACTAGTTGGTAGGTGAGAGAGGATTAAGAGAAAGGGATTCAAAGTGAAGAAGGATTAGGAAATAAAGGTAGGATTTGGTAATTAGGAAAGGGTAATAGATAAAAACGAATGAGAATTAGTAGTAATAAATTTAGATGAACACAGTATCGGTGAATATCGACTATGTGTAATTTTGGACCAAACCTATTTAATTAAGCCGCGCATTTAATAAATAGCGAGATAGACCATCTAAATTACAAATAGGAAAAAGGTATAGAAAATTAATCTGAGACTTTTAAAATAAATTAATCATTTGGTATGAACAAACTAAAATAAATAGATAACTGTTGCATTAGAAATAATTTAATCAAAGTTGAATAATTAAATTAATCAACCCTGAGTTTATTTAAAGAATTAAATAGAATAAAATCGGTTGGGCTTTTTGCATGCGTAGAATTAATTAAACAGAGTGGAATGATTAGACTGTCGAATGGACCAAGCAGGCAAGCGTAGGGAATTTCAGACCACTCCCACACCTCCCCCTTTGTCATTTGTCTCAAGTAGTACGGCCCAGCCGGCCAACCCAACACATGTATCTCTCAGGTCATCAGATAGCACTCGCGCACGAATCCACCAAACAACTAGGCGTTGTGTGAGGCGAGGCGCCTGTGGCTCGCTTGACCTTGGCGACAGACGTGAAAGGCAAGGTAGCAAGTGCCAAGAAAAGCGGCAAAGAAGATGCGCCAAGCAGAGCCTAAGCCGGGCGCCCCACCTAGGATTTGGGAAGGGATCATGAGAAGGCAGCCATGCACAGGGCCGATGAGGTAGATTACACACATTGATAGTAGAACATGCATATCTCCATCCTTGAATTTCTTGATCACGAATCTTAAATTCCTAATTCAATAATTTTTTTCTTAATTATTTTGTGATTACTCTAAATTATTTGAGATATCGTGTCTAATGCGAACAATTTGTATTTTGAATTTTTTTCTATCGTGGACCTTTACTTTTTCGAACAATATTTTGTTAACTCCGAACACCCATCCCAAAAATCCTGGGTCCGCCACTGCTACTGTACCCAACGAAAACACATTGTTTGGATCGAAATTCTAATTTGCGAGTGTTGTAAGGGCGGAGGTTAGGCCAACATGCGCACCCGAAAGTACGAAGGAAGGAGTAGTCTAGTGATGTGCCGAAGAGTTTCTTTACTAGAGTAAATCCTTGAATAACTAGTGTTGGGATGCGATTTATGAGGAAAGTGGAAGTGAGGAAAGCTTCATCCCAAAATCTCAAAGGCATGTGCGCATGAGCCAGCAGGGCTAAACCTAATTCAACAATGTGGCGATGTTTCCGTTCAATAGAGCCATTTTGTTGGTGTGTATGAGGGCAAGAAACTCGATGTGAGATTCCTAGTTGTCCAAAAAAGGAGTTCAATTTCTGATACTCATCCCCCAGTCTGTTTGAACAGAAGATATTTTCTTATTCAAGAGACGTTCAACATGTTTCTGGAATTGAGCAAATATGCCAAAGACATCTGATTTATTCTTTATTAAGTAGATCCAAGTGAATCTACTAAAAGCATCAACAAAACTCACATAGTACTTGTATCCATTTACAGAGACAGAGGCAGTCCCCGCACATCGAATGAATGAGTTCTAGAGGAGTGGACACAATTCTATTTGAGCGAGAAAAGGTAGTCGATGACTCTTTGCTGCTGACAGCATCACAAATCGAGACATCTTTGGACAAATTAAAACAGGAAGTTTATTATCCTTAATGACCGCTAAACGTATGAAAAGAGGATGCCCTAAGCGGTTGTGCCATCTCTCTTGTGTCGGCTCGAGGTGGACAACATCTGCTTGGAGGAGATGTAGGTTTGGGACCGAGAGGATAAAGACCTTGCTCACATCGCTTTGCGTAAGAGTTTTCCCGTGGTGATCCTTGAGAGAAAAATGGTTAGGACAAAACTCAAGATAGGCATTATTATCAGAGGTAAGACGATGAACAGAGAAAAGATTTTTTTGCAGCTTGTGGAACATGAAGGATGTTTTTCAGATGTATGTCTCTACTGGAAGTAGGAATTATTAATTGACCAATATGACTAATATGCATACCTGAACCACTAGCTGTGTGCACCTGATCGTGCCCTTGATATTTTTCACGCATGGTGAGTCTGTCAAGATCATTGGTGATGTGGTCCGATGCTCCCGTATCTGCATACCAGTTGGTGTCAATGTTGTAGAAGCCACCAGTACCAGCATTCGCTATTGCTGCTACACGAGGTTCATCGCTTTGATAAGCATGATCAAAGCGATAATAACACTTCAAAGCAATATGGCCTCTTTTCCCACACACTTGACATGTGGGTCGGTTCCCTCCTGAACCTGTGTTGAATTGCTTCTTATTGCCATCACCTTGTCGCATCTAACCACCATTTGACTGTCCACCATAGCCTTGCCATCCTCCTGGTACTCGTCCCCGGCCATGATTGCCTCGTCCTCCACCACGCATGGCTGCGTTTGCAGAGGAACCAAAGAACTGATGTGCATTAGAGTTTTGTAGCACCCCCAGTCCCTGATGTTCTAGCATCATCTCAAAATTCAAAAGATGTGCATAAAGATCAAGAGTCTTTGGTTGGATCATCCTTGTGGTGATAGATGTCACCAAAGGGTTGTACTCTGGATCATGTCCAGCAAGCACATAGGAGATAAACTCATCTTGCTCCAGCGGTTTGCTAGCCGAAGCCATGGTGTCGGCCAAGGATTTCATATTCCTGAAATACTCGGCAACTGAAAGTTCCTTCTTCTTAGTGTTGAGAGCAAAGAACCGGATCTCAAGATGATCCTAGCTCGATCGCGAGGAGAACATATGTTCTAGGGCAGTCCAGACATTCTTCGCAGTGGGCAGGAGCAATACTTGTGCTAGTACTTCAGGGGAGAGGGAGGACAGGAGAGAACTTAGCACAAGTTGATCCTGCTGCACCCAGGTTCGATACTCTGGGTTGGACACCTGATTTGCACCTTCTGATGTAGTCTCTGTGATGGTCGGAGCCGAAGGCTGGGTAGTACCATCTACATAGCCAAGCAATTGTTGGCTGCGCAGATAGGGAAGAATCTGGGCCTTCCAAAGGAGGTAATTCTCCTGTGTTAATTTGATGGTGATGAGATGACCGAATGCCAGTGTGGGGATGATTCCACCGGCTGTCGTTGACGTAGAAGACACCATGTTGGAAGAGAAGGTGCCGCTCGACGAACTCATGTTGGTAGAAGAGGATGGCTCTGATACCATGTGAAAATAGCAACTAAGAGAGGATTGATTGATTGGCTCAATGCCTTCGTAGGCTGCTAATGTCCTCTTTATATATTGCTGACATTAGCCAGATCATAAATAGTACATACCGATATTGAATGATCTCATTCTATCTTTACAACATATTTTCTATCTATACAATGATTCTAACTATAACAGAGAGATAGCAATCTTTACTATCCTTTAACACCCTCACCCCCACCGAAAGCAAGGAGACGAGTAGGCGCGCGTCGGCGGCGAGTTGGGAGAGCGAAGCGGCGGAGGATGACAATAACGAGATGGTGTGTAAGTGCCCGAGGGGAGGGCCATTAGACAGGGAGAGCAAAGCAAAGAGTGCGGAGGCGAGGGGCGCGAGGAGTGACGCGGAGGGCGGGGTGGGAGAGGGAGGTGGAGAGTATGGGCCAGTGACGGCGGAAGGCTGGGGAGGAGGAGACCACGATAGGGAGAGGGTGAGCAGGCGGAGGCACTCCGCGAGGGTGTCGCCAGCGGGCTCGTCGGACTCCGGCGGCGACTGCATGATGCGGTAGAGTGGGGAGGCAGATGGGGAGGTGGCGGAGGGAAATGGTTGGCGCGTGGAGTGCGAGGGAAAGAATGGAAGATAAAAAAGAACAGGAAAGAAGAAGGAAGTGTTGGCCCTAAAAGCTGAAGCACACACATACTCTGGTATGCAAAGAACAAGTTTGCAAACGGGAGATCAAGCTTTTGGTGCTGCTGAACTCTTGCAGTGTTTTCCTGTTTTCTCATTCTTATTTATACTAGCAACAGGCACTACATACGTTACTCATTCAAAATGAGTAATTGACCTGCCAACACTAATGAATAAATATGCATTGAACCACTACTAACGCTAATGCTCATGACTTCCCACGACTGATGCTAATGCAAACGTTTCTAGCTATTAAGTGATGTCGTTACATGCAAAAAAAACAATAAAGTCAAGATTAAAGCTAACAATTTCCTCCCTAATCTTGACATGCTGATCCTTGTGCGTAGCTCATCGCGCGCTCCGTGCCACACCAGCGTCGCCGTCAGCGCCATGGCGTACCAACCGACGTCGTGCCACGTGTTCGCGTAATCGCCACGCCGCGCGCTGCGGCTTGCCCGTCCACCGCGCTGCCCCCGTGTCATGCTTGCCGCACGCCCACTACACGTGCCCCCCCCCGTGCCGCTCGCACTCCACCGCGTCGCCGCGCGTTGTGCAATGCTAAGGGTAAGCACATAGAGCCGGTTGCGAGTACGGTTTACCCGAACAAGTATGCGACGCTGCCGATCGCGGATCGTGAGCATGCCATCCTAGATGAGCATCTGGTAGCCATTCTCATCGAGCTGCCCGAGGCTCACTATGTTGCTATGTAGTCGTGGGATGTAGTACACCCCCGTAAGCGCAAGGTGCTCCCCATTCCGGCAAGTGAACAGGATGGTGCCACGCCCGCGTATTTCCACCACCGAGCCGTCGCCGAAATTGACAGAGCCAGTGACACCCTTGTCCATCTCCGCGAAGCTTGCCTGACACCTGGACATGTGATTGCTGGCGCCGGTGTCCAGGTACCATGTGTCGTCTTGGCGTCCTCCTCGCGCCCTAGATGCACCTGCGCGTGCACCTCGTTGAGCACCACGTTAGTGCCCACACCTACGGATGCCTCCGTGAGTGCGCACACCTGCCCCATGAGAAGCGTAGGCTCGTCGTTGGCGGCTTGCGTCAGGTGCGCCTGCTTGGTATGTTTCGGCATGCGGCGGTTGTCACCACCGCTATCGTTGTCACCACCAGAGGAGTTGCTGCCTTGGTCCCTCTTCTTGGCGCGTGCGAGCCACTCCTCCTCCTCTTTCTCCTTCTTTAGCATGACGACGTCCGCGACATGCTCGCATGCCACAGCCCTTAGGAGAGTCGGCTCGGCGTCCTCTTGGATGTTGGTGAGATACACCCGTCCTTTCTTCGTCTCATCACACTCGTACGCGAAATGGCCGAACTCTCGACAATTGAAGCATTGGATCTTTGACTTGTCGAACTTTCCACAGTGCTTCTTCTTGTCGTCGTCTTGGCCACGACCACGGCCATCGCCATGCCCGCCATTCTTCTTTGTGGCGCAATCGGAGTCCTCACTGCTCCTCTTCTCTTAGGCGGCTTTGGCCTCCCACTCGGCACGCGTGAGCAACAGGTGCTCTCCTTCTTCCTTGTTGCGCCGCCGTCCCTTCAAGCTCTCCTCGTACGCCCTCAAGCGTCCGATGGTCTCCATCACCGACATCGCCGACACATTGCCCCATTGCTCAATGGTGCCGACAATCGGTAGGAATTTGTCGGGGACGGAGCGTAGGAGCTTCTCCACGACAGCACTCTCTTCTACCTTGGTACCGAGAGTACGTATCTCGTTGACCAAGGTGGTGAGTTTCAAGGCAAACTCAGTGATTTTCTCTGAGTCCTCCATGTAGATGTGTTCAAACTCTCTCTTGAGAGTTTGAACGCGCGCCCTCTTGACACGTTCTTCACCGACATGCATCTCTTTGAGCGCGTCCCAAGCCTCCTTTCCTGTCTCCTTCTCGGATATGACCATTACAACGGCCTCCAGCACGGCTTGGACTATGGCGGCGAGAGTTATCTGGTCTTTCCTCTCATCGACCAATTATTCGCCCTCCATTGCCGCCCATACTCCTTGCGCACGTATGATGATCTTCATCTTCTCCGTGAGCATGGGGCATTGGAGGGTCACAACTCCCTCCCTTACCGGCGGTACCACCAGTGCGCGGCCAGTGCCGCTGCCGCTCGCGTCGTCCTCGACGCGGGTCCTGGTATGCGATGGAGACTCCAAGCCGTCGCCCGACATCTTCACAGGTGGGAGAGTACGAAGCTCTGATACCAATTGTTGGCCCTGAGAGCTGCAGCACACACACTTTGGTATGCAAAGAACAAGTTTACAAACGGGAGACCAAGCTTTTGGTGCTGCTGAACTCTTGCAACGTTTCCCTGTTTTCTCATTCTTATTTATACTAGCAAGAGGCACTACATACGCTACTCATTCAAAATGAGTAATTGACCTGCTAACGCTAATGAATAAATATGCATTGAACCACTGCTAATGCTAATGCTCATGACTTCCCATGACTACTGCTAATGCAAACATTTCTAGCTACTAAGTGATGCCGTTACATGCAAAATACAATAAAGTCAAGATTAAAGCTAACAGGAAGGAGACCGGAACAACAAAATAGACTTTTCACTAGCCTTTTCTCTCATCTTCAGCCCGAAAATGATATTTTAATGATCTTAGTGTCTAATAGCAAATAACAACACAATTTTAGTGTCTTTTAATAATGACACAAATTTTAGATGTCTAGCAGCTAATGACATAGTTGGGTGTCCTCTATCCAATTTTGCCAAAGAAAGAGCCAAATAGAGATTTTTGTTTGTTGTGGGGGTTTACTCATAATTTTGCGTACATTAACTTAGATCAGTTGTGCATATAGAGACGAGTTGGCGGATTCTTGGTTGCGCTAATTTTTTTTGTTTTCCTTTCTTTTGAGGCTCATTTTGAATGAAGAAAGTATGATATTGCCTTGATTTGATAGAGATTTGATCTCCGTGGCAGTTGTGTACCTACGCTCGTCCTTCTTTTCATATTTTTCGAGATTTTTAATAACTTTTTAGCTTGAATTATCATAATCAACATTTGGTATCGTTATCATCGTCTGGTCTAACCGGTATGGTACTCGTGTTGCCTACCTAGCAAGTTGAAAGCTTGCCAAATTAGAACGTGTTTGGATTGATAGGGATTAGATCCAATCTCTTTGGATTTGCCTGTATTTTAGCTCAAAATAGCCGCCAATCCGAACCGACGGTCTTATGGCGTAAACTCCAAATTTACAAGGCGCGTGACCCAAGAAGAGTGCGAAGTAGTGGGCCGTAACCCATAAACCCCAGTCTCCAAACCCTGCATCCTCCATTGCGAAACGAAACGTAAGTCCGGAAAAGCTTGCTGCTCGTGGGCTTTGGCTGTTGCGATTTGCGAACGCGGGGGAGGAGACGGAGGCTGACGGACGGGAGCGGCGAGATGATCTACCGGAGCTGGTCGCTGCTGTCCTCGCCGGCGTCTCCCTCTTCGGCGGCAAGGTGCCTTCTCTCGCCGTCGCCTTGTTTTAATCTTAGGGTTAGGGGATAATTGTTTCATCCGATACATCACTTGCTTATACCTAATCTCTGTCACGACAGCATTTTCATGGATATGCAGAGTCTTAGCAAAGCTGCAGGAGCTTCAGTGCCCGCAGCTGAGAATTTTATTGAAATCGTTGCAACTTACTGTGAATCAGCCGGTCTCGATCGAATTTGTGGGCAACATGCGATTTTTATTTTTATTTTTGCCATCAAGCATTTCTTATTAGGCTAGGTGATTGGAAGCATTACAAATTGCATGCAGCATCTTTTGCAAAATGGTGCTTGATTGGAGAATAGTTTCTTTTGAGAAGCAATGTGTTGATCAGTAGGGTTTGGGTTCCTGCCTTGAGGAGGGAATGTTGTTAGGGTTCCCGCCTTGAGGAGGGAATGCTGTTAGCTACCGTGTAATGACATTGAGAGAGTTGGAATTGCTATTGATAGAGCAGGTTCGTTCAATCTTTTCACCTGATAGGTATAACTAGCTTGCTTACTAAATTGCAAGTTTTGCTCTGTCAGTGCTATTGCTTTAGCTTTGGAGATGTCAAATCGAAGCTTTGTGGTTGCCCTCCTAGTGTAGTTGCAATGGGAAGCTTTTCAAAAGTTGAGGAGCTAATTGAAAATTGAAGAAATTAAAAGAGAAGGAAGCTGGATGGTATCTTTGGAAATGAACAGGAAACAGTGGTGGAAGTTTACCTGTAAGTATAGGGATCATATGCATCATTTCAGGAATACATAACTTGATTGCACATTTTCTGATAGTATAGGAACTGTTCCTTCCAGCAAATGGCCCTTTTATGCAATTATTTTAGCTCTTAGGTGTTATTATATGTGTATCAGGTAAATCTTCCCATGATCAAGGTGATATAACCTCAGATAAGGCTTCAAGGAGTAAGGCCCACTGATGGCTATTTGGTAATGAGATTTGGGGGTTAACAAGTACCGTACGATACTATGGTGGAAACCACATGATCTGTCTCATATCTTTGTAGTTCTCACAGACAAGATAGAGTTGACAAAAAGGTGATGGTTTGATCATTTGAATCGGCGCGAGATCCTAATCTACCTGCAAAACTTAGTATGTCTGTGTTGTAAAGCACATAAGTACTTTACCCCTCATTAGTTACTTTCTAATCTTTTAATGTAGGGGTAAACACACATTTTGCCTCTGCTTTTTATTAGGGCATGTACATTCTCTCTAGCTTATTTTTGTTCCTTATATTTCAAGTGGGCCAAATATGTTCCTGTACTTCCAAAATTGGCGCACTTCAATCCCTTCATTATGTGTTCTAAACTTCTAATGGAAGATGGCACCTCACCTGGTGATGACAGGACATGGAGTGGAGCTGATTTAGCGCTATGTGCAGTTGACTAGGCTCCATGTGGTCTCTGTGGATTAGAGACAGGGAAAAGGAAAGGAGAGTGAATGAGGGAGAGGGCAGCTTCACATGATGCTACGTCTGCTTCTTGCCTCATCCTATCATCGACACTTGTCAATTTCCATAGAAAATTATAAAAAAGAACTAAGCTGAGAAGATGCGAAGGTAGAGGGACTTATTTGTCCCCTTTTAAAGTAGAAGGGGGTAAAATACACCTAGAATGGAAGTAGAGGGACCAAGAATGTATTTTATCCCCTGATTACATCTTTATCATCTTTTGACCCTTAATTATTTATACCGTTAGATAGTGAATGGTGGGCTTAGAGGATTAGCCAAAAGGGTGTTTTATGAGAATTGCAGAGAGGCTAGCACTTATTATGGGAATATGGAGCCTGAGAGGTTTATGTAGGTAAATAGCAGAAATGATGTACTGATGATTTCTTTTTTTCTTTTTGGTTGTGTTGTTGTTGGGAGGGTGCTTACAGATGAATGGACCCATAATTGGTTTACTGCGGTGAATGTTGGAATTTGATAGGGTAGAGTTAGTATTTGATGATTACTGATTTATGAGTTTTTCTGAGCAGCATGAACAATAAGTTCGTTGTTAAGTAATCTGGATGTGGCTTGAGATTCAGTTTGATGGAGAAGTGATGATGTGGTGGGCTGCGAAATTCTGTCACACAACAAATGTATTGCTGATCATTTATAAGGACAGTTGGATCTTGGTTATGGCATCGACTAGTTGTTTGGACCATTAGTCTGTTAGTTTGGTTTGTGCTATCTTGCTATGCTCGCAATTTTGCATTTCTATTTGATAATTTAATCCGATTTTTCTCAACTGTTGAACCAAATGATGACCGTTGGATTTTGGTTATGACATCGATTAGTTGTTTGGACCATTAGTCTGTTAGTTTGTTTTGTGCCACTTGCTCTATTCGCAATTTTGCATTTCTATTTGATAGTTTAATCCGAACTTTCTTAAGTGTTGAACTAAATGAGATAAGACCTTATTTGATCATTCTTTTATGGGGGAATTAGATCAGTGGCATCGCGTTAGGACGTAATAGGAGGAATGATACTCCGTTCGTGACGCACTGGAAAATGACATCGCAAATACAAAAAAAATAGACGAATTGAGCTAAAAATTATCAAATTTTTTTGGAGCCTCTCGGCACAGTTTAATTGTTTGTGTATTTTTTTCAAAACTTTATACATTATGATTTTATCTATAAAATTCATTTAAATATACTGTTTGTAGAAATTTTCTAATATATAAAATGAGGTCCAAACATTATGGTTTTTTTTCAGGCTACTTACATAGTGAATTTGATTGTGTAATTTTTCTAAAATTAATTAATGCAATTCCATAATGTCCTTGTATTATGAAATATTAGACTTTTCACACAGTGGATATTATGAAATTGCATTATTTAATTTTGAAAAAATTACACAATCAAGTCTACTGTGTAAGGATCCTGGAAAAAAATTTCATGATGTTTGGATCTTATTTTCTATATTAGAAAATTCCTACAAACAGTATACTTAAATAAATTTTAAAAACAAAATCAGAACGTATAAAGTTTTGAAAAAAATACACAAGCAATTAAACTGTGTCGAGAGGCTCTACAAAAAAAATTGATAATTTTTTTTTGCTAAGTTTCTATATTTAAAAAATTCTAGAAACAAAAGTAACTAGCGGTGATATCATTCGTCTAATTTTTTTGTGTTCGCGATGTTATTTTTCAGTGCGTGACGAACAGAGTATCATTCCTCCGATTATGTCCTAAAGCGATGTCACTGAGCTAGTTTTCCCTTCTTTTATTAGTGGATGTGGGGAGGCCATCTAGCATTCATGGACTCAAAATTGGGTACCGAAAGTCTAATAATCTCGCATACCATAAGTTCTGCTCGTAAAATTAGTTCTAGATCTGCGTTTTCCCTTGCAGTAGTGATGCTTTAAACTTTAAAGGTTTGTATGGTTTGCAGGAGAAATTTCAGAGCTACTGTGCCGCGAAGGCGAGAGGCTCCGGCAGCAGGACAAGGCCATGATGACCAGTGCCAGTGGACCATGAAAGGCCCTAGAGACATAGAAACGGGCATCTCATGTGCGTCTACCATGCTTTAAACAGGATATGTTGTGTCGTATTCATCAAATGACTGTTGCTCTGGTAGTCACTTTACCGTACGGCTTGATGAACTTTGCTTTCCGGCTTGTCAAGTGGCTCGAACCGTCATCTTCATACACATTTGGATTCTGGATCCCTGTTTAAGAAACGTGAATAAAAAGCATGACGTGCATTATTTTCGCCATCATATTCATGACTTTTTGTGGCCAACTTGCCATGTATTCAGATTCAGTTAAATTCTTACGTATTGCTCTCCTGAAATCGTATGGAATTTCCCACCGCGATGACGACGACATACACACTCAGGACAGGGATGGAGACTTGGAGGACTAGTGGGAGTCCTATCCCGTCATGATTGATGAAACTTTTTATATAGCTTTTAGTTTGCTCACGTAGAATAGTAAAATATTTATAGCTTAGGACTTTGTATCTGTCTATCTATAATGTTGATCTGAACTGCTGCATTCTGATCTTGACTGAATCTATTTATCTATAATCTTGATCTGAACTGTTGCATACTGATCTTAGCTGTGAAGTCTTACAGTTTTGGATAAGCAGGAATGATTGGGCAATTGGATTCGATGGTGCGTTTCCATCAGCCGTGGACTCGCTCAGGTCTTCGTGTAGCCATGGAGCACGTGCTGTATATTTTAGAGCGGCCAGTCAGATGGCCTTCGACGTGCAGGGCTGGTACTGATGTGTTGCCATCGAAAGATCATGTATTTTAATGCTATTTTGGTCTGAACAAATAAACAATTGCTAATGTTTCTTGTCGGTTGCTTAACCAGGCGTGTAGTCCGGTGCACGGCTGACACGTGACAGTCGTGACTTGCGAGTACATCTCCTATATAGGAATGACAATCGAGCGCGACACGTATAGGTAGTGCTCCCTCATATCCATATCCACAACCCTAATATTCTCTCATGGGTATGCCCGCGAAGGATGACGGTCTGTGACTACGAGACTGTGACATACAAGTTTAACAACTAATCAAGTTCATCAATTATCACACATCAAGTTCAATGAATAAAATAGAAATACAAACTAAAATAGAAATATGAGAGTAGAACATAAATAAAAAAAAGTAACAGAAGGATAGGGATGAGGAGGGCCAATCGAGGCGTCTGTGGCACGGCTTTGAGGAGGCGGGCGGTCAAGGGAGGAGGCGGCGGCAATGCAAGGCGAGGAGGAGCGATGGCGGGTATGCGGCGATCGGGCGTGAGAGGGTGTTCAGGCGCTGAGGAGGCGGCGTGGCTAAGCGTGAGGAGGCGGCGGTGCCGGGCGCGAGGACGGGCTAACGACGTCTTGGGATCGCAGGAGGACCAGAGGAGTGACCGAGTGAGGATTGGATCTGGATCTGGCCATGAGGAGAGGGGCGTGAGGAGTGACCGAGTGAGGAGGGCGGTGGTGGCCGGACGTGAGGAGGGAGATCCGGCGGCAGCGGCTAGGCGTGAGGAGGGGGCGGCCGAGTGTAAGGAAGGCGGTGACAGGCGTGATCACGTGAGGAGGGCAGTGACCGAGCGTGCGGGGAGGGGATATGGATTCTGGATGATGGGATTGGAGAGGGGACGGCCAGTGCGTGACACATGAAGTAACTTGAGGCCCACCTGTTAGTGCATTTTCATGGGTAATCGGGTGAAACGGGCATGAGTGGGTGTTACCCATGCTCATACCCGTTTACCCACCGGGCAAAGATTTATGCCCACGAATGTACCTGTGGACAGAAAAATAGCAACATACCTATCTTCATTAAGGTTTTTACCAATTGGTAATCGGATAAATGAGCGGAACTGCCATCCCTGCTCATTGCTAATCGACTTGTTATACGGTGCCAACCTTGCACGTGTGAATACTGAATACGTAGGTAAGCAACGACTTTGGTTTGTGTGATTTCTCAGTAGTCGTATATCGATCAGCAGTGATCAGTTTGGCATACAAGTTACTCTATTAATTATTATAGAGAACTTATTCCCCCATCCCACGCTCCGCTCCACGCAAAGTCACTAAGAAAAACAAAAAAGGAATGCTTAACTTTCTGCATCTTGTTTTTGTATATAATTGAAATCGCTTTGTACATTGACAATTGAAATGTTTTTTTTTAAAAAAAAATAGTAGATTGAAACAACATGGAACCCTAACTAGTTTGTTGAGAAACGCCACACCGGTTGAACTTGCCGCTGGCTATGCTTAGGCGCCATGTGATTCATCGTCGTCGAGTACGGCGGTGTAAAAAGCAACGTTTTTCTACTCTTCGGATAGGCATATGAAGATCTAAGCCGCTCGGTGCTAAATTGCCAACCAGAGGTACGATTACGAAATGGCATAGAAAAAGGACCAGATGCGGTGAATAATTTGTCGACCGCGTAGCACGTTCGAGACTGGAGCTGAGTGGTGCAAAGTTTCTGCCGTTCGTCTTCCTCTCCTGAAAAATAGGCACTGAAAATGACTGGAATATTTGGAAAATACTGCATCGGGATCGGGTACAGCTAAATGGGCCATGGGTTACACATGCTCCGTATTGTTTCGGCGTGTGGGTACCTTTTGGACAAAAGCTTATGCTAATTCTCTTCGATTAAAGCTGATCTCAGCTTTAACATGTGCGTCACACGATTTAGGTTAAGGTTCGCATAATCTAAGCATCCCAACAGACGAATTAAGAAAAACGCCCACCGACATGGCTCCACCGACACCACCGTGAGCTCTTTTTTTTAGTTGAGAACAGACTCATAGTGCCGACTCCACTCGCTACCAAAAAAACTTATTATAACAGTCAATAACTCAATATCAGTCATCAAACGTAAAACTTCATACATGTGATTCTAAAATGACCCACCTCACATGTCACACCAATATGATGTGACGTTGAAACCGGCGGCAGCACACCACAAGAAAGATGATCACACAAGGAATAAAGCACATAAAAAACATATAGATTTTTGTTTAAGAGGTTTGGCAATGGCTACGTTCCCAAGAGCCGAATCATAGCAACTTCGTCCGTACGATGAGTTTTTTTCTTTTCACAATTAGGGAATCTGATTGTAAATTTAACCCTGGCTACATAGTCCTGCTTTCCGAATAGAGCACGTTCCTTTTACGTAGTTTTTATTTACGTGGATTTTCTAAGATTTGTGTCGTACTAGGACTTAACGGAAATGCTTCGTACAGGAAGCTGTTTGGACACAACAGTCGTACGAAGCGCGCTCTCCCGCGTGAGTGGAATGCGGCCATTGAGTATTCCCGCGCGATGATCCTCGTTCCCTCCAAGCCTGCCGCTCCTCCCTCCAAAACACACGACTACGCTAGGTTCGTTTCGAGCAAATCAATCGCAGCACCCAAAAACGAAAGGCAAAACGTAGCCGAAATCAATTAGAAGAAGAATCCAGTCACTTATCGTCGAGCTTGCGGATCCCCTCGTCGATCCGCGCGTATCTCGGCGAGCAGCGCAACGTCCAGCGACTCGAACAGCGGCGCCATGTCTCGCGATTCCAGAGAAACGGAGGACACAGGCGGCAGGCCGAGCGGAAGAATCGGAGAAGCAAGGGAAGAAGTAAGTATCCCCGACCAGAATTGTTCTAATATAGATTCAGATTGGCTGGATTCTAAACAGATATTGTTCGATATTAGGTAATGGAGACCAATGTACCTTTAAACGAGGTACAAGAAGACCTTGCCGTTTCAGATGAGGATGATATTTCCATGGAGATTGAAAGTGATACAGATAACCAGCAAGTTACAGGGGAACAATTGGTACCCGAAGAGCCAAAGAAAGGCATGATGTTCGACAGTGAGGAAGATGCTCTTGTTTTCTATAAAAGATATGCTAAAAAGAAATGATTTGGTATACTAAGAAGAAGCTCTAGAACTGGTAAAGATGACAAGGCAAGGCGCAATACACCTCAAAAAATATATTCAATCTTAATCCCTCGAAAAGGATGCAATGTCCGGCTAAAATAAATCTCTCTTCATGGTTCTGAGAAGAAGTTCCGCATATCTTCTGTTACACTGGGTCATAATCATGCTTTAAGTCCAAGCAAAGCTAGATTTCTCAAATGCCACAAGAAACTTGATTTGCATGCTAAAAGAATACTAGAATTGAATGATCAAGCAGGTATTCGCATAAACAAGAACTTTAGTTATCTCGTTGTGCAAGCAGGAGGCTACGAAAATCTTCAATTTGGTGAAAAGGAGTGCAGGAACTACTTGCAAGAGGCAAGAAGGCTGAAGCTTGGTGCTAGAGATGCGCATGCAGTTTATCAATATTTCCTCCACATGCAGCCCGAAGATCCAGATTTTTTTTCTGTCATGGATGTTGATGAGGACTCTCAACTAAAAAAATGTATTCTGGGTTGATGCAAGAAGTAGGGCTGCATATGGATCTTTCTCGGATGTTGTCACATCTGACGCTACGTACTTAACAAACAAGTACAACATGCCATATGCTCCTTTTGTTGGTGTAAATCATCATGCGGAATCAATTCTTTTGGGACGTGGCCTGCTATAAAAAAATGAGGACACAGGGACTTTTGTTTGGTTATTCGAGTCTTGGTTAGCTTGCATGTCAAACAAATCACCAAATGCCATAATTATCACCACTATATAAAAGATCTTCACAAACAGTTCAAAAATATCATTACATACGGTTTCGTGAGTCGTCTAAGTTTATAGATCAGTAATAACATACGGTTTGTGGATAAAACCGTCTGTGATAGCTGATGTATCACAGACGGTTTGTGGATGAAACCGTCTGTGATAGTGTGTGTGTGTGTGTGTCTATATATATATATATAATTGTTCATGTCCCCCAGCCACTTTTGGACGGTCGTTAGGATGAGACAGCAACCACGAGAAACTTCATCGAGCCTGCAAGTTGAAAAAGCATGGTTGCTAGGAGAGCGCGTAGACATCTAATTACCTAGATGTCATCGACAAGTAATTGAGCTTGACATCAAGGAATGGTTGGTTGCTGATACATGAAGCCACTTCTTAATCGGAGTACCTGCGTATCCACGTCATGTTCTGACCCATATCACAGACGGTGCTATAATAGAACCGTCTGTAATATGGTTGTTCTCAAATTTCTATGTTTTGAGCATATTATCATGTATACATGCATTACTTACATGACATGAAGAAATTACATGTTTATATGTCAATTTTGTCATTTAAATATCGCTGAAAATTTACTTTAACCATGATACATATCACAGATCGAATATAATTAATTAATTTGTTCCACCAAACCGTCTGTGACGCCCCGGGTAACAACCCCCGGGACCTCCTGTGCACACTAGATCAGTCCCATGATCAATGGCTGGTCCGCACAGTCTCAACAAAGATGTAATCACAACCATACAACAAAACCAAAGATGAAACAGACAAATTAACAAATATTACCAGCAAAAGACCTTATGGTCAAGCTTTTTACAGAGACCTGCCACGAAGGGATACAACAACAGAGGGGGTCACAGCGGAAACAAAAGAAACACGAGGTGGCCATTCGATATGCCCACAGGCAACCAAGTGGAGGACGTCCTAGCACGGGAGGTCTTCAAAGACCTCCTCTTCGAAGAGGTCAGAGCTCCCTAGGAGGTCTTCATCAACTGCTGATCAACCAGAGGGCACAAGCCATGAGTACTTTGAATGTACTCAGCAAGCCGTAGGGAATGAATGCAAATATATTCATGCAGGGCTCCACAAAGGTAGCTGTATGGTTATTTTGTAGAAAGCGATATTGAAATGAAATACAGTAAGTAGATTGTAAGGCACAAGTTGAAAGAGTAATACATAAATAACAGGTTTTCTTTAAAAACAACACACAACCACCCTGGTCGTGTGCCCCGACCACTCACAACCACCCTGGTCGTGAGCTAGACCTCTCACGACCACCCTGGTCGTGAGCTCGACCACTCAGAACCAACCACAACAACCAGCTTTTGAGAAAAAATCTACCCTTGAGTGAAATCACGGACATGTCCATAACCGTGGACTCGGTTATTCGAATAGATTCTTTCCTCTGCAGAGGTGTACAACTTTACCCACAAGACATGAATTCTCTAGTTTGTTTTGCACCCGTCGATGCCCTTGCTCACTACCTTGGGTAAGCAGGCTAGAGCATGTGAGAAGGCCTTTACAAGGTTCTGCCTTGACTCGGTTCCGCTCGCTAAGGTTTCGCCATCTCGGCCCCCTCTTACGCCAAGTGTGGGCATAAACCCAGGTCCTTCCACACTTCCACCAAAATAGAACCGAATCAAAGCATTGCCAATTAGTTGGCCAGGTCCACCTCATCCTGGACATGTGGTTGCATGGTATGGCCTGGATCGAACTCTTACAAGGTAAAGTCTTTAGTGGGTGCTCAGGCGAGACCTCCTCAACCCAATGTGCTTCCTGCACCCCCTTTATTGCATGATCACTCGCCCGAGCAAAATATTTTGGGTTCAACCCAGCCAAATGACCTCCCTGGTCATGGCACAACAAATTTTATTGGCGGCCACACAGGCCAGCGACAACGCTTGCAAGACAACACATGCCAAGACAAATACATGCCACAATTCCATAACTTCTTAGTCAAATTTAACATCTTGAGAGAGGTGATCGAGACAACGCATAACTAAGCAGGTCTAAACAAGATACGCACCCATGTTGGTTATCACAAAGAGGTCCAACTAAGGTTACCCATCCTATGGTGGTCCAAAGAGTACATATCAACATGTAGAACACAAGTTATTCATGGGATCATACTGCCGAGTAGGTGACTAGCTAATTCTCAAACTATTTTTATACAAATAGCCATGCATGTTGATATAAAACAGAGTAATTTTTGTAAAACTAGGTTCAACATGATCAAAAGTCTACAACTTGCCTTTGATGAAGAGCTGGGGGTCTTCTGTAGAGGTCGCTGGGTCCACGAACTCTTCAGCGGAGCCGGAATCTACACGTGTGAAGAAAAAAAGAGCCAAATAAATACAGCAAATTAAAATAAAACCAAAGACAAACAAACTAGAACAAAAAGAGAAACACCGAAATAGAAACGGACTCTCAGGAGGAGGTCCTTAGGGGGAGGTCCAAAAGAGGAGGTCCACAGGAGGAACACAACTACGCAACGTGGTTGTAAAAGAGATACAACCGCACAACGTGGTTGTAAGATCAAAAGAGGACAAGGCACGGAGGAACTCACCCAGACGGCCAGACATAGAGAGAGAGGAAGAGAGAAAAGATTGGAGAAGAATGACGAACGGCGTAGGTGCTCCGACGAACTCTTCAGTGGCGAGGTGGTCAAAGGCGGCGCAGTTCCAGCAAGCTCCTTGGCAACGAGGAGGGCTCCAGCGAACTCCTTATTGAAACTTCAAGCACGGAAACTGGGTGAGAGCAAGAGAGAGTTGAGAGTAGGAGGGTGGTCTTTGCAAAAAGACCCAGAAGGATGGTCGCGGCCCAAGGGAAGGCCGCGACATAAAGAGGTGGTCGCGGCCTAAAAGTTGGTCGCAGCCCAAAAGGGTGGTATTTGCAAAAAGACCAAGAGGATGGTCTTTGCAAAAAGACCAGCACCAGGACCACCGGGGAGGTCTAAATCAAAAGGGAGATCCAACGTGAAGGGGATCAAAGAAGGCGCGGCGAAGCGGGGCCGTCCGATTTTGATCAGGCAGTTCAAAAAGAGGTGAACGTTCGGACTGGTTGAACACACCAACCAGATCGGGCCGTTCAACACAGATCGGACGGTTCAAAATGAATGGGACGCTCGGACTAGCCGAACGTCCAACAGACCGAAGCCGCCCAAAGACAGACGGACGATCCGCAAGGAAAGGAGGTGTGAGTTGGTCACAGCAGGAGAAAGGAACGAGCAGATAAGGGGAAAACAACACTAGAAAACTCTAACAACTCCAAAGGATCCAAACTCAAATTAATTGAAGTTGGATTTAGTCATATTAAACACCTTAAATTCCAAAATCTCAAGTTAAGCTTTAGAACTCTCAACAAAACCGAATGGTTCTTTTTAATTTTGAAAACTCAGAAAACTTGGAAAAACTTGGGACGTTACAAACCTACCCCCCTTAAAGGGAATCTCGACCCCGAGATTCGGGCTGGCTAGAGAATAGGCGCAGGAACTCTGCCTTCAAGTCCTCTTCACGCTCCCAAGTAGCTTTCTCTTTTGTGTGATTGCTTCACTGGACTTTGTAGAAATAGAGGACCTTGCTCCTTGTCACACGCTCGGAAACTTCCAAGATCTTGATGGGCTGCTCCATGTAGGTGAGGTCTCGTAGGATGTCCACAGCTTCTACAGGCATTTGCTCCTCTAGCACGCACAGGCACTTCCTCAACTGCGAAACGTGGAAGACGTCATGCACGCCTGACAACTGGGGCAGGAGGTCCAATTGGTAAGCCAATTCTCCCTTTCTGTCCAAGATGGGAAAAGGTCCAATGTAAAGAGGTGCAAGCTTCCCACTGATCCTAAAGCGACGCATTCCTTTAAGAGGTGAGACCTTTAGGTACACATGATCTCCTGGAGCAAAATCTAGGTCTCGGCGACGATTGTCCGCGTGGCTTTTCTGCCTGGACTGAGCCGTCTTCAACTTTTCTCGGATGGACTTAACTTGATCTTCAGCTTCTTTCAAGGCATCAAGTCCAAGCACCTGTCTTTCTCCTGTTTCAGTCCAGAACAAAGGTGTTCTACACTTTCTTCCGTAAAGAGCTTCAAATGGGGACATCTGTAAACTGGCTTGAAAGTTATTGTTGTAAGAAAACTTGCATAGGTGTAGGATCAAGGATAACCGACTAGAGGGGGTGAATAGGAGGTTTTTAAACTTTTTAGCAAATTAACAATTTAAGCCAATTATGAATTATGTCTAAACTAGATACAATTCTAGCTAAGCAATTTAATACAAGATAAATGCTAGAATTGTAAATGCGGAATAAGTTAAGACGATAATTAATCACAAGAGAGACAACGATGTTTTTCCGTGGTATCGAAGACTTGCCGGTCTTCACTAGTCCACGTTGAGGAAGCTTGAACGAATCAAGCCGGTTCCACGAATTAAGCCTTCCCTCGATCACTATTGGTTGTTCTTCCTCCGCTCTGAAGATGGTGAACATCAAACCACTCACAATCATGGCACCGGGCCTCTTCACAAGCTTCTTGAAGAGATCACCGTGCGATCACCGCCAAGCCGTCTAGGAGTTCAGCAAAACTCCAAAAGTAATAAACCAATGAGCTTCGCTTGACGGCACTCAAGTGCAAATGGATCAACTAGAATGAATAAATGCACTTGAATGAATTCAACCACCTCACAATGAATGCACAAGAGTGTTCTAGGTGTTGAGAGGATGCACAAGGCTCTAAGGATGTTAAATGAAGTGTTGCATTCTGTCCTTGAGCAGGTGGAGGGGTATTTATAACCCCCACAACTAAATCCAACCGTTATGAGAGAAATCCCAACTTTTCAGCGAAATGCGGTATTACGCAAGAAGGGCTTCAGATTACCTGCGCCTCTGAGCAAAGCATCAGAATAAATTTATAACAGACGCATTAAACGCCTCTAACATAGAGCTGTTTTAAACGCAGCGCGGTACTACCACCAACTATCATGCGGTCATACTGCTAAGTCCGGTCGTACCGTACATTGGAGCGGTATTACCATTCGCAGAGTTTTCAATCTCAACCGAAAAGGGTGCTTCTCTGGATTTTACGTACCGCTAAATAGAAAACAGAATAACCGTGGAGCGGTTGTTCCGCCACTAAAGCTCCGGTACTACGCATCCCTGACTTGAACCAGCTCATCCAAACACGCTAGCCACGTGGATGGCTCAGATGCAATGGGCTGTTCGGGCCGCATGTTTAAACCACACGATTTTAAACTTTTTGGACGGTCCGAACGGCTCACGGTAGTACCGCCAAAGGAAGTGCGGTCATACCGCTAAGCGGTAGTTCCGCCAATAAACACTCGGTACTACCATTTGCCAAGAGAGCACAAGAGCTCCAAAAAGGGGTCTATCTGGAAAATACGTACCGCTCCATTTTTCAGAAGTACCGTAGAGCGGTAGTACCGTTTAAACAACAGCGGTACTACCGTTCCAAGGGTTTTGCAATTTCAACCGAAATGGAGTCTCTCTGGAAATTAGATGCCGCCAAATAAAATTTGATACGATCGGACTGCGATAGTACCGCACCATGAGCCGGTCGTACCACTGAGCATCCAGAGAACCATGGTCCGATCGGACTACACACGTGGATGGCTAAGATTCATTGGGCCGTACGGACTACTCGTTTAAGCCACATGATCATGTCACTTTTGGATGGTCCGAACGGCACACGGTAGTACTGCCGAAGGATACGCGGTACATACGACAAAGCGGTAGTTCCGCCCGGTAAACTCCAGTACTACCGTTTGTGCTATCAATTGCACAGAGAGCTTTTAAATTCAAATACAAATACATGCATAATCCTAAATTGATCCAAATGACACAAGAACATGTTATCAAGCTACTAGTCATGATCCTCTTAATAGTACAACATCTAACCTATAATCCGGTCTTTCAACCATTTCTCCTTAGACCGGTAAAATATAAAAAGGATCCTAGACTACTTGTACCTTGTCTTTTATCCAAAAGATCTTCATGTTGTCCTTTAGCATGCATCTTCAAGACATCAAACTCACCAATGGGACTTAACCTTGTAAATACTCAATAAACATGTTAATCCTACATTCATATATTATCATTAATTACCAAAACCATTTTTAGGGGTCTAGATGATTTCACTCTCCCCCTTTTTGGTAATTGATGATAACACAACTAATATGTGAGAAAGATTATTTTGAATATACTAATTGTTGTGAGACAAGTGTATATTCTTTTGATGACTTAACAACAAAATAATTCTTTCAACGAGCTCAAATGAGTTTAGAGAATTATTTTCTTGTTAAAGCCAAAATAAAGAAAGCTCCCCCTAAACATGTGCGCATAAATGATAGAGAATCTTTGCAAGCACATGTATCGATTTTTAGAAATTTTAGTGGAGTTTCTTTTGCTTGTTTTGAACTTGAGGAATAATTGCAACAATATATAATAACCAAAATAAAGATTGCATTGCAAGAGAAGAACATAATCATAATATTAATCAAGTTCAACAAGATAACAACCATAGCAAGGTTTAAACTATTACAAGCATTCGTCCATAACAAGTTCAACAATAACTAAACACACAAAACACATAGAGTATATTATAACAAGTCTTGCTCCCCCTAAATCTTTCTTCTCTTCTACTTCTCCCCCTTTGGCATCAAAGTGCCAAAAACACATTAAATTGCTGGATCTTGAGGAGGAAGAGGAGTTGGATCTTGAGGAGGAATAGGAGCTGGATCTTGAGGAGCTGAAGCTTGGGCTTGAGGAGATGGAGCTTGAGGAACAGGAGCTGGATCAGCTGGGGCTAAAGGAGCTGTAGCAGGGGCCAAAGGAGGACCAGCTGGAGTAGAGGAAGCCCTTGGAGGAGGACGACGACGAGTGTAGTGCTGAGGAGTAGTCAACAACTTCTCCATAGCATCAACACTATTTGTCAGGGCAGCTAGTCTATTATGAGTCTCATTCTGAAATTCTAGTTGTGCTGTCCTCATCTCCTGCTGAGTGACCTTAACTTGTAGCAGATTATGGAGGGTCAACTGTTGATTTTGGAGAATCTGTGCAAGTGTCACCTAACCCTGAGCATCACCTGCAGCTGCCTCCTCTGGAGCATCCTCTTCTTACTGATCTCGCCGAATTGGAGGACCTTCCCGAGGCTTGTATGCCTTGTGAGTAGAGCCCAATCCTCCGTGATACTCAAACTTGTTAAGTATCAAAGCCATAATGTAGGTAGCATGGTAAATCCTTTTGACCCTATCATTCTTTGAATTAACTATGCCCCTAATAATGACTTCCACCACATCAAATTTTCTTTCATTCGTGATATTGTCAATGATATTCCAAGCATGTCCTCTCACTGCATCAAAGTTTTCTCTCTTTGGGAAAAAGGTATGATTAATAATTCTATTAATCAGACTAGGAATGGGCTTGAGACCATGTATCTTCCCCGGGTATACCGACAATTTGGATCATAAAATCACCAAGCAGAGCAAGCAATGCAGATTTGTCATAGAGCTTGTCCCATGTGCGGATGGTGTTCAAAACACGCCAAAATCTTCCTTAGTGCACTCCAAACATCCGTCACCGTCATCCATTTCATTGTTGAAAGATCTCGGAGAAACATGGACAAGGGCATAGAATTATCTTATGATCTCCTCATCGTAGTCATTCCTTAAAGCTACGAGATCATGAAGACCAACAAGCTGAAACAACTGGTATACTCTATTATACTTGTCCAAAGAGTTGATGTGCTGCCACTTTATCCACTTATGATCAGCAAAATTTCTGTGATGTCCATATAGTTGGTCATAAACCTGCTCTTGAAATTTTGTGTGGAATCTTGGATTGATGGAGTTTGAGGGGAAGTGGTACTGATTTATGTACCGCTTGATGGCAAACTGATCAGCTGAAATCATCATGTGGCTCTTCTGGCTCTCCCATTTCCTCATCTGATCCTGCTAGATCTTTTGATGCGTTTGATTCTGTTTCAGATTCAGCTTGAGACGAATTTTTATCATTTTCTGGTTCATCAACTGCTGGACCTTTCCCTCTGTCTTGCACTGCTTTTCGTCGCACTTATGGAACTTCTTCAGCTTGAACCGATGCTGTCGAAGGCCGGGATGAGGAGGATTGACCTCTACCGGCGCCAACGGACTTACAAGTAGCAATTCTGGTCCTTGGCATCTTTACACAGAGAGAACAAGTTACAAGAAGTTCAAAAGATCAAACAAAATAGTATTAATTTGAATGGAATGTCGTTTTTGATCTGTCAGGATAATCGGTAGTACCGCCGTTTTGGGCAGTCTGCATCAAGATCGATAGTAGTACGCGCTCGAGACAATGCAGAGAACCGTATTTCCGGATCGAAGTTCTAGGGCATGAATTTCAATGAAATTTGTGATATTTCTTTTGTATTGAATACATGGAATAGATGTATGAACATCATAAAACATCAAATTTGTCTATTTGCCCAACTAGAACTTCAAATAATCATCCACAATCTAAATTAACCCTAAAATGTGACTAGGGTTCCAAAAGTAGGTAAAACAAAGATCAAAAGGGGTTTTACTTTGAGAATTGAGGGAGATGAACCCTAGTGATGCAAGGAATCAACTGGAACGAAGAATCACCAAAGAAATTTGTGGAATTGCAACGAGGATTTGAGGTTCTTCGGGTTGGAGAGAGAGAAGCCAAGAGAGAATATGAGACGGTGAGAGGTGCGGTCGAACTGTTTCGGAAGTAAAATAGGCACAAAGTAGAAACCGCACGACAATTAATGCCCAAAAACAAACCGACGCGGTAGTACCGCTTTTTATCACGTAGTATCAAGATCATGATCATACCGTGGTTATAATGCGGTTGTACCAAGATCATGGTCGACCGCTTAACTCGCCGGTAGTTTCGATTTTCCTAGAACTTTAGGATTTGACTTTGGATTTTGAGAATTATGCAAATGATCCTTAGTTTTGCACTCAAACAAATATCATTTAGGATCATTATGCATTGAATAGACTAATATCTATCTACCAACACAATTTTTATGAACATAATAATCTTTAATAATTGTTTTGAAAATATTTTTATAAAGGCTTCAAATAACACCAAATGAAGCAAAATGCATGAGGCAAAAGTTCAAACAACATTTGCAAAAACGGCCTTCATCTAATGGTTTGGTGAAAATGTCCGCTAATTGGTCTTCGGTTCGGATGTGGCTAATTTCAATATATTCCTTGCTCACATGATCTCTCAAGAAATGGTGGCGAATATCTATATGCTTGGTTCTTGAGTGTTGGACAAGATTGTTGGCTATTTTCACCACACTATCATTATCACACACAAAAGAGGCATTTTATCAAATTTAATTACATAATTCATCAAAGTTTGCCTCATCCATAGCAATTGAGCACAACAAGTTCCTACGGAAACATATTCGGCTTCGGTGGTGGATAATGCTACAGATCTTTGTTTCTTGGATAACCATGATACTAAAGATCTTCCTAAGAATTGACAACTACCCGAGGTGCTTTTTCTATCCACTTTACAACCCGCATAATCGAAATCCGAATATCCAATTAAATCAAATTTAGCACAATTGGGGAACCATAGGCCAATGCTAGAGGAATATTTTAGATATCTGAGTATTCTTTTTACAGCCATTAAATGGCACTCTTTTGGAGTTGCTTGAAAACAAGCACACATGCAAACACTAAATATAATATCGCTTGAAAACATGCACACATGCAAACACTAAATATAATATCGGGTCTAGATGTGGTAAGATAAAGCAAACTACTAATCATGGATCTATAAAGCTTTAAATCTACCGGTTTACCTCATTTAGGTCGAGATGATCGTTGGTTGCCATGGGAGTCTTGATGTGTTTTGCATCCTCCATGCCAAATTTCTTGATCAAGTCTTTTGCATACTTTGTTTGGCTCGCGAAGGTTTCATATTTGAGTTGCTTGATTTGAAGTCCAAGGAAATAGCTCAATTCTCCGATCATGGACATTTCAAATTCCCTAGACATCATATCACCAAATTCTTTGCAAAAATCTTGATTAGTAGACCCGAAAATGATATCATCAACATAAATTTGACAAACAAAGGAATCATCATTTAAGACTTTAGTAAATAAAGTTGAATCAATTTGCCCGATTTTGAATCCTTTTGAGACTAGAAAATCTCTAAGGCGTTCATACCATACTCTACGAGCTTGTTTAAGACCATAGAGCGTCTTGGAGAGTTTATAGACATGATTCGGATTCTTTGGATCTTCAAAACCAGGAGGTTGTTCAACAAAGACAAGTTCGGATATTTTTCCATTTAGGAAAGCACTTTTAACATCCATTTGAAATAATTTAATATCAAAACATGATACAAAGGCAAGTAATATCCGGATTGACTCAAGTCTAGCTACGGGAGCAAAGGTTTCACCAAAATCCAAACCTTCGACTTGTGAATAACCTTGAGCGATCAACCTTACTTTGTTTCTTACAACCAAACCATTCTCATCTTATTTGTTCCTAAAGACCCATTTAGTACCAATGACGTTGTGTTCCTTGGGTCGATCCACCAATGTCCAAACTTCATTCCGGGTGAAGTTATTGAGTTCTTCATGCATTGCATTCACCCAATCAGGATCATCAAGTGCTTCTTCTACATGCTTTCGCTCAATAAAAGAGATAAAAGAGTAATGTTCACAAAAAGAAGCGACACAAGAGCGGGTTTGAATACCCTTACTTACGTCACCTAATATTTGGTCTATTGGATGATCTTTAGCAATTGCATTGTGGATTCTTGGTGGTAAGTTGGATGGTTGATCATCTTTCTTATTGTCCTCTTCATTAATTTGAATTTGATTTGTGGAAGAGGTAGGAGGTTCAACTTGGGTGGAAGATGTTGGATCATCCTTAGGCTTGATATCGCCAATTTGCATGTTCTCCATGGCTTTTCTTAAGGCTTTATTACCTACACAATCCAAATTCTCATGCTCTTCTTGAGAGCCATTAGTTTCATCAAATTGCACATCGCGCCTTTCTTCAACTAAACCGAAGTTTTTGTTAAAGACACGATAAGTTTTGCTATTTGAAGAATAATCAAGCAAGAAACCAACATCACAACGACTATCAAATTTTGAAAGATGAACACTCTTTCTCAAAATACAGCACTTACAACAAAAAAACACGAAAGTAAGGGATGTTCGGTTTTCTTCCAACAAGAAGCACATAAGAAGTCTTTTTCAAAAGCCAATGCAAATAAAGACGATTTATGACATGACAAGCGGTGTTAATAGCTTTCGCCCAAAAACTAACAGAAGTATTGTACTCATCAAGTATTGTCCTAGCCATTTCAATTAATGTACGATTTTTCCTTTCTACAACTCCATTTTGCTCCGGAGTGTAGGTTGTGGAAAGTTCGTGCTTTATTCCAAGTTCATCACAAAAGTTTTCAACTTTAGTATTCTTGAACTCGGAACCATTATCACTACGTATTTTCTTTATTTTGAAATCAAATTCATTTTGAGCCCTTTTTGCAAAACTTTTGAAAATGCCGGAGGTTTCACCTTTGTCATCTAGGACCCATGTGTATCTAGAGTAATCATCCACAATGACTAGACAATAGCTATTACCCCCGATACTCTTATAGGTTGTTGGCCCAAACAAATCCATATGTTGTTCCAATGGTCTAGAAGTTGACATGATACTCTTGGAATGATGTGAATTAGCGACTTGTTTACCGGCTTGACAAGCACTACAAAGTCTATTTTTCTCAAACTTCACATCTTTCAAGCCAACAACTAAATCATGTTTGAAAATCTTTTTAAGTTGAATCATTCCAACATGAGCTAGCCTTCTATGCCAAAGCTAATCCAATGAGGTTTTTGCAATTAAACAAGTTTTTAAGCATAATTCATTTGAAGTAAAATCAACCAAATAAAGATTTCCAAATCTAAATCCTTTGAAAACTAAAGAGCTATCTTTTGCATTTGAAATTGTAACACCTTCATTAGAGAATGAGCAAATTAAGCCAAGATCACAAATTTGAGCAATCGATAGCAAATTAAAATTTAATGATTCTACTAAAGATACATTGGAAATAGAAAGGTCATTTGAGATAGCGATTTTACCCAATCCTAATACCTTTTCTTTGCTATTATCGCCGAATGTGATCTTGTCAACTCCTTTACCATTCTCGAATGTGGTGAACATCTTTCTATCACTGGTCCTGTGTTGAGTGCATCCACTATCAAGCACCCAATGTTTTCCACCGGTTTTATAGTTCACCTACAAAACAAGAATCAAGTTCTTTTAGGTGCCTAAATTTGTTTGGGTCCTTAGAGGTTAGTGACCAATGATTTAGGCACCCAAATAGCATGCTTTTTAACGCCTAAAATCAAAGTGCCAACAAATCTAGTAATGACTTTACCATCCTTAGTTTTTCTAAGCATATAGCATGAATCATATATACCAAGGGATGGAGAGGGTGGTCCAAATTTCGTGAGCGGTTTCCAAATTGCTCACTCTATTGAACTCATCCGCGTTCAAAGCACCAAAGAAAGCGTTCATATCTTGGGCATCTAAATGAGCATTACGCACCTCTTGATCCGTGGGAACTAGTGGATTAAGAGGCATGACGTAACCCTCATTTACGATTTTTCAAATGCTTGGACTCATGGCCTTTAAATAAATTGACATTCTAATCTTCCAATAAGCATAATTAGAACCATCAAATAAATGAGCATTTCCTATAGCAATTCCCTCACTAGCCATCCTTTTCTCTCTTTGACGGTTAAGCCTAAATCAATGAGAGACCAAGCTCTGATACTACTTGTAGGATCAAGGATAACCGACGAGAGGAGGGGTGAATAGGAGGTTTTTAAACTTTTTAGCAAATTAACAATTTAAGCCAATTATGAATTATGTCTGAACTAGATACAATTCTAGCTAGGCAATTTAATACAAGATAAATGCTAGAATTGTAAATACAGAATAAGTAAAGACCATAATTAACCACAATAGAGACAACGATGTTTTCCCGTGGTATCGAAGACTTGCCGGTCTTCACTACTCCACGCTGAGGAAGCTTGAACGAATCAAGCCGGCTCCACGAATTAAGCCTTGCCTCGATCACTATTGGTTGTTTTTCCTCCACACTGGAGATGGTGAACACTAAACCACTCACAATCTTGGCACCAGGCCTCTTCACAAGCTTCTTGAAGATATCACCGTGCGATCATCGCCAAGCCGTCTAGGAGTTCAGCAAAACTCTAAGAGTAATAAACCAATGATCTTCGCTTGACGGCACTCAAGTGCAAATAGATCAACTAGAATAAATGAATGCATTTAAATGAACTCAACCACTTCACAATGAATACACAAGAGTGTTCTAGGTGTTGAGAGGATGCACAAGGCTCTAAGGATGTTAAATAAAGTGTTGCATTCTGTCCTTGAGCAGGTGGAGAGGTATTTATAACCCCCACAACCAAATCCAACCGTTATGACAGAAGTCCAAACTTTTCAGCGAAATGCGGTATTACCGCCGGCAAAGGGCCAGTACTACTACGCCTCTGAGCAAAGCACCGTAACGGCTATAACAGACGCATTAAACGCCTTTGACATAGCCGTTTTAAACGCGACGTGGTACTACCACCAACAATCATGCGGTCATACCGCTAAGTCCGATCGTACCGCACATTGGAGCGGTATTACCGTTCGTAGGATTTTTAATCTCAATGGAAAAGGGTGCTTCTCTGGATTTTACGTACCGCCAAATAGAAAACAGAACAACCGTGGAGCGGTAGTTCCGCCACTAAAGCTCTGGTACTACCGCATCCCTAACTTGAACCAGTTCACCCAAACATGCTATCCACGTGGATGGCTCAGATGCAATGGGCTGTTCGGACCACACGTTTAAACCACACAATTTTGAACTTTTTGGACGGTCCGAACGACCCACGATAGTACCGCCAAAGGAAATGCGGTCATACCGCTAAGCGGTAGTTCCGTCAATAAACACTCGGTACTACCGTTTGCCAAGGGAGCACAAGAGCTCCAAAAAGGAGTCTCTCCGAAAATTCAGATCGCTCTATTTTAGAATCAGTAAGAGGTAGTACCGTTTAAACAACGGCGGTACTACCGTTCCAAGGGTTTTGCAATTTCAACCGAAATGGAGTCTTTCTGGAAATTAGATACCGCCAAATAAAATTTGGAACAACCGGACTGCGGTAGTACTGCACCATGAGCCGGTCGTACCGCTGAGAATCCAGAGAACCATGGTCCGATCGGACTGCACACGTGGATGGCTTAGATTTATTGGGCCGTTCGGACCACTCGTTTAAGCCACACGATCATGTCACTTTCGGACGGTCCGAACGACACACCAGTAGTACTGCTTGAAGGATCTGCGGTCATATCGCAGCGATAATTCCTACCAGAACTCCGGTACTACCGTTTGTGCTGTCAATTGCACAAAGAGCTTTTAAATTCAAATTCAAATGCATGCATGATCCTAAATTGGTCCAAATGACACAAGAACATGTTATCAAGCTACTAGTCATGATTCCTCTTAATAGTACAACATTTAACCTATAATCTGGTCTTCCAACCATTTGTCCTTAGACCGGTAAAATATAAAAAGGATCCTAGACTACTTGTACCTTATCTTTTATCCAAAAGATCTTCATGTTATCCTTTAGCATGCATCTTCAAGACATCAAACTCACCAATGGGACTTAACCTTGTAAATACTCAATAAACATGTTAATCCCATATTCACATATTATCATTAATTACCAAAACCATTTCTAGGGGCCTAGATGCTTTCAATAGGGCAACATTCTATCCCAGCTAGCCTGGTTCTCTAGAGCATAGGCTCTCAACATGTCCTCGAGGATTTGGTTTACTCTTTTTGTTTGCCCATCAGTCTTAGGATAGTAAGTTGTACTGAAGTTCAAATTCGTACCCAAAGCACTGTGCAGCTTCTGCCAAAACCTGGAGGTGAATTGAGATCCTCGGTCTGACACAATCTTCTTGGGCACTCCATGATGACACACTATCTTTGCCATGTACAGCTCTACAGGTTTGCTCCCTGAGTAGGTTGGTCTTAACCGGGATGAAGTATGCAACCTTCGTCAAACAATCTATGATCGCCCAAATAGAGTCATAACTAGCTTGGGTTCTTGGCAGACCAGTGATAAAATCCATGTCAATCTCTTCCTATTTCCACTCGGGTATGCTCAAGGGTTGAAGGAGTCTAGGAGGTCTTTGATGATCGGCTTTAACTCGTTGACAAACATCATACTGGGCCACGTACTCAGCGATCTCGCACTTCATTCTAGGCCACCGATACATTTTCTTGAGGTCTTGATACATCTTGGTGCTCCCGGAGTGGATGGAGTACAAGGTCTCATGAGCTTCTTTGAGTATTAACTGCTTGAGCTCTCTCTAGTCCGGCACACAAATGTGCTTATCAAACCAAACGGTTCCTTGGCCATCTTTGGAAAATCTTGAGAATGCACCCTTCCTCATGTTTCTTTTGATCTCCAGGACATCTGCATCTTCTCTTTGAGCTCTTTGGATCTGATCTTGGAGGGTTGGTTTCAATTGCAAAGCAGCTAGGCAACCTTCTTCAGCTAGTTCCAGCTTGAGTTTCTGAAATTCCTCATACAAGGCTAGCTGGTTTTCCTTGATCGTCAAAGTACTGCAGTAGACCTTCCTACTTAAAGCATTGGCTACCACATTGTCATTTCCTGGATGGTAATGGATTCCCATATTGTAGTCTTTGATCAACTCCAACCATCTCCTTTGCCTCATGTTAAGATCAGTTTGGGTGAAGATGTACTTCAAACTTTTATGGTTAGTGTAGACCTCACAGCGATTACCAATGAGGTAATGACACTAAATCTTCAAAGCATGCACTATGGCAGCCAATTCTAGGTCATGAGTGGGGTAATTGACCTCGTGAGGCTTTAGCTGACGAGATGCGTAGGCTACCACTTTCCCTTCTTGCATCAGGACACATCTAAGACCTTGTCGTGAGGCATCACAGTAGACCTCAAAGTCCTTTCGGACATCCGGTAAGATCAGTACTGGAGCAGCGGTCAATCGTTGCTTTAGCTCTTGAAAGCTTTGTTCACATGCTGGTGTCCAAGAGTACTTCTTCTCCTTCTTCAGCAACTGGGTGAGAGGTCTTGCTACTTTGGAGAACCCTTCTATAAACCTTCAGTAATAACCGACCATTCCAAGGAAGCTTCTGAGCTGAGGCACTGACTTGGGAGACTCCCAATTGAGCACGTCCTGAACCTTACTAGGGTTGACAGCGACTCCATCAGCCGACAAGACATGTCCCAAAAAGGTGACCTCCTTCATCTAAAACTCACACTTGTTGAACTTGGCATAGAGCTGGTGGTCTCTAAGCTTGTTCAAGACCAAGCGGAGGTGGTCTTCACGCTCTTCTTTACAGTGAGAGTACACTAGGATGTCATCAATAAAGACTATGATGAACTTATCCAAATACTCCATGAACATTTTATTCATCAAGTTCATAAAGTAAGCAGGAACATTGGTCAATCCAAAAGACATCACCGTGTACTCATACAGTCCATAATGGGTTGAGAATGTTGTCTTGGGGATGTCCTCTTGTCGGATTTTCAACTAGTGATATCCTTGACCTTAAGTCTATCTTGGAGAACACCCTGGCTCCTTTTAACTGATCAAACAAGCCATCAATTCTGGGCAGAGGGTACTTGTTCTTGATGGTGACCTCGTTGAGTGCCCGATAGTCCACACACATTTGCTGAGTACCATCCTTCTTTGCAACAAAGATTACTGGAGCATCCCAAGGTGAAGAACTTGGTCTAACAAATCCTTTAACTTGTAACTCTTCAATTTGCTTCGTCAGCTCGACCAAGCTGTCAACAGGCAAACGATAAGGTCTCTTGGAGATTGGAACAGTTCCAGGGACAAGGTTGATGACAAACTCCAAATCTCTATCTATGGGCATTCCAGGCAACTCTTCCGGAAAGACGTCTGGGAACTCATAGACCACTGGGACGTCCTCTAAAGACACGGCTCGGACACTGCAGACCACTGCTTCTTCAAGCTTCTCCGAAGAGGCTTCAAACTTCACTCTAGTCCCAACTGGACTGGTCAAAGTGATACTTCTTCCACCACAATCCAAAATGGCTTGGTGATCCGAAAGTCAATCTATTCCCAAGATCACATCTAAGGATTTGGTATCGAGGATGATCAAGTTGGCTAGGAACTCTACCCCTTCTATGATCATTCTAACTTGTGGACATCCCTGGTTCGTACTTAACTCCGAACCAGGGGATTGGACCAATAAGGAGATCTTAAGAGTTGAAATTTTCAACTGACGCTTTGTAGCAAAACTCTGAGAAACAAACGAATGGGAAGCTTCAGAATCAAACAAAACGGTGGCAATGGCTGAATGTACTAGGAACTCACCTAGCACGACGTCCTAGGCCGTTTGGGCTTCCTCCACGGTAACATGGTTCACACGACCTCTCTGAGAGGTCCTAGCTGGTGCGGAGGAGGTCTGAGGAGCTCCACGCCCCGCTCTTGGCAGGGAGGTCCTGGTCGGGAGGTCCTGCATTGACTTTGACCTGAGGAGGTCCTTGCTTCAAGGGACAGTTGCTGGCGTAGTGTCCCAGTTGCTGGCAATTGTAGCAAGTGATCCCTGCGGCTGGGTTGGTGGTCTTTGGCTACTGATTGCTGATGCGGGGGCTGCATAGACCAGGTGTCACCGGGCGAGAGGTCGCCGCGGGGGTGGTCCTTGGAGCCACATAAGGAGCAAAACAGGCAGAAGGTCATGGAGACGTCCTAGCCCTCTAAGGAGCAAAACCAAGTTGCACCATCTTCCTCTTGTAAGACTCGGCAAGCTCCCTTCGAGACTCTTCAACGAGCATGGCCTTGTTCACAATGTGCTGGAAGCCCTTATAGTCGTTGCCAACGACTTGGACCTTCAAGCCGAGGTTGAGACCTCTTGTGAAGCACTTCTGATGTGCACCATCCGTAGAGACGTCCTCTGGAGCGTATCTAGAGAGTTGTGTGAACTTGTTGAGGTATTCACCCATTGACATATTGCCTTGTCGCAGCTCACGGAACTCATTCTTCTTCATTTCCACCTTCCCATCAGGGACATGAAAATGGCGGAAAGCTTCTGAGAACTCAGCCCAAGTAATGCTCTGGTGATGCATGGGCAAGACACAAAACTCTCCCACCATCTTTGTTGGTCTTTCAAGTTGATGTGCAGCATACAAGACCTTCTCACTGTCGTCACACTGAGTGATAGCAAGCTTCTTTTCAATTGAGCGTAGCCAATCATCTGCGTCCAATGGCTCTGAGGAGCTAGAGAACGAGGGTGGTCGAGTCCTCATAAACTCTGCCAATCTGAATTGAGGAGCAACTAGTGGTGGTAGCGGTGGCATGGCAGCTGCTTTGTTGCTCTGGTTCAACATTAAAAGGAGAGCTGCAAAGGTCTAGTTCTGTTGATTCATAATCTGATTCATGTTATGCATCATAGCATTCATCAACTGAGTCTGGGCTGCCATGAACTTCCCCAGGCCCTGATCTGAGGGGGCTACCAGAGGAGGTGGTGGTGGCTGAGAAAAGGGGTCCATTGGCGCCTCTTGACTTACCGAGTTGTGGGTCTGATCCATCTGCACAAACTTCCCAGGCTTAATAGATGAGAAGAAGAAAGCACACTAGATAAGAGGGAAAAGCACAGGGGTGAGCAAGAACAAGTGAGAAAAGGTAGAACGACCTAGCTGGGGAGGTTGGTTAAACCCAAAGAACAAATAGCTGGAGAGCTACAAGAGACAACAAAACTCAACCAGGAGGTCTAAACGGTACTAAACTGAGGAGGCACCCTACTAAAGCACTTCTAACCTAACTTATCTAGGTGGTCAAAATAAAGCAAAGCTCGATCCTATAAAGATCCCAGAGATGAGAGAGATCAGTTTAAATTTGAAAACAAAGTTCCAGAAGGGATAAGAGTAAGAATCTAAGAATGGGGTGAGAAGAGACTCGGATAAGATGAGAACAGAATAGAATAAGATGAGAGGAGAATAGTTACTCAAGTTACTCTGTTGGTTTGATTTATAAAATAAGTTTTGAAACTCTTGACTAAAACGACTATGCTAACTAGGGTTACGTCCTACAGTCGATATGGCTTTGATACCACCTTGTGACGCCCCGAGTAACAACACCCGAGACCTCCTGTGCATACTGGATCAGTACCATGATCAGTGGCTGGTCCGCATAGTTTCAACAAAGATGTCATTACAACCATACAACAAAACCAAAGATGAAACAGATAAATTAACAAATATTAACAGCAAAAGACCTTATGGTCAAACTTTTTACAGAGGTCTGTCACGAATGGCTACAACAACAGAGGGGTCACAGAGGAAACAAAAGAAATACGAGGTGGCCATTCGACATGCCCACAGGCAATCAAGTGGACGACGTCCTAGCATGGGAGGTCTTCAAAGACCTCCTCTTCGAAGAGGTTCGAGCTCCCTGGGAGGTCTTCATCAACTGCTGATTAACCAGAGGGCACAAGCCATGAGTACTTTGAATGTACTCAGCAAGCCGTAGGGAATGAATGCAAATATATTCATGCAGGGCTCCACAAAGGTAGCTGTATGGTTACTTTGCATAAAGCGATATTGAAATAAAATACAGTAAGTAGATTGTAAGGCACAAGTTGAAAGAGTAATACATAAATAACAGGTTTTCTTTAAAAACAACACACAACCACCCTAGTCGTGTGCCCCGACCACTCACAACCACCCTAGTCGTGAGCTAGACCTCTCACGACCACCCTGGTCGTGAGCTCGACCACTCGGAACCAACCACAACAACCAGTTTTGAGAAAAAAATCTACCCCTTGAGTGAAATCACCAGACATGTCTATAACCAGGGACACGACTATTCGAATAGATTCTTTCCTCTGCAGAGGTGTACAACTTTACCCACAAGACATGAATTCTCTAGTTTGTTTTGCACCCGTCGATGCCCTTGCTCACTACCTTGGGTAAGCAGGCTAGAGCATGTGAGAAGGCCTTTACAAGGTTCTGCCCTGACTCGGTTCCGCTCGCTAAGGTTTCGCCATCCTGGCCCCCTCTTACGCCAAGTGTGGGCGTAAACCCAGGTCCTTCCACACTTCCACCAAAATAGAACTGAATCAAAGCATTGCCAATTAGTTGGCCAGGTCCACCTCATCCTAGACATGTGGTTGCATGGTATGGCCTGGATCGAACTCTTACAAGGTAAAGTCTTTAGTGGGTGCTCAGGCGAGACCTCCTCAACCCAATGTGCTTCTTGCACCCCCTTTACTGCATGATCACTCGCCCGAGCAAAACATTTTGGGTTCAACCCAGCCAAATGACCTCCCTGGTCATGGCACAACAAATTTTATTGGCGGCCACACAGGCCAGCGGCAACGCTTGCAAGACAACACATGCCAAGACAAATACGTGCCACAATTCCATAACTTTATAGTCAAATTTAACTAAGCAGGTCTAAGCAAGATACGCACCCATATTGGTTATCACAAAGAGGTCCAACTAAGGTTACCCATCCTATGGTGGTCCAAAGAGTACATGTCAACATGTAGAACACAAGTTATTCAAGGGGTCATACTGCCAAGTAAGTTACTAGCTAATTCCCAAACCATTTTTATACAAATAGCCATGCATATTGATATAAAACAGAGTAATTTTTGCAAAACTAGGTTCAACATGATCAAAGGTCTATGACTTGCCTTCGATGAAGAGTTGGGGGTCTTCTGTAGAGGTCGTCGGGTCCATGAACTCTTCAGTGGTGCCGGAATCTACACGTGTGAAAAAAAGCCAAATAAATACAACAAATTAAAATAAAACCAAAGACAAACAAACTAGAACAAAAAGAGAAACACTGAAATAGAAACAGACTCTCAGGAGGAGGTCCTGAGGGGAAGGTCCAAAAGAGGAGGTCCACAGGAGGAACAGAACTACGCAACGTGGTTGTAAAAGAGATACAACTGCACAATGTGGTTGTAAGAGCAAAAGAGGACAAGGCACGAAGGAACTCACCCAGACATAGAGAGAGGGAGAGAGAAAAGATTGGAGAAGAATGGCGAGCAGGCGTGGGTGCTCAAGCGAACTCTTGTGGCGAGGTGGTCGGCGGCATGACAGTTCAACAAACTCCTTGGTGACGAGGAGGGCTCCAGCGAACTCCTTATTGAAACTTCAAGCACGGAAACTGGGTGAGAGCAAGAGAGAGTTGAGAGCTGGGTGAGGAAAAAGGTGATGAAGAAGGGCTGCTCAGGCTTTTATAGCCGGGGAGAACGGGAAGAGCAGCTGAGAAACTCTGAAGCAAACGAGATCAAGGGTAGGTGGCAACAGGACAGGGCATGACACGAACATGCGCAGACAGCTGCCCGGGGACAACGGGAACTACGGAGGCGACATCATTTAATGCGTTACAGCGACATTTTAATGTGCTAAGCCTCCGGCGAGAGCGGCGAGGTCTTCGGCGAGAGCAGCACCACGATGAGCGGGGGAAGAAGGTGAGCGAGGCTGACAGGTGGGGCTGGTCAAAAGGGGGTCGCGGTCAAAGGGGAGGTCGTGACCCAAAGAGCGCACGTGACCAAGGGGTGCACGTGACCAAGGGGAGGTCGTGACCCAAAGAGCGCACATGACCAAGGGGTGCACGTGACCAAGGGGAGGTCGTGACCCAAAGGGTGATCACGGACAAGGAGGGTGGTCTTTGCAAAAAGACCCAGAAGGGTGGTCGCGGCACAAAGAGGTGGTCGCGGCACAAGGAATGAGCAGAGAAGGGGAAAACAACACCTGAGAACTCTAACAACTCCAAAGGATCCAAACTCAAATTAATTAAAGTTATATTTAGTCATATTAAACACCTTAAATTTCAAAATCTCAAGTTAAACTTTAGAACTCTTAACAAAATCGAATGGTTCTTTTTAATTTTGAAAAGTCAAAAAACTCGAAAAAACTTAGGACGTTACACCGTATCTTTTATATATATATATAGTTCAACATATAATATAGTAACTTCACCTCCAAACTAGATTTTTTTTTTCATTTTAGAATTTTCATATGGCCAAACAGTATGGTCAGTCGCTTCTTACAAATATTTAAAAAAAGTAGAAACCTAGATAAACAAAGTTTTTCTAGTGGTAGAGGTAGGCTGCTATCTCCGTCTTCAAAACTTCGTAGGCAGCGGCGTCAGCATTAGACGGTTCCTGATCATCAGCGAATGAAGCCCGAAATACGTCGACCCGCTGACACACTCGTTCGAGTATCTCTTGAAGACCCTCGGACTGTTAAATCAAGAAGAATTGAGCCTGTGAGCTCTCTTCCCTTGCTTGAGGGGTCTCGGCATGGTCGACTCGGTTGCCCACTGCCTCGATTAAGCAGTCCAAGTGACGGCAAGCCTCCTGGAGACGTGCAATGTCGTTGTGGAGGACGACGTCGATGACGCGGTAAACTCGCTGGAAGTGGGAGATCACCCGAAAAACGTAGCGGAGGAGGATGTCAAGACAGCGGAAGGTGGCTGTTACCTGCTCCGGCAAATCATCGGACAGAGGAGTGAATACACTGTTGAAATTATAGTGTTCTTCCGCAGCATCCGCCAATGTATGGCCAGAGAGACACTCGTATAGTATGGCCAGGTAGGCAATCAATACCGGCGACAAGGAAACAGGTCGAGAAGGAGCCATATTTCTGCTTTAGAAGTATAGAGTTATATGTGGGGATGATCATTTTCGATGGCAGATGATCCTTTTTATAAAACAAGTAATAAATTCAGCACGTGAGACGAAGAGATGCATCGGGGAGCTGAAGCAGCATTGATGCAACGAAGAGACGCATCGGTGACGAAGAAACTCATCGGCGACGAAGAAACACACCGATCTGAAGCGATATTATCACAGCTGGTTATAATTAAAAACCGTCTATGAAGCACAATTATCACAGACGGTTCGTGTTCAGAATCGTCTGTGAAGTATCACAGACGGTTTTTAATATGAATCGTCTATGATATTACCTCTTCACAAACGGTTTTTAGCGTAGACAGTAACACAGATGGTTATCAATATGTACCGTCTGTGATTGCATGTAATACAAATGGTTTTTGTCAACCATCTGTGATAAGGCGTTCAATATTAGCCTTTTTGTAGTAGTGCATCAATCAGTGCAAAAATGGAAGAAGCAGCAACCAGAACCAACAAGCAAAAATGGAGTAAAAACAGCAAATAGGAGAAAGGTAAAAGGATCAAATAAATAAGGGGGATTGACATATTTGCCACACCAGTTTATGCCCAATTGCCAGAATGCCACTCGATGTCTCAATGACATGTGGTCCCGGGACCCAGATGTCATTGAGACATCAGATGACATTCTGGTAATTGCACATAAATTTAATGGCAAAACATCAATAATCCCAAATAAATAAGGTAAAACAGCGAACAAGTCAAAAGATGGACAGGGTGCAAATCTGCAGAACTCATATCAATCAGAGGTAACCTCTTTACTAACAATATCTATTTTCAGTAGAATAGCCTCTATGAACATGTATGTTATTTCGTCAGGGAATTTTTGATCACTCTTACTTTGGAGGATATGAGGTTGGAAGTATTAGTTCTATCCCAAATGAATCTCAGGTACTAAGTTTTACCTTAGGGTGCGTTTGGTTGGCGGAATCCTCCGAAGATTACCAGGAATCCTCTAGTAATCCTATAAGATTATCTTGTTTGGTAAAACATCCAGGAATCTGAACCAGGAATCTAAGATTACTCGAGAAGCAGTTACCATCAATTCGAGAATCTCTTTCCGTAGAAAAGGGTGTCTATCTTAGATTACCAAGGAAAGTAATCTTTATTCTTGCATTTTTTATCATGTGATTTTGATTCATCACGCTTAAATTTTGAACTTTCGAATTCAAAATCCAAATTATGATTTATTTTAACATTGAATATCTGAATTATGGAATATAAAAATCATTTTTTCAAAATATGAATTTGAAACCAAAATATCAAAATTTGAATCCTAAATTTTGGAATCTTAAATTCAAACAATTTAAATTTGAAAATTCAAAAATTCAAGGTTGGGTTTCAAAATCTTTTTTCTTTCTTTCAAATTTCAATTCTAGATTTGAGATATTCAAATTCGAGAATTAAATTTTATAAAGCCTAATTTTGAAAGTTTGATTTTGAGTTTGAATTTTAAATCTCGAGAATTTAAACTCCAAAACTCAAATTTTAAAATTTAAATTTTCAAAAGCCAAAATTTAAACTTTTGAATCATAAAAAATGAAATTCTAAATGTTGGAATTTTAAATTGTAAAATTCAAAATTTATAGATGTTAACCTTCATGGTTTGAAATTATGATAAAGACTAATATATAGTTTCCTTCAAATCAACCAAACGTTGGAATCTTAGATTACTAGTAATGTGTTTATCAGTAACCAGATTGAGGGGAATATTAGATTACAGGGAAATATGAGATTACACGTACCAAACGCACCCTTACCCCCATTTGTTGCATTTTTGTACTCGCAATGACACTCTGAACGTTTGTACTTGGTTCAGGACCTCCAAGCAAATCAACCGGCATCCACATCATATATCATCTCTTACGTTGATCTTCTACAGGTCCAAAATCTATATTATGTACAATGTCTTATCAAATAGTATTCACCTACAAGGCCCTAATTTTGTTGTTTCATTTTTGATGGGAAAAGGGGATGTGATGGACCTTCTGTCTAACACGAACGAATGAAAGGTGTCTAACATGAATGGGTGAAAGAAAGTTGCCGGGAAGTATTTTGGCATGTATTGTTCCTTCCGTCGATGAACTGAATAGCACATCTACTTGTTTGTTTAATTTAGTTGAATGATTGGACACTCTGGCTTATAGCTTTTGATGTAAGCATGCCATCAGTTTGTCTCGCTTTTGCGATATCCAAAACATTATGAACTTCTTCTATTTTGTAAGAATCTGAATTTTTTTATTAATTAATCTTTTTTTAATTTTATTTTAAAGTTAACCTCTGACGCACTTTATTTCCAATTCTGACCTCTTTGATCACACCATCACCCGTGGCGTGACAAAATAACACAGTCACGCCAGCCTATTTCTGGTCAAACTTTTGTCACGCCACTAGAAGTGGCGTGACAGTGTTATTTGGTCACGCCACAACCAGTGGCGTGACAAAAAGTACTATTTTGGAGACTTATCCTGGCGCGTGACAGTGTTATTTTGTCACGCCACCACCCGTAGCGTGACCAAAAGGGTTAGAATTGGAAATAAAGCGCGTCGGAGTTAACTTTAAAATAAAATTCAAAAAAAGGTTAATTAATAAAAATAGTTCTAAGAATCTCCGTTGAAATTGTGATGCTTATGTAAAAAAAAAGGTGATCTTGGCGGCGGCGGCGGCGGTATGCGGCTTGCGGTGATGATGACGAGGCAAGAATGTCACGGGATTGGGCCTGGGCCTGAACTGAGACTTCAGGAGGGAGTGCAACGTTTTGAGTTTGAGAGGAATGAGATTGATGCTCAGTGGCGGGTATCAGAATTTTTATTTATTAATTAACCTTTTTTTGAATTTTATTTTAAAGTTAACCCTCGGCGTACTTTATTTCCAATTCTGACCCCTTTGGTCACGCCACCACCCGTTGCGTGATAAAATAATACTGTCACGCCAGCCCATTTCTGGTCAAACTCTTGTCACGCCCTTCGAAGTGGCGTAGCGAGAATATTTAGTCACGCCACAACCAGTGGCGTGACAAAAAGTGCTATTTTGGGGATTTATTCTGGCGCGTGACAGTGTTGTTTTGTCACGCCACCACCCGTGGAGTGACCAAAGGGGTCAGAATTGGAAATAAAGTGCGTTGAGGGTTAACTTTAAAATAAAATTTTAAAAATGTTAATTAATAAAAAAAGTTCCGGGTATCAGGCCGTTAAGACAATGGCACCCAGCTCGAGGATTAGGATCAAAAGACTAAAAAATGTCTTAAATAATCATCAAACTATGAGTTCAGTCCAATAGACTTGGGGGGTAGTTAGCTCCGCCCATAGTAATGCTTGCTTCTTAGGATTGTTGTGCATACACCTTCGTGTGTACAGAAGCGCTGAGGACTTAAAAGATAAGGGAAATTGGCTACAGGGCACTGCACATTCACGTCATTTGCTAATGGACATTCAAAAAACGTGATGCAGCCAGAAGACACCGCAAAAATGTGTAATTTTGCCGTAGGACACTGAGGGCACTGTTATATCATTTTCAGTCCGAAGGGGAGAGAGAAATAACGTGAATTGCCAATTTTGCCCCTGGCATTCCTATTCCCCATTTCTTCTCGGTTCTTCTTCTCTCCCCTATTTCTTTTCTCTATTCCTTCTTTCCTCCTTCCGAAGCTCCCTGCCGATGATCATCTTCTTGATGTTGTTGCTCCCTGCCGAAGCTCCCTCATGGCGGAGAGCGCGGGCGCCTAGCGCCGGAGCTTGGCCCAGGCCACCAACCGGTGCAAGACGGAGTGAGGCGGCGTGATGTCCTTGTAGCCGAACCGACCTCCTCAGTGGCGTCCGCGTGGGTGGTTCAGGCGTGGGGTCCACGCCGGTCTTGCTTAAGCAGAGGAGGCGAGGAGAGTTCTGGCCGCACCGCGAGTGGGCGCAGTGTCCCCGTGCATGTTGCGGCGGTTGGCGGTGGAAGGCCGGCGAGATGGTCGCCCGGCCGCGGCGTCTCGCGGCGCGATGTAGTGGTCTTGTGAATGGTCGTGTAGTCGATGGCGGATCGGCGCCAACGACGTGGCGCTGGCGCCGCCGCAGGAGGGCGCGAGAGGGCCTGGACCAACATTGCTCGCTTTCGGGGTGGGAGCTCTTGGGATCCTGCGGTTCTCCTCCTCGCGCGCCCCACCACCCCAATTTCGGCTCAAGGCTAGTGCGCTGTGCTACTCACGACGACGGCCGCCCAACTCCAACTCCTACGACACGGCGGCGGCGGTGCGGCCTCGTCCACTTCTTGTCGCCGCGGACCGGCTGCTGCAGAGAGCATAGGTCCCGACTTCGTCTTTCTTGCATGCCGCCGCCTTCCCTACTAGCACGCGGCGGCGTCGCTGCGCCCATGCCTCTTGGATGTGTTTGCTTGTTGCTTGCGGTTTACTACTGCATGCTGATGCTTGATGCTTGCTACTTGCTGTTTACTGATGCTTGATGCTTGATGATGTTTGATGTTTGCGGTTTGCCTGGAGAGAAGAAATGAGGACAATTAGTGTTAAGTGCAATTAGTTAGCTGTTAATAATTCATTAGTATTTTGTATGACATGTGGGTCCAAAGCCATTAGAATTGCAATTAGAGCTACCAAGCTTGCAATTTGTGGAAGGGTGAACGAGCATCGAGCCATGATCTGCATTGAGGGCATCGAGGACATTTTACACTCGAATATATTATTTTAATGAGAGGAGTGTCTAACAGCAAAATTACACGTTTTTACGATGTCTTCTGACTGCACCACTTTTTTGAATGTCCGTTAGCAAATGACGCGAATATGCAGTGCCCTGTAGCCAATTTCCCCTAGCAATCCCCACGTGGACGACTCGAAGATCAAGATCCACCCCGCCCATCACTCCAATCCCCACAAATCGACGGTTGCGATCTGCCAGAGCCTACCGTTTCCCAACCGTTACGGCGGTCTGAACGAGCCGCACCCCGCGCGCCGTGGACACCAAACACAAAACCAACCCACTCCTCGCTCGCCAGCGTGGCGATAATTGGTATCCAGCCAATACTGTCTCACCACGTGTCCTACGCTCCCCGCCTCCCTGCACTGGATCCCGCGGCGCCACCCTTATCCCACCAAAGCGCCGCGTCCACACGCGAGCTCCGCCACTCGCCGACGCCCGGACCCCACAAGGCATTACCCCCCGAAACTTACCCGCCGCGCGGGCCCACCACCAGCACCCGCAAGGCCGCAACGCGAGCAATCCATCCTTGACTCGCCTCGCCTCTACACAGTTCGGCTCGGCTCCCATAAGCCATAACCATATATCCTCATCGTCTCCCACCTCTCGCCTTCGTCCCCTCCTGAAAATTTCCTATTTAATTCTTCTATTCCGCCGTACGGAATAGACCAGTGCTCCTCCTCCTCTTCAACACGACTCGCGTACAGCCGTAGCTGCGGCCATGGCAGACTCGCCGGTGGAGCTGCCGGGCCGGCTCGCCATACTGCCGTTCCGCAACAAGGTGCTCCTCCCCGGCGCCATCGTGCGGATCCGCTGCACCAACCCCAGCAGGTGAGCGCGCGCCGGCACCCTCGAGCGATTCCGCGGCCCCGATTAGCCTGCCGATTTCGAGTTTGGTTTTTCTAGGGTGTGATTTGGTGCGCTCTAGGCGGATTGGGCGCGGGGGTTTTGAGTGGATTGGTCGTCGTTAGGTTTTCTCCGCGTCGTAATCGCTAGGCGTGTAGTGTTGGATTAGGTGTCGCCTCAGCTAGCTTGCTCCAAAATCGCGAGGCGTTTTGCTTGAATTTTGGAGTCCCTCTGTCTTTTTGTGTGGCTCAAGTAGAATTTGGTCTATCTGCTTCTACTATAGTAGCCATATCTCTTGTTGGTTTTTTATAAGATAATTCTGTTTTTGATGTGAAAAATTAAAATTTCCGGTGCAATTTGATGCTCTCGTTGAATTCAAGGCGGGCTTTTGAGCGGGTGGGTTGCTTTTACGGTTGACTAATTCAGCTTCCAATTACACACCTTTCGTTTAGTGTTCGAATTTTCTAGGTGCGGTTTGGTCACTTGTGGTTCAGCTTAGCTTGGGGTTATTGGAAATTTTCTTGGTGCATGTGTAGGGTAGCTTACTAGTGTGTGTTGACTCGGTGGGAGGGAATAATTGCGCCGTTGGTTTGGATTTTGACTTGGGTTGTGACTTCATCAATGCGATTGTTTTGGCCTGCAGTGTGAAGCTGGTAGAGCAGGAACTCTGGCAGCGGGAGGAGAAAGGTCTGATCGGGGTGCTTCCAGTGCGGGACTCAGAGGCTGCAGCTGTTGGTTCACTGCTTTCTCCTGGTGAGATAAAGACTGCAGCTTCTAATTTGGTTATACGATTCATTGTTGGCCATTGTGGATCTGTAATTTCTTACTGGAGTTGCTATTGATCTTATAGGTGTGGGCGGTGATTCAGGTGAAGGAGGCAACAAGGCGTCTGGTGGTTCTGGGGGAGAGTCGACAAAGCAGGATGCGAAGAGTGGGAAGGAGCCCATTCACTGGCACAGCCGGTGCGTAACAGTGTTTGCTAATCTAATGCTTATTCATATGCCTGTATTATATCCATGAACCAGGTTCCATAGATAAAAGCCTTCAAATATGTCAGTAATAAAGGGGAAAAAATAGTGCTTGACCACTAAATGGTGTTAAGCTAGTCCTATAGTTAGGTGGTTTGACATGGAGTGGGCTGTTGGAAAATATAACCATCTGATGCAATATTGCATTCTACATTCTATGAACATGTGAAACATAGATGGAATCAAATGGTTTTTTCTTTATCTGTTTGGCTGCTTATGCTGTGTGTGCGCTAGTGCAACAACGCATTGGCCTGCGATGGGCTTGGCTGAAGTAAGGAGGCTAAGATAGGTTGATAGTGAGCAAATCTTCTTCGACATAGTAATTGCAGAACTTATTGGTTATTGCACATTTTCTATGAATGAGCTGAGCTAGAGGGTGCATTTTACATTCTCATGCTTGTAGCTCAACACTCAGGTTAACATTATTTTTTGTTCCTTCAAGGTTTTAGATATTTTTCCTTTTGTTGTTTGTTATTCTGTTAGGGCTTCACATATCTGGCATGTGATAGATTAGCATTTAGCTCCATATCTACATGCTTTGCAATTGTGGACTATCTGGAATCAAGATGCTTCAATTGTTCTTGCGACAACTTGCCATCCTCCTAGTTTTCCAATCCTTGCGCCCACTGAATGTACTAGTCATGTTATCAAATTATTTTTCATCCTACTATTATCCCCTAGAAAAAAAGGTTAGGTGCGCCATGACCTTTATGATTTCCATCTATAGCTCTTTTCAACCTATGGTTATTACACAAATTGATGAAATATGAAGGATAGTAGATAACTTAAAAGTTATTCCCTCATTAGTATTGTAGTCTCGTAGTGTTTCCCTACCTTGCACATTTTTTAATCCAATTTGTCTTCACTTTTGTTTTTCCTCCATGTATAGGGGAGTTGCTGCTAGAGCTTTGCACCTTTCAAGAGGGGTGGAGAAACCAAGTGGAAGGGTTACATACATTGTTGTTCTTGAAGGTTTATGTAGGTTTAGTGTTCAAGAACTCAGTGCAAGAGGGTCATATCATGTTGCCCGTGTTTCACGCCTTGACATGACAAAGACTGGTAATGACTTTTTGTTAAAAAAATATTCTTTTCTCTTTATCTCACTATTTTCCCACACAACCATCATCTTTAGTTTGTGGCTGCTGTCACTCCCCCTAGCTGTATCTTTTTCTTTCTGAATTTGTTATCTCATGTCTGATGATTGCCAAAATATGTATTTATGTTGATGGTTTGGTAGTATAGTATATTTTCTTCTCGTGGCATCCTTTATTAACTGATGACATATCTAAAAGATGCTGTTTTCCTTGAGAACTATGTGATTATTTATCTGTTTTGCGTTTTACTAGTCACTTGATATTAAATTCTGACACTTACATTACTAATGCTTCTGCAATTTGCTAGAGTTGGAGCAGGCGGAGCAAGACCCAGATCTCATTGCTCTTTCTAGGCAATTCAAAGCTACTGCCATGGAACTAATTTCTGTTCTTGAGCAGGTAAAGAACTCGAGCAAAACTTTATTTCTTTTGTTTACTGTTAGATTTCGAGTTTTGGTTGGTTTATGATTGTACCCCGAGCACTAAGAAGATTTATTTCCTTAGTGCCTTCCACCACCGCAAACTGTGTCTTTCTGTCATCCATGATGTTTGCCCTTTATGTTAGAAAAATCACGAGTGAGCTTTGACTTACCATGTTGCTGTTGTTTCTGACTGCAGAAACAGAAAACGGTTGGTAGGACTAAGGTGCTGCTTGAGACGGTTCCTGTATACAGGCTGGCTGATATTTTTGTTGCTAGCTTTGAAATAAGCTTTGAGGAGCAGCTTTCTATGTTGGATTCTGTTGACTTGAAAGTCAGGCTTTCCAAGGCAACTGAACTTGTAGACAGACACCTTCAGGTGAAGAAACATTGTAGTTTGTTAAATTAATATAATTGATGTGTTAAGGTTCCTTTTGCTTTAATAAGTTCATTTTCTATGATTGTAAGCATTTAATAGTTTTTTAATTTGATCTTTTTCTTGCGATGAACAGTCAATTCTTGTAGCCGAGAAAATAACACAAAAGGTAGAGGGTCAGCTGTCAAAGTCCCAAAAAGAATTTCTGTTGCGCCAGCAGGTTTGTTAGTTTGTGTTATTTTCCATGCTTGAAGTTCCATAATTTCTGGGCTGTTGATATATTTGCTATTTAGAGTTCGCGCTGCTGACCAACTGTAAATTACATTTTGGCATGCTTGTGTTTTTGGATAGTTTGTAAATATGTATAAGATGGAAATATTTCCTGTTGGAGTAAAGCAACTTTGGTTTCCATGACCTTTTTGTGTGGCATATAGTTCTGTTTCCATTATGATAATTACCATGTTAACTTTGCAGATGAGGGCTATCAAAGAGGAACTTGGTGATAACGATGATGATGAAGATGATGTAGCTGCATTGGAAAGGAAGATGCAGAACGCAGGAATGCCTGCTAATATTTGGAAACACGCTCAAAGGGAGTTGAGGTAACTTATCCTATCATTTCCTTCTATATGTGCATACATGTGATACTGGAAGTTTGTATATCTAGGTAGTCTTGGTTTGCAGGCGCCTAAGAAAGATGCAACCTCAGCAACCTGGATATAGTAGCTCTCGAGCTTATTTGGAGCTTCTTGCTGATCTTCCTTGGCAAAAAGTCAGTGAAGAAAGGGAACTTGACCTTAGAGCTGCAAAGGAGAGTCTTGACCGTGATCATTACGGGCTGACCAAAGTTAAGCAGAGGATTATTGAGTACCTGGCTGTTCGCAAGGTTGGTAATTTGACATGCCACATAATCTTCTTATGTGCCAATCCTGGTTAATTTATCTTATATCTCATGGAGATGCATTAATTTGCTTGCAGCTCAAACCTGATGCCAGAGGTCCAGTTCTGTGTTTTGTGGGACCACCTGGTGTTGGGAAGACATCATTGGCTTCATCCATAGCAAAGGCCCTAAACAGGAAGTTCTTAAGAATCTCTCTTGGTGGTGTAAAGGATGAGGCTGATATTAGGGGCCATCGAAGAACGTACATTGGAAGCATGCCAGGGCGCCTCATTGATGGACTAAAGGTTTAATCCAATTCTATTTCTCATTTCAGGAGTAACTTATGTTCTGTCTGGCAATATTAATGGGAGAATCAATCGTGCTGTACTTATAAATACCTTTTTTCCCCACTATAAACTATTTGTTCTTCTAATCTACTTAGTCCTGGATTAATAGTTTGACAGCTATTACAAGAAATATCCTGCTATATCATTAACTCCCAGTTATTTTCTGTTGGATGACCTTGAGTACCATCGATCTAAAATTTTTGTAGACCAAGTCATGCTCATGTTCTGTTCATAAAAAATGCAGAGAGTATCTGTCAGTAACCCAGTGATGCTTCTTGACGAAATTGACAAGACTGGTTCTGACGTACGTGGGGATCCAGCATCAGCACTGCTAGAAGTTCTTGACCCTGAGCAGAATAAAGCATTCAATGACCAGTATCCTTTCGTTTTATCTGTATAATAAGTGCATCTTCTATGATTAACCGGTTGGTTTCTTAATGAAATCAAGTCACTTTCTCTAAAAAATGTTCATACGATTAGGCACATATAGGTTATTCAAGGTTGTGTTTTCTGGACATGTTTTTACCACCATGCCTCCTACTGTGAGGATTGCAGATTTAGTTGAATAATTTCAATATGCAGTCTCCTATTGTTTCTAAGAGGCTAAGTTCTGGGGCTACTTATAATTCCGATACACACTATACAATGCTTTGAGAAAGAGATTATGTTGCCTGATGTACTATCTATACTTTATATATTTAGAATTCCTTAACACATTTTCACCAGCTATTTGAATGTTCCGTTTGACCTGTCAAAGGTCATATTTGTTGCAACTGCCAACAGGATGCAACCTATCCCCCCTCCTCTGTTAGATAGGATGGAAGTCATTGAGCTACCAGGCTACACTCCTGAAGACAAGCTAAAAATAGCCATGAAACATCTCATACCAAGGGTATTGGAACAGCATGGCTTGAGCTCCACATATCTTCAGATCCCTGAGGTATGAGACGTATGGCACAAGTGCTGTTTTCTGCTGCACCTTTCCTTGTCTGTAAACTGTTTCATTTGGGTATCCCATAATAAAAAAAAATGTTTAATTTGCTCAATGCGCGTTGCAAGAGTAACAAATGCTCTTGTCAAAATGCATTTGCTACATAATTACTGAGTTTACTAAAAGAAATCTAGACAAGAAGGTGGGTGGTGCTTTTATTCTTCCTTGGCAATAAAGCTAAAGGTTTTCATGGCCAAGATAAGGGCTCTTAAAATCAGTTTTGTAGCGGCCCTTGCAGTGTACTTATGCTTGAGAGGTGTGCTATTCTATTCATGGTGATAAATACATTAACAAAATTGCAGTGTATGTTTGGAGGCAAGGTACAGTTGTGTTTACCATGAAGTGATGTTCTGAGTGTTGTTATATAGTCAATACTGGAAAATCCAGTAGTTGATTTTGGGCTGTTGCCATTATTTATTATTTAACAATGAAAAGAGGGAATGACATAAGGTTTTTTAGCTCCTTGATCACAAATTGGAAATTCGGCATTGCTTATCATCCACATTTACCATGCTTGCAATCACCAACTGCCTGTGTTCTACTAAATAATAGAATTGATTTCATTATCTGGCTTACAAGTTACAACAGTAGTTACAATGGACTGCTTTTATGCCTTCCCATTATATGTTGTTCTTTGATTCATTTGAATAATTACTAAAATTCTTGAGCAATTCATCACTCTTTGCTTTGTTCCATTCATTTGTCCAGGCTATGGTCAGACTTATCATCGAGAGATACACACGAGAAGCTGGTGTACGTAATCTTGAGCGGAACCTAGCTGCATTGGCCCGTGCAGCTGCTGTCAAGGTTGCAGAGCAAGATAGTACACTTAGACTTGGCAAGGAAATACAGCCAATAACTACGACTCTACTGGACTCGAGGCTTGCTGATGGCGGTGAAGTTGAAATGGAAGTTATTCCTATGGGACAGGACATATCAAATGCTTACGAAAATCCATTGCCTATGATTGTTGATGAGGCTATGCTAGAAAAAGTGCTTGGGGTATGCCACTGTCTCCAAACATCAAAGTTTGAGTTTAACTTGATGAAAAACTACCGAGTCCTGTCCTGTCTTTCTGTTTGTTAATCTTACAATGTACATTATATCCGTGCGACAGCCTCCTAGATTTGATGATACGGAAGCTGCAGATCGTGTGGCAACCCCAGGGGTGTCAGTTGGGCTTGTTTGGACTTCATTTGGCGGTGAAGTTCAATTTGTAGAGGCTACAACCATGGTCGGTAAGGGGGACTTGCATCTGACAGGACAACTTGGTGATGTAATTAAGGAGTCAGCACAATTAGCTCTGACATGGGTAAGCATTTTTCTTTTCTTGTTACCTATCTGCCTTGATGGCATCATATTTTTGTATTCGGTTGGCTGGACCTGATGTTGCCATTTGAAATTGTTCTAAACTATTAGTGGAATTCCAACATTATGGTCTTGAGTTTAAATACTATTTAAATTTAGCATGTTGAACCACTATTTCATGATTAGTTTTGTGTATTGGTACATATTAAATCGAATAATATCAGTGTCACTTTTAACTCTTCTTTCTTTGATTTTAACAGGTGAGAGCAAGAGCTGCTGACCTCAATCTGTCACCTACTTCTGATATTAACTTATTGGAGAGCCGTGATGTTCACATACATTTTCCTGCCGGTGCTGTGCCAAAGGATGGTCCTTCTGCAGGAGTGACATTGGTAACATCGCTGGTGTCACTGTTTAGTCATTGCAAAGTCAGAGCAGACACTGCAATGACTGGAGAGATGACTCTTAGAGGCCTAGTGTTGCCAGTAGGTGGTGTTAAGGATAAGGTAATACTATATAGGTTCCTGATATTTTCTTTGTTTCTTGTTTACTTGGAAAAGATGGAAGACCTAACCATTTTCTATGCGGTGCTCTTCTACTCTATTTTAACTTCAAATTTTCTCTGGGATTCAGGTTCTTGCAGCGCATCGTTATGGCATCAAGAGAGTAATATTGCCAGAAAGAAACTTAAAGGACTTGTCTGAGGTTCCAGCGCCCATTCTCTCTGGCATGGAGGTATGCGATCGCATTATTTTTAGGGGTAATTAGGTCAATGACATCGCGTTAGAGCGTAATCGGAGGAATGACACTCTGTTCTCCTCGGGTTGGAAAATAACATTGCGATCATCAAAAAATTAGACAAATGACATCGACCGATTACCTCGTTTCGAATTTTTAAATATAAGCGAGCTCAAAAATTATCAATTTTTTTGTGAAATCTCAAACCACGTTTAATTGCTTGTGTTTGCAAAACTTTATACATTACGATTTTGTCTCTAAAATTCATTTAATTATACTATTTGTAGGAATTTTCTAATATAGAAAATGAGGTCCAAATATTATAATTTTTAGAACTCCTTACATAGTGGACTTGATTTTGTAATTTTTTTCAAAATTTTACAAAATTAAGTAATGCAATTTCATAATGTCCATTGTGTGAGAAGTCTAATATTTCATAATGTAAGGACATTATGAAATTGTATTAATTAATTTTATAAAAATTCTAGAAAAATACACAATCAAATCCACTATGTAAGGAGATGAATTTTTTTCATAATGTTTGGACCTCATTTTCTATATTAGAAAATTCATACAAACAAATATAATTAAATGAATTTTAGAGACAAAATCGAGAATGTATAAAGTTTTGAAAAATACATAAGCAATTAAAGCGTGTGGGAGACTCACAAAAAATTGATAATTGTTTGAGCTCGGTTTCTATATTTAAAAATTCGAAACAGAGGTAATCGCCAGGATGTCATTTGTCTAATTTTTCGATGTTCGCAATGTTATTTTCCAACTCGAGGAGAACGGAGTGTCATTCCTCTGATTACGCTCTAACGCGATGTCATTGACCTAATTACCCCTTATTTTTACTTGAGATTTTCTTGGAGCTGCTGTGTTATGTAGTTTAACTGCTAAGGATATGCTCTGAGGAGCTACTAACACTTAACTTGAGTATGCATTTATACCTACTATTATTAACTCATATGTATGATGTATGTGTTAGATGTATATTATTAGCTGTGTATTTTCCTCATTGTATAAGGGGTTACCTGCATATATGTCCACATGTACTTGTATATATATTGGTCCATTGGCCTTATAATGAATACAAGCGCTATTTATAACATGGTATCAGAGCAAACCTAGGGTTTTGTTTTGCCTGTGGTCATCACCTGGCTTGTCCCATGGCCGCTTTTCCCGTGGCCGCCGCCTGGCTCTTCTTCCACCGTGCTTGCTCGTGGCCATCTGCGCCGTATCCATCTGGCCGCCTCGTCTTCCGCCGCTTGATTATCGTTTATCGTAGCCATTCTTTGAAGCCGCGTGCCTTCGTCGGTGCTCGGGACGCCTGCATCTTCCGCCGGTGCTCGAGGCGTTGCCGGGTCTTCCGCCGCCAAGTCTTTCGCCGCTGGTCTACTCGCTCGTCGCGCTGTCTTCCGCCGCCGGGTCTTCCACATCGCCGCCGATGCTCGGGACGTCCGTCGAGTCTTCCGCCGCCAATGTACTCGCTCGTCACGCCGTTGCTGAAGCCGCGCGCCTCCGCCGGTGCTCGAGACGCCTACGTCTTCCGCTGGTGCTCGAGACGTCCGCCGGGTCTTGACGTCCGTCGGGTCTTCATTGCCGTGCGGTGCTCCGGACGCGGCGTCGCCTTGCCGCTCGCCTTGCCACCGCTTGCTATTGCTGCCGCCGGAAACCCTAGTTCCTCGTCTTGGCGTGGCTTTAGGCAGGCCGAGTGGGCCTCGGTTTCTTAAGTGAGTCGGTTCGGCTCAAGTTTAAAAGAGAGAGAGAGAGAGAGAGAGAGAGAGGGGAGAGAAAAAAAGAGAAAAAAAAGAGATACATCGTTCTAACTGCCGCGCCGTCCAGCGCCGCCTGTTAGACTTCGTTGTCTTGGTCGTCGCGCCGTCCAACGCCGCCTACCAATGGGTACTGTTTCCGTTCATCGCTACCCGGTGATCTTCGATGGTCTCAATTATCGGGACTGATTTCAACATATGAGCCTCCACATGTGTGGTCGGCGTCTTTGGGAGTTTCTTACTGGCGAGTTGTCTTGTCTGCTTCGCTCTGCTCCGCCTGCTGAGCCTGTACTCCCGAATGATACTTCCAAAGACATTCATACAAAAGCATCTGAGGTTTTTGAGGATGCCATGGAGACTTTTCAGACTCAGTATGCTGCCTACAAGGCATGGATTGATGATGATGTTCGTGCCTCTGCTATTCTGGTTGCTAGCATGGAGGTGCAATTCACTGGGGATGTGGTTGGTTTGACTTCAGCACAATTGATGTGGACACATCTGCGCAACCGCTTCTGTTTGTCGGTGATTATTTGTATCTTTCATTGTCGTCGTCGGGAAGCGATCCTGCAGCGAGGAGATGCCATTGTGGACGAGTTCTATGCCCAATTATCTGCGGTCTGGCGTTAGATTGACTCTTTGGGGCCGGATGTTTGCCACATGTGTCAGTGCTGTCAGCGTCAGCGGTCTCACCTGGAGCTTCGTCGTATCTACGACTTCTTAACCCGTCTCCGGGCTAAGTATGAGTAGACTCGTGCTCAGTTGCTGGCATGCCACCCTCGTGTGACCTTGTTGGAGGCCCTTGCCACTGTTACGTCTTTGAGGAGATTCGCCCGTGTTCTTGGTCTGCTGCCAATCCTTGTCGTTCCTTCGATTCTAACAGCTCCTCCAGTTTCTACACCCGCTATGTCTCCAGCTACTCCTTCACCAGTGGTGCCTTCACCGGTGACAGCTGCTGTTGGTAGGGGACTACACTGCACTTACTACAACAAGGATGAACATGTCCAGCAGACCTGCTATAAGAAGGAGGATTTACGTCGTGGTAGCCGTCCTCTACAGGGAACTGGTGGCTCCTCTCAAAGGAGCTCTGGTGCTTCTGATTCTCAGGAGTTTTTCACACTGCTACATCGCATGGCTGCTCTTGCACCGTCCGGTTCTGTTGATTCTGCTGCATAATCTTCTAGTGAGAGACCACCTTCTACTTTTTCCTCAGGTATATCACCTTGGATTATTGACTCTGGTGCTTACTTTCATATGACATTTGATTCCACCAGTTTCACTTCCATTCGTCCTTTAGCTGCTCCTATCACTGTTCAGACAGCAGATGGTACCCCTCTTTTTGTCGCAGGACGAGGCAGTCTTTCGAATTCCTCTTTCCATATTCCTAATGTTTTTCATGTTCCCAAACTAACTATGCAACTTATATCTGTCGGTCAGCTCACTGATCATGGTTGCCGTGTTATTCTCGATTTTGACTCTTGTTGTGTTAGGGATCGGCCTTACGAGGCCTGGTTGGTCTCGCCCTCATTCTTTGTGACTCACGGCGTCTCTGGGAACTTAGTCGCCGTCTTCTTTCATTGCCCTGCCAGTCTTGTCGCCTCCACCATTGCCGCCGCTTCTGCTGCATCCTCTACTGCGTCTTTTGCTCAGTGGCATCATCGTTTGGGACATCTTTGTGGGTCGCGTCTATCTGATTTACTTCATCGTGGTCTTTTAGGGTCTGTGTCTGGTGATGTTTCTCTAAATTGTCAGGGTTGTAAGCTTGGTAAACAGCTTCAACTTCTTTATCCTTCTAGTGAGTCAGTGTCACAGCGTCCTTTTGATCTTGTTCATTCTGATGTATGGGGTCCGGCTCTTTTTGTTTCGAAAGGAGATCATCGATATTATATAATTTTTATTGATGATTTTTCTTGCCACACATGGATATACTTTATGTCATCTCGTAGTGAGGTTTTATCCATCTACAAGACTTTTGCTATCATGATCCGTACTCACTTTAATTCTCCTATTCGTATCTTTCATGCTGACTTTGCTGGGGAATACTTGTCAGGAGTCCTTCGTGGTTTTCTTCTTTGGCGGTACTCCTCTCGGTTTTCTTGCCACAGTGCTCATGCCCGAAGCGGTGTGGTGAGCAAGCATCGTCATCTTCTTGAGAGCGGCCGTGCTCTTATGCTTGCTTCTGTTGTCCCACCACACTTCTGGGTTAAGGCTGTTTCTACTGCCACTTTCCTAATTAATATTCAGTCTTCTTCTGTTCTTCAAGGTGGGATCCCAGTTGAGTGTCTCTGTGGCAAGACTACTGACTATTCTAGTCTTCCTCTTTGGGTATGTGTGCTATGTTCTTCTTGGCCCTCGTGAGCGCACCAAGTTGACTTCTCAGTCCGTGGAGTGCGTTTTTCTGGGCTATAGCGTTGAGCATAAGGGATATCGTTGTTGGAATCCTGTTGGCCGATGGATGCGGGTTTCTAGGGACGTCACTTTTGATGAGTCTCGTCCTTTCTACCCTCGTTCTTATCCTTCCACCACTCCAGCATCTCTTGTCGCCGCTTTCTTTCCTTACTTTTCCTGCCACTCCCATAGTTACCACACCTCCACCACAGCCTTTGGCCTCTTCGGTTCCTCCTTTACCGTCTCCTTCGCCCTTGCCACCCTCACCAGAGGCTCCTCCTAGCTTTCGTCCTTCTTATCCTCTCTATTACACTCGTCGTCCGTGAGTTGACGATTCTTCTAATGCGCCATCTTCTTCGGCCTCCCCTCGATATGCCCTTCGTAATCGCCAGTCTATTCGGCCTCCTGCGCGCTTTTGTTTAGTGGCTTTTGCCGAACCGACTTCGTATCGTGATACTGCTGTTCATCAAGAGTGGCAGCATACGATGGCAGAGGAGATTGCTGCCCTTGAGCGTACTGGCACGTGGGATCTTGTCCCTCTTCCCGCGCGTGTTACTCCTATCACGTGCAAGTGGGTCTACAAGATTAAGACCCGCTTTGATGGTTCTCTTGAGCGCTACAATACTCGTTTTGTGGCACGTGGTTTTCAGCAGGAGCATCGTCGTGATTATGATGAGACATTTGCTCCTGTGGCTCACATGACCACTGTTCGCACTCTTTTTGCTGTGGTGTCTGTTCGGGTATGGTCCATCTCTCAGCTTGATGTCAAGAATGCCTTTCTCAATAGTGAGCTGCGTGAAGAGGTTTATATGCAGCCACCACCGGGGTATTATGTTCCTGAGGGTATGGTTTATCGCCTTCGCCGATCTCTTTACAGCCTCAAGCAAGCTCCTCATGCTAGGTTTGATCTCTGTTGTCACTGCAGCTGGTTTCTCTGCCAGTGCTTATGATCCTGCTCTATTTATTCACACTTCGCCTTGTGGTCGGACGCTTCTCCTTTTATATGTTGATGATATGATCATTACTGGCGATGATTCTCAGTACATCACCTTTGTGAAGGAGCATCTTAATGAGCAGTTTCTCATGTATGATCTGGGTCCTCTTTTGCTACTTTCTTGGGGTTGAGATTATTTCTACTCCTGAGGGCTTCTATCTGTTCCAAGAAAAGTATATTTAGGATCTTCTTGATCGTGCTTTTCTTACTGATTAGCACACCGCTGAGACTCATATAGAGCTTAATGTTCATCTTCGGCCCACTGATAGTGAGCCTCTTGCTGATTCTACTCGCTAATATCACCTTGTTGGGAGTCTTGTTTATCTGGGTGTCACTTGTCCTGACATTTCATATCCTGTACATATCTTGAGTTAGTCTGTTTCTGCTCCCACCCAGCTCCACTATAGTCATCTTCTTCGTGTTCTACAATATCTTCGTGGAACCATCACTCGTTGTCTGTTTTTCCCTCGTTTTAGCTCTTTACAGCTTCAGGCATATTCTGATGTCACCTGGGCTAGTGATCACTCTGATCGCCGGTCTCTCTCTGCTTGTTGTGTTTTTCTTGGTGGTTCTCTCATTGCTTGGAAGACTAAGAAGCAGATAGCAATTTCTCGTTCGAGTGCTGAGGCTGAGTTGCGAGCTATGGCTTTGTTGACAGCGGAGGTTACTTGGCTACGGTGGTTACTTGAGGAATTTGGTGTTTCAGTTTCAGCACCAACTCCTCTTTTGTCTGACAGTACAGGGGCTATTAGCATTGCTACAAATCCGGTGAAGCATGAGCTTACTAAGCATATTGGTGTTGATGGTTCCTACATGCGGACACAGGTGTAGGACCAAGTTGTTGCTCTTCAGTATGTGCCTTCAGAACTTCAGTTGGCAGACTTCTTCACAAAGGCACAGACCAGAGCCCAGCACAGCTTTTTTCTCTCCAAACTTCATGTTGTTGATTCACCATAAGTTTGAAGGGGGTGTTATATGTATATTATTAGCTGTGTATTTTCCTCATTGTATAAGGTTTACCTGTATATATGCCCACATGTACTTGTATATATATTGGCCTATTGGCCTTATAATGAATACAAGCGCTATTCATAACAATACGAAGTATCCGTCGTAGAAAAACTCATGGATAAAGTAGTGGTATAAGTTTTTGATGTCACGTTGAGCGAAAGTATCCAGAATAGTAGCAGACCTATATAATGTTGAGAATATTATATGCCTAGTCAATGGAATTCTCTTCTGGGTGGAATTTGCCTGTTAAAATGTTTGTTCCTGACTTGTATTTATTTTGCCGCTGGTAGATTCTGCTTGTGAAGCGCATCGAGGAAGTACTTGACCATGCTTTGGAAGGTGGATGCCCTTTGAGACCGCACTCCAAGTTATAGCATTGACCAATCCCAAATGGCGTTTGATGTGGTATTTTTCTTGCTGGCTATGTACCTGTTTTGGAGATTCATCACCGTTCACGGTCTGGATATCCACGAATGAGCAAGTGTTCATTCGGAGCTAATCTCGTGCCAGCCAATCGATTGCGCGTCCGACTCGGTTTAGCTAATATTCGAAATCTGTATACGGGTATGCACGAAAGCAGTACGGAGATCTGCTCGTATTTTTGTATCTGTGTTCCCTGCTTATATTTACAGAGAGATGCAGATCTATGCTTAGTTTGGTATACAAGCAGGGATGTCCACCTGTTGTTTTCTCTGTTGTCGATTTGGTGTATATGTAATCTATTCCAGGGAAAATTCAATGTGTAATATCATACCCATACGATGTCCATTCTGTTAAAATCAATATTAATAGCATAAGGAATCATCATATAAAGAGCCTTCAAGGCTTCACTAAGCTGCTCAGTATGTTTCAGAGAAGCACGGTGTTGTGCACTAGGGATGCATCTCAAATGTCCGATCGAGAGCCAACGGTTTGCACCAACAGCTATAACACCAACGCTAGAGTAATTTCTGAAACGGTAAAAAGCTAGAGTAATTTCTGAAACGGTGAAAGCAGGACTGTAACTACAACGCTTTTGACTCTTCATTGTGCATTAAAACACTGTAGAATACTGCACCTTTGCATTATCCTCCCAGCCTGGCTAAGCTAGGGTGTGGGGAAGGAATGTAACATTGGGGTTGTTTGGTTGGTTGCTGAGATGATATGGAGTGAGTTGATAATTGTTTAGTTGGTTTGATGGGTGGTACATGAGATGGAGGTGTAAAAAACTTTAGCGAAGCATTTTTTTCTTTTGAAATTTAATAGCCCTTATTTTGCTTTATAAACACTTTTCTCCAGAGGAAGCTTTATGCTTTACAGACACTCAACCCACTTAATTACACCAATATCTTTTTTTAGAAAAATCATTTGATTTGTATTAATAATAACACAATGTTAAGATATGTGGGTATCTAACTTTTACATTGAAGACACTCGGTGAATAATTTGTTATCATTGTTGTCAAAGACTTTGGATTTTGCAATAGACATGATTGCCGACCACGAGAGTGGGAAGCATACCGGCGGCACGGACATAACTTGACTGGGGAGGGAACCCAGGCAACGAAACATTTGGAAACCAGGTCGCGTCCCCCCTCGACGTAGCCAGAGCTCGTCGGCTAAATAACTACCAACGCGCGGCTTCCCGCCCTTCTCCCTTCGCCTCCTCCCAAGAAACCCTTCAAGAACGCCCCCTCCCCTCGGCGGCTCGGCCTCCTAACCCCAAAGAACCAATCTTTCTCCCAATCCCCAATCCCCTTGAGAATGTCGTCGCCGCTGACGCGCCTCCGCGGCCTCGAGTTCTAATTGACACCGTACGAGCCCCCCGCCGACCACTTCATCCCCACCCGGGCCCTCAGGGACCTCGACCTCGCCTGGGCCTCCCTCTACACACGCCGCCAAGACCCGGACACGTCACCCGGCGCCTGCAGGGTTGCGTTTGTTGGCTCCCTCCTTTCGGTGTCCGCGCGCGCACTCTCGCCGGTGTGGTGTTTGTTGATTTGCCCGTGACCGTGAGAGTTGTTTCTTGGCTTCTTGCACATTTCATTGTTGTTGATACCAACTTATTTGGTTTCATTATGTCAGACTGCAGTCGCTTAGCAGCTTTATGCGTCGCACGTTGGACAAAGGACCTGACAATCGCCATGCCATGTAATGAGTGAATTCAGGATGTTCTATCAGAAAGAAATTAGAGCGGCAGTTTGGGTAGCAGCAGACAGTGTGTTGTTATACCTGAATCTGCCTTAATCTTAACGTGTTCATTTGTTTTCAATGGACATATATGATGATGCAGGAAAAGAAAGATTTGATCTTAGAAGGGTGCAATTTTTGTTTGCTTTAAATATAGTTCCATCTAGTATTCGCGAGAAGATAGCGTGTAAAAATTTGCATGTAGTCGCAGAATGATTTAATGGTTCACTTTCACTAAATGTGCCGTGTAAGAGCAGCTGGAGACAGGGTATTAATATTGCAAGAGTAATGCGATTCTGCAAACGTTTTCTGCACTTTTGTCTCCTTGAATGATGCAATTTGAGGATCATTTAACAAACCAAATGTTTTTCATTGGAATTCTGCTGCAGTACCCAAAAAACAGTACTGGATGCGCCAGGGATGGCTAAGGACTTCTATCTGAACCTTATGGACTGGGGAAAGGAAAATATCCTGGCAGTGGCCATTGGTCCTGGTGTACATCTAAGGAATGAGGGCAGCACGATAAGGGAGCTGCTACGACGCGATAGGGAGAGTGAGTAACCACAAGTGCTGCTTGGTCTTGTGACGGCAAAAGGCTGGCTGTCGGATAGTCTGGGACGTCAGGGGATGCATCCGGTATAAGTCTTTTCCCATAATCTTTTTCTTTCCAGAGTTTAGCTGTGATGTCCCGCGTCATTGCCCTAGGGGTAATCATATTTAGACACACGGATTACTATTTTTTTGCTCAGTAGAACACTGTTCCAACGAATAGTAAGTTTTTATCAGATTTAACGTAGCAGAACAATAAGATAGAAAGTGTGCTTTTATTCTAGTTAGCCACGCAAAGCTATGGTTCTTACATAGTAATTTGCAATTGCAAAAATGGGACTAAGTCCCTTCGTTGGCCTTTCTTGCTCCATCAACCTTCTACTCGTCCCATTCGTTGAATAAATTGCCCATCTCCCCCTGGTCTTTATAGTCAACGCCCTTGTCTCCTGCGGCATCTTTGGTACCTGCATGTCCTTCGTCCCACTCGGGATAATTCCCAGCCGGACTAGGATCTACAAAGGAGAATAATAACAAGGTTGAATACAAAAGTACTTAGCAAGCATTAATAGCAAAAGATGCACTGTATGGCTTATCTCTGTTCGTTATCACATTTTCTATATCATCTCTATTCCTAAAAATAACTCGTTAAAACATTAGGTGGCAGATTTTAATACCGAAAACACTACTTGTCACACGGAAAGAAAATAGACCCCCCAGTGGTTCCCGTATACTCCAATCCAAGAGACTGGCATGAATTCATGATTTTATTTGAGCCGGGCCATGTGGTCGCACAGAACGAGACATGTTGGTCCATGGCTAGAATTTAACGTCAACATGATTCCACAATGGAGGCTTGAACCTATTGTTGGTTTGCTCCTCTCTAGCACTAGAATTACTGGTTTCCATTTTTCTAAAATGATGAAAACAAGCAATCAGTAATATATTAACATGAGAACAAGCATCAATGCATCATTTATGTATCACAAGCATAACATCAGTACACAAACATCAATGCATCATTTATGTATCACAAGCATAGCATCAGTACATACTAAGTCTCAGTGTATCACAAGCAAAGCATCAGTACACATGCAGCCTCCAATCCTCCATTCTGGACTAACATACATACTAAGTCTCAGTGTATCACAACTTCACAAGCAAAGCATCAATACGCAACACAACTACACAAGCATCAGACTCACATTTCCTCCCAATATCCCATCGCTCCATCGCCATCGGTACACAAGCAAACAGTGACTGCATGAGTACACAAGCAAAGCATCACGTGGGCCGTGGCGCAAGGAATACCGAGCGATGGCGCGAGGAAGGGCCGGGTTTGGCCGGCGAGGCGGGACACAGGCCGTGGCACAAGGAAGGACCTACCAACCTAGAGCCAGCGGCGCGAGGGAGTAGGAGCTGGATCCGACGGCAGCGAGGGAGGAAGAGTTGCCAAGCTGGAGCTCGAGCAAGGGAGGAGGCGCAACGAGAGAGGGAGGAAGGGCTGGATCCGGCGGTACGAAGGAGGAGGAGCTCGATCTGGCGGCGCGGAGAGGCCGACGGGCGCGACCGCTCAAGCCAGCGCGTCGGGAGGGCAGTGGCTTTGGTCGCGGAGGTGCGGGAGGCGGTGCCGGGAGGTGAGGGAGAGAAGAAAACCTAGCTGGTTGTGGGCTGTCTGGTTGTGTCCTGGGCCGGGCCGTGTCGGACACGCGGCCACGACGTGTCCGACACGTATCGGGAATTTCAAAGATTAAAATTTATTTTAAAAGTCGCCAATACGCCGCCGACACGTGTCGAAGACGTGTCCATGCCGTATCTGTGTTGGACACGGCGTCCGACACGGATATGGCAGTTCAGACGCGTGTCGGTGCTTCAGAGCTTCTATCCTCCTACCAGTCGAGTTTATATCTCTCGAGATGTTATTTTCGATGAGAATGTGTTTCCCTTTTCTGATATGTCCAAATCATCTGAAAGTTGGTCTCTTTTAGACCAAGTTCTTCTTCCACCTCTGACTACTTCATCTTCTTTTCCAAGTATGGACAATGTGGATGATGGGTGATGGGGGAGACCATATAGCTGGGCATATACTTGGTAATACTGATTCTATTTGTATTTTCTTATCTGTATATGACAACCCCCTTTGTACTCCCTATATATATTGCCCATTGGGCCCTCTTGAATATATATACAATATTCATAACATGGTATCAGAGCTAGGGCTCTAACCCTAGTTTTTCAAGACTGGTTGCCGCCATGCCTTGATCCACGGCCGAAGCCGCCGCCGTTGCCTCTTGGCCGATTTGTTCTTGCCTCGACCTCACTCGACGTTCGTTGCCTAACCGAGCAGCTGCCGCCCTCTTGGTCGCCGCTTGTGCCACTTAGGTGAGCCGCCGTCGTCTCTTGGGTCGCCGCCACCGCCGCTTCTACCACGAGGCCCGACGCCGGCCTGATTCGACGCCGCCTCATCACCATCGTCGAGGGCCGCTTCTTCTTCAACGACCTCGCCGATCTTGGCCTCTGCTGCAGCGCCTCGATGAGCTCGTCGGCGCCCTCAGCCATGCTGCCGCTGTCGCTAACCGGCCATTGCCGCCGCAGGGAACCCTAGGGTTCTCCCGCGTGCTTGCTTCCTTTGTGAGCAGGCCGCTACCCCCCGGCCGTGTGGTGAATTTGTTTTAGCAGTCCGCCCAAATCATTTAAAAAATAAAAAATAAAAACCCCAAGTATGTTGATCTAACTTGCCTTGGCCGTCGGTACTTTGTTAGACTTTGTTGCCTTGGTCGCCATGCGCCAGTCGGTAGCGCCTACTAATAACCACATTCCATCATTGCGATCCCATTCTCGGGAACAAAGCTCAATGGGACGAACTACAGGTTGTGGTCTTCACTCATAGAGATCACGCCGATGGTCTCCGCCTCTGGGGACATGTCACTAGTGCCCGACCTTGTCCGCCGTCGCCGGTTCTGCCTCCTCCCAGACAACCTACTTCTGTATCTCTTGCAGAAGATGTGGCCACCAAGAAGGAGGCAGAGGCCACCGCTGCTGTTGATGCTGCTGATAAGGCCTTTCAGTATGTCATAGACGCTTTTGAGCGCTGGTGTGCTGATGAGGCCCGTGTTCGAGCCATCTTGGTGGTCAGCGTCGACGACTCCATCCAGCCAGACATTGTTGGTCTGCGTGCTACTCGTCAGATCTGGAAGTACTTGCGTGAGCGATACCGTGACGGCGGTGCTTAGTTTTTAAACCCAAAGATGAGTTGGAGACGCTTCGCCAGGAGGACTCCTCCGTCAACGACTTCTTCCGAGCCCTAGCTAGTCTCTGGCGCTTAATTGAATGGTAGCTTCTCCGTTCGCCAGAGTGTCATAAAGTCGCGAAAGCGGTCGTGATCGCTTTCGCCTTTATGACTTCGTCTGCCGTCTTCGCCGAGTTTGAGCTGTCGAGCTCAAGCTATTTGAGCCGCTCCACCACAAGCGATCCACCGAGGCTTTGTCGGCGCTTCGTCTTGAGGAGCTTCGTCGCGAGTTAGCAAGACGATTTGTTTTGGTTGTGCTTGCTACCACTTCTTCTTCGACTACATCAGCGGTTCCTACGCCGACTACTGATCCATCCTCCGGTGTCTATTTACGCTCTGTTTTTGCACCTGGCGGGGTTGATGCAATTATTGCAAGAACTTGACACGACTATCGGCGTTGTGCGGTGCGCAAAAAAGCAAAACAAGGCGCATGGGAATGGACGATCCAAGGGAGGGCAGGGAGGCCCTTCCTCCATGGGAGGACAGACCAGCACTTCAGGACCTTCTCAGTGAGGTGACTTTGTTGGCGATTACGCGAGCTCTACTTGGCAGGCTCTCTCACGGCTCGATGGTTACGCTAGTCTAGCTCAGACATCTCCTCCAGGAACTTCTTGGGTTCTGGATTTTGGTGCCTCTTTCCACATGACACCAGACTCCACATCTCTCACTTCAGTTGGACCTCCTGTTTTTCCTATCTCGATTCGAGACGGAAGCGGTACTTCTTTATGTCTGTCGTGATCGAGGCACTCTTTTGTCGACTAACTTTTCTGTTCTAGTTGTTTCTCATGTTCCTCAGCTTACCATGCAGCTTCTCTCACTGATCTCGGCTGTAGGGTTGGTTTTGACTCTCACACCTGTTTTGTCCAGGACCGATAGACATGGACGGTACTTGGGACTGGCCAGCGCCGTAGGGATCGTCAGGATCTCTATGTTCTTGACCGCTCCACCTTCGGTCCATTTCAGTTGCTCCTATCACCTCTACATCCACTGCCACTGTTACCACCACCTCTGGAGTTTTTGCACAGTGGCATCATCGTCTAGGTCACTTGTGTGGGTCTCGTCTCGTCTTTCTTCATTAGTTCGTCAGGGTGTTCTTGGACGTGTTCCTGTTGACACGTCCATGTTTTGTCAGGGTTGTAAGCTGGGCAAGCAGCTCCAACTTCCTTATCATTCTAGTGAGTCCTTGTCTTCTCGTCCTTTTGATTTAGTTCATTCAGATGTATGGGGACCTACGCCTATTATCTCTAAAGGCGGGCATAAATCTTATGTGATCTTCATTGATGATTATTCCCGTTTCACATGGATTTTCCCCATATCTAATCGTGGTCAGTTTCTTGCGATCTATCGTAGCTTTGCAACGATGGTTCGTACTCAGTTTGATTCTCCCATCCATACTTTTATTTGTGATTTTCTTTGGCGAAATCTTTATTCTGGCGTTTTTCGACAGTTTGTTTCTGAGTAGGGCACTCTTTACCAGTCTTCTTGTCCTGGTGCCCATGCTCAGAATGGGGTCGCTGAGCACAAACATCGTCATCTGATTGAGACTGCTCGCACTCTTCTCCTTGCCTCTCACGTTCCACCAGTTACGGGTCGAAATTGCTTTTCTCTGTTGCATATCTCATCAATATGCAGCCTTCCACTGCTCTTAAGGGTGTCAGTCCTATAGAGCATCTCTACTCTCGAGCCCCCCAGTACACTCACCTTTGTGTTTTTGGCTGTACTTGTTTTGTTCTACTGCAGCCTTGTGAACGCACTAAACTATCAGCCCAGTCAGTTGAGTGCGTGTTTCTTGAATTCTGATTACGAGCATAAGGGTTATCGTTCTTTGGGATCCTTCCGCTCGACAGATCAGGATTTCACGAGATGTTGTCTTTGACGAATCTCGACCTTTCTTCTATCGAGATTCGGCCCCTCTTGTTTCCACTGTTGAGTCAATTTCATGGTTGTTTCTTTCTGACTCTTCACCAATTTCTCCACTATCACAGTCTTCCCCTGGTCTGTCCCTAGTGGTTCCTTCTATACCTCGCCCGGTCTTGCCTCCTGCAAAGACCTTGTCTCTTATTCTGCAAACACCACCGTCTCATTTCTTTGGTATTCACTTCTCTAGGCGTCCTTGTCCTTCGCCAGTCTCCTCTCTTGGTATCTTGCCGACACCCACATCTGATCCTTCTGATAATGCTCCTCGTTACATCCTTCGTGACCGGACATCCCTTTGACCTCCTGATCATCTTGGATTTGCTCCGATAGCTCATACTCTCTCTGTCACTGAGCTTAGTTCTTATCGTGAGGCTGCTCCTCATTCTGAGTGACAGCTCGGTATGGCAGAGGAGCTTGATGCTCTTCGACGTAGGGAGACTTGGGATATTGTACCGACACATGTGCATGCTCGTCCGATCTGATGGTACCATCGAGTGCTACAAGGCTCGTCTTGTGGCTCGTGGCTTTCAGCAGGAGTATGGTCGTGACTACGATGAGACTTTTTCTCCTGTTGCCCATATGACCACTGTTCGCACTCTTGTTGCAGTTGCTTCTGTTCGCCGGTGGTCTATCTCTCAGTTGGATGTTAAGAATGCCTTTCTTAATCTTGTTTTGCATGAGGAGGTCTACATGCAGCCACCACCTGGGTATTCTATACCTGATGGGCATGTCTGTCGTCTTCGTCGTGCTCTTTATGGCCTCAAACAAGCTCCTCGTGCCTGGTTTGCGTGTTTTACCTCAGTGATTACTGCTGTCAGTTTCACTGTCAATTCCTATGATCCTGCTCTTTTTGTCCATATCTCATCTCGGGGTAGGACACTGCTTCTTCTATATGTTGATGATATGCTCATCACTGGTAATGATTCCTCATTCATCATGTATGTGAAGAAGCATCTCAGTGAGCAGTTTTTGATGACTGATCTTGGTTCTCTTATGTATTTCCTTAAGGATTGAGGTCTCTTCCATGCCTAGGGGCTACTACCTCTCCTAGCAGAAGTATGTCCAGGATCTTCTTGATTGGTGCAGTGCGACCGACACTCATGCATTTGGAACTCCCATGGAGCTATCCTCTGACTTCGTGCCCTCGATGGTGATCTTCTTGAGGATCCTACTCGATATCGCCATCTTGTTGGGAGTTTGGTGTACCTTGTGAGCACTCGTCCTGATATTGCTTATGTTGTTCATATCTTGAGTCAGTTCATGGCTCGTCCTACCCATCTTCACTACAGTCACCTTCTTCGTGTTCTTCGCTACTTGCGTGGGACTATCTCTCGTCGTTTGTTTTTCCCTAGCTCTACCTCACTACAACTTCAGGTGTACTCCGATGCGACCTAGGCTAGTGATCCTTGTGATCCTTGTTCTCTTTTTGCTTACTGTGTTTTTCTTGGCTCCTCCCTGATTGCCTAAAAGACTAAGAAGCATACTGTAGCTTCCCGTTCGAGCGCAGAGGCTGAGTTGAGAGCTATAACAGCAGTGATAGCAGAGGTTACTTGGTTGAGGTGGCTACTTGCAGATTTTGGAGTGCCTGTGATGGGATCTACGACTCTTTTGTCTGATAGTACAGGTGCTATCAGTATTGCTCGGGACCCAGTGAAGCATGAGCTCACCAAGCACATTGGTGTGGATGCTTCATACACTCTCTCACAGGTGCAGGAGGGAGTACTTGCTTTACAGTTTGTGCCATCAGAGTTATAGGTCGCTAACTTCTTCACGAAGCCACAGACTAGGGCACAACATTTGTATTTTCTCTCCAAACTCAGTGTGTGTGATCCACCATTAGTTTGAGGGGGGGGGTTAGAATAGGATTCTATTTGTATTTCCTTATCTGTATTTGGCAACCCCGTTTGTACTCCTTATATATATTGCCCATTGGGCCCTCTTGAATATACACATAATATTCATAACATCCGACACGTATCGGGAATTTCAAAGATTAAAATGTATTTTAAAAGTTGCCGATACGCCGCCGACACGTGTCGAGGATGTGTCCGTGCTGTATCCGTGTCGGACACGACGTCCAACACGGATACGACAGTTCAGACGCGTGTCGGTGCTTCAGAGCTTCTATCCTCCCACCGGTCGAGTTTATATCTCTCGAGATGTTATTTTCGATGAGAATGTGTTTCCCTTTTCTGATCTGTCCAAATCATATGAAAGTCGGTCTCTTTTAGACCAAGTTCTTCTTCCACCTCTAACTACTTCATCTTCTTTTCCAAGTATGGACAATGTGGATGATGGGTGATGGGGGAGACCATATAGCTGGGCATATACCTGGTAATATTGTTTTGCCTACTGATCCCATGTTGGAAGTTATTCATGATGATTTGTAGGATTCTCCTTCTCCTTCGTTAGTTTCAGCATCAGCGCCGCCTGTTTTGTCGACAACAAGAGATGTAAACAACAGCGACATCACACATGATAACAACGGCAACGACAGTACTGCGGTTGTTGAACTAGTAAGACATCCTATGCAAACACGATTACGGGATGGTTTTCGGAAACCAAAGGAGTTCAATGATGGAACGATTCAGTATGATCTTGTTAGAAGAAAACATGCAAATCTAATTACAGTAGAGCCCACATCTTATTTGGAAGCTCTAAAAGAACCTTGCTTGAAAAATGCAATGGATCAAGAGTTCACAGCTCGATTGAAGAACCAGACTTGGCATCTCGTTCCTTCTGATCATAGCCAAAACATCATTGATTGCAAATGGGTGTTCAAATTAAAAAGAAAAGCAGACGGGTCAATTGATCAACACAAAGCTTGGCTAGTAGCAAAAGTATTCAAACGAAGATTTGGGATTGACTATGAGGATACTTTTAGTCCGGTGGTGAAGTCAACCACAATTCGGCTCATACTGTCAATTGCTATATCTCGTCAGTGGTGTTTGCGACAATTAGATGTACAGAATGCGTTTCTTCACGGCATTCTAGAAGAGGATGTGTTCATGAGGCAGCCACCTAGGTATGAGCATCCAAAATTTCCGAATCATTTGTGCAAACTCGATAAGGCGTTATATGGTCTGAAGCAGTCACCTCGAGCGTGGTATTCAAGGTTGAGTTCTAAGTTATAGGAGCTGGGTTTTGTGTCTTCTCGCGCCGACACCTCCTTATTCATTTATAATCATGGAGGAAAGATCATATATATATATAGATAGATAGATAGATAGATAGATAGATAGATAAATTTACGTGGATCGCATTATAATATCTGGTTCTTCATATTAGGATGTAAGGGATCTTATACAAGCACTACAAACTGAATTTGCTGTAAAGGAACTTGGTAATCTTCATTACTTCTTAGGTATATAGATTAAACAGTCAAGTGAAGGTTCAGTTTTGTCACAGACAAAGTATACCTTAGATTTGTTATCTCGCGTCGGGATAGAGAAGTGCAAACCTGTCGCCTCTCCAATGTCGACATCAGAAAAATTGTCAAGAACAGAAGGGAATACACTGTCGGTAGCAGAAACAACAAAATACAGAAGTATAGTTGGAGCATTGCAATACTTGACATTAACTAGACCGAACATTTCATACTCTGTTAACAAGGTTTGCCAATTCTTGCAATCTCCTACTGATTTACATTGGTCAGCCATTAAAAGAATTCTATGATATCTACAACATGCATTAGGAGTTGGATTGAGAATTTGAAAGTCTGCTTCAACACTAGTAAGTGCATTCTCTGATGTAGACTGGGCTGGGTGTACATACGATAGAAGATCCACTGGTGGTTTCCTTGTTTTTTCTGGCTCTAATCTCATATCTAGGAGCTCTAGAAAACAAGCAACCATTTCAAGATCTAGTACAAAGTCTAAATATAAGGCGCTAGCAAATGCAACTGCAGAACTTATTTGGATTCAATCTTTGTTAGGATATTTGGGAATTTTCCAAAACAGAGTGCCGGTTCTTTGGTGCGATAACCTTGGCATGACTTATCTGTCAGCAAATCCCATGTTCCATGCTAGAACCAAACACATCGAAGTTTATTTCCATTTTGTTCGAGAAAGAGTAGCGCAAAAGGCGTTGGAAATCAGGTTTGTGTCATCGCAGGATCAACTTGCTGACGGCTTGACAAAACCGTGCGGAATACAACTCAAAACTCTACGGCACAATCTCAATCTTTCGGTTTGTGATTGAGGAGGTGTGTTAAGATATTTAGTCTTTAGTTTGTTGTGTAATCCGGTTTTGTTCCTGTGAACGTTTCTGATTCATCTTGTCGATAGAAACTTATTCGGTCACAAGCGTTCGGGAGAATCAGTAACCAGTTCGTTTACTATTCTGAATGAAAATGTCTACAAGTTTCGCTTCTCTCCTTTTTTTTTTCTCTTGCCTTTTCCTTTTTCGTTGTTGTTTGAGTAAATCAGTAGCTAATTGCGGTGATAGCTTGTTGTCTGCTCTGGAAATTGTGGTGGATTCTAGTGTTCGATTACCACATTGGATCATTTAATTTTGGACGCCTTGGATTGGTAGACTCAACGAGGGACTGTGAGCTAGCCGTGTTGGGGAGTTGAACTTTAGGTTTGCTCGAGGAAGAGTTTTTGGCAAACAATGGCCGAATTGATTGAGCTCATTGGGCGATAGTGGGTTCCAATGGTCTGTGGCAATGGTGATGTGTTCAATAAACGCCTGCTCAAGATTAAGCTCATTGGTGCTTGCCAATTGCCATGTTCAAACAAACTGTCTTGTGGACGATAAACAAACTCGGTTGTAGTGCGGGCAATGCGAGCATTATGCGGGTCGAACTAAGTGTGTCTGCGATTGGCTAGCGGACTGGCGGGCTGATTTTAGTGGGCTGATATTGCGGGGCGGGTTGGCGGCTTAGCGGAGTAACCCGCCCCACTTGCACCCCTAACTATTCACCGTCCATTGCATGTACTGTTCATTGTCCGACAAGCGTCAGACAAGAACTCTCCTGTACCGACTCTGTATTCCTGATTATAAATACAACAGCCGACATCGTTTGAGATGTCCGGAAGATTCAATCAAATAGATTTTCACAAGATCCTGCTGTGCAAGGCCCCAATGGTTCAACAGTCGCATCGAGTTCAGAAGACGAAACGGTCTGCTTATGGAAATTTTTTGAACCGTGGCCCCCTTTGAAGAAGGTTACTGTTGATGATGACAGTATTCTGTCACTCAAGAAGCTGCACATTAGATGGCATAGTACACTGAAGGTGGTGGGAGAAGTATTCTGCAACGAAGACACTTCAAAGGATTCAAATTGCCAATGTGCAGCTTGGCAATTGATCTGTCCTGTTGACTACCAGCAGGAAGAGAAGCTGAAACTTTTCTTGCTAAAAAACTCCTCACTTCTCGCCACTTACTGTAGATTTTACATACATGATTCTTTCAGTGTCTTTTCTGCATCATGATTCCATTCATTTGTAAATAACAAAAATATTAACCAACCTGTGTAAATGCTGACATGATCTGTAAGAATATTAACGGCAACATGACACAAATAATTTGTGGATTCTCTTGTTTCGATCTCACGGTTGAAATACCGTGCCAGTAATAAACTTACGAGAGAAAATACAAGCTGCATTGGCATCTTATTCTCATTTTGCTTTGACATTTGACCCATTTGTAAAGAGTGACAATTGAACTGAATTACATTAACTCTATGATTCATTGTTTTCTCGATGGGAAAAAATACAGCTGCAAAAACTTGTGTATACATGACTTGTACCATCTTTTTGTTCATTTACACAATTACGAATGTTGTAAGATAAACTGGGCATCCAACAGCACACATACGATGCAGCATTCACTGTCCCCATCCTGAACTCAGCTTCCATCAGGATTCTTCCTGCGCCTCCCTGTCAATTGGCAACTCCTAGATAAGTTGTGGTGCCGGAAAAAAAAGTTTTTGCAATCAGGATAATAAATCATATACAGTACAATAGGAAACATCATATTACTTATCCTAGTCACTCTTTTTTATGAGACCTACTCATCCAATTCACTCATACTGTACAGTTACTTAGGTTTGCTTCAATTAGCATCATGCTCATGCATAGCAGCGTATGTGAGTGTCTTACCATTAGAGCCTTTGTTCCAGAGAACCTCAGAATCAATTGTGGTGAGATGTTGATCATCAAGCCTCTTCCATGTCTTGATGGACTTCACTCCTCGCCACTCACCGCTCACTGTCTTCTCAAGTTGCACAGACACCACCCTTGCTCTCCTTGACCACCCGGCCTTCCCATACGCATGGTAACCAAATCCACCAGCATAGCACAGCTGAATACCACTGAGCTTCCCACAGAAGTCATTTATGTGATCATGTCCTATAAAGGCAGCCTTCACATCTCCAGCCTCCACCATGCTGGCAAAGAACCCAGAGTTGATTGATGGTGAGCTGATACCTTCCTGCTTTACTCCTGTGAAATTGGATGTTGTAAAGCTGCTGAACTCCGGCAATGGAATGTGGAAGTACACAAGGCCAGGTGCTGGCTCCTTCTGTTTCGGTTGTTCATTCATATACTTTGTCTGCATTTTATAAGTTCCGTTATTCATAACATGCAATATGTCCATAGCACCAACACAATGAACTTACCTGCATAGGAATTAGTGTCAACACCTAACATCTGGGTAGTTTTATCTGGCTATATTTAATCCGAATCCGTAAAACATTTAGAAACCAACTGTTTTGGGAAATAGAGTACCAGCGAAAAGAAATGTCATCTGTTTTGAATTAGCAATGAATTTCTTGACTTAAGTCTTCGTAATAATTAGCGACAGCATTTTGCAGAGTTAATACGGTTCAACAGGTGATTAATATATTGTTAATGATAGCATCCACCCAGCAATTTCAGGAACTTTGTAATACAAGGTAGGCTTGGCTTACTTTCAAGTTTCAATTAGTCTTTTTACTCAGTTGAGTGTTTCACTGTGGTATTGCTCCTACACTGATAAGATGGCCCAAAAGAGAAACAAGAATGATAAATGCCCAAGCGAAAATTCTGATTTTCATTTGAGTATATTCTGTATGTTAGAGGAAAGTGCAGAGTATAACGCCAAGATGAATTTTTTGAAGAATATCGATAACTTATTCACCTGGAGACTCCAAGATGTTTGCTGGAACCAGACTTGCTGCGAAGCCTTGATCCAACCATAACCATGGATTGAGGGTACAGTAGAATAGTCACCGCTGTCAAGAAAATAAAGGTTGAGCACTGATTTGTTAGCCAGCAATGTTCCTTCAACCCCGCCAACTTCCAAATTATAATTTCCGTAACCATCAATTTCTACTCCTTCTGGATTGAATCGGGAAAGGGTGTTCTTCATGCCTACAAGGTGATGCATCACACCCTCACGCGACAGCGTACCCTCTTGGTCATGGTTCCCAATCACAGCAGCCCACGGAAGTTTCATGGCAATAGCCGGAGCAATTGCTGCATCCATAGACTTGGCCGCATCAGTTGCATCCAGGCCATAGATGTTATCACCTGCCCAACAAACACTGTCACGATGGAATTCTCTAAAGTTACAGGTCTACAGATATTGGGGTAGCAATTACCAGTATGAGGTATGAACATTGACCATCACTGCAATGCAAACCTTTTTAATAATACAATGTAAAAGCAAATTCATTACAATGCTGTTTTCCCTAGAACAGCATTGGCTGAAAAAATTGCAGCTTTGGAAACATCAACCAAAATTGCCCGTGAAACAACACGACGAAAACGAGACAGCAACCTCGAGATAATCACAAAGGCGGCTATATTTGTACTGTTCTCTTAGCCTCCATTTGGCGCAGGAAGTGGTTATCACTCTCATGGACGAATCCATCATCAGACCAATCAATCAATCAACTGGGGAACCTCACTGATTGGGCATGGCATGCCACCCACCCCACCCACAGATCGGAATTCCCGAATCCAATCGGAAGCACGAGCTCCAGCGTCCCGGCCCCCACATCGTTATCACTTTGGAAACCCGTGACATTCTTCTTGTACTTATCAAGGAGTTAGAAACTACACTGATTAAATTCGCTGAAGATCTCATTATTAGCTTATATACTCACTGATTAAATTGTTCCACTTACTGTATGTAACTGCAGTAGCAACCAAATTACTGCGTAATTCAACAAAGCGAGCCACCTTTGCTAGTTGTCGAGCAATAACCAAAGGAATAAACTTTACCATTCCCATTGACTTCGAGATTGGGAGCAAAAATGACACTGAATTAGTCAATTCAGAGGAGGGAGGAGGAGATTACCGACCGGTGAAGACGACGAGGTCGGGGTCCTCGGCGCGAAAGACGCGGTAGAGGAAGGCGGTGGTGTTGAGGTCGGAGCAGCCGGCCTCCTGGGCCGGGAGAACGTCCTCGCACCCCGTCCGGCGGCCGTCCGCGTAGTGCATGTCCGCCACCTGCACCACCTTGAACCTACCGCCGTCGCGCCGGAACCGCAGCCTAGTATTAGCCTTCTCCTTCCCCGCACCGGCGGCCGCCGCGGCAGCGAGGAGCAGCAGCAGCGGCAGCAGGTGGGTGCGGCTTCGGAGGCCGAGGCCCATGTTGGCTCGTGCGGTGCAGCGTGGAGTGAGAATCCGGGGATTACTACTGGGACGGTTGTGGTTTCCCTTTCTTTATAGGAGGGGTTTGGACGGTTATGATTTTCCTATGTGAGTATGTCAGTTTTTCTGTGATGTCCTTGGTGGGTTTGACTGCCGATGGGTGAAATGAATGAAGCAGCGGGCGCGCGTGGAATCGTCCTCGTTTTTTCAAGGAAATGGCGTGCGAAGCGGTGAATCCATGGTGAGATCGAGCGAGCCCACTTGGTGCGAAATGGTTATCCCCTCGCCGTGTACGTACGAGGTGCCTCCGCCGCCGACGCGGACCTTGTTTTTAATGGCCCAATGCTCCGGATATATATCTCAGCTGACACGCCGAATTTGACTAGGTATATATATGTGGATTAATCACTAATCAGTGGTAAATTTGTATGCGAGTACTTAACATATTATTTGCTAATCAAAATATCAAACGCGTGACTTATCGTTGCTCGCCTGGTGGTGAACGTTCGATCGAGCAAAGAAATGATAACCTGCTCCGTGAGGTAGGATGAGCACGCCCAAGGAACCTGACGCACAAGGAACCCGAGAGAGATAGAACACCTGAAATTTGCCTAAGGGAGCGAAAGCCAGAGTAGAAGATTTCTTTATCTCTACTACTTAAATATTACAATTAGTAACGGCCCGTCCTCCTTCAACTATGGAGATACTCTCAGTAGTGCTCTTGATATCCATTGGATCATCGCTAGATCGCACTGAAGGCAACGAAACCGCTCCCACGCGGCCACGCCCCACGCCCACGCCCACGCCCCTCCCTCCCCTCTCCTCACTCTCAATCTCTCCCCACCCACGCCGCCCTCCTCTCCACGAGCGCTCTCTTCCTCCCCTCACCTACGACACAACCGCCCCTACCATATCCATGGCCGAATCGGTCGCTTCGGCCGCCAACGCCATCTCGCCCCTCCGCGACGTCAGGGTCCTCGACTCCACCAATGGCGCTGTCCTCATGGCGAGAGCGGCTTGGCGGCGAAGCAAGACGGAGGATTACTTCCCCTTGGCCGCCGTCGTCGGGCAGGTGAGAGACTTCGCATCGCTCCTTCCCTTTGTGTTGTGGACAGAACAGACGACGCTGATTGCGTCGCGTCGTGTTTGTTAAGAGACATTTCGTCGAGCGAGTGGCGCGCGCGCTCTTGGTTTTTTCACGAATGGATTGGTGGTAGTACCCCCCCCCCTATTCGTTAGAGGCATTTCGTCGACCAAATGGCGTGCTGATGCCATATTCATGAATGTATTGTTGCAACTGGCTTCGCTATTCCTTTTATTCGGTTTTGCCATGTTGAGATAGTTTGAGCGATTATAGTAGCGTGGCTTAGAGTAGTTTTGGAGCATCCATGGAGAAATAACAATGCTATTTGAGTTGGTTTGAACTGCGCCAGTAACAATGGTTTAAGTTTTCCCCCATTGTTTCCTGCAGCGAGGTACTATGAACTCAAACAAATCGTTTTTTTGTTGTAACTTGTTGATTTCTTATGGCCGTCTAGGATGCAATTAAAACAGCTCTACTGCTTGGGGCAATCGATCGTGGGATTGGAGGCATTGCCATCTCAGGGAAGCGTGGGACAGCAAAGACAGTGATGGTGCGTGGTTTGCATGCTATGCTTCCACCCATTGAAGTGGTTGTAGGCTCAATTGCAAATGCTGACCCTAGCTTCCCAGAAGTGTATGTCCTCAAATGCTCTATACAATAATGCTTCTAGGATTTCTGCTTTCAGCATTCAAATTCTTCCTTTCACCCCAATATGTTTCACATACCAAGTTTTCTTACTCTATTTTTGAGTTGCGTCACAACCTATTGTGAGATTGTTTATGTTTTGTTTCTGAAATGTTTGTCAGCTCACTTGATTGAGTTCCTCTTATGGCAGGTGGGAGGATGGTTTAGAATATGATGCTGATGGCAATGTCAAAACTGAGATTATCAAAACACCTTTTGTGCAGGTATATCACACCAACTTTAATGTGATGATATTTCTACATACCATCGTTAGTTTAACTATGCGCAGGTTTCCCCTTGACAGATTCCACTTAGTGTCACAGAGGATAGGCTCATTGGATCAGTTAACGTTGAAGCATCTGTGAAATCAGGAACTTCTGTATTTCAACCTGGTCTTCTTGCTGAAGCACATAGAGATGTTCTTTATGTTGATGAGATAAATCTATTGGATGAGAGCATAAGCAATCTACTTCTGAATGTCTTGACAGAGGGAGTTAATATTGTGGAAAGAGAAGGCATTAGCTTTCGTCATCCATGCAAACCACTTCTAATTGCTACTTATAACCCGGAGGAAGTATCTGTATGTGAACACTTGATCGTATTGCAATTAATTTAAGGTACTTTAGACTATGAAGGATTGCTTGATTACTCATTTCCTTATAGCCATTTACAGAGTGCTGCTTTTTTATTTATTAGGGATTAGTGTACTGTGGTCTAAGATAAGGAAATCTTCACTACATTTTTTATCTACCGTAGTTTGCTCATTGCCATAAATGTTTCTTGCTGCAGTGCAGATCTCCCAATGAGTTTTGATGACCGTGTTGCAGCTGGAATTTTTATTATTAATTAATCCTTTTTTAATTTTATTTTAAAGTTAACCCCCGGCGCACTTTATTTCCAATTCTGACCCTTTTGGTCACGCCACGGGTGGTGGCGTGACAAAACAACGCTGTCACGCCAGCCCGTATCTGGGGCACGCTCTTGTCACGCCACCACTCGTGGCGTGATAGTGTTGTTTGATCACGCTAAGACCAGTGGCGTGACCAAAAGTGCTATTTTGGGGACTTACCCCATGGCGTGACAGTATTGTTTTATCACTCCACGGGTGGTGGCGTGACCAAAGGGGTCAAAATTGGAAATAAAGTGCGCCGAGGGTTAACTTTAAAATAAAAATTAAAAAAAGGTTAAATAATAAAAAAAAGTTCTTGCAACACAGTTTCAGGAGTCTAGCAAAGAGTTTTTTTAAATGGTGGAAGAAGAGACTGAGGTTGCAAGAACTCAGGTACTACTGATGAAGTTAGTTAACTAGGGATGTAATGTAAGATACCTCTTTTATTGAATGAGCATTTCTCTATCTCTACGAGTTAAAAGAAGCAATTGGTGGTCGTCCGTCCTCCTTCAACGGTGTAGATGCTCTCGGTTCATAAATTTGGTTTTAGTTGTCATCAATAGATACCTCTTTTGTTGAATGAGTATTTCTCTATCTCTACGACTTAAAAGAGGCAATTGGTGGTCGTCCATCCTCCTTCAACGGTGTAGATGCTCTCGGTTCATAAATTTGGTTTTAGTTGTCATCAATAAATGTGTTCAACTAAATTTACTGTATTGTAATTTTGAGGTCATGTCTTTCTATTTATGTCAAAATTTTCTTAGATATGATGTTGCCCCTGAAGTTCAATGGTTATCAAAAGACAAATATAAGAGCCTCAAAGTGGTTGTTGAAATAGATAAAATTGTTGACACCGAAAAGGCAGCCGAGATAGAGCTTAAGCATCGTCATAAAGCTCTGGAGTTACTTCGAATAGTGACTGACAGAGGCCTACATGTAACTTCTTTGAGTTGCTCTAATATGTAATACATATACACTAATGACACCTTTAGTATCAGTTAGTGGTAGTTGTACCCAGGAATCTGATTTCTGTATTAAAGCAATCTCAGGCTCAAATAGATTGCCAGAAACCAGCCAGTTTTCTTTTAATTTCCAGCCCACTATTATTTTGTTCCCATTTTCTTTGTGTTCTTCTCATACACCATATATTCCTTATAAAGCTGTCTTTTATAGGTTATTGGTATTGAGCCTTCTGAAAGTAAAATGTACTCTCTGGTGGAAAACCTGGTATGTTTGCGATCAGACTTCCTTACGAGTTTGTCAAACTTTTGTTTTTTTCGCTTACAACTGTTATCCCACTCGTGTAGGTCCACATAAGATTCAAGGCATTGGGGCAGGATTTGTTCCAAGGAACTTGGATAGTGAGGTTCTCGGTGAAGTAATTGAGGTATGAGCTTATTGCCTTATCTATTCTTCGCTATAACCTTTATAGCATGGCACCAGGATAATTGTTGTAGGAGGCCATGAAAGTGACAGAAGAGTATCCTAGACTATTTTAACAAACTTCTGGACTGTTTGATTTGAATGGAGCTACCATAGTCCATATATGAGAATTGTAGTTTACAATATTTCCTGAGTCATAATTTCCGACAAAGTGGAATAGAGTTTTCACGGTTCAAGTTGGGAGGAAAATCCATGTTCCTTTTGTACTCCACTAAAAGTCTCTTTGTTACTTGTAATGATTTAGTGCGAGTTAGAGAAATCTTGCTAATTCTTCTTTTTCTAAATTAGTAGTCAGATTACTGAGGTTATGAAGACGGAGCAAAGGACTTTAGAGGAGATACTGTATGTGCTGGTTATTCAGAAGTTTGTCGAAGCTGATGTGTCTTTGGTTCCATATTGATGTGAACCTAATTTGATCATTTGATGTACCATAAGTCATTGCCATTGGCTACCTTTGTTCAACTTTTGTATTACCCTTGATTGCTGTGAACCTTCTGCAATGTACAGAAGTTGGTTAAATATGGACTATGGTAGCTCCCTTGCTACTATTGTTTTCATTATTGCTTTCATCACTGTTTTTGTATAAAAGCTATGTCATGCATAATAGGTTCTCCATTACTAGCACTTCATGCTATCAATAAAATGATTTGGCCAGACTTCATACATTTGTTGGATTGGTAGATATGCCATGAAATTGCTAAGATTATATACATCAAAACTGTGATTCAGCTATGAAGATAGCATGTTGAGGTGATCAATAATGACATGAGCTGAATACAACTTTGTGATATGATGCAATGATAATTCTTGGCTCTGTTGCAAGACATGAAAGTTTTAACTTATGAATGACAATAGAAAGATTAGTGAGCTGTAACAACATATTTTATACAAAATTTGATTTTCCGTTACAACGTAACGTACGAGCACATGACTAATTTTTTTTAAAAAAAAGGTTTGGGGTGGTCTAGTCACCTCAATGAATTCCTGCCAATCCGAAGAGAAGCTCTCATTCGATTATAAGTGACCCAGTGACTATTTTTTCTAGATCCCCTTGGCCAAGGTAGAGGTAAAAACTTCTGGATTGGCCACCAAGAAACCAAGTAACAATAGCAGGCTGGTTAATTTACGGATGTAATTTCCAGCAGCAACGCCTTTTGCATTAGCAAGAAGCGCGGCGAATGCCTGTGGCATATTCGGCTATTCGCATCTCGGGCCATTTCTGTCTTACTAATCAACAGCGGATGCTGGTGGTGTCAGGGGAGCAAACCGCACGGCGTATGGCCTCCTCGGCTCCTCCATCATCCGTCTAAGGTCCGTGGGCCGGCCGTGATGTTGAAGTCCCAGCAGGCGACGAACGCACGCGCAAGGGCCCGCGTGCTGCATTACGTCCCGTCGGCCGAACGTGCCTGGGTTTTACGTCCTCCTAGGCCGTACGGACGTCGCTGGGTACTGCGTCCCTGGGTATTACGTCGCGTGGGCCGGACGTCCGTCGCTGGGTATTACGTCCCGTTGGCCGGACGTCCCTGGGTATTACGTCCCGTCGGCGGATCGACGTCGCTGGGTATTACGGGGCTGTTTGCTTTAGCTAGTGTTTGGTTCAATTATAATATTTAGTGTTACCTTTAAAACTTTAGTAATAGCTGGAGATTTCTCGTCAAATCGCTCGTGCGCGGCGGGCGACCAAAATGAGCACCAAAATTTGGTTCGGCAGGCTGTGGCAGCAATTTGACAAGTGGCAAGATTTGGTTCGGCAACAGTTCGACAGGTGTCATCTTGTGGTTGGCTGCGGGCAGTGTATTAATTGCATGTGTAACTTGATTCGATGTATTAAAATGATCATATTTTTTAAACCGAGCATCCGATTTGTGATCCGTTTGAACTGTTGTGTTCTTTGTCATTTTATCAACAAAACAAGAACCATGTTGGCATATTTTGGGAAAAAAATAGATGTCATACGTGATCCACGTGCCACTCACATTTTTGGCAAATTTTGGTATGGTCGCAATCCAAACACATTAATTTCGGCATTGCCCGTGAATTGGTGTGGTTACAATCCAAACACCATTTTTTTTGACTAGTTTTTTTTGCATTGATTAGATTTTGATATTATCAAAAGTTTGATATAGCTACATAGGGTCACAAACCAAATAGTCCCGTGGGCCGGACACGAGATCAAAAGTGTTGGAAGGAAGAGGAATGAGGAGAGAACGAGGAAGCCAGTTAATTGGAATTTGGAAATCTCCACTGACCGTTCCTATCCGAGCACGGGTGGTGCAAACGAAGTGTCTCGTCTCTTAGCTCCTACGGGCGCCACGGCGACCGCGACGTTGCAGGTCACGCCGGTGTCTAGGGACGCGATGATGATGGTTGTGGTGGCAGGAATCGCCGAGGTGGCCTCCGGCTTGGCCGGCATGGAGGTGTCGAGGGTATCCGGGAGCTCAGCGACCACGGGCTTGGCGCCGAATTAGGAGGCCAAGGAGCGCCGGCGTCACGTCAGTATTCCCGTCGCCCAAGTCCTCCAGGGCGCGATACTCCGATTAGACGGCGAAGACCACCACGACGCGTCGACGCAGAGTGCGAGGAGCAGCGGGCGGCCAAGATATCATCGCCGGGATGCCATCGCTTCAGTCCCCAATGCATAGATGGCGTGTTATTCGCGCAAAAAAATCGGTTTTGATCCTATGAGCTATGAAAAGATGTTAAATGTTAATGCAGTGAATGTAACTGTGCAAGCCTAGATCGAGCTGACATCCTCCTATATAAAAGGAGTCGGGAATGTGACTCAGGTAGGTTGGCCACGTGTGTCTTTTTTCTCTGTCCATTTGATCCGGCTGAGCTCGTTCCCGTGCCGTTCGATCGGCCTTGCAGCTGGGTTGGCTTGCTTGCTCTCCATGTGCCCTCATCTCACTCAAGGAGAGGTGTGGGTGGGTTAGCTGGTGTTTTCATTGCTTCGTTTCTCGTGCGCTCACCCTTACGCCTTGTCCGTTCCTTCCTCCTCACTCCCGTCGCTCGTCCCTCGTCTTCATCGCCTTGTCCATTTCGCCTCCTTTGTTTCTTCCTCCTCTCGCTCGTGTCGCCCACTCGTCGCCTTTCTCTTGCTCGCAGCCGTCCCCACGCCACGTCTTCCATTGGTGTAGTCTTCCTCTCCTTCATTTTTTACTGGGGGCTCCTCTATGGATCTATGTTGATTTTGTCTCCCTCGGGTCTTTGTTCTCAGATTGCTATCTATGTTCCTTGTATTTGTTGTGTTTCTTTAGGGGAGGTGTTCTTCCGTGGATCTACGCCTATTTGGTCTTACACGGTTTTTTATCTTCAGATTACTCTTGTTTTCGGTCGGCGTGCTTGCTTTTTGTTGTTGCCTTTGCTTTTTTTGGTTGGGCTGCTTTGGATTCGTCCCCCGTTCATGTAGTCTTCCTCTCCTTCATTTTTTTACTGGGGACTCCTCCATGGATCTATGCCGATTTGGTCTCTGTCGGGTCATTGTCCTCGGATTGCTATCTACGTTTTAAACATGTGTTGTATTTTTAGGGGGTGTTCCTCCATGCATCTGCGCTGGTTGGGTCTCCCACGAACCTTTGTCCTCGGATCTTCCTCCATGGATCTACACCGATTTTGTTTCCCATGAGTTTTTGTAATCAGATTGCTATCTATGTTCCTCCGCTCCGAGTGCATCAACCACGCCTTTGTCTACGACACACCGCTCCTGGTCTCCAGTCTCGCGCTACACCTCGCCGACAAGGCACAGGTACGCCCCGATGCTCATCTCCCCTCTTGCGATTTCCGCTCTACGATTGTTCCTGCTACTGTTGGATTACTCCATCTGCTTGTGTGCCTAGGGTTTCGAGCTAGAGGGACTGGATCTGAAGCGGGGGTGGGGTTTTGTGCTTAGGGAGGTAATTCTGTTAATTCAGTGACACATAAACTCTCATTAATTTGATACCTAAAGGGCCCCTTTATTTGGGAGTTTGAATAAATGTGGATTTATGTATCAGGTAAATTGGACGAAGCTGTCGAGCACCTCATGGAGGCTATCTTGCTGAATCCCACTTCAGCTATCCTCTATGCGACTGGAGGTATCAAGACTTGCTATATATAACCCTTCATTTGATCTAAACCTTTATATGACAAGTATGTTGTTGATGGGCTTGGAGTATGAGTAATGATTAGAACAATGGCAATTTAGCAATTCACCTTAAGAAAAACATGTCCTTTAACAAACAATTTGGTGTTGTTTACGAATTCTTAGATTTTTTGGGTTGGAACAAGAGATTACATTGTGTATCTTTTATGTTGAGCCCACTAGCATAAAGCTTCATATAGGAGATGTTAAGAAAAATCTAAATTCTGATTTGCTTCCTGAAAATTTTCTCCTACCATTTCCTCTACTAATTTTTCTTCTTCCAGCACTCTTTGACCCCAAAGATTTTTTTACTAAGCATTAGAACTCATGTTAAGAATTATCGAAACACAAATCAAATTATGACCAAGTACTGCCACACAAGTATATTACGATTGCAAAAAAAGAGTCATTGATAATCAATTAATTTATGTTTGGTACATGCCTTGAATATTCCCATACAACATGGTTGATACTTCAATGGTCTACCATTTGTTTGTTACCTTCACAAGCAATAATGAACTAGTTTATTATAAAGAGCTGGGGTAGCCTAGGACCTTGGTTTGTCTTGTATGTTGTTGTATCTCTATCTCCATAATTTTGGTTTGTAATCTATACTTGTCTTGATGAAATGGAACCATTTTTTTTCTGCTCTCACTTCAACCAAAAACAAAACAAGGCTGGCAGTTCTATTGCATGTTTTTTCTTACTCTATTAAAATTTAATTTAATTACCATTTATAAAAAATGGATATGGTCGAATGCTAACTTGTCACTGTGTAACAACGTTGCGAAACTTTTGTTACAGACATTCACATGCTCTGCGAATGCAAGTTTACCAGTTAGAGTTCAATTGTATTTGGTCTATACTACATACTTTAGAAGTACTGATGTGCTACACTTGCCTATGTTGGCATCATTTGATGGATGCTTCACATTGCAGCGTATGTTTTTCACTTTTGCAGGAACGAGTCAGGGCCTTCATCAAAGATACCGGTGATAAAGATGTGCTTGTGCTGAATGTCCGAGACCCATTTCAGAGGTTGCTTTTGCATGGTGTGTGCGAGGTAAATATCTTCTCATGATCCATTTGTTCTTCTCAGGAAGAACTTAATATGTCAATTGAAAGGTTTTCAGTTTTAATCGCCAAGTCTTTGTTTGTACTTCTACAGCATAACATCTACAACCATGACCACCGTAAGAGACAGAAAGCCATGGAAGGCAACAACAATTATGAAGTGAGCGGGTATAGTTGCTCCTCCCAGAATCACATTAGTTAGCATGGAGAAAGATGTCAATGAAGTGACAAAGGTTGCACGGCCAACAAAATAAAAAATAGAACATTTGAATAAAGATGTTAGTTAGTTTGCGCTCTTCTTGAGACCTTTTTTAGTAATACATTAGAAGTAATCGTAACTAATCAATTATGATTATTTTTTTGATTTGATACATTGTTTTCCACTATAGTAATCATATGCTCCTCTGATTTCTTTCTTCCAGAATGCTGCAAACTGAGAAAAGCCGGGCTTTCGCAAGAGATCAGGTGTGGACCGATCTTGGACTACAACGACTGTGTACGCTCTCCTACGATCATTCTCTTGGTTAGCAAATCTGTAGCACTGAAAATGAAAAACAGCATAGGTATATTTCCTTCATCACGCTTTGTATGTTACTACTGCAATACTTAACATTTCCATCTGTGTACTTAGCCTAATGCTATTGCTATGTCATACAGTCAGCACCAAAGAACCATGTACCATACTTACTTTCACTCGCAAAAGACTTTTCGACACGCTGTCTGCTTCCAAATAGGTAAGAAGTCACATGATATTCTCCTATCATATTTTTTTTTACTAACGACGCAACATTTTCATACACATATATCATTTCTAGCAATAACTAAATAAAATGTATTTTTGTTGTATTGTAGTACTGCATACAGAAAAATATGTATTGCCTTCTATATTATCTAACTATGGATTACTTGCAAGACATTGAAAATGATCCCTGTTCCAAAAGAATTACTTTATCCACCGACAGAAGTGATCTAACTGATTCTCTTCAGGATATGCTATAGTCAAGGTAAGTAGCTGTTTATGCTAAATTACAATTCACTGTTTGCTACTGATTGACATTTTCTTCCATCTCACTTAAAGTTCATTGTGATACCTTCATTGCTTTCTATTACTCTACTGTAAATTGTAGTTTCATAAGAACCACAGAAGGCTACAAATTAGACTTTGTATTCTTTAATATATGTAGCATACTCATCCCAATTAAATTAACCATATAAACGTGCTGCCCGTGAGACCTTTTGATGTCTATGATTATATTGTTCGGTTCTACACATTTTACTACTTTCTATTGCTGCAATGTAGATTACATTTTAGTCACAGCCACAACATGTTAAGCCACGTTGTCACCATGTCATTTAGTTATGCATTTCTGTTGTTGTTATGTAATACATATATACTTGTTATCTTTATAGACTTTTACTGCCCTGCACATAACTTCATACATATTTACCTATGTTTTTGTGCTTTTGTGATCTGCTATATGTCCCTATTGTCTACAGACTATTGCTACCCTATAAACACAATGTTCACAAATCGCTTTGTCACCATGTCATTTGTTTATGCAGTTGTGCTGCTGTCATGTATTGTATAAACCTGTTATCCTTATAGACTATTACTACCCTACAGTTACGTTGTTCACCAATTGTTTGATAACCACGTTGTTAGCTAATTCAAAAGCAGACATATATGTCTCCAATATACTACTTAGTTCTATTTTGAATCCATATTATATGCCTGCCAATGCACTACCACTTTGCATTCTGTTTAACCCTACAGATAGCACTTTCTTACATGCTATATTTTCTTTATAGGCCATACCACCTAGTATCTGTTGACACAACACTCTCTGTCGATGTAATAAAAGAGTGTTTGGAGAGCAAAGGCAAAAAATAGATCCAAGTAACGTTCACTAATATATTCAATCATTCACATATGTTTCTCATTCTCTAGAAAAAATACTATTCCCAATCCTATTTTTTGTTCAATTTTCCACCTGACTTGTTTTCTATTTTCCTACAGCAGTGTTTATGAAGAAGGACCATATGGCGCAGCGTGTGTTTTGCTTCTCGTCTACACGCTTATGTTAGTCTACGCAATGACTGCATCGACGTCTCTAGCCTATAGAACCTTAAGTTTCGTTTGTATCTGTCTTATGTACTCTTTATATGTATATTTTCTGTCCCGCAGACTCTAGAACAATATAGATATGCTACCCTTTTGAGACCTTCTACAATCGATAGGCAACTACGCCGGTAAGCAGCTGAATATGGAGCATCAGCTCTATCTCCTTTTATCAGGTTCTTGTTCATCTATTGTTGTTTCTGGTTCATTGCATATGGTAGGTTGTATGTGTATAATTTGCCAACTCTGGTAGCCTGCTTCACCTATCGTTGTATACAGTACCCATCCTACTCGTGTGAATATAAGAGCATTCTACTATGTGATTTTTAGATCAATTTAGAATTGCTGACGAAAGATTCGGAATTACTGATGAAAGATTATGTGCATCAGTACTCTATGATCGGTACAACAAACTTCGCCATCAAATTGTTGCTTCTGTACTTACAGCTATCAGCTACATCTCGATGGATTCTATCTCCAGCATTTTCTTTGTCCTGATACAGTTGCACGCGTTCAACTCCGCGCGCCAAGGAGCGCACGGGTTTCTAGTCTACATTCAATGGACTGGCTAGGACGAGCGTCCAGTAAAATTAAAACTACCTGAAATAATTGAAAATGGTTTATGGGCGTAAGTTGTTCCATGCTAGTACGTGTCAATTTCCAAACCATTTAGACCCTAAGATGTAACGTGTGTGTGTGTGAGCCATCTCCGGTCAGTCAGGCTAGTGGCGGACCTAGGAATAAATTTTAGGCTGGGCGGGATAACCGTTACGTTTTCGCTTGCACCAGTATTTGCACCCGCACAACACAATTCTAAAATAGCTATTCAAATCTAGCAAATCAAGCATTCAACTAATAAAAAATCCCAATCCATTCTATTTTCAACTAATTTCCTCAAGCACTAGTGGCTGCGCACTAGTTCAGGCCTGCCTCATACGCTAGCCGGCAACCGCTAGGGCTTAGCTCAATGCCTGGACTGAATTGCTCGAGTTCTCACCTCTATAGTGCAGGAGGGAACCCTGACCATGTGACTAGTGGACACTAGGTTGTGTCATACTTAGTTCCTAATCATACGGCCCAATACTTTCTCTCATTCCTTTGGCCTAGCTCCCCAGGACGCTACTCACCTTGTTTGTTCTTCCACTCATCGACACCGAGCAGAGCTCGTTCATGGCGAATGCTGGGGTGAGTGGGTTGGGGGTCCCACCGGCGACGTATCTCGGGCGGCTGCCTAGGCTCGCCCTATTGCTGGGTCTGCCCATACTCAGCTATTGTGATCATGTGATGTATGTGCGGGCCTATTTAGTCTGTATCCCTCGTGGGCCATACCAAATGACATTACCAAAACTACCATAATGTAGAGGTGTTTGGATTGCAACCATGATAAAAATTGGTTCGAAGCCAAAAAGAAAATCAAAATTCTATTTGTTGTGAGTATGACCTGTGGGTCCTACAAGACATCCCATATTTGCAACTTCGAAACATAACTAATATGAATCTTGTTTTGTTGATTAAATCATAAGGAATACGACAGTACAAACGTATCACAAATTAGATTCACAATTTAGGAGTTATATGCATTTAAAGCTTGATAATCAAACACTTACATTCAGTACAACCAACCACTCTGTGCCATGTCAGCAAAGGAGGCGGCAGCAACCCTTCCAAAACTTTGGCTAACGTTTGCTCGCCCGCAAGACAGCCAGCATTTTGGCAACTTTTGTACTGTTAACCAATGGGGTTTTTGGTTCATGCCTTCATGGTGCTAATGAACGAGCCAAAATTTGGGTAAAATCAAACTTTAGCAAAATAAACTTTGTTTTGATTGCGGTCAAGCCAAATTTTAGTGTTACCAACTTTTTTTGTGCGATTTTCTCACCCTCTGATTGCCCGCGTTTGACAATGGATTTCGTTGGCGTTAACAAATTTACATTGGTGTTACTAAATATTAGTAGCAAACCAAACGATGGTCAATTTTTATTGCCGTTACCAAAATTTAGTTTAGTTCACGTGGGTCACAAACCAAATAAGGCCCAAATTTTTCTGGGCATACCAAATGATGGTATCAATTCAAAATTCAAAATGGTGTCTAAATTCTATTGGTATTATCAAATTTTGGCTTGATTGAGGAGGGTAGTATACCAAACAGATCCTACGTCCGGCGCGCAAGGGATTGCAGACAAGTAACCGATACCACATCCTAATGGTCCCGGTTGAGTTAAGCGTACTCCTGATTCCCAGAGGCTGTGTGGCCTGGCTAGAAGACTGTCGCTTACAAACTCACAACCTGGATCTATTCTCATGGTGGCACGGGACCAAATTCCCAATTCATTCACTTGTTTAAGAGAACGTGCTACCGACCGGGTGGTAGTGTGGAGCACTAGAGGAGGGCACGTGCACGGCCTCCTCCTCCTCCAGTACCTGAGCCGGCCGTGATCTTGAAGTGCTAGCAGGCGCTGAACACACGCATAGCGGCCCGCGGGCTCGTCCATGCTCAGGTTTTGCCAGTGGCGTGGGGCGGAACGTAACGGAGCACAGTTGCGGATCCATCATGGGATGCGAGGGGGCTATAGCACCGAATATACCTGTCACACCCTTAGTACCATTCTAGTACATCTATCATTACCTATATCATAAATCTAGTTAATTTTATTATTAAGATTACTATTTATGCATATTTTTTGGCTTTCGAAACGCACTATCCATTATTAAGATATTATATTTAATGTATTTTCTATTTTAACTTTAGTTTTTATAATTTATATATCAATTTGAATTACACATGATATTTAAATGTGTGTTTGCTGGCTCACCTCACGATAACTTTGTCTTACTAGCACCCCTCTATTCTCGTCCACCCACCGATGGAGTGTTTCCATTTCGCCGAACGCTGTGCCCCGCCTAGGGTGTTCGCTGGGAATTTTTTTTAATTTAGTCCTGCTGCCACCTTAATTGCAAAAATAGTCCTCTTGCTTTGAAATTTGTAAATCTAGTCCCCTCCTGAGGGCGGAGGCATCTTAGGATGACACGTCGTGTGAGCTGCCACTTCATGCAGTCGGGGGTGCATGAAATGGACCTGATGCGGTTGGGGGCGCATGAAGTGGCCAGGCCCGCCACCTGCCGGTAACCTCATGCGGTCAGGGGGCGCATGAAGTGGTGTCTCATGCCACGTGTCAGCTTGAGGTGCTTCCGCGCTCGGACGAAAGCTAGATTTGCAAATTTCAAGATAAAAAGGTTATTTTTTTGTAATTAAGGTGACGGCATAGGGCCAAATTAAAAAAGAATTTGTTCGCTGGGTTCCGGCTTTTGCCTCGTCGCGGTGGAGACGACTGGCGTGTGTGAATTGTGATGCGTGTCTAGTTGTGTACTGGCCTACTCATAGGCCGGTCTGGTTGAGCACTTGAGCTTGCTCATACAAGTATGACCGTATTTTGCTTTTCAGGGCTGGTTATTTCAGCTTCATGTAGTTCAAATGAGTTGCACTACTGGACTGGTTAGAACTTCGAACTTGCCTAATTGCTTTTGTTTGTGATTTGTATCTTGTACGTACTCGGGGAAACTTGAGAACCGTAATAACGCCAGGCATAACGTGAGCATCCGCTCGCCAGAGTCGTAAATACAAACAATTGTATGTAACATAGTTATACGTTCTAAAAAAAGTACATGTCTCATAATTATACGCAAGACGAGAGCAAAGGACTCCCCCAGTTACAACATGTATTCATGATGCGGTGCGTTTGGATTTTTTTTTTTGGCCGTATTGGCACTTTTTGAGTTCGTGTTTGCACAATTGAGCGTCTCCGGAAAAAAAGGGCAAAAATAGCCCCCTGCCGCACGGCGGCCGTGCGGTAGCCACCGCGTCGCCCGCTATCGCATGGCCACTGTGTGATGGCGCTACCGCACGGCCGTTGTAACAACCCAGTTTTCAGGGCTTTTTGAAAATTTGCAAAATAAAAATAACCATTTGGTTTTGTTGAATTGCTAAAACTTAAATTGGAAATCTTTGAAACTAAAAGCAATTTAATATGAATTAATTGAACTTCAACAAATTCAAAATTTTGGTTTATTCTGAGTTTATTGGAGTTCTCTGGTATTTAAAATCATTTTTCTCTGTTGTTCCGATTTTCCCTCAGCCCATCTCTTTTTCTCACCCCGCGTGCCGAACCGCACCACCCTCTCGGTTTCGACCACGCCGAGTAGTCGAATCCTTCTTTCGACCACGTTGAGTAGTCGAATCCTTCTTTCGACCACCCTCGCCTCGGCGCGTGTTTCCTCCCTCTTTTTACTCAACGACGTGCGCATTAAATGCCGTTGTCTCTACCACGACGTGTGCATTAAATGTTGTCATCTCCACCGCGCCGCCGCGAATTCCGCCGTTCCACCTTGTCGCCCAGTCCCCCTCCTTACTCTATAAATGGAGCACTAGGAAGCCCTTTTGCCCTCCTTTTGTTTCCCCTCAACTCTCTCTCTCTCTCCCCCATCGCCATCACCTCTAGTGCCGCCATCAAAGCCTCTCCATCGATGTTGTCTTCACCAACGGTTTCGCAAGACTGTGTTCTACCCGAGGCTCCCCATGTCTTCACCGGGAGTTCACCAGAGCCCCCGAAAGCCCGCCTAAGCATCACTGCCATCTTCACCCACCGTCGTCGCCACTCCGCCCTTCACCGTCCACCGACCTCCTCTGGCCTCTCTCTCTCAGTCTTGGTGAGCTCCCTATGCCCTGTTCTCCCTCATTCTCCTTCCGACCAGTCGAACCTCTTTCAACCAGGTAGTCCAGACCTCCTTCTGACCAATCGAACCACTTTCGACCAGATAGTCCAAACCTCCTTCCGACCATGTGATTTCAAACTTCCAAGAGCCCGTTCTCCTTCATTCGAGCTCCGATTCGAGAGATTCAAATTTCTAAATTCATCTAAAATTAGGATCTAGCTTTCTATACAAAAATTATTTAATTTGGAGTTTATTTGTATTTTCATTTTAATTTATTTGAATTTTATTTAAATTTACTTCATTTTCACGTGTAGATTTCGACGACTCCGGAAAAACTAATCTTTTCATAGAAGTGGATCCTCAAGCTTTTGAGTAAGGCAAGTTACATCCTTTTATCATATTTGAGCCCAGTATTTGAAATTATTTAAATTATGTTTTAAACTATTAGTGCATGCTTATTTATATTCCAGTAATTTAAATTCCTGTTTTAAATTACTAGTTAATCCCGTTGCCATTGTACAACCTATGTTGAAATTGAAGTTGTCATTTCCTTGTCACCTTAGTAGAAAATCTGGTCGATACACTAGTATGACTAGAACATGTTGGAAAATTATGATTAGTCAAAGTTTAGACAAAAAATCTTGATTTGGGGAACTTTAGTCAAAAGTTCAACTATGATTTGAAAATGATTATATGGTATTGTCTTTACCATAGAATTTATAAAATGATTTGACTTGTTAAACAAAATAAAAAATTGGTTTAAATTTGGGCGAAATGGGTGTTTGGATGATGCAAGTTTATGCACGGGATCGAGTCATTTCTATGATCGAGGCCCTTGGGTTTCATGGAAAGTCGCACAAATCAGTTAAGGCCTGGTCTTCAAGCCACATCTTGCTAAACCCCATCGTGCGACCACATGTCCTGAATGGGCAGGACTTGGCTAACTAATTTGCAACAGTCCACCGTGGTCATGCCATCTGATTGCGTGAGTGTCTTTTACAACCTACTCTTATGTATTCTCACCTGGCGTAAGAGGGGGCTTAAATCCGGCAGATGGTTCAATCCAAAGGAAGCGAAACCTTAGCGAGGTGGGAATACGGTGGGATGGTGCTTTGTAAAGGCCTTGACACGTGCTCTAGAATACTTACCTAAGGTAGTGAGCGGTGGTATCGACGGATGCAAACAAACTAGAGAAGTCGTGTCATGTGGGTAAAGTTGTACAAACTCTGCAGAGTGTAAAACTATTCGAATAGCCATGTCTACGGTCATGGACATGATCAGCAAAGCCACTCAAAGTTAGAATTTTGTTTTGATTTCAAAAGACTTTATCAATTGTTTTTGGATAGTCTTATCCAACTGGGAAATTTGGCGGTTTGCCTTGTGATAGGAAGGTATCCTTCACCACTCGTTGATGAATATTATCTCACTATAAAACTTGATATTTAGAAAATGGATTTTAGTTATAAATAAACTGCTTTAGAATTTAGTATGAATATTTAAATGAAAATATCGCTATATGCAAATTGAGCCATTTAAGCCCTCCCTTGATAGATCCTTATATGCATTGTTCTGTTAATTGGGTATTGGGTGTAACTTGTGGAGTACATTCATTTGTACTCAACTTGCTTAATAAATTGTTGATCAGGAGAAGAGTGCTACGAGGAGATCGAGGCCTTGGACGACTAGGCTACGCCCCCAAATGATTGCCTTGTGAGGACCCCTGTTTATTAGGCTTGTAATACTTAGTCATCCATTGACCCTAGCATCACAAACATAATAATCCGTGTCTTCGAGATATGTATACTTCCCAGAATGCAGTATACACACCCCTTTACAAAATCATGCATCAATTCCATTCAAGACATAGAACCAAAGCACGAACTAGATTAAAAGACATACATCATATAGAGTTATTACAAAAGGGGCCGACCGGCCAAATACAACTAAAAAGATAACACAGCAGAAGCAAAAGCCATAAGATGGCGATAAACAAAAGAGAGCCACAAGATTTGCCTTTAGCCCACAAGGCAACCAACCAAGCCGCCTAGCTAGATTCCCAACCACAGCACATCTCACAAAAGTAAAGCCCTTTGGGCTCTACCTCCTCTGCAACAAAATTATTAAGCAAAGCAAATGAGTACAAATAATGTACTCGCAAGACTGACGTGTAGGATAATAGAACTATAAATAGCTACATGCAAGCTTTATTTAAGTGGATGAGGCTTTGGACTCATTTTAGCATAAAGCAAGTTTTCATTTGCAATAATGTAATAGATTGAAAGCAATTTGACAAAGCATTTTTAATGGTTGAAATAACAACGATACAATAATAATAATACAATAACAAGAACAACCTGGAAGTGACTAACCCAAGTCACCACAACAATAGCATGAATTATCCAATTTATACCACCCATCAAGTTTTAATTAAGTGTTTAGTCTAGTTCTTGCGGGAAATCACCAAGCGTGTCCATAACCTAGGACGAGGCTATTCGAATAGTTTTAACCCTGCAGGGGTGTACCAATGTACCCACACGCCAGACCGCCTTTTCACCACATGATTTAGCACACTTCCTTTGGTATGCCAAACACGGCTAAGTCCTCTGAAACATTTCCAATGGATGATGCTAATTAAGAGTCAGAACCCACGGGATAAGGACACATTAGACGACCTAGCTGGCCTGCGCTAATGCTCCCTTCCCAACACCACACACACACATTTTATTTTTAACACACCCACCGACCGACTCATAATTAACACCTCCCAAAGTACTTAGTCAAGAGAGGTCCCATATCCCTCGTGTGGTTAGCACGCAAAGTTCTTGGATCAATGGCGCAAGTAACTTTCGGTCCTTGGGGACTTAGGCACCATTCCGTTCACACCCAACAGATCACACCAACATCCATTGTGCCCAAGTCAAACAGTTTTGTTTTCATTTTTGTTTTATTTGTTTACAAAGTAACAAAGCATAAGATGGACATAATGGAATAATAGTTTTTGTGTGATCAAGGTCATCGACATAATGTCGACAACCGCCCATTTTTACCGTTATCTAAGCATTGCTAAGCATTACCAACGTAAACTACTAAGTGATAAGAATCCATCCATCGAACTCTAAATCACAGCAAGATAGTCCTAGGCTTAATAGTAGAGAATGAACATTTACCTACAGGATATGCATCTATAGGATTACTAACGACATTTTAACACAAAGTAGCATGCATACATATAAGTGAAACAAAGTATTAAGCTTTAAAGTAATGGGACAATAATGGGATATGATCAAACTGCTTGCCTTGCTGGTTTTGCTCAAAATGTTGCTGAGGATCACTCACGGGATCAACACACTCGTCAACACCTAAACGAAAAGACGAAAAACAACGATAAGAACGACGAAAATCCAAAAGACAGCACAGCAAACAAACTCCAAATGCTCTGAAATTTCTACAGCAGCAAGAGGATGATTCTTAGGGAATTTAGCAATAAGAACCAATTGATTTGGGTTCTCAATGCAAAAGATATGAGCAAAACAATTCTGCTCAGCCCTAAAAATACAAAACTGCTACTATTTACTAATTTAATTGTTTTGGCAACATTTTCTGGAAAGGTGGCGCTACTGAAATTTTTATTGTAAAACAAGCACCTCATGAGATGAATAACACAATTGAGTTCACCTCATTTGGAGCTATTATGCATTTTCTACAATTTTTCAAAGACAAGAAAATGAGCACAACTAAATTGCACCCACAATTCTAACAAATATGCCATTTTTTTTCTGGAGGCGCCCAATTGTGCAAATAAAAACTCAAAAAGTGCCAATACGGCCAAAAATTCGTGTGTTTGCACCATGTAGCGTATGACCACGGTTATTGTTAATCGCTTCCATTTTGTGGATCAGTTCTACATACGCTCAGTCATTTTAGAATTCAGACCAGCAAAGGCTACAGCCTGCTAGGGGTGAAAACGAATGAAATACGGATCAGTTCTGTCATATTTGTTTTCATATTTTTTCCCCGGATGTGAATACGAATACGAATATCCCGGATACGGATATGAATACGAATAATGTCAAATATAAATACGGAGCAAATACGAATCGAAACGAATACGATCACGAATATTTCTCGAAACATGAAAACCCCTTAAATTGTTCGCATTGCGGTAACTGAAACGAAGAATTAGTTTATAAGAATAAAATATTCGTCAATTTAGTATATACGTACATGTTTACATCCACTCCCTAACATGTTTTTAATGTAAAGTAACTCAATATGTTCTCCCTTATATGCTTTATTTACCACTTTTGTTTACTCAATATCTATTGCCTACCTCGTAAACATTGCATAATTCATTATAAAATAATGTTTTACTAATATTTATTTACTTATATGCATAATCATTGTATTTTGGGACTCCCAAGAAAGAAGAATGGTGAAAGGAGTTATGTTTGGGTAAAATCAGGAGAAATATCGAGTGTTGAAAATACTATTCAGACATTTGGACATATTTTTGGGACATTAAATGAACTCAAATGAAAATATTCACAAATACAAAGTTGTATATCTTATCAAGAGCTACAATTTAGCCTACTAATTTTCCTAATTTGGATTTTGAACGAGAAAGTTATGGTTTTCGGAAGACAATGCACATGCAGCTCAAACAGTATCTTTGGATATTCGGACCTATGTATCCCCAGATATCTGAAGTCGTATTTGTATTCAATGGAAAGTATGCTACCGAATCTATATTTGTTCGACAAAAATAATCTGTATTCGTTTCCGATTCGATATTATCCGATAAATACCCGAGCCGATAGTATCCGTATTCGAAAATGATCCAGATCAGTCACACAGAATGGTAGCAAAAAATCCTTCCCTCCAAATGTACAACAATGCTTTTAGGGTATCTCCAATAGTCCACTTCAGTTCTCTCTAAGAGATGCCATATTGGATTTTTGCTGAGGTGGAGGAGAGAGAACGAATAGACAAAGAAAGTTTGTCGCTTATCGAACGGGCGACCAGGGCACAAAATGTTGGTGATGTGCCCTAGAGGCAATCATAGAGATGATTGTATCGTGTCTATGTTTATGAGTTATTTAATAAATGTTATTATGTTCCTTGAATGAATCATTAGTTGTAAAGATTAACAAGTATGTGACTTGTTGATGAAGCTCTCTAAGTTATATGATATCGTTCTAAAAGTATCTCTGGTCGGATGTCACTAGTCGGAACACTAGTGACTCCACGACTAGCACATGTATTGATTGATGACCATGCTTCACCGGTCATGAATATAGGGATATCGAATCAATAATGTGAACACATGTTAGAGAACATGGTGTTGGATAGACCCACCTTGAGACACTATTGAGATTATTATGATTCTATGTGTCATTAGTTGGTCTCAAGCAATGATGATATATAATCCTTAGACATGAGATCAGCATGGTTTCCTATATGCGTAATAGCACTCTTAGGGGTTGCCAAATGCTACTCGTAACTGGGGGGTAGTTATAAAGGTAGCCTTCGGGTATGATATAAAACATGCGGAGGAATGTGACTGGTCGGATATGGGATTTGCCCCTCCTAACATAACAAGAGAGATATCTTTGGACCCTCGATGTGGTCGGATAAAAAAAGTGCATGACCATGCCACTAGTGGTCGAAAAGTCGACCACACAAGGTTATCCGACACTCGATCGAGAAAGTATTAAACAGTTCATGGATGACATGATATCTCACCTGAAGTTCAACCAGATATCGTGAGGCAAAGGGAGAATACACGAGAAGGTCATTCAGTTCGATCAGATATGGACTAGTCGTATAGAGATACGAGCTGGTCGTAAATTGGTCGAACATAATCACTAAGTGGTCAAAACCTACTCATAAGGAGTTATGAACTAGTCGAGACTAAATATGAACTAGTCGTATAGAGATACGAGCTGGATGTTAGTGATAAGGACCTGGCCATAGATCATATTACATTAATGTTCGCCTGATATAATTTATGTGTATTCGGGAATCATTATATCCTGCTAGGAATCGCGAACGACTCATGGTCGGAAATGGTTTCCGAATTACAACCGATTACGCATGAACCTAACGGGTCACACACTTAACGGGTTAAAAAAAACATGTTCGGATATGATCCATCATGAGCTCTATATAAGAGGATGCTTGAGGTTGTTGGGTAGGAGGTACGAGATGACGTAGTTGCTCCACCGAAACCCTAGCCGCTATCTTCTTGGAGAGTCTTCCCGTGTGACTTGGTGCTAGCACACTAACGTACGGTGTTCCTTTTCCGGACGTGTGGATACCGTAGAGGTGCTACTGTGGTTGCTATTGCGCTTAAGGACGATCCATGACTTCGCAAGGAAGGTGATTAGTTGCTGAAGGAGACGATCAACATCGAGGATGATCGACTACGACCACTTCATCGACGCACTATACGTTGGATTAGGCTGCTCTAAATCTTCTTCCGCTGTACTGCGCGTCTGGTGGTAACGATCTATGATCTCTTGCTTGCTTAGCTTTCTGGTTTACGTGATAGAATTTTTGAATTGCCAGCTAATGTAGCCTACTCGTATCCCTTCACAAAACTCCAAGGGCGAAGTGACAACCTAGCGCGTTGATGGAGGGTTGCCATCGCTTGCCCACGCGTTTGTGGGGCTCCACTTCATCAAGGCGCTCCGTGCACCGTCGTGCCGGTCAAGAGCTCTCCGTAGTTGAAGGTGACGACCTCCGTGGCGCTGGCATCAGTGGAGAAAAACCACGGCGACCTCACTGCGACTTCGACCATGACGGTGGAGAAGACCACGGGCAGAGCACCTCCATGATTGGATCCAACGCCTACAGCTCAGATCTGTCGGATTTGCAAGCCGACGGGAAGGATCCAACCGGATCTAGATGCTAGAGTCCCGGATCCGACTGACGATGACGTCAATTTGGTAGCGACGGTGAGGCTCAATGCAGAGGGAGGCCCTGGAGGAGGGTAGGGAGGCGGAGGCCAACCACGGAAGGGGAAGGGGGGAGGTAGAGACCGGTAGCTGGTGGCGGTGCAGTAGAGGATGGTGGCGGTGAGCCGGTGAGGGGGGATGACGTTGATGACCGAAGGAGCGCAGTGAGTCGAGGAGGCACGGTGAAGTGAGTGGAGGTGCGGGAAGCCAGTAGAGGATGGGGCGAAGGGTGACGACAGTGAGAGCTTTCAATGGCGAGGAAGGAGGCGGCGATGTTAAGTGGCTCGGCTCTCGCGTGACCTGGCTAAAGGTAAGAGAGATGGGGAGGGATGGAGATGAGTGACATGTGGACCAACAGTTGGAAAAAATAAATAAAATAATGTTGTGTTTCATACCAAAAGACAATTTGTTAAGAGTTGTTTTATCTAGTTACTGATAGATGAGATGGACCGTTCGGAGACAAGCGCGAAGAAGCATGGTTGGAAAACCAACGGCTATATCAACGGCTACCCATCCAATCAATCAATCAATCATACCACCTGGGCAACCAAAAAGCAGCAGAAGCACCCTTTAGTCCTTTACCCTCCTCTCAGATCATCACCAACGTCGCAACGTCTCCCCCTCTGCTACAAGTAACTCCTATCCTATTCTCGGAAAAAATCTATATAAACGACAACCAGATCCTACACTCCATTAAAAAACCAACACAAAAACATAGCCTAACCGCAGCATACCAACATTCCTTTGCCAATCAATGGCCACAAGAAGAGCACTATGTTTGGGCCACGTAGTCCTTGTCGCCGCCGCGCTCCTCGCCGCGGCGGCCGCCGGTGACCCGGGCAAGATCGGCATCTGCCACGGCCGCGTCGGGAGCAACCTGCCCCCGCCGGCCGCGGCGGCGGCGTTGCTCAGGCAGAACGGGATCACCAAGGCGCGGCTCTTCCTCCCCGACCCAGCCGTGCTCCCGGCCTTCGCTGCCGCCGGCATCGACCTCATGGTCGGCGTGCCCAACGAGAACCTGACCTTCCTCTCCGCCGCGGGACCCGAGGGCGCGCTCCAGTGGCTGCGGTCCAGCGTCCTCGCCCACGCCCCCGCCGAGCGCGTTCGCTACCTTGCCGTCGGCAACGAGGTGCTGTACAACAACCAGTTCTACGCGCCGCACCTTGTGCCGGCCATGCAGAATCTGCACCGCGCGCTCGTCACCCTCGGCCTCGACGGCAGGATCAAGGTCTCCTCCGCACACGCCTCGTCCGTGCTCGCCGCGTCGTACCCGCCCTCGGCCGGCGCGTTCGACGCCGCCTCCATGGTCGTCCTGCGCCCCATGCTGCGGTTCCTGGCCGACACCGGCGCGCCCTTCATGGTGAACACCTACCCCTTCATCAGCTACGTGAACGACCCCGCCAACGTCCAGCTCGGCTACGCGCTGTTCACCGCGGGCGCGCCGCCGGTGCGCGACGGCGCGCTGGTTTACACCAACCTGTTCGATGCGACGGTGGACGCGCTGGTGGCCGCGCTGGAGAGGGAGGGGTTCGGGGGCGTGCCGGTCGCGGTGACGGAGACCGGGTGGCCGACCGCGGGGCACCAGGCCGCGACCCCGCAGAACGCCGCGGCGTACAACGCCAAGATGGTGGAGAGGGTCGCGCGCGGCGTCGGCACGCCGCGGCGGCCCGGCGTGCCCGTGGAGGTGTTCCTGTTCGACCTGTACGACGAGGACGGCAAGCCCGGGGCCGAGTTCGAGAGGCACTTCGGCATCTTCAGGGCGGACGGGAGCAAGGCTTATAATATCAACTTTGCGTAGATTGAATTTCATGAATCAGCTGGTTGCTGTTTTTCTTACGTTTTGATCGTCTTATTATGGCTGGTTTGCTAACTGTGGATGTATTTCTCACCTTACCGGTGTTGTGACTTGTGAATTTCACCTTATGCTGAGCATTCTATTGAGTTGATTTGAGCATTGCTGGCTGCATACAGAAATCATGTTCTCACAAAGGTGAATCGAATCCTCTCTATGCTTTCTGAAAATATTCTTTAAAACCATTATTATGTTCCAAACTTCCTGACACCACAATCTTTGGAAATTTGGTGCACTATTATCACAAACAAACGGCACCTCTTTGCTCTCTAGCGTGTAAGGAGTATTTGGTACATTGAGAGGATCTTTAATTCTTGCGGTATGCTTGGCTTTTTGCTTAGATCATGTGCGGGTACCAATACCATGGCATTATGGCTTTTGCATCGATGATCCCACTGGTTGCAAATCAAGTGGGTTGAATCTGCAAATTGCAGTAAGATGATAAAACTGGTAAGAACAAGTTACTGTTATGTAATCCCAGCCCTATTTTACAAACTGGTAAGACCAATTTTCAATGTCATGTAATACAAACTAAAAGTGATATTACCAGTTCTTTGGTGCTGCTGTGCTACATACAGTATACCAAATCATCTGTAGTCTCTTCCGCATTGTTAAGAAACGGGTTCAAATTTACAGATGCACTCGTATATATTTCCATTAAAAAGCTTTTCTGCCAATCTCTGATTCTTCACCATCGCAAGCTGCACACATAGACATACAGTTCAGTTTGGTAAGGTTGCCAAATACAAACAGGATTAAGTGCAACATATCACTGGCGTAATGCTCTTGCTATCTCGAACATACTGACAGACAAGTAACAAAATTCCGCTGAGCTCAAGCCGCAGATGCAAGAACCTATCTTTTTTCCAAGGTTGATTCAATTCAATAATTACAATAGAGTTAAGTTATGCGGGCATTTAGTCAAATACGAAGGGCAGGACCAAGTTCGTAATTGTGCATCAACAAATCAGCTAGGTTCGCAGAAACAAGTACCTTTAGAGCATCACACTTAAAACGGGCATTGAGGTTATGCAGTGATCGTCCCATGCCCTCTAAGATTACCTGCATAACATTAAGAACCAAAACCAACATAGCAAATCACAGAACTTTCCAATTGAAATTATGCATAAGGAAATTCATCCAGTTCAAAGAGCTACAGCCTTCTTTCCAAATCTGCATCCTTTGCAGCAGCTGCAAGCTCCCAGCTAACCTGCCGGAAATCAATACATGGACTGCCACATCCATTCTCAACAACCATTAGGGGCACTGACACTGGTTCATCCTTGAGATCATCTTGGATGCCAGCCATAGCATCAACTATCAATCCACCAGCTTCTGCAGCTTTCCGAAGGATACCACAGTGCTGTGATACATAATAAGCAACAAAGCAGAACTTAGATATAACTACAGATGCATTAGTAGAAAACACAACTAGGATGGTCAAGGAGCACAAATTTCCATTCACTTGTACCTTTGCAGCTTCAGCTACAATTTCCGGAAGTTCATTAGCCGTAACATCATTCAAAGCAGGCAATGAATTTGCAACCAGAACTACCTGCAGAATCAATATTTTGTTACCAGCTCAAGTTAACTATCTAAATATCAGTAGATCTATGACAATTGAACATCTAGTAATCATTAAATGGAGTATAATTGAAGGTCTGCTTCACTTCCAGGGTTATTTCACAACGTTGGTCAAACTGCAAAAGTCATTTTTCTATCAGTTCTGCGTTATCATGGATAAAATGTTGAGTCAAACTGCAAGTATTTTTGAACATATCAAAGTCATCAATCTGAAAGAAAAGATATCAGTATAAATACCATGACACAAATATCTAGTCTTGGACTAGCACAACTCATAAAAAGTAGTTTGGATCAGGGATAGAAAACCCGGCGGTTACCAGCCGGTAACCGCCTACCGGAGGGTGGCCGGGAAATGGATCCCGGCGGTTTTTTCAAATCCAAATTCAAAATTTCAGCTTTCGAATGAATTTTAATCAAATTTGAACGAATTTCAGCCGAACAAAATCCAGTTTGACCGGTTACCGGTACCGGGGGGGGGGGGGCGGGATCCAACCCGGGACTGGGTTTTCAAACCCTGGTTTGGATAACTCTTGCAATACAACTATAACACTCAAATTTCAGACTTCGAATACTTGCCCGCCAAGGACGTTGCATCTTCTTGCGGCTCATGCGATAAATTTCGTTTATAGTTCCCTTGTGATAAAGGTCCACACAAGCTCGAGATCCCCAATCAAATATGTTTGCAGCAAGGACACCTTCAATTAGCGCAAGCAATCTAGCTTCCTAGAAACATCAAGCATCAAAGCAAAACATAAGATGAATTCAGAGTTCTAGAGTTCAAGCTGAGGTAGATTGCTGAACTAATGGCCAGCATGGGGCAACCATGGAAGCATGTGGGCAAAAAATTCAACAAAATACCACTTCTGTGACAGTTGCAGATGGGACCACACCAGGTCCATTTGTTAGTGACACAATAGGTGGTATTTTGCGCAAATTGAATTTTTGGCTGTGCTATGAACCAAAATTCCTCATGTTTTTTTTTATCTACATGCTCTGCCAATGAAAAAGGGCACTGTTGCAAGTAATCTACACCATCATATAAAACCAAATATTCAAAAGAATTCTGTTGAGTGCTGACTTAAGCAGGAAGATAGCCCTGCTGTCAATCCTGTCATGGGCGTGGGCCACCTGCTGTCTCATACCTCATTCATACTATCAAGTTCCATGAGGAGATCAGGTAAAACAGCCAGTGAAGCTTCATTTTCCCTTCATGCAGAAAACACAAAAAGATTAAATAAATAGCCAGAGTAGAGATACTACAACCATGGAGTGCCAATCGTGCACGCATGCTTGTGCGCGCGCGCACACAATCACACACACAGAGAGAGAGAGAGGGAGGGAGAGATGAACTAACCTTTGCTTGATACTAACATATGCATCAACAAACTGAAATTCTCTCAGACATTCTTCTCTCAACTCCAACAGGTTGGCTAAACCGAACTTACCATAAGCAGCATGCTCCTCCATCAACCTGAACTGACACAAAAGTAAGGCAACAAAGTGATAGTGGCAATGCAGTTTACAATTAACAATCTTAACAGATCAAGAGACTAGCAATGCCCACTAGAATAAGGAAAAAGAAACCTACAAACTAATGCTGTGCAATTGCAATTGTGTACCTTGCCAAATGAGCAGAAAAGGCATGTGCAAACGCATCTCCCCGCCTTTTGGTGTCATCAGTGCCACCTTCACTAGCAACCGCCTACCAAGAATACTATGCAGAAATTAGCAAAAAAATATATACTTATCAAGCTTCCGTATACTCATACAAAGACTAGAGATGGAGATTCTGACAAAACAATTTACTGTAAATTCATATGTTGTTACAATACCAAATTTAATGCGGAATATTGCCTAAACTGAGGATCTAGGAGCTAAATAAGCTAAGGAAATAACTACTAACTATAATGTTGAAATCACTTGACAAGAAAGGCAATTTATTTAAAATGTTTGTGTGGACGGAATGCTAGCTTAGGTGGAAACCAATAAAAGCAGTAGGTATCAAATCTTGCAAAGTAGTGACATGTAGATGCAGGCTGACAAACTTAGTTATAAGGACCCAACAATAAATTGTTGAGATATATTATTATCATAATATCATAATGTGAAAGAAAATTCAGATCTCTTGCCTCAGAAGTTATACAAGGATATTTGAAAGGAGTGAATCATACCTTGTCCACCAGGTCTGGCAAATGGTCCGATAAAACTGTGAACCAGTACCTAGCATGGTACATCTCAGATATCATCAAATAATTCAATTCCTATACGATATTTATAAATAAGGGAAATAGAAGAATACTTGAACTCATCCTGGTCAAGATCAATTGTGTTTGGCTCATACCTGCAATATATATAGATCATATTTTTCAATTTACACAATATATAGTTGAGCTGCACATGACAGCATTTTTTTAGACTGAAGGTAGTACCTAGCTTTGTTGAGAAAGCTATAATATAAAGATGGTTTTGTTGGGGATACCAGCTTATAATAGGAGAACAGCAAACATTCAGAGTAGAACAAAAGAACAACTAAGTTTTCGGACTAACTGCTCTAGACATAAAGGGAGAACTAACTCTACAGATAAAACTCTACCAACTTAACAACACCACCACTGAAACGACCCCATTTCTGGGACCGTCAAACTTTTCATAACCGTCCAGGATGTGCAGTTGTGAAGTAAGAAATATCATCATAAGCAAGCTTTCGATTATAATAAAAGCAAAACTTTTATTATACAAGGTTAAGATTTATCAGCTGGTTTTAACACTGACACGGGCATTCAAGCCCAAAGTTAATATATTATAAGACAAAAGAACTTTCAAACCACATGCACGCTTGAGCGCGGTCAAGACCTAATACCAGTAATCATTGTCATACGGAGGTCCACCAAAACCTTCCTCATTAAGATCCTCAGAGCTCTCCCAGATTTCCTCTGTAGTTGATTTAGCAAGAATGAGTACACATCTGTACTCAGCAAGCCACATGAAAAAACTAATTAACTACATGCTAGGAGTTCAATGGATTGTTTTGGTTTTACCATATCAGGTATATGTGGATGCATCATTTGAGTTAAAATAGTTTACCTTTAAAACAGTAAAATCATATTAATATAACATCAGGGGTTTACTCAATAATTGCAATTACCATATTAACATCTCAAAAACTCTACTTATGCCTCACATATTAGAATCACCCATGAACACAGCTTCATTAACCGGAAGCACAATGTATCCGAATACTATTGATTATACTCTGCAGAGTTGCTCAACTTTACCTACAAGATACCTCAAACTCATACTGTCAAGCTATAAACACGCAACATACTAGCGTGCAATTGAGTTGATATAACAAGGCATTTTCACTTCTCAACCTTTCTAACCTCTACTCGGTCGGTTCTTTGACCATACAACCATCAGGAAACTACCGGCCAATAGTGGAATGTGCGGTCCGATTGTAACGTCCCGTTTTTTGGACGGTTAATAGTATTTACCGTTTCGGTTTTCGCTCTTCGCCATAATTCAAAATTATCAAACTAATTGCGAAAACTTCCTTTCTCCTCTTAGCTCAGGTTTGAGTTTCAAACCTTTTCGCAACTTCGGAATTCAAAATTCGATTTGAATTTCCTCTTTTGCAAATTGGGCCCCTTCTCATTTTGCTTCCTTTCTTTTCTCTTCGGTTTGTGTTTCAAATGTAATGTCCTTAACATTTAAAATTCAAATTCCAGTTGGGAGTTTCTCCTCTCTTTTGAACTTCCGGGCCATTTCAAGTTGGGCCCCCTCTTTCTTTCGGGCTCAGCCCATTTCTCTTGGGCCAAGCCCGTCTCTCCTTCCACCCTTTGGCCCATCGGCCTCGGCCCACCGGCCAATTCCCTACCGGCCTTGACCTTGGCACCTTCCTGGCGTTTCCTCCCGCCCTGGCGCCAATTCCGCCTCCTCCTCCCCTACTCTCTGGTGTAGCACGCCACTCCCCTGTCGTTTGCCGCTCCTAGTTTTGCCACCTTTGCGCCCTGCTTGCCAGACTGCCGCCAGACGCCACCGCTCGCTTCGTCCCATCGATGCACGCCTTGTGCTCTCTGCGCACGTGCCGCCTAGCACGCTCTGCCACCACGAGCTCCCCTGTCGCCTCCACCACCTAGCCGTTGCAGCCTCCGTGCACGCCACCGTTTGTCAACCCCGACGCCACCCGTTACTTCGGCGCGCAATTGCGTGCGACGCAGGAGCTCTGCTACCGCGCTGCGCTCTGGCACCTCACCACGCGACGCCATCGCCGCCTCGTCCCATCCACGCGCTGCGCCACAAGACGCTGCTGCTCGCGCATCGCCGCGCCCCCGAGCGCCATCATCACCCCCCCCTCGCGCGCCCGAAGTCTCCCTAACGCTCTCTCTCCCTCGGCTATAAAGCTCCTTCGTGCCTTGCTCACTTCCACGCCGCCCCCGAGCTCCCGAGTAAGCCACAAGCAGAGCACCACCACGCTCCCTCTTTTGGCCGCGCCGCCTCGCCGCCGCTCCGGTGAGCTCCTCACCCGGGGAACCCCATCACCGCGTGCCCCTGGCGCCAAGGAACCCGTCCCCCACCACCATTCCTCCTCCTGACCGCCAAGAAGCCCCGCCGCCGTGCCTCCTCCTCCTCCACCCATGGCGCCGCCCGCCAATCCGCCACCCCAGCCAACCGGTCATCCCATCAGCTTCGCCATTGCTTGCGCTGTGCTGTGTGATCCTCCTCCCTCGTCGTCGCCGCGGTACCACGTGAAGCCGTTGAGCCACTGCCACCTCCTTGCTCCGCCGCTGCCGCTTCCGCCCCTCTCCGGAGCCACCGCCACCTCCCGGAGACCCCGCTCCGCTCGCCGCCAGCCTCCCCGCGCCCTCAATCGCCGGCGCCGCCACCGCCCAATGCCGCTACCAATCCCGCTCTGCTATTCCTTTCTTTCTCTGTGAAAACCGAATGGGATGGGGAGGATGCCAAGGGCCCACCGGTCATTGCCTTGATCCTCCCTCCCCTTTGGCTGCCATATGCCCCCCCTTTTTCCCTGTGCTGTGAACCGGCGCCCTGTGCACGTAAACCGGGTCCATGGCACTGTGTAGTGCACCCCTTTCTCTCTCTCTCTCTTTTAATTCCAATTCCAAGTTCGGAAGCTCCGTTCTCCCTCGTCGTAGCTCCAAAAATTATGAGATTTGTTTCTAAAATTTTGTAAATTCAAGATCTTGCTAATGACATAGGTCTTGTTCAATTTGGAGTTCATTTATTGTTCTTTATTATTTATTTGCTCTCTTTGCTTGTTTGTGCCCTTTTTCCGGTGCGATCGTCCGATTAGGATTCGAAGACGCGGAGGATCTCCACTTCGATCAAGCACAAGATTGTCAAGCTCCTCTTACCTATATCCAAGGCGAGTCAATACTTTGAACATATTGAGCCTACATTTTATGCAAATTATATTCATTTCAATTAACCAAAAATTGCAAGCTTTAATTCTTTAATCAAATGTATGTTAAAGCTTAAGGTAGTTAAACACCCATTTGTTGATTAATTAATTAATATGTCATCCATTGATATTGAATCTATTATTCCATATCACCCTAGTAACTATATGGTAATACTAGTTATAGGTTGTACTTAAGTGACATGCTAATCTTGCTTAAGTACCGGGACATTAAATATCCCAAACATCATCCTTTAAACATGAAAATGGTTTTGGGCAGTCATTGCGGGAAATGCCTGAGATGTTTGAGTTGATGTATTTTACTCCTCAAAAACCCTAATTGCTATTCCTATTTGGGTGGATGATATGTTGAATGGGTGATAATGCAGCCCAAAGAATGTTGGTTGTGAATGGTATAATGTGGATGGGTACTAATGTAGCCCAAAGAGTTGATGTGTGAAATAAACCGCCTAGATAACCCCTAAGGACTTAGTGTTGTCATGACCTCCTGTGTAAAACAAGTACAACCACAAGTCTGCAAAGTGCAACTTGGCTTAGTAAATCTATTGGATCCTGAAAGTCATCTCACTAGTGAAGACGTGCAAAGCGTAAGCTCGGAAGGGACACCGATGGTGAAGTGCCTGCTGCGACCCGTCGTAGGTGGTGACATCCTGCACAACTTATGGGACCCACCGCAAGCGCGGCCCATATGGGTGAGATGATGGAAGGGGCGAGGTAATTTGAAAGGTTACTGTGACGGTCGCTCAACTACATGACTAAGGACTCGTGTAGGGTAATGACTATGACTATCTCTTGTGGGTACAGTGTACAACCTCTGCAAAGTTTAAACTGTTTAAACAGCCGCGCCTACGGTCAAAGGCGGACATGAGAATCTTAACTTGAGTTAGTTCTATTTCAAAAACCTTTTTGGGTGGTATGAAAATGTGATGGGCTCACCTAGCCCTGTGTTGGATTTTACCGAGTCTTGAGCTCGTGATGGTAGTAATTGGAGGTAGCTCCAATCAAAAAAGCATCATGCAGTATAGGTTCACGGATGGAACCTCTCTTGAAATAAATATTGCACAATTACTCTCTTTAATAAAATGCAATTTGTTAAAATGCTAAGTGATAGGAATTTATAATTATGATAATTGAAAATGTTGCTTTGGCAAATAAAAGAACCCGAGCCATCCTTGTTTAGCCTTGCATGTATATTATTGCATTGTGTGTTGGCTCGTGAACATGGAAGTTGTGCTCATTCTCGCTCTCCCCCCCCCAAAAAAAAACCCTCAGAAGCAGGGAATCCAGAGGATTACAACTACTACGAGGATCCCGAAGTTGGAGGCCTTGGAGACGAATGAAGCGTAGTCTAGTTTTAGTTGTTCTAGTCTCGCCCCAGTCTAGTTGACTTTGTTGGTGCTTGCGTGCATCCAATATTATCCAATTCCTTGGTTAATATCGGACGCCCACGGGTTCCCCAGTCGCTTGCCTGTGGGGAGACGTGCTCTACCCCCTTTTGCTTCCGTTGTCACTTCCGCTTTTGTAATGTAATCTATGGCCTTGTTCGGCCCCTTTTGTAAAACCCGACCCGATGCGGTCTATGTAAACTCTGAAGTGTTAATTAATGAATGGTATGGTTTGATCTACAACATGTATAATTTGATTCAGTGATGTATTTGTGAGTGCTATCTACTGATCCAGGGAATAGCACAGTGTTTTCACAGAGGATTTGGATTCTCAGAATCCGGATCCGACACCAATGCTGACGGTACCTACTGTTGTGTAGACCAGCGAGTGTCCCTTGAGGCCCACTCCTGTCCCACCCCCAAAACTGCGGCTGGTCTATCACACAAGAGTAGGTGTTCATCCTATAGATATTCAATCGGAAGAGCAGTGTACTAAGCCAAGTTGAATAAACCAAACCCTTGATTGAGTGATTTCTGTGTCTGTTACTTAGCACAAGGTTCTAGTCCTAACTTGTCTCCAGTGAGGAGATGGACCACAACAAACTTGTCACTATCCACCTTCTTGGCCCCACCTTTGACTCACTTTTATCAAGTCTATTAGGTTACCCAACCTCCTAGTCTCAACCCTCAATTCTCCACCAAAACCATTGGCGGCTAGCTAATACTCTTTTCCAGAATTTACAAACACATTGTGTGACAATGCTAAGTATTTAGTATCATTTTATGTAGTCATAAACCATTGAAGTTCGTATACAAATCAAATTGCTAAACTAATTTAATTTATCCAGAATTTTAGTTATTTGGGGATTTTATTTTGGAATATGTATGGAAATCAAATTGCAAATTTTATTTAATTTTTTCTTCCTGAATTTTAGTTCTTTTCTTGGAATTCATATCGAATCCAATTGCTAATTTTTTTATTCGAATTATAGTTATTAAGGGATTTTATTTTAGAATTAGTATTGAAATCAAATTGCTAATTTTATTTTATTTTTATTCAAAATTTCAATTATTTATTGGTTGTATTTAGTATACAAATCTAATTGCCAATTGTAGTTTAATTTTTATTTCGAAATTATAATTATTGGAATTAGTATCGAAATCAAATTGCTAATTTTATTTTATTTTCTGAATTTGATATATTTTTTTGATGGATTTCATATCTGAGATCTAATTTCCAATTTAATTTTTTATTTTGAATTATAATTATTTAGGATTTTAACTTAGTAATTTGTATGGAAATCAATTGCTAATTTTATTTTATTTTTATTCCAAATTTTAGTTTTATTGTATTTGACATAGATTCTTTTACTTATGAATTCGTATGGAAATCAAATTGCTGATTTTATCTTATTTTTTATCCTGAATTTTAGTTTTATGTTACTTGACATGGACTCTTTTTTTTAATCAACACCGTTATAATCTGGATCCACCACGATCAACGTTGTAGATCTTTTTCTTTTTCCACTGATTAATGTGAGAATTTCTAGCCATTGAGAGCAAACGTGGTGGGTTTCTTTAACTCCGCTTTAATAAGATAATAGATTTGGCTGACGCAGTCTGGTCTCATGTACCACAATAAACTGGACCACCCCAGCTGCTGGATTCATTTGAAAGTTCCTTTCATCTTCTAGATTTTTTAGACCACAATTGCATCTTCCAGATCAATATGGAATTATGCTAAGCAGGGGTGGATCTAGGCCTCGGGTTGGGTGGGCTATAGCCCGAGGCCTGGAAATCTTATCAATGTTAAAGCTTATGGAAATCTCTTGAAAAATCACCGAACATTTGAGTTCAGCCCAAAAACAACTGGTTCAACCCGAGGCTTGGGCCCTGGCTGGCTCCGTCCTGATGCTAAGTTTGGTTAGAATGTTATAAAATGTTAGTTAGATGAGTAGAACTAGGCTATGTGTTGTAGGTGTAGACCACATCTTCTCTATCCTCTTGTAGTAATCAGTAAGGAGTAAGGACAACAACAGATTGCCATCACAAGTTACTACAGGCTCCATGACATTGTCCTGGAGTTTTTGGCCGTATTGGCGCTTTTCCGCAGCGTATTTGCAAGAATGGCTGTTGTCGTGTGTTTTTTTTTTTGCAAAAATGTCACTATTCCACACGGTGACTGTGAGAGCCGTCGGATGATTTAATTTGTAATATTTGACCTTTCCATTGGTCCCAGTATTACAAATCAAATTTCCCCGCTCTCGGTGTATATGTACTTCCCAGAACTGCAGTACATATACACCTTACAAAAATTCAGCATCACATCCATACACAAGTCTTTACATAACCGAAAGTTTCATAAATTTACAACACAATAACATACCAGTTCAGATTATAGCAAAAAGGGCCAACTGGCCAAGAGCATAACTAAACATCAAGTTTGCAGCAGAATAACAGGCCATAAGATGGCAGCAAAATAAAGCCAACCAGCTGCCCTTACCCACAAGGCAACCGACCGGAAACGCCCAAGCTAGTCGTCGTAAGTGAAGTCGGCCTCACAACCGTCAACCCCTTAGGGGTCAACCTCCTCTGTAGTAAATACACAATGCAATTGAGTACAAAAATTTGTACTCGCAAGACTTACGATTAACAAACCTATACATATCTACATGCAGGCTTAAATCAATAAAGATGGCTGTAGGGTTCATTTTCAGCGTAAAGCCATATTTTATTTGCAATAATATACTAGATTGAAAGCAATTTGTTACATCAGATTTTGATTGTTCAAATATAAAAGTGACCACAATTATGAACATAATTAATCTCCTGGAGGTGCCTTCCCACAGTACCACAACAATAGCGCGAATTTCTCATTCGTACCACCCAATCCAAGTTTTATCAAAATGTTTAAGTCTAACTCTTGAAAGACCTCCCCAAACGTGTCCATAACCAAGGATAGAGCTATTCGAATAGTTTAAACCCTGTAGGAGTGTACAACTTTACCAACATGTCAGACCACTCCTTTGCCACCGGATAAAGCACACTTCCGAAGGTATGCCAGTAGAGCTAAGTCCTACGAGACATTTTCCAATGGAGTTAGCTAATCAAGAGTCGCACATATGGGGTTAACCCTCTGTGAACCGCCCACTCCGGGCTCCCACAGAGGACCTATACGTTGTGTCGGACACATCGGCCCAGCCGTAGCAATTGCCGGTGATCCTCGGGAGAGGGAACCTACCCGGAGCCCACCCCATCACATGCCCGACAACAACATAACACATATTTTTTTCTCCTAAACCTACCACCAGCGACTCATTAATTAACATTCCCCAGAGTACAAAGTCAAGATGGGACCCATATGACCCTCATGTGGCTGCATGCGATAATGCTTGGTTTAGTGGGACAAGATATTCGGTCCTTGTTGATTCAGGCACACAACCACACACCCAATAATCACACCATCAACCATGTACCCAAATATAAATCCTTTTTGTTTTCAGTTTTAGTTTTTCCAAATATGATATAATCATGAGTACCCTGACTCAGGTATATAAAGTGATGTTGTAATGACCATCGCCGAAGCGATGATCCCCAAACTACCGTTCTAAGCATGGCTAAGTGACAACAACTCGCAATCTATATATAAAGTGACTAGAGCCCATCCGTTGAGCTCTAAATCATAGTGAATAATAACCTAGGCTCAGTGGTAAAGCGGTATGTATACCTACAGTTCATGTAACTATTCAGGTTAACTATCGCGAAAACAAATAACTTGTCAACATAGCATGCATACATACAATTGAAATGTAAAATATTAACATGCGCAAATAATAGGATCAACGTGCATCAAAGGAGAACTGCTTGCCTTGCTGAAGATAATCTGCTTGCTGCTGAGGATCACTTTCGTGTTCAATAGAATCATCGAAACCTATCGATCGAGTAAAAGAACGAATAAGAACGAATAACATCAAAATAAACAAGATTCAACTTCAATCAATTAAGCATACAATACAAATAGAGAACTGATGCTAAGGAAATTTGGGTGAAAGTTTCAGTCTAAAAGATTGTATTTGGATTTTCTAAGTGCTTCACAAGTAAAAAGCATGTTTTTATAAATAAGCTAAACATCAACATTTGCAAAAATAGCAACAAGATTCAAGCTTAAGCCAAGTTAAAGTACAAAGAAAACTAGAACTAACAAAATTAAGTTTACTAATTTTGGAGTTAGGATGAAATACTTATGAATTTTTGAAACTAAAACCATTTTCTATAGTAAAAACAACTCTTTTTAACCTTAATGTTTTCCTAATACCTAAGATGCCGGCGGTTAACCGGAGCTCTCGTGCGCGAGTGCGGCGGCGAGGTAAGGGTTCCAGCAAAATAGTGAAGCTCTAGGCTCGGGGACGACACCAACGGTTGCGCGAAGACTTGGCGAACTTGTTGGTGAGGACGCGGAGGCTTAAGGATGTCGGCGACGAGCTGGCGGCGACCGGAAGCGGCGATGAAGGCACGGCTCACGTGGAGAAGACGCCACAGCCGACGAGAAGCTTCGAAAAGGTGCACCTCGGAATCGCCTTGGCTCCAGGAACGAGACGCCCAAATCAAAAGAGATGGAGGAGTTCGGTGGCGCCCGGAAAAGACACGGCGGTGCTTGACCGCAGTTGGAGAAGACAGTCCAATACTCCCTCCGTGTTGCACCAAAGGAAAAAAAATAAGACTACCGTCACACTTAGTGAAACAATGCGATTACAAAGGACCAAGCGTCGAGGATAGAAACTCACTGGAATGCCTAAATGCTCACGGGCCTTGGCCACCAGAGTTGTGGACGACGAAGTCATTCCCGACAATTTAGTGTACGCCAAGGTCCGGAACGGGCCAAAATGGGGGCGGCGTTGAGCGAGGATCTCAGCGGTGGGGTCGCGGTGGCTTGAGCGGCACTGAGGTGAGCTCAATTTCTCCAGTTTCTTCTCCGGCCGGAGTAAAGATTTGAGCGGAGAAAGCGAGAACAAGCGAGAGGAAGGAAATGGATGGATGTAGGAGGTTTATAAAGCTCCGGCGACACTTCGTAGGTGATCCCAGAAGCATGAGGTGGCGAGTGGCGAGCTATGTGGCACCCATGCACGAACGCTAACGCTCCCGGCTTAAGCGGCGGCGACGAAGACGATGGGTCTGATAGATGGGATCCACCCGTCAGCGACCCAAAGAAAACATGGTGCGGTGAGTCAAGTTCATATGGGCGGCCCAAATGGCTTGGTCAAAATCGAACGGTCAAAAAGAAGTGCAAGTTCAGACGGCCCGAATGGCACAATCAATCCTGACCATTGAATTGAAATCCAATATTCCAATTGAGACACAAGATCGGATGGTTGGATCTAAATCGGATGGTCCTCATGAAAGGGCGCATTCGGACAGCCCAAACGGCCCAATCAATCCGGATCGTTGAGATTCAATCGGACGGTTCATACGAAGAGGCGCGTTCGGATGGTCCGAACAACCCAATCTATCCAGTCCGTTGGGATCCAATCGGATGGTTTAAACGCTTTTGTGTTTAGTTAAACCAGATCCGAGCGGCTTAAACAACCCGGACCGTTGATCTAAAATCGGACGGTCTACAAGGTTTTGTGTTGGTTGGACTAGGCGCGCTAGGGTTAGGTTTGATTTCGGTTTGACCGAAATAAAACTAGTTTGATTAGGCTATTTAAAATAGCTATAAATTTCTAAAAATTCTAAGAATTTTTTAGGGTTCTCTTAGGTTCAACTAGGACTAAGGAAAATTTATTTTGGACACTGACCATAATCGATTTGCCTAAAATAAATTCCTTTTTAAAACTACATTAGCAACTCGGTTAGGATTTTGATTAGATCAAGATAACTTCTAAAAATTTGGGAAAATTTATTAATTCAAGATAACTAACCTAGTATTTTACAAAATTATTTCCAGAGACTTTATACACACAAAATTCCAAAAACCACTAGGAACTTGATTTCAAGTCAAAAGTTTGAATTTAAAGGCAAACTTTTAGGAAACCAAGTGCAAACTCATGAATTTCATCACAAGTTTTAGAAAATCCCAAACTTTTATACATTTAAAACACAAACCAATGTTTGGGATGTTACAGTGACCATGTGGCCAAGCCTCTAGTGCTGACACGAGGCGACATCGCATAGTGGCCGTGCGGTGGAGGCATTCTTGGGATGGTGGTCGTCTGATGGAGGCGTTCTTTGGATGGTGGCCGTCTGGTGGAGGCACGCCCGACGATGGCCGTCTTGATTCTCGCTCTCCGAATAATGTTGTTTGTAGGAATTTTTATATATAGAAAATTAGCTCAAAAAAATCATGAAATGTTTTGTGGGGCCTCCCGATGCATTGTACTTGCTTTTGTAATTTTTCTATAATTTTATTCGTTCTGAATTTTTCTCGCAATTTCATTTCAGTAGACTGTTTGTAGGAATTTCTAAATATTGAAAATGAGCTCCAAAATTTATGTATTTTGTTTTGAAGGCTCCTTGTACAGTGGACTTAATTTTGTAATGTTTCTACAATTTTATTTGTCTTCCAAAATTGTGTCAAAAATTAAGGGTTTATGCCTCGAAAATTTGAATTTTAGGTTTCGGAAATTAGGGTTTAATGAATTCCCACACAAAATACTCCTAACAAAATAGGCTTAATCATATCTAACAGAATTAGGGTTTCGAAGATTTGGGTTTCATGCAAAACATTTCCCTCAGTTGGTTCATGGACAAACTTAGCTAGCATGTGGTACATTACAGTATTACTCGAACTCCAACGGCACAGGGTCCTCCCCCTCGCCGTAAATTCGATCACTTATTATGCGCTAATGTAACAAGCACTACTCAACTACTAATTAATTACAACTACTTAACTAACTAAGACATGAAAACAGAGAACAAGGAGTGTCGACATTTGTAATGGAGTTGCAATGTAACTTTTCATCCTGAGTCAAAATTGTCTATCACACTAGTTTGCATCCTCCTTCATACCGAGTGCTAGAAACCCATGCGTGTACCATGTAATACTTGAAACCGAACCGCGCGTATGTAATACTTGTAACCATTCCGAAATGTCATTGATTTTTTCAATGAATAAAAAGCTACATTGCAACTCCATTGAAAATGTTGATATATAATATGGCGCAATAATACATACATAACATACAAAATATGCATACAAATATAGCAAAACAAAATATGAATACAAATATACCATAACGGAATCGCATAACACGGGATACAATATGGCTCACTCGTCTGAGCCACTGCTATCTGTGTCGGACCCCAATTTGAAATTTGGAATCCACTGTGTCAAACTGTGCTATTCCCTAGATCAGTAGATAGCACACACAGATACATTCTTGGACCATTCCCATAACCATGTAATCTCAAAGCAGACATACGATTAGGTCCATAGTTACGACCATACTTGGTCAAAAAAGGAAATCTGGGGAGGTCTTAAAGAGGTCATAAAGGTCCTGGAGAGGTCGTGAAGAAGTCCTGAGGAGGTCCTGGAGTTGTCCCGTGGAGATCCTAGGGAGGAGATTCTGAGGAGGTCCTGGAGAGAGGTCCTGAGGAGGCCCTGAAGGGAGGTCCTGAGGAGGTCCTATAGTAGTCTCATGGAGATCCTGGAGTGGTCCTGAAGAGGTCGAGGGAGGTCCTGAGGAGGTCCTGTAGGGAGGTCCCGAGGAGGTCCTGAAGGGAGGTCCCGAGGAGGTCCGGGAGGGAGATCCTAAGGAGGTCCTAAGGAGTGGTCCTGGAGAGATTCCGAGGAGGTCCTGAGGAGGTCCTGGAGAGGTTCCGAGGAGGTCCTGAGGAGTGGTCCTGGAGAGGTTCCGAGGAGGTCTTGAGGAGTGGTCCTAGAGAGGTTCCGAGGAGGTCCTAAGGAGTGGTCCTAGAGAGGTTCCGAGGAGGTCCTGAGGAGTGGTCCTGGAGAGGTTCCGAGGAGGTCCTGGGGAGTGGTCCTGGAGAGGTTCTTAGGAGGTCCTGAGGAGTGGTCCTGGAGAGGTTCCGAGGAGGTCCTGGGGAGTGGTCCTGGAGATGTTCCTAGGAGGTCCTGAGGAGTGGTCCTGGAGACATTCCGAGGAGGTCCTGAGGAGTGGTCCTAGAGAGGTTCCGAGGAGGTCCTGAGGAGGTCCTGGAGAGGTTCCGAGGAGGTCCTAAGGAGGTCCTGGATATCACACCCGGTCGTAGGTGGTATAACTACACTCAGTGTAGACCGTGTTCGAGGTGAATAGTACTCGTAGGGATAGTGCTCGTATGAACAATTGAGTAATACAAGCCCGCAACATAAGATATATATTTATACATGTGTAACATCCCAATTTTCTGAGCCTTTTTGAAAATTTTCAAAATAAAAATAACCATTTGATTTTGTTGAAGTTCCAAAGCTTAACTTGAGATTTTGGAATTAAAAGTGTTTAAAATGACTAAACCAAACTTCAATTAATTCAAAGTTTGGTTTGTTGTGAGTTGTTGGAGTTCTCTGGTGTTGATTTCCCTTTCTCTGTTCACTCCGAGTTCCCCTCGGCCCACCTCCCTCTCTGTCCAGACCTCCTTTCTGTTTGGACCTCCCTTCCCTTTTGACCTCCTTTCCGTTTGGACCTCCCTCTCTGTCGAGACCTCCTTTCCGTTTGGACCTTCCTCTCTGTCCAGACCTCCTTTCCGTTTGGACCTCCCTTCCCTTTTGACCTCCTTTTCGTTTGGACCTCCCTCTCTGTCCAGACCTCCTTTCCGTTTGGACCTCCCTTCCCTTTTGGCCTCCTTTCCGTTTGGACCTCCCTCTCTGTCCAGACCTCCTTTCCGTTTGGACCTCCCTTCCATTTTGACCTCCTTTCCATTTGGACCTCCCTCTCTATCCAGACCTCCTTTCCGTTTGGACCTCCCTTCCCTTTTGACCTCCTTTCCGTTTGGACCTCCCTCTCTATCTAGACCTCCTTTCCGTTTGGATCTCCCTTCCCTTTTGACCTCCCTTCCCTTGGACCTCCCTTCCGCTTGGACCTCCCTCCCCTCTCAGTTTAGACCTCCTAGGTGGTCCTGCAAGGCTGCAAGACCACCCCTTGAGTCACGAGCACCCCTTGGGCCGTGACCTCCTCTCTGGTCACGACCTCCCCTTCGGTTTGACCACCCTCCAGATTTTTGACTAGCCCCACTTGTCAGCTTTGTTCACCATCTCCTTCCCCCCGTTGCGTCGCTGCTGACGCAAAGGTCCTTGCGCATTAAATGCTATTGTGTTGCATTAAATACTGCTTCTTTTTGCAGTACCTGCTCCCCCTCTTGTCTCCTCCCCTACCTGGCCCCATCTTCTCATTCACCTACCCTTGAATTTGTGCACCTCTGAGTCTCTCTGTGAGTCTCCCTATCTCCCTTGGCTATAAAAGCCTGAGCAACTCTCTTTCATTACCTTTTCCTCACCCAGCTCTCTTGCTCTCATCCTGTTTCACCGTGCTTGAAGCTCCGCCAAGGAGCCCGCTGGAGCTGTGCCGTCGCCTCCTCGTCGCCGAAAGAGTCTACTGGAGCTGTGCCATCTTCGACCACCTCGCCACTGAAGAGTTCACCAGATCGCCCGCACCGTTCTCCATCCTCCTCCCGTCTTTTCTCTCTCTCTCTCTCTCTCTCTCTCTCTCTCTTTGTCCAGGTGAGTTTCACCGTGCCTTGTTCTCCCTTTTGCTCTTAAAATCACGTTGTGTAGCTGTGTCTCTCTCACAACCACGTAGCGTAGATTGTATCCCTTTTCATATGACCACGTGGAGTAGTCGTATCCTTCGTTGGATCCCAGGACCTCCTTTGGACCTTCTCCTCAGGACCTCTCCCCTCAGGATCTCCTTTGGACCTCCTTCCCTGTGCCCGTTTCTATTTCTGTGCCTTTCTTTTGGTTCTAGTTTGGTAGCTTTTGTTTTTATTTGGTTTTGTTGTATTTATTTGGCTCTTTTCGCACGTGTAGATTTCGGCTTCTCTGAAGAGTTTTTGGACCCAACAACCTCTACCAAAGAACCTCAGCTCTTCAACGAAGGTAAGTCGTAGACCTTTGATCATATTGTTCCCAGTTTGCAAAGTTATGTTGATTTAACCTTTGATCATATTGTTCCCAGTTTGCAAAGTTATGTTGATTTATACCAACTTGCATGGCTATTTGTATAAAAATAGTTTGGAAATTAGCTAATCACCTACTCGACAGTATGACTCCTTGAATACTTGTGTTGACATGTACCTTTGGACCACCCTAGGTTGGGTAATTCTAGTTGGAACTTGGGTGCGTATGTTGCTTAGACCTGCTTAGTTATGCGATGTCTCTCGATCACTTGTCTCATTGATGATAAACTTGACTAAGAGAATATGGAATTGTGGCGCGGCCACTGTTGTTAAAATTTGTTGTGCCATGACCAGGGTGGTCATTTGGCCGGGTGGAACCCAAAATGTTTTCGCTCGAGCGAGTGATCGTGCAGTAAAGGGGGTGTAGGAAGCACATTGGGATGAGGAGGTCTCGCCTGAGCAACCACTAAGGACTTAACCTTGTAAGTCATTAATTCGGGCCATACCGTGCAACCACAAGACCATTATGAGGTGGTCCTGGCCAACTAATTGGCAATACTTTGATTCGGTTCCATTTTGGTGAAAGTGTGTAAGACATGGGATGGACACGCACACTTACTTGGCGCAAGAGGAGGCTAGGAAGGTGAAACCTTAGTGAGTGGAACTGAGTCAAAACAGAACCTTGTAAAGGCCTTGTCATGTGCTCTAGCCTGCTTACCTAAGGTAGTAAGCAGGGGCATCGACGGGTGCCAAACAAACTAGAGAACTTGTGTCTTGTGGGTAAAGCTGTATAACCTCTACAGAGTGTAAATCTATTCAAATAGCCGTGTCCCCGGTTATGGACTTGCCTGGTGATTTCATGCAAGGGGTGGACTTTCTCAAAACTTGTTGAGTGGTCTGGCTCATGACCAGGGTGGTCGTGAATGGTCTAGCTCATGGCCATGGTGGTCGTGAGTGGTCTGGCTCATGGCCAGGGTGGTCGTGAGTGGTCTGGGCCTTGACCAGAGTGGTCATAGGAGGTCTAGGAAGTGACTAGGGTGGTCACGAGCTGTTTTCAAAGAACTTGTCTACTTATGTACTACTCTTTCCAACTTGTACTTTGCTATCTATTTATTGTATTTCATATCAATTTGGCTTTCTGCAATGTAACCATAAAGCTATTCCTTGTTGAGCCTTACATGAATAATATTTGCATACATTTCCCTACGGCTTGCTGAGTACATTCAAAGTACTCATGGCTTGTGCCCTCTGGTTGATCAGCAGCTGAAGAAGACCTCCCAGGGTGCTCCGAGCTCTTTGAAGAGGACGTCTTTGAAGACCTCTCGTGCTAGGACGTTCTCCACTCGATTGCATGTGGGCATATCGAATGGCCCCCACATGTTAATTTTGCTTTCCGCTGTGAGCTCTTTTGTTGTTAGCCCTGTGCGACAGACCTCTGTAACAACTTTGAACATAAGGACTTTTGCTGTATAAGTGTTAATTTATCTGCTTCTTCTATAGTTTGTTATATGGCTGTGATTACATCGTTGTTGAACTGTAAGGACTAGCGACTGATCGTGGGACTGGTCCAGAATGCACAGTGAGTCCCGAGGGTTGCTACCCGGGGTGTGACAACATGTCAGGCTGTACGGCCAATTGTTTTACAAAAGAGCTACGAAACAAAAATCTTACAAAAGTTAGAGTACAGAAACAAAGATAAGTGCGGAAGCAAAACAAGTCGTAGTGGATCCATTCACTCTACCCATAGGCAAGCGACTGGGGGTCCCGACCTAAGCTTCATCATCTTCACCATCTTCTGGTTCAGCCTCTGAGTGGTAGTGGTAGTAGTAGGGGTCTTGATCGCATGGGTCTGAAAGATTATATTAGATGAGCCTGAGTACACAACCGTACTAGCGAGCCAACACACAATGCAGTCGTATAGATGCAGGGCTAGTCAAGGGAAGTTTTAGAGTTCTTTTATTTACACAAAGCCAAGTTTGAACTAGATAAGTAGTAGAAAATCCTAAGACTTAGCATTTTTAACAATCTGTTTTCATAAATGAATTTTAATTTGTAAAGTACTAGTGGAGGTCCCACCTCCTATACCATTGAGTGGCTCCATCCACCCAATGCTCGGGCTATACCGTATTTACCATTGGTCCCCGACCAGGCTTTCTCATATCCCTAGGGTCCCACCCCATCCTTCCTTTTCATCACAAATGGTTTTGTAAAAATGAAAGCTATATCGAGCAAGTTCTCAGCACCGCTCTTGATTGTGAGCACGACTATCTAGATAGTTTTCTTACTCTGTAGAGTTCGCACACTTTACCCACAAGAGGTAATCGTCTTGATATATACACACGTTTCCTTAGACATGTGAATCAAGGGGAGATTACCACAAGGCATTTACAATGCTCAACCTCGACGCACTCCATCCGCTACACTAAGGTTTCCACCTTGAGAATACGCTCCCAGAGGCCCCTCTTGTGCCGTCACGGTTCCGTAACCGTTCTCCCCGACTATCCACCCGCATTCAACCCAACGGCAGAGCCACGCCGAGGTGAGCAAATTAGTTGGTCAGGTCGTGCCCATTATAGACTTGTGGTTGCATTGTTTTTGCATGAGAGGTCATTCCAAGATTCGGTCCTTAATTGACTCGGGTGGTACATCCACATACCAACATTCTCTCGTGCCCCCATGTAAGATCCAGGAGGCCGACTAGAGGGGGGTGAATAGGCGTTTTAAAAACTTCTTTGGCTAAAACCGATTCCTAATGCGGAAGCTAATACAAATGCAGTTTTGCACAATTAAAGCCTAAATCAACTAAGTTTAACTAAGTGCACCAACAATATGAGACTATATAAAAGATAGCAATCATACACATACAATTAAGCAATTTAAATACAAGTAATGTAAATTTCACAATGTAAAGCACAAGTAATCAAACCACAATGACACGTTGATGTTTTCCTGTGGTGATCGGAGACTTGCCGGTCTCCCATAATCCACGTTGAGGCAAGCCCAAACTAATTGGACCAGCTCTACAAATTGAGCACCCGCCTCTGAGGTAAGTCCAACCACTTGGACCAGTTCCAAACCGAACCAACACCTCGCTCCACTAGGGTTGCTCTTTCCTCCACTCCGGAGGTGGCGAGCACCACACCACTCACAAACCGTCTGGGTCTTCTCACAACCTTCTTTGAGAAGCTCACCGGCGCAACGACACCACCACGCCGTCTAGGTGTCGGCAAACACCAAGAGTAACAGGTCTCCAACGCTCACTTGAACCAATCAAGTGTCTAAGCTCAAATGGATACTAAATCCACTACCTAAGGCAACACATGCACTTAGGGTTTGCTCTCTAACCTCACTAAGTGCAACACATGCACAAAAGAGAATGAGAGGCTTGCTCTTTGCTCAAAGGAATGTCTAGGGGCACCAGCACACAACCAGCAACATCTCCCAACCGGCCAAGGTGGCTTTATATAGCCCACACACAAAAACTAGCCGTTGGGGAAAGATTCCAGAGAATCTGGACAAAATCGGTCTGACCGCCATGTAATGGCGGTCGACCGCTTTAGCTCAACGGCTATAAAACTAGCCGTTGAGCTCACAGCCGGTCTGACCGCCAACTAATGGCCGGTCAGACCGCCCAATAAACGCCGGTCTGACCACTTCAGAAAACTTCACAGAAATGGCTAAGGACCAGAAAATATTTCTTCTGGAAAACTTAAACCGTCACACAAAAATCGGAACAACCGCACATTGGTTGAACCGAAAATAAGCGCGGTTCAACCGCCTGACCTTTCTTTGTGAGTATTTGGTCGATCGCCGTTCTTGGCGGTCGACCTTGAAGACAAACAAAAGTGCATTTTGATTTTTCATCAACTCAAATTGCAAAAACACATTTTGCTAATTTGATGCAAGATGCACACAAGGTTAAAGACAAGATTCTCAACAAGTTGCAAAACACATTTGCCAACTTTTAGAATCAATGCCTCAAATTTCATTCCGCTTCAACTCAATTTGCAAAACACATTTGCCAAATTGACGCGCGATGCAAACAATGATTCAAGTGAGATTCTCAACAAATTGCAAAACACATTTGCCAACTTATAGAATCACACTACAAAGAATAAGGTACATGGGCTTACACCATTTGCAAAACACATTCGCAAACTTAAGTCACATGCTACAAGGATTATCTATGAACCATAACTATTTGCAAAACACATTCACAAATATTGGCAATATGTTAAGATGAGCTAGAGCAAACACAATGAGCTATCAGCACATGACTAACTCAAGCTACTAGACAAGGACCCCTCTTAATAGTACAGCAACCTATACTAACAATCCGGTCTCCCAACCAAACACCGAGACAGGTAAAAGACTAGGAACAAATCCTTAGCCCTAACTAGTCATACCTTTGCCTTGCGCAACCACTTGAAGCTTGACGACGCACACCTTTGCTTCAAGTCCGAGTCATGATTTGATATGCATCAACTCATGATACATCCTTCACTTGACTTCCATCAACACATGATGTGTCTTCATTTGACTTGATGATCAACTCATGATCATCTCTTTTTCTTGAACTTGATACACATCAACATATGATGCATCCTTTACTCCAAGCTCTTGACTTCAATATCATCAACACATGATGATCTTCTAAAGTCTCCAACTATAGAACTCAACCTATTCATCCAACTCATGGAAAGTGTTAGTTCTATAATATGATTATCATTAATTACCACGTCATACCATTAACTCATAATGGTGGGACAAGATACCACAATCTTTTCCTCTTTGGTAATTGATGATAATCACTTCAATTGCAAGTAATTGAAAGTAGATTGGTATGAGTATATAGGCACTACACAAGTTGTATATACTCATAGGATATATGAGCACACAAGTCTCATATACACACATGAATATATTAACTACACAAGTTAGATATATTCAAGGATATGTGAGTGCACATGAACTACACAAATTATGTTATACTCACATATAAGTATACTTAGACTACACAAGTCTTATATACTCATATGAATACAATAACTATGCAAGTTAAATATATTCACAGGATATGTTTCAAAGTAAAGATCCCAAATATGTGGAAATAGGAATATGGATCAATACTAATGAAACCTCAAAATATAGAATGAACTCCCCCTGTATGTGTGCATACATGAATATGTAGTAAGAACATATGCACATTTTTAGGTTAATTCTTTTGGTGAAGTTAAACCTATATTTTGGATCCAAGGAATGCAACAGGGTATAAGAATACAAAGTAGAATGCATACCTTTTTTGTTCTTTATATCCAAACGAGACTAATAATAAGATATAACAATAAGAGAGTTAATCTCACAAATAGATTTGTCATTATAAATGCATAACTGTTTGGATTTTCCTTTTTGTTTATCCAATGAATTTGATTTGTCATTAATCACATAAATGCCTTCATGATTATCACCTTTATATCCAATTGAGACTCAGCAATAAGTATATCAATAAACATGTTAGTCTCACAAATGCATTTGTCATTAATCACCAAAACACTCCATTAACATATAATGGCGGGCTAGATTCTTCACCCCAGCACCAGCCATTCTTTCCAGCCACCCGAGTCGAAAACGGTTTTTTCAGGTTTTTCCTTTGTTTTGAAAATATTATTTAGTCCAACATACCAGCCAGGCTCCCAGCCTCGATTGCCCCAAATCACTTTCAAAGAGTTTTTAATGATTGTGGTTGGCAGTTTAATGCCCGCATGACATTGTATCTAAGCAAGGCTAAGCATGACACTTAGATACAGACTTATTAACTAGTAAGTTAACCATTAAATCTAGGGTGACAAAGGATAATGTCCAAGTTCAAGGATGGGAAGTTTATACACAATTATTGTTAAGGCATTAACTATGAGCTAGACCAATATAGTTGGATAAAATATAGCAATGCAATTTCATAATTTAAAGCAACATAATTTGCAAAAGGTAGGTGCAATATGATCAAAGTGTTGACTCGCCTTGGTCGGGGTTTTGCTGATCTTGTCCTGAATCAACCAGAGGATCTTCGATCACTTCGGCTTCTATATACGAAAGAATAACCAGAAGTCAAATAAATCCCGAGAAACTCAAATTTGCAATCAACAATCAAATGAACTCCAATAAGTCCAAATACATTCAATGAAAGGGAACACTTTGAAAGGAAACACCCATATCTGACAAAAATTTGAAGAGTCTCAGACCAAGGGTCTTAGACTAGGTTGGCCAAAGGTATAGACGAGTATGGTCAGAACACAGTGGTTGAGCTGTGTGCTCAAAGCACCGTGGTCGAATGGTGTGGTTGAAACACAGTGATTGAATCACAGTGGTCGAACTGTGTGGTCAAACCACAGTGGTCGAATGAGTGAACGAAACTCAGTGGTTGAACTGAGTGGTCGAAACACAGTGGTCGAATCACAGTAGTCAAACTGTGTGGTCGTGGAAGTGCTATGACCAGGGGAGGTCGTAAAAGCGCTACAACCTGGGGGAGGTCGTGGAGGTGTTACAACCAGGGGGAGGTTGTGGAGGTATTATGACCTGGAGAGATCGTGGAGGTGTTACGACCATGGGGAGGTTGTGGAGGTAATATGACCTGGGGAGGTCGTGGAAGTGTTAAGACCAGGGGGAGGTCGTGGAGGTGTTACGACCATAGGGAGGTCGTGGAGATATTATGACCTGGGGAGGTCATGCACGTGTTACGATCTGGAGGAGGTCGTGGAGGTGCTACGACCATGGGGAGGTCGTGGAGGTGTGATGACCTGGGGAGGTCGTGGAAGGGCTACGACCAGGGGAGGTCGTGGAAGGACTAGTCGAAGGAATCATTGACCTCCTGAGTTCTTCTGTCCAATAACTTGGGAATGTGTTAGATCCTCTGATAACTTTCTACAAAAAGGAGATACAACTAGATGTGGTCGGAGGAGGTTTCGGCTGTGCATAGTCGAAGGAATTTCGACTACGTGGTCGTAGAAGGCTTAATCATGCGTAGTCGAATGAGAGAAGTATTCGACTACACAACAGTGGTCGAATGAAGCAAAGGTTCGACTGCTTTGACGCGATCGAATGAGCCAGTGAAAGAGCCAGAGAAACATTAGAGAAAGAACAGGTTAGCTCGAACAAGGAGGGGCATATGAGCCACTAGGAACGTACCGGTGGACCGCAACAGCGAGCGAAACTCCGCGCTGCAGTAGTGGCTTGAGGAAGGAGAGTAGTCTTCGATCTTCAGGGTAGCTCCATGGAAGAAGGTAGATGGTCCTTTGGGGGTGTCTTGAGGTATTCTGGTCGGAGGGGAGGAAGTACGAGGCCAAAGGCGACCCCGATGGGTGTCGATGGCGAAGGCGGTGATGTGACAGCGCTGGGCCGAAGTGAGCGCTTGAGTGTGACGTCCCACCCTGTGATATACAGCAAAGGTCCGGGAGGACCCCCCCCCCTTTTTTTTTGAGTTGCGGTACTACCGCATGGAGAGCAGTAGTCTGCTTCGGTCGCCCGAGGAGGTATGCGGACCTCCCAGAGGTCTTTAAGACCTCTGGGGTCTTAACCACCAGGAGGTCTTGGCCAACAACCCGCGGGGAGCACCTCAACAGTATATCTCGGGGAGGTCAGAGGATCTCCTGTGCCAAGTCCGTGGGACTTCACGGAGGTCTGCCTCTGCACCGAGCTAGTCCCGAGATCAAATTGGCTAGCTTGCACGTAACCCGACAGGGTAACCAAATCCATGCAACAAGCTTAAAGAGAAGACAAACCAAAATAACACATATATTAACAAGTGGCCTTATGGCCAAGGTTTGTATAGGGGGTGCCACTAAAGGCTAACAACAAACAAGAACAACAAGACAGCGGAGGTGAAGACAAAAACACAAGGTCCATTCGGCCAGCCCACAGGCTACCAAGTGGAGGACGTCACCTACTGCGCAAGGTCTTCAAGGGTGCTCCCCTCCTGAGAGCACTGGACCACCTGGAACTCCAACCTCTGCTGATCAAAACAGCAGGGCACAAGCCAATGAGTACCTTGAATGTACTCAGCAAGCCATGGATAAGGTATGCAAGTAATAATCATGCATGGCTTGACAAAGTGAGCTGTATGGTTAGTTTGCGTAAAGCCAAAGTGACAGTAAATAACATAATAGATTGCAAAGCTCAAGCTAGAAAGCATAATTCATAGTAACTTTTGATTTTTAAAGGGGACAGTGAGCACCCACTCACTCCCAAGGCACCAACCCAAGACCTCTCTGGAGCACCCACTCCAGTACCACAAGACCAGCCTGAACCACTATGTGAGCCGACCATGACCCCTCTAGAGCCGGCCAAGGACTCTTGAGGCACAAGCCATGACCTCTCACCAAAGCGCCTGTGGGAAACACATTTTCACAAAAAGAATTCTAACCCTCATTGAAATCTCGGGCATGTCCATAAGCAGGGACGCGGCTATTCGAACAGATTTACACTCTGCAAAGGTGCACAACTTTACCCACAAGAGGTAGTCGCTGATATTTCACATGTTACCTTAGACATGCAAATCAAGTGGAGACTACCAAGGCTTTAAAAGGTCTGCTCGACTCGGTCATCAACATTAAGGTTTCGCCATCACGGTGTGCGTATAGCACCAGTGGCCCCTCTTAAGCCATGGTGCTCCATCAACACCTCCTCTACCTTGGAACCGAATCGAGAACAAGACCGGTTATTACTCGGTCCACCCCATAATGGACATGTGGTTGCACGGTTTGGCCCAGATCAATGGCTCCCAAGGTTCATCCTTAAATGGTTTGCTCGGTGAGGCATTCCACAACCCAAATGTGACCCCAAAGCAACAACTTGGGGCACCCGGTGACTCCATGGCTACCACCCTTGGATCACCCGGTGACTCCATGGCTTCAACCCTTGGAGCACCCACTACTCGCCTCGCCAACTCGCCCGAGCAAAACAAAAGCGACTTTTAGGTTCAACGGCCAAAGACCACCCGATCTGGCACAATATATTTTAAAGTGGTCTCGCACCACAAACAACACAACTATGGCTTCAATCCTAGTTGCTTATCAGTGGCACCAACCAAAGTTCCATAATTCATTAGTCAAGATTAAGCAATAATGATGATTCATGAGGAGACCCACGTCTACTAGAGCAAGGCTAAGCAAGAACGATACCCATGTTGGCAATAGCAATACAAGACCAACTAACAGTACCATCCTAAGGTTGTCAAAGGTAACATGTCAACATGTGGATTACCAAATAGTCGAGGAGGCATAAAACCAGTAGGTATTTAACTAGAGCCCAAACCATTTTATACAAATAGCAATGCAAGTTTAACAAATCAAAATACTTTTGCAATTGGGATCAAGATGGTCAAAGGTCCCATGACTTGCCTTCAATGGCGGGCTGCTGAGCTTCAACCGGAAATTCTTTGGATCTTCAAGCTCCTTAGTACCCACGGAATCTACGTTGCAAAGAAAACAACTAAATAAAGCAGCTCAAAAAGGAACCCGAAAAGAACTAGCAAGAACAGAAAGAAAAGATCCATAGAAGGGGAGGTCCAACAAGGAAAAAGGACGAGGTCCGAGAGGGAGGAAATCCCACGGGAGGGAGGTCCAAGAAGTAAAGGGCTCGGACTCAAGGAGGTCCGAACCAGAGGAGCCTGGAGAGCTTCTCCAGACCCGAGAGAAAAGAGGGGAGGGGGAAGAAATGACGAACAGGGAGCAAATGGAGGCCCCTCGTGCCCTATTTAAAGAGCAAGGGAGCAGAGCACCAACACAAAAAAGCGACTAGGTTCAAGGTATTAGGACAAGGGCACCTTGCCACAAGGTAAGAAAAGAAATAAAAAAGCAAGGGATGTGACACAAAGTAGAAAAAGAGTACAAAGGTAGGTGGCAAGCATTTAATGTGACTCAACTCACATCAAATGTACTTAAGAGCGCCAAAGGGCGATCAAAAGGTGCCTGAGACCGATCAAAGACATGGTCCACGGTCCAAAGAGGAGGTCCAAGAAGGAGGTCCTAGGACAAACAGGGAGGTTTAGACCTCGAAGGTCTAAACACAAAAGGGGAGGTCTGAACCTAAGGGAGGTCCAACACAACAGGAGGTCTGAACACGAGGAGGTCCAAACACAACAAGGAGGTCTGAACCAAAAGGAGGTCCAAACACAACAAGGAGGTCTGAACCTAAAGGAGGTCCAAACACAACAGGGAGGTCTGAACCAAAGGAGGTCCAAACACAACAAGGAGGTCCGAACCAAAGGAGGTCCAAACACAACAAGGAGGTCTGAACCTAAAGGATGTCCAAACACAACAGGGAGGTCTGAACCTGAGGGAGGTCCAAACACAACAAGGAGGTCTGAACCAAAGGAGGTCCAAACACAACAAGGAGGTCTGAACCTAACGGAGGTCCAAACACAATAGGGAGGTCTCAGACCAAAGGAGGTCCAAACACAACAAGGAGGTGCAACCAAAGGAGGTCCAAACACAACAAGGAGGTCTGAACCTAAAGGAGGTCCAAACACAACAGGAGGTCTCGAACCAAGGAGGTCCAAACACAACAAGGAGGTCTGAACCAAAGGAGGTCCAAACACAACAAGGAGGTCTAGACAACAAAGGTCTAAACACAAAAGAGGAGGTCCTGTGGACAGAAGGTCCAAAAGATGCACAACGCGGAGGTCCTATGGACAGAAGGTCCAAAGACACAACCACGGGGAGCTCCTATGGACAGGAGGTCCAAAAGACACGCACGAGGAGGAGGTCCTGATGGTTAGATCTCCAAAAGGGAGGTCTAACGGTTAAGATCTCAAAGAGGAGGACCTGGACGGTCAAGATCAAAAGGCAAAGGGAGGTCCTGGCGCTCAAGATCTCAAAAGGAGAACCTGAACGGCCAAGATCTCAACAAGGGGGAGGTCTGAGCGGCTAAGATCTCCAGAGAGGAGGTCTTAACGGCCAGATCTCAACAAGGGGAGGTCTGAGCGGCTAAGATCTCAGAGAGGAGGTCTTAACGGCGAGATCTCAACAAGGGGAGGTCTATTTGAACCCGGGGAGATCCAAATAGGCAAGGGAATTCCTAAGGACGCAGAGGAGGTCAGAAGGAGTTCCTCGAGGATACAAAGAGGTCCATGCGGACATGGGGAAGTCCAGAGGGACTTAGGGATGCCCAAATGAACACAGGAGTTGCCAATGGACGTTGAGAGGTCCACAGGGTGGCCAAAATAAGGAAAAGGAGTCTAGATAGAAGGAGGTCTAGGCAGAGAAAGGTTTAGGCGAGAGGAGGTCCGGACACAAAGAGATTCAAACCAACAAAGAGGAGGTCTGGACTACAGGATAGGCACAAGGAAAAGGTCCAAAGATCGAGAGGGTTTGAAACACAAACTGGTGGTCTAAACCCAAAGGAGGCTGGGCCGACAAGGAAAGAAAGAAAGAGAAGGGCACCCAGGACACAAAAGAGGTGCAGGAAGGAGAAGCCAAACCCTAAGGCACACAAAGCACAAGAGGGAGGAAAGGAACACACCAACAAACTCCCAAAGGAAACCGAACAGATTTAGTTCAAGTTTAGATTAGTCAATTAGAGCTTCTTTTGAAAACTCAGGTTAAGCTTTAAACTCTCACCAAAACCAAATGGTTATTTTTAATTTTTAAAACTCCGGAAAAACGGGACGTTACATTGAGCCTGACTGGAGCTCGAGTTCACTTGGGGGAGGAAGAAAGTGAGGTTAGCACTAGAATGGCGAAGAAAGGCAACAAGGGCTTGGAGCAACTATGTATAGGCACTTTGGCACAGCCCGACAAGGAGGAGTGGTTGGTGCTGTTGACGGAGTGGGCAACATAGTGCAGCTAAGTGACGGTTTGAGCGACGGCTATTAATGGCCGATGGACAGAATTTTATACTTGCTAAAATTCCGAGCTTTGCTTGAAGGGATTCTCACATGATGACAGATAAGAATCTGACATCTGTTAGATAATTCTAATTGGACTTGTGCTAGCAAAAGAGAAAGTTCACTCAAATAACTCTCCAAAAATGCGATCGAGAAGAACAACACTAGCTATCACATAAAAAGTTTTTAAAACCCCATATTTTTGCATTTATGGATTTTTGGGCTGTTACAATCTACTCGCTACGTCTGCATCCGCGTGCACCTGGATGTTTTTTGTCGAGCATGTCCCATGGGATCGTTAGCGGTCAAAGTACAGAGGTGTTGAGTGGAGGGAGGTGCCGTGGCCCGAGTTAGAGGAAGCCGAAGTCTGTAAGCTTCCATGTCGTCTCTTTGAGACAAAGCGAACTAGGGCCACTCGCAATGAATTCATGAATGACAGACTGTATAAATCCACTCCCGAATTGTCCGCCCCCAAGGTATGATGTTTGCAACTCCGGTCGTGCGGAGGAGCTTTGGCCTTGGACGTACGAAAGCATCTAGGCCCCTAAAAATGATTTTGGTAATTAATGTCAACAATGTGTTAAGGGACTAATATGTGTGTTAAGATGTTTAAAGGTTTAGTCCTGGAGCTTGAATGATGATATGGATATAAGCAATGCAAAGGTGATAAAGATCGACATGGCTCAAGACAAAGGTATCATTTAGCTTAAGGACCCTTTTATAGTATTTTACCGGTCTCGGTGTTTAGAGAAAAGACCAGATTTGTAGGCTAGATACTGTACTATAAAGAGGGATCATGGCTAGTAGCTTGAGGATCTATTTATGTGTCATCTTGATCAACTAGGAGTCATGCATTGCATTTGTTTTTGCCTCTGGAAAACTGTTCAGAAAAATCGGTATGACCGCAAGTCGGTAGTACCGCAATCTAGTTGGCGGTATGTATTTTCCAAAGAGCATGTTTCTGGAAGTTTTTCTTGAAATCCCAAAATCGGTATGACCGCATTTGATGAGCGGTATTACCGCAAGTCGGTACTACCAAAATCTAGTTTGCGGTATGGATTTTTCAGTGAGCATGTTTTTGGGAGTTTTCTTGAAACTTGAAAATGACATGATCGCATTTGATGAGCGGTATTACCGCAAGTCGGTACTACCAAAATCTAGTTGGCGGTATGTATTTTTCAGTGAGCATGTTTTTGGGAGTATCCTTGAAACCTAAAAACAGTATGACCGCATTCTTCAAGCGGTACTACCGGAGTGCGGCAGTATTGAGTTTTACATGGCGATACGTTAATTCCAGAGAGGATATTTTTCTTGAGATTTTCAATTCTCTGGAAATCGGTAATACCGATCTAGCCAAGTGGTATTACCGTTGTACGGTAGTATCGATTTATAGTTGGCGGTAGTACTGCTCCTTTTTTTTCGTAACGGCTAGTTTAGAGTGTTAAATGCAACATTTCCGACCGTTGATCATGGACATCGGTAATACCGGGTTTGTACTGCAGTATTACCGCAAATGCTAAAAAGTTCATGAACTTTGCTCAAACGGCTAGTTTTGTAGTTGGGGACTATAAATACACCCCCACCTGCACCAAGCCCAGAACCTTTGGCCATATTGAATACACTTGAGGCTTCGGTGCTCTCTCCTCTACTCATTTGCATTGAATTCTCATTTTGAGGTAGTTGAGAACTATTCAAGTACATTGCATTATTAGTTGATCATTCTTGGCACTTGATAGTCTTCAAGTACTCTTGGTGCTTGATGGCACCTAGACGTCTTGAAGGAGAAGTTGTGCGGTGATCACTTCAAAGAAGCTTGTGAAGTGACCCGACAAGGAATTGGGAAGTGGTTGCATGCTCACTATCTCCGGAGAGGAGGAAGAGCAACGATAGTGATCGAGGGTTAATGCTTAATTCATGGAGCCTAGTTGATTCGTTCAAGTTTACTCAATGTGGACTAGTGACGACCGACAAGTCTTCGATACCACGTGAAAAACATCTAGTGTCTCCATTGTGGTTTATTTCTTGCCTTCACTATTTTCGCATTTACATTTCTAGCAATTATTTGAGTAGAATTTCTTAGCTAGAATTGTATTTAGTATTGGCATAATCTTAAGTTGTTTTAGCTTTATTGACCATAGCTCTTATACTTGTGTTAGTAATTCTTTATAAAGATCACAATTGTTAATATTGTTAATTAGAGCCAAGAATTTTTATAACCTCCTATTCACCCCCTCTAGTCGGTCATCCTTGATCCTACAATGTACGGTGTGCCATCGAACCCTGAGGAGCTCTAGACTAGAACGTACGGTGTGCCAGCGAACTTGGAGGAGCTCTACCCTATGTACGCTCCAAACCCTAGCTACCATGGTCTAAACCCTAGCGTCGTGTACTACTCCCTAGCAGTAGTTGGGAGGCCCCTATCCTCATCATCAGTGGACGTGAACTGGCCGTCACCCCCATGGTCAACTGAAGGCTGCAAGACAGAATGATGTTAGTCAAAATAAACATTCTAGATGTAAACTGAGAATCTCGTACCTCCTGGATGTGCAGTGCAGATAACCAAGGGGGAGTGCTAGTTTGTGTACCGAACACGGACGGTAGAAGTGATGTATCCCGATGGACCTGCAGCGGGAGAACGAGATGATGTTAGCAGAATGTAAGGCATAACCAAAAGAACAGAATATAGATTTGTACTTAACTTACCTCCCCGCCAATCTGGCCCGCGGATGATCGACGGGTAGCGCTACGACGCCGACCGGACTCGCTAGGTCGTGATGACCTAGTGGGTGAGCACGGTCTGCCCACTTGGTGCCCGATGCGTAGGACGTCGTCCGTCGAACGACCACAACTCAAGTTCTTTATTATGTTCTCCGACTCCGCGAAGATGTACTTCAAAGTTTTCAGCAGCCCCGGTCTTGTGTCTGGGCTACGGATGGTGGTCTCTGATGCGCTTGCGATGTGCTGCGCCTGCGCTAACTGAAGTGACATACATAGCAGGTTCGGTAACAAAAAAGTACAAATATCATCAATGAAATGACCAGAGGTTGTAAGTGTCTTATGGTGTCGTCACGCCGCGAAGCGCTGTGACGATCGAACGAGTTGCGGAGGCTCTTTTGGTGCGTCACTTGCTCCAGGCGCTTCGATGGAGGAAGGGTGAGTCTGGCGCACGATCGTGGTACATACCACTCTAGGTACTCATTGTACATCCGAACAGACGCTGCTCCTGCAAGACCTCCAAGTGCGCCGTCTCCGTCCATGCCGTAGTCCACTCGTGCTGGACTGCTTGCTAGTCCTCAGTCCCCCGGCTTGCCCTTGATTGCCTGCATTGCCGAAAGGATTGATGTTAGAAAAGAAGACATAGGAAGTATAAACATTACTCGGATGAAGTTTAACTCACAGGTGTACGGCTCGCTGCAGGACCCTACCGTCCGGGGGGGGCACGACTTGGTACAAAGCAAACTGTCGCATTACACACTGCGGCGTGTAAGGCTCCACCATATGTGCGAACACCAAATGGCAAGTCGTTGCCCATAACTCGGCGTCCTGGGTGCATTGCAGAGATAGCCCGTGTGGCACTACCGTTTGCACGAAATCTAGAGTCTATGGAGCCCAGATGATGTCATTGTCATGCAACGACTCGAACTCGTTATGCAACAACGAGTAGCACCTCGCCGGTCTGTCCTTGGCCCAATGTAGATGGGCAACAGTTCACCGTAAGCCCATAGTAGGCCCGTCTATCGGGTCATCTAACTCGGCGTACGGGTGCATCACTCTCTCGATGACCGATCGCCCAACAGGGAAGTGCTCCCAACTCCACGGCTGCAGGAGCACGTAGCATATGATCAGGTTGGGGGTAGCACCAGTGCCGTGCCGTGAGCGTCACATAACCCCCGGTATGTAGCGCAAAGGACGGTTGATCCCCAAAAGACTCGGCGATGCGGACAAAGCTAGGGTAGCACCAATCACCCTGTGTGGTTAGAAACAGGAACCAACCAAAGAGCTGAAGAAGGTAAGCAACGAGGTGCGTACTAACGACCTCGTCAGGTGCATCCTACGGGTATTGACTAAAATGCCTCAGCCATGTCCGGGGGACGCCAAGTGCACGCTGACAGGTAGGCCGAACTGATGCTCCAGCCTGGCCTTTTAGTTCACCGGTGAACGGCCTAGAACAAGTGCCTCACTCCGGATCAGGAGACCGGTCAAGAACGCGACGTCCTGCAGAGTGACCGTCATCTCACCCACTGAAAGTGGAAGGTGCACGTCTCGGGCCTCCACCTGTCGACAAGTGCCAACAGTAGATTGGCGTCCAGGGTGAACCGGTGTCCGACGGAGAGCAGCCTTGCAAGGGGCAACAAGCTCGTGTCTCGAAGGATTGGGACGTAGTGAGTGTCCATCTCCCAGTAATCCCTCCCCGACCGAAGCAGCAGGGGCGGAGGGCCAGCCACATCACCGGCGATCCACAACTTGCACTGGTGGTTCTCATCGTAGAAGTGCTCCAAAAGCGCTGGTAGAGACATGCCTTGCAACAGATGGAATAGACGGAATATTAGTGAGAAGATTGATAATACGATAGAATAATGCAAATTAAAAATTACGACCAAATAGACACTACAAATTAATGTACACTAATTTAGTAGTACAAAATTAAATACACCTATTTAAACATGACTAAATTAATTAGGGCTAACTGATTACCGCGAATGAACCTGTGTTACATACTAACAATTAAAAAAGCATGCACATATTGTTTCATAAATCCTACATGGTCATACAAATACAATGGATGATATATTTAATGAATACATGTAACATCTTCACTGAACCAAAACTTCATTTTTTTTCTTATTTTTGTATTTGCAGTCAGTATGAACTTCATGTAGTCATAGGTTGATCAAATAATCATCATGCTGCAATAATTTACTGCACCATCGTAATTTCTATAGATAACAATACTGTAACTTAATTTCTACTAATTTTTTTTTAAAACTAATTAATTAAGAAAAACTAATTATTTCGTAACTAATTAAGGGCGCCTCAATAATTTTATAGGTTAATCCTTGTTCTTTCCCTTTGCTAAATAAATATTAATTGTATATGTGTGTGTTGATTGCATGGTGCATGCATACATGAATAACTAGCAACTACTTGCTTGCATGGCTAGCAGTGCATGCATCGCATGACATTTTCTTAACGACCAGTAGCGCAACGTAGTTGCATGCATGCGGTAGTTGCATTGATTACTGCTATCCAAATATTTTAATGGACACAAGAAATATCACTATATTCATGTCTGGATGTCGCATGCATGGATTCCTAGTTGTTGTTGTGATATGTTAGAACTATAAGCTTGCCCGGCAGATTACTGAAACTAATTAACGCCTAATTATTTTAATTGGCACTAATGAATTAGAACAAATTAATTACATAACATTAATTTAACTACAAAAATTCCAAAACGACTTAAATAAGTACGTCTGGAAAATAATACTACGACTGATTTACTAACAGCACAGTTAATAAAGAATTTAGAGACAAGGACAAAATTACCTGCTAATATGACTGCAAATGACAGCGGTTAATAATGCTAAAACGTCCCTGAATATAAAATCGACAGAGAACCGAGAGCGAGTGAGCGAGCGAGACGACGAAACTTAATCACTCTCGCTTGCTATTTATAGCACCTGCGAGGCGAGCGTTTCTCTCTCGCATGCATGAATGCATGCACATGCAGAAGACAACGATTAGACGGGGGACCGATGGAGGTGATGGGAGATGACGGGAGGAGGTGATATGTTTTTCGGTGGAAAAAGAGCCGCCCAGGTGAGGTCCGAAGGACCGAAGGGAGGGCCTGGCTTGTCCTTCCGACAAATGGCATAATGGCATGAGATGGCAGAATGCTAGTTTTTTGTTTCTCTGGAGAACTGGACCGCCGGTTTGGCTGCCACGTGGTGCAACAGGAAAGCAATGCATGGTGGTCGTGCAGGATCGGCCTCCACCGCATGGTGACCGTGCGGCAAAGGGCAGCACCGCACGGTGGCCGTGCGGACAAGGGCACATGTCAGCTGGTTGGTCGTCCCATACGGTGATCGTGCGGTGGAGACGTTATTTTTGCAACAAAAAAAAGCGTACAACGACGGCTATTTTTGTAAATACGCAACGGTAAAGCGCTAATACGGCCAAAAGTCTTTGGAGCGATATGCAACGTCCTATACTAACCTCTTGTGTACTGTAAGTCATAGTATTGGTTAAGATACGGCCGAGGATATGTTCCGGAATTTGGTTCGTAGGTACGGCCTGGTTGGATTTGGACCTCTGCCGTTAGTTCAAACGGCACGGACGTACAGTTGACTACACAGGGATGGTCTGATTGAAAATGAGCTGAGTTGTGGATAGGTGACATTGCGGTGCATAGCCATCTCTTGGGAAAATTTGAATTTCCTACCCACCTCATTCCCGAGCGTTGATTCCTGATTGCATGGTCCAAGTATTGCGAATGTCACATGCTGTTTGAACTGAAAGGCAAAGGGTACAAATCCTGCTTGGTCTTGCTAGCAATAACGATAATTTCCTAGAACCTTGCGATGTTATAATTGAACTTGCGCACTGCAAGTCTCACTACTCACTGTAGTGACTTTGATACATAGAAGACTTTTAGTAATGTGCATTAGGCCCAGTGACGGAGTCAGAAATTTAGCAATAATGGTATACACTTTAAGGATAACTTTTTTTTTCCACAACACATAAGTAATTTCATAAGTCCAACACAATTACACAAAAAAGTTTGAAATTAGTTAATAGTGCAATACAAATAGTTTAAATAAAATCTTACATGAATAAAAGAGTCCTAAATAGCTAATAGAAATCACAATACCACACGACACGATCTCATTCCTTGAAAACACTTGATTATATCGTTATCACTAACCTTCAAGAAGATATCTCGCTCTATAAAGGTGACTAAACAATCATTCGACTTAATCGCCCATACTATTTCTCAATTTGTTCTTCACAAGATTTATCGCCGAAAATACTCTTTCAACGCTCACCGTTGCCACCGGGAGGAGCAATACTAATTTGAGAACTGAGCACACCAACTTGTAAATGCCATACTTCCTTATTTCAACAAGCTTAGTAGAAATCTCGCCCGACGGCCAAATTGACGGTAGGGTTGCTGCTCCTGCTCACTCTGTGTTGTGCGGGCGTGCGGTGCCCAGGTCGCCTAATGCCTACTTGGTACGGTGTGGTGCCTGGCTGCCTACCTCTGTGAGCTAAAAGATTAAAGAGTTGAGGGCCGGCTAGAGCATGGTGGCTAGATGGATAACTGGATAAGTCAAGGATGGCTTGGCCTGGTTGGTTGGTGGGTTGAAAAAATAGAATGGTTTTTTGTGGGGCGGTGGGGGTGAAATTTGGCCGGCTCAACCAATAGATTTGATGAGTTTTTCATTAATGTGCATTAGTCTATACTATAATACTAATGATACCTAGGTAAAAAAAATGTAGTTTTTTTAGGGATGCTCGTGCACCAGGGGCACCCCTTGACGCCGCCTATGACTGGCCCTATACTAACTTGCCACATATCGTAAGCCATAATACTGATTAAGACAGGGCCGAGTAAGGTTTGGGGATTTTATGCGTAATTTTGGCATGGTTGGGTTTGGATCATCTGCCTTAGTTCAAACAACAATGGCGTGTCATAGAAACATAGGAACTGTCTATTCGAGAATCAAATAGTCGGGATGAAGATGATTGACAAATTGCGGACTTATGGTGCACAGCCCCGCTTGGTCTTGCTGGCAGTATCAAAGATTTTCTAGAACACCAATATTCTGTGGTTGTGGAATTTACTGGGAATTCAATTTATTTCGTATACTGTTGATATTCAATAAGTACGACCTGCAGTAACTAGTAATGATTATTGTAAATTATTACAGGTCCCACAGCTCATTATCGTATCTTGTTTGCTTTGAAAGACAGCCTAGTTGGATTTGGACCCAGCCTTTTAGTTAAGATGTCACAAATGCACCATTTACAATGCTGGGACCTTATTCTTGTAAATTGCATGGTCAAAATGAAGATTGATGTAACATCCTGGTCCAACACTTAGTCCGAAATACCACCAAATTACCTTAACTTTCAATTTAAATGACCTATTACATTAAATTTCGGCAAGCATATGACTAATAAAGTCTCATCGATGAGACAATATTTGAAATAAATAAGACATCCGAACTGCTTAATGATCAACATAATAAATGATAATACTGAATAGGGAATCAGATAGAGGATAAACCAAGCCATCAAATGAATAATCAATTTATAACCATCACCTAAGCCCAATCAATAATTATCAAGTCCTAGAAGGAATTATTCATCACACCAAAATAAACGTTCACATGGCCAATTAATTCATTTGAGTAAAGAAAGTGCAATTGTCTATGTGTGCTAGCCATTCCAATGCGAGATGTCACCAACAACCACCTAATGCAACAAAATAAACAAGGGTGAGTTCACGACTAAGCAAACACTAGATACAATAGTAAGAACATAAGCTCACTAACAATCGATGCATTATCCAAAGTCGCACCATTCTCATTCTCATTCTCAACAATATAATTCTCATGTATGCAAATGTCATGATTCACCTCTTTCAGCTGATACCGGTATAGCGAAGTGTTCACCTATCGATGATACACTTTTCTCTCCCACCTTCTTGAGGGTGGGGTCCCTACCTTTGTAGGATTTTAACATGGGGCACACCGGATTAGTCATGAACATGGTAGTAGTCATCGCCCTGGTCCTTATGTATGTGAATGATACAACAATTCATTAAACATTACCATTCTCACCGTGTAATCCACATGGTAGTTGCATCGATATCACAAGATATCTCTTTTCATAAATATTACCATGGCAAATATTTAACTTATCAAAATATAAATAAATCTCATGGCAAATAAACCAACATGACAACGACAATCACCCGTTGTTCACCATTATACTAGCATTTGCCTCTTTAGCTTCTAGGAGCCGGATGATGCAAAAGCGGCACGGTGCTTGAGGCAACACTCTCTGGACAATGAATTGACATACATTCAAAAACATGCCAAATAAAGTACCAAAACATCACATAATCTGCCCTAGCATTATTATGCAAAAACGATCCACATAACTTGATTCTACCAATCGACATACCCATTGTCCTAATAGTAAAACGGCTCTAACTTATTCATCCGAGCTCCAAATTTAACCATCCAAGACTTTATGGAATCCTCATAAAAAAACCTACAACTTCCTAGTTATGACAAATCTCTTATTCTACCGTTATCTACCCCGTTTCTTTCCCCGAAGACCGTCCCAGAATCTACTAGGATAGTCTGCTTCACAATTTTATATCTTTAATTCTAAAACTTAAAAAATATATGAACGATATCAGTTCTGAAAACTACAAAAAATTTCCTACATTATTAAAGTTGTCACCACATTTTAATTTTGCCATCTATTATATGAAACTAACTCATCTTCACGACGTCTGCCAGCTACGTCTAGATTCTAGATAGTGACATTCCTGAGGCAGTATCTTTTCTCTCACTACTCCGATTTTAATGATCCAGATCTTCCTGGAAAGCTAACGAGATTATCTAACTTTTCTCTAATTGGACCAACCTCTGAATCTGAGCCTAGATATCCCTAATCACCCCTGCAAGTCTCTGTGTCGCAACTCGACGAACTAGGGCAGAAAAACATGTACTCTTCCCATTGACCAAACAACCCACAACTTGAACAACAACTAAATTAGGGCAGTCTAAAGGGTTTAAGATCGTTACCCTTAGAGATCACGATGAAGATCACAAATTTCCCACGGAATCTCCTCTTCTCCCCTTCTTTCCTTATTCCTTTTCCTCCTTCCTTCCCTTTCTTCTTGCTGGCCGACTCCCTTCTGGCCTTCTACTTCCTTGGCCGCGAGGGAGTCTTGCTGAGGAGGAGGAGATGGCTGAGGAGAGGGTGGCTTAGGGTGGGCGCAAGAGGCGGTGGAGGCCTTGAGGAGGTGGTGGCTCTAGGGTTTGGAGGTGCTGCTGCCCCCCTTGGCTCCCACTAAAGGGGCCGGCTGGCCCCCACTTGGGCCATGGCACGATGGGCCAAAGGCCCGAGTTTTAATGCTTCTCCTTAATTTCTGATTTTTTTTTCTTCTTTTCTAATTCTATTTAACTAGCAGGGTGTCCCGCGCATTTGCGCGGCTAGATTTGTTTTAAAGTTTTTAATGTCAAATTATATAATTTAGATGATTGAGAATATATTTACGTATCTCGTAGCTATTTAGATTTTTAAAATGTCGTAAACATTAGAAATGACAATAGAAACTTGAAGAAAAACACAACTTAAGGAACATAACTGATGTATGAGTTTTGATAGAAGAAAATCTCTACCATAATAAATTAACCACTCTCCATCATGTATGCATCATGTAGTTGCATGTCCTTATTTTTTCTCTCCACTGGTTACTCTTTTCCAAAATATTTGTATGCACACGTACCTCTGTTAATCTCAAGCAATACGTTGATTATATATACAACAAATTATCTTATTAGTTTACATGGTATTAGAGTACCTTGCCCACGTATACACCGATGCACCATGGGTGACCTACCTTGAACTTATCTTCCCTTACGTCGGTTGCCCTATCGAACCGTGTGTCTTCTATCTCTTCTCCCGCCACAGTTTTTCTGCTTCAATCTCCAACAGCAAGTCCAATTCTTGATCGATATCTCTTAGCTACTACCCCTTCCGATGCAATACTCTACCATATAGTTATCTTCTACTTCTAACCGTTGTGATATCAACACGCATACGTGCAAATGTCGCTGATCCTTGCCGGGGACACCCTCCGCACTTTCTCTAGTGACCCTGAGCTTATTCCTTACTATTGCGCCATCTCTACTCTGAGCTCTTTGCTCCTTTTTTATGTACGCTCGTGTTTATATCCGTATGGATGCATGCATATATATACACATGATGATATTATACTTGCTTGATGTCTTCTTCTACCATGTTGGTCGCTCCTCTTCGACGTTATCTAACTCAACGATGTGGCTTCTTTACTAACTACTATGACCTCCCATCTTCACTGATGCCGGTTCTGAATTTTAGTTATTTAAATATTTTACTTTGGAATTCATATGGAAATCAAATTGCAAATTTTCTTTTTATTTATATCCCAAATTTCAAATATTTTTTGTTGAAATTCGTATACTAATTCAATTGCTAATTTTTTTATAAAAATTATTCTAAATTCTGATTATTAGGGTTTTTATTTTGGAATCCATATTGAAATCAAATTTCTTATTTTATTTTTAATTCCAAAATCTAGGTATTTTGTTGGAATTTGTATACTAATAAAAAATTATTTTGAATTATATATTTTTAGGAATTTTACTTAGGAATTAGTATCAAAATCAATTTGCTATTTTTATTTTATTTTTTATTTTGAATTGAGTTATTTTTTGTTGGAATTTGTGTACTAATCTAATTACTATTTTTTAATTTTTATTCGAATTATGTTTATCTAGTGATTTTACTTAGGAATTCATATTAAAATTAAGTTGCTAATTTTATTTTATTTTTTATTTTTTATTTTAGTTATTTTTACGTTGTACTTGAGATGGACTCTTGTTTCTATATTGTACTTGACATAGACTCTTTCCTTTAATCTAGATCGTTATAATCTGGACCCACCATAATCAACGGTATGGATGTTTCTCTTTTTTTCACCGATTAACGTGAGAATTTTTAGCCCTTGAGAGCGAACGTGGTAGCTTCTTTTTCTATCGCTTTAATAATATAATAGATTTCAGTACTAATCATTTATTTGTTTTATGTTCAAACGAGATATTACAATTGAGGTGCATATGGATTATAAAATTTGAATTTCTTGCATACCGTAATTTCAAGCATTGATCAATGGTTAGAGCATTGTGTACGCCACATGCTGTTTGAACTAGGTTGGAGGATACAAGTCCAACTTTGTCTTGCTTGTCATACTGATAATTTGTTGAAACAACAGTACTCTTGTAATACAATTTACTTTGTATAGTGTTGAGATTAAGCCAAGGTATAGTTTGATACTTTGATCCTTCTTAAATCTACCATTCTACATAATTAGTGTTGTGCAACTTATGTCAAATTCCAGACTGGCCAGAACAAAGCCCATGAAGGCATGAGAGTGACACACCAACTTTAGCGTTATTTTTTTGTGTTGTTGATAGTAGTATAAAATCGTCATGCGTAAGTTAATTGAGCTAGATCGGTTGAATTATTCCAATAAAATGCACTCTTTACTGTCTGCCTATCAAATATAACTACCCATGAATACTCAGTAACTTGAGAAGCTGCATTTTTCTGGCACTGCATTCAAGTATTGCAATGTTTCGAGTGGTTTTGATAAAGTTTGTAGGGGGTGTCTTTCTGAGGGAACCTGAATTCAAGATGCAAAGAAGCTAAAGGGATCAAAAATATATTTGACCTTTTCCTACCTAATTAAATATGCTCTTATAATCAAATCCACATTGGATTACGCGCTTTCTAGCTGGAAGGTTGGTAATCCAGGTTGTTATTCAGTGAATTTAGCTGATGGAATTTGATGATAGAAATATTGTACCTGTTTCAATTACTTTAGTTCAAAATTTCTAATCTGACAGTATGTTCAAAAGGTGGTCATCTCCATAACATGAGCTAGAACCATTAGGTCTGATGTTAACTTGATGCTTTAGAAAATTGAGTGCTTAGCTGTAAGACATTGCACTGTAATCTTGTTGCTCTTGTCGGTAAGTGCACAAGCACTAGATAGTAATTGCTGTTACGTGATGTTTTCTATTTCATTGACTGTCTCAACCATTTAGGGATCAAATCCCCGACACTTGAGAGTAGGTAGGTAATAATATGACTTGAAACTCAAAATATTGGAGTGAAGAGATCATGAGATAATATGGTGCAGCAATTGGTTACATGAAGACACCTGTGCTCTAGTACAGTACTTCCTGTCAAGTGACCACTGAAAGAAGATAACATCATAGGTTGCTTATTGTCTTGCTTTTATGCAATCAATGTAGATGTGGGGTTGCAGGGAATCAAACAGTATTTGAGACGTACACCATTGCTTATCTCTGTCTTAGATCTTGTGGTATAAGTCTTGGAAGACAGGATGGAATTGACCTACCACCTAGAAGAATCTCATTCTTGTAGTGCCATGAGTACTGAAAAGTAAAGTTTCCTTCTCCGTAAAATCAGAAGCATTCTGTAAATTCGATGGTGCACCACATGTACGGATACAATTCCATATAGACTGGCTATTTTATGAAACATTTTGTGAATTCGATAGTGCACCAAATGTATGGATACGGTTCGATATAGACTGGCTTTTTTTTGTGTGAAATATTTGTAAATTCGATAGAGCACCACATGTATGGATACAGTTTGATACAGACTGGCTATTCATGCCCTTAAGTTTGGTGTAGTATTTTGTTTCCTTTTTTCCTTTATGTTAACCTGCTATTGTTAGTTTTTTGTTTTCAAGCTCCTTTATTTTTATATGGGATCACACAGAGTGTTTTCATCACGAAATGGGAAAGGCAGATGCAAGTATTGATAATCTTAAATTCAAAAGGGAAATCATAGTTGGATTTCCGCTTTTTTATGCATTGTCTATGTAGATCGCCAGCTCATGAAAGGTTTGCTAATTTCTTAGCTATGTGTAGTTGTTTAGATTGATTAAATGGTGCCTCACTCTGTTTCCTATTGCTGTTCCTTAAGGATGGCAGTTCTAGTCACATCTCCAGATTAGTGGAAAATCTCATCTCTCTATTTGGTGATTTTGTGGATTTTTTTAAGCGAAGGTTTTTTTCGCATGTTTGGTATCTTTATGTTTTCACCATCATCAAGTTAAATCCTTCATCATGCCGGCTGTCATTCAGTAATTACTGACGTCTTCATGAACCAAATAGCAATGGTGGAACCGTTCGTGCAGACTAAGGGATCACTCCCCATGGTGTACGGTGGAACAAGAACACTGCTTCTCCCTTTCTGCTATGAAATCAGTTCTGTCAACTGAAAGCATCTATTAACATGGCAGTGCTTGCAAATAGCATTCTAGCCTTTGATTACCAAGATTACACAGATTGCTGCCGTTCTATTAGCAGTATCTACATTTTGCTTGCATCCTACACAAGAGTACCAAGGCATGTGATTTTCCAAGATATGCTTTAGTTGCAGACCGGACCAGGACCTGACTCCTGAGCCACATCAGTCGACACGTTTGGCGCAAAAGATTTCCTGAGAGTCGCTTCTCATCTCAATTTTCCAAAGCATATAACACCGAATTGACATTATTTTAGCGTTACAGCGCGCGCAGTCATTTCGTCCCCTTGTCGGCAGAAACAGATATATACCTGCAGATGGTTACACTGTCTGTTGACGTCATTCTGAGCAGGAGTGAGTTTTCCCCACTTTTATCTGTTGTTTGGAAAATAGTCTCAGAAAATATATCTTAGTTACAGAATTTGGAGTTCATCTCAGTGGGCAGACGTGGTGCATGAGTATGACTACATTGTGTTCTAGTATATGAGTATGACTACATTGTGTTCTAGTATATGGAGCTGCTGCACCGTGTTATGGACTAACCCATTATGCTACAATGGATCATCTTTGTTGTCCCTTGATGGAGTAGCGTAGCTGAAAAGTACTTATTGTTGTGTACAATCTTACAGGTACTGTCTCTCTGCGCCTAACATCGTTGTATGACATTGACAGATAACACAGGGAAGCCTGGCATTTGGTCGGATTGCCTATTATGAGATGTCAATAGGTTTCTACAGGTATGAGGAGTGAGGAATGTGATCGACAGTATGGCTGATTTGTGACCCTGTTTCTTCATGGTTCCTCGAACCTTCCTACTTGCCATCATGTACATATATAAACATAAGCTAGCAAAAGATGAGCATAAAGTAAGCTCCTGCCGACCTAGCACTATTTCAGCCATACCACGGCAGTGTCAGCCAAGTTGAAAATACATGGACTGGAAGACTGAACCTGGTCAGGAATGAGTTCTACCCTCTTCTCTCTTTTTCCCCCTGTCCTTGGAGAATGTAGCTGAATGATACATTGGTCCTAGAATTCCATTCCTCATTGAGCATAAATACAATTAGGGATTGCCTATCTGTAAGGAGTTCTACCCTCTTCTCTCTTTTTTCCCCTGTCCTTGGAGAATGTAGCTGAATGTAGAATTTCATTCCTCATTGAGCATAAATACAATTAGGGATTGCCTATCTATAAGTTGACCGAATTTTTTTAAGTATAAGTCACATTTTTGATCCATTAGATCAACATCCAATCACATGACACATCAATCTCTACACAAATCCAATAGTTACAAAAAAATTGACTTAAACTTAAAAAAATCAGACGACTTAGAAATAGCAAATCCTATACAATTAAAACCTGGATTTGTTCTTGTAGATGAGTAGTTAATGGCCTTGTTAGTTGGTACTAGGAGTTTCATTGCTCATTGAACATAAATACAGAGATACAATGGAGAACTGGATTTGTCCTTGTACATCCGTAGTAGCTAGAGTGGCCTTGTAATTATTTGTTGCAGACAACCAACCAGCTGCGCTGCATCCAGCCAGTCATCTTTTACCTCCCTGGATGTAACAGCATAGCTGAAACAGTGAAATATAAGAATAGTTGTCTACAGTTTCCCATATTTGATCGTCTGTGTCGAATCTTACGTCGTTTCTTGACACTGACGCAGGAACAAGGGGCCGTCCAGGCTCGGTTGGTCTGCTGGCTTGCCTGTTACAGGAAGCCAATTAGTAACTACAGGTCCGAGGAAGGCGACGGACGGTATGGCTGACATGGGACCCTGTCTAGGGAAGAAAAATCCGGTCAGTTACCGACGGTAACCGCTCTTATTGGTGTGGTCCGGAAATCACAAAACCAGACGATTTTGTTTTGGTTTAGTAAATTCAAATTTTGAATTTTAGTTGATTTTTAAGCAAATTCAAAAAAAATTTATCCATTTTTTTCCAAGATTTCTGATAACTGGCCGGTTACCGGTACCGCCCGTCCAGCTCAGTGGTTCGTCGCGTCTTCCTGAGTCGCCATCGCGCGAACATACCGCCCCGGCCGGCTGATGAAGAAGCCACACGGCGGAGCTCCTACCGACGTCGGGCCAAATTAAGATTCAGCGACGCGCGCCCCCCGCGGTTTCAGCGAGCTCCTCCTCCCTGCGGCTAAAGATGGATACAGATTGCAGCGTATGGTAAGGGAGTTTTAACTTTTAAGCGACCTGGGGGCAAAGGGCATGGTTACCTTGCGGTTGCAGCGCCCTGCGCCCCCACATCCACATGGCGGGCGAGGGCTCGTGTGGCTGACGGAATGGTTGATGGAATCCTTGCGTAAGGGCGCAACCAAGGCAGACTGCAGACATGCCCCCGTGGGAAACGGAAGTGGCAAAGCCTTCAAGCGCACCAAACTGTAGCCTTTGTGTGTGGTGGGGTTATTTGTTGATGTTACACGTACCCCTACAGAAACTTTCTAGCACAGCAGCTGAAACAGCCACTAATCTACAGTCTACATCTAATAAATATTTCTTTTCTTATGGTTCCCAAAAAAAATCTCCTGTTTAACGTGACATCTTCTAGCTCTCAAGGGAACGGTGTGCCTCCACTTATTTTTGCCAAACAAGAGATCGTCCATGAAAGTCTCTATCTTGGAGTGAAGAGTTCGATGTTGTAGCTTCTCTTATTTCGCAGGGGTAAAGCTGGAATTAATGAGCAACATTTTGAGGGGTACAACACACTGAACACAGGCGCAATTGCTCACAAACAGATATGCCTCTTTTGTGCAAGTAGGAGCAAGATCGACCAAGATGCACAGCTAGCCTCCCTCACCGTCGCCATCACCGCAGATGAAAATAGCTTTTAAGGAGCTATATATACGCTCGCGTGCGCACGCTCCCGTTGCAGTTGCGAGGCACTTGTCACGGCCCTTTCGTTCGACGCATGCTATGCTTAGTTAACCCGCCTGCCCTGCACACACACACACACACACGCACACGGAGGCTCACCCGTGCCGCCCGTGACCTTTTTAAACAGGAGTTGCGCGTGAGCTCGTGGGCTTTCGCTCGTTTCCTCGCAGCCGGCGCCGGGCAGGCACCGCACATATAGCGCATCGATAGTTAGCCGTCCGGCCGGCGGCGGCGCGCGCGCTCACGGATACATAGAGTGGTCTCGATCGATGGGGCGGCAGCCGTGCTGTGACAAGTTGGGGGTGAAGCGGGGGCCATGGACGGCGGAGGAGGACAAGAAGCTCATCAGCTTCATCCTCACCAACGGCCATTGCTGCTGGCGCGCCGTGCCCAAGCTCGCCGGCCTGCTGCGCTGCGGGAAGAGCTGCCGCCTCCGGTGGACCAACTACCTCCGCCCCGACCTCAAGCGGGGGTTGCTCACCGACGCCGAGGAGCAGGTCGTCATCGACCTCCACGCCAAGCTCGGCAACAGGTGCGCCATATATGCTGCAGGCCCCATTATCCGTCGATCATGTTCACCGTATACATACAAATGCACGCATGTTGGACACGTATCACATACTCATATATAGGCAGACAGACAGTGACGGAGTTTGAGCTCAAAATCATAGAGAGCTAACACTAGATGATATGTAAATTATGCCATCTAGATATGACCATTTTCAATACTAATTACTAAATTATCCTAAATACTACTGTTTTTCCTATAGAATTACACAATTGTTGTGGGGCCAAGGCCTGTCTTGGCCCTAATGAAGCTCCGTCCCTGTACAGATGTCGGTGTTTACGGTAGAACCTATTCTCCAACCGTCGCTATAGGAGGATGCTAATTAAGTCCTCACTTCATGTGAGGACTGTCACGTAGAAATAATTTCTATCTTAGACCGCGGTAGAAGATAAACAATATTCATGCGCGGTGGTTAACGAGCACTCAAACGAAAGTTCTAGCAAACATTAATTTTGTCTGTACGCATAGATAGCAGTAGCTAGCGCCTCACCGTATGATAAGGTCCAAAAAACAGTATCTATTCATTTCACTTCACATAGAGGTCGATAGCCAAAGCCCACCAAATTAGTTGACAACGAAGTGATGATCGCTCGTGTGAGCAAGAAGGATTACATGTACATGACATCATGGGCACGTAGGCAAATCTTTATCACTGCTACTATGCCACACGCACGCAAGCTTAATTCTATTCCTGTACTGCTTCGCCCAGAAAGTAAATAAATATAGATTGAACGACCAATTCATGACCGAGACACTGGTAGATAGTACAGTATGGTACCTACCGTTTCAAATGAGCTAGTTAAACTCGTGGACTCTTGACAATTAAACACGTACGAACTTCTGTCCACTGATGGGTAAAACCATGGCAGAAATTTCCCAATTGTATCCATATCACAAGCAGCCAAATTAAGAGTGGTGACTGACTCGTGCACTCGATGTCGTTGTCAAGGCGTGAAAAACACTTGGTTTGTTGCTCTTGAACGAGACAAAACCTAGCTAAGAACAGTACGTACTTGCTTGAGAAATCAATTAAGAAGAAGCAAGGTTTTCAACATCAGTTAAGGCCAATCAAAGTCTAGAACCTTCGCCAGCCACGTATATATAGCGTGCAGAAGCAAACACTTCTTTTCTTGAACGACAACATTTTCCATTCAATTTTACTACTCCTTTTTCTTCTTTCCTTTTTTTATTCTAGACCATACTAAAAGGTGTACATATGCATTTTATTGTAGTAGTCTGATAGGAGTTTAAAATTCATTATATGCTCCTCAAGAAAGAGAAATGTGAAGAATGACCATAATATTGTAATTGCTGAACCATTGACCTAGAGCTTGCTCTTATTAGTTCGACCACAGAACATCATTTTAAGCACAATAATTAAGAAATAGGAGTAACTTTTCCACTATATGTTTAGAATTCATTTAGAATTTAGATTATTTCTTAAGAGGAATCTGTGTCGTTAGATAGAGTTATTTCGTATCTGAATTGTGCAGTAAATTATATGTGTTTGAACACCCCTTTATTTTGCAACTAGTAAGACCTGTAGCTACTTTAATTATAAACAAATTATCTAGTGATCGAAGTGTTTCGATTCTATCTATGCGTGCTCTCAAGAAAAATTAAGCATTTCTTCAAGCAAATTAAATGGCAACTGCTAGACTAATTTCTTACGAATAAATATCACAAATGATTTAGGATTTGTATAATTCTATTTTTTTTAAAAAAAACTAGCATTGCACTGATGTTAATTAGATCGATGAAGCCTGGCATACTGGTGACCCATTGCCATATCGTACGAGGAAACAGAAAACACATGTGTATTAATTACTAGCTTCAACCTGCTCAGATCAGTACTCAATGGAGTAAGAGCATCTACAATAGTCTATATCACTTATTACTAAGGGATGGACACATCAGCATTTAGGTAATGTAGATGAGAGATGGTGAGAAGAGAAGTTGAGTTTGTTACTAGATGAAGAAATGAGCAAGTTCTTGATACTAAGACACAAGAAACAAAAAAAAATACTTGTTGGAGTCTTGCTTATTCTTAAAAACTTGTTTTGTGGAATTAAATGCTGACACTTGTATGATTAAAGTCTTGAATCTGAGTTCAAGAAACAATCTATTGAAAGATTTGTTTCTTTTTATTAGATTGAGTACTTTCTCTTCTTTTAGTAACAAGCTAAGAAACAAACTATATGCTAACTGGAACTGTACAAGATTACCGAAGTATGAACACGTTTCTTTGTGGTCGTTGGTATATATGGTCGTGTATTAATTAAGCGCGTAGTAGTAGTTTTTACTTTAGGAAGAAGATAACTAGTGTTGCTCAATCACTATCGTACGAACTGATGTAGATATCTTGAAAATTTTGTAGAAGAAACAAATGGATGGTACTACATGATAACAGTCCACAAGAAAAGAACTTCATATTCCACAGTTTAGACATAAAGAATGTTCTTTGATGAATATTTTCAAAAACCTTAGCTTTTATATATCTTCTAAGTTAGGGTTATATGTGTAACAAGTGCAAACATGCAGTCGATCTTTCGATGGCATCCAATAAACGTGGTAAAAACCATGTTTATTAGATATACCTCTGGAACCGCTGGCAATAACAGTTTCACACACATTGATCGAATAGCTCGCAAGTGGCAAAGGAGTTTTTTTTTTAATGTTTACACTTACTGAATTAATTAGGGGTTTACAGTAGATGTACCTCCTTACAATAATGACCTTTCTTGGACTTCTAGTTCTTATATATCAAGTTCCTAATTATGATTGTTCTGTGGTGCTCCAGTGGTCTACAATGTCAGCCGTAGAAAATTTCACCAATGGCCATTGCAAATTTCTTGTATCACTTTCTTGATGTGTAACCTAGAGCAGCAGCCACTAGCTCGACTTGTGTGGCTAAGGAAACCTTACACGTTGGATTCAGAAAGTGGAAAGCATCGCGCTTAGGTCACGTTGCCTCATTGCAAAATGGAAGGAGCTATAGCTTTTTTTAAAAGCCAATCTACCAACCACTTTGTTATTTTGTCACTCTTATAAAAGGGTTACTACTCCTCACATAGCTTAAAGAAACATATGAGATCGATGGATCGTGATGATCTTTAAATCTTGTCGCACTTCAAATCAGCAAAACATTTGCTGATGACGAAAGTGATCAACTAGTTTTCACAGCTAGGTAGAACATGCGTAGGCAGTATATATTAGGCAGTAAAATATGGAGAGGCAGGTCATTTTCACACTTTGACGCCTCTCTCAAACTCCCATGATGATTGAGTAATGGATCGAGCAGTAGTATTTAGTTGCATACTGTAAATATGTTAATTCTCTTTTGCTTCATTAGCAAGCCCGTTGCACCTGTGAAAATGATTGACAAGTGGGGGGGGGGGGTAAAGAAATACAATTCAAAGGGAGTTTGTTTTCATTCTCACTTAAGCATGCAGGTATGCATGATGTATCTATGAGAATTAACACAGTAATTGTCATCAATAACATGTGTTTGCTATTAATTAATTGTGTCCATGCAGATGGTCCAAGATTGCCGCCAAGTTACCGGGCAGGACGGACAACGAGATCAAGAACCACTGGAACACGCACATCAAGAAGAAGCTCATCAAGACGGGCATCGACCCGGTCACGCACGAGCCTCTCGACCGGAAGCAGCAGCAGGCGAGCCCGGCCACCACCTCGCAGTCCACCGTCACGACCGAATCCAAGTCCGACGAGGCGACCAGGCAGCAGCGCTCGCAGCAGGACGACGTCAGGGACGTGTCGGCCGGAGACTCCAGCCGGCCGGAGTCGAGCACGAACACCGCCAGCACCGGTGGCAGCAGCAGCAGCCAGCATGACCAGGACCAGCTGGTGAAGTGGCTGCTGGAAGAGGACCTGCCCACTGGCGACGAGCCGTGGCTCAACTTCACGGCCGGCAACGAAGTCGACGAGTTCAGCAGCATCGCCGCCGCAGCGCCGGCGCTGCCGCCGTGGGACGTCGGCGCAACGGACTGGCTGCTCGATTACCAAGATTTTGGGATATGGGACTCGAGCTTGCTGGTCGACGCCTCCATGGTCAACAGCTCAAACAGATCAAACTTCTAGCTTAGCTAGCTGCAGCTGGAGATGTCCGCAGCTTGTGTTGCTATCAGTGTAGATAGGTGGAGCAATTAATAAAAAGCATCAAGATGGTGAAAGGAGGGCATGGTCAGATCGATCGTAGGGTGATCACAAGTCAAGGCCTTGCTCTTCTGAACCCTATCAATGGCTGGGATTATTTGGTGCATTTGAGAGGTGTAGATTAGTGTGTTTGTTGTCTATTTCCCCCTTGAGGTTAAGGGGTTTGTGCCATTAGAAATTATTAAGCTGTGTTTCTTCTCAAAGAAAGAGGCTGTAGAACTCTTTGTTGGTGTACATGTTTCCAATACAAAATGTGTGGGCGGGTAATGTACATTAGTTAGGTTATACAGTGTATTTGTGTATGTGCTGTTAAGTTGTGGTGTCTCCTGTAGGGCATTCTTATGTACAAATTGCATGCACATGTGGTGCTTTACTAAGTAGTGAGCAAAGAAAATTTTTAGACGATATTTCTCTCTCTGCAAAGTTGGTGAGGTTCATTAATGTATTTATATTATAAGTTTATAATTAGTTAACTACCTGCAAGGTAGTTATATTTATCGATCTCTTTTATCTGTGATAGTATTAACGATTGAGTAGGTAGGAATTCCCAATTCAACGGTGCAGTTGAGTTGGAAAAAAACAGTTGCTTATATACATGGCACTAGTTGATAAAGACACCGTTTTGTATCCAAAAGTTTTGACAATTTAATGGACGGGAAAGAATGAAAGGGGCAAACGAAAAGGAAAGACAAGGAAGCAAAGAACGGAAAGTGAAAAGTAAAAAAGAAAAAGATTCGGCCGGATGTGAAATGTAAAAAGTCTCAGAGATGTGATGGATTTTTACCGGAGATGTGAGAGAACTGAAAAGATAACAGAGGAGACGCACGACAACGAGATGGGCCTCTCTAGAGGCTAGGCAGACTAGAGGTGTTTTGACACCATGACACAACGTGTACGTGTATGTCTAACAGCGTTGAGGCGTTTAGATAAACCATCATTTTCGGGAAAGTTTCATACTACGTTAGGCTGAGGTAAAGTTTCATACTACCTTGGGCTGAGGAGGTCTGACAGACTATGGGTGACGATCGGTCACGGGCTCGATGGTCAAACCAGCTACTTGGTGGTGGCTTGACTAGCCAAAAATTCAAAATGTAAAATTTGAAAATCAACCAAAAATCACGTATGGAGGAACGTGACGGGATGCGTTTGCGCTTGGTCTTATTGGAATTGGAGTTTCGAGCCGAAACTAGATAGAGTTTGAAAGTTTCAGAGAGGGTATGAGTCTGGGACCTAGGATTTTTCCCTAAGTCCTGGACGGTCTGACCGGCTGTTGGTTAGCAGTTTGACCGGCAAGAGGGCGGTCTGACCTGCCAGCTCTGGTTCATGTGCCGGGAAGGCGGTGAACTTCGTGAGTTTGGCCAAAGTCATGAGTTTCAGTGCATATGTGTTGTATGATGCATGTTTTGGCTAACGTGGATCAAGTTGCGACGAATTTGTGTCTGAAAACGATTTCTTGGTCTATTGCTGTTGTCGGACCCAGATTCCGAGAATCCAAATCCTCTGTGAAAACACTGTGCTATTCCCTAGATCAGTAGATAGCACTCACAGGCACATTGCTGAATCAAACATACAAGTCGTGAACTAACACAAATATATTACAACACAGAGTAACATAGACCTCAACGGGTCGAGTTTTACAAAAGAGGCCGCACAAGGCCAACTTGATTACAATACATAAAGATAATGATATCTACAACGAAGCAAAAGGGGAGGCAGGGCTCGTCTCACACAGGCAAGCAACTGGGGTGACCCGTGTACGACGGATATTAACCAAGAGCTGGATAATATCGGTTGTACGCGAGTACCAACGAAGTCTACTTAGACTGGCGAGACCTAAACTACTGAACTATTCTACTCCTCATCATTTCCTTGTCCATCATCTTACGGGCCTTCGAGAAAGCGTAGTCTCCTTCGTCTTCATTATCGAAGGGTTTAGGGAGAAGCGAGAATGAGCACTACTACAGTGCTCGTGAGCCAAACACAATGCAATAATATATATATATATATATATATATATATATATATATATATATATATATATATATATATATATATATATATATATATATATATGTGTGTGTGTGTGTGTGTGTGTGTGTGTGTGTGTGTGTGTGTGTGTGTGTGTGTACAAGACGCAAGGATAAACAAGGATGGCTCGGTTATTTTAGTTGCTAAAGCAAGCTTTTCAATTAATCATAATTACAAATCCTACCACTTAGCATTTTAACAAATTGCATTTTTATAAAGAGATTAATGTGCAATATTTAATAACAGTAGAGGTTCCATCCGTCGGAACCCTACACTTGCATCTTTTCAATTGGAGCTGCCTCCAATTACCACACCCACTGAGCTCGAAGACTCAGGGAAAATCCAACACATGGTTAGGTGAGCCCTTCCACCATTTTCATGCCACCTACAAAGTTTTGAAATAGAACTAACTCAAGTTATGATTCCCATGTCCACCTTTGACCGTAGGCACGACTGTTTAAACAGTTTATACTCTGCAGAGGTTGCACACTTTACCAACAAGAGATAGTTATACCCGTAACCCCACATGATTTCGTAGTCATGTAGTTGGGCGACCGTCACAGTAACCTTTCAAACTACCTTGCCCTTTCTGGCATCTCACCCATATGGGGTTGCTCCCATACGTTGCGCAGGATCGTTGTAACCCGAGTGTTGGGCGTAGATTTGGACTACCCACAATCACTGGCAACCTCACCCATTCAAGCTGGATGTCCCCAAGCTTGCGCGTTCCATTTCTCCACCGTGTGAGACACATTCAGGGTTCAATAATTTTATTAAGCCAAGTTGCACTTTGCAGACTTTGTGGTTGTACTTGATAAACACGGGAGGTCGTGACAAGATTAAGTCCTTAGCGTTATCTGGGCGATTCATTCCACAAACCAACCACTCTCGTGCCCCCCGAGCACCCACCACCTCACCATCCGCCCAGATAGAACTAGCAATTAGGGTTTTTGAGGAGTAAACCAAATTATTCCAAACCTTTTAGTCAATGGACCACCAATGACTACCCAAATCATTTTATATTTGAAGAATGATGATCGGGACATTTAATGTCCTGGTACTTAAGCAAGACTAGCATGTCGCTTAAGTACAACCAATAACTAGTATTACCATATAATTACTAGGAAAAAGTCCGGTTTACTCCCCTGAACTATCAGAAAAGTCTGGTTTACCCCCTGAACTACAAAACCGGTTTTTTAACCCCCTGAATTTGTCAAAACCGGTCAATACACCTCCTGGGCTAGTTTGGAGCGGTGGTTTCGTACAATACGTATACAAGCCACATACACATGTACAATACAGTATACAAGCCACATACACATGAGATTAAGCCAATGACAGGTGGGCCAACAAGCAAAACAATCCATTCCTCTACCTCTTTTTCACTCGGCTAAGAGAGGAGGAGGGAGAGGGCGGCGGTTCGGTTCCAGGCCTCGACGACTTCTTCCGCCCATGACGCGCAAGACAAGAGCACCGTCTTCGGGCCAACATCCCGCCACCTTCCCTTTCTTCCTCGGCGTCGACCCAGCGTCGTCAGACTTCGTCGACGCCGCCTCCTTCACCACGCTCTTGACCCGACCCTCGTCGACAAGCGCGACGTCCTCATCGGCCCCTACAACCCCGGCGTCGGCTTCGCGGCCACGCAGCGTCGGCATCTACCTCGACATCGAGAGCCCAACCACGCGCACCAAGGCCTTCGCCATGGACCTCCTCGCCATAGCCGCAGACTGAGCCACCGAGTTCGCGCCGGCGTCGGCGCCATGCTCGCCATCGTCGAGGCCGACCTCGCCAAGGCCGACAAGCCCTCCTCTTCGTCTTTGGCCTTCAACGCGTTCGGCGGCTTCTCGGTGTTCCTACCGTTCTCGATCACGGAGGTCGGGCAGACAAGACCGGTGCCAGTGCGGCGAGGAGGAGGTGCGGCGGAGTCTTGGCGGCGGCGGCGAGGTCGGGTTCAGCGCGGTGAGGAGATCTTCTTGGTGTGGTCGACGGTGTACAAGGTGCTCGGATGCGCCGCCGATCTGCATCTGCGCGGGCGCAAGCAGGGACTTCGTCTTCTTGATCGCATGACACGGCGTTCACTCGGCCACGCTGATTCGCATCCAGACACGGCTAGAGCAGAGGCGAGCGGCGGGCGGTGGCACTAGGAGGAGGCGGCGCCGAGAGAGGGAGCAAGAGCTGAAAGCGGCGCCGCCAGAGAGGCAGGCTGAGCGGCGGCGGTGGCACCAGGAGGAGGCGGCGCCAGAGAGGGAGGGAGCAGCACCAGGAGGCGGCGGCACAAGGAGGAGGCGAGCTGAGTGGCGGCGGCAGGAGGAGGAGGAGGTGGTGTGGTGGCGGTGAACCGAACGGAGAAAAGAAAGAGAGAGAGAGAGAGAGAGTGGATGAAGGATGTATGGTATGGATGAGGATGTATGGTATTATGTATTTGTATCATTATTTGCAGTTGTATTAGTGTTGCACACATCTCAAAGCATGAACGGACGGCTCAGATGTGTTGATTGTACAAAACCACCGCTCCAAACCAGCCCAGGGGGTGTATTGACCGGTTTTGACAAATTCAGGGGGTTAAAAAACCGGTTTTATAGTTCAGGGGGTAAACCAGACTTTTCTGATAGTTCAGGGGAGTAAACCGGACTTTTTCCTAATTACTAAGGTGACAAGGATTAATGGATTCAAATCATCAAGGATGGCATATTAATTAATTAATCAACAAGTGGGTGTTTAGCTACCTTAAGCTTTAACATACATTTGATTAAGGAATTAAAGCATGCAATTTTTGTTAATTTTAAAAGAATGTAATTTGCATAAAATGTAGGCTCAAAATGATCAAAGCATTGACTTAAAGGTAAGGGGATTTTGATACTCTTGGTCATGATCAACTTGAGGATCTCCGGCGTCTTCAAATCCTAAACGGGCAAAAATACCGAAAAAAGGCACAACGGCAAAAAAAGCAAATAAATACACAAGAATACACAAATGAACTTCAAATTAATCAAGTCCTACGCCATTAGCAAGATCTTGATTTAACAAATTTTTAGAAATTTATTTCATAATTTTTGGAGTTATAACAGAGGAGAACGGAATTAACAAAGATTAATTGAATTGAAAAAGAGAGAGAGGGGGGCTGGTGCACAGCACAGTGTAGACCGGGTCCATGCGCCTGAGGAGGAGGCGGCTCACGGACATTGCGCTTGTGAGGCCTTGGCGGTGAGCAAAGGGATGGGCAGTTTACTGTGTGCGGGGCCCACTAGCAGTGAAACAAAAGGGAGGGTTTGGGCTAATTAATGGCTAAGCATTGATTAGAGCCTTAAGACATCATTAAGGATTAATGAGGGGGCACTGTGGGATGGTCTGAACAGGCCACGACGAGGCGTTCACGAGCGGAAGTGTGACGTGACGCGGCTTGGCGGCAGGGCTAGGCGGTGGCATGACTTGAGCACGCACGAGGCTGGCGAGGCGGTGTCGGTGATGGGGTGGTGGCGCCGGAAGGGTGGACGTCACCAGCGGCGGCGGCTCGGTGATGGTGGAGAAGGTGGTCTGGTGGCGGCTTAAGCTAGGGAGGGTGAGCACGGTGTAGCCCTCGGCGAGGCGGTGCTAGTGAGCTTGACGAGGAGGCCGGAGGAGGTCTGCAGGCGGCAGCGCATTGTGATGAAGGCGGCGGCCGGAGGCGGGGAAGGAGCTCAAATACGGCGGCGACAGTGGCTAATCCTCGAGGAAGTTTGAGGGGAAAGACTCCTGGTGGGCGGGGGCTCACGGTGATGGGGTCAGCGGCGCTGGAAGATGGCCGGAGCGGCGAGACGGCGGTGGAGGTGGCGGCGGCCGAAAACGAAAAAGGGCGGCTTTTGCTCGGTGGACTTACCAGAGCTCGGGAGCGGCATGGGGAGCTCAAGGGGGCAGAGGGGGGCTTTATAGAGGGTCAAGGGCGTGGGAGGCCAACGGGAGAGAGCTTGGAGCCATTGGGGGCGCGTAGGGTCCCGAGGAGGTGGCGTGCACGCTACGTGCGGAGGCGACAGGGTGGCGGGTTGGTGAGGCAGCCAGGGCGCTCCAGAGGGATGGCGTGCTGGCCGCAGCATCGCAGAGGGCACGCGAGGGGGCAGCGCATGGGAGCAAGTGAGGCGCAGCGAAGAGCGGCGACTTCGGGCGACCATCTTGGCGGCGTATGGTGGCGTGTCTGCTGCTTGCAGTGTGGCTTCGTCGAGAGCGAGGACGGCGGCAATGACTCGGTCAGCGGCCCGAGATGACAAGGCGAAGGCGGCTCGGGAAAACACTGGTGGTTAGGGAGTTAGTGCGGCGCCTGAGGAGCAAGCGGGCTTTCAGCGGCGGTAGTGTGCGCCAGCGCGGCAGTCTGTGCAGCGTCAGTGGCGAAGGCCATGGCTGCGGGGAAGAAAGCGGGAGGAAGGCGCCAGAGGAAGACGAATTTGGCGTTAGCGTTAAGGCCGTCTGAGAGAGAGCCCGGTGCGGTTTGACTCGAGGGAGAAGAAAGAGATGACCGGGCGGCTCGGCCAGGAAAAAAAAAGGGAGGGCCAGGGCAGCTTGGGCCAGGGCAGGCCAAAAGGAGGGGAAAAAAGATGGGCCAGGCAAGGAGATTGGGACAAATGGGAAAGGGCCGGGTGGGCCGAGGGGAGATGGGCTTGGCCTAGAGGGAAATGGGCTGAGCCCGAAAGAAGAAGGAGGCCCAACTTGAGATGGCCTGGGAAATCAAAGGAGAGGGGAAACTCTAACCCGGTATTTGAATTTCTAATCTTACGAACATTATATTTGAAACACACACCAGAGAGAAAAGAAAGGAGGTTTTCGAGGCTTGGAGTCAAGGACGGTCAACGGTGAAGATGATCAGGACTAGGTTAAAAGAGCTGAGATCCAGAACAATCAAGGATGTTGAGTGAAGTCATTGGACTCAAGCATAACGCAAGATGAACAACGATGACCGAACGAAAAGTTCGGTGCGATGGGTTGAATCAAGTGGTGCGGGGTTGGTGCAAGTACCATGGTGGTTCCAATGAGAGCCGAACAAGAGAGACTTGCTGACATGAAGAGGGTCATTGATCAACCTACACGTGGCGAAGTATGGGATTGCTTCACGATGATTGGACTTGGTCTTCGGAGACGAATCGAGAAGGGGTATTTTTGTATCTTCATCAAAATACTGGGTTGGTGAGCTTTGGAGAAACCGCGGTAGAAGACGGCACAAAGAGATGCGGTTTAGGCATAGTAAAGATGAAGATCACAAAGAGACGGATTCGGCAAGCCTAGTTCGTCATCTGCTTTGAGAAGCATGCACGAGTGTAGACCTATTTATGTGTGGGTTTAACAGGTCCCCAATAAGGTTTTATCTCTTGACTAACCTCCACTATAAAAGGAAGGGGTGTAGGATTGGCACCCATTGAACCTTCCCAAGTAGAAACCCTAATTTGTAATTTGAGGAAAGTGGAGTAGAGGTTGCTAGGGTTTGGGAGAGATGGATTGATCGAATCCTCAAGTATTGAGATTTTGTCCTCCATGGTGGAGTAACTGTAAATAAACAATCTTTTGAATCAATCCAAGCAAGATTTGTCCAATATGAGTTATCTCTTGTTCTTGCTCTCTTTGATGCCTTTGGGATTTTGTGTGTTCCTTTGGTTTTATTGGGCCTTTTTGCGATGGTCTAGTTTGCTAGGACGTGTAGGAATCCATCAAGGGCCATCTTCACCATCATCCACCTATGAGCAAGTTTTTAAATCAAAGTTTTAATTTCCACAGTTCTTGTGTCTACTTGATCTCATCCAAGAAATTTGTGAAACCTTGGCTTCAATCGTCCCGATTGTCGATTGAAATATGTTCCTAACCTTGTTGATGAGCTATGATTGCAATTTCAGGGGATTTGGATCACGGAGTAGAAAGTTAGGTCAATATGTGATCTTCATAGGCTGCTGCCCAGGTGTCAGTGGTCAGACCGGCCATTTAGGTGGTCACACCGACCGTGGCTCGGTCAGACTGGGCAAGTCAGGCGGTTAGACCAGCCTCTGTGCCGTGTGGAGGTATTTTGCTAAGGGGATTATCGGGTTCACTGCAAGACTTCCACTATGCTTATGTTTCTGATCTTCATAGCTTCCATAGCTACCGAGATAAAGAAGTTATACACCGTCGAGTTTTTAAAAGAGCAGTGCTCCTATCCACCCCCTTTAGTCATCGTTTCAGTCCAACAAGAACACAAAAAATTTAACGAAACGCGTGTTAACTTTTCGAAATTTCTGAAGGATTCCCGTGTTCGAAACGAGGCTTAAACTAGCTGTGAGTGCAGCAGCACACTTCAGGAACTGCACAAGATAACAATGCGACACGATGACTGACAAGCATATTACTAGCATCAACACGCAGCTTAAACTTGTGGATACTATCCAATTAATTCGTTAGCTTTTTGTGTAAGGAACAAATAATCAAATATGCAAATGTATGCTGCAAACTAGATCCACGGCATGCATGCAATACGTGCATATGCAGCAAATCGACTTGTTATCTGAAGTTAAGTTAGCTGTCCAGCTGAAGTTGGCATCAAACCTTTTGCATGCAAGAAAAACGGCTTGTTAGATGGCTTCTTTCATCTCTCAATCTGATGGCTACAATGCAAATTTCTTTTCTGGTACTCCTTACTCGATCCAATGAAAGAGATGAAAAAATTTTGGAGTCCGATCCAATCAGTAATAATTCCAGTGATGATTGTAAGAAGGTTACCCAGAAAGAAACTTTAATTTCTAGTCAGTGTCGTAAGTGTTATGTCTTAAGAAACAACAAACATTTCCTGGTAATTGTTAATCAGTAATAACTCTTGTACGATATTGTCATGTCACACTCGATTCATAAACATATATCTCTTTACTGGAGAATTAACTAAGAAGTGTCGAAAACTTGCAGCTCTACCAAATCATTGCGATAGTTACAATTTCAAGAGTAAAAACTAGTTTATTAAACCATCTGGATTTTAGCTGGATCTTTGGAAATTTTCTGAAGCTTCACTTGCTAATTAAACAGATGAAAAGTGGGATGCAAGATTGGCACATAAGAACAACTGGAACCTTGACTCGTACGCCCAGTTGCACTCATCAAGTCAATTTTCCAACCAAATGGCACTTTCGACTTCTGAACATTCAATGGTCATATGGACTACTACGCTTTCGTACATTTCCCGGCTTCACCATTTCTTTACCTCATCATCAAAGGACGATTAGCAACAGTTGCATTCTTACCAACTTCGCAAGCGACACTCTTTATTAACTTGTTCTACGTAACACTAAATACCACTGAATAGACAAGGCCGGTTGATCTCTAGGTGATCTTCTCGCCTACTTGCCAGTATCTTTTGCACATCAAGCCATAAAGATATAATCAATTAATCATGCCAAAACGATACATTGACCTGTGTCTTAATCTAGGCTCTAGTCTAGTGCTTGTCTGAATTCTGAAACATCAACGTCAGAAAAAACAAGCACCAAGCCAGGCTGCATGCCCTGCTAAAGCCCCCAAGAAATTTCACCATCCGACAGTGCGTTTGCCCGGATCCTGTCCTCCGATTTGCGCAAACACACGTCAAAACGTGAGGAGTTAGCGTGAGAACTGGCCAAGAAATTTAGTAGCGAGGGGAGAGAGAGGGCGCACTCGATCGACTTGAAGCAGACAGCAAGAATGCAGCAGCAGCAGTAGCTGGTGGCCTATGAGCAATAGCTTGTGAACAGCATGTGCGATTGGACCAACGGGACACCGGCGAAAAGAGCAGAATCATTAACAAATCCGAGGAGGCTTGTAGGGAGAGCAACTGCAACCAAGATGGAGTAGTAGTACCAATACTAGTGGTGGCCATGGACAAGTACTTACGTGCCTTTCTCTCGTGCAAAATGACCCTTGGGCCTATCATTAGGGGCAGGAATTGGAGAAGGGATGATCAGTAGCTTGTCAAAAGGAATTGGTCATCTGCAACTTGACATCTTTTGGAGGCCATGGATTGGCCTGTGTCACTGTCGGATTTGGTGAGCTCAAGACAAGGCCCCGGTGAAAGCTTGTGCATAGATAAGGTAGGTTGGTTGGGTGATCCTAATCGCAGCTCTGTTTTATGGCCTCGCTGATGGGAGCTCTGCCTAAAGTAAAGAATTCCAGATGGCCACCAACTAAAGCATACATAATGTTATAATGAGCAGGATACCAACGGATGCTGGTCCTAAGCCCTAGCACAGGCTGCTTTGCTATGCGCTGAACCATCAAAGCCCCGGGGCGGGGGCCGCGAAATAATAACAACATGTACGACGATGAATGACTGTCATGACATGATATCACTCTGGAGAACAGGGGAGGGAGGGGTTGCTGTCCTGGAGTGCCAATGCTCAAGTTCTTTTTTAGATAAGGTGACCAAACTGACAAGGCCGCGTCATGATCTTCCAAAGGATGCAAGCGCCAGTGATTGGTAGATTGCGTTGAGTGGATCTTAAATGCAGTACTGATGTAATGCATACTCAGGATGATGAAACCATGGTCAAGTGTCAACGAAGATGCCTTGTATAGCAAACAAGGATTGCCAAGTATGGCAACAGACAGTAAGCACGGACTTACAGGCTTCAATCATAAAAGAATTTCTACACAACATAAGAAGGAAAAATAAAAGGATGGATTTGAAAAATACCAAAAATACTAAAACTCATTGGCTAGAAGTCCACGAGGTTTCAAAATCCTATCACAACATAATACAAGCCAAAACGCGCAGTATACTCAATTTTCTCCATTGAACTTGGTTTTGCTACATGCAATTCGAGCCTTCTGATTACTACAATCAACTTCGACACCAAGCCAAGCACTTGGGACTCTTAACACATCCTAATCAAATCATTCAATAAAATGTTCAGTAATTCATTTTGTTGGAGAATAGTTAGGTGAGGTGATTACGATTGGCTTCACTAAGAACTAGCAGGGTGTCCTGCACATTTGCGCTACTAGATTTGTTTTAAAGTTTTAATGTCAAATTATATAATTTAGATGCTTGAGAATATATTTACGTATCTCGTAGCTATTTAGATTTTTAAAATGTCGTAAACATTAGAAATGACAATAGAAACTTGAAGAAAAACACAACTTAAGGAACATAACTGATGTATGAGTTTTGATGGAAGAAAATCTCTAGCATAATAAATTAACCACTCTCCATCATGTATACGTCGTGTAGTTGCATGTCCTTATTTTCTCTCCACTGGTTACTCTTTTTCAAAATATTTGTATGCACACGTACATCTGTTAATCTCAAGCAATACGTTGATTATATATACAACAAATTATCTTATTAGTTTACATGGTATTAGAGTACCTTGCCCACGTATACACCGATGCACCATGAGTGACCTATCTTGAACCTATCGAACCGTGTGTCTTCTATCTCTTCTCCCGCCACAGTTTTTCTGCTTCAATCTCCAACAGCAAGTCCAATTCTTGATCGATATCTCTTAGCTACTACCCCTTCCGATGCAATACTATACCACATAGTTATCTTCTACTTCTCTCCAATTATTGTTTAATACTAACCGTTGTGATATCAACACGCATACGTGCAAATGTCGCTGATCCTTGCCGGGGACACCCTCCGCACTTTCTCTGGTGGCCCTGAGCTTATTCCTTACTATTGCGCCATCTCTACTCTGAGCTCTTTGCTCCTTTGTTTATGTACGCTCGTGTTTATATCCGTATTGATGCATGCATGTATATACACATGACGATATTATACTTGCTTGATGTCTTCTTCTACCATGTTGGTCGCTCCTCTTCGACGTTGTCTAACTCAATGATGTGGCTTCCTTACTAACTACTATGACCTCCAATCTTCACTGATGCCGGTTCTGAATTTTAGTTATTTAAATATTTTACTTTGGAATTCATATGGAAATCAAATTGCAAATTTTCTTTTTATTTATATCCCAAATTTCAATTATTTTTTTGTTGGAATTCGTATACTAATTCAATTGCTAATTTTTTATAAAAATTATTCGAATTACAATTATTAGGGTTTTTATTTTGGAATCCATATTGAAATCAAATTTCTTATTTTATTTTTAATTCCAAAATCTGGGTATTTTGTTGGAATTTGTATACTAATAAAAAATATTTTGAATTATATATTTTTAGGAATTTTACTTAGGAATTAGTATCAAAATCAATTTGCTATTTTTATTTTATTTTTATTTGAATTCGAGTTATTTTTGTTGGAATTAGTGTACTAATCTAATTACTAATTTTTAATTTTTATTCCAAATTTTGTTTACCTAGTGATTTTACTTAGGAATTCATATCAAAATTAAGTTGCTAATTTTATTTTATTTTTTATTTTAAATTTCAGTTATTTTTACGTTGTACTTGAGATGGACTCTTATTTCTATATTGTATTTGACATAGACTCTTTCCTTTAATCTAGATCGTTATAATCTGAACCCACCATAATCAACGGTATGGATGTTTATCTTTTTTTCACCGATTAACGTGAGAATGTTTAGCCCTTGAGAGCGAACGTGATGGCTTTTTTTTCTATCGCTTTAATAATATAATAGATAGATAGATTTGGAAGAAAAGGACGAAATAATGCATCCAATTGGCATGAAATATTCACGAAGTGTATACTTCTATGCCGCGCCAAATAAAACAAGTGGAATACAAATAAGTACGTACGTAGCATGATTAGACATTACTTGCTCCATGGGGTCAAAAGCACATATGATTAGATTAGACATTACTTGTAATGTAGGGTTCAAGGTTGATTTGGGGCCAGATCCATCCTACAATCGAAAGCAACTTTAGGAACCACCAGTAAGTTCGCCCTGCAAGTGCAAATTGCATCTCGCATTCTGCCAACTTGCTGTGAGACCTGCTCAGATGCCAGAAAATGGTACGAAGCTTAAAAGTGCTATATATATACAATTTTGTACAGAGTTAAAAACTCATGTTCTTTTTTGGATTTTTAATAATATTAATTTTAAAAATAATTACAAAAATAAATAGTTAGTTTTTTTTTACAAAAATATGCCACCGTCACTATTTCACATGACGATAGGCTTCTATCGCCATTTGAAATTTGAAATGGTGACAGGATGCCATTTACTGCCAGTCGTCGTTCCACCTGCCTATCGTCATTTGGATTGACGATTTGCTTTGAAGAATATGCAAATTGCCAGTTCAACTAGTGACAGAGGCTGACTATATAAACCCCAAAAATCGGATGAAAAGTCATTTTAATTCCGGAAAAAAAAGATAAGAGAGAGGAGGAGGAGAGGGGAGAAGTGACGTAACGAAACCCTATCGGTTCGTGGTGGAGGACAGAGAGAGAGAGAGGGGAAGCAGAACTGGTTGCCCATTTTGCAGGTAAATGTTCTTGTAACTTTATACATAAATTCGAAACCTGGTAGGTTAACAAATAAAAATAGCGAAATAGAATTCATTAGATTAGATAATTTTAGTTGTATTGTAGTTTGATGTAGTACATTATTTTAGCAGTGTATAGTTTAGTTCATCGTATAAATATTATTTATGGTGCAGTACTCGAATGATTTAGAATAAATCCGCAAAAATACTAAGAAAACTTTGTAGGTTTTCATTTATACACGGTAAATATTCTGTTAATACCGAAAATTCTTTTTAAACTAGGAAAATTGCAAGACACTTCTAAAAGTTGTAAAAAAAAAAATCCAAAGTTGCTACATAGGGTATGTAGAGCTGAACTAAAATATTGTTAACTTAATTTTTGTTTCTATTTGTACACGGTAAATATTTTGTAAATGCTGGAGACATTTTTCAAATAAGGAAAGTAGCACGATACGTATAAAAAAAACTATAAAAATTGCAGAGTGGCTAAATAATGTATGTAGAGCTTAATCAAAATAATCTCAACTTAATTTTGGCTTCCATCTATGCACGGTAAATATTTTGTTAATGCCGAAAATGCTTTCCAAACTAGAAAAATAGCAAGGCACCTCTGAAAATTGTAAAAAAAAATTCCAAAGTTGCTACACAGGGTATGTAGAGCTGAACTAAAATATTGTGAACTTTTTTGTTATTTTCATTTGTACACGGTAAATATTTTATAAATGCTGAAGACACTTTTCAAGAAAGGAAGGTAGCACGATAGCCATAGAAAAATTTATAAAAATTGCAGAGCAACTAAAAAGGGTGTGTAGAGCTTAATCAAAGTAATCCCAACTTAATTTTAGTTTCTATTTGTGCAAGGTAAATATAATGTTAATGGCAAAAATACTTTTCAAACTAGGAAAATAGCAAGACACCTCTAAAAATTGTTAAAAAAAAAAATCCAAAGTTGCTACACAGGGTATGTAGAGCTGAACTAAAATATTGTCAACTTAATTTTTGTTTCCATTTGTACACGTAAATATCTTGTAAATGTTGTAGACACTTTTCAAGAAGGAAAGTAGCACAATACCTATAAAAAATCTATAAAAATTGCAGAGTAGCTAAATAGGGTATGTAAAGCTTACCCAAAATAATCCCAACTTAATTTTGGTTTCCATTTGTGCACGGTAAATATTCTGCAAATGTCGAAAATACTTTTCAAACTAGAAAAATAGCAATACGCATCTAAAAATTGTTAAAAAAAATCCAGAGTTGCTACACATGGTATGTAGATCTGAACTAAAATATTGTCAACTTATTTTTTTTCCATTTGTACACGATACATATTTTGTAAATACTGGAGACACTTTTCAAACAAAGAAAGTAGCACGTTACCTATAAAAAAATCTATAAAAATTACAGAGTGGCTAAATAGGGTATGTAGAGCTTAATCAAAATAATCCTAACTTAATTTTGGTTTCCATTTGTGCACGGTAAATATTCTGTAAATAAGGAAAATATCAATGTACCTATAAATATTCTATGAAAATTCCAGAATAGCTAAATAGGGTATGTAGACCATAATTAAAATATTGTCAACTTAATTTTGGTTTCCATTTGTACACGGTAAATATTTTGTTAATGCTGAAAATACATTTCAAACTAGGAAAACATGAAGACACCTCAAAAATTCTATAAAAAATCTAGAGTAGCTAAATAGGGTATATAGACGTTAATTAAAATATTGGGAACTTAATTTTACTTTCCATCTGTACACGGCAAGATACCTCTAAAAATTTGTACGTCGATACAGTTGTGTGCAGATCAGTTTCGTTTGTGTTGCTAATTGTGCAATAATTGAATTAATTATATATGTCACTTCTTATTACTTTTTGTATATGTTTCGTAGTATTTGCAATGTATGCACTGAATTTTCAGGTATGGCGGATCCAGGAGACGCTGCGCAGTGGTCGTACGAGTTGCTTGACCCGACCGTTGACGCAAGTCACCGTAGCCGCCTCAGTACCATCCTCTGCCAACCGCCTCAGTACCATCCTCCCCCTGGAGGGCGAGGTGACGATCGAGCTTGGCGTGTTGCAGCTACGCACGCCCATGAGGGCATGGAGAGTGGACCCACGTTGGGTTCCGAGGTACGTGTAGTTGTGACCATTGTGTACTAAATTGCAGTCTGACTACTTTGGGTAGACTCACATATGTTCTTAATCTTTTCAACACGGGTTGAGAGCAGCAGGTCTCCTTCCACTAGCCAGGATGGTGGAGACGACGTGGGAGGATTCGGCCAGACTGCTGGCGTGGTCGACGTCAAGCGGTTTCAGATGGCCGGTGCCTCCCGACAAAGATCGATTGACTAGTGCAGGCCGGAGATGCACACGTTCTACCTTCCATGTGGGTGATGTTCCCAAGGTCCCTACGTCAACAGTGTCAACAAGCACATGATCCTTTACACACGCGAGCTGTCGAACTTGGAGATGGAGGCGATCCAATCGTACGCCTGGGGCCCGACGGTGTTGTGCGCGACATACCGCACCCTATGTGACGCGTCCCAACGGGTTCGGGACAACTCTATCGTCTCTGGATGCCCACTTCTTCTTCAGTTGTGGTCCTTCAAGCGTTTCTAGATCAGATGACCACAACTGGACCTAAGAGCCTACAGCGCCGCCATGTACACCGCCGCCGACGACATGGACCCGTTGTAATGTCTCGTTTGTCCTGAGTTTTTGAAAAATTTCAAAATAAAAAGAACCATTCGGTTTTGCTGAAGTTTCAAAGCTTAACCTGAGATTTTCAGAAATTGAGGTGTTTAAAATGACTAAGCTAAACTTCTACTAATCTAAAGTTGGTTCCCTTTGTGTTTGCTTGGCCTCTAGTGTTGCTCTCCTTCTTCTTGTCTGTTCGGACCTTCCCTTTTTCCTTTGGAATTCCTCTATGTCCAGACCTTTCTTTTGTTGGACATTTGCCTATGTCCAGACCTCCTTTGCTCTCTAGACCTTCCTTCGTGACTTGTGTTTGGGTTTCTTTTAGTCCAGACCTCCTCTTTGTTGGTTTGAATCTCTCTGTGGTTTAGACCTCCTTTTGTTCCAAACCTCATTCTCTATTTAGACCTCTTTGTGGTCTAGACCTCCGTTTCTGATTGAACCTTCTTTTGGTTTTGACCTCCTCTTTAAATCACGACCACCTCGTAGCATCCTAGCTCGGGTTTGTGCTTCAAACGTCTTTGATTTCTGAAATTCAATTTGAGTTGAATTTCTCCTTTCTGGAACTCTCCTGTTTAATTTTTTGTCCTCCCTTGTGTTCATTTGAACCTTCCTGTGTTCCTTTGGACCTCCCCGTGTCCGTTAGGACCTCCTTGGCCCTTCATCTTGGCCGTCAGGACCTCCCTCGGGTTCATCCTGGTCGCCAAGACCTCCTTTGAGTTAATCCTAACCGTTAAGACCTCCTTTGCTCTTCATCTTGATAGTCAAGACCTCCCCTGATCTCATCTTGGCCATCAAGACCTCCTTTGGACCACCCTCTGTGGATCTCCACCGTTGGATCCCTCTCCCTTTGAAACCCCTCCGCCTGGACCTCCCTTCGTTTAGATCTGATGGTCCAGACCTCCCTTCGTTTAGATCTGATGGTCCAGACCTCTCTTCGTTTGGATCTGAGGGCCTAGACCTCCCCATGGCTTAGACCTCCTTCCAGTCTAAGACCTCCCCGCGCGGCTTAGCTCCGCGCCTTCGTTTGGAACCATCCAATCTGCATTGGACGGCCTGATCTTGTGGCACGTTCGGCTAGTCCGAACATCCCATCCTTTTTGGGCCACCTGATCTGAACCAGACGGCTCTGTTTCACTGTGCCTTTCCCTTTGCCCCTTTTGACCTCCTTCTCTTCAGGACCCCGCGGTCTATTTGTAAAGACCACCTTTGCGAGATTTCCTCAGGGCCTCTTTGTCTTCCCGACTTCTGGTCTTTTTGCAAAGACCACCCCTTGGTCTTTTCGTAAAGACCACCCTTGGTGGTCAGGACCTCCCTGTCTACAGGACCTCTTTATCCTTTGGATCTCCTTGTCCCTTGGACCTCTTAGCCTTTCAGACTTCCTCAAAGATCTCCCTTGATCTCGTAGGACATCCCTGTCCAGCGGACCTCCGCTGTGGTTTTTTACAAAGATCACCCTCTGTGGTCTCTTTGCGAAGACCACCCCTTGTGGTCTTTTTGCAAAGATCACCCCTGCGGGTCACGACCTCCTCTTGGGCCGTGACCACTCCTTTTTGACTAGACTGTTTTCCAAGTTGACTGGTTCCACTTAACAGTCTCGCTTACCCTCATCCTTATCCGCCACCTAAGCCTTTGTGCATTTAATGCCCTTTGAGCCATATAAAATGCAGTCACTTACGTGGCCCTTTGCTTTCTCTCCTTGTCTCCTCACCTCACAGCATATCTTGTCCTTTTTGCCCTCTCCTTTCACCAACTGGCCTTACTTTGTCCTGTTCTCTCTAGCCAGCTGGCCATACCTTATCTTGTCCTTCAAACTACCTTTGACCCATGTGTCTCTGAGTCTCAGTGACACTTTCCTCCTTTTTCTTCACCGGCTATTAATAGCCTAAGTAGCCCTTCTTCCTCACTGTTGGCCACATACACTTCCCTCGCTCTTGCCCAGTTTTCGCCTTGCTTGGAGTTTCACCTAGAAGGCAATTGGAAATCACACCATCACCTCCTCGTCGCCAAGAAGACCACTAGAGGTTGCACCGCCACCTCGCCACCGAAAGAGCTTGCCGGAGCGCCAGCGCCGCCTTCAATCGTTGCCACTATCTCTCGACTTCCTCCTCTTTTACCTCCCTCTTGGCCTTGGTAAGTTCCCTCGTGCCTTGTTCTTTCTTCAATTCCTACGACCCCTCTGTGTAGTCGTATCTTTCCCAGGACCTCCTCCTGAGGATCTCCTCAGGACCTCCCTGGTCTTTTTGCAAAGACGACCCTCTCGGTCTCTTTGCAAAGACGACCCTCTTAGGTCCTTCTCTGGACCTTTCCCTTTCAAAGACCTCCTCAGGACGTCCTTTGGGCCTCTCAGGACCTCCCTTTTGCAAAGACCACCTTCTTGGTCTTTGCTGCCCCTCTGATCTTTTGCAAAGACCATCCGCTTTGATCTTTTGCAAAGACCACCTTCTCGGTCTCTGTTGGTCTCTTTGCAAATGACCACCCACTTTGGTCTTTTGCAAAGACCACCCTTTCCCGTGGACCTCCCCTTACCCGTAGGACCTCCTCCTGATAGCCCTTTTCTAGTTCCTCTAGTTCTGTTCTTTGCTATTTGTTTCTGTTCGGTTTGTTTGGAGTTCATTTGGAACTTATTTGATCTTTATTTGCTTTTCTTTCTTTGCGAACGTGTAGATTCCGGTTTCGCTGAGGAGTTCGTGGATCCAGCTACCTCAACCGAAGCTCATCAATTTGCCACCAAAGGCAAGTCGTGGACCTTTGATCATCTTGAACCCATTTTTACAAAAGTATTTTGATTTGATATAAACTGCATTGCTAGTTGTGTAAAAACGGTTTTGGGCCTAGTTAATTACCTACTTGTCTTTATGCCTCCTTGATTACTTTGCAATCAACATGTTGACATGTTCCCTTTTTAAAGCCGTAGCCTGGGTATTCTTAGTGGGATATTCTTGTTACCAACATGGGTATCGTGTTTGCTTAGCCATGCTTTAGTAGACGCCGTTCTCACCATGAATCATCAATATTAGTTTACCCCCAGCGCACTGGTTTGTGGCTTGTGTAGTAGCAGCCAGTGTTGCTGATTAAAATGAAGTGTGGCCTTGTGTGAGGCTACGACATTTGTTGTCACCTTAACTAAAATTTGTGTACTAGAACTGGGTGGTCCTCTAGCCGGGTTGAACCCAACAATGATAATCTTGACAATGAGCTATGGAATCGTGGCAACGCCACTGCTGTTAAAAAATGTGTGCCCGGACTGGGTGGTCATTGGGCTGGTTTGAACACAAAACTGTTTTATGCTCGGGCGAGAAGGCATGAAGTGAGTAGTGGGTGCTCCGGGGCTGGTCCCTAGTGGAGTCGCATTGGGTTGTGGTAAGTCTCGCCTGGGCAGCAACTAAGGACTTAACTTTGTGAGCCATTGACCTGGGCTATACCGTGCAACCACATGTCCAGAATGGGGTGGACCTGGCCAAATAATTAGCAATGAGATGGTTCGGTTCTGTTTTTGTAGGATGCGTGCTGATTCGCTAGCGAAAGAGGGGGCCACAGGCTGCTATACGCACCCTAGGATAGCGAAACCTTAGCGGGCAGCTCCGAGCCAGATCAAAGCTTTATAAAGGTCTTGTGATAATCTCTTAGTCGCACACCTCGGAAGTGTGTAGGTGGACAGTATAAGAAGATTATCTCTTGTGGGTAAAGCTGCACACCTTTGCAGAGTGTAAATCTATTCGAATAACCGTGTCCTCGGTTATGGACATGCCCGGAGATTTCGAACGAGGGGTAGATCTTTTCTAAAAAGAAGTCTTGGGAGCCCTAGTGTGGTCCAGGATGCTCCAGGGTTGGTGCTTTGGAGGGGTCTTGGAGCTCTAGGGTGGTCGTGGGAGAGGTCCTGGTCGTGAGTGCGACCAGGCCTTCCACGAGTGGTTGTGGGGACTCTAGAGTTGGTGCTCCAGAGAGGTCTTGGAAGTGAGTTGGTGCTCACCTCTGCAGAGTGTAAATCTATTCGAATAACCGTGTCCTCGGTTATGGACATGCCCGGAGATTTCGAACGAGGGGTAGATCTTTTCTAAAAAGAAGTCTTGGGAGCCCTAGTGTGGTCCAGGATGCTCCAGGGTTGGTGCTCTGGAGAGGTCTTGGAGCTCTAGGGTGGTCGTGGGAGAGGTCCTGGTCGTAGGTGCGACCAGGCCTTCTACGAGTGGTTGTGGGGACTCTAGAGAGGTCATGGAAGTGAGTTGGTGCTCACGTCCTCCCTTGAAAACAAAAGTTAATTATGTATTACTCTTTCAACTTGAGCTTTGCATCTAATTATGTTATTTACTGTTAATGCTGCTTTCTGCAAACTAACCTTACAGCTTTCATTGGCAAGCATTGCATAAATATTATTTGCATACTTGTTTTCCCACGGCTTGCTGAGTACATTCAAAGTACTCATGGCTTGTGCCCTCTGTTTTAATCAGCAGAAGAGGGTGGTCTAGGGAGTGTTGTGCTCTGCGAAGGAGAGCTCTTTGAAGACCATGCGCACTAGGAGACGTCCTCCACTCGATAGCCTGTGGGCTTGTCGGTTGGCTCTCGTTGTGATTTATTTCCACTGCAGGTTTTCCTTTTGTTGTTAGCCTTGCGTGGCACCTCTGTAAACAAGCTTGACCATAAGATCTTTTGTTAATAATATTAATTTGTCTGCTTCATCTTTGAGTTTGTTGTATGGTTGTGATGTCACCAATGTAAGCCTGTGCGAGCTAGCTTACTGATCTAGGGACTAGCTCAATGCACAAGGACTAGGACCTTCGGGTGGTCTTGGAGGACTTCCGGGTAGACCTTCAAGTCCTCCTGGGAGGTCCTGAAAACCTCCAGGTGGTCCAGGGAGACCTCCCCGAGAGGTCTTGGAGGACCTCCCGGACCTCCAGGTGGTCCTATTGGACCTCCTGGGTGGTCCTGGGAGATCTCTCCAGGAGCTCCTGAGGCAGGTCCTTACACCCGTCAACCATGGGTACGGTATGGTGTCGCCGACAGGTAAGTTTTTTGAACATTTATTCTTTTTGGTAATGTAATTTTATTTCTTGTGCTAAGTTTTCGTTGTTTTATTCCATATGTCACCTTCACTCCGATCACTACGCACGCGTCCTACTCAGACTACGTTGCGATGTTCGATCAGTTGACAGATAACCACGTCATCTAGACATTGTACAGTCCCGACAAGGTGTACGCGTGCGCACCACGAGGCATGTCGAGCCTATGCACGCGAGACCACACGTACTGGTATACGCGGAGGAGCTTGGTGTACGATATCTTCGTGGAGGAGTACTAGGTGCACTGGGTGATGCGCCATTTCGGTCTGCGATAGGAGGTCCCAGTCCCATGGGGGCAGTGGCTGCCGCCGAACGTCCATGGGTAACTTCACGTTTTATTTCTATCGTAGCATTTGCCTTACGTACCTACGAAATAATTTGCCTTGCGTACCTACGAAATAATCGTTTTGTCTTCCACATGTACACTAGGAAAGGAGTACCTGCTACGACTTCCTGGGCTAACGGGATGCTCCCTTGGGTTGAGGGTAGGCTCCACACCTTGGAGGACGTCATCCGAGAGGATGCTCCCTATGACCCTGGGATGTACGACGGGTACATCGAGTGGTACTCCAGTCGGACGAGGGTTCGCCGCGTTAGGGTCGTGGATGACCCAGGCCACGACGAGCGACACATACCCGACCCAGCCGGACTCCGCATAACATCGTGTGGTATGTATTGAACGGTCCATACTTCTTATTTGCTTCGCAAGTTTTCGGTTTCTAACTTGGTAATTATGTGTACAGGTCGATCTGCAATGGGCGATGCACGAGTTGACGACCTCCGTGTGTCGTATGACACTCGGGGAGCGCTTCAGCATGACGACGCGGAGATCAGAGCGAACATGGACCAGTTCATGGAGAAGACGAGGCGAGGCATCCAGCTTGCGTCTTGCTGTAGGCCGAGGGAGCTGGTGGACCCACATATGCGTGGACGGGGGGGGGGTGAGCCACGATGCGTCATGCTCTACGACTCCTCACCTGGACGTGGTGGGCGGGTCCTCGTGACACTATGCTGGGAGTACCCTGACACAGCTCGCATGTCAGCACGAAACACTCGCGTCTGGTTATTTATTTCGAACTCCACTAGTTACTAATGGCAATTTTCTCTAACAGGTCCTTAGTTCCACTTGTACATGGGGCAGGATTACGCGGAGCGGTCCGCTACCTTTGTGCGACGTGATATGTCTTATTTGCATGCATAACATATTATTTCATCATTTTCGCCATGTTTACATGCATAACGTACTGTTTCACAGTTCGTACACCTCTTTGGGACAAGGAGGTGGTGTCGCACGAGGAGACACGCTATGGAGACTTCGAGTTCAAGCAGGTGTGGACACTACGCCACCAGGGCGGTGGGCCTTTGCACGACGAGAGCAGTCAGGTCTCCGTTGGGGCTTCACAGATGCACGTTGCTCCCGGACCGAGCCAGCCAACAGAGCACCCTCTCGCGACACTCTCGCAGGCTACTCGCGTTGGTAGGGTACCTCGGCTGCCTAAGCCTTTGACGTACTCGTAACAGCTCCCGCAGCCGGCCCGGACGAGGCCAGGGGCCACACGTGGGTACGCCCCAAGAGGGCCCGCGAGTAGACATTTGTTCTTGTAAATATCAGTCGTGTCATGTAAATATTAATTTCAGTACATTATACTGGTCTCGTGTTTCAATACTATTTGTTCTTGTGTGTACAGGTAACCATGTGAGGGAGTCAGCATCGCTACACCCCACACCACCCTGCTTCTAGCCTTTACACCCCACTTTTGCAAAGCGAGATGACTGCACCCTGTGACGCTACCGTTTCAGACCGAAAAGACCGCACTCTGACACGCCACCTTTTCAAACCTTAAAGACCGCACCTGGTCACGTCACACACTGTCACTTTTGCAGACCAAGATGACAACACACTACAACGCTACCTTTTCAGACCGAAAAGACCACACTCCGCCACGCCACCTTTTCAGACCGAAAAGACTGACCCTGTCACGCCACACGCTTCCACTTTTGCAGACCGAGATGACAACACACTGTGGCGCTACATTTTTAGACCGAAAAGACCACACTCTGTCACGCCACCTTTTCAGACCGAAAAGAATGCACCGCAACACGCCACACAGTGCCACTTTTGCAGACCATGATGACAATACACTGCAAAGCTACCTTTTCAAACTGAAAAGACCACACTCCGCTACGCCACTTTTTCGGACCGAAAAGACCCCTTATAAAAGGAGGAAGAAAACTGGAGGAGAAGAGAGCCGGAGGAGAACACTACACCACCATACCCAACACTTCACTAAAGCTTGGTTCACACAACAAAAAGGAAGGAGATGTCGGACTCGTCGACGAACTTTTACGTGAAGATGTTGCGGAAACACAAATGGCTTACCGAGAGTGCTAAACCCTACCTAGATTGTTCTATGAAGGATGCGTCGGTACCACAGGATTTCCCACGCCCGCAATGTGTGTGCGAAGAACCGGCTAAGATCATCCAGTCCACACACCCAACAACCCCCACCCGGGCGTACTACACGTGCCGGAACATCCTCGTAAGCGAATCTTGCACGCACATACATTTTTCACATCTTACGTTCCAATCCACATATCTCTAACTACATCTGCGCATAATAGCAGCTGAAGATGCGATGCAATTTCTTCCAATGGATTGACGGCCCAGACATGTACGATTAGGGCGTTCATCGAGCAAAAGTACAGGTTCAACTATGTGATGCGAGCCAAGACCTTCAAACGTTGGAAACCTTACGTACCCAACCCTATTGAAAATGCACCAGAGGAGCCCAGGAAACCAAGGTGGTGGTGGAGGATCCCCGAATAGGTAGCTGAGTACGACCGGCCCGAGCACGCAGCGGACAAGAGAAAAGCTCCTGCTAGTGAGACCAGCGGCCATCCTAGTGCTCCCCGTCGTCCGGGCGTAGTCCAGATCGAAGAGGTAAGTTATGTTCAATTTTCATCCAAATTATTAATTTAGCCTTACATTGTGCTATCCTTACATCATTCAATCGTCCAGTCCATCTCGCAGAACATGGCTGACTTTGAGATTGGCTGCCGTCGCGGGCAGTCCAAAGACAAGGGGAAGGGACCGATAGGTCATCAGGACTAGTCAATTTTGTTCTAATCAACTTTTTTTTCCTATTCCAAAAAGGTGTACATGTATCGTAGATGTATTTCAGTTTGTTGATTCGTGCATGTCGCGTTTCTAATGTACGTAACCAAACCAGTGTGCCATGTAATTCACAATTAAATGATGAAGTCTTTCAAACTTACATCTCTTTTGCCAAATATTTCGACTATTAAATATTACGGAATCTTTTCCCGAATGGATCGATTCCACGAACAATACAATCAAGACAACAGCGCATATGGCAACCATAAACATAAAATTTTTTTATTTCGCTTTGAATAGGGCTGTTTGTGCTATTACGTCACCGAACTCGCGTTCCAAATTTCACCGCCAATCGCAGATTTTCTAGTTCACATTTCGTTATCTTCTCCCATTTCGAATTCCGAACTACACAGACACTTAAAGGTATTACCAACAAACTTTATGAAATACACTAAATCTTTAGGCTCCACGCATAAATTAAAAGAAATAAATATAGGACAATTTCGTCATTTCAACTGATGACAGGACAATTTCGTCATTTCAACTGATGACAATTACCTATTTTTATTAAAAAAAATGGCTATTTACTTTTTTAATTATCTTTTAAATTAATATTTTTTTAAAAAAACAACTCCTTTTTGTCACCTAAGAGGTAAACCATATTTGTGAAGTAAATTTTTGTACAGAATTGCTGCCGGGTACAGTGGGATCAAGTTGTTGCCAAACGACTTCTGAAGATCATGTTATACAATCAGCCAATGGATAGGGTGCCCTGAATTCTAAATGTTACCTAAATTGCCTTGGACTTGTCCAAGGCTGGCTTAACTTCGGTCTCTTTCATTTTCATCCATTCACACAGTAAGGAATTTACTTCATCCGGAACTTCATCATGTGGAGCATGACCTGGTATATTTTACTTTGAGAAAACAAACCCAAACATGAACTACGGAACCCCTTGACCAGGAAACGGATGATTTTTTTTAAAATAAAGATAAAATGTGTGCACACGTGGGCACACGCACGCACACACAGGGTGAGCGAGAAAGAGTCACCTGCATTTAACTCTCTAATATGGACCTTGCTGCAATGCTCTCTAAGCATGGAAACAAACAACTCGGATTTTGTAAGCGGATCTTTCATTCCCTTGTTTCAGAAGAAGCAAGTAAGGATAAAGTTAGCCTCATATCAACGGTCACTAAATTAGGTACTAGTGTCACAGATATGTCGTATGTGGATGATATTAGGCACATACCTGAATAACTAATATTTTTCCTCCAAAAGAATCAAATAAAAAATTAAGAATTGGAAGATTGAAGTTGAATATGCTCTCAATAACCGTTGCTGCACCAGGATCATATGACTGCATTTGTTTGTTAAAGAAAAAAAAATTGAAGACTATGCTGCACAAATTGAAAACAAAGAGCATGCCAAATATATATACTGTGCGATCTGAGGATACAGCTCGTATAATCTCGAATTTTTTTATTAATTAATCCTTTTTCAAATTTTATTTTAAAGTTAACCACCGGCGCACTTTATTTCCAATTCTGACCCCTTTGGTCACACCACGTGTGGTAACGTGACAAAACAACACTGTCACGCCGGCCCGTTTTTGAGAAATCTCTTGTCACGCCACGGGTGGTGGCGCGACAGTGTTGTTTGGTCACGCCACCAACAATAGCGTGACCAAAAGTGCTATTTTGGAGACTTATCCTGTGGTGTGACAATATTGTTTTGTCACGCCACAAATTGTGGCGTGACCAAAGAGATCAGAATTGGAAATAAAGTTCGTCGGAGGTTAACTTTAAAATAAAAATTAAAAAATGGTTAATTAATAAAAAAGGTTCTATAATCTCATCCAAGAGTGCCTTGTCAACACGTTCAGTTCTCTACAAATGAAAAGGTCGGTATTGCTCAGTAACAAATAGGTACTATTTAAATATTTAAAAACACAACACATTTCAAGATACACATACGGTAGGATAGTATTCCTTAAGAATGCCTCCTGCCCTTGACCTCAAGAAGAGCAGGAGGAGGCGTGCCTGCAACCTTGAAAGCCATGAAGTCTGTCCTTCCTGTATGTATTTGCATTTAGTAGCATTAAATTTAATTTGTAAAAGTAATATAGCTCAGATACTAAAAAGTTCAATATCAATGATTATGAGTTTTTTTACAGCTTCCAGATTATAATTTCCAGGAAATATTGGACGTAAAAATTCTAGCCTTACCTATACTTCTCTTCAGAGTTATGAATGCTTTCATAATTCCAACAAACTAGAAACAAACACAAAGATTGCATCTGAAACTTTTAATCTATTTTCATAATAGAGCTTTTAACACCTAATCATAGGTGATCTTTTATATAAAAAGGCATCGATATGGATCAAACAGTATTACCAAGTTCTATTTGTAATGCAAATGTTTTAAATCTTACTGTAAGCCAACAGAAGCATGACAATGTTTGAGACACCCACAAGTAGACATTCATTATCTCAGCCAATTGATATGATAAAATATTTGCTCTCGACTTTAATAAAAAAAACATATGGTATCCAATGCCATTTTAACTGATGCAAATATCACTTCACATCTTTGACCTATCAATATCATACAGCAGGGAATCAGCAAACATAATTGAAATGGAAATAATTCTAGTGAATGCCGGTTGCCTTACTCCACTTAATGGGATGAAGGAGTAACTTGGAACGACTGAACCAGCAGAGTTTAAAAGAACCAAAGACTTTGCAAGAGAAGGCCATAAGCCAGCAGTAATAGCACATATATAACCTGAGAATGTTATACGGAAAGAGAATGACTTCATTAAGATTGTTTCGAACAAAGGAGTTAAGCCCATCATCTGAGCGATGTTGGAAGATTAATACGTCAAAATATACCTCCAATAGAGTTACCAACAAGATGAACAGGTTCCCTCACAACATCAATAATAAAGTCCCGCACTAATTCTGACCACAGAAGTTCTGTATAGTTGACATTTGGTTTCTCAGATTTCCCAAAGCCAAGAAGGGTAATTGCCCAAACTCGGTGACCCTCATCAGCAATGCTGCCTATATTATCACGAAAGTGCTGCAGGGAAGCTCCAAAGCCATGCACAAGAAGAGCTGCAGGACCTTCATGGCCAACAGAAGTATACTGCCAATAAAGCTTTAAATGAGGAAGTTCTGGTAGCCAATCTAAATAAAATTGTGTAAATTGATAAATTTAGTTGCATAAGCACAACAGGAAGCAGAAAACAAGTACGTTGAATGTGCATAATATGTTGTAGCATAAAATGAAGAATCTAATAAATTTGAAAATTAAAGAATATGAACTTATCAGAAACAGGATCTTTGCCAGCAAGTTATGAGTTGAGTTTATTGATAACACCATGCAACAAACTTACAAAAAACAACTCTGTTAAATATATAGAACACATAATTCTAATAATGATATTCAATTCATACAAAGTAGGGCTTCATCAAGGCCCTGCAATCAGATAAAGAGTTTTTCTTAGCTTTCTAAAGAAAAATTGTGGATTTGAAAGAAGAGGTACTTTCCTGATGAATGGAAACTTTAACATGACATGCTTCATTTAAAAGCCTGGTTAGTGTCAGTGATGCTAATTTGGGATATGAAAAGAGTAATTGCCTACCTACATAGGGGTCCGTATCTGGTAGGAGCTACCCTTGAAAAAGTTACAGGACAATAAGAACTCAAATCTCAACACCTAGATCAAACTTGAATGGTATATAGATCAAGATGAGTTGCCCATGTCACTAGAAGGTGGAAGGATACAGGTGCAAAGTGGAATAACTCAGGGGGTCCTTCGAAAATTTTGGTTGCTTCTAGTTGTTGATTGAGTCATCTAGAATCAGTCTAATAACTAAGATTGATAGTTGTCATTATCCTATTTTAAGACTAGTTATCATTTGATATGCTTCCCAGTTCCCACATACATAGAAAAGGTAATACAACCCAAAAATTGGTATTTAGTAATGGGCGCTGATGCATTGGAAGCAGAGTACACCATCTTATGTACAAGAGAGCGCGGAACTTGAAGATAGACCACATACCTGTATAAGATAACCCTGCCATCTCCAAATTTTTACAGGATAATTTCCCTCAGTGCATACTTGGGATTTCAAGGCCAAGAGCCGGTACCACTTCCATGTGAACAAATAGATTGTTAGGGGAAAATAAAATCATGTCTGTTGTTCTTAACAAGTGAGTTCAAAAGAGGAGGAAAAGACGTGCCACTGAAAACAGAACAGGAGAGGTATCAAATTAAAGTACCTCCATTGAACAGATAGCATCTACTGCTGCTGTCACTGTAGGTGTTGAGTATCCAAATGGTGATAAAAAGCCAGCATTGCGGTCTCTCTCATATTGAATAGTTTCATGGTAAACTCTCCTCCTGGATATGACTCCAAGCTGAAGTGCGGTACCAAACAAGGTGTAAAACGAAGCACCAGCCCTGGTTTCAGCTAAGCGCACTTTATCATGCAACCTGGACACAGAATTTAAATCAGACCTGTTATAAAAAAATCACTAGTGATTCATAAAACATCTGAGACTGCATTGCATAATTAACAGAACGAAACGACAATCCATTCCATTGGAATCTAGGCAGCATTTCCAAATACAAGCACACCAATGATGTGGATAAGTATATACAGTATACTCTGTAGTTTTGGATTTGAGTGGACAAACCATCTGACAAGAATCTGATTAAAGGAAAACAATAGGTGGTGACACATACTCTTGCCAATTATCTTTTCCTGTGCCTTCTAGGTATTTCAGGTAAGCAGCTAAAGCATCCAAAGTAATATCTGTTCCACCTCTAACTTCAAGTGAACTTTCTGATGCAAACATTGAATCCATAATTCTCCTCCCTGATGCACCAGCATTTGCGGTGATATCTTCGATGTTTCCTCCATTGCCGACACTTAATGTACCACTACTTTTAACCTTTCTCTGGTTGAGGGTATTTTGTAGAATAGATCTTGCTGACGTGTTCTTGAGAGGAACCCAGTTATCTTCTGGTGTCCTACTGCCTTTCAGGGATCCTTTTAGTTCTTTGAGTGGGTAGAGAACCTGAACAGGAAATTGTTGTAGTATCTAAATGGGCACACCAAGATGTTCAAGGATAGAATAGAATTTAAGTGCACCTGTGTCTAACTCCACATTTAGAGCAGGCAAAGTTGGGGCAGCAAGAGGTGTGGTCATTGATAATTTTTCCTTCAAAAATTGGTTGTGTGATGTCGACAATTCCCTCAAACTCTGGTGGAATGATTACTTCAGCATGCCATACATAATCAAGTTGCTTAGAGGACAACAAGAGAGGTTGACAACTTGGAAAGAGATACCACAATACCTTATAGTCATACAATGGGGCACTCCAAACCACTATCTCAGGAGGGCTTCCCCATGTGAATGATCCATTAGACAAAGATGATTCAACATTGGCCAGAACACTGCGCACACTGGATTCAACTTCCTCTTCTGTAAAAATGAGGCCTGCGTGTACCTGTTATGCTCCACCAATGCATGCAATCAGGTGATCTGGATATGTTAAGAACGTATGCGTAAACTCTTAAGCTCAATTCTCAACATAAACCTTGCATAGTGACCTCATTTACAAGTTTCAGAACAACATCTTCAGCATTTCCCAAGCCTATGAGCAGGTCAGACTCTTGAGACTTCAATACCAACTTAAGATCTTCCAAAGCAAAAAGCAGCAGTTCCATCATTGTATCTGTATAACCTGCAAATGATAAAAAGGTTGATATTAATGTGAATTGTCAATGTGTATTTGAAACTAAGCCGGCAGAACTGCCTGCTAAATTCCATTAGATGTCAATTGTCATCAATGTGATTTACTGATTTAAGAGTGTTCATTCAGAGGTATATCATTCTAGCATTGCAGAAGCAGAGGCAGGATTGCTGTATAACACCCCAGTCTCATTCTTTAAACCTTACTGATCTGACAGGCAACAAATGGATGAGTTGTGGCTGTGCTGTACAACTTGGCGGCAGCAACTTACATGTGGGGATTCGGGCGGAGCTACATTTTCCTGAGAAGCAGCAAGTGCAATGCAGTACAAAACAGAACTGGTTTCTCCATTTAATAGTTTCTATTGCAAGGCAGACAGTAATTTATGCCAGTAAATTTATAAATTAGCGGCAACTATCAGCCCACGCTAATGGCAACCCAGACCCACACCAAACAGTTTGATTTGACAACGGACACCTTGCCCAGTGTTTGGCTTCAGTTTACTATGCATTTTTACAAAACCACCAAACCAAGCAGCAAAGGCACTAGCTTTTGCACCAATGTGGCAAGAGCACAACGATCCAACCCCATCCCACGCCACGCTTGAGGGGCGGGAGACAGTACATAATTTGCACCGGCACACAAGCATCCGATCAACCACGGCCACGAACCCTAAGGCATTGTATCGAACACATCGCGTGCACCTCCCACTGCCGCGGCACTCCCAAAGCAGTGACACATAGAGCTGCGTCGTAACTCACCGGAGAGGATGCGGCGGTCGAAGACGTAGAGCGGCACGACGGGGCGGCTCCGCCCGGCGGCGGCGGCGAGGCCCGGGTGGTCGTCGACGCGGAGGTCATGCTTGAACCACACCACCGCGGTGGCGCCCCCATCGCGCGCGGCCTTCACGGGGTGCGGCATTGGAGGATACGACGAGTCTACTGCGGCGGTGGCGGCGGCGGCGGCGGGGATGAGGTGGCACAGGCGGAGCGCGAGGAGAGCCATGGGAGGAGAGCGGCAGCGGCCATAGGTGGGGCGGGGATAAGAAGGGCGGGGCTAGCGCGCGCCCATGGCGAAAGTTGTGGCGGAGGACGGCTGCTGCTCGGAGATCTGTGGCTCCCCGCAACAGAGCGCAGGAGAAACGCGCGAAGGATAAACGGCGGGTCTTAGTTTGTCGGGCCGCTGAGAAGATTCGCGGAAAACCATGTATTTTGGAGGGCATCGACGATTGAGTCGTCGATCTTACAAAATGAAAAGAGCAAAATAGCATAAAGTTTTTAGGAGAGAATATGACTGCTCTTTATTGCTATAAAGTTGTTATTATAAGGGGTGTCTTCAACAAGACGGTAAACTAATTCTAATTACACTGAGCGTGATGCTTGCTATGCTATCAAAATCTAATCATCTGTTGATCTTCCAAATTGGATTCGATCTTCCCTTCTGCCGCTTGTGTTCTTCTTTAAGTAGTTGACGAAGTGGCGGCAATTACTCCTAGAAGTGGCGCCTGTTGGAAAGTAACGTGTCCGGTCGGAGGGAGGGAGTGGTTAACAAAGTATCAACCGTTCGACGGTTGTGCGCCTGTGAGACACACAACCGTAAGGTGGTTGTTGTCAGTGTCTTTAGATTATAAAACGTCGCGTGGTATGAACCAAATATGACATGTGTTCCATTCATTACATGATATGGAATATACCCAGAGTCAGATCCGGATGCCAGTTTATTGCTTCTACGAGCAGCCATCTGGTCGGGGACTGGGTACAGGCCCTCGTCCAACTAGGGTATCCTCAAAATAACCTCAGGAATCCTTACGACTACGGAGGTTGTGAGCTTTAGGGGTTACGACCATGAAGACATATGGTCTTTTATTATGTATTAAAGTAATACATCGAGAGTTTAATCCTCGTCAGCTAGCCCCCGAACTTTAAGTGAATTGGTCGTACGAACACTATCTCCCGATGAAGTCGTACCAATCAAACCCCCATTTAATGCCGTGACACTCGAGGTGGTCTGTATTCACTTTAAAGTTGTGAAATTACCTTGGGACCTGAAGAGTTTTTCTGTCCATTGGACATAAGGTTTTGTCCGTTGGATTTTTTGAGTAACTCCCGATTGTAGTTAAAGAATTGCGGCTATAAAATCCCTTAGCACAGGGCTTAGGTTTTTATGTCTCTTGCTTTCCCTTTTCATCTCCTGAGAGAAAAATTGCCTCTGATCTCTCTTTGTCTACAACCTTCTACGACCTCCTTTCTTCGCCCATCCAAAACTCCGCCATGTTGGATCATATCACCAACTGGTCGACTTCTAATTTGAACGAGAAGAAGCTCGAGAGCTTGGAGAAGATTTGGTTGCTTCCAAACAAGAACATAATTTCTTGGAGATCAGCGGCCGAAGAGCATTCTCCGAGCAGTGAAGATAGGGAAATTCTCGTCTTCCTCGCATATATCGAATGCGGGTTCAAGCTCCCAATTCACTCTTTTTTTTACCAAAGTTTTGGAGCATTACGGAGTCAAACAGGTGAATCTTGCTCCCAATGCCATCGCTAACCTCAGCGTCTTCGTCTACCTCTACGAAGCGTACTTGGGGATTCCCGCAACTCTGGATCTCTTCAAGTACTACTATAAGATGGCAAAGTCGGGGAAGACGACCGGGACGCCTAGAGAATGCACCTTGCGCCTCCACGATGGAAAAGCTGACGAGTACATTTCTATGTACTCAAAGTCTTCGTGGTCGTCATGGAAAAAAAGCTGGTTCTACATGACAGTCACTAAGAAAGACAGCCTTTACTATTATGGTAAGAAGGCGGTTGAGAATCCAGAATGACTCTCCTCCACGAAGGAGGGAAAAGTAGGGAGATAGGTTGAATCCATCTAACTCCTTAACGTCAAGGGTTTAACCTTCTGGCATGTAATAAAGGACTTTTCCATGCACTAGATCAACCCCTTGAAGGCCCGAGCATATCCAATGCTCTGGTATATTGGTTGTTATGATACGACCAAAGACTCCAAGGCAGGTGAGTTCTGAAGAATTCCGACCAGTTTGCTTACATTGGTCAATTATTTTTTGTGATCCTAAAGTCTCTTTTTTTATCCTTACAGCTTTGTCTCCTGATGAGATCAGAAGCCAGATCAAAATGATCTGCGCCGGAGAGCCTGGCGAGAAGGCTGATTGTGAGAACCCAGGGTATTTAGCTCGTAATGCTTAGCCATCCACTTGACTCTAGCATCACAAACCAAATATCCCGCGCCTCAGTGTAACATGTACCTCCCAGGAGCGGTACACATACACCTCACAAAACTATGCATCAATTCCATACAAGATTACAATACCGAGCCTTAAATTTTTCATCACAAAAGATATACATATAATATAGTTATTACAAAAGGGGCTGACCAGCCAAAAGACAAGGTAAATAACTAAAGTAGCAGCGGAAGCAAAAGCCATAAGATGGCGATAAACAAAAGCCAACCGGTTTGCCCTCATCCACAAGGCAACCGACCGGGCCGCCAAGCTAGTCGTCCCGCATGAAGTCGGTCTCACAATAGTCGATCCCTTGGGGATTAACCTCCTCTGCAACAATTAAACAATGCAACTGAGTACAAATTGTACTCGCAAGACTTACGATTAACAAACCTATACATAACTACATATAGGCTGAATCAAAGGAGAAGGCCATAGGGTTCATTTTATGCACAAAGCAATATTTCATTTGCAATAGTGTAATAGATTGAAGACAATTTAACAAATATGTTTTTATTTGTTTAAATAATAGCGAGACAACAATTATAATCATAAATAACATCTTGGAGGTGACTTCCCAACAGCCACCCCAATATAGCACGAATTACCTATTCGTACCACCCGATCTCAAGTTTTATCGAAAAGGTTATAGTCTAACTCTTGCAAAACCTAACCAAGTGTGTCCATAATCTAGGACGAGGTTATTCGAATAGATTATACCCTACAAGGGGTATACAACTTTACCTACATGTTAGACCGCCTTTTCGCCAAGCTATAGAGCACACTTTCTTAGGTATGTCGGCAAGGCTAAGTCCTATGAGACGTTTTCCAATGGAATGAATTAATCAAGAGTTGCACGTATGGGGGGTTAACCCTCCATGAACCGCCCATCACGGGCTCCCACAGAGGACCCACACATTGTGTCGGACACATCGGCCCAGCCTCAGCAACTGTCGATGCTCCTCGGATGAGGAAACCTAAATCCGAAACCCACCTCGCACATTTCCAACAACAATGCAACAATAGAACATTTTTCTCCTAACATCTACCACCGGCGACTCATTAATTAACACACCCCAAAATACTAAGTCAAGAGAGGTCCCATATCCCCCTCACGTGGATGCACGCAATAATGCCTGGATAGTCTGACACAAGATGTTCTGTGGATATCATGGGGATATGCCCATGATCTTATGATGATGAAACAATTGGCAATGGTGCTTTTGGTTTGAAGTTTCACGCGTTTTCGACAAAGTTTCAGATATGTCAGGTCAGTGGCGGTCTGACCGGCTTTTGTGCTGAATGTTGATATAAGTGGTGATTTGATTTTGGGATAGGTCATATCCATATTTGTTAATGCATATGTGTTGCATATTGCATGTTTTCACTAACGTGGGTCAAGTTGTGAAGAACTTGTTTCTGGATTCGTGTTTACTTGTCTATTGCTGTGCAGGTGGCTTGCAGTTCAATGACAGTCAACGGCAAGGAGGATCGGGACTAAGCTTGGAGAGCTGAGGTCCAGAACGATCAAGGATGCCGGGTGAGGTCAATGAATTCAAGCATGGCGCAGAATGGACATGGGTGAATGAACGGGCGATTCGGTGCGACTGGTTGGATCAAGCGGCGCGAGAGTCGTTGCAAGTGCTCAGTGGTGCCGGTGGGATCCGGACGGGAGAGACTTGACGACATGGAGCCGTTGATCAACCTACACGTGGCGAAGCAGGCGAGTGCTTCGCACAGATGGACTCGGTCTTTTGGAGAATGATCGAGAAGGGGTATTTTGGTAATTTTACCAATTACCGCCTTGGTGACCTTTTGACTAAGCCGCGGCGCGGGTCGGCGCATGGTGAAGCGGTTTAGATCAATCGACGATGAAGACGGCGCTTTAATTTACGTGCGTATGTGTTCCGTTGTTGTTGGGCCTTAACGGAAGCCCATTTAGTTTTTAGGGTTAAGAGCTGCCCTATAAAAGGAGGGAGATGGAATATTCTTATGGCTGCCGCTGGAGAAAAAGCGTTGAGAGAGCCTTATGGCGGCGGCCCGTGCGTGCTGGTAGAAAAGTAGTTCTTGTGGCGGCGGGCGCTGCTGAGAGGAAAAACAAGAGCTTGGCGGCGGCGGCGTGCAGCTTGTCGGCAGAGAAAAATGTTGCGCGCTTTTTGAGCTTGGTGGCGCCCCCTTTCAGAGTTAGAGAAACCTTTTGTGCCGACTGCTCAGATATTGTTTGCTGTTTCAGTTTTTGCTTGTTGTAGATTTTGTCCGCTCGGCTGCATGGTCTGGTTTTGGATTTGCTAGCGATTTTCTTAGAGCTCCTGTGGCGGCGTTTTGTTGTGTTGGGTAAGCAGAAATTTTAATTGCTTGTCCTGCTGCAGGTGTGTGTTTGTGCTGCGTCCTTTCCTGTGTGTGTCCTGAGAAAAATCTGGACCTTGCATGGTCGTTCTTGTCAGATCTGAATGGTTTGATTCAGAGCAAGCAGTAGCGTTGGTTGCAGTTTTTAATAGCCAGCAGTTTGCATCGGTTCTTTGTGCGTGCTTGTTCGGCTGGCTCTGTAGTTTTGATTTCAGTTCCTTGTGCCTCATGCATGCTGTGACCAAGTCGGCTGCGATCTGTTTCTCTGCATGCCTGTCGGCTTAGCTTCTTATGGTTTGTGGAATCACCAAGCTTTTGCTTTGAGATGTTTTTGGTCTTTTGTTTAGGGGTTTGATCGGATTCAACACAGGTCATCCGCTGTGCCTGTATACAGATCTTCATAGCTTTTATAGCTATTGGAGTGAAAGTAGTGTTGAGTTCGATTGAGGTGAAAAATAGAGAAAGCGTCTATTCACCCCCCCTCTAGTCGCCTTTCCGGTCCTACATGTTCGGTCCTTGTTGACTCGGGCACCAAGCACACACCCAGCAACACACCAACCAACCAATGTGCCCAAGTCTAAAATATTTTATTTTTAGTTTTTAGTTTTTCCAAATACATTATATCCATGAGTACCCTGACCCAAGTATTTAAAGTGTGGATATAATGACCATCGCCGAAGCGACAATCCCCATTCTATCGTTTTAAGCATTGCTAAGCGACATCAATTCGTATAATAAATATATAGATGATTAGAGCCCATCCATCGAGCACTAAATCATTAATAAGACCAAAACCTAGGTTCAGTGGCAATGAGAAACATTAACCTACAGATTATGCATCTATTCGGATTAACTATCGCTAATCGAGAAATTAATCATTAACGTAGCATACATACCCTTTGCAAACAAGATAATACATTTGAAACATAATAGGATCAACATGCATCAAATGAAAAAATTGTTTGCCTTGCTGGAGATAACTCTTTTGCTGCATAGGATCACTCTCGTACTCAACGAATTCATCAGAACCTATCAAAGATTTGAGAAGAAATAATAAGAACGAATAACACCAAAAATACTCAAACATTCAAAGTCATCCAAAAATCATAAAATTTACACAGAAGGTAGAGCATTATTTTAAATAAATTTAGAAATAAAAATCAACTGATTTGGATGTTGTATGCAAAAGTTATAGCAAAAACAAAATCAGCTTTTGATAAAATGCTGAAAAATCCAACTCGGTTACTGTTCATCCGAATTAAAAAAATTGGCCAAAAATTCCAGAGAGGTGGTGAACATGAAAATTTTATAGTAGACATAGCACCACATTATAAGAACAATGAAATTTGATTCACCTCATTTGGGGCTAAAATGTATTTCTTATGATTTTTCAAAGTCATGACAGTAGTGCACAAATCGTATATAAAATAAGATTTTCAGAGGCAGTAACATACTAAAAACCTATTCTACAATAAAGTACACTAACAGAGGAACCCAACAAAATTGATTTCACTCCATTTGGAGTTACAGAGAAACACTTATACATTTTTGAAGTTAAACGAATTTTTGGTGCAAAAATAATGCTAAACCGAAAGTAATTCTACTAACAATAATTATAGAACAGTAACAAGCCTTAAAAACCATACCAAAATAAATTACACTAAAAATATAACCCAACAAAATTTGAATCATCCAAAAAGGAGTTTAAATGAATTACTTATGAAATTTTGAAGTTTAAGACAATTTTCAGTTCATAAATTAAGCATTTAGGAAAATATAAAAGCATAATACCTTTTTATACCGAGGGCTTCCTACCTAAAGACATTGACCAGTGGGCCCAATGAATAGTGCCATTTCTATTTAACCTACGGATTAAACCGAACTGACAGGTGGGGCCCGTTGTCATAGACTCATACTCGTGAACTCGGTTCACCAGTGCATGAGCATAGTACACAGCGCACTTAAGTGGCTCAGGCCCACTTGTCATCCACCGAAGATCAATACTTAGCACGGCTAGACACGTGTTTCCGACAAAGATTCGGTATTAAAGGCTAATCATTGCGCTTAAGCTCTAATGACCTACCTACAGGAACTATCGGTTGTCCGACAATAGAGGGCTTCCTCGGCCGCAACTTCACTGGGCGTCTCACCGGCGAAGGAGGACCTGGCAGTGTGAGCTAGGAGCTAAAACAGATTCCTAACACTAATGAGCACCCGAAGGTGGCCGGAGCATCGCCGGAGGTGGACTGACGTGGCGATGCGGCGAGGCGTAATGGGAGCTACGGCCAAGGCGGCAAAAATGACTTGGCAACTTTTCACGTGAATGAGTGCACGCATGAGAGACTATGGGGTGCTAGGAACTCGCCGCGATGATCCGGTGTGAAGGACACGGCCGGTGATGGGCTGACGGCGGAGAACCACGGCGGTGAAGTGGTGCTTCCGTGGAGGGATCGGCCTGAGCAAGAAGGGAGGAAAATAGAGGTAGGAGCCACTCAAGCAATGTCAGTAGATGGCAATATCGCGAGTAATTGACAAATGACTCACCGTACCAGAGGTGGGGACGAAGGCGAGTGCTTTCAACCGACAAGGAGGGAAATCAAATTCCAGCGAAGTCTGAGCACGAAAAGAAAAATTGAGTTAGGGGTATTACTCTTAGAACCCTAGAGCAAGATATGACGCGAATAAAATCGAGATGGAACCCCTGTGACGCTGCTGGTGAAGAAGAGGCGCCTCGGCCAAGCTCTAGAGTTCGAGCTCCAATTGCTCTAGGGATCGGTTGAGGGAGAAGGAGGTAGAGGATGGCTCAGGAGTGACGAAAAGAAGACAATGGTGCTCCTGGCGGCTTTAAATAGGCTTAGGGTAGAGAAACGCAAGGAGGCCATGGCGGCGTGAGCTCGGTTTAGGGTTTTGGTCATGGGCGAGCTGAGGCAATGGCGGTGGGCGAGGCATGGGGCGGCACGGAGATCTTGAGACGAGGTGTGAAAACAAGGCGGCTTCAAGACACAGGGGCGGGGTAGTTGATTTGTGGCGTGAGTGGGGCCATGGCGTGTTGGCACTCGAGTATTTGGTAGCGGCGTCATGTTGGAGAAAAACTTCTTCTTTGGGGCCCACCGTCGGTAGTGTAAAGTAAGGAGGCTGGGTCGGTTTTGGTTAGTGGGTTGAGTCGAGTCTCTTAGGTGAGTGGTGTGGCTCGAGTCCGAGTGTGGTCTGGTCAGAGGAATAGCTGGTTTGGTTCAGCCGAGTCAAAGTGGCTCGGTCGGTCCAACAGTGAATTCTGATTTTTAATAAATAGGCTGAGAGAGAAAGGGAATTTTTAGACCTAACAAAACAACTCTAAAAATTCTAAAAATTTTACAGGATGTTAAGGACTTCAGGAGAAACCTTTTATAAAATTTCCAGAGTTTTTCATGCAATGAATTTGTCTCAATAAATATTGCAAGGTCCTATCTTAGGGTTTTGACCAAGAGTCTAATAGGTTTGACTAGCTGTTTTAAAATAGCAAATAAAATCTAAATTTTTTTAAAATTGTTTAGGGTAGTCACTAGGATGATCTAGAAGCTAGGAAAAATATTTCCAAAGGATGATCACAAGACTTGATTAAAAAATTTCAAAGGGTTATGCTTCTAGTCAATTGAAACAATAGGTTTTCAAAACCCACAAAACCTAAGAAAGAATTTCCAGAAAATTCAAATAACAACATGATGCATCAAAAGTTTTTAAATTATCCTCATTTTTATACATTTGAAACACAAACCAAGTTTGGGATGTTACACTGATTTCCCTCGGATCTTAGCGGTTGTTTCTGCAAAAGAGACAGCTGAGAGACTTAAGGTAAAAATGTCAACCACTTTTCATCTTTATATGTTTTCCGATCGGTTTTACCATAAACCCTCTTTGATATGTAGTCGGTCGGATTGAAGATCAATGAGGCCACTGAAAGTTGTGCGCCTTGACACTCCGACCACTCCTACGACCGTCCAAGATGGTGGTCCTACAGAGGTAAGTAACCGAATAGAAATGTACATTCTAGATGAAGGATTTTTATCACCTGAGTAACTTTAATTGTTAATGTAGGCGGTTGTCGTGGACTCTAGTGCGGTTGCTTAGGACCTGCCAGTTGCTACCGTGGCAACTGATCTGGAGACCGACGAGACCACACCCCCGACCCCATGGATAGGGATCTTGTTCTCGACCAGTTGGTCGAGAACATTTCTTCCGACCATCGGTTGGAGGACGTAGCGGATCTAATCAACCCCACCGGACTAGAACTGGTGAAGTTGGTCGAAAAGAAGAGGAAGGCGAGCGCAACGAATTTTGCGTCGGCGCGCTTCAAAATTAAGACCAAGAAAACAACCAGGTATGTAAACACGAAATAAAAACCTATGTCAATAATTACCTCTGGTTTTTTTTAGAGTCTTGAACCCCTTTTCTTCTTGTCGTTGTAGATCATCTGGTATTCCGGTCGATGACGACCAGAACACCCTTCAGGAGAAAGCTCCTCAAGAGGTCGAGCCAGCCCCCGAGCAGGTGGTAGCACCAGCTCAGGAACCTGTGGTGGCTCCGACCACACCTGCTGAAGCGGTGGTTCCAAACCTACCTGTGGAGATAGTGGTGCCAACCCCACTTGTAGAGGTGGTGGTCCTTGAGGAACCTCAACAGGTTCCGACCCCTGCTGAGGGCTCTTCTCGCAAAGCCACTTTTCCTCATCGCTTCTGAATCTTCGAGGATGAAGAGCTTAATGAAGCGTGGGGAAGAATTTCAGTCCGACAAGCAAAGACGCGTGCCGACAAAATTTTTGCCAAATATAATGACATGGCAATTGAGGTAATCTTCTACGGCCACTTTTAATAGCTTTGTTCCCTTGGAAAATACTCAAAGGAGTTTTGCTATGTTTTATAGCATTTTGTGGAGAATTTCGCTATGGTCGGAGGGCTGACCCAGCAAATAAAGCTCTTGGAGGAGAGAAACTCTGAATTAGAAAGTAAGCACCCTTTTAGTATCTTCTTCTCTCATTCTTTACTATTTGGCTTTTTTTTCTTTTAACTAATTCTCTCCTTTATCCTGTTTGATAGATTCGGAGAAGCTTAAAGAAGAAGCTATGGCTAAAGAAACCATAATTACCAAGCTTAAAGAAGATTGTTAGAACAAGGACCGGTCGATCGAATATCTGACGATCAGGCATAAGGAAGTTCTTGACACCTTTGAGAAGAAGAACGAAGGTAACCGGTCATAAACTCGACCAATTTGCTTCCTTTTTCTAGTCGCATGTATTTATCTTTTGGTTTACTCGTACAGAGCAAACTCAAGCATTGAGACGAGCAAAAAAGGCTCTTGAATTTGAGCGTGGCAAGGAGGCAGCCTTTGAGTAAAGTCTTGAAGATAAGGTCAAGGCCCTTAACAAGATGCTCTTCGATATGGGATCGAGAACGCAACTGCCCAACTTAGGAGATCCCATGGAGAAGATCAACTACCTTGGCCAACAGCTCTAGGACCTCAGGAGTGTCCTGGAGATAACTCAGGAGAACCATGCGCAGACCGTGTTCAATGCTGTCAAGAATCGAGTTAGTTTTGCTTTGGCAAAACTAAAAGTCTCCGACCTTTCCATAAATCTCCAAGCTGTTGAGGAAGACTTCAACTGCACAGAAGAAGAAGCAACCAGAATGTTCGAGGAAATGGCACCTCTCGGACATAAGGTCGCAGAAGAAATGGAGGTCGGGTCTCCACGCAGCGATCCGTCTAGCCGCTCCAAGAAGTAAAAGAATGTAATATTTTGATAGTTGTAAATAAAACTTATCTTTTATCATCAATGAAGTCTTGGTTTTGTATTCCTAAATTCACCAAATACTCATATATTTCCTAGCCTCCGACTGCTTGTATAGTAGGAGAACTTTACTAAAGAAGCAGTAGACTAAGAAAATGAGCAATAGCTACGACCATGATACAAAACATATGTTGATTATGTTATAAACATGGTCTAAGTGTCACTAGGAAATTAATGTGGTCGGAACCAGCTTGTGATTTCAACTAGTCTTAGGTCATTTTCATAATCGAAATATTGTGAAGTACCTTGTATGGATGGAAGATGTTTAAGACTTGTATTGATTGATAAGATAGTATGCAAATATGTACGCAAAAAATCGACAAGTGAACTTGTTTGTATATCTTATCCAAAACTGGTCGTAAGGGTTGCTAAGAACTAGAGACTAAAAGAAACACTTCACGAAACGTGTTCTTGCTCGAGTTCCGACTGGCAGCGAGGATCGTAAGAAATGGACCGTCGCTAGGAAGCTCTTTCCCATGGGTAGGACCACGTGTGGAGAAGGAGAGACTTTGACTAGGAGGCTTTCCGTGTCCCGACAGGTAGCCAAAATAGGAGTGGAACATATTGTTGAAGGTAAGAAATGTAGTCCCCGAAATCTAAAGCATGTAAAATACTATATGAAGTTGCACGTGTAATGCTCTTGTTACTCGTATATTTCTTTAAGAAAAGAGTGTTGGTCGCGCATGAGAACCATTATCTGAATGGTCACGACTAGGACCCTTACGGCGTTATACTTTATGTCATAGCCATAGAGTAATAAAGATCCTTAGAAAGGATATCGGAGAGAATTTGGTCTTCTCCGACCAATATGGCAACAATAGTATGCAAGCCAGATGAAAAGATAGATATATAGACAAAATCATTCGTCGGAAAGTAAAGAAAATGCATCTTTATTGATAAATTGAAATAATGGAAAAATACAATTATACAAAGAACTTACGCAGCTGGTCAATATTCCAAGAGTTGGACAAAACTCGCCCGTCTGACATAGCTAGTCGTACCGAACCAGGTCAGGTGACTTCGACCACAGTGTATGGACCTTCCCATTTGGGAGAAAGTTTATTGCGATTAGCCTGATTCTAAATTCGTCGTAGAACCAGATCACCTACAGCTAGGCTGCGAGGTTGCACCTTACGACTGTGGTACCTTCGTATGGTTTGTTGGTAAACTGTTGATCATATGAGGGCTTGGTTTTGTCGTTCTTCAAGGAAATTGATGTCGTCGAGTCTTCGTTGAATCTAATCGTTCTCATTGAAAAAATAAGTACGAGCAGAGCCTATTTTCAGTTCTGGAGGAAGAATTCAACACCATAAACCAGAAAAAATAGAGTTTCACCGGTTCCACGACTAGTCGTGGTCCGAACAGCCCATAACACAGAAGGAAGTTCTTGAACCCAAGCTCCTGATCGTTTGATTAACTGGTCGAACACTCGGCGTTTTATTCCTTGCATTATGATTCCATTGGCCCGCTCTGCTGCTCCATTACTCTACGGATGAGCGACAGAAGCGAAATGTACTTTGATACCTAGATCGTTGCAGAATTCTTGAAAATTTCCGCTAGAGAACTGGGTACTGTTGTCTGTGATTATACGACTTGGTATGCCAAATCGTGTGATCACGTTTTTTTGTGAGGAACCTCTTAGCGGCTTCAATTGTTGTTTTAACAACTGGCTCGACTTCTATCCATTTTGTAGACATATCAATCATGACGAAAAGGAATTCGAAGCCCCCGGGTGCTCTTAGGAAAGGTCCCAGAATGTCTAGTCCCTAGGTTGCAAAAGGCCAAGAAAGAGGTATGGTTTGTAAAGCATGTGTCGGCTGATGTACTTATCAACTATGAAATTGACACTGTACACACTTTGTCACGAGCTCTTTTGCATCATGAAGGGTAGTTGGCCAGTAGTATCCTTGCCTGAAGGCTTTACCGACCAACATTCTGTAGGAATGATGTGCTCTGTGGACTCCTCCATGAATGTTAGACAGCAGCTTGATGCCATCCATTTGAGATATGCATCTCATCAACACTCCATGAGATCCTCGTTTATACAAGGTACTTTCGATCAGAGTATATGATTTGGCTTTTTATGTTATATGATCAGCTTCTACATCATCGTCAGGAATAATGTCACGCTGAAGATAATTGTAGATCGACATCATCCATTCTCTACCGTGATCGTGACGGCGCCAACCATCAACGATCTGTGGAGCATCCATGTTCTTATGATCAATTTGTACGACCACTAGTGGAACATCTATGTCCTCGGAAAGCTCAACCACCGAGGGTGAATCGAGTTGCTCAAGAAAAACTCTAGGCGGGACAGGTGACTTGGTGGAGGCCATCTGTGCCAACTGGTCTGCTAGAAAGTTTTTCTTTCTATGAATGTGTTGGATCTGAAAACCGAAGAAGTGCTTTTCGAGTTTCCGTACTTCCGCCAGATAAGATGACATCTTGGTACTTGAGCATTGATACTCTTTCCTGACTTGATTCGCTACCAGTTGAGAATCGTCTTTCGCTAGTAATCTGCGAATCCTGAGAGAACGAGCTGCTCGGAGTCCTGCCAGCAAACCTTCGTATTCTACCACATTGCTTGTAAGAGGGAAGTTCAACTGGATTGCGTACTTGATGTGTTCGTCAGTAGGATATATCAAGACAACTCCAGCCCCCAAGCCTTTGAGCATCAAGGAACCATCAAAGTACATTGTCCACTCATCGTGGTATTCGTACTCGGGCCCTTGGATGGGTTTAGGGTTTTTCCATTCGACAATGAATTTTGCTATTGCCTGGGACTTGATTACTGTTTGTGAGATGAAATGAAGGTCGAACGCCCCAAGCTCGACCACCTATTTTGCTATTCGTCCTGCTGACTCCCTGTTTCCAAGGACTTGACCTAAGGGATATCCAGTTGATACGACCACTTTGTGGGCCTGAAAGTAATGCCTTAGTTTCCTTGAAGCCATACGGAGACCATATAGTAGCTTTTGTACGGGTGGATATCGTTCCTTTGGTCCATGTAAGACTCCGCTTACGTAATAAACCGGTCGTTGGATGTTTTCACGTTCAACGACCAGTACACCACTGACTGTTTGCGGCGTTGCAGCCACGTAAATCAACAATGTTTCCTCAGACCTCAGAGGGACTAAGATCAGAGCATCCGTAAGGTACTTTTTAAGTTCTTCAAAGGCGTCGTCTACTTCTTTATTCCACTCAAAACTTTCGTGTTCCCGGAGGAGTTTAAAGAAAGGGAGTTCTTTTTCTCTTAACCGTACTATGAAACGACTTAGCACTGCTATATAGTCGGTTAGTTTTTAGACTTCCTTCTTTGTGGTCGGAGAGCGCATCTGGTCGATTACCGAAATTTTCGCTGGATTTGCCTCAATACCTCTAGCTGAAACTAGGAACCCAAGAAGCTTTCCAGACAAAACTCTGAACACACACTTCTCTCAATTTAATTTAAGGTTATGTCTTCTTAAGTTATTAAAAGTCTCGTGTAGGTCGGAAATATGGTTTCCATCGTCGATGCTTTTTACGACCAAGTCATCAATATAAGCTTCCAAATTTCGACCTATCTGAGGATTAAAGGTTTCCTGCATCAACCTTTGGAAAGTCGCACCGGCGTTTTTAAAACCAAACGACATTTTAACATAGCAGTAAGTGCCATATGGAGTGATGAAGGAAGTTTTCTCTTCATCTTCTTTACTAATGTTAATCTGGTGGTACCCTGAGTATGCATCCAAAAAACTTAACAACTCACACCCTGAAGTGGAGTCTACAAGTTGATAAATGCGTGGAAGGGGAAAGTCATCCTTCGGACGAGCTTTATTGAGATCTGTGAAGTCAATACACATTCGTCATTTCCCATTGCTTTTTCTAACAATTATAGGACTGGTGAGCCACTCTGGGTGGTCTACTTTACGAATAAACCCAGCCTTGAGGAGCTTGTCAATCTTATTTGGATTGCCTCCTTCGATTAGGTCTTGGCGAGAGCTTCCTTGACGGTTTTTGTCGAAATTTGGAGAGCTAGCTTTCAGGCTCGATCACCGAAATCGTCCGAGGAGGATCCTCCGAAGATCATATCCACCGTATGTTGCAGCTCCTGGTAGGCCATCTCTTCATCGCCATCTTTATCCTTCTTGGAGCTTGATTCTCCGAGTTCCGTTATGGAGGGAAAGGGTCCTTTGCCAGAGTAGTAATCTTCCAGCTTACTTTGCCAGGCCCGACAGGTGCGCAGATCGTGCCCAACCGCTTTGTAAAGTGGACACCACTTCTTGCTTTTCTTGAAGTCAGTGGTCGGAGCCTTACCTTTGTTCCAACTGGTAAAATCTTTCTTGCCCTTGGTATATTTCTCTGGAATCACAAGGACTTCCTTGTTGTTGCGCTTGCGATTCTTCTTGTTCTTAAGAGACTTCTTGTCTTTCTTCTCCTGCCTCTCCAAGTCTGACTGGAGATTTTTGTCCTTCTGATCAATGGCTTCATACCATTCGACTGCCTCGCTAGCGGCCGCGTATTTGTCTGCCATGTCGAAAAGCTCAACGGTTGTTCGTGGAGGATTTATTGCAATATCCTCCGTAAACCGGTGATTCCTCAACCCTGCTTTGAAGGCCTGGATGATAGAAGATTCTGCGATCTCTAGGATAGAATTCTGAACCTGGCTAAATCTCTTGATATATTGTCAAAGAGTTTCATTGGTCTTCTGCTTCATTCGATGAAGATCATCCTCCTTTCCGAGGCGGTCGTACATCCCTTGAAAGTTGGCGATCAGAGTATCGCAGAGCTGCTCCCAAGTATAGATAGATCCGACCAGTAGGTTATGCAACCATGACCGGATAGATCCTTCAAGGACCGTGGGCAAATAATTTACTATTACGTTATCATTACCACCAGCGGCCTTGATGGCGGTAGAATAAATCTGAAGAAATTCTAATGGGTTCTGAGTCCCATTGAACATTTCTATGTTGGCTGGTCAGAACCTATCCGGCCAATGAACAGCTTGGAGACCTGCCGAGAATACTCGGCAACCCGTAATGGAGTCATGGAGCCTTCTCTGAAAAGGAGCCGGATTATAGTCAGTCGGGGATCAGTTCCTCATATTTGCATATCTAGGATCCGGTGTCCCAACCCGGTCGTGGACATTATGATAACGCCTTTGACCACCTACCTGGTTCAGATGATGCCTGAGATCGCCTAAATCAAGTAGTCATTCCTCTTGGCGAGGATGCTGTGAAGAGCCGCCTTCCCTCGTGATTTCCTGGTCGGAACCTACGAGGGGTCTTGGTGTTGCTCGATCCTTTGCACGACCATGTTATCCTCTACTGAAAGAGGAGCGCTGAGGCGAGGTCATCGTGTGATGTTGTGAATTCCTCTGCTCCCAGTACATTTCTGTACGCCGCATGGTTTGTTGGGGGATCTCTGACACCTGACCTGCAAGCTGAACATAACTTGGAGTTCCTGCTAAAGCAGGGTCTGGATTATTCAAGATATCCCAAACACGTTGCAGGTTTTGTATAGTTACCAAAGGTCGTGGTAAATTTTTGCTTGCAGTGGGCGTCCGATGAGTCGAGTTATCTCTCGACCTCCCGGATGGCCCTGCCTAATTCCTTACTCGCGAGGGGGTAGGAACAGGTGAATTATCTGATACACGTCCATCAGTTCGGTTGCCTCTGATAGTTGGTGCTTGAGCACCCGTACCATTTCCACCAGCAAGTGGTGGCGAGTTAACCCGTGGAGGACTGTGCATGGCATCCGAATTGGTGTCTCTGATCGTGTTAACTTTCGTGGCGCCAATAGTGATCTTCCGAGAAACTCCCGTCGTAGCTAAGGGAGAACCTTCTAGCGCTTCTGCAAGGAGCTTCCACGATGTAGAGCGGTCGAAGATTACTGCATCTGGTGGGCTTTGTGGTGGACTTATCCCGATCCGGCGGACCGCCGATCGTTTGCTGAGTTTCACCATGCCCACTTGGCCAGCGATCGGTGATAACTTCATCGATACCCTAACCATGTGTTGGCTGGCCTCTGGAATACGTAGGAGCCGTTGGCGAATACTGGTCGCACAGGACAATATCGAGAGTACTTGGACTCTCTGGTCGCCGCGCTGGGCTCCCATTGTAGCTTTTGCTGGTTGGATCGACCAAGCTTGTAGAGGTGTTCGGACGTTTTGAACCGGTCGGAACAAGCGGTTCCTCTGAGAACGCCATTGTTGGTGGCGGTGTATCCTCATCCATCTAGTTGATTTCATCAATCTCTACGATTGGCGAACCGCCCGAGGAGGAAGAGGACGATGACATCCCATTTTCTTCTATGGTGCAAATGCATGCGTCCATGTCGAGGTTGGAGTAGTCCGTCAGGTCGAACCAGTTTTTCTCATCCCAAGTCCCCGCCATATTCACATGAGCGATAATGGAACGAAGGAAGTAGACGAGGAATGCTTGAGCGAAGTGATCTTCAAGAACTCAACGCTTTCTTCCCCACGGACGGCGCCAACTATCGACGATCGAGTCGCCGATCTTACGAAATGAAAAGAGGAAAATGGTAGAGATTTCTTGGGAGAGAATGGGACTGCTCTTTATTGCTATGAACTGGCTATTACAAAGGGTGCCTTCGACAAGGCGGTGAACTAATCCTAATTACACTGAGCATAATGCTTGCTATGATATCAAAATCCAATCGTCTGTTGATCTTCCAAATTGGATTCGATCTCCCCTTCTGCCGCCTGTGTTCTTCGTTAAGTAGTTGACGAAGTGGCGGTAGTTACTCCTGAAAGTGGCGCTTGTTGGGAAGTGACGCGTCCGGTCGGAGGGAGGCAGTGGTTGACAAAGTATCAACCATTCGACGGTTGTGCGCCTGTGAGATACACAAGCGTAAGGTAGTTGTTGTCAGTGTCATTAGATTATTAAACGCCGCGTGGTATGGACCAAATATGACATGTGTTCCATTCATCATACGGTATGGAATATACCCGGAGTCAGATCTGGATGCCAGTTCATTGCTTCTACAAGCAGTCATTTGGTCGGGGACTAGGTACAGGCCCTCGTCCGACCAGGGTATCCTCGAAATAACCTCTGGAATCCTTACGACCACGGAGGTCGTGAGCCTTAGGGGTTACGACCATGAAGACATATGGTCTTTTATTATTTATTAAAGTAATACATCGAAAGTTTAATCCTCGTCAGACCGTCAAAGGGTATAAGGAATAATTCTTTAAAAAATAATCAATTTTTTATTTTGATTTACAGAAATAATACTATTTTTTACAGAAATAATCATTTATAGCTCCACGGCTGGGCGACTTGGGCTAGTCGCCCAACGGATGAGCGACAAGTGTCCAAGTTGCTTAACCATTGGGCGATTGGCCTAGTTGCTGAACGGGTGGCGCGATTCAAACACCTGTCGCTCACCGCTGGGCCATAGTCACCCAACCGTTGGGCGACTATGACACCTGTCGCTCAACGCTAGGCCCTAGTCGCCTAACGGTTGGACGACTATTGGCATTTATAAGGCGCGTGCCCCCTGCCAACGCCAGTTCGCCATTTTCCTTTCTGGAGAAACGATCTGGAGGAGAAAGAGAAGGGAAAGAGGAGAAGAGAGGAAAGGAAAGATGAGAGGGGGAGAGGAAGAGGAAGAGGGAGGGTAGAAAGCATGTGTCTTCGTATCGACGACGACGACGGTGAGTCTCTAGCACTATTTTGTATGCGTGTATTTTTGAAATCATGGTAGGTTAGCAAGCAACATCATGTGTATTAACATATTGTTAGCAAATAAAATAATGGTAGGTTAACTTCAAAAAAAAATAGATGTGTACTGTGTAGTGTCATATTATTAGTGGCGAAGCTAGAAAATTTGTGTGGGGGTGTAGCAGTGATGGTAAAGATTAGGCTATTTAGCAATTATCGGTTGAACGATTGTTAGGGTTGGGTAAACCAGGCATTGTAAAAATTGTATTGAGATCATACTTACTGTTTATATATAATTAGTTGCGTTTTTTCCCAATGGGGAGACTGCTTCACATATTTAGTTGCGAAAACAACTTTATTTTATGGAGTGTGGATGATAACAATTGCTAACATCGGTAAATAAGTTTTAAATATGTGTGAACATATTATTAAAAACTTTGTAGTTATTACATAATATTTTGTTAGAAAATGGTGGTGCCCGTGCATACCGGACACCCCACCTGTACAGAGTCTATGCATATTGTTAATAGATGTAAATAGCGTAGTTGTAGGCTTGCATATAAAATCATGGTAGGTTACTTTAGAAACCAAGGTAGGTTATGAACAAAAAATCACTAGACTTATGCAAGAATGCAACTTAATTTTTAGAATTTCCGAAGCTATGCTATAAGTAATTGAACCCACTAATTGTGTCGTAATTGCTAACTGGAAATTGATCAGCAAGTATGGCTCACGACCCTGGTGGTTCGGACTGGCATTTCGACCTGCTAGACCGACTGGTCGACGCGCAGCACCGCACGAGCCGTCGTGTCCCGCATCCGGTTCGCGGGGACGACGCGACTGACTTAGGGGTGGTTCATACACAGACACCCCAACGGGCTTGGAGACTGGACCCACGTTGGGTAGACAGGTTTGTTCACAAGCTATGCCACATCTTTGTGTCATATGTTCGCTATGTAGTTACTTCTTCATGCTTTGCAGGCTGAGCCATGCCGGTCTTCTACCTCTCGCGCGGATGGTGGAGGCCACCAAAGAGGACGGCGCTTCGGTCGAGGACGAGGAGGAGGTCCAGGCCGGTCCGGAGCGGTCACGACGGTTCTTGTTCGGCCAATCACTCCTGACAGTCCTGGTGGACCAGTGGCGGCCCAAGATGCACATTCCACCTCCCATTCGGGGAGATGGCCCCCACTCTACAGATATCGTCGCCGCCACCTACCTATCGCGGAGCCCTCGTGATCCCGTCGGACGCCCGCCGATAAGCGCGACGACTTCTTTGGGCAGGTTTTCTGTGGTTCTTGGCGCGAGGTCGCGCCACCATACTACGACTTCTAGGAGCGACAATGCATGGTTCGCCTGTCGGTAGTAGCCAGAGTTCCGCACGATGCTACCTATTTTCTGTGTTTAGCGATGCACTATCCTAGCCATATGATGGACTTATTAATTATTTGTTTGTGCGTAGGTCGAGTAGATGGTCCTGGAGCCCACCAACAACCAGATGTCGTGGCATCCGAGGCGCACTGTTAGGCTCTTCTTGGTGATCTTGTTTAAAGAACCACGGTGACTCCACCGACACCTGCCTCGTGGGGTACGCGAGGGCCATCGCCGACGGTGAGGAGTTGTAGATCAGCTGGGGATCAGGCGTACTTGTCGCGACGTACCGCGGCATGTGCGATATGTGTTGTAGGATGAAGCCGACATCTATCCTCGCAGGTCACCCCCTCCTGCTGCAGCTGTGGTCGTTCGAGCGCTTCTCCATCGGACGACCCATGCTGGTAGACTCTAGTCCATACGGCGCAGACATGTACCATGGGGACGCGGTGGACCGGCCGACCGTAGGGTCCCTTTGGTGTCGTAGATGGGTACGTACTTCCCTGTATCTTTACTTTAGTCGTATTATGGGTCATCCTTTATAACCACTGTTTTGGCTCGCAGGCACAGTATGTACACGTGCAGGTCACACTTGTGTATGAGCGCTTCGTGGAGCAGCTGGACTACCTCACTGTTGACGACGTGCGCTGGGAGTCATACTCTGATCAGGAGACAGAGGACCGTGCTCCCGGGGGCTGTCCTCACTATGCTGGCACGACCGAGCGTACTGGCAGACGCAGAAGAAGCTCATCTTCGGTGTGTTCATCGAGGACTACACAGTGCATATGGTGATGCGCTAGTTCGGCCTCCACCAGGTTGTTCCAATTCCCGTCGGGACGAGGGTGCCTGACTCGACCCACGCGGGAGTTACACACAACACATTTTCGTATATTTTTTTGCCAGTTCTATTACGATGGCTTGTAATTGCAGTGATACATTTCGTAGGCATAGTAGGAGGGGTGCCACCACGACGCAGTGGCCGGCGAAGATGGAGCCATGGGTGGCGCAGTGGGCGAACGCCTTCTAGGACTGCGTGCATGAGGATGCCCCGTACGACCCCAGCACGTACAATGAGTACCTACGCTGGTACACCCCGCAGACACGCACCAGACTGAGTACGGTTACCTCAATTACAAGTTTGGCACTTTCATGTACTCCTTACAGACGGACACCAACGTCGGGATGGCCAGGGACTCTCGGTTGATCCTTGATAGGCTCGCCCACGGTGCGGAGGTGACACGGGACGAGATGGTGCAGTTTGCCTATCAAGTCTACAATGGGACGGCGCAAAGGACTCGACGACCGCGGCGTCGTGCGGGGCCCAAGAGGGGCTACGTCGGCACAAGATACGCCGAGGCGGCACATCCCGGCCAGTCCAGAGGCTCGGGAGGACACGTTCACGCGCCCGCCTTCGCTCGCGGTGGCCGAGGCCGAGGCCCGACACATGCCCACCTCGCTCGCTGCAGCCGGAAGGTCAAACCGACACGTGGCTACCACCCCGCCTCCACATGCAGCCGGAGGGTCCCGTGGGCACGTGGCACGCGACCGCCACCGCCACCATCGCTATTCACCGACACCTACCCGATAGCGCCAGAGCAGTATCCTTTCTTCCCCGATCTATATGGACAGTACGGCGGGTATGACCCTTTGTAGCGCGGCATGGCCCACAACAAAGGTATGTTTCCTCTCTTTAGGTTTGTGATCGTTGATATAATGTAGGGATTAAAATTATTTGTTCTGCAAGTTTCGCGCTACAGGCAGGAGTTCAGCTCTCCCCGCACGATGACACCCACGAGGCCGTGGACGCCTTCTTCGCGGATTACCCCGAGGAGATCGGGGAGCGGTGAGCCCGCATCGAGGTTACGTGTGGGTCATGACTCTGGGCCTCAGGTGGGCATGCAGCATAGGTGAAGTCGATTTCGAGGCCTTGGGAGCACGCAGGACGGCGAGGCTCTGAGTGGCTTTCCTGTCTGGCGGCGCCCCACCACCCTGCGCTTCGGAAGCCCAAGCGGGCCGTACTGGTGGGTGCAGACCGGGTGTGGGATGTGGCGGCGACGGAGGAGGTGCTGCGGGTGGCATAGCAGGTGGCCAGTAGGGGTTCTTCGTTGTGCTCTGTGTACTTGTATTTTGTGTTTACGTATTCTAGTTCATAGTTACTATGATATGGATGTCTATGCATTCCCTCTTGCATTGTACTATAACTTATGCTATTACTTACCAATCATTCGTGCCTTAGTCGCTGAACCATTGGACAACTTGGCAGCAAAAAGTGGCCCACTACTAGCTGCCAAGTCGTCCAACGGTTTGGTGACTAGTTGACATGTCACTAAACCGTTGGGCCAAAAAGTGGCACAATACTAGCTGCCAAGTCGTCCAACGGTTTAGCGACTAGTCGACGTGTCGCTAAACCATTGGGCCAGTCATTGCTGCCAAGTCGTCCAATGGTTGAGCAACTAGTCAATGTGTCGCTCAACCGTTGGCCCACTATTTGCTGCCAAGTTGTCCAACGGTTGAGCGACTAGACGGTTGTATAGAAAGCTAGACCTGGTCCCATCACGGTTTCTTTCGCCATTTCTCTCGGCAGACAACGAGAGCAGATCAGGAGAGGAGAAAAAGGGAGGGATATAAGGATAGGGGTAGTGAAGAGGGAGAGAAGGTAGGGAGAGGGAGAAATAGAGGAGCTCGGGAGAGGAAGAAGCAGAGGAGCTCGAGAGAGGGAGAGAAGGAGAGGAGAGGAGCTTGGGAGAGGTAGAGAAGGGAAGGAGAGGAGCTCGGGAGAGGGGAATCAGGGAGGAGAGGAGCTCGGGACTTGAAAGAGAAAGACGAAGGAAGCTCGTTGATAAGAATAGAAGGCCCCCACGTGAAGGTAATAGTCTTGTATGTTCTTGTTCTCGGCCGAATGTAGGCGACGTGTAGCTACTTGTTGGTTTAGCACATATTTGGTTCATGTATGTTGAGAAATTGCTGGTTGCAATGTTTGAAATATTTGCAGTGATAAGTCAGTCATGTCGAAGCCCACAAGATTGAAAGTGAATTACGGTGTTGGTACGGTTTGTGAAGGTCCATACGGTGTTGACCTAAGTGGTTTCCAGCAAGTCAGTATGATACACTCAGACCTGGAGAATGCCTGAATCGGAGATGTCCTACACTGGCTCACTGGAAGCTTCTCCTTGAACCCCAAGGTGTGCAGTGTCATCGTACATGGGCTTTGTAGTCGGTCTGCCACGCACATTTGGTGGGAGTTGACCAGACTAATGTGCTCGGTTGCATGGAAGGGATTTCTAAAAGGCTGCCGGCGCTGTGGCTACGAGTGCGTGCTATTCGTGCAAGCATGTCTGAAGGGAGTCGTAGAGGCTCTGTCGACGGCTATCGTCGAGTTGGTGGGAGCAGCTCAGGCGCACGACGCGTGGTTCATGAAGAAGATGCGATGGCCGATGTTGCCGAGGCAGAAGAGGACGCAGTGACCCATGTTGTCGAGGCATAAGAGGACGCGTTGACCCATGTTGCCGAGGCATAAGAGGAATATCGCACACCGCACGCTCAACCTAGTGCACAGGTAGATGCAGGGGAGCATGTCGACAGCATAGTGCGTCAGATGGAGATCGATGACTTGACAGCTCGAGCGGAGGAGGAAGCTTTAAAAGAGGAAGGTGATGAATCTTCTGAGGAGGAGAAGGTCTCATCCCCCAGGAATGGATTAGGGTGGACGTTGAGGGTCTTGTTGTGCACGACGAGCACGAATCACCGTGAGAGTATCATGGTAGGGAGGTTCGGTTTCATGCAATATTTGCTGACAAGGGTTCACTATAGGATGCAATTAAGTTGTGGGCCTTGTCCATGCAGTGGACGTTTCAGGTCCTCAAATCCAGCTAGGAGCAGTACACCATGGTCTGTGAGCAGACTGGGTGTCCTTGGCGTGTGCACGCACGTAGACCCACGTACGACTCACTGGATTGTCTCCAAGGTGGAGGCGCACTCCTGCTTGCTCAGTGCTATTTTGCCAAGGCATCGCAACCTATTGTCCACCTTTATACCCAATGTGATGTGCGGAGAGATAGTGAAGAAGACGGACCTCGAGGCCAAGCACATCATGGTGGCTATCGAGCAGAAATTCAAGTACAAGATTAGCTACGCGAAGTCATGGCGTGCTAGCAGAAGGCTTTGAAAGGAGATCCGTTCTTTCAAGGTGGCTTACGACAACCTACCTCATATACTCCAGGTGTTGCAGGACAGAAACCCGGGCACATACATTGCTATGAAGGACAAGCCATCCAAAAGACTGCCGCTTGGTTTCATGGTATTGCAAAGGGCCTTCTTAGTCTTCGGTCCCTGCATCGATGCATTCAGACACATGTTGCCCGTGATCTCAGTGGACGGGACGTTTCTAACTGGGAAATACAAGGGCATGATCCTGACAACAATTGATGTTGATGGCAACAATTAGATTCTACCCTTAGCCATCGCTTTTATTGAAAGTGAGAATTTTGACAGCTGGTTATGGTTCCTTCGACATCTGAAGGAGGGAGTAGTTGGGCATGTTCTGATGTCTGCTTAATCCATGATCGCCACCCTGGTATGATGAAGGCCATCCAAAAACTTCAGCAAGACCCTGATGAGCTGTTCCCTTGGCCAGACATGAGGAACAGATGGTGCATTCGCCATCTGAGGGCCAACTTCTTCAAGCGCCAGCAACAATGCTGATGAAGCTGCTCAAGAGGCTTGCTATGCGTAACCAACAAAGGCAAATTTGATGTGTTGTGGGAGATATTGGAGGAGCACACCAGGAAGCATGTCATCGAGAGGAACAAGTGTAACAGCCCAAATTTCAAATTTTAGTTGAAAATTAAAACTTAATTATTTTTGTGGATTTTCTGAATTTTTAAAAGCTTTTCTTTAATTACTTTAAAGCCAAAACAAATTTATTTGCAAATTTAAATACCAAATATAAGTTGGAAATATTTTATTCAAGTCCAAAATTCCTTTGAAAATTTCTGTAAATTTTCTCATAATTTTTGGATTTTATTTGCTATTTTCTAAAGCCTTTTTGATTTAACTGAATTGTTTTAATCAATAAAGCATTTAAAATCCCAGCACAGTGCTCGGGCCAAATCCATCCTCATCCCGCTTTCCTTCCCGCACGAATGGCCCGTTCGGCCATTTCACCACGCGAAATCCCAACCATTGGATCCAAATCGGACGGCCGACACGCGCCCCTCTCCTTTTCTTTCTCTGCTGCCACCGACATGTGGGGCCACGCTACAGTGTCATCCTCTTCTTTCCTTTCTTCCTCGCCGCTCCTTTTCTTTCTCGCTGCGCCATCCGCCATGGCTATGATCCGGAAAGCTTCCACGCCTCGCAAAACCTCAATCAAATCCCTGATTTCTCGAGAGCATTCAAACTGCCTGTCAATTCTGCACCCGATCTCACCTCTCACTTTCCTTTCTCACCCAGATTTCTCAATCCTTGCCAGAGACGCCACACGGCCTTCATGTGCATCACATCGATCCCGTGCCGCCCTCACCCTATTTAAGGGCGCACCGAGACCGCCTTCTCCACCTCACCAAGAACCCCCAACCCTCACCCTCTCTACACCTCTAAATCCACCATAATTCGCCGTTGGAGTTCTTCGGCCGCAAGCTCATCGTCGGCGAATTCTGACGCCATCAGCGATGCTCTGACCTCGTCTTCGCCACCGTTGGCTTCGCCGCATCCTCGTCCACCCCGTGCGCGCAATCATTCGCCCCGAGAGCCACCGGAGCACCCTCTTCGTCGGAGTCCTAAAGCCGCCGTCGCTAAACACCTCGCCGTCTACCATCTGGTCGCACTCCGCCGCCACTAGGTAGTGCACTGAACTCCTTATTACCCCCTCTCTTATGCGCCTATTCACATAGCTCGCCACGGCGTGGAGCGCCGGTGAGCTCGTCACCGGAGCATCACCACCGTCGAGCTTGCGTGGCATGGCCACGTCAGCGCCACATCAATGCCACGCTAGCGCTAGAGCCCATGTGTACGCCCATGTGGCGCATTGTGCCAGCAACCACACCCCTTCACACTATTTTCGTGCACCGAGTCCACCGTGGTCCGTTGACCGGACCATGGACCTGGTCTTTGACCAAGGGGCCCACCTGTCATAGAGAGTAATTGTTTTTCCTTTAGAAAATAAATCGGCAGGAAAAAGGAATTTCTAAGGGCTGACGTCACATTGCACAATAAATCGATTTTCCTTTAGAAAAATAATTCGGTAAATTCAAGAAAATATGAAATTAGGGTTTCTTTATAATTAAAACTTCCAGGAGCTCGTATTTCTTCATACGAACTCCGATTTAGGTGATTCAAATTCCTAAATTTATATAAATTCAAGATCTAGCTAACTAAACCAAAATTATTTGATTTGGAGTTAATTTGATTGTTCATTTGAATTTATTTGAGTTTTATTTGAATTTATCGTATTTTCACGTTTAGATTTCAACGACTCCGGAGAGCTTGACCCCTTTGAGGATTTAGAGTATCAGGACTTCAAGCAAGGCAAGTTATACCATTTATCATGTCGATCCCACTATTTCAAATTTATTTAATTCTATTTTTAAATTGTTATTGCATGCATAATTTTATTCAGCTATTTTAAATCCCTGTTTAAATCCTTAGTTATTCCAATTCCTTTGTATAGCCAATTTTGATTATTGAATTATCATTTCCTTGTCACCATTAGACAAAATAAAATTGAAAATAATTATATGTTAGCCAATGCTTAGACCAGAATTTTGTATTTGGGAAGTTTTAGCCAAATAATTCAAACTTGATTTAAATTAAGTCTATCGTATTGTTTTACCATAGAAAGTTTAGAAAATATTTTCACTTAGAAAATTAAATTAAAATGGTTTAGACTTGGGCATAATGGATGTTGGTATGGTGCAAGTCGATGCACAGGATCGATTCATTTCTATGATCGAGTCCAAGGTTGTGGATTGTTGCCCAAATATTTTCACTTAGAAAATTAAATTAAAATGGTTTAAACTTGGGCATAATGGATGTTGGTATGGTGCAAGTCGATGCACAGGATCGATTCATTTCTATGATCGAGTCCAAGGTTGTGGATTGTTGCCCAAGTCAGTTAAGGACCGGCCTTTGAGCGTATTTTGCTATGCCCCACCGTACCACCACATATTCTGAATGGGTAGAACCAGGCCTAATAATTTGTAATACCTTACTGTTATTTGTGCCATGTTGTTGTGTGGGTGTCGGTTAGACATTAGTCCCACTTGGTGCAAGAGGGGGCTTACGGAGGATGGTTAATCTAATGGAAGTTAAACCTTAGCGGGCATAAATACTTTAGGGTAGAACATTGTAAAAGCCTTGTGATAATTGCTTAGTTACACGACTTCGGAAGCGTGTATTGGCCGACATTAAAAGCAACTTATCTCGTGTGGGTAAAGCTATACACACTCTGCGGAGTAGAAAAATATTCGAATAGCCGTGTCACGGTCATGGACATGCTGAGTAAAGCCACTCTAAGTTAGACTTTTATTTTTGGTTTTAAAATATTTTTTGCAAATGATTTAAGGACGGTTAATCCTTATGGTAAAATTGGGTGGTTAGCTATGTGATAGGAGGGTATTCTTCACCATTCATTCTGGGAGGTTATCCACTATTAAACTGTCAAGTTAAAATATGATTTTAGTTATAGATTAAAAATAGCCTTGGAAATTATTATGGATATTTAAATGAAAATACTGCTTTATGCAAAATAGACCCTATTAGCCTCACTTGTTTACTTATGCATGCATCATACTCTTTTATTGGGTGTAACTTGCGAGCATGGAAGTTGTGCTCACTCTTACTGAATAATATTTATTCAGGAGAAGACTTCTATCAAGATGGTGAGGATCCAGACGTTTAGGCCTACACCCCCAGATGATTGCCTGTGGCGCATCGTGTGGCCTACCACTATTTTGTTTCCGCTGTATTATCTTATTTGGCCTCAGGCCTCATTTTGTAATAAACTCTTATTTATATTAAATAAATGCATGATATGATTGTGATGTTACTTTTGTACGACTGTGTACACTAGCTATCCTGGACTAGTGTATGAACATAGAGAATTCGGGATCTTTCGTTCTCAGGTTCGATAAAAGTGATATCGGAGCCATATCAACTATAAGTCGTGGCTTAAAGTGGATAAAACCCTTAAGAACTTATTTTTGAAAACTAAAAATATTTTAGTCTTTCTGGTGTCCTTTCTTAACCATTCTCTTTAAAAATGGTTACTAACTCATCTCTCTCTCAAAAATTGTAGATGGCCGAAGCACCGAATGCCATTTCCCACGGGATCTTCGCTAGACACTGGGTTGCAACTCTATGGAAGATGATGCAACATCTGCATTTTCGGGAAAGACCCACGTACGAGGGGTACAAGTACGTGGTGGGCGATCAAGATCATTGGAGGGTAGACTCTACTCCAACTTGCAGCCAAACACGGAGTTTCACATCTTCGACGCTCTAATGCAACATGCCACCTTTCTAGAAGGCATCCAGGACGCAGCCAGGGAAGCCGTTCGTCGACTTCGATACATCTACAAACATCGCTTCGACGGCACTGGATTCTACTATTACCCGATGCACGTCCCCACTCAGCTCGTGAGTACCTTTCGCTCGGCCAGAGATGAAGACTTTCCAGAGCTGACACATTAGGTGGACCTGACAAAGGCTATGGACCATGCCTACTAGCACACGTTGGATGAGCTACGCACCACCCAGCAGAAGTTAGAAGCCGCAGAAGAGGAGCTGGCTCGCTACAGCGCAAGCGAGGCTAGTTCTAGTGAGCCAGACTATACCCCAGTTAGCCCGTAGAGGTTATCCTTAGCTTGATCATTAGAACGCAAATTGTGAGCTACTAATATCCTTTGTGGTAGCCATAATCAATTGATAAAATAAAAGAGCTATTTTGATAAATTTGTTCATTGCCTTGTGTTTGCTTGAATCTTGGGCTATTTAGATTTATCCCCCTTAGTGCTATTTTTCTTTCTCTCTTCTAAATCTTTGGGAGAATCCAACAGATGGTGACTACCCGCACCAGAAGTGGCAGCGCCAGAGGACAAGGGAATGAGAATGCTGACTATCAGGAGCACCCAGTTCAGCAACCACCACCACCGGCAGAAGGACCTGATTGGCGCCAGATGATGGCCAATCAGACTCATCCGATCGTCCTGCTGGCACAATCCCTCAATAGCAACAAGAATGCGCAAGCCACAACAACTCATGCCCCACCACCACCTCCACCAAGGGAAGTCATTTTTGAGTTTATGAGGATGCGTCCACCAACCTTCTCTAGCAGCACAGAACCGATGGACGCAGATGATTGGCTTCGGGCCATTGGAAAGAAGCTGGACATTGCTCAGTGCACAGATCGTGAGAGAGTTCTGTTCGCCTCTCACCAGCTGAATGGGCCTACTTATGAGTGGTGGGACAACTTCACTGTCTCGCTTGCCAATGCCCAAGAAATCACATGGAATGAGTTTGTGCGGGCTTTTCGCCATGCACACATCCCCTCAGGGATAATAACTTTGAAGAAGAAGGAGTTCCACTCGCTTCGCCAAGGCAACCGCTCGGTGAGCAAGTATCTACACAAGTTTAATCAACTTGCTCGCTACGCTCCAGAAGACGCGGCCAAGGATGAAGACAGGCAAGAGAGATTGTTGGAAAGCTTAAACGATGAACTCTCCGTTCGTCTGATCTCGCAAGACTTCACTGACTTTCAATAGTTAGTGAACAAAGATATTCGCTAGGAAGGCAAGCATCAAGAGATGGAGAACTGCAAGCGAAGGATGGTGGCTCAGAAGTTCAACTCTAGAGGTCTTCCCAAGCCCTGCTTCACTCAGCCTCATCCACCTCAGCGTGGAAGGTTCCAGTCCTCTACATGCAAGGCCTCAGCACCAGCATAGCACCCCAACACTTTCGTCTTCCGCAGTAGTTCATCCAGAAGCCAATTCCAACAGAAGAACTCAACTCCCTCAGCAGCAGGAGTGACCTGTTTTCATTGCAATCAGACATGACATTATGCCAACAGATGTCCAAAGAAGCAACAGGCCGTGACTCTAGCCAAGCCAACTTCAGGAATTCCAGCCACCAGCGGCACCCCAAAGCTGATGGTTTAGTACATGAAGGGACGTGTAAATCACGTCACCGCAGAGGAAGCCCAGGTAGCACCGAATGTCGTTCTTGGTACGTTCCTCATTAATTCGATACCAGCTTCAGTCTTATTTGATTCTAGAGCTTCACATTCTTTCGTTTCGAATAAGTTTGTGGGAAAATATAGGTTACCTATCTCTCCCTTAGTTAACCCTATGATAATTCATTCTCCAGGCTCGGAAATGAGGACTGGTTCCCTATGCCCAAACCTTACCCTGGAAATATCCGGAGTATCTTTCCTAGCAGACTTGATAGTCTTGCACTCTCAAGGTTTGAATATGATTCTTGGAATGGATTGGCTAGCCAAGAATCAAGGACAGATAGACTGTGCCAATAGGTCTATCACCCTCACCAATGAACAAGGAATTTCAGTAGAATTCAGACCCAAGACTTCTACAGGAGGAAATTCCATCCTGATCAGCTTGAAGGAAGTAAGGCTTAAAGATATACCAGTGGTGCAAGAGTCCACGAGATAGAAAGACACTATATCTAGAAAGGAGGAGCCTCTAACGAAGATGGATGATCACCACACTGGGTGAAGGAGGGAGGGCGCTGACCATGTCCAAACCTCTGATAGGCCAACGACACTTATTGCTGCTGATACTCAGTGAGTCTCTCATCCATATGAGTGACCCTCGAGTCTAATCCATCAAATCTCACGTTTAGTCCTTCTACCATGGCTCTAGTCTCAACGTGAACTGCATGCATTTCATCAAACTTTATGCCCATGCGGTCCACGCTCGACTGAAGATGAGAAAGAGTTGCCAAGACTACATCCTGCTCCTGAGGAGCCTGCTGCCCTAGATGTCCCTGAGAAGACGATCCTTGCCCTTGAGGCTGAGGAGGAGGTGGAGGAGGCACCTGAGGTGGAGCATCTCTAGGTCTGTACTCTTTATGCTACATATCACAAGGATTATCAAAGTCGATCTTGCTTTGAATAAGCTTCATAATGTAGAAAGCAAAATATATACTCTTAGCTTTATCTCCCTTTGATGTGGTAATCTCTCTAATCATTAAATCCATCACATCAATCCTTGTGCCATCCATAATATACTTCACTACATTCCAAGCACGCCCATGTATCTCATCATTATTCCCACTCCTGGGGAAAAATGAAGCTCTCATGATACTGTTAATAATACTAGGAAAAGGGAGAAGACCACTTACTCTTTCACAGATAAAATAATTGCCTTGATCATAATACTCATCCACTTGAGTGAGAGCTAGGGGTTCTTGAAGATGTACTTTGATTTCCCTTGAATCTCCCAAATTCAATGCACTCAAAAATTCATCCTTGGAGGCTTCTAGCTTCTATTGTCCTGTCATCCAGATAAGATGGTCATGGTCAGGAGACAAATACACTGTTGCATAGAATTGCCTGATGGCCTTGGCAAGGAAGTTGCACCTTAAGGAAACCAAAGAATCCAGGCTCCCATTTCTAAACAGACGATACAATCCATTATAGACTGGATTTTATCCTAGATAGCACCACTTCACAAAACGATGATTTGCAAACTTCTTCTTGACATATATGATTTGATAGACATGCTACTGAAATAAGGTGTAGAACATACTCATGGTGGCATTCCTTGGAAATCTGAATTGATTGATATGTCTCAAGATGGTGTATTGTTCACTCTTCAATCTTACCCCATCAAGTCCAATGAACTGACTCTAATCTGGAGCATCGTCCTCATCCTCAGATTCTTCATAAATATCATCATTGCTATCACTGTTGTCACTTGCCTCTAATTCTTCTTCAATGTCCTCCATATGTTCATCTTCCTATTCTTCAGAATCATCTTCAACAGGAGCCTTCCCTTTTGGTGAAGGAGGAGGAGCAGCCGAACGACTGATAGTCTTCTTACGCGGCATTGTCGTTGAGAGAAGAGTGCAAAGATTATCAAGGAAGTTCAAGAAGTGAGATAATGAATGTTCATTATGCATTCTCTGTCAGTTCTTTTTCTCACGAGCGGTCAGACCGCTGATACCGCTAGTCAGACCATCAGATTGGTTGGTCAGACCGCCAGATTGGCCGGTCAGACTGTTAGATGGAACGGTCAGACCACAGAGTGCAGCCAATCAGACCGCCAATGACAGGAGGACAACTAATTTTTGGTTGAACCCAAAAAATTGCAACATCTATGCAATGCCATAGTGAATACTTATTTATCTAACTCCCATCTACTTGCATGTCAAACATTTGCCAATAGTTTTGAAGGAAAAATTGTATTTGAAGGCTAACCCTAAGAATTAGGGCAAAACACAATGTGAATAGATTGCAAGCAGAGAAAGAGGGTTTACTGGCTTAGATGAAGAGAGTAGATTCAAGGAATGAATCTTTGATCAAATTGAGGTACAATTGGCCGACTTTGGATGAACTCCCTTACCTAGGGTTTCATGGCATTTGAGAATGAGCAAGGGAAAAGCAAATCCTAACTATGGAATGAAGAGAGGAGGTGAGGGGAAAATGATTGATTACCTCAAAACACAAAATCAACGGCCAAAGAGGAAGATCCGAGGCCCTAGAGGTGAGAGGCGGCCGAAAAGGAGAGAGGAGACTCAAATTTTCAGGTGAGGAATGAACTGAATAGAGAGAATAACTATTCGGGTGAGAGGTTATAAGGTCCTTCACGTCAAGCCGGTCAGACCGCTGGGCACATGGTGGTCAGACCGATGGGCTAGCGGTTAGACCACCAAGGATGGCTGGTCAGACCGGCTAAGACTGAAACTTTCAGCATGTTTAGTTCTGGATTTTGGAGAAAGAAGGAATTGTTGTATTTTGCTCTAAATTTTCACACAATCAATCAAACAAACATGTTTGAAGCATTTCCAACTTATATATCCCTTGAAAATCCAATTCTTGAATAGTTTTTTATGAATTAAACTTTTGTTTTCACGAATGAAATTTTATTTTCATGAAACTTCTTCAAAAGAGCCAAATTGAGCAAATGATGAATTTTAGAGCATCCAATTTTATTCACGATTGGATTCAAGTTTTATAGCTTGCAGCTTATTGAAGCGTGCTTAACCTTATTGGTTGGCCGCATAAGAGTTCTTGAAGTTTCAAAAGCAAAGCTTTATTTTTTTTATTGGCTGAAGTTTGATATTCTCTTCTTGTGGGATTTGTGCCCTTATCTGTGGTCTCATCTTTGGCTTTCCGAGTTCATTGCTAATTGACTATTTCTCTTGGTCTTGTGTTTACTGTGAGTGGTAAATGTTTTTCTAAGTGCTGAAATTATTATTGTTATTTGCCTCTTCTTTTGAGAAAGGAATAATGGATTTGTTTTGCAAAACCTCATAGAGAGTATAGTGGCAACTGATTGGTGGTAGTCAAGTGAATGATTTTGTGAGACTCTGGGTGTCAATTTGTTTGAGATGCATTGAGTGATAAGTTGATTTCTTGGAGTAATTCTTGGAGAGGATTTTTTTTTATAAAGAAAGTTGGTCTTTGTAGCTACCTAATTACGCTGTTGCAACTAGTAGAACCTATATTATTATGTGGTCCAAGATCTTTTTATCATTTTGATGGAATATAGAATTATCAAAAGTATGGAAATCTTGATCAACCTACTGGAGTATCACGGTTGAGTAATTCGCAAGGTTGTGTAGGTGAAATATGATGTTGTAGAGTAATGAGAGTACGATTAGTGAAGTAATCTAAACGTTAAAGCAAATAATGAGATAGCCGGGATCGTTGGAGTATTGTCAGGTATGACTTGGCTTCAGTGAGTAACCCACTGGGAGTTAGAATTTCTTTAAAGATGATTTGGTCGATAATATGTTTACATGTTGCTATTAAGGATTGAGTATGTTTGGATGGTGGGAATCTTAGTCATCGGATTTGAGAGTTTTCGTATCAGTTACACTAAAATACATTTATAGGAGTCATGGAGATGGAAATTGGGTTTGGTGTTCTATGCTAGAACCTTGGTTTCCCAATGACTATGTGTAGAAGTAATAGAATAAAAAGTGGATTACGAACAGTGTGATGATCATTGATATCATCCTTTGGTTGCAGTAAATTAGCGTGTGCACTGAGAATTTCAAGTTGATTATCCTTAAAGAATTGATGTGATGTAGTTGTGAGTGAAAATCTTTATCAAGGTGTTGGGCATCATTTGTCAAAATAATTCCTTTGGTAGAGGAGTGAACTAGAGTATATTTTGTGGTCTACTAGAGTTCCTCTGGATGAATGTGGTTCTTGTTTTCGGTTTGAGCATAGCATCGTGGTTGCCAATTTAAGAGAAATGAGTTAGTGAGATGATTTGAAATCCCATGAATTGAGAGAAAGTTTATTCCTAAAAGAAACAAAAAAAAATGAGAAAAGAATGTTTTCTTGGGTAATGAAATGCTCCCTTGATTTTTATTTGAGCTACGTGGTTCTTTCCGGTTCAGGAAAATAATGGAAGTGTATGTTTTGGTCATTCGAATGGTTTCTCATTTGGTTGAAGTGGTGTTTATCTGCAATCTGCCTAAGTGGAAAGTGGAAAGGTTTTCGTGTTGAATCTTCAAGTTTGGATTTGACTCTTTTGGTGGGAGAGTTGGCATTTTGTAGTTGCGATGAGAATCCTTTATTTTCAGTTGTGTTCTATTTTTAAAAGGGATTGCTTAAAGCGAGTTATCTGCCTAATTAAAGGAGGTGCTCCTTGTTAAGATGAAGAGGTCGATGGAGAGTTAGAACAAGAGTCCCGTGTGATGTGTGCAAGATGTCTGGTTTAGTACCGAAGGGAAGGTTGGTCCAAGGTACATTGGTTTGATTTTGAAGGTTGGCGTATCGCCAGGACTGTCTCGAGTCCATGCGCGGAGTACGCAACGTCTTGTAAGTCCAGTGCTGAGTGAGTACCTGAGAGGTCCAAAGCTTGAGTTTTCAATAAAGCTGTTGGCCAACGAGTAAGACCTTACATTTGTGTCCTATGTGTTGAGAGAACCTGTAAAGGTCGAGACGAGTGTTGAGGTGTAAGACGTTGGTATACGTTATGGTCTGAGCGTGATAAGACTTGGGACTCGGAAACTCGCATGTGCGAGCTTTAACCATAGTTGTTAACGTCGGGTACATGTTAATGATTGTTAAGTTCAGTTGGTGTTCTTTCAAGTAGAATTCGGGGTCAAATTCTGTTTAAGAGGGATAGAATATAATATCCCGTTTATTTACAGAGAATATAAGGAGATTGAGAGATTCCTTATTTGTCTTGCATAGAAATAGGATAGGATCTGCAATCATCTTGCAACGTGATTTTCACAACTGGAACTGCTTCGAATGGAAAACCTCATAACTACAAAGTTATAGATCGCTTTCCATAGTACAATTTAGAGTCCTCATTGACCTAATTTAGAGTTCCGAGGATTGAGATATGAGGTCCGCAGGGTAGGTTGCACAGAGAACCAAGGTCCACAACTGAGTCAGCTTCCAAGGTGAATTTCGTAATGAATACGATATTTTCAGAAAAACTCCACCAATAGGAAGTTGAAGGAAGTGCTATGAGTTAGATAAATTTGAAGACAAGAATCACTCCATTCCTAGTTCAGGAGAGAAAGTTATGACCTCCGAAGTGTTCGCTACACAGAAAAAAAGTAGGGAGAACCTAGGCCTTGAGTCTTTAGCCCAGGAGGCCCATGAGGGGACCGGCCAAGTGGGAAACGGGGGGGGGAGGGGGGGACTGAAACCCTAGAACCCCTCCCTCCTTGCGCCTCCTCCCCTAGAGCCGCCACTCTCCCTCTCCATTGGCGCCCTATTCCGGCACCTCCTCCCCTTGCACTCCATTGCCGTCCTCCCCCTTGGTGGTGCTTCCTCTATTGTTGCCGGCCAAAGGAAGGTGGAGGAGAGGGAGAAGAAAGGGGAGATGAGATCCTTGTGGGGTTTTTAGCGGTTCCTTCGTGTCTTCAAGGGTGATTCCTCATCTCCTTGTTGTTTTGTTTAAATATCCTCCATGCGAATGTTGTCGATTAGCGCATTAGTGTCTCTGTTGTAATTGATTCATGAATCTGTAGTATGTTGTTCGGCGGTTTTGGTTGAGATAAATGCAAAATTAGGGTTTTGGGTCTTCCAAAGAATTGTGGGATATTTCGTTATGTTTCTGTAGATTCTGAGTTCTTAGTATTTGGAGTTGTAGTTTGTGAGTTATGATATTTACAATGTTGCTATCCAGAAACCCTGTCAAGTTATAACAGTCGTAGTAACTGGTAGATTATAACTTGTTAGTGGCCGAATCAGGATTGTCCACCAACATGACTTTTGTAGAAAATTCTATTAGCTTTCCAGAATGTTAAAGAACACAATTTTTGGATCACCTTAGTGAAAGTTATAGCTATTTTAAGGATGCTGTCCAAAATGTCGGTCAGTTTCTGTCATCGTTATTCATCTTCTTGTTAAATTTAGTTAAAGGCAAAATTAAGAGATCTTTCCAACTTAAATTTTGTAGACCAAGTCGTAATATTTCTAGAGAGACTGAAAATGGATTTTTATGATAAGCAGATTGGGAGATACGTATTTTAGAAGATCGTTGTCCAGTTTTGAGTTATTGTTAGTTTGTCGTTTCACATTAGTAGGTTAATTATTTGAAGTATGGGTTTGGGATTGTGGATTAGAGCATTGCGATTAGCGTGATTTCATCTTGTCAAATCAGGTGTTGAGTAAATTACTTATTATAGGACGAGTGACCGTGAGATTAGTTGCACCTTCTTTACCATCCAACGTGTTGCAATGTGAAAGGCAAGTACAACTTGGATCATCTTGTATGTCTGTGGTTCAATCAGGCTATATGATTATGACATGGTTAATTCTTATGAATTATGAGTATTTCCGTTCTTTACATGATTTTGTTCATTTATGATATCAAGTGTTACTATGAGAGAATGCATTCATTTTATTTCCTTCATTTCAATCATTCATGCCTCACCCACAGGAGTGGGTATTGAAAGTCCCATCATTCCAATATGAGCAAATAAGTCCCATCATTCCAATATGGGCAAATAGATCCCCATATGAAAGATTCTTCATACGGGCATTGGATCCTCGCATATTGGATAATGCGGGCCTGAGTAAACACCGACGGGTGTATCTCTGGCTATACCGGTATATGCAGAAGAGAAGTGGATTTTATATTCATATTTGCATCAATTGCATAGCATTTTTCATATGAATTCGATATATTGAGAATGAGCTGTCTTGATTCGATGTTTCCTGTGATATTCAATTGTATTTGCTGAGTCTTGGACTCACACTTGTTTATTTAATGTTTTAGGTGAATGTTGATGTCTGCATACTTTGGGGAGAAAGTAGGACATGGTAATTCTGCACTTGAGAAGCACTTCACTCCACACATGATTCATTCATTTTGGAATTATAATAATTGATTAGGTTGTGGTTCCTTTAGTTCTCATGGTCATCATTATTGCTAGTTAATGGATTAAAATATCCGGACGTATTCTTGATAACTTTCCACTTGAATGAAATGTTATATATTGGAATTTAGTACTTAAATCCTTGTTGAAAATATGTTAATTAATTTATCAGAATTATTTTGTGATGAAGTTTAGCTATCATTAGATGTTGATTTGTTGAGAAATATTTATAGTGTTGTTTGGTGTTAGTAGTTTTGGTTGCAACTTGGTTTTTGCATAGCTAGGGTGTTACACCTTTGTCTTCTTGTCTTGCTTATTGCCGACTTGCCTCATTTTTGATGACTTTGTCTTGTCATCCATCTTGTTTGGGCGCACCGAGGCAAGGTGACCATTCTTGTTGCAACCAAGGCACTTGACATTCTTCATGTGTCTTGCATTATGCCTTGTCTTGCTATTCTCCTTTCTCTTGGAGATGAAGCCAATACCACTCTTATCTTGCAAGTATCTTTGCTTACTCAATATCTCATCGAGAGTGACCTTCCCTTTGTAGCACTTCTCCAAGTCATTTGTCAACTTGGTGACTTGGTCCTTGAGCTCTTTGTTTTCCTATACAAGGTTAGTCTCAACAAGTATAGAGGAAGTAGAAGCATTTTCACTAGAGCTACAAGGCATATCTAGCAAATCATCACAAGATGTGGATATGCTAACCTTAGATGAAATGCAAGAGTTAGGAACTACACATGGCATACCATCTAGTAAATCACATGTAATGCTTATATCCACCTTAGAGCTAATGACTTCCTTGAGAATGAGAGATTTATGTTCTTTCTTTAGCATATCATAATTATTTTGAAGAGCGACATGTTCTTTCTTCAAAATCTTATACTTAATCTTCTCCTTCCCAAGATATTCATTAAGCCCTTCTAATATATCCATCAACTCATCATTATTTACCTCTTTATTACCTTTAGCCATAAAGCAATGAGTTGATTGGGATGAGGTTGAGGGATCCTCATTGTCGGAGCTAGAGATTGAGCATTCTTCTTCCGACATCCACTCTTCTATGCAATCATCCTTGGTTAAGGTGGACCTTTCATAATTATCTTGAAGTTATGTCCACATCTCATGAATGCTCTTGAGATTGCATACGGTATCAAACACCTCTATACTCAAAGCACTAAATAAAGCGTTAGTTGCTTGAGCGTTGAGATGTGAGCATTTCTCTTCCTCATTTGTCGGAGCAAGAGGATCCAATGGAGGAGAAAATCTCACATCTACAATCCGCCATATTTTTTTGGCTCATGGCCTTAAAATAACATGGCATGCGTATTTTCCAATGAGCATATTTTGTGCCATCAAATAGAGGCGCTTCACCTAGGTGCACTATATCACTAGTCGCTATTCTTTACTCTCTAGATAGTTAAGTCTAATAAAATGAGAGACAAAGCTCTGATACCACTTGTAAGATCGAGAAGGCCGACTAGAGGGGGGGTGAATAGGCGGTTTTAAAAACTTCTTTGGCTAAAACCGATTTCTAATGCAGAATTGTAAATCAATTCGGTTTTGCACAATTAAAGCCAAAATCAACTATTCTTTACTAAGTGTACCAACAATATAAGACTATTGATCATGATAGCAGTCATACAAAGACATGTAAGCAATTTAATACAAGGAATGTAAATTACACAAAGTAAAGCACAAGAAGAACAAACCACAAGGATACAATGATGTTTTATCGTGGTGTTCGGAGACTTATCGGTCTCCCCTAATCCACGTTGAGGTAAGCCCAAACTAATTGGATCGGCTCCATGAATTAAGCCAAACACCTCCGAGGTAAGTCCAACCACTTGGACCAGCTCCAACACGAACCAACACCTCGATCCACTCGGGGTTGCTCTTCCTTCACTCTGGAGATGACGAGCACCAAACCACTCACAACCGCCCGAGTCTTCTCAACACCTTCTTTGAGAAGATCACCGGCGCAACTCCTCTAAACCGTCTAGGTGTCAGCAAACACCAAGAGTAACAAGTCGAAGACGCTCACTTGAACAAATCAAGTGCTAAGCTCAAGTTGATACACAATCCACTACCTAATGCAATACATGCACTTAGGGTTTGGTCTCTAAGCTCACTAAGTGCAACACATGCACATAAGAGATGAGAGGGCTTGCTCTTTGCTCAAAGGAAAGAATATGGCACCAGCAACCTCTCCCACAACCGGCCACAAGGGGTATATATACCCACACAACAAAAACTAGCCGTTGGAGAAAAGATTCCAGAAAAACAGGGATAAACCGGTCTGACCGCCAACTAATGGCCGGTTAGACCGCCAGAGCTCAAACGGCTATAAAACTAGCTATTGGACACACATCCGGTCTGACCGCCAACCAATGGTCGGTCAGACTGGACCACACTGGTCAGACCTCCATAGGGTGGTCAGATCGCTCCACAAAGGAGCAATCCAGATCCAGAAAAGTGCATTCCTAGAAAAAAAACATACCACCAAGAAAAGATCGGTACTACCGCACTCTGGTAGTATCGTTGAACAAATGCAGTCATACCGCTGACCAGTGACCGGTCAGATCGGCCAACACATGGCGGTCAGACCGGCCAACACATGGCGCCGATCGACTCCCATCGTCGACGGCCAAGAATCGCGATCAAACCGCCAGTTCATAAAGACCAATCGCCCAGTCTGAACGTTCCGGTCAGACCTCCTAAAGGCCTGCAGTCAGACCGCCTGAACTGAGAGAGAGATTTTGCACTTCGCTTCAACTCAATTTGCAAAACACATTTGCCAATTGATGTGTAATGCAAACAAGGGTTATAAGCGAGATTCTCAATAAGTTGCAAAACACATTTACCAACTTTTAGAATCACACCTCAAGGAATAAGGTACATAGACATAAACCATTTGCAAAACACATTCGCAAACTAAAGTCACATGCTACAAGGATTATCCATGAACCTCGACTATTTGCAAAACACATTTGCAAATATCGGCAACATGCTAACGAGAGCTAGAACAAGCACAACGAGCTATCAACACATGACTAACTCAAGCTACTAGTTAAGACCCCTCTTAATAGTACGGCAGCCTATACTAGCAATCCGGTCTCCAACCAAAAACCAAGACTGGTAAAAAACTAGAAACACATTCTTAGCCCTAGCTAGTCATACCTTTGCCTTGAGCGTCCTCTTGAAGCCTGATGACGCACATCTTCACTTCAAGTCTGGGTTCTTGACTTTGATAATCATCAATACATAATGATTTCCTTTACTTCAAGTTCTTGACTTGAATATGCATCAACCTATGATACACTCTTTCACTTGACCTCCATCAACACATGATGGGTCTTCTTTTGTCTTGATGATCAACTCATGATCATCTCCTCTTCTTGAACATCATCGACACACGATGATTTCCTTTTCTTCGATATCTTGATATGCATCAACACATGATGCATCTTTTTCTTGAACCTTGACTTGATGACGATCAACTCATGATGTCATCCAAAGTCTCCAACCTCATGGATCATAACCTATTCATCCAACTCATGGAAAATGTTAGTCCCCACAACATGATTGTCATTAATTACCACAACATACCATTAACTCATAATGGTGAGTGAAGATATTGTAATCTTTCTTCTTTGGTAATTGATGACAATCATCATAATTGCAAATAATTGAATGTAAGGTTATATGAGTATATATGAACTACACAAGTTTTGTATACTTATTTGATATGTTTACAGTAAGGATCCTTAATATATGTGGATAAAAAATATATGGATCAATACTAATGAAACCACAAAGCATAGAGTGAACTCCCCATAAATGTGTGCATACACAAATGTGTAATAAAAGACATATGCACATATTCAAGTTAGACTTCTAGTGGAGTTCAACCTATATTTTGGATCCACACGAAGTTTGATATAGGAATATGATATCGAATGCATACCTCTATGATTTTCACCTTTTTATCCAATTGAGACTAAACAATAGGTTTAACAATAGAAGTGTTAGTCTTACAAATATATTTGTTATTAATAACCAAAATACTCCATTAACTCATAATAGCAGGTCTAGATTCTTCACAGACTCCTACAGGGAAGGCCCACCTAGCCACTTTGAGGTCCAGAACTTAGCTTTTTGGTCGTTTTCGATCGTAATCGAGGTGGTCGCGTCGAAAAGATGCTTATCCGCCTCGTCACAAGGTAATTTCATGCCAGCCCATGGCTTACTATCAGCCTTCCATTGTTGCCACAACTAGCGAAGTCTGAGGGCCCTTGTGAATTTGGTTAGGTTGAGGATTCCCAGCCCGTCGAGTTTTGTTGGTCGACACACCTTGTCCCAGTTAACTTTGCATTTTCCTCCTATTATCGCTTTTGCCCCCGCCCAAAGGAACCGACGCCTCATGCGGTTCAGGGCACGAAGGATTGATTTTGGGACTCTTAGGGCCGTTAGGTAGTAGGTCGGGATCGAGGTGAGCACCGATTTTACTAGGGTGGAGCGACCAGCTAAGGTGAGTAGTTTGCCTTGCCATCCCACAAGCCTCCCCCGACTTTGTCTAACAAGGGCTGAAAATCCACCCTCCTAAGCCTTTTGTAGGTAAGTGGCAGACCCAAATATTTGATGGGGAAATTTTCACGGGTGGCTGCAAAATCTTGGAGTAACGTGTTGATGTTTAGATGACCGCACCCTATTGGGACCATCGTGCTTTTATGGACGTTTGTGTGTAACCCCAAGATGTTTCCAAAGTTCCGAAGTATCATGGTTGTTGCTTTGGTGTCTCGCTCTGTTGGGGAGATGAAAATGGCTGCATCATCAGCGTAAAGCGATGTCCTGAGGGTGTCAAATCGGCCGTGATGACGGTCTAAATATTTGTGGTCTGTTGCCTTTGTGAACAATCTTTGTGATGGGTCGATCGCCAAAACGAAAAGGAAGGGGGAGAGTGGATCTCCTTGCCTCAGACCCCTTCCGTGGTGGATGCTGCTGCCCGGGATACCATTAAGTAGGATTCTGGAGGAGGTCGGAGACCATAGGGCCGTAATCCATCCTCTCCACCTGGGTGAAAAACCACGTCTCTAGAGGAGCTCCAGAAGGTAATCCCATCGAACCGAGTCGAAGGTTTTTGCTATATCAAGCTTGAGGAATAGAGTCGGAGTTTTGGATCTGTGGGGGTGAGTTGTTAGGTTTTTTACGTACATGAAGTTATCATGGATGCTTCTTTTCCTTCAAAAACGTGTTCTGGTGTACCGATACCAAACTATCCAGGTGGGGTGCGAGACGAAGGGCCAAGGTCTTAAGAGATCCACTTTCCTATCCCATGAATGAGGCTGATTAGTCTGTAATCGGTCACCCCTTTGGCCCCTTCTTTCTTTGGAATCAGAGCGATGCTTGTCGTGTTGAGGAGGGGTATGTTCGTCGTTCGAAGGCTGTGGAAGCTTTAGAAGACCGCCATGATGTCCGATTTTATAATGGACCAGTATGATCTGTAGAAAATGAATGTGAAGCCATCAGGACCCGATGCCTTATCGCTTGGCATGAGAGCTAGAGTATTTCTAACTTCCTGCTCAGTAAATGCTCCCTCTAGACCCTCCAAACTCTAAGGTCTGTAATCTAGCTCCTCCCATTGAAGAATCTAGACCCGCCAATATATGTTAATGGAGTGTTTTGGTGATTAATGACAAATCCATTTGTGAGACTAACACTCTTATTGATATACTTATTGTTTAGTCTCAGCTTGGATATAAAAAGAAAAATCCAATCAGGTATGCATTCATTTTGATAAATCCATTTGTGAGACTAACACTTTTATTGATATACATATTGTGTAGTCTCAATTGGATGAAATCAAAGAGCTATGCTTTCGACATCATACTTGTATATCTTGTTGCATTCCTCGGATCCAAAATATAGGATGAACTCCATCAAAAGTTTAACTTGAATATGTGCATATGTTCTTATTACACATTTGTGTATGCACACATGTAGGGGGAGTTTATTCTATATTTTGAGGTTTCATTAGTATTGATCCATATTCCTGTTTCTACATATATTTGGGATCTTTACTTTGAAACATATCCTTTGAATATATTAAACTTGCATAGTTAATATATTCATGTGTGTATATGAGACTTGTGTAGTTCATATATCCTTGAATATATTTAACTTGTGTAGTTAATATATTCATGTGAGTATAACATAACTTGTGTAGTTCATGTGTACTCATATATCCTTGAATATATTTAACTTGCATAGTTAATATATTCATGTGTGTATATGAGACATGTGTGCATATATCCTTTGATTATATATAACTTGTGTAGTTATATATATTCATATGAGTATATACAACTTGGTTGGCGGTACGACCGGACAAGGTCCAACGGCTAGTTTTTATAGCCGTTGAGCTCAAGACGATCGCCATACCGTCACGCAGACGATCAAGATGTGCTGATTTTTCAGCAGACTTTTTCACAACGGCTAGTTTTTGTATGTGGGCTATAAATACCCACTTTGGCCGTGTGTGGGCAAGTAGCTGGTGCCCCTAGATTCAATGAAGTATGCGATCTCAAGAACGCTCATGAGATGTGGACAAAACTTCAAGTTCATTATGAAAGGTCCACTTCCACAAGTGAGGATTGCATACAAGAGTGGACGTCGGGAGAAGAATGCTTAATCTCCAACTCCGATGATGAAGGGTCCACAAGCCCCTCCACATCAACTTCTAGCTCCGACAATGATGACATATCAACTCCATCAACATCGCCTCATTGCTTTATGGCAAAAGGTAAAAAGAATGTATATAATGATGATGATAATAATGAACCTTCATATAATGAGTTGTTAGATATGCTAGAAGAGCTAAATGATTGTTTAGAAAAGGGGAAATCTAAGTTCCAAGTGTTGAAGAATGAGTTTGTCTCACTTCAAAATGATTATAATGTTTTAAAAGATAATCATGAAATTCTCCTCCTAAATGAGCTTAAAAGGTCTAAAGTGGATATTGGAATAACATGTGATTTGATTGATGATATGCCATGTGTAATTGCAAACCCTTACATCTCATCTAAAATCAATATATCCACTTCTTGTGATGATTTGATTGATATGCCTTGTTGCTCAAATATGGATGCTTCTATTTCCTCTATGCTTGTTGAGACTAACCTTGTAGAGGAAAATAATGAGCTCAAGGCCCAAGTCAAGAAATTGACAATTGACTTGGAAAGAAACTACAAAGGGAAGGCCACTCTCGATGAAATATTGAGCAAGCAAATATGCTTGCAAGATAAGAGTGGTATTGGCTTCATTTCCAAGAAGACGAAAGAAAATAGCAAGACAAGGCACAATGCAAGACACACGAAAAATGTCAAGTGCTTTGATTGCCATCAAAAGGGTCACCTTGCCTCCATATGCCCTAACAAGGAAATTGACAAGAGAGGACTTGGTTTCACCGCCAAGAAGAAAAAGGTGAAGAGCATCCCAAAGCAAAATGGAAAACAATTCAAGAGTATCAAGTGCTTTGGATGCAAGAATAATGGTCACATTGCCTCGGTGTGCCCAAACAAGGTGGATGTCAAGTCAATATCATCAAAGAAGAGGCAAGCCAGAATTGAGCAAAATAAGAAGACATCAAGGGGAAGCAAAAGCCCTACTTGCTACAATTGCCGGGAGAAGGGACATTTTAGTAAGGAATGTCCTAAAGGTATCACTCCTAAGCCCATTGTTTATAATGACCAATATTTGCTTAGGAAGGATATAAATGGCAATGTGTTTGCTAGGAATGTTAGTTCATATAAGACTATTGTTAAAAGGGCCATTTGGGTGCCCAAAAGTGTTGTGACTAACATTCATGGATCCAACCAAGTATTGGGTACCAAAATGCACTTAAATGCTTAAATAGGTACTTGGAGAGGTATTGGAGGCTTGGCTTATTCATATAAAGATGGATTCCATCATATATCAAGATTGGAGCCAAGCTTGAGGATCATCACTTCTTATCATATTAAGAACCAATGTCATTTCGGTAACAAGTACTTACATTGAAGTATCTAGCCCTTATACCTTGTGTAGGTTGCATTCATGAAAATCTTATAAAATGGTTATTCTTGCTCTTGTGCTTATTCTTCGTTATTAAAATCTTGAGCAAGATTGTAAGTGGCACATTAAGGGGGAGTGCTAAATCATGATCATGTATATCACATCCCTAAGTATGCCCAAATAAATTAAGTGCTAGTATTGTTTTTCAAAATTGAACCATTTAGCCAAAATTCAAAATTTTGAAATTATTAGTATAAACTTTGAAAAACTAGTTGAAAAATATATACAAATGCTATTCAAATGTTTTGCAAAGGTTTTGGTTTAAGAAAAACCTATTTCAAAAGAAAATGAGTTTCTACCCAAAATTCTAGATCTTAGAATCTTGTTTTTGACCAAAACTAGATTTTTGTGTAAAATCTATTCTAAAACAAATTTGACAGTTGTTCCAAAAGGAAAATCCTAGAGTAGGCTATTCTAAACATTTTTGGTATTCAAAAGATTTCCAAAAGACCAACTCAACAAAAGTTATTTGATTTTGAAACTCGTCCAAAATACTAGTTTGACCTAAGTGGTTACTTTCTAGCACTTAAGTGAGTTTTTGCCATTTGAGCCAAAATTATTCACATGAAAAGGTCCATAATGGTATTAATGACTCATACATAAATTTGGATGCTCTAAGTTTCATCATTTGCTCATTTTGGTTCTTTTGAAGAAGTTTCATCAAAAATGAGTTTTATTCGCAAAATCAAAAGACTAATTCATAAAAATTATATTCATTGTTGTTTCTATATTCTATCTCATGCATAATGATCCTAGATATATTTATTTGAGTACTAAAACTAAGGATCATTTGCATCATTCTCCATTCCAAGATCTATCGTTGAAACTCCAGGAAAATCGGAACGACCGGCGTTATTCCCGCGGTACAACCGTTGTTCGGTACGACCGGCCTTTGAATAGCGGTACGTCCGAACATCGGTATGACCGGTCTTTGAACTGCGGTAATACCGATTTTTCTGTTAAGTCAGCCCTTTCAATTCAATTCATTTCTAAACCTTTTTGGGCTGCTTCTTTTGATCAAATTGATCATTGTTATCCTTGCAAGCTATCCACATATATTTTGTTGATTCCAAATACCATTTTGATCGCCTTGTGATATATTTACCATTCAAGTGGTATTCATTCAAGTGGTAGCATCTTTTGATCACCTTGACCTCGACATGGAATTCATATTACTTGTTTCTACAAGTGGTATTCTTCAATTGATATCATCTTATCCTTTCTTGTGATATCCTTCATATGGTATCTTTCATATACCCACCTACAAGTGATATCTATTTCATTCCTTGCCGATCAAACCTTTTCAAACCAAGCTCTCTCCGATACCTCCGATTCATGATATATATATTTTTTAAGTGATATCTCTCTTCAAGTGATATCTCTCCAAGTGGTACCAAGTGTCTACAAATGAAATTAATTATTATTGGTATCATCTTTACTCTCAAGTGGATTCTCTCTTTCTCTCTTCTCTTTGGATGCTTTCTTTGAAGATCTTTGCAAGAGAAGTTCAAGCACCTTGAGATTTCAAGTCTTGTCGACGCATATTCTCTACTAGTGGTATCAACATGTGGATTTACAAGTGGTATCTACAAGTATTATTTACAAGAGGTATCTACATGTATTACCAACAAGTGGTATCGTCGACTCGTAGTATCTACAAGTGATGTTCAAGGACTATTTTACAAGTGGATACACATAAAAATTTGGGGAGAATGTTATTGGTACTTAATGTCAAGAGAGAGATTTTTGATGCAAATTAAAGATCAAGTGGAAGAGGTTGAAGTCATTAAGATGTTTGGATGGATGTCTATTTCAAAAGATGACAAAGAGGGAGATAATTGGATAAAGTAAGCTTTTGTGTGTCAAAAGCAAAGATATGGATTGGACGAAGAAAGCTCTTTGTGTGTCAAAGGAGTATCGTCAAGAAGAAAACCTTTGTGTGTCAAAGGAGAAGAATGTCAAAGGAGAAGAGAAATTTGTCAACAAGAGAACCTTTGTGTAAGGGGGAGTTTTCCTAAAATAAAAAAAGGTTTTTGAAAAACTATATTTATGAAAAATGTTTTAAGTTTTAAAATGGGTAATCTATTATATGGGAAAACTAATTTAAAAAGACTCCCTTATGGCTTCGTTTTATTCTGGATTTTTGCTATTTTATGCCAAAAGGGGGAGAATGCTTATTTGTTCAAAATAAAATGAGTTTTATTGCCTAGCTCATAAGTTTTGCAAAGACTCTCCTTTTGCTTAAGATTTGATTCGGTTTTTGGTGCTTAATGACAAAAGAGGGAGAATTTGTATGAGCTACATTTGGATGTTTGATTTATTTGTTATTCTCTCTCTCTTGTGTTGCCTAAAGGAGGAGAATCTTGTGATGCCAAAACGGGAGTAGTTTACCAAAAGGAAAATTCTCTTATTATTTCAATGCATGCAAATAGTCAAATAAGCCTCATTTCTTATCTTATGTTGACCTATATCCAAATGTTGTCATTTATATAGAATTTGTCATCAATCACCAAAAAGGGGGAGATTGAAGAGTCTAGACCTGCCATTATATGTTAATGGAGTGTTTTGGTGATTAATGACAAATCTATTTGTGAGACTAACACTCTTATTGATATACTTATTGTTTAGTCTCAGCTTGGATATAAAAAGAAAAATCCAATCAGGTATGCATTTATTTTGATAAATCCATTTGTGAGACTAACACTTTTATTGATATACATATTGTGTAGTCTCAATTGGATGAAATCAAAGAGGTATGCTTTCAACATCATACTTGCATATCTTGTTGCATTCCTCGGATCCAAAATATAGGATGAACTCCACCAAAAGTTTAACTTGAATATGTGCATATGTTCTTATTACACATTTGTGTATGCACACATGTAGGGGGGGTTTATTCTATATTTTGAGGTTTCATTAGTATTGATCCATATTCCTATTTCCACACATATTTGGGATCTTTACTTTGAAACATATCCTTTGAATATATTTAACTTGCATAGTTAATATATTCATGTGTGTATATGAGACTTGTGTAGTTTATATATCCTTGAATATATTTAACTTATGTAGTTAATATATTCATGTGAGTATAACATAACTTGTGTAGTTCATGTGTACTCACATATCCTTGAATATATTTAACTTGCATAGTTAATATATTCATGTGTGTATATGAGACATATGTGCTCATATATCCTTTGATTATATATAACTTGTGTAGTTATATATATATTCATATGAGTATATACAACTTGTGTAGTTCTTATATACTCATACCAATCCACATTCAATTATTTGCAATTGAAGTGATTTTCATCAATTACCAAAGTGGGAAAGATTGTGGTATCTTGTCCCACCATTATGAGTTAATGGTATGTTGTGGTAACTAATGACAATCATATTGTGGAACTAACATTTTCCATGAGTTGGATAAGCAGGTTAGGTTCCATGATAATGAAGACTTGGGATGATATCATGTGAGGATTGTCATCAAGTCAAGAGGAGTTCCATCATGTGTTGGTGGAAGTCAGGTGAAGAAAATCATCGTGTGTCGATGATGTTCAAGAAGAGGAGATGATCATGAGTTGATCATCAAGTTAAGTGAAGGTCCATCATTTGTTGATGGAGATCAAGTGAAGGATGTCATCATGTGTTGATGAGCGTCAAGTTAAGATCCTGAAGCAAAGCTTCATCATGTGTTGATGAAGGTCAAGTGAAGAACTCGTCATGTGTTGATGAGTATTCAAGTCAAGGACCCAGACTTGAAGTGAAGATGTGCATCATCAAGCTTCAAGTGGTTGCGCAAGGCAAAGGCATGACTAGCTAGGGCTAAGGATGTGTTCCTAGTCTTTTACTGGTCTCGGTGTTTAGTTGGGAGACCAGATTGTTAGTATAGGTTACCGTACTATTAAGAGGGGTCTTTGACTAGTAGCTTGAGTTAGTCATGTGTTGGTAGCTCATTGTGTTTGCTCTAGCTCACCTTAACATGTTGCCAATATTTGCGAATGTGTTTTGTAAATAGTCGTGGCTCATGGATAATCTTTGTAGCATGTGACTATAGTTTGCAAATGTGTTTTACAAATGGTCTAAGTCCATACACCTTATCCTTGTGGCATGATGTTATTGTTTGCAAATGTGTTTTGCAAATAGTTGAGGCTCATGCATGTTTCTTGTAGCATGTAACTTTGGTTTGCGAATGTGTTTTGCAAACGGTGTAAGTCCATGTACCTTACTCCTTGTAGTATGATTCTATAAGTTGGCAAATGTGTTTTGCAACTTGTTGAGAATCTCACGTGAATCCTTGTTTGCATCGCGCATCAATTTGGCGGCAAATGTGTTTTGCAAACTGAGTTGAAGCGGAGTGCAATTTATGGTGTGATTCTAAAAGTTGGCAAATGTGTTTTGCAACTTGTTGAGAATCTTGCTTTTGAACCCTTGTTTGCATCACTTGTGAATTGTCAAATGTGTTTTGCAATTGAATTTGTTTTGATGCAAACCGCTTTTCTCGTGGAAATCGGTTTGTACAGGCGATTGTTACAGGCGATGCGACGATTGCAAGTGTTCAACCGGATTTTAGTGCGGTATGACCACATATCGGTTGATCCGATTTCTATGTGGCGGTACTAATTTTCTAGAACCGATGTTTTTAGGACTTAGCCGCATTTGTTGCTCCTTTGTGGAGCGGTATGACCGCAGGCTTTTGGACGGTTATATCGGGTGGCACGATACGATCGGGTCTTGGTTGGCGGTATGACCAGACGAGGTCCAACGGCTAGTTTTTATAGCCGTTGGAGCTCGGCAAGACGATCGCCGCGTTGGTCACGCAGATGACCGCATGTGCTGATTTTTCAGCAGATTTTTTCACAACAGCTAGTTTTTGTGTGTGGGTTATAAATATGGATCTTCTCAGGAATTTTTTTTTCAAATAATCCATTTTTTATTATTAATTACAACATTATACCTGCAATAATATTTTTTATAGAAATATACTCCTGTCGTTCAACCGTTGGGCGACTGGTCCCAATCGCTCAACGGTTGAGCGATCGACACTTGTCGCCCAACGGGCACAATGCATACCCTGCTAGATAAGTGAGCTGCACACTAGAACCAACCGTTGAGCGACAAGTGTCCCGATCGCTCAACGGTTGAGCTACTGGACCCGATCGCTCAACGGTTGAGCGACAGTGAGTATATTTCGTAAAAATATTATCGCAGGTATAATGTTGTAATTAATAATAAAAAAATGGATTATTTGATAAAAAATTTCTTCTCAACATGGGTCAGGTTTTGGCGACGTAGGAGGCTGCATCGCCCGACCGCCTCTCGGTAGATCTTTGGGTGTGTTGGTCGAATAGCCTCGTATCTCATTTGCCTTGGCGGGAGACGCGTTCTGTGTCTCCTGATCTTTCACGATTGAACAAGTCTTCATCTAATCAAGATGAAAGTGTCAGAAACATAAACTACATATCTTATCAAGAAGAAAACAGAAACTATATATATATATATATATATATAACTTACAGGCTTCCAATGATAGAGTTGTCGGAGGGGCAGGGACCACATCGAACACCGTGGAATGGGCCATGGCTGAGATGATGCAACATCCTAAGATACTAAAGAAAATACAGAATAAGCTCAATAATGTTGTATGAAAAGATCACGTGGTGGAAGAGTCACACATCCCTCATCTTCATTTTCTCCATTATGTCATCAAGGACACTCCGGCTGCACCGACCACTCCCACCACTCCCTCTCTTGGTCCCACATTGTCCAAGTGCTCACTCAACTATCAGCGGCTACCATGTCCCCCAGGGCAGTCGTATCTTTATAAACGTCTGGGCAATTCAGAGAGACCCTTTGATTTGGAAAGACCTCTTGATATTTAAGCCAAAGAAATTTCTAGAATGTGGTCATAAGTGGGACTTCAGTGGCAATGAATTTGATTACTTTCCATTTGAATCTGGCAGAAGAATTTGTGTAGGAATTCCCATGGCAGAAAGAATGACAGCTTACTCACTAGCATTAATGCTCCGAGCATTTAACTGGAAGCTAGCACAAGGTATCAAGCATGGCCTTTCTGAGAAGTTTGGGATGGTAATGAAGAAGGCCAAACCACTAGTAGCTATACCAACACCAAGGTTATCGAAGCCAGAGCTCTACTCATAGATCAAACCTGCCATAAAACCGCCAATCCTTTACCATAAGCAGCTGTAGATGCTACAAGCAGGGTGTATGTGTTGGGACACGGATAGGCTACGATAGCACAAAATAAAAATTTCTACCGTGCAACCAAGGAACCTCCGCTAATAATAGATCACGAGATTACCACTAGACGCGCCGACTCGTAGCAGAACTAGAGTCGATATAGCGAGTTGATGCAGTCGTAGTCATACTTGCCGCACGTCTTCTCCTTCTGCTCCAATAATCGTCACGAGTTGTGGATCATCCTAGTGCTGATGCTTCGCAACAACATCTCCAAGGTATCCACACGTACGAGGCAGGGACACCACACGCTAGAGTGCTAGCGCTAGTGGCGTGGTTGAGGAAGGCGTGACTATTTAGGGTTTCGGGAGCTCTTCCAAAGATAATCATCTCACCCCATGCCACCGCCCCTCTATATATAGGCATCCATAATTGGTTTCAAACTTGAGGCCCATTAGGAACTCGTGGCCTACAAGAATTCGGATCAACATCCAAATCAAATCCTAGCCCTTTAAGTGTGTGACCCTATAGATTCATGTGTGATCGGTTGTGACTCGAAAACTCTTTTCCGACCACGAGTCGTCAGCGGTACCTAGTAGGACATAACGATTCCCGAACACACATAGAATATATCGGACAAACCTTAATGAAATATGATCTATGACTAAGTCCTTGTCACTTACGACCAGTTTGTAACTCCTTACGACCAGTTAGTGATCACGTTCGATCAATCTACGACCGGCTCCGACTAGTCTACGACTTGCTCATATCTCCATACGACCAGTCATCGACCAGCTTCAAGACGTCCTATTAGACCTCCTTGATAGGTTTCTCCAGGACCACTCTAGGACCACTCCCGGACCACTCCAGGCAGAGGAGGTCCTAGAAAGCGGTTATCCCTACACGGGGAGAAAGGATATTAGCCGTACTATCTGGTCGAACCGAACGACATGTTTGTGTGTTATCCCTTTGCCTCACGACATCTGGTTGAACTCCATGTGAGATTATTTGTCATCCATGGACTGTTCAATCTTTCTCGATCAAGTGTCGAAGAACTTCATGTGGTCGACACTTTGACCACTAGTGGCATGACCATGCACTTTCTTTATCCGACCACAATGAGGGGCCCAGAGACATCTCTCCTGTTATGTTAGGAGGGGCAAATCACATATCCAACTAGTCACATCCCTCTGCATGTTTCATAGCATACTCGAAAGCTACCTTTATAATTACCCAGTTACGAGTAGCGTTTGGCAACCCCTAAGAGTGCTATTACACATGTAGGAAACTGTTGATCTCAGGTCTAAGGATTATAATACACATCAACATTGCTTGAGACCAACTGATGACACACGAAATCATAACAATCTCAACAGTGTCTCAAGGTGGGTCTTATCTAACATCATGTTCTCTAACATGTGTCCATATTATTGGTTTGATATCTTCATATCTATGACCTGTGAAACATAGTCATCAACCAATACATATGTTAGTCTATTCATATGTATTCTCATATGTTTCCGAACAGGGAACGTTTAAGAATAATCATCGCAGAAATAAAGAGTTTCACAATCAAGTCACATACTTGATAATTAATATTATCGATATTATTCTAGGAACATGATAACATATTATCAAATGTTATGAACATAATGAAATATAATCATTTCTATGATTGCCTCTAGGGCATATTTCCAACAATATGCTAGCGGGTCGGCGAGGATCCCCATGTGTAGCATTTCATCAAGCAGGGTAGCCGCAGTGCGGACCTAGCCATGGTAGCAGAGCGATTGGGTCAGGGTGCGGTAGGTGTCGGCATCGAGGGATACGTGAAGGGTGCGGAGGTGATGGAAGAGGGAGAGTGAGACGGCGAGGTGGCCCGAGCAGGCAACGACGTCAATGAGGAGGTTGTGGGAGGTGAGGACGAGTGGGGCGGGGAGGGGGAGGTGGGAGGATACGAGGCGGATGAGGTGGAGCGCGGACAGGAAGTATGAGGCAATGGAGGAGAGCATGGAGAAGAGACAGAGAAGAAGCTGGGGTTGGAGCGGCAAGGATCGGGGCCAGAGACGAAGAGGGAGTTGAAGGTGGATAGAAAGAGGTGAGGCGGCCGGCGGAGGCAGAGTATGAAGAGCAGCAGTGGGAGAGGCGGAGGAGGAGCACGTGGAGGGTGGTCAGGGAAGTGACAGTGACAAGCTCGAGCACGAGGAGCGGGTTCGGCTACGAGGTCACCAGCTTGTGCAGTCGCGCCAGTGAGATCGCCTGTGGTGGCGATGGGTGCATCGGTTTGGCTGCGATGACATGGGTTCGAATGGGCTAGGTGGGAGATGGAACGGGGATGGCTCGGTAATACTAGTTTCTTTCTTTGGCGGGTGAAGATGGGCTAGGCCAGATCTACGCATGCCTCTTTTTTTTAGCCGGGCCGGTTGAGATTGCCGACCAAATTTTCTAAAGGTCGAGGAAAGAAAGAAATACAATATATTGACAGCAAGACTGTCAACACACAATCACTAATCAAATGAATCTTAGAACAACATAACATCGGAAAGAACAAGAACCCATCCTTCAGAAAATCAGCGCGATTGAGAGTCGCCCCACCACGCAACCCCCTTTAGTTCCCAGCTTGCTATGGCATCTACCGCGCGTTCTCGCTTCGGTGCATCCTCTAAAAGAAACCGACAGACTGCCAAGCCGATAGCTCTTCTTTGATCAGCCACAGAAGTTCCCCCGGCGTCTTTTGCTGAGAATGATCCAATGCACAAGAATAACAAGGGAATCAAAAGCCTTGCGGAACTGTTTGGTGAAGCTCTTCCAGACTATGCACCACCACGACTCCGAATCAAGTTCATTCGCCGTGGGTAACCGGAACGGGACGTTGATCCAATCGCGAACAAGGTCCCAAACATGCCGGGTATAGGCGCAATGGATGAAAATGGAGGACGTGTTTTCCTGGGTTGCTGAACACATGGTGCATGATGATGGTGAGGCCACCCACACTTTTGGAGATTGTTGGTTGTCAAGCAGCGACCCTTTACTGTCAGACACATGAAGAATTTGTAGTGACTCAGCGCTTCAACTTTCTCGATGGTCTTGCTGCAGACAGATTTTGTTTTAGCCGTGAAAAAGAGGTTGTATGCCAAGGAAGCAGAGTATTGGCCCGATTGCGACGCCTGCCACCAAATAGTATTTTCAATACTCAGATCAGGAGTAACCTATGAGAGCATGCCCCACAGATTGAAGTACTCAGCCAAAAAAATGAGAATACCTAGGCGAAACTTGGTTTTTTTATTAAGAAGAAAACAGGCACACAAATTCACATCAAACCCATGCCTCTTTTCTTTTGGGCCTTCGACCAATATCTGAGGCCAAGATCGGTATATGCAAATCTGCATCGTGAAGGACATTTTGTTCTCTCTCAATAAAATGAAACTTTTGCTATCTGAAAAAGCTCAGACTTTTGCAGTATCTTTCAAGATTTAAATCTGAATTTATGACCATCCATCCAAATGGTCGTTGCTAACTGGCCAAAATCATGCCAACGTGTAAAACATGCAAAATCATGCCAACGTGTAAAACATGCATTGTCATGCATGGTGCCATATGATAGTTTGAGCGCGACTGTGGGAGTGATTCAACGGGACTTGGACAAAATCTCATTTTAGTTCAAATTTTGTTATCTTTCATTAAGACGAAACTTTTGCTATCCGAAATACTCAAACTTTTGAAGTATCTTTCAAGTTTTAAATCTGAATTTATGACCATCCATCCAAATGGTCGTTGCTAACCAGCCAAAATCACGCCAACGTGTAAAACGTTCATTGTCATGCATGGTGCCATATGATAGTTTGAGCGCTACTATGGGAGTGATCCAACGGTACTTGGACAAAATCTCATTTTAGTTCAAATTTTGTTATCTTTCATTAAGACAAAACTTTTGCTATCTAAAATACTCAAACTTTTGCAGTATCTTTCAAGTTTTAAATCTGCATTTATGACCATCCATCCAAATGGTTGTTGCTAACTGGCCAAAATCATGCCAACGTGTAAAACGTGCATTGTCATGCATGGTGCCATATGATAGTTTGAGGGCGACTACGAGAGTGATCCAACGAGACTCAGACAAAATCTCATTTTAGTTCAAATTTTGTTATCTTTCATTAAGACAGAGCTTTTGCTATCTGAAATACTCAAACTTTTGCTATCTTTAAAAAAAGTGTCCGTACAAGTAACATCGTTGTTTGGTTTTCGAAGTATAAAAGAGAAACGAGAGGTGCAGGCGAAACACGACGCCATACCCATACTTCTGTTTTCCTTACATAGAAATGATTTTCATTCCTTTAGATTGGTATACCGACAAGAGCCGCAAGACGCTAGTCGCACATCGCGAAGACAAATCTGGAACTCCATCAAGCCACTTGCAGCAGCTCGGTTTTTCCAGTGACAAATTTACAACCGGATTTTTTTTAAAAAATAATCTAGTTTTTATTTGAAATTACACTAATAACACCATATTTTTTCTTTTTACAGGAATAATCATCTGTCGCTCAATCATTGGGTGACTAGACCAAGTCGCTTAACGATTGAGCGACATGTGTCCAAGTAGCTTAACCGTTGAGCGATTTGGATATATGTCGCTCAACGGTTGGTCCTGGTGCACAACTCACTAAGCTAGCAGGGCATGCATTGTGCCCGTTGGGCGACAAGTGTCCAAATCGCTCAACGGTTGAGAGACTTGGGCTAGCGCCCAGTAGTTGAACGACAGATGATTATTTCTGTAAAAAGAAAAAAAAAAGGTGATATTATTAGTGTAATTTTGAATAAAAACTAGAATATTTTTTAAAAAAATCCATTTACAATCATGTGGACACTGGAGAACACCCCATCCGGACTTGGCGGAACAACAGATTTGAAACGGTCTCTAGCTTCCTGGATCACTGGGAGCTGTGCAAAGGTTTGCGGTAGCATCCATCTGTCCGCAGCACCAGATTTCCCATTCCCAGCTCTCGAGCTGAGTCGATTTGAGTACTGGATAGTGACCACTGCATAAAATATAGTGCTTACAGCAAGATAATGCTAAACAGGTATCACAAACAATTGGTTCGATTATTCTTCGGCGTGGGCTTTCAATTCATACAACCTCATGATTTGCTGTATCGGGGCACTATCATATACGGAGTCATTTCTGTCCTTTGCCAGCATTGCTTCTTATAAATTCGCATTCCATGCTAGAAACTACCAAGTGTTCTCTCAGCAACCATGGAGATATCCACAACCCTAGCCTATTCTGTGACTCTACTTGCATCAACCATCCTATACTTTATCATCCGACATTGCCGTAGCATCTCGCCGCAGCTTCCCCCTGGCCCTACAGGACTCCCACTGGTTGGCAGCCTCCCTTTCCTCAAGCCAGACCTCCACGCCTACTTGGCAGACCTCGCAGCCAAGTATGGACCTATCTTTTCCATCCGCCTTGGCCTCAAGTTAGCTGTCGTGATCACCTCCCCAGCAGCTGCCCGTGAGGTGCTCCGAGACCAAGACCTCACGTTTGCCAACAGAAATGCCCCAGAGACTGGACGCACCTTCTCTTACAGTGGGCTACACCGCTACAGGATATTGTTTGGAACTCAGCTGGTCCCAAATGGCGGTTGCTCTTTGGACTGCGCGTCCGTGGGATGCTGAACAATGCGAGGCTCAATGATGCCCATAGCATTCGCCAAGATGAGTTCAGGTTGGCCCTCCACCATCTCTACACAAAATCTGGCACACCAGTTGACATTGGTGCACAGATGTTCCTCGCAACACTGAACGTGATCACAAAAACTATGTGGCGAGAGGCTATTGACACCGATAGTGACAGAACTGCTGTGGGGGAGGAGTTTAGTAACCTCGCCACCGAGATCACAGACTTGTCCCGGTGGCTGGCTAGAAACGGCAACAGGCCGGTTACTGGAATTCCCGGAAAAAATCCAGATGAAATTTGCTTGAATCTGATTAAAAACCAGCTGAAATTCAAATTTGGAATTTGAATAGGCTAAACCGGCCGGTTTTTCCTTTCCTGGGACCAGCCGGTAAATCCGGTTACCGGTGGTTACCGCCGGTAACCAGACGGTTTTTTGTTCCTTGGTCGTATCTTTATAAATGTCTGGGCAATTTAGAGAGACCCTTCAGTTTGGAAAAACCCCTTGGAGTTTAAGCTAGAGTGATTTTCAAAATGCGATCGCAAGACCACCTTGCAGGCATCCAGTGGCTGCCCTCGCGCCACATTCAGCAGCACGACGGCGTACTGGCGTATGCCAACGGGTCGAGAGGCGGGTAAGCGCCTGTGCAACATTTTGTCAGCGGGGTAGTGGCAGAGGGCCAGAGAGACAGGTCGACTGACGATGAGGCAAGTATCGGCGTCAGGGATACGTGGAGGCAGTGGCGAACCAGGAAGGAAATGAAGGGTAGGCTCAAAGCATCGACTGACTACATTAATTTGAAACAAACATAGTCTTGTATTTTTATGCAATCAAATTCATACATGAATAAAAACAAACAAAAAGAGAGAAATACAATGAAGATACCTCGCTAATGGAAAGTGCATCCGCAAAACATAGAAATATAGTTTTAGACTTCCAGTGGGTAAGAACATGTACATCAAAATTAGAAAAATTAGTGATACAATAGCAAATTGTACTTAAATGATCACTGGCAAAAACTTCTATTGGTATGCAATGCACCGGATCAGCAATAATTTTATCCGGATTAAATTCTAGTCAAGGCTTCTTTGGTTGAGTTGCGTTCTCGTCAATTAGGGGAATACTACTTGAATTGCTCGTGAAATAATTACGCAAAGTTTGTTTCTCCATTATTATAAACCTACGAATAAATTTCTAATTGAGTATATACCACAATACCACACTATATTCTAACAAATTGCTAATCGACTAATTAGGGAATGAGTTATGAGTATAGGATATACCACTATAAATTTGTAATCAGAGGTCAGAGGCTTCACTCTTCACTCTTCAATTCTTCAAGCTTCAGTGGCTTCACAGTTCACAGATCGCAGTGCCCACTGCCCACTTCCCAGCCCACTGCCTAGTCGCCTCCTCGGCTCCCCCGTCCCACTCGGTCACTCCCAGTCCTAGTCCCAGCCTCCTAGAGACCAGCCAAGATCGGCAAATCCAGTCTCTAGAATCCAGATCCAATCCTCCTCCTCCAGGCTCCTCCAGTCCTCCTCCTCCTGCGGACACTATGTCATGACTACACATGATGCTGAGAAAGACCAACCTGCATTTCTTCAAGAGGGATGTATGACAAGGCCACTAACCACTGTTCTTGGTGCCTCCTCTCCAACATCGATCTCCTCTACGTAAAGTGAATCAGCATCTGGATGCTTCTCTGCTTTTCTGACCACTGTTTTTAGACCTCTCTCTGGATAAGTGAAGAATCTAGACTTGCTATTATGAGTTAACAGAGTATTTTGATGATTAATGACAAATCTATATGTGAGACTAATACTTCTATTGATATACCAATTGTGCAGTCTTATTTGGATGAAAAGGTGAAAATCATGGATGTATGCATTCGACATCATATTCTAATATCTTGTTGCATTCCTCAGATCCAAAATATAGGTTGAACTCCACTAAAAGTCTAACTTGAATATGTGCATATGTTTTTATTACACATTCGTGTATGCATACATTTAGAGGGAGTTCACTCTATGTTTTGTGGTTTTATTAGTATTGATCCATATTTATTTATCCACACATATTGGGGATCTCTACTTTGAAACATATCATTTAAGTATATAAAACTTGTGTAGTTCATATATACTCATATTGCTTTATATTCAATTATTTGCAATTGTGCTATGGGACTAATGTGTGTGCTAAGATATTTTCAAGGCTTAGTCCTAGAGTTTGAATGATGATATGAAAAGAAAATGCAAAGATGATAAAAGATCGACATGGCTCAAGACAAAGGAGTCATGCATTGCATTTCGAAAAGCTTCTGGAAAACTGTTTAGAAAAATCGGTAATACCGCAAGTATTGAGCGGTATTACCGACCTGCGGTAATACCGAAATATTCATGGCGGTATGTATTTTTCAGAGAGCATGTTTTTGATAATTTTCTTGAAACCCCAAATTCGGTAAGATTGCAAGTGTATGAGTGGTATTACCGCAAGTCGGTAATACCGAAATAAGTGATGGTATGTTTTTTTACAGAGAACATGATTTTAGGAGCTTTTCTTGGAATCTTGAAAGCGATATGACCGCAAGTGAAAAGCAGTATTACCGCAGGATAGGTGGACGTTCGGACAGTCCGAACGTTCAAACTGATCTGAGCCGAACATGTGGCCGATCGGACGGTCCGAACGATGGTCTGATTGTGTGGACCGATCGAAAGAGCTGATCGGGTCGGACCATGTGTTTAGGCAAAATCGGTATGACCGCACTTCTTGAGCGGTATTACCGATGAGCGGTAATACCGAGTTTTACACAGCGATACATTATTTCCAGAGAAGGTGTTTTTCTGTGTTTCTCGAACCTCTGGAAATCAGTAGTACCGCATCTGAGAAACGGTACTACCAGAGAGCGGTATTACCGGATTCTAGTTGGCAGTAATACCTCACCTGTCAGTAATGGTTTGTTCAAAAGCATTTAATGCAGGTATATCTTGGTAATTATTGTTAATCATTGTTGGACTAATATTTTCATGAGTTGGATAAATAGGTTATATTCCATGGTGATGGAGACTTTGGATGATATCATGAGTTGATCGTCATCAAGTCAAGGTTCAAGAGAAGGATGCATCATGTGTTGGTGCATATCAAAATCTTGAAGAGGAGATGATCATGAGTTGATCATTAAGTCAAAAAAAGGCTCATCATGTGTTGATGGAGGGCACGCGAAGGATGCATCATAGGTAGATGCATATCAAGACAATGACTCAGATTTGAAGTGAAGATGTGCGTCATCAAGCTTCAAGAGGATGCTCAAGGCAAAGGTATGATTAGCTAGGGCTAAGAATATGTTCCTAGTCTTTTACCGGTCTTAGTGTTTGGTTGGAAGACCGGATTGCTAGTATAGGATTGCCGTACTATTAAGAGGGGTCTTGTCTAGTAGCTTGAGTCTCATCATGTGTTGATAGCTCAATCTTGCTTATTCTAGCTCTCTGTGGCCTGATGCTATTATTTACGAATGTGTTTTGCAAATAGTTGAGGCTCATGAATTTAATCCTTGTAGCATGTGATTATACTTTGCAAATGATTGAAGTCCATGTACCTACTCCTTGTGGCATGATCTAAGTTTGCAAATGTTTTTTTGCAAATTATTGGGATCCATACATTTTTCCTTGGCATGGTCTAAGATTGTTTGTTGCTATTTCTTTGGACTTAATTAGACCATGGTAATGGCTCTTTGGAGTTGTGCGTTTTGATTTGATTAAATGTGTTTGAGATCAATTAAATAGATGGGTTGTGTAGCCCTCTGAATAAGCTTTCTATAGAGTCCAAGATCACTCAATTCCAACATCGGAGTCAAAAGTTATGACCTTTTTTGTTGAGTGTCGTCTGTGCTAAAAATTGACTGCGGTAATACCGCCCTTAGATGCGGTATGACCGCAGAACGATAATACCAGATTTTGTACTACGGTATTACTGTTCTAAAATCTTTAACGTCTAGTTTTTTGACCGTTGAACAGTAAAAACGATAATACCGGATTTGTACAGCAGTATTACCGCAAATACTGGTTTTTGCTGAGTTTTATCTCCAACGGCTAGTTTTTGTGGTGTGAGCTATAAATACCCCCTTGGCCAGTTGAGAGACAATCTTTGGCATCCCATTTCACTCACTTGAGCTAGTGTGAGGTTCTCCTCTCAATTATGCATGTGTTGCACCTTGTGAGCAAGGAGAGACGTCTCTAGTTGCATGTGTTGCATCTAGAGTTGAATTTCGTATCCACTTGAGCTTGTGCATTCATTGCACGTGGTGAGAGTCAAGTAAGGGGTTTGGATTATTACTCTTGGTGTTTGCCGACACCTAGATGGCGTGGAGGCGTCGTGGTCCAGTGATCTTCTCAAGAAGCTTGTGAGAAGGCTCGGCGTGTTGTGAAGGTTGGAGCTCACCTATCCGGAGAGGGAAATAGCTACCACTAGTGGAATTGAGGTATTTGGCTTAATTCGTGGAGTTGATCAAATTATTTTGGGCTTACCTCAACGTGGATTAGGAGAGACCGGCAAGTCTTCGAACACCACGATAAAATATCCTTGTGTCATTGTGGTTTGCTCTCTTATGATTTACTTTGTGCAATTTACATTCCTAGGATTAAATTGCTTACATTTCTTTGTATGATTGCTATCATTATCAATAGTCTTATATTGTTGGTGCACTTAGTCAAGACTAGTTGATTTAGGTTTTAATTGAGCAAAACTGAATTGATTTACAATTCCGCATAGAACTCGGTTTTAGCCAAAAGTTTTTAAAAAACATCTATTCACCCCTCTCTAGTCGGCCTCCTCGATCTTACAATAAGAAAGTGAAAAAGAAAATGGGTTCAGCAAAAAATAACTCAGAATCCAGATCCAGTCCTCCTCCTCTTGCGGTCCTGCCTGGCTCTGGCTGCCTCCTCCTAACTCCGGCGAGTCAGCGACCGACGGTCCTCCTCGGGCTCAAACAGCAGATCCGGAGCTCCTCCTCCTATCTCCTGGCTCATGTGCGCCTGCCCTCCTCGGCTCCAGTCTAGAGGCTCAGCCCGTCAGGCGCCCGGCCCCGATCCGCCCGCCACGGCCACCAGATGAGCAGATCTCACCAATGTCTCCCTCAGGTGCGCCTCCCCAAACTCCAGTTCTCCTCACTGGCTCACTCAATTTATAGGGGATTTAGGGATTTTTTTTTTTGGAACGGGGAACACCGAACACAAACAAGGAACTCAACTGGGAAGTGGGACTGTGGCCGTGTGGGACCGGTAGGGACGTGGATGGTTCTGAGTTGGGCACAGGCGGTGAGCCGTTGAGCTTTGGCAAGGCGCAAGGCCCAGACGCATTTGTTTGCAATTGCTTCTTCATTTCTTCTTCTTCTTGACGCAGGCACGCAGGATGCAGCCATGGCAGGCTAGCCGAAGCCGGAGGTTGGGGTTGCCGAGGGATGTTCTGGGCACTGGTGGAGGGTGGGCTTCAGCTTTATGAAGTCCCTCAATGGATTCGCCCCTGCGTGGAGGGAACAGAGATGGAGAGGGGACGGCAAGGTGGGCGGAGCTAGGAGCAGCGTGGATGAGGATGCTTTGGGAGGCGACTGTCGAGGATGAGAGGGGCGTCCGGGGAAGGGATGGCAGAGGCGGGAGAGGAGGAGGCGAAGGAGGGGAGGCGGCGCGTGGAGGGTGGCCGGGTGAGGCGAGGTGGTCGGGAACATGGAGATGAGGAACTGGAGCGCGAGAGGCGTGGGGGAACGTAGCGTTTGACATTGCATAGCAGCCGTCGGATCGGAAAGGAAAGAAAAGATGACATCGTGTTTTGCAATTGTAGCAAAAATATCGTAGCAAAAATACTGCAGCACCAGACTATTCACGGTATCATTACTGTTGCGGTTGATCCGAGCCATCCTTCCTGGATCGGACAGTTCAAATCTACCGTGTTGCTCTCTACCATTTCATTTACAATGTCAGAGGATCTGACTCCGGCTGGGGTTCCCGACTGCGAGGTCAACAACAGCTTGTGCAACAGCGCCGGTGGAGCATCGGTGGCGGTGGTTTAGCCGGTGGCAATGGTATGGGCTCGAATTGGGTACGTGGGAGTTTGGGTGTGGAGCAATATGGGCTGAGCCGGGGTATAACCAGATCTGCGTGGGCTTATTTCTATTATTGGGCCATTCACCATATGGTATAGCAGTTTTACCATTTCATGGGCGTCTCGGGCCGTGCCCGTACGAAAAGTCTCCATCTCGAGGCCAACCCATATCTGCCCGAGCATTCCAGGCCCGTGGTGGTATCACAAGCACACACTATCCATCCAGAGGAAACCTTTACCCCAGGAGAGCTGTTCCTAAATCCTAACATCAAAATCACCTAATGTACTATCAGATCGGAGTTGATGTTTTAAGATCTGGGACGCGGATGACAAAAATCAAAGTTTCGCATGACCACACAGCCAGATCGGATTGTATCAATTTCTTGTAAACTTGTAGTCTAGGCCATCTGGCTCTGAATTTAAAGGCCGGTTTCTACATGAATCAGATCATAGTACTCCATAACAGTACATGTTCTAACCCCCAAAAAAATGTTCTTGGTCTACACCAGAATTCCAGGAAGTTGGCATCCGGTGAGGCTAGTAGCTGCGACAAGAAGAGCGACACTGTAAGAAACGAGGGCCACTGATCCTGAAATCATTTTTGCTAGCTCGGCCAAGTGGGCAGTGGGCCAGCCCTATGCCGGATATCTACGAAATTGTCGACCTGGAGAAGATATTTCCCCGTGAACTCGCTGCATATCTACGACTTTTCAACGGGAGCCACTACATAACTGACAAGATATTTTCCCCCTCTCGCTGCGTTTGCGTTGCGTATCTCCAAAGAAAGATTTGGTGGACTACTAGCTCGCCTGGCTCATAAGCACATCTGATTCTGAATAATCAAATCTTTCTGTCCACGTTTCCTCCCATTGGACAAAATGGATCTGGAGCTAGTGGCCGACGCAGCTCCACCTCTCGTTCTACTTGCTTTTTTGATTTATTTCCCGCTGGATCGATCGGTCGGCTAGGCGCGGCTAGCTCCTTTCGCTGATCTGCACTTGGGTCTCCTTTTCGTTAGGTCATTTGAGAAGGCTCGATATTCGCACGCCACAGCACGCCGCGCTGGCAACCTGCGGATCGATCAAGCGCGAGATGGAGACGTCTCGTAGGAGCCTGGCCATGGAATGGAAAGCTACCTCCATCCAGAAACGCCTCGCTACTCGCTCAGCCGCGCGCTGACGAACACTTCTGCGTGATGGCCGACGAGCTGTCGATCGAAGCACTCGCCGTGCCGGGAAGGCAGAAAAACGGCGATTTTTCCTAAATAAACCATTTTTCAATGGTTTCACAGAAATAACATATGTTTTAATATTTTTACAAAAATAACTCTCAGACACTAACCCACCAGGCGACTAGGCTAAGTTGCGCGGTGGGCCAGCGATTTAAGGCTTGTCGATACTTAGTTGCTCGACGAGAGGACGATATTGCGCTACGCCCAATCACATGAGGGAACCGAGATTGGCAGGCGCCTGACACCCAATTGCGCTTCTCTTGCGCGACTCGCAGGCGCGTGACGCGAGTCGCACTTCCCTCACGTGACTGGCATACGTGTGACCTTAATCGTGTCGCGCTGTCGCGGTTGAGGGCCAATATCTGTCCGGCTGCTTGCAACTCGCGCGACAAACAGACCGAATGGAAGAGAGGAAGTGTCGGTGGGAAAAGAAGAGTGGGGATGAGAGCGCCAACAACAGTGAAGAAGAGAGTGGAGGGGAGGAGAGGAGAAGAGGAGAAGAGACCCGCTTCGGTCGGTCAAGGCCACCAAATATACTTGTATTTTTATGATCGATTCGTCCGCTCATATAATTTGTTGATCAGTTTGATAAAAATATGTTATGTTAGCATCAATAAACATAGTTTAGTGGTAGAACTAGAGTTTGTATATGTAGATCGACAATGTTAGGTTAGGGTTAATGCCGCGTATAGTGTTACAATTTAGGATGTTTATGTATTTATTATAGTGTAAAAACGTTATGGTACCTCCATTAGTAGATCAATTAGTGGAAGATCTAGGATGCTTGGGTTTAGATCCACAAGACCTAGAGACACCGATTTTATGTTTTTTTATATTTTTAATTAAATAGTGTTTATCGTTTGAGCATGGCGGGTCAGGGTGGTGTCAGCGCTTGCTTGTACGGCCTTTTGAACCGTGGGCTAGACAGTCGGCTACTACTTCACTTCCGCCAGAGGGACGGGTTCCCGATTGTAACATCCCAAACATGAGTTTGTATTTTAAGTGTATAAAAATAAGAAGAAATTAAAGCTTTTGATGCATCATGTTGGCTTTTGAATTTTCTGGATTTCTTTGAAAGGTTAAGTGGATTTTGAAAACCTATTGCTTCAATTATCTAGAAGTATAGTTGACGAGGATCTAATAATCCTCATTTTATCTTTTTATTATGAGTAAATATGATGTCATGTGGTCCCTGGGTATACCCCTTAAATCTACAAGGGAGAAGCCCACCAGGTGGTCTTAAGTTCTTCTACGACCACCCCCATAGTCGTAAGTCTTGCTACGACTACCTTATGGTCGTAAGTTCTTCTACGATCACTACCCAGTCGTAAGTTATTCTACGACTACCCCATAGTCGTAAGTCTTGCTATGACTACCTTATGGTCGTAAGTTCTTCTACGACCAGGTCAGCTACAACCACCTTATGATCAATAAAACCTACAGGCGAGTGGGTCCAATTGATTAAGGAATCCAAACAGTCAACATACGCTGTTATTATGCGAAATAATAACACGCAATACACCATTATCTCTGACAAGTAACTGCCAGGCGGCGTGAGTAAGTTACCATCCCGATGATTACTGCAAACGTGCACCCGTTACTAGATTTGATGAGACGTCTCTTCAGCAGGGGAAAACGGCTATTCCTTCACGACTATATAAAGGCAACAGTCAGAGAGGGAAAGGGGACAGAGCAATCGAGGCGTACACACATGCTATCGAGGGCTATCGGGAAGACAAGTGCTATCATCTGTAATAGTCTTAGTTTTTCTCCTGATTGTTCAGAATACACTCAATACCATACACACACAAGAGTAGGGTTGTTATTCTCTCCGAAGAAGGCCTGAACCTGTATAAAAATACCCGTGTTAATCTCTCTGCGTGATTCCACTCTAGGAGACCCCCCGAATCAAACAATCTTTACGTAAGATCGGTTCTAAAACACCGACAATAGTCCTTAAGGACTTTTCAAAACAAATATTGTGAATAGACCCTAGAGATATTTTTCCTAGGTTCTGAACTTCTTAGTGACTCATCTGAAAATTTTCATAATTTTTATATTTTGTTTGCTATTTTTAAAATGGCTAGTCAAACCTGTCAATCCTAGGTCAAACACCTAGATCAGAACCTTGTAACATTTCCAAAAGGAAATGCACTGCATGAAAAACTCTGGAAATTTTATACAAGATTGTTCTTAGAGTCAGTAGCCTCCTGTGAAAATTTTAGATTTTTTGGAGCTAATCTTCTAGGTCAACAAAATCCCTAACCTTCTCCGCCTTTTGGGTTAAATTAGGAAACACTGTTCCTCCGATCGGACCCGAGTCTGACCCGAACTCGAGTCGCACCGCTAACCTAAGCGACTTGACCCAGCCACTTAAGCGCACTGACCCAGCCCACTTCTCCGGTGTTGCTGGCAGCTGGGGCCTGCACGCCTGTGCTTCTTCTCCACGCGGTCGAGGGCGCCTCGCCAGCTCGCCCGCGCCGTGTTATGGCATTGCTCAGACCGCGCCAATGGTCCGCTATCGGCCCCCGGTTTGCGGCGAGCACACGCGGTTTGGCCGCCTCGACCGCGTCGCTCACCTGCTCCCATCTCTTCGCCATCACCTCGGTGTCACTCCATGCGACATGGACCGAGCGCACCGTGCCATGGCCACTCCTCGTGATCTCCATCGTCTCCGGCTATAAAAGCCCCCCCAGTAGAACCCTCCTCCTCTTTTCGCAACCTTGAGCTACTCCTTACACTCCCACCTTCATTTTCCTCTTCCTCCGAGCGAGAACGCCGCAAGAGTCAAGCTACAGCAAGCCCCGGAATGGTCAAAAAATTATCAAAGCGCTACTCAAATTAAGACAATAAAGATATAAAGAACCTGATACTTTATTGTAGGGTTGGTCGGTTACACATAAAATTTGCGTAACTGGTCGATGTTCCAAGAATTTGAGAGAATTCAGATGTCTTCCATTGCTAGTCGTACCAAACCTGGTCGCATAACTTCAACCACTGTGTAAGGACCTTCCCACTTGGGGGAAAGCTTGTTCCGATTAGACTGTGATTGAATTTTATTCAATATCAAGTCACCTACAGCAAGCCTACGAGGTTGGATTAGAGCTTGATTTCTCTTCTCTTCGAGCAGGTTGATGTCATCCGCTTGAAGTTGTTCCTGGATTGACTCGTTGAAAGTTTTGATCCTTGTTGACCTGGTCTTTAGTTCTGGTAGAAGAATGGCTTCGACACCGAAAACTAGGGGAAAAGGTGTTTCGCTTGTAGCTCGACTAGTAGTCGTATGAACTGCCCATAAAACTGAGGGTAATTCTTGTACACAAGCCCCGAGCGCTTGACAAGCTGGTCAAAGACTTAAGTTCTGATTCCCTGCATTATTTGGCCATTCGCTCTTTCGACTGCCCCATTGCTTTGAGGATGGGCAACAGAGGCGTAACACGGCTTGGAACCCAACTCATCGCAAAATTATTGGAATTTTGCGCTCGAAAATTGCTTACCATTATCTGTGAGTATTCGACTTGGGACCCCAAACCGAGTAATCACGCTTCTTATCATGAACCGTTTTGTTGTTTCCATTGTTATCCCAGTCACAGGTTCGGCTTTGATCCACTTTGTGAACGTATAAATAGCCACAAAAAAGAACTCGAAGCCCCCTGAAGCTTTTGGGAACGATCCTAAGATATCGAGACCCCAGGTCGCAAAAGACCAAGATAGAGGAATTGTTTGTAATGCCTGAGCCGGTTGGTGTATTTGCCTGCTATGAAACTAGCACTATACACACTTCTTAACCAGCTTTTTGGCATCATAGAGGGCGGTTGGCCAGTAGAAACATTGTCGAAAGGACTTTCCGACCAGCGTTCTGTAGGAAGCACGAGTTCCACAGATGCCCCCATGTATGTCGTGAAGGAGGTTTAATCCTTCTCTCTGTGATATGCATCGCATGAGTACCCCTTGAGTGCCTAGTTTATAGAGGACTCCTTCGACCAAAGTATACATTTTGGCCTTTCGGGATAAACGATCTGCCTCAAGATCATTATCGAGTATGGTACCTGTCTGAAGATACTCCTAGATGGGATTCATCCAGGTATCCTTGTATTCTAGAGAGGTTGTTTCAATAGGAGTTGCCTTTGGTGTTTCGACCAGAGACGGCTTCTGGAGCTGCTCCAAGAAGACACCTTTTGGTACTTGTGATCAGAAGAAACCATTCGAGCAAGCTGATCTGCGAGAAAATTATCCTTTTGGTACTTGTACTCTTTTCTGACCTGATTCACGACAAGATCTGGGATTTAATGGTCGTTCAGGATACGAAATGGAGGTCGAACTCCCTAAGTTCTACTGACTATTTTGCCATGTATCACGCTGCTTCCCTGTTCTGAAGGATCACTCCTAAGGGAAACTCAGACGGCACAATTATCTTGTGTGCCTGAAAATAATGCCATAGTTTTCTCGAAGACATGAGGAGGGCACATAGAAGTTTTTGGACCTGAGGGTAATGCTCCTTAGGCCTGCGCAAAACTTCTCTTACGTAGTAAACTGGTCGTTGGACGTTTTTACGCTCTACGACCAGTGCTGCAATCACTGCCTGTGGTGTGGCAGCTAAATAAATTAAGAGCGTCTCTTTTGGTTTCAGAGAAACCAAAACATGAGCACTCGTAAGATACCTCTTGACATCCTCAAAGGCAGCATTTGCCTCTTCTGACCACTCAAAACCCTCGTACTTCCTTAGTAGTTTGAAGAAAAGTAGTCCTTTTTCTCCCAGTTGTGCGATGAAACGACTTAAAACCGCCGTGCACCCTGTGAGTTTCTGGACTTTTTTCTTCATGGTTGGAAGGCGCATTTACACGATGGCCTTTATCTTTTTGGGATTTGCTTCAATTCCTCGTGTAGAGACAAGGAATACAAGCAATTTTCCTGAAGAGACTCCAAACACACATTTCTCATGATTGAGTTTCACGCGGTGTTTCCTGAGGTTGTTGAATATTTCTTGCAAGTCAAAAACATAATTAACCAAATTTGAGCCAAGTTGAAGTGAAAAAGTCGATTGCATTAAGCGTTGAAAAGAAGAGCCAGCATTTTTTAGACCAAATGACATTTTGACATAACAAAATGTTCCAAATGGAGTAATAAATGCGGTCTTTTCTTCATCTTCTAGACACATATTAATCTGATGGTAGCCAGAATATACATCTAGAAAACTTAATGTTTCACAGCCAGCAGTAGAATCAACCAACTCATCGATACGAGGTAAAGGGAAATCATATTTTGGACAAGCTTTATTAAGATCAGTGAAGTCTACATACATTCGCCACTTGCCATTAGACTTCCTAACTATTACAGGGTTGGCAAGCACTCTAGGTGATCGACTTCTCTTATAAAGCCTGCTTTAAGTAGCTTGTCCAATTCTGATCTTATAGCATCTTATCGATCAGGGGCAAATCTCCGTAATTTTTGTTTTATGGGTACTTTGTCAGGCCGTAGAGCTAGCCTATGCTCGATCACCTCCCTGGGGACTCCGGGCATTCGGATGCTTGCCACGCGAAGACATCTGCATTTGCCCGGAGGAAAGTGACGAGGGCATCTTCCTATTTAGGGTCGGAAGTACACCTGACGCGAACAGTCTTCGAGGGCTCCTCTAGATCCAGAGGAACCTCATTGACCTGGTTGTTCGGCTTTGGTGCAGCTTTAGGCTTCGACTGTTTGGTCGAAGGCTGCCGCTTGTTTTCTTCTCGAGTTGGTATCTGACCGACCATCTCGAGGGATCGACGGTCACAAGTATGTGCCATCTTTTTATCATAGTGAATTGTGATTACTCCTTTAGGACCTGGCATCTAAAGACATTGATACCCATAATGAGTAGCCATTAAGAATTTTACCAAAGTTGGTCGTCCGAGTATGGCGTTATATGCTGTATCAAAATCGACCACATCAAAGGAGATCTTCTCTGTCCTGAAATTACTTGGAGAACCAAATGTTAAAGGAAGAGAAACTTTGCCAATAGGTTTGGCCGAAGACCCCGGTACAATACCATGAAAAGAGTATCATACCGGTCTTACCTTGGTCCTGGGTACTTGCATCTCGTCTAGGGTACTCGTAAACAAGATGTTTAACGAGCTTCCTGTGAGAACCCGAATAATTAGGCTTAATCAAATAACAGTAATCGGTAATTTAGCAGTAAATTATGTTCGTCTTAGCAGTAAGCTAACCGCAGTGTTAGGTAGTTAATTAAGCAAACCGAACTTAAAACAACTCGTTAGTATTTGGGTTTCCTTCGCAAGCTTCGCAATAAAGAACTCCAATCAACACCTAACTATCCATTCAAATCTTAAAATTAAATACAAGAATCCTTTACAATCACCAATAAAGTAGTAAAATCAAAGTCATAACTAAATTACAATAATTATTTCCATCAGATCAACTTACAACAATTCATCGCAAGCGAAATTAAAACAATAATGCAATATCTGAATTCTTATAAGAACATTTTACAACAAACCAAAATATAAAAGTACATCATTTAACTTCAAGAACAATCTAAATCCTAGCTTGCTCTTTTGTTGAAGCCCTCCTTGCCTTTCCATCTAATTATCCTCCACCCGTCCAGATCCTCACCTCCATAGACGACCAAAAACACAGAAAAGCGATTAGTACAACTGAGAGTAGCTTATATAGGTGAGTCTTAGAACTCAAGAAGTGGCCATCAGATTTCCCCAAAGTGCAGTAGGATACCCAAAACAACCTGAGCAGTCGATCCCTTGACCATCAAGATACCCAGACCAACCGGAGTTAGTCGACCCTTGATCGTCAAGATATCTAGACCACCCAAGGTCATTTGGTACCGGTCACTTCCATGGGTCTCCTCATCCGGCAGTATTAGAATCCAACACCCACTATTTACAATTGCCTCAACCGTAGTACAATCCCACAGTGCACATCCCATTAAACCCCACCTACAGTCAAAGCATCACTGAGTGTATCGAAACTAGCACCATCAGCACCTTTGTTGCTCAGCCAACAATACTGCAAATATCCAACCCAACACCCCCTAGACATAGGGAAGCTGATAACTAAGCGGTAAAGCCCCCCCTACTCAGATTATGCATCCCCCCACCATTGCAGGATCACGGATAACCGACTAGAGAGGGGGTGAATAGGAGGTTTTAAAACTTTCTGACTAATTAATAAATTAAGTCAATTACGAACTAAGTCTAAACTAGATACAATTCTAGCTAAGCAATTCTGCACAAGATAATTGCTAGAATTGAAAATACGGAAATTGTAAAGACAAGAAATAACCATAATTGAGACAATGGAGTTTTTCTGGTGGCATCGAAGACTTGCAGGTCTTCACTAGTCCACGTTGAGAAAGCTTGAACTAATCAAGCCGGCTCCACAAATTAAGCCTTCCCTCGATCACTAGTGGTTGTTATTCCTCCGCTCCGGAGATGGCGAACACCGAACCACTCACAATTGGCACCGGGCCTCTTCACAATCTTCTTGAAAAGATCACTGTGCTAACTCCGCCAAGCCATCTAGATGTTTGGCAAACACCAAGAGTAATGAACCACGATCTTCACTTGACGGCAAACAAGTGCAATGGATCAATCTAGAATAAATGCACTTGAATTTTGGCTCAACTACCTCACAATGAATGCACAATTGAATTGGAGGTGTAGAGAGAATGCTCAAGGCTCAAAGGATGTTAAATGAAGTCTAGCTCTCTGTCCTTGAGTAGGTGGAGGGGTATTTATACCCCCCACAAACTGATACGACCGTTGGGGGCGAAACCCCAACTTTTTCAGCTAATGCGGTAGTACCGCCATGAAATGGCCGGTACTACCGCACCTCACCTAACCGCATAGAACGGCTAGGACAGACGCATTAACTACTCTGACATAGCCGTTGGAAAAAAGCAGTGCGGTACTACCGCCATGCAACATGCGGTAGTTCCGCTGGCCGGTCATACCGAAAAATACGAGCAGTACTACCGCTTCACCTTAGAGTCCAAAAGGGGTACTCACTAGAAAATACGTACCGCTGGTTTTTCGGTAACACCGGGGTGCGGTAGTTCCGCTAAACAAATGTGGTCATACCGCGATGCGGTAGTACCGCCGAGGAAACTCCAGAACTACCGCACAGGGTGAACCACCAAACCAAAATGGTGTCACTCTGGAAATAACGTACCGCTAACTATTTTTCGGTACAACCAGGTTGTGGTACTACCGAACCACCATCCCGGTCATACCGCTAAGCGGTAGTACCGCCAACACAACGTCGGTACTACCGATTTTCCTGACAAAGCATAGTTGGCTTCCAAATCAAATTCTAAATGCATGCATGATCCTATATTGATCCAAATGGCACAAGAACATGCTATCAAGCAACTAGTCATGATCCCTCTTAATGGTATGACATTTAATCTAAAATCCGGTCTTCCATCCTTTTCTCCTAAGACCGGTAAACATAAAAAGGATCCTACATTACTTGTACCTTGTCTTTGAACCATATTGATCTTCATGTTGTCCTTTAGCATGCATCTCCAACTTGTCATATTCACCATTGGGACTTAATCTTGTAAATACACAATAAACATGTTAGCCCCATATTGACATATTGTCATTAATTACCAAAACCATTTTTAGGGGCCTAGATGCTTTCAATCTCCCCATTTTTGGTAATTGATGACAACCCAATCAATATGTGATAAAGATTGTTTTGAATATACTACTTGTTATGAAATGAGTTGTATATGCTTTTGATGACTTAACAGAAATAATTCTTGCAATAATCTCAAGAGAGTTTTGAGAATTATTTTCTTGTTGAAGTCAATACAAAGAAATCTCCCCCCTAAACTTGTGCATATAAATGAGAGGATATTTTTGCAAGCACATGTAGAGATTTTCAAAAAAATTTGCGGAGTTTCTTTTGCTTGTTGGAACTTGAGGGAATATGCAATACTTTTAAAATGACCAAGAGATAAAGATTGAAATTTATGAGAATATCATAACCATAATATCAAACATCAAGTTCAACAATATAACATTAAAGACAAGGGAACAAAAAAATATAGCAGCGTTTAAACTATTACAAGCACACAAGTAATTAAACATAACAAGTTCCACATAGAGTATATAATATAATAGTAGCAGTGCTCCCCCTTGATCTTTGTCCTTGTCCTTCTAGCTTCCCCTTGATCTTTCTCCTTTCTCCCCCTTTGGCATCAAAATACCAAAAAAATCATCATGCAGCTGGATCCTGAGGGGGAAGTTGAACTAGAGAAGTTGAGGCCCTTGGAGGTGTGTTAGGGCAACGATGTGAAAAACGCTGTGGAGTAGTCAAGATTTGCTCAAAAGAAGACACACACTCTAACAAGACAGCCAACCTATTTTCAATCTCACTTTGGAATTCAAGTTGAGCATTCCTCATCTCTTGCTGAGCACTCTTAATCTCTTGCTGATTATTGAGAATCTCCTGCTGAGAATTCTTCATCCCCATGATAGCTAAGTCAAGCTGAGCAAGAGATACTTGTCCTTCTTCTGCAGCAGCTTCTCCTTGAGCATCTTCCCTTTGCTCCCTTTGCTGAGACTGAGCACGAACATCTGCAGGGATAGGAGGACCATCTCGTGGCTTGTATGCCTTATGGGTAGATCCTAAGCTTCCATGATACTCAATCTTACTGAGAATCAAAGCCATAATGTAGGGAGCATAATATACCCTCTTGACTCTATCATTCTTGGAAGAAGCTATTCCCCTGATGAGACATCCACCACATCAAACTTTCTTCCATTCATGATATTATCTATTATGTTCCATGCATGTCCTCTCACAACATCAAAATTTCCACTCTTGGGAAGAATAGTGTGATTAATTATTCTGTTAATCAAGCTAGGAATAGGTTGGAGACTATTTATCTTCCCTGGAGTGTACTTGACATTCTGATCATAAAAATATGCCCAGGCAGGAGCTAAAAAAGCAGGCCTATCATAGATCTTCTCATACTTGCTGGATTCTGTCCTCAGGACACGCTCAAATTTTGCTTGTTGCTGTCCACATACATGGTCCCTGTCATCCATGACATCTTGGTGAAGTCTGGAGAGATATACAAGGTGGCATAGAATTGCTTGATAATCTCCTCATTGTAGTCGTTCCTGAGAGCTACGAGATCATGAATACCAGCTCTTTGAAAAAGCCGATATGTCCCATCATACTTGCTCAAAGAGTTAATGTGTGGCCAATTCACCCACTTATGATCTGCAAACTGCCTGTGGGGACCATACAACTACTCACAGACCTGTTCTTGAAACTTAGTGTGGAATTTTGGATTTGAGGAATCTGCAGGTTGCACAAACTAACAATTGTGACGCATTATAGCGTAATCATCAGCAGAGATTGTCCTCAAGTTGATCTGTGACTCTACTGGTTCTCCCATCTCTTCATCAGACTCAGTTTGTATTTCAGTTTCTGCCTCAGATTCTGATTCAGCTTGAGATGACCTTTCCTCACTATCAGAATTACTAGCTGCAAGCCCTTTGCCTCTATCTTGAATGTCCTTTTGGCGAACCTCTGGATTTCCTTGAATAGGAGTGGTAGGAGGCTGAGAGGAAGAAGATTTACCTCTAGGAGGGCCATGAGACTTGTGAGTGACAATTCTTGTCCTCAGCATCTTCGAACAAAGAGGATAGATTACTAAGGGAACAAGAGATCAGACAAAATATGTTTAATTTTGAATGGAATGATCTTGCTGTTTTGTCAGTGAAATCGGTAGTACCGTAGTTCAAGCGCCGGTAGTACTGGGATGCGGAGGTACCGCCGTTTACTAGCTGGTACGACTGCATCGTGGTAGTTCCGCGCACGAAGAGCGGTAGTATCGCTTTCACTGACCGAGTTCCAAGGCACGAAATTTATTGGATTTTTCGATGTTTCTCATGGAATGAATCCATGGAATAGATGCGCAAGCATCATGAGACACCAAAATTGTCATTTTGCCCAAAAAGAACCGATTGAATCATCCACATTTCAAGATTAACCCTAATTTTAGATCTATGGTTTGAATGCAAGGTAAAAAGGGGATTAAACGGGGTTTTACCTTGAAAATCGAGGGAGATGAACCCTAAGAACGCAAGGGATCAACAGGAATCAAAGAAAATCCGAAGAAGTTTGTGGATTTTTGAGAGAGTTTGAAGGTCTCTTTGGAGAGAGAGAGAGAGAGAGAGAGAATGAACCGGTGAAAGAATGCGGTAGAACCGCTCGGGGGTTAAGGTGAAGGGGTAAAAACCACAAAAGCAATTAATGCGATTTTACAACTGATTCGGTAGTTCCGCAGAATAGACGCCGATAGTACCGCTACACGGTAGTACCGTTGTTATATCGCCGGTAGTTCCGCAATATGGTAGTACCGCGATTAACCCGCCGGTAGTTCCGATTATCCTAGAACTTCAGGGATGGACTTAGGATTTGAGAATTTTGCAAATGACCACTAGTTTTGCACCTAAGTAAATATCATTTGGGATCATTATGCATTGAGTAGACTAATATTTATCTAGGAACATAATTTTTATGAACATAGAGATCTTTTGGGAAAATATTTGAAAATACCTTCTTAAAAACTTCAAATAATACCAAATGAAACAAGGTGCATGAAGCATGATTTCAAACAACATTAGAATAGTGTATGACATTTAATTCGTTCCTCAATTTGCAAAAGCGGCCTTCATCTAATGGTTTGGTGAAAATATCCGCTAATTGGTCTTCAGTCCGGACGTGGCTAATTTCAATATCTCCCTTGCTCACATGATCTCTCAAAAAATGGTAGTGAATATCTATATGCTTGGATCTTGAGTGTTGGACTGGATTATTGGTTATTTTCACCGCACTATCATTATCACACAAAAGAGACATTTTATCAAATTTAATTCCATACTCCATCAAGGTTTGCCTCATCCATAGCAGTTGAGCACAACAACTTCCCACGGAAACATATTCGTCTTCGGCGGTGGATAAAGCTACGGAATTTTGTTTCTTGGATGACCATGATATTAAAGATCTTCCTAAGAATTGACAATCACCCGAGGTGCTTTTTCTATCCACTTTGCAACTCGCATAATCGGAATCCGAATATCCAACTAAATCAAATTTAGCCCCTTTGGGAAACCATAGGCCAATACTAGAGGAATGCTTTAAATATCTTACTATTATTTTTACGGCCATCAAATGGTATTTTTCTTGGAGTTGCTTGAAAGCGTGCACACATGCAAACGCTAAACATAATATCAGGCCTAGATGCAGTAAGATAAAGCAAACTGCCAATCATGGACCTATAAAGCTTTAAATCTACCGATTTACCTCCCTCATTAAGGTCGAGATAACCGTTAGTTGCCATGGGAGACTTGATGAATTTTGCATCTTCTATGCCAAACTTCTTGATCAAGTCTTTTGCATATCTTGTTTGGCTCACAAAGGTTCCATCTTTGAGTTGCTTGATTTGAACTCCAAAGAAATAGTTTAATTCTCCGATCATAGACATTTCAAATTCCTAAGACATCATATCACCAAATTCTTTGCAAAAGTCTTGATTAGTAGACCCGAAGATAATGTCATCAACATAAATTTGATAAACAAAGAAATCATCATCTAAAACTTTAGTAAATAAAGTTGAATCAATTTTCTCAATTTTGAATCCTTTTGATACTAGAAAATCTCTAAGGCGTTAATACCATGCTCTAGGAGCTTGTTTAAGACCACAGTGCGCCTTGGAGAGTTTATATACATGATTTGGATTCTTAGAATCTTCAAAATCAGGAGGTTGCTTAACAAAGACAAGTTTGGATATTTTTCCATTTAGAAAAGCACTTTTAACATCCATTTGAAATAATTTAATATCAAAAGATGATGCAAAAGCAAGTAATATCTGAATTGACTCAAGTCTAGCTACGGGAGCAAAGGTTTCACTAAAATCCAAACCTTTGACTTGTGAATATCCTTGAGCGACCAATCTCGCTCTGTTTCTTTCAACTATACCATTTTCATCTTACTTGTTCCTAAAGACCCATTTTGTATCAATGACGTTGTGATCCTTGGGCCTATCCACCAAAGTCCAAACTTCATTCCGGACGAAGTTATTGAGTTCTTCATGCATTGCATTCACCCAATCCGGATCATCAAGTGGTTCTTCTACATGTTTTGGCTCAATAGAAGAGACAAAAGAGTAATGTTCACAAAAAAAAGCAATACGAGATCGAGTTTGAACACCCTTACTTACATCACCCAATATTTGACCTATTGGATGATCTTTTACAATTGCGTTGTGGATTCTTGGTTGTAAGTTGGATGGTTGATTATCTTTCCTGTTGTCATCTTCATCAATTTTAATTTGATTTGTAGTGGAAGAGGTAGGAGGTTCAACTTGAGTGGAAGATGATGGATAATCTTTAGGCTTGATGTCGCCTATTTGCATGTACTCCATGACTTTTCTTAAGACTTCATCACCTACATCATCCAAATTCGCATACTCTTCTTGAGAGCCATTAGTCTCGTCAAATTGTACATCATGTCTTTCTTCAACTAAACCGGAGTTTTTGTTAAAGACACGATAAGCTTTGCTATTTGATGAATAACCAAGCAAGAAACCAACGTCGCAACGACTTGCAAATTTTTAAAGACGAACACCCTTTTTCAAAATATAACTTTTACAACCAAATACACGAAAGTAAGAGATGTTCGGTTTTCTTCCAACAAGAAGCTCATAAGAAGTCTTTTCCAAAAGACGATGCAAATAAAGACGATTTATGGTATGACGAGCGGTGTTAATTTCTTCCGCCCAAAAACTATCAGAAGTATTATATTCATCAAGCATTGTCCTAGCCATTTCAATTAATGTTCGATTTGTTTCTTTCTAAAACTCTATTTTGCTCCGGAGTGTAGGTTGTGAAAAGTTCATGCTTTATTCCAAGTTCATCACAAAAGTCTTCAACTTTAGTATTTTTGAACTCGGAACCATTATCACTACAGATTTTCTTAATTTTGAAATCAAATTCATTTTGAGCTCTTTTTGCAAAAATTTTGAAAATGCTGGAGGTTTCGTCTTTGTCATCTAGGAAGAATACCCATGTGTATCTAGAGTAATCATCCACAATGACTAAACAATAGCTATTACCCCCGATACTCTTATAGGTTGTTGGCCCAAATAAATCCATATGTATGAGTTCCAATGGTCTAGAAGTTGACATGATACTCTTAGAATGATGAGGATTAGCGACTTGTTTACCAGCTTGACAAGCACTACAAAGTCTATTTTCTCAAACTTCACATATTTCAAGCCAACAACTAAATCATGTTTGAAAAGCTTTTTAAGTTGAATCAATCCAACATGAGCTAGCCTTCTATGCCAAAGCCAACCCAAAGTGGTTTTTGTAATTAAACAAGTTTTCAAGAAAAAATCATTTGAAGTAAAATCAACCAAGTAGAGATTTTCAAATCTAAAACCTTTGAAAACTAACGAATTATTTTTCTCATTTGAAATTTTAACACCTTCAATAGAGAATGAGAGATCACATAATTGAGTGATGGATAGCAAATTGAAATTTAGCGATTCAACTAAAGATACAATGGAAATGGAAAGGTCATTTGAGATAGCGATTTTACCCAGTCCTATTACCTTTCCTTTGCTATTATCGCCAAATGTGATCTTGTCAACTCCTTTTCCATTCTCGAATGTGGTGATCATTTTCCTATCAACGGTCATGTGTTGAGTACATCCACTATCAAGCACCCAATGTTTTCCACTGGTTTTGTAGTTCACCTACAAAACAAGGATCAAGTTCTTTTAGGTGCCCAAATTTGTTTAGGTCCTTCGAGGTTAGTGACCAAGGATTTAGGCACCCAAATAACATTCTTTTTAGCGCCTGAAATTGAAGTGCCAACAAATCTTGCAATTACTTTATCATCCCTAGTTTTCCTAACCATATAACATGAATCATATAATCCTAAAGATGGAGTTTTACCAATAGGACAAGTTTGTTGCAAATGTCCTATTTCTCGACACTTATGGTAATATTTACCATTTTGCTTAACAAACCTTGTGAGCTTGTTTACCGGTTTCTTACCTTTCTTGGGCACATATCTAAGTCTTTTTTGTTAAATGAGCACCTTTACTCACTCAAAAGCTTGTCAAGGGTGGCTTTACCTTTGAAGCACCGTTCTAAGTTTTTGCTTAACTTGGTCACTTACTCCTTTAGCTCATTGTTTTTAACAACAAGTTTTGCATCATGAGACTCAACATTATCATGATTGGAGTTAATATTAGAGCAACATGGCATGTCAAATAAATCATTAAATGAAGTAAATGCACTAGTTCTTACAATTTATACACTAGGCATCTCATCAAGAATATCACATGTAATTCCAACACTAGTGCAAGACTTGCTTGAATTTTCTTGGATAAGCAAGTCATGAGCTTCCTTTAGCTCCTCATAAGAATATTTTAAAGAGATATGTTCTCTCTTGAAGATTTTATATTTAGACATCTATTTTCCAAGATATTTATTCAAGTCTTCAAGCATATCCATTAATTCATCGTATGACGGTTCATTATCATTAATGGATTTTACCTTATCTCCTTTTGCCATGAGGCAAGTAGGAATGGAGAAGAGTGATGGAGCCTCCTTGATGGCGATGCCCACGAGTCCCTTCTTCTTGGGAGACTCATCCTCATCGGAGTCGTAGTCAGTGTATTCCTCATCGGGATCTCATTCTCCAATGTGAGCTTCATTTTTGCCATCCTTGTGAAGCTTCTTGAAAAGCTTCTTTTAGTCATCAAACTCCTTCTTCTTGAATGACTTGCCCTTATCATCCTTCTTTGCGGGACAATGAGAGGCAATGTGCTCCTTCTCTTCGCAATTACAGCACCGGATGTTGCTATAACGCTTGTTGTCATTTGAGGATTGCCCTTTCTTGCTCTTGTCAAAGTTGAAGTTTCGATGTGAGCGTCTTCTCATAAATTTCTTCATTCTCCTCACAAGGAGAGCAAATTCTTCTTCGGAGTCTTCTCCTTCATCTTCATCACCACTTGATTCCACTTTGGCCTTGAAAGCAGTAATCTTCTTCTTTGAGAAAGATGACTCCAAGAGCTCTTCCTTGTCTTTCATGTACAACTCATTTGTTATGAGGTTGCCCAAGAGCCCCGTTGATGATATTCTTGGCAACTCGGGAGAGTTGAGGAATAGCATCACCAACGTCTCATACTTGTCCGGTAGAGCCCTAAGCATCTTTTGCACAATGTCAACATCAAGAAGGTTAGTGCCAAGACCTTTGAGTTCATTCACAATGTTGTTGAGTCTTGAATACATCTCGGTGGTGTTTTCATGAGGCAACATTATGAATGTCTCATATTTGATCCGAAGTCTATACAATTTGGCATCTTTGACCGTGGACGTTCCCTCATGGATTTTCGAGAGAGTGGTCCAAATATTGTAAGCGGTTTCTAAATTGCTCACTCTATTGAACTCATCTGTTTTCAAAGCACCAAAAAGAGCATTCATAGCTTGAGCATCTAAATGAGCATTACGCCCCTCTAGTTCTGTGGGAAGTAGTGGATTAAGAGGCATAACATAACCCTCATGTACAATTTTCCATATGCTTGGACTCATGGCCTTTAAATAAATGAACATTCTAATTTTCCAATTTGCATAATTAGAGCTATCAAACAAAGGAGCCTTTCCTATAGCAATTCTCTCACTAGCCATCATTTTCTCTCTTAGACGGTTAAGTCTAAATCAATGAGAGACCAAGCTCTGATACCACTTGTAGGATCAAGGATAACCGACTAGAGGGGGTGAAGAGGAGGTTTTAAAACTTTTTGACTAATTAACAAATTAAGTCAATTACAAACTAAGTCTAAACTAGTAAAACTTTTTAACTAATTAACAAATTAAGTCAATTACAAACTAAGTCTAAACTAGATACAATTCTAGCTAAGTAATTCTACACAAGATAATTGCTAGAATTGTAAATGCGGAAATAGTAAAGACAAGAAATAACCACAACTGAGATAATAGAGTTTTTCCCGTGGTATCGAAGACTTGCCGGTCTTCACTAGTCCACGTTGAGGAAGCTTGAACTAATCAAGCCGTCTCCATAAATTAAGTCTTCCCTCGATCACTAGTGGTTGTTCTTCCTCCGCTCCGGAGATGGCGAACACCGAACCACTCACGATTAGCACCGAGCCTCTTCACAATCTTCTTGAAGAGATCATCGTGCTAACTCTGCCAAGCCGTCTAGATGTTTAGCAAACACCAAGAGTAATGAACCACGATCTTCACTTGACGGCAAACAAGTGCAATGGATCAATCTAGAATGAATGCACTTGGATTTTGGCTCAACTCCCTCACAATGAATGCACAATTGAATTGGAGGTGTAGAGAGAATGCTCAAGGCTCAAAGGATGTTAAATGAAGTCTAGCTCTCTGTCCTTGAGCAAGTGGAGGGGTATTTATACCCCTCCCCCACAAACAAATACGACCGTTGGGGGCGAAACCCAACGTTTTTAGCAAATGCGGTAGTACCGCCATGCAATGACCGGTACTACCGCACCTCACCTAACCGCACAGAATGGCTAGGACAGACACATTAACTGCTCTGACATAGCCGTTGGAAAAAATCAGCGCGGTACTACCGCCATGCAACATGCGGTAGTTCCGCTGGCCGGTCATACCAAAAAACACGAGCGGTACTACCGCTTCACCTTTGAGTCTAAAAGGGGTACTCACTGGAAAATATGTGCCGCTGATTTTTTGGTAACACCGGGGTGTGGTTGTTCCGCTGAACAAATGCGGTCATACCGCGATGTGGTAGTACCGCCGAGGAAACTCCGGAACTACCGCGCACAGGGTGAACCACCAAACCAAAATGGTGTCACTCTAGAAATAACGTACCGCTAACTATTTTTCGGTACAACCGGATTGCGGTAGTACCGCAGTACCATCCCGGTCATACCGCTAAGCGGTAATACCGCCGACACAACATCAGTACTACCGATTTTCCTGACAAAGCATAGTTGGCTTCCAAATCAAATTCTAAGTGCATGCATGATCTTATATTGATCCAAATGGAACAAGAACATGCTATCAAGCTACTAGTCATGATCCCTCTTAATAGTATGACATTTAATCTAAAATCTGGTCTTCCATCCTTTTCTCCAATGACCGGTAAACATAAAAAGGATCCTAGACTACTTGTACCTTGTCTTTGAACCATATTGATATTCATGTTGTCTTTTAGCATGCATCTCCAACTTGTCATATTCACCATTGGGACTTAACCTTGTAAATACTCAATAAATATGTTAGTCCCATATTCACATATTATCATTAATTACCAAAATAATTTTTAGGGGCTTTGATGCTCTCACCTATTCCTCATTGCCAACTCATCTCACGAGCAAAGACTGACCCAGTGATAAGGCCAAGCACTGCACTCATAGCGAAGACAACAAGAATCCATTCCCCTTCCACTTCTTCTCAGCCAAAAGGCAAGACCACAGCCACAGGAAGGGAGCAAGAGGAGGAAGGGAGCCAAGGAGCCAAGGAGAAGCCGGAGAGCAAGGGCGACGCCAGCGGTGGCCTTGAACCGCAAGCGACCACTAAAGACCACACCGAGACCAGCAGCAGGAGGACATCCACCCTCACCGCCAGCATCACCATCCCGACCACCACCAGCCACCACATCGGCCACGACCTCCAAAACCGACCCAATCCCAACCCCTCAGGTAATCTACTCTTGCATATTGAACACCCCTCAGTAGCTATCCGTTATCATCATAGAGCAATAGGGAGAGCAGTAGAGGGAGAGATTAGGTGAGGATTTACCTCAGTAGCAAACCAAATCGAACATCCACTTCCACCTCCAGTCACTCGTGCATAAGCTTAACAAAAAGAAAGACAACAAACCATATGTCGGGACCCAAAATTACAATTCTGGACCCTCTCTGTTTCATGCACTAGTCCAGGATCACGCTAGTGCACACAGTATCAACAAAGATGAGTATCGATCCATACAAGCGAATAGTAACATAAACAAATAGTTTGATTAATAAATAATGGTTTGACCTTATGGTCGAGTTTACAATTATTAAGCCACGCAGGGCTAACAGAGAAATAAAGCAGCGGAAACAAAAACGGCAGCGGTGTCCCATCGATTCACCACAGGCAACCGACTGGGATCTAGACCTCACGATCAGGCACCTTCGATAAACTCCTTCTCGAATGCTGGTGAAGACTCCTCCTCTTCTGCTTGATTTATTTTAAAGCAAGCGTGAGTACACACCGTACTCACAAGTCACACCACAGAAATGCAGATATACATGCAAGCTTATTACAAGGGAATGGCATTTTGTGGTTCTTTTGTAGAAATGCAACATTTGCGATTGAATACAATAATAGATTGAAAGGTGTAAAACAAATAGACAATAATAATAATTTTAATGATTGATTTCACAAAGACACACATGACCTAACAGATTATTCACACGTACCATATGATTTAGATCACACACTCCCTCCCCACACGCTTTTAAAGATCTACCCTCGTGTGAAATCCCGAGCATTGTCCATAACCGAGGACGCAGCTATTCGAATAGATTGTTTACACTCTGCAGAGTTTGTACACTTTACCCACAAGATACAACTAGTGTTGCAAGCACTAATCGTAACAAAGCATTTCAGAAACTTCATCCTAACATAGATGCTCTCGATGTGCTTATGTCATACCAAACCATACACAGTGTATGGTACAACACACACCATTGGACAGGGAAGCGACGAACCGTCCCGCGATGCGACTACATGGTAGCACACACCCCCACCCTATTCACATAGCCTAACCTACCGCCTGAGCAATCCATGCTAAGAATTCGTATCTTACTATGCTAGGCCCGTCCCATAATAGGCATGTGGTCGTACAGGAGGGCTCAGTTCAATGGCGCACAAAGTTCAATCCTTAAATGACCGAGGCAAGACTTCCATTGTTCTAACTAAGGCACATAGATAAATATGACACACAGATTCACAAGCCCATATCACATAGCCACCATGTCACACAGTTCCTTCCACTTGCCTCAGTCTAAACCTTTTTCCCACCCAGTTGAATTAAGTGCAACACATGCCACAAAGACACATAGTGCACACAGATTATTACAAAGTTACATAATCACTTAGTCAAGTTAATAATTGCACTTTACATGAATAGGTGATTCGTGGCATGGCTAAGCAATCTAATCGTACTAACTAACCCACGTTGGTGCTATAATATTTACCAACTAAATATCAACTAGGGTGACAAAGGATCAAGACAAAACAAGTTACACAAGGAAGGCATAACAGATTGGACTTAATAGCTAATCCCAAAAGCATTTAAATAACTACTTGAAATAAAATGCAATACTTTGAATTAAAATAATATTTGGAAAACTGGGATTCAACATGGTCAAAGCATGACTTTCCTTGGAATAGATCTAAGAATTGATCTTGGTCTTGATGTGTTCCTTCTTCTTCAAATCTTCGAGAAGCGTCGAAGTCTACTCGCAAACGAAGCAAACAAACAAAATAAATAAATAACAGAGGAAAAACAAATCCAAAAAATAAATAAAAATCTCCATTAAATAGATCTTGAATTTATAGGAATTTAGAAATTTGAATGGACTGATTTGGAGTTAGGATGCAAAAGTTATGAGGTTTGGAAGTTCGAATCTAAAGAAAACCCTAGAAATTGAATTTACTGAAATTCCGAATTATTCTTTAAAAGAAAAACCCGAATTATTGCGCAATGCTGGCGTCAGCGAAGGGATTTCTGGAAAAGATAAATAAAAATGAAAAATCTTGATGTGTGGGACTCACACGTCAGTGACACGGCTCACGGTGGACCAAGTCCACCGAGCCTTTGGATCTGGGCCAGGGCTGAGGTGGCGCAACTGCGCGCGCGTGGTGCTAACGCGGCGTCTCTGTAGCTGACATGTACGCACACGGGCTGAGGTGGCCAGGTGACTCGGCGTCCACGTCGGCGAGAACGACAATGGCGGCGACGGCAAGATCGACCCAATGGTCGCCGTGACATCTGCTTGTCATTGAGAATGGGTGGTACAGGCGTGTAGCTAAGGTTATTGCGAACCTGATGAGGTAGCTCCGGGTGGTCGGGGGTGACGGTGGTGGCCGGCGGCGAGGTTCAAGCGGCGGAGAGCTTCGGGTTTTGTCGGGCTAGCGCTCCGGTGAGGTATTGGCGTCGGGGAAGGGTCCGGGAGGTAGAGGAGGCGACGGCGGACTCGGGGGTGCACTCGACGATGACATGGCGGTGACGACGGCGGCGCAATTCGACGGCGATGACTCACGACCGAAAACCTTAGATGGGTAATTGCGGCGGCGCAAGGGCTCGGGAGGGGCAATTGGTTTGGGGGTTTTGGAAAGGGGGCTGCGGCGATCCTCGGGGACCTACTTATAGGCGTGGGGTAGGCTCGAGGTGACATGCCGGCGGTGGAGATCAAACTGCCGAAATGAGCACGCGAGGAAACGGGGATAGAAACGAATTCGAAGTTTGAATTTGAACGGAGGCGGTGCGGAAGAGATAAAGATGAAGTTTGGTGAGGAAATCCGGGGATTTTAGTTAGCAGAAACGGACGCGGGGCAGAGCTTCTAGAAGCGCTAATGGCGGACACTGATGAGCGAGTCCATGAGAAGGAGACCGTGTCGAGAGCGACGACATCAGATGGCGGTCCCACCGGGCCACGAGACGGCCAACGTGGTGAGGTGAGCGCGAAGGCGAAGATCTGGCGGCCCACCCAGATCGGACTGCGAAGAGTGGGTAGAAGTGAACAGAATGAAATTTGAGTAGATTCGCCCAAACACTATTTGGAGATTTTAAATAGCTTTTCCATTTTAGAAAATACTGAGAATTCAAATAAGCAATAGAAATTAGCAAATAAACTTGGAAAAATTCTAGAAAATATATCCAAGCACATAGAATCCAAATAAAATAGTTTTGACTATGGTTCATGTTGACTTTAGTCATATTAAATGGTTTTGTTACTCAAAGTCCAATATTAAGCTTTTAAATTAAATTCAAATAAATCCAAATGGTGAATTTTCTCTCTACCAACTATTCAAAGGATTTTTAAAGCTTAGAAAAATTGGGATGTTACAAACCTTCCCCCCTTAAAGGAATCTCGTCCCGAGATTCAGGCTAGCTAGAGAAGAGGCTGGGAAACTCTGCTCTCAATTCTTCTTCACGCTCCCACGTGGCTTCACCTTCTGAGTAGTTGCTCCACTGCACTTTGCAAAATCGAACTGTCTTGCTTCTGGTCCGATGTTCTGCGACATCCAAAATCTTGACTGGTTGTTCTTTATAGGTGAGGTCTTCTTTCAGTTCAATTGACTCCAACGGGGCTTGTTCTTCTGGCACACGAAGATATTTCTTCAACTGAGAGACGTGAAAGACATCGTGTACTCCTGCTAGTGACTGTGGCAGCTCCAATTGATAAGCCACCTCTCCACAACGATTCAAAATCTTGAACGGACCAACATATCGAGGGGCAAGCTTTCCTTTGGCATGAAACCTTTTCACACCTCTAAGGGGCGTAACTCGAAGGTAAACAAAATCCTCTGGCTCGAAACTGAGATCACGACGGCGATTATCTGCATAACTCTTCTGCCTTGACTGAGCTATCTTTAATCTCTCTCTGATCATGGACACTTGTTCTTCTACTTCTTGAATAATATCTGGACCAAAGAGGCGTATGTTCAAGATTTCGACCAATTCAATGGGGTTCTGCAGGCACGACCATACAGAGCTTCAAACAGTGACATTTGCAGACTGGCTTGATAACTATTGTTGTACGAGAATTCTGCATATGGCAAACTCTTATCGGTGGGTGGCATTAGCTAGAGCACGTGCTCTCAACATATCCTCCAATATCGATTGACTCTTTCATCTGTCCATCATGCAGGGATGATATGCGAAGATGAAATTCAGATGAGTCCTTAAGGCTTCATGCAAACTATGCCAAAAACCGGAGGTGAACTGAGATCCTCGATCCGACACTATCTTCTTGGGCACACCATGCAAACTGACAATCCTTGACATATACAGTTCTGCCAGACGATCTCCTAAGTACGTGGTTTTGACTGGCAAGAAATGAGCAACTTTAGTCAGACGATCCACTATTACCCAAATCGAATCATAACCCGATTGAGTCTTGGGTAATCCGGTAATGAAATCCATTCGATTTCTTCCCACTTCCATTCTCGAATCTTCAAGCGGTTTGCAATGCACTGGCTTTGGTCTCTCGATGTTCGCTTTGACCTTCGCACACGCCGCACAAGGCAACGAACTCTGCGACGTCTCGCTTCAGGTTTGGCCACCAAAACTTATTCTTAACATCCTGATACATCTTAGTACTACCAGGGTGAATCGAATACTTTGAGTCATGAGCCTCCTTCAAAGTTAGCTGTCTCAAGCCATCAGCATCTCGCACGCAAATACGTCCATTGATCCACAAGATGTCACGATCATCCACGGTGAAGTCTTTGAACTTCCTTCGCCATCTTCTTTTGATGTCCTAAAACTCTCGAATCTTTTGGTGAGCCTCGCTGAATCTGCTTCTCCAAAGTAGATCGCACTTCCAAACTAGCCACGGATCCTTCAGATACTACTTCTAGTTTCACCGAATTCCTCTTGAAGTTACGAACAAACCTCTTTTACTTCCATCGCATTGCAAAGTGACTCTTGCGGCTCAAGGCATCTGCCACTACATTGGCTTTACGGGATGGTAATGGATTCCAAGATTATAATCCTTTATCAATTCTAGCCATCTTCTCTCATCTCATATTCAGATCGATTGGGTGAAAAATATATTTCAAGCTTTTATGATCCAGATAAATCTCACAATGACACGATAAGGTAATGACGCCAAATCTTCAAGGCATGCACTACTGCAGCTAATTCCAGATCATGGGTAGGGTAATTCTCTTCATGCGGCCTTAACTACCTTGACGCATAAGCGACAACTCTTCCTTCCTGCATCAGGACACATCCTAATCCATGATGCGAAGCATCACAATAGATATCGAAGTCCTTGCAAATATTTGGCAAAATCAGCACTGGGGCGGAAGTCAAGCGCTTCTTCAACTCTTGAAAACTTTCTTCACAAGCTGGGGTCCAGGTAAACTTTTTCTCTTTCTTCAACAATTGCGTAAGAGGTCTAGCAATTGATGAGAATCCTTCTATGAAACGACGATAATATCCCACTAATCCCAGGAAACTGCGAATCTAAGTGACAGTCTTGGGTTGTTCCCAATGTAATACTGCTTTAACTTTACTGGGGTCAACTGCTACTCCTGCGGCTGTCATCACATGACTAAGGAAATCAACCTCTTTTTTCCTAAAATCACACTTGCTAAACTTGGTATACAACTGATGCTCTCTGAGCTTCTCTAGGACTAACCTCAAATGCTTAGCATGTTCTTCTTCTGACTTGGAGTAAACCAGATTATCATCGATGAATACCACCACGAACTTGTCCAAATACTCCATGAATACTTTATTCATCATGTTCATGAAATAGGCAAGGGCATTAGTTGGACCAAAGGACATGACTAAGAACTCATAATGTCTGTACCGCGTTGAGAAAGCGGTCTTAGGAACATCCTTGGGACAAATCTTCAACTGATGGTAACCTGATCGCAGATCGATCTTCGAGAACACTCCGGCTCCTTTCATCTGATCAAACAGATCATCAATCCGGGGCAATGGGTACTTATTCTTGATGGTGACTTCATTGAGAGATCGATAGTCGATGCACATTCTCATGCTTCCATCCTTCTTTTTGACGAACAAGACTGGCGCTCCCCATGGTGACGAACTAGGCCTCACAAAGCCTTTCTCCAAAAGTTCTTCGATCTGCTTCTTCATCTCTGCTAGCTCATCAGCTGGCATCCAATAAGGTCTCTTCGAGATTGGTGCTGTTCCTGGCATTAGATCGATGACAAATTCGATGTCACGATCCGGTGGCATCCCTGGTAACTCTTCTGGAAACACATCTGGATACTCTCGGACAACGGGCACATCTTCCAAGGCAATGGCCTTCAGGCTATTGACTAGCAGATGCCCATTACGCACTGAGGTAGCTAGGAATTCTATCTTGTTTCCTTTGGTATCCTCGATCGTAACGGCTCTTCGGCCACAATCTAGCACGGCTTTGTGCTTGGTTAACCAATCTATGCCAAGAATGACATCTATGGTTTGGGTGTCAAGAACAATTAGGTTAGCTAGAAACTCAACTCCAGCTATGAGTAACTTAGCTCCTAAACATCCCACTTTAGAACTTAGCTCTGCTCTAGGCGACTGGACTAGCAAAGTATGCTTAAGGTGCATAACGTCCAATTTATTCTTAGTTGTAAAAACTCTAGAAACAAACGAATGCGAAGCTCGTAATCAAAGTAATCGATGCAGTAATGAATTTACTAGGAACTTACCCAAAGACGATGTCTGGTGCTTCCTGGGCTCCTTCCAGAGTGACGTGGTTAACACGACCTCTGACAGCTGATTGAGGCGTTCCTCCTGGTTGACTGGTCCCCTGAGAAACTCCTTGCTTATTCTGCACTAGGGTCTTGGCGGGTGTTGCACCAAGGTTGAAGCGGACTGGAGTGATTGTTCCCTTCTAGGGGCACTAATTGGCGAAGTGTCCTGGTTGACGGCAACTGTAGCACACTCTGGGTTCATTCTGCCTGTTGCTCCCTGGGGTGGGGTTGACTGGTGTAGGGTTGCGAGAATTCTGAACAAAAGGACGAGGTGCTGAAGGCGGTGCAGGCGTCCTGAAAGAACTCTGCGGCTGGAAGCGATTGATCTGTTGTGGCACTATCCTTGCCCTCTGCTGTTGTGGCTGGTGGCTTCCCTGCTGAGCCATCCTACGCTTGCGGTGGTCCTCCAGTTCCTTGCATTTGTCCTCCATAACTAACGCCTTGTTCATCAACTCCTGGAAATCTGGGAAGGTGTGGGCAAGCAGATTGACCTGTAGCCCTGAGTTCAATCCCTTCAAGAAACGACTCTGACGAGACTTGTCAGTAGCGACGTCCTCTGGAGCATAGCGAGCTAGCTGAGTAAACTTATTTAGGTAATCAGTCACTAACATAGCTCCTTGCTTAAGAGCACGGAACTCATCTTTCTTCAGATCCATAATCCCTTTAGGTACATGATACTGGCGGAAAGCTGCGGAAAATTCTTCCCAAGTGATATTCTGCGGTGCCTCATGCGCGCTTGAAGTTCTCCCACCACTCGCCAGCCTATGCCCTCCATCCGATGAGTGGCACACGTAACTTTCGTGATCATTGCATTGGGTGATCAGCAGCTTCCTCTCAATTCTGTGGCCAATCATCGCCTTCTATTGGTGTGACATGCCCAGAGAAAGTTGGCGGATGGGTCCTCATGAATTCAGCTAACTTGGATGGTCCCTGATGGCCATGAGCGTGGGGGCTCCCCCGATTTGTTGTTGTTGTTGTTGTTCATAGCTTTGCATCCGTTCATCATAGCATACATCATCTGTGTTTGTGCTGCCATAAAGGCTCCAAAGTTCTACAAGTCAAGAGGTGGTGCTTGAGGTGGCACTGTCCCTGCGGGGATTTGATCATTTCCTTCGGATGCTGGGGTGCCGGATCCACTCGCAGCGGTGTGGCGAGTTTGAACCATCTGGTGAAGCTCCATAGGTTAGATGAGGTAGCAAGCACAAGATGAGTTAAGAACTAAACAGGGGGATAGATTAAACCCAACAAACACAGCTCAAGAAACTCAAATGAAATAACTTTATTATTAGGGTTTTAGCATGGCTGCAACAAATGCCTAAGGGCTTTTGCAGCTCACACTTGCACACAAGGAAATAAGACGAACCTAAGAACAAAAGCTACCGCCTAAAGGGCGACTCTGAAAAGGAAAAACTGGCTAAGCCTGACTGAACTGGAACTTAAACCCAACTACTCGAGAAAGCCTCCGCAACCACGGCGGCGACACTGCTTTGTGAGACTCGGAAGTGAGCCGCATCCTCATGAATCGGTTCTACGATGCCTCAGGATTGGTGCAACGGGCAGCGTCTTTGGAGTGCAGTGTAATCGTTCCTCCGCTCTGCAGACTTCGCTGGTTCTTCAGCTCTGCACCTGTTTGGATCCTCCGAATCTCCTCTCGATCTTCTCCGGATTCTCCTCCTGATCTTCTTCTGGATTCCCTTCCTGATCTTCTTCTGGATCATCTTCGAACTCATGCTAGCCGTAGAGAGCTTGTTCTAAGACAGCGACTCTGTTCTCGGCTCTTTCCCATGCCTCATAGGCACACTCCAGCTCTGTGGCGATCATTGCCAGCGACTCCTCCTAGCGGTGTGAATCTGGGCAAGGTGTACCATCGTGGGTCAGTAAGACCAAGAGGTTTTTGGTCATGATATTTGATGATGAACACATTGACAATAAGCTAGACTTAGTCTCGCCTAATGATGAATACATTGTCTCTCGAACTTGTTTGTGCTCTTCAACCTGTCTTGCATTTGAGTTCATCGGTTCTGCTGAAAATCAGTTCTTGTCGATTATTCCAGAGTACCGCTTTATACATGCGAACTACTGAAGCGGTATGATCATGGAGTGCAGCTGTAGTACCGCAGGTCTTGTTAGATCTCGATCTAGAGCGCCCACATGGCAAAAGGGCTTTGTTCTCAAGTTTTTGAGCTTTTTCGTGTTTATGTATCTCGGCGTTGTTTTCGCGGAACTACCGCTTATGTAGTACCATGAGTAGTTTATGGTAGTACCGCAAGTCATTTTCTAGTGTGTTTTATAGGTTCGTTAGATCTTGATCTAACTACCGATTTTGAGATAAACGTTCGGACCGTCTCGAACTCCTCAAGGAATGTGAGCCTTTGATCTGAAATCTAACTATTTGTTATTGATGTAACGCTTGGACCGTCCGAGATGAAAGCATTGTGAGCCGTTGATTTGAGATCGATTTAATGAAATCATCTCGGACTTGCTACAAGACTTTTAAGATCGACGGTCAGGAAGCACGGTCCGTCGCCCATGAATCTGAGCGCCCACGTGTCAAAGGACGTTGTTCGAGGTCTTTGCGGATGTTTGTGGAGCGGTAGTACCATGGGTTTGCCAAATGTAGTACCGCACTTGGTTTTTCGTAAAGAGAACTTCTCACGTGTATTGTTAAGTCAAATACTGGTTGTTCGGAGCCGAGGAAGGAACGATCGCAGATGGTAATATCGCAGTTGGTTGGCGTAGTACCAAGAAGGCGGCAATACCGCAAGGGCGCGGTATGGATTTTCCGAAGCGATGTTTTTGGAAGTTTTGGAAGATCTTGAGATTTCCCAATGAGCGGTAGTTCCGCAGTGTTTTGAGCGGTACGACTAGGGATGGCAATTGTGCCCGATTACCCGCGTACCCGTGGGTAAATACCCTAATAGAGGCGGGTATGGGCGTCTTGCTTTGCCCACGGGTATAAAACGGCATAATTTCTTACCCATCGAAACGGTATGAGCATGGGTAAACCGCGTGCACCGCTTCGCCCGATTACCCGCCATATACACTGACAGGTGGGACCCTCCCTAAATAAAAACAAAAAACCCTAACCCTGCTACCCCGCTGCCCACCTTCCCACTTCCCACTTCCAGCCGCCACCACCAATCTCCCAAATCCCTACTCATTTCCTCCTCCCCTTTGAATACAGATCTCGGCTCCCCCCGTTGCCGCCTCCCGGCGCCGCCTCCTGGCCCGGTCCCAGCCGCCTTTGCCCGGCCCCGCCTCCCGTCCCAGCGCCTCCTCCAGTCCGACCGCCGCCAAGGTCTGCCGCGCCTCCGGCCTCCCGCCTCCCGTCGCCGCGCCTCCCGCCGCCGCGCCTCCTCCGGTCCGCCGCCCGCCTCCGTCGCGCGCCTCCTCTCGGGCCGCGCCTCTCACGCACCAGTCGCTCCGAGTCCTGGGCCCCTCCTCGCAGTCGATCCCCTCAAAACAGCAAAAGTGAAAACTTGACGCCATGTTCTTGTCCATGTTCTTGTCGACCAGTACTGCGCGCCGTGTCTTCAAGGCGCCACAGAGGAAAACGAGGCTCCCTTCCTTTACTGCCGCCAACATTCTTCTTGAAAACGGCTCGATCTGTTGATCATCTCGTCGGTCACGAGTCACCGATGATATATGGATCCCATGTGCTTCTTGTTCTTGATTTAACACGGAACCGATGCGGTTCTTGAGTGAAGTTGCATCACATGCGTTAGCGAGATGGCCAAGGGCGGCGAAGCGGTAGAATGTAACATTTGCATGTTATAGGAATGTAACCTAGTTTACATTACTCTTTCGAAAATAACGATGTCACATATTGTTAGTCCCAACCATGGAAGAAAAAGCACTGCCGTTTCATAATAAGTATTTCTATTTTATTTGTTGAACTTGATTAGTTGTTTTATTGAACTTGATGTGTGGTTTGCGATGAACTTTCTTAGTTGTTGAATGTATGATGCACTATTAATGTGTGAATTAAAATGAACTTGATGTGTGCATTGTTTGTGTGATGAGTATGCCCGCGGGCGATGGGTACCCACGGGCGGCATTGTTCGCGGGTAAACGGGCATGCTCATGGCGACGGGTACCATGGTGGCGGGTATGGGCGAGGTTCTTCGTCGTCCTTCAAGGCATGCCCGTGGGGAATAGAGGTCGCGGGCATGGGTATGGGCGAGCACTACCCGCATACGCCTTGGCCGATTGCCATCCTAGGTATGATCAAGCGCTTGTGATAGTGCTTAGGATGCATAATGATGGTAAGTACCGATTGTACTCTGGAAAGTTGTCGCTTTGGAGAATTGATTGGATTTGTTGATTTTATAAGCTTTATTTTGTTGCATGATGCATGATAGTGTTTATGGGTGTGAGTGAGCTAATGGATGGTCAAGTTGGAGAACTTGTGCCAAGAATTGGTTTCCTTGATCGTGCATGTGCAGTTAGGTGTTGAGGATTTAATCACGGTCGATGACGGGATTGACTCGAACTAGGATGGGGAATCTGAGGTCTTGGAAGTCGTGGATGTCAAGAAGTGGTTTGGATCGCCTGGAGCGTGGAGATCAAGGGGTGCATGCTGGAAGCTACGGGATGGAGTCCTGGAGGCTTATGGCATGGAGTTTTGGAAGGAGTTCCAAAACTGGTTGTTTTGAGATAGAGTCCAGATTGGTGTCATGTTGGACGTGAATAGGACTCTAGACTATAAGAAGAGGCAGAGGGTGCACTTTGTGGGTGTGCAGATTTTAGGTTTTTGACGATAGCTTGTTCTCATTGTTTTGCTATGGTTTAGAGGTCCTTTGTTTTGGGGCTTTGAGGGGTGATTGCTGAAAGCCTTGTAGACACAAATCAAGAGTCATATATAAAGTTCAGATTCGTTCAACTTTGGTTCTCGATTTGTTGATCTTGTTGTGCGCCTGAGGTGATACTTGCTGTGAAGTTTTTTCAAGTTAACCAAAGAGGTTGCTGGAGTTCTTGATAACAAAAAGAAGTTGGAATTAGGGGGTCTATTCGCTACAATCATTCAACCCCCCCCCCCCTTCTGATTGCCATTACGATCCTACAGTGGCGTTGCCTTCCCCATTTGTAGATGGAAAGCGCGCAGCTAGCTCCTCTGAAGGGGATCTGGGATGGTAGCGGAAGACAGTGTTCTGCAGCTCTTGTGCGTAGATACTGCAGACTCGAAGAAGGGCCAAGCGTGAAGACTCCTGGATTCCAAGCCCGAAGGTAGTCCTCCTGACTGAGATGTCCAAAGGCTGGCTACCTCTAGTGTTCCTCCTAGTGTAGACTGTTAGACGGCAGATCACACCATGATCTATCCCGTTGACCAGGTACTCGCTGCCGCGGTACATTGGGCAGTCGAAGCCTCCAAGTGTTTGTAGCAGCTTCCATAGTTCTGCGGCAAGTCCTCCGTTGCAATCTCCGAAGGTCTGAAGGTAAGGCATCTGTCAAGATGGACAAGAGGCAGGAACCAAGTTAAAACAGCGGGGAGAGGAAACATTTTAGCAATAGATGAGTCAAGAGAGATATGAGAGGAGTTAAAGTAATTTATTTAGTCTTGTAAGTTAAATTTTTATTTAGAAAATAGTTTGGACACTCGAACGGTTGATCTAACCAAGGTCTAGACCTACAGTCAGTATGGCTCTGATACCACCTCTGTCGGGACCCAAAATTACAATTATGGACCCTCTGTGTTTCATGCACTAGTCCAAGATCACGCTAGTGCACACAGTATCAACAAAGATGAGTATCGATCCATACAAGCGAATAGTAACATAAACGAATAGTTTGATTAATAAATAATGGTTTGACCTTATGGTCGAAGTTTACAATTATTAAGCACGCAGGCTAATAGAGAAATAAAGCAATGAAACAAAAATGACAGCGGTGTCCCATCGATTCACCACAGGCAACCGACTGGGATCTAGACCTCACGATCAGGCACCTTCGATAAACTCCTCCTCGAATACTGGTGAAGACTCCTCCTCTTCTGCTTGATTTATTTTAAAGCAAGCGTGAGTACACACCGTACTCGCAAGTCACACCAGAGAAATGCAGATATACATGCAAGCTTATTACAAGGGAATGGCATTTTGTGGTTCTTTGCGTAAATGCAACATTTGCGCTTGAATACAATAATAGATTGAAAGCGAGTAAAACAAATAGACAATAATAATAATTTTAACAGCTTGATTTCACAAAGACACACACTGACCTAACAGATTATTCACACAGCCATATGATTTAGATCACACAACTCCCTCCCCACACGCTTTTAAAGATCTACCTCGTGTGAAATCCCGAGCATTGTCCATAACCGAGGACGCATGACTATTCAATAGATTGTTTACACTCTGCGAGTTTGTACACTTTACCCACAAGATACAACCAAGATTGCAAGCACTAATCGTAATAAAGCATTTGTAAACTTCATCCTAACATAGATGCTCCCGATGTGCTTATGTCATACCAAACCATAAGCAATGTATGGTACAACACACACCGTTAGACGAGGAAGCGCGAATCAGCCCATGATGCGACTACATGGTAGCACACACCCCACCCTATTCACATAGCCTAACCTACACCTGAGCAATCCATGCTAAGAATTCAGATCTTACTATGCTAGGCCCGCCCCATAACAGCATGTGGTCGCATGCAGAGAGGCTCAGTTCAATGGCGCACAAAGTTCAATCCTTAAATGACCGAGGCAAGACTTCCATTGTTCTAACTAAGGCACACAGATAAATATGACACATGATTCACAAGCCCATATCACATAGCCACCATGTCACAGTTCCTTCCACTTGCCTCAGCCTAAACCTTTTTCCCACCCAGCTTGAATTAGTGCAACACATGCCACAAAGACACATAGTGCACACAGATTATTACAAAGTTACATAGTCACTTAGTCAAGTTAATAATTGCACTTTACATGAATAGGTGATTCGTGGCATGGCTAAGCAATCTAATCGCATTAACTAACCCACGTTGGTGCTATAATATTTACCAACTAAATATCAACTAGGGTGACAAAGGATCAAGACAAAAAAGTTACACAAGGAAGGCATAACAGATTGGACTTAATAGCTAATCCCAAAAGCATTTAAATAACTACTTGAAATAAAATGCAATACTTTGAATTAAAATAATATTTGGAAAACGGGATTCAACATGGTCAAAGCATGACTTTCCTTGGAATAGATCTAAGAATTGATCTTGGTCTTGATGTGTTCCTTCTTCTTCAAATCTTCGAGAAGCGTCAAGTCTACTCGCAAACGAAGCAAACAAACAAAATAAATAAATAACAGAGGAAAAACAAATCCAAAAATAAATAAAAATCTCCATTAAATAGATCTTGAATTTATAGGAATTTAGAAATTTGAATGGACTGATTTGGAGTTAGGATGCAAAAGTTATGAGGTTTGGAAGTTCGAATCTAAAGAAAACCCTAGAAATTGAATTTATGAAATTCGAATTATTCTTTAAAGAAAAACCCGAATTATTGCGCAATGTTGGCGCCGTGAAGGATTTCTGGAAAAGATAAATAAAATGAAAAATCGATGTGTGGGACTCACACGCGGTGACACGGCCACGTGGACCAAGTCCACCGAGCCTTTGATCTGGCCGGCCGAGGTGGCGAATCTTCTGCAGCGTGGTGCTTCTTGGCGCCTCAGAGTCGACATGTACGCGACACGGCTGAGGTGGCCAGTGACTCGGCCCACGTCGCGAGAACGACAGACGATGGCGGCGGCGGATCGACCCAATGGTCACCGGCGAACGGCGGCTTGTCGCTGGGAATGGGTGGTACAGGCGTGTAGCTAAGGTTATTGCGAACCTGATGAGGTAGCTCCGGGTGGTCGGGGGTGACGGTGGTGGCCGGCGGAGAGCTTCGGGTTATGTCCGGCTGGCGCTCCGGTGAGGTATTGGTGTCGGGGAAGGGTCCGGGAGGTAGAGGAGGCGGCGGCGGACTCGGGGGTGCACTCGACGATGACGCGGCGGTGACGACGGCGGCGCAATTTGACGGCGACGACTCACGGCCGAAAACCTTAGATGGGGAATTGCGGCGGCGCAAGGGCTCGGGAGAGGCAATTGGTTTGGGGGTTTTGGAAAGGGGGCTGCGGCGATCCTCGGGGACCTACTTATAGGCGTGGGGCAGCCTCGAGGTGACGTGCCGGCGGTGGAGATCAAACTGCCCGAAACGAGCGCGCGAGGAAACAGGGATAGAAACGAATTCGAAGTTTGAATTTGAACGAAGGCGGTGCGGAAGAGATAAAGATGAAGTTTGGTGAGGAAATCTGGGGATTTTAGTTAGCGTAAACAGACGAAGGCGAGCTTCTAGAAGTGCTAATGGCGGACACGGTCATGAGCAGCGTGAGAAGGAGACCGTGTCGTTTGAGACAGCGACATCAGAAGCGGTCCCACCGGTCACGAGACGGCCGGCAAGTGAGATGAGGCGTCTTGTGGCGAAGATCTCAAGGCCCACCTGATCGGACGGCACGAAGGTGGTGGGTCAGTGAACAGAATGGGCCGAGTAGATTCGGCCCAAACACTATTTGGAGATTTTAAATAGCTTTTCCATTTTAGAAAATACTGAGAATTCAAATAAGCAATAGAAATTAGCAAATGAACTTGGAAAAATTCTAGAAAATATATCCAAGCACATAGAATCCAAATAAAATAGTTTTGACTATGGTTCATGTTGACTTTAGTCATATTAAATTGTTTTGTTACTCAAAGTCCAATATTAAGCTTTTAAATTAAATTCAAATAAATCCAAATGGTGAATTTTCTCTCTACCAACAATTCAAAGGATTTTTAAAGCTTAGAAAAATTGGGATGTTACACCATAAGACCCTCAAGCATCTGTCAATACGAAGCTAACAAATTGAACTAGAAGAACTGGGAAAGGGGGCAAAGCCGAGCCAGGAGAACCGGGAGTTTTGGGCCTAGTCAAGGCGCCGGCCACTAGGAGGCCAAGTCAGCCGGGCCGGGGCGAGCCGGGAGGAGGCCGAGTCGGAGAGGCAGCGCTGGGCCATTCGGTCGCGCCAGGAGAAGCAGGGGGCGACGCAGGGAACCGGGCCATGCCTCGGGCACACGAGGAGCCGAGGGCACGGTGGAGTGGCCGGTGGCACAGCAGGGGGCCGGAGGTGAGGTGCCGAGTTGAGCCAGAGATGGAGCGCCGAGTTGAGCTGGGGGCAGGAGGCGGCGTCATGGGAGCCTAGAGGGGGAGAGGTGAATCTGGGGGAGAAGAAGTGGAAGTGAGGGGGTTGTGCGGTGGGTGTCGGCCGAATGAAGTGAGGGGGGAGGTAATTAGGGTTAAGAGGTGGGATTAGAGTTAGAAAATTGGGTTTAGGAATTTAAGTATAGGAAAATTTTAGGAAATTGTATAAATTCTAATACATTGTGATAATTAACGTTTGTAACAATAGAAATTAGCAATAAAATAAATAGATGTTAGCACTGCGCAATTATGCGATCAAACGAATTCACTTAGGTCACATTGGGCTAACCAGTCTTAAAATCCGTCTGTTGAGTAATTATTAAAATAAGATAAAATACCATTAATTCTGTTAATAAAACGTAAAAATGCGTGCGTAGTAAACCCGTACATCGTTGGCAAATAGTCGGGCAGGTTGAAATATTTTAATCATGCAAATTTTAATTAAATTAAAGCGATCCCGAGTTTATGTAGAGAATTAAATAAACGCGTGCGGACTTAAGTAAAACCAATTAGGCGTTTTTGCCCGAATAGAATTTAATAAATTTAATGAAATGTGAGTGCGAGTAGTATTTCATTTTCTTTCGTTCGTTAAAACACGAACTTCGGCATTTTCGACCTTAGAGCTCATAGACAGCAAAACGGCTATAGTAGGGAGTGATAACTTAGTGAAGGAACCGAAAAATGTTATTAAATTAAAACATGCTAACAAAATAGAATCTACTAACTTATGTACGCGTTATATCACTCAAAACCAACTAAGTATTTATTTATATATTATTCGTGTTGTCAAGATTGCTACAGAGGACTAACCAAAGACCTATTACACGAGTAACTAATCGAGATTAAATCGGCCGACCTTTTCTGCAATTACGAAGATAAGCTATTCTCTTGAATATAAATATAGTTATATTAAATGTAAACCGTATATTGTTGTATTATATGCTTATTACATCAAAACTATTTCTCAAAATCAAATCAAATAAATGAAAATGGGAAGATAAGAAACGAGAATGAGATGAGAAAAGAGTTAATATTATTGCTAGTAAAGGGGGCCCGGGCAGGGGAACGCGATGATGATGATGAGGTAAGAGGTGGGACCCCTTTACATATGGTTAAAATTCACTACCAATCATTTTCCCGTTTCGGCGGGTAGAAAATGCTACCTTGTTACGTGATTTTGCTCTCCACATCGGGTAAGTAATATATGTGAAGGTGAATGGAGGAACCCAGAACCGTGAGGAGAGACTGGAAGTGGAGGATCCAAGGCGCTATAGCGCTAAGGTGGAGTGTTGGGTGCAGGATAGAAGCTGCCCCAACCAACATTGTTGGAACTCGATGGATGATAAGGTCAGCACCATGACAATGTCAACACCGACGAAAAGTAATGGTTGGAGAAATTAATCACGTAACCTGAAAAATGTTCTATATTCTGAACTCGAAATCGCATCAAAGGAAATGTGGTGGACCTAGCTCAGAGAGATTTCAAAGTAGCTATGGGTAAAGTGGTACAAGCCTGTGCAGTGCTATATCAAATCATGAATTCATGCTAGTTTCCTGGATTGGAGTCTACAGGAACCGCTAGGGGTCTATCTTCTCTCCGAGTGACAAGTAGTCTTTTCACAATTAAAACTGCAACCTAAATCTTGTTAAAGTATTTTCAGAAAAGCGATGAAGTTAGAAAATGTAATGACAACAAAGATGAGGCTTCCAGTGCATTTTTCTGATATTAATGCTTGCTGGGTACTTTTGTACTCAACCTTGTTAGTATTCTCCTTTGTTAGATCCTAGTCCGACCGGGAGTTATCCAGAGTGGGACGAGGGATGTGCAGGTACTGATGAGACTGTAGGAGACGACGGCGCTTACCACGAGGAGCAGGGCAAGATGGGCACCATACTCGGCGCAGGGAACAAGTAGAAGACCGATGGAGCAAGGAAGGCAAGCGAAGGGATTTAGTCCCATTTTGCAGTTGTAAATTACTATATAAGAACCATAGCCTTGCGTGGCTAACTGGAATAAAAGTACAATTTCTATCTTATTGTTCTGCTACTTAACTCTGGTAAAGGCTTAATATTCATTGGAGCAGTGTTTTACTGAGCAAACGAATAGTAATACGCATGCCTAAGTTTGATTACCCCTGGGGTATGACACGGGGCGTCACACTGCCACCATCAACTAACACTCGATTTACTCGACAGTTGTTGATGGTGGGCTCGACCACGATTGAAAATTGACCTGATCGAGTAGAAGGGATCGGGCAGTCACTCTTCTCGAAAGAGATAGTGACTTCCGACCACTTTGGCAGCTTATTGATAAGAGGAGGGTCAATGGAGTTTACCTCACGTTCAACGGCCGGCCTTAAGCTGTCTTTTTTACTCGTATGTCGATGATCCTCCATAGATATGCTCGATGGTATGCTCAGGATCTTGGAATGGCGTCTCCTCGTCGTTGTCCGACTGCTTACGACCACTCACTTGCCCTACCTCCTCGAGAGTAGGAAGTGGTCCTTTGCCATTGTAGTAGTCTTCGAGTTTTCGTTGGAAAACTTAGCAGTTGTGAAGGTCATATCCTTCCTTTTTTATGGAAAGGGCGCCACTTAGGCTTGTTGTTCTTCCTTTCGGGGTGCTTGTCCTTACCTCAATCGGAGTATGGCTTGGAGCCTTGAGGCTTCTTATCGCTTACGGCCAAGACTTCCTTGGAACTATTGGCTTGAGGCTTTTGACCCTTCGCCTTGTTCTTGGATTTCTTGGTCTTTTCATCCTTCTTCTTGTCATTTTCGCCCGCCTCTTGAGAAATTTTATCATCTCGATCAATAGTGTTATTCCATTTGACTGCTTCAGCAGCAGTCGCATATCGATCGATCATCTCAAAGAGCTCAGCAACGGTGGTAGGTGGATTTAAAGCAATATGCTCTGTGATCCTTCTGCTACGGACTCCATGCTTGAAAGCTCTGATGACAGAAGAATCAGAAACTTCAGAAATGGAATTCCATACCTGACTGAAGCGTCGAATAAACTAGCGCAGAGTCTCGTGGTCATTTTGTCTCATCTTGTGTAAGTCGTCCTCTTTCCCAGGGTGATAGCAGGTGCCCTAAAAATTGGCCAGTAGGAGGTCGCGGAGGTGTTGCCATGAATAGATCGACTCGAGTGGTTGATTTAACAACCACGATCGAGTAGATCCTTCGAGCACAGTAGGAAGGTAATTTACAATTACATGTTCTCCTCCTACTGCTCGGACAGTGGTTGTGTAGATCTAGAGGAATTCAATGGGCTTTTGAGATCCATCGAACTTCTCCATGTTCACTGGTCAAAATCGAGGCGGCCAGCGAACTGCTCGGAGGTAAGGCGAGAAAGCCCGACATCTAGTAATGAATTCTTGACTCCTTCTTTGCGGAAAAGAAGGGTTGACGTCACCAGGTGATCGTACATGATGATACTTGGTTGTAGGTGAATCCGGCCTGTGGTAGGTCTCAACCTTACGAGGGAAATACTCCTCATATTCCATCTGCTGTCGAAGTGGTGAGTAATCACCTCTCGTGGGAGCTTGTTGATCATCAATTGTTCGAGGAACTCTCCTTCAACTGGAGTGAAGATCAGGAGAGCGTTGTGACCTGTTGTCACACTGATCTCCACATGGTGAGTTATCCGAACGACTGGAAGCTGATGGAGTCGTACCGCCACGACTTCTGGGTTGATGCGGTGAGGGTGCTCGAGTCTGGCCATCATGCTTCTAAGCCTCTGTGCGATCTCTTCAGTGAAGGGGTCGTAGCCGGGCATTCAAGCGAGTTCCCGAGATGGGTTCTCGAGAAGATCATTAATGCGCTAGAGTTCTGGAGCTTCCTCTGACTGATAGTGAATGCGCCCAAGCAGATTTCTCTGAGCCGCAATTCTTCTCTGTCGGTTTGTCTCAGGAATGTACATACCTGGTCCTCAAGTTTGCATCAATGGAGTGCGAGCATTTCGAGAATGTCCTTCACGCTCATCAAAGTATTGACTCTGTTCATCACCAGAGGTGTCCTCGTCATCACCACGAGGGGTCGCAGTGTGTGATCGTCGGGGAGCATCCTCAGTCCCGTCTCTAGGAGAGTGATCATTATCGGAAGGAAAGACGAAGACCTCCCGTTGATGATCTCCACTTGCGCTTGAGGCCTACTCGCTTGAGGAGTAGTCAAAAGACACCGTCTGGTGACTTGGAGCAAACCCCTCTAGGAAGGGGAATTCCAGGTTATAACCGTCTTCGTCCACAGGTGAGCCCTGCGATGGGATGGTCGAACTCACAGGAAAAGCATGCTCGACCCCATCCTTTGTGGGGCTGACCAGAGAGAGACGACCACAAGATGCTGATGAAGCTCCAGAATGATGGCTTTTAGGACTTGTCGTGTTAGGTCGAACTGTCTTAGACGGATTTAAACATTTGGAGGAGAAACCCTCGTCATGTTGTGAGCCTGTCTTGATACAGTTCTGATGGTGGTCGGATTGACCCTAGCCCTTTGAGGAAGCTGGTTCCTCGTTTGGACGTAACATCATGGGGGATAAGGATCCCTTCCCAACTCCATCGATGATATGGTCTCCTGGAGAGTGATCTTCGGAGGCGACATCATTATCGGATAATGCAATTCTCGGCTCGTAGTCGAAACCGACATCCATGTTGATATTTGCGTAATCGGCCAAGTCGAACTAGTTCTCCTCATTCCACTCTTCTGCCATGGAAGCATTAGAGTTGGGAAAAATGAAGGAAACCTGATGACTAGAAGGATCCTTACGGACGGCGCCAACTGTCGGTGTTTTAGAACTGATCTTACATAATGATTGTTTGATTCGGGGGTCTCCAAGACTCAAATCACGCAAAGAGAATGACACGGGGATTTTTATACATATTCAGGCCTTCTCTAGATAGAATAACAACCCTACTCCTGTGTAGATATATTGAGTATATTGGTTATAAATCAAGAGAAAGACTCGAATGTAATGTCTTGTGCTCCTGATTGCCCTATTCTCTTTCTCCTGATGATTCCGTCTTTTTATACAACACTCGAAGTGGGCTGCCGTAAGGGCGCCTCAATGCATCAGATGATGGAGCCGTTACTGGAGATTATTATAGGAGTAGTAACATTCTCATGTCGCCAGGCAATTATCATCGGGATAGAGAGTTAAATCATACCATTATTCTAGAAAATAACAGTGTAATTAACTGCTCATATCTTTATATATGGTATGGAAGATTCCCTGATCGACTAGGCCCACATGTCTGTAAACCCCATCGACTAGGGACTGGTAGTAGAAGAGCTTATGACCAGGTGGTGGTCGTAGTAAAGCTTACGACCATAGACTGATCGTAGGAAGACTTACAATTAGGGGATAGTCGTAAAAAAAACTTACGACTAGGGGGTAGTCGTAGAAGGACTTATGACCACGGGGTGGTCGTAGAAGAACTTACGACCTACAACTTCTCCCTTCTGAATATTAAGGGGTATACTCAAGAACCATATGACGGTATTATTATCCAAAATAAGAATTACAGATAAATAATTAAATGAAGATTATTAGATCCTCATCAATTTGCAAAAAGGCCCTCAGAGTTCTGGAAATTACGAGGAACTTTTTCGCTGATAAGGAAATTTTGCAAAAAAAAAAAACCCTGGAGTTTGGGAATTTTACGGCGAATTTCAATTTTTTATATATTCTTGCAGAATAACCCCTCAAAAATTTGATTTTTACAACAGATTAGTATATCACATGGTTATTGTGTATGTTAGACCCTCAGTTTATGGTTATTTGCTTTAATACTATTTATTTTTATGCAGATGAGCTTGCGTAATTTTATGAAACCTTAGACTTAGCACACTGGAAGTCTCATACCATGGGTTTAATTTCCCTGGCTTTATTTGCTGAATTGTTTTTCCTGTGATATTAATAATTCTGAAAGTTGTCCATATATCTCATTAATTAGCAGAAATTTATAATAATTGCTAGGAAAATTCTGGAAAATTCATAAAAATGTTTGCTGAATAGATGTTAAACCAATCTGTACTAATTTTGCAATATTCATGCTTTACATTCTACTTTACCTGTAGTAAAACTGAATAATTGCATGAACCTAATGTAGGAGATGTCAGACATTGTAAAGAAAGAATTTGTTGAGCTTCCCCTAAATGGCAAGAACTACCTCGCCTGGTCGATGGATGCAAAGATTCGCCTGAAGTCTCGATCTCATGGAGATGCCATACCTAAGCCAGCATTTGTCGCCCTGCCATCCTTGAGGACGCTAGGTATGCGGCTCTGCACTTCCTGAGGCACCACCTCTATGAAGACCTAAAGTCTGAATATTTAATGGAGGAGGATCCATTGGTGTTGTGGAATTCCCTGAAGGAACGCTACAATCAACAGAGATATGTCCTTCTCCTAGAAGCACAAAGAGAATGGACTAACCTGCACTTTCAGGATTTTAAGACCGTGGCAGCATATAACTCTGCAATGCACAAACTTATCTCCAAATTGAGGTTCTGTAACCAAGCAGTTTCAGAAGCTGATATGATATAGAAAACCTTATGCACCTTTCACCCCAATATGCGGATACCACAAGAGTACCGCAAGGCGAAGTACTCGAAATACTCTAAGCTGATGTACACTATGCTGGAAGCAGAGAAACATGTAGAACTTCTGATGGAAAACCATCAGATATGTCTCACTGGGACGATGGCTGTGCCTGAAGCACACGCAAATGTTCAGCAGGCTAGCAAAAGCTAGGACCGTGGAAAAGGTCCAAAATAGAATGCGGGCAAGGTTGGGTGCAGAGAGGTAGGGGTAAAACCCATGGTAGAGGAGCTGGTAAAGGGAGGCCCCAGAAGCAAGAATCAGGCAGCAAAACTACTAATCCTCCCCAGACGTGCTTCAGATGCAGTTGCACCGGCCATTGGTCGTGCACTTTCCGCACCCCGCAGCATTTGGTCAACCTCTACATGCAGTCCACGGGACAAGTCAAGAAGACTCAGGGGAACAAAGTTGAGGCTCACTTCACTGCTCAGCTTGCTCTGATTGGACTGTCTCCTATCCAAGACATCGAGAAAAATGATTACATGGTTTTTGACAATGCGGCTCGGGGAGAAGGCACCTCCATGGACCACAATGATCTTCTTGGGTTGAAGCTCCTAGACCTTCATAAGGACATCTAGGATCCATTTGGAGACATGAAGTAGTCTCCTTTAGATGATTTATTACATATCAGTTTAGTTTCAGTTCCCGATGAACATTGGTTTATTCATGCTCATGTTGAGCATTTATCTTTCATTATTTGCTTAGACTGAACTCTTAGCATTGTTATTTTTCCAGATTAATTTAATTCATTATCTTATTGGTCTATGCTTGTTCTATTTAATTTCGAACTATATTTCCTATTGAATAATTGTTTGATTATAAAATCATGTTTTAAATATAGAACAACCCCGTACGATCAAATGGCAAAAGAGGAAATTTGTCATGTAGATAGTTGCACCACTAATTAAATTTTTAGGGAAACTAAATATTTTCAGACATTAACTAAGAAAACTGGGAATATCACAACAATCGCCGGAAGTGATGCTCTCATAGTTGGCACTGGAAGGGCCGTCATAGTTCTCCCGATGGGTATATGTATAACAGTCGAGGATGCTCTTCTGTATCCCGAATCTAAACGTACCCTCCTCAATTTTAAAGACATTCGTCCGAACGGATTTAACATAGAAACCGATAATGAGAATGGTACAAAATACCTACTCATGACTAAGTCTAATGGATGCTAGAAGCAAGCAGTCGAAAAACTCTCCTATTTTTCATCAGGATTGTACTACACTTATATAAAACCTGAAGTTTATGTTGCAATGAAAACAATTGGTAAAACACCCAGAAATTTTTAAGATCTGGCATGATCGTCTAGGTCATCCTGGTTTGGGTATGATGAGGTTATTAATAATTCTGTTGGCCATAACATAAAAACTACAGACTTTCCTAGACCTGAAGATTTCATGTGCCCTGCTTGTGCCAAAGAAAATTAATTACTAGACCCTCTTATCTGAAATTAAGAGATGAATCACCTAGTTTCCTAGAGAGAATTTAGGATGATAGAGAGAATTTAGGGTGATATTTGTGGACCTATCCAACCCTTGTCGAGTCTTTTTAGACATTTTATGGTCCTATTAGATGCCTATACTAGATGGTCCCATGTTTGCCTGCTGTCTACACGAACCATGCTTTTGCAAAATTAATTGTCCAAATAATCAAATTAAGAGCCAATTTTCGAGATGAACAGATTAAGTCCATTCGGATGGACAATGTTGACGAGTTTACCTCAAAGGCATTTAATGATTATTGTATAGCTCTGGGCATTAAAGTAGAGCATTATGTACCACATGTCCACACTCAAAATGGCCTCACAGAGTCATTAATTAAAAGAAAAAAAACTTATTGCTAGGCCACGCTTACAGAATTGTAGGTTGCCCACCAACTGTTGGGGCCACATAGTGTTGCACGCTGTTGCATTAATCCAGATCAGGCCAACTACATATCATCCAAATTCCCCCTTGCAATAAGTGCATGGAAAATAAACCAAGTATTTCCCATCTGCGGAAATTCGGTTGTTCTGTATATGTGCCGATTTCACCACCGCAGCGTACAACCATGGGCCCTCACCGGAAGATGGGGACCTATGTAGGTTTTGAATCTCCGTCAATTGTTAAATATCTAGAGCCGATGACAGGGGATCTGCACACGGCTCAGTACACTGATTGTATTTTTTATGAAGACAATTTCTCAGCATTAGGGGGAGATAAGTACCACTCTAAAAAATGTCGAGAAATAGATTGGAATGTCGCTGGCATTCAGTTCTTAGATCCACGCACCAAAGACTCGGAATTGGAAGTTCAGAGAATAATTGATTTGCAACAACTAGCTAATAGCCTGCCAGATGCCTTCAGTAATCTTAAGGGAGTGACAAAATCATAAATACCTACAGTAAATGCACTGGAGAGAGTGGAAGCATCCCAAAAGGATACTGAACCCACACATGCCCCTCATGCAAAGAAGAGGGGGAGACCTTCGGATGCATGGGACTTAATTCCGCAGAGACGTCCATAGAAACAAAGGACCGAACAAGACAAATCACTCCATGAGACAGTTGAAGATCCTCAACTTGATGGTGAGAAGATCCCTAAAGTGATCCATCCTGAGAATGGTAACCCCAACGAAAATTTGCACTCACAATCTTACGCTGGGAGATCGAAACACCCGGACTCCACCGTTGTGGGAAATCACAAGGAACTAGAAGAAATAAATGAAGAAATTTCCACAAACTATGTGGACTCAGGAGAGTCGTATAAAAGAAATACTACAATTGTCGATATATTCTTTGCCTCTAAAATTGCTAAAACTCTTGAACTGGATCCAGAACCAAAGTCCATAGCGGAGTGCTAGAAGCGCTCAGACTGGGTCCAATGGAAAGAAGTAATTGAGGCAGAATTACACTCGCTGGATAAAAGGAAAGTATTATGTCATGTTGCCCGAACAGCTCCTAAAGTGTTCCCTTTTGGATCCAAATGGGCTTCCATTCGAAAGAGAAATGAGAACAACCAGGTGATGAGATATAAAGCGAGGCTTATAGCACAAGGGTTCACACAAAGACCCGGCACCGATTACGATGAGACCTACTCACCTGTGATGAGTGGAACCACGTTCTGATACTTAATATCAATGGCAGCTTGCATGAATTTAATAATGCAGTTGATGGATATAGTGACCGCATATTTATATGGGTCATTGGATATGGATATCTATATGAGAGTCCCCGAAGGAATCAAAACTCTGGATCCTAATAATACTAATCACAACATGTATAGCGTCAAACTACAGAGGTCGTTGTACAGATTAAAACTGTCAGGAAGAATGCGGTACAAACGACTAAGTGACTTTCTCCTGAAGAATGGTTACTCAAATAATGATGATTGTCCCTTCATATTTATAAAGAAGTCCCTGAATGGATTTGGTATCATCTCAGTTTATGTCGATGATCTGAATATCATCGGAACTACAGATGACATAAATGAAGCAAGTTCTTACCTTGAAATGGAGTTTGAGATGAAAGACTTGGGTAAAACCAGGTATTGCTTAGGCCTGCAGCTGGAGAACTTCCCTAAAGGAATACTCGTACACTAGTCTACCTATACCAAGAGGGTATTGTTGAAATTTAACATGGATAAATCTCATCCTTTGAAGACCCTATAGTAGTAAGATCTCTAGACGTGGATAAAGACCCTTTCAGATCGAGGATGGAAAATGAGGAAGTTTTAGGACCAGAAGTTCCATACTTAAGCGTCATAGGAGCACTGATGCACCTTGCAAATTGCATCAGGACTGATATTGCATTCGCAGTTAATTTATTGGCTAGACACAGTGCAGCTCCAACCAGAAAGCATTGGGCTGGCGTTAACTCTTCTCAGATACTTCTAAGGTACACAAGATCTTAGCTTGTTTTTTCAGAAGAATCAAGACTTGACCATGGTGGGATATACGGATGCTGGCTATCTGTCTGATCCCCATAGTGCCAAATCTCAGACTGAATTTGTATTTCTATGTGGTGGTACAACCATCTCTTGACGTTCATTTAAGCAGACCTTGGTAGCTACTTCTACCAACCACTCAGAAATTATTGCACTATATAAAGCCTTACGTGAATGTGTTTGGCTCAGACGTGCGATTAGCCATATCCAGAAGTCATGTGGCATTATCACCGTCGATACCCCTACAATTATCTATAAAGATAATGTTGCTTGTGTTGCACAAATGCAAATGAGTTATGTTAAAAGTAATATCACGAAGCATATTGCTCCCAAATTATTATATCCTCATGAACTCCAAAAGAACAATGAGGTGAAGATCCTGCAAACTAGATCTTGCGAAAATCTGGCTAATTTATTCACTAAGTCTTTGTCTGCATCCAGTTTCCAACGATGCGTTCGTGGTATTGGAATGAAGCGACTTGGAGAGTTGTAGAAATTAGGGGGGAGAATCCCCTAAATCATAATCCACTTAAGGTCTTAAAGTTTTACCTTAATTATGAAGATTAACTTAGAAGGTAAAGAGGTTGCACTCTTTTTCTCTTAGTGAGTATTTCCTGAAGATTTCTCACATAAATGTTTTTAACGAAGCAATGATGTAATACAGCTTGCAGATGCAATATACTCTTTTCTCTGATCTCTTTTTTCCACTGGATTTTTGAGAGAAGTTTGTAATGAGATATATGCATGACGCAGTATTCACCCATAGGGAAGTGTTAAAAAACCCTTATCTAAAGGTTGATGGACATAATACCGAAACTATCTCTAGTCGGTTTTAGTCTTTGAATATGACATTATTGTATTCTGAAAGAGATAAATCTATTAATAAAGTGATATCTCCTAATTATTTATCTATTGTGTTGTGGTTGATTGATTGGATTCCCACGATTCCTACGTTATTCAACGGTTGCATCCACCTGCCAGAAGGGTTGAAACAAAAGACTGGCGTCCAAGTGGAAGCTGAAACTTCCGACTGTAAACTCGCAAAAGTTGGCCCAGCTACAGATCCCGATTAATAGCCAGCCAATGAAGAGATCATTGCTTATTGAGAAGGAAAAGACTACTGCACAGAACAATCTTCTATTTGCCCTGCCGGAGATGATGCCTTCTGAACAACTAGCAAAGGACAGGGCCCAAAGAATAGAGGTGGCCAAATAGGACGTGTGTTTTGGACCGGTCTGAGGCACAGTACTGTTGATTTGATCAGTCATGGCATGATCTGATACGTTGTGATGTGCTTGGGTCTCGAATTTGGACTGGCTGGCACGACCGACGCACGACGGAGGCGGTCACTCCCGTTGTGGCGGTAGCGCGAGGCACAATCTTTTATCTAGATGGGTTACACACGTCTACCCTGGCCGGCACGGTCCGTGAGCTCGCCGTATCACACCTAGGTCGGCGATTAAGCCCACAGAGCAGCATGGCATGATCTATTTAGCTAGCGGAGCACTTAAATCATACCTAAGCGGATTGTACCAAGCTGGGTCGTCCATTTGACCACCCCTACCCAAGAAAAAGTACATGGTGGCACACACGCAGGTAGCTAAGCAAAGCAAGCCATCTGCAATTGGGTCGACAGGTTTATGCCGAGCCTTGCCGCACCAAGTGAAGGCACCCCCATCTGCCCATGGATCATACGACGACGTCTCAATTCGGCCGATAGGCACCTGCAAATTAACTCACTGAGGCGAGATTCTCCACGATAGATTTCCCATCTCGGATTCTTGATCCATCCATTGGCCGTTCCTGCTGCAACTTGCAGCACTTGCACAGGTCCCGTTACGGCTCTGAAAGGAAGATATTAGTGTGCCACGTAGGTCGCCCGTGATACCTTGGAGACTCAGAAACAGGGAGAAGATCGAGCCAGAGGACAGCAATCAATCCAATTTCAAGCCAAGCGGCTTCCGGATTGAGACCTCACGGGCCCACGGCATGGCTCCTCCTTCAAGTCTGAGTGAATTATTTCGTCTCGCCCACAAGGCCATGGATTATCCACCGCCTCCTGCCATTTGTCTTCGCTGCCAGTGTACGTGCTCAAGAGAAAATATCTAGCTGCTTGATCGAGTGATTAGTGTAGTAATTACAAGTGGACTGCTGCTATTTGCATGGTTCTTCATGGAGCTCGTGGTGCAGACTGCTTGCCTGAGGCGGATTTTTTTTTCTCGATATTCCAGATATACTGTTCGGCTTGTCCGAAGACCGAAAGTATCGTCGTTTTCTATTCTTTTTCTGTGTCGACGCATGGCGAGCACAGAAAGTTGATGCATGCACGTAAGAGTAGAAAAAAAAGCTCGAAACTCGAGCCAACTCGACTCGTTAAGGGTTCAGCTTGACTCGGCTCGAACTCGATCCTTTAACGAGCCGAGCCGGCATTTAAATTTCGCTTTCTTAACGAGCCGAAGCCGAATTGACTCATGAAGTTCTTTCGCTTAATTTGTTAAAAACCAAAGACGCATAATTGAGTAGTAATCTTGACCACCCAACCCAAAGAACCCTTAGATGGTCCAAGGAGGTCCAAGCCTTAAACTGTGATCTCTTGACTTTCTTAAAGAGCCTAGCGAGCTTAACGAGCCAAGTTCAAGCTTTTTAACGAGCCGAGTTGAATCTGGTATTCTGCTCGTTAACTTAACGAGCCGAGCCAAGCTCATTTTATTAACGAGTTTTAACAAGCCGAGCCGGCTCGTTATCCACCCCTACATGCATGTAGGCCAGGGATGGATGGACCTCGTCCATTTAGCATCTGTCACCTCGTATTCGTAATGTCATCTCTACCTTTGCAAATTCTAAAGAAAATGGCATACTTCCACTAAGGGTGAGTTTGGTTGGTGGGATGTGGTTGAATGGTATGGATAAAATCGTCCTGGATAGGATCATTCAAGTAGTTTGTTTGGTTGGTGGAATGGGATGATACGAGATTGCATTTGGTTGGTTGTAATAGATGGTACCTAAAATTTTCTAATCCCTACCTCTAATCACACTTTCACCTATTTCTATTAACCTTTACACCAAATCCTCCACTGATTCCGGTGCTCCTCCCTCGTTCTTCTTCTTCTCCACTGGTTCCGGCGCTCCTCCTCCGGCTCCCCACGGTGCTCCTCCTCCACCTCCCCACAGTGCTCCTCCCCGAGGAGGAGAGCGGCGGCCAGAGGCTGCTGCCTGCCGCTTAGTCCAAAGGCCGGCTTACGCCTCGCCATTTCCGTCGCCGATCTAGCACTGCTCGCGATCCTCCTCGCTGCCGCGCTCGATTGTCCGTGGGCTCGGCCGCCAAGGCCTCCTCGTGCACGCGAGGCCCAAAGCTCACCGGTGAGGAAGAAGAAGAAATGGGCGGTGGCGCTTATGGCATGGCGGCAAGATCGCATCAGCCAGCCCCTCCTCTCCTGGCGTGAGACCCAAGCTCACCGGTGAGAAGAAGAAGAAGCGGCGGTGGTGCTATGGTGCATGGGGCAGATGCAGAGCGGCGGCGTAGCTCGGGAGAGCTTGAGGCGAGGAAAGACGCAGCGTGACTTCACGATGAAGGCGATGAACGGCGTGGTTCGATCAATTTTGCTGAACAGGATGGTTCGGGATCTAGCAGGCATATTCGTTTTTCTTGAATCAATCGGTGCGGGATAGTTTGGTCCGATTCAATGAACCAAATGCCGGTCTCAACCATTTCTGGTACCGGATGGTACATGTACCAGGTCATTCGGTGAACCAAAGGCACCCAAGACATGTTTGGGACTGCATGCCTTGTCGTGACTTCAGGTACTAAACTAATGCTATATCGGTTTCAGTTGCACTGCACATGTTATATTCTTCAGAATATTTCGTTAAACTTTCACATACACCCTTGCAAAAATGTTTGCTTTAATATATGCCCATACAAGAATTAAGATGACAAGGCTTCTAGGAGAAAAGACCACAATTACCAATCAATCCTCACAGGGACAATTTTGCAAATTCCACGTTTAGAATGGACAGGAGAGCGAACAGAGCCACGATTCCACCCATAAAATATCCCGTCGCCACCCAGATCCTTCCCGATCACAGCTCTCCAAACGGGCTAAGCAGATATTTCCGATCCACCTAAATAAGTTTACCGACACAGCCATAATCAATCCGGAAGATTAACATCCACCACCAGTCCAAAGATATTATCGTGGCCGAACGAAACGCCAACCACTAGTGCGCCCGACACCCCGCCAAAAAATAAAAAGAAATCCGCACCAGAATCCCGGGCCCACCAGCTCCGCCACCACAGCCGCACGATTTAACAAAGCAAAAGCCGGCCCCGCCGCCCGTCCACGGCCACTCGACCGCCTCCCGATACGCCACGTGTCGCTCTCACCAGCCGTAGATCGGGACCCTTTTGCTCCGGGACTACCACGTGTCCCTCCCGCGCGAGAAAATATCGGCCCAGCCTCTGATCCGGCTCGCCCCAGTACCCCACGCGGGGAAATGAAATATCCCAACCACTGACCCAGCGACCGCCACGTCACGGGGGGGCCCACGGGCCCGCCGGCCCAATCCCTCGCGGGCTACGTGTCACGTGATGTGGCGGCCGCGCCCACCGATCGAGTGGCCGCAGATATTTCCTTACCCCCAGACGAGACCACCGCCGTCTCACGTGCCCACTTGACACCGCCTACATAGGCAGCCCACTGAATACGTGGGCGCAATTGGATGTGGCCCACGTGTCTGTCGCATGGAGAGGGTATATAGTATATACCCCCGCGACGCTTCGCCTCTGTCGTGTCCCCTCACACACTGGCATTTGATTTCGCGACCCACCAATTCCGATTTCCAAGTGCCGAGCGCGAGGACGAGAGGGCGGGCGTAATGGGGGGAGGAGGTGTGGAGGAGAGGAAGGTGGTGGACGTGGAGGACGGGGAGGGGGAGGAGGCGGAGGAGGCGGCGGGGTGGAGCAGGGAGACGCGGATGCTGCCGAGGATGCCGGTGCGGGTGCTGCTCGCCGAGGGCGACGACTCCACGCGCCACATCATCTCCGCGCTGCTCCGCAAGTGTGGCTACCAAGGTGCGCACCACCGCGCGCGCAACAGTTGTTTGTTTGACCCTGGCGAATTGCTTGTTCGAATTCGGTTGGTGGTTTGATTAGGTTAATTAGGGGTTAAGAGCGACTAATTACACGAGCATGGTACGAATCGTATGCGGAATGGAGTGGTGTTGCCGGTTTGTACTTTGTAGAGATGGAATTGTTGTGCTGTTTGGTGCGCGGTGAAAAAAAAATTGCCAGCTTTGGGAGGCGCTGATGATTCTGGGCGGTATACTTGGGAGGTAGCTGCCCATGCTGGTCTGCGGAATATGGCGTGGTAGAATACTTACTGTGGCGTGATGACTCGTGATCTACCTTCCATACGATACGTTTGTCAGATATTTTGATTTCGATTTGGCTGTGGTGGTGTTGATAGTTACTTAGTTCTCTTCCTCTCCGTTTTTTTATGCCCAAGTAGTGTTGCCAGAGCTGCTGCAGTGGATGAGAACATTTCTATGTAGCCACCTATACCGATGAGATTTGGTGTAGTTCTGCCTGCTCTTTTAGGAATACTCAATTTAACGCTCGCGTGTGCTGAATATCAACTAGAACTAGAGTTTAAAACTATACTCCATGGCATTTTGGGGGCATCTGGTGTTAAATTATACTCATGAACTTCATATGTCAAAATTGTACGCTAGTATTTTGTTTTGAGCATAGTTAGAAATATGCTGAAAATGCAACAAAATAAAAAACTAGAAAGATGCAAAGTATATGAATCCTTTATGTTTGGCCTCTTGAGTTTGTTCTCCTAGTTTTCTTTAACTTGAGGAAATGGCATTTTTCATCAGCCTTACGCACCATATTTGTTCTTGCAGTTGCTGCAGTCTCTGATGGCGTGAAGGCATGGGACATACTAATGGAAAAATCTTTCAATATAGACCTTGTTTTAACTGAAGTTGAACTTCCTTTGATGTCTGGGTTCCTGCTGCTCTCCACGATCATGGAACATGACGCATGCAAGAATATCCCTGTCATAAGTATGTCTTAAAATTGAGTCATGTCAGTCTTTCTCATGTTTTTAGTTTTTAATGCCACTACTTAGTCTAATGCTTTTTTGGGGGCATGCAGTGATGTCCTCACATGATTCAGTTAGCATGGTTTTCAAATGCATGCTGAAGGGCGCAGCAGATTTCCTTGTTAAGCCGATACGGAAGAATGAGCTAGGGAACTTGTGGCAGCACGTTTGGAGAAAACAATTAGTGAGACCACATTCTTGCATTTATTTCAGCATGACTATGTTTTTTTATCAATTAAAACATAGATTCTGCAATTTTCACAAGACTTACGTATCACTAAACTTCTCTTACACTATTTTACAGGCAAACGGTGGGCCTGATGTGGAGCATACTCAACAAGAAGATAATCTTACAGAAAGACACGGGCAGAAGACTGGGGTGAAAAAAGCTGAACATGAGATTCAAAATGTGGCCTATAAAATTAGGGAATGCAGCGAACAAGAAAGTGATGCTCAAGTAAGTTTTAGAATCAGTAAACCTAATGTCGTTTAGCTGCTCTTCCTTCTTCCTGCTTATTGTAGCCCAGATTTTACAATCTGACATGTCAAATGCTATTGTGAGTGTGGCATTTGTGCTTGATCATTTTACTTTGCCCAGTCAGTATCGAACAGTAATACTTCCATATCCTGATGTTTGGTCCAAAGGCAGTTTCATAACCCACACAACAAAACCGAAACTAAATCATGTCAGAGAAGTTATTTGACCATTTGGATCTAAATCAAGTCAGGTGGGTAATGGAACTGTTTGTTGAATGATAGTTGTATTTCTCATTGGTGAAGTGTCACAGTTCGGTCCTCTTGGGCATGGTAAAATGAAGTACATCTGTCAAACAGTATGGTAAGTATTTTTTGGCTGCTTGCAGGATTAGAATTTGGTACATATGAACAGATTGGTAAAGGATACGTCTTAGTTTTGAAGTACTGATTACTAAATATTTGATGTAACATTGATTCAGTAATGCACTCTTGTCGACATCATTCTGCATAGTCTTGAAATACCTGGTAGTTGGTAGTTGGGACTGTGGTTCTCTATGCCGAATTCAGATATCTTCACTGCTGTTCGGCATGGATTGAATTTGAGATCCCCTCGTGCAGAGTTCTTGTACAAGGTCAGAACTGGAGGCTGAGAGTAAGCACACCAACAACTTCCTGGAGTATAAGCAGCAGACCACAGGAAGGCATTTCTCTACTCCTGGCCACAAGAGTGCTGAGAAAAATGGAGATACTAAAATTCAAAGTAATAATATTTTTAAATGTTTTTACTTTTTACATATCATTTGTTTGCAGGTATTTTACTAATTTTACTTGTTTGTGATGTGCAGCAACTAAAGATAGTAACTTGATTCTGGGGAGAGAAGGGGATTTATCGCCAAGGAGGACACGCTCGAATGATAATAACTGTGAGAAAGCTACGAGAAATATTGAGCTAGTTCATATTACAGATAATCAGCAGAAGCGTAACACACAGAGGGAGGTGGATATTATGAGAACTACTTATCAAGGAAATGATGACAAGTGCTTCTCCATCCCAGCACACCAGTTGGAGCTTTCTCTCAGAAGATCTGACTATAGCAGATTGGAGAACCAGGAGAAAAATGAAAGGAAAACGCTGAACCACTCAACTTCATCCGCATTCTCCTTGTAAGTGTACCTTCTTTTCACTCGTTATAGTAATGGTGCTTTTGTCATTCCTAAGACTGCTGTAAACTAGCTCAAGTTTGGTTGCTATGTTTATGTTGAAGTTTTTGTTTCTATTGTGGTATATCCGAATATTTTCTGGTCCCTTAAGATTTCTTTGTTTATTACCTAGCATGGTGAGGGGACTTGTGTTTACTTTAGTTTGCCACGATATGTCCTCGCAGGTATGAAAGAAAAAAACAAATAATATGGTCATACCACAAACTTTGGCATGTAATTTCTTGTGGTGCCTTTATTACTGTAATCTGCACAATTTGCTTGTTTTCTCAGTTTCGCAAGAATCAACATATGAGACATTACAGCTGTTGACCTAAAAAAGATCTGACAGTTGGAATTATTTCTCATTCCCAGGTACAACTGCAGGACTGCATCCTCTTTTGGTAACGCTGGTGATGCTCAGACATGCAGCACCTCAGCAACACATGCGAATCTGGAAAACAAAAATGGAGATTCGGCAGCTCCCTCTCAAGACAAGACACAAACAAATCGCCCTCTTATTAGAGTTGTACCATCTCCTGTTCCTGTTGGAGGCCTCACATTTGATGGGCAGCCATTCTGGAATGGTGCACCTGTGGCGTCCCTTTTCTATCCACATTCAGCTCCTCCCATTTGGAATTGCAGAACATCCGTGTGGCAAGAAGCACCCACACAAGCAACTTCATCGCAGCAGAAGCCACAACAGAATGATACAAAAGATATGGATTCTAAGCAGGTTGAAAACACAGAGGAACAAACGGTCATAAGTCCTCCTAATGCAAATGGAAAACATCTGCGTTTTGAAATTCCTACAGATGAGCCGCGGCATGTTTCTCCTATGACCCGTGAAAGCGGAAGCAACACTGTGCTGGACAGTGCCAGAAATACTCTCAGAGGCAGTGGCTGCGACAGCTCTTCCGACCTGATCACCGCCCCTACTGAATCATCCAATACATTCAAGGGCGTTCCTGAAAATCCAAGCACCGATGGCTTAGGCCACCTGAGTCAGCGTGAGGCTGCACTGAACAAGTTCCGGCTTAAGAGGAAAGAAAGGTGTTTTGAGAAGAAGGTAGGCACAACAGCTAATTTTACATTTTCATTTCAATCCATATCTTGTTATCACCTACTAGGAACTGGGGTTTACATTTTGACATTCTTGCACAGGTGCGGTATCAAAGCAGGAAATTACTTGCAGAGCAGCGTCCGCGGGTTAAGGGTCAGTTTGTTCGGCAAGATCATAGCATACAAGGAAGCTAGGGGTGGTCACGCCACAGGTGACAGGCGATTGTTGCCCTGCAAGTATCCTGGTGATCAGTGTCAGATTTTGTTTAAAGAGTGAAGTTAATTACACTGGCATATCAGTATCCACTGTTTGCTTAAGGTTTGTATGTACTATATATATAGGCTAACTCCTTTCTCGACTTCTCGTAGGCTAGGCCCTGGAGCTCGTACATGGTAGAGTTTGTCAGTAGGCATTAGTGAACACATTGGCATATTTTGTTTCAGGTGAAGGTTATATATCTGTATTCTGTAGCACCCGTGCTATTAAACTTGTAACTAGCCGACCTGTTTGCTGTTTTCGATAGAGATACACTTTCTGTGGACGTAAGGTGTCAAGAGTGTCCAAAGACATGTTCTTGTGCAGTTTCTTACACTGAATCTTTGTCGTAGTTTATGTTGAACGATTCAGTAAAACGGTGTCTTTTTAGCCGTGGGTACTTGTGTGGAATTGAGGGATGCTTTTGTAAATAGATCCATGTTTTGAAGAGTTATATCTGTAAAGTTCGGTCCAATTTGGTTGGTTGGAATTCATGTTCCTGCACCAATTTTTCTTCTAAATTACTATCAGTTTGAAGTCCAAGTAGGCTAGTACTCGTTCAGTTTGTTTAGGGGGCCCCCGGCAGACGGCAGACATCGCTTTCCAATTTTGCCATGGGCAACTGCCTTGCATATATTTACCCCAAACGTCACACCGTCACACGGCCATATTCACGCACACCTTCGCCAACGCCCGGGGGCCGTGCCTGTCCGCGCGCGCCCGTGAAATCACGCTTCCGCCACATTACCGTTGTAGGCATCCTTCGTCCGCCCGCCCGCACAGCGGTACACGCAGAGCCATCGCGCGTTGCGTTGCCTCTGCCGCTGCCTGGGCACCGCATGCGTCCGGTTGCTAACACAACGGCCATGGCATGGGCACTCGCACGCGCGCGCGTGGCGACATGCCGTTGTCACGCTCGCCCTTGGCCCAGCGCCCAGGCCAGCAGGCTACCGGTGCCGCGCCGGCCACCACATGCCGCTGGCAGGTTGGCAGCCACGCTGCCGCCCGCGTACACGCGCTCGGCGCCCCCGTCGCGCAATGCCTCTACCGCTGTTTTGGGCACCTGCTGCGCTCGCGGGGCGCTCGCGGTGGCGGCACCATGCACGCTTGTTGCTAGACCTGCCCGCGCCGATTGAGAATTCGAGAGATGATTTTGGTGTGGTTGTGCAGCCGTGTGCTGGTGGTGGGGCGGGCTTGCCGGATGGACCAAGCTGATACCTGGGCAGCTAGACCGTGGAGGCCTTGAGAAACAAATTCGGGCCATATGTGTCGGACATTCCTTCATCTTTTGGAGGCCGACATGGCCAGGTGAGCTGGGATGGGTCGTACTGGAGGATTCTTATGGCACATAACTGATTACTACAGATATTACGGCCCGTGCGATTAAATAGCAGTCTAAGAAGAAGAAGAAGAAAAAAAAGTCCATATGACCTGAAATATAGATGTGTGGTCACTTAATCCTCTGACATAAAAAAACAGGCTACTTGTTAGATTAATCTTGTTTTTTGGTTAGTTCTCCGTTTCCGTTTAGATTTTTGGTTTTAGGAGTTGAGTCCGAGTAGTATTGCAAGTCCAAGTAAGAGTCGGCTGCAGCCGCCTTTATAAGGTCTAGCAGCATGTAAAGTTGAGTACAAGAAGCAGAGGAAAAGCAATAAGAAAAAAACCAAAAAAAAAAAGAGGAGCGGTGTTGCTCCCGAAAGGAATATTTCGTTGTTCTCGGTGTATTCGTTGTCTTCGGTTCTGGTTTCTCTCGGTATAAGGAAGACCAAGAGGCGATGTTATAATAGAAGTGTTTTTGTGCTATCACGTGAGTAAGCCACTTTTGTGGGTCACATCAAAGATAGTAGCCAGCAAAGACATTGTTTCACTAGCGTGCTACTTTGCTTTATCCTTTGGGCACAAGAGTGCATCACGTGAATTTCAACAGAGAGCGGCGGCCATCGCTTCGTGTGGGTTTCACGGAGAAAAGCAGAGCAGTTGTCTCTACCGAGCAAACGTTTATCTGGAACAAAGAAGTGACGTACAAAAGATCAAGTAAAAATTCTAACAATTGGTATCAGAGCGTTCTGATCTTGACGGTGATTAAAGATCATGGACGACAAGGCGAAGACTCGGGATGGACCGATCTCCCTCCTATATCCTGTCCTGACGACCGACAATTATCCGGTGTGGGCTATGAAGATGAAGGCGAACATGCGCGCCCAGGGAGTCTGGGGTGCAGTCGATCCGAAGGCAAAGGACAAGGAGGTGGACGACAAGGTAGACCAGACGGCTTTGGCCATCATCTACCAGGCGGTACCAGACTCCATGATGCGGCAGCTCATCAGCAAGGAGACGGCACGTGAGGCATGTGTGACGCTTCAAAAGATGTACGAGGGAATTGATCGTGTGAAGGAGGTGTTGTTAGGTCACGGGGTAGGCCAACGAAGAGCGCGTCGATGTAGTGGTCGTAGTCGATCGTCCAACGTCCAGCAAGTCGATGCAGTGGTCGCAATGATCGATCGTCTCCAAAGAACGCGTCTGCGGTTCCTTGTGAAAATCGCGGATCGTCCTCAAGCGCAACAATCGTAGTAGCGCCTCTACGGTATCCACACGTCCAAGGAAGGAACAACCGAACGTCGGTGTGCCAAAGACCAAGTCGCGCGGTGGAGCTCTCAAGGAGATGGCGGCTAGGGTTTCGGTGGTGTTTCACGATCTTTCCCAATAGCCTCATGCACCTCCTTATATAGTGCTCGTGGCGGATCCTATCCGGACACGCCATTTAATCGTATTCGCATCTTGGTTTGTTCCAACCCGTTAAGTGTGTGACCAGAGGTTCATGTGTAGTTCGGTTGTGATTCGGAAACCGTTTCCGATCACGAGTCGTAGCGCTCCTAGCGAACATATCGATTCGAAAACACACAAATTATATCGGACGAACCTTAATGCAATATGATATCGACCAGTCCTCATCACTTACGACCGTGTCCTATCTCTATCTGACCGATTCGTATTTGATCACGACCAACTCGTAACTCCTTACAACTTGGTTTCGACCACTCTGTGATTATGTTCGACCGATCTCGACTTGCTTGTATCTCCATACGACACGATCGGTAGTCGGTCGAACTAAGTGACCTACTCATGTATTCTCCTTTGCCTCACGATATCTGGTTGAACTCCGGGTGAGATGTTGTGTCATCCATGGACTATTCAATACTTTCTCGATCGAGTATCGATAACCTTATGTGGTCGAACACTTGACTACTAGTGGCATGGCCATGCACTTTCTTTATCCGATCACAACGAGGGGCCGAGACATCTCTCTGTTATGTTAGGAGGGCAAATCCCATATCCGACTAGTCACATTCCTCTCCATGTTTGAGCATACCCAAAGCTACCTTTATAACTACCCGATTCATTGTAGCGTTTGGCAACCCCTAAGAGTGCTCTTACACATGTAGGAAACCATCTTGATCTCGGGTCTAAGGATTATACATGATCATTGCTTGAGACCAACTAATGACACATAGATTCATAACAATCTCAATAGTGCCTCAAGATGGGTCTTATCCAACATCATGTTCTCTAACATGTGTCCATATTATTGGTTTGATATCTCCATATCTATGACTCGTGAAACATAGTCATCAACCAATACATATGCTAGTCTATTCATATGTGTCCTCATATGTTTACGACCAGGGATCGTGTAAGAATAATTATTGCAGAAATATAGAGTTTCACAACCAAGTCACATACTTGATAATAAATATTAACAATATTATTCTAGGAACAAGATAACACATTATCCAATGTTATGAACATAATGAAATATAATCATCTCTATGATTGCCTCTAGGGCATATTTCCAACAGTGCGGCTCCAGAATTTGCATACCGAATTCGAGAATCTCCAGATGGGAGAAACCCAGTCGGTGGACGAGTTCGCCGGTAAGTTGTCTTCATTGTATAATCAAATTGTCTCTCTCGGCGACAAGATGGAGGAATCTGTGGCAGTGAAGAAATACCTGCGCGTGCTACCAGAAAAGTTTGTACCTGTCGTCACCACGCTCATGTACTCCCTAGATCTGGAGGAAAAGAAGATCGAGGAGATCATCGGTTCCCTCAAGGCGCATGAGGAGCTACTGAAGGGTATCAATCCGTAACAAGCAAAGGTATCGACCCCATAACGGCGGCGTTCTTTGGTAAAGGAGATACAAGAAACGATGGCAGACGATTTGGCAGAGGTGGCCGTGAAGACAAGGTTGGGCAAGGCGATGGTGATAGATCCCGTGATAAGTCACATATCAAATGTTTCAAATGTGATAAGTATGGTCACTACGCATCGGAGTGCCGCAGCCATATAAAGTGCTTCAACTGTGACAAGTATGGGCACTATGCTTTGAATTGCCGAAACAAGAAGAAGAACGAGGAGGTAAACCTCATCCGAAGCTGTGAAAATGAAGACGATGATCCTACCCTGCTTCTCTCCTTATGTGTCAACAAGGCGCCGGTCATTGTAATGTTGAACGAGGAGAACGTACTTCCTAAACTACGCACAGAGGGAGGAAATCACGATCATACTGATGAGTGGTACTTGAACAGTGGAGCAAGCAATCATATGACGGGAGATCGCTCCATGTTCCATGAGCTCGACGAGAAGATTTCGGGAGAAATCAAGTTTGGCAATGGCTCCACGGTACAAATAAAAGGCAAAGGTACAATGTTATTGCGATGCAAAACGGTGATCGAAAGATCTTTGCGATATTTACTTTATACCAAGTTTGTGCAACAACATACGATCTCGGACGGTTAGCGAAGCGGGGTGCAGAGTGGAGCTGCAGGATGAGTTCTTGCGTGTTTACGACAAGAACAAAGATCTGTTGATGAAGGTGAAAAGATCCCCGAACCGGTTGTACAAAATTTCTCTGAAAACTTGTAAGCGGTTTGTATGAAGGGCGATCTGGAGGCAGAGTGGGCCGAGTATTAAACTGAACATGGCGGGACCCAAGAGAGGCACGCAGTTGGCGCAGGAGGCGCAGTAGGCGGAGCCTTAGGAGGTCTATATGGCGCGCAGCAAGGCGCATAGGGAGCTGCAGGGGGTGGTGAGTCCCACGCACATGAAGGGTGCGTCATACATGAAGCTGACGCAGGAAGGAGAGGCGTTGTAGCCTCAGCTAAGGTGTACACGGGGAAGTGGACAGACTTAGTCCAAGAGAGAGGAGCGAGAGGCTCAGGTAATGGCGAATCCAAAGTGGTCATGGGAGCAGGTGCTCCAGCCCAGGTAGCTGTGGGAGCAGGTGCTCCAGTCCAGGCGGGTGTGCAACGAAGGATGAGTTTAGTCCAGGTGCGAGGCGCGGCAAACGTTGGTTTATGTATGACTCAGGATGGAGCAAGCACAGGTGGTAGGGCGGCATCAGCCCAGGAAGGAATGGCGCACATGAGTGCAGGTAAAAGAGGAAGACTTGAAAGTTCAAATGCGTGAGAAGATCGGGATGATCAAGATAAGGAAACAAGATTAAGGGGGTGATTGTTAGATTAATCTTGTTTTTTGGTTAGTTCTCCGTTTCCGTTTAGATTTTTGGTTTTAGGAGTTGAGTCCAAGTAGTATTGCAAGTCCAACTAAGAGTCGGCTGCAGCCACCTTTATAAGGCCTAGCAGCATGTAAAGTTGAGTACAAGAAGCAGAGGAAAAGCAATAAGAAAAAAACCAAAAAAAAAAGAGGAGCGGGGTTGCTCCCGAAAGAAATATTTCGTTGTTCTCGGTACAAAAGATCAAGTAAAAATTCTAACACTACTTAACCCTCTCACATTGCAAAATCAAGTTAAACCTCATGGCTGTTTTGCTTATATGGCACACCACATCAGCCGTGCCCAGTCACTGCATGACAATCCACTTTCAGCCATGCCCGCACGTGCCATGACGCCAAGCCCCCTCGCCCTCACCCTCCTCGCGTGTCGCCCATCAGCCTACCCACCGCGCGCACCACCGCCTCGGCCGGCACCACTGCCTCCAGGTCCACCATGCTGGCCACCTCCCGCACCCACACGCCCACGCGGAGCACCTCCGCGAGGAACGCCTCGTTCAGGAACTGCTCGCCGTGGAGCGGCCACGTCGCGAGGGGCACGCCGACGCAGACGGTCTCTAGCGTCGAGTTCCAACCGCAGTGGCTCACAAAGCCGCCCACCGCCCGGCCACCTCCATGTCGTGGCTGGACGCGCGCTCCTCGTTTTGCTCCGCTCCCTCAGCCGGTGCCTGGATCACCCAGAGGAATGGCTGCCCGGACGAGCGAAGACCGGCGGCCAGCTCTCTGAGCTGGCTCGGGCCTAGCCCGCACGTGCTCCCGAAGCAGGCGTACACCACCGACCCGGCTAGCTAGCTGGGCGTCGAGCCACTGCAAGGTGGGGCACCGCTCAATGTCATCGCCGCGTGCGGCGGGGGAGGCGGCTGCGCGTGTGGGGCCGACAAGGAATACCTTTTTGGGAGAGTCACCTAGGCCCCGATAGTACTCGCCAAAGTCGGCCTCGAGCACCGAGAAGCTGTTGAAGATGATGACGTAGCTCTCGGACTCAGCGATGCAGAAGAGGGGGAGGTGCGCCAGGGCCTCCTTGTTGACCTGGACCCTTCGGAGCTTCACGGGGTGCGGGGAGCCGCCGGGGACGGCGAACGGCCGGGTCCGAGAAGACCTCGAGGCAAAGCAGGTGCACCGCGACCCTGGCAGACATGAAGAAGGCACCAATGGTGTGCAATGTCACGTGCTGGACGCCGCACTCACGGGCGACGAGCGGAGCCCAGTGGAGCATGGCGTCCTAGATGACCGCCGCGGTGCTATTGCGAGCGTAGACGGCCGCCGTGAGCGTCGATGCCAGGGTAGCCTCCGCGCCACTTTCCCATTCATGCGCCAGCTCATCGTCCATGTGGCAAAACCATCCGAACCCAGTCCTACGTAAGCAAAACCACCGACCAAAACAGCTATGATGGCTAAGTAACCTAGTTTTGCAACGTGAGAGGCTTAAATAGCCGAGTTTTGAGATCATGGATTTAAGTGGCCACACGTCAATGGTTCAGGGGTCATATGTACTCCTTCCAAAAAACGAAACGTTACCGCACACCAGCAAGTAAAGCACTTCGACAACGTACCACGGCATGCGTGATTCATGCATGCGCTCGTCAGCCCTTGTGTCTTACGTAGCTTGAACCGATCAAAGCAAAAAATACGGCACACCATGCCAAAAACAACTTCCCGGCCAAAAGCAAAAGCAGAAACGGATCCACAGCCGAACCCGCGATTTCTTCTTCGACAAAAAGGAGGCAACCATGCCGAGCCGCCCACGCCGCGCGCACCGAAGTATCGCGGCCGCGGTTTGTCTCCGAGCGCTACGTATAGGCGGCAGCACTGCTTCCATGCATGCACGCAAACAAAACGCACGACGAAATATGAACCACGCACACTTTTGTCCGAGCTCGCTTTTCCAGCTCGATCGCAATCCATAGACCTCTCGGACTCTCGGAGTACGTCTTTGCATGCAACTGCACATGTCTATCTCGCCATCCTCTCCTAGCCCGATCAGACTGCAATGCTGTGTACGAAACACCAAAGCTAGCAGAACAGAGCGATATGATATGCCAAAACGCCATAAAACTCCAAACAAGAAGCCAAACATTGGTGCAACAACAATGGAGACCTCCAAGAGGCAGCTCTGCGAGGTCCACAGCGCGCACCGCCGCGGCAGGCGCCTCCTGGCCACCACCCTCCTCGTCACCGCCATCGCCGGCGTCGTCGCGCTCGTGCTCTTCCTCATCTACCGCCCGCTGAAGCCGCAGGCCTCCGTGGCGCGCGCCGCGGTGTACCGCCTCGCCAACGCCGGTAATTCATCCTCGGCGCCGCCGTACGCGCTCTCTGCTAGCATGCAGTTCACGCTGCTGCTGCACAACCCCAGCGACCGCGCCGCCGTGCTCTACAACGGGCTTGTCGTCTACGTGACGTACCGCGGGGGGCTGGTGACGCCGCCCGCGCAGCTCCCGACTGTGGCTCAGGACCGCGGCGCGGACGTGGCGCTGTCGCCGCTGCTCGGCGGCGGCGCCGTGCCGGTGTCGCCGGACACGGTGGGCGCGCTGGCCGCGGACTGCGCGGCGCGGCGCGTGCAGCTCCGGCTCGTCGTCATGGGCCGGCTCAGGTACAAGACCGGGCCGTTCAGTAGCGGGTGGCGCGACCTGTACGTGAGGTGCGACGTCGCCGTCGGGCTAAGCATGGAGGCCGCGGCGGGCGGCGGCGGCAGCGGGGACGTGCCGCTGCTCGAGTTCCCCCAATGTGCAGTGGACGCTTGAATTGGCTATCGCTTTGATCAATTGTGGCGGCAATTGGCAAATAAGGGATTGCGCAAAGAATAATGTTGTCTTGGAAACCGGATGTTCAATTTTTGCCCAAAAAATAACTTGTTTACTTCACATAAATCATAATTATGTTATTGCACATAACTCATAATCAGGTCTGTATGCAATATGACAGGTGCGCAGCACAAAATAGGAACCGGATAAAAATCCTATATCGAAACGACTTCTCGCATCACCGGAGTGATCGTAATCACATTCATAGGGCGTCAATTTTTCTGGATAGGTCGAACTATTGGAAGCAGAAGGAAAAGGCACACCAAGTGGAATCAACGAACCAGCTCATAATGCTGATGACATGCTGGGAATTGTGGAAGGAGCGCAACCGTGGAGTTTTTGAACACAAAATCTTTGATATCTAACGGGGTCGCAGCGATCAACGATCAAGGGGGGGAGCGCGCCACTGGACACAGGCGGGTGTGTTGAAGCTCTCAAGCTTTTTAGAAGCGGCGAGTAGAGGCCGGTTATTAGTTTCGTTGGAACTTAAGTTCTCTGTGCTCTGTTCTAAGTAGCGCCCCCTGCTGTCATGTTTCGTTCAGGAACACCGAACACATGGCGCAGCCGCTCTTTTAGTGTAGCATGTAAGCAAACATATTTGGTTGCGGATTATCCATTCTCTTCTTCTTTCAATACATGGCAATTGGCAGCTCTCCTGCTGTTTTGTTACTTTCGTGAAAAAAACGTGATAAATTTGGCTACACCACATCCAACTTGTGACATTTGCTCCACAACAGTCTTTTTTGTATATACTGAAAGACTAAATTTTTGTGGCTCTCTGCCGTCTGACATTTTGTCTATTAAAATATAGCATCCGACTCAGAGAGAGGAGAGAGTGTGAGTGAAAAGTATGTTTTGTCCTTGGCCCTTTGAATTTTTTTGGGGCTAGCTCGGAAGCTCGCCATCAACGGTAGCGGTGTGAGAGGAGCTCGAAGCCCAACCAGAGAAGAGGAGGAAGAAGAAAGGGTCAAAGGCAAAATAGACTTTTTACCAATCTTTTCTATCCTCTCTTAGCCGAATATTATATTTTAATATACAAAGTGTTCTATGATAAAGAGCTATCATAGTTTAGTGTCTTTCAACAAAAACATACATAAAAAAACAGTGTTCTTAAACAAAAATATCACAAAGTTAGGTATCCTGTAGCCAATTTTGAAGAAGAAAAAAACATAGGCGCGCAACGTCTATATCACCTGGTTAAAGTTTTCACAATAGTACTACCCACCATATCACATCACCATCACCGTACCGGTCCACTACAATCACTACACGGTCGCCGAGCAACCGATTAGTTGGCCCAATGTCATGCCCCAAACATGGGCCTATGGACAGCCGCCACATAATCGTAGATTAAAACTAATTCGGCCGAAGGCCCACACGAAGTGTAGTGCGCGTGCGTCAGATCTGGCGGGCATGGACGAGGCGCGATCAAACAGCTACCGCGGAAGGAGCAACGTGGCCAACGCGTTCGGGTGCACTTTCCTTTAGCTATTAACTTAGGTAATTGGTTGTCCCAATAACCCGTAACGCAGAGGAACGCAGCATCAGGCGTTTGGGCGTATCAATATGATCTCTCTAGATATCAAATACGAGATGTTTCTTTAAAAAAATGCATATTTTTGACCATTTGATAGCATCGAGATTTGTGCAATTCTATAATACTAAAATCTCGAACTCGAACCGCAACTGCTCCCTCGGTCCCTCGCTTACTTTCACCGCTGCCAGCCCTCCCCAACCTTGCTTGCCTTCTCATAGGTGTGGTTTGCCCCCCTCCTTCGCTACCAGACCTCCCCCCTCCCCATTTCCTGTCTCCAACACCTTGCCACCACCATAGCTGCCTTCCCTAACCACCTTTCATCATCTCACACCAAAACCTAACTCGTCTCATGTCACTGTTGCCCTTCGCGGACCTTGCCCACTGCCACCTTGCTACATTGTCGCCTTCACTGTCCACCAAAATCTAACTCTGGGAGTTCAGTGAACCCTGGCCATAAACAACCACGAAGCTCATTAGGGAAGCAGTCGCTGCTAGAGCATGGCTCTTGAAGATGCATCTGACGACGCAAAATGTGCATGGCAACAGAGAAGATAACATATATATATAAGGGCGCGACTAGCGCTCGGAACGGTCCAAGCGCTAGCGCTGTACGGCCCGAGGGCAACATCATGTTGTGCTAGACGCAAAAAAATTCAAAACGTGCACAACATATCAAAAATTCATATGCATCATTTCAAAAGAACATCACCGTCAGCATTAACATCATCTCAAAAAATATCACCGTGAACATCACGCAAGCTCAGAATCAAAACAAAGCATCTGGAGAAGAAAAAACGCATTGAAAAAATCTTACAACATCACCGTGAACAATATGCAATATTTTTTTCTACAGATGCAATTTTTTTTCTACGGGTTGCAACATCTCAAAGAACAGTATGCAATATTTTTTTAACGGGTCGCAATATTTTTTCAATGGGCTGCAACACCAGAACAAATCGCAACATCAAAACATCAGAACAAAAAAAGGAAGCAGCGGACTTGGCCGGCGGGGCCTGGCCGACGCCGGAGAGGCAGCCGTAGCAGAAGTGGCCTCTACGGCGGAGGCGCATGGCCCAAGCGAAGCAGAGGCGCAGGCGGGCACGGAGATGGTGGAGCCTGGTCGCCGCAGCAGAGGCGCAGCGAAGCATAACCCGCCCAGACGACGCGACAGCCACGATCTGATGCACCGCGACACCCCTCTTTTCGTCGCTTTGCTGCATGCTGGTTGTCTTCTTATTTGTCTTTGCAGTGTTTGAGAGAGAGAGATGAGAGGGAGGGGGGAGGCATTGGATGGCATTAAAAAGTAGCTCCTAGTTTGGGCAGTGTAGGTGGGGAGGGTAGATGGGAATTGAATGCCCGTGTATGTTTGTATGCCTGGATAGATGAGTGGGTCTTTCTCTCGAAGCGTCTAATATGTTTGTATGTCTGGCTGGAATGTGTGGTGTTGGTTGTGACACGTGATGTTGTAGACATGAAGCCAGGAAGTCCATTCGCATTGTGAGTTGTGAGCGGTAGCATCCGATCCGCTCCCCCTGCATCGAACGCACGGCTCCTATCAATTTCCTATATATAAACTTATACCTGAGTGATCTTAGCAATTCCATTCTCAATATTCGTTCTTACAGTAAGCATTATCTGTTAGCAAAATATCTCAAGATATATGTCTATATTTATGGATATTGTTACTATTTACAAACCGACAATATCTCTTGTAATCTTTTGTATAGATAGAATATATCTCTTGTAATCTTTATGTATAGATAAAATATATATCTTGTAATCAGCATATTGTAATCTATATATATGAGATCAATGCATTGCCCCTCCTTGAGGATTCATTCAAAATCCTAACATGGTATCAGACGTCGTTGAGGTCCCCTGACTCGTCGTCTTGCCGTCCACCTTCTCCCATGTGCGGTGCCACTCCCAGGCCACTCGAGGAGGCCAGAAGGGGTCCGTGGAGGCGACGTGATGTGAAGGGATACGGGCATACTACACTAGCTGGCAATTCAAAAATTCTACCACGTAAATCAGGATGACATCCAAGCAAGTGATCATAGATCATTACCACTAGATGCGGAGTGCAGCGGAAGAAGAGTTGGAGCAGCTTGATCTAACTTAGTGTGCATCGAAGAAGTAGCCGTAGTTGATCGTCCAGCGTAGTCGATCATCTCTTCTAGCAACCAATCGTGTTCCTTGTGAAGATTGTGGATCGTCCTCGTTCAGCACAGCAGCAATCGCAACAATGCCTCTGTGGTATCCACACGTCTAGGGATGAAACATCATACGTCAGTGTGCTAGCACGATGCACGCGGCAGGGTCTTTGAGAAGATGGTGGCTAGGTTTTCGGTGGAGCAACTCACGTCATCTGTATCTTAACCCAATAGCCTCAAGCATCCCCTTATAAAGAGCCTATGACAGATCCTATCCGAACACGTTTGTTCCAACCCGTTAAGTGTGTGGCCTTGTAGGTTCATGCGTAGTCGCTTGTAACTCAGAAACCTTTTTCCGACCACAAGTCGTTGGCGGTTCCTAGTAAGACAACAATTCCGAATACACATAAATTATATCGAACGGACCTTAATGTAATATGATCTACGACTAGGCCCTTATCAGTTGTGACTAGCTCGTATCTTTATACGACCAGTTCATATTTAGTCATGACCAGTTCGTAACTCCTTACAATCAGTTAGTGATTATGTTCGACCAGTCTACGACCAGCTCGTATCTCCATACGACTAATCCGTATCTATTCGAACTGAACGACCTACTCGTGTATTCTCCCTTTGCCTCACGATATCTGGTTGAACTACAGGTGAGATAATTTGGCATCCATGGACTGTTCAATTCTTTCTCGATCAAGTGACGAATAACTTCATGTGGTCGACTCTTCGACCACTAGCGGCATGGCCATGCACTTTCTTTATCCGACCACATCGAGGGGCCCAAAGATATATCTCCTGTTATGTGAGGAGGGGCAAATCCCATATTCGACCAGTCACATTCCTCCGTATGTTTCATAGTATACCCGAAAGCTACCTTTATAACTACCCAATTACGGAGTAGCGTTTGACAGCCCCTAAGTGTACTATTACACATGTAGGAAACCATGTTGATATCAGGTCTAAGGATTATACATCATCATTGCTCGAGACCAGCTGATGACACATAAAATCATAACAATCTCAATAGCGTCTCAAGGTGGGTTAACCCAACACCACGTTCTCTAACATGTGTTCACATTATTGATTCAATATCCCTATATCTATGACCGTGAAACATGGTTATCAATCAATACATGTTCCGGCCGATAAGTCACTAATGTTTCGACCAGTGACATTCGACAAAAGACACATTTAGAACAACATCATATAAGTCAAAGAGCTTCACCAACAAGTCACATACTTGTTAATCTTTATAACTGATGATTCATTCAAGTAACATAATAATATTTATTAAATAACTCATAAACATAGATGTCACGACCCGGACCTCAGGGAGGTCACGGGCAGTCCCAGGAGCACCCCGAAGGGAGGTCCTGTGACGGCCCGGACCTCAGGGAGGTCCCAAAGTCACGACCAAACCCGGGATCACCCAAAGGCACGACCACACGGTCGGACCCGGGAGGTCCCGAACCCTCTGTGCACAACCGAGCTAGTCCTAAGGACCAACAGCTAGCTCACACAGTTAACAAGAGTGGTAACATCCATCAATGCAACTTTATTAAAATAACAACAGAGTTAATTACAAAAGGGGGGCATACAACCAATAAGAACAAAATACAGCGGAAGCAAAAGCGAGAAGGCCACACGACTCGCCTGTAGGATCAAGGATAACCGACTAGAGGGGGAGTGAATAGGAGGTTTTTAAATTTTTAACAATTTAACAATTTTAGCCAATTAATAACTTAGTCTAAACAAGTTATATTTCTAGCTAAGCAATTCAATCACAATAAACAAGCTAGAAATATAAATGCGGAAAGTAAAGACTAGAAATAACCACAAGTACACGACGATATTTTTCCCGTGGTATCGAAGACTTGCCGGTCTTCACTAGTCCACGTTGAGGAAGCTTGACACCTCAAGCCGGCTCCACGAATTAAGCCTTCCCTCGATTCACTATGGTTGTTCTTCCTCCGCTCTGGAGATGGTGAACACCGAACCACTCACAAGCTTGCACCAGGCCTCTTCACAATCTTCTTTGAAGAGATCACCGTGCTCCACCACTAACCGTCTAGGAGTGCGGCATCACTCCAAGAGTAATAGACCAACGGTCTTCACTTGACAGCACTCAAGTGCAAATGGATCAACTAGGAGAATGAATGCACTTGAATGAATCTCAACAAGCTCACAATGAATGCACAAGAGTGTTTTGAGTGTTGAGTGAATACTCAAAGCTCTAAAGGCTCTATGGATGTTAAATGGGCACTAGCAGCCTGTACAAGAGTAGTTGGGGGGGAGTATTTATAGCCCCCACCAATAATTATGACCGTTGGGGACGAAACCCCAACTTCTCAGAGAAAATCGAACGATCATAGTTCATTGAGCTGATGCGACCGCGCTTCGGTCGAGCATAGTCAAGCTGTCGGACCGGAGCGAAAGATCCCGAACCCTCGTGTTCATACACCGATCCAGATTTCCGGTGTACAGATTACAAAAATGATAACATAACCAAATCTCGCATTTCATTAATAGTAAATCAGAGTTCGATACAATTGGGCATGAAGCCAAATAAAGAAGTAAATAACACAGCGGAAATAAAAATATAGTAGTAGGCCAGAACGATCCGCCACAGGCAATCGTCTGGGGGCGTAGCCTAAGCGTCGGTGTCCTCACCGTCCTGATAGTAGTCTTCTCCTGAAATTTTGTTTGCATAAAGCAAGTATGAGCACAACTACCGTGCTCGCAAGTTACACCCAATATGGAATTGTAATGCATGCATAAGGTAAACAAAGGACATTGGCAGGGTTATTTTGCGTAAAGCAGCAGTTTTAGTTTAAATAATCATATTAGATTGCAAGGCCATTTTCATACAGTAATTAAAATCATAATTGAAATGACAAATGTATATTGTGGATAACCTCCAAGAAAGGTGATGGATATTCTCCAATCACAATGGCTAACCGCCCAATTTTCCCACAGGACTAACCATCCTGAAAACATCTGTTGAAATCACTTTTAAAAACCAAAAACAAGTCTAACTCAAAGTGGCTTTGCTAGCATGTCCATGACCGCGGACGCGGCTATTCGAATAGTTTTCTACTCTGCAGAGTTTGTACAGCTTTACCCACACGAGATATTATACCCTTTGTGTCGGCCAATCCACGCTTCCTAAGGCGTGTGACAGAGCAAATATCACAAGGCCGTTACAATGATCTACCTCACAATACTCGTGCCCGCTAAGGTTTCGCTTCCATTGGACTAACCATCCTCCGGGAGCCCCCTCTTGCGCCATGTGGGACTACTGTCTAACCAACACCCACTCCTACAACATGGCACGAATATCTATGAGGTATCCCAAATTATTAAGCCAGGTCCTTCCCATACAGGACATGTGGTGGTACGTTTTGGCATAGCAAAGGAACGCTCAAAGGCCGGTCCTTAATTGACTTGGGCGTCTTTCCAATTAAACCCTGGGCTTTAATCCTAACCAGATTAAACCCGTGCATAAACCTGCACCCACCTTTCATCCGTTACGCCCAAGTCCAAACCATCTTTATTTTATTTAGTAAAACCACCTTTACAATAACATTATGGTAAAACAATACCATAGGTTCAAGTTTAAACAAATTTGTAATGATTTGGCTTGGCTAAATCCTCCCAAAATCAAAATCATGGTTTGAGCATTTGCTAAGCATTTCCAAACGATTTATCTATGGTGACAAGGGATGACATTTCAATATTCAAGGTTGGCCATACAACGACAAATGGAATAACTAAGCATTTAAACAAGGTATTAAAATAATTGACTAAAAATATGCATGCAATAATAATTTTAAAAACTGAATTAAATAACTTTAACATAGTAGGTGCAACATGGTCAAAGTGTAACTTGTCTTCGCTGAAGTCTTGAAATTCTAAAGCTTCGGAAGAATCAAATTCCCGGAATAAATAAGTAATCTAAGCGTGAAAATCGACAATCAATTGAAATTCAAATAAATACAAGGCGACAGTTTAACTAACTCCAAATAAAATACCTATATTTTATTTGGCTAGATAATAATTTTATAAGATTTTATAAATTTGAAACACTCAATTTGGAAACAGAAATAAAAGCTATGAATTTTGCAAGTTTAAATCCTAAATTTGCAATTTAAATAGTTTAACTAAAAAAGACAAGTTAAACTAATTCCATATAAACTAATTTTATTTTATTAAGCTAGATAATCTTTTATAAAATTTTAGAAACTTAATTCACAAAATTTGGAGTTGGAATTCAGATGATATGAATTTTACAAATTTAAATCTAAATTTGGAATTTAAATGAATTTCTAAATTCTAAAACAGAACTAAAATGAAATCCAAATTGAATAATCATATTTTATTTAGTTAGATAATAATTTTCTAAGAATTCAGCAATTTGAATCATCTAATTTGGAACTAGGATGAATAAGTTATGAATTTTACAATTTAAATCCTAAATCGCCATTTTAATCAATTTCCCGAATTATTTTCCTAAAGGAAAATCTATTAATCTTTAATCTTGGCGCTTGTGAGTGGAATTTCGAATTTAATTTAATTTAAAATGATTTACGGCGATGGGGCCTACGTGTCATAGACACGGTCCATGTGGACCAAGTCCACGGGACTTGGCGACGGGAGGTGGCGTGTGTGCGGCGTGGCGCCACGTAGGCAACCACGTGGGCTCTGGGGCTGGCGTGACGCGCTCGTGGCGCGTGTGGCGCACGCGTGGCAAGGCCACGGTGGCGGCGGCGGCCGTACGCGATGGGACCTAGGGTCGCCGGCGCTTCTGATGCTGCAGCGGTGGCGTCGTTAGGAAGAGGAGGAGACGGTGAGTCTAGGGCGCTCACCTGCGACGAGGAGGGGATCGAGGTGGTGGCGGCGAGAAGATCTGCGGGCGGCTACGGTTGAAAGCGACTTCGGCGCTCGGGGTCTCCGGCGAAGCGGCGCAGCAACCAGCAGCGTCAAGGCGAGGCGAATGGTGGTGGCGGCGGGGACGCGTCGTCTGGCGGCAGCATGAATCGGCGGTTGAAGCGCTTGTGGCGGCGTGAAGGAGCTCCGATTCCGGTGAACAGAGAGCTCGGGAAAGAGTGAATGGGGAAATGAGTTGAGGAGGAAGAGCGCACCGGTGCTCCCTTTTATAGGGGCCAGGCGGAGGAGGAGGAGATCGCAGCAAGCGCGTGGCGGCGGCGGTTGCGGCGTCTTGGCCGAGTCGTCTGTGGAGAAGAGGAGAGAGGGGAGGGGGCGTCGGCGGTTGCGGCAAGACGCACGCTGCCAAGATCGAGTGGTTGGGGAGGTGGCCCGAAGCTCCAAGCGGCGACAATGGCGGTTCTGTCAGGCGGTTAGAGGTGGAAGGAGGTGGGGAGGAAGATGGGTGGCGGCCGTTGGATTTGAAATCGGTGGCCAAGGAAAGGGGGCGGCGTGGAGCGATGTGGGCCGTCGGATGTGCATCCGACGGTGGAGGGAGAGGGGAGTGGGAGGTGAGGGAGATGGGGCGCGGGTGGGCCGGCTCGGGCCGCGCGCATGGAGAGAGGAAGTGGGCCGAGCTAGGGTTTCGGCCCAAGCACTGTTAAGAGTTTTCTTTTAGTTTTCTATTTTAAATAATCTGGTTAATTCCTTTTAGACTTAGAAAATAGCAAAAAGAGTCCAAAAATTCTACAAAAATTCTCATAAATCCTTAGAGACATTTTAGACTTAATAAAATTATTCCCAACTTAAACTTGATAATAAATTTTGAAATTAGATTATTTTAGGTTTAAAACATTTAGGAAAAAGCTTTTAAAATTTCAGAAAATTCACAAACTCAAATAAATTTTAAACTTTAACCAAAATTGAAATTTTGGGCTGTTACATCAACGGCTAGAACAGATACTAAAATAAACAAACTAGCCGTTGGGCGACCCAGTCGGAACGACCACAGGCAAACTAGCGGTACGTCCGAAACTCCCCGGTCGTTCCGTTTCAACGAGCGGTACGACCGAAAGTAGGGTTTCACGATTTGCTGAAGATTACAATCGTTCTGGAATTTTTGTACCGCCATATAAAAAACGGAATGACCACAGGCCGGTACGACAGTTCCCAAGCGCGAAACGTCCGATTTCCAAAATGAGTTTTTGAGCAGATTTACACTAGTTCTGTTTTTATTGAACCGCCTCACAAATTTCGGTACGACCGCACATCGGTACGACCGTACATCGGTACGACCGATTGTCATGAGCGGTACGACCGATTTCCATGAGGGATTCTGAGGCAAATTGCATCGCTTCTGGTTTTCTTGAACCGCCAACTAAAATTCAGAATGACCGCCATGCGGTGCGACCGTTCAAGGCGGTAGTTCGCTTGAGCACTCGATTAGTTGTTCCTTCAAAATACGGTACTACCGCCAAGTAAAGTCGATCATATCGCGACCAAGCGATGCGACCAATAATTATAACTGCGGTACTACCGATTTTGGACAGAAGTACTTAAAACTTTTCAATTTAATTTCAAGCTTAAATTCAAATGCATGCATGATCCTAAGTTGATCCATATGGCACAAGAACATGCTATCAAGCTACTAGCCATGATCCCTCTTAATAGTATGACATTTATCCTATAATCCGGTCTTCCAACCAAAACTCCTAAGACCGGTAAAATAGAAAAAGGATCCTAGACTACTTGTACCTTGTCTTTGAGCCAAAGGATCTTCGTGTAGTCCATTTGCATGCCACTTTGCATCAATACGTTCACCAATGGGATTTAACCTTGTAAATACTCAATAAACATGTTAATCCTATATTCACATATTATCATTAATTACCAAAATAATTTTTAGGGGCCTAGATGCTTTCAATCTCCCCCTTTTTGGTAATTGATGACAACACTAATAATATGTGAGAAAGATTGGTTTGAATATACCATGAATGTATATTCTTTTGATGGCTTAACAATAAAACAATTGTTGCAATAAGCACAAATGAGTGAGTGAGAATTATTTTCTTGTTAAGACTAATCTAAAGAAAGCTCCCCCTAAACATGTGCATATAAAGTGAGAAAATATTGCAAGCACATGTAGAAAATTTTGAGAAATTTTGGCGGAGTTTCTTTAGCATATTTGAACTTGAGGAAATGCAATAGTAAGATATGACATTAATTGAAATTGCATTTTAAGATAATAACATGAACATAACAGCATCCAACAAGTTCAACATGATAAAAGACGCAGAATTAAACTATTACAAGCACATAAGTAGCACAAGAGTAGCACATATAAGTTCAACACAAGTACATAAGTCCAACATAGAACATAACATATATAAGTCCATATATAGTAGCAAAAGCTTGCGCTTGCTCCCCCTAAAACTATGTCTTCTCACTTCTCCCCCTTTGGCATCAAATACCAAAAACAACTCAGACGGCTGGGTCCTGAGGAGGAGAGACAAGGTCCTGTGAAGCCGAGTCCTGTGCTGGAGTAGGAGCTGGATCCTGAAGCACTGGGGCCGGAGGAGCTGAGTCCTGAGAAGCGGTGGTCTGATCTGGAAGAGGAGCTGATGGCGGATCCTGAGAAACTGAAACAATGGGCGCCAGATCTTGAGCTGCGACTCAGATCTGGGAAATGGATCTCAAGCACTGTCTCAATATTTGGTCTTTGGAGGTGGAGTCTGAGCCGGGGCCGATATGGGAGCAACAGGAGCAGGAGTAGAGGCTGGAGCCTGAGAGGCTGGCACTACAGTAGGAACTGGAGGAGGTACAGGTGTCGCAGAAGATGTCCTGGAAGGAGGAGGAGGTCGACGAGTGTAACGCTGATGAGTCCTCAAAATCCCCTCTAAGTCAGTAATGCTCTCCATTAGTGCAGACATCCTGTTATGAGTTTCCTCAAAGAAATCATTTTGAATAGTTGCCATCTCAACCAGCCTGTTACGAGTCTCATTCTCAAACTCAGTTTGCTCAGCCTTCATTTCTTGCAAGGTATTAAGAATAAGCTGCTGATTTTGTAGAACCTATGCAAGAACACCCTCAGAAGGAGCATCAGCAGGAGCAGGTGCCTCGTCAGCATCAATCTCAACACTGGCACGACTAGGAGGAGCACCATCTCGAGGCTTATAGGACTTATGGACTGTACCCAATCCACCATGAAACTTGATCTTCTGAGTAAGCAAAGCCATGATATAAGGTGCATAGTAAATCCTTTTAACTCTATCATTCTTGGAGGAAACTATGCCCTGAAGAATAACATCCACAACATCAAACTTTATGCCCCTCATAATATGATCTATAATGTTCCAAGCATGTCCCCGATCGCATCAAAATTACCACTCTTGGGGTAAAAAGTATGATTAATTATTCATTAATTATGCTTGGTAAGGGCCTAAGTCGATGATGGTCCCGACTTACACTTTGATTGGAGTCATAGTAATCAGACCAGGCAGGAGCTAGCAAAGCTGGACTATCAAAAATCTTTTCCCAAGAGCTAGACCTAACTCTTAGAACTTGCTCAAACTCTTCTTTTGTACTCTACAAGTCTCTAGTAACTGATATCCATCTAAAAGATTACAAATCTACTGAGACATGTACAGTGGCATAAAACTGTCTAATGAGCTCATCATCATAATTTTGCTTTAATGCCACAAGGTCATGAAGACCTACTTCATGAAAAAGCTGATAAACACCACTATATTTGTCCAAGGTGTTTATATGAGACCATTTGATCCATTTATGATCAGCAAATTTTCTATTACGTCCATAAAGTTGCTCATAAACTTGTTCTTGAAAAGTGGTATGAAACCTTGGATTAACGCAGTCATATTTGAAAAGATACTGATTTGCATGTCTCTTAATAGCATATTCATCCGCTGACAGAAGGCGTAAATCAATTGGAGATGCTGGAGGATCTCCCAAATTATCAAAAGTACCTTCTGGAGAATCGGGTTCTGACTGAGTCTCATCATCAGAATAATATTCCTCACTTTCTTCTGTTTCAGATGTTGGTGCTGGCCCTTTCCCTTTGCTATGCACAACCTTCTAGCGAACCGAGCGAGATTGTTGCATAGGTGCTGCTGGACGTCGACGTTGAGGTTGTTGTACAGGAGCTACGGAGGATTGAGGAGACGACTGTCCTCTAGGTGGTCCATGGGATTTCCTCATCACAACCCTCATCCTAGGCATCTTTAGAAAGATAGGATAGGTTACAAAATGTTCAAAGAAATAATTGGAATTGAATTTAGTGAAAAAGAATTGAAATTTCTGTTTTCTGTCAGGACAATCGGATGTACCGCCGTTCATTGGCGATGACGACCGATTATGATCGTCTGCGCTCAAGAACCGGTCGTTCCGATTTTCCTGACCGAGTTCTAGGGCTGACAAAATATCACATATTTGGTGATTTTTCATGGATTGAATCCATGGATCGATCTTAATCATCATTAGACACCAAATAACTACTTTTGCCCAATTAGAACTACAGAAATCAATCACATTTTCAATAAACCCTAAAAGGGACAACCTAGGGTTCCAAAAGGTGATAAAACGTAAATTAAACTACGTTTTACCTTGAGATCTGGAGGAGTTGAACCCTCGAGAGGCTGGCAACATGAAGAAATCAAAGATGTGTCGAGATTTGAGTGGATTTGGAGATGGGTTTGAGAGGTGCACGGGTGAGAGAGAGAGAGGCCGAAGAGTAGAGGGAACGGAAGAAATAACGGTTGAACCGTTCCAAATGAGTTAAGGCAAAGGAATAGTAACTACAGCCAGTTATTTTTCCCTTCACAAACCATTGCGGTCGTACCGACCAAATACCGCCGGTAGTTTCGCACCCCGGTCATACCGCTGTTATAACGCCGGTCAGATCAAGACAATGATCGTACCCATGCAGATATAACGCCGGTTGAACCGATTGTCCTGGAGCTCTCTGGATTTTCTAGAAACTTAGATTATTTTGCAAATGATCCCTAGTTTTGCACTCAAATAAATATCATTAAGAATCATTATGCATAGAATAGACTATTGTCTATATAGGAACATAATTTTTATGATCATAGCTATTTTTAATAAAGATTTGAAAAATATTTTCATAAAATACTCAAATGACATCAAATGAAGCACAAAACATGAGACAAGAGTTCAAACAACATTTGAATAGTCTATGATATTTAACTCATTCCTCAATTTACAAAAGCGGCCTTCATCTAATGGCTTGGTAAAAATATCTGCTAATTGGTCCTCGGTTCTTATGTGGCTAATCTCATTATCTCCCTTGCTCACATGATCTCTCAAGAAATGGTGGCGAATATCTATATGCTTGATTCTTGAGTGTTGAACAGGGTTATTAGCAATTTTTACAGCACTATCATTGTCACACAAAAGAGGTATTTTATCAATTTTAATTCCATAATCCATCAATGTTTGCCTCATCCATAGCAATTGAGCACAACAAATTTCTGCGGAAACATATTCGGCTTCGACGGTGGATAATGCTACGGAATTTTGTTTCTTGGATGACCATGATACTAAAGATCTTCCTAAGAATTGACAACTTCCCGATGTACTTTTTCTATCCACTTTGCAACCCACATAATCGGAATCCGAACATCCAATTAAATCAAATTTAGCGCCTTTAAGATACCAAAGGCCAATGCTAGAGGAATGCTTTAAATATCTTAGTATTCTTTTAACAGCCATTAAATGGCACTCTTTTGGAGTTACTTGAAATCGTGCACACATGCAAACACTGAACATGATATCGGGCCTAGATGCGGTAAGATAAAGCAAACTACCAATCATAGATCTATAAAGCTTTAAATCTACCGGTTTACCTCCCTTATTTAGATCAAGATGACCATTTGTAGCCATGTGAGTCTTGATGGGCTTTGCATCTTTCATGCCAAATATTTTAAGTAAATCCTTCACGTACTTGGTTTGACTTATGAAAGTCCCATCTTTAAGTTGCTTGATTTGAAGTATAAGGAAATAGCTTAATTCTCTAATCATTGACATTTCAAATTCCCTAGATATCATATCACCAAATTCCTCGCAAAAATCTTGGTTAGTAGACCAAAAAATGATATCATCAACATAAATTTGACAAACAAAGAAATCATCATTTGTGACTTTAGTGAATAGAGTTGAATCAATCTTCCTAATTTTGAATCCTTTTGAGACTAGAAAGTCTCTAAGACGTTCATACCATGCTCTAGAAGCTTGTTTAAGACCATAGAGCGCCTTGGAGAGTTTGTAGACATGATTAGGATTTTTAGGATCTTCAAAACCGGGAGGTTGTTCAACAAAGACAAGTTCAGATATTTTATCATTTAGGAATGCACTTTTAACATCCATTTGAAATAATTTAATATCAAAGCATGATGCAAAAGCAAGTAATATCCGAATTGACTCAAACCTAGCTACGAGAGCAAAGGTTTCACCAAAATTCAAACCTTCAACTTGTGAAAACCCTTGAGCGACCAACCTTGCTTTATTCCGAACAACCAACCCATTCTCATCTTGTTTGTTTCTAAAGACCCATTTTGTACCAATAACATTGTATTCTTCGGTCGTTCCACCAATGTCCAAACTTCATTCCTGGTGAAGTTGTTGAGTTCATCATGCATAGCATTTACCCAATCCGGATCTTCAAGTGTTTCTTCTACATTCTTTGGCTCAATAGAAGAGACAAATGAGTAATGTTCACAAAAAGAAGCAACACGAGAGCGAGTTTGAACACCCTTACTTACATCACCCAATATTTGATCTATTGGATGATCCTTTGCTATTGTATTGTGGATTCTTGGTGGTAGATTTGATGGTTGATCATCTTCTTTGTTGTCCTCTTCACTAAGTTGTACTTGATTAGTGGAAGAGGTGGGTGGTTCAACTTGAGTGGAAGATGTCGAATGGTCTTCGGGCTTGACGTCACCTATTTGCATATGTTCCATTGTTTTTCTTAAGGCTTCATTACCTACATCATCCAAATTCTTATGCTCTTCTTGAGAGCCGTTAGTTTCATCAAATTGCACATCGTGTCTTTCTTCAACTAAACCGGAGTTTTTGTTAAAGACACGATATGCCTTGCTATTTGAAGAATAACCAAGCAAGAAACCAACATCACAACGACTATCAAATTTTGAAAGACGAACACCCTTCTTTAAAATGTAACACTTGCAACCAAAAACTCGAAAATAAGAGATGTTCGGTTTTCTTCCTACAAGAAGCTCATAGGAAGTCTTTTTCAAAAGACGATGCAAATAAAGACGATTTATGGCATGACAAGCGGTATTAATAGCTTCCGCCCAAAAGATATCGGAAGTATTATATTCATCAAACATTGTCCTAGCCATTTTAATTAATGTACGATTTTTCCTTTCTTCTACTCCATTTTGCTCCGGAGTGTAGGTTGTGGAAAGTTCATGTTTTATTCCAAGTTCATCACAAAAGTCTTTAACTTTAGTATTCTTGAACTCGGAACCATTATCACTATGGATTTTCTTTATTTTGAAATCAAATTCATTTTGGGCCCTTTATGCAAATCTTTTCAAAATCCCGGAGGTTTCACCTTTGTCATCTAGAAAGAATACCCATGTATATCTAGAGTAATCATCCATAATGACTAAATAATAGCTATTACCTCCGATACTCTTATAGGTTGTTGGCCCAAACAAGTCCATATGTAAGAGTTCCAATGGTCTAGAAGTTGACATGATACTCTTGGAAGGATGAGAATTTGCGACTTGTTTACCGGCTTGGCAAGCACTACAAAGTCTATTTTTCTCAAACTTCACATCTTTCAAGCCAACAACTAAATCATGTTTGAAAAGCTTTTTGAGTTGAATCATTCCAACATGAGCTAGCCTTCTATGCCAAAGCCAACCTAATGAGGTTTTTGCCATTAAACAAGTTTTTAAACAAGATTCACTTGAACTAAAATCAACTAAGTAAAGATTTCCAAATCTAAAGCCTTTGAAAGCTAAAGAGCTATCTTTTGCATTAGAGATGGTTACACCTTCACTAGAGAATGAGCAAATTAGTACAAGATCACATATTTGAGCAACGGATAGCAAGTTAAAGTTTAATGATTCTACTAAAGAAACATTAGAAATGAAAAAGGTCATTTGAGATAGCAATTTTACCCAATCCTAATACCTTTCCTTTGCTATTATCGCCAAAAGTGATCTTCTCCATTCCTTGACCATTCTCGAATGTGGTGAATATTTTTCTATCACTGGTCATGTGTTGAGTGCATCCACTATCAAGCACCCAATGTTTTCCACCGGTTTTATAGTTCACCTACAAAACAAAAGTTAAGTTCTTTTAGGTACCCAAATTTGGTTGGGTCCTTGGAGGTTAGTAACCAAGGATTTAGGCACCCAAATAGCATTCTTTTTAGCGCCTAGAATTGAAGTGCCAACAAAACGAGCAATTACTTTACCATCCTTAGTCTTTCTAAGCATATAGCAAGAATCATATATACCAATGGATGGAGTCTTACCCTTAGGACAATCTTGTTGCATATGTCCTATTTCCCGGCATTTATGGCAATACTTACCATTTTGCCTCACAAATCTTGTGAGCTTGTTTGCCGGCTTCTTACCTTTCTTAGGCACATACCCAAGACCTTCCTTATTGAATGAGCACCTTTGCTTACTCAAAAGTTTGTCAAGAGTGGCCTTACCCTTGAAACATCTTTCCAAGCTCTTGCTTAGCTTGGTCAATTGTTCTTTTAGCTCATTGTTCTCATGAATAAGCTTTGAATCACTTTGCTCAACAATATTACGATTAGCATCAACATTAGAGCAACATGGCATAGCAAGTAGGTCATCACATGAAGTAGATGCACTAGTCTTAGCAATTTCTACACTAGGCATTTCATCAATAATATTGCATGTAATTCCTACACTAGAACAAGACTTATTTGAATATTCTTAGATAAGCAAGTTATGAGCTTCCTTTAGCTCCTCATAAGAATCTTTTAGAGCATTATATTCTCTATTTAAGACCTTATATTTTGAATTTTCTTTTCCAAGATATTCATTTAAATCATCAAGCATATCCATTAATTCATCATAAGTTGGTTCATCACTAATAATGGATTTTACCTTATCTCCTTTTGCCATGAGGCAAGTAGAAGTGGAGAATAGCGATGGAGCTTCCTTGATGGCGATGCCAACTAGTCCCTTCTTCTTAGGGGATTCCTCTTCATCGGAATCGGAGTTGCTTGACTCATCATTTGAATCCCATTCTCCAATGTGGGCTTCATGTTTGCCGTCTTTGTGAAGCTTCTTGAAGAGCTTCTTCTTGCCATTGTATTCCTTCTTCTTGAATGACTTGCCCTTGCATCCTTCTTTTCGGGGCAATGGGAAGCAATGTGCCCCTTCTCTTCACAATTATAGTACCGAATGTTGCTATAACGCTTCTTGTCACTTGAGGATTGCCCCTTCTTGTACTTGTCAAAGTTATAGCTTCTATTGGGGCGTCTCTTCATGACTCTCTTCATTCTTCTCACAAGGAGTGCATACTCCTCGTCGGAATCTTCATCTTCATCTTCATCATCGCTTGATTCCGCTTTGGCCTTGAAAGTGGTGATCTTCTTCTTTGAGGAAGATGTCTCCAAGAGCTCTTCCTTGTCCTTCTTGAACAACTCATTTGTGATGAGGTTGCCCAAGAGCCCCGTTGGTGTCATCCTTGGAACGTCCGATTTCCAAAATGAGTTTTTGAGCAGATTTACACTTGTTCTATTTTTATTGAACCGCCTCACAAATTTCGGTACGACCGCACATCGATACAACCGCACATCGGTACGACCGATTGTCACGAGCGGTACGACCGATTTTCATGAGAGATTCTGAGGCAAATTGCATCGCTTCTATTTTTCTTGAACCGCCAACTAAAATTCGGAATGACCGCCATGCGGTACGACCATTCAAGGAGCCGGTCGTTCCGCTTGAGCACTCAGTTGGCTGTTCCCTTCAAAATACGGTACTACCGCCAAGTAAAGTCCGGTCATACCGCACCAAGTGGTACGACCGCAATTATAATTGCAGTACTACCGATTTTGGAAAGAAGCACTTAAAACTTTTCAATTTAATTTCAAGCTTAAATTCAAATGCATGCATGATCCTAAGTTGATCCATATGGCACAAGAACATGCTATCAAGCTACTAGCCATGATCCTCTTAATAGTACGGTATTTATCCTATAATCCGGTCTTCCAACCAAAACTCCTAAGACCGGTAAAATAGAAAAAGGATCCTAGACTACTTGTACCTTGTCTTTGAGCCAAAGGATCTTCGTGTAGTCCATTTGCATGCCACTTTGCATCAATACGTTCACCAATGGGATTTAACCTTGTAAATACTCAATAAACATATTAATCCCATATTCACATATTATCATTAATTACCAAAACCATTTTTAGGGGCCTAGATGCTTTCATCGCCACAGGTAGTCATCTGGAGGTCGCAGCCTAGACGTCTTGGAGGTCCTCTGGCTCATCGAAGATGTCCTCTCCTGCTCAAACATGTCAAGCAAGAGTGAGTACAATAACCGTGCTTGCAAGTCACACCCGTCAAGTAGCAGATTGAATGCATGCATACAAGGATGTCCCAAAGGAGGTCTTATAGGGTTGTCTTTGCATAAAGTCAAGTTTCTTTCCAAATACATGTACTAAGTTCCAAAGCAGTTATACAATAACTAAAATTTATTTTCTAAATCAATTTTATGGTTGGGTAACATTCATCAACAAGTGGTGAAGGATACCCTCCAATCACAAGGCTCCCAGCCCGAAACCCATTTGGATAGACATCCAAAACCAGTTCAAAGAGGTCTTTTGAAAGCAAAACCAAATATCTAACTTGGAGCAGCTTTGCCAGCATGTCCATGACTGTGGACATAGCTATTCGAATAGTTTTACACTCTGCAGAGGTGTGCAACTTTACCCACAAGACACGACTTGTCTAGTTTGTTTGGCATCCGTCGATACCACCGCTCACTACCGAAGGTAAGTGGTCTAGAGCTCGTGACAAGGCCTTTACAATGCGCCATTCCACCGCAGTTCCCCCTCACTAAGGTTTCGCCCCCTGCAGATAGAAACCCGCAGAGTTCGTAGCCCCCTCTTGCACCAAGTGGGAATAAATAAAAATAGGTCGTCAAGACATCCACACAACCGGATGGAACGACCACGGTGGAACATTGCAAATAAGTTGGCTAGGTCCACCCCACCCTGGACATGTGGTTGCATGGTAAGGCATAGCAAAATACACTCAAAGACCGGGATGCTACAATAGACGTGATACAATCATCTCTATGACTGCATCTAGGGCATATCACCAACACGACGGTGGCCGACGGTCGAGAAGAAGGGCTCACCGTGGCGGAACTCCACAGCGAGAAATTGACTGAAATAAGTTGGTGGAAACGGTGGAGGGCTCTCGGGAACACGCTATGACACGATCAAAATGGCGAGAAGCTCACCAGAGAGGGAGATTGAGGCGAAGGCAACATGGTCGGACTTGAGGAAGAAGGCGGTGATGTCACTTGTTCCGGCCAAATGGAGGCGAGAGAGAGAGAGTGAGGTTTGAGGCGAAACGAAGAGGAGTTCAAGGCAGACGTGATGGTGTCTTTATAGGGCGAAGTCACGGAGTGAAATGACGGGGAATGTGCGCGGAATTTGGGCAATGGTTTCGGTTTGGACTTGAATTTGCGCAAACGACATAAAATGGCAGGGAAGATTAAATGCTTAGGCATTCAAGGTATGCATTGACGACAGCACGACGTGGGTGGTGGCCATGCGGATGGGGTGTAGTTAGCTATTGGCGGAGGCGACACGGCTCCAACACGAACAGTCTTGGCTCGGCGCGACTCAAGCGCAGGTGGTATTCTTGATCGGGAGTCGAGAGGCGGGGCTAAGCCTTGATCGGTGAGGGTAAGGCGCTGCAGTAGCCGGAGTGACACAAGGCATGGCCTGGAACAGAGCAGAGCGAAGGCAGGAAAGAAGCCAAGTGAAATAAAGAAAGAAAGGAAGAAAGAAAGAAGGAAAAAAAATAAATCCAAATTTCGGAAGAAAAAATAAATGAAGGGAAAATCCAAGAAAATTCCATAAAATTCCTTGGAACCTGAAGAACTTGAATAAAACAATTTTGAATTTGATTGAAGTGTATTTTAATCATTTTAAAATGTTTTCATTTCTGATATTTCAATTTAAGCTTTAATTAATTCAATAACTTCAAATGGTTCCTTTTATTTTAAAATCTTCAAAAGACTCTAAAATTGGGATGTTACATCTCCATTATCGTCTCATCCAATTGGCCTATTCATCAACTTGACGTCAAAAACGCCTTTCTTCATGGCAATCTGTCTGAGGTGGTGTACTGCTGTCAACCTTCGGGTTTTATTGATCCTTCACATCCATCTCATGTTTGTCGTTTGAACCGTTCCCTCTACGGTCTCAAACAGGCTCCACGAGCATGGTACACTCGCTTTGCTTCATTTATTGCATCCATTGGATTTTCGTGCTCCAAATATGATACCTCCCTTTTTATTTTTCATAGCGGTCTCAGTACCGCGTATCATAGTTTATACGTTGATGATATCATTATCACAGCGTCTTCCACCTCTTTACTCTCATGTATCATTGGTTCTCTTCACTCTGAATTTGCTATGACCGATCTCGGTTATCTCCACCACTTCCTTGGTATCACTGTCACTCAGTCCGCAACCGGTCTCTTCTTGTCGCAAGCCACATATGCTATTGAGCTCCTTGACTGTGCAGGCATGGCTTTGTGCAAACCGACACCCACACCCATTGATACCTCACCCAAACTTTGTGCCACCTCTGGACCACCATTTGATGATCCCAATGCATATCGCAGCATTGCCGGCACTCTCCAGTATCTACACCCTCTCGTCCTGACATCGCGTACGTGGTACAATAGATTTGCTTGCACATGCATGATCCACGCAACTATCATCTTGGGTTAGTGAACAGCGTTCTTCGGTACATTCAGGGTACCCTCTCTTACGAATTGCGTCTCACCCCCTCCTCTGTGGATACTTTGGTTGCTTACAGTGACATCGATTAGGATGGGTGTCCTGACACACACCGTTCTACGTCTGGCTATTGTCTTTATCTTGGTGAGAACTTAGTTTCCTGGTCCTCCAAACGCCGGAATACTATTTCTCGTTCTAGTGTAGAGGCTGAGTATCGTGTCGTTGCCAATGTTGTTGCTGAGGCAACCTGGTTGTGTCAGCTTCTTTAGGAATTGCGCCGGCCACTCACCATGACCACCATTGTATTATGTGATAATGTTAGCGCTGTTTACATGACGACCAATCCGGTTCTTCATCAACACACTAAACATATTGAGATTGATCTACATTTTATTCGCAATAAGCTCGCGTTGGGCCATATCCGTGTCTTACATGCCCCCTTGACATCACAATTCGCTGACATCTTCACCAAAGGATTGCCGTGGTCTTTGTTCGTTGATTTTTGTACCAGTCTCACCGCCATCCGAGTAGCTGACGCTGTGATTGTGGGGGCGTGTTAGCAAAATATCTCAAGATATTTGTCTATTTTATGGATATTGTTACTATTTATAAATTGATAATATATCTTGTAATCTTTATGTATAGGTAGAATATATCTCTTATAATCAGCCGATTATATATATATATATATATACACACACACACATATACATACATACATACACACACACACACACATATATATATATATAGCATTGCTCCTCTTTGAGGCTTCATCCGAAATCCTAACATTATCCATTGATCCGTTAGCGATAAATGCCAACGACATCCAACTCCCCCTCCTCAGCGATGTACTAGCCATGTGGCCCATGGGTGTTCGCCGCAGTATCTCAGCGCCTCCACGTCACCATTTCCCAAATTTTAGCCAATCGCGCGGAGCCATGTCGTGGAGTCGCTCGGTAGCCGTTGGATCGCGTCACATGGTTCAGATCGCTCCGGAGGGCTCCTTCTAGCGGCCTCTCGTGACAATTTTTTTTAAAAAAATAATCCATTTTTTATTCTAAATTACAACATTATATCTGCCATATTTTTTTTACAAAAATATACGTCTTTCGTCGAACCGTTGGGCGACTAGCCCTAGTCGCCCAACGGACAAGCGACACTAACGCAGTCGCCGAACCGTTGGACAACATTAATGCAAGCGCCCAACCGTTTGACAACATTATTGCAGTCACCCAACTATTGGGCGGTAAGTTCTATAACCGAACCGTTAAACGACAGGAGCCTTCTAGTCGCCGAACTGTTGGGCGACTGGATGGCTTATATAAAGGGCCGTGCGACTCGCCCCACCGGTCGAGCGACAGCAAAGAATTTGAGCGAGAAGAACAAGAAGAGAGGGAGAGGAGAGGAAAGAAAGGGGAAAAAAGAGAGGGAGAAGAAGAGGAGGAGAGGAGAGAGGAGAGGAAGAAGAAGGAGGAGGAAAGATTCGTCCGTGAGGTAATTTTTTTACCTTGCAATGTATTTCTTTGTAGTAAGTAAATAGTTTGTGTAGTTAAAATAATAGTATCAGTAGCACCCGTAGAAAATTTTAGTTAGAGAAAAAAAAGTAGAAAATCCGAATGTTGTTAATTTATATGTAAGTAGTAGCGGTAGAAAACTTAATTTAGAGAAAAAATAGTCCGTGGGGGAGAATTAGTGCTGTTTGTGAGAAGTATTGTAGTTGTGTCGGTGCATGCGTGACCGACTATTATTCGGTGAATAATTAGAAAGTTCGTAAGTAGTAGTGGGTACTCTGGCCGAGCGCATGAGAAGGATGAATTATTTATATAGACTAATTAGTACAGGTTAATTAGTATGAACTAATTGACTTATGTAATTGGTATAGCTCTGTAGAAGACTGGAACGCCATTTGTAGTATTTTGGATTGCAAGTTAGCGTCAGAATCGGATAATGCCTGGTATGGAATAGCTCGGTTTTCAGGTTGAATCAGAATAGTGTACTGCATGTTCATTGTGCCCTCTGCTTGAGGGAACAAATGACGCCTTGACCATGTTGTAGTGTACTTGTTCACGATAGGTGAAGGGTCGTATAAATGTAAATTACAGTGTAGCAGTACTTGCATATCATGCGTTGCGATCTGACTAGTTGCAATATCGAAAATATTTGCAGATAGACAATAAATCATGCATGTACTAACTACATTGAAAGTGCATTATGGTGTTGGCACCGTTCGTGAAGATCCGTGCAGTGTTGACTTGAGCAGTTTTCGGCAAGCCACTCTGGTACACCCGGACGGCGAGAATGCACGAATCGCAGATGTGATGCACTGGCTCACCCGCAGCTTCTCCTTGGACCCTGAGGTGTGCAGCGTTATCATACAAGGGTTTTGGAGCCGGTCTCCCACGGACATCAGATGGGAGTTGAGAAGACAGATGCACACGGCTGTGTGGAAGGGTTTTATAGAAGGCTATCGGTGCCATGGATACGAGTGTGTGCTACTTGTGCAACCATACCCAAAAGAAGCTGTGCAGGGCCCTGCCACCGGATATCATCCGGGTAGTGGGAGCAGCTCGGGTGCCTAGCATGTTGGTAAAGAAGAGGATCCGAAAGCCGGTGTTATGAAGGGTTCGAAGGATGTTGCTTATGACGAGCCCGACGCGGTAGATACATGAGAGGAAGATCGGTCACCGCATGGTGAGCCTACAGGACGGGCTGTTGAAGGAGAGCATAGGGAGTACATATTGCGTCAAATGGATAGCGATGACCGGATGGCCTTGGCTGAAGAGGAAGTTGTACAGGAGGACGACGAGGACAATTCCGATAAGGACGGAGCTCCCATCCCCCAAGAATGGAACATATTTGACGCTGAGGGTGTAGCTACGCATGACGAGCACGAATCGCTGTGGGAGTATCATGCCATGATGGTTCGGTTGCACTCAATGTTTGCTGATAAAACATCCTTGCAGGATGCCATTAAGCTGTGGGCTATGTCCATGCAGCGGACATTTTGGGTTGTCAAATCTAGCTAGGAGCAGTACACCATCAAGTGCGAGCAGGACGGTTGTCCTTGGCAAGTGCACGCACATAGACCAAAGTATGAGACCCACTAGATTGTCTCGAAGGTGGAGCCGCACTCCTGCATGCTCAGCAGTGTTTTGCCAAGGCATCGTAACCTAACGTCGGCCTTCATAGCCAATTTGATGTATGGAGAGATAGTGGAGAAGAAGGATGTGGAGGCCAAGCACACTATGGTGGCTATTGCGAAGAAATTCAAGTCAGCTACGCGAAGGCGTGGCGTGCGAAGCAGAAGGCTTTGGAAAGACGGTTTGGCTCTTTTAAGGCGGCATACGACAACCTTTCTCGTACACTTGGGGTGCTGCAGGAGAGAAATCTGGGCACGTACACTGCTGTAAAGGACAAGCCATCTAAAAATCTGAGAGGCATATGCTGCCCATAATCTCAGTTGACGAGACCTTTTTGACCCGGAAATACAAGGGGTAGATCCTTATGGCCATTGGCGTTGACGGGAACAATCAAGTTATGCCATTGGCCATCACATTCGTCGAAGGTGAGATTACGACAGTTGGTTGTGGTTCCTTCGACATGTGAGAGTGGGAGTTGTTGGAGCTCGTCCTAGTGTGTGCATGATCCATGATCACCACGCTGGGATGCTGAAGGCTATAAGAAAACTTCAGCAAGACCCCGAAGAGCCGTTCCCTTGGTCGGATATGAGGAGTAGATGGTATATTCGCCACTTGGGGGCTAACTTCTTCAAGAAGTTCCCAAAGCAACCATTGGTGAAGCTATACAAGAGGCTGGCTATGCAGAACCAGCAGCGCAAATTTGACGCTTTATGGACACTACTGGATGAGCACAGCAGGAAACACGTGGACGAGAGAAACAAGGGACCAGAGTCTAAACCTGCTAGTCCGAGGAGGAGGACCTTGAGGAACATCGAATGCTTCTCCCACTGGATCGAGGCCGAGCCATTGGACAATTGGTCTCTGCTGCACGACACGGACGGGGAAAGGAATGACATAATGACCACTAACCTTGCGGAGGTGTACAACCGGGTTCTTAGGAGCCTTCATTCTCAGCCTCTCGTCACCATCGTGGAAGGTGTTCTGCACAGCACAATCTGGTATTTCAGGGAGAGGCATGCAAATGCCACACTTCATGCCACCAACCCTCAAACACCGTACTGCTCGAAGATTACGGTATACATGCAGGCGAAGATAGAGAAGGGCCAGTCGCACACGGTGTACGTGATGGGCAATACAGAGTATCATTTCAACGTGCTCCTCTGGGATAGAGCCGGATTTGGGACGGCTCGTTCTTTTGTCACCCACGAGGTATGCCTTGGAGATTATGTGAACGAACCTAGCTATACGTGCAACAAACCGAAGCTATTACACAAGCCATGCTCTCATGTCCTTGCTGCATGCAGGGTTGAGCACATGGACCCTTCAAACTTTGTGTCCGAGTACTTCTTGAAGGAGAGGGTGGTGCAGGTGTGGACTGGCGAGCTTAGGGGGTTCAGGGTTGTGGGTAACTTCGCCACCTTGGATATTGCAAACAAGATCTGGATTTCGGATCTTGACATGCTGAAGGGTGGCAAGGGTCGTCGGTAGAGTCGTCGTATTACCAATGATATGGACAAACCATAAGCCGAGGCGTTGGGTAGATGCTGCAGGCGCTGCGGTTAGGAGGGCCACACAGCTAGACGATGCAAGGCACCAGCTAAGGACTAGGCACTGGCATGGTTCGCGGTAGCACTTCTTCGAGTGTGCAAAGTGGGACCAAAATTACAAATCAGTGTACATTGTCATCTGTACTTCGTATTGTTTATGTAACTGTTCTGCTACAACCCAATTTTCATTTGATGTACGTACTGTCGTAGCACATGTATCGTATGTTGCACGTAATGTTTATGTAAGTGTTGTAGTACTATCCCTTTTTTATTACTTTTCAAAGTACTGTCCTGGTAGCCTAGTACTTTTTGGTTTGTTTGTTTACAAGTTAAATTTACTCCTGCTTTACATTCTGTAGGACCGGAAAGACGACTAGAGGGGGGTGAATAGGAGCTCACCTAATTTTTCACCTTATTTAGATTCAACACCAGGTTTACTTCAATAGCTATGAGAGCTATGAAGATCAACACACAAGAATAGCAAAAGACTTGTGTTGAATCCAAACCAAAATCCCCAAAGTAAAGAACAAAAATGGGCTCAAGCTTCTTGGTGGTCGGGACTGACGTTCATTGGCGGTCGGGCCAAAAAGGATCGACCGTGCAGAAGGAGCGATCGGCCGGACTGACAGAACAGTGCCTATAGCTCAAAAACCAAAACGAAAATCGGTTTAACTTTTGATCTACACGGCCAAACTTGACCAAATTTGGAACACACCTTCCTAAGGATATTAGGAACCTATTCCAAGCAGCGATTGAGTAGATCCATGTCAAAGTTTTGACTTTTTACTATTTTACCGAAGGAAAGTTCAAAACCGAGCAAAAATGAAAAACTTGATCCAAAACCTGCTCATGGGAGATTAATGATCAAGATGATCCTAGATGTATTCCCACATGTCACAGCAAGGTAGATGAGGACAAGAACAAACTAGAAACGCATCGGATCAAAGAAACACCCAAAATCAAGAAATAGAGAGCAAAAACAAATAGAAACTCATCTTGAGAAATCTTGCATAGATTGATTCGTGGTTGTTGCTGGTTTACAGCCACTTCCTTAAGGAGGACAAAGCTTACAACACGAGCACTCAAATCAATCCAACTCTCTAAAACCCTAAGTCTCTCCTTTCCTCTCTAAGCCCTAAGACAAACTAGGGTTCTGCAAATGAAGTGCTTAGAGGCTGTTTGACAGCACCCCTTCCTATTTATAGTGAGGCCTAGCTTATAGAAGAGTTAACCCTAATGGGCTCCCGTTAAGGCCCAACACAAACGAGACACACGCACACATCTTAAAGCGTCGTCTTCATCTTCTCTTGACCTAAACTGCTTCTCCACGCACCGTCTTGCGCCGCGGTTTAGTCCAAGGTCACAAAGGTGGTATTTGGTGAAATTACCAAAATACCCCTTCTTGATCTTTCTCCGAAGACCAAGTCCAATCTTGGTGAAGCACTCGTCTGCTTCGCCACGTGTAGATTGATCAACGGCTCTCATCGTGTCGGCAAGTCTCTCCGTCGGCTCATTGAAAACCACCATGGCACTTGCAAACCCCCGCACCGCTTGATCCAACCCGTCGACCGAATCGCCTGATTCGGTCACATTTATCCATTCTGCGCCATGCTTGAGTCTCCTGACCTCACCCGGCATCCTCGATCGTTCTGGTCCTCAGCTCTCCTAGCTTAGTCCCGATCATCCTCGCCATTGACTGTCGTTGACCTCCAAGCGTCCTCCACAACAATAAACAAAGAAATCGAATTCGGGGACAAGTTCTTCACAACTTGACCCACGTTAGCCAAAACATGCAATATGCAACACATATGTAATGAAATCCATGAACTTGACCTAACGAACACACATCGCGCCACACTGACGAGTGAAACAAGACAAAACCGGTCAGACCGCCACCCTTGGCTGGTCTGACTGCCAACAAAAGGCCGGTCTGACCGCCTACTTGGGACTTAGCCAATTTTCCAACATGAAAACCTGAGAACTTTCTGGAATTTTCAATCAAATAGAACTTTTGACTGGAAGCTCCAAAAATTATGAGACCAAGTGCAGAAGAACCCTCTCACTTACCTACACCTTCTATTTTTGGCTTAGCACAAAAATCCAAAGTCACCTTAATGGCCGGTCTGACCGCTCCGAAAACGCATGATTTGACAAACCACAAAAACCATTACCAATTGTATCATCATCCTATGATCATGCACATATCCCCATGAAATCCACAATCTCCCCCTTGATGATCACATTGGCAATATCTCAGAAAATGTAAGTTTGAGGTTTGAAAATTAAAGAACTCGACGTTTTCGCACAAAGGCACAACTTGATCCATTAGCAAGAGAAAGCAATGGAAATGACCAAGCTGGTGTAACTGCCCAAAATTTCAATTTCAGAGAAAGTATAAATTTATTTATTTTTGTGGATTTTCTAAAAGTTCTAAAAAGCTTTTCCTTAATTACTTTAAAGCTAAAACAAATATAATTTCAAAATCTATTACCAAGTTTAAGTTGGAATTATTTTATTTAAGTCCAAAATGCCTTTGGGAATTTTTGTGAATTTTCTCATAATTTTTGGATTTATTTTACTATTTTCTAAAACTTAATTGAATTATCAGGATTAAAACAATTGGAAAATCATTTAGAAATCCTTGGCCAGTTCTCGGGCGAAACTCGTCGGCCCAATTACTGCCAGCCTTGTGCCCACTTGGCCCGCCCCTCCCGCGCGTTACCCCTCCTCTCACCGCGGCCGTTGGATCGACATCAAACGCCTCTCACACACGCCCTTTCTTTCCTTCTCTTTCTTTCGCCGACAGGTAGGGCCACGAGGAACAGTGTCGTCCCCTACCTCTTTCCTTCTCCCTCACGCGGCCGCACTTTCCTTCACCGTCTTCCATTGTCGCCTTTCAAATTCTTTCCAAAGCCTTCGAAATCCCGTATCAATCCCGATGATTTCGCGCGCATTGAATTCGCCGCGTCAATCGCCTCCGACACGGCCCTCGCTTTCCATCCTCGCCCGAATCCCTAAACCTCGCCCGCCGTGCCTTGCGGACCTTCGTCGCCTCAAGCGCTCCGGCTCCCGGCCCTATAAATGGGAGCCTCGGGTGCGCCTTCCTCCCCACACCACAACGCCGCCACCCACAGCTCTCCTCCTCCCGTGGCGCCCAAATTTGAAGCTCTTCGTCGGCGGTGAACCCGGGTTTTCGCCGGTCTGCGCCTCCGTCGTCGCCTCGCCCTCGACTCGCCACCATCGGCATCGCCAGAAGACACGCTGGCTTCGGCGCTCATCCACTTGTCCAAGACCCCGGAGCTCCTTTCTCGTCGGCGACCCGCACCGCCACCGCCAAACCTCGCCGCAAGCGACCAAAAGCGTCCGTCTCTTTTAGTACCACCACGCCCTCCCGGGCGCAGAAGCGCGGCGAGGTCCTCACCGGAGCACCGCCGCTCTCGGGCTTGCATGGCATGGCCACGTCAGTGCCACCTGAGCGCCACGCCAGCACCGGGTCCGACATGGCCGCCTACGTGGCGCCATGTCACCATCGCCCCACCACATCTGCACAGCCCGGAGCCAAAAGTTCCGTGGACTCAGTTCACGTGGACCGTGTCTATGACACATGGGGCCCACATGTCAGAAATTAATTCAATTTCTTTTAAATCCCGAATCACTGTGGCTGACGTCAGCCCTGCACAGTAAATGGATTTTCCTTCAGAAATTTAATTCGGGAAATTCATTTAAATTGTAGATTTAGGTTTAAACTTGTAAAATTCATATCTTTTGCATCCAAACTCCAAATTGGGTGTTTCAAATTTCTAAATTCATATAAAATCATTATATAACTAACTAAACCAAAATCATTTAATTTGAAGTTCTTTTGAATCTTTATTTAAATTTAGAAATCCTTTTGAATTTGATTTAGGTTAAAACTTGTAAAATTCATATCTTTTGAATCTCAACTCTAATTTGAGTGATTCAAATTGTTAAAATCTTAGAAAATTATTATAAAATAAAATTATTCTATTTGGAGTTAGTTTGATTTGTCTTTTTGAATTTATTTGATTTTCATTTGGATTTGTCGTACTTTCGCGTATAGACTTTGACGATTCCGGAGAGGTAGATCCTTTAGAGGAATTAGAGTTTCAAGACTTCAACGAAGGAAAGTTATACCCTTGACCATATTGCCCCAATATTTTAAAGTTATTTAATTCAGTTTTTAAAATTATTATTGCATGCATATTTTTAGTCCATTAATTTAATGCCCTGTTTAAATGCTTAGTTATTCCATTTGTTATTGTATGGCCAATTTTGAATGTTGAAATGTCATCCCTTTGTCACCATAGATAAACTGTCTTGGAAATTATTCATGCTTAGCAAATTCTTAGACCATGATTTTGATTTTGGGAGGATTTAGCCAAATCATTACAAAATTGGTTTCAACTTGAATCTATGGTACTGTTTTACCATAGAGAATTTGTAAAGATGGTTTTTATTAAAATAAAATCAAAGATGGTTTGGACTTGGGCGAAACGGATGAATGGTGGGTGCAGGTTTATGCACGGGCTTAATCTGGTTAAGATTAAGACCCAAGGTTTAATTTTGAAAGACGCCCAAGTCAATTAAGGACCGGTCTTTGAGCGTATTTTGCTACGCCTCACCGTACCACCACATATCTTGTATGGGCAAGACCTGGCTTATTAATTTGGGATACCTCATAGATATTTGTGCCGTGTTGTATGTGTGGGTGTCGGTTAGACTATAGTCCCACCTGGCGCAAGAGGGGGCTCCCGGAGGACGGTCAGTCCAATGGAAGCGAAACCTTAGCGGGCATGAGTACTTTGAGGTAGATCATTGTAACAGTCTTGTGATAATTGCTTTGTCACACGCCTTAGGAAGCGTGGGTTGGCCGACACAAAGAGCATATTATCTCGTGTGGGTAAAGCTGTACAAACTCTAAAGAGTAGAAAACTATTCGAATAGCCGCGTCCACGGTCATGGACATGCTAGCAAAGCCACTCCGAGTTAGACTTGTTTTTGGTTTCAAACTAGTTTCAACAGATGATTTTGGATGGATAATCCTTGGGGTAAAATTGGGCGGTTAGCCATGTGATAGGAGGGTATCCTTCACCATTCAAGTATGGAGGTTATCCACACTATAAAATTGTTATTTAAAATCTGATTTTAGGTAAAGTATAAAAATGACCTTGGAAATTAATATGAGTATTTAAATTAAAAATGCTGCTTTGTGCAAATAAACCCTGCCAATACCCCTTGTTTACGTTATGCATGCATTCAATCTGTTATTTGACGGGTGTAAGTTGCAAGCACGGTAGTAGTGCTTACTCTTGCTGAATAATCTTTAGTCAGGAGAAGACCTCTATCAAGACGGTGAGGACCTCGATGCTTAGGCCACACTCTCCCCAGCCGATTGCCTATGGCGAATCGTTGGGTCTACTACTACTGCTTTATTTTCCGCTGTGTTTTACTTTAATTGGCCTCAGGCCCTTTTGTAATAAACTCTGAATAATTATTAATAAAGTGCGTGATATGTTTTGATTATCACTTTTGTTTAGCTGTGTACACTAGAAATCCTGGACTAGTGTATGAACACAAAGAATCCGGGATTCTTTGCTCCCGGGTTCGACAGCTGGCTCAAGAATATCATAGGCAAGTGAGATAAGACAAAAGAAAGCACAAAAGCTTCAATTTCCAAAGAGGTGACAAAAATCTCACTTAAGGTCCATATGAAAGAACAATTGTTCAATTTGACCTATGATCATTGTGAGGAAGTACGAATTGTAAATCAAATTCAGAAATGGCAATAAGATCACAAAAATGCATATGAGATGCTCCCCCTCACTATGATCAACAATTTTCGTGAAAATTCATTTCTCCCTATTTGTCCATTTTTACCATTTCTCCCTCCTTTGACAATGGATTCATCAAGGTGCATGGAGGAAGATAGATCATGAATGACATGGAATGGTTGCAATTTATTCAATTTTTAACACAGGGAGCCATGAAAATTATCCATGAGGACTGTACAAGTATTACACCAAGCCATATTATGTGAAGAAGCTACTTTCTATTATGGCAAAACATGTACAGTAAAGCTAAGGCCAAAATAGCAATAATATGAAATTAAATGAATTGTAAGCATGGCAAGTTGCTCAAGATCATAGTTTAGCTACAGGTATCCAAAAATGAGTCAAGCCATGTCTATAAGCAAAATGGAGCCCAGAAACTAGAAATGAGTCAATTTTGAGCGCTATGAGTTCAATTAAGAATCAATTTGTTCAAGCATTTTGAATTTAGCACATTGAGCATTTTGCTAAATTTTTTTGGTTTTATCTTAGTAAAGCAAGTCTTGGACTAGGAGCCATCCACAATTGCCTCCTAAGCATACGTCGACACTATCTTCTCGCCATACGTACCTTTCGTACTAACCTTTTCTTGCTTCACAGGCTCAACGCTACTGGGTCTACTACCTCTCGCCCAGATGGTGCAGGCCACGGACGAGGATGAGTCGGCAGCACCTGTGGTCGGCGATGACAGAAACATCCATGCCGGGCCAGAGCGGTCACGACGCTTCCCATTCGACCGCTCCCTGCTGACAGCTCTTGTGGACCGGTGGTGGCCGGAGACTCGCACTTTCCATCTCCCATTCAGGGAGATGGCCCCTACTCTGCAGGACGTCTCCCTGCTGCTTGGCCTCCCTATCACGGGAGGTGCTGCCTTCCCGCATGAGTCTCCGGCCGACTAGCGCGAGGACCTTCTGGCTAGATTTCAGGGAGTCCTTCTGCCTGTAGTCGCGGCCGGGTACTATGTCTTCCTGGAGGCACAGAGGCACGGCCCGCCCTTGCGGTGGCTACCGCAGTTCCGGGTACGTGTTCGACGCCGTTCCCATTGGGAGCGTTGCGCTCTCCATTCCGTACTACGGTCTTACTATCTTTTTCCTTGCATATAGGTCGAGTGGATGGACCCTGACACAGACGACCAACAGGTGTCACACCACCTCATGGCCTACCTGTTGTGGCTGTTTGGTTGGGTGTTGTTCACCAGCAGCCACGACGACACTGTCGACGCGCGGCTCATCGTGTACGCTAGGGCCATCGCCAACGAGGAGGCCCCCCAGATCAGCTGGGGTTTGACCGCACTTGCCGCCACCTATCGCAGCTTGTGCGACGCGTGCTGTAGGTTGAGGCCAAACTCCGTCCTCACGGGGTGTCCTCTCCTACGTCACGTCTCTGTTTGTCAGCACGCATCGTGTTTTTTTTTATTAACTAACAATATTATCTGCGCAGGTGTTCTCGCCTATGACGGATTAGGGGCCTCCCCAGGCGACGCGGACGCGCACGACTTCCTTGTGGACGAGAGCTCAGCACCTCAGCCCACACCCGTTGAGGTTCTCTCCGATTCACGGCTTCATGCGGTCGCCAGGTTCCCACACAGCAGCGATTACGTACATGTGAGGACCCGCGTTTTTAGTCAGACTCGTAGCGATGTCGGCGATTAGCAATTGTTAACCTCGTATTAGCGGTACGCTGTTAATAGTTTGGCGATCGTGGTTAAGTCGTTAGTTGGTAGTCAACGTGTTAGTTTAGCGAGTGTCGTGTTTCGTTTCGCGAGCATCGCATCAAATCATCATTCATTCAAGCATCAATCATTAAATGCATCATTTCATCATATACTCATTAGTCAATTGCATTCATCAGTCAGCATTTGCAACAATAGTGTCAATTCATAAGCAAGTTTGCATTTCCATTTCCATTTGATCAACACATCATACATACATAGTCTGCCATCCAGTATGCATCCATCAGCAGTACATATCAGTTACAATAGAATCTTTGCATCCAATAGCAGTGCCTCATCATCATCTCATTACATCGATTGTTGCATAAATAATTACAACTCATAATAGTTTACATTCATTGATAAAAGTGTTGCATGCATTCGCCAAGCCCTCCTTGTATCCCTTCCGTTTGATCACATTACACGAACCATCTCGCGATCCATTTCCTCGCTCGTCGGAAAAAATCGAAGCGGTTAGCGAGCTAAGTTGAAAGCAGTATTTTGAGAGCAGTAAAGTAAAGGATTTGCCGTCAGTCTCCCGAAGTGCAGTGGAATACTCGGATCAACCTGAGTAGCCGGTCCCTTGACCATCAAGACATCCAGACCAACCAGAGTCAGTCGGCTCCTTGATCGCCAAGATATCCTGACCACCCGGGGTCCTCCGATACGTGTCACTTCCATGGGTATCATCATCCGGCGTCACTAAAGCCCAACACCCACGTTAATTCAATTGCCTCAACAACTTTAGAATCCGACGGTGCATTCCTGTTTATCTCCACCCTCTGTTCAAGACATCATCGAACAACCGGAAAGCCCTGATGAAGAGCGATCAATATTAGAAGGTAAATAGGAATAGGGTGTCAGAAACGAAATTACCCAGAAAGGGATAAGCATAGCAAATTCATTCCTCACCACTCAATCCCCAAAGCAGGAAGAGAGCCAAGTTCACCTCCCCACACCAAAGACCCACCAAGCACATTCAAATTTCCTCCCGGCCGAATACCACCAGGTGAGAAGTTCATCTCCCCTAGCTCAGTGCCAACATTCTTTCCCCCCAGCCAAGCAGCAAGTTCAGCCCCCTTCCCCCAGCATTCACAAGACTCACCAAGTCCATCTCCCAGGCAGCACAGGAGCCACATTCGCACAACCAAACCAGCAGAGCCTCAAGGCAGCCAGGGAGAGAAGGGAAAACAAGCCCAGGAGCTCCATCACCACCAGCAAGCCAAGAAGCAGCCAGGGAGGCAAGAGGTCCAGGAGGAGCTGAAGCCAGGGAGCCAGGGGCCGAGAAGCAAGGCGGCGGCAACGGCGTGGAACCATTGACGGCCACTGGGACCCCGTCGGATCGGCAAGGAGGAGGAAGGAGCACCAATTCAATCGGCGCGCAACCTTCTCCCTATTTTCCAATCCCAACAGAGGTAACCCAATCATCTCCCCAACCCATCAACACATTTCACCATCAAGAATACAACTTTGGAGCCAACATATACCTACATGAACCCATCATTCACCCCCACCTCCAAGAACCACCATCAACCCATAATCAATCACCACGAGCATGCATACATCGATCATCAAGAGTCCTCAATCATCTCGATTGCATCGCAGAGCAATAGGGAGAGTAGAGGAGAGTGGGGCGAGGTAAACCTCAGTAGCAATGAGTGCAGCCTGCAGCGGGGCGGCGCAAGTGGTCGGCCGAGCCGGTGGGAGGAGGTAGGAGCCGAGGCGAGCAGGCTGCCCATGCAAGGCCATCGAGGAGGCGATAGGCAGGCACCATCGGTGGCGACTCGGGTCGGCCGAGCGAGTAGAGGCCGTGGACTGAAGGGACCTTGGCACGGCCTGTGGCTGTGTGGAGGCGCGGCCGTGGAGGGAGCCGAGAGGAAGGCCGAGTGGAGGCATCATGGAGCGGGCGAGGCGTGGCAAGAAGTGGCGTGTGATGGCTGTGAGGAGTCGGTGGCCTCTGGCCTGGCCGCCTTTGTGGTAGAGAGAGGCGTCGGGACAGGTGGAGGCCGGAGGCTTGGGCCGAGGAGGAGGAGCATGGAGGCGTGAAGCTGGGCGGGCTGGGCTGGGTCTCTCATGGCGGCTTGGAGAGAGTGAGAGGGAGAGGGAGAGAGTTGGGGAAGAAAAGGGGAGTGAGTGTGTGCTGAGTGCGTGTGGGTGTGTTTGTGTGTGTTTGTGTGAGTGTGTGTGTTCGGCCGAGAGAGAGAGAGGGGAGGGGTTAGGGTAGAATTAGGGTTTAGGTGATTAGGTTTAGGATTTTGTTAGTTTTTATTTTCATGCGGTGTTTGTTAGTTAATTATTGTTCGGCGGTTTAATTCTTTGCGGTTAATCCTTTTTAATCGGAATCTTGCCTAAGTAATCAATCCAAAGTTAATCGGCGCGTTAAAATTGCTAATCAGTGTTGTAGCCTTAGTGCGCGCTTTCGGTAGAGCGATTATTTGGTGCGGGGTGCTAACTTGGTGTAGATCCCGAAAAATGTTTATTAAATTAATTTGTGCTAACAGGTCGAAGTCACTAACTTAGATATTTATATATCACTCAAAAAGCAACTATGTATTTAATTATATTACTATCCGTGTTCTTAGAATTGCTACTGAAGACTAACCAGCTCTGGCAGGAGCAGCGGACCAGAAAGTCATCAACACCAATCTTTCCTCCAGCTCCAAAGGCAAGCTATCCTCTTGAACATAAATATAGTTAATTTAAATGTAAACCGTATATTGCACTATTATATTTATTGCATCAAAATTGTTTTTCCCAAAACTTAAATAAATGTTTGAGATGAAAATGATTAAGATGATTATGAAAGAAATGAGAATTATTATGGTGGGTAAAGGGGGCCTGGCAGGGATCACGAAGACGAGCGATGACGATGAGGTAAGAGGTGGGCCCTTTTACATATGGTTATCATATAAGACAGACAAAACTTTGCTCGATGCAAGTCGTAAATTCAAGACCGACCATTTTCCGCTTCGACAGGCGAGAAAATGCTACGTTACGTGACTATGCTCTCCACATTGGGTATGTATTAGGTGTGAGTGTGTTTGTGTTGGAGGAACCCAGAACCGTGAGGAGAGACCGGAAGTGGGGAAATCCAAGGCGCTATAGCGCTATGGTGGAGTGTTGAGAGCAGGATAGAAGCTGCCTCAACCAACCTTGCTGGAACTCGGTGTATGATGAGATCAGCAGCGTGATTAAATCGGCACCGACGGAAAGTAAAGGGGTGGAGACTTAATCACGTAACCTGGAAAACGTTCTGTATTCTGAACTTGAAATCGCATCAAAGGAAATGCGGTGAACCTAGCTCAGAGAGTTCAGAGTAACTATGGGTAAAGTGGTACCAGCCTGCGCAGTGCTATACAAATCATGAATTCATGCCAGTCTCCAGGATTGGAGTCTACGGGAACCGCTAGGGGTCTTTCTTCTCTCCGAGTAATTAGTAGTCTTTTCAGAATAAAATTTGTCACCTAATTGTTTTAATAAATTATTTTCAGAAAGAGATGAATTAGAACTTGTGACAACAGTAGAGATAGTTCATTCAGTGCATTCTTTGCTATTCATGCTTGCTGAGTACATTAATTTGTACTCAACCTTGTTAGTATTCTCCTTTGTAGATCCGAGTCCGGCCGGGAACTATCCCGAGTGGGACGAGGGTTTTGCAGGTACCGAGGCAACTGCGGGAGGCAAAGGTGCGGACTACGAGGACCAGGGCGAGATGGATGCCTTGTTTGACACGTGGGACGAGTAGGTGGCCGGCGCTGCAGGGCCGGCGAGAGAAGCGGTGTAGTTGCCTGTTGTAGCTGTGTAATATTTGTGTTAAGAACCATAGCCCTGCGTGGCGATTACTGGAATAAAGTGTACAGTTTCTATCTTATTGTTCTGCTGCGTAACCCTGGTAAAAGGCTTACTATTCGTTGAAGCAGTGTTCTACTGAGCAAACGAATAGTAATCCGTATGCCTAAGTGTCATTACCCTTGGGATAATGACGCGGGGCGTCACAGTCCACCCCTCCACCTTTCAGTCCTCGTCAGACTAGGCCTCCAGACCATCTTTCCCTCTCAGGGCCGAGGCCCCGACACCTAGCGCAGAGGAGGGGGCCCAAGTGAGCCCGTAGGGGAGGATGCGGAGGTGGAGTGGGCGGTGGCGACGCGGGAGGGGATGCTAGGGGTGCGGTTTGGGGGGGGGGCTAGTAAGGGGCGTCCCCTTGCAATGGCTGTAAATTTGTTCGTTATGTGATACTTAAATTTTGCACTTAATGTGTGATGTCTGTAGTACTTTTGCGTTCTTATGTGTACTCATTTATACAATGCATGTTTGTTCAATGCATATCGACGCTTATAGCTTAATGCATGCGATACATCGATGCAACAGTCAACTCGATAAAAGGCAAATGCAATGACGCATCTACCATTTAGTTACATACTTTATGAGATTGAACATAATTGCGTACAGAAGGGGAGACTACCGAGGCACAAACTTCTCCGTCTGTGCCTAATGGTAGAAGGTGCCTTACACTACCCACATAGAGTGTTGTACAGGGGGGCGCCTTGGATGTGACTGGCCGTCGTTGTAGTGGCATGCACATATGCAGCTAGGGTTCGTGCAGCAGCATGTGGGATCATATGAACTTCCTATGTTCATGACCTCCTCGTTGCCCCTCTCGCGCTGCATCTGTTGGCGGAGGTCATCATTTTGCTCGTTGAGATTGTCAATCCGCGCCTCCAACTGAAAGATTCGGTCCCACAATGTATCCACGTACATCACAACATGTCGTTCATGGGGAGGATCAATCTAGCGGACAAAGTCGTATTTCGTCATCTGCTGCAAGAGACGGTTAACATGGAGGCTCTATTAGCAGTAACATGAAGCAAACTATTTGCTAATTGCACCCCAGAGTGTGGGCACCGGAAGAAACATCGTCTGCAATCGAAAGGGGCGTCCGTGACCTGCACGACAGCGCCCTCCCCGTGTCTATATTTTGGCTATACCAGTTGAGCACGCTTGTTCGGCATCAACCGGTAGTTAGGGCCGACGTCCTCCCTCCTTTTGAGGGGAAGGTCTTGCTTCGGCGACCCCGGTTGGATTGGTCCCTCGGCGTTTGTCATGGTATGTTACTGTACGATGGAGAAGGTTCTTCTTCCTACGGTTTCAAGGGTCGAGTGGTCCTACTTTCGGAGCGTGGGGCGTGCATTTTATAGTTCATGGGGGGAGGCTAACAAAGCGGGTAATGTGTTAGCTTGCAAATGATAAGACCAGACGGGGTTGGCTGCTTTACGTAGAGACAAGACCAAACGGGGCAGCTTTGCGCAGTGGAAAGACCAAAGGAGACGGTCTTGCGCAGTGACAAGACCAGACAGGGCAACTTTGCGCAGTGACAAGACCACACGGGGCAGCTTTGCGTAGTGACAAGTCCAAAGAGACAACTTTATGCAAATGACAAGACCGAGACAGAGCGACTTTGCGCAAGTGACAAGACCAAATGAGACGACTTTGCGCGATGACAAGACCGAGACAGGCGGCTTTGCGTAGTGACAAGACTAGGCGAGCAACTTTGTGCAAATGACAAGACCAGACGGGATGACTTTGCGCAAATGACAAGGCCAAATGAGATGACCTTGCGCAAAGGACAAGACCAAACAGGCGACTTTGCGTAGTGATAAGGCCAAAGGAGACAACATTGCGCAGTGACAAGACTTAACGGGGCAGATTTTTTCAGCGAGAAGACCAAAGGACAATACTCCATGCCAACCCTTTGGCTTATAAAAGGAGGTGGAAGAGATCTGAGAGAGAACACTACACTACACAACCAAACCCAACACTACACCAGAGCTTGCTTCACCACGCCGAGATGAATAACATGAAGAGGCAATGGGACGAGATCCACGAACTAGCAAGGGCTGCTGGGGCCTGGGAAGAGCAAGTAAGGGTTGCTGTGGCCCAGGTTGAACAAGAGGAGCGTGCAAGGATGGCCGCTCTTCATAATGACGTCCCCCGTAGCAGCAACCCCTTCCAGAACGTTCTAATCGAGCGTTCGCCGCAACACTTGCCAGGGGGGAGATGCAGCCCCTCTGTTGGTGCAGGGACTCATGCAAGTTATTCAAGTCTAAGCAGCGGCTGAGCTTGGGCATGCGTTACTAGGGTTGCGTGAACTACTCCAATGACTATCCCGACCGACGTTGGGACACGCGTAGCTATCGGCAGCCGGTAAGGATCAGTTACAGTGTGTTTCCCTACTATTTCTCTTTCAAAGTACGCACTAACAATCTCTTCTGTCTACCCGTAGTCCCCAGATCCACTATGTGGCTACCGCAGGTGGATCGACCTAGAGATCCACTTGCATGACCAATAAACTCTCGACTTCGATAAGTGGGATGCCAAAAAGGCCCGCGAGATCCGGGAGGAGGAGCGCCGCAACGACGAGCAAAATGAGTGTATCCGTCGGGAGACCAAAACTCAACTCGAGGCGTGCGGACGTAGGGAGCGTAAGACTCACGAGAGGCAACGCGATAAAAAGAGGGAAATGACAGCCAAGGCCAAAGAGGTCGATGAGGAGTTCAATGCTGAGCTAGCAAGGAAGGGAAAATGGCCCCGGTTCACGCAGTAGGTCGTGCCATGTTGTACTAGTCCCCCGTCGAAGGTCAAATCTATTTACATTCCAAAAAGACGCATATGTATCGTAGGAGTACTTTGGTTTGTTGCAACGTGCATGGTGTTGTTTCTTATGCATGTAATCAAACCCTATGTGCCGTGTTATTCCCAGCTTCGTTATAAAATCTATCTTAATTCACAACATCAAATCTTCTCGTCTTTTCGCATTCAATTCTCAATTCTTCTGTGTTATTCCCAGTTTCAATATAAAGGCATCCAACAACATGTATCACTTCTAGGGCAAGGCCTGTAAATATTGTGCAGTTGTTTATGAAGGGAATATATACGCTGAAGTGTCAAAGGTTATCAATCCATAAAAAGATTTTCAGTTCATATATGTATTTACGCTTAGTTCAAAGGATGATCTTATATATGGTTCACACATAGATTTTTCTACTTTTAAGTTATGGATAGTTCGAGAGGGATTAACTTTTAAATATTTTTAATAAATAATAAAAAACCAGCCCCTAGCCTCCTGTCGCCGAACCGTTGGGCGATATGAATTCTGTCGCTTAGCGGTTAGACGACAGAATGTGTTGTCCGACCATTGGCTGACTTCACCTCTGTCGCCCAACGGTACAGCTACTATATCTCTGTCGCTTATCCGTTCAGCGACTAGAGTTAGTCGTCCAACGGTTAGGCGACGGACGTATAATTTTGTAAAAATATATAGCAGATATAATATTGTAATTTAGAATAAAAATATATTATTTAAAAAAAAAAATCTCTCGCGACTCCCTCCCCACCGCCGCTTCTCTTCCACCGCCGCCTCCGCCTTCCCCGCGACACCGGATCCCCCTCCTCCCCCGACGTGGACCCCGCCATTGCTCCCTCCTCCCTGCCTTCCACGGTACCCACCTCCTCCTCCCCTTCGCATGCGCCGCCCCCTCCTCCCCTTTGCCCGCGCCGTCCCCGTTGTCCCCCTCCCCTTCGCTCAAGCCGCGCCGCCCCCGCGCCCGACCCCTCCCCTTCATCCGTGCGCCGCCCCCCCCCCCCCCCATCCCCTTCGCCCGTGGTCGTGGTAGAGGTGGACATGGTGCTGGCCAGTCCGCCATAGCTCCCGAGCTGCGCCAAGCAATGGAAGCTCCACATGAGCCTGCTGACATTCTCCTCACGAGAAGGAGCCTCTCCGGAGGAATCACCACGCCCTCTTGTTCTTGAGGTCACGGAGCAGCTCAAGGATTTGTTCATGCAGGGTGAATTGAGTGCGAGCTAGGAGATTGTCCAAGCAATTCCAGTGTCCAGCAAGTCATACAGATTTCCTCACCGCCCAGGAAATGGAAGTATTGCCACCAGGTGTTTGCTGAAGGCAAATCACTTCTTGGCTGAACTGCCAGACAAGGATCTTCATCAGTATTATGTGCGTTGGTTTTTCCCCTAACAACATTCTCCTTGTAGTTACACGTTCTTATCTTCTGAAAGTTTTTTTTATCCTGGTATGGTTTCTTCACAGGTTTCGATCACCCCAGAAGCTACGTCACGAATTGTAAGCCATGCTGTGATGGAAGAGTTGGTGAAGCTGCACAAGGTATCATATTTGGGAGGGCGGCTTCCAGTCTACGATGGTAGGAAGAGCCTACACACGGCTGGTCCATTGCCATTTACTTCAAAAGAATTTCACATCACTTTACTTGAGGAAGATGATGGTTCTGGTTTGGAGAGGTCTGTCCTTGAACCTTTCTCATTGACATCGTTTTCTGGTTCTAGGACATAGCATACTGTGTTGACATTTCTAGTTGTCCTCCTACGATCTAGGTGTCAGAAAACTTATAAGGTAGAGATTAGGTTTGCTGCAAGAGCTGATCTTCAACGTCTTGGGCATTTTCTAGCTAGAAGCCAGGCAGAGGCACCTCAAGAGATCTTGCAAGTTCTTGCTATTGACCTGCGTGAGCTGCCAACAGCAAGGTAGAATGAATCTCTAGGTATCATATAATAGGAGAAATCAATGAGAACTATAGAGTTATGCTTCCCATCCCATTGTTCCACAGATACACACCATTTGGTAGTTCCTTCTTCTTGCCTGACCTGGGGAGGAGGCGGTCTTCTTGGTGAGGGTTTAGAAAGCTGTCGTGGGTTTTATCAGAGCATTCGTCCTACTCAAATGGGCTTGTCACTGAATATTGGTAAAGCTCTCTCCCTCTCACACACATGAATGTATGTATGGTATTAATTAACTGGGGCATTGTAGTTCCTGCCTTCCTGGGCACCATGGTCTAAAATAGGGAGTTCCTCTTGGGATGTGTGTATGTAATACATTGTGAAACCATGGAGTCGGCAATAAAAATGCTGCATTTCCAATCTTGTTCTTCTGGCCATAACATTCATACCTAAACCCTTCTAATAGATATGCAATCAACCTGATGCCAATTGCTGAATCAATGTTTGGCACTTCCTATTAGCAGCACATTTCCAATCTTAGCAAAGCTGGAGTTTGATTATTTTCCATGGCTTATGATTACGTCATAAAGGACCTAATAGCTAACTCATAAACATGATTCTTTTTACTTGCTGATAGAAAGGCTATTCTCAATAATGATATTATCTTGAAGATGTGAAAAACTGATACCAAAATGCATTTTCAACTAGCTACCTAGCATTATCAGTCATAACTTAAGGCTTTCGTGCAAATTTAAAAGCTGCTTTAGTAGATGTTCTTTCAATGCCAGCTAGCTTTGAGATGTGATGTTACTGTTACTTATGATAGAAAGCATTCACAATTTCACATGATTATGTTAGTTTGAACTTTCTGATAGTGATGCCTCTTTGTGTTGCTTAATCGATTATCACTTTATCAGTATTTCATACTTCTTGAACAGTCTTTCCCTCTGTCTGTCTCCACCCCCTTCCTTTTGGTGGTAACCAATCCCCACATCTGTTGTTGCCCTTCTTTGAGAAGTAATTAGTTAGAATATATCCAAAATAACGGTTTATGTCGCTTGAGCTTGGTGTGCATGATGTGTCATCTTGGTGTCCAAATGACTGCATATCTATCTACATTGGCCAAAAAAATGGCTGTACGTGTAAGTTTTTTCTTTCTCTGAATTATCAAGTCCAAATGTGAATTCTGCGCATATTTGGGTTACATAGTTGTAGGTACCTGACTTTCCTATTTCACATAAAAAGTATTTGTTTCTGCTTCCACAGTTACAGTTGCATTTGTTAGGACACTTGCCACATGCGTTCTTCATACGATTTTCACCCTTTTCACCCAACAAGAATGCATAGACACTTGACTGCCACAAATCTCACAAAGTATCACCTCTAACAAAACCATTGCAAATCTGTTCCACAAGGTATATCATTCTAAGAAAATAATTTGTACAATGCTCGGATGAGGTTTTTGAATCATTTGTAATTATTTTACAGTTGCTAAATTTAGCTCTTGCATCATAGGTGTTATGTCATGTTTGAAGCTGACATTAAGAATATTCCATCGGTTGACTCAAGATTTGATGGAATGCATTGCCTTGCCAAGTTTGTATAAGTAATCTGAAATTATTTCCTTCTAATCGATGAACAATCATGTAGGTAGCCATCGTGTTATGCAGTTCCTCCTCAAGAAAACGGACCTTCTATTAGTGATGCCTTTAAAATTTACCTTTTGTTAGCTTGCACCAAGAATTACAAGACACTTTTGACTGGTTTGTCATACTGTCTGTTCTGGAACAACAATATATCTTGTTTTGTTTGCCTATTGTCAAACACTACGAAAATTGCATCTGCTTTTGTTCGCACGCAGATGGCTCCACGCCTTCCAATGGTTATGCATATTACCATGAACCAATCATTCGTAGATCGTTTTACACACACACACACATCATACAGATACAGGCTTTCTGCGAACCTTTTTTTTTTGTATAGTTCAAAAGGGAAGGCAAAGCAGACCCCTAAACGGATAAAGAAACTTCTATGTCTGGGTCTCCCGGCCTCACCACCCCCAAATCTATCTTGAACTGAACATGCCACACGCTACATGCCTACTCTTTTCTTTTCTGGGTAGAACGAAACTTACCGACGCTCATGGCATAAACGGAGTGTTAACGATTAGAAATTTGTACGTGTGATTGATTTTGCAGTATTTATGTGTTGGTAATCAGGGAAAAAATAACCGGCTGGTAACCGCCAGTTACCGGCCAGGGTCTGGGATCCAAAATCCCGGCCGGTTTTCTCAGGTTTTGCAATTTCGAATTTCGGTTGGTTTTTAAGCAAATTCAAGCGAAATTCAACCAGATTTTTCCCGGGAAAACCGGTAACCGGCCGGTTACCGTTTTCGGCCAGCTACCGGGAAGCAGCCCGGTTCCGGTTCTTTGTTCCTTGTTGGTAATAGCTCTCTGTTTTGTATGGTTGACAATTGTAAAAGTTATAAAAAATCTTAATCTTCATGTAGCATGTTAGATCATTGTACTCAACATGGAACTAGCAATTATCCGTAAAGCACACTATTTTTCTTCTTCTGTACTTTGTGTCGATGTAACTGTGCATTTTGCCTTTTTATTGCATTTTGATTAAAGATGACAGCTAAATGCTTATCCTCTACAGTAAATTCATCTCTTCTCACTTTTACATAGATGAAAAGGGGTGCAACGGGGATTTATACCAATTGATTGGCCAACAATCGGATGCAAGAGGCTCAATAAGGTAATACGTTTCTAACTACCATTTTAGCGGCGAATGTGACACTTTCTACATTGGACTGGATCATGTATGACTGTACATTGTTCTGCCATTTTTTTAAGCTACCTAGCAATTTGCTTGATGCCACCTGAGATATATATATATATATATATATATATATATATATATATATATGAGTGCCGAGTGTCCAGTCTCCCTTTCATGGCCATACCTACCTCTCCCAGTTTAGTGTTGCATTCACGCTCTCATGGCCCACTTCTGCATTTGCATACATGACTGCCTGCCAAACACACACAAAAAAGGAGAGTACAATCTTATGTACTACGGTTGAGTACTCCGTTGCCAAGTGGCCTAGAGCAGTTACCTTATGATGTCGAATGATAACAAGAAACTGCTACCAATAACATTTGGCCGAGATCATTTGACATTTGTGCTCTTTTCTACAATCCACCGGATCTCACATTCAAGAAAATACATGGTCTATATTTTGAAGGGTATGTTAAAAGTATGAGTAGATATATTGCCCATTGTTTCTCAAGAGCTTATGCATTTCGGTAGTTTGCTGGTTGGTGAATGAAACTCAATGTGCCCTGTGAGCGTGGCTAGAAAAAGAGAGGGAACGGCAAATGAACCTAGAACAAAAAGAGAGAGAACGGCAAATGAACCTAGAACGATCGATCGCCGACGCCAAGCTACTGAATTAAAGGCTTGCATTCCCAAGTTAGGTTATACCCCAAAGAAGGTACCTTGATCTTTTCTCTCTTGTTGATCCAGTAGGCAGTAGCTTTTACATCCCCTCCTTTTTTCCGACTGGTTCTGGGAATCTAGCATAATATTATAGAACAAATTATAAATAAGAAACAACATCGTCTTCCTTAGTCTATAATTCTTTTCCATGACATGTGTGTTGCCTTTGTATTTGGCCATTAGTTCATACGTGTTTGAAAAACGTCTCTGTTTGTTGATCATCTAGAAGCCTTCAGATTGTATTTGCCTATCCCTATCATCTTATGGATTGTCAGTTTATAAATGCCATGGACTCTTTCATTGCCACTTCATGTGCTGGAAATTATGATGTGTACATTTTTGTAATCTTTGTTCCATTCTTTGCTCATAGATCCATTTCATCAGTGAAAATCTCATAGTTTTGCAAACTTCAACTCCTACTGTGTTCAGCTTTCAATTCTACATAGGTGATATAAATCTGTTCATAGGTTTTTAAATTCTGTCTATAGGCAATCACTGCTGCAAGCACAATGAAAAATACACCTATGTTTTGCGAGATCCAGACCCAGTTGAAGAACAATAATTTCAGAGTAGATCTGAAAGCAGCTTTCTCTTTGTGCCTCCGGATTCATATGTTTATGCTGAGAACAAGGACTATGACGGTAAGATTATTACTTACGTGTCCTGTATTTCGTTGTTCGTAGAGTTGTGCTATTTTTATGCTAGTTGTTGCTACCTGGTAGACTATAATTGATGTTTTCACGAGCAATAAAATTGGTTTTGCGATATATGATTCCAAGGGACCTCGATCGCCGATCGCCATACAACGGCCGCATCAGATCCCGACACGTATCGAATGCGGATACGGCCCGATAAGGCCCCGATACGTATCGGGAAGTATCGGTATTCTTTTTAATTTTTTTTAAAAAAGAAATGCAATTCCGATACACCCCGATACACCGATACAGTCTTAAAAGAAGCCCAACCCAAAGCAATAAGGTACTGTTTTGGCCCAAGCTCATGGAAAATGCATTGGCTAACCTCCTTCCCGCCACTGATCAGATGCGACCCAGATCTCCCTCCTGCTCCGTCTTGCGATCGAGAGGCGAGCGAGCCGTCTGGCGGCGACCGGCGAGGCGGCGGCGACCGGCGGCGGCGCCCTCCTCCATGCGACAACCGGCGGCGGCCTCCTCCCGCTGGCAAGCAGCGGCGGCGTCATGGCGACCCGGTTCTCCGCCGGACGAAGCAACGGACGACCGCGAGGCGGCGATCGGCGGCTCTCCCTTCCCCGCTCCATCCTCCACGCCACCTCCTCCGCACCATCTCCTCCGCGACATCAGTCGCTCTCTCCTCTCTCGGATCGATGGCGATGGAAAGAGTTGGCCGGTGGTGGTGATTTGTTAGGGACTGGGGGGAGATTAGCCAGTGGGGGGAGATGTGGCTGGGACTAGGGGGAGATTAGGCCGTGGGAGATGTGGTGGGACTAGGGAGATTAGGGGGTGGGGAGATGTGGTGGCCGGTGGGCCAAGATCGAGGAAAGACTGATGGAGCGGAGGATAGACTGATGGAAAGACTATGTTATGGGGTATGGATCCTTATGGTTTGTGATTGGGTGTGCTTGAATTATGTAATATGAACTATTTATCTATGTGGTATCAACTATCATTAGTCATGCAGAAGCTAAGTCTTCTATTGTTCATTTCATCTTGATTCTTGACATACATGGTGCCATAAGGACCGTAAATTCATAACTAATGATGTTGCATTTCTATTCCTAATCAAGATGATACATTGATAAATTTACTTATATGCCAAACAAATAGAGTAAATTTACATACATACTAACATACATGGACAAATTTACATACAAACATGGATATATATATATATATATATATATATATATATATATATATATATATATATATATATATATATATATATATATATATATATATATATATATATATATATAGACACACACACATCCGTATCGTCGTATCGGGTTTTTTGGAGAAATGGAGTTTTCATACTCATGCTATAGATATACATTCATCCAATATGTTGTTTGCTGATTGTATTCATCCATGGCAATAAGTTTTACCACTTCATCTTACTCCAATGCCAATCAGTTATGCAAATGAAAAATCGTTTTATGTATATATACATCATCTATGCTCTCTGCCAACGAAATTCTTTGTGTATAGTTCAAAACAACCTCTATCCTGAAAACACAACACACTGCAAACACCGACGCAGCGTAGCGCGCAAGTTCATCCTTGTAGGAGTATATGTCTTTGGTAAATGCTCAGCAGATGGTAGTAGAAATGTAGAACCGTAGCAATTAATATCGCCTTTAAAACTATTTTGCAAACTCTAGGATTAATTCATAAGGAGAGAGAACGTTTCAAAGTCTGTAACTTATATGTGCAATCTGCCTGTACTGTTTTGAACCGAGTGCTTCGCTAGCGTCCGAAATTGCACGCGTACGTTACGTCCAGCTCCATCATATCTTGGTTTCAACTTTCAAACGCTGCCCGCAGGCACGAAAGAAACGTGTTAGATGCTTCGTTCATCGTTTCAGAGCATAGTTGTTATGAATTCGACGGATTGTCATTAATTTGTCGACTACGATAACTTAAAATTTGACGTCGCGCAGCTTAGTGTCAAAACAAAATATCCTGCTTAGGAAGCTTCTAAGTTACTTCAAGTTTTTTAGAAGCATATATAGCCACCTAAACGAAGGTCCAAGCTGTACCGTCGGTGGCGGACCCAACAAGGCGCTAAGGGGGCAGAGCACCCCTGCGGCCGGCCGGACCATGGGTCACTCTTAGCATCCATATATATGCTTGAAGTTTAGTTGCTTTGAGGTAGAAGAGGAACAAGTAAATGATTTAGACCGAAATTTCTTTGTATGGGTTGCGCTATGCCAAATGTTTATAATTGTTGTCCTGTGCCAATTGGCTAAGCCCACCAAACTCATCTGGTAAGGGTTCTTTATCAGGTCAACCTTTTTGGTCAAAGTCAGACCCACATATCAAAGGTACACTTTATAATGGTTATGAATATACGACCAGTGTTTAAAGGAAGTCTAATCTCTTTTATTACGGCCCACAACCAATCATGGACACTACACGATCAACTATACGGTTTTAGGCCAAACTGGTCGGGAGACATGATAATTTTCCACGTGGCTAACATGAGAACAGTTATTGGTGTATCTGACAACTTACGATAATTGGTTAAGAGACGTAACGGTTCAAGACTCAACAGAGAAACGTGCGTGAAGATAAGAGGCACATTTAGTGGCATTAACTACCACCCTTTCAATAGTTATAAAGGGGGTAGCTCACGTATTCTGTAACAACTTCATAACACTACGATCATTCAATCAATTCATCACTCTATTCTGTAACATTACTATTGTATTCTCATACATACACTCTTTGTGTCCACGGCAATAAAGGGTATTCGTTTAGATTGTCCTCGTATTATTTTTTCAGATAAGCTCGATCGTGGATCTTGATCATCGAAACCATCTATCTCAGTCTCTCTTCCCACTAGACATCGAGTCACTCAAATCCCTAATTAATTCCTCAATTCCCATCATGACGAACCTTAGTGACTAAGCAGCTTGGCTGTGGCGCGGCGTGGGCTTGACGCGTCTTTGGGTGGCTCGCACAAGCATGAGGTGCGACAAAGAATCGGCAATATTGTGGCACAAACCTATGTGCAAAGACGACTACCAGCAGACAGTAGACAGTAGCAAGCAATCAAAAGCGGGTAGCGTGCGGTTGAGTAGGCAGGGGGTAGTAACCTATTAGCACCTCCTAAATTTTAGTCGTGCGGTTGAGTAGGTAGGCGGCAGTAATTTATTAGCACCTCCTAAATTTTAGTCATGAGTCTGGATTGCGTGATGAACCACAAAAAATCCGAGATAAAGCTAGCCTATCAAAAGGGGGGTCCAGATTAAGTCCTCGTTTAGAACCAAGCAACTGAACCTTCAATAAATCAGGGATTTTTTCATGTTCCAAACGGACATGGATCCTCTGCACAGAGGTGCACAGTACATGAGCATTAGGGCTCATCTAGACCGTTGACCGTTCGATCACCAACAAACTGTCTAGATCAACAGTGTATAGTACCTTGCTGCTACAGTGATTCTTGTTCGCAATAAAATCAGGTTTCTTTTCTACAATGTTTTTGAGCGGCACTGCAGCAGACTACTGTAGCACCAAACTCAAACTGCTGCAGCTATAGTGTTTATATGCAGTACTGTAGAGGATGCGGATCGGTTCCAAACAGAGTCTAAGGATATGCGACTCTGCATGCCTGGGAGTTTCCAATTAAGAATCTATTTGGAATGGCTTTGGCTTCGGATTTTCGTTCGAAAAACCTAGAAGTCGTTCCAAACACCTGGTTTTTCTTCTCCACTTTTCCTCGAAGCTGCTTCGCGTTACAACATGCGGAAGTCGAAAGCCGCCCGTGGGGAGCTTCCGTGGCTTCCTACAACCCCTATTCCGCATTTACCCCCGAAGTTAGGGGGGGTAATTACTCACCGTTTGTAAAAGCCCCTAACAAAACCCTAGCACTGCCTGCCCCCTCCCGGCCCGCCTACCTCCTCCTTGGCTCCCTCCTCCCACGGTGCCCACTTTCTCCTCCTCCCCCGCCGCCCTCCTCCCTCCCCCTCCCCCGACCAGATCTGCCGCCGCCTTCCTCCCTCTCACGATCGGATCTGCCGCCGCCTTCCTCCCTTTCACGATCGGATCTGCCGCTGCCCTCCTCCTCTCTTCCCCGCCAGATCTGCTACCCCGCGCCACCACCTCCTTCTCTCCTCCTTCCTTAGCACTTTCACCTGTCCGCGCCACTGCCTCCCTCCTCCCTGGCTTCCTCCTCCTCCTCCTTCGGCCCAGACCAGATCTGCCGTCGCCCTCCTCCCTCCACCTTTCTCCTCATGGTTACTACCTCGCCGCCTCCTCCTCTCTACTCCTTGGCGCCTTGGCCTTGCCGCCTCCCCTCTCGCTCCGAAGCGCCTCCTCCTTTCTTCCGGCTCGACCGTGCAAGAGCGCCTCCTCCTCTTCCTCTTCCTCTCCTCTCCATTCTTTGTTGTCGTTAAACAACAACCCTAGCCACCGCACAATGACCTCTAGTTTTTTTTTATTTGTTTCATTTTCTTTTGCCTTTTTCTTTTCTATTGTAAATGAGTTATTTATATAATTATTCTTTATTGCAATTATTTTTGTAATAATTATTTATTTATGTAATAATTGACGTTAATTACATTAATTGTGGTTTATTGCGTTGATTGACGTTAATTGCGGTATATTGCGTCAATGGCTTCATTAAATGTGATAATTCTGGTAGTCGTCGTTAATTGCAATCAATTGTGTTAATCGTTGTTAATTGCGGTAATCGTCGTTAATTGCAGTAGTTGTCATTAATTGCAATTAATTATCTTTCATTGCGGTGGTTGTCGTCAATTGTGTTAGTTGTTGTTAATTACCATCAATTGTCCTTAATTGTCGTTTATTGCGTTAGTTGTCGTTCAATGGCATCAAATAAGCAATTACTGTCATCAGGGGCATTTCAGACATTTCTTATCTCAGAAGTTACAACCAGTCTATATAAGAGATAGACAGTTAAACACTAAATCTCTTTAGCTCAGCCATTCAATTCTGTAGACCAACTAAAAATCGTTTTTCAGAAAAACAGCAATCGTGGCAGAGAGGCTCTAACTTTACTGAAACTTACGAAACACTGACTTCACCCACACAAACTTTTTACTTCTTCGGACAAACTCGCTATGTACTAATTAATTAACTGGAGTTCATCATATATAAAACCAATAAACCAGTTGCACGGTGGATGAGCCAGACCGAACTCTCTCAAGTTCTAGCAGGAACCTATCTCTACCCCTCTCCTGGAATCTGGATGAACCTGCACGCGTACGAACTCGTTGAACTGTTACTGTTTCGACCGCGACCGCCCGCCCGGAGTTTCCCAGAAGCGCCCGCGCGGCTTGGCGAGACGCCAGGGGCTAAACACGTGTTACCCGCGTGCCGGGACGAGAGCGAGCTACGTACCCGTAACGTACGTGTCGACGAGAGCTGGATCGCGCGCCATCGCCATCGCGTGGCGTGGCGGCGTGCGCACCAGACGTACGTACGTGGACCAACACCCTCACTCAAAAGCGCGCGCCGGAAGACCGGCCGAGCGGCCAAGCCTCAAGTTGTGCCTTCTAAGCATCACAGGAACGTAACTTCACACGCTGATCCACGTTGCCGATTGGCGCAGCCCCGGGAGCCTTTTCTGCCTCCTGACACCGACAGGTACTGACCGGGCCAAAAATTGTTTCATTCGTAGTATCCTTTTTTTCTTCTGAAAAATTATCCTTGCAACTATGGAATAGATAAGGGCTCTCTTGGAGTCTGATGTGTAAATTTTGCGAAAGTTTTTCTTGTGTTTCACAGAGAAATAAAATGGAGAAAGCTGCAGCTCGCTGAATTTATCTACAGCTCAGCTCATCTGTCGACGATACGAAGGAAGCAGAATAGCAGATAACACACGAGTCTTTTACTCCTATCTTCCGACCTGCGTGGCCATATATGGCCGGGGTTAGTGTGATGAATGTTCCTTCTTTAACCTTTAGTCAGAGAGAGAGAGAGAGAGAGAGATTCTACAGCGTTGCTTGCATTTTATACCAACTCGTAGTAGTGCACGGATTCAGTCAATATATGACTTAACTTCTATTAAGCAACAGTACAGTGCAGTATCCTTACACCATGTACCACTGGAGTCGTGTATGGAACGATAACTTCACTGAAAATATCTTGAAAACTATGTCAACGCGTCACTCCAATCAGTCAGAATTTACTGCGCTGCAATGGAAGCCCGAGCATAGTTAAGGTAGGACATGTACACAGCGTGCGACATGAAATTGGGTTCGTGTTGACAACAAAACAGTTCAAACCAGCTTGTAATCAACCAATTGTTTCCAAGTCTGATTAACAACTTAGCAACTGAAAAATAAACGGCTACGCCATCTACTGACTTTCATTTATCTGCTGTTTTACCTTGCCTTTTGTCTTGTCATGTGCTTCAGAGTAACCAACCATTAGGAGATAAGATGACCACGGTTAAAACGAAGGAGCAAAGTAAAACGGCTAAACCTCACCACCGAACAGACGCCACCTGCCAGCACGGCGAGGCAACCAAGCGTTCCCCGCTCCCACTTCCACGGCACACACCTGACCAAGACCAAACCACCGTAGATCCCGCGAGCGAAAACGGATACGAATTATCCGTATTATTCGACTACCGTATTCACTATAATACGGATAATATATAGATTTTCTTATTTATTTAACAATTTTTATCCTATTTGTATTCGAATTCACAAAAAAAGATACAAATATGGTATGGAATTTTTCATCCGAATTGTTATTTTATCCGAACTATTCGTATTTGGATTCGAGAAAGCAATATAAGTATTTTATTGCAATATACCTAATTAGTTGGACAAGTTTTTTTTTAATTCAATATGAATTCATGTCCCTTTATTGGAATAAATAGATTAGAATAATTAAGTGTGACTATACAACGATAAAGAGTCGCTAATATCTTCACATTACATAAGTTATAAGGATACGTGGATCCGACCGAATTGAGCACATATTCGAATTCGTATTCGAGCATTCGTTCGAATTCGAATTCGAACATATTCAAATTTGTATTTATACGCATTTAAAAGTATAAATACAAATATAATTTAGCTACTATTTAATTCATATTCCATCCATTTTAACACCTGGCCGCGACGACTCTCATTTCTTCGAATTGAATGCCATTTTGGCCCTCTGATTCAAATCAATTGCAAAAATAACTCTCATCCCGTTTTATTTGCAAATCTAGACCTCTCCTCACCTTCCGCGCCTCACCCATGAACGCGGATACTCAACACGAATCTCCATGAAATAGACGGGACCGCGGAATCAGGCGTTCGCGCTTCGGCATGAATGAAACCGCCTCTCCGCCACGCGCCTGCATGCAAATGACTCAGCCACCTCTGGTGCCTTTCAGCGCTTCGAGCGCGGAGCGATTTTCTCCACTCCCGACCGCGGAAGGTGGTGGAGTCTAGATTTGCAAAAAAATTGATACAGGGGTTATTTTTGTAATTGCGTGACGCCAGGAGGTCAAAATGAAAAAAAAATTCCATTTCTTCCCACTCCCACACGCCATAATTTGCCGCTTTTTCCCTCTTTCTCCGCTCCGCGCCGAGCCGACCCGAGAGGACCGGAGAGAATCCGGAGAGCTTGGCCCGCCCGCGCACACAACCGTGACGTTTCCCGACCCCTCACTCCACCACCACCACCAACACCTACAGTGCACACCTTTTCCTTGTCCCCTACCGCTCTCTTATAAGTGGAGCGCCAAACAGACCGAGAAGCCGATCGGTGGGTAGAGCCAGTCGGGAAGCGACCAAACCAAACCAAACCAAACCAAACGCTCCTCTGTACTGCACACGCGCCTACCTGCCTTTCCTAGGCGGCTAATTAAATTCGATCGTTTCGTCCGGTTGAGGCGTGCAAGATTCGTCGTGCTTTGCCGAGGATTGATTAGCCGGCGAACGAGCGAGCGAGCTCCCGCTTCTGCGGGAAGTTTGCAGCTAGCTTTTCTTTCTTGGTCCTGATCTACCGGCCCCTAGTTTTGGTTGGTTCCAAGGTGAAGGGAAGCAAACATGGCGACTGCTACCACTTCCGCTGCTGCTGCCATGTCCCTGCTTCCGATCTCACAGCTCAAGCAGCAGCGGCGGCACGCCGCGGGGTCGGTGGTCGTGTTCGGGCGGCGGCCCAAGGACGCGCGGCTGCGGCGATACGTCGCGCCGGTAAATTAACCGTCCATCTCTTGTACGAATTTTTTTTGGCCGTGCGTGGTGAGCTGACGATTTGGTACGGTGCATGCTCTGTTTTTTTTCTTCCTAAAGACGGCGAGGCTGTTCGGGCCGGCGATCTTCGAGGCGTCGAAGCTGAAGGTGCTGTTCCTGGGGGTGGACGAGGAGAAGCACCCGGGAAAGCTGCCGCGGACGTACACGCTGACGCACAGCGACGTGACGGCGAGGCTGACGCTGGCCGTGTCGCACACCATCAACCGCGCGCAGCTGCAGGGGTGGTACAACAAGCTGCAGCGCGACGAGGTGGTGGCCGAGTGGAAGAAGGTGCAGGGCAGGATGTCGCTGCACGTCCACTGCCACATCTCCGGCGGCCACTTCCTCCTCGACCTCATCGCCGGCCTCCGCTACTACATCTTTCGCAAGGAGCTCCCCGTGGTACGTGTGTACGTACGGATCACATACACATAGTAGCAACCCCTTTAAGCCTTGGACCACAACTTTTGTTTTTTTCTTTAAAAAAAAGAATTTTGGACCACAACTCGATGGATAATCTTTTTGATACTAGCATCATTAACAGACACGGTTTGCATCGCGTGATCAAACAGAATCATTGTGTCGGTGTCACCGTTATTTGTTTCTCCCACAATGAAAACATGTTAGCTAGCTGTAGAGCTGGGACCTTCAATTATTAGGGATCAGTTACTCAATACTGGTCACTAGTCAGGTACTTCAGCTAGCTGGGACCTTCAATTAGTAGGGATCAGTTACTCAATACTAGTCACTAGTCAACTACTACATGATCAGAAGTGCCATGCTTTTGTCCCAACTTTGGGCAGATGTTCCTAAGTTAACTTTACCGTGGATTAAACCTTCTAGCTGTAGGAGAACTGAATTAAGTTGAACGGAAGCCTTGTCGCAATTACGCAATTCCATATAAAATGACCAGAGTTTCCGAAATAGTTCTAAAAGTTCAATACGTTAACAGCAGAATAAAATAATTCAAGGTTTTTTCCCGTTAAAAATCAAGGTTTTTTTTGTGCAGTCACTAGATATGGAAGTGTAGTAATCACTAGCCTGCACTGCAGTTTCTTAGACGTGTGTTCCAATCTTCTTCTTTTTGTGAGACGATGTGTATGCCATTCTATCCTAAGGCCTAGCCTCTGACTGCTTCTGGCCGGCCAGGTTCTGAAGGCGTTCGTGCACGGCGACGGCAACCTGTTCAACAGGCACCCGGAGCTGGAGGAGGCCACGGTGTGGGTCTACTTCCACTCCAACCTCCCCCGCTTCAACCGCGTCGACTGCTGGGGCCCGCTCCGCGACGCCGCCGCGCCGGCCGAGGACGACGACACCGCCGCCGACGCGGAGGAGCAGATGCCCGCGGGCGAGTGGCCGCAGCGGTGCCCCGGGCAGTGCGACTGCTGCTTCCCACCCTACAGCCTCATCCCCTGGCCGCACGAGCACGACATGGTAGCCGCCGACGCCCCCTCCGCCGGCCAGGCGCAGCAGTGACAGACGCCGACACGCCGCTACATGGTTCGTAGATTAGCGAATTGTTTAGTCGCCAAGGTATGTATGCAGTGCACGCATGCGGTGGCGCCAAAGACCATGCATGCCTGCGTTATTCTTTAATTGGTAGCTCAGCTCGGCTCAGCTATTAGTGCGCACATGCTTAATTAGCTTAGTTAATTAAGGCGATGGGTTGTGGTGATCTTGTAAATAGAACACTAGATGGCAAGCAAATATGGCTCCTGCAAAGATAAGATCGATGTAGATGTTGCTGCAAGATGGCAAGATTAAGGGCATACACATTTCATTTGTACAATTCACACTTGAACTGGACTGGAATTGTGTACTGAAATAATACATGTAAAGTGAAATGGTTAATTATGCGATTAGGCTCAATTCGGTATGGCAAATCATGTCGCGATCAGATGTTGTCAAGATGGCTCGGGAGTCTGGAGACGGGAGGAGAAGTCGTTGCTAGTTTGGTGATTGTGTGCTCTGAAAGTTCTTCTGCATTGACGATCTACAGTAACACATCATTAAGAGTGATCGAAAACCGAAAATCCAGATAATTGCTGCAGTGTTCCATGTCGGTATCTGTCAGGGTTGCGTACTGGTTTGAGGAAACTGACTCTGGAACTCTGTCGAATTGATCGATTCCTGGGTTGATGGTGGTTCAAGGTGAAAGATATTTCGATTTTGCGTCATTGCTGGAATCTGCAAATTCGTCTGTATCCGTGATTTGGAGTTAGGCCGGACTTGATGCGTATCTTATTTGCCTTCCTTCTACAGCTAAAACGACTCACTTCTCTGTGTCAACTCAAATTTCTTTAAAATTGTCAATACAGTACTCGAAAACTATATTTAAAAAACCACCTTTTAACTCAAAATTTCCCACTCCCACATCAATAACGTTAAAAATTTCAACTTTTAACTCCAAATTTCCCACTCCCACATCAATAATGTTAAATTTCAACTAAAAAATCCCACTTCCGCATCAATAATGTGAAATTTCAACTCAAAACACCAGGTTACCACCTAAAAAATGTTAAATATTCATGTACGCCTTCATGGGAAAATAACTTGACTTAGACCCTTTATGCTTGATATTATTGATCTTGAGCTGTAGGTCTCTATAGTAACTCCTAGATACTGATTATGGCTCGCTCTATTTCTTAACTCCTAGATACTGATTATGGCTCGATCAATTTCTTACTTCTACTTCTCCAAATCCAATGGATACATCATACATGAGAGGGGTTACTTTTCTTTTCTTTGTTATGCTATCTTCCTCCTGAAAGGCCGAACTCTTCTTTGATAGTCAACGAAAACTATTAGATGAGTGTAAATTACTAATTTTAGCATACAATATACAGATTACTCAAATTAGTCAAAGCCATTGATATCTCTCAATACACAATATACAAATTACTCAAATTAGCATACAATATACATGAGAGACTTGCATGATTCGTGTACTTTAAGTCTTTTGGGTACTACTAGCTACATGCTCGTGCATTGCTACGGGGTAAAAAAACATATTACTTTAACATGTTGAGTTGTTGTTGTCTGTCGTTAGGCTACTTAGGCTTAGCCTACACTAGTCCATCTACTCTCGTCGGGGTGTCATGGTGAGGTTCGCCCTGGCCTACTTCGCGCCTCCGCTACCATGTTTGGTACTTACGATCAAACTCCGATGCGTCCCGCGTAGCACCTCCGTTGTTGTGCTTGCGTTGCACCTTCGACTCTACCGCCATGCGCTACGCCAGCTCTACCGCACTATAGTGAACACATCAGACCTGCGGCCCAACGATGTTGCCAATGCCTCCCTAGCCGCATCGTCGATGTCCAGATCACCAGTCCCAGCCTTTCAATGGACAATGAAAACATGATGATAATAGTCTAGCCACGTGACCGCATGTCGTCATGATGCAATCAAATGTATATGTGAATGAAACACGTACGCACAATAGAAAATTAGCATATGCAATCAACATACAAATAACACTCCCAAAGCAATCCACCACCGAGTGGTAGCTTGGCAGGGGCACAATAGGCAAGTAGAAGGACACGAGCATGCGTGCGCACATACACACCAGCGAGTGCTACCATGGACAGACCGACAACATGGGCATCCTCCAAAGCACACAGAGCTTGCAGGGTGAGTTGGAGGACATGCGTGTCATGCTTCTCCAGGGACCACGCCTAGGTAGCATCAGTCGACAGTAGGGGTGGCAATAGGGCCCCATTCCCTGTCCCTTGCCGGGAATTCACCCATTAGGGGCCAGGGTTGGGGCTATTTCTTCCCCACAGGGATGCTAATATAAAAATCCAAATCCCCATCGGGTGAAGCAGGGCCGGGTCCATTCCCCTACTCCCCATCCCCGCTACCCGCATGGGCCCCCAATAACCCTATGACATGTGGGCCACTACCGCACAATCCCGTAACTCCCGTTTCTAACCCTAGAGCTAACAGTAGCATCACATTTGGCCTTCCTCATCCCCCTTTCGCCTTCCCCATTCCTAGCCGCCACCCTCAATTCCCCATCCGCAATTCTGCACCCCCTTCGTTTGGCGTCTGCATCCCCTTCGTTCGGTATCCGCATCCTCCGCTCGGCCGCTTGCTCGCCACATTCGCCTTAATTCCCCATCTCGCACTTCTTCGTTCAAGATTCGCATCCCCTTCGTTCGCAATATTCGACTGCTCCACCAACATCCAATGCCAGCTACTCCACCAACAGTCGACGCGACGACGCCGGCTTCGTCTGGTCCTCCGGTCCTCCCCCAACATTCGACGCCGGCCTCCTCCCCAACAGCCGAGAGCCGATGCCGACGCCTACCTCCTCCCCAACAGCCGACACCGGCCTACTCCTCCCCAACAGCCGACGACGGTCTCTTCCTCCTCCGATTAGTCAACCACTTATCCACTCATATCCAGATTGATGGCTTAAATACTTCTGGAAGATTGATGGACTGCTGGTAGAATGTAGATTGATGGCTTATATACTTCTGTTGGTTGTATATGAGCTTAGATATATATCCAGATTTATATGGCTTAGATGCTGATTGTGGCTCATTTTACTCAATTCTTAAATGCTTGATGTCTCCATTTGCTCGCTTGCTTGATGATGACCGAACTTTCGGGTCTAGGTCCCCGTGGGGCCCCGATAACCCGATGAGGACGGGGAACAAGGGAGAATAGCATCCAAGGACGGGGATTTTTTCTTCTCTTGGAGGCAGGGCTGTTCCACCACTCCTCGCGGGGAATGGCCCCGTTGCCATCCCTAGTCGGCAGCCCAACCTCAAGCATCGAGTTGCCAAGGTCGTAGCCATGCAGTATGGTTACACAACGCTCATGCATTCTTGATCTCGGCTTGGTCACTACTGCACTTGGTGTGCCTCCTCCAAGTTTTGTTAGAATTTGTTTGTTGAGATCAGAGCGATTTACGCGGAGGCAAGTGCTGGGTGGTTTATTAACACGAAAGCGTTTTTGTAGTTAGAAGCCAAAGGGGATCCGAGAAAGGGAGGTGGAATCGATCGAGTAGCAAAGATCCACATATTGGCGATTGGAGTGAGTGGTGGAACGATCGAGGGGACGAGAGAGGAAACGAAGAATGCATCACTCGCCACCACTATATTCTTTTTAAATAGTAAAGATAAAGATAAAACCACGTAGAGTTAGTAGTTTACAAAACATATTTTTCTTGCGAATCTACATCTACAACAACATGCCTATATATCTAAGCCTGTTCCATCTAGTCAGTGGCAGATTTAGGAATAAAATTTAGGTTAAACAAAGCAATAGAAATATCCCATACCAAAGCAAGACATACACAATCCAGGTTGCAAACACACTAATAAGAATGCATGGCACTAAATGAAATGCAAAAATACAATCCACATGTAAACTTGTGGTTCTTTGGCTACCACAGCGTTTGCATCGGTACTTGGGGTTAAGCCCGTCAACACAATGCTAAAATAGTTTTTTTTAAATCTATCCAATCAACCAATCACAAACTATGATCCACTCTATATTTAACTATTTTCTTTAATTCCCCTTGCTTGCTTGCTCATTGTTGTGGCCTCGGTGCGCGCCTCTTGGCTTCGCTTGCCTCATTGGCTCCGCCTCCACCTTGCCTGGTGCTCCCACGCCCACGGCCCGTGTGTGACGCTCCTCTCCGCCGGATCACCAACACTGCTATGCCACCGCACGCCAACTCAACCCCGCCGGTCACCACGAATCCAAACACCACCATGGCTTCACGAGCTTGGGTTAGACAATAGAGTATTGTGGTGGGCTGGGTGCGGCACAATGGTAGCAGCCCAAGAAGCTCGCCATCTCTCTCGCCAAGCCAGCAGCGCCCTACCTTCTTCCTCTCGAGACAGCAGCGGAGCTCCGGTGCAAGGCCATGGCGGAAGAGAGGGGATCCGACCAGCGGGGCACCATGGGTGACCGCCCAGGCTCGGCCGATTGCGGGTATGCCCCTGGATCCAGTCATCATGCATGTAAAAAATGGTATCTGCATACAGAATCAAGACCTTTGGCCGCGGGGACGTTTTCAGCTGGAGCCTTGTCATCGTGCATGCATCGTCAATTGGCCATTAGGCAGGGCCGTTCCTGGCATTTCGGGGCCCTGGGGCGAGAAAAAATGGGAGGCCCTTTATTCAAATATAAACAAATAGTGCTACTTTTATATCAACTGCAAAGCTATTCAATACATCAAAAAGATACAAACTACTCATAGAAAGCAATTTCTTCTAACATTTCTAGATGCAAAGTCATTGATAATAGTATCCACGTCATTGTGATCTAACATATCCTTTTCAATGCATAAAGTGGCCAGACCATTCAACCTTTCTTGTGATATTAATGACCTCAAATGGTTTTTCCATAACTTCAACTTTGAAAAGCTTCTTTCAGTTGATGCTACAGTTATAGGTACAGTAAATAAGATTCGATAAGCAATTGAAACATTTAGATAACAATCTACATCTCTAACAAACTAAAAAATATCAATAGCAGACATTGTCACATGGCAAAGTCATTTGCAACACTCTTAATTCAGAGAAAAGAGATGTATCAGGATACCCATCCCTACACTTTTAACCTCAATCTAGTTAGTAGTTATACAACCCTGCAGAGTAATACAACATATATAGGATATACAATTATACATATACGTATACGTAGTATGATGTATCAGGATCGGAGACCCTTGGCTCTGGTGGGCCCTGGACGGTCGCCCCGGTCGGCCCTCCATCGGGAATGGCCCTGCCGTTAGGCTAGGCAAGCATGTGCCCGATGACACGCTTCAGCGCTTCGGAAGAGATGGCTTGCCGCAACATGTCCATTGAGCATGCGAATTGCGGCATTTAAGGCGGCGGAGACTCCGTGAAGCGGTGTGAAGCGGGATACCGAGGTCTGCGACTGCGAAGGACCCGTTTCTTCTCAGATCCATACCGATCTGTTCCGTTGGATTCCTATGAACCATTAGATCGAATTTACTCGGTCCAGATTATGGCGGATAGGAGGCACTAGGTAAAATATGCCGTCGTTGGCCCACCAAAGTTCGGCCTTTTGCTTGGTTGCCGACAAATGATCAGGCCCAAATGGGCTCGCGGTCCAAAATTCGAAACTAGCCCCTCCGTTCCACTAAGGCTTTGTTTGGAAGGGCCGGGATCGATCGGGAATGACCGGGATCGGGGATGAATCCACGGGGATCATCCCAGCGGGGGATTTTTTTCCAGCCCAATGCGTTTCACTGCTTGGCTAACGCCTGGGATCAAGAATTCCTCCCCCGTTCCAACCCAATCCACGGGGCTAACGAGACTCCCCTCGGTCGCGTGGTTTCATCCCGTCGCTGCGCTCGCAACTCGCGTCTAGCTCCTCCTAACGGGCGCCGCCTCCCCCTTTCTCCCCCTTGACTCCGGTGACGGGGAGCCCGCCGCCGTCGCCGCCTCTTCCTCCTCCTCCAGTTAGTCTCCTCCTCTTCCTCCTCCTCCTACCACGCGCCGCTCGCCCCCCGCTGCCGCTGCGCCCCGTCGTCCCCGCCGTCGGCGTCGGCGGCGCCGTTGTCTCTTGGCGCGGGCCGGCTCCGGGTCGGGACGGAGTACGAGTGGCTTTGGATTGCCGCGGCGGCGGCGGCATCGGGGGAGGAAGGAGGGATTACGCCATGGAGATGGAGGTGGCGGTGCGCGTGGTGCAGGTGGCCTGCTCCCTGTGCCAGCGCGTTCAGGACTCGCTTCTCCTCTCCGACTCCGGCTCCGGCCGCGTCCACTCCAAGCTCGACCACTCCAAGCTCGACCGCTCCGGCCGCGTTCAGAGATTAGCAACTAGCAACTGATGCTCAAAAACAGAGTTGGACAACTAGCAACTCCACAATCGAGGACTAACTGGTATCAACATGTTTTATCCTAGGACTAGCTGTGACAAAATCAATGCAAAAATGAAGCAATACCTCTCTAACTGAAAACAAAAGTGAATCCTGACCACTGCGTCTTTTGTTATTCCTACTATCCGATGGTCATCAAGAAATGCTTATGTGTGTCGGCTCTGCTTTGCTGCAGAATTAAGTGAACAAAGTTACAGTTGTGTGTCATGTGCTCTTCATTTCATCGATTGGAAGTTGGAAGGATGATTTTTGAACAAAGAATTATTTATTGATGAATATTAAGCATTGTTATTTAGAGGTTGGGCTGATATCAGTGCTGGTTTTGCTATGTACTAATATAAATGCTGAAACCTCCTAGTAATTACATCACATCACTTCATAATAATGTATCTCGTAGAATTCTGGTGCTCTTGTCCAGTTTGGTTCCATGTAGTGATATATTGTTTTTCTGCTGTCCTTTTGCACTGACCACAGGCTGAGTAAGCTACTGCTGCTGGCGATCAACTTAAACAAGGAGCACATTTGCTGCAAGAACTGGCATTCAAGATGGCTTCTTGGACAATAGGAAAGGCAATCGTCATTACTTGTGTTTATACTGACTGACTAGTTTATTTCTTCAGAGACATAATGGTATGGAGCATGGCGGGCGGATGTTTCGTGCTCAGAGGAATGCTGCTTTTCAGCTTTAGCATATAGGCGTTTACTGTGCTCATGTTTGATATTGCAGGTCCAAATATCAAACATGAGCACAGTAAACGCCAATATTGATCAGGGGCCGCAATGCTTACCGTGATGGACCTGACATGGATATCTCATCATCTCTGCAAAATGGCAGTGCAACCGCAGACCATGGCCTAGCAAGTCGAGTTGATAATGTTACAGGGCCTTTACAGTCAAATTATGAGGTGGTCCATGTGGAAATTGACCCTCTACGTAACTGTGAAGTGGAATTGTAAGAATTTGTTATCCAATTTCAGTGATTTGTATAGATATTAGTCAGATTAACGTGATGACTTGCGTACATTAAGGTGAAATGTCAACTGGACTCTTGTAGTTGATTTGCGCATGTGTCGTTCATATGCTTATGTCACGCTTGATCTAAGCCTGATATTAGATGTTTCTGCAATAGCATCACTTGTTATCCAATTTTCTAGAGATTGTATTCAAAATTTTAATATTTTTTCGAAATTTATAATCTGTGCTTTTTACATTTTGAAATCTAATTTTTATTTTGATTTTTTATGATTTTTTCGAATTTTCTGCTCTTTTTATTTTTTTTTCCAAATTTAGTGGACAGTTTGTGAAAATTTTCTGATATTTTTCGAATTTTCTGGTTTGGTTTTGGAAATTTTTATGAATTGTTCCAATTTTTTTATGTTGTTTTTGGAATTTTCTATATTCATTTTTTGCTTTTAGATTTTTCAATATATGCAATCCCAACTCATCCAACCATTTATCCAAACAAATCAAGGGATTAGATCCAAGGTTGGAGAGGATTAGATCCAAGATGGGAGGGGATTGGGTAGAGGAAGAGGGATTCACCTAATCCCCCTTGGATTGTTTCTCATTAGCCAAACAAAGCCTAAATGGGCTTTGAAGGGCATAAACAACGTGCGGCCCAGATGCGACACCCAAACGGTCCAAACGTCTAAACCACGCGAGACACACACGAACACACGATCCCTTGGATTCGGCTTGGGTTTTTTTGCCTTCTCCTTCCCTTCCGTTCCTGGCTTCCTGACGCGGTCACACCATTCTTCCCCACTCTCGGAGCCAGGCGATCGAGAGGGAAGGGAAGGGAAGCGTGCGTGCTCTACTGCCCTCCGGCGAGCCCGTCGCCGCCGTCAGCCGGATCGGCTCGGATCCGGAGCCCGCCCTCGCCTCGCCGGAGATGCCGACCCCGAAGCGGCTCCCGTACTCCACCGCCGGCGGAGGAGGGAGGCGCGTGGCGTCCGGATCCGGCGTGCTGCCGCCGGTGGTGGTCCTCGTGTTCCTCTTCGTGCTCGCGCCGTCGCTCTTCTTCGTCGCGCGCAATGGCGGCCACGTCCACGTCGCTTCCGGTCCGGTTCGCCTCCCTTTGCCCTGATATGCGGCGCCATCGATTCTTAATTTCGGGTTCCGTTGCGTGATTAGCGCCTAGAATGGTGGTTCTCGTTTGGATTTGCCTAGGTTACGAATTTGACGCGCTTCCCGGCGTTAGTTTGACGAGGGTTATTGCGAGAATGGAATCAGATTTGAGTGGTATTGCTGTTGAGCAATTCATGTGTTGTGGCTACTGGCTAGGGTTGGATGGGAATTGTGTAACTGCAGCTTGACGCTCTGTTGTAAAAACAAAAGGTAATAGATGGAATTGTGAAGAAATCATGAGCTCTCTCAGCGTTGCATTATGTCGTTGCTAGGTTGGATGTGCAACAGAGGGGGAAACAGTCTGCTGTTAGGAGAAGCCAAGCGCATACAAATGGCATTGTACTAGTGCTATAACAAATCAAACATACATTTATCTGTGTAAACTAAACATTAAGGGAAAGAAGGATAAGTTTGTCATACACACGATGAGCTCTCTAGGGCATTATCATTGGCCAAAACTATATTTACATTTTGTTGTTGTTAGCTACTACGAATGTTGTTATACTATTTGGATACACTGTTCTGCTAATTTGAGATAATTAAGTGATGGCGTCTTTTGTTTACCTGCAGATCCCAAGGGTAGGGATGGCAATCAGGTATTTATCCATTCTGAAAGGGGTCAAATGCTTTACTAGCCTAATTTTTTAGGATTCGTCTTACTTTAAAGCCTGCCTTGTAGGAAACAGATTGGCGAGATCAACTGGCAACGAATAACCTGAAATCCATTTTGTCTAAGGAGGTCAGAACATCTTGCAGTCAGTGTCAGTGATATAATTTCCGGTATTTGTTATTTAGTTATGTGGCAATGGATCAGTGTGCATGCTTGTCTTCAGTGCTATACTTTTAGTTTTCATAATGCCACGCTTAGATTGGATTGCCTTGGATGCTCATTTAGTGACTTCTCCCATGCCCCTTTACCCTTCTTGCACCTGCCTCTTTGGAGTATTATTCAGTTTGTAATTATGTATATGAATGTTGTGGTTATTAAAAAACCATGACTTGTTATGCTGTTCACATAGGAAACAGTCTTGAATGTTTTGAAGTTTCTTCAACTTCGCTATACTTATATTCTTATATATTTTTTTGAGGTCTTCAGGTGATCGATGCTATAGCTGCTAGTCAACAAGAAGAGGGCACTTTGAGTCTTGATTTTTTTAGGAATCATGCATCTCCCTCTTGGAAAACTGGTGATCTAGTCAATGACAAGAGCAATGCTAGTTTGGATGTTGATGACAAGGCTAAAGCTGAAAACAGTTCTGCAGAACATGATTTACCTCTGACAGATAAAGCCCCCAAGGATGATCCTGGTATAAAAATAAATGTGATGTGATTTTCGAAAGCACTTTTTATATAACCTGATTAGGTACACCAGAAAATAAAGTTATTTTCTATGCAGATGAACATCAAGTTGACACAGCAGCAAAAATGACTCGAAGGGTAAGTAATCGACCTTCTTGTATATATATTGCTATATTCTTGTCTATATTGATATGCATTTCTCTGGTATGACCTCTTACTTCTCTTGGTACTGTTTGGTTGTTATAGAAATTAAGGGAGAAAAGGCGGGAAAAGAGGGCAATGGATTTGGTTCGGAAAGATGATGAAGCGCATGTTAAGCTGGAGAATGCGGCTATTGAGCGATCAAAGGCTGTTGATTCTGCTGTCCTTGGGAAATACAGCATATGGCGAAAAGAGAGTGAGAATGAGAACTCAGATTCCACAGTTAGGTTGATGAGGGACCAAATTATCATGGCACGTGTTTATTCTGTGCTTGCGAAATCAAAGAACAAGCATGATCTTTATCAAGAACTACAGACCCGAATCAAGGAAAGCCAGCGGGCTGTTGGAGAGGCTAATGCTGATGCTGACCTCCATCACAGGTGTGCATCTATTTTCACTTTATTTCTCACCTTATTCTCCTTTTTCACAAATAATCTACCGTGCAGTGCACCTGAGAAAATCAGAGTTATGGGTCAAGTTTTATCTAAGGCTAGAGAAGAAGTGTATGATTGCAAGGCGATAACTCAGAGACTAAGAGCGATGCTTCAGTCAGCAGATGAACAGGTCAGGAGCTTGAAGAAGCAGAGTACATTTCTCAGCCAGTTGGCTGCAAAGACGATTCCAAACAGCATTCACTGCTTGTCTATGCGCTTAACAATAGATTACTATCTCCTCCCTCTGGAGAAACGAAAGTTCCCGAGGAGTGAGAACTTGGAAAATCCAGAGCTCTACCACTATGCACTCTTCTCAGACAATGTCTTGGCTGCCTCTGTTGTTGTGAGCTCAACCATCATGAATGCCAAGGTAACTTTCATGATTTTTTTTTATCAATGCACCTGTAGTGTGCTGGCTGTTTCAAATGATGATGCTTGATATAACTTTTTCAGGAGCCGGAGAAACATGTTTTCCATCTTGTGACTGATAAGTTGAACTTTGGAGCCATGAACATGTGGTTTTTGCTGAACCCACCTGGCAAGGCCACCATCCATGTTGAGAATGTGGATGAATTTAAGTGGTTGAACTCATCATACTGTCCTGTTTTACGGCAACTTGAGTCTGCTGCCATGAAAGAGTATTATTTCAAGGCTGATCGCCCCACCACTCTCTCGGCAGGTTCTTCGAACCTAAAGTATCGTAACCCCAAGTACCTCTCCATGCTGAACCACTTGAGATTTTATCTCCCACAGGTCTATCCAAAGTTGGATAAGATACTTTTCCTTGATGATGACATAGTTGTGCAGAAAGATTTGACAGGATTATGGGATGTTGATCTTAAAGGAATGGTCAATGGTGCAGTGGAGACCTGTGGAGAGAGCTTCCACCGTTTTGACAAGTATCTTAATTTTTCAAATCCACATATTGCTCGGAACTTTGATCCTAATGCGTGTGGCTGGGCTTATGGAATGAACATCTTTGATCTGAAGGAGTGGAAGAAGAAAGATATTACCGGGATCTACCACAAGTGGCAAAACATGGTGAGGTTACTATCATTGTTGGATTGCATTGATTTCGATAAGAAACTGTTTGCAAATCAGTATGTTTTAGTTCAAACGTGTCATATCTCACATTATCTTACTGTTTTCTTCTGTTAGAACGAAGACAGGGTTCTTTGGAAGCTTGGGACACTTCCACCTGGCCTCTTGACGTTCTACAAGTTGACACATCCCCTTGACAAATCGTGGCACATCCTTGGATTAGGATACAACCCGAGCATAGACCGCTCAGAGATAGATAATGCTGCTGTCGTTCATTACAATGGGAACATGAAGCCATGGTTGGAGTTAGCAATGACCAAGTACCGACCATATTGGACAAAGTATATAAAGTATGATCACCCTTACATCCATGGATGCAACTTGAGTGAGTAGATACAATGTAAAGCTGCCGAAGAGGATCACCCAGCTGCCGGGGAGGATCACCCAGCTGGAACAGAAGTGACCCTTCTCCTTGCGGTATGTGCTTCGACTAAGCAAAGTAGTACTGTAGTAGTAGCTGGAGCTATTGATTGCCTGCTCTCTTGAAAAATTTCTGATAGGATGTTCTCACGAACGATCGATGTATTATAGGCTCAGTTCTTTTGTTCAATTGATGTGCAATTTTGTTTCACCATCAAAACTGTCAGGAGAAAAACCTGTTAAATGTGTTGGCGTCTTGCTATAGCAGTGTATTTAGAGCAATGGGTATTGTTGGCATTACATTGCCTTAAGCTGTGAATCAGATGGTTTAAGTGAAAATCCAAAGTCAAAATTATGAATCAGATGGATCAATGGATAATAATAGCAATAGGAATTGATTAGGTAATATCAAACAATTTCTCAATATTCTAAGAAAAGGTGATTTCTGCTGAGATGAATCATGAAACTATCAATCTAATACTATGATCGATGTGGGCATGCCCTAGTCGAAGACTAAGGTCTCGTATGATTTATTTCACCTTGTTCGCGTGGGACTCGTCCTACTACGGGATCCTCAACATCGCTCCGATCAACGCCCGCCGGCTCCTTTCCCCGCCGGCGGCGACGGTGAAACGGGATCGGCAAAACTGTCCTGACCGGAGCGAGCGGTCACCGCGCTGGCTGCTCGACGAGTTCTCGGCCGGTTCCTTGTCCATCTCAACCAGTAGCTTCCCCCGGCCAAGATCAAGACTCGCCGCAGTACTACTCATCCTCATCCTGGTCCTGTGAACGTACAGGCCGTCGTCCTCCTCGTCGTGCAGCAGCAGGTGCCCCCGTTGCAGGGCGTGCGGCTGCGGTAGGCGCCGCCCGCGAGGCAGCTTCACGACGTGGCTGCGCTCCCAGCAGCCGCCCTCTCCGGGGCACCACGCCCCCCAACTCGCCGGAGCACGCGATGGTGGCCACGCACAGCCGCGCGTCGGACTCCATCAGCCGGCAGAAGAGCATTCACCCACCGGCGCTCCACCGATGTGATCTCCCCAGTAGCCAGATCGTAGCGCGCCAGCTTCCCAAGCCCGCGCACCTCACGCGTGCACCAGTACACCACTCCGTCGATGCACACGGGGTCGCCGTAGGACACGCCGTGCACTGCACAGGCGAGATGCACGCGCGTCCAGTCCTTGCCTCCTCCGACCGTGTACATGTACAGCTGTTGCTCCGCGGTCTCACGCGCGAATGGGCGTCGTGGCTCTGGTGAACGAACTTATATTGCATCGCCGTGGAGTCGAAGCCGAAGCAGTACGCCGGGGGGTGCCTCCTTGTCGTCTCCGGCGCCGGCGGCGGTGCGAGCGACTCACCTGTGAAGGGTTCCACGACGTTGATGGCGCCCTGGCGGGCGTCGAGGAAGCAGAGCAGGCCGTTGCACGTGCCTACCATGTCCTTCGATGCGCCGGCCGTGAACTTGGCCGCGAGTCGACAGTGCTCGTCGAAGAGGAAGCCCCCGCCGTTGCGTGGCTCGGGGGTGCCGTCGGCGAAAGACCACGACGGTGTGGGTCGGGGCCCGCGGTCCGTGGACCATGTGCGCGTCAACGAGGGTGGGGTTGGAGATGACGTCGCGCCATTCCTTGCAGACACGGCGGGAGCAGCGGAGGTCGCTCGCCGGGAGGCGGATCAGGATGTGTGCGAGGACGTCTTGGGGGACGTACGCGCCGACGGCATTGGCATCGCCGGCCGTTGCCTGGTTCTTGGAACCCCGTTGAGGCATTGCCCAAAAGTGCTCGGCTGACGCATCATAACTTGGGAATATACGTAGCTGTGACCTGTGAGCCTGTGAAGAGGGCGGCTTCGAGTTGGATTTGGAAGCTGGGATCGGGGTGGGTTTGTGACGAGTTCCGAACGTATGGACTATGGACTACCAAGCAAGGGCTTCTACCCTACGGATGACTGATGCCGCGATGCGAACCAAGGCAAACCTGTTACAATCCCACTTGATGAACACCAATTACCACCGTACACCAGAGATATGGCTGCGTACCAACTTCAGGATACAAATGAATTAGAGAATTCAGGGACTGGGAATGGAGGAATCAAGACCGGGAAGTAGAAGAACTTAGACCGGAAAGAAGAGCTAGAGTTTGGGTGGGGGGGGGGGGAGCAGGAGGAAGAAGAAGCAGTTGCTTGCTTGCCCCTTTGTACTCGACAACCAGGTAAGTCTCTTGCTTTCCATGGCCTATGGCCCATGTAGCAAGGCCAGGTCGATTCATGACATTCCTTCCAGTTGAAATTTGGTTTGTCCCCAGATTTTACAATGTTTGCTCACCTCAAAAGCCTCTCTCACCCTACCAATAGCAGAGATCGACTGTCCATCAGTGAATTCTTTTTTCATCATCCTTGCTATCTGCATGACTTTGGCAAGAGCTATAGGGTGCACAGCTCTTGCATAATAGCCTCTAGGTGTCAAACACCCCTCCACACTAGGTTCTAGACGCAAAGTTTTGAGATTAATCCCCATCACACTCATAATTGTGTTAAAAAGCAGAGACTCCTTCACATCTTGACTTAAGAGCAACCCTTGCCGGTTGTGTAATATATGTAATGTTAGGAGTCATCTTTGCCCAAGCAGACATGGTGGCCTTCTCATTTATCCAACCACAAACCTCCTTTAACAAGCCGCAGTCTTATCCCACAGCAGCACCCATTTTTCGCTCTGGCATGCCATGTGGGCATGAGAAATTGATCTCAAGAGCATCCACTCCGCTCTCTTCAACACGTTTAATAAGCTCATGACACGCAGCTTTGTAGTACTCCTCCATTATTGAGCCAATGAGTATCCTGTCAGGATACTCTTTCTTCAACTGCTTGAACTCATTCAACATCATCTCCAGAGGTCGATCACTAATAAGTTCAATATTCTCCCATCCAATGATAGGACTCTTGGCAGCGCCATTAGGTTCCACCCTGAGCCAGAGATAACGAGGGGTTACATTGATAACTTTTCCAGCGTCAAGGACACCTCAAAAGCCTCCCTTGTAGTTGGTTCAGTTCCTGTAGAACCAAGTGTCCGTCTTCTCCCTGGAAACCTGGGATCTCCTTGTTCCTGAGTAGTGGATGTCTGCCTACTTGGCATCCATGATGAAATATTTCCTAGGGAATTATCCTTAGTCGTCCGTCTTCTCCCTGGAAACCTGGGATCTCCTTGTTCCTGAGTAGTGGATGTCTGCCTACTTGGCATCCATGATGAAATATTTCCTAGGGAATTATCCTTAGTCAGAGCACTGGATGTGGTAGACGTGTTAGAGTATGTAGGAAGCTGGCCATATGTAGTCCCTCTAGTACAAAGAATAAAGCCAGAACGCCTCACACAAACAGATAGCACTGACAAGCCCTCAATAGAAGAATAAAATGATGGTCCAAGTAGCAAGTAGTTGAACAGCCTATAAGTGTATGCAAACCCCGACAAGATGCCACACAGGTGCCCCAGCAATGAAACATTGCTTGCAAGAAACTGAAACAGTATCAACAAAATCCATGCGTACCATTTTGCAGGAACATTGAAGAGACCGAAGAGACTTCGAGATTGCGCTCCACTCAAACTGGTCTCAATGACAATCATTGAGAAAAAAAACTCCAGAAATGCCAATAGAACATTCATTCCACAAGAAAGGGAACATGGTATAGAGGATTGTAAGCCACCAAGAAAGCAATGATGAGATTAAGAATTGCATTTTTCGTTGCAAGAAGGGACATCAAGAATAAGAGACAGTATGATCCCATAATTCTCTCCAACTCAATGCCCAAGGGTACCAAGGCCAGCATGTTGAATAGCACATGAAGCAAAGAACCATGAAATAGAATAGCTGTATAGAACCTGTACCTTTGAAAATGTGATGCTACTGTAGAAGGCAAGAAGCATATCTCGCTGAAGGAGTCATAGCCAATCAACAAGCATGCCAAATACATTGCTCCACATATTAAGATAACACCGGAAGTAATGAATGGAATGTTGCTCCACCACTGATCTAACCTAGTCAAAATTCTAGCCTCAAAAGCCATGTTGCTCCTCAGTTGTGGCATTGCTTGAATTCTTAGGCGCATAGGAAGAAGCATACTGCCATCAAGATGATCCCAATATTATGAAAACGTGCCAACCGTGTGAGCAAGAGAACTGGGGTCAGAGTATTGAACTCCAAGCTTCTGCTATGTCCAAAGAAAGCAGCAATAACCACCACTTCGGATACTTGGGACATCCTCTGAAATAGTTGATCGCTGAGATTTCAGAACAGGAGGAGGCCACGGTTGCATCTGAACCCAATGTCTTGGCCTAGCCACCAAGTTTGCAGTTAAGATTTCCATCTCCACAATCACACATTTGATAATACATTCAGGAACAGGTGGCGGCCATGGCTTTTTCAGTTGCACACCACCTTCATAGCACATGAGCATCGGCCGTGGTACCGGCTGTGACTTAGCAACTTCTCTCATGGCCTCCACTTGCTTGGGTGGCGGCCATGGTTGTCGCTTGTCCATCTTCATCGGTGGTAGCCACAGTACCATCATACTCATGTCAGATCTTTCTTCGAGTACCTTGTGACCAACAGAGGCATGGTCAAGCACTGAATCAGCGATGACCAGTAGCATTGAAGGGATATTGGTAGGCTACGATAGCAACAATTAAAAAATTCTACCACGTAAACCAGGAAGCCAAGCAAGAAGATGATCATAGATCGTTATCACCAGACGCGCAGAGCAGCGGAAGAAGAGTTGGAGCAGCCTAGTCCAACGTAGAGCGCGTCGATGTAGTGGTCGTAGTCGATCGGCCACCATCCTCATGAGTCGATCGTCTCCTCCAGCAACCTCTACAGTTCCTTGTGAAGAACACGGATCGTCCTCAAGCGTAATAGCAACCGCAGTAGCGCCTCTACGATATCTACATGTCCAGAAAAGGAACAACTGTACGCCGGTGTGCTAGCACCAAGTCTCACAGTAGAGCTCTCAGAAAGATAGCAGCTAAGGTTTCGATGGAGCAAATCATGTCAACTCCTCTGGCACCCAATAGCCTCAAGCATATCCTTATATAGTGCCCATGACGGATCCTATCCGAACACGTTTTGTTCCAACCCGTTAAGTGTATGACCCGTAGGTTTATGTGTATTCGGTTGTGACTCGGAAACACCTTTCCGACCATGAGTCGTTAGTGGTTCATAGCAGGACATAACGATTCTCGAATACACACAAATTATATCGGACGAACCTTAATGCAATATGATCTACGACCAGGTCCTCATCACTTACGACCAGGTTATATCTCTATACAACCAGTTCATATTTGGTCATGACCAGTTCGTAACTCCTTACGACCAGGTTACGACCACTCTGTGATTACGTTCGATCAGTCTACGACCAGCTCGTATCTCCATACGACCAGTCCGTAACTGATCGAACTAAGTGACCTACTCGTGTATTCTCCCTTTGCCTTATGATATTTGATTGAAATCCAGGTGAGATATTATGTTATCCATGGATTGTTCAATACTTTCTCGATCGAGTGTCGGATAACCTTATGTGGTCGAACTCTTCGACCACCAGTGGCATGGCTATGCACTTTCTTTATCCGACCACATCGAGGGCCCCAGAGATATCTCTCTTGTTATGTTAGGAGGGGCAAATCCTATATCCGACCAGTCACATCTCTCCGCATGTTTCATAACATACCCGAAAGCTACCTTTATAACTACCAGTTACGAGTAGCGTTTGACAACCCCTTAGAGTGCTATTACACATGTAGGAAACCATGCTGATCTCATGTCTAAGGATTATACATCACATTGCTTGAGACCAACTAATGACACATAGAATCATAACAATCTCAATAGTGTCTCAAGGTGGGTCTATTCAACCCCATGTTCTCTAACATGTGTTCACATTATTGATTCAATATCCCTATATCCATGACCAGTGAAACATAGTCATCAATCAATACATGTGCTGGTCGTAGAGTCACTGGTGTTTCGACCAGGGATACATTTAGAACGACATCATGTAAGTTAAAGAGTTTCACCAACAAGTCACATACTTGTTAATCTTCATAACCAATGATTCATTCAAGGAACATAATAACATTTATTCAATAACTCATAAACATAGACGTGATACAATCATCTCTATGATTGCCTCTAGGGCACATCACCAACAGGCACGGGGCTGGAGACGATGATGTCGCTCTACTTGGTGGTGGCAGGCGACGTCGATAAGGAGACCACATAGTGGCCACCAGGCTCAACGGCATTGGAGGTGGTGTCGAGGTTGACGTCGCGGCTGCCCTCGATCATGCTATCCAGCGTGGATAATATCTTCTCGCACAACTCCTAGACCGTCTCCTTTGGCTCCTCCGATGTCTCCTTGGGAGCCAATTCCTTGAGCTCGTCACGTGGGGCTTCCTGAGTTTCGGTGACAAGGGAAGTCGTTGTCGCGGCCGCTAAGGTGGTCAAGGTCATGAGTGTCACTGCCGTTGAGGTAGTCGCGGCCATCGACACGTTGGTGTTGTGGCTTAGTCCTAGCGTCGAATAGGTAGCAGGCGTCACCACGACGCTATCACTGGGGGTTGCCTGCAGGTACTGGACGTCCAGCCAACAGCAACCATCATAGACGCAGTGCCCATGGGTGACATCTCGAGCCCGCTTCGCGTCGCGGCTCCATCGGAACCGAACGAGCACCTCGACATGGTCTGCCGCTCGAGCACCACCACTTGCTCTGCCCCATAAGCATCGAAGACTTAGTGCATCACCCCTTCCGTCACCGGCCCGGGAGCTCTACTGACGTGATGTGCTCGGTGTTCATATCAAACCGCATGAGCTTGGACATTGCCACCTTTAATGCGTGTACATCGCGCCGTTGCCGTGGACGGCGCAACCGGTGGATAGGCAGAACGCCCCACCGTGCGCGCACGGGCTTCTAGTACTTGCCTCCTACCCTGTGTACGTACACCATCCCCGTGGAAGTGGAGCTCATGCTCTTGTAGTCGTCGGGAAGGTGCACGATCCTATAGTGCGTTGCTGTGGCATCGAATCCAAAGCAGTACGCGTGGGGGTCGTGTCGCGTGCTCGTGCATGGCGGCGGCGGGAGCTCGGGCGACTCGCCAAAGACGGGATTGGCGATCTTTATGGCACCCGGCGGTGGTCGAGGAAGCAGAGCAGGCCGTCGCACGCGCCAACCAAGTCCACCGATACGCCGGCCGTAAACTTGGCCGTGACGGACCACCGCTCGTCGAACACGACACCGCGGCTTGGTGCCGCCCGCCACTGGAGGAAAGAACACGATCGCGTGCGTCGGCGTCGTCCGCTCACAAGGGATCGCGCGGGCCGCGCGGCCGTTGTGCGCAGGGGCGGAAGCAAGTGGCGCCACCTGGTGTCACAGGATACCAGGTCTTCCTAAAAAAAAATAGCAGATATTATCATATATATACTATATGTGCACCCTCTAACTTAAAAGCTGTGCACCTTTCAGCCCAACCTCCGGTCTTTTGCAGTCTTTTACCGCATAAATTACTATTTAGTATAGTGTTGCTCGAAAATTATATATTGTTATATATATGGTGAAGTGGCAAACCCCGGTCATTTTTCTTTCTCTTCTTAATTAGTTCTTCATAAGGTGTCATGAAGCCCACATATGTACATACTATATACAGACTCCAGATGATGACTAGAAGGCAAGCTGACTGTATACTCAGCATAAACAAACTTGGATTTTTTTTCCTGCACCTAACATCTGCTGCTTCCTTTGCAGAGTTAATATCAAGGTTTAAGAATGCGCTAGTCGGGCCACCCCAACTAGCGCCTAGTGTCTAGGCGGCTGACTAGGCTACAGTACAGAGCAGCCGACAGCAATGTGATGAATTGAGTAGGCACAGACATCCAATTGAGAAAGATAGAAAGAAAAGTACGAAGAATATATATATATGACGTCCGTTTCGTACTCCCGGGGTACATACTCCCACTTTGAATATACCACTTAAACAAATATATTATACTTCTTTATCATTTTCAGTATACTTAAATACCAATTATAAGATATTCTAATGCGACTTGATTGAAATTTTTTTATTGGAGCCCTTTATTTTTTTTGCTATATACCATTTTTCATATATAAAAAAGTATATACACAAATTCTGCTATAAAAGGTAGACTTCAATGATTTTTTTATGGTACTCACTTTGGGGTATCTTATAATCTTTATTGGAGTATGCTCAATTGATAAAGAGATATCATCATACGATTTAAGTGGTATCTGAGAAGTGGGAGTACGTACTCTGTGTATACCATACCATTTTATATATATATATATATATATATATATATATATATATATATATATATATATATATATATATATATATATATATATATATATATATATATATATATATATATAAGCCACACATCTCAAAGACTTCACATAGAATGACAAATCACAACATCACTGTCTCAACTTCACATAGTCTCATACAATAAGACATAGCAACCACATATTCACGTAGACATAGTCTTAGACTCTTAGAAGCAAGCAAAATACTAATAGAGTTCATGATGAATTGATAATATGACTCATCTATCAATTTTGAGTTAATCTTTGTCCTCTTTCTCATAATTCTTGGTAACAACCACTTCATCTTGGTCGGACTCAAACTCAATATTGTCCCCCCCCGATATCCTCTTCGGAATCGAACGAGAAATCATCTTCACAAAGTTCTCTCACTCTTGCGCTCCTACGAGGTTGCATGGCTTCACTAATCCTAGATGATTCATCAATGAGCTTCCATATAAGCCCTGTACGTGCCTCAACCTCTTGATCATCATCATCTTCACATTACTCTCCTCTTTTTTGCTCAATAATCTTGTATTGAATTGAATATAGACTAGATGGTTAAGACGTTTTACATCTAGCCTATTTCTTCCCTTTGAATGTATCTACGAATTGGAAAGTGAAGTGTAGTTAGTTAGATAGTTGACATCTTGAGAATGAGATAGTTCATACTTTATTGTTCATAGTTCAAGTTGAGACTTACTACATCAAAAGTGCTATACTTTTTTTCACATCCGAATGAACTTAATGTAAAAGAGAGGATTCTTATGGTCATTTTTTGCAAAGTAGGAAATTGATATCCAAAAGTAGACCACCAAGTAGCTGGACGTTAGGAAGAGTAGAAGGATATTAGTTTAGACAAATTGTCAAATATGCACGCATTGATCGAGTTGATGAGAGCAGAGCAGAGTAGGGGTGGCGACATACCTTGAGGACCACAGAGAGCAGAGCCGGGACAACGTGATTTAATGGTGGCAACCTCGATTCGGTGGTGCTGAGGTCAATTTGACAGCTGGTGACAGGGAAGGCGAGATCGATCGACGACGGGGATGGCCAGAACCCCATCAGCGAGCTCGATTCGGTGGCGGGGGATGGGGTCCCCGAATCCTAGTGCGAACTCGTTGGGATTAGACTTTCAATTTCTTATGTACCTTTGGCACCATGCCTCGCCCCGCACCTCAGCGCCTGCCTCGTCGCCGCCTCGCTGAGCGCTGTCCAAGCCGCCTTGGGCCGGTTAGCTGATCCTAGGCGGTCAGCCCGCATAGCATACACCGACTTCATCGAAGTGGCGGCAAAAGGGCACCGATTGGCATCAAAGTCACGGCAAAAGGGCACCACCGAATGCCTAGGTGGCTCCTAGGCCCTATCTTCTGATAAATTACATGAACTTGTTTGTTGTCAAGTCTTATTACAAGCCTTTCATGTTTTTTTTTTTAAAAAAAACTAGCCTTTCTTCTTCTTCTTCTTTTTGGCGGGGGTTTCTTGGTGTTTACTGACCAATGTAGGTGACATCTTCGTCTATTAACAAATGGAAGAGGCACCCATCACTAGCTGATTAGGTAGGAATTCCTCTGTTTTAATCCGGGAGCCTGCGCTCGATGGCTTCACTTGATCTACTCGGAAAAGAAGAAACGGCCGACTTATTCAAGATAGTATATTAGCCAAATGCATTAGGCCACTTGATAAAACAACGAAATCTAGGTGCCCTTTGAACAGATCATCTCATGAATCATGATGCCGTACTACTGCTCTGTCAAAAGGAATGGAGCTCTAAGTCTCTAACTGAAACTGAGTCCATCTCTGACCTGGTCGCCAGCACGCACGAGTCATGCGCAGTGTAACCAACTAATCTGACATTCTGAAGAGAATTAGTATGGTTGTTAGCCATACAAAATGGGCAGCATGTGATCGACCGTTATCTGATCTAGTACAGTTAACATGGTCTACTAATCTTACATTGCTTACTACTAATCTTACATTGCTTATGTCACTTTCCACTCTGCTAATCTAGTATTTAGGCACTGTTGTTATCATGCGGCAAGCTAAGGCCATATTTGGACACTAGAATTTTCGAAGATTCATGTGGGAATCGGACCGTTTCCTGTGAAATTATGTCAATATGTGTACAAAAAAAACCCTAACTTAGCTATAAGCCTACGACACAACATGCATATATTCAATCTTTTTCTGAACATACGTAACGAGGAAACTTTTAAACAGCTCTTTTCGTGGAAATTTAAACAACTGGGGGGTAATAGCTTGTTAAGAGCATCTTTAGTGTATTGAACTGACGTCAATTCAAAGTCATATCACATAAGCATTCTAGGAACCGAGCTTGTTTTTCTCCAATGTATTGAACCGATTCCTACTAATAATTGGGACCCACGTTTCATTAAAAAAACAACAAAATAATAATATCCTCTCTCAACCGCACTCTCTTCTATGTAGTTGTTTAATTCTTATATGAGTTGTTTAATGCTTTGAATCGATTCCTAAGTAGGGTTCGGTTCCATACATTTTTTTTGTTGGAATCGACCCCTTCAATGTATTGAATCGATTCAATGTCTTCTCTCTCCTCATTTGAACCAGCTAAAACACAACATTGGAGATGGTCTAAGAGATGCCATTATGAAAATATTGGCCGCTGAATTTCCTTTTTTTCTTGGCAAACGGCATTGGACCATCTCCTCTATCTCTTTCTCAACTAAAGACTTAGCATCACAGCATGACCTTCTCCCTTTCTAACTAGAGAGAACTTTTTTTTTTAATTATTTAACCTTTTTTTAAATTTTATTTTAAAGTTAACCTCCCGCGCACTTTATTTCCAATTCTGATCCCTTTGGTCACGCCACCACCCGTGGCGTGACAAAACAATACTGTCACGCGCCAGGATAAGTCTTCAAAATAGCATTTTTTGTCAAGCCACTGATTATGGCGTGATCAAACAACACTGTCACGCCACGGGTAGTGGCGTGACAAGAGATTGCCCAAATACAGACTGGCGTGACAGTGTTGTTTGGTCACGTCACGGGTGGTGACATGACTAAAGAGGTCAGAATTGAAAATAAAGTGCGCGGGAGGTTAACTTTAAAATAAAATTTAAAAAATGGTTAAATAATTTAAAAAATTCAACTAGAAACTGCACACTTACATTACTTTGAAATCTTCAAGCCAGCAATTTTCACAGTCCCAGTACACCTGCCAATAATTTGTGCTTATAAAAAGCCCTTCTAGAGGTCACACCACATGTACACCAGGCAGGGGTCTGTCACTACAGGTGGGAGTGAAGTCTCCAAAGAGAGGCAAACACGAGGACGACAATTTTGTACCGAGAGAAACAAACAAGAAGCAAGCCCTGGAAACATTCCCCTCCAGCTTCCGTCCACCCTTGGTTTCTCACCTGCATCCACATCCACAGCCAAATCGATCGTCGTCGTCTCCATCTCGCAGATCGAGTACCCTTGTACGTACGGTTGTTCCACCGGCCGGCCGGTGCACGATCCATCAACCGGTCCGAAGAAATGATCAACCGGTGCTTCTGCTGCGTCACCGGAGACTCCGAGCCGGAGCCGGCCGCCAGTCGTCGGAGGTACATACATATATGAATCATGCATGAGTCGTCAATTCTTTATATATAGCCTGCGGCCCTGCATGCACGGGTGTGTTTCTGAAGAGATCAATTGAATTGGGCTGAGTTTTTGGTGGAACGTTGTTTTGGATGGGAATGAAGAACGAATCCGTCGAGGGCGTCCAAGAACAGGAGCGCGGAGTACCCGTGGGAGACGTACACGCTCAAGGAGCTCCTGCAGGCGACCAACAACTTCAACGAGAGCAACAAGCTCGGCGAGGGCGGCTTCGGCACCGTCTACTGGGGCCGCACCTCCAGAGGCGTCGAGGTGATCCATTATTTGTTGCTTCGTTTGTCGTCGCCGCCGCCGGCCGGCGAGGGGCGTGCGGTTGGCTAGCTGCTAGCTAGGTTTCTTACGTATATATGCTGGAATTAAAGTTGAACATCGATCGACCTTGTACGTTCAGATCGCGGTGAAGCGGCTGAAGGCGATGACCGCCAAGGCGGAGATGGAGTTCGCCATCGAGGTGGAGATACTCGGCCGTGTCCGCCACAGGAACCTGCTCAGCCTCCGTGGCTTCTACGCCGGCGGCGACGAGAGGCTCATCGTCTACGACTACATGCCCAACCACAGCCTCCTCACCCACCTCCACCCCCACCGCGGCGCCCCCGCCTCCCAGCAGCATGTCCCCCTCGACTGGCCCCGCCGCATCGCCATCGCCGTCGGCGCCGCCGAAGGCCTCGCGTGAGTCATCACTTATACATCACCCAAAGATTATCTTGCCACGATGCCATCTTACTAAGAATCAATGTCTCTCGCGCGCGTTTATTTACAGGTACTTGCACCACGAGGCGTACCCGCACATAATTCACCGGGACATCAAGGCGAGCAACGTGCTGCTGGATGCGGAGTTCGTGCCCAAGGTGGCGGACTTCGGGTTCGCGAAGCTGATCCCGGACGGGGTGTCGCACCTGACGACGCGGGTGAAGGGGACACTCGGCTACCTGGCGCCGGAGTACGCCATGTGGGGGAAGGTCTCAGAGAGCTGCGACGTCTACAGCTTCGGTGTGCTGCTCCTGGAGCTCGTCAGCGCGCGCCGCCCGCTCGAGAAGCTTCCTGGGGGCGTCAAGCGCGAAATCGTGCAGTGGGCGGCGCCGCTCGTGGAGCGCTGCAAGTGGGAGCGCCTCGCCGACCCAAGGCTTACCGGACGGTTCGACGCCGCGCAGCTCCGGTCCGTGGTCGAGGCGGCCATGCTGTGCACGCAGAGCAACGCCGAGAGCCGGCCGACCATGGCCGAGGTCGTCGAGATGCTCAAGTTCGGCGGCGAGCGGCGGGCCAAGGAGATTGTGCAGGTGGTGGCCGCCTGCAGCGAGGAGATCACGACGACCGATCAGGACGACGTCACCGGCAGCAGCGAGCCGCTGGACAGGCGGAGCTGGAAGCTGACTAAGCTGAGGTGATGTGATCCTCCATGGATGCATCACCAGATCGCGCGAGCGTATTATCGCATGCAATTAAGACGCAAATTAAATTAATGAGTAGTAGTCATTAGATTGTATGGTTAATTAATTAGCGTATGCAATTGGTGGTGAGTGGTTTTTGGTGATAGAAATCATCAAGAGTTGTTATTCTTCTCGGCCTGCAAAGTTTTGTTTGCTTGCATAGGGTTGTTGCGTTTGCTTGCTGTATTCTTGTTCGATAATATATGTGAGCTAGTCAGATAGCAGATGTGCAGACACGATGAAGGGTATAATCTGCGTGCTACTTGGTTATTTGTGATGCCGGCAGGAGTTTGTAAGTTTTAGTATCAGATACACTGAGGCAGTGTACATGCAATTGCTGCTTGCATGCACAGTTTTAAATTTGGAACCGTCAAATTAAATTATACTACAACGGTGCATACATATGGTTGCTCGGTTATTAAGTTGCTGATGTCTGCAGCCACCGTCAAATGAGCGTGGTTGGTTTGTTAGCTGTATGTCTCGATGCACGTGTGAATATGTGATGTTTGAACTTTGAACTTGTCATCCTCAGAGGTAGACCTGGGCACTGGGCAGGACTTTTCGGGCCGGCCTATGGCACGACCGGCTTGGCACAGTGGAAGCACAGCACGGTCTAAGCACTGTTAGAGCCGTGCCAACACGGCACGACACCTAGAGCCGTGCTGGGCCTGGCTCCCCGGCACTACGGGCGGCATGGCACGGCACGCCGTCGTGGGCCGTGCTTGGGCTGGCACGGCACGCTCGAGCTCGGAGGGCCCAAAGCCAAGACACGCACGCCGCACGGGCCGGCACACGACAAGACGTCTTTGTCGCGACTTTCGGCGATCCGCCGCCTCGGCCTCGGTCGGCGCTTCGCGCCTCTCCGCCGCCACCTCGGCCTCGACAGCATTCGAAATGCATCATTCACAATCACATGATTCACATCTGAACGACAACCACACACAAAATCAAACGCAAAAACCGAATCAAACCACACACAAAATCAAGCACTCCAATCCGAAATCAAGCGTTGCAAACAAAAAGAAAAAAGACGGCGGAGGGTGTCCTTGGCGCGACGGAGGGCGTCGTGGTGGGCGGCCGGGCACGGAGGGCGGCGAAGGCGCGCTCGGCAGTTCTGGGTCTGGACTTCTGGAGTGGAGAGGGACCAGCTACCTCGTGTCGCGCACGGGCCCCCTTGCGTGGATTTGGATCTTGAGTGGAGAGGGGAGGGAGGCGGCCGGAGAGGGAAGGGAGTTGGGGGGAGGGGGAGATAGAGAGGGGAGGCGTGGGGGAGTGGAATGGGGAGGGGAGAGGGAGAGGAAGCCGGCCGTTGGAGAGGGGGCGTTGGGAGAGGACAAGAGAGACGTTGGTGCGGCATGGCACCAGTGGGCACGGCGGTGGCTTAAGGAGTGAGAGGAGAGGTCCAGTCTGAGTCACGAGAGACGTTGGGTTGGCAGTGGTCAATGGCTCAGCTTTTTGCAGTGATAACATGGTAGGGAGGATCAGAGATGTTGCGAGAGAGACGTTGTGTGTGTGAGACAGTGTGAGTATGAGACAACGTTCGTATTTCTTCCTCCCTATAAATTCCCTCTCCCCTCCTCATTTGTTCACCGCACAATACTGTTTTCTATTTGCTCTCCTTCTCGTTTGTTCACCGCACCGCACAATACAATCATTTCATCTTGTGTCCGTGCTTTCTATTTGCTCCTTCGTTGCTCTCTAAAGTCTAGTCTTCCAGTATGTTTGGAAAGAAGAGCGGCGGTAGGCAGAGAGCACGCCCTCACACTCCTAGTCCTCTTCCCCTAGAAGAAGTGCAAGAGCAAGAGATCGATCCTCGCCAACTCTCCCCATGCATGAGAGAATATGGTATGGATGATCAACATATGGACGGAATGGAGGGCTTCGAGGATGCCCACGTGTCTACCCCGGACATCGGGGCCGGTGCAATAGTGCATGCAACAGGTGGAAGCTCCGGCGGCCAACGTGCATAGTGTTGGCTGCATATGGAGTACAACATAGAAATGGAGGACGGGTGCCAGGTACCTTATGCCACGTGTAAATATTGTCATACTAGCTAAATTGTCCGCATGCTCAGGTGGAGGAACAGATCATCTCAAGCGACACATGCAGGCGTGTTTGAAGAAGATAGCGGCTGGGCGAACGTAAGGAGGGAATGTCCAGACCAGCTTAACTTTGGGGCCGATGGTTTGGTAAGTACATGGATGTACAACCCTCAGGTAGTTAGAGACGAAATTGCTAGATATATAGTTACTGAGGATCTTCCGATTAGGATGGGCGAAAGCTCTAGTTTCGAAAGAATGATCCAATGTGGTTTTTGCCCGCAATACTGATACGTAAGTAGGAGAACAACTGTGCGAGACATAGTAGAACTCTACTAACGTAAACTGTCAAGTTTGAAGGAAAATTTCCTGAAAGTTACATTTTTTTTGCTTTAACCTCCGATATATGGACTTCATCCCACCGAAGGGCAAGCTATCTTAGTGTTGTTGCACATTACTTAGATGACGATTATAACTTGAACAAGCGAGTCATAGGGGTCAGGTCTATTGATGAGGCACACACCAGAGAGGCCATCGCACAACGTGTATTAGAAGTCATTCAAAATTTTAAAATAGAGAACAAAATTATTGACATCACTCTTGACAAGGCCTCAGCTAACACGACGACTATGGAGTTCCTCACACCCCATCTGGAGTCCTACACTGGTAGTTTCGTCCTCCACCAAAGATGCATGTGCCACATCTTGAACGTCATCGTGCAGACAGGCTTGCAGGTAATGAAACCTAGTCTAGACAACATACATGATGCTATCCAGTTCATTACAGTTTCAGGCCCAAGATATGCCCAGTTCAAGGAGTACTGCAAGGCCAACAATAAGAGGCTAAGGAAATTCAACCTAGACAAAAAGGTGCGGTGGAACTCCACACATTCTATGTTGGAGTGGTGCAAGGAGTACGAGTACATCATCACTCTCTTCGTCAATACTAATTCTGGTAAGCAGTTGGTTAGTAAAACGAATTGGCTAGTTGCTGGTCGTTTTCATGAATTTTTGAAAGTATTTTACGATGCAACCACAGTTTTATCTGGTGTTTACTATCCTACTTCTTGCTTAGTCATCGAGTGGCTTTAGACTATTGCTAACGCTTTTAAGGAAAACAGAGATGATGCCCTTCTGAGACCAATTATTGAACCAATACAAAGAAAAATTCTAAAATATTTTCAAGCCATCCCACATCTCTTCTGTTTTGATACGATTATGGACCCTCGGAGAAAATTAGCTAATCTGAAGGGGGCTTATGAGGGAATTGGGGAGGCATTTGATCTTAATTTTCCTATGGCTTACACTCACATTCATGACGAGCTTTTTCGAGTTTTCGATTTGTATTATGAAAAGTTTGGCAGCACAAGTCAATCGAGAACAACTGCTTCAACAACGCAACAAGGACAGCACAATGTGAGCGCTTCCAACGTCTGGAAGAAGCTAAAAGGCCTGGCATCCAGTTCATCTTCTTGTGCGCCAACCAGATCTCAATGGAATCCAAGAGTAGAGATCAACCACTACCTCGACACACCTTTTGCGGACATCGAGCTTAACTTTGCGGATGGCAATGATGTCAACCTCCCCTTGTGGTGGAAGAACTACCAGCGTATTTATCTCGTGCTCTCACATTTTGCACGAGATGTACTTGTGGTTCCGGTGTCGATTGTCTCATTGGAAGCCACTTTCAGTACGGTGGGGAGGATCATTGAGCCAAGGAGGTCGTCCCTCACACCTGAGATGGTTGAGGCACTCACATGACTCAAAGACTAGGAGAGCGTAGATGAACGGACACAACATCAGCTCGAGGATCCAGAGGTCGTGGAGGCGATAGCCGATCTAGAGAATCTCGATGTCATCTAGTCTATCTATGTGTATCAATGTATGTAGTTGTTGCACTCTTTTCCTTATCAGGGGTACCCCACACTGGTGGTAAGGTTTTTAACGAGGCAGCAAACTTTGTATTTGTACTGTATGAAACAATGAATAAATTTTAGTTATTCCCCTGAATATTTATGTGTTGCTGCGTCATGAATAATTTTTTATTTCCTATCGTATTTTTTATTTTTCCTAACCCCTCCTATTTTCCCCCATTCCCTCTCTTATTTCCTTCTCCCTCTTATTTTCTCCCACCTTAGTCCTTACAGTCGAGAAGCTTCTCTTCACCCCTTCGGTTCTTCATCTTCCCCGAATCCTGGTTGACCTCTCTCCCCTAATGTCTTCCTCCTCCACTGCCGCGCAGCCCCACACCCCCACCTCCCCTATCCACGTGGCCGCGGCAGTGGGCTGGTGGCCAGCCTCTCCCGTCCCTGTCCCCTCACCTCCTCTCCTTGGGATCGGCCTCGCCTCTCCGCCACTGCCCCTTCAGCTCCCTCGCGTCGTGTGAACCCAGCGCTCTAGCTCCCTCCCTCGGGCTCACCCCTCCCCCTCTACACCCCTCCACCGGCCCTCCGTGGGCTCATCTGCTCGTGGCGCAAGGTGGCACTACTACAAAAAGGCTAATACTGGACGCCTCATCACAGACGGTTGACTAAAATCGTCTGTATTACATGCAATCACAGACGGTTTTGTTTTTGCGACCGTTTGTGTTACTGGCTGCGCTAAAAACCGTCTGCGAAGAGGTAATATCACAGACGGCTCATTATAAAAACCGTCTGTGAAGTATCACAGACGGTTCTTAACTGTAACCGTCTATGATATTTTAAAATATCACAGACGGTTCTTAACTGTAACCGTCTATGATATTTCAAAATATCACAGACGGTTTTCAACAAACAATCGTCTGTGATACTTCACAGACGGTTTTCATAATCAACCGTATGTGATACGACACCATATCATGGACAGTTCCATTGTGGAACCGTCTGTGATATGAGACCATATCACAAACGGTTCCATTGTGGAACCGTCTGTGATAAGTATCACTGACGGTTCCATAATAGAACCAACTGTGATAAGTCTCTTTACTAGTAGGAGCCCGCTAGGGTTTGCACTCTAATTTGTCACTCCCCAGCGCCCTTACTCTCGTCCGTTCCCTTCCCCACCCGAGTGACCCGTCGTCGACGCCGCCATTCTTCCGTGCCGCCAGCGGTTTGTGACACCACCGGTTCCATCGCACAAGACACAGACGATAAGAGTGTCTTGTGCAAGGTCACCAATGCCACAACCACTGATGACGCTATGCACCTTCCTCTTCCTCCTTCCCCAACAGGCGTGACCCGCTACCTCACCGACCTCCCCTGGCTACCTCTAGCTCCACCGACCTCAGCCTCGGCTACCTCACCACCGACACCGGTGATGTCAATCGAGGTAACACTACTACAAAAAGGCTAATCTTTGGGCGCCCCATCACGCAGACGGTTGACCAAAACCGTCGTATATATGCAATCCTGAGCGGTTTTGGTTTAGAGACCATCTGTGTTACTGGTAGTTCTAAAAACTGTCTGTGAAGAGGTAACATCACAGACGGTTCTTAACAATAACCATCTGTGATAATTCTACATATCACAGATGGTTTTCAACTTCTCCATCTCTGGTGCTACGGTGAATCCATCGCCACTCCGTGCCCGGTTTGAGTATCGCCTCACCTCACTGAGCCCGCTCGTGTGCTCTATTTCAGCTATTGTCGTCCACACCGAGCTGTCACCGTGGACCTCTCTGTCACCGCCGCCGCTATCGACGCTAACTCTTCTCCGATGAGTCCTCGACCCCACCAAGGTCGATTTCCCCACCTATATGTCCCCCTAAAACTATGCATGGTTTTCGTTTAAGTTTATTTCCACCGAGAAGGCTTATCGCCGAGGAGCTTGCCGCCGTCGCCTTTGTTCATCGACTACCAGCCGCCTTGGACCTTCCCCGACTTCATTGACACCTTCCTCATGATCGAGGTGAGCTACTGGAGCTTAAACATCCTTTAGTTTGAGTAGTTTCAGGCATTTACGCCGAAATCGCTAGTGAAGCCCCTGAGCCCAATTTGAGCTTCAAATCCTACTGCTTTTAATCATTTAGTTAATAAACTAATGAGTCTATGACATGTTGAAGAATCTAGACCTACCATTATATGTTAATGGAGTATTTTGGTGATTAATGGTAAATCCATTTGTGAGACTAACATGTTTATTGATATACTTATTGCTTAGTCTCAATTGGATATAAAGGTGAAAATCAACAAGGTATGCATTCGACATAATATTCTTATATATTGTTGCATTCCTCGGATCCAAAATATAGTATGAACTCCACCAAAAGTTTAACTTGAATATGTGCATATGTTCTTATTACACATTTGTGTATGCACACATTTAGAGGGAGTTCACTCTATGTTTTGTGGTTTCATTAGTATTGATTCATATTCCTTTGTCCACATACTTTAAGGATCTCTACTTTGAAACATATCATTGAGTATATATAACTTGTGTAGTTAATATATTCATATGAGTATATGAGACTGTGTAGTTCATATATGCTCATATACCCTTTGAGTATATTCAACTTGTGTAGTTTATATATACTCATACCAATCTATTCAATTATTTACAATTGAAGTGATTATCATCAATTACCAAAGAGGGAAAGATTGTGATATCTTGTCCCACCATTATAAGTTAATGGTATGACGTGGTAATTAATGATAATCATATTGTGGAACTAACATTTTTCATGAGTTGGTTTAGCAGGTTAGGTTCCATAATGATAAAGATTTTGGATGGCATCATGTATTGATAGTCATCAAGTCAAGGTTCGGGATAAACGAAATCATCATGTGTTGATGATTATAAAGACAAGATCCCAACTGGAGAAGTTCATCATATGTTGATGAAGATCAAGTCGAAGATCCCGAAGTAAAGGAAATCATCATGCGTTGATGATTATAAAGTCAAGAACCCGGACTGGAAGTAAAGTTGTGCGTCATCAAGCTTCAAGTGCTTGCGCAAGGCAAAGGTATGACTAGCTAGGGCTAAGGATTTGTTCCTAGTCTTTTACTGGTCTTGGTGTTTGGATTGAAGACCAGATTGCTAGTATAGGTTGCCGTACTATTAAGAGGGGTCTTTGACTAGTAGCTTAAGTTAGTCATGTGTTGATAGCTCATTGTGTTTGCTCTAGCTCTCTCTAGCATGATGCTATTATTTACGAATGTGTTTTGCAAACAGTTGATGCTCATGCATAATCCTTGTAGCATGTGACTTTAGTTTGCGAATGTGTTTTGCAAATGGATTTAGTCCATGTTCCTTATTACTTGTGGCATTGATTCTAAAAGTCGGCAAATGTGTTTTGCAACTTGTTGAGAATCTTGCCTTTAACCTTGTGTGCATCTTGCATCAAATTGGCAAATGTGGTTTGAAAATTTGAGTTGGTGCAAAGATCATAACTGCTTTTAGCCTTGATTGCGTTGGTGATCGACCGCATATATCAATGATCGACGGTTGGATATCGGTCGACCGGCGTGCTTTTGAGCGGTCCGGTCTCTGTGCATAAGCTTTTGTGCGGTCGTACCGCGCTTATTTTCGGTACGACCGGTGTGCGGTTGTTCTGATTTTTCCAAGGCGGTTCGTTTATTCCAGAAGGGTGTTTTTCCTGGACTTAGCCGTATTTGTTGCTCCTTTGTGGAGCGGTCTGACCGCAGGCAAATGGGCGGTCTGACCGGTTGGCGGTCTGACCGGTCATTGGTTGACGGTCAGACCGGCCGTGTGTTCAATAGCTAGTTTTATAGCCGTTGGATCTGGGGGCGGTCCGACCGGCCATTAGTTGGCTGTCTGACCGATTTCGCCCAGATTCTCTGAAATCTTTCCCCAATGGCTAGTTTTTGAGTGTGGGCTATAAATACCCATCTTGACTGGTTGTGGGAAGGTTGCTGGTGCCATTATACAATTCCTTGAGCTAAGAGCAAATCCTCTACTCTCATTTGTGCATGTGTTGCACTTGGTGAGCTTTGAGAGGCAAACCCTAATTACATGTCTTGCATTAGGTAGTGGATTGAGTATCCACTTGAGTTTAGACACTTGATTAGTTCAAGTGAGAGTTCTAGACTTGTTACTCTTGGTGTTTGTCGACACCTAGACGGCGTGGAGGCGTCGTTAGTCTGGTGATCTTCTCAAAGAAGCTTGTGAGAAAGCCCGGCGGTTTGTGAGTGGTGTGGTGTTCGCCATCTTCGGAGTGGAGGAAAGAGCAACCCTAGTGGAGCGAGGTGTTGGTTCGGTTTGGAACCAGTCCAAGTGGTTGGACTTACCTCGGAGGGTTTGGCTTAATTCGTGGAGCCGATCCAATTGATTTTGGGCTTACCTCAACGTGGATTAGGGGAGACCGGCAAGTCTCCGATCACCACGGTAAAACATCGTTGTGTCATTGTGGTTTGATTGCTTGTGCTTTACCTTGTGCAATTTACATTACTTGTATTTAAATTGCTTACTTGTGTGTGTATGATTGCTATCGTTTATATAGTCTCATATTGTTGGTGCACTTAGTAAAGACTAGTTGATTTAGGCTTTAATTGTGCAAAACCGAATTGATTTACAATTCCGCATAAAACTCGGTTTTAACCAAAGAAGTTTTTAAAACCACCTATTCACCCCCTCTAGTTGGCCTCCTCAATCTTACACATGTGGGACCACCATAGATTTTATAAAATAAATCATGAAATAAAAAGATGAGTCACTGACAAGTAGGGTCCACATGTAAGTTAATGAAATCCGAAAAATTGTAAAAATGAGAAAAGCCACATTTTATTTATTTTCAGGGTTTTCAATATGAATCGTGTGATGGATTGAAGCTGGATATACGCTAAGAGCCGTGTGAGTGAAGAGTACATTAATGGCATGTTTGCTTTTACAAGAGCTGTCAAGAAGGATATGTTGAATAAGGGGGCGGAATATATGTATTGTCCATGTATTAATTGCGAGAATCTGAAAATATTTAAGAACCAAGCGCAAATCGAAGCACACTTGATTCGAAGGGGTTTCAAAAGGGGGTATACACGTTGGACCAGTCACAGTGAAGAGCAAATAATACATGAAGGTAGTAATAACGACATCACCGACGAAGTCAACGATATGCCACCGAATGATGTCGATTGTGGTTCCGATTCAGATAGGCTGCACGATGACAATCTGGATCAAATGCTTCACGATGCAGAAGTGAACTATATTGAGAAGCCTTTGTTCCTGGTCTGCAAGCCGAAATGCACAAGGTTGTCATCCGTACTTGAACTGCTGAAATTGAAGGCAAGCAATGGTTGGTCCGACAAGAGTTTCACGGCGCTGTTAGGTCTCTTAGCAGACATGCTTTCAGACGGAAACGAGTTGCCCAAAACCACCTACAGAGCCAAGAATGTTCTTTGTCCATTGGGAATGGAAGTAGAAAAAATACATGCATATCCGAACGACTGTATTCTCTATCGTAAAGAGTACGCAAACATATATGTATGTCCGGTGTGCAACGCATCCTGATACAAGCATCAGAGTCAATCTGATGACAGCGAGGGAATTGAGGTGAAGAAAGGACCTCCTGCTAAGATGGCATGGTATCTTCCTGTAATTTCCCGTTTGAAGCGGTTTTTTGTGAACCCAAAGGAGGCAAAACTGCTGCATTGGCACTCAGTGGAGCGTAAGCAGGATGGAAAGCTAAGACACCTTACTGATTCCACCCAGTGGAGAAACATCGATAGGAAGTTTGCAGACTTTGGTGCGGAACCGAGGAATATAAGGTTTGAATTGAGTACAGATGGAATGAATCCTTTTGGTAACATGAGCAGCCGACATAGCACTTGGCCCGTGACTCTCTGTATTTACAACCTTCCTCCTTAGTTGTGTATGAAGTGGACGTATATTTTGTTGTCGATACTTATCCAAGGGCTGAAGCAACCTGGGAATAATATTGATGTGTACCTAGAATCATTGATGGAAGATCTAAAAATACTGTGGATCGAAGGGGTACAGGTATGAGATGCGTACAAACGAGAGAATTTCACTGTACGCTCCTTGTTGTTCTACACCATAAATGATTATCTCACCCTTCCTAACCTATCGGGCCAGAGTACAAAAGGGGCCAAAGCATGTACTAACTGCTTAGATGGTACTGAGAGTGTGTGGCTAAAGCACTCGCGCAAAACCGTGTACATGCATCACCGTAGGTTCCTTCGGAGGGCTCACCCATACCGCAGTATGAAGAAACAATTCAACAGAGAGAATGAGGACAGTTCAACTCCAAGGAATTTAAGCGAAAAATCGGTCTATGATATGGTTAAGGATTTAGATGTTGTGTTCGGAAAGAGATGTAAATTAAGGACCCGTGAGAAGAACATCTGGAAAAAGATATCAATATTTTGGGACTTACCTTATTGGGAGCACCTAGAAGTTCACCACTACATTGACGTTATGCACGTAGAAAAGAATGTATGTGACAGCTTGATTGGTCTCTTACTGAACATTCGTGACAAAATAAAGGATGGTGTCAATGCACGGCTTGACTTGGTTGATATGGACATCAGACCTGAGTTAGCACTGACAAATACTGATAAAGGACGAACATACCTTCCCTCTGCTTGTTACACTCTGTCCAAGGCCGAGAGAACTGAACTATGTCAGTGCTTGCATGGTGTGAAAGTTCCGTCCGGTTACTCTGCCAACATGAAGAAACTTGTTTCGATGGAAGATTTGAAGTTAATTGGCATGAAGTTTCATGATTGTCATGTGCTGATGACACAGATGCTCCCTGTTGCAATTAGAAGTATTTTGCCGATCAAGGTTCGAGAGACAATCATAAGGCTGTGTTATTTCTTTAACACAATTGCTCAGAAGGTCATCGATCCCGAAGGACTAGATGCTTTGCAGGATGAGGTGGTGACAACTCTATGTTATCTTGAGATGTATTTCCCTCCGTCGTTTTTCGATATCAAGGTCCATCTCATTGTTCACATTGTGAGGGAGATAAAGATGTGTGGGCCCGTGTTCCTACGTAGCATGTACCCGTTCAAGAGGTTCATGGGAATTCTCAAGTTCTATGTACGGAATCGATCTCGGCTGAATGGAAGCATCGTCGAAGGTTATGCAACCGAAGAGATCATTGAGTTCAGCGTCGATTAGATGGCTCAAGTCGAACCAATAGGTATGCCTCGATCTCACCATGAGGGGAGGCTCGAGGGTATCGGGACCATCAGAAGGAAAGATATCACTCCAGAGATGAGAGTGTATGCTCAAACCCATTTCGCGGTCTTGCAACACATGACTGAAGTGTCCCCGTATATCGACCAGCACAAGGACATGCTTCGGCAATAGAATCCGGAGCGGCTAGATGTTTGGATCACGAGACAGCATAACAGTCGATTCAACCAATTGTTGAAGGAGCAACTCGCTAGGAAATCGTCAAGTGATACGTTGACATGGTTGGCAAAAGGGCCAACCTTTACAGTTGTGACATGACAAGGATACGACATAAATGGGCACACATTCTACACACAGGCTCAGGATATAAAGAGCACTAACCAGAACAGTGGTGTTCGCAAAGATGCGTTTAGTACCGATGGGTTGAGGAGCTCCTACTATGGGTTCATAGAGGAGATTTGGGAGCTCGAGTACGTGCTTTTCAAGATCCCCATGTTTCGGTGCCGTTGGGTCCATTTCCCACAGGTGAAGGTCGACAGGTACGGTGTCACTACCGTGAACCTCGAACGTGTCGGATAAAAAGACGAACTATTCATACTCGCTAACCAAATTGTTCAAGTCTTCTATGTAACCGACCAGGCAAATAAGAAGCACCACGTAGTTCTTCATGGAAAAAAGAGGATTATCAGAGTTGACACTGTAGTGGACGAGGAAGAATACAATCAATTTGATGAGTTGCTACCTTTCGGAAACGACATATGGGTCGAGGAAGAACAACGTGACGAAACTAGCTACATTCGTGTCGATCATTATGAAGTGCTAATTTTTAAAGGAGATAAGCAAGTGGAATGATGAATGAAATGTTTATGTGTCATATGTTCTGAATTTGTATTTATGTATATGAGAATGTGTCATATGTGAATTTGCATTTATGTATATGAGAATGTGCAATATGTGAATTTGCATTTATGTATATGAGAATGTGTCATATCTAAATTTGTCAAATGGATGTGCTTGTTTCTGAAATGAATGTGAATTGGATGTATACATGTACTTGGTGTGTTTCTGCTTGTTTCAGAGGGCATGGCTAGCATTTCCTAAGGCTAGCCAATAAACAAAAATAGATGTAGCAATACAGAAGAATATCACAGGCGGTTCCTTAGGACAAACCGTCTGTGATCATATATCACAGATGGTTTCATCTAAAGAACCGTCTGTGATATATCATATATCACAGACGGTTGCATCTAAAAACTGCCTGTGATATATCACAGACGGTTTCATCTAAAGAACCGTCTGTGATATATCATATATCACAGATGGTTTCATCTAAAAACCGTCTATGATATCCAACCCTATTTATATTCGGACTCGAGGGTTTGCTGCACCCCCCCACTCAAACGATTAAGTTTCTCTAACATCCCTCCTCCCTGAGCCCGTCGCCGCCTCCTCCTTGAGCTCGTCGCCGCCGTCCTCGACACTGCCTCCTCCTCAAGCCCGACGCGCCTCGTCCCCCGAGACCACCACCTCCTCCCCGAGCACGAGCCGCCGCTTCCCCGAACCCGGTGCCCCTCCTCCCCGAGCCCACCTCCTCCCCTCCCCCGAGCCCGCGTTGCCTCCTCCTCCCTCGAGCCCGACGCACCTCCCCTTCGACACTGCTCTGCTGCTCTGGTGCTCCCTGCTTGTCCTTCCCCTCGACACCCAAAGGTAACAGATGCCGAGTTGCCAACCCCGACGTCCCTTCCCCTCACACATTGCTCAGATTGCTCAGTGGTTTTGATTGCCATCTACTTCGTGAGTATCACAGCATTTCACATCTAATTGGAATGGAATGCTTACTACTGTTGATTGATGTTTAGCATTTGGTCTGTTTCTTTCGGTTGCTTAATTGGTTGAACCTCTAGGTTCTGTGATCCAATTCATAATACATGCTATCCTGTCAGTAGATCAAGAGTTGTTGGCTGACTTGGAGAATTTACATGTTTATATGTCAATTATGTCATTTGTGTGTCAGAACTTCTATTTCTCATGAAGATGTTGTTCGCTCATTCTTCGTCATCGTTGCCTCATGGGTCTAATGTGTTGTCTTCTAGAAAATCCAAGCGCAAGGAAAGAGGAATATCGAAAAAGCCCAAGGGCCGATTTACCATCACGAGAGTTGATCGTCACGGGACCCATCTCGAGTCCTCGGTGGCGGCGTCTGCGATTCGGACAGCGGTCGAGAATAGTTGCCTGTGAGCGAGTCAAGGTCACCTACGATTTATAGAAGGACTTGATCAAAAATCAGAAAGATGCGCTGGTGACGAAAATTTTACAATCATTCCTGATCCCAGAAGAACACACTACTAAAGAAAAGGTCTTCGCAGACGGTTCAAAAGCGTCATCACGAGCGGTTTCGTGAGCCGTCTGAGTTTATGGGTCAATGATGACATGAGGTCATCACGCAGACGGTTTGAAGCAAATGCATGATGCATGCTATCATAGGCGGTTCATATTGAGAACCGTGCATGATATATGACTATCACCGACGATTACGTGTTGAAAATGCGTGATAAATGTCTATCACATGAGCGGTTTGTGTTACGAACAAATGCGTGATATGTAAATAAAACCTCCAAGCAATGGTAGCTTGTGCCTTTAAAACAAGCTTCATGTATATATATATACATACATATATATATATATATATATATATATATATATATATATATATATATATATATATATATATGTATGTATGTATGTATGTATATATATATATACACATCGTTTGTAGTCTCCGGCCACTTTAGAAGTGCGTGGGGAGGATGACACAGTGCCACGGGTAACCTCTTATCGAGCCTTGCAAATTCAAGAAGTGGAGGCTGCAAGAGAAAGGCGTGAACATACAATTACCATAAATGTCGTCGATAGGTAATTGGACTTGACATCAAGAAATGGTTGGCTCGATACATGAAGCCAAGTTGGCTTCATGTCGAAACCAACCATTTCTTGATGTCAAGTCAATACCTATCGACGACAACTGTGGTAATTGTAATGTCACACGCTTCTCTTGTAGCCCCACTTGAATCAAGGCTAGATGAGAGGTTGCTGTGGCACTGCCTCATCCTCCTCACGACCCAATCGAAAGGGTGGGACTACAAACGATATATATATATATAGCCACTACTTGGAGGTTTTATAGAGAAGAGATGAGGAATAGAATGGTAGGACGTATTTGTACCTGGGACACAAATCTAAAAAGTTAATTGCAGCCAAACCCCATCCGAACCACATCGATCCCATGTAAGCTAACCAAGCACAAAGAGCCGGCATCAATTACCCTAGTACCCATCGAGAGTATTAACCAAACCCACCATTTTGCCCCATTCATTTTGTTAATCTGAACCCGGCATGAACTAAGCAAGATGCTGCAATTAATGCACATACACCAATAGCCCTCTGTTCACATCACGAGCAAGGGGACTATTAATATGAACTAATTATCAATACAATTTCAGCATAAGACTATTAACATCATTGAGTAGTTCAACAGCTAGCAAGGTGCCACTAGCCAACAAGCATTTGCATGATCATTGCATTCATTTATATTTATGATTTCTCTACTTCTCTCTACATGTATGTATTACACATTTACACTTCTCTGCAATGATGCATTTCTCATCATGTATGTATGTATTACACATTTAGCATCGGACTCGCCAATGGCCATCATCATCAACATCAACCAACAACGAGACAACATCAAGAAGACAAGAAGGGACTTATGCGTTAGTGGGAGAGCGAGAGGTTGGGGCGCGAGGAGGTCCGAGTAAGCGCAATGGCCCGTGGCGAGAGGAGAAGGAGGCTGGAGCTGCGGCGAGAGAGAGGAGGAGCAGGGCACAGTGCGACAAGGGGGCCCAGGAGTTTGATCTGGCGCGAGGAGGAGGGAACTTGATCCGGAGGTGCGGGAGGCTGGCGGCGAGAGAGAGGAGCTCGGTTCACATGAATACCAACAGCACAAACCAATAGGTGATAGATCTGTCTTACCTCGACATCGCCGGTGGAGAGGTAGCCGAGTCACGTCTGGGGGGGAGGAGAGAAGAGGGAAGAAGCCTTGGCGTCACCGTGGTTATTAACTGCGGTGACCGCAAAAGACACTCTTATCGTCACGAGTGTCTTGTGCGATGAACTGTGGTGTCACAACCGTCGGTGACGATAAGAATGCATGGCGGCGTCGGCGACGGGGTCACTTTCGGGTGGGGAGGAGCAGAGATGAGAGTAAGGCGCGCGGCTGGGAGTGATGAGTTAGAGTGCAAACCCTAGCGGACTCCTACTAATAAAGAGACTTATAACAGTCGGTTCTATTATGGAACCGTCAGTGATACTTATCACAGACGGTTCCACAATGGAACCGTCCGTGATATGGTCTCATGTCACAGACGGTTCATTATTAAAACCGTCTATGAAGTATCACAGACAGTTGTTTGTTGAAACCGTCGTGATACTTAGTAATATCCTGAGCGGTTCTTGTTGAGCAAATGCGCTATAGTTCCTGAGCGGTTTCAACATGAACCGTGCTGTGATATTCTCTTCTGAGCGGTTTTTAGCGCAACCTTGATAACACGGCGGTCTCTAAACCAAAACCGTCTATGATTGCATATAATCTGAGCGGTTTTGGTCAACCGTCTGTGATGAGACGTCCAGTATTAGCCTTTTTGTAGTAGTGACATTTCCTCCATAGATAACTCTATTGTAGTCTTTCCTTCCTTTGCAATGGCTCAGGCTAAGTTTTTGAAATCACGTAGGTCATTCATCATGTACTATGCAAAGGGAGGGAAATGCATGGGAGTGAACCTCCGACACGATTTCAAATTCCCGGTATTCGCTAGTACACATGAATCTTATATAATACTTCGTAGTAACGCCTCTCGAACTAACCAATTCTATTTTTGCAGTGCCACAAGCAGCCGCCGGGCAACACCTGTGGATACTATGTTTGCCACAACATGGAACCACTCCTCCGTTCCCCGATGATCAAAGATCCTCAGGTTTGCCAATCTTGCAACAATTATTTCATACTTATTAATTTATATGTGCACGACTTTAATCTTCCTAGCGATAGGTTGCAACCATCGCTAAAACTCCGTTGGAACATACCCAGCTCAAACTCATTCGAAGACAGTTTGCGGCCTTCTTGATGCATGAGGTCATAAGCCCAAACGGGAAGTTCCACAATGTAGATTGAACTTGATTGGGATAAGATTCAACTTTGTGGAACATGTGTGTATATTTGTTGATAAATGGTTAATTTTAGTTCACTTGAGTTAATTGATTTATGAAATGGATGTGCTTGTTTCTGAAATGAATGTGAATTGGATGTGCTTGTTTCTGAAATAAATGTGAATTGGATATGTACTTGTTGTGTTTCTGCTTGTTTCAAAGGGTATGGCTAGCATTTCCTGAGACTAGCCAATAAACGGAAATAGATTTAGCAATACAAAAAGAATATCACAAACGGTTCCTTAGGACAAACCGTCTGTGATGCATAAGATATCACGGACAGTTCCATCTATAAAGCTGTCTATATGATCGAGATATCCTGAGCGGTTACGAGTTAATAACCGTCTATGATAATATACATCACGAGCGGTTACGAGTTAATAACCGTCTATGATAGTATGCATCACGAGCGGTTCAAAAAGCATGCGTGATGACCTCATGTCATCACTGACCCATAAACTCAGATAGCTCACGAAACTGTCTGTGATGACGTTTTTGAACCGTCTATGAAGACCTTTTCTGTAAGTAGTGTAAGACATATCTATTAGTTTGTACTGTTGGTATTCATGTGAACCGAGTTACAATGTGGGCTACTAGTTAGCTTGTCGGTTGATAGTCGGTTTGGACACCCTTGGCATTGCTGTCTTGCCCTCTGTGACTGCTGGCTGGCTGGCTGGCTGGATGGATGGATGGATCTGGAGGTGGGGAATGGTGTTGTGTCTGGGTGTGACTGCTGGTATGTTCCTAAAGACATTTTTGGTTTTTGATACGTATGATGCAGGGTGTGCTGCTGAAAAAACACATTGATGCAATCTCAAGAAGTGGCAATCTGAGAGAGGCAATTTGGTTGCCTCGTGGAGAGGATCTTAATAAATGGATGTCTATTAATAGTAAGTCTGATAACTATCTATTCTTAGGATAAATAACACCATGCAAGTGTTTCATGGATATAGGTGAGTTTCTCTGATTCTTTGCTCTTATCTGCTTGACATGAAAACCGCAAATGTTACTAGCTAGTTGTGTTCATCGATGAGATATGAAATGAATCTCCAGGGACAATAGGATGAACTGTATATGAATAATTTTTGAATCAAGATTATGAATCTATGGAATCAAAATCCTTGCACATAGTTTGCACATGAACTTCTACATGGATAGAGGTGAGTTTCTACATGTTGCTGCTCTTATCTTCTTTGTAGATAGAGAGTTAACCAATAAGAAAACTCTTTTTTAATTTCATCCTAACATGATATCATCAACTTACCATATATTGTTATCTTATTAACATTCATGTTCTTTTTACAGAAGTTTGTGGTCCTCTTATTTAGTATGAAGAAATTTATCGCTCGGTATTAAAATACTTGAGCGAGATGTGATTGTAATTGTCTGAGTCTTAATTATTTGTTTCAATATATTTTATATGTTTCACTGGACTTGTATTAAAGTATTATCCATGAACCACTCATATTCCAATTTCTTACAGCCATGCACTAACATGTTTTTTTCCCTCTTTTGATAACTTAGATTCTCAATCCTTGTGAGAGTTCTCCAAATGGTGGCCACCTCCTCCCAGAAACTGCCTCCCTCTTCTCTATTCTTGATCTCTTCTCTACAAAATCTATAGCGTTCATTTTTTTTGCCTTTAAAATCGACTTCATATATACATACATACATACATACATACATACATATATATATATATATATATATATATATATATATATATATATATATATATATATATATATATATATATATATATATATATATATATATATATATATATATATATATATATATATATATATATATATATATATATATATATATATATATATATATATATATATATATATATATATATATATATATATATATATATATATATATATATATATATATATATATATATATATATATATATATATATATATATATATATATATATATATATATATATATATATATATATATATATATATATATATATATATATATATATATATATATATATATATATATATATATATATATATATATATATATATATATATATATATATATATATATATATATATATATATATATATATATATATATATATATATATATATATATATATATATATATATATATATATATATATATATATATATATATACACACACACACACACACACACACACACACACACACATATATATATATATATATATATATATATATAGTAACCTCTGTTAGCTAACTCGATGCTGAATTCAGCTAGCTAGCTCGCTCCTTGGGCGTTCATCCTAAACATCCAAGTGAAACACAGCCTACTTCATCGATCCTGACATACTGGAGTGTACGATTTGCTACATGTTGTGTTCACCTGCATGTTTAGGATTGGCATGAAGCAAATCGTACACTCAAGTGTGTTAGGATCAATAAAGTAGGTCATGGTTCACTTGCACATTTAGGATGAACGGCTAAGGAGCGAGCGAGCTAGCTATCTAAATGCAGACATCGAGTAAGCTAACAAGGGACTACGAACTACACACACACACACACACACAAAGCCGGTTTTAAAGGCAAAAGCAGCCACTGCTTGGAGATTTTGTAGAGAAGTAGCTATCACGGACGGTTCCAAATACCAACCGTCTGTGATATGTAAGCTATCACAGATGGTTTTATATATAAACCGTCTGTGAAGCGTCAGCTATCATAGACAGTTCTGAGTTAATAACCGTCTGTGATAGTGTGCATCACAGACGATTCGAAAACCGTCTGTGATGACCTCATGTCATCACTGACCCATAAACTCAGACTGCTCACGAAACCATCTGTGATGACGTTTTTGAACCGTCTGTGAAGACCTTTTCTATAGTAGTGTGGTTGTGGGCTCGTGGTGGCGTTCAAAGTCGCCCTCGGGTGCATCAGTGCGTGGAGGTTGACAGCAACGACGGTGGTCCTCTACGGTGACGGTGACGGCACTGTGAGGTCGCATGTCCTCAGTCCTCTTCTCCCTCACCCCTCGGTGGCTCGGTCCCTGAGACCCTGACCATCCTCGTTTCCACAATGCGACATGCGACAGCGACGGGACCGTGCTTGGGCTGGCACGGCATGGGGCGACACAGTGGGCCTCTGGGCCTTGCCGGACGCAACGCAGTGCAGCCTGTGGTTATCGTGCCGTGTCGTGCAGACGGCACGCGACCCAGTGCCAGTGCGCTTCAGGTGGATGTTCATCGATCATTGGCAGACCCCAAGCTGTAAATTTGTTATGGTAAACATGTAGTGACGGGCATTTGGATTTTTTTAGTTAGAATTGCTTATCGGTGTATGTATTCTTTTGCATTTTGTCCTGGTTGAATCATACAGAAATATGGTCCTCAAGTACACCTACCAACAATCGTCTTGTAGAACAAATTTGCAGATAATTAATGATTTTTTTTGTCTAGCTAGTAGTGCAACTCAATAGAGTTCGAGGGGTAGATTAACTTTGGTCAATAGTAGCTTAATCAGCCTGCCTATCTACACCATGGGTTTCTATAGATTTAGTGAAGAGGTGCATAAAAAGATGGATACTATCAAATCTCGTTTTTTCTAGAGGGGTGCTAGGTACAAGTTTAAGTATCATATGGTGAATTGGTGGGCTGTCTACAGACCCAAGGATTTTGGGGGTTTTGGGATTATTAATACAAGGGTTATGAATGATTGCCTTTTGGCCAAATGGATTTGGAAAATTAACTCAGCTAAAAATGAACATCGGTTTAGGATCATTAAAGCTAAGTATTTTCCAAGGGGTGTTTTTAGAGATGCTAAAGCTTATAAAGGTTCCTAATTCTGGAAAAATATGCAGAAGGTGAAGTCCCTGTTTAATAAGGGTGCAATTTACAAAATTGGTAATGGTTGCAGTATTTCTTTTTGGGAGGATGTTTGGCTGGGTGATTGTCCTTTAAAGATCAGATATAACAAGCTGTTTTATGTTTGTCAGGATCCTACTATGAGTGTGGCCAAGGGTATGATTGATAATGTGTGGAACATTACTTTTAATAGGACTTTTGGTGCTGAGGAGATTTCCCAGTGGGAGAATATGAAAAACTTTATTGATGATGTAGAGCAAACTGAGGAGATGGATAAAGTGGTGTGGTGTTTTGATAAAACTGGTGTTTTCTTGGTTAAGTTGTTATATAGATATTTAGTTTTTGGAGGCGTCATTTGCACTAAAATGCAGAAGTTATGGAAAAGCAAGTTACCTTTGAAAGTTAAAATTTTTCTATGGTTGTGTTTTCATGATAGAGTCCAAACTCTTGATCAACTCAAAAAAGGGGGGGGGGGTGGAGAGGGGAGATTAGTTGTTGTCTGTGTGGTCATGCTGAATCTATTGACCATGTTCTTTTTTCTTGCATTCTGGTCAGATTTTTCTGGTCCTGTATAAGAGAGATGTTGAACTAGGAGCGTGCAACGTTCTCTTTAGCTGATTTCCAAATGAACTGGTTGGAGAAGAAGAGAACTAATGATTATAATCTTGTTATGTTTAGTTTTCCAGCTTCGGCTTGGATTCTTTGAAAATTTAGGAACAAAATGGTTTTTGGGAAGATTTTTTCTGAGCAATCAGTAGAAGTGATCTTCAAATTTATGTCTTGTTTACAGCGATGGAGTGTTCTTCTCAAAAAGGTGGATAGGGAGAAGATGAATTGTTTTTTGTCTTCAGCTGAAGATTGGAGTAGGCTATTCTATGTTTTAGATGGTGCTGCCACTGCTCCTGTAATAGGATAGATTTGTTGGACTGTTCGGACTTCTTGTTAGTTCCCTTCTGCTTTGCTAGCTGGTGCTGCCAGCATTCTAGTATCTCCCTTTTCCAAAAAAAAAAGTATACTCAATAGAGGCGGCTTGATTCCAACAATGATCAGCCGTTCGGTACACGTCGAGACTTGTTCGAAGGTGTCCACATGGCAAGCTCCAGGAAAGTGAGCAAATGTTTATTGTTAAGTTGAAAGCCCGGAATTTAGCACCTTCTGCGCCAAAACGGCATCGTACATATTGTTGTTATTGACCATAACCAGAGGTGGGCCCATGGGCTTTGTTATATCATATACACCGACGGTGAGGCCCGTTAACGCCCATAACGGGCCTAGCTAGCTCTATCTGAGTCCATAGAGTTCAGACTTCTCCTGACCTTGGGGAAAAGAGCCCAAGCTTTACGAGAGTGCATACAAAAATACACACTGCTTCCACTAAAAAAAGAGCAGAGACGCGCCCTTGCTTGTCTAAAAAAAACACGAAGATACACCACATACTTGCCTGACCTAGTGCTACCAACAATAGGAGGCAGGGAGACACCATCACAGCGGTGCGTGCGACAGGTTCCCGTCGTGATCAGCAAAGGTGGAGCCCACAATTAACCGGATATAATTAAGATAAGCGACCGGTCGACTCGACTGCACAACACATACATCATATTTGCGATCTCGCTTTATGCGCTTTCGGTGTCAACGATTGAGATATCGATTCCTTCGTCGCGTCCCTGTCATGTGCTGATAATACACTAGCTCGTCCTAGGTGTCATTCATTTCATTCGTGGTCGATGTAGTATGCACATACCATGTCTCATCTTTGGGACTACGAGTTGATCGCTGCACTTGGCTTTCTCGCTTGCTTGGAAGAAGTAGGCAGGATACGGCCGGGGTGCAGTGCTATATGCCAAGTCATAGCTAGATTTACCAGTCAATTAAAAAGATCTGCGGAGTGCTAGTAATGGCCGGCGAAATCTTTGGCGATTAACAGGCGGCTAAGTAGGTTTGGTACCTATGGCTTAATTTGGCTTCTCCTAAAGGATTGTCATATCTTGATTGCGTCTCCTACGAAGGGTTGCACCAATAACATCCATGCGTGCCGCCGTGGCATGCTCCGACCAAATATATCGGCCAAAGCTTTCGAGAAGGAAGACGCCTTCAGCTATGCTTCGAGGAATTTTTTTTCTTTCGGGAAACAGAAGCATCATTTCATTAATAAGGAAAAGTACTGTACTATACTGATAAGAGAAGTGCCAAAAAAAACAAGGGTCAAATTTCTGGACGTACATGTAAGCCCTCTTCCTAATTTTACTGTAGGTATCATGATTCATGCTGTACTGACACGCTTGCACAGCAAGGATTTTTTTCAAGCGCATGCAATTGCACGCCATGAACTAACCAGAAGCGATGATCACGCATAACACTTCAGCGGAAACATGAAACTTCATCTGGAAAAAGAAAAAGGGAAACAGGAGAAATCTACAACTATCTGTTGTACTAAAAAACCACATGCTGCACACACGTACCTGGCATGCTGGAACAGTACACCTGCTCGCCCTTTTGTTTGTTTTTCCTGTTATCTCAGACAACGTTGTTTGATCAAGGGAGTCCTTACTCCAGACATGACCCGTCATATGTAGTATGAGCCTACCAGTGCAGTTTCTGCTTTAGTTATAGAAAGGCCCTAGAGTACTTAATTATGTTAAACCATTCACATGTACAAGCTAGATGCCAAAACGAGTTATGTTTGCAGCTGGAGGAAGTATGATACTCCATTAGTTGAGTACTACTACGAAAATAAATTGTCTTCCCTGTTACGAGACTTGTTTTTGCCAAGTAGTGCCATCAATTCTTTCCACCAACTACCGTGTATCACTGGAACCACCTGTGAGGCCGTGATATACGCATCTGCTACCATTAACCAACAAACTCCTACGCGGGTAGCCCATTAATCAAACACCATCTGCTTACGTAATTTAAAAATCCTTCTTGATGTCATGTCAAACAGTTGAAAGCCACACACACCAAGTCACCAACAGTACTGCGCTACCTTGCGTCGATGAACCAAAAATGTTCGCCACAAAATCGTTGCCAGCCTCCTCCGCACAACAAGGACGGCGAGACCGTGAGTTTGCTTACCCCCGTGAACCCTGCCGCGTCTTCCGAGGGAGGGTGCGGCGGCGTACGAATGTGCACGGCCGTGTCTCCCCCGTTCCTTCCCACGCGAGCGCACTTCCTTTCCGTCCGCTCGTCGTCAGTTCGTTAGGCGTCGGGATCGGCGCATGCAGCGCGCTGGATTCGGACGAAGAGAAAAGAGAAAAAAAAAAACGAAGCGGAATCCCGTGGCGCCGGCCGCTGCGTACTGTTCCCTCCGTGTCCGCCCGCGCGCGCATCCCCGCGTTGCGCTGCGGCCCGCCGCTAGGATGGGACGTGGGCACGGCGTGCGGCAGCGCGCGGCGGGCGCAGGCGCAGGTGCGCTCCGCGCCGTGCCTTCCGCGCGGGGGCCCACCGACAGAAAGAGACCATACCCGAGGCGGCAGACGTACAGCAGCGGCGCACGGCTCGAGGCGAGACGAGCAGACCGCTTCCAGCTTCGCTTCATTATTGGGGCCCCGGACTTTATCAGCAGTCACCCGCTGCAGCGGCGCCCTTCGGATCTTGTTCCTGTTCCCCCCAGCCTTTTCCCTTCCCTTGGCCTTTTATCGCTACAGGATGTCGTAAAGACCGCTGCATGCCAAGATTGCCATTGCCAGCTGCCAGGCCTCGTCATGCATTGCGATGCAGTTGTTCGTGTGAATTCTGCCGGTGGATGATGGATCTCTCCGGTTTCTGTCTAGGGGACGGTCTCCATGATCTTTTTTCTCGACGGTAAAGTTGGCAAGCCAGCAACCACTATTAGATGGATTTTGACCTTGGCACACGGTAAAAACGGACACGCCACCAACAGATATTAAGCTGGCCTTGACACGGTAAAGATGACTTGCCGCCAGCATTTACTCCCTTGCCGAGTACAGCATACTCCTATTTCGGGGGTCACAACTACCACAAGTGATTTTTCGAGAGAGCTTGTGGGGTACAGGCCGTCAATGCTACAAGACGGAGAAAAAGGTAGGCCGTCAATGCTACAAGACGGAGAAAAAGCTAACAACTCAAACAGGGCATTGAAACGTGCCAGACTTTGGCACATGTCCGACCTGCAGAGCAAGCATCTGCGGTGCGGCAGGAGCAGCCATTGCACCGTACGCGCGCGGCCGGCCGAGCTGGCATAGGGATGGCAACGGGAATTCGACTAGTAGGGCCGGGTCGAGGCCATTTCTTTCCCTGCCGGTTGCTATCGGAAACACCCGTTCCCATCAGAGAAAGCGGGGTAGATCATTCCCCTACCTCCGTCCCGTTACCTTCATCCGTCCCGTTACCTTCATCGACCTCGAGAATCCTATAACATGTGAGTCCATTGCATATGATTTATATATCAAACACTAATCTACTAACCCTAGAAATCAGTCACTCCTCCCCAACAGCTGACGCAAACCTCCTCCCGCACTCGTTACTAACTACTCATTCACTCATCCTCCTCTCCGAATTCCAAAACAACAGATTTAAGGCATCTAGATATGGAGTACTCTAGCATTGAATATGTTATTTTACAGTCATGCCACCATTACAAAAATTCGAAGCGCTCTTCCTGGTTATCAACGCTATCACTGTCCAGATAGGTGGATTAGTTCCCCATTGCTATGGTGGGCGTTGTGTCTTGGTTCAGAACTTGATGTTGTAGAACCTCATTTCCTCGGGGAAGAACCTGCACCGCACATTTTGCACCACACAGTTGTCTTCTTACCTGTGGTGGGTGATACTAGAGGTCGTTGCAAGCGAAGTCTCTGAAACTTTAGTTCGTCCTTTTGATAAACATCATAAAATTTAGTACAAGCATATAAAATATAGTTAGAATAATCTATGATTGTAGCATCACTCAGAAGTTGGAGAACATTAACAAAGCCTCGAAGTTTTGCTCTAAAATCTAAATTAAATGCAAATGCATATAGGAATATTTAGTTTTCATAGTAGCGATAGTCGTCAGTATTTTCATGAGCTTTTAGCGAGGCGAATCCGTCGGGCCGGACCTCCCCATCCAACCTCCGACTCCCCTCCTCGGCTGCCATGGCCGCGCCAAACAAGAACAAGAACTAAAGAAGCAACCGAGAAGCCAAAAGGAAGAAGAGCACCAGACCTGAGCCGGTCCACGACGCAGTGTCGCCGCCGGTAGCCTGTAGCCAGGCGTGGGAGCCGGTCGCCGGAGCCTGGAGGAGAAGGAGGGCAACAGACGATTTGGGCGTGGACGCCGCCGTGCCGCGTGTGTGAGTGAGGGGCCGAGGCTGACGGGGAAGCCTGGAGGAGGCGAGGGGCGGGCCGACGATGAGTAGGCCGATTGGCCGAGGGAGGAGGGTCGCCGGAGCCCGGAGGAGGAGGACGGCAGCAGGCGATTTGGGCGTGGGCGCCGCCGTGTCGCGTGCGTGAGGAAGGGGCCGAGGGCCGAGGCTAACGGGGAAGCCTGGAGGAGACAATGGCCGGGCCGACGCTGAGGAGGCCGACTGGCCGAGGGAGGAGGGCCGGCCGCCAAGAGCCACCGAGCAGGCGAGGTCGCGAGAAGGACTAGAGGAGGGAGTCTGGCTAGTGGCTACTAGTGAAGATTTGCCCCTGGCATGCTCTGCTAGCGATTTGGGCATGGGACTTGGGAGGAAGCTGAAGACTTAAGTGCTGAAGCCGAACTGTTGCCGATCTATTGGATTTGGCAATTCACTGCTGTGCGCCTGTGTCTCAATGCGACAATGCCTATGCTGGTTAGTGCTATACTGGTATGTATATACTCGTTACTCTGACTCAATTACCAATTTGTTGGTATGTTTGATATAGTGTGGTATATATATACTCAATTAGCAATTAATTTGTATGTTTGCAAATTGCAATAATGGTTGAAACAAAAAAAGATAGAACTTTTCCATTGGTATATCACCTCATCGAGTTGATATTGATCCTTCCTGTGGCAATGGCATTTGTTGAGAGAATATTTTCAGCAATGAATATTATCAAAACAGATTTGCGCAACAGTGTATCAGGTGACTGGCTGAATGATTTGATGGTGTGCTACACCGAGCGAGACATATTTAGATCCATTGATGATGATAGAATCATAAGATCCTTCCAAGGCATGAAATCTCGTAGAATGAATTTGCCTCGTGAAAGTCGTGATTCAAGCTAGCGTCTCAGTGGTATGGTTCTTTTATTTTCAATGTTCATGATCATTTAAGTACAATTTGCTATTGTATCACTGATTTTTCTAATTCTGATGTACATGTTGTTACTTATTGGAACCATATTTACATGTTTTGAGGATGCACTTTCCATTAGCGATGTACCTTCATTGTATTTCTCTCTCTCTCTTTTTGCTTTGCTTTTATTCATGTACTAATTTGATTGCATAAGAATACAATAATATGTTTGTTGCAAATTAGTTTAGTCATTCGAGGCTTTCAGTCCACCCTCTTTTTTCTTCCTAGATTTGCCACTGCCTTTAAGTGATTAGCAATTTTAAGAATATTATGCACAATTACAGGAGATGTTCGAAGCAACAGTGGACTCATAAAAAAGTCCTAAAAATGACAGTAACTTCTCAACAACAAACCTGTGCTGCTAAGTCAAACAAAAAATGTGCTCTTATACGGTAAAAGGTTCTTAAGCATAATGTAAGTAGAGTTTCATCTTACTAGCATATCAAAACCAAATTTTCTTGGGGACGTACATACATTGCAATGCAAAAGTTCTTATACGTTGTTATTCAATGGTTAAAATGATTTAGGAAAGATATCGCATTGTGGAAAGCTTTAATATACGATTCCAACCTCTTTAAACAACATTTAACTATAAGATTAATAATATGGTAGGGGCGTCGCTGATGTAGTAGAAAGGATTCAGCGTATGTACTAAATAATGGAGTGAGAATATCCATTGCCCTAGTGTTTGAGGTGGCATTGCCTAAAGATATTGCAAAAAAAAAAAACAATTTGTAAGACCAAAATTTTCCACAAATTTGATAATACAGTCTGCAATATTCTCACCCGTGTGTGCTACATCAATTAGTTTAAACCCTATAAATTTTTTTCTATTTCCCTATTATCATTAACATAATGAGCAACTACACTAAGATAATCCTCCATGGCCTAACCACTCCATATGTTCGAGGTCAAAGCCACCGAAAATGTAAAGGTACTAAATAGTTCTTTTAATTTAGCATGACAATCATTATGGTATTTAACTAGATGTCTAGTTGTTGTCTGTCTATAAACAGTCAAAAATATAATATTATGCACAGTCCTAATGTAATTTTCAAATGCTTTAGACTCATCAAAGTTTAGAGGTAGATTTTTTGAAGCAATTAAACGACAAAGAGATTTACGAGCTACCTCAGTACTATAATCCTAGCTATGTATTGAACCATGAGGTGTCGGGGGTGTACTGCAATTGCGTCTGCCTCACGATCAAACCTTGTCTTACTTTACATCTTGCAGCATGTCTAATTAAATGCCCTGTTCCACCTGAAGACATTGCAAATAATTCATGATGACAAATTTTACAAACAACATATCTTACATAAACTCCATTTTCGTGTGGTTTGGATGTGTTATCGAAATCTGCCCATACTCCCGATGTACTCGACCTGGATCTCTTTGCTCCGATGCTTGTAGACATAGAGGCACTCATAGAGCCTGATGATGGTATTGCTTGATCTTCTGTTTGAGTTGAGGGTGCAACATCCTCGAAGGATGCAAGATTCTCCGGTGAAATTCTGAAATCAGCAATAGGAGAATTATCATAATTTTCCATCACGAAAACTACAAATCGAAAATTACACTATTAATATAACAAAAAAAATCTACAAAAGTCGGTATTGTACCTCCTTTTCTTACTGCAGATGGATTTTGAAATTTTGAACATTTGGTAAAAATGTTTCAATTTTTGTTGAATTATCACAAAAAGGGATTTAAATTTTTAGTGCAATTAAGAGAAGATAGTGAATGTTGGATGGTGGCTGAATGAGGGGGTGTGCTGCCTATTTATAGGAATAAAATGAGATTTTTTTTCATATTTGTTAAGTTCTCCAACAGCTAAAAAAAATCCAAACCGACTATTACCGTGCCTAATGTGCTAAACGGACCTAATCGTCTCATGTCGTGCCTAGCGGGCTAACCGGGCTAGGCTAGGTGCAGGACCCAAGCATGACACGTCGAGTCAGACGTGTCGTGCACAGGCGACAAGATATCATGGTTCGAGCACCCAATAGGCTCGCCCATTTGGCCACCTTTGAGCCAGTGTCACGGACTGCCAACGACATGGGCCAGGCGGGGACACCACATGCGCACATGTGCCGCGAAGTGTGCGTGTACTGGCTTGATTTGGGCAAATTTTGGGTTTTCATACACCTCTGGAGCCTGAAGTAACAGTCTAGCCGGGCCCTTCGGTTACGTTGTTGTGTTTGTTTTACGCTGCCTAACGAGCACCTAGCAGTGTTGTAAAAAACAGAATATGATTGTCAGACGGATAGGGTACCGTCAAGCGATTAATCGGAATACGGATGATTAATCAGAATTATACAGACAATTTGAGGTTCTCACATAGTTGATGATAAGGCTAGTTTCGGAGATATTTGAACACAATATATTATCAATACTATAAAAAAAACTTGTATCACCCTCCGATTGTACATGATAACTTCATTACTGACTCAAAAGATAACAAGATTTACCCACAACCACAAGAAAATCAGTTACTCTGAATCAATGTCAACAGTCTGGTTTTGTTATGGTTATATATGAATCAGATACTCTGAATCAAGTGTTTTGTACTTGAGTATAGTAGGATTCTAACTGAGATGCTATTGTGCTAGTTGTAACGGTCTGAATTTTAACTTGACTAAAGGATTGAATTTGGTCAATTAAGCAGATTATGCGGTGATTATACGGAAGCGACCGAGCTCATCGGACAACATGGCCGATTTGGCGTTCACAAACATTAAATAACCTCCTATTCATATATATATATATATATATATATATATATATATATATATATATATATATATATATATATATATATATATATATATATAACTCCGTGTAAACGAACGATGAATAGACCGTTCTTACCGCTTTTTACAACACTACTAGCAAGCAGTCCAGCACCGTACTGCCTTTTTCTGACTCGAGAACGAAGTGGATCTGATTCAGATCGAGGTACTAATAAATGCGGTGCGTCCACCCGGAAGTGGAGTACGTACGTACGTACTCCAGCCTTCAATGCACGCTTGTCGTTTGAGCATGCATTTGTCTGTAGTAGTAGTACTGATACACGCCTATTAATTTCTTCCGGCTGCATGCATGTATGCCATTCACACTAGGAACAGGCCGGAAATCCCAGCAACGATCGGGATCGGACCTGGCCTCCACGGACCTGAACAGTGTTCGGATGGGACCAGAACAGTGAGCAGAAACTCAGGATCGTTATTGAGATTTTGGTACCGTGAATAACGTGGCTCCTATATGTAGTTCTTCGTCCAGAAAAATTGCTATAACAGTAATAGTAGAATTTGAACTCCAAAAGTCCCATCCTGCTACAAATATTTCGGTCTGTCTTGAATCTTTACAACATCAACACTGCAAGGTTGGGCTGTGTGTATCCTCGATGCAGAGGCTGAGAGTGCTTTTCTCTTCTATTATCGAAAAAAGCAACTCCACAAGGTGCAGCAGGACAAACACTAGAGGTGAAAACGTGGACGCCACTCTCTTTATACTCGATTCTATTCTTCATGGCATATCTTTAGAAACAATTAGTAATATTAGTAGTGTACTATTATAATGATGTTAAAAGATGTTAGAAGATACAAGGGTACAGAGAGAAAAGAAAAGGACTAGTTATGGTTATGGACTAGCCTATGATAGTATGATGTGTTTTGCTCCAGCTTGGCCCCAAAGCTTGATTGTTTCCTGAACTTCGCTGATGGTGGCGGCCGTTTTTTCTTGCTGTTGAAAAAATCTTGCATTTCTTTCTCCAACTCTTCCAGATTATCGCCATGACCACCGAGCTAATTCCTTTCTTTGAGGGAATAATTCAGGATTTACCACTGTGAATAGATGAATTTCAGGATTTACCCTAAACCCATCTATCTCGTAATGGCAAATCATGAAATCCTCTTATTTGAGTTCCTCTGGCTTTTCACATCGATGTCCTCTATCGACCTGGCTATCATCTTCTCTTGTGACCAAAAAGATGGCCACAGTTGTACTGCATTTAGGCAGCCAGCGGTCCTGTCCCATACCTGCCGCAAATAACCGCAATGGAGTAGCATATGGTCTGTTGTCTCTAGGTTTCGGTAACACAATGGGCAAAAGTAGTTGTTTGGCCATCCACGTGTGAGAAGTTGGGCGCCGTTAGGATTCTCTCTTGGATGGCAAGCCAACGAAGAATTTGCATTTTGAGGGTGCCCAAGCTTCCCAGATCAAACCTTTGTAGTGGTTTGTTGCTGCGCCGATTGGAGCATGTTTTTTTTTAGAACTCGATTGTATCTTCTGCCTTACACAAACGACAACATTAATTGAGGTTGTCGATATCATGGGGATATGCTCATGATCTGTTGATAATGATACAATTGGCAATGGTATTGAGGGTTTGTTGAAACACTCGTTTTCGGCGAAATTCAGGTTCTATCAGGTAGTAGACGGTTCGACCGGCCAGGGCGATGGTTAGACCGGCCCTGGTGGCAGTTTGACCGACCACCTCTGGCGGTCAGACCAACTATTGGGCAGGTCAAGTGGGTGGCAGTCAAACCGACCATGGGCGGCGGTCCGACCGGCCATAAAGGCGACTTTCGAGTTTGGAGCCGTCTGAAAAATAAAGGGTGTAGGCAAGAGAGATGATTCTTCTACACTTGGTCTCATAATGTGAAAATTTGGCTAAGTCCCCATCTTTGGGCGGTCGGGCCAAGCAAGAAGCGATCGAGCAAACCATGGGTGGCGGTCGGCGAGTTTTGCCTGATCATCGCCACTTAGCGGCGATGTTTGTAGGTTAGGTCAATTTCATGGGTTTTAGTGTATATGTGTTGCATGTTGTATATGTTGACTAACGTGGGTCAAGTTACGAATAACATATTCCCGGAATCGATTTCTTGGTCTATTATTGTGCGGGAGGCTTGGAGGTCAACGACGGTCAACAGCGAGGATGATCGGGACTAGGCTTGGAAATCTGAGGTCTAAAATGATCTAGGATGCCGGGTGAAGTCAGTGGACTCAAGCATGATGCAAAATGGACAAGGATGAACGAACAGGAAGTTCGGTGCGACGGGTTGCATCAAACGGCTCGAGGGTTGGTGCAAGTGCCATGGTTGTTTCGGTGAGAGCCGGATGGGAGAGACTTGCCGACATGAAGAGAGCCGTTGATCAACCTACACATGACGAAGCATGCGATTACTTCATGAAGATTGGATTCGGTCTTTGGATAAGGATCGAGAAATGGTATTTTGGTAACTTCACCAAAATACCTCCTTGATGGCTTTTGGCTAAACCGCAGCACAAGACGGCGCAAGGAGAGACAGTTTGGGTCAAATGAAGATAAAGATCATGCAGAAACAGATTCAGAGAGCCCGGTTTGTTAATCGCTTTAAGAAGCATGCGTGAGTGTAGACCCGTTTATATGTGGGCTTAACGGGAGTCCATTAGGGTTTTCTCTCTCACCCTAGCCTCCAGTATTGTCGGGACCCCGAGATATGCAACTCCGGGACCCTCTGTGCATTCTGAACTAGTCCCATGATCAGTAGCTAGCTCGCACAGTTGCAACATCGATGAAATCATAACCATACAACAAGATAGCTAATGAAGCAGATAAATTAATATTACTTAGTAGGAATAGAACCTTATGGTCAAGTTTTACAGAGTTTGCCACACAGGGCTAAAAATATCAGAGTAACCTTGCAGCGGGGAATAAACAAACTCGTGGTAGCCACCCGACATACCCACAGGCAATCGAGTGGAGAACGCATCCTAGTTTGTATAGTCTTCAAGGTATTTATCAAAAATCTCTGTATTTCCTGGTTCTTCCTCTGTGACTGTTCAACAATAGTGCAAAGCCGTGAGTACTTTAAAGTACTCAGCAGGTCGTAGGGAAATGTATACAAATAGTATTAATACAAGGCTTGACAAGGATAGCTTTATGGCTATTTTGCATAAAGCAGTATTCACAGTAAATACAGTAATTAGATTGAAAAGAATAATTTAAAAGATTTATACATAAGTAACCAAGTTCTTTTTGTAATAACTAGCGAACACCCCGCTCACTTCCCAACCATCAACCAACATCCAGATCGCTTTTTAACCAAACCATTCCAGCATTTTTATGAAAATCTACCCCTCGTGTGAAATCACCAGGAATTATCCATAACCGGGGACACGGCTATCCGAATAGTTTTACACTCTGCAGAGGTTGTACAACTTTACCCACAAGACACGACTTCTCTAGTTTGTTTGGCATCCGTCGATACCACTGCTCACTACCTTAGGTAAGAAGTCTAGAGCACGCGACAAGGCCTTTACAAAGTTCTGTTTTGACCCGGTTCTGCTCACTAAGGTTTTGTCGTCCCAGCCCCCTCTTGCGCCAATTCATCCACCAAAACAAAACCAAATCAAAATATTGCTGATTAGTAGTCCAGGTCCACCCCATAAATGAACTTGTGGTTGCACGGTATGGCCCATATCAATGGCACACAAAGTTAAGTTCTTAGTGACTACTCAGGTGAAACATCCTCATCCCAAATGTGCTTCCCGCACCCCCTTTACTACACCATCATTCACCTGAGTATGAAATCATTTTTGGTTCAACCCGGCCAAATAGCAACCCTTGCTATGGCACAACATCTTTTTTTAATAACAATGGCTCCACCACAATTCCATATATCATTTAGTCAAATTCAATCATTCTTCGAGTACGTGATCATGAATCCCATTGTGACTAAGCATAATACGCACCCATGTTGGTATTACAATATTGTTCGACTAATAATTAACCATCCTATGGTGTCCAAGGATTTATGTCATTCAAGGATACATGTCATTCACAATTTATCAAGGAGGCATAATGGCAATTAGGTTATTAACTATTCCCGAAACCATTTATTATAAACTTAGTAATGCATATTGATATAAAACAATATAATTTTATAAAATAGGTTCAATATGATCAAAGATCTACGACTTGCCTTTGTTGAAGAGTTGGGATGCTTCGGTCGTCGGGTCCAAGAATTCTTCCGAAACACATGAATCTATACGTGCGAACAAAGCCAAATAAATAAATAAAATCCAAAAATTATAAAATAAATACCAAAAGGAAGATACTACCTTTAGATGAATTTAGGAATGAGAATTGACGGAATCGGACTTCGTATGATGGAGAACGGACGTCCAGAAGTTCAAAAATCACACGAAATGATAGAAATAGAAAATGATTAGAATATTTGGAATTTGATTTTTCTAGAATGGATTGCAATAAAGTGGCTGATTTGTGGACCCCACATGGAGATGAGAGAGTTGGAAAGAGAGAGGAGGGAGGAGGTGTATGCCAAGTGACCCCCAAGGGCATAGAGTCAAAATAAAATAAAATAAAATAAAGAAAGGGGGCTTCTTTTTCCTCTAGAGAACAAGCCGAAGGAGGAGGGCTCGTGGGGCTACTCGGCGTGGCCGTGGCGACAGGAGGCTCGGCCGGGGAGTAAAATGGGTTGCCTTAACCGAGGAAAGGAGGGAAGTGGCGGCTCGGTGGCGGGGCGGTGCCTGAGGAGGCGCCTGCAGGCGGTGGCGGGCGCCTGAGGCGTGGCCGGACCAAGGCGGCGCAAGCATGAGGACCGGCCGGGTGTGGGGAAACCGTAGGTCGGGTCGGGGAGGTTTGGGGAGGTCCAGTGAGGCGGCTCCACGACAGCCATGGCCAGCGGGGAGGAGCTCGCATGGCTGACAGTTCTCTGACGTGCAACCACCGGGGCAAGCAAGAGGAGAGAAGAGGAGGAGAGGCACGCCGTGACGCGCTCGGGAGGGCAAGGGGGTGATCGGTGGCGAAGAATGGAGATGGTGGCGTCGGCCAGCAAGGGAGAAGAAAGAGGAAGGAGCTCGGTGGCTGCTTTGGTGCGGCTCAAGGGGAGGGGAGGAGAGGGGAAGAGGAGGAGGGGGTGCCGCAGCTTTATAGCCAAGAATGGGGAACCTTGACTCGAGGAGCAAGCAGCGCATGGGGGGGCGGAGCCGTGCGACATGGCCTTGAGATGGCATAGAGGCCGGTGGGGAGGAGGCAGGCGGGATTCAGGCGGCATAGGCACGCAGGGCATAGGGATGGCGAGAACCTTGACGCAGGGAGGCAAGACATGGAAACAGAATGTGGCCGGGAGATGGGCGCCAAGCAGTCGACTTCAGCAGGGAAGGAAGAGCATACAGGAAGAAGAACAGCGCACGGGAGAGAGAAAGGAGAAAGAAGGAGAGAAGAAAAAGGGGAAAAAGAAAGAATTCCAGAAAAACCAAAAATCCAAAAATTCAAGGAAATTTTATAAAATACTTTGGAAATTGAATAGATCAAATAAAATAGTTTTGGATTTTTTTTAAGTTTATTTTGGCCATTTAAAATATTTTTCCTTGAAATTCAATTTTGAGTTTTAAATTAAATTGAATAAAATCCAAAGGATTATTTTTATTTTTAAAGCTTAAAAAGGCTCTGCAAATAGAATAAAATATTTTTATTTAATTAAAGTTTATTTTACTCATGTTCAAATTATTTTTATTTTTGAAATCTCAAATTAATTAAGCTTTAACGAATCAAGAAAAATCAAATGGTGATTTTTATTTGGAAAACTTCAAAAGGCCTAAAAATTAAATAGATTAGCTTTGAAATAATCAAAATTACTTCTAACTTAAAATTGGTGTTTATTTTTGCACATAACTATTTTTAATTTTTGAAAGATAGGAAAAACCATTTTTAAATAGAGGATTCAAGGAATTAATTAAGTTTTCCTTTTTACCTTTAAATCCAAGAAAATCTCAGAACTCAATAAATTTTATTTTTGACTTTTTAAAACTCAGGAAAATCCAATAAAATAGTATTTTTTTATTTTTAAATTTAAATAAAATCCAAAAACTTAAATAAACCAACTTTTGAATTAATTGCAGTTAAATTGCTTTTAATTCTAAAATTTCAAGTTAAGCTTTAGCAAATTAATAAAATCAAATTGTTACTTTTAAATTTTGAATTTTTTTAAAAAGCCCAGAAAATTGGGATGTTACAACTATAAAAGGGAATATCCAGATGTGGAGTTCCCAAGTCCTTCCAAGAGAAAACCCCTAATTTATGTTTTTAGGATTTTAGAGTAGTTGAGACTAGGTTTTGTGAGAAATGGATTGATTGTATGCTCAAGTGTTGAGCTTTTGTCCTCTATGGTGGAGTGGTTGTAAACCAATTTTTATCTCAAATCAACCCAAGCAACATTTTTTCAAGATGTGTCTCTTCTTGTCCTTGCTCTCTCTTTGATAACTTTTGGATTTTTGGTGATCCTTTGGTTTCTTGTTGGAATCTTGCATGTCGTGACATGTGAGAATGCATCTAGGATCGTTTTGATCGTCTCTTACCCACGAGCAAGTTCTAGGATCAAAGTTTGATTTTCCAAGGTTCTTTTGTCCTCCTTCCCTCATCTATGAAATTCATATAATCTTGGCTTTGATCTTCCCGATCGTCGATTAAAATAGGTTCCTAACCTTCTTGCTGAGCTATGGTTGAAATTTGAGGGAATTTGGATCACCGAATCAAAACTTGAGCCAATTTTGTGATTTTGAATTCGTGCTGATTTCACTATTCAACGAGTGGAGGTCAGACTACCCCTGGTGAGAGGTCTAACCGCTAGGCCAAAGTTCAGACCGCCCGACTCATTTTGTTTTGAGTTTTCAGTGATTTTGGTTGCTGTGCTTCGGGGTTTCGATTGGATTCAATACAAGACTTCTGCTATGGTTGTACATTGACCTTCGTAACTTTCATAGTTATTGGAGTGGAAATTGAGCTAAATCTAATCAAGGTAAAAAAGAGATAGTACTCCTATTCACCCCCTCTCTAGTCGTTGTTTCTATCCAACAAGTGGTATCAGAGCCTGGTTAGTTCAATCTTAATATTAACCGGTCACTGAACTTTGCTATGGAGAAGTATTCCACCAAGCCGTATATCTTCGATGGGCTCGACTATGCCTACTAGAAGAATCGCATGCGTGTCTACCTTTAGAGTGAAGGTCAAGCCATGTGGAAGGTTGTCCGAGTTCCGCTCGTCTTGCCTGAGGTTGCTACGTCGGCTTCAGCGGCTCTCTTGGCTAACAACCACAAGGCAAAGGATCTCCTATATGCTGGGCTTGGTAGATAGGAGTATGATAGGATCTGTCACCTTGAGACTGCGTACGAGATTTGGCACACCCTCGAAACTTGCCATGAGGGTTCATCCCAAATTAAGCAAGTACGTCAAGCAGTCTTCAAGCGAGAATACAACAAGTTCGAGATGCGTCCTAGAGAGAGCATCGATGATGTATTCACTCGCTTCGACACGGTGGTCAATGAGTTGAGAGCGATCGACATCGAGTATTCTCAGTCTGAGAATGCTACCCATCTCTTGTCTGCAATCAACACCATGGAGTGGGAGATGAAGGCGACTGTCGATGATCAAGTCGCCGATCGTACGAAATAAAATGAGGAAAATGGCTAAGAGTTCTTAGAGGAGAATAGGGTTACTCTTTATTGCAATAGATTGGCTATTACAGGGGGTGCCTTAGGAAAGGCGATAGACTAGCCCTAATTACACTGAGTATATTTCTTGGTGTGCTTCAGTTTGCTTCAATTGTCTTCAGATCGAATCCAATTGCCCTTGGTCCTGTTGATCGTGATCTGCCGGGTCTCCCTTTGCTATTTGTCATCCACCTTTAAATACCTAGCGAAAAGGTGGCGGTTACTGCTAGAGAAGACACATTTTGGGAAACGTTGTGTCTGGTCGAAGGATCAGTTGCAGTTAGTGAAACACTAACTGATCATCGGTTGATGTCAGTGGGAGACAAAACTGTATAGTGGTCATTGTCAGTGACTTAGGGCTGAAAGCGTCGTGTGGTTTGGAGCATATAAAACATGTGTTTCATTCATCACACGAAAAGAATATACGTGGAATCAAATCAAGTACCAGTTCAAAGATCCTACGAGTAGTTAACTTGTCGGGCAATAGGTATAGGACCTCTTCGACCAAGGTACTCGTAAAGCAACCTCTGTGATTCTCCCGACCACATGGGTCATTAACCACGGGGGTTACAACCATAGAGGGTATATGGTCTTTAATTAAATGTTTAAACCAATATTTAGGAATTTAATCCCCGTCAGCTAGCCCCGAACTTTTAAGTGAATTTGTAATCTGAATCCTCTCCGATGGAATCTATATCGGGGAAAACCTTCATTTAATGGTGATGATAATGAAGTGGTCCATATTCACTTTAAAGTTGAGGAATTGCCTGGGAAACCGAAGAGGTTTCTGTCTGTTGGGCTTTAGCAACTACTTTTTGCAGTTAAAGAAGTTACGTATTTAAAATCCACGCAATATGCCGACTAAGGGGTTTTATGCTCTCAGTCTTCCTTCAACTTTCTTCTATCTTGTTGCTAAAAACCAAGAACGTAGGATTCAATCACGAACTAGATGGTTTCTGATTTGAGCGAGAAGAAGCTCAAGAGTATGGAGAAAAGCGGGATGCGTCCTGACAACACCTTGATTTTTTGGAGATCAGCGGTCAGAGAGCATTTTTTGAGCGACAACGAGGGATAAATCCCTGTCTTTCTTACATACATCGAGTGCGGGTTTAGGTTGCCAGCGCACTCGTTCCTCTCCAAGGTTCTTTTAGTATTACGAAGTTGAGTTGGTGAATTTCACTCCTAATTTGATTGCGAACTTCAACATCTTCATCTATCTTTGCGATGCGTACCTAAGGATTCCACCAGATCTAGAAGTCTTTAGGTATTTCTACAAGATGGCGAAGTCAATGGCGCTGCCCGTGAAGTGGTCCGTATGTATTCCAAGTCTTCGTGGTCATCATGGAAATATAGCTGGTTCTACATTAGAGTCACCAAGGGAGATAGCCTTTACTTTTGCCAGTAAGGTGGCAGTTGAAAATCTGCAGTGGCGATCCTCCGCGAAGGAGGGAAAGGTGAGAAGATGGATTGAAGCCATAAACAGCCTTAACTTCAAAGGCTTGACTTCTTGGTATGTGGTGAAAGATTTCTCCATGCGCTGAATAAATCCTCTGAAGCTCTAGGAGCGTACCGTGCTTTGATACGTTGGACGGGACGATTCGACCAGGGATTCTTTGGAACGTAAGTCCTTTCTCTTTTTTTTTAACATCCCTTTCACCTGAAGAAATCAGGGAGCGGATCAAGATGATCTGCGCTGGGGAACCTGGTGATAAGGCTGACGTTCCCCGAATTTTAGCTGCTACCTCTCCAGAAGAGAGGATAGAAAGACTTAAGGTAAAAAATAATAACCCCTTTTCATCATTGATATATTTTTTTGATCGGTATGTCATAACACCCATTTTTCTTTAATGTGCAGTCGGTCGGGTCGGAGAGCAGTGAGCTCATCAAGAGCTCGAATTCAATTGATGTTCCGACCACTTCTGCCCCAACAACCACTCAAGATGGTGGCCCCTCGGAGGTAGAAAGAGCACCGAAAAGAAATATATATTTTAGATGAAGAATTTCATCGCCAAACTAGTCTTGATTTATAATTAGGCGGGAGAGAAAGAAAATTGGCCAACTGAAGTTGCCGTGGTCGTGGACTCCGGAGCGGTCGTGATTGACCAAGCAGTTGCTCCTGTAGCAACTGATCTGGAGGTCGACGAAACCACGATCTCTGAACAGATGGTCAGGGAAATCATCTCTGACCAAGTCGTCGAGGAAATTACTTCTGACCTCCGGCCAGAGGATGCGACGGGTCTAACCTACCCTACCGGTTCGAAACCGGTGAAATCGGTTGAAAAGAAGAAGAGGAAGGCAAGCACTCCGGACTTTGCACTAGGGCATTTCAACTTCAAAACCAAGAAGACCAGGTATGTAAAATAAAAATGCTACATAAATCCATACCTTTTGATTTTCTTGTATTATGAAATCTTCATCTTCCTTTCTTCTGTTTTTATAGATCAACTGGTGTTCTGATCGATTTTGATCAGAGCACCCATCAGGGGGATACTCCTGAAGAAAGGATGGTCGAGCCAGCCCCCGAGTGGGTGGAGGCGCCAACACCTACTTATATCGCTCAAGAACCCTTGATGACTCCGACCCCGTCTAAGGGGATAGAAGCTGAAGAAGAGTCCCAGCAGGTTCTACCTTTTACTAGAACTGGTCATGAGGAGAGGAGTGCTTCCCTAGTTAGGAGATCTTCTCATCCTAGTGACATCCCCAACAGACCTGAATCTTTGATGATAAAAAAACTTGAGGAGGCTTGGAGGAGAATCTCAGATTGTCAACCAAAAACAGATCCTGGGACCATTTACTCCAAATATGCATACAATAAGGTCTAGGTAAATACCTACGACCACTCTTATGATATTTTTATGAAGTTTATTTAAAACTTAAGGAAGTTTGCTTTTCCTTTTTCATAGCATATGGCGGGGAACGTCGTTGTGGTCGGAGAACTGACTCAGTGAATAACCTCTTTAGAAAAAGAAAATCTCCAATTGAAAAGTAAGTATTCCACCTTGACTTCTTCTTCCTTTTCTGCTATTTTATTCCTTGTTGTTTCTTAATTCTCCCATTATCATAATTGACAGAATTAGATAATTTCAAAAAAGAAATTAAGGCTAAGGGGACCATCATAGCTTCACTTCAGGAGAAGTGCAAAGATAAAGATCTTCGAGGGGGGTAAAACCCTTCAAAAATAAGGTTGCAGAGGAGATGAAAGTCGGATCTCCATCTCATATCAACCAATCTAGTGGCTCCGAAGAGTAAAATAGATGTAATAATAGATTGTAATGTAAAAAACTTACCTTTTGTCATCAATAAAGCTTATGTTTATCTTTAAACTTATTGAGTATATATTTCTTAGCCCTCGACTACTTGTGTAGTAGAAAAACTTACTGAAGTAGTAGACCAAGAAAAAGAGCACAAGTTGTGACCAAGTTTGGAAAAATGATCTAATTAACACTATGAAATCAGTTTGGTCGGAACGAGTGTATGATTTTGACAAGTTTAAGATCTATTTGCATAATCGAAATACCATATAGTACATTGTATGGTCGTGAGATACCATAAGACTTGTGTTGATGATAAGACAATATGCAAAAATGTATGCAGAAATTGACAAGTGTTTTTATTTATACATATTATCCAAGCTGGTCGTAAAAAGTGCTAAGAACCAAAGACATGATTGACACTCCGCGGAACGTATTCGTTATTAAGTTCCAAATGGTAGTAAAGATCGTAAGAAAAGGACTGTCGCTAGGAAACTCCTTCCAGTGGGCAGGACCACATGCAGAGATGAGAGATTTTGACTAGGAGGCTTTTTTTGTGTCTCGACTAGTTGGAAAACAAGACAAGAACAAAATATTGAAGTAAAGAAAGAAAGTCTTGGAGGCTTTAAGCATGTAAGAAACTATATCAAGTTGTTTGTGTGATTTTCTTTTACTTGTTTTTTTCTTTGAGAAAAGAGTGTGCGGTCATTCATAATAACCATCTCTGTGACGGTTATGATAAAGACCCTTATGGCATTTGATAAATACAACAAAGCCAAAAAGGAAAAGATATCCTTTAAAAGGATGTCGGAGGGTAATTGATCTTCTCCGATGATCTTAGACAACAATAGTATGTGACCAAGCAATGAAGAATCATAATATAAATAACATCACTCATTGAAACATAAAGAAATAATGCATCTTTATTGAAATTTGAAAATGAAAAGAAAATTTATACATAGAACATACGTAATTAATCAATATTATAAGAATTAAACAGAACACGCCCATCTGACATGGCAAGTCGCACTGAACCTGGTCTGGTTACTTCGACCACAGTGTATGGACCTTCCCATTTAGGGGAAAGCTTGTTGCGATTTGAATGGCTCTAGATTTTCCTGAGAACCAGATCACCTACAGCCAGACTACGAGGTTGCACCTTACGACTATGGTACTTTCTCATGGCTTGTTGGTCAACTGCCGATCGTATCAGGGCTTCGCTTCGTCTTTCTTCAAGGAAATTCATATCGTCGAGTCGTCGTTCTATTTGATCGTTCTCGTTGTAACAATCAGTTCGAGCGCAACCAATTTTCAGTTCCGGGGGAAGCATGGCTTTAGAATTGTAAACCAGAAAAAAATAGTGTTTCACTGGTCGCACGACTGGTCGTGGTCCGAACGGTCCATAGTACAGAGGGAAATTCTTGAACCCAAGCTCTTGATTGTTTTATTAACTAGCCAAATACTCGGTGTTTTATTCCTTGTATTATTATTCCACTAGCTCGCTTGACTACCCCGTTATTCTATGGGTGAGCAACGAAAGTGTAATGTACTTGATACCTAGATCCTCACAGAATTCCTGAAAATTCCTGCTCGAGAGCTGGGTACCGTTATTTGTGATTATACGACTAAGTATACCAAATCGTGTGCTCACATTTTTGGTGATGAATTTCTTAGTAGCTTCAGTTGTTACTTTAACAACTGGCTCAACTTCTATGTATTTTGTGAATGTATCAATCATGATAAAAAGGAATTTAAAGCCCCTGGGTGCTTTTGGGAAAGGTCCCAGAATGTCTAATCCCCAGGTTGCAAAAGACTAAGAAAGGAGTATTGTTTGAAAGGCTTATGCCGGTTGATGTACTTCTCAACTATGAAATTGATATTGTACACACTTATCGCAAGTTCTTGTGCATCATGGAGGGCAGTTGGCCAGTAGTATCCTTGTCTAAAGGCTTTACCGACCAGAGTTCTATAGGAATGATGTGCTCAACAGAATCCTCCATGTATGTCGGATAGTGTAATTTCATACCATCCGCTTGAGATATGCATCTCATCGACACTTCGTGAGCTCCCCGTTTGTGAAGGCTATAATCAATCAGAGTGTATGATTTGGCTTTTCGAGCTGTAAGATCAGCCTCTACATCATCTTCAGGAAGTGTGCCGTGCTGAAGATAATTGTAGATTGATGTCATCCAATCACTACTGGGATCGATCTATGTCACCTCCAGCGGAGCATTTGTGTCTTCGGAATCCTCAACCACGGAGGGTGTATCGAGTTGCTCGAGTAAAATTCTAAACGGGACAAGTGATCTTGAGGAAGCCATCCATGCCAATTGGTTTGCCAGAAAGTTTTTCTTTCTAGGAATATATTAGATCTAGAAACCGAAGAAGTGCCTTTCGAGTTTTCGAACTTCCGCTATATAAGATGATATCTTAGGACTTAAGCATTGATACTCTTTCTCAACTTGATTCGCTACTAGTTGAGAATCACTTTTCACTAGTAATCTACGAATCCCGAGTGGTTTGGCTGCTCGGAGTTCTGCCAGTAAACCTTCATCCTCTGCCACATTATTCGTAGCAGAAAAATTTAACTGAATGGCGTATTTTATGTGTTATACAGCAGGGGATGCCAGGATAACTCCAACCCCCGAGCCTTTGAGCATCAAGGAACCGTCAAAGTACATAGTCCACTGTTCGTGGTGTTCGGACTCGGGCCCTTGGGTGGGTTCAGGGTTCGTCCATTCGGCAATGAATTCTGCTAATGCATGGGACTTAATTATTGTTCTTGAAATAAAATGGAGATCGAAGCCCCCAAGCTCGACCATCCATTTTGTTATTCGTTCTGATGATTCTTTGTTTCTGAGAACTTGATCAAGAGGATATCCAGCAGGTACGACCACTTTGTGGGCCTAAAAGTAATGCCTTAGTTTCCATGAAGCCGTAAGGAGACCGTATAACAACTTTTGTATCTCTGGATATTGTTCCTTTGGTCCATGTAAGACTTCGCTTACGTAATATACTTGTCGTTGGATATTGTCACGTTCAACGTTCAGTACTGTGCTGACCGCTTGTGGCGTCGCAGCCAGGTATATCAGCAGTGTTTCTCCCGATCTTGGAGATACTAAGATCAGGGCAGTCGCAAGGTATCTTTTGAGCTCTTCAAAGGCACCGTTTTCATTTTTAGTCCATTCGAAACTTCAGTGTTTACGAAGAAGTTTAAAGAAAGGTATTCCTTTTTCTCCTAACTGTGCTATGAAGCGACTTAGCGCCGCCATACAGCCAGTTAGTTTTTTTATTTCTTTCTTTGTGGTCGGAGGGCGCATCTGTTCTATGGCCGCTATTTTCGATGGATTCACTTCAATACCTCTAGCCGAAACTAGGAATCCAAAAAGATTTCTAGAAGAAATTCCAAACACACACTCCTCATAATTTAACTTAAGGTTATGCCTTCTTAAGTTATTGAAAGTTTCTTGCAAGTCGGAGATATGATCTCCAACGTTAATGCTCTTTACAACTAGGTCATCAACATAGGCTTCCAAATTTTGACCTATTCGCGAACTAAAAGTTTTATGCATTAACCTGTGAAAAGTAGCACCAGTATTTTTGAGACCAAATGACATCTTAACATAACAATAAGTGCCATATGGTGGCACCCTGAATACACACCTAAAAAGCTTAATAACTACACCGGGAAGTAGAGAATAACTACACCTAGAAGTAGAGTTTACAAGCTGATCGATATGTGGAAGGGGAAAATCATCATTCGGACAAGCTTTATTAAAATCAATGAAATCGATACACCTTCGTCATTTCTCATTACTTTTTCAAACCATTACAGGATTAGCGAGCCACTTTGGGTGATCGACCTCATGTATAAATCCAGCCTTGAGAAGCTTGTCAATCTCTGACTGGATTGCTTCCTTCCGATCTGGTGCAAAGCGTCTTAGCTTCTGCTTAACCGATTTTTTGTCAGGCCGGAGAGCTAGCTTGTGCTCGATCACCTCCCTGGGGACTCCGGGCATATCGGATGCCTACTAAACGAATACATCTGAATTGGCTCAGAGGAAGGATATGAGCGACTCTTCCTATTTAGGATCGAGTCTTGCCTCGGCCAGAGCCTTTTGGGCGGTTGCACTAGTACTTCCGAGTCCATACGATACTTTGACGCTTTCCGGAGAAGCATCCTTGTCGAGTGGAACTTCCTTGGTCTGGTCGGAGGGTTTTGGGGCCATCTTTGCTCTTGAGAGCTCGACCTGCGTGGAAGGTGGATTAGTATATGTGGTCAGAAGTTCATCGACCAATTCTAGGGATTTACGATAGCATGCTGTCGTAGCAGGGCACCAAGGGGTGCCCCGTACCCTAAGATCGTCCGAAATACCGGTGTGCTGTCGGGGATACTGTGCATATGTAAAGTTAGTCTGTATAGTGTGTTTTTAGGCAAATGTACATAAATTACCCTTTCTCTCGCTCTCTCTCGCCTATGGGGGCAAGAAGGTAAATGTCCCTTCTTGCCCCCTATAAGTAAAGCCCCATGGGCATCTAAGAAGGAGGAGAACACATTTCTATACACACATGAGCAATACAAACATACAGTTGTCTTTGGCTTCTCCCTCCGGTCCTTCTCCCAACACAAAGGGTACGAAGGGTACTCCGTACCCACTGTCTAGCCTTTTTTTGCTACAACAGTTGGCGCCGTCCGTGCGGACCGAACAAGAAGCTACAAAACGAGAGGAGCTGAAGACAACAACTCACACAGCCGAAGCCCACCCAAGTCACCTTCGGTCACCACCTCACCCTCAGCCCGAAAACCCAAAAAGCCCTCGGTCCATCTTCGGTCACCTTCAATCATCGCCCGAAGCACATCCGAAGGCCTCACACCTGGCCAAGGGCCACTTCGTTCGACCTCCCCGCCTAGGCAACACCAGAGGGTGGTGCGCGGAGGCATCCCCACCTTCGGACCGACCCCGAAGCGCCCCCGGAGGCTAAGGCACCAATCCTCCCGGAGCCCTAACCCCTTCGGCCATCACGTCGGGCTCAGCTCTGACCTCAATACCGCCGGTTCCCTCGGGCAGTCGGAGGCCCCTTGGCCACCTCCAGCCCCTCGAGATGATCCATTGGCGCTGCCCTCAACCCCTCGCGCGCGTACCTTCAAGCTAGCCCAGCACCACCGCCAGGGGCCGCGGCGGCAACTTCACACCGCTCGCGGGCACCTCCGCCTCGACTTTGGGCGCCCTCGCATGCCGCCTCTGCCTCGCACCGCTCATGACCACCTCGCCAGACCGGGGTGCCCTTCGCCCCTTCACTTCGCTTCGGCATGGCCCCTTGTTGTCGGCGTGGAGGAGCCCAGGAACCCTTCGTCACCAGAGGGCACTCGTGAAGCTTGCTACGGCCTTGATCGTCGGGCGCCCCACCCCTTCGTCGCATCACCATCAAGCCCACGGTCCAGAACCGCTGGGCCAAGGCTCGCCGACCTCGGGCCGCCTCCGGGGCACCAGCTCTGGTCCGAGGGGTGGCACCCGAAGCCTCCTCGAAGCACCCGGAGCACCTCCCTCCGGCATGGCGAAGCCCCCTCCCCCCTCCGGCGCGGTAGCAATCCCACCCCAGATGAGGACTCACCACCGGGCGGCAATCCACGCCATCTTGGCACCAGTGCACCCTTCGGCCGCCACGAGGCGGGCGCCGCTCAAGTAGCCACCGCCGGAGACCGCGGCCGCCGCAGCCTCGCCATCGAGGCGCGCGGCTTCAGCCGCCATCCTCCGGAGCACCTCGGGCGCCGCGGCCTCACGCTGGCGTCGTGCGACGCAACGCCGCCACCCCGGCGCCCGCCGCCACAGCCTTCGTCCACCTCCACCTCGCGCTCGAGGCACCCCTCGAGGACACCGCCACCTGAAGCCCCTTCATCATCGGAGCTTGCGCAGAGAACCACGCCCGGAGCACCTCGGGCTCGCCGGCAAGGCCTCGCGCGTGCGCCGCCGCCCAGAGCACGTTGCCCGGAGACACTTCGGTGCCGGAGCACCTCGCGTCCGCCATCGCCCGTTCTAGCCTCGGGCCCCTTCAGTTTCAGGGTGTCTCAACTTCACCCCAAGCTCACCGCCTGAAGACAAAGGCATCCGGTCAAGTATGGGCTTTGGCAAAACAAAAAATTCGGTCAAGTATGGGCTTCGGCCAAAAAAAAATGGTAGGGAGGCAGCACGCAGTACGGCTTGGCATTTTTTTCCCTCACCCCTAAAAAAAAGACGAGCACCGGCGCACGCTTGCTCACTCTCCGGAGTGAGCAGCGAAAGCCCACAAGGATGGCAACATCAATAAGCCCATCGCCGTGGCAACAAAGACGCCGCGCATGGCCACAAGCCCCGGCGCACACTGGCTCGCTCTCCGGAGTGAGCAGCGAAAGCCCACAAGGATGGCAACGTCAATAAGCCCATCACCGTGGCAACAAAGACACCGCGCATGGCCACGAGCCCCGGTGCACGCTAGCTCCCTCTCCCGAGTGAGTAGCGAAAGCCCACAAGGATGGCAACGTCAATAAGCCCATCACCGTGGCAACAAAGACGCCGTGCAAAGCCCCAGTCGCTCCGATGGCCTCACCTCGGTGACTAGGGAGTCTCCCGCCTCGAGTGCTTCACCTCGGCGGAGAGACCTCGCATTCGCTCTCATCGCACAAAGGCCCAGTCGCTCCGATGACCCCGCCTCGAGTGCTTTACCTCGGCGGAGAGACCTCGCATATAGCGCTCAATCGCGCAAAGCCCCAGTCACTCTGATGGCCCCGCCTCGACGACTAGGCAGTCTCCCGCCTCGAGTGCTTCACTTCGGTGGAGAGACCTCGCACATTCGCGCTCAATCACGCAAAGCCCCAGTCGCTCCGATGGCCCCGCCTCGGCGACTAGGGAGTCTCCCGCCTCGAGTGCTTCACCTCGGCGAAGAGACCTCGCACATTCGCGCTCAATCGCGCAAAGCCCTAGTCGCTCTAATGGCTCTGCCCCGGCGACTAGGGAGTCTCTTGCCTCGAGTGCTTCACCTCGGCGGAGAGACCTCGCACATTCGCGCTCAATCGCACAAAGCCCCAATCGCTCCGATGGCTCCGCCCCGGCGACTAGGGAGTCTCTTGCCTCGAGTGCTTCACTTCGGTGGAGAGACCTCGCACATTCGCGCTCAATCACGCAAAGCCCCAGTCGCTCCGATGGCCCAGTCTCGGCGACTAGGGAGTCTCCCGCCTCGATTGCTTCACCTCAGCGGAGGGACCTCGCACATTTGCACTCAATCGCGCAAAGCCCTAGTCGCTCTGATGGTCCCGTCTCGGCGACTAGGGAGTCTCCCGCCTCGGGTGCTCCACCTTGACGAAGAGACCTCACATTTCGCGCTCAATCGCGCAAAGCCCTAGTCACTCCGATAGCCCCGTCTCGGCGACTAGGGAGTTTCCCGCCTCGAGTGCTTCACCTCGGCGGAGAGACCTCGCATATCGCGCTCAATCGCGCAAAGCCCTAGTCGCTCGATGGCCCTGCCTTGGCGACTAGGGAGTCTCCCGCCTCGAGTGCTTCACCTCGGCAGAGAGACCTTGCATATCACGCTCAATCGCGCAAAGCCCCAATCGCACCGATGGCCACACCTCGGTGACTAGGGAGTCTCCCGCCTCGAGTGCTTCACCTCGGTGGAGAGACCTCGCACATTCGCGCTCAATCGCGCAAAGCCCTAGTCGCTCCGATGGCACCGCCTCGGCGACTAGGGAGTCTCCCGCCTTGAGTGCTCCACCTCGGCGGAGAGACCTCGCATTTCGCGCTCAATCGTGCAAAGCCCTAGTCGCTCTGATGACCCCGCCTCGGCGACTAGGGAGTCTCCCGCTTCGAGTGCTTCACCTCGGTGGAGAGACCTCGCATATCGCACTCAATCGCGCAAAGCCCTAGTCGCTCCGATGGCCCCGCCTCGGCGACTAGGGAGTCTCCCGCCTCGAGTGCTTCACCTCGGCAGAGAGACCTCGCATATCGCGCTCAATCGCGCAAAGCCCCAGTCGCTCTGATGGCCCCGCCTCGGCGGCTAGGGAGTCTCCCACCTCGAGTGCTTCACCTCAACGGAGAGACCTCGCATATCGCGCTCAATCGCGCAAAGCCCTAGTCGCTCCGATAGCCCCGCCTCGGCGACTAGGGAGTCTCCTGCCTCGAGTGCTTCACCTCGACGGAGAGACCTCGCATACCGCGCTCAATCACGCAAATCCCCAATCGCTCCGATGGCCCCGCCTCGGTGACTAGGGAGTCTCCTGCCTCGAGTGCTTCACCTCGGCGGAGAGACCTTGCATACCGCGCTCAATCGCGCAAAGCCCCAGTCGCTCCGATGGCCCCGCCTCGGTGACTAGGGAGTCTCCCGCCTCGAGTGCTTCACCTCGGCGGAGAGACTTAGCACATTCGCGCTCAATCGCGCAAAGCCCCAGTCGCTCCGATGGCCCCGCCTCGGCGACTAGGGAGTCTCCCGCCTCGAATGCTTCACCTCGGCGGAGAGACCTCGCACATTCGCACAAAGCTCTAGTCGTTCTGGAGCACCTCCCTCGCATAAGCTTTCCCCATAAGCCTCTCCCTCACTTGACACCAACCTACTCTCTCTCATTCAGCACAACCAAAAGGCCACCACTAGCCAAGGCAACACAAGAAGCAAAGCAAGCTCAACCAAGCACCACTGCCTTCCCAAGAATACCCACAACCGAGCCAGCCAAACCACAACTAGGCCAAGCCAAGCCAAGCCACCAGCAATTGGGCCATACTCGGAACGCAAAGAGCCTGCGAAAACACAATCCTTGGAGTTGTAAAACCCGGCTGCGCCTGGAAAATAGGACCAGCGTTTCCAAACGGAGCAGGCATACACAAAAATAGCTGTAACTTGTTGTATTTTTTGCTCCCCTTCAATGAAAAACGGCAAGAGGCCACAACAAAAACAAAGCCACCACGCATGGCCTTCGGCCCCGGTGCACACCGATGCCTCCCGTTGGCATGAGTGTGTAAACAAAGCCATCGCGCATGGCCTTCGGCATCGGTGCAAGCCATTACTGTCCACAGACACGATTGCCTCAATGAAGATGACACAACAAAGCATTAGGGCTCCCCGGAGCCCTATCAAAAAAGTATGGGGGACGGCGCAAGGCTTCGCCTCCCCCTCGCAACAAAGCATTAGGGCTCCCCGGAGCCCTATAAAAAAAGTATGGGGGACGGCGCGAGGCTTCGCCTCCCCCTCGCAACAAAGCATTAGGGCTCCCCGGAGCCCTATCCTGAAAGTATGGGGGACGGCACGAGGCTTTGCCTCCCCCTCGCAACAAAGTATTGGGGCTCCCCAGAGCCCTATCCTAAAAGTATGGAGGACGACGCGAGGCTTCGCCTCCCCCTCGCAACAAAGCATTAGGGCTCCCCGGAGCCCTATCAAAAAAGTATGGGGGGCGGTGCGAGGCTTCATCTCCCCCTCGCAACAAAGCATTAGGGCTCCCTGAAGCCCTATCCTAAAAGTATGAGGGACGGCACGAGGCTTCACCTCCCCCTCGCAACAAAGCAGTAGGGCTCACCAGAGCGCTGTCTAAAAAGTGTACGAGACGGTCCCTCTACCTCCCCCACTAGATAGTCCAGTCCCATCATGAACGATAGCAAGGTCAGCGAAGGTCACGTGGCAAGCTCTCAAACGAGCCCAATCAGCATAGAAAGAAAACAGAACCCCTTCATGCCACTCCAAGTCGCAAGCACACTCAACCAGGAATGGTCGAAGGGGGGGGGGACGGTACCAGGCCCCCGATGGGAGCATCGCAAACAGTCACCCCGAAGAAATGAATAAAAAAAACGAAGGCAGCAATGGCCGCCTCGAGGGCCATTGCCTCGGTGTGGCGGCTCCGCGTCTACTTCACCCCTACGGGCTCTGCCACTGCTCACCGCTCGCCTCGAGGCTATCGCCTCGGCGGGGCGGTCCCGACGCGCCGCCCGCCTCGAGGGCCACGCCTTGGTGTGGCGGCTCCGCATCGACTTCGCCCCCACGGGCTTCACCGCTACTCACTGCCCACGTCGAGGCTATCGCCTCGGCGGGGCGGCCCCGACGTGCCACCGCCTCGAGGCCACACCTCGGCGTGGTGGCTCGCGTCAACTTCACCCCCCACGGGCTCTGCCATTGCTCATCAAGACGCCTCGAGGCTATCACCTCGGCGCGGGCGGCCCGACGCCGCCCGCCTCGAGGGCCTTGCCTCGACGTGGCGGCTCCGCGTCGACTTCACCCCCACGGGCTCCGCCGTTGCTCACCGCCCGCCTTGAGGCTGAAGCCTCGGCGGGACAACTCCGACATGGATCTTCCTCCGGCACACCCTCGGCGCCCCGTCGCTGGCCGCCTCTGGAGCACCCTCGGCGCTCCGCCTTCGGCCAGATCTGGGGCCCCTTCGCTAGTTCTCCTACGTCTTCCGGAGTATCCCGACTCCCGAGGGGCCGGGGGCGACAGGATTGCGTCTGCTTGCCCCTCAGGACCGCGGGACCTGTCCTCGCGACCTCGGACCACGCAGACGAGGGAGTTGTCGTAGTAGGGTACCAAGGGGTGCCCCGCACCCTAGGATCGTCAGGAATACTGGTGTGCCGTCGGGGATACTATGCATATATAAAGTTAGTCTGTATAGCGTGTTTTTAGGCAAATGTACCTAAATTACCCTTTCTCTCTCTCTCTCTCGCCTATGGGGGCAAGAAGGTAAATGTCCCTTCTTGCCGCCTATAAGTAAAGCCCCATAGGCATGTAAGAAGGAGTCGAACACATTTCTATACACAGATGAGCAATACAAACATACAGTTGTCTTTGGCTTTCCCCTCCGGTCATTCTCCCAAGACAAAGGGTACGGAGGAGGGTACTCTGTACCCATTGTCTAGCCTTTTTATGCTACGACACATGCATATGCCATCTTTATATCCCCTTGAACCGTAATGACCCCTTTTGGTCCTGACATTTTTAAACTCCGATAGCTGTAATGTGTAGCTATCTGGAACTTTGTCAATGACGGACGACCAAGAATTCCATTGTATGTAGTTTCAAAATCTACTATATCAAATGAAATCTTCTATGTTCGAGAGTTATCTGATTTTTTGAATGTATTCGGTAGGGCAAGTTATCCTATCGGTTTAGTAGTAGACTCTGGAACTATACCAAGAAAGGCATATTTCACAGGCTTTACTTCTGACTTGTGAATTTGCATTTCTTCCAATGCTCCCGTAAACAAAATATTTAAAGAACTACCACCATTTACTAAAACTCGATTGACTTTGCAATTATTTATAGTAGGTTCTACAATAATATGGAACCTACTTGATCGAGTTGAAGGGATGGGACAGTCTTCTTTGTTGAAGGAGATGACTGTCTCTAACCATCTGGATAGCTTGACGGTGATCGGAGATTTAGCGAGGTTCATTTCTTGTTCCACGGCCTTCAGATAACGCCTAGACTTGTATGAGGAGGACCCACCAAAGATCATATCGATGGTGTGGTGTAGCTCTTGGTACTCCATTTGTTCGTCTTCATCCTTGTCTTTTTTGGAGCTTGGCTCTCCAAGCTCTTGTATGGAAGGAAAATGACCTTTACCTGAGTAGTAATATTTTAGCTTCTTTTGCTAAGCTCGGCAAATGCGCAAGTCATGCCTGCCACCTGATGAAGTGAACACCATTTCTTGTTCTTTTTATATTCATCGGTTGGAGCTTTTGCTTTGTTACGACCGGAATAATACTTCTTGCCATTGGTGAGCTTCTCAGGAATTGTGAGTACCTCTTTGTTGACGGGCTTGCGATTCTTCTTACCTTTAAGTGTCTTCTTATGTTTCTTTTCTTGTTTATCCAGGCCGGGTTGTGAGATTTTTTCTTTCCGATCAATGGCCTTGTTCCATTCAACCGTCTCACTAGCGGCTGCATACCTATCGACCATGTCAAAGAGCTCGACGGTCATTCGTGGAGGATTCATAGCAATGTCCTCCGTAAACTGTCGATTCCTTAACCCTGCTTTTAAATCCTAAATGACAGAAGAATCTACGACCTCAGGAATAAAGTTACGAATATGGATGAACCACTTAATGTACTGCCGAAGGGTTTCATTATGTTCCTACTGGATCCAATGGACATCGTCTTCCTTTCCGGGGTGATCGTAAGTCTCCTGAAAGTTTGTGATCAACAGGTCGCAGAGTTTCTCCCAGGTGTAAATTGATCCAATCGGTAGGTTGACCAACCAAGACTGTGCAGATCCCTCGAGTATGGTGGGCAAGTAGTTTGCCATCACATTGTCGTCACCACCAGTAGCTCTGATGGCGGTAGTATAGATCTAGATGAATTCTAATGGATTTTGAGTTCCATTGAATTTTTCCGTGTTTGCTGGTTGGAATTTATCCGGTCAACGCACTGCTTGGAGCCCTGCCGAGAATGCTCGATAGCCCGTAATTGAATCATGGCGCGTTCTTTGAAAAGGAGCTAAATTGTAATAAGTTGGGGACCGATTCCTTAGGTTGACATACCGAGTATCCAGTGTCCCAATCCGGTCGTGGATGTTAGTATAACGTCTTCGACGGACTGTCTGGTTTAGATGATGTCGAAGATCACCCGAGCCAAGCGACCGCTCCTCTTGACGAGGGGGACGAGTGGCTGCATGGAAGAGCCGTCTTCCCTCGTGACTCCTTTGTTAGAATCTCTGAGGAGGTCTTGGTATTGAACGGTCTCTAGTATGACCTTGTTAACCCCCGCTAAGGGAGGAACGATAGGATGAAGTCAATGTATGACTTTGTGAATTCCTTTGTTCCTATGTACATCTCTGTACGTTGCATGGTCTACTAAAGGATCTCCGATACCTGTCCTGCAAACTGAACATACCCCGGAGTCTCTACCAGAGCAGGGTCTGAGTTATTTAAAATATTATGAGCGCGTTGCAGGTTCTGAGTTGTTACCGATGGTCTTGAAGGATTCCTATTGGCAGAAGGTGTTCGGTGACTTGAACTCTCTCTCGACCCTCTTGCTTGTCCCGTCCGACCCATCATATGCAGTGGGGTAGAAACAAGTGAATTAATCGATCGATGTCCACTAGTTCCATTGCCTCCGCCATCTCGGGTTGGTGCTTGAGTGCTTGCACTATTTCCACCAACGGGTGTTGGCGGGTTATGCTGTGGAGGATCGTGCACGTCATCTTGATCGGTATTGCCGAGTGCGTTAACCTCGTGCCTCCAACAGCAGTCTGCCAACGAGCTTCCCTCGTAACTAAGGGAGTGCCTTCCACTACTTCGGCAAGGAGTATCCATGACGGGGAGCGGTTTGTCATTACCACTTCCGGCGTGCTTTGTGGTGGAATCGGCCTGATCCAGTGGATTCCCAATCGTGTGCTAAGTTTTATCATTTTTCACCTGGCCTTCGACAAGTGGCAGTTTCATTGACATCGTTACCTAGTGTCGGTTGGCCCCCGGAATAGCTAGGAGCAGTTCGCGAATATTGGTCGCCCATGACTGTATCGAGAGCACCCTGACTCTCTGGTTGCAGCATTGAGCTTTTGTCGCCGTTTTTGACGGTCGAAAGAACCGGGCTTGTAGAGGCATTCGGCCATTCCAAACTGGTCGAAACAACCGAATTATTTGGGAGTGCCACTGATTGTGACGGTGAATCTTCCTCCGTTCGGTCGATCTCACTGGTCTTAGTGAGCGGCGAGCCTGTGATGGAAGAGGATGACGACGACATTGCGTCGTGTTCCATGGCGTGAAGGCACGCGTCCATGTCGAGGTTGGAATAGTCCACAAAGTCGAACCAGTTCTCCTCATCCCATGTTCCTGCGATGATCGCATAGGCGATAATGGAACAAAAGGAAAACGAGGATTGCTAAGCGAAGAAATCTTCAAGAACTCAACGCCTTGATCCCCACGGACAGCGGCGACTGTCGATGATCAAGTCGCCGACCTTACGAAATAAAATAAGGAAAATGGCTAAGAGTTCTTGTAGGAGAATAGGGTTGCTCTTCATTGCAATGGACTGGCTATTACCGGGAGTGCCTTAGGTAAGGCGACAGACTAGACCTAATTAAATTGAGTATATTGCTTGGTGTGCTTCAGTTTGCTTCAATTATCTTCTGATCGAATCCAATTGCCTTTGATCCTGTTGATCTTTATCTACTGGGTCTCATTTTGTTGTTCGTCATTCGCCTTTAAACACCTAGCGAAAAGGTGGCGGTTACTCCTAGAGAAGACACCTTTTGGGAAACGTCGCGCCTGGTCGAAGGATCAGTTGTAGTTAGTGAAACGCTAAGTGATCACCAGTTGATGTCAGTGGGAGACAAAACTGTATAGTAGTTATTGTGAGTGACTTAGGGCTGAAAGCGTTGCGTGGTTTGGAGCTTATAAAACATGTGTTCCATTCATCACACGGAAGGAATATACGTGGAATCAAATCCAAGTACCATAAAGGGTATATTGTTTTTAATTAAATGTTTAAACTAATATTTAGTAATTTAATCCTCGTTAGCTCCTGCCATTGAGGACAATGTCTATCTCTCTGATCTCACTTTGTAGTCGCTCTATAGCAAACTCAAAACTCATGAGATCAAAATGGTTGAGCGTCCTAAGAAGGAGAACATGGCTTTAGTAGCAGACCCTCTCAAGAGAACTTATATGGCTCTTCTGGATCTTCCTCTCGATTTTCACTTGCTTGCCTGTCTGCAATCCATGAAAAAAAAACTTGAGATTATCCTTGGGCCTGAGTTAACCCTCTTAGCCAAAAAGTTCACACAAGCCTATCACAACGTGAGAAACAAGAATAGAGGTGGTCCTGTGATATGCTATGAGTGTGGAGAGCTCTACCACATCTGAGCGAACTATCCCAAGTTGAAAGGGAAGAGCAATCCCAGGGAGGAGAAGGTAGCTTGGACGAAGCCTTAAGGGAACAAGTCCAAATTTGATGCTGCCAAGCTCGTGAAGGCCGCTCACCAGGTCCTTACCGCTTTTGGAGTGAAATCCATGCGCGACGTGGACTCCGGGAGTGGAGAGAATAAGGAGGAGGAGCTCTCTCAAGAGAAGAAGAAAGGGAAGGCAAATGACTTCACCGACATGTGCTTCATGACCGATTCCATCGACATCTACGACATCGATGAGGATCGCCGCAGGAAGTGGAGGAACACATGGTTCATCGACTCCGGGTGTTCACGCCACATAACCGGAGACTCAAGATAGTTCACTTCCTTCACGCGATCGACGGGTGATGACTTCTTCACCTTTGGAGATGATACATAAGGGTAGATCGATGGAATATGATCGATTGGGGTGAACGACAAGTTCTAACTGAAGGACGTTGCCCTTGTGGACAAGCTAAGGTACAACTTGCTTTCTATTTTGTAGTTTCTTGACGATGGCTATGAAACTAGGTTTAAGAAAAATGTTTGTCGTGTGCTTGATTCGGCTGGTGAGCTTGTCTTTGGGATTTCTTGAATTGGTAGAATATTTGGAGCTGACTTTTCTGAATCTCTTGTTGAGTCTCTCACGTGTTTCATTGTATCTTCTTCTGAGTTCTGGTTTTGGCACCGTCGTTTGGAGTATATTGGTTTTGATCATCCGACGCGAGTTAGCAGCCTTGATCTCATGAGAGGTTTTTCCAAACTCAAAACCGTCAAGGATGTTGTATGTGTGCCCTGCAAGCATGACAAGCAAGTTGCCGTCTCATACTCGTCATTGACTATGGTCATAATTGATGGACCGGAACAGTTGCTTCACATGGATACTATTGATCCTGCTAGGGTTTGGTCAGCCAGTGGCAAATGGTATATTCTTGTCATACTCGATGATTTCTCAAGATATTCTTGGGTGTTCTTTCTCGCTTCAAAGATGAAGTTTTCGATCATTGTCATGATCTTATTCTTCGCTTTGTTTCTGAACTCCCCGGTGCCTTGAGAGCGATTCGCAATGACAATGGCACGGAGTTCAAGAATGACTCATTTACCTCTTTTTGTGCTGAGCGTGGTATTGAGCATCTGGTATTGAGCATCAGTTCTCCTCTCCGCACGTCCCTCAATAAAATAGCGTGGTTGAAAGGAAGAACATAACCTTGGTCGAGATGGTTAGGATGATGCTAGATGAGTATAGCACTACGAGGAGGTTTTGGGTTGAAGCTATTGCTACAGCTTTACATATCGCAAATCGTGTCTTCTTGAGACCATCTTTGGACAAGACGTCATATGAGTTTCGGTTTGGTAGAAAACTCAATGTTTCTCATTTTTGAGTTTTTGGAGACAAGTGTTTTATTCCCAAGATAGAAAACCTAGATAAATTTGAGTCAAGTACTTTTGATGGTTTATTTCTGGGTTATCCTCTATATTTAAGGGATTTTTAGGTTCTTAATGTTGAGACTAACATTATTCAGGAGACATACAACGTCACCCTTTGATTAGACTAGCCTTGGAGTTAGATTAGACATTTCAGGTCACATACACGCAGCAGAGAGCATCTTTATAGAGGAAGATGATGATGGATCTCCGAAACAAAAGTTGAGCCGATTTGTGATTTTGAGTTCATGTTGCTTTCACTGTTCATTGGCCTAAAGGTTTTACCGCTAGGCCAAAGGTCATACCGCTGAATCTGAGAGGTCTAACCACCCCACTCATTTTGTTTTGAGTTTTCGGTGATTTTGGTTGCTGTGCTTCAGGGTTTCGATTGGATATAATACAGGACTTCCGCTATACATGTACATTGACCTTCATAGCTTTCATAGCTATTGGAGTGAAAAATGAGTTGAATCCAATCAAGATGAAAAAAAAGATAATGCTCCTATTCAACCCTTAGTCGTCGTTTCGGTCCAACAAAGAGGTTAGTCGAGCTACCCAACCTGAAACGTTTTATGGTTATTGGTGGCTATGTATCCTAGACTCAACCAACAGCTGGCTCAAGTCTTCATACAAATGAGCTAGACACACTCGCATATGGTTTAAAAAGGCCAATTCCCAGCCTTCCTCTGAAGTTAGAGCTGGCCAAACGGGCGGCTCGGCACGACACGACATGGGCCCGTGTCAGCACGACCCATTTAGGCTCGGCCCATTCTGGCCTGGCTACTATTCATGCCATGCCAGGCCGACTCACGTTTAGCCCATCTGGCCAAGTGTGGCCCGTTTAGCCTGTTTGGCCCGATAGAATGAAAAAAATCAAAATAAAATAAATAAACAAAATCCAGAAAAATGTGTAGAATTCAAAAGTAGACATGAAAATTGAAAAAAAATGGGACAATCATATTGAAAATGTAATAAAGAGCTTTATTAATGTCCAACTGGCTGCCTCATTAAAACCTTCGCCAAGTAAAAACTCAAAAATGAGAAAACCATGGCAAAGGAAAAAAGTACAACCTATAGCTCTACATACATAATACATCATTGTTCTACATGTCGGTGGTACTGTCATTGTCTAAGTACAGATTTTCAAACACCTTCGACAACTCTGGATTTTCCACAGAGTGTTGTGTTCGTGAATCAGCTTGTTTTCAGTCCTTCACAGTTGGAAGGATCTGAGACATGTTTTTCTCTCCTCCAATATTCTTCTAGAAAGACTGAAAGCAGACTCGGAAGAAACCGTAGAGACATGAACAGTTAACAAATCACGTGCAAGTATGGATAGCACGGGATATGTTAACTTATGGATTTGCCACCATTGCAAGATGTCGAAGCCTTCTGTGTTGAAATCCACCGTATCGCTATCCAGATAGGTGGATAGTTCCCCACTCCTTGTGGGTCTTGGCTGAGCTGGTGTAGAAGAAGAAGAAGATCTGGGCCTGGACCTGCAGGAAGAGGCACTGAAGATGGTGCCCTACATATTTGTCTTCCCACTCGGGGTGGGAGCTACAGGAGGTCCCCACAATTTTTTTGAATTTTGCCAAATTAGCTCTACACGAATTTGAATTTGCATAACGGAATTTCAAAGAGAGAATGAAGAATGAAGGTGTGCTGAATGAGAGGGGGGGGGGGGGTGGTTATGGTGGCTATCTGAAGTAGGCCTAACCTGAGCAAATACAGCTTAGTTGCTTGGCGCAACTTTTCCCGTTGTCAAGCTTGACAATTGAACTGGCTTGGTAGTTCAGTCAACATGGAACTTTGTCAGCTCGATTGTATCTAAAAACTTACTACACAAAATGCACAATATGGCGTGGCGACATTGACAAGGCCTGCGAACCTTGTAGCAGTGGCTAACACAGGTTTCCCAGAATCAAGAGTCCATATCCAGACTTATGTGACGTCCCTTGATCAGTATTCGGTACTACCTGCAAACCGGGATGGACTGGACCACTGCACCCGTTGCTTCCACTAGAAACTAACGGAGCAATCAGACCCAACAAGACATGGATTTCAATTACGTCGCGCGTATCTCCCACTAGATATATCACCACATGGCCACCCACCTCTCTTGTTCCACCCCCCTGGACAAATCCAAAGCTGATCGACGACCCTCTCATTTGGCGACTAAACTAAACACCGCGAGGAGACAGCGACATCACCCCGTTAATTGTACGCGCAGACTTGCAGAGATCGCGTGTACAAACGAAGAACGCGTTAATGGAGATCGATTACGGAGTGCCACCACCCCATCACATGCGAGTATGCGACGCATCCACGAGATCGTCGAGACGGCGCGCGCATTGGTGGAGTTGGACTGGCCGCCGGCGTCTTCTTCCGACTCCGTCTGTCTCGGCGAGACAACTTTCAACGCGTTCCGTTCCGTTGCGTGCGTTCCATACGGCGGCAGGCGCGAGTGGTAGAAACAAGGGAGGCAAGGAAATTAAGGACGCCGCATGGCCACGACCATGAACCCCCCGAAATAAGGCAAAGTTGATTTGAAAGCTGTCTGCGTCTTGTGAACACGTACGCACGGCAAGAAAAAGCGGCAGCTCCCGTGTTTTCCGGCCTTGACCACGCAGCGCGCCGTCCATGGACGATCCAACGGTGTGGGTGCAGGCAAAGGCTAGAAACAAACAAACGCAAGACTAGCTTGGTGCAACTTTACGTGTATACCAATGCGTGAAAGAATTCTCAAAGAAAAAAAAAATCAGGACCCAGTTTTTCTTTCCTTGTGCAGAAAAGGATACTACCGTTCCTGCAACGTGTATGTGTCTGACGCTTTGAATATTTGCATGGACTAGACCGGATACACACACAAACAAGGGACATGGAGTAACTGAATTCTGGGGCACGCCATCACACGGCAACGTCTAGAGCGTCTACAATAGTTGGTTTTCTAGCTTGTTACTAAAAGAAAAGAGAGTATTCGATCTAACAAAAACCAAGTCTTCTAATAGATTGTTTTTTAAGCTTATATTTAAGACTTTAATTGCTATAAGTGTGTATAATTCTTGATGATCAATAATAAAGTACAACTTTGCGGTCTACATGTTTTACCTCATTTATCATATCAATAATAAAGTCGAACTGCACAAATAATGCGGTGGATGTTTTGCTTAGACACAATGAGACCTACAAAACACGTTTTTACGTAACAAGTAAATCGCTAATAGAGTATTTGGTTGTTTGTTGTGTCTTAGTATTAATAATTTGCTGGTTTTTTCATCTACTAACAACCTCATCTTCTTATCTACATATCACCTAAATACTGATACGATTACCCTATAGTAACAAATAACGTGGACTGCTGTAGATACTTTTACTCGTACATTCCATCCATCAACCATATTCAGAAAAGCGGAAGCCATCGGATCTCGCCTTGCCCCATATAATTATTCTATTGGGCCATTATACCCTCCCCTTTCCCCTCTCTCTCGCAACAACACTAGCAGCAGCCGCAGCCGCAGCCGCACAGCCGCGTTGCCTTGTTGGTGGCAACTCACTCACTCCCTCGCTCGCCCACTTGTGCAAACTGCAAAGAAAGCGAGAGGTAGAGAGAGAAAGGCGAGAGAGAGGAGGAGGCAGGGAGTAAATGGCAGTTTAGGTGAGCGCAGGCTCCAGTCTCCATGGCGGCGTGGCAGGCCCTCTCTGTCGCCTCCCCGTCTTAGCTCCTCTCCTCCACTCCGCCCCTACTTCACTTGTGCTACACATAGTAGGAGTACAACACAAGCAAGAGAGAGCACCACGAGCGTATGGTCAGGGCGCCCACGACGAGTACCATCCGGCTGTAGACTGTAGAGAAGGATCGGCACGGCTGCCTATGGATTTGGGCGCATGGCGGGGTTCCCTCTAGGCGGAGGAAGCAGCCGCGAACACCCGGCACCGTCTGTCCCGCCCGTGCACCCCTCCGACGCGTCCTCCTTCCTCTACGCCACGCGCGGCAGCAGCTTCCAGCTATGGCAGCAGCAGGAGCAGCAGCCGTTCTACGCCTCCAACATCATCCGCTTCGCCGATGACGCGCCCGCCGCGCCGTCGCTCGCGGGCGCGTCCTCGTCGTCGTCCCGCGGGATGCCGGCAGGGGGTGGAGGCGGCGTGAGCTGCCAGGACTGCGGCAACCAGGCCAAGAAGGACTGCACGCACCTGCGCTGCCGCACCTGCTGCAAGAGCCGCGGCTTCGCCTGCGCCACCCACGTCAAGTCCACCTGGGTCCCCGCCTCCAAGCGCCGCGAGCGCCAGCAGCAGCTCGCCGCGCTCGCCGCCTCCGCCGCCGCCACAGCCGCGGCCGGGCCCTCCCGCGATCCGACCAAGCGCCCCCGCGCGCGTCCCTCCACCACCACCTCCTCAGGTATTTAGCCATGCTGCACCGTACCATCTCACGCGCGCTTCGGCTTCAGGATCTAACGCTAACTCTTGTCTTGTGCTGCTGCTGCTGTTGCGTGTGTAGGGGATCAGCAGATGGTGACGGTGGCGCAGAGGTTCCCGCGGGAGGTGAGCTCCGAGGCGGTGTTCCGCTGCGTGCGCCTGGGGCCGGTCGACCAGGCCGAGGCGGAGGTCGCGTACCAGACCACCATCAGCATCGGCGGCCACGTGTTCAAGGGCATCCTGCACGACGTCGGTCCGGACGCCCTGGCAGCCGCGGGCGGCGGCGGCGGCGGCGACGACTACCACTTCCGCCATGCCGGCGATGGGTCCTCGCCTAGCACGGCCGCCGCGGGCGAAGCGGGCGGCGGCGGTGCCGGGGGCAATATCATCGTGTCATCGGCTGTGGTGATGGACCCGTACCCGACGCCCGGGCCGTACGGCGCGTTCCCGGCCGGCGCGCCGTTCTTCCACGGCCACCCGAGACCGTGACAGGCACCTCCCTCCCTCTCCGGCCGTCTCGCCGTAAAACCACTCCGCCATCTCTCGCTCGATCTGTCAATTGCGTTAGCTTCTGAATTCTTAGCTTCTTATTGATGCATAAATTGATGTTTCTTCTAGAGACTAGCTAGTTTAATTAGGCGCCGTAACTTAGACTCTCGCTTCTTGGGAGCATTTGAGGTTATCATCAGTAATATACTCCGTCGGAGCAAATGATTAAAAATCTGACAGTTAGAAGCTTGGGAAGCATGATTTCTTGCATTCTTATAGCTAGCTTGTTCTTCTTCTTCCCGGTGCTGGATTGAATTGACAGTGTTGGTAATTCTCGGTACTCCGTTGCTGTGATTTTTCTGTAGTACTAGTAATAATATAAGGCTAAGGTTTCTTTACTTTTGCCATGTAGCTTCTATCTGTCTTCCATAAGGTGCGACCCCTTCGCTTTACTACTAGTTTACCTTTGCTCTTCAAAAGCTGAGCCCTAGAAACCTAGTTGGCTTTAATTGGTAGCTCGTGGATCCTAGATATCGAGTCGTGTTAATTAATTGGTGCGTTTGTGTTTGTTTATGCATAATTAGACTGAGAGAGGGAGGGGGGAGTCATCATATGCATGTTCATGGGAGAGAGAAAGAGATAGAGAGAGACAAAGGAAGGGACTAGCAAATGATCAGCTTACTGGGAGCTGTGACCGATCCAGCCATGCGCCGATCCCTTGCTTGATTTGAGAGTTTTCTTTTATGTTTCCGAGTTTAGCAATTGTAAAGAGATGATGACTGTTCGGTCGCACATTCTCGTGCTCTTCATCTCTGACGCATAAACTTGTTGTCTCGTTGATCCCATCACATCACGTCCCGAATATATATCATATTTTTATGGCTTTTGTCCATCATCCTAGATTGCTAGTGTACGTCCCTGAGTTCGGCAACTATTGTTTTACAGGGAATTACCCTATTCAGGCATAACTTTTTCCCCTTCTACAAGGCATTGGTCTTCTCACAAGAAATGAGCTTTTTCACTTCTATCTCACTCACAAGAATTGAGCTAGATTTTTAACTTCTATCTCACAAGAAATGATATCCTGTAGTGCTAGCTATAGCTAGACTTCCATACTTTACTTTCATTTTGTATATCTGACTTGACCAAATTAATATACATTGGCTTGGAAAGAAAAGATTTCACAAAAGATTACTTTTTTCTTAATAAGCTGCTCAAGCTTAAATTTCTGGTGTATGAAAAATAAAATGCATGTGCGCACGTTTACGTGTTTATTGTTAGCAATATGGGTACAAACTTAATAAGAGGACCCAGTTTTGATTGTGATGTTAATCAATGAGGTTATGGTTTAATGGAAAATCTACACTGCGTGCTTAAATGAATTTAAAGTACTTTGTAAAGTTTGGAAATGGCACGTGCATGGTACCATGTCCTATGTATTAATTTGCTTAAAACCTTTATTACTATTTGAGGGAATTCGGTGAAATATTTGTAAGTATTGTTGTCGTGATACCGGTATTGCCTTCGATATTGCCTTCTCTCAACTTAGTCGGTTTCAGATTGGGTGTGACCTGTACATAGTCCGTTGTATGCTTTACATAATTACATTGATTAAATGATGATACTATCATAGCTCCCTTACGGCGTGCATTCATTTATCAGATAAATACTAGTACTTAAGCAAATGATATTGACACATCATGTACCTAATTCCTGTGACCTATATATATATTCCCTTGTTGGATATAAAGCTCCACATTAACTTAATTTCCCTGTTATGATATAGTACACAAAAGCAAATTCTGATTAAATAATGTCAAGGCGCCCATTATAACCACTTGGTTAGTCTGGCCTTGCCTATATATAAGCGGTAATTTTCCTCTGATGTCGTATTTCTGGAATGTGGACTGCAATTTTGGAGACCTTTTGTCAAGTATGATATGCTTAAATAATGTGGATATTCCATGATATGGTATAATCTGCAGCTTGTTCGCCACAAGTGCTGGCTACATATTGTCTGTTCTAGGCTTCTAGTTCTATATATGCATTGTATCGTTACCAGGTGGATTTCGCTTTTTGGTATCCTTGGAAAGGGTTTGGCAGTTGCTCCCAATGGGCAGTATCTTAGTGCATGAGGAGTATTAGGATACTATTTTCTTAATGCATGGTTTTTTATTATGTAGTATCTTAGGCTGTTTCATTTAATTACATACATGATCTTTACTTGTATTTGAGCATTGTGACCTATTTGTGGCATGTACTAAAGCAATACATGGTCGCATGGGATCGATCACAATAAATTCTATGCGTTGGATTTTGAGATCAAATCGGTATCCAGATTAGATACTAGAGTACCATATCTCTTCGTTAACTTTGGTACCACAGCATCATTTTGCCTATATAGCAGGCTTAAGATATCAGTCAGGGTGGAGCATTGGAAGCAGCCTAACAGCTCCAAATTTTAAAATTAAATGAAATGCATGCATCTCTGATTTTTATTTTGCTCGTTGTGCTTATTAAAGTCAATTTAGTTATTAACTTCTTTTGTTTAATGTGTTTTGGTTGTATTTATTACACTCCCTCGGTCTCAAATTGGTCATAAAAGAATGTCGTTTTAGGATACATGCAACCAAACTTTCTAAGCCTTAGTTATTGTTATCGTTTTCAACATTTAGATTGAACACATAAAATGATATCTATATATTTGTCTTGAAAAAAGTTTTCATAATAATTTTATTAGGTATTATAAATCAATTACAATAGAAATAAGTGGTCAAGTCGTGTCGTGTTTTAGGGATCGTGTTGGAGAGAGTAAAAAGTGTTGAGTGCCATGCACCGAACAACATCAAGGAAAGATGGTAGTACTCTTAACCACAGTCTGCCTTACAAATTTGAACTATGGAATGCGGAAGGAACCAGTCAACAATTTTTACAAGCTTGTTTATCCATGCACTATGATTTATTTACTGTCTATATCAATTACCACAACGTGATCCTTGTGAAACGTGGAAGCTAGCAATGGGCATGTCAAACTCCTAGCGTTATACATGTCTTAGCTTTGGGCAAATCCCTAGTTATTAATTAATTAACGATATGTTCTCTTTGCACTGGAGGCATCTCTTCGTCATTCCTCGGTCTCTTTCGACCTTTTTTCTGCACCCTTTTGGGAACAAATTCGCTCTTTCATTTCGCATCCCAATCTTGACGGTTTTACTTCAGAAAAGATAACCGGACGCCCTCTAGATCTCATGGACCACTAGTGGTAGCTGCAGTGCTCGCTACAATGCATAATTTGCGAGGAGGTGACGCCAAAATACGCGTGCCCTCAGGGTACCCTGATTGAGGCGATGTCTAATGAGATGGGGTTTGTGCCTAGATGGAAGAAGTGTTGTCGAAGCGTATACAGTTGGAACGTGGGATTTTAGTAGGAATTTTGAATGATGTACGATGTTCCTTATAAAATTTAACGTGGGATTTTCGCAGGAATTTTGGATGATATACGATGCTTCTTATAATATTTGTGTGGAATTTCTGTGGTCGAAACGTGCCATGAGAATTTAAATGAGATGGTTGGCGCGTGTTGTGAATCAACAAAAGAAAACAAGAAATTATGACGATTGCCGGTAATGGCTGCAGGCACCTCTCAGGGGACTGAAAGTGGGCTCTGGGACAAAGTGAACAGTGTGTGAAGACAAAAGAACAGGGTGCTACCTATCTGCTGGCACTTTTTATTTGCTCTAGTCTCCCAAGGAAAGGATGAAAATTCTTGCAAATGATTACATCTCATTGTTGATACTTCAGGGAATAGGAAAACATGAGACATGACAGATTCTAAAGCAATGTACCACCTCTCATCTTCTTTTCCTTGGCCATAGTAGTATAGTAACTACTAGTAAGGGTGTCTCCTTTTGCTTCTTTCTCCACACCCATTACATGGTGAACAGTTTAGTAACACCAGAAAGCTAGCTAGCTAGCACACTCTTCCAAGATAGAAAATCATTGTCAACACATGGAGGATAGCACATGAAAAAGCAGTGCACTACCACCCTTTTCTGCCCTAGCCATAGTGTTCACCACTGTTCTCTTTCCTCTGTCCTGTTAATGTTCTTGCTCTCATGATAAGTGAGAAAGGAAAAAGAAAAGAGAGGGGTAAAACTTGTAATGGATGGATGGTGCAGGCTAAGACGAGTAGGGCTCTTCATGGGGAATCCTTAGGCGCTGTTAGCCTGTTAGAGTGGGGAAGACCAGAGAGGGCATGGTCCCATGAAGTACGTGCATTGAGTTGTTAGTGAGAGGGGTCACCGGTCACGTGTCTCTCATCACCCCAGCAAAATGCCAAATTATACAGAACCGTTAGGCTCCAACACATACAAAAGTGTGAGCTATCTCACTGCTCATCAGCTCGGTGCTCAGACCAGGGAGGCTTGTGCAGTGTCATGTAGTACTAGTGCACAGTGCATGAGACTTTTCCTTGCCAAGCTAATCACAGCTTAATTGCTGGCTAGTCTCGTAAACTAATTAAGCTAGGATGATCTTGGAATTTATACGGATTTAAACAGCTTGTTTACCGTGCTATCTTATAATACTGTAATTATTATATCTGATCAGTGCACCTTTATAATCTGGGCCGACTAAATAAATGGCATAGATCTTTCTCTTTTTCTTACAATTAATATATGTGAAAATTTCTATCCTCTCAAAGCGTATGTGCTAGCTCCTTTTAACATATTTAGTTGCACCCTCTGTCTCGGAGAGTTTGAACTCAGTGCGGCTTTTAGGCTAAACTCTCTCGATGCACAAACTGTTGGATTAATTTCCTATTACGTGGATTTATATGAGTTTATATACATATTAGATATCTATTTTTTGATTTGGCTCAAATATATAAAGTGGTCAAATAAAATATTTATTAAAGAAAGTATGAACTTTGATTTTAAATCAGTGTAGAGACTGTTGGAAATATGCCCTAGAGGCAATCATAGAGATGATTATATTTCATTATGTTCATGACATTGGATAATGTGTTATCTTATTCCTAGAATAATATTGTTAATATTTATTATCAAGTATGTGACTTGGTTGTGAAACTCTATATTTACGCAATAATTATTCTTACACGATCCTCGGTCGTAAACATATGAGGACACATATGAATAGACTAGCATATGTATTGGTTGATGACTATGTTTCACGAGTCATAGATATGGAGATATCAAACCGATAATATGGACACATGTTAGAGAACATGATGTTGGATAAGACCCACCTTGAGACACTATTGAGATTGTTATGAATCTATGTGTCGTTAGTTGGTCTCAAGCAATGATGATGTATAATCCTTAGACCGAGATCAAGATGGTTTCCTACATGTGTAAGAGCACTCTTAGGGGTTGCCAAACGCTACACCGTGAATCGGGTAGTTATAAAGGTAGCTTTCGGGTATGCTCAAACATGGAGAGGAATGTGACTGGTGGGATATGGGATTTGCCCTCCTAACATAACAGAGAGATGTCTCGGGCCCCTCGTTGTGATCGGATAAAGAAAGTGCATGGCCATGCCACTAGTAGTCGAAGTGTTCGACCACGTAAAGTTATCGATACTCGATCGAGAAAGTATTGAATATCCATGGATGACACAACATCTCACCGGAGTTCAACCGGACATCGTGAGGCAAAGGGAGTATACACGAGTAGGTCGCCAGTCGAGCGATTCTCGTCGTATGCAAATCTGAGCTAGTCGAGATCGGTCGAACGTAATCACAGAGTGGTCGTAACCTGGTCGTAAGGAGTTACGAACTGGTCGTGACCACATACGAACTGGTCGTATACAGATAGGACCTAGTCGTAAGTGATGAAGATCTGGTCGTAGATCATATTGCATTAAGGTTCGTCCGATATAATTTGTGTGTATTCGGGAATCGATATGTTCTGCTAGGAGCCGTGTCGAACCCGGGAGCGAAGGATCCCGAATTCTCTGTGTTCATACACTAGTCCAGGATTTCTAGTGTACACAGTTAAACAAAAATGATAATCAAAACATATCATGCATTTTATTAATAATTATTCAGAGTTTATTACAATCGGGCCTGAGGCCAAATAAAGTGAAACACAGCGGAAATAAAATAGTAGTAGTAGACCCAACGATTCGCCACAGGCAATCGTCTGGGGAAGCGTGGCCTAAGCATCGATGTCCTCACCGTCTTGATAGAAGTCTTCTCCTGAATAAAGATTATTCAGCAAGAGTAAGCACTACCACTGTGCTTGCAAGTTACACCGTAAAAAATGTGATTGAATGCATGCATAAAGTGAGCAAAGGGTAATGGCAGGGTTTATTTGCATAAGACAGCATTTTCAGTTTAAATACTCTTAGTAATTTCCAAGGCCATTTTTAGAATTTAAGAAGATCAAAATCATATTTCAATTTCTCAATGTCAAGTGTAGGATGAACCTCCATACACAAATGGTGAAGGACTACCCCTTACACCAAAGCTTCCGCCTAATCCCTTTTCATAAACCGGTGACAAGTCTTTTAAACAAAACCAGAGACTAACTTTGAGTGGCTTCATTAAGCATGTCCATGACCGTGGACACGGCTATTGAATAGATTAATACTCTGCAGAGTTGGTACAACTTTACCCACAAGAGATAGTTTGCTTATTATGTCGGCCAATACACGCCTTAGAGGCGTGCGACTAAGCGACTATCACGAGGCCTTTACCCTACATTATTTTAACATAATTATGCCCGCTAAGGTTTCAGAATCGAAGGCTTCACACCAAACGACTACCCTCTTGCGCCATGTGGGTATCATCAATAAGTCTTCACGACTCCCACATCTTTCCCGGACATAAACATGGTGAAATGATATAGCTTATTTGGCCAAATCTGTCCCATTCGCACTTGTGGTGGTACGAGTTTGGCTTAACATTCATGACATGCAGACCGGTCCTTACATGGTGGCGACTTCCAAAACAAACCACAGGTCTCAAACATTATTTGATTGAGCCGTGCATGAACTTGCACCCACCAACAATCCAATTCACCCAAGTCTAAACCAATTTCATTTATTTTTCTTTTGTCAAGGCATTTTCCAATCATATATGGTAAAAACAATACCATAGATTCATTTTCAAAACATCTTTGTATTTTGGCAAAATTCCCCAAATCATCTTTTGGTCTAAGCAATGACTAAGCATAAATATCTTAATTATTTTACTAAGGTGACAAGGGCATGGCATTCCAAGCATCAAGATTGGCCATACAAGGAATTGGCATAACTAAGAAGTAAAACAGGGATTTAAAATACTTGGATAAAAATATGCATGCAATAATAACTTTAAAAACAGAATTAATTAACTTTGAAATACTGGGATCAAGATGGTCAAGAATGTAACTTGCCTTCGTTGAAGTCTTGAGATTCTAAACCCTCTGGAAGATCTACCTCTCCGGAATCGTCAAACTCTATACGTGAAAGTACGACAAATTCAAATGAAATTCAAATAAATCCAAAAATATAGATCAAACTAACTCCAAATGAAATAATTTTATTTTATTTAGTTAGATAATAATTTTCTAAGATTTTAGCAATTTGAATCACTCAATTTGAAGTTGTGGTTCAAAAGATATGAATTTTACAAGTTTTAGTCTAAATTTGATATTAAAAGAATTTCTAAATTTAAATACAGATTCAAAATAACTTCAAATTAAATAATTTTGGTTTAGTTGGCTAGATAATGATTTTATATGAATTTAGAAATTTGAAACACCCAATTTGGAGATTGGATGCAAAAGTTATGAATTTTAGAAGTTTAAACCTAAATCAAATTTAAATGAAATTCGGATTATTTTTCTAAAGGAAAATCCATTTATTGCGCAAGTGGCGTCCACTGGGAATTTCAGGATTTTAAGGAATTAAAATAATTCTCGACATGCGGGCCCCACGTGTCATAGACACGATCCATGTGAACCGAGTCCACGGACTTCGGCTCAAGGGTTTGTGCAGAGGTGGTGGGGTGAGGGTGATGTGGCGCCTGTAGGCGCCACGCGGGTCCGGTCTTTGGCGTGGCGATGATTTGGCGCTGGTGTGGTGGCCACGCCACCGGCTGGCAAAAGGGCGAGATCGGCGACGAAGCTCGCCGGCGTTCCACGCCGCGGCGAGTCGCGTGGATGATACCAACAGAGAGAGGATGAGATGGGGATTCTGGTGCGTTACCTTGGGGTGGTGGAACGGGTCGTTTTGGTCGTCGGCGGCGAGGTTAGGCGGCGGCGGCGCGGGGTCGTTGACGAGGGAGGTGCTCCGGGGATTCTCTGGCACCGTGAGAGCGCGCAATGGCTTCACGACAAGATGGTGATGCCGTAGATGTGGACGTCGAGGCCTGGGCGGAGACGAGGGCGCCGGATTTGGCGAAAAACCGAAGGTTCACCGCCGGCGAAGAACCTTGAAATCGGGGCGCTACGGGGGAGGAGGAGAGCAATGGGTGGTGGTGCGGTGGTGTGGAGAGGAAGGCGCTCCCAGGGCTCCCTTTTATAGGGCCGGGGAGGGGCGGAGCTTCGTAGGGCGCAAGAAGGCCCGCGCGGCACGGCGGCGAGGATTAAGGGATTCGGGGCACGGGAATGGAAAGAAAAGGCCGTGTCGGAGGCGGAGGAGATCCAGGGTTTAAATGCGCGCGTCAATTGGGGGATGTAGCCGGATTTGAACGCATATGGAAGCTTTTCGAAATCGCGTCAATGGCGGATGCGGGCGAGAAAGGGAAGGAACGCGCGGGGAAGAAAGGAAGGAGGAAGAAGCACAGTAGCGGATGGTCCCACCTGTCAGCGGCAGCAAAGAAGGAAAGGAACGGGCGCGTGTGAGTCGTTCGATGCCGATCCAACGGCTACGGTGAGAGGAGGGTAACGCGCGGGAGGGAGCGGGCCGCTTGGGCCGCGCGCGTGCGAGGAGGTCTGGGCCGGACGAGTTTCGGCCCAAACACTGTTTGTGAATTTCTAATGTTTTAACAATTGTTTTAATTCTGTTAATTAAAAGAGGCTTTAGAAAATAGCAAATAAATTCCAAAAATTCTAGAAAAATTCACAGAACTTCCTAGAATGATTTTGGACTTAAATAAAATAATTTCAACTTAAACTTGTTAATAGTTTTTGTATTTAACTTTGTTTTAGCTTTAAGGTTAATAATAAGAGCTTTAGAAAATTTCAGAAAATCCACCAAAATAAATAAGTTTTTAAATTTTCTCAGAATTTGAATTTTTGGGCTGTTACAAGCCGCTACGACTCGTGGTCGGAAAGGGTTTCCGAGTCACAACCGAACTACACATGAACCTACAGGGTCACACACTTAACGGGTTGGAACAAACCAATACGAATACGATTCGTAAACGTGTCCGGATAGGATTCGTCACGAGCACTATATAAGGAGATGCATGAGGCTGTTGGGAGGCATGCGTGAAACACCACCGAAACCCTAGCCGCCATCTTCTTGAGAGCTCCACCGTGCGACTTGGTGCTGGCACACCGACGTTCGGTTGTTCCTTCCCTGGACGTGTGGATACAGTAGAGGCGCTACTACGATTGTTGCGCTTGAGGACGATCCGCGATCTTCACAAGGAACCGCAGACGTTGCTGGAGGAGACGATCGGCTCGTGAGAACGTTGGACGATCGACTACGATCGCTTCATCGACGCGCTCTTCGTTGGACCAGACTGCTCCAATCCTTCTTCCGCTGCTCTGCGCGTTTGTTGGTAACGATCTGTGATCATCTACTTGCTTGGCATCCTGGTTCACGTGGTAGAAATTTTTGTTTGTAGCTATAGTAGCCTACCCCGTGACCCAACAGTGGTATCAGAGCCATCCTGCGTAGTTTTTGATCTGGATCGATCGCATATACTTGATATGTGGTAGTAGTAGATTGGATCTATTACTGGTCGATTTTGGTAACCTAGATCAGTTCATATAGATGGAACGACCTAGACCCTGGTCGATAAGATCGATCGGTTTCTCGGTGGTAGTAGATGGGTTTACGAGGAGGTATGAGCTATAAGGACCAGATGGTTTATTGCACTTGTCCACGACCAGACTGCATATCACTCCTACCGGTCGGAATTCCGACATCGGAGTATGCCGCAGTATGTGGTCGTATCAAGGCATTGATCGGATTGGTTCGGAATCGGGACCGCCGTGCTGGGTATTCGTACCGCACGCTATAGGTAGTGTGTGCTCATGTCGTCCGTTAGAATTGGATTCTGTGCATAACTTGTTTTTGCAGGGATTGATGTGAATAGTATGACCCATACTGTTTCATGTATGAGATGCATGTATGCTTGTAATATTCATGACCTGCGTGTCATGTTAATTGCAGCCCAAGGCTGTCTATAATTGTATAACGGCCTGCGTGTCGACTTGTGATGCTTATTTACTCCTTGTGTCTCATTACTAGTGCTATTAGAATTAATGGCTTAGTGGGAGTGCTTGGAGGAGTCCACCACTTGAAGACATGGTGAACAGAATGCATGTCGATGGAGATTACCATGAAGAAGGGTCATGCTATATCACAATGCAATTTGATTGTCTGTGAATGCCTTTACATTTCTGTTCATTTATTTCTATGCATGTTATTTTGCTTTAATTACTTTTAACATGATAGAAGTAAAATTCCCTCACTTAATATTAAGTTAAATTGATGCCCTCCCAAACATGCCGCACCATCCAAAGTCATGTATTTTAATGGTAGGTCTTGCCAAAGCAGAGTGCCATTAACTCTCCTTGACTAGATGGGTTTGTGTCGGAACACTTACAGCGGCATTGGTTTAACTTAACAAGGTTATCATAACAGTTGTGGACCTTGGGGCATAAAGGTTGGGTGCCGAAGCATACAGATGCTGCCCAACAACAAGAGTCATATAGTTGATATGATTAGCAAAGGTTGCTTACCATTTTTACTAGTCTTCTAGCAGTGAAGACAAAGCTCACTAGTTGATTAAATGATTATGGATCTTGAATCATTAAATGTCATAAGAGGGATATGGTGTTTAGTGGGAGTATCTTTATTAAATTGTTTAATAGAAGTTACTTTAATGAACATATGTCTTAGTTTTTGCATATATTTTGTGTTGTAGATTATGGCACCAACTGCTGTACCTACATCCAGTTTTGCTTTACGTTCGATACTTGAAAGGGAAAAACTTAATGGAACAAATTTTATGGATTGGTCCCCAACCTCGAGAATTGTTCTCGTGCAAGATAAAAGGAACATGTTCTAGAAGAACCAATTCCGAAGTGCCTACGTAAAATGTCTTGCTTTGCTATTAAACCGCCTATAAAAAGGCATGTGATGAGTCCTTGATGTTAGCTGTCTCATACTTGTCGCTATGAACTCGACCTTCGAAGCGGTTTGAGAACATAGAGGCCTCACGATATGATCGTAGCGCCAAAGGCATGTTTGAGACACAAGCAAGAACCGAGAGATTTGAGATCTCAAAGAACTTGTTTGGATGTAAGCTAGCCGAGGGTGGTTCGGTGAGCCCTCATGTAATCAAAATGGTTGGTTACACACGAGCTTGGAAAACTTGGTTTTCCACTTAGCCAAGAATTGGCTACTGATTTGATTCTTACTTCGCTCTCGAAAGCTATGGCCGTTCATTTTGAACTTCCATATGAACAGCTTAGACAAGAATCTCACCGAATCGCATATGATGCTTAAGACAAACAGAGGGCAAGATTAAGAAATGCAACAATCATGTGATGATGGTGCAAAAGAGTACAAGCTTCAAGAAGAAGGCTAAGACTTGGGTCAAGAAAAGGGCAAGACTAAAGTTTGGATGAGATCCAAACTAACAAACCTAAACCCAAGACTAAGTCCGCCCGACTCAAGAGAATGAATGCTTTTCTTGCAAAGAACTAGGCCTTTGGAAGAGGAACCGCAAGAAATACCGGCCGATCGTAAAAGGAATGGTGGGACTAAAACTTCCACTACGTGTATTAATGTTATAGATATTTTTCTTGTCGACTCTTACGTTAACTCATGGGTATTTGATCGGATCGGTTGCTCATATTTGCAATTCGATGCGAGTCTAACAAGAAGTAGGATGATTGCAAGGGGCGAGATGGATCTTCGCGTCGAGAATAAAGCAAAGGTTCTTTGCATTAGCCGTCGGGACTATGCCACTACTTTTGCCTTCGTGATTTATTATGGAATTGAATAATTGTTATTACGTTCCACCATTAGTAGAAACATTATCTCGCCTCATGTTTGATGGCGAGGGTTATAAATTCATTATAGAGAACAATGGTTGTTCTATATTTTTGAATAAAGTGTTTTATGGCTATGCACTTGTTTTGAATGGGTTGTTTATTTTAAATCTTGATGATGCATCAGTCTATAATATTAATGCTAAAAGGCTTCGGCCTAATGAAATAAATTCCACTTTTATTTGGCATTGTCGTTTGGGTCACATAAGTGAGAACGCATGAAAAAGCTCCATAATGATGGAACTCTAAACTCATTTGATTTAGAATCATTTGAAACATGCGAGTCTTGCTCGGTCGAAAAAGATGACCAAGACGCCTTCCATCGGTCGTAGTGAAAGGGCTTAACGACCGCTTGGAACTCGCCCATACCGATGTATGTGGACCAATAAGCACGATGACCAGAGGTGGTTTTCATTATTTCATTACTTTCACCGATGACTATAGTAGATATGGTTATATCTACTTAATGAGGCACAAGTCGGAATCCTTTGAAAAGTTCAAGGAGTTCCGTAATGAAGTGCGTAATCAACTTGGCAAGACAATCAAATCTTTACGATCCGATCGTGGAGGTGAGTTTTTGAGCCATGAGTTTGGTAATCATTTGAAACAATGTGGAATTGTTCCTGACTTACACCACCGGCACTCCACAATGGAATGGGGTGTCCGAGCGGCGAATAGAACCTTGTTGGACATGGTTCGATCAATGATGAGCCAATCGGATCTGCCATTATATTTTTTGGGTTATGCTCTAGAAATTGCCGCTTTCATTTTAAATAAGGTACCATCTAAATCAATAGATAAGACACCATATGAGATGTGGACTGGAAAAAGTCCTAGTTTGTCTTTTCTAAGGATTTGGGGATGTGATGTCTATGTTAAACGCTTGACGCCCGATAAGCTCACACCCAAATCGATAAATTCTTCTTTATAGGATATCCTAGGGAAACCAAAGGATATTATTTCTACAACCGGAAGAGGACAAAGTTTTTGTTGCTCGAAATGGTGTCTTTTTGGAGAAAGAGTTTCTTTCAAAAGGAGTCAGTGGGAGAAAGATGCAACTCAAGAAATTCGGAAACATCCGAAAGTGTTTCAACTCCTATTGAATCTCTCTTGGATGAACAAATTGTTGTTGAACACGTAGATAAGGCACCAAACCCACGAGATCTAAAAGGCGCGTCAATTGCCTACAAGGTATGGGCATGACGATTATTATTGAATAATGGTGAGCCTAAGACTTATGAGGAAGCGATGATGGACCCGGACTCGAGAAATGGCTTGGAGCCATGAAATCCAAATAGATTCCATGAGAGAAAATCAGGTTTGGAACCTGGTCGATCCACTTGATGGTGTCAAAACCATTGAGTGCAAATGGATCTATAAGAAAAAGATTGATATAGATGGAAATGTTCACATTCATAAGGCTCGACTATTCGCAAAAGGTTTTCGATAAGTTCAAGGAGTTGACTACGATGAGACTTTCTCACCAGTAGCGATGCTTAAATCTGTTCGGATCATTCTAGCAATTGCTGCATATTTCGACTATGAGATATGGCAAATGGATGTCAAAACAGCTTTCCTTAATGGAAACCTAGATGAGGATGTGTACATGACACAACCTGAAGGTTTTGTCGATCCAAAGAATGCTAGTAAAGTATGCAAACTTCAAAAGTCCATTTATGGGTTGAAGCAAGCATCTCGGAGTTGGAATATACGTTTTGATGAGGAGATCAAAAGGTTTGGTTTCGTCAAGAACAAAGAAGAACCTTGTGTTTACATGAAGGTTAGTGGGAGCGCACTTGTTATTCTTGATCTTGTATGTAGATGACATACTACTGGTCGGAAATGACATTCCAATGCTAGAATCTGTTAAATCTTCATTAAGAAAAAGTTTCTCAATGAAAGATTTAGGAGACGCAGCATATATCTTGGGAATAAGGATCTATAGAGATAGATCTAAGAGGCTAATTGGATTAAGCTAGGAAATGTACATAGACAAAGTGTTGAATCGGTTCAACATGCAAAATTCCAAGAGAGGATTCTTGCCCATGGCACATGGCATTAATCTTAGCAAGAATCAGTGTCCTACGACCACTGATGAGCGAGACAAAATGAGTGATATTCCATATGCTTCGACCATTGGATCTATCATGTACGCCATGATATGTACACGACCAGATGTATCATATGCTCTAAGTGTTACGAGCAGATACCAAGCTGATCCCGGTGAAGGTCACTGGACAGCTGTGAAAAATATTCTTAAGTACTTAAGAAGGACTAAAGATATGTTCATAGTTTATGGCGGTGATGAAGAGCTTGTTGTAAATGGTTACACCGATGCGAGCTTTCAAACCGACAAAGATGATTATCGTTCGCAATCTGGTTTTGTATTCATTTTGAATGGAGGAGCAGTGAGCTGGAAAAGTTCCAAGCAAGAGACGGTTGCTGATTCCACGACAGAGGCTGAGTACATTGCGGCTTCTGAAGCTGCAAAAGAAGGTGTTTGGATAAGGAATTTCATTGCTGAATTGGGAATGGTTCCGAGTGCCTCGAGCCCAATGGATCTCTATTGTGACAACAATGGAGCCATTGCTCAAGCTAAGGAGCCTAGATCCCATCAAAATCCAAACAAATACTCCAGGCGTTATCATCTTATCCGCGAATTGGTGGATAGAGGAGATGTTAAGATATGCAAAGTTCATACGGATTTAAATGTTGCTGATCCGTTGACAAAGCCTCTCACACGGCCAAAGCATGAGGCACACACAAGAGCTATCGGTATTAAATACCTAAAATGATTGACTCTAGTGCAAGTGGGAGACTGTTGGAAATATGCCCTAGAGGCAATCATAGAGATGATTATATTTCATTATGTTCATGACATTGGATAATGTGTTATCTTGTTCCTAGAATAATATTGTTAATATTTATTATCAAGTATGTGACTTGGTTGTGAAACTCTATATTTCTGCAATAATTATTCTTACACGATCCCTGGTCGTAAACATATGAGGACACATATGAATAGACTAGCATATGTATTGGTTGATGACTATGTTTCACGAGTCATAGATATGGAGATATCAAACCGATAATATGGACACATGTTAGAGAACATGATGTTGGATAAGACCCACCTTGAGACACTATTGAGATTGTTATGAATCTATGTGTCGTTAGTTGGTCTCAAGCAATGATGATGTATAATCCTTAGACCGAGATCAAGATGGTTTCCTACATGTGTAAGAGCACTCTTAGGGGTTGCCAAACGCTACACCGTGAATCGGGTAGTTATAAAGGTAGCTTTGGGTATGCTCAAACATGGAGAGGAATGTATTTGGTCGGATATGGGATTTGCCCTCCTAACATAACAGAGAGATGTCTCGGGCCCTCGCAGATCGGATAAAGAAAGTGCATGGCCATGCCACTAGTAGTCAAGTGTTCGACCACGTAAAGTTATCTCGATACTCGATCGAGAAAGTATTGAATATCCATGGATGACACAACATCTCACCGGAGTTCAACCGGACATCGTGAGGCAAAGGGAGTATACACGAGTAGGTCGCCAGTCGAGCCATGCATCGGTCGTATGCAAATACGAGCTAGTCGAGATCGGTCGAACGTAATCACAGAGTGGTCGTAACTGGTCGTAAGGAGTTACGAATCGTCGTGACCACATACGAACCGGTATGATGAGATAGGACCTAGTCGTAAGTGATGAAGACCTGGTCGAGATCATATTGCATTAAGGTTCGTCCGATATAATTTGTGTGTATTCGGGAATCGATATGTTCGCTAGGAGCCGCTTCGACTCGTGGTCGGAAAAGGTTTCCAGTCACAACCGAACTACACATGAACCTCACAGGTCACACACTTAACGGGTTGGAACAAACCAGTACGAATACGATTCGTAAACGTGTCCGGATAGGATCCGTCACGAGCACTATATAAGGAGATGCATGAGGCTGTTGGGAGGCATGCGTGAAACACCACCGAAACCCTAGCCGCCATCTTCTTGAGAGCTCCACCGTGCGACTTGGTGCCGCACATCGACGCTCGGTTGTTCCTTCCCCGGACGATGGATACGAGAGGCGCTACTACGATTGTTGCGCTTGAGGACGATCCGCGATCTTCACAAGGAACCGCAGACGTTGCTGGAGGAGACGATCGGCTCGTGAGAACGTTGGACGATCGACTACGACCGCTTCATCGACGCGCTCTTCGTTGGACCAGACTGCTCCAATCCTTCTTCCGCCGCTCAAGCGTCTGCTGGTAACGACCGTGATCATCTACTTGCTTGGCATCCCGGTTCACGTGGTAGAAATTTTTGTTTGTAGCTATCGTAGCCTACCCCGTGACCCAACAATTACTTCTTCACGACGGTTTTAGCGCGTTAATAATACGCAGACGGCCGCTAAATCAAAACCGCTCGTGATTAGATATTATCTGACGGTTTTGATCAACCGTCTGTGATGAGGCGTCTAGTATTAGCATTTTTGTAGTAGTGTTGGCAAAAGAATTAAGGTCGTCCGATATGACTGTGGTGGAGAATACTATGGCAGAAATGACGGATCGGGTGAACAACGTTCAGGACCTTTCGCTAGATTCCTAGAGGAACGCGGGATTGTCCCTGAAAACACCATGCCGGGATCTCCTAGCATGAACGGTGTTGCTAAAAGGCAAAACGGCACTCTTAATGATATGGTGAGGAGTATGGTTAGTCATTCTACCTTACCATAGTCTCTCTAGGGAGAAGCGTTGAAAACTACAGCTTATTTACTCAACAAAGTACCAACTAAGGCGACTAACAAAACCCCGTACGAACAATGGAGAGGCAAAAAGCCTAGCATCAGGCATGTACGCACATGGGGATGTCCATCTGAGGCAGGCCTTACAGGCCTAATGAGAAAAAATTGGACTCAAGAACTGTTAATAGCTATTTTGTTGGCTATTCTGAAAGATCCGGGGGGGTTACAAATTCTATGATCCCACTACTAAGACAATTTTTGAAAGAGAAAATGCTTGGTTCTTTGAAGATGATGAGTTTGAAGGGGGAGATATGGTTAGGAACATTAATTTTGAAGAAGTTTCTAAAGGTGATTTATTTTCTGTTCCCTTGGTTATTCCTAATAATGATCAGGATCAGATTATTTTACCTGGTATTATAGAAAAAAAACAAAAATCAAAATAATGTCCATGAGGTTCCTCCACAAAAGGATGTTCATTCAGAAGAACAAACTCATCAACCTCAAGAACCAGTGTCATTACGGAGATTCACTAGAGAAAGAAGAAGTGCAATATCTGATGATTACATTATCTTTCTTCCGAAAAATAAGGTTGGTAGTGAAATTTTAGTAAAAGATCCTATCAATCTCCAAAAGGCCCTGCAAAGCCTAAATTCTGTTAATTGGATCAATGCTGTGAATAAAGAGTTAAAATCAATGAAGGGCAATGACGTTTGGGATTTTATCCCATTGCTAGAAAGAAAGAGACCCATTCGTTGCAAATGGTTATTTAAGACCAAACGGAATTCGAAAGAAAATGTGGAAAGATATAAGACTCGTCTTGTTGCTAAAGGATATACTAAAAAAAGGAGGCATAGACTATAAAAAGATTTTCTCTCCGGTTTCTTTGAAAGACTCTTTTATGGTCATTATGGCACTTGTGGCACATTTTGATCTTGAGCTTCATCAGATGGATGTAAAAACAGCGTTCCTAACTGCGAACATTAATGAGATGATTTATATGGAGCAACCAAAAAAACTTTGCGGTCAGTGACCCGAAGCAAATGGTATGCAAATTAAACAAATCCATCTATGGGCTCAAACAGGCTTCCCGACAATGGTACCACAAATTTCATGAGGTTATTATCTATTTTGGTTTTGAGATAAATACAATTGAGGATTGTGTGTATCATAAATTCAGTGGGAGTAAGTTCATATTTTTGGTTCTGTATGTTGATGACTGTTTACTTGCATGTAACGATATAGGCTTGTTGCATGAAACTAAGAGTTTTCTCACTAAAAATTTCGAGATGAAGGATCTTGGTGACGCTTCTTTTGTATACGAATTCACATATATCGAGATCGCTCTCATGGTATACTTAGATTATCACAAAACAACTATATCGATAAGGTATTGCAAAGATTTGGCTTGCAGAATTGTAAACCTTTAGATACCCTTGTGGCCAAAGGTGAAAAATTTAGTCTTAGCCAATGTCCTAAGAATGATTTTGAGGCTAAGAAAATGTAGAGCATCCCCTATTCATCTTTGATAGGGAGCTTGATGTATGCTCGAGTTTGCACTAGACCAGACATAGCATATATTGTTGGAATGCTAAGCAAGTATTTAAGCAATCTAGGATTGGATCATTGGGTCGTAGCAAAACGGGAGTTGCGGTATTTGCAAAAGACGAAGGATTTCACGCTCACATATAGGAAATCGGATTAGTTGGAGATCATTGAGCATTTTGATTCCGATTTTGCTAGTTGCCAAGATACTCGCAAATCCACTTCAGGTTACATTTATCTATTTAGTAGAGGTGCAATTTCATGGAAAAGCGCTAAGCAGTCGCTCGTTGCCCCGTCTACAATAGCAGCTGAGTATGATGCTTGCTATGAGGCTTCAAATCATGGGATATAGTTGCAAAACTTTATCACAGGGCTGCGAATTTTGGATCAGGTCGACAGATCACTAAAGTTATATTGTGACAACAAGTCTGCAGTTATGTATTCTAATAACAACAAGAGCTTGTCAAAGTCTAAGCATATAGATATCAAGTTCCTAGTTGTGAAAGAAAGAATTCAGAGTGGTAAATTGTCAATTGAGCATATAGGTACAAACTCCATGATTGCGGATCCGTTCACTAAAGGGTTGACACCTAAAGTGTTCTATGAGCATGTTGCTCATATGGGTGTGGTTTCACCTGAGGAATTCAGTTCTAGTGGGAGTTTGTAATTTTATTTATGCTCATGTGACAAATTCAGTTTAGTGTAAAGACCTTCAGTTATATTCTCTAGAGAAATAAAGTTTATGTTCTTTTACTCTGAATTCATATCATCTCATTTGGTTCTGACAAGATGTTTTGGTCTCATAAGGAATAGAGTTGGACCAGTTGGAAATAGGCATGTTATGATCACATCTCATGTAATTTCCATGCTACACATCCATATTTGATCCATGTCGTTCTTTTATGTTAATATCTGTGACCATTGATGGGTTGAGTCATGCTTTAAAGTGACGAAGACCGCTCTGATCCTATGTTGATATAATTGATGGACCGGATTGATTTAAAGATGCTCATAACATAGATAGTATTTCTGGAGCTCATAAAGTTTTTGATATGTATTTACTTATTTGGTTCAAGTGGGAGATTGTTGGATTAATTTCCTGTTATGTGGACCTACATGAGTTTATATACATATTAGCTATCTATCTTTTGGTTTGGCTCAATTATATAAAGTGATCAAATAAAGTATTTATTAAAAGCCCGAGTATCTATTAAGGAAAATATGGACTTTGATTTTAAATATGTGTAGAGATATGTTTGGAATCTATCTCTAATTATAGGACGGGATAGGATTCCATACTAAAGGCTATAAATAAGGGTCAGGTCCTCTCAGCAGGGTAACACATGTCATACCACCTATTTCCATCCGTATTTGGAGAATTTGGCTTACCTCTTGCTGAGAAAGACCGAACCTAGGTAGATCGAGCAATTGTTCATCTACTGCTTCAGATCAGATCTACTACGAACAATAGCATCTTCATCTGGTATGATTTCTCATTTACAGATCTTTTGGGTATTGAAATTACCACATATGAGATCCTGTTATTTCGTTTTGATCATCTGGTTTAGATCAGAAATAATCTATCACAAACCGTTATATGTTACCAGATTTAGATTTTTTGCAAACTACAGTGCAATGTTTGGTGAGTCCACATGACTAACATCGACTAGCTAGCCCTAGCTAACTAAGCATAGCAGGGGCATGCAAAAAATTTGGACAGCCTGGTCCAGCGTGCCGGACGGTGCATGAGATGCATGTACAATTATTGGCACTTGTCGCTGCCATGTCACACACGTAACAGATAAACAATTCACCCATCTTGGCTCCACAACAAAACTAGCTAGTGATCAGTAATTCCTTTGCAGGGAAGAAAAACCCAAATGATCAGATCGATGAACTCATGATCGTCGATCGAATGGCCGGGCCCATGCATCAATCCTTGGAGCAGTTAGAATGTTGGATCATATCCATCTCCATTGCACAAGCTAACATTGTTCTGCTGCTATATGTGTCAATTTTGAGTGGCCATTGGGGCCAATGATCTTTATGCAGCAGCATCAGCATTCTAATCTTTTCTTTGTATGAGCTAGCTAGATAGAGCATCCACTTTCTGAGTACTCTTTTCTCTCTCTGTGAAAGGGAGAAAGGAAAGGTTATTGGCTTAGGCCTTAGGGCTCCTTTAATTTGTTCTTGCTTCCATACAAAGGCCCATGGGACATGCACCTTGGTTAGCTCTCACCTGTGCAACTTTTCTTCACATTTATATGCGACAAGTAGCTCGACCGCCCGTATCTTTAGGGCTCGAGGGCTCCACTGCTCACTCACTTCATTCAGGAGAAAAGCTTGGCTTCTCTTTATCCTTGGCTTTGTTTTGACAGAAAGGAACAAAGTTGATATGATCTGATGTACTACTACTACAACTACCACTACATGTTTCCCCTTGTACAACTACGCGTAAAGCATGCATGGCTAGCTCTAGCTTGGTTGTTCATGCTTGCATGCATGCAAGCTTCCCGGACACACGCCTCATTTTAAGTCGACGTCACCTTTGCTTTTCTTTCTTCAGGTTACCTAGTGATGGCCAAAGAAGAAAAAAGTTTGTCCATGTCTTTCTTTTTAAACGAAAGTCTGTCCGTGTCGACAAATATATAAATGATAATATACACTCTGAAGTCAAATTTCTATGTAGCTACCTGCGGGCTGCAAGTTCGTCACTCAGTGATGCCCAAAAAAAGGACAACAAAGGAGTAGATACAGTGACAGCAGAGTTGACCTGAATTCTGGATTAGCCAGCCTGTGTATGTGCAAGGCTATTGACAAGTCCGAGGTGTTTGCTAGCCAGTAGGAGTCGGTCGGCCCCAGCGGTTAGGGAACTTTTGTTGATCTCTTCCCTTTTCTCAGGCCAACTCAACTCGTACAAGAAGAACATATTCGATGCATGCGTCCTTTGTTCTGTACATGTAGCAGGAATCCTCCTCCTTTCCCCCCCATGCAGCTGCTACTCTTCTACGTAATTAACATTTCTTCCCTTCTCACAGGTCAGAGCTTCCATCTTCCAGTAAGTTTTTTCTTTCTTTCTTCGGAGTTCAGACCACTCGATCGATCACTGCCTTTTGTTCAGGCTTTTAATAATTGCGTAGTTCAGTTGTTGCTAAGTAAAGGAGCCCAAGATATATTCATCGCCATAGCCAAGGAATCATGCCTCCATGTTCCGATGGCCATGCATGCCGTTGTGTAGTGACATCACGGATCATAATATGGAACAAATATGCCTCGCGAGTAAGTGCCAACAGCCTTGATACAAAAGCTTCGAGCTAAAGGAAAGAGGAGAGAAGGGATAAGTATACTACTCATGATGTCGCCCTATGATGTCAGCTTTTGCCCCTCCCCTTGTATGATTGTATCATCTGACCGACCTAACCCTGCTAGCTCACTCACTCTCCTTTCTTTTCCCTGTATGAACTTGCCGTAAAAATGAAGTAGTACTCCGTACCACCAAAGCAAGCAGCCTGACGCGTGTTGTCACTATGGTGAAACAGCATAGAACAGCTAAGCTTCACCGTCAGATTTTGATCATAATTATTGTGATCAGACGTAGGATATGTTAATAAGATTATATAATAGGTGATCAGCAAGAGTTCGGAGTATGGCATGGTCGTGGGAAGGGTAAGAAAGGCAACCAAAAAAAAAGCTGAAAGCCTGAAGCGACATGAAAGGATTGAGAGGAGGAAAGGCAGTGAAGAAATGAACACAAGAGGAGTCTCAGACTCCAGAGACGACAGGTTGCATGCAATCTTGGGCAAAACCAATCTGGGCTTTACCGCCCCCCCGACTGAAAGGCCCAGATTTGCTTAGCCTGAGATTGGACAGAACTATCGGCCCATCAGGGGAATATATTCATGACAGCATAGTCATATGCTCGGCCCATTTCACAGATATGGACCCCCTAGTTGTTGACCCAAGACTGAGGCAAGTTGCACCCACAAAACGAGCACGGCAAGTCGGACATTCTCTGCCAAGGATACCAGACAGACAGCATGCAGAGAGTGAAAAAACAAAGGAGCGCGGTTCTGAAATTATATACTCTTAATCCTTCTGTAAGCAAGCGATGTTTTGAAATGCATGCAGCCAAGCTAATGTCAATAGATTTATCATATAAACAGTTTTGCGATGTCATAATTTTTTTTACAAATTCTAATAACAAAATTAGTAGTCCAAATGGTGGAGTACTTTGATCACTGTCAAAATCTAAAGCGGCATGTCACAGAGTTCAGAGAAAAGCAAATACAGAGCAGGCGTGCAGTAGCAAAGCCTAGTGGACCGGCCCCATAAACGCTGCAGAACGCAAGATCTCTCAACCAGCCGAAACAGAAGCGGAAGGCCGGAAGCACGAGAGAAACCCCCGCTCTTGCCGCACGGTGCCCTCCTCTAATGCACATCTCACGTCTGTCCCAGTCCATCTTTGCGAGTCAAAAAAAAAAAACTTCTGCTCACTGGATATGAGAAATTAACCCAAGCTGCCTACATCGACACCTCCGTCTCGCGTCTCATGCTAGTCTGGTTAATTTGCTAGTGACTATCCCTAGCAGCGTAGTGACTAGTGAGTAAAAAACTCGTACTGCTAGTCTGGTTAATTTGCTACCGGCCGGGCCTGCAAGACCTGCGTGCCAGAGTCAGGCTCCTTGGAGTTTTTGGCATCACACTGTTGCCGGCGTTTTTGACGTAGGTAACGTCCCTCGCGATGTATCGGTAAAAATGACAGCTCAATCGTATGCTTATAGCTCAGACACACGGTGTGCCGACATGTAGCTGTGCCCGCACGGCCACCATCCGGACAAGTCTCGTTCGCACGCCCCCCATCCGGACAAGCTTCGTCCGTGCAGCCCCCGTCCGGACAAACCTTCTCCGCACAAGTGTCATCCAGTCGGTGCTGCCCCCTAGCCCAGAGTGTCGCGGCCCGACAGCGCCTCCAAATTTTTTGCCACCAGCGCAGCGCCTTGGCGCAGCTATAAATACTGAACTCTCGCTCTCGGTCATCTCAATTGCGTTTTTATTCTCATTCCAGCACTCATCGCAGAGAACACAGAGAACAGAATATTTTTTTTAGATTAAAGTTCGGAGCAGTTGTTAGGACCGTAGTAGTTTTGAACGGATCCCCCAAAGGGCATGTAATTTTTTGTCCACTGCATTTATCGTTATTACCGTAGTCGTAGTAAATTAGTCTTACTCAGCTAGTCCTAATTAATGTAGCTTATAGTCTTAACTAAATAGATGTTAATAATTTAGCGGTTGTTTATTACTATTAATAATTTAGTTGTAGCTAATGTATTAGTAATTTATCAGTGCTTCATAATTAGTCGTAATTAACTAGGCTTTATTATTTGAGTATGGATTAGTCAAGAGTTAAAAATTAGTAGAAATTAAATAGTCATAATTAGTTTAGTGGTAGTCAATTCATCATAATTAACTAATTAGTCGTAATTAATTTAGTAATAATTAATCGGTCATAATTAGTTAGGCATAATTAATTTAGTGGAAATTAAATAGTCGTAATGAATCAGTGGTGATTAATAAATTATGTTTGTTTGAGTCGTAGTTTATTAGTGGTAATTATACTAGTAATGAATTACTCGTCAGTAATTTTTTGACAAGTAATCAATTTGTTGCTAAATAATTAATTATTTGTATTTCATTACTCGTATTTAATTGATTACTTGCATGCAATTTGTCGTGATTATTTGTGCCGTGGGTAATTACTGACGAATAAATTACTTGTAATTAAATAATATTAACTAGTTCAGTTATATTAAATTTGTGGTAACAGCATACCATGTTTGTTATATTGTGTACTACAGATCGGGTTGTTGTGGCTTTAGGTAATTGCGAACATGCAGGACTTAGTAGTGTTTTATAGCGACGGTCTCGTACGGGTTAGACCCAATGGATTAGACCTGTCAAGATGCCAGTACAAGGTGGTCCGAGCGGAGGGGTTTGATGCGAAGAACATTCACGAGCTTAGGAGCTGCATCAGGAGGGACTTCGACACATAGCCAACGACGAAGAAACATGTCATCAAGGGGATCACCTGCACGAAGGGAGAGGACAGGGCGTATGGGAGCTGGTCAAGGTGAATGGAAATGTAGCATGGGGCCAGTACATGTAGATTACCTCCCAACCCGAGGCAGCAATATACAGGAAACCGATGGTGTACGTGAATTTCGTACGCAGAGTGCCGGGAAACCTTGATGATGCCAGGGCCTCGACAAAAGGGCAACCGCAGACGGAGCTTAAAGACGGTAGCACGAAATGTGTTGTTTCGGAGGGAATACTTGCGCATAATTTTGTGCAAACAGAGGGGGCGAAACTATGGTAGTTGGCCCGCATTGACTGCCACGAGTATCTACCGGACCAGCCTCTCGAGTTAGAGTCCGACGAGGACGTCGACCCGGGCTCAAATGGTAGCGAGGAGGACGCACACCAGGCTGGTGGTCCAACCAGCGAAGTGCCATATGTGGTATTGAGACTTGATGATATCGTTGTGCGTTCGCTCGTACTGTCGCAAGAAGAAGGGCCCTAGTGGGTGTTTGATGCCGACACCATCTTAGTTGGGCAGCACTTCCCTAGCAAGGCAGTCGTGCAACAAGCTATAGCACGGTACGCTTTGTCCATCAGTCGTGTGTACCGGGTGCACCGGTCTAACCTAGGACATTACGCAGTGAAGTGCATAGTGGAAGGCTACCTTGGCAAGGTCAGCGCTCACCAAGCAAAGTTCTTTGGCTTGGTCTTTATGGTCAAGGCAGTGATCGAACACACTTGCGAGCTTAGCGAGCCCCTGCAGTAGCATCGGAACATGACTTTCGCATATGTCGCAATCCTCACCAGCCACCTAGTTGCAGAGGACGTGTCTGTCTCCCCCAAGATGTTAATGTCGGAAGACGTCTATCTGGTTGGTTATCCAATCAGCTACAGCAAGGTCCGACGAGCCAAGTAGAAGGTTATCGAGTCCATGTACGGGACATACAAAGAGACATACAGCCTTGTTCCGAGAATGCTTCATGAGATTGCCGAAGCAGATCCCGGCACATACATAAACAAGCTTGAAAAGTAAAGATGCGGGTGCAGGCCCCAACTGCTTCGTACTAGACTGGGTATTCTGGGCTTTCGCTTAGGCCATAGAGGGTTTCAAGTTCTATCGTCCTATACTCACGATGGATGAAATTTTTCGCACGGGGAGGTACAAGGGCACCCGGTTGGCTATGGTTCCTAGCGAATGTGAAGAGAGCGGTTGTGCGAGACCGGCCCAACGTATACATTATCACAGACTGTAATGCTGGGTTGTTATCAGCTCTTAACACCATGAAGAATGGGACGGAGCCCCCTCACCAGTGAAACAACGTAAAAACCTGGTGGTGCATTAGGCATCTTGCATCGAACTTCCTTACGCGGTTCCACGGTCAGGAACTTATGAAGACGTTCAAGGCATTGTGCTGCCAGAACCAGAGGTTGAAGTTTGAGTCCATCTGGACAGATCTCGAACATCAGACTATGAGGCATACAAGGGTTTCCTATCCGAAGGCACAGCAGGGACAGCAGACTGCAAGCAGGCAATCTAGGACCAGCATAAGTTTCACACAATGGATTAATCTCCACACTTCTGAGTTGGCGAAATGGTACCTGCTCTATGACACAGACGGTGCGAGGTATGGAATTATGACGACCAACATGTTTGAGGTGTACAACAGTATGCTCAAAGGTGTGTGGTGCCTCCCTATCACCGCAATAGTTGAGGAGACATAGACTCACACGGTCGGTTACTTCATCAATAGAGCCACCGTAGCGAGACGACAACTGGAAGAAGGGAAGCAGTGGTCTGAGAATATGCAGAGGTATATGGACTAGAAGATGTAGAAGGCCCGAATGCACGATATCCGGGTGATCGATGGCTTCAGGAGGAAGTACGAGATCAGGTTGTGGAAAAAATAGGTCAACAATCATGTGAGGAGGAAGGTATGTGGCTACATGCACCTCCAACAAGCCGAAGCTTCTGCACAAGCCATGCTCACATGTGTACATGGCGTGTGCGTAAGTGAGGCAGATGTCTACATCGTATATCTCCAAGTACTACGACATGCAGCACCTATTTGGTACGTGGAGTGCAGAGTTTCACTCATATGGCTTGGATATGAACTATAGGGATCTATAGCCAGACAGGGTGCAATGGAAGCTAAACAAGACCTTGAAGTCACCTGGAAAAGGACAAAGGCAGACGCAATGATTCCGGAACGACATGGTTGATAGCCAGCATAGGGGCTTGAACCGCACGATGAAGTGTAGGATATGCAAGACTCTTGGGCACTCCATGAAGGATTACCCCAACAGACCGAGCTTGTCTAGTCGTCACTCAGTGTGTGTGGCTTGATAATAGGCTTAACCCTACCTAGATTTTTCAATGAAGTATGCCCTGGTACCACCAGAATTTCCACGCGCCGCAATGTGTGTGCGAATAGTTGGCAAAGATCATTCGGTCAACATACCCACCCACCATCGCTCAGCCGTACTACAGGTGTGCAAACGTCCTCGTAAGAGAATCTTACACACATATCGTTTTTTCACACCCTACATTCAATTCCACAATTTTAAAATTCATGCACGTGTAATGGCAGCCCAAGATGCGTTGTAACTTCTTCCAATGGATCGACAACCCGGAGATGAGCGATAGAGCGTTCATCAAACAGAAGTACATATTGAACTACGCGATGCGAGCTGAGACCTTTCAGCGATGGAAACCTTACGTATCAGACCCTATTGAAAATGCACCAGATGAGCCCAGGACTGCCGGGTGGTGGTAGATGACCCCTGAATAGGAAGCTTAGTACAACCGGGCACAACGTGCGACGGACAAGGGGAAGGCTCCTGCTACTGAGACCGGCGGCCATCACAACTTCTCTCGTCGCCTAGGCGCACTCTACATCGAAGAGGTGAGTTATGTACAATTTGCATCCTGATTATGTATTTGGCCTTTCGTTGTTGTAACATCATGCATTTATCCAGCCCATCTCGCAGAACATGGAGGACTTCAACACATGCTACTGACGCGGGCAGTCCTGAGACAAGGGGAAGGCTCTTGCTACCAGGATCAACGACCGTTGTAGCATTTCCAGTCGCCCAAGCGTGTTCCATATCGAAAAGGTGAGTTATGTACAATTTCCATCCTGGTTATGTATTTGGTCGTATAGTCTACTTACATCAGGGAATCATACGATATGGATGACTTCAACACTCACCGCCACCATGGGCAGTCCCAAGATAAGGGGAAGGGGCTATTTGTTGGTGATATGCCCTAAAGGCAATCATAGAGATGATTGTATCGCGTGTATGTTATGTTTATAAGTTCTTGAATAAATGTTATTATGTTCCTTGAATGAATTATCAGTTATAAAGATTAACAAGTATGTGACTTGTTGGTGAAGCTCTTTAACCTATATGATGTCATTCTAAATATATCCCTAGTCGGATGTCACTGGTCAGAACACTAGTAATTTATCGAAAAGCATATGTATTGATTGATGGCTATGTTTTACCAACCATAGAATAGGGATATCAAATCCATAATGTGAACACATGTTAGAGAACATGGTGTTGGATTGACCCACCTTGAGACACTACTGAGATTGTTATGATTTTATGTGTCATCAGTTGGTCTCAAGCAATGATGATTTATAAACCTTAGACCTGAGATCAGCATGGTTTTATACATGTGTAATAGCACACTTAGGGGTTGTCAAACGCTACTCCATAACTGGGTAGTTATAAAGGTAGCTTTTTCGTATGCTATGAAATATACGGAGGGATGTGATTGGTCGGATATGGGATTTGCCCCTCCTAACGTAACAGGAGAGATATCTCTAGGGCCCTCAATGTGGTTGGATAAAGAAAGTGTATGGCCGTGCCACTAGTGGTCGAAGAGTCGATCACACGAAGTTATTTATCACTTGATTGAGAAAGTATTGAATGGTTCATGGATGAAAAAATATCTCACCTAGAGTTCAACCAGATATCGTGAGGCAAAGAGAGAATACACAGGTAGGTCCTTCAATTTGACTAGATACGGACTGGTTGTATGGAGATACGAGCTGGTTGTAGACTGGCCAAACATAATATGAACTGGATATAGAGAGATACGAGCTAGTAGCAAGTGATAAGGACCTAGTCGTAGATTATATTGCATCAAGGTTTGTCTGATATAATTTATGTGTATTCGGGAATCGTTATGTCCTACTAGGAACCGCTAACGACTCATGGCCGGAAAGGTGTTTCCGAGTCACAACTGATTACGTATGAACCTACAGGGCCACACACTTAACGGGTTGGAACAAACGAGTTCGGATAGGATCCGTTATGGGCTCTATATAAGGCGATGCTCTACCGAAACCCTAGCCGCCATCTTCTCGAAGACCCTACCGTGCGAGCTAGTGCTAGCACACCGGCGTACGTTGTTCCTTTCCTGGACGTGTGGATACCCTAGAGGCGCTGCTGTGGTTGCTGCTATGCTGATTGAGGACGATCCTTAACCTAAATAAGGAGCACGATTGGTTGCTGGAGAAGACGATCGGCATCGAGGACGCTGAACAATCGACTACAACCACTACATCGACGCACTCGGCGTTGAATCAAAGTGCTTCAACTCTTCTTCCACTGTGTTGCGCGTCTAGTGGTAACGATCTATGATCTCTTGCTTGTATGGCTTCCTAGTTTATGTGGTAGAATTTTGAATTACCAGCTAGCATAGCCTACCCGTATCCCTTCATTATTGCGTCGTGAAGACTTGTTTCGATCCTCCGTTTTCCCGATTCCAAAAAAGTTGCGCATGTACTTAGTTGTTTTCCGGTTTGTTCAATCATGCATGTTGTCGTTTGTAATGCATGTTACCAAACCACGCGGGGCATGTAATTTACAAATCACGAAGTGTATTCCGAAATAGCATCAATTTTATTTATCAAATTTTATGATTACATGTCCAAACTATCATGATTTTATGAATCCATGTGAACCTCGTTGTTTTCTGATTTCATGTTAGTCCAGAACCGATTTACTCCGACAATACGCACATAACATACAAAATATGCATACAAATATAACACAAGAAAACCACATAACATATGGTTGACTCATCTGAGCCACTCTCTGCTCGCAGTGTCTGCGTTAGGGATGGCAATTGTGCCCGATTACCCGCGTACCCGTGGGTAAATACCCTAATAGAGGCGGGTATGGGCGTCTTGCTTTGCCCACGGGTATAAAAACGGGCATAATTTCTTACCCATCGTAAATGGCAGGCTGGCATGGGTAAGCCACGCCTGCCGCGCCCGACATCCGCCATATACACCGACGGTGGGACCTCCCTAAATAAAACAAAAACCCTAACCCTGCTACCCCGCTGCCCACCTTCCCACTTCCCACTTCCAGCCGCCACCACCAATCTCCCAAATCCCTACTCATTTCCTCCTCCCACGAATACAGATCTCGGCTCCGGTCCGCCGCCGCCTCCCAGGCGCCCCGCCTCCCGGCCGCCTCCGCCTCCTCCCAAGCTTTGCCCCCCGCGCATCCTCCCCGATCCGGCCACCGCTTCCCCGTCCGCCGCGCCTCCCGGCCCGCCCCGGCCGCCGCGCCTCCCCGCCGCGCCTCTGGGCCGATCCGGCCGCCCGCCTCGGTCGCCGCGCCTCCTCTCGGGCCGCGCCTCCGGCCGCCGCTGGCTCCGTCTCCCACGAGCCGCCCGAGTCCTCGGGCCCCTCTCGCACAGCAAAACCGGTGAAAACTTGACGCCATGTTCTTGTCCATGTTCTTGTCGACCAGTAGCTGCGCGCGCCGTGTCTTCAAGGCGCCACAGAGGAAAACGAGGCTCTTCCTTCCGCTTTGCCGCCAACATTCTTCTTGAAAACGGCTCGGTCTGCATTGATCATCCGCTTGGCCACGAGTCGCGATGATATATGGACCCCATGTGCTTTTGTTCTTGATTTAACACGGAACCGACCGTGTTCGCTGAGTGAGTTGCATCACATGCGTTAGCGAGATGGCCAAAGGCGGCGAGAGGGTAGAATGTAACATTTGCATGTTATAGGAATGTAACCTAGTTTACATTACTACTGGAAAATAACGATGTCACATATTGTTAGTCCCAACCATGGAAGAAAAAGCACTGTCGTTTCATAATAAGTATTTCTATTTTATTTGTTGAACTTGATTAGTTGTTTTATTGAACTTGATGTGTGATTTGCGATGAACTTTCTTAGTTGTTGAATGTATGATGCACTATTAATATGTGAATTAAAATGAACTTGATGTGTGCATTGTTTGTGTGATGAGTATGCCCGCGGGCGATGGGTACCCATGGGCGGCATTGTTCGTGGGTAAACGGGCATGCCCGCGGGCGACGGGTACCCGCGGGCGGCGGGTATAGGCGAGGTTCTTCGCCCGTCGTCCTTCGCGGGCATGCCCGTGGGGGGGAATAGAGGTCGCGGGCATGGGTATGGGCGAGCACTACCCGTACCCGCCGCGCCAGATTGCCATCCCTAGTCTGCGTTTGTGTGCGCGTCCTGGTTTTGCGTTGAGTATGTCCCGTGGGATACGTTAGCCGGTCCGGAGAGCGCGAATCAGTTCGGAGGGGGTACGGAGATCGTTGAGTGGGCGGAGGTGCATCAGCATGCTGACTCTGGCCCAACTGAATTAATTACAAGAATTATTCACATCAGGCCACAATATAAATTACAAGCTTCGAGTACAAAAGATTAAAATAAAAATCTAGCATTTCATATCGCCGTAGCTTGTCCATTCATCGCCAGCCAGTCAAACCATTTCATCGACCAATTCGAACCCTTGTCACATTTCCATTATCCGCCAAACATCCAAAAGACGAGTAGCAGACCAAATGCAATAAATGGAAGTTAGACATAAAAAAGGAGTTGCTGTCAGATTTCAGGAAGATCTGTAAGGTTCCCAGACCAACCTAGGTTAGTCGGCACCGTCTCACCTAAGTAGGTTTCATCACCCGACCGTTATTAAAATCCGACACCCACGTTATACCAACTTACCTGAACCGCAGAAAATCCGACGAATAGTGTTCTTTTAACCAATGGACCTTAGCCCAATAGTTAACAGTGAGAGGGAAATGGATAAGCAAGGGACAATATGGTCATGCACATGCCAAGGGAAAGCCACAGCCGAAATCCACCTCCCCCATAAGCCTCTCCCTCTTAAGCCCATTCTATCTCACAGAGTAGTCAAAGCCTCACAAACCTCACCATTTCTTTCATAGCCAAAAGCAAAAGCCAACGCAAGCCACAAGCTCCTTCGCAGCTGAGGAAACCAACCAAGAACAAGCAAAACCCACCAAGGCAAGCTCCTAGTTCCCCCACAACCAAGCACAAGAAGCCCAAGCCAAGCACACCACCTACCACTGCCACAACCCAAACACCCATAGAGAGTAGCAAGGGAGGAGAGGAGCAGAGGAGACAGGGAAGACAAAGGAGTAGGGACGACATCGACAATAGCTTCGACCCGTCATCGACCGCCAGGACCGCGCCAATTAACGGGACAAAGAGGATCAAATGAAGCACCAGGGAGCATCAGCACCACCACACAACCAGCAACATCAACCAAGCACTGCCATCCCCAAAATCGACCAAGACCACCCAAGGTAGCTCCCCATTTCACCCCCCACATGAACTGAGTTGTCGGGACCCCGAATCTCCGGATCCAGAACCCTCTGTGTATATCTGCACTATTCCCTGGATCAGTAGCTAGTGCACATAGTTGCAACATTGGTGTAATCAAAAGCCGTACAACAAACTATAGATGAAGCAATAGCAAAAGGACCTTATGGTCAAGTCTTACAAAGGGTGCCACACAGGACTAAAGATAACAGAGTAAACTTACAACGGAAGATAAACAAACTCATGGAAGCCATCCGACATGTCCACATGCAATCGAGTGGAGAACGCATCCTATTTCGCATGATCTTCAAAGTATTCCTCATCTTAGATTCCTGTAATCCCTGGTTCTTCTTCTGTGACTGATTAGCCAGAGGGCATAAAGCTGTGAGTACTTTGAATGTACTCAGCAAGTCATAGGGAAATGTATGCAAATAATATTTATGCAAGGCTTGACAAGGATAGCTTTATGGCTATTTTGCAGAAAGCAGTATTGGCAGTAAATACAATAATTAGATTGAAAAGCATAATTTAAAAGATTAATACATAAATAATCAAGTTTCTTTCAAACAAATAGTGAACGCCATGTTCACTTCCCAACCAACAACTACTCAGATCCATCCAGCCCATTCCAACTTTTCATGAAAATCTATCCGTCGCGTGAAATCACCAGGCATGTCCATAACCGGGGACACAGCTATTCGAATAGTTTTACACTCTGCAGAGGTTGTACAGCTTTACCCACAAGACACGACTTCTCTAGTTGGTTTGGCATCCGTCGATACCACTGCTCACTACCTTAGGTAAGCAGTCTAGAGCACGTGACAAGGCCTTTACAAAGATCTATTTTGACTCAGTTCTGCCCGCTAAGGTTTCGCCAAACTGGCCCCCTCTTGCGTTGTGTGATTCCATCCGGTTACGCGGAGATCACGCCACCAAAACAGAACTGAATCAAAACATTACTAATTAGTTAGCCAGGTCTATCCCAGTCTAGACATGTGGTTGTACGATATGGCCCAGATCAATGGTTCAAGGTTAAATCCTTAGTTGACTGCTCAGACGAGACTTTTCGCATTCCAATGTGCTTTATTGCACCCACCTTTACCACCAGCCACTCGTCTGAGCATAAATCATTTTTGTTCAACCCGGCCAAATGACAACCCTTGCCATGGCACAACAAATTTTTATCAATAGTGGCTCCGCCACAGTTCCATATTTCCTTTAGTCAAATTCAATCATTCTTTGAGTAAGTGATCATGAATCTATCGTATAAGTAAAGCATTGGCTACGCATAATACGGTACCCATGTTGGTATTACAATAATGACCAACTAAAAATTATCCATCCTAAGGCGTCCAAGGAGTTATGTCATTTAAGGATACATGTCATTGCAATTTAGCAAGGAGGCATAATGGCAATTAGGTAATTAACTAATTCCCGAAACCATTTACTATAAAATTAGCAATGCATGTTTATATCAATCAATATACTTTTATAAATTGGGTTCAATATGATCAAAGGTCTACGACTTGCCTTCGTTGAAGAGTAGAGATGCTTTTTCGTTCGGGTTCATTTAATTACCTCAAACATTGGAATCTATACGTGCGAACAAAGCTAAATAAATAAAACAATACCAAATAAAACTCAAATAATTACCAAATAATTACTAATAGGAATATAATGAGTTTAGATGAATTTAGAAATTTGAATCACTCGAATCGGAGTTCGAATGAGGAAGTTATGGCCTTCGGAAGTTTGAAATAGCATAAAATGATGAAATAAATGGGTTTTTCGGAATTTCTGGATTTATTTTTAATTCTGAAAATGGGGGGAGTCGCTGACGCGTGGGGCCCGCGGCACTGTGCTGCCCACGCAGCTGTGACACATGCACACGCCACATCAGCGAGGAGGCGAGGTGGCGCTGAGGTGGCTGCGAGCTGGAGGTGAGTTGGCGCTGAGGTGGAGCCAGGTCAACGTGGCGGCGGTGGCGCTCGGGGCGGTGCGGGCTACACGGCTCGCCGGCGCTTCACGCCGTGGGGAGCCCGATGGGTGGCGGCAACACGAAGAGGAGCGTGCGATGAACTCAGGGCGAACCAAAACGGCGGCGGTTGGTGAAGAAGTGGCCGACGACGACGACGAAAAGCGGCGGCGGCTCGAAGGCAGCGGCGGGGTTCCGGTGACCTTCGGGTGGAGTGAGTGCGCGCACCAGAGTCACCGCGATGAGGCGAAGCCGAAGGTGGAGGCGGCGACGGCTGAGGATGCTTGACGGTGGCGCAAATGGCGGAGGCGTCGCACGGTGGTCGACGGCGAAAAGCTTCAACTGAGGCCAGGGAAGAGCGAGATAGAGAGGACGAGGACAGGGGAAAGAGAGAGGAGGCCAAGGCGCTTCAGGTGCTTGCCTTAAATAGGTGCGGGGAGGCTTGGAGGGGGATGGGAGGCGGCGTGCTCCGCTGCCAAGCCCTGGGTCCATGGCAGCGCGGCAGTCGAGGGGCATGGGGAGGCGACAGGGCGTGGAAGGGGGAGTGGGTGGCGGCAGCGGGTGAGGAGGAGCATGCCACCTTCAATGCGTGCGACAAGGCAACGCGACGGGGCAGGTGCGGCCGGCGCAAAACGCACACACGCGCGTGGGCGCTGACGTGGGTGGCGTCGGCGGAGGCGTGAAGAAGAAGATGACCAGGAGGGCGACGGCGCTGACAGGGTGGGTGGCGACAGTGGGAGCGGAGGTCATCCGCGCATTGAATGCGTGAGACGGGAGTAGGTGCGGCCGGCGGGGAACGCGGCGCTAGCATTGATGCGCGACGCGAAAGCGACAGTAAACGGATCGGACGACGGGGAAGAAGACGACCCGGAGGCGGCGGTGGCTGACAGGAGGGCCCCACCGGGTAGCGAGAGAGAGGGGATCGGGCGAGGAAAGGCGCGAGGGCGGTGAGCCGTCCGATCAAGATCGGACGGTGTCCGATGGAAGGGCGTGGGTGCTTGGTGGAAGCAGCATTGTATTTGGGCACAAGAGAAAATCAGAAACAGTCAAGGAATTCCGGCCAAAATGAATAGGAAGGACTTTAGGGATTTTTGAATTTAGAAAATGCCAGAAAAGCAAAAACCTTTTTAGAAAATAGCTAAAGTCGTCCAAAAATTCAAGAAAAATGCACAGAAATCTCTTGAATTATTTAGAACTTAATAAAAATATTTTCAGCTTAACTTTTGCTTTTAATTTTTGCAAATAATTATTTTCAACTTAGGACAAAAGGAAAAACCAATTTTAAAATCCAACAAAACCAAGAAAATGGCTTAAAATAATACTTTTGATTTTTAAATCCAAACAAGATCCAGAAAACTCGATTAAACCAACTTGAATTAATTGAAGTTTAATTAATTCAAATTAAATTGCTTTTAAAATCCTAAAATTTCAGGTTATGCTTTAGCAAATTAATAAAATCAAATGGTTACTTTTTAAATTTTGAAAATTTTCAAAAACTCTAGAAATTTGGGATATTACATGAATATTTCACGGAGCGCATGCATCACTAATGGTAGCAATATCATCCATGCATCACCATCACTAGGAACCCACCAGAAAGAACCCCCACTACTTGAACTAAGCATTGCCCAAATAATACATTCAGCCATGGCAGTAGCCCCATAATCATCACAGAGCAAGGGGTGGAGTGGAATAGAGTGCCTCAGTAGCCACGGTAGCAAGCCACCCCAACACCTCCTTCATGCATACATGAGCAAATCATCCAACCCACATCCGAAAAGAATGAATCAAATGCAAATACAAAAAGGAAACCGAAAATCACAGGAGGAAGAAAGTAAATGGAGGGAGCCCAAAATCCATGCCGAGGGTGCATGAGGCGAGGCGACCGTAGGCCGGGCCAAGACAAGGCAAGGGCGGTGCGGACGGGCCAGAGGCATGAGGGACGGGCCGGAGCCGAAGAGCATGCGCGCGAGCCGGAGGTGAGCCGGGAGAGGAGCGGGCCAAGATGGGGCTGAGCACCAGGGCATGAATGTAGCAAGGCACAGGCGCGGGCGACGTAGTCAGCTGCGATGGTGGCAGCAGAGGAGGTGGCACCATGGCAAGGTGTCAACCAAAGCTTCCACAGGAGAAGAAATGAGGAAATGAAGAAGAATAGTGTCGATGTTTTAGAACCGATCTTACGTATGATTGTTTGATTCAGGGGGTCTCCAAGAGGGATCACGCAGAGAGAACGATATAGGGATTTTATACAGGTTCAGGCCTTCTCAGAAGATAATAACAACCCTACTCATGTGTGGCTATATTAAGTATGCTGGTTACAAATCGAGAGAAATACCAAAGTATAATGTCTTGTGCTCCCGATTGCGTCTCTTCCCCCCTTCCTGTCAACTGACTGTAGCCTTTATATAGTGTACGAAGAGGTGGCCGTTTCTCCTAGCTAAGAGGCGCCTCATTATTTCATATAATGAACACGTTGATGGCAATTAATGTTGGAATAGTAAACCTCCCACGTCGCCTGGCGGTTATCATATGAGACAGAGGAGTATTGCGTGCAGCTATTCCAAAGAATAACAATGTATACTAGCTGCTTAGATTATGTAATCAATTGGGCCTACTTGTCTGCAAACTCCATCGATTACAGGGTAGTCGTAGCTGACCTGGTCGTAGAAGGACTTACGACCACATGGTGGTCATAGAAAAGCTTACGACCATGAGGTAGTCGTAGAAGGACTTACGACTATAGGGGTGGTCGTAGAAGAACTTACGACCGTGAGATAGTCGTAGAAGGACTTACACCTATGGGGGTGGTTGTAGAAGAACTTACGACCATGAAGTAGTCATGGAATGACTTACGACTCCAGCTTCTCCCTTATGAATATTAAGGGGTATACTGGAGAACCATATGATGGTATTATTATCCATAATAAGAATTACAGATAAATAATAAAATAAGGATTATTAGATCCTCGTCAAATAGGGAAAAACAATAGGAAGCAAGAAAGAAAAGGGAACCAGGGGATTCGGCCGTGAGAGGATAAGGGAGAGAGAGTGAGGGTGATTAGGGAAAAGTGGATTAGATTAAGAAGGAGATTAGGAAAAAGGAAAAGGTTTAGTAAATAAAGGAGAACTTAGGCAAATAGTTTGATTTTAGTGAGGATTAATTGTAGTAGACATAGCAGTAAAAAACTTGGGCATTTATAATTTTGAGTATCGGCACTGTATAAATATTAGATCAAACAAATGTTTAAGTAACGTGCGGATAAATAGCAGTTGACTGGCCGATAGAAAATAAAAGCGAGAAAATGCGTAAAATTAATCGGAGGCTATTTAGCAAGGTTTAAGAAAGCGCTAGGCGCTAGGCGGGCAGTGGCCCGGCGCCTAGCGCCTAGGCGGACTAGGCAGTGACTAGGCGGTGCCCAGGCGGTCGGCTTGGCTACGATGCAGATAAGCCCACAACAGGAATAATTTGATGAATTGAGCAAGCATCAGGCATCAAATTGAGCAAGATAGAAGAAAAATTACCTCAGGAAGCAAGAAATGTGTAATTTGATATAGTCATGTATATTATCTCCCCTCCAAGGCTCCAAGAGCTTGATGTAAATATGTATGTATTGTAATCAAATAATGATGTAAACCTGCATATTTAATCAATGATGACTTATTTTGCTATTGTGTTGTGTACTTGTGTGAAAGAATGAATGATTGATTGATGAATCATGAATGAATGATAGTATGAAACATATGCAGCCACACATGTCAAAGACTTGACATTGAAAATATTCAAAATATCATAATTTCATAACATGACAGTGCCAACTCCACATAGCAAGCAAAATACTAATATAGTTTTTGATGAATTGCTAAGATGACTCAATCTGTCAATCATGAGTTAGTGTCTTCGTCCTCCTCCTTATAATTCCTGGTAACAACCACTTCCTCTTGGTCGGACTCGAACTCAATGGCGTCCTCCCCCTCGTTGGCATCCTCTTCGAAATTGGACGATAAATCATCTTCATAGAGGTCTCTCACTCTTATGCTCCTACGAGGTTGCATGGCTTCACTAGCCTCAGATGCTTCATCAATGGCCTCAACCTCTTGATCATCATCACCACCTTCAATTATCCATCCTTGAGCTTGTGTAGCATCCAAAGCTAGAATGACATCGATGTTCTTCATATTGCTTTTCTCTTTTTTGCTCAACAATCCTGCATTGAATTGAACATAGACTAGATTATTGAGACGTTTTACATCTAGCCTATTTCTTCTCTTTGAATGTATCTACAAATTGCAAAGTGGAGTGTAGTAGTTACATAGTTGACATATTGAGAATGAGATAGTTTATACTTTATAGTTGAGAGTTGAGACTTATCATATCAAAAGTGCTCCAATTTCTTTCACATTCGGATGAACTTGAGGTCAAGGAGACGATTCTTATGGCCATTCTTTGCAAAGTAGGAACTTGATATCCAAAAGTAGACCACCATGTTGCTAGCCATTAGGAAAAATAGAAGAAAATTAGTACAAGACAATTGGTTAAATAAGCATGCATTGAGTTGAAATCATGATTGTGAGCACAAGTTTACCGGGATTAAAATTGCTTTTTTGATATCCAAGTTTGGCGGTAGGTTTTCGAAAGACCCCTTCTTGATCTTTAAACTTGTGCCAGTCCTGATTAAGTACTTAAGCTTGCATTTCATCATGATCATGATAAAATGTTTCAACACATTCAAATAATGCATCCATAATATTTGTATCTTGCAAGATGGTTTTATCGTTGTAACTATAATGTGGATTCAGAAGGTGCGCTGTCAAGTGCAATGAAGAATCAAGCCTCCCTACCATCTTTACATCAATTGCATCTATGATCAATTTGTAGTTGTTGTCCAAATTGTTCAAGGCCTCTTTGATTTGCTTCTTTGCTTGTAGTATTTCTCCATAAACAAATGCCAAAGATGGACCATCCCCATCTACCATGCGAAGAACTTTCACCAATGGTTCAAAAACCTTCAATCAATATAATATACAAGGTTATGAAATAGCAAACAAGGCAAGAATCACATAATAAACATCACATATTCACAAGGATATGATGATTGGCTATACCTTCAAACTAGTAGACACACCATTCCAAAAGGCTCTACTCATTAGTGTACTAGTTGCCGTCTTGCCTTTTTGTGTTTTAGTTTGAATGTTATCCTCCCATTCCGAACTAAGTGCCATCGACCTTAGTGCGTCCTTCTTCTCAATCAAACTTTGCAAAGTAAGAAAAGCCGATGCAATTCTAGTCACCCCCGGCCTTATTATATTTCTTCTCTTTGTGTGTTTCCTCACTAAAGCCAATGTCCTATGATGTGCATAGACAAATATGGCGAATGCCTTTACTTGATCGATTGTCTTCTTATACTTTGACATATTCTTGACAATGGCTTCTAGCATCAAGTTAATGGTGTGAATTGCACATGAGCTCCAAAAGATATTTGGTCTCTTCTCCTTCAATAATGTCTTTGCTCCCATGTTGTTGGAAGCATTGTCCATGACTACTTGCACAATATTTGTTGGACCTAATTGTTCAATGCAAGTATCTATGTACTCGAATATGTACTCACTTGTGTGTGCATAATCCGACGCCTCCTTTGATTGTATGTAGCTTGTCCCCAATTTGCAATGCACACATACATTCATGATGCTCCTCCTCTTTTGATCGGTCCAAGCATCGGTCATGATGGAGCACCCGGTCAAAGCTCTCTCTTCTTCATGTGTCTTCAACAATCCTTTGTTTTTTCCACTTCCTTCTTCAACAACTTCTCCCGACAATCATATTGAGAAGGACCTACAAACCTCGGTCCAAAGCGACCAATAGCCTCACATATTTATTTGAACTCGTCATTGTTGATGTCATTAAAAGGGACACCTAAACATAAAAACATACAATACAATATGAGGCTAACAATCAACAGTTCAACGAAATGATATCAATCATGAGAGAATGAGAGTTGCAAAATATACCGTGAGCATAAAGCCATCTCACAACATATTGTTTCACCTTATGATTTCTTTCTTTTTCAAAGTGCATCTTTAATATTTTGTTGCCGGGTTGTCAAAGCAATGGAAGTATCAATAGGGCAAGCAAACTTATCCATTGGCCCTAATGTACAAGGTGCCGAGCCTCCAACAACTTCAAGCTCTTCATCTTCATTAGGGCCATCTTATTTTTCAATTATCACTTCATTTCTAAGCTCTTGCTCTTTTGCTTTCTTTGCCTTCTTCAATGCTTGTGCATCCTCTATAGACTTCCTACATTTCGTTTGTTCTTCTTGTGTGGACTTTGGACATCTAGCAACGTTCCCGCGAATATGACCAATATGTTGTTTGGGCCTATACACCCTTCCATGAATTACCTTTTGACACAAGCGACACTTCACTCTATCCAAGTTGTTTGGATCATCTAAATACCCAAATTCCCATCCTATATCTTCGGAATTCCTCTTAAGGACGTTTGAACTTGTTGGCGTTGTCACACCTCCGGAAGCAACGGATGACATCTTAACAAAATGATAAATTAACAATAAGTCATAACATACATATATATTTGCAAATCATCAATCATACACATCAATGTAATAAATTTCACTGTGAGGATTGTTACATAATTAGAAAATAGACAAGAATTAGAGCAATTCCACTGCCTCTTGCTACCTCAATCAAGAGCCTCTTACATAATTAAATTAGAAAATTTCACTGCCTCTTGCTACCTCAATCAAGAGCAATTCCTGTATAAGGAATGCTAAGGAGACAATATACCATGAATCAGACTGTATAAGGAATGCTAAGGAGCATAAAGTTTTAGAAATAAAGAAAATTGTTGTATGATTGAAGCTATTCCCAACAACCTAAAAACAAGATTTGGTTTCAACTTTCAAGTGAAAGATTTGATTGACATGCCTTTACGTAGTTTGGCAATGAATTATACACACAATGACACAATTGCAATGTAAAAACAGTGTTTGGTCATTGGACCTTGCATAGTAACCTAAAATTTTCCCTTTCAACAAATCACATTGGCACTTCAAATAGGAATGGTGCCCGAATTCAATAAACAAAGATTTCGTAAACTAGCTCGGTTGGGAGAATTGATTCTAAAGAATTACTAGGGCAACTTTGGCAAGTACAAAACCATTAAAGCCAATTTTGCACCCAAAAGCTAACATCAGAATAATGCTCGAACATAAAGTACATCTTTATGTCACAACTAAGAAGAATTCCATCCTAACAAAGTCAAGTAGGCAAGTAGCCAACCAAGTGCTTCTACAAACCATACAAAAACCAAGCACCACCAAGCAATCCAGAAGTCAAACTCTTAACATAAAAAATCTTCTTCAAATGTTAGCATGGCTGCCTAGAGATCAAAGTGCTTCCAACAAGAACCTATGCCCTATCAAGTATCAAGTTAAAAAAAATCTGAAATCAACTAGAACACAACAATGTCTCATTAACAGTATTTAGCGAAATTAGTCGCCATTAAAAATCACTATATTAAACTAGTAGCCTGACATGTTAAAAGATAATTTGATCATGATAGATTAATTAAATTAAGCAACCCCTGAGTAAAATCGATTAAGCATTTTTGCATGTTTAAAATTAAATAAATCTAGTTACATGCGAATACATGTAGTATACTGTGTTCGTGCGTTAAAACGCAAAATTAGGCAACCATCGATTCTAAAAATAGCAGACCGTAGAACAACCGTAGTTGGGGAATGCTAACATAACGGGGGTCCAAAAATGTTATTAAAATTAAATTAAGCTAAAAAGAAAATCATCTGATTAATATATATATATATATATATACACCTGCATCAAAACTATGTCTCAAAATCAAATTGAATAAAAGAGATAAAGAGAAAAGAGATGAGAAAAGAGGATTATTAGGATGGTAAAGGGGGCCCTGGGCAGGAAAATAGGAAAGAGAAAAGAGAAGTGATGTTGCAAGAGGTGGGACCTTTTTACATATGGATAATATATAAGGACCAACAAATCTCTTATTCGGATAAGAGGCTGTATTTAAGTGCCAACCATCTTCCCGTTTCGGCAGGGAGAAAATGCTACCTCGTTACGTGATTAGCCTCTCCACATCGGGGGTAAGTAATATTGCATGGGTTGAGTAGAGATGATGAACTCGGGGGGGGGGGTTGAAAAGTCCAGAAGCAGGGGGAATCCGAGGCGTTATAGTAGCGCAAACGGTAGAGTGTTGGAGTACAGGAGAGAGAGCCGCCCCAACCTACATTACAGGAATTCAGTGGGTGATGAGGTCAGCACCGACGAAAAGTAATGGGTGGAGACTTAATCACGTAACCTAGAAAACATTCTGTATTATGAACTCGAACCCGCATCAACGGAAATGCAGGGGACCTAGCTCAAAGAGAGCTCGGAATAGCTTTGGTTAAAGTGGTACAAGCCTGCATAGTACTATATAAAATCATGAATTCATGCATGTCTCCTGGATTGGAGTCTACGGGAACTGCTAGGTGTCTATCTTCTCTTTGAGTGACAAGTAGTCTTTTCAGTATTAAAACTTGCCACCTAAAGTTTTGATGAGTTATTTATTTTCAGAAAAAAGAGATGAACTAGAAAATGTAATAACAAACAGAGATGAGTCATCATGTGCATTTTTGCTATTAATACTTGCTGAGTACACTAGTACTCAACCTTGCTATTATTCTCCTTTGTTATATCATAATCCAGTCGAGAACTATCCCGAGTGGGATGAAGGACACGTAGGTACTGAGGAGGCCGCAGGAGTCAAGGGCGCTGGCTATGAGGAGCAGGGCGAGATGGGCACCCTATTCGGCAATTGGGTTGAGTATATGACCGATGGAGCAGGACAAGCAAGCAAGGGGACTTAGTTCTATTCTACTGTTTTAAATAACTACTTGTAAGACCATAGCCTTACATGGCTAACTGTTGTAATAGAAAACAGTTTCTATCTTATTGTTCTGCTATGTTAACTCTGGTAAGGCTTACTATTTGTCGGAGCGGTGTCCTACCGGGCAGACAAATAGTAATCCATATGCTTAAGTGTGATTACCCTTCAGGATAATGACACAGGGCCAGGGGTGGATATCGAGCCAGGTAGTCGTCTTACCGAGCTTTTCTCGAAATTGACACAGTTTGATTTGATATCATTTTATTTATAGTTTGAAAGTATTTTTATATCCGAGCTAACGAGCCGAGCTGAACTAGAGTGAAATCCAATTTCATTCGAAATTGACTCATTTCAGTATTTGACCAAATAACGAGTCTAATTGAAGCAATTTTGAACCGAGCCAACGAGCCCGACTAACGAGCTTTTTTTTCCACCCGGGCGTCGCATCGTGCAACTCGTGGTACGTATGCACTATTTTCTCAAAGGAGTGCCACCCAACAGGGAAGTGCTCCCAAACTCCATAGCTACAGGAGCACGTAGCAGACGGTAAGGCTTGATTTTACACTTGTGTCCCGCCACGAAGAGTCACACAACCCCATGTATGTGGCGCAAAGGATGGTTGATACCCAGTTGTACTGAGGGGTCACCCCAGCCTCCGCATCAGCTAAAGACTCGGTGATGCAGAGAAGCTAGGGTACACCCAATAGCCCTATGTGGTGGGAAACAGGACCGAACCAAAGAGACGAAGAAGGTAAGCGATGAGGTGCGTCCTAACAATCTCGTCAGGTGCATCCTCTGAGCATTGATTGAAATGCCTCAGCCAAGTCCGAGGGACGCCACAAGCACTGTTCGGGACAAGTATGCCAAACTAATGCCCCAGCTTGACCTTCCAGTCTGTCGGTGGACGGCCTGGAACAAGTGGCTCACCTCGGATCGGGAGACCGGTCAAGAATGAGATGTCTCGGGATGTGATCGTCATCTCACTCCACCGAAAGTGGAAGGTGTGCGTCTCGGGCCTCCACCTGTTGACAAGTGCCAACAGTGGACTGTCGTCCTGGGTGAACTAGCGTCCGATGGAGAGTAGCCTCTCAACGGGCAACAAGTTCGTGTCCCGAAGTGTTAGGACGTAGCGAGCATCGAGCTACCAATAATCCCTCCCGGACCGAAGCACTAGGGGGTGGAGGGCCATCCGCGTCCCCAGCGATCCACGACTTGCACTGGTGATTCTCGTTGTCGAATGATTCTAGAAGCTCCGGTAGAGGCATAGCTTGCAAGAGATGGAAGAGACAGATGATTAGTGAAAATATTGATAATGACGATAAATTACAAGAAATTAAAAATTACGACTAAATACAGACAACAAATTGTCAGGACCCTCTCGGGATACACCCGGAGAGATCTCCCAGGGCCACCTAGGGAGGTCCGACAGGACCACCCGCAGGTCTGGGAGGTCCTCTGACAACACCCTGAGAGGAGGTCCTCCAGGACCACCCAGGAGATCTCAAAGACCTCCCGGAGGCCCTAGCCTCTGCACACTGAGCTAGTCCTAAGATCTCAAACTAGCTCGCACAGATCAACACAGATGCAATCACAACCACACGACAAGAAATAAGATAAAGCAGACAAATTAACTTATATTAAACAAGGACCTTATGGTCAAGGTTGTTTACAGAGGTCGCCACCAAGGGCTTACAAAAACAGACAACAGAACTTGCAGCGGAACACAAAATGCGCACAGGGCCATCCGGCAAGCCCACAGGCTGTCGAGTGGAGCACGTCTCCTAGAAGGCTGGATCATCAAAGAACTCCTCCTCGAATAGGTCTGAGCACCCTTGTCCTTGATCTTCTTCGGCCACTGCTTCAACACAGGGCTTAAAGCCATGAGTACGTTTGAATGTACTCAGCAAATCACAGGGAACAAGTATGCACATAATATTCATGCAATGGCTTAGCCAATGAGAGCTGTAGGGTTAGTTTGCAGAAAGCAATATTTGACAGTGAATAACATAAGTAGATTGCAAAGCGCAAGTTAAAAGAGTAATACATAAGTACATTTTGTTTTCAAAGGAGGTCGTGAGCACCAACTCTGGAGCCCCCAAGACCACATTTTGAGAAAACTACCCTTCATGCATTTGTTCCAAGCAGTGCCCATAACCAAAGGCTTGGCTATTCGAATAGATTTTTCACTCTGCAGAGGTGTACAACTTTACCTACAATTCACGATCTCTCTAGCGGGTCGAGTTCCCAGAAAACCCCTACTCACTTCCGAAGGTGAGCAGTCTAGAGAGCGTGACAAGGCTTTTACAAAGTTCTGATCTGACTTGGTTCTGCCCGCTAAGGTTTCGCTTCCGTTGGGCTGCAAACCCCCCTGGATTCGTGCCCCCTCTTACGCCAAGTGTGAATCAGCACACACTTCCACCACAATGTAACTGCACCAAACCATTGCTAATTATTTGGCCTGCACCACCCCATAAATGGTCTTGTGGTTGCACGGTTGGTCAAGCAATGAAACATAAAGTTAAGTCCGTAGACCACCCCGGGCGAGACAACCTCATCCCAATGTGTGTATAGCACCCCCTTTACTGCACGATCACTCGCCCGAGTGAGAAAGCATTTTGGGTTCACCCAGCCAAAAGACCACCCTGGTCTTGGCACAACAAATTTTATAAGAGCGGCATCGCACCACGATCTATACAGTTGTGGCATCAGCACCACAACTGCTCAATAGTGACACCAACCACAGTTTCATAGTTCAATTAGTCAAGTTTATTAACAACATGATTCATGATTCTCAGAACCTACGCATCTAAAGCAAGGCTAAGCATAAATACGCTCATATGTTGGCAATATCAATACAAGATCAACTAAGAATACACATTCTAAGATGTCCAAGGGGAACATGTCAACATGTCGAGTTTAACCATTCAAGGAGGCATTCTGTCAAGTAGGAAATAGCTACTGCCCAAACCAATTTTTTTATACAAATAGCCATGCATGGTAAGGTAAAACAATATACTTTTGAAATACTATGTTCAACATGATCAAAGGTCTACGACTTGCCTTCGTTAAAAAGTGGTGAGGCTTCGGTAGAGGTCGCTGGATCCAGGTACTCCTCCACGAAGTCGGAATCTACACGTTTGGAAAGAGCCAAATAAGCAAAACAACTTGAGCAAAGAACTAAAGAGATCTTAAACCAAAAACCAGAAAGCAGGAGGTCCCAACTGGGAAGGAGGTCCAACGAGAAGGGAGGTTCAAGCAAAAGAGGGTGGTCTTTGCAAAAGAACCGAGAGGGTGGTCTTTGCAAAAAGACCAAGAGGTGGTCACGATCGGGAAGTGATCATGGCCGAGAGGGTGGTCTTTGCAAAAAGACCAGGAGGTGGTCGAGATCGAGAGGAAGGTCTTGACCCAAGAGAGAGATCTTGACAAAAGAAGTCCAAGCGAAACGAGAATTAGAATGAGGAATCTCACCGGAACAAGGCGAGATGCTGGAGGAGGTCGCGGAAGAACTCCGACAGATATCGAAGGTGACACGAATCTCCAACAGGGCCCTTCAACGGCGAGGAGGACGAAGACTCCAACTAGCTCCCTTGATGGAGAAGCTGTTGAAGATGACGCGGCTCCAATTGCTCAGGCGAAATCGAAGCACGGAGAAAAACAAGCCAGAGGAAGAAAGGGTAGTGTTGGAAAGCTGAGGGAGAAAAAGAGGTCAAAAGGGGCTCCCTAGAGCTTTATTTATAGGGGAAGGAAAGATAAACTGGGCTACATGGCGTAGCACCGAAAGCCATGATGAAGTACTGCTGAAAAGTGAGGAATGGTCAGAGGGGTAGGTAGGAAAAAGTGGCAAGAGGAGAAATGATTATAGTGGAAGTAGCATTTAATGCGACTCATCCACGTTCAAAGTGATAAAGTAGCATTTAATGCGGTGCAGACTGCGCCAGAAGTGAAGTGGCTGGAAAAAGGTGAGTAGGGACTGGCAAGTGGGGCCAGTCAAAACCAAGGGGAGGTTGTGACCGCAAAGGTGGTCTTCGCAAAAAGACCACGGGGAGGTCCCGACCAAAGAAGGTCACGGCAAAACGACAAAAAGGAGGAGGTCGCAGCAAAACGACAAAAAGGAGGAGGTCGCGGCCAAGGAGAACGTCGCGACCAGCAAGGGTGATCTTTGCAAAAAGACCATGAGGGTGTGGTCTTTACAAAAAGACCATAGGGACGGGGAGGTCCAAACGAGGGGAGGTCTGGACCCTCATATCCAAACGAACGGAGGTCTCAACGGTCAAGATCTAACAAAGGGAGGTCCTGACGGTCAAGATCTAACAAGGGGAGGTCCTAACGGTCAAGATCTAACAAGGGGGGTGTCCTGACGGTCAAGATCTAACAAGGGGAGGTGTGATAGCAAGGAAAACGCAGGGAAGGCTGGGACCGTTAGATCTCGATCGGACAAAGCAAATGATTGGGCCGTCCAACACAAATCGGACGGTATAAAAGCGATTGAGGTCTGGATCAAGTGGAAGGCTCGAACAGACGCAAGGGAGGTCCAAACGAACACAAGAGAGGTCAAAATGAGCACAAGGAAGTCCCAAAAAGAGAGAAATTCAAACCCGAATTTGAATTTCGGAATTCAAGGATATTTGAAACACAAACCCGAGCTTAGAACGCCTCGGGATGGTCGTGACCCAAAAGGGGAGGTTAAAACCGAAGAAAGGTTCAACAGAGAAGGAGGTCTGGAGAGGACGAGGGAGGTCTGAGCGAACAGAAAGAGGAAAACAACGCCATAGCTCAAACAACTCCAAATAAACCAAGATTTTCTCATTAGTTGAAGTTCGATTAATTCATATTAAATCTCCAAGATTTCAAAATCTTCAAGTTAAGCTTGGGCGATTCAACAAAGCCGAATGATTCCTTTTTGGTTTTGAAAACTTGTAAGAACTCTGGACAAATGGGACGTTACACAAATTAATGTACACTAATTAACTACGACCAAATTAATTACGACTAAATTAGTTGTGACTAAATTAATTACGACTAATTAATAACGACAAATGAACCTGTGTTGCATAATGACAACTACATTATTCACGACTAAATTAATTATGATGAACTAAATAACATTAAAATAATTATAACTAATTTATTACCACATATTAATAAAAAGTTAAGTACGGCTTCCTAAAGGCTCTAAATTAATTATGGCTAATTAATTATGTATGATAAAATACGCCTAAATTAATTACGACTAATTAATAACGGCTAATTAATTAAGATTTAATTCCACTAATTATTTACGACTAATTACTTGAGTAACACTAACTAATTACGATTAATTAAGTGGTAACTAATTAACTATGTTAGGATAATTACAACTAATTAATTATGTAAGATTAATTTAACTGCGACTAATTAATTACGACTAATAAACTGACACAATTTATTACGAAAGTTTGAAAACGACAAGGTTAACTACACCTAATTAACTACGAACATTTCACTACGACTAATTTACTAACAACACAATTAATAAATAAATTACATACGAGAAAAAAATTACCTACTAATATGGCCGCTAATGACGGCTTTAAACAATGCTTAATCGTCTGCGAAAATAAAATCGACAGAACGACCAAGAATGAGAAAGCGAGCGAGAATGAGAAACGAAATCGTCGTCGCCTCGGAATTTATAGCCGCTGTGGGAGGAATTGAATTCCCTCCCGCACGACGCTTGCATGCATGCATCTGCATGCAAAGACACGGATGCAATGGGGAATAAACGGTAAAGGTGATGATGGTTGGCGACGGAAAAATGATGGATGGTGACGGGCGCGCGGGGATGAGGTCCGGGCGAGGAAGGACATGCGTCGGTGGGTGATACGTCGCTAATCTGGGCGATGGATGTGCAAAGGAGGCGTGTCCGTGCTATGGATGTGTTTCTGAGCTGTCACTTTTACCAATATGTTACAAAAGACGCTACTTGTATCAAAAACATCCGCAACGGTGTCATTTAGGGAAAAACTGGCTTCTGGATACGCATGCTTCAGATTTTGCGGTGTTGATGCCTCAAATCTTAAAGATTTGGATGTACGAGTGAAAAAGCCTGAATAAGCAATCTGGCACAATGATAGGATCGGGCTGCCTCGGTAGCAGAAAAAAGGAGATACTGCGGCCGCAGGGCAGTAGGATACTACTACGGGCCCATCAAAATTCAAAAATGGCGCAACAATAAGCAACGTGTTGGGATCAGAAATCACAAGGCCATTGTCTCCCAGAAAGGCGATAACGAAAAGACAAAGGCGATAACGAAAAGACCGTGCCCGAGATCACTTTGATCTTCCGATCGAAAGCTGCTCGGTTTTCGTTTTTGGCCTCTTTCAGGCGGTGAACACGCCTTCTCTTTTTCGTTGCAAACTCAGCCCCGCGAGAGCACATCACCCGACCTTCTTTTGGTTGGCACGGAGTGTATTTTTTAGGATACTACCAGCTACGGCCGTGCGACATGATTGCGTATGGCGTAGTTTCATTTCTCGGTGTCATTCGGGGGCCAGGCCATCAATGGACAGTAGAAAACGTGGATACAGCAGCACGTTTGATCGGTCTCATGGTTGCTGTGCTGTGCAGCTTTTGGGACAGGGGAGTAGGGGTTACGTGTGCAGTGTGCTTGACTAAGAGAGAGAGAGACACAGAACGAGTGAGAGAGAGAGAGGGAGAAGGGGGAGATATGTAAAGAGAATGGTTGCATGAAAGGCAGACAGGAACAAGAGCTCAAACATCCTTCAAGTCAAACCAACTGTATGTGCAAGTGTGCGACCATTGCTGCCCAGAGCCTTCACCCAGATCTGGTAGCAAAGCCAATCAGTCCTCTAAAGACTTGGCAAGCAGTTGCCAGTACTCTAATGCCAAGCCTCATTAGCAGAAGGAAGAGCTAGTGCAGCGCTTACTATATAATAAGTTAAACACAAAATAGAGACAAAGTAATAGGACTTCGCACACGTTTGCGTGGTGGTACTAGTATTAGATGTCACTAGCGTGCCTTGCTACCGGCCGGAGTATTGTACGCACGCACTCTCTCACAAGCTCGGGAAACGGCTGCGCGGACGCGGCGGCCGTGTGCGGATGGATCGCACGCACGGCGGCACGGGCCCAAACGCGACCAGATTCGGTGCGTACTTGCTGTCGCCTTCTTTCGTCGGTGGTCCCGTCCGCCCCGGGAGAAAGTTGCCATCCATCCGTCATGAACTCTGTGAGACGGACATGCGTTTTGTCGTGGTTGCTCTGCGTATGGTGCCCAGATCGTATGGATATCTGATTTCGACTCGGTCTCTATCAAGATTTAGAGGTAAGAGGATGTTTAAATCCGAGCTATTGGTTTATTGAGGTTAGTCTTCGCCTAATGAAAAACATGACTAGTAAGAAAACTAGCTACCACTAATTTAAGTTGCACCTTAAATAGTATTGTATTAAATTGGCATATCTTTCCATACCGAACTATTGCAATCTTTTTTAAATAATCGATATCACCCTATAGTTCTTCATGTCTGATCAAATCACACCGTATGATCACATGTGTCTTGCACAAACTTGGTTCAAATACATGCAAAAGATCAAAATTTGTAGAAGGTATTTTTTTTGGGTACTCCAGACTAAATCCAAAATTAAAATGATATGTATTTTTTAAAATAGTATTTGAAATTATTTTGTTACTGTAGATTAAACTAAAATATCAAGTTTGGTTCCCAAATTAACAAAAATATAAAATTTAACCATCAAAGTCAAAAGTAAGTTGAAAATTTCAGAAAAACAACAATTTGAGATTAATGTTAAAATTAAATCTGCAATACATTTCATTTCAAACAAAACAATTTGAATTCAATTGTTTTTGTTGCGACCCCAGGTAGTGTACCATGCATGCATGATTATATCTTGGTGACGATTAATTGTAAGGACCTTTTTTTTGGCAAGGGAGAAATGGCGGTATTAATTGTAATGGATTCCGTTTAAAAAAAATTCCAAATGATTATTTCCTTTAAGGAGAAGTGATACGGTGTAAAAACAATATTAACCTTTGGAAGGTCATACATGGGCTCTTACCCTACACAATGTAAGAGATCACTCTATGGAATAATAGCCATTAGATCGAAGCAAATCAAGGGTCCTCGTAACAAGTGGTGTACCGTAAAAATATCCTTCAAATAAAGCTAGCCACCAGACGTGTCTGTCGTCTATAGGAGTACTCACTATCGCTGTCCATCTTGTTTGTGCTAGCTAGTCAACCGAACAAAAGTACACGTCACCAGTCAGCTCTCACTGTTGATGTGCGAAAGAACTAATTCATGCTGGTTGGATAGACACGCCTGGTCTCATGTCCCGTTAAGTCGATTTTGTGCTAGAACTCTGCGTGCACTTGCAGCTTCATGGTCTGGTCTGCTATAGATCTTTGGACTAGCACGAGTACTCTGCTAGTGCCAGTAGTAGCCGGCAGGGCTTGCGTCTCGGTCTCCTGTGCCTGAGCCAAGCAGCTTCCCCATGCGCGCGCGTGCTCCACATTTTCCGGAGCTGATGCCTCAGGTCCGCTCGCTCCTTGTGTAAGAGTCTGCACCAACCAGGCACAACGATATGGATTATGGAGTGCTCGTATAGGATTGGCTGCCTCGTGAGCAGAGAAAGGAGATACCGCCGCGGGCAATGCGAATGGGATAGAGCAACTCTACGCCAAAATGGTGCAACAAGAAGCATGTTAGGATCAGTCCGTCAGAGCCCACGAATCACGAGGCGATGATCGATCCCACATCGATCTCCCCCGGCCAGTAATGACGAGAGGAAAAGCCCTTTCAAAAGAAGACGACAAGAGGAAAAGGAAGCGTCGACAAAAAGAGGAGTTTACCGAGATCCTTGAGATGCGGTGAAGCTGTCAAGACTCAAGACGCCCAAAGGCTAAAAAGGCGAAAGGCCGGCAAGATGCCAAGGATGCCAAGAGAGGATGTTGCCTTTCCCATCGTGAAGAACAGTATCAGCGAAATCTGTTGTAGAATCCTGCGGCTAGAGCTAGCAGTAGAAATCTTTGCAACAAAGTCGAGTAAACATTTACAGTATACTTCCACCAGATTTTTTTTTTCTACCTGAATTCTTATGCTCAAAACAGGCTCTACTCCAAACACGGAGTAAGGGCATGTTTGGTTTGAAACCTGATAGGCGTGTTTAAGAAAAAGTGGTGTCTGAGAGTAGCTTGAAAAGAAGATAATTTTGTCTGATCAGACAAATCTAAATATTAGTGTTTGACTGATAATACGTACCTAGAGATAGAAAAAAAAAGAGAGAAAGAAGTAAAAAGAGAAAAAAGCTAGCTGCCTGCCAGCCTCATTTCCTACGTCTCGTCGCCAAACTCCATCCAAACGCAGGGCAGACAGCCATCCGGTCCTCTCCCTGCCAGGCCTGCTCTAGGCAGGTATCCAAGCAAACACGCTCTAACTAGTTATGCTTACAAAACTACGGGCAACCTGCCGCGCCATTTATGTTGGCTTACCCTATCGATATCGGACGCGGCTCCTGTGCAGTTGCTAGGTTGCACTACACTGCTGGATCCGAAATCAAGGGCCACGATCCACCCCGTTACTGCAGCCCAACTGATGTAGCACCTGTACTGTAGCAAGGATTACTGTGGCTGTCATTTTTAGCCGTTAGATCTAAAAATAGGGGGCTGCCATTACGTGCATTCCTTACCGTGTAGTCGCTGTTGGGACTGCAGGTGATGTCCTTCCGTCGATATCTTATCCCCTTCACCATCTTTTATCCTTCTGCAGGGGATTGTTCCCGTGCCAGACGCAGGGTTTGCCTTTCTTTTGACTTGTGGGAGCCTCTGCTCGATCTGCAGGGACAATGATGACACAGCCAGATAATTAAAGAAGGATCCCCCGGCGCCGCGGCAGAGAGAAACCCCCGTTCTGCCCTCCGTCCATTTCGCCGGTTCGTAGTGGCCGGACCCATTCGCCAAACGATTTGCCTGGCGCCCGTTCAGAACGGCTTCTGCTTCCAGTTTTCGGCAATTTTAGATATATGTCATTTAAAAAACATAACGTTTTGAGATATGCTATTCAGAATCTTAAAATTGGATTTATACTACCTTAAATCTTGTTATCTTTGATATATGCCACTCTAGGACACTTTTGCCCCTAACTCTTCTTCTTCCTCCCGTTTTTATTCACAAGTCAAGTCGGGGCACGGGCACGGGGGCCCGTAGAGCGGCGGTAGCAACGGACGCGGGGCCAAGGGCGGCGTCCGAGGGAGCAGGTGCCATGAGGAAGACTCGGGGCAAGGCGTGTTCGGCATGGTATGCCTGAGGCAGAGCCGAGGCGGGCAGGGCTGGGCGGCGCGAGAGCGATGGCGGGCAATAACGCGAGGTGGGGCGGTGCTAGAGGAGGAGGCACCGGGAGGAAGCGAGGTAGGGGGCTGGAAGAGGCGGCGGGCGGCGCAGGTCGTCGAGGCACGGGCGAGCACGCCGCAGGCCGAGACGGGCACGAGCTGGGCGACAAGAATGACGATGGCCGGGCGGCCGAGAGAGGAGGCGCCAGAGGAAGCCGGTAGGGGCGCGGGGCGAAGGCAGTGCACAGAGGGCCGAGCCAGGCACGGCGTGGCAGAGCGGGCGCGAGGCCGGGCGCGCCTGGCCGAGGAGGCGCTAGGAGGAAGCCGAGGTAGGGGGTAGGGAGTGAGTGTGCCAGAGGCCGAGCAGCAGACGCGTGGTGGCGCAGAGAGCAATGGTAGGAGCGGACGCGGGGCCGGGGCTGGAAGAAGGAAGCGCCACGAGGAAACCTCGGCAGAGATGTAAATCGCCAGAAGAAAATCGAAGAAACAGACAAAGAAAACGGGAGGAAGAATAAGAGCTAGGGGCAAAAATGTCCTAGAGTGGCATATATAAAAAAACAACAAGATTTAAAGTGGCATGAATCCAATTTCAAGATTTTAAGTGGCATATCTCGAAACGCCGTGTTTCTAAGTGGTATATATCCAAATTTGCCCCAGTTTTCGGCCGAAAAAGTCGAAAGCCGTTTCAAGCAGTCGGTTTTTCAAAGCTATTTTTTTTAAAGTCGAAAGTCATTTTAATGTAAAAAAAAGCATAAAGTCACCGTGGTGTAGCTTTCCGCGGCTTCCCACCACTCCCTTCCGAATTTGCCCCTCAACTTTAGAGATTATTACCCGCTTTTGCCATCACATAAATAATCGAGATTATTACCCGCTTTTGCGATCGCGTAAATAACCCACTCCCTCGCCTTGCTACTCCTCCCTCTTCCCCCACGCTGCTCCCTCCGCGCCCTCGAGCCCCTCTTCCTCTCCACCGACCCCTACCTCCTCCTGCGTCAGCATCACCCCACCTCCCCCCCGTCGGCCCCACCTCCTCTTGCGTCGGCGTCACCCCACCTCCTGCCCAGCTCCCTCCTCCCACGTCGCCGCCTGCACCTCCCTCCTCCCCCACGCTCTTCCCTCTGCGCTTGGATCTTGCCTTGTGACCATCCTCCCTCTTCCTCGCCTTCGGCCTTCCTTCCTCCTCCCCAGCGCCCTCCTCCTGACGCCATCCTCTCCGTGTGGGTCTTGGCTAAACCCTAGCCATTTTGGCTCTTTTTCTTTTTTTCGGTTGTAAATTTAATTGTGTTCATTATTCACTGTAAATGTTTTTTGTAATCATTATTGTTAAATAAGTTAATTCTTGTTTATTGTGTTGTTTGCGGTATATTGTCGTTAATCGTGATATATTACGTCGTTTACGGTATGTTGTCGTTAATCGTCGTTGAATGCGATCAATTGCGGTAGTCATCGTTCATTGCGATCAACAGCGGTAATCATCGTCAATTGCGGTAGTAGTCGTTTAGTTCTCGTCAATTGCGATAGATGTCGTTAATAGTCGTTAACTGTCGTTAGTTCTCGATAAATGTTGTTAATTGAGTTAAATGACATCAAATAAGTTGTTACTGTTCTTAGGGACATTTTAGATATTTTACATCTCGGAAGCTGACCGACCTACCTAAAAGCCGAATGACCAAACATCAAGGCTCTTCATTGACCATTCAATCTGTAACTATTAGGTCTAGCGACCTGACCAAAAACCACTTTTCAAAAAAGTACAGCCATTCCAAACACCCTTGTTTTCTCTCTTTAGGTCATCTACAATGGGTTTACATCAGCTGTCTATAGCCTCTGCCACGTAGGATTTAAGCTGATGTGGATAAAAGAGAATAAAGAGAAAGAAATGTGATGTCTACAATCCTATAGCCGACTGCAGCACTAGAACCAAGAAAAACATTAAAATATTGTATATTGTCTACAATCCTATAGCTGACTGTATCATCACAATTTATTGTATGAGCTATCTTTAGTATTTTGGGGGTGCCCTTATATGTGAGTAGCACTAGTAGTAAGGGTCTGTTTGCTTCGAGACCTGGTATGGCTTGCTTTGGCCAGGCACCTCCAAGTCTGCACAGTACTCGTTTGGTTGGAGACACAGGAAAAAGCTCTGGCGAGATGCTGGTCCAGGCCGCGGGCGCCAGGCGCTCAAAATGAACACCTGGGCGTTCCATGTTGCCTGGCTTCCATCGCTCCACTTCTCCAGCCCCCGCCGCTCCCCTCCCGATTCTCTCCCAAACCTAGCTCTCCCCGTCTCCTTTCCCGCCGACCTCCCCATCTTCCTCCCCCAGAGCCCCGCCGGCCTCCCCCATCCTTCGGAGCCCCCGCCGGCCTCGCCCTTCTCCTCCCCCCGAGCCCCCGCCGGCCTCCCCCCCTCCCCCAGAGCCCACGCCGGCCTTCCCCTCCTCCTCCCCGAGCACCCACCGCCTCCCCTCCTCCTCTCCCGAGCCCCTGTCGGCCTCCCCATCCTCCTCCCCGAGCCCCGCCGCCACCCCATCCTCCTCACAGTTACGAGCAGTAGCTGCAGTTCAAGCTAGTTAGTGCTTCGGTTTCTCATCCTCATCAACATCAATTATCTTTGTGACAATCTGGTGCAGTAAGGTGAGAACACCTCAATCACATATTCCTATTGTTTCCTTTCACTTTTATATATTTGTATGGTCTGCTACTCAGATGGATCTAGAATCTACTCATTACATTATCGAGAAGCGAGCTAGAACATTAGGCATCTTAGTTGTTATCCTGGCCATTATCCGGTGGCGACAGCGTAGACATTATTGTAATAGGTCGCCAAGAAAGTATGGGCCATTGGTGGGTAGGAATTTGGTGAGGTAAACAAGGCTAGATGAATTGTATAATTCAACCGATACAAATTGCATCAATCAACTTCGAATGAGGAAAGCTGTATTCTGGAAGCTTTTGTATCAATTACGTGATGCCAGTCTACTACATGACATAATGCATGTCTCAGTTGAAGAAAAATTAGCCAGGTTCCTACACACAGTTGGCCACAATTTGAGAAATCGTGTGATTGGGTTCTTTGTCCTGAGATCTAGCGAAACAGTAAGCCGGTACTTCAATGAGGTCTTGAAGGCCTTATGTTATCTTGCCAAAGATATGATAAAGCTTAGATCGACATAGACACATCCCAAAATCATGAGTAACCCCGGCCGGTTCTACCCCTATTTCAAGGTACCGCGTGTTATATGTGTTGGAAATATACCCTAGAGGCAATCATAGAGATGATTATATTTCATTATGTTTATAATATTGGATAATATGATATCTTGTTCCTAGAATAATATTGTTAATATTTATTATCAAGTATGTGACTTGATTGTGAAACTCTATATTTCTGCAATAATTATTCTTATACAATCCCTGGTCGGAAACATATGAGGACACATCTGAATAGACTAGCATATGTATTGGTTGGTGACTATGTTTCACGGGTCATGGATATTGAGATATCAAACCAATAATATGGACACATGTTAGAGAACATGATGTTGGATTAGACCCACCTTGAGACACTATTGAGATTGTTATGATTATATGTGTCGTTAGTTGGTCTCAAGCAATGATGATGTATAATCCTTAGACCTGAAATCAGCATGGTTTCCTACATATGTAATAGCACTCTTAGGGGTTGCCAAACGCTACACCGTAACTAGTTAGTTATAAAGGTAGCTTTCGGGTATGCTATGAAAAATGCAGAGGAATGTGACTGGTCGAATATAGGATTTGCCCCTCCTAATATAACAGGAGAGATGTCTCTGGACCCCTCGTTGTGGTCGGATAAAGAAAGTGCATGGCTATGCCACTAGTGGTCAAGTGTTCGACCACGTAAGTTATCGACATTCGATCGAGAAAGTATTGAACAGTCCACGGATGACACAACATCTCACCGGAGTTCAACCAGACATCATGAGGCAAAGGGAGTATACACGTAGTAGGTCGCTTAGTTCGAACGATTCTGAATGGTCGTATGGAGATCTGAGCTGGTCATAGGACCGGTCGAGCGTAATCACAGAGTGGTCATAACACAGTCGTAAGGAGTTACGAACTGGTCGTGACCAAATACAAACCGTCGTATAGAGATAAGACACGTCGTAAGTGATGAGGACACAGTCAGAGGCGGTCGAACGTAATCACAGAGTGGTCGTAACTTCAGTCGTAAGGAATTACGAATCGTCGTGACCAAATCTGAGCAGTCGTATAGAGATAAGACCTGGTCGTAAGTGATGAGGACCTGGTTGTAGATCATATTGCATCAAGGTTCGCCCGATATAATTTATGTGTATTCGGGAATCATTATGTTCTGCTAGGAACCGCTACGACTCGTGGTCGGAAAAGGTTTCCGAGTCACAACCGATTGCGCATGAACCTACAGGGTCACACACTTAACGTGTTAGAACAAACCAGTACGGATACGATTCGTCAAATGTGTTTGGATAGGATCCGTCACGAGCACTATATAAGGAGATGCATGAGGCTGTTGGGCGTTACAAGTTTTTTACACCACCGAAACCCTAGCCGCCATCTTCCTGAGAGCTCTGCCGTGCGACTTGGTGCTAGTACACCGACATATGGTTGTTCCTTCCCTGGACGTGTGGATACCGTAGAGGCGCTACTGCGACTGTTGCGCTTGAGGACGATCCGCGATCTTCACAAGGAACTGCAGACGTTGCTGGAGGAGACGATCGACTCGCGAGGACGCTGGACGATCGACTACGACCACTGCATCGACGCGCTCTACGTTAGACCAGGCTACTCCAACCTTTCTTCCGCTGCTTTGCGTGTTTGGTGGTAACGATCTATGATCATCTACTTGCTTGGCTTCCTGATTTGCGTGGTAGAATTTTTTGATTTGTAGCTATCGTAGCCTACCCGTGGCCCAACAATATGCATTCAACATATATATAAATATTCCCATCATTCCCTTTTCTGACTAATAACTATTCCTTCTAATATAGGACTGCATTAGGGCACTTGATGGAACCCACATCCCTGCATTTGTCCCTGATAATATAGCTAATCGATTTAGAGGTCGTAAGTCCTATCCAACACAGAATGTGCTTGCAGCTATGGACTTTGACTTGAGGTTTATCTATGTGCTTGCTGGCTGGGAGGGATCAGCACATGACTTGGTAGTTCTGAAGGCTGCCCTTAAAAGATCCAATGGAATTATAATCCCTGAAGGCTAATATTACTTAGCTGATGCTGGGTACGCAGCAAGACCTAGTATACTACCACCATATAGAGGTGTTCGATACCACTTGAAGGAGTATGATGGTGGGAGAAATCCAGAAACACCACAAGAATTGTTCGATCTACGACATTCCTCCCACCGTACAAGTGTTGAGCGAGCATTTGGAACCTTAAAGAATCGTTTTAAAATTCTTGCAAACAAGGCATTCTTTCCATTGAAAACCCAAGTGAAGATTGTGATAGCATGCTGTGTGTTACACAATTGGATCCTCAATAATGGTCCCGACAACATCATATATGATGAAGCTCATTGGTACAATAGTCTACCTAGGTCAGCTAGAGTAGCTACAGACCAATCGGGGGAGAACATGCAATGGGTGGCAAAAAGAGATAATCTAGCTAATGTAATGTGGATGGAACGTTGATTTGTATTATTGTACCAGCTTTATTTAGTATTGTTTGCCTTGTAAGACATATATTTCATTTACTGGTGCTACCATTTCGCAAGACATATATTTCAATTATTTAGTATGTTTGTGATGTACAAAAATATTTCGTATTGCTCGTTGTCATTATTAATTACATATCTGAGTTTGTCCTTGACTGGTACCTTCAGAAGAAGTTGGAGTTGCCTCCTAAAGTTCCATTCAAGAAGATGCACCACACCGCTTGTACGTCAACGCTAAATGCCAAGTATGGCACTACTTATACAGTCGATCAAGTTCATCGTCACTTCAGGCGTCATAGAGACATGGTTACTTGTGGCTAGGCATCTCAACGAGAGTGGAGGTGGTTGGGATGATACAAAAAAAATGTTGATTCTCTCCCAATCTAGTTTGGATTATCTATCGGTATGTATCTTATAACTTAAAAAAATTATGCACATGATTTGTAATTGATGTAGGCAAATGATCGCAGAGTTCTCAGTAAACCGATTCAGTTCTTTGACAAGTTACAAGAACTATTCAGTGCTTCCTCAGCCGATGGGTCCTTTATGCAAGATGCTAGCACTGCAGCTGAATCTGATAAAGATGAAATTGAAAAAATAGACATGTTGAATGATATGTCGGCCTATGCTGAAACAACTGTTCCAGAAGGGGAAGATTCAGACAAATTGGAATCAGATAGCGATGATTGTCATGAGGTGACTGCCCTTAGTGCATCTGCTAGCCAAGTTTCTTCATCGAATATGGAGGCTTCGAAGCCTAACAAAAAGAGCTTCAAAAGGACTTGCAAGGCAAAGACACTACCTCTGTCACAGAGTGATAAGGCTAAAAAGTCGAATGATATCGACGCACTGCTCACTAGTACTTTGGTGGGACTCCGAGAGACTCTTGCAAGTCCAATTCAGACTGTAGCCCCAAAAGACCCAAATGAGGCTTTATGGGACATGCTCAGGAACATTGCATTAACACCTGAAGACAGAATGACAGTAGGGATATACCTTTGCAAACCAGAATTTCAAGTCCATCGCAGTTTTCTTGTGAGCATGGGTCAAGAATACCTTGAGCGTTGGGTGTACAAGCATCTGTCTAGTGGTGATACTGGCTTCTAGTGATCTTGCGGTGCGTGGTGGTTGGAATATGGTTGATAGAGGTCTTTTTGGTTGCACCCTTTTGGTTATGCAACTGTTGCGCTCTTACATGTCCAAACAATTGCTAAATACAAATTACATAAGTAGTATCATGATGCTGAGTATCATAGGCGGCTAATGTTAAGGTTGTGATTATGTTGGTCATTCATAAAGAAAATGACCACATCCTTTGTAGTGATGATGATAGTTCTTTTGATTGTGATGGTGACAGTTCTTTTGGTTGTGATATATGTAATTCTGTTGTTGATAAGGCATGCATGATAACTTGGTGTTGATAGTTACAAATCAAATTACTTGATTGATATTAGATCAGTATGTGGATATCATGGGATATGCTTACGATCTTAGGATGATGAGACAATTGGCAATGGCGTTGAGGGTTTGCGGAATCACCCGTTTTGGCGTTGCTCGATTCTGTCGAGCCTCTGGCGGTCGACCGCCAGGTGGTGGTTAGACCAAGCCAATGGAGCGATCCTAACGGCTTTGCTGGCGGTCGATCGGCCACTTTAATGACTTTGGATTTTGGAGCTGGGCCAAAAAATAGAGGGTGTAGGCAAGTGAGAGGGTTCTTCTGCACTTGGTCTCATATTTTTTGGAGCCTCTAGGCAAAAGTTCTATTCGTTTGAAAATTTCATTGAGTTTCGGTTTTCCTTGAGAGGAATTTTGGCTAAGTCCCAAGGGGCGGTCAGACCGGCCGTGTGCTGGCGGTCAGATCGGCCAGGGGGCGGTCAGACCGACCAAAGTGGCGGTCTAACCGGTTTTGGCTTGTTCATCGGCCAACTCGGTGGCGATGATTGTTTTGTTAGGTCAAGATCATGGGTGTCATTGCATATGTGTTGCATGATGCATGTGTTTGACTGACGTGGGTCAAGTTGTGAAGAACTTATTCCCGGAAATGGTTTCTTGGTCTATTGCTGTGCAGGTGGCTTTTGCAAGTCTATGATGGTCAACGGCGAGGAGGATCGGGACTAAGCTTGGAGAGCTGAGGTCCAGAACGATCAAGGATGTCGGGTGAGGTCAGAGGACTCAAGCGGGGCGCAGAATGGACATGGATGACCGAACAGGCAGTTCGGTGTGACTGGTTAGATCAAGTGGCGCGGGAGTCATTGCAAGTACTCAGTGGTGCCGGTGTGATCCGGACGGGAGAGACTTGACGACATGGAGCCGTTGATCAAGCTACACGTGACGAAGCATGGGATTACTTCACGATCTATGAACTCGGTCTTTTGGAGAAGGATCGAGAAGGCGTGTTTTGGTAATTTCACCAAATACCGCCTTGGTGACCTTTTGGCTAAACCGCGGCGTGGGTCGGCGCATGGTGAAGCGGTTTAGGTCAATCGATGATAAAGACGACGCTTTGAGATGCGTGCGTGTGTTAACCTATTTGTGTGTGGGGTCTAATGGGTGTCCTAATAGAATATTCTCTAGGATATAGCCTCCTCTATATAAGGGCTAAGTGCTGGTTGCACTTAGGATCCTTGGCCATTTAGATAACCCTATTTTGTGTTTTAGGGTTTGGGATGAAAGGAGGAGAGCTAGGGTTCTAGAGAGGGATTGAGAGTGAGTGCTCTTGGAGAGAGCTTGGTCCTCCTTGCAGGAGTGGCTGTAAACAACAATCATCCATCTATCCAAATCAATCCAACCAGATTTCACAAGATGAGTCCCTATTTCGTTCTTGTGTTCATCCTCTCTATTTGATGTTTTTGGGGCTTTTCTTGATCCAGGAGTTTTTACTTGGTTTTTCCTCTTGATCTTGCTTGCTGGGATGTGTGGGGTATGATCTAAGGCTATCTTGATAATCATCCACCCACGAGCAAAATTTTGGATCTAAGTTTTGGTTTTGCCCGGTTTTGGTGAAGAAAGGATGATTTTCGGGGGTTTTGCTCTTGAGAGTTTTTGGCTTGATTCTTCCTGTGATTGAGAGTGCTAAAACATATGGGAGACCATCCTTAGCCATCTTGGATTGATTCCTCCCACGAAATAATCTCAATCACCATTTTCGTTTTTGACCTGTTTTTGGAGCACCCTCCGTTCAATCTGAAAAAGATAGGAAGTTTGGCATGGATCTATGCGATCCTTGATTGGAATAGGTTCCTAATATCTTAGAGAAGGTGTGTCTCAAGTTTGGCGGAGTTTGGCCTCATAGATCAAAAGTTAGACCGATTTGAGTTTCAGTTTTTCGGGCTGTTTGGGTTGTTCATCGTCAGGCTAGAGGTCAGATCGCCAATATCAGAGGTCAGACCGCCCCATGGAGCGGTCAGACCGCTAGGTTGAGAGGTCTGACCGCCCAACTCTTTGTGAATTGAGTTTTTGGTAATTTTGGTTGTTTTGCTTCGGGATTTTGATTGGATTCAATACAAGTCTTCCACTATGCTTGTATATTGATCTTTATAGCTTTTATAGCTATTGGAGTGAAATTAGTATTGAATTCAATTAAGGTGAAAAGTGTTCGTGCTCCTATTCACCCCCTAGTCGCCTTTCCGGTCCTACACAGTAATATGTCATCTTTGATTTATGCATGATTGGTTTGTTGTACAAAACATTATGGAAATCGTTTGCTCTACAAAATAATTGTTTGTAATAATTATTTGTTGTAATAAATATTTATTGTAATAATAGTTGATCACTTGATCTTTGTAATAGAGAAAATTTATAATTTAATTATTTTGTGGAATTTTTCAAATTTTTGAAAAGTTTTTCCCTAAGTATTTCAAGCCAAAACAAAATTATTTGCAAAATTAAATACCAAATATAAGTTAAAAATATTTTATTTAAGCCCAAAATGCCTCTGAGAATTTCTGTGATTTTTCTCATAATTTTTGGATTTTATTTGCTATTATGTTAAGCCTATTTGAATTATTGGAATTATTTAAAATGTTAAATCAATTATAATCCTCCAACAGTGCTTGGACCGAAAGTCCCTCAGCCCAACCCTTCTCTCACGCGCACGGCCCGTTTCACCTTCGCCCTCTCTCTCTAACACGTGGGGCCCGCGTGTCAGCCATTCTCTTTCCTCGCCCGCGCGTTTATAACTTCAAACCTCATCGGCCGTCCGATCTAAAATGGACGGTAAGATCGCGCGTGGGGTTCGGACGGTCTGAAAGTTCACCGCGTTGTGGACCGTCCGATTCAATTTCAACGGCCGGATCTGATTGTGACGTTCGGAGGTCCGAAAGTTCAATCCAATTTGAACCGTTCGATTTCAATCGGACGGCTCGTTTTCTTAGCGCCTAAGGCGGGGTGGGCCGACGAAAAGAAATCGGCCCAAAGTTCTTTAGGAGATTTAAAAAGATTTTTGAATTAAGAAAATACCAGAACAGGAAAAGGGTTTTTAGAAAATAACTATTAAAGTCCAAAAGATTCTAGAAAAATGCACATAAATTTATAGGATTATTTAGAACTTAATAAAAATACTTTTAGCTATACTTTAGCTTTTAATTTTGTAAATAAAATAGTTTTAAATTTCGGGACAAAATAAAAGGCCATTTCTAAATTCCGAAAATCCAATATAATACTTAAAATAATATTTTTGACTTTTAATTCCAATAAAAATCCAGAAAACTCAAATAAACCAACTTTAAATTAATTGAAGTTTAATTAATTCATATTAAATTGCTTTTAAATTCTAAATTTCCAATTAAGCTTCAGCAAATTAATAAAAGCAAATGGCTAGTTTTAAATTTTGAAAATTTTAAGAAAAAACCCTTAAAATTAGGATGTTAAACATATGTACGAGTTTTCGAGTTGTTTATCACTTCGATTCATGCCCAAATTAAATTAAAATAAACCCTGTAATTTCCTTTGAGTTCTTTTTATGTCTTTTCAGTTTACACGTTTTTCAAAGTCTTTAAAGCTTTTAAAAAATAAAATAAACTATTTAATTACAGCTTCATTGGAAATTTCACAAAATAAAAATATTTTAAATGAATAAAATAAGTTTTAATTAAATTTTCTATTATTTTATTACATCTTTTCATGTCTTCTTGATCTACTCAGGCACATTCCTCAGGCATATGAACCAAACACTGCTTGGCTCTTGGATCTACTCAGGCACTGATCCAGGACACTAATCAAATAATATCATTATCTTTAGGTTTATCTGATCAGATAAAAATCATCTACTTTCTAAACTACCTCTAGACATCACTTTTTTTCAGACAATAAAACCCAAAACATTAACCAAACAAGCCTTGAATACATGGCAGAGGCAGTTCCAAACACTCCTGTTTTCTCTCTTTATTTGTGAGTAGCACTGGTAGTAAATGCATGGCACGGACAGCATGGCGCGTAGTACTCCTCCATGTAGATACAATAACTCCGGCTGTACTATTTGTGGATAATGTACTAGTTGCTTTTCTTGGAGTCGTTCATGCCATCCATCCATTTGGATAACACGGAGCGCGGCCACGATAACACGTACTATGTTTGATCGATCTCATGGCTGCCTTATGTGCTGCTGCCCACTATTTACCCGGAGAAATTTACGGTGCGAGTATTTGCTTCCAGTCGAAGCAATTTGGTTCACAGCACTCTGGTATAGTATCCGTGACAGGCGACAGTTTGGTTGCTGATCTGAAGTTAAAGGTCGCACTCAGCACTCGTCATGCCGGAGCTGTATCTTTTTGCAGCCAGGAAAATGACGGAGGTTGTGCATCCAATCAATCGATCAGTCAAATTGGTGTCATGTTTCAGTAAATCAAATCAAAAGACTTGTACAAACGAGCTAGCGAGGCTACCCCATCGTTATGTATGCATCTAGGATATAGCTCATCCTTGCCAGGCCATCTCCATTAGCCCAGTTTACCTGAACATAAGGATATATATATTTTTAATTTGGCCTCCAGCCGCGAGTTTTGGATGCCATTGGCCCTTAGACTATGAAATTAAATATAGTCTTTCTACTACCGATAATTCATTTTTGACCCCGAGCCTGTCTACTGTGCCCCTGCATCTTGCTGCCCTCTTTAGCTGCAGCAGGGGCACTGTAGCATTACAGCAGTTTTTTTTCTTTCTCAAAAATCTATAAAATAATTTTTTTGGAGGAATTTCTAACTATAGAAAAATTTATCCGTTCTAATTTTTCTCAAAAACTTATTTAAATATACTGTTTGTAGCAATTTTCTAATATAGAAAATGAGATCCAAACATTATGATTTTTTCAGGCACCTTACACAGTGGACTTGATTGAGTAATTTTTACAGAATTTTATATGCTATGAAATTGTCTCGACAAATTAAGGGTTTAGGTCTCGAAAATCAGGACGACATGTTTAGGAAATTAGGGTTTCATGATTTTATGTGACTTGGAATGTGAGAAGTTTAGTATCATATGACTACTCTAGGTAAGAGACACTCCCTCCTCCGTACATCTGTTGTTCGGTCGCTACTGCCCCCCTTTGCCCGTAGTGCTTGCTTTTATGGCGTGTCGAATCTCTGGACTCGACTCCCGATTAGTTTGCTCGTGCGCCTCCACCGGCAAGGGTGTTGTGTGACGCTTCATGGTGCCACACTAGTGTTAAACCGAACATATTAGGAAGCCTTCCTGCAAATATGTCTGATCCATTTAAATACGTATAAATACATACTTCACGTGCATATAAATACATACTTACTACATATACAAAAGATATAAATTACTTATGGCCCCTTCCTGTAAATTATAAGTTACTAACCAAGCAGACAATTGTACCAGACATATTAGGAACCCTTTTTTACGGTCTGGCACAAATTTTAGCAGTTGTCACAGCATTATAGGAAAACCCTAAACCGCCAAGCCAAACCTATAAAAAGCTTATTATAGTAAGTAGAAGTTGACCGTTAGACCCGAGTGCTAACTTCTCATTGTGCTCTTCTATTACGCAGCGCATGACAATAAATCTTCCAGTGACTAACCTCATCGTAGTAGAATTTGCATAGTGGATTCTAAACTCACGTATTGAGTAGTAATTCATAACAATCATGTAAAAAGAAAACATCTATTCGCAACTACTTTGTACAACTTAACAAGTAAGGTAGCAGCATAGGGAGGTTTTGTATTAATTCATATTAAGTTTCTTTGGTTCAGAAGAAATAAATCATTGTATTTTTTCCTCGACAATCAACTCAAAAGGACATTAACATTAAGGTTCTTGATCGCATTACTACACTATGGTGAAGTTAAAGCATAGTATTTTATGGACTTTCTACAGAACGCAATTGATGGGGTTGAGAACGTTCGTTGTAATTATGAAGATGCCCTAAAACGTTATATTGAAATGTTGTTGTTTCATACTCTTCGTGCACTGTAATGCACAGTACAATCAAGTATATATATTTGCTTCTTTATGCTCTATAACTTTTACTCTTATGTTACAAGGTGTTATAATCTGTCATTTTAATTTAGTTTTTTTTCATTCACCTGCTTGTGTTTGATCCACCTCTCTTTTTCATCTGGCCATTACAGTTTCATTTGGCTATGTGGATATGGAGGATTCGATGTCGGTACGAATGATTTTGCCTGAAAAATTTTATCTGTTCTGATTTTATCTCGAAAATCCATTAAAGTATATTGTTTGTAGCAATTTTCTAATATAGAAAATGAGGTCCAAACATTATGAATTTTTTCAGGCTCCTTACACAGTGGACTTGATTGTGTAATTTTTGTAGAATTTTATATGCTCTGAAACTGTCTCGACAAATTAAGGATTTAGGTCTCGAAAATTAGGACAAAAGGTTTCGGAAATTAGGGTTTCATGATTTCATGTGACTTGGAATGTGGGAAGTTTAGTACCACATGACTACTGCAAGTGTACTACTAGGAAGTACAGAAAATTAACAATTAAAGGCGTAGTGTACTATGCACTAATTATCGATTCCCATGTCATCCGCGAGTTCAAACCAGTTCAAGAACTAAATTTTAAAACCACCATCCTTAATCAATAATACAACATGAAAGATTTGTTGCCAACTAGCCATGGCCCCATCACCTAATTCTTCATGTGGCGTTTTTAGAATTTCTTTCCGTGTTGGCACCTTTTAGAACAAATTTATATGTGTTTTGAAATTGTCTCCAAAATAAAGGATTTAGGTCTCGAAAATTTGGATTTTAGGTTTTGGAAATTAGGGTTTCATGAATTCCCACACAAATTACTCATAACAGAATTGCAGTGTACGTGTTCATACAAAAAAAATGACGACGGGAAGGATCCGGTTAGATCTACATGGCGGAGTCTTGAATCCGGCCAAGGATGGCGTTGATTTGACAGCGGTAGTGAAGCCCGATGGAGAGGGAGGTGTAGGAGGAGGGAGGAGAGGTGGAGGCTGACGGTAATAGGGAGGGAGAGATGGGTGGCAGGTAGCGGTGAGATAGAGGATGGCAGTGGTGAGGGAGGATGGCACCGACAGCCGGTAGTAGGAGGAGCGCAATGATGGTGGGGAGGCATGAATAGGCGAGTGGAGTCGCGGGGAACTTGTAGTGGAGGGGGCGGCGGGTGACGAAGGGCAGAGCTCCACCGATGGCGAGGATGGAGCCGTCGGTGTTGGATGGCTTGGTTGATGGCAAGAGAGAGACGAAGAGGGTAAATGAAGTTTACTAAAAAACATTGGCGGGTGGGACCGGTTGCAAATGAAAAAAAATACAATAAAATAATTTGGAGTTGATGTGTTAGAGCTATTGTCTCATCAGTTGTCTTGGATGACATGGCTATTTTAGAGATAACAACTATTGTAAATGCCTTTACCACACATCAACCGGCAAAACTGGGCAACACATCTTGAAGCGCATCGACAAGAAATACTAAAAAAGCCCATCGGGATTGGCTTAGCTCCATTGGATGTTATGCTCTATGGGGCTGTTTGGTTCATTGCCCTAAAGTGCCAAACAAAAATTTTGGTAGTGCCTTGATATTTTGGCTAGTGTTTGGATTATTACAATTTTTTAGCATGCCTAGAAAAATTTGGTAGAGCCAATGGCTCCCAGTTCAATTGCGCTGGCCATTCCTAGGCGAACAAATCGCTCGCCCCAAAATTCGGCTCGCCTCGAGCCATTCATGCAATAAAGTGGCAGCAGCCAGTAGGCTGCATTTAATGCAGATCTATTTGATTAACCAGTTTCAAATGATTATATTTTCTAAACCGAGTATCTGATTTGTGATTCGTTTGAACCGTTGTGTTCCTTGTCATTTTATCAACAAAACAAGATCACTGTTAGCATGTTTTAGGGCAATATATATATATATATGTCAGGCGGGACCCGCATGTCATACTCACAATTTTGGCAAATTTTTGCATGGTTACAATCTAAACACATCAATTTCGATAATGTCCATAAATTGGTATGGTACGATCAAAACACTATTTTTTTGCTCTAATTTTGGCACTACCTGGTTTTGGCATGGCTACCTAGGTTAACAAACCAAACAGACCCTATAAGCGTGTATATGCATGCACACATTCATGTCTTACGTTGAGTTTTTTTGCTCATTTATCCTATTCTTGACATGAAATAACATAACTAGTCTCCGTACAAACGAAATAGAAAAAATAACACTTTTATTGTGCAAAACCACCGCGGCAAATGACTTGCTTCTAACTGGAACAATGACAAGCGACCTGCTACGAACTGAGGCCGCGGAAGGTCGTCTACCATGAGCCTACCGTACTGCCACACTTAAGGTGAGGAGTGGTCCCAGAGCACTGCAAGGCACCTCAAGTGCTATGTGAGCGCTGTAGGTGACACATATCGTCTGTCTATCCATTTACGGTGTTATTTTTACCATTTCGGCATTGATATGACTAGATTTGTTATTTCGTTGCCAAAGCAGACCAAATGAGTCAAAAACTCGTTTTGCGTCACCCATGCATCTTTCTGGTGTGATACAACGCATGCTTTGATGGAGACGGTGATATCTTGCAAAACACACACATTTGGTTTGCTTTGACCAAATTGAGGGCTTGCTTGCATGTTCAATGCCTGATTAGAACGTAGGAACTTCAAAAGAAACATTTCAATTCTCAATTAAAAAACTTTTCAAATGACAGCAAAATTGAACTGTTTCTTACTGCAAGTTTTTTTTAAAAAATTCATGGGTTCTAAAGAGGCCCAGTCTGTTCCATTAACCGTTCGTGGTCAGGCAGTGTTCAGTAACAACCTTTTATTGAGAAAATAGCAGGAGAGCTGATGAGCACAACTAACGACCGGGCCATGCATCAGAGTCACGGCCTCACAGCCTCACAGGTGCCGATCAAGTAGGAGATCCCGCATGCACGTTGTTCCATTGGGACTTGGGCGTGGGAATGCTTATCAAGTGGTCCTTTTTAGCTTGGAGTAAATGAAGCCCACTGCGACTACAGATATCGACATGATTGCCGAAGCTAGCGCAATCAAGAGGAGAGATACTACCAGCGCCTGAAGTGCACAGTACCTCTCTATCTTCTCCGGCTACAGCCTGCAGATGTTACTCTCACACGAATAGTAATTGCAAGCCATCTAAAAAAACAGTAATCGCAAGCCAAGCAGTACATCGAACAAGCACTACTAGTTGGAGTATTATTGCTACAATGGATCTCACACTCCCATTTTGAAGAAGGCAGTATATGCTCGCTGGTTTTGCATTTACGAAAATCCTCCAAAGCCAATCACGAAATACGCTAGCGTTCGCACTGGAACCCCTACACACCTTCTTGCCGCTTTCGCACGATGCAGCTTGCATCGAACTAGGTGAGATGAGGAGATCGAGGGAGAGAGACGATGCCCAAACCCCAAAGCGGATAGAGAGCGAGAGGGTACTCCAAGCATGCCGAGCCGCCCAAACAATCCCTCTTGGAAGAGACACTTCACACTTGCAGGCTAGCTGCGCCTGCCGTGTGTTGCCTGTGTATGCCTTCTGTAGAGTATATATATAGTACATCCAAATCTTACGAATTAAATGAGGTTGGATACTGCTAATCATTCGCACCCTATACTATGCCATCGGCCTGGCCTGTGCTACCACTACTGCAGTAGGAGTATAGTGAAACAACAGAACCCCGGTCGCAAGTGTAATCCAATTCCACCGTATACGTACGTACGTACACCGGTGTTGTACAACTCCTGCTACTGGTTGCTTGTCTTCTTGTGCCGCTTCATACTCCCTTAGATCACTACATACAGTGTATTCAGGCCTGTATCGCTCAAATAAATAAACCATGCGCATTAAGTAAGACAGACAGTACATGCATCCCTGTATCTGTATCCGTTGTACGTTTACTTCAGCTAATAATTTGTTCTTTCCTATTTCTAACTTTATTACTGTGTTCCCTCCTATTTCTAACCTTTTGAAATAAACATACCGCATGTGTTTATATCTTTTCGAATGACTTGAAAAATAATTATGCTCTTTTGTCGACATGGAGACACAAGTACCCTTACCATGGACACAATGTGTATAAAAATACAATAAGAATAAAAATATTGAGATTATTCACTTATGTTACAAACTGCGCGGGCTACATCTTTATAGCTATCGAAGGACTGACAGTAAATGCGCTAAAGACGCCTCATATCTTCATGTACGTTCTTCTGTTGAATCTTAAATCATCACGTCTCTTACTTAATTGTCATAAGTTGCCAGATACGTCAATAACCTCTCACACGTTAGTCGTATGGAAAACTGTAGTGTCTTCCGATCGTGTAGTATCCACGATTGATTGTCTCATGATTCAAACTAGTGACCATAATAAAAGTGGTTCGACTTCCTTTTAATACTAGTTGTAGTTTAGTTTTCATAATTGTAATAAAGTGAATCTCTAATATGTGGTTCTGTTTTTTTATAGACTCAAACTTTCACGAAAACGTTGATTTAGTCCAAAATCTTGACTGATTTTCTCAGTGCAATCATTATAGATATTTAATGAGAATGTGGGAGAGAGAATTATTCATGTTTTCTAGAAAGATATATCAGAAGGTGTTAGGCGGGTGAATGGTTTGCGGTAAAAAAAATCTAAAAATACTTCTTTTTACACTTACCATTACCTTATTCTCATCGCAGTCTCTATTTTTAATCCTCCAACACTAGAACTCTTCGTCTCCTACTTTCCCCCCTCTAGTTTGGGAATTTTTATTATTAATTATCCTTTTTTTAAATTTTATTTTAAAGTTAACCCCGGCGAACTTTATTTTCAATTCTGACTTATTTGGTCACACCACCACCCGTGACATAATAAAACAATATTGTCACACCAGTCTGTATCTAGACAAGCTCTTGTCATGTTATGGCCAGTGATGTGACAGTGTTGTTTGATCACACTACGACTAGTGGCGTGACAAAAAGTGTTATTTGGGGGACTTATCCTACGGCGTGATAATATTGTTTTGTCACGTCACGAGTACTAGCGTGATCAAAGGAATCATAATTAGAAATAAATTTCGCTGGAGATAAACTATAAAATAAAATTTGAAAAAGATTAATTAATAAAAAGTTCCCTGTTTGGCTGTAAGAAAAGATTTTGGAATTCCTTTTAATACCGATGATACTTTCATAACTGTTATACAGTATACCTCTAATATGTGGGTGTGTTTTTAAGAGACTATGAATTTAAACGAAAATATTGAGACGGTCAAGATTCCTGGTCATCTCCGTTATCACCTTCATTTTTATGGATATCGAATAATAATAATAATCCAGTACAACCGGATGGACCTTGACACGGCCCTACACAAGTAACAAGTCCAGCAGGCACTGTTCTTCGGAAGAAGAGGCTAGGGCAACACAAACACTCGTCCTGACCCAGTGGAGTCGCCTCGGTGGGGTCCACAGTCAGAGACACGCACAAGCTACGGGCACCTCCCGGTAAGCGCGTCGCTTTCCCAAGCCCTCCTCTCTCCGCTTTATAAACACCCACGCACAAGCTGCGGCCCAAGCTGCGGCCGCCTGCTCTCCTCGCCCTTCCCTTCTCCACAAGAGAGAGAGAGAGAGAGAGAGAGAGAGAGAGAGAGGAGAGCAATGAATACCTACTCCGTCTCCGACCTTAACCCCGCAGCGCAGCCGTTCAGTCCGGTGGCCCTTGTCCCCGCGCAGTACATCGGCCCTGATCCCAACGCCCTGCCGCCGGCTGGTTTCCTCCCGCCGCAGTGCCTTTACCCTCCGCCGCCCCCGCCGCCGCCGTGCTGGGGTCTCGTCGCTTGCGGGTGCAGGTGCGGTGCGGGGTTCGCCTCCAAAGGCTGCACTTGCGCGCCGTTCGTGTGGGAGGGGGTGCCCGCGTTCCCGCCCCCGGCATGGGTGCACCCCCCGCCGCCCCGGCCGGTGGCGCCGGTGACGGTGTACTACTGCCCGCCTCCGCCGCGGCCGACACCGCCAGCAGCGAACTGTTGCCGCATCGAGGAGATCGATGGAGGCTCCGACGAGGCAGCGGACGCAGAGGCGTGCGACATGCCATCCCTCCGCTCGGTGCTATCTAGGTTGCCCACCTCGCTGCTTCCGAGGCGGCGAGCGGCCCTTCCTCCTACATCGGCTCCTCCGCCCCCGCCGCGTCCGGTTTTCAAGGCCAAGTCGCGCCACGGCCGGAAGCCACACCTCGCCTTCGATCGTAATGCCGATGTTACGTCTCTGATGATCCGTAACATACCTAACAAGTTCATGTACGTGCCGCTATTAATTTCCCCTCTACAAGTCTTTGCAACTAGAACTAACCGCTCGATTAATCTCTACCTTCTTGCTGAAAAAACGATTTTTTTTTCTGGGCACAGGAAGGGGCGTTTCATGGCTATCCTTGACCAGCACTGCGCCGAGGAGAACGCCAAGCTCCCACCTGGTGTCTCTGCCGTGAAGTCGGAGTATGATTTTCTCTACATTCCGGTCGACTTCGGGTACTGTACTATTTTCTTTCGCTCCGAGTAGTACTAATCATACTATTATTTTTTAGATTTTGGAGTAATACTACTATTACTATCTAGGGTTTTTGGTTCTTGATATGTTTGCCCAGGTCCAAGTGCAACAAGGGCTATGCCTTCGTCAACATGACGACGGCGACGGCGGCTCGACGGCTTCACGCCTTCCTCCAGGGCCACCGCTGGGATGCTGCAGGCTCTAGGAAGATGTGCGACGTCGTGCAAGCGCGCATTGAGGTACGTATGCCGCTGCATCCTTGCAACTCAACCGCAGCTCGGGGTCGTTGATATTTTAATTATCGTTCCGCTGCTTGTGATTCGTAGGGGCTTGATGCTTTCGTGGAGCACTTCTCTGGGTCGCAGTTCCCTTGCAACACTAAGGACTTTCTGCCAGTGCGCTTTGAGCCGCCGCGGGATGGCCTTCGGCAGACGGAAGAGCATGTGATCGGCCGTGTGGTTAGCTCATGCTGATTAGAATAGACGTTTGTTCTCCCATACCGACTGAGATGTCTATCTATCTTGCGTTCTATCTGTTCTTGCTATGGATGGATAGAACGGAAGATAGATTTAGGTTGGCTTGATTCCCGATAATTTGTGTGTTTTCGTTTAAGCATGCGTTGTCGAAGGCTTGAAGCTTGATTTGCCCTTTATGTTGTATAATATATGCGTGACTGTATTAGTTGAGTTAAGTTATCTAAATGTTTAGTCCTGAATTTTCGTTGTATGTGTTGTAAACTTCGGCTTGTAATTCATGTGCCGTTTGGTATTATGTCTAAGTTACTGATGAAGTGTCATAGGTTGTGCCACTCGGTACGAAGCGTACTTGAATTATTCTTTGCATAAGTTTTCGGATTATTCACGATTACCACGTATTGTCATCCGGATTAGTATATTTGGATATCCGTGAGCATATTTAAATTTGGTGCAAGGTTTGCCTGTTAAGTACCATCTGTTTTTTAAACATCAGGCTCTATTTGGTACCAGTGGTTCTTAGAGCATATTGATAGAGCACTGAATTATGCTTAGCAGTTTGGCAAAAATATACATGTAAATTTTAGCGAGATTTTTTTTTCAGTTTCTATGCTAGATTTTTTTGGTCGGATTCTATGCTAGAATGAAACTCTATCATCCTACTCATGGTTTCTGACACAAGTCTTGCAAGTAGGACGTTTACAAGAGTTTTATACAAGTCTTACACACAGCTTTATACAGAGAGTCTTGCAAGAATTGTATAGAAAGTTTCTCGCATACCAATTTGCGGACCTAAATAATCAAGCTATTGCAAGAAATTGTATACATTCAAGACTTCTATGATATTTGCAATGCAAGAACAGAATTTGCTCGGTTCCACGTATATGGCTTTTATACACTACGGGGTCCTTTCGAATGGAAAATATTTAAAGTAAATTTGAAGAAATATAAACCTATAGAATAATTTCCTATATGACCTAAAGGACATATTCCTATGAAATTCTTTTAGATCGACTCAAATGATAATTCACATGAATTTTCGGAGGATTTTTATACGAGGTTTATGCTGAAAAAAAATCATGTGTTTCATGTCCTCTCTTAAGTCCTTGCAAATTTCAGAGAGCGCATCCAAAGATCTTTTAAAAATAATTTCTTTTTGCATTCCTAAAGGATTGCAGATTTTTTTTTTAAAAAATAGCACTATTAGAGAGAAGAATAGCAAATCTAGGTTCTTCCACACATAAAAACTAAAAATATTGCCGCGGAGCCACAGCACACTATATATATGTTCTTGTCCGCCCTCAGAGGACCAGAGTCTTCTCGTCCGCGCCCCTCAGGCTAGAGCTGTGTCTTCCGTGCCTCTCGGAGCCGGATCTCGTCCTCCACGCGGCAGGGTCCCGGACCCTATCTTGTTCGTGCACGAGGCCCGTTCGTGCCTCCCGGTCATCAGCATCAACTATTTAATTTCTCAATCCTATAACACTGAAAAAAATAAGATGACTGAACATTCTATACAAGACAAATGGTTGATCTAATTGATGATACTATCTCGCATAACCTCGTAGGTATATGACTATCAAAAGATGCAAAAGGTTCTATTACCTCGTTTGTCAAAGACCTGCTGGGATTGCTCGAGTAATAGCCGCTCCAGGACCAGGCTACAACTAGAAGTGGATTTGTTAATGTAGGATCGTAAAGGCAATTAGAAGGGGGTTGAATGATTGCAGAGATATAACCTTCAAATCGAATCTTCAACTTGTACACTAAAGCTACTGAAACCTCACGTGAGTCTCCAAAATAATTTTACAGCAAAAACTACCTCAAGCGCACAGCAAGATCAACAAACTAAGTAACAAAGTTGAACGAATCTGAATTTTATATATTAAACTTGATTTGTGTCTAGAAAGCGCTCATCAAGTACCCCCTCAAAGCCTCAAATAGAAGGACCTCTGAACCGTAGCACAACAGCCAGAAAACTACGATCAAAACACAACGAAAAGCCCGTCACCCCAAAGCTGCGGCAGAGAAAACTTACATCCCGGTTCTCCCCCCTCATCTATTTATACCCTAGAGTTCTATCCATGTCCAACACGACACCGACACGAATTCTATCTCAAAACACGTCCAGATTTGGAACTCCTTCCAAATCTGTCACCCTTCTCCAAAAACTTCACGCCGTAAGCCTCCAGGACTTCTCCCGTAGCTTCAGCGCAAACCACTTTGATCTCCACGTGTTCCAGCGTGATTCAAACCACTTTGTGACATCCACGACCTCCTAGACATCAGATCTCCCCATCCTAGTCCGAGCTAACCTCGTCACAAACTGTGTTCTGTTCTCACGCTCAACCCGCACATGCAAAGACTAAAGAAACCAAATCTTGGCACAAGTTCTCCAACTTGACCATCCATTAGCTCACTCACACGCATAAACACTATCATGCATCATGCAACACAACAAAGCTCACGATTTTAACTTATCCTCAGTCGAATCCTCAAAACGACAATATTTCAAAGCAATGTTGGAACTACCGTCACATTAGCCCCGGTACTACCGCACACGTGGTCGTACCGCTCGAAACACTGCGGAAGTACCGCTCTTTGTGAAATCTCAAAGTCTTCCATAATCACACTCTCTGGAAATTCCATACCTTTATCAAACGGTCATACCGACTAGCGGTATTACCGACGTTCAAAGCACGGTCATACCGTTCTGCGGTTATACCGCGCCAAGACTACAGTTCTACCGAATTTCACTTAACAGTGCTTGTCACAAACTCTATCTCTCTGAAAAACCTATCGTGGTACTACCACCATCCATGGCGCGGTCATACCGCTCAGCAAGAAATCAAATGTCCAAAAAACAAGTGTTCTGGTTTTTCCATACCGTCAAAAATACAACGGTATTACCGATGTGCGGTACTACCGCAAATTCCAAACGGTACTACTGCACCTCTGAAATGCGCAAAAGAACTCAGAACCAAGCCCTGAGACACGTGGACGCTCCAGATGATTTGGGCCGATCGGACCACGCTTCAACACCGTCAGATTTAGCACCACCGTAGAAAGTCCGAACGTTCCCCTTGATTTCAGCCGTCAGATTCCAAATCAAAGGCTCATAATTCTTGAAGAGTTCGGACAGGCCGAACGTTCCTCTCAATATGAGCCGTCAGATTAAGATGTAACAAGTCAACCAAAACACCATTCGGAAACAATGACTTACGGTACTACCGCGCTTAAGAAACAGTCCTACCGCAATCCGGTAGTTCCGCAGATACAAAGCCGGTACTACCGTTCTTAAGAAAATCCAAAAGCCAAACGCACGTCTTCGGGAAATTCCATACCGCCAGTAACTATGCGGTTGTTCCTCCCAGCGGTAGTTCCGCGGACATAAGGCCGGTACTGCCGCAAAGCCTGACAAAAACTGATATTTGACAGAAAACAACATAACTTAACAGCAGTCAGCAACTAAGATCACAAGTATGTTCCAAAGACAATGTATTCATCTTAAAACCTCAAAACTAAGTCTTACTTATTGTCAATATATTCATCATCAAATATCATAACCAAAAACCTCCTGGTCTTACAGTTAAGTAGCCATTAAAGTTGTACCATGGCTAAATAGAGTACGAATTTAAGAATTGTTCTGAAACCACTGACAGTTCTGCAGAATGTTTCGTTGAAATGAAATATGCGTAAACTAAATTTTTTTGAGTAAAGGAAATAAAATGCCATTTGAACATGAAATTGGAATTTCCAGGATATATATTAAATAAAATAAATAGATGTATCAGTGCCTGGAAACACTAAAAAGTTGCTGGCGTATCCTCAATTCCTCATGAAAAGTGAAATAAATATTTTTTTCCCAAAATCAGTCTCGTTCTTTAGTAATCATCATCGGAACATATATGGTGTACATAACCAACGCAAAGAGAGAATTGGGAAGGGAGATGAATTCCTGAGGATGATCAACCGGCATAGAAGCCTCCTAGCTTGGCATGGCACAGAAGCGAAGAGAGGAATTCTTGAAACAGCTTTAGATACGATGTCTATTTGACAATCATGTACCTGAGAAAGAGAAGTTGACTTGCACTATTATGGCTATTTAACCAATGATTTTTAAGCACAATACATCCCAGATGCGCCTAGCTCACTTCGCCACAAGCAACATTGTAGTATAAGCCTATCTCCCCCGGAGAAAATACAGAAAAACAATAACCAAGAGATTCCAAATCATCCCGTTGACTTTGTGCTACCAGTAAATCCAATAACGTGCCAAAATCAAATCCTAGTGACGATTTGACAGGTAATCAACAGGTCATAACTTACCAATTCCAAGGTGAGTGTTGCAGCTTGCATACCTCGTAGTGCCAGCATCTTAAGTGTATTGAACCGATGTCGATTTAAAGTCATGTTACGTTAACATTCTAGAAACTTAACTTATTTTTCTCCAATGTATTGAATCGATTCCTACTAATAACTGGAACTACGTTACATTAAAAAAACATTAAATAACAATATCCTCTTTTAACCGCACTCTTTCCTATGCAGTTGTTTAATGCTCAAATGAGGTGCATAATGCTTTGAATCGACTCCTAAGTAGAGTCCGGTTCCATGCATTTTTCGTTGGAATCGAACCCTTCAATGTATTGAATTGATTCAATGCATTCTCTCTCATCATTTGAACCGACTAAAACACAATATTGGAAATGGTTTTAAATTCTTATTTTCTCAGTAAAACAGCGGGCGAGACGTTTGTGGCCTAGAGGCACGGATGGGTGGCCTCCGTGCCTCGGAGGTATAGACCAGGGGCCTCACGTACTGATAAAAATGGGGTTCTTGCCCCTGTGGCGCAGAGGACGAGATAAGGCTCCCAAGGGCGCAGACAAGGCGGCTTTGACCCCTAGGGTCACGGACAGGACGACTCCAATCTCTTAGGGTGCAGACAAGACACGTGTCATGTTCTTGTGGTTTTGTCTTATCATTGTTTGTAAAATTTTAGTAATGCCAAAACCTAGGCAAAAAGATGTTGTTTGGATTGTAGCCGTACCAATTCGTGGGCAATACTGAAATTGATGTGTTTAGATTGTAATCATGCCAAATTTTGGTAAAAATGTTAGTATGACACGTAGGTTCTGCATGACATATATTCTTTTTTGCCTCAAAATATACAAACAGTGATATTGCTTTGTTGATAAAATGACAAGGAACACAGCGGTTCAAACGGACCACAAATCGGAAAACTTACAAATTAAACTTATCTTGCAATTAATGCATCATTTAAATCCAATTATACACTGCCACGTGTCCCTGCGCTCACTATGCTGCCAAGCCAATTCTTTGGGGCCGGATTTTGGAACCAAAATTTTTCTAAGCAAATGGCTTAGCAAAGACAGGCAAGACCAAAATTTTTAGAGTAAAACTAAATTTTGATATTATACCAAATAATGACCAAATTATCAGAATAACGTCAAAATTTTGATACAATTATCTGGAATGCAGAAGCAAACAGTCTCTAATTTTGTTTGTCTTCATGCCAACAGTGCTACTTAAAAAATACTACAGGACTGCACTGTCATTCCTGTGCAATTCCTTTTTTTTCTACGTTCCAAAAAAGCATGTGTGGTTCTCTGTCTGCACATGTGGACCGGTGCGCGATGGTACAACGCTGAGGTGATGCTTATGCCCTTGCCATTAATGGGATGTGAAGCTCGGGAAATAAAAGAGGACGCCTTGCCCCTCACCTCTTTTCTGTCTCCATGCCCGTCTTTTCCATCCCTAGTAGTGTGTGCGGGCGCGCCAGAGGGAGAGGGAGAGCGGTGGCTCGAGGGGTTGGGATGTCACTGTGCATTGCCTCGATCCGTACCATGACTGGCGGAGTTGCTAGAGACGGCCGGGGCGGGTGATGCAACATGCAAGACAGAGAGGCTGCACGCAGCCACGTTGCTATAGTTGCAGCCATCTAGTCCTCGGGCACAGCCAACACACTGCAAACAGTGGGGAATGCTTCGGAAAATGGTGCGGCTGCTGCCATACTCGATCGCACCGGGGAAAATCGGGAGTTAGGTGTGCGTGGTAGAAGCGTTGTGGCAGGCGTGAACTAAAAAATATTTATCTAAACCAGGGATTTGATAATCGGTTTTGAAACCTTAACGGGTCGCCGATAAAACTTATTTTAGTGATTTTTGGAAAATGTTGGCAGATTTCGGCCGGAAATTTCGAAGAAAAGAATAAAACTAAACCAAATTTTGACTGAAAATTGACCAAAATTCATTAAAACACTCAGCCAAAATTGGACAGAACAAAGACAAAGTAGAGAGAAATAACAAAAATTGATGAGTAGCATCGGAAATTGATGAGTACCACAGAGAAACCCTAGCTCGGCGCTGGAGCCGACGAACACCTCTGCCTTGGACGACATGTCCCTGGCCGCGATGGCCAGCTCCACGCCGGCGAAGAATAGCAGCACGCCGACAGCCCCACGGGGAACGTAGCGAGCATCCACATCATGGAGTCGCTGAGCACTAGCCCAAACGCCAGCTAGCTTGAGCTCGCCCAGTGCTGCCACACACCCGTCGAACTTGTATTGCCTCGCCATCCGCCCGCGCCGTGGTAGAGATTGGGGAGGAAGAAGAGGGTTAGGAAATAGGGGAATGGGGATTCGAGAGGCTCATGCTGGAGCCAAGGAGCTGCTGCGAGGGGAAGAGGGGAATGGGGATTGGGGATCGATTGATCGAACGAATTGAGGTTTTCGGCTGTGAGTGGGGATCGATTCGAGGAGGGAGAGCCGCAGAGAAGCAATCAGAATCAAGATCGACCTTGGGCGTTTGTGGATTTGGTGATCGATTCGGAATCAGGAATTTGGGGATCGCGATTCGCGAGAGAAGCCGAGAGCTAGGGCTGCATATGTGCGAGTGCAACTGCGAGGAGCGAGTCGAGCGACTCGCGAGCGAGGAGGCCAGCCAAATGGGCTACTGCAACTGGGCTTCCCGCATCAATTTGGGCCGAATTTTTCGGGCCTGATTTGTATTTCTACTAGGGGAGGGGGGGCATAACCGTTTGGCTGATTTTCGGTCGAACACAAATGACATTTCAATCGCACTATTAAGAGTATAAAACTCTAAATAGAATCGTCCTAGCCTCGCCGCACGCCCGAGCCCTTGTCGCCGCGTGCCCTCGCAGCTTCGCCATTGGCCCTGGCTACTATGCGCCCTGGCCTCGCCCTGCCTTGTCGGCTCGCCGCGCGCCTGACGACCAGAGCACTTGTCGCTGTGCACCCTTGCAGCCTTGCTGTGTGCCCGTGATTCACCTCTCCCGTCGCCGCTGGCTGCTTGGTTAGGGTTAGGGGAGGATTGAGGAGGCGTGAGTGTCAAGTGCGTGAGAACTGAGGTCTGAGGAGGCCATGAGCCCATGTCTAGTGGGCGGCTGCCTTTGTCTAATGGGTCGGCCGGTTGACCAGGTCAGACCTAATTAAACAAAGCCCACGAGACCGTTCGGCACTCGACAAGTCAGCGGCCAGCCTCCTCCTCGAACCTCGCTGGACGTCGGTGCCGTGGATGCTACGGCGCTGGCCTAGGGTCTAATCATGTAGGAGAGGAAGGGTGAAAGTATCTAGACCCTCAGAATTGATTTTGGTAATTAACATCAATATTATGTTAAGGGACTAACATGTGTGCTAAGATGTGTTAAAGGTTAAGTTCCGATGATTGATTGATGACAAGATTATTGACATTGCTAAAGTGATGAAAGATCAACATGATTTAAGACAAAGGTACTATATTGCCTAAGGACCATTTTATAGTTTTTATTAGTCTAGGTGTTTGAAGAAAATACCAGACTTGTAGGATAAACGTCGTACTATTAAAAGACATCATGGCTAGAAGCTTGAGAGACAATTTATGTGCCATAATGATCTACTAGGGTTCATGCATTACATTGAAAAATTATTTCGAAAATTGGTATGACCGCAAGTGACAAACGATACTACCGCATGTTAGTAGTATCGAAATGTAATTGCCGATACATATTTTCTAGAGAACATGTTTTTGAGTGTTTTGATCTTCTTTGATAATCGGTACGACCGCATTTGAGCCGCGATACTACCGTAGGTCGGTAGTACCGAAATATAGATGGAGGCACGTAAATTACAGAGAGCGTGTTTTTAGGAGTTTTGATCTCCCTTGAGAATTAGTATGACCGTAAAGTCTTGAGTGGTACTACCGGAGTGCGGTAGTACCTATTTTTAAATGGCGGTATATTTTTTTTTTCCAGAGAAGGTGTTTTTCTGAGAATTCTTGAAGCTCTAAAAAACGATAGTTCCGTTCTAACTGAGCGGTACTACCGCAGTACGGTGGTACCACAACTTTATGAGTAACGGCTAGTTTAGATCATTAAATTCTACTATTTTGACCGTTGAGCGAAAAATCGTTGTACCGGGTTTTTATGGCGGTACTATCGCAAATCTTGATTTTTCCAGAAAGTTGGTTGTAACGGCTAGATTTATTTGTGATGGGTATAAATACACCCCCACCTGCACCAAGCGCAAAACCTTTGGTCATATTGAATAGAGTTGAGCCCTTGGTGCTCTCTCTTCTACTTATTTGCATTGAATTCTAATTTTGAGGTAGTTGAGTGCTATTAAGTGCTTTGCATCATTAGTTGATCTTGTTCGCACTTGTTTTTACTCAAGCAAATACTTAGTTTATTACTCTTGGTGCTTGCTGGCAGCTAGACGACTTTAGAGGAAGTTTGCGTGGTGAGCTCTTCAAAGCAGATTGTGAAGAGTCTCGGCAATGGATTGTGAAGTGATGTTGTGCTCACCACCTCCGGAGAGGAGAAAGTGCAACTGTAGTGATCAAGGGTTGAGGCTTAATTCATGGACCCGACTTGATTCGTTCAAGTTTCCTCAACATGGACTAGTGAAGACCGGCAAGTCTTCGATAACACGGGAAAGACATCTTTGTCTTCGTTGTGATTCACTCTTTGTCTTTACTTTCCACATTTACATTTCTACCGATTTACTTATGTAGAATCACTTAGCTAGAATTGTATCTAGTATTGGCATAAGCTCATAGTTGTTTTAAAAGGCATAGTCGTTCTTTCATGATATTAGTGCTAGGAAGTTTTGTTAAGATAATCTTGTTTAAAATTATTAATTAGTTGAAAATTTTAAAAAAACCTCCTATTACCCCCCTCTAGTCCGTTATTCTTGATTCTACAAGTGGTATTAGAGCTTGGTCTCTCTAATTTTAGACTTAACAGTCTAGGAGAGAAAATATGGCTAGTGATGGAATGTCAATAGGCAAGGCACCTTTATTTGATGGATCAAATTATGTTTATTGGAAAATTAGAATGTCAATTTATTTAAAGGCCATGAGCCCAAGTATATAGAAAAGTGTTGGTGAGGGTTTCATTATGACACTTGATCCCGCGCACCCCACGGATCTTGGAATTTTTTTGTTATTTTGGCCCCCTGACGACATGTGAATTACAAAAATGGCTCTCGTGTCATTGTATTTGCAAATGTAGCCCCCTCCCGAGCGCGGAATGCCTTGAGCACGACATGTGTCCATTTCCGCGCTCGTGGACCGTGGAAGGTGGTGGGCCAGCACGGCAATTCTCCTAGCGCGGGGACTAGTGGTGACAGCGGAAGGTGGTGGGCCCAGGCTCTTTCCGCGCTCGGGGACCGCGGAAGGTTGTGGGCCCAGGCCATTCCCGTGCTTGGCCACCACGGGAGGAAGCTTGCCACCATACCGCGCTCCGCCATCATGCAAGTGGCCGCCGCTTGGCCTGTGTTGCCAGCTTGGTCGCGCGGCCACCACCTCGCTCACTTTCCACGCTCATTGTCATGGAAGGAGGCACATGTCGGCGTCCGGTGCTTCCGCGCTTGGGAGGGGGCCAGATTCGCAAATATGATGCCAAGAGGGCTATTTTTGCATTTACAGCTGTAGCATGGGGCGAAATTAAAAAAAATTGCAGATATTGATGATCGAAACTCTCACCTCAATGCTCAAGTGATGAATGCTCTCTTTAGGGCTTTAAACGCGGATGAGTTCAATCGAGTGAGCAATTTTGAAACCGCTATTGTGATATGGACTACGCTATCAGAAGTACATGAGGGCACATCCACGGTTAAGGAAGCCAAATTGCATAGGCTTAGGATCAAATATGAAATATTTGCAATGTTGCCTCACGAAAATGTTAACAAGATGTATTCTCGTCTAAACAACATTGTAAATGAGCTCAAGTGCCTAAGCACTAACCTTCTTGATGTTGATATTGTGAGAAAAATGCTTGGGGCTCTACCAGATAAATATAAGACATTGGTGACTTTATTTCTCAACTCTCTTGAATTGCCAAGGATAACGCCAACCGGACTCGTTACCAATGAGCTATACAAAAAGGACAACGAAGAGCTCTTAGAGTTATCTTCCTCAAATAAGAAGATTACCGCTTTCAAGGCGAAAGCGGAATCAAGTAATGAAACGGAGGATGAAGAAGAAAACTCCAAAGAGGACTTTGCTCTCCTAGTAAGGAGAATAAAGACGTCCATATCGAAGCTTCAATTTTTATAAAAGCAAGAAAGGGCAATCCTTAAATGACAACAAACGATATAGCAACATCTGTAACTATAAGTGCGATGAGAAGGGGAATATTGCCTCTCATTGCCCTAACAAGAAGGATGATAGGAGCAAGTCTTCAAGGAAGAAGGAATACATTGACAAGAAGAAACTTTTTAAGAAGCTTCACAAAGATAGCAAGAATGAAGCTCACTTTGGAGAATGAGACTCTGATGAGGAAGGGTCCTCAAAGAAGCGAGGACTTGTCAGCATTGCCATCAAGGAAGCACCGTCGCAATTCTCTACCCCTACTTGCCTCATGGCAAAAGGAGATAAAGATAAAATCCATTAGTGATAATGAACCTTCATATGATGAACTAATGGATATGCTTGAAGAATTAAATGAATACCTTGGAAAAGAGAAGTCAAAATTTATAGTCTTAAAGAAAGAGTACATCTCTCTAAAAGACTCTTATGAGGATCTAAATGAATCTCATGACTCTTTCCTTATAAAGGATATTGAAAAATCTAGATCAAATGTTGGAATTACTTGCAATTTAATGAATGAGATGTCTAGAGTAGAAGTTGCTTCAAATGCTATATCAATGTCTAGCACTTCTTCATCTTGTGATGATTTGTTATCTATACCATGTTGCTCTAAGAATAATTCAATTGCTAATATGACTAATACATGTGATCCATTGCTCATCGTTGAAAATAATGAATTAATAGAGCAAATCACAATATTGAGCAAGAGTTTGGAAAGATGCTTCAAGGGGAAAGCTACCCTTGACAAGCTATTAAGTGAATAAATGTGTTCATTCAACAAGGAAGTACTTGGGTTCATTTCCAATAAAGATAAGAAACCAATTTACAAGCCTGCAAGGTTTGTAAAAGAGATTGACAAATATTGCAATAAATATCGTAATATCAGACATTTGTCAAATGCATGCTTAATTGCTAATACTAAGTCTTATGACTTTTATGATTCATGCTACATGCTTAAAAAAAAAATCCAAAGATGGCAAAGTTGCAGCAAAATTTGTTGGCACCTCAATTTTAGATGCTAAAAAGAATGCCATTTGGGTGCCTAAAGCCTTGGTTACTTACCTCCAAGGATTCAAGCAAATTTGGGTACTAAAAAGAACTTGATTTTTGTTTTATGGATGAACTACAAAACTGGCGGAAAATATTGGGTGCTTGATAGTGAATACATTCAACATATGATCGACAATAGAAAAATATTCACTACATGCGAAAATAGAAAAGGAAATGATAAGATCACATTTGGTGACAATAGCAAGAGAAAAGTAATAGGATTGGGTAAAATCGCTATCTCAAATGACCATTTCATTTCTAATGTTTCTTTTGTTGAATCACTAAATTTTAATTTGTTATCTGTTGCTCAAATATGTGATCTTGATTTAACTTGCTCATTTTCACAAGATGGTGTTTCCGTTTCAAATGAAAAAGATAATCCTCTAGCCTTCAAAGGATTTAGATTTGGAAATCTCTACTTGCTTGATTTGTCCTCAAATGATTCATGCTTGAAAACTTGTTTGATTGCAAAAACCTCGTTGGGTTGGCTTTGGCATAGAAGATTAGCTCATGTTGGTATGATTCGACTTAAAAAGCTTTTCAAACATAATTTAGTTGTTGGCTTGATGGATGTGAAGTTTGAAAAAAATAAACTTTGTAGTGCTTGTCAAGCCGGGAAATAAGTCACAAATTCTCATCCTTCCAAACGTATCATGTCAACTTCTAGACCATTATAACTCTTATTGATTTGTTTGGGCCAACAACTTATAAGAGTATCGGCGGAAATAACTATTTTTTAGTCATTGTGGATGATTACTCTAGATATACATGGGTATTCTTTCTAGATGACAAAGCTGAAACCTCCGGCATTTTCAAAAGTTTTATAAAAAGGTTTTAAAATGAATTTGATTTCAAAATTAAGAAAATCCATTGTGATAATGGTTCCGAGTTTAAGAACTCGAACATTGAATATTTTTGTGATAAACTTGGAATAAAGTATGAACTTTCCACTACTTATACACCGGAGCAAAATGGAGTTGTAGAAAGGAAAAATCGACTATTAATTGAAATGGCTAGGACAATGCTCGATGAATATAATATTTCTGATAGTTTTTGGGCGGAAGCAACTAATACCGCTTGTCATGTTATAAATCGTCTTTTGAAAAAGACTTCTTGTGAGCTTCTTATTAGAAGCAAACCGAACATCTCTTATTTTTGTGTCTTTGGTTGAAAATGTTATATTTTGAAGAAATGTATTCGTCTTTCAAAATTTGCTACTAGATGTGATGTTGGTTTCCTTCTTAGATATTAATTAAATAGTAAAGCTTATCGTGTTTTCAACAAAAGTTCCGGTTTGGTTGAAGAAAAACATGATGTTAAATTTGATGAGACTAATGGCTCTCAAAAGAGCATGAGAATTTGGATGATATAGGTGATGAAGCCTTAAGAAAAGCCATGAAAAACATACAAATAGGCGTCATCAATCCTAAAGATGATCCAAATGATACATCTTCTACTCAAGTCGAACCTATTTAATCTTCAACGTCAAGACAAATTCAAATTGAAGAAGAAGACAACAATGAAGATGATCAACGATCCAACCTACCACAAAGAATCGGTACAAAATGGGTTTTTAGGAATGAAGTTTAGACATTGGTGGATAGGCCCAAGGAACACAACGTAATCGGTACAAAATGGGTTTTTAGGAATTAGCAAGACGAAAACGGAATGGTTGTGAGAAACAAAGCAAGATTGGTCGCTCAAGATTTTTCTGAAGTCGAAGGTTTGGACTTCGGTGAAACTTTCGCTCCCGTAGCTAGACTTGAGTCAGTAAGGAAATTACTTGTTTTTGCATTATGCTTCGATATTAAATTATTTCAAATGGATGTTAGAAGTGCCTTTGTAAATCGTAAAAATATCTGAACGTGTATTTATTGAACAACCACCTAGTTTTGAAGATCCTAAAAATACAAATCATATCTATAAACTCTCCAAGTCGCTCTATGGTCTTAAGCAACCTCCTAGAGTATGGTATGAACGCCTAATATATTTTCTAGTTGAAAAGGATTCAAAATTGAAAAAATTGATTCAATTTTGTTTACAAAAGTTTTAGATGATGATTTCTTTGTATGTCAAATATATATTTATGATATTATTTTCGGGTCTACTAATCAAGATTTTTGCAAAGAGTTTGGTGATATGATGTTTAGGGAATTTGGAAAGTCAATGATCGGAGAGCTTAGCAATTTCTTCGGACTTCAAATCAAGCAACTCAAGGATGGAACCTTCATAAGCCAAACAAAGTATGCAACAGATTTGATAAGAGGTTTGACATATAAGATGCAAAACCCATCAAGACGCACATGGCAATTAACGGTCATCTCGACCTTAATGACGGAGGTAAACCGGTAGATTTAAAGATTTATAGATCCATGATTGGTAGCTTGCTTTATCTTACTGTATCTAGACCCGATATAATGTTTAGTGTTTGCATGTGTACAAGATTTCAAGCATCACCAAAAGAGTGTCATTTGGTGGCCGTAAAAAGAATTCTAAGATATTTAAAACATTCTTCTAGCTTTGACTTTTGGTATGCCAAAGGTGCAATATTTGTTTTAATTGGATATTTGGATTCCGATTATGCGAGTTGCAAAATGGATAGAAAAAGCACTTCGAGTAGTTGTCAATTCTTAAGAAGATCTTTAGTATCGTGGTTATCCAAGAAATAAAATTCCGTAGCCCTATTCACCGCCGAAGCCGAATATGTTTCCGCGGGTAGTTATTGTGCTCAATTGCTATGGATGAGGCAAACATTGATGGATTATGGAATTAAATTTGATAATATGCCTCTTTTGTGTGACAATGATAGTGCCGTGAAGATTGCAAACAACCCGGTCCTACACTCAAGAACCAAGCATATAGATATCCGACATAATTTCTTGAGAGATCATGTGGGCAAAGGAGATATCTAAATTAGACATATAAGGACCGATGACCAATTAACCGATATCTTCACCAAACCTTTAGATGAGAGCCATTTTTGTATGGTTAGGAATGAGTTAAATATCATAGATCATTCTAATGTTGCTTGAAACTCATGCATCATGATATTTGCTCTCATTTGGATTTTGTTGAGAAATTTATGAAACTATTAAAAAAATCTTATCAAAAATCCCTATTTTAATGACAACTATGTTAATTGGAGTTATTATTACATATCTCATGCATAATGATCCTAAAAATTATTTGTTGAGTGATTATTATAAAGGATCATTTGCATTCAAGTTCAGCTCCTGCAATTTCAGGCACAACAGTAATACCTCGTTTTAACGCTGGTACTACCGCGGCCTGGTCATATCACACTTTAACAGCGGTACTACCACTTAAGGTGGTGGTCCCAAAAACGGTTATGACTGAAACCTAATCTATGGTGCCTCTCTCTCTTTCGGTCATACCGACGCTTTTTCTCAAAGAACCACTGATATTCTCTCTCTCTCCTCCGGAGCTCTAGTCAGAACCCTAATTCAAGATCCTTCGATTCTGTGGATTGTTCTTGGATTTGTTGATTGGAAGTGATTTCTGTGATCATTTCTCTTCCATACCCTAAGGTATTTGGCTTGATTCACTCGTTTCTCATCTATTTTTGGCATCGATCCCTTCCTAGGGTTTGAATCGAAATGTGAATGATTAAATCAATTTCTTTTAGGAAAATTGGTACAAACTAGTGTTTGATGACTTATCATGTCTATTCCATGGATTCATTCCTATCAAACACTCATTAGAATCAAGAATCGAAAGATTGCCCTAAAAATATGTGAATGTGGTACTACCGCTCGTAGACATCGGTACTACTGACCTTCGGTAATACCGGATATCTACATCGGTACTACCGCTCCAGCAGAGATATATTGATTTAAATCATACTCTTTTTACATCAATCCTATCCTAACTGTTGTCTCTTGTCTTAGCAATCATGTGAATGACAAAAATACCATCTTTTCGCAAAAGGGCTACTCCCGTTGGAGATCCAGAAAAATGTCATGATCCTCCAGCCTCTAGAGCTGGACCTTCTCACCAAAACGAACCTTCTAGGAAGGCTGCATCAAGATGATCTCCGAGGGAAGAAAGTGACTCAGAGACGGAATCTTTTCTCCTATCCATGAGGGCTAATGACAAAGAGTAGACATCCAAGCAGCAAGCTTCAGAAACTGAAAGTGAAGAAGTTGAAAGTGATGAGGAGTTCTCTCAGGAAGAGTGTGAAGGTGATGAGGAAATGGCTGACGCCGAAGAGCCTATAGTGGACCTGATGCCGATTCACAGTGATAACTATACTTTACTTTGACATGTTAATAAATATGAGAAGCCCAACAGTTCCACAGATGCAAGGTTTCACACCAGATTTCAACAGGAAGTTTTTGGTCAGCTCTATAGTCATCATCGATAATTCGCAGATCACAAGTATGTGGGCTGGTCTCATTTGAATTCTCTTGACAAATATGAGGGAGCCTACAAGTTGTTTAAGACAATTGGTCTTCATGATATCGTGGCATTAAAATGTGACTACAATGATGAGATTATCAGATAATTTTATACCACTGTCCATATGTCAGCAACCTTTGATCATTTAATATGGATGATTGGAACTCAAAGATATCAAGCCCCCAACGCTGAGTTTGAATGTGCCTTAAGGACCTATATGGGGACTCAAGAAAAGATTGATGACAGAGAAGCTTTCAGAATTCCAGCATGGAGTCAGATCTATGACCAAAATGTAAACTTTGTACCTAGAAAAATTGGAGGCCTTCTCCCATTGCCAAGCTTGATCATCAGGATCATCAACCATACATTCTTTCCCAAGAGTGGGAACTTTGATGACATTCGAGGGCATGCATGGAACATTATTGACAATATTATGCATGGCAGAAAGTTTGATGTGGTTGACGTGATTATAAGAGAGATTAGCTCATCCAAAAATGACACAGTCAAGAGGATCTACTTTGCACCATATAACATGGCTCTCATAATGAGATTGACTCAGTTTTGAGGAGGGTGGCTAGGAGTGCACAAGCCTTATAAGCTCAGGGAAGGGGCCCCGATGCCTGCCGTAGTCCCACCTCCTGCTCCAGCAGCACCACCTCAGGCTCCAGCAACACTTTCAGCAAATACAATTTCAATCTCTCAGTTTTACTCAATGATCATGGAGATTAGAGATTGTCAGCAAAGATTGGAACAGAATCAACAGAGATCTGCAGAAGCTCAGACAAAAGCAAACAATAGAATTACTGCTTTGACAGATCAGGTGAACTCACTTGAGCAAGCCTTGTCAACTCCAGCTCGGTATGGACGTCGTCGTCGCCTCAAAACTCCTCAAGATCCTCCTGCACAAGATTAATGTCTTTTGGTACTTGATGCCGAAGGGGGGAGAAGTTGGATGAGGATAGAGCCTAGAGAAAGGGGGAGTTTGGAAGCTTTGAGATTTTGGGGAGCTTATATATGCTTATCTTATCTAATCCTATTGATCTTTCTACATATATACTCTATGTTATGTTGGAACAATATGTTTTTAAGTCTACATTTGGTTGTGAGACTTTGTTGGTTTTTATATGTGGACTTGTTATGTTGAACTTGCTTGTTTAATTTTATCTCTGGCATTTTCTAGTCTGGATCAACATCTTGTCATCTCAAGCATGTTTTATTAATTATCATCTATTATTGCTTGAATGATCAATTCTGAAGATTGTTCCACATATTCAATAAATGAAGGAAACTCCATCAAAATTTTCAATAATCCACATGTGCATGAAAATCACTTCATGAGCCTTGATGCACATATTTAGGGGGAGCTTTCTCTATTTACTAATTGACTTTGAAAGTAACAAATTCTTTATCTCTTTTCAGCTCAACTCAAGAACTCGTTGCAAATCAAATGTCAAAACAAAAATATACAACCTTGTGTATATTCAAAATCATTCATATACTGTATATCGATTGGGTTGTCATAAATTACCAAAAATAAGGAGATTGAAAGTATCTAGGCCCTCAGAATTGATTTTGGTAATTAATGTCAACATTATGTTAAGAGACTAACATGTGTGCCAGTCTCGGAGTTTAGAGAAAAGTCTGGTCTTGTAGGACAAACACCGTACTATTAAGAGGGATCATGGCTAGTAGCTTGAGAGACTATTTATGTGCCATAATGATCAACGAGGGTTCATGCATTACATTGATTTAAGCTTCTGGGAAACTATTTTGAAAATCGGTATGACCGCAAGTGACAAGCGGTATTACCGCATGTCGGTAGTAACGAAATCTTGTTGCTGGTACATTCCATAGAACATGTTTTTGAGTGTTTTGATCTTTTTTTATAATTAGTATGACCGCATTTGAACTGCGGTACTACCGCAGGTCGGTAGTAACGAAATATAGATGGCAGTATGTAAATTATAGGGAATGTGTTTTGGGGAGTTTTGATCTACCTTGAGAATCAGTATGACCGCAAATTCTTGAGTGGTACAACCAGAGTACGGTAGTACCTATTTTTAAATGGTGGTACATTTTTTTTTCCAGAGAAGGTGTTTTTATGAGGTTTCTTGAAGCTCTGGAAAAAGGTAGTTCCGTTCTAGCTGACCGGTACTATCGCACTACGGTAGTACCGATTTCTAGTTGGCGGTAGTACCACAACTTTATGAGTACCGCACCTCCTCGCTCCTCCCCATTCCAGGCCAGCACGGAGGAGGCCACCGGCGCTTGTCCCCTCCACCTCCCCCGATCAAGCTCCTACTCTACCACCTCTGAGGCTCTGACCTCTCCGTGAGAGTCATGAGACCATGACTCCATGGTCATCTCAGAGCTGGAACAGGGGAAAGAACTAGCAAAAAGAACGCCGATCCAACATGAAAATCATTAAATCATCTCAAGAACATCATCCATGCATACAAAACACCAATCGCAATATCCAACCCAAAAACATTATCCACATCCACATGAATCACATCTATGAAGGCCACCGAGGAAGCTCTTGCCGGCTATGGAAGGGGATTGCGAAGGGCACCAGGATGGCATAGGACCACCGAGGAAGCTCCTACCGGGCCGACTGTGGCAGAGGAATCGTGAGGCGGGGGGAGGGGAAGGCGGCGGGTAGAGCTATGCAAGGGGGAGGGGGAGGGAGAGGCGATGGGTGGAGCTATGCGAGGGGAGGGGTGGCGGTGGGTGGTCTTGGGTGAGGGGAGGGGAGGTGGCGGGTGGAGGAGGCGAGGCGGGCGGAGAGGAGGCGAGTCAGGCGAGCAAGTGGAGGTGGAGGAGGCGAGGGGGGGGGCAAGGGGAGGTCGGGAGACAGAGGCGGAGGCGACAGGTGGAGCTAGGCGAAGGGGGAGGGGGAGGCGGCAGGTGGAGCTGGGCAAGGGGGGAGGGGAGGCGGCGAGTGGAGCTGGGCGAGGGGAGAGCGGGAGGCAGCGGGTCGGGGCTAGGGAGGCGAGGGGGTGGTGGAGGCGGCGGGTAGAGCTGGGCGAGAGATGGGGAGGCGGTGGGTGGAGGAGGCGAGGCGGGCGGGGTGGAGGTGAAGGTCTGAAGAAGGTGGGGAATTTGGGAGGATATAGGGGGAATCGATGAGTGCGCAGTCAACAGTCACGGGCCAATTCGGCTCGCGAGCGGCTCGAGCTCGGCTCGATTTTTCACTGAGCTGAAATCTGTGCTCGGCTCAAAAAATCACGAGCCTCGAGCTGACTCGCGAGCCTCGAGCTATTTTTTCAACCCTACTACTGCTAGGGCACTAGTATTTCAGTTTTACTTCATTTTTTTTTAAACAAGAGTACTATTAGCAGTATGTCATTCCTGCTATATGGAGCATGGATATCTTCGTTGTCCCAAAGCAACTGCAGAGTTTTTTTTTAAAAATAATCCACTATTTAATTACTATTAAAAAAATAAATAGTCAATTTCTTTTATAGTCAATTTTAAAAGAAATTATACTATGTCGCTAAATAAAATGATGACAGAGCTCTTGTCGCTAAATGAAATGACAACAAATTGAGAACGCACCTTTGGTTACCATTTGAAATAACGACGGCGTCGTCGCCAAATGAATTGTCTAAAATGTCTGTCAGCCAATTGAACGATATAGGTCAAATAAATCAACGACAAGGCTCCAGTCAGTAATTGATCTGTCGCAAAATGAATTAGTGACAAAAGCTGTCGATCAATTGAATGATGTATGCCAAATAAATTGACGGCAAGGCTCCTGTCGGCCAATTGACCTGTCGTGAAATGAATTGGCGACAGGAGCTGCCACGTTAGCCTTTCACCGATTCATTTGGCGACAGACGATTATTTCTGTAATTTTTTTTGACTATTTATTTTTATAATATTAATAGAAACGTATTATTAAAAAACTATATGGGAAATTAATTAGTGTAGTACTTTTTTACTCTTATTTTATGTTGCTTCATTTGGAGGGTTTTGTAGATGGAATTTTTTAAAATAATATTTTTTAAAAGATAATTACAAAAATAAATAGTCGCCTCAAAAAATTACAAAAATGTGTTCTTGTCGCTAGTTCAACTAGCGACAGGGACCTATCGCCTGTTAAACTACCGACAGGACCTCTCCTCCCCGGGTCGCCGGTCCAACCACCTATCGCCAGTTCAACTAGCGATAAAAAAACTCATGTCGCTAGTTGAACTGCGACAGATACCTATCGCTAGTTGAACTGGCGATAGCTTCCTCAAACCCTAATATAGTTTCGATGCTTGTGATTTTCATAAATTTTGAACGGTACGAAATCTATTAGTCGCGCACTAGCATTTTTTTTATCATCGTATGTTGTTCTAGTGCGGTGAATTTTTGTAGAATTTTGCGAGGACGATTGAGGTATCAATGGTTCATAAGTAGGAAGGTAAGTGATATTACGATACTGAGAATAACAAGGAAGGGTCCAATGCGAAAAGACGAGAAGATTTGATGTTACGAATTAAAATAGACTTTATAATGTAGCTGGGAATAACACGGCGTATAGGGTTTGGTTACATGCATAAGACACAGCATCATACACGATGCAACAAACCGAAGTACTCCTACGATACTATGCGCCTTTTTGGAATAGAAATAGATTCGAGCTTCGATGGGGGACCAGTACAGAATGGTCTGACCTACTGCGTGGACCGGGGCCATTTTCCCTTTCTTGCTAGCTCGGCGTTGAACTCCTCGCCGCCTCTTTGGCCTTGGCTACCATTTCCCTCTTTCTCTCGCGCTCCCTCTCACGAGCCTCGCACTCCCTGCGTCTGCATACCTTGAGGTGAGCTTGCGTCTCCCGATGTATGCGCTCGTTTTGCTCGGCGTTGCTCCTCTCGGATCTCGTCGTCTCTTTTGTCATGCTACTCGTCGAAGTCGAGAGACCACTGGTCATGTGGGTGGATCTCTTGGCCGATCCACTTGCGGTAGCCATATAGCAGATTTGGGGACTACAGGTAGACGGGAGAAGTTGTTAGTACGTACTTTGAAAGAGAAATAGTACGGGAACACACTGTAACTGGTCCTTATCGGCTACCGATAACTGCTCGTGTCCCAACGTCGGTCGGGATAGTTACTAGAGTAGTTCGCGCAATCCCAGTAACGCATGCCCAGGCTAAGCCGGTGCTTCGACTTGAAGAACTTGCATGGGTCCTTGCACCAGCAGAGGGGCGGCGTCTCCCCCTCTGGCATGTGTTGCGATGAATGCTCGGTTGGATTGTTCGGGATGGGGTTGTTGCTACAGGGGCGTCATTACGAAGAGATGCCAGATATGCATACATCTCTTGTTTGACCCGGGCCGCAGCAGCCCTTGCTCGCTCTTCTAGGGCCCCAGCAGCTCTTGCTTGTTCGCGGATCCGGTCCCCTTGCCTCTGCCTGTCGTCCATCCCGGCATGGTGAAGGAAGCTCTGGTGTAGTGTTGGGTTTGGTTGTGTAGTGTTCTCTCCCAGATCTCTTCCATCCCCTTTTATAAGCTACAAGGTTGGCATGGTGTGGTAAATTTCCAGCAGAGTCCTATCTTTTGGTTCTGAAAAGCTGAGGACGTAGAGTGTTGTAATGTCGATCTGAAAAGCTGGCGAAGCATAGTGCTGTCACATCAAACTTTTGCAGAGAGAAGTCATGTCTTGCTTTGCAGAGTGCTGTCTTATTGGTCTGAAAAGCTGGCGAGGCAGAGTGTTGTCACGTCTTTCTTTGCAGAGTCATGTCTTTTCGGTCTGAAAAGCTGAGGAGGTATAGTGTTGTCACGTTGCTGCTATGGGGTCTTGTCACTGCACAAAGCTGACTCGTCGGGTCATGTCGCTGTGCAAAGTAAGGATGACTTAAGTCGTAGAAAGAGGGTGGTGTGGGGTGTCCTGATGCAGACTCGTACACGTGGTCACGATTTTCAAGCAAGCAAAAAAGAGATATCGAAACACGAGACTAGCATAATAATAGTTGTACTGAAATTAATATTTACATGGCATGACTAATATTTAGAGGAACAAATATCTAATGGCGACCCCTCTTGGGGCGCACCCTGCTTGTCGTCCCTGGCCTCGCCCAACGATGGTCCGAGTATGTCAGAGGATCAGGTTGCCTGACTACCCGACCGACACGAGTAGCCTGAGGTGGTGTCGCAGGGGGGGGTCCTGCGTCTGTTGGGTCGGTCCCGGCGCACCGTGTAGCTGAGAAGCCTCCAAGGAGAATGAGGTGTCACGCGGGTCTGTGAAGAAGTCCTCGAGGGGTGCCGATAGGTGTGCCTCGTCGTGCAACAATGAATCGTCCTCCCAAGGCGCTCCTGTGAAGTATTACGTTAAAAACGTAATCATGGTGAAAGCACGAAAAAGAAAGTTACGCAAGCAAGCAAGGTGGTCATACCTGATGCCCCGAAGGTATGCCCCAACGTCTCCGCGTACCCCTGCCCCTCGTACGGGTGGAGCTCAGGACCTGAAAGAGAAGATTGCATTTAGTAACTATTGGGGTTCGAAATAAAGAAGCATTACGTTACGCAAGCAAGCTGGGCGGTCATACTTGGTGGCAAGAAGCCGTGCCCCGATGACTCCGCGTACACCTGCCTCATGGTCCTCCCACCACGGTGCCATGATGAAAAGCCCGCCACGTTTGGGGCAGGAGCCCATGGCCGTGAACCACCTCGGCTGACCCGTCGTCCTCGCACTGGTCGGTCCACCGCGTCTCTCGGCGTGCGACAAGTCGCGATCTAGATGCCTTGTCTCGCGGCGTCCATGATCCGCTGCAGGACCCCTCTGGTGTCCCATTGCGTCATGTGGTGCGCGGAGGTTGCTAACTCGAGAATCTCCCGGTGTAGATCCGTCTGCACAAGTAATGAACAAGTTAGAAACATAAATCTGCCAAATTAAATATGAATTAAGGACAGTTTAATATGTACGGAGCGGTGGAAAGCGGAGTCTGGCTGGGTGCGGTACGTGTCGGACGTCGCAGCCTCGTGTCGTGGTGGGTCGACCACCACCCGGACGCAGCGAAACCTCGTCCGACTAGCGTACCACTCCATGTACTCCCCGAACATCTCGAGGTTGTACAGATCATTCCCACACTGGATGGGGTCGTCATGCGCGCCACTCCAAGCCTCAACCCAAGGCTTCATCCTGTCCAACCAGGACATCGTGCCACACACTCCCTTCCTAGTGTACCTGTGGACGGCAACACAAGTATTTGGTTAGCACGTAACGCACATTATGTGAAAGAAGTAAAGAGTGAACTTACGCGTGGACATTCGCTGGCACCCGTGCCCCCCCCAATGGGCTAGAACCTGTTGTCGTAGACCGAACTGGCGCAGGACACGCTGCACCTGGCACTCCTCCACGAAGACATCATGTACCAAGGCCCTCCGCGTGAACCAGTACATGTTGTCTCGCGTGCATAGGATCGACAGTTCGTCGGGCGCCCGCGTGTTCACCCTCTCCGGAGTGTACGGTATCTAGATGACGCGGTCATCAGTCAGCTGATCGAACATCGCGACGTACTCTGGGTAGGAGCCCTGCGAAGTGATCGGCGTGAAGGTGACCTGTGCAATAGAACAACGCAAACTTAGCATACGAAATTGTCATTACAATATGAAAAATAATAAATTATCATCAAACTAACCCGTCGGCGGCACCACACTGTGCCCATGGTGGGCCGGTCCACGTCGTCGCCCTGAGTGTACAATCTGACCGTGCACGCTCCCAAGTACAACTGTGGTCGTCCGATCTAGAAGCACTCGAAAGACCACAGCTGCAGAAGTAGTGGACATCTGGAGAGGATGGAGCTATCCTAGGCACGGAGGCACTCATTGCACAGTGCGTAGTACGTCGCGCGAAGTACGGCCGGACCCCAAGCGTAGGAGGGGATCTCTTCCACCAGCAAGTTGGCCACCTCACGTGCGTACTAGACGTAGTGCTTGTCGACGCTGTCACCGTGGGACCCCAGGAATATGACCCGCCCGAATAACCATAGCAGGTAGGCCTTGAAGTGCCTCCTAACAACGACGTCCCCAGTGCCAGGCGCCATACACTCGGGCTGCAAGAAGATATGTACACGTCAATAAGGTTCACATACGAATTTAAGCCAGATCCACCTCAACGCCGTCGCGGTGTCTTTGAACTTCGGTGCACCACGCGCGCGACAAAGACATCATGGAACCTCGCTAGGAGGTCTGTGCGCCACATGGCCGAGATGGCGTACGCCGCCAAGGGGGAGCCTGTGCATGGCAAACCGGTCAGGAAGGTCACGTTCTGGAGCGTTAGCGCCATCTCCCCACACGGAAGGTGGAACGTGTGCGTCTCTGGCCTCCAACGGTCAACCAGCACTGTCAGCAGGGCTCGGTCGTACGAAAAAATGCTAGACGTACGACCAGGACCACGGTCCTGGTTGTCCTCCCACGTCGCCTCGACCATCCTCGCTAGTAGAAGGAGGCCTGTCGCTCTCAACCTACGTCGAAACGATTAAGAATAAACGTGACTGCGCGCAAAGTAGTCAGACCGCGATTGATTGCATAAAGGTCAGAACTACACGTACCTCGGAACCCAGTCTGGGTGCGGCCTCCATGCCCTGATGTGCATACGCAGCCGCAACGCGCCAAGCTCAATCGGGGCCTCGCCCTCTGGGGGGAGCATGGTACTGAGGCAGCTACGGTGATGCACGTCAATCAACGGGTCAAGCAACTCGTAGTGGCTTGCGTCCGCCATACCTACAAATTAAGTGCATGCATTGTAAAGACTATGAAACATGTACAAAAACGAAAATTCCTACTTTAAAAATAATTTTCGACGTTAACGAAATAATTACCACACAAAATGTAAACCAAACCTGGTTGTTATTCTGCTTAATTCTATGTCGCTATTCTACTTTATTCTAGTCGTTATTCTAGTTAAGTCTATGTCGCTATTCTACTTAATTCTATGTCGCTATTCTACTTGATTCTAGTCCCTATTCTACTTAAGTCTATGTTGCTATTCTACTTAATTCTATGTACTTAATTCTAGTCGCTATTCTACTTAATTTTATGTCGCTATTCTACTTGATTCTAATCGCTATTCTACTTAAGTCTGCATCGCTATTCTTCTTAATTCTACTGGCTATTCTACATATTTTGACATAATATACAAGGTTGCAAAAAAAATGTACCTGCAAGATGGCCGGCCTACTGGATGTGTTGCTCTGTCAATCTCTTCCCTCCGCGACGAACCAGTAGAGCATCGCTACCTTTCTTCTCTTCCTCTCCTCCTCTCTTCTATTTTTTTTTCTGGAATTAAAATGAGGTTTGGAGTGATTTTTTTGGGTTTTTATAGATGGCATACTGTCGCTAGTTGAACTGGTAACAGGAAGACTGTTCAGTTCCTATCGCCAGTTGAACCGGTGATAGGTGCTTGGACCGGCGGCAGGAGGGGAAGAGGGTCCCTGTCGCCAGTTCAACTGGCGACATGAACATATTTTTGTAATTTTTTGATGCGACTATTTATTTTTGTAATTATCTTTTAAAAAATATTATTTTAAAAAAAATTCTTGGTTGATGTATGTCTAGTTGCGTACTCTACTGAGTACCGATACAAAGGAGAAAGGGAGAATAGTGAAAAGTCGAGTGTAGTGAGAGTGGATGAACACTGCATGCATATCATATGCATACAGTCGTGAATAGTGAGATGTGGGCAATGGGTTATGGGGGAATATTAGGTGAACATGGACCAAAGGGTGGACATATGGACATAGACCATCCTGGCCCTCCATCGTGCAAGGGGCGCAAGATGCAAAGTAGCGAAAGTGCTTTGTGCCCCCCCCCGCCTCAAGGAGCTTTAGCATTTCCCACCTCCCGCCCGATCCCCAATCCCTCGATCCTCTTACTGTCTTGCACCTCCCAGCGCCGCTAGGGTTCGTCCGCCTCCGCGCCTCCACCCCCGTGCCTCCCCCTACACCGCCGCGACCGCGCTCCTCTCGGCGTCGTGTCGCCTCCACGACCACCCCTTCGCTGCTTGTGTCCTCTACCGCCTTGAGCGTGCGGCTCTTCCCCCTCATCCTCCCGCTCCTCTCCAGATTGCACTCCCTCCACCTTGAGGCCGCCAAGGCCAGTGAAGCCTCCGAGCCCTCCCCAACACCATCGCCTCCGGCGCCGGCGGAGGAAGAAAGCGATTAGAAGAAGCAGCCGTAGGAGGTAGGCCAGGTGGAGCTCCCGGAGAAGGATGATCTTGCGGCCTAATTGGGCAAACAAGGTGGGATCTTGCAATGATTTTTTTTTGTGATAGATTTGAGGTGTTTTAGCTATGATGTGCAAGACGGGAGAGGGAGATCCCCTGCACTTTTATTTGCTCGAAAATAAATGTCTGAAGCTTTACACATGCTTATGCCTCTCTCTTGCAGATGAGATCAGAAGCGATGCCAGAGATTGTGCTTCTAAACTTCAGTAGTTTCAGTCTTTCAGCTACTTAATTTTTCCTAAAGAAAGGTGGAAAGAACTACCCATAAAATTGAAGAACATTCACCATTTTAGGAAGCCAGCAATATTGGAATTTTCCCTGCAAGCAGTGGCGTCCTAATTGAACATTAGCTAGAGAGAAAAAAATTGGTACTTGATGCATGTAAAGTTTGTTTCTCACCATATGCATCCCCTTACTGAAACATGTAGGAACTTTTTATCCAAGGATTTGAACTGCATGAATCTGCCCTGATTTCATTATCTTGAAACTTCTTCGATGCTTTTACTGAAGTAACCGAACATTTTGATGAAATCATGGCTTTGTAGAAATTGTGCAAAGCATGTGTCTTGCTGGACGGATTGAATCAAGGCATGCCAAATCTGGGCATAGGGAGGACTGAAGGCGGTGTTGGAGCCGATAGAGATGGCGAGCAGCAAGCCAAACGTTCGGAGAGGAATCGATCAAGCCTACAGGGAAAACACGGGAACTTCGACTTCTAGATGTCAACTGCAATTTTGTTCAAGGACTAATGACTACCGAGGAAAAAAATGTTATTTGTACCACTGTTGGTTCACTCTTGCGTTTATCAGACTTGATTGTATAATCTATCCATGTATAATTATCAATAGGCTGTTTTCATCAGCACCTGTGCATTGATAACAGTAGATGTTTCAGCTTGATGACCATATGTCCATATAATGACCATCTGTGACTGTGAATGACCATCTGAAATTTTCAAAATTATTGTTGTAGTGTCTTCCAATGGCAATGGAAATAATGGACAAACTTCAAAAAATCTGGGCATTCATATGTCAATTTGGAATGGAATTGAATTGAATTGAATTCAACACGAATAATTACATAGATACAACAGAGCCATTACAATCACAACTCTCGTCAATGAGCTCTTGTACAAACCAATCCCCAGCTGACAATTGTTATGCACCGGATACATTTACAGTTTGACACATACAACTTTCACACATGCTTCACAAAGAACAATACATACAGAGACGTGCTCAAACACCAACTAATGCAAGGATGAGAACAAAGCCAAGAACATGCAGGGTCAAATCTTGTGACACCACCTCTTGCTCTTGCCCTCACAAATCATCTTTTTGACAGATTTGCATCATCACCACCGTCAGTCGTGGGTACATCTTGTGTGGCAATCTCCTTCTGTCTCTTTTTCTTCTTCTCCAGTTCCATCTTCCACTCTTCAATCCTGTCCTTCTCTGCATCTTCCTGGGCACTCCATAGGCTGCCAGTGCTATTACTTGAGCCATCTGACCTTTGCTGTTCCCCCTTCTCGTCCTGTCCTCAAAGCTCCCAGTGTCTTGTCTTTCTGCTTGTCCACGGATGACAACGACGACGATCCCTTGGGCAGGAGCACGATGCGTCGCAGCTCCTTGGGACCGGAAACACCTTAAGGAAGCGCGACCACCGGGCGCCGTCGACCTGGCTCTCGCCGGTGACCTTCAGGTTCCTGCTGGTGTTGTAGAGCACCTTCAAGGCTTCAACTCCTCCTTCCTGAACCCTGAAACAAGCCGGCTCCTCAGAAGATGCAGGTCACAAACTAACAATGCAACACTGAATTCTACTTCAATGAGTTATGAGACGACGCTACCATATATTGCTACCAATCAGAAGCATGCATATACGCTAGCTGCTTCTCACTTCTGCTCACTGCTACTAATCAGAAACATCAGAATCATGCATCTAGATCTCTATGTGTGACGACCCACCCTGTGATATACAGCAAAGGTCTGGGAGGACCATTTTTTTTGAACTACGGTACTACCCCAGAGAAGCGGTAGCACCGCTCGGAGCATCCCGAGGAGGTCTGCCAGGACCTCCCAGGAGGTCCTCAAGACCTCTTGGAGGTCTTGGCCAACAACCAACCGGTAGCACCTCCAGGTATATCATCAGGGAGGTCCGACAGGATCTCCCAGGCTAAGTCCCGTAGGACCTCCGGGGGGGTCCTGCCCCTATGCTCCGAGCTAGTCTCAGGACAACATAAGCTAGCTCACACAGAAACACAAGGTATTATCACAACCACAAGGTCAAACAAAGATGAAGCAGACAAATTAAACTTAATATAAAATATGACCTTATGGTCAAGCTTGTTAACAAGAGGTCTGCCACTAAGGGCTTACAAAACCGACAAGGACTTACAGCCGGCCACAAAAGAGCTCCAAAGCAAAACACCAAAAGCACGTAAAGGCCATCCGGCAAGCCCACAGGCTGTCGAGTGGAGGACGTCCTAGGCAGCTGGATCATCGAAGAACTCCTCCTCAAAGAGGTCCGTGACCGCCTCAAGACTTGATCATCTTCAAAATATGCTTTGACACAGGGCTTAAAGCCATGAGTACTTTGAATGTACTCAGCAAGACACAGGGAGCAATCATGCAAGTAATATTTATGCAAAGGCTTACCAATTGCGAGCTGTATGGTTAGTTTGCGCAAAGCCAAATTTTGACAGCCATAACATACGTAGATTGAAAAGTAGCAAGTTAAAACGGTAGTACATAATACATTTGATTTTTGAAAAGGTGGAGTGAGCACCAACTCACATCCACAACCAAAAGGGGGAGGTCTGGTCGCACCCAAGACCAGATCCTCACCCAAAAACCACTCTAGAGCACCCACTCCAGAGGTCCGAACCAGCCCCTGGACCACTACCCGAGCTAACCCCGACCCCTCTGGAGCTGGCCAAGGTCTCTTCGAGGCAAAGCCAGGACATCTCGCTGAAGTGTCCAGTGGCACAAAGTTTTGAGAATACTACCCCTTGCACCATTTTCACTAGGCATGTCCATAACCAAGGACTTGGCTATTCGAATAGATTTTACACTCAGAGGTGTACAACTTTACCCACAATCCACGGGCCTCTAGCGGGCGGGTTCCGGAAGACCCTTGCTCACTCCGATGGTGAGCAGATCTAGAGAGCAGCAAGGCCTTTACAAAGCTTTGAACCGACTCTGAGCTGCCCGCTAAGGTTCGCAATTCCCCCTTGGTCTAGAAGTCCGCAGGTTATGGGTGCCCTCTTGCGCCAACGAATCAAAGACACTCAACCACAACCCCAAGCCATCTCATTGCTAATTATTCAGCCTGCACCATTCCCATAAAATGATCTTGTGGTTGCACTGATTGGCCCAGATCAACAGAACACAAAGTTGAGTCCTTAGTTGTGCTAAGGCAAGACTTCCACAGTCCCAATGTGCAAAGCACCCACTACTCACTCCCTGCCTTCTTGTCTCAGCAAAAACATTTCGTAATTAACCCTCCCAAAAGACCACCCAGTCTTGGCGCAACAGTTTTAACAAAGAGGTCTCACACCACAGTCAACACAACTTAGGCATCCTGCCATAGCTGCTTAACAGTGGCACCGACCACAGATTCCATAGTTCATTAGTCAAGATTATTTAGAATGAAACAAGATACAGCAGAACCACGGTTTCTAGAGCAAAGCTATATATAAACCTACGGCCCCACGTTGGCAAATAACAAGGAATACCAACTAAATACCCAATCTAAGGCTTACAAGGTGAACATGTCAACATGACCAGAACAAGCTACAAAGGAGGCATAATAACAAGTAGGGAAGTAACTACAGCCCAAACATTTTCTTATAAAAATAGCCATGCATGATAAAGTAAAACCAAAATACATTTGTAAAGCTAGGTTCAATATGATCAAAAGGAGGTCTGTGGCTTGCCTTGGTCAAGCAGTGGAGAACCTTCGGCTGAGAGAGCTGGATCCAAGAACTCCTCAAACTCTTGATCTACACGTTCGCAAAAACCAAATAAGCAAAACCACACCAGGCCAAAGAACTTCAAAAGACTCAAAAGGAACTCAAACCAACACGGCAAGAACAGGAAAACCAAGAGGCTCAGCATAGCCTCAGCGAGCTCCTGGGGAGGTCTTGTGCCAGGAGAAAACCAGGCGAAGGAGACCAAGAAGCTAGAAATGAGCAAAAGGTGGCAAATGAAAGCTTGCCCAGGCTATATATAGCCAGAGTTGGTGGAGTGCACCAAGAAAGGGTTCAATAACGTGTCAGCAATTGGGGTAGCTAGGACAGGGCTTGCCCTAAAAGAATTAAAATAAGGTACCTTAGATGTGACTGCATTTAATGTGATCCGACACCTATTAAATGCGCACAGAGTTCTGAGGCAGGAACAATGATAGCAAGGTTGAGCAAGGCTGACGAGTGGGGCCAGTCAACAAGGGTGCACCACCGGTCAAAGAGGTGGCCCCACCGCAAGGGCTGTCTCCGCTAGAGACCACTTGGAGTTCCTGGACAGGAGGTCCAAAACACTCAAGGGGAATGTCCTGGACAGGAGGTCCAAAGACTCACGAGGGAGGTCCTAGCACTCAGATCTCCAAAAGGGAGGTCCAACTATCAAGATCTCAAAGCGGAGGACCTGAACGGTCAAGATCAAAAGGCGCAGGGAGGTCCTGACGGTTAGATCTCCAAAAGGGAGGTCTAACGGTCAAGATCTCAAAGAGGAGGACCTTAACGGTCCAGATCAAAGGGTGCAGGGAGGTCCTGACGGTTAGATCTCCAAAAGGGAGGTCTAACGGTCAAGATCTCAAAGAGAAGGACCTTAACGGTCCAGATCAAAAGGTGCAGGGAGGTCGTGACGGTTAGATCTCCAAAAGGGAGGTCTAACGGTCAAGATCTCAAAGAGGAGGACCTTAACAGTCCAGATCAAAAGGTGCAGGGAGGTCCTAGCGGTTAGATCTTCAAAAGGGAGGTCTGAGCGGTTAAGATCTCCAGAAAGGAGGTCCTAACGGCCAGATCTCAACAAGGGGAGGTCTGAGCGGTTAAGATCTCCAGAGAGGAGGTCCTAACGGCCAGATCTCAACAAGGGGAGGTGCGAGCGGTTAAGATCTCCAGAAGGAGGTCCTAACGCCAGATCTCGGCAAGGGAGGTCTCGAGCGGTTAAGATCTCCAGAGAAGAGGTCCTAACGGCCGATCTCGGCAAGGGGATGTCTCGAGCGGTTAAGATCTCCAGAGAAGAGGTCCTAACGGCCGATCTCAACAAGGGGAGGTATGAGTGGTTAAGATCTCCAGAGAGGAGGTCCTAACGGCGAGATCTCAACAAGGGAGGTCTCGAGCTGTTAAGATCTCAGAGAGGAGGTCCTAACGGCCAAATCTCAACAAGGGAGGTCTCGAGTGGTTAAGATCTCCAGAGAGGTGGTCCTAACGGCCAGATCTCAACAAGGGGAGGTCTGAGCGGTTAAGATCTCCAGAGAGGAGGTCCAAACGGCCAGATCTCAATAAGGGGAGGTCTGAGCGGTTAAGATCTCCAGAGAGGAGGTCCTAACGGCCAGATCTCAACAAGGGGAAGTCTGAAGAGACAAGGGAGGTCTAGAGAAAAGGAAATGAAGCCAAACTTGGCTTCGAGAGATAAAAAGGGGTTTTGAAACACAAACCCGAGCTCGATCCTCAGCAGGAAAACTAAAGCAAGGGGAGGTCTAAACAGAGGGTGAGATAAAACGGAAAGGGAGGTCTAAATCTCAAAGAGATTCAAACCAACAAAGGAGATTAGAGGAGAAAAGATAAACCCAGAGGCACACAGAGAAGCTTCGGAGGAAAACAGCCCAAGGGGCAGCGAGGAAACAACAGAGAGCCACAACCAACAGAGAGCACTAACAAGGAGCTTAGTTAAGGTTTGATTAATTCAAGTTAAACTTCTCCAAATTTACAAAATATCAGGTTAAGCTTTGGATTCTCAACAAAACCAAATGGTTACTTTTATTTTGAAAACTAGGCAAGAACCTAGGAGAAACGGGACGTTACACTATGCAATTAGAAACATGTATTTACAAACACACAATATATCCAATACCGATGATTCATGGAAGAACCAATGCAAGCATTCAACACCTCACAAACACACAATATATCCAATACTAATGATTCACAAACACATTCATAAAAACAAAATAGTTCACAGAATAACACTCCATGATGCATTACAAATTTCACAAATTAGTTCTCAGAACAAGACTCTATAGAACACTGCAGCAGTAGTGGCATGCCATCGGTAGAACACCAAATCCACAGGCGGCTGAGCGAGCGCGCAAACGAGGAGAAGCTCAGGGGATGGGCTGCTCGAGGGGGAGGGACTTGGCGCAAACCCTAGGCTCGGTCTGATCAAGGCGTGCGAGGGGCGACGCAGGTGTTTCAAGGCGAGCGGACGGAGGGCGAGGCGCGGGAGTTGGGTTCTAGTTGGCGAAGAGGAGAACCAGGGCAGCACACGGCACAGGGGCGCTAGGAGGACTAGCGCTTTCGGCCACGGTAGTCTAGCAGTGCATGTGCAGCCGACGCAGGACGGCCAGGCAGCAGGCGCAAACCCTAGATGGGGTGGCGATCGAATCGAACGCAACGGGCGCCCGCGTTTCTCAAGATCGGGCATTGCAGTTCACGGCGAGTGGCGTCAAGGACGCGCGCGCAAACCCTAGATGGGGCGCAGTGCTACTCAGAGTGCAGGATGGCGAGGAACAAACGCCGGGGCCGAAAGCGCTAATTGTCGCGTGAGGAACGACCGATCGGGGAGGCTCGATCCTGGGCACGATCTTGAGCCGACGGCCAGATTATTATGTGCACATGTCCACAGATGTGGGCATGTGCACCAGATATGCCGCCATGGGTTATGGCACGTGAACCAACGCACGACTGGGACTCGAGGGGTTTTGGGATACACCAGTTTCGTAGTATTAATTACCTCTGGCTTGATCCCTTGGGTTAGAATGCACTGGTGGGTTGGTGACTGGGGTTTTATAAATCGGTAATGTTTGCTTCGAGTTGTGGAGTCCTCCTAATTGCAATGCACGATCAGGCGGTAGCTAGCTTCCAAGCTCAATGGTTTAGGGTACATGAGATAACGTTAGGCGTCACTGCATATTTTTTTCGTGCACTCAGTCAGTCAGATGATCTCATCTGATCATTTGGGCCCAAAGTATTTCCTGCTTTGTTGGAATATGTGATTTGTAACAGTATAGCTTCAGGCCTATTTGGATGCAGAGGGATTGTGCAACGAAAGATAGATTGGGAATCGGGATTTCATCCAAACTGTTCTCTCTCAAGACTCAAGGTGACCGACTCCGATGATTCGGACCCAAATTGCTGCAGTGATCGATTGGGTGCTGAATTTGATCAAGCTGACCCGTGTAGTTAACCAGGGGCGTACCCACCATTCTAGTGAGCTCTGGCATCTGCCAGAGCTACTGTCGACCGAGAAACCTCCTCCCCCGAAAAAGCGACATGGAATGGCGACACAGCGGTGGAGACACCGAGGAGGTTGGCTGCACCAAGGAGGGGCCAACCAGCGTGGCGGCAGGGCAAGGTCGGCGCGAGGAGGAGGAGGAGGGGCGAGGCCAGCGCTAAGAGGAGGAGGAGGGGCGAGGCTGGTGACGAGGAGGTTGGCTGCGCCGAGGAGGAGCCGACCAGCGCGGCGGCAGGGCAAGGCCGGTGCGAGGAGGAGGAGGGGCAAGGTCAGCGCGAGGAGGAGGAGGAGGGGCGAGGCCGGCGTGAAGGTGGTGAGGCGCGAGAGGTGGCGGAACGGGCGCGAAGGCGATGAGGCTGGCAAAGAGAGGCGGAGCCACGGAGGTAGGGGTAGCAGTCGCGGCCGCACGGGGAGAAGAAAAGGGTGGTGGCAGGAGGACTTGATGTGGAGAGGGAGGAGGTGAAAAAGACGAGAGGGGAAGGAAGAAGGAAGCCACACGCACGGCTGGGTGAAAAGAGAAAATGGAGGAAAAGGAAAAAAGGGAAAAGAAAAGGAGGAAAGAAAAAAAGTAAAGTAGGAAAAAAATGTATGAGTTTTTGAATTCTATATATTTTTTGAATTTTCTAGAATTTTTTTAAAAAAATTTCAGGCCGAGCACAGCCCTAGACCACCGTGCCGTGCTTGGGTCAGCACCTGGCCCACAGGCTGGCAATCCTATCGACAACAAAATTCCAAAATCCAAATCGAGCAACGTGCGATGATAGACCCTACGTGATTATGATTTTTGCTTCAAGATTTTAAAGGGCTGACTATTTAATTTGCTAGAAATAGTTCGCATGCAGATTGTAGTTGTTGATTCTATTTAGTATCATGTAGTGTGATTACAATATAGTTTATGTATAGATTTCTTTGCTTAGAGATTTACATTTGGTCCACGCAGACTACTTTGCCATGCCTAATATTTTGTTTGGGTCCGCCAAGTTAACCATCATGAAGTACCCCGATTAGTTGTTGTGAACTTAAGAAAACACTATAGTGATGCTTTATGGATGTTTGGGGATACATTCCATGCAGTAGCATGTTATTTACTCCGACTTATTTCTGTCATGACCTGATTGCACATATATAGGACGTTCGACGAAGAATCGGCTTCATGGAGCCCAGCGATTGCTGCTTGCTATCTAACGTTTCATAGCTGCGCAGATTTGTCCGGCCGGCGCGGCGGCCGGCGCTGCTCCTTCAATTCCCGAGATTTGTTGTATTGTCTGTTTGTATACTACTGCAGATACTCGTAGAGCGTTTTTGCCCTCTTAAATTGTGAAGTGACGGCCGGATGGAGTATCATGTGCGAAACTGCGGATTACTAATGGTAGGCTGCTTCGATCGGTAGATAGTACGTCTGTGAGGAGAAATCAAAGAAGTAGTAACCGTCGCAAAGAATTAGCAAAAATGGAGCCTCGGCAAAAATGAATCTCAGCCGGCCGGTGACGGGCCGGACGTCCACTACTATAAAATAAATTAATGCTAGACGTCTAATCATAGACGGTTGATCAAAACCATCGGTATTACGTAGCAAACTACGTAACAGCTCTCATTCTTTCAAGTCTCAAACAAAAGTATTTATACCAAAATACAACTTAACCTATAACCATGGTGTTAGACTGTTCACTGTTAGTCACTACAGATCTGCTCTTCGACGCTTTCGATCCTTGAATTCCTTAATTATATCTTCATAGCTGCAATTATTTGCAATTTGACTCTCTATGTGTGCTAGCAAGCTATTGACAAGAAAGTCATGAATTTGTTTTTTATTTTAACCCCCTGACACCGTTCAATTCCAAAAATAGCTTCTGTGCCGTTTTATTTGTAAATCTAGACCCCCTGCTCACCTACCGCGGTCGGTTAGCGCGGAAGCTGCGTAATCAGCGCAGAGATTCTTCACACCCAGTGGAATAAACGACGATCGCGGAAGGAGGTGGGCCCGAGGGAGTTTCCGCGCTCAGGCACCGCGGAAGGGACTTCTGGCACAGACACCATGCATAATCGGCTCTGCTCTCACTGGCCACTGGCTGCTTTCAGCGCTTCCCCATCTGCCACTCTCCCGAGTGGGAAGGTGACTCCCCAACCGTGGAAGGTGGACAGGGGGGTCTAGATTTGCAAATAAAATGGTATAGGAGCTATTTCTAGAATTAAATGGTGTCAGGGGGCTAAAATTAAAAAAAAACGAAAGTCATCTTCTATCTTGTTACATAGCCTTTTCTTAATGATCTTCAAACCAGAAAATGCACACTCAGCACTAGCCGTAGAAACTAGAAGGGTAACAAGTAAGCGAAGAAATCAATCAATGAAATTGTAGATAGTATGTCGTTCCGTCTCAGCAAGATATTGGCAAAGTCCAGTTAAGGTTGAGACATTCTTCAATTCTTCACCGTTGGAAGCATCCACAACAAAATGTTTTAGTTGCTGCTCTAAGCCATACCTGTCCTGTTGAGTAAAATCGGCTGGATAATACTTCTTCACCAACTCACATATGTCACCAGCTTTGAAAGATCTGAATCTATTTTTGGGGATCAATGTAGCACTAGTGGATAAAAGATCCATTACCTTCTCATTGAATCTGAGATCTAGTTCCTACTCACATTCCAATTCAAGCAAAAGCAAGGGTGGAAGATGAGTTGTTAAAGGATCTTCAGCAACTGGAACTGGTTCAACTCCTTTTCTTTTGAAACATAAATCAATGGTTATTTTCCTTAACCATAGTTACCTGCATTGTAATTGAATACATGATCAGATGATCTAATTAGCAAATGTCCCAATTACAAAACATTAGACAATTCCAAAAACAAAAATACCAAATTTATCGGTCATCACTATTCACTAAACAAAATACATCTTCAAGTCTACTCTTCAAGAATCAAGAGTCAAGAGTAAAGAATAAAAAAAAACCAATTGCCCCGGTCAGTCGGTGACCCAGTGTTTCGGTCCTCCGGCTTCCTCGCACGACCGTGCCCTGCGCCCCTGGCCCCTTACGCCCTGCGCCTCGTCGCGTAGCCCACAGCTGGCCGCCCTTCCTGGCTGGCTGGCTCAGGCTCGTCGCGCGCGCAGCCGGCCACCGCCTAGCCGCATAGGACTAGGGTTTCTCCTCTCCTCGTCAGTCGTCTGATCGTCTTCCCAGTTCTCAACTCCTAACTTGAGGCGGCGCAGGCGCAGCTTCCGCTCTTCAGTCTTCAATCGTGACTCTCGTGAGCCATCCACCGATCCACGCTACATCCTTGATTTGTTGATTCCTTTCCTTCCTGCTTTCCACTTACCATGAGGGCATGAGGCCATGGTCCATGTGGATGTGGGCCAACTGCCAAGGGCCCAAGACACTAAGAGTTCCTAGCTGGCGCCCCTGCATAGTGCATATTGCATGCAATATACATGATAGTATGATACATGGTATACTGCATACATGGTGTACAAAAAATTCCTAAAATGCTGGGGTGCTACGGCCCACGTTGGACCTGTACATGCTCCGTCCCTGCGTTTGCTTGCGAGGAGAAATTACGGAAGGAGCAACTGACGCAAAGAATTAGCAAAAATAGAGCCTCGTCTGGCCGGTGACGGGCCGGATGCCTTCACGTCACTCTCGTCCGGCTGGCCATGGGTCTGACGTCGCCCACACACCCTCGTCCGACCGGTCACGGGCCGGACACCGCCTCTGTCGTATTAGCACCCATTAATTAGCGTTAATTTCGTATTAGCACCCGTTAATTAGCATTAATTAGCAATTAGCAAAGCCACATCCTGGCCCATGGCCGGCCGGACATGTCAAAAATCCGACCGCAGTGCGCTGCGTCCCCTCAAGCTGTCCCCTCAACCCTCTAATCAGTTATTTCCATCGCGTCTTTGTCTATATGCATGTGCATGCATGCAAGAAATTTGCGCGGGATTCCCTCTGTAGTACCCTCTCGGCGTCTATTTAATCTCTTGAGAGTGTGATTTCACTTCGCTCTCTCGCCTTCTCGTTCTTTCGGTTTTGGTTTTCCGGTGACTTTCGGTTTCGGTTTTCCGGTGACTTATTATTATTTATCGCGGTCATTTCAGCAGGCATGTCTCTTCTCGTACATTATTTATTTTGTAATTTTGTGGATAGTAAATTATTCATAGCGAAATTAATCTTACTTAATTTATTAATGGTAATTTTTAGGCGTAGTTAATTAGTTACCAATTAATTAATTAGTGGTAATTAATTTAGTACTAATAATTAGCATTAAAGGATTGAAGAATAGAGAACAACCATTTGTGCCAAATTGTAACGTCCTGTTTGTCCAGAGTTTTTGAAAATTTTCAAAATAAAAAGAACCATTTGGTTTTGTTGAGAGTTCAAAGCTTACTCTGAGATTTTCGGAATTGAGGTGTTTGAAATGACCAAGCTAAACTTCAAATAATCCAAAGTTGGTTCCCTTTGCATTTGCTTGGTCTCTGGTGTTGCTCTCCTTCTTCTTGTCTGTTCGGACCTTCCCTTTTCCTTTGGAATTCCTTTCTGTCCAGATCTCCTCTTTCGTTTTGCGCTGCCCGCGCCCCCCTCTTTTTTTTGTACTGCCCGATCTGTATCGGTCAGCTTCGCTTAGCCGCGCCTCTCCTTGCCCTCTTGATCTCCTCTCTTGGATCTCCTCATGGTCTTTTGCAAAGACCACCTCTTCTGGTCTTTTACGAAGACCACCCTTTTTGGTCGAGACCACCTCTTGTGGTCATGATCCCCCCTTTTGCTCAAACCACCTTGTTGGTCACCCTTGGGGTCTTTTGCAAAGACCACCCTGCTGGTCCAGATCACCCTTGGGGATCAGGACCTTCTTTAAACTTCCCCTTGTGGTTTAAACCTCTAAGGTTTAGACATCCCTCTGTGGTTCAGACCTCTTCTCTAGTTTAGACTTTTCTCTTGTTTGGTTTCTCTGGTTTGGACATGCCCCTCTGTCCAGACCTCCATTCGTTTGGATCCAAGGGTCCAGACCTCCCTTGTGCTTGGACCTCCTCTTAATCTCTCTAGACCTCCCCTTGTGCTCTTTTGCTGGGACTTTCCTTTAGTCCAGACCTCCTTCAGACCTCTTTGTTGGTTTGGATCTCTTTTCAGGGTTTAGATCTCCTTTTGATCTAAACCACCTTCTCTGTTTAGACCTCCTTGTGGTCTAGACCTCTTTCTCTATTTGAGTCTTCCCTTGGTTTTGACCTCCCCTTTTGGGTCACGACCACCCCCAAGGTGTTCCAAGCTCGGGTGTTGGGGTGTTGTAACATCCCAATTTTCTGAGCTTTAAAAATCCTTTGAATAGTTAGTAGGATAAAATTTACCATTTGATTTTATTTGAATTTAGTTTAAAAGCTTAAACATGGACTTTATACATCAAAACAATTTAATATGATTAAAGTCAACATCAACAAAGGTCAAAACTATTTTATTTGGGTTCTTTGTGCTTGGATATATTTTCCATATTTTTCTGGAATTTTTCTAAGTTCATTTGCTATTTTCTGTTGCTTATTTGAATTTCTGGTATTTTTCTAAAAAGAAAAATGTATTTAAAATCTCAGAAAAGCTTCAGGGCCAATTCCAACTCATTCGCCCACTGCTCCTTTTCGATCCTGTCCCCCGTCTCCCCCATGCCTTGGCCTCTCCTCACAAGTGGTCCCCGTCATCTCTCTCTCTCTCTCTCTCTCTCTCTCTCTCTCATTTCCACATTTCCACGTCTTGCCACTCTTCACTCTCCACCGTTGGATCGAAATTAGACGGCCAGATGAAGTTTTGATGACCAGGGCGGTCCGAACATCACCATTGTTTTAGTCGCTCGATCAAATCTAAGCGATCGGATCTTTTGGTCCTAACGCCCGCTTTTTTGTTTCTTTGTGGCGCAGGCCGCATACTTCGCTGCTCCATCTTGGTCATCTTCTCGCGTGAGTTGTGCGTCTGCTCGCCATGGTTGGAGTCCAAGCCCGCACGACAACACAATCTTTCCAATCAAGCTCTTCTAGGAACCGTAATAAAACTTATCTCTAATCTCTCCAAGACCAATTTGGTAGAATCAAATCTCAATCTCCTTCAGACGGAGATTTCCCGTGTTGGTTTTAGGACTTTTGGGACTCCGCCACGGCGCCTCCTCGTGCCTCCCTAGACCCTATAAATAGGACCCCTGGGATCGCCTTGTCGCCCGCACCATAATCCCTCAAGTAATCGCCCTTCTAGAGCCCCAACGCCGCTATAATCCCTCATCTAGGGTTTTTGGCCGAGCTTCTTCGTCGTCGAATTGCGTCGTCGTCTTCGCCGTCGTGTTGTCTTGGAGCACGCCACCGGGTCCGCCGTCGCACAGGCTACCTCCAGTGACCATCCGCGCCGCCAAAACCTCACCGGAGTTTCCGTTCGACAATGACCGTAGCTCACCGCAGCCTCAAGCTCGCCGCTGGCCACCACCGACGTCCTCAACCACCAGGAGTTGCACCCAGAGGTTCGCAATAGCCTTAGCATCACTCCCGTACCATCCGTTGCCGGCGAGACGTCGCCGTTCGCCGTTGCCGTTGGTTCCCATGCGCCGCTGCCGTCGCCGCCGTCCGTGTCAGCGCCACCTCGTCCTCTGTGCTTGCGTGGCGTACCGCGTGGAGTCGCGTCGGCCCACGCAGCGCATACGCATGGCGGTCGAGATCTAAACTCGCAGCGTCGGTTGGTGGACTTGGTCTACTGTGGATCGTGAGGTCGACATGTGGGTCCCACATGTCAGTATTTTCTTTTTATTTTCTTATTCTGGAAATTCTATTGTCGACGTCATCATTGCGCAATAATCCGATTTTTCTTTAGAGAAATAATTCGGAATAATCCAATTATTAGGGTTTCTTTTAGATTCAATCTTCCAAAGTCCATATCTTTTGCATCCGAACTCCGTTGGAGTCCATTAAAATTTCTAAATTCATCTAAATTTGAGATCTATTTATCTGAGATTTTTATTTAATTTTTGGAGTTTGTTTTGCCTTTGTTATTTATTTGTTTTGTTTATTTGCTTTTGTTTGCGAGTAGACGTCGATACTTCAGGAAGATTTGAAGAAGAAGGAGCACCTCAAGAGCAAGATCAGTACTTAGACCTATTCCAAGGCAAGTTATACCTTTGATCATATTGAACCCAGTTTTTAAAAGTTATATTGATTTAAATTATTGCATGTACTTTAATTACTTATTTCAATGTTTTTGGGACTAGTTAATATCTAATTTGTTATGACCTCCTTGTCTAATTGTATGCCATAATCTTTTGTTACCCTAGTTTGGTTTATTTAGTTGGTGCTATTGCATTACCAACATGGGATGGTTAGATGCGATTAGATTGCTTAGCCATGCTACGAGTCATCATCTCATGTAAGTTGCAAATATAAACTTGACTAAGTGACTATGGAACTATGTGATAAAAACTATGTGTACTATGTGCTATTACTGTTGATGGCATATGTTGCACTTAACCAACAGGTGGGAAAAGGTTTTGGATGGGGCAAGTGGTCTGTATACTTTATGGTGGATCGTGTTGGCGGGAATGATAGGTTAGAATTTGGAAGTCTTGCCCGGCCAATTAAGGACTTAACTTTGTGCGCCATTGAATCGAGCCTTTCGTACAACCACATGCCTGGTATGGGACGGGCCTAACCTAGTAAGTTATGGAGTCTTAACATTGATTACTCAGGTTGTAGGTTAGCTGTGTCGGATTGGGTGGAGGTGCGTATTACCAAGTAGTCGCATCACGGGGCGGTTCGTCATGTCCCTGTCCAACGGTGTGCGTCTGTGGAGGCTAAGCATACCAGGAGTGTCAATTCGAGATGAAGTTTCTGAACTGTTTTGTTACGACTAGTGCTAGCTACACTAGTTGTATCTTGTGGGTAAAGTGTACAACCTCTGCAGAGTGTTAATCAAATCTATTCGAATAGCCGTGTCCACGGTCATGGACATGCTCGGGGATTTCACACGAGGGGTAGATTTTCATGAAAACCTTGGGAAGTGTGACTTAAGTCATATGGCTATGTGAATAACTTGTTTAGGCTATGTGTCTTTGTGAAATAAAACTGTCAAATTAGTATTGTCTATTTGTTTTGAATTATGCTTTCAATCTATTACTTGTATTTAAACTGCAAATGCTGCATTTCTGTAAAATAACCACAGAAGCCATTCCTTTGGAATACGCCATCATGTATAATTGCATTTCTGTGGTATGACTTGCAAGTACAGTTCTGTACTCATGCTTGTTGTAAAACATGCAACAGAAGAGGAGGAGTCATCGCCTGCTTTCGAGGAGGAGTTCATCGAAGGTGCTTGATCGTAGGGTCTTGATCCCAGTCAGTTGCCTGTGGTGAATTGATGGGATTCCGCTGAAGTTTCTTTGTTTCGCTGCTATTTTATTTCTTTGTTAGCCTTACGTGGCTTAATAATTGTAAACTCGACCATAAGGTCAAAACAACTATTTGTTATCAAATTACTTATTTATGTTATTAATCGCTTGTGTGGATCGATATTCACCTGTGTTGACACTGTATGCACTAGCGTGATCCTAGACTAGTGCATTATACACAGAGGGTCCATAATTGCATATTTTGGGTCCCGACAGGTGTATGTTTCAAACATCCTTGATCTCCGAAATCCAAATTCGGGTTGATTTCCCCTTTCTGTCGGACCCCCTCGTGTTCATTTGAACCTCTCTGTGTTCAATTGGACCTTCCTTGTGTTTATTTGGACCTCCATGTGTCCCTTTGGACCTCTCCGGGTCCGTTAGGACCTCCTTGGCCCTTCCATCTTGGCCGTTGAGACCTCCTCTGTGTTGGTCTTAACCGTCAAGATCTCCTTTGGAGACCTTCCCTGTGTTGGTCTTGACCGTTGAGATCTCCCTTTTACTTCATCTTAACTGTCGGGATCTCCCTTGTGTTTATCCTGACCGTTGGGACCTCCCTTGTGCTCATCTTAACCGTTGGGACCTCCCTCGTGTCCGTTCGAGCCTTCCGCTTGATCCAGACCTTTATCACTTTTGTACCATTCGATCTGTGTTAGACAGCCCAATCGCTTTGCCTTGTTCGATCGAGATCTGACGGCCCCAGCCTTCCCCACGTTTTCCTTGCTATCGCTCCGCTCCCTTGGTTTTGATCTGACCGTCAGGACCTCCCTTGGTTTTGATCTAGCCGTCAGGACCTCCCTTGGTTTTGATCTCGACCGCCGACGCCCCTCGCTTGATCTTGACCGCTCAGACCTCCTTCAATCTCCTCCGTTGATCTCCTTTTTGGGTTCGGACTTCCTTTCCTTCACGCGGTCCGAACCAGCCTCGCGCCCTTTCCACTCGTGGACCGTCCGATCCTTTTTGGATGACCCGATTGAGTGTAGTGTTCGGCTGGTCCGAACGTTCCACTTCCTTGTGGACCACCCGATTCAAATTGGACAGCCCTGCTTCGCCGTGCCTTCGACCTCTTGCCCTTAGGACCTCTCTTGGTCTTTTTGCAAAGACTACCCCCTTGGGTTGTGACCTCCCTCTGAGGCCGCGACTTCCTCCTTTGTCGTTTTGCCGCGATCTCCTCCCTGCGGTCTTTTTGCAAAGACCACCTCTGCGGTCAGGACCACTTTGTGGTCATGACCTTTGGTCTTTTTGCAAAGACCGCCATTGCGGTAATGATCTCCTCAGGACCTCTTTACCCTAAGGACCCTTTTGCCTTTGGGACCCTTGGTCTTTCTGCAAAGACCACCTTTGTGGTTGAGACCACCCTTGATGGTCACGACCTCCTTCCCTGGTCACGACCTCTCCTTTGGTCGCGATCACCTCTGTATGTTAGTCCTGCTCACTTATATTTCTCAACCACATAAGTCCCCTGTGTGTTTAATGTCGGTTGAGTCACATTAAATGCGGTCACTTACGTGGTCACTTGCGTGGCACCTTACTCTCCCTCCTTGTTCCCTTATTTTCTAGCACATCCTATTTCGCCGTCCTCCACCGTGATCGGCCAGACACTTGCCCTAACTCCTACCTACCTTTGACCCGTATGTCTCTCAGTCTCTCTGAGGCTCTCTCTTTCTCTCTCTTTCATCTCCGGCTATAAAAATAGCCTAAGGGAGCCTTCTTTTATTATTCCTAGCCCCTTGGCCTAAGTTTTCTTCATACTTGAAGCTTCATCAAGAAGAGCCTAAGGAAGCCGTGGGAGCTTCCCTCATCGCCAAGAAGGATCTTTTGGAGCCTACATCACCAACTTGCTACCTCAAGAGTTCGCCGGAGCTCCGTGCCAACCTCGACCACCGCAGCTGTCCCTCTGATCTCCTCCTTTTTCCGTCTCTTTCTTGGTTTTGGTGAGTTTTCCTTGTGCCTAATCTTTTCTTATCCATATGACCACTTTGTGTGATCGTATTCTTCTCACGACTACATTACGTGGTCGTGTTCTTTCTACGACCATGTGGAATAGTCGTGTCTTCCTCAGGACCTCCCCCTCAGGATCCCCTCAGGATCTCCTTTGGCAAAGACCACCTTCATGGTCTTTGTCGGCTCTTTTGCAAAGACCACCCTGATAGTCCTTGCTGGTCTTTTTGCAAAGACCATCCTTCCGCTCATGGCTGCCTCCTGGTCTTTTTTTCAAAGACCACCCTCTCGGTCATGATCGCCTCTCAGCCATGTCTTGGTCTTTTTGGAAAGACCACCCTCTTTCGAGTTGGACCTCCCCTCTCCCTGAGACCTCTTGCTTTTCTAGTTTTTGGTTGAGATTTGCTTAAGTTCTTTTGAGTCTTTTAAGTTCTTTTGTCGAGAGTTGTCTTGTTCATTTGGTTTCTTTGCGAACGTGTAGATCTGGGTTGTTGCTGAGGAGTTCGTGGATCCAGCTACTTCAACCGAAGCTTTGCTCATCAACAGAGGCAAGTCGTGGACCTTTGATCATCTTGATCCCATTTTACAAAAGTATTTTGATTTGTTAAACTTGCATGGCTACTTTTATAGACATGGTTTCGGGCCTAGTTAAAGCACCTACTTGTGTTTATGCCTCCTTGAATATTTGTGTTGAACATGTTGACATGATTTTCCCTTGGACACTTTTAGGATGGGTACTGTTAGTTGGTCTCTTATTGTTATTGCCAACCTGGGTATCATGTTTGCTTAGCCCTGCTCTTGTAGACGTTGGTCTCACCAAGAGTCTTCAACGTTAGTTTACCCCCAGCGCATTGGTTGTGGCTTGTGTAGTAGCAATCAGTGTAGCTGATTAATACAAAGTCTAGCCCTGTGTGTGAACCACGGCATTTGTTGCCTTGCAACTAAAATTTGTTGTGCCAAGGGCTGGGTGGTCCTCTGGCTGGGTTGAACCCAACAAAGTTTAACTTGCTTAATGAGCTATGAGACTGTGGCTTTGCCACCTCTGTCAATTGTTGTTGTGCCAGGACTGGGTGGTCCAGTGGCCGGTAAGAACCTCAAAACTGATTTATGCTTGGGCGAGAAGGCATGAAGTGAGTAGTGGGTGCTCCAGGGGCTAGTCCCCAGTGGAGTCACATTGGGTCGTGGTAAGTCTCGCCTGAGCAGCCAATTAATGACTTCACCTTGTGAGCCATTGACCTGGGCCATACCGTGCAACCACATGTCCAGGATGGGGTGGACCTGGCCAACTAATTGGCAATGCCCTGATTTAGTTCCATGGCAGAGGAAGTGTTGCTGCACATAAGGCGCATAAGGGGGCCATCGGGTGCTATACGCACACTGTGATGGTGAAACCTTAGCGTATGGGACTAAGTCAGAAGCAGAACCTTGTAAAGGCCTTGTGATAATCTCTTAGTCGTACACCTCGAAAGTCTGTGAGCGGACAGTATAAGATGATTATCTCTTGTGGGAAAAGCTGCATACCTGTGTAGAGTTTAAATCTATTCGAATAGTCGCGTCCTCGGTTATGGACACACCTGGAGATTTCGAACGAGGGGTAGACTTTTCTTAAAAATTGTGTTCCACGGTTAATTGTGGATATCGGCGAGTATTCTGGGTGGCTTCGAGTACTCGTGATGTTCATAATTGGTCGTGGAGGTCTTGGGAATCCCTAGAGTGTTCTAGGGTGCTCCAGGGTGGGTGCTCTGGAGAGGTCTTGGAGCTCTAGGGTGGTCGTGGAAGAGGTCTTAGTCGTGGGTGCGACTGGGCCTTCCTCGAGTGGTCGTGGGAACTCTGGAGTTGGTGCTCCATAGAGGTCTTGGGAATGAGTGGGTGCTCATGACCTCCTTTGAAAAATCAATGTACTTATGTATATCTCTTTTAACTTGAGCTTTGCAATCTACTTATGATATTCACTGTCAAATATTGCTTCCTGCAAACTAACCCTACAGCTCTCCGTTGTCAAGCCGTGCATAAATAATTATTTGCATACATTTTCCCCATGGCTTGCTGAGTATATTCAAAGTACTCATGGCTTATGCCCTCTGTTTTAATCAGCAGAGGAGAGAGATTCAGGAGGTCTTGTGCTGTTTGATGGGGACCTCTTTGAAGACCTTGCGCATAGGAGACGTCCTCCACTCGATAGCTTGTGGGCTTGCCGAATGGCCTCCACGTGTTTGTGTTTCCGCTGCAGGTTTTCCTTTTTTGTTGTTAGCCCTGTGTGGCGCCTCTGTAAACAAACTTGATCATAAGGTCTTTTGTTAATAATATTAATTTGTCTGCTTCATCTTTGAGTTTGTTGTATGGTTGTGATGTCACCAATGTAAGTCTGTGCGAGCTAGCTTACTGATCCAGGGACTAGCTCAGTGCACAAGGACTAGGACCTTCGGGTGGTCTTGGAGGACTTTCGGGTGGACCTTCGAGTCCTCCTGGGAGGTCCTGAAGACCTCTAGGTGGTCCTGGCAGACCTCCTCGGGTGGTCCTGGAGGACTTCCCAGGCCTCCAGGTGGTCCTGTTGGACCCCCTGGGAGGTCCTAGGAGTTATCTCCAGGAGCTCTCGGGTCGGGTCCTTACACAAATCTACTAACTACTTGCACTTGTAGCAATTAATACAATTACTGCTGTGATTCAGATACTTGTTTCTCCATGAAATGACAAGCTTGAAGCAACCACCGGAACAATGAAGTTTTGACTTTGACGTATAATTGACCTTAATTGCGGAGCTTAGACTTGAAGCTTTGATTTACCGCAATGCATCTAGGTTGTGAGTTGGGATATGTGATTCTATGTGATTGTAAGAACTACCCCGTTTCTCTTATTACAAATGTCATAAAACCTAGAACAATGAAGTTTTTTTGTCTAAGAAAAATGTAGGGACAAGAACAATCCGTAGCAACCTAGAGATTGCACAGTTGATTTCTAATTTTGTTATGATCTGTAAAATTTATAATAAATAGTCAAATATGCTGGTTCAAAAGGAAGTCAAAATTGTAAAAAAATAAAGCTAGTTGAAACTGTACAAAGCTTGAATTTCGTTGTTAGTTTACAAGCTTTTGAAAATTCGGATTTGTATTATGGACAAAACAATCCGTAGCTTGACATTACATTTAGCTCATACATCAAGAAGAAGTTGATGGTAGATGTATAAAATCACTCAAATATTCCACTTGCTCTCAAATAATTAGAGATTCCTTCCTTGTGTATATTACCTTCTGATAAACTAGAAACAGAAAAATGCCCAATAACTGCCATTCCTCATCTAACTTTCTTCTTCCTTGAGTAACACATGCCATGAGTCATGACTACTCTTGTCTCTTTGCTCTTTTTCATCTCCCATTTTTCTTCTTACTAGGAGATCACCCACGCCCTTGGCGCGGGCACGTCCGTGTCGCCTCACCGAAGACGTTGCCAGGGCCACGCGTCTACTCGGCCCACTTGACACGCGTGCAGGCCCACGAGGCAAGGCGAGCGAAGGCACCAGCGGGCAGCGAGCGAGCACGTGAGGCTCGTAGGGGGCATGGGCAGGCACACGGTTGCGGGCCCACCATAGGCGTGTCACGACGCTTCATAAGCCGTATAGACCCGCGAGGCTTCTGGGACCCACCGGATGTGCAGCCGCGCGAGAGCCGCCCGCTCGCACGAAGCGCACTGCCGAGATCCTGTGGGCGAGAGCCGAGGTCCGCGTGCATCGGACGAGCCAGGTCTTCCGAGCGACGTGGTCAGGCCGGCTGGGGCGCTTTCCTTCAAGAATTAAAAGTGGTAATTTCCACTTGTACACTCATTGGTGTCTTGGACTCCTTGTGTGTTGTGATTGTCAGAGAGCTACCACACACCTATAGCCTGTAGGATAGCATTTGTCAACAAGAAGAAAACTTTGGTAGATTTCATTTGAAGCAAAAAAAAAAGTTGAAGATTTGACCAGCTAGAGAACCAGAGACTTTGACCGTTGGGACCAAATAAGAACAGACAACATAATTTTATTTTTTTAGTTCAAACCACATTATTAACAGATGTAAATGGTTTAAGAATATGCAAATACAAGTGCTTGCAGCATATTAAGGCATGTTTACTTAAATTTGGAATGATCTAGACCTATTTTTTTCATAGTATCATGTCAAAAAGTTACCTTTAAGCCTTAGTTATTTTAGTGGCCTTAGTTAGCCTTAATAATTTATTTTTTCACTAATAGTCTGTCTCTTCCTTGTCTTGCAAGCCATTTCTCTACTGGAGCTTCTGTAATACTTTTACGATGAGAATCACAGGGGCAAGTCGTGGATCGACGGGGACGAGGATGACCCTCCACCCCTGGCGCTTCGGGCCAGGAGGGAATGCTGGGAGCTGGACCCTCTCTACGTCTCCATCCTCTGGGAGACAGGCTTGTCGCCCTTCACGAGGATGATCTCTGTCGGATGCCAGTTCACCCTGGACGACAGCGTACTGTCAGCACTTATCGGCCTGTGAAGGCCCGAGACGCATATGTTCCACTTTCGATGGGGTGAGATGACGGTCACCCTGTAGAACGTCTCATTCCTCACCGGCCTATCGATCCAGGGTGAGCCACTTGTTCCAGGCCATCCGTGGGTGGACTGGAAGGCCAGGTTGGCGAACAGGTTTGGCAAACATGTGCGGGATAGTGCCCGTGGCGTCCTCGGACTTGGATAAGGCTATTCAGCCAGTGCCTGAATGATGCACCCGACGATGTTGTTTGGACGCATCTCGTCGCCTACTTCTATATATATTTTGGTTCGGTCATGTTTCCCACGTCACAGGACGATTGGGTGTACCCCAGCTTCATCCGCATCACTGAGTCTCTAGCTAACGCAGAGGGTAAGGTGATTTCTCAGTACAGCTAGGCATCAACCGTCCTTTGCGCCACATACATGGGGCTGTGTAACGCTTCGAGGCGCGACACCGGTGTCAAGCCCAGCCTTGCCTATTGGTACGTGCTCATGTAGTTGTAGAGTTGGAAGCACTTCCCTGTTGGGCGGTCGTCCTTCCACAGAGCAGTCCACCCGTGGCCCCTGTTGTAGGACCCGATAGATGGGCCCACCATGGGCTCCCGGTGGACTGTCGCTATCCTATGTTGGGCGAAGGACAGGCCGGCGAGGTGTTACTCGTTGTTCCATGTGTTCGAGTCGTTGCATGACAACGATATCATCTAGGCTCCAGGGACCCCAGACTTTGTGGCCTCGCTAGTGCCACACGTGCTGTCCTTGCAATGCACGCAAGACACCGTACTTTGGGCGACGACATGCCACCTGGTGTTTATACATGTGGTGGAGCCTTACACGCTGTAGTGCGCAATGCGATAGTTTGATTTGTGCCAAGTTGTGCCCCCTCCCGACAGTACGATGCTACAGTGAGCCGCCCACTTGTGAGTCCAACTTCCGTCCTTGTAATGTTTACACTTCGTACCTATATCCTCTATTCTAACATCAATCCTTTCGAAATGCAGGCAATCGAGGGTGGACCGACACGCTGAGGACTGGCGAGCATTCCAGCACGAGTGGATTATGGCCTAGACAGAGACGGCGCACGCCGAGGTCTTACTGGAGACGCGACTGTACGACATACGGACATACCGTGAGTACATGTAGTGGTACGTACCACGGTCGCGCACCAGACTCACCCGTACCCCGCCAGAGCGTCCGGAGCATGTGACGCACTAGGAGAGCCTGGGCCATTCGTACGATCGACACAACGCTTCGCGGCGTGACGACATCGAGAGACAGTTACAACCTCCGGTCATTTCATTGATGATATTTGTACTATTCGTTACTAAACCTGTTTTTAATGTCACTTCAGTTGGAGCATGCGCAGTGCATCGGAGACCACCATCTGCAGCCCAAACACAACACCGGGGGTGCGGAAAACTTTGAAGTACATCTTGGCGGAGTCCAAGAACATAATAAAGAACATGAGCTGCGTCCGTTCGACGGACGACGTCTTGCACGCCGGGTAGCAAGTGGGGGGCCGAGTTCACCTACCAGGTCATCACGACCCAACGAGACTGGCCAACATTGTAGCGCTCCATGTCGGTCATCCATGGGCTAGATCGGCGGAGAGGTAAGTTACGTACAAATCTACGTTATATTTTTTTGTTATGCTTTACGTTCTGCTAACATCACATCGTTCTCCCATTGTAGGACCATCGGGATGCAACTCTTCTGTCGTCTGCACCCCCTACACAGACTAGTGCCCCCCTCGGTTATCTTCACTGCACATCCGGGAGGTACAAGATTTTCAGCTTACGTCCATGCTTTTATTTTGGCTAACATCGCTCGTCTTGCACCTTCTTGTTATCCATGGGGTGTGACCATCCATCCAAAGGATCGGGATACTGGGACTCCCGGCTCATACCGCAAAGCGGCGGCACGGGTTTGGAGTGTACGCGTGGTTTGGACCGTCCGCAGGGTTTGGAGCGTACACGGGGTAGAGCTCCTCCGGTTTCGCTGGCACATAGGGCGTTCAGGGACAAAGCTCCTCTGCACGACCGGAGTTGGAGTTATCGTACCTTGGGGGGACAATTTATACAGTCCGTAGTTCGTGACTTCATTGCAGGTGGCCCCAAGTTCGACATGTCTCAGCAGGACAACATGGACGCTTACCAGACTCAGTTGAGTCACCTTACTAGTGCACCTCCGCCCACTCAACAGATACAACGATCTCCGTACCGCTCCGATCCGACAAACGCTATCCGAATCGACTGGCGTATCCCACTGGACATGCTCAACGCAAAACAAGGACGTGGATGCAGCCAGCAGAGAGCAGTGGCTCAGACAAATGAGTGATATAGTATCTCGTGTACCCTGATTAAATAGGACAATCTTTCTTAATTTATCAGTTTAATGTGGATGATATTCTTTAATACTGTATTTTACCACATGCTAAATTATATATTAATTAATTAACATGTCTATATCTATCTTTACTCTTTGTCTCGAGGTGGAGAAGGAGGCTACATGACTATTTAATTTACAGTTGCTAATTATTTAATGTAATTTATGGTTGCTAACTATTTAATTTGCTATCTATTCAATGCAATTTGCGATTGCTAACTAATTAATTTGCTAACATCTCACGCGTCTAATCCATATTATTTTTTGCGGCATTATGTTTTCATATCTATTTGCATAACTTACATCGACGGTTGCTAATTACTTTTATCTCATGCGGCTAAATATCTGTGACAACATTTTAATGTTGCAAATTTCTATGTTGCTAAATATCAAGTAGCATATTTTCGACGGACGGGATTTTCAGTGCTAATTAACGGGTGCTAATATGGCTGGAGGCAGCGTCCGGCCCGTGACCAGCCGAATGAGGGCGGGCGGCGTCCAGCACGTGACTGGCCGGACGAGGGTGACGTGTCCAGCACGTGACTGGCCGGACGAGCACCAACCGGACAAGGCAGCGTGCCGACTGGAGCCGCCGTCTGGCCCGTCACCGGCCGAACAAGGCGCTATTTTCGCTAATTCTTTGCACTGGTTGCTGCTTCTATAATTTCTCCTCGTAAAGGTGCTATTTGGATGAATCATGAGTTCAACGTCAGCGTAGTAAATGCTCCGTATTTACTACTCTACTCTTTGATCGTATTTCGGCCAAAAATTCGTGAATCATGAGTTCAACGTCAGCGTAGTAAATGCGGAGGCGCTCTTTGGTCATTGTTTTCGTCTATCCGTTCTTCAGATCGCCCATAGATTATTCCATATTAATTCTTGCTGATCCCATTCCAGAATAAAGACGGTAGTTTGACAAGTGCACAAAAAAAGTTCCTGTACCACGTGAGACAATTGAGAGCAAGAAATGCATTTTTTAAAATAATATTTTTAAAAGATAATTACAAAAATAAATAGTCGTTTCAAAAAATTACAAAAATATGTTTCTGTCGCCAGTTGAACTGACGACAGGGAGCCTCTTCCCCTCCTGTCGCCGGTCCAACTACCTGTCGCTAGGTGACAGGATGTCATCTGTAAAAGCCTCAAAAAATTCTTCCTAAACTCATTTTAATTCTAGAAAAAAAACAAAAGAGAGGAGGAGAGGAAGAGAAGAAAGGTAGCGAAACTCTGCTAGTTCGTCGCGGAGGAGAGAGATTGACATAGCATCACATCCGGTGGGCCGGTCATCTTGCAGGTATTTTTTTTTGCAACCTTGTACAATATGTCAAATTATGTAGAATTAAGTACATCATTTGAGCTGTAGCGAGTAGAATAGCAAGTAGAATTAAGTAAAATGGCGATATAGAATTGAGTAGAATGGTGACATAGAATTGAGTAGAATAGCGACTAGAATTAAGTAGAATAGCGACATAGAATTGAGTGGAATAACGACATAGAATTAAGTAGATTAGATAATTGTAGTCAAATTATGTACTACATTATTTGATATGTGTAAAGTGTAGTTCGTCGTACACACGTTATGAATGTTACAACAGTCGAACGAATTAGGATAAATCAGCAGAAATAGGAAGACGCTTATTAGAAATATGTAAAAAATAATCTCAGCTTTATTTAGCTTCCCATTTGTGTGTGGTAATTATGTTGGTAATGTCAAAAATTAATTTTAAACTACAAAACTAGTAAAATAGGAAGAACTTTGTTTATTATTTATATTTGCACTTGAAAAATATTTAAAAATATTCTCTTAAATTGGAAAACCCTATTACAAATCTGTTTAAATTGCTGAGTAGCCCAAATTAGGTTTACATTTTTGTGTGATAATTATTTAGTTAATGCTGAAAATTATTTTTAAAGTAGGAATTTTGGTTTTTGTACATGTTTCGTAGACTTTACAATGTATGCACTTAATTTGTAGGTATGGCGGACACAGACCAGTACAAATTGTTTGACCCGGTGATTGACACGCATCACCCTAGCCACCTCAGTACCGTGCTCCCCTCGGAGGGCGAGGCGCCGATTGAGCTTGGCGTGTTGCGGCTGCACACGCCCATCAGGGCATGGAGGCTGCACCCAGTCTGGGTTCTAAGGTACGTATAGTTCTGACCTTAATGCACTCAATCGCGGTCTGACTACTTTGCGTGCAGTCACGTTTGTTCTTAATCGTTTCGACACAGGTTGAGAGCGGCAGACCTCCTTCCACTAGCGAGGATAGTGGAGGCGACGTGGGAGGACGACCAGGACCGTGGTGCTGGTCATACGTCTAGGCATTTTCCATACAACCGGGCCCTGCTAACGGTGTTGGTTGACCGCTGGAGGCCAGAGACGCACACGTTCCACCTTTCGTGCGGGGAGATGGCATCAACACTCCAGGACGTGACCTTCCTGACCATGTTGCCATGCACAGGCCCCCTGGCGGCATACGACATCTCGGTCATGTGGCGCACAGACCTCCTAGCGAGGTTCCACGATGTGCTACCGCCGGGCAGCGGGTACACCGAGTTCAGCAGTTTGCACAGGCCAACGTTGTCATCTCGCTTCAATTCATATGTGAACCTTGCTAACGTGTACATGTGTTATTGCAGCCCGAGCGTATGACGCAGAACGCAGGGGATGTCGTTGTTAGGAGGCACTTCGAGGCCTACTTACTATGACTATTCGGGTGGGTCATGTTATTCGGGTCCCACGGCGACAACGTCTGGTACACACGTGAGGTGGCGGACTTGCCGGTGGACGAGATCCCCTCCTATGCCTGGGGTTCGGCCATACTGTGCGTGACATAACGCGCATTGTGCGACGTGTGCCACCGTGCCCAGGAAAGCTCCATCCTCTCTGGATGCCCGCTTCGCTGCGGTGTGGTCCTTCGAGCACTTCGGATCGAGCGACCTGGCCCGGACTTGGGGCGTCGTGGTCGGCTTATGTACGCCTGGGCAACGATGTGGATGGCCGACCATGGGCGCGGTGGTGGTGCGCCGGCGAAGTTAGTTTCATGATCATTTATTATTTTTAGTATTGTAATCACAATTTCGTGTACTAAGTTTGCGGTGTTCTATTGCACAGGTCACCTACACGCCGATCACTTCACAGGGGTCCTACCAGAGTACGTTGCAATGTTCGATCAGCTGACCGATGACCGCGGCATCTGGACACCGTACACTGAGGAGAGGGTGAACACGCGCGCGCCCGATGGACCGTCGATCATGTGCACGCGAGACTATGTGTACTGGTACACGCGGAGGGCCTTGGTGCATGATGTCTTCGTGGAGGAGTACCAGGTGCAGCGGGTCCTGCGCTAGTTCGGTCTACGATAAGAGGTTCCAGCCCCTTGGGGGGGACGCGGGTGCTGGTGCACGTCCACGCGTAAGTTCACTCTTTACTTCTTTTGTACAATGTGTGTTATGTGCCGATCAAATAATTGTCTTGCCGTCCACAGGTACACTAGGAAGGGAGTACGTGGCACGATATTCTGGTTGGACAGGATGAGGCCTTGGGTTGAGGCTTGGAGTGGCGCGCACGAGGTCCCCATCCAGTGTGGGGATGATCCCTATGACCCCGAGACGTTCGGGGAGTACATGGAGTGGTACGCTAGTCGGATGAGGCTTCGCTGTGTCCGGGTCGTGGTCGACCCACCACGACACGAGGCTGCGATGTCCGACACGTACCCTACCCAGTCGGACTCCGCTTTCCACCGCTCCGTACGTATTTAATTTAAACGATTTTTAATTCATATTTAATTTGCCAGATTTAGGTTTTCAACTTGTTCGTTACTTGTGCAGACAGATCTACATCGGGTGGTTCTCGAGTTGGTAGTCTCTGCGCAACACATGGCGCTGGAGGACACTAGAGGGGTCCTGCAGCGGATCATGGCGGCCTCGAGACGAGGCATCTAGATCGCGACTTGTCGCACGCCGAGTGACCCGGTGGACCGAGCAGTGCAAGGACGAGGGGTTAGCCGAGGTGGTTCATGGCCACGGGCTCCTGCCCCGGACATGGCAAGCGTGTCGTCGTGGCACCGTGTTGGGAGCACTGTGGGACATTGTGGAGGTGAGCATGAGGCATTCACTTCCGCTTCTTTTTTTCGAACCACACAAGTTACTAACAGTAATCTTCTCTGGCAGGTTCGGTGCTCCACTGGCACGCAGAGCAGGAGTACACAGAGTCATTGGGGCATGGCTTTGTGCCACCAGGTATGACCACCCTGCTTCTTTATTTTGAACCCCGGTAGTTACTAATGACAATCTTCTCTTCTGTGTCCCGAGCTGCACCCAGACGCGGCGGGGGTATCTTGAGTCGTCTGGCACGCGTTCGCCAGCAGGTATGACCACCTTGCTTGTTTGCGTAACGTTCTTTTTTCGTGGTTTTCGCCATGATTGCGTTTGTAACGTAATGCTACACAGGAACATCTTGGGAGGATGATTCATTGTCGCACGACGAGGCACACCTATCGGCACCCCTCGAGGACTTCTTCATGGACCCGCGTGACACCCCATTCTCCTTGGAGGCTTCTCAGCTGCACGGTGCACCGAGACCGACCCAACCGACGCAAGACCCCCTTCGCGACACCACCTCAGGCTACTCGTGCCGGTTGGGTAGTCAGGCAGCCTGATCCTCTGACGTACTCGAACCATCGCTGGGCGAGGCCAGGGGCGACAAGCGGGGTGCGCCCCAAGAGGGGCCGCCAGTAGATATTTGTTCCTCGAAATACGAGTCATGACATGTAACTATTATTATGCTAGTCTCGTATTTCAATATCTCTTTTTTGCTTGAAAACAGCGACCACGTGTAAGATTCTGCATCGGGACACTCCACAGCACCCCCTTTCTACGCCTTTAGTCCTCTTACTTTGCGTAGTGATGTGACCCGATGAGTTAGCTTTGCGCAGTGACGTGACTCGACGAGTCAGCTTTTCAGGACGACGTGACCCGACGAGTTAGCTTTTCAGGACGACGTGACCCGATGAGTCAGCTTTTTAGGACGACATGACCTGACGAGTCAGTTTTGCGTACCGATGTGACCCGACGAGTCAGCTTTTCAGAACGACGTGACCTAACGAGTTAGCTTTTCAGGACGACGTGACCCGACGAGTCAGCTTTTCAGAATGACGTGACCTGACAAGTTAGCTTTTCAGGACGACGTGACCCGATGAGTTAGCTTTTCAGAATGACGTGACCTGACGAGTTAGCTTTTCAGGACCACCGTTGGGACACAAGATGCTATCAACAGCCGGTAAGGACAGGTAGCAGTATGTTCCCCTACATTTTCTCTTTGAAAGTCTGCACTAACAACATCTCCCATCTACTCGTAGTCCCTAGATCTTCTATGTGGCTACCGCAAGTGGATCGACCTAGAGATCCACCCACACGACCAGTGGACTCTCGACTGCGAGGAGTGGGATGCCAATAGAGACTGCGAGAGGAGGGAGGAGGAGTGCCGCATCGAAAAGCACAACCAGCGTATCCGGCGGGAGATGCAAGCCCATCTCGAGGCGTGCAGGCACCGGGAGCGAGAGGCTTGCGAGAGGAAGCACGAGAAAAAGAGGGAAATGGCGGCCGAGGCCAAGGCGGCCAGCGAGGAGTACAATGCCGAGTTCGCAAGGAAGGGAAAATGGTCTCGGTCCACGCAGTAGTCCGACCCTCTTCATCCATATGTCCCATGTATTTCTAATTCCCTAAAGGCATACGTGTACTGCCCTTTATTCATTAGCCTACATGCCATGTAACCCCTCTTGTCAGATCAACTATCGTGTTGTTACCGTTGCGCCATTTCTCCAATACTGTGCACCGTATGTGAATTCTTTAGCGCATCGCAATATAACTTACCTTCCTACTTATGAATCATTACTACCTCAATCGTCCTCACAAAATTCTCTAGCGCATCGCAATATAACTTACCTTCCAGCTAACGCATCGCTAACATATTTTGTACCGTTCCGAAACTACGAAAATACTAAACACATCTCCCTATCGCCAGTTGAAATCGCAATAGGTAGCAATAATATACCATGCATGTACATGAGCAAGTGTATGAATTCCCTGGCACAACGCAAATATCACCTACTTTCCTACTTACGAATCATTGATACCTCATCAGAAATTCACCGCACTAGAATGACATACGACGATCACAAAATGTTATTGCGAGTCTAACAAATTTCGTACCGTTCAAAATTTATGAAAGTCACAAGTAGGCAAATCAAATTAGGGTTTCAGGTACCTGTCACCATTTCAACTGGCGACAGATGTCTGTCGCCGTTTCAAATGGCAAGAGGTACCTGTCGCCAGTTGAACTAGCGACAGGGGAGTGACAGGGTCCTTGTCGTCAGTTCAATTGGCGATAGGTTTTTGTTGCCAGTTGAACTGGTGACAGGGACACATTTTTGTTAATTTTTTGGAGTGACTATTTATTTTTGTAATTATTTTTTTAAAAAAAATATTTTTTAAAAAAAATCGCAAGAAATGTACATCTACAGTCATTTTATGCTCCACTTAATTAGCACAAATACGATGTTGTAGTTTCAGAGTACGGGCCGGGGATGATGCTCTATGTGTCTGTATTACATCTTTATATCATCTACAGAAATGATCATCACAGATGGTATTCATGTGTCTGTAATAACAGACAATTATCACAGATGATTTTTCAGCCGTCTGTGATAGCAACAACACAAACGGTTTTTTGGTATAAACCGTCTGTGAAGACCAACTTTCACAGACGGTTATATGTATCAATCTTCTGTGATTAGATACATAACACCGATGGTTAGTAAAAATATCCATCTGTGATATCATAAATATCACAGACGGTTTTTTGTAATAGCCGTCTGTGATTGGATGCGTATTACAAACGGGTGTTAGTTGTAGCCGTCTGCGATTGTATATATATCATAGACGGTTGTTAATAGTAGCCTTCTGTGATTGTATATATATCATAGACGGGTAGTAAAAATATTCGTCTGTGATTTTCGACATATCACAGACTGTTGTTGGTGATAGCCGTCTGTGATTGAATACATCTCACAGGCGGTTAATAAAAATAACAGTATGTGATATCATATATATCACAGACGGTTTTTTGTAGTAGCCGTCTATGATAGTATGCATTTACAGATGATTTATTTCACAAAACTGTCAGTGATAGTTCCTTCTATATCTAAATATTTTGGTTTTTCGGCTAGCCTTAGGTAATGCCAACCATGCCCTCGGAAAACAAGCAAGCAGAAAACAGATATAGCACAATTGATTTGATATAGAATAACTCAAAGTGATTTTAAAACTCAATATCAATTACAAAGTGATTTGAATTACAACTCAAAGTGAATTACAATAAATCGGTGTCACGGAGGTGAAACTCTCCATTCTGGTGAATGATCTCCCCCCGTGATGAAGCAGTGGGCAGTCCTCGAATGTCCGCAAGTAAGTCCAGATTGTAGGCACTTTCTTCGATTGTCATGCCTTGTCGCTAGCAAGAGTAAAGTAGTAAGGATATATATTTAAATTCATAATTTTGAAATAATTATTGCGGGATTGACTGACAAACCTCTGGATCATTCGTCTTAGCACTCATGATTTCCAGCATATGACGACAAACGTAGAATGCACGTACGTTGCCTTGTAGTAGTTGCTGGTGGCACTGCAAAAAATAGAAGTGTGATATAGGACGTAGGTATAGTCACCGAGAGGCCAAAGTTACTTAAGTATGATATAGGATTATTATCTTCAGAAGGTGGCACCAAAATTGCGTCCTGTGTCGCAGTGTGGCGCTTGGTTCCTTGTGTGTCCCTCCCCCGACAATATAGGTGCTAAACGATCTACGTGATTCCAAAAAGTTATCATCAGCCATTTCAAATGAAGGAAGACTACAATAGAGTTACGTATGGAAGAAATGAGCATACCTATCGAGTACTTTTTGTACAATGGTGAAGTCGTGGTATTTTTTGACTAGGGAATGAAGGTATGTTACTTTGTTCCACTTTAGTACAATGACAAAAATGATCCAGTACCACCTACTCATGTATGTCGCTATAGGCATTAAACATAAGTTCGTGTTGCGTATAAAGTACAAATGAAATTTGTATAGCAAGTAGTGAAGCACTTACCCCTGGTTGTAAGGCACTAGTATGTAGTCCTTGTCGCGGTGAGCAAGCAACCCCTTAGTTATGTATTTCTCGACTTTGGATGCGTCTAGGTTGATGCATTGCTCAGAGATCAACTGTGGGTCGAGAAAACCCATCGGTTGTCGTGATCGTCGGGCTTCTTGCATCATGTATCTATACATAAGCAATGAGTTATGACATTTATCGATATTGCTTGAATGTAGAACTTTATTATACAAACTTACAGTGTCTAGCATCGTAGAAGTGAGGCGTCGAGGGCGTCGAGGTTTAATAGATCAAATAAGTCTTCGAAGCCCACGACGAAGTAGTTCGGCCTGTGGAGGAAATGGTTATCCGTGTAGCTGATGGTGAATCCAGTAGGCTGGTCTTCCCTCGCCTCATCGGTCTACTGCATGTACCAGGCATGCAAAGTCCTGCAAGCTAAACCAGTGTGGCGTAATATTGTGTCGGAGACCAACGGTATTCCGAGGGAGAACTTCCTGGGCTTGTGAGACATCTTAATCTTCTTCGATTCGGCCTTAGCACCTCGTGTGCTATTTGTTTTTCTGGAAGACGACTTGACACGCTTTTCTTGTTTCTTGGGCGCCGTCTCCACGGTAGCCGATACGGAGGCCTTCTGAAACGGGGGTTGAGGTGGAGTCATCGAGGGTACTGTTCAATAGGCATGGTCATCGTGTAGAGATCGCGGCACTACAGGGTCAAGGGCGATGTTCCTCTTGGGTCACTGGACATAAGTGTACAAGGCATCCCCTAGTGTTATGATATCTTCGTTCGGGCGCTTCTCCAGTGGGACGGCCATCAAATTATCATGTACCATGTCCACCTGGACCTTAGCGTAACCCTACGCCAGCTGGGCATCGTGCACCGCTATCCCTTCCTGGCATGGATACACCACCACCCACCCAGCCTCAACAGAAATGGACCCAACCAGCCTCACTTGGAGTCTGCAGGGTGTGGGCACCAACAAACCGATACACAATTAGCTAAGGCATCCTATAGGTCTATCTTTAGAGTATTCCAAAGATGTACATTACCTAGATGACGTTGATAGGTAATTGCACATCGCCGAGTACAGAAAGTGCAGGCGTGGACGCGACGCTACTCCGATGTTGAGGGGGACTAGCAACCAAAATCACGGGGGCGGCTTGCGACTGGTTGATGAGTTGATTCATTTGTTCTTGCAATGATGTTATCTGTCCTTGAAATTGTGCACTAATCTCACAAGATTAACAAATCAGTACTGCATCAATAAATGATATTACTGCAAGATCAACAGATCAGTACTGCATCAATTAGAATAAAATACTCAAAAGATAGAACTTCGCAACAAAATAAATCATCAATTGAGAGTTCACTGTCAATATTTCAATTGAACCAATTATACAATATTTCAATTGATAGGAATATAAACAATGACAGAACAATAATCACAGTGAATAGAAGCTACCAACAGAATGTAGCAAAATGACCAAACAACATCAATATAATAAAACAGAGGGATCTGATGAGCATTAATAACATGACACAATATTATAGAATCCAAAGTGGTGAGCTCGTACCTCCCACAACATTACTAAGCAATATTTCCCAGTGCTAGAGTCAATTAAATTAGCACAATTTGAAACTTCTACTAGCACAATCTAAAGTGGTGAGCTCATACCTTGACGGGAGGTGTGGACGAAGAGGGAGTCGAGGTCAGGGGAGAGAGGTGTCGTCGAGGTCGGGGATCGTAGAGGGAGGACACCGGCGCGGGGAGGAGGAGGCGTGGGGATGACGACGGCGTAGGGGAGGAGTACGGCGCGGGGACGACAGTGCGGAGAGAGGAGGCTCAAGGATGATGATGGTGTAGGGGAGGACGATGGCGCGGGGACGACGCCGCGGAGAGGGGACGCACGGGAGGAACTCGAGAAGTAAGGGAGCTAGGGAGGCGGACCGTAGAGTTAGCTCTGGGGAGTAAGGATGCAAACCCTAGCAGGGCCCTACTTATAAATGCATATCACAGACGATTCTTGTAAAGAACCATCTGTGATATTAAATAACCGTCTGTGATAAGAGAGCATATCAGAGACGATTCTATTCCAAGACCATCTGCGATAAGCGAGCATATAATAGATGTTATATTTTAAGAACCGTGTGTGATAAGTATCACATGCAGTTTTATTATGGAACCATCTGTGATGCTCAGCGCGGGTGGGGGGAAATTTTTGGACGCGTGCACGGGAGGCGAAATATTTTGGCGCCTTAGGAATCGCCTGTGCTACATATATCACAGACGGGTTATTCCACTAAACCGCCTGTGATAGTTCCTTCTATAGCTAGGGAGAGAATTCTATTTTTCGGCTAGCCTCAGGAAATGCTAGTCATGCCCTCTGAAAATAAGAAAGCAGATACAATCACAGATGGTATACTTTCTTAATTTGTGAATCAAATACAATAGAATAATTTCTTAATTACATGCCTAGTTTCTTAATTGCAATGGAACAATTTTCCAAATAAGTGTTCACCGTGTGGGATCATTCCACTTGCTATTTCGTTATAAAAATAACCCTTCACGATGATCGACGCGCATATAGCTAGCTTCCTCACTGGATTATTCTTCGAGCCTGATGCCGTCTCCGAACGGAGGCAGCTTGTCAAATTGATTGTACTCTTTCTCATTCACAACATTCTCAACTCAACGTTCGTCCTGTATCAGTCTTTTTCGGTGCTAACTCGGTCTTTATGTTCATATCAACCAAGTCACGCCGTGCGTTGACACCATCCTTCTCCACGTGCATGACGTCGATACAGTGGCGAACTTCTAAGTGCTCCCAATAAGATAAGACCCAAAAAAATTGATCGCTTCTTCCAGATGTTCTTCTGACGGGTCCTCAATTTACGTCCCTTTCCAAATACAACAACGATACCCTTAACCATATCATAGACCTCTTTCGCCGAATTATTTCTTCATCTTGCGGTATAGGTAATACCTAGGAAGGAACCTACAGTGATGCATGTACACAGTTTTACGAGAGTTGTCCAGCCACACACTCTCGGTATATAAGCAGTGCGAACATGCTTTGGCTCCTTTTGTACTGAACCCCGACAGGTTACCAAGGGCAGAAAAATCATTAATGAATGATGGTAGAGAACAACATGGCGTGTAAAGTGAAGTTCTCTCATTTGTATGTATCCCATACCTGTACCCCTTCGTTTCACACTATCACAAGACCTTCCAGCAATCGTGCTAGGTACACATCAATATCGTTCCCAGGTTGCTTCAACCCTTGGATAAGTAGTGACATCAAAACGTACTTCCGCTTCATACACAGCTAAGGAGGAATGTTGTACATACATAGACTCACAAGCCAGATGCTATGTCGGCTGCTCATGTCACCGAAAGGATTCATTCAAAGCAGTGGCTTAGGCGTATTCGCCGTCTTCTTCAAAGCAGGCATGCTTATCAGAGACGGTTTTTGTTAATAACCGTCTGTGATACACATCACAGATAGTTCTAATTAAAAACTGTCTGTGATAAATAAACATCACAAACGGTTCTTGTTAATAACCATCTATGATAATTTTATATCATAGACTGTTATAAATAACCATATTTGATAATTATATATCACAGACTGTTGTAGTTTATAACCGTCTGGGATACATATCATAGACGGTTTATTCCACTAAACCGCTTGTGATAGTTCTATAGCTAACAAATATTCGCACGCCAGCATAAGTAAGCCCAATCCTGAGCTTTCTCATCTTCTTCTAATAGTTGAGCTCAGCTCTTTCTCCTTCTAGTCTCACCTCACCTCGTCTCCTCCTCTTGAGAGAGGGCCATATATTTGAGGCGTCGAGCTCACCAAATCGGAGGGCCCTAGCGCTAACCACTGCTAGGCGGGTGGATTGCCCTAACTTCCATCTGCAAGCAAATGTGTTCTGCACCAACACCAAGGGAAAAACTGGTCGGATGTTTTACAAATGTTCTTATTTCTCAGTAAGTAAACTTGAGTTTGATTTCTTACGGTTTGGATGTTTCTCTAGTAGCTATGAAATGTGTGTGCTGTTTTGGCGTTTTTACGGTTCTGTAGGCTAGAGGATGTCAATATTTCCAGTAGGCAGACACCATGGACAGAGCAAGGGAGCGTAGCAATACAGGGCAAATGATGGATTCTGGGCTAGAGCAAATAATGGAAGTTGTGCGGGAGCAGAGGCCAAACATACTGGAGTTGAAGATGGAGCACATTCTGGACCATATCAAGTGGCTGGAGAAGATTTTGTGTGTGTGTGTATTATTGCTGTAATTTGTAGCATATTTGTGAAGTAGCTAGTTTCCTCTAGTAGTATACAAAATATCACAGACGGTTCCAACCACAAACCGTTTGTGATAAGTACATATCAAAGATGGTTATTTTTAATGACCGTCTATGATAAGTACATATCACAGACGGATATTTTTAATTATCGTCCGTGAAAATTATTATATCACACACAATTTGTTCCACTAAACCGCCTGTGATAGTTTCTTCCATATCTAAAAAATATTCTATTTTTCAGCTACTAGCATCAGGAGTATCACTAAAAAACCGCTAATTTTACAAGTAGTTCAACACCTATACAAAGAACTTGGCATACTCATGCCTAATTCGACAGTAGTCATTGCAGAAGACAGCGTAGTCGTCCCACCCTTCTGTCACACCGCAGCTGGTGCTCGTGCACCAATGGCCGTCCTTCGACAGCGCCCACACCCGGCCTGGCGCCCTGGCCATTTTCCATATCGCCGCCTGGACCGCGTCCGCAGCGAGCCTTCGGCACCACTTGCACTCTCAGTTGGTCCTTTGGGCCATCTCGCACCTGCCGATCGACTCGCCCTCGACCTGGCTGATGTATTGCTTCCATACGTCGCGCGCCTCGTCGACCTTGTAGAGGAGGAGGTCGAGCACGTAGGCCGCGGCCTTGTGACTGGCGATAGCCCCCCGTTTGAGGAACACGAGGCCGCGTTACATGTCCTGGTGCAGGAGTGTAAGGCTGATGATGAAGCAGCCCTCCAGGTTGCCAGCGCCGGCTCAGTGGTTGACGGCGGCGAGGTAGCGATTGTTGTCCAGCCACTTCATCACCTCCTCCCGCTCTAGCGCCACACGTTTCCCCACGGCGCGCTCCTTGGATGCTTTGCATATGGCCTTGTAACTCCAATATACGTACACAATTCAAGACGTCAGAATTACTCCGTAAGAGAAAATTAAAATTGAGGCCAAATTAAGGACGTTGTTGCTAGTCAGATTAGTGACATATTTCTCTAGTCAAATTAAAAGGCTAACATGTATGCATGCATGGATTGGTTGCCAGAACAAACAGTAGTACATATTTTTGTAGGTATATAAATATGTACGTGGCTCGTAGGCTGCAGAGGTTAGCCATCGGCTGAGGAGAGCTCGTAGCCATGAGGCCGACGATGTTGATGACGACATCATGAGGAAGAGCAACGACGATCGCCGACCTCCACGCCTTGGTCCTCGCTGTCATGCTCTGTGTACTCACCATGGCGCGCGACGTACGGTCTGTCAATTTTCAATATCGCAGTGATTGAGTTTTTTTTAACTCTACTAGTTGTTGATGGAGGGTGCGAAAGACAAGATCATTCTTTTAAAATGTATCACAAACCGAGATGAAGAGACGCATCGTAACGTCGAAGCGCAAGACGAAGAGACACATCGCGCGGGAACCGAAGCGACTTGAACATTTTATAGACAGTTCCAACCACAAACTGTCTGTGATACATATCACAGACGGTTATATTTAAAAAATTGTATGTGAAGTATGCATTATTACAGACGGTTCTTCTTAATAACTGCATGTGATAATTATATATCACAGACGGTTTTTCCACTAAACCGCCTGTGATAGTAAATATGTTCAACATAGATAGTAACTCAACTTCAAACTAGATTTTCTTGTATCATTTTTTATATTTATATATGACCAAACAGCGTGGCCAGTTGCTTCTTACAAAAGATTTAAAAAGTATAAATAATAAAAGATCAAGTTTTTCTAGTGGGCCAAGTAGGCTGCTATCTCTGTTATCAAAGATTCGTCGGCGACATCGTCGGTATTGGAGGGTTCAGGATCAGCATAGGTAGTCTGAAACACTTCCAACCGTTAACGCGATCATTCCATAGTCGCCCAAAGAAGCTCCTCCTGAGGAGCCAAGTAGAAAAGCGCCCATAGGCCCTCTTCTCTTGTTTGAGGGGTCTCGGCTTGGTCGACTCGGTCGCTCGCCGTCTCGATGTCGTATTCCAAGCGACGGTAATCCTCCTGCAGACCTGCAACGTCTTGCTCGAGGACTACACCGATGGCGAGGTTAGCTCGCCGAAAGCTGCAGACCACCCGGAAGACACAGTAGAGGAGGTCGTCTAGACGGCGTAACGTCGTCGTCACGTGTCCCGGCATAACCTCCGCCGAAAGAGGGAGGACATTGTTATCACAGCGTCCTTTCGCAGCTTCCGCCAACGTACGGCCAGCGAGGTGCTCGTATAGGATGGCCAGGTAGGCCATTAATGCCGGTGTCAGGGGAGAAGAGTGGGGAGCCATTTTGTTTGTGCTTGAGAGTAGAGCGATGTGTGAGGAGTACGATAGCGGATGATCTCGTTTGTGCTTGAGAGTAGAGCGATGTGTGAGAAGTACGGTGGTGGTTGATCATTCTTATAAAACAAGGAGTAACGTCGGCGCAGGAGACGAAGAGACGCATCGCGCGGGAGCCGAAACGGCATTGAACATATCACAAACAATTCCAATCACAAACCGTCTATGATACAACATTATCACAGATGGTTCTTGTTAAGAACCGTCTGTGATGAACCATGTGTGATATTACATCGTCACATACGGTTTTTACTGCAGCCAGTAACACAGACGTGCGCTAAACCAAAACCGTCCGTGATTGTATTTAATACTGATAGTTCCGAGGAACCGTCTGTGATGAGGCGTCCAGTATAACCCCTTTTGTAGTAGTGAGACAATACTAAAGACAGCTTCTACATCGAGTTATCTTTTTACATGCCTGTCTGTGATGAAGCGTCCAGTATATTCAATTTTGTAGTAGTGATGCAACACTAAAGACAACTTCTACAATGTGTTATCTTTTTTACATGTCTCTATAGATAACTCCTCTATATACAATGTATATTATTTCTCATGTTACATTTGACTACTACATGATAGTCATATAGATGACATCTTTCTATCTCATGCTTTTCTTTCTTCCACCTCGTAAAAAAAACGCTACGTGAAATCTCTTGTAGACAGTGGTTGATGGGCCATTGTAGGTTGCATAATCTTGCTAGCATTCCACGTCGAGGTCTCAGTCATTATTTATTTGAGAGAGCTTCCTCACATTAATTGGATGGTTTAGATCATGAGTTTCGCTGGATGGGTAAGGGCTTTTTCTTCTTTGGAACATAGGAATTTATCTGTTTTTGCTAAATTTAGCAAATTTACAACTGTGTCAACTTAATTCTGCACTCCTGCTTAATCGATGAAAGGTTCGCCCATGGTCTAAAAACACTTATAGCATGATTCCGTGTCGAACATCACGACAGACTTTTAGTCTTTACTACTTAAGAAGAATATAGTGGATATAGTGGTGATGAGTGATGGTTTTTCGTTCTGTCCTCTCGATCTTTCCACTACTCATTCTAGTCATCAACATGTGCAGAGACGAAGCTGGGTCTCGGGCCTTCCGGGCAATGGCCCGAGGCCCAGCAAAAAATTGCCAGGTAAAAATTCATAATGCCAACATGTACTAGAGTAGCATGAGCCAAAACACGCTGGGCCGGCCCGAGGCCTAGGCCGGCGCTGGCTTCGCCCTTGAACATGTGGGCCTCCGCTACTCGATCGATTCCGCCTCCCTTCCCCGATCACTTTTGGCTTCTAGCTACAAAAACACTTCCGTATCGATAAGCCACTCGATATCTGTCTCCGCATAAATCGCTCTGATCTCAACAAACAAATCCTAACATAATTTGGAGGAGGCACGCCAAGTACGGTAGTAACCAGACTGAGATCAAGAAGGCATGAGCATTGTGTAACCACGCTGCATGGCCACGACCTCGACGGCTTGACGCTTGAGGTTGGACTGCCGAAGATGAAACAGAGAAGCACAAGAGAAAACAAGATCGCCTCAACACCTCAGCGTTGGGTGTGTGCTTCATGTCAGCGTCAGCTGACTGACACACTACCCGCCCGTGGTCCCTTGGAGCAGTAGGACACGCATCTCCTCCACCTCGCCCCGCATGCTCTACGTGCTCTGGAGGACGCCCATGCTGTCGGGCTATCCATGGTGACGCTCGCTGATGCATATGTGCACACGCATGCACGTGCCCTTCGCTTGCCTGTTGCGCCCCTGCTAGGCTGCCACTCGATGGTGGAGTGCTTTGGAAGTGTTATCTGTATGTTGATTGCAGATGCTAATTTTCGATTGTACACTTGTGTTTCATTCATATATATATTTGATTGCATCATGACGACATGCGGTCATGTAGCTAGACTATCATCACCATGTTTCCATTGTCCATGAAAGGCTGAGGCTGGTGATCTGGACATCGGTGACACGGTTAGGGAGGCATTGACTACGTTGTTAGGTTGCGGGTCTAATGTGTTCACTGTAGTGCGGTGGAGCAGGCGTAGCACATGGCGTTAGAGTCGAAGGTGCAGTGCAAGCACAACGCACGGAGGTGATACGCGGGCTGCATCAGAGTTTGATCATAATTTCCAAAACAATAGCTGCGACACAAAGTAGGCCATAGCGTACCTCACTATGACACCCCAACGAGAGCAGACGGACCGACATAGACTAATCCCAGCGACAGCGAACAACAGCTCAACATACTGGGGTAATATGTTTTTTTTCGTAGCAACGTACGTGCATGTAGCTAGTTTAGTTTGGTAGGTATTAGTAAATACCATTTGTACCAAATTAGCATGATATAACACACCAAGTTTTATTTCCGATTTTTACTAGTAAACATGTTTTTTCAGATATACTAATCAACAAGTTAATATACGGAGTATCACATTTTACATTTGACAGCAGAAATGACGTGTTGCTTTGGGCATCACCCGGCGTCAGTACAACAGGGCATAACCACAGATGCAAACCGTGCATTTCGCCCAAATAAAAGATGCCCATCTGTTTGCATTCGGCACAAACAAAAGAAACCCATCTCGAGCAAATCCAGCCCAATTTGTAGCGCAAGTCCGGCCCAAGTGAAAACTCAACTTGATCCCACCGTCGTTTACTATTTCCAAGATCCTAGCCGCGTCAGCCGTTGGTGGGTGAAGGTGGAAAGCCCAACTCTATCTTCCTCCTCCGAGTCTGTGGAGCACACTTACGCGCGGACACCCCTCGCTCCCCTCCGCCCTCCCGCTCCGCTCCCGCCACTGGCCGGCGAAGGCAACAGCCTCCGCCGCCGCCGCATGTACGTCACCCCGACCGCCGTATCCATCCCCGCCTCGCCTTGCGGTTGCACTCTTCGCTATGCTTATCTCGCCTTTTTTTTTCTCTCCCTTTGAACAATTTCTTTGCCTTTTCACCGTTCGCCTCCTCTAATCGACTCTGCGTTCGATCTTGTGCTACCTAGGGCCTGCAGGGTCGGTGGTGTTGGGGTGTCCCGGCGCATTCCCCTGGACGGAGAGCCTTCCACGCCAATCGGCGGAGGCGGTTCGCGTTCTGTATCTGCGCTCTCCTCTGCTTTTAGTTTGCTTGTGCGCCATGTGTGCTTCTCGATTGGATCTGGGAAGTAGCGGCATTTTTGCACTAATTAGTTTGACTTGTGTGGTTGATTAGGAAAAAACGTGATTTTTTTTGCAGTTCCAGGTCATCTGGTTAGCCTTGTTGTGACGTTGCCTTGTACGTGATTAGGAATCTCATGAATTGGGGAAATTTTGTTGTTGAGCAGCGAGCACAGGATGAGCATTGTAATGCTAGTATTATTGTGTATGTGCCCTTGCTGCTCAGCATTGAACTGTGAACCTGGAAGTGTTAGGAGATGCAGAGCACAACGCTAAACCTGTAAACTAGCATGACTAATGTTAGAGGTTTTACACAACATAAATCTTGGGGGTACTGATGCAAATTTTTATTGATGTATAATTTTCAGCTATATTTATTTCTAAGATTTGATACTACTGTGTACCTGCCAGGACCTGTGATTTGGCTTTTCAACTGGAATTTTGATGATGGAAGTATGTAGTGCGATGATGAAATAGTATTATTAATTAAGAACTTATTATTCCATTATACAGGAGCACTTTGTTATGCGAAGCCGATAAAGGTCCCAAAAAATCCTTCAAGAAGACCATTGAAGCAGACAGGCTGATTGATATGTTGAGGAACGCAAATCCTACAGAGGTAACTCTACTGTACATCTTCAGTCTGATTGGTAATTCTACTTAGATCAGGCACTATACTTCAGTGCTGAACTAGATACATTGCCACTCCATGCTATCAATTTCCTTCAATATGCAAACCTCTGATGTGTAGTTATTCTTGCTTTGAGCATGCTTCCACTGGTTCTTTGTTAAAAATCTGTGGAATTAAACTGAGCAATGCTTGATGGCTCAATCACTGGACCTCAAGTTCGATTAAGAACCTGGACTATAAAAGATTGACTTTTGAGCTATCAGATTTACCTTTGGTTTCTTACTAGGCTGTTCTACATGCATGTAAAAGTGTTAGTATGCCTAAGCATGTCACTGGATTAGATTAATATGTCTATGATATTTCTAAATGTTCAAGCATTATTGGAAAGATTTTAGGTGGTTATTTTTTGTTGAATCAATTGAAAGAATCCTTGCTTGTTTTAATTTTATTTTTGACACAAAAAGTTTACCTGATTAAATTACTAAACTGCCCTTCTTACATGTAAACAGCTTGATCAAATAGTGGTTGAAAATATTCTGGCATTCGACGAGGGTTTTTGGGTTCTACTGGCTACTAGAATTGATCTATGCAAATCTGATGATGATAAAGCATAGTTTCATCTTTTGATTCTTTTTTGCTTACTGTGGACGTCATTCTCTTTTGTCTCAATTAATCTAACTTTGTGATTGTTCTCTCTCTTTTGCTTTTTCAGAAAGATTACGGAGAACAGGCCGAAAATGTCATGAACGTAGTTGACCGTCTTGTTCACAAGACTGATGTAAGAACCATGTTCCATCATGCATAACTCCTTATTTTAGTACTACTGCCTACAGATTGATGTGACGTTCCAAATCCTTGGTATTTTCGTTGTGATTACATTTACACATGTGCCTTGCATGCTGCCAATTTTACCCCTTATGTTATGCAGGAAAAGATTGAACAGTCAACTGATGTGCTCAAGGCAATTATCAGTGCTGTAATGCATGAAGGAGAAGAGGTGAAGTGGCCACCAAGAGACCCGGAGGCTCTCAAATTGATGGAGAAAGTAAGCACACATCTTTCTCCTTTTTTCTTACTACGTTCTTTATTTGAATAGTGCAGGCATCTGTTTATGATTTTGGTTGACTCCACAGTGTTAGAATAGGAATTCTTTTGTATTTCCTTATATGCCTTTTGTATTTCCTTATATGTGTATGACATATATCATTTTGTACTCTATATATATATATATATATATTGCCCATCGAGCCTCTTGAATGTACACACCGCCACTGCCAACCCGACGCCTCATTGCTCGACGCCGCCACTCGCCGCTTTCGTCGCTTGCGCAAGACTAAGACCCATTTGTCACGGTTACCCACGGAACGCCGCCGTCCCAATGACGCCTCATTGCTTGTTCTGGCATTGCCGTCAGACTAGTTTCGCCGCCACACGCACTCGAAGTCGTCACGACGCTCGTCGCCGCCGACGCCACCCTCGCAATTGGATCGAGCAGAGGCCTCTGTTTTGGATTGAAACCGATTCGGGTTCTATAAAAACAGATATTTTTCGGAAAAAAACAGAACGTCGATCTAACCGCCGCGCCGTCCAGCGCTGCCTACCGATGGCTTCTGTTCCATCAGCTGCGATCCCATTATTGGGAACAAAGCTTTATGGGACGAACTACAGGTTGTGGTCTTCACTCATAGAGATCACGCTTGATGGTCTCCACCTCTGGGGATATGTCACTGGTGCTCGACCTTGTCCGCCGTTGTCGGTTCAGCCTCCTCCCAGATAGCCTACTTCTGCATCTCCTGAAGAAGATGAGGCCGCCAAGAAGGAGGCAGAGGCCGCTATTGCTGCTACTGACGCTGCTGATGAGGTATTTCAGTATGCCATAGACGCTTTTGAGCGCTGGTGTGCTGATGAGGCCCGTGTTCGAGCCATCCTAGTGGTCAGCGTTGACGACTCCATCCAGCCAGACATTGTTGGTCTGCATTCCACTCGTCAGATCTGGGAGTACTTGCGCGAGCGATACCAGCAGAGCAGCGATGCTCAGTTCTTTTCGCTTCATCGTGAGTTGGAGACGCTTCGCCAGGAGGACTGACACTCGCACTGCCGAGCTATCCCTATAGCTTCATGCCACTGATGGTGATCTTTCTTGAGGATCCTACTCGATATCACCATCTTGTTGGGAGTTTGGTGTATCTTGTGAGCACTCGTCCTGATATTACTTGTGCTGTTTATATCTTGAGTCAGTTCATGGCTCGTCCTACCTATCTTCACTACAGTCACCTTCTTCGTGTTCTTCGCTACTTGCGTGGGACTATCTTTCGTCGTTTGTTTTTCCCTAGCTCCACCTCACTACAGCTTCAGACGTACTCCGATGTGACCTGGGCTAGTGATCCTTCTGATTGTCATTCTCTTTCTGCTTACTGTGTTTTTTCTTGGCTCCTCCCTGATTGCCTGTAAGACAAAGAAGCAGACTGCAGTTTCCCGTTCAAGTGTAGATGCTAAGTTGAGAGCTATGGCAGCAGTGACAGCAGAAGTTACTTGGTTGAGGTGGCTACTTGCAAATTTTAGAGTGCCTGTGATAGGACCTACGACTCTTTTGTTTGACAGTACATGTGCTATCAGTATTGCTTGTGATCCAGTGAAGTATGAGCTCACCAAGCACATTGGTGTAAATGCTTCGTACATTCGCTCACAGGTGCAGGAGGGAATACTTGTTTTATAGTTTGTGCCATTAGAGTTACAGATTGTTGCCTTCTTCACAAAACCACGGACTAGGGTAAAACATTTGCATTTTCTTTCCAAACTCAGTGTGTGTAATCCACCGTGAGTTTGAGAGGGGGGGGGGAGGTATTAGAATAGGAATTCTTTTGTATTTCTTTATATGTGTATGGCATATATCCCTTTGTACTCTCTATGTATATTTCCCATTGGGCGTCTTGAATATACACACAATATTAATAACACACAGTACCTTCCAATCAGTGTTTTTTAAAATAATTTTATACTAGACTTAAGTGCTTTCTCCCCACAAATCATCTAGTGCTCATTGCTCCTGAGGAACAAGCCAGTGATGTTTTCTATCAGTGCGAGAAGCTTTCCAAATTGAACCATTCTGTGATTTGTTCCCTAGCTGAATCCATATACCTAAATACTGTAGTTCTCCAATATACTTTCTTCATACTGGAAGGACATTCGTGTATGCAGCAATTAACCTGACACCATAAAAGTTTTGTATTTTTAAGAACTCCAATTACAGTGTACCAATTTTTTTTACATGTAAGTTTAGCCTTATCCGTTAACCCGTTACACTTTTGCACACCTTATGTTGGTGTTGCCCTTAACATGCATTTCATCATGTTCTTTGCAATTGAAGTAGCTGTAAAGTTGAGCCTTTCTTTCACTATCATCTGCACTAATTGACTTGGGCACCCCAAAAATCAAAATATTTCTTCTGCTTATATAATTTCTTTTGAATTATGCTTTAGGCAAGTCTGCTGTTACTGTTGTCTCTACTTTCCATCATTGTTGGCTTAACAATTTCAGTAGTTAAAATGCTATTTGTATGGAGCACTTACCTAATGCCAATTTTGTGCTTCTGATTTTTAATGAGATTCTTTATGCCATCCTGGTATTCCCCGGAAATATCAAATAGAGATAAAGGAGGACAGCTAGACGAGGGATTTCTGTCAGAAGTTAATGCCCAGTTGAGGCAAGCAAGTGTTATTTTCTGCCTTTTGAGGCTAGCTATGTTGTGTACTATTCCTAGTGTAGATTATTTTTATTTTTCATGCTATTAGTACATATTTACATGTGTTTAGGCTAAAGAAGATGGTGATAAGCCAGGGCTTCAAGATATGCTGCAAAAGGTGTTGCAGCTATATGCTTCGAAGTTTCTCCAAAAGCGTAGTTATGCTTACAAAGGTAATCTTTTGTGTGCATTCGTTTTAGACTGTTCAACTTCAAATGTTAAGAAATGACCACAATTTTAGTTTATTCTTGAGTGTTTGTCTTCCTTTTTCAGGAGAAGTTATAGTGCCTGAATAGTTTCTTGAATCTGTAATACAGGGTCTGCATCATTGCCCAAAGAGATTGTTTTATTTTGCATTTACTACTTACCACCTTTGAGAGATTGATATTGTACAATGCAGCTCCAGAAAATGAGTGGAACAAGCTGTTACTTGATGGACTTACAGTGGGGAAGGGAGATGTTTCACCAGAAGAACTTTATGCTGTTATTAAGAAGAGAATTGAGAGAATCTTAATTCGCACAGTAAGATTTATAACATTCTTGAGTTCTACAGAGAATAGGACCCACTATTTAAACCTGTCAGTGCCTTGTACTGAGCTTCCCCTCGCGCTGTTTTGGGCTGTGTTCTTTCGTTTTTCTCTCGAATCAGCAATGTGTACTTGTTGAGTGTCTAAAAGAGATACAAGCTAGAGCAGAGGAAATTGTGAAAGTGCTTCAAGGACCAACGGTGTAATGTCTGTTGGTTGATTTTACAAAATACAACCTTTTCCAGTTCGAGCATAGTTTGATGCTTCACCTGGCTAAAGATTCTAGAAGGTGGTCGGAGAGAGCTAAACTAGGTATGCTTTTCTCCTTTTGGCATGCAGTTGAGAACATCAAAATCCTATTCAGACAAAGGAGGTAAAGACAATGAGAAAAGGGGAGAGAGCCAGGAGAAGAGCATAATGTCAGCATATCGCATATGCTTGTTCAGAGTCACTGCACATACATCTCATCTGCCCAGTTTGGCATTCATCCCGAATGGTTGATTTTGCTGTTGGGATGTTCAATTTTTCTGTGTCTAACTGATGCCTCGCACAATCAGATTGTCTGGCTGAAAATTGTAATACATAACACCGTAACATGTAAATCGGTTTTATGAAATGATGAAGATTCAATGGTGCCGTGTGTTAGTCCGCTTGGACTCTTTTTTTCTTTGACGTTTTCCTATAAGTCTTCGTCTCTACCCTCCCAATTCCAATCAAGAAGTAGGAGACGGCTTCCCTTTTGTTTTCCCTTTGCCGAGGCTCAGGCTGTATGCTGGGCGCCGTCCTCCGCGTGCCCGCCCCGATCCCGCCTCTCCCCGCGCCGGCGCGTCCCCTCCTCTGCCGCGGCCGCCGCCTCCCGCCCGCGCCCATGGCCTCGCACACCGACGCCAAGAAGCCCGACGCCCCTCCCGTGCCGGCCCCGCAGCCGCCCGAGAAGCCGCTCCCCGGCGACTGCTGCGGTAGCGGCTGCGTCCGCTGCGTCTGGGACGTCTACTACGACGAGCTCGACGCCTACAACAAGGCCCTCGCCGCCCACTCCTCGTCCTGCAACCCCAACGACAAACCCACCAACGATAACAAGACCAAATCCTGAGGCGCGCCAGCCGCCACGACTCGTATGTGTACGCATGCCTTCTTTCTTCTGTTCCCAAATTAGATTCTTGATCGTACCAGATATGGCATTGCTCATTCCATTACAGTGAAGCATTACATTCTCACTGTGTATGCTGCAATTTGTTATAGAGACAAATGCTCTGTTACTGCTTACTTTCATTCTTTGTGTAATCAAAGAAGCAGCTCCCGGTTACCAAAAAAAGTTTCATTTTTGTGCACCTACTCATGTCGCAGATACTGCTATAATTGGCCAGATTTTGTGTGACAATCACTAATGCATTTTATTTCACCTTAGTAGAATTCTAGTCAAGAAATCCCAACCAATCACCAATGCCATTAGAATCAGGAGAGATTAGCGAGTTACATCTTGTGTCTCATCATCGATACTGAATCTACAAGGTGTCACTTATTCACGAATTGACGTAGAACTTACTGATCATTGTCCGAACCACCAGAGGAATCCTCACCGTGTGGGTGCCGTCCTCCCATGTCAAGCTGCCGAAGGTGTACCTCCCTTGCACCTTCTGTTTGGCCTGGAATGTCACCTTGAATGCCAACTTGTTGGCGGTCGAGTTGAAGGTCAGGAGCGAGGGGCTCACGGTGACGTCCACCCCTGGAGGAGCTTCTACACGGGCTCTGTACTTGGACACGGCTGGGCCGACGTTGGTGACCGTTCTTGACACCGTCAGTTTGCCCCTCAGTTCAGGAATGGCGATGGATGGGAGGTTCAGGTTCAACTGCGTTTTCGGCGTGTGTTGACAGGTCGTGTGTTGTTGAGTCATGGAGCTGGTGGCTGAGTTGTTGTAGCCCATGAAGCAAAGGAAGCGCACGTAGTCAGATACTCCCATGTCGTACACAAGACCGGGGTGTGCAGCCCTATTTGGATCCACATGGCCACCTCCATAGTCGAATGGGTTCGCCTGCTTGTAGGGTGCTGCCTCGGATACCACCTCAAACCCATATTCGTCACGAACATTGGCTGCAAAGGGTAGACTTGTTAGGGTGAAAAACATCTTTGATGCAAAGAAGCAGATGAGCGTTACCTGTTGTGACTAGTGCTGATTTTACAGCAGCTGGGCTCCAATTAGGATGCATTGATTTGAGAAGGGCGACCACGCCTGAAATGTGCGGGCAGGACATTGAAGTTCCTGAATCGATCTTGAAGTTCACCGATCCAATGGACGATGATATGGCGGCAGCAGGTGACCATGAGGCCAAAATGTTTACACCTGGGGCGGTGATGTCTGGCTGCAAAAGTCGGATGTCAGAAGAAGATGCAGGGTTTTTTTACAAAGTAAAGCAAACACCAAGGTTGACTGGATTAAGGATGAACTTAGTCGATGAACCTTCAGAATAGAGGGGGACAGGGAACTTGGACCCCTAGATGAGAAACATGCAACTTCTGGGGCTATCAGTTCCCCTAGAATTGTTTTTGCAAAGCCAAATTGAACCGTTGGGTTTCTGTGTATGGAAAACAAAAGTTAATAGGGATTGCCAGATAATAATAGCATATATTCAGCCATAAGCAAAAAGGAAGCGACTCATAGAATGGCAGAGGCAAATAGAGCTCTGAATCATATACAAGACTGTTTATATACCTCATGCTGCTAGTGTATGCAAGTATAGCTGTTCCAACTTGATAGTCTACTTGAACACAGGGAATATCATATGCAGATGCTATATCCTTGGTTAAGAACTGCGCGAAAATAACTCCAACACCACGGGCTTTTTCAACCGTCTCTACTGCCACTGAGGCTGATCTCTGTACTCGTGTTTGGAAGCAGAGCACCACATTTCCTTTTACTAGAGTAGCATTCAGAGATCCTGCAGTGCAGCTTCTGCAAAGACATCAGCCTGAATGGAAATCGAAATTTTAGGATCGACCAAAAGAGACTTAGGACGACAAAGTTTACCTTGCATCGGTACCATCAGCATTATCAGATGAAATGTCTTCAGCATAGACTATTCGCATGCTTTTTGCAGGATGCTTTCCGGTGTACAGTGTTTGACCCTGCATCATCAGGACCATCAGAATGCCAGGCGCAAAGAGGGGCATATCAACAGTTTGGAACCATAAGTTTAAAGCAATAATTCAGATGAAACTATCACCACATAAGTACTATTGTTGCCGAGGGTGATCTTCGCAAGGAATGTTCGATCAATGGTGCCCGCAGCAACGGTCACAATCCATGGTGCCGAGTTGATCACCGTCTCTGAATAAGGACCGGAGTTCCCTGCAGAACAGACCACGACGATCCCTTTCGCGATGGCATGAAGGGATCCAATGGACAAGACATCATCAACATAACCGGGGAGAGGTGGTGCTTGGCCCAGGGACACCGAAAGCACGTCGACACCGTCGTGTATGGCATCATCGAAAGCAGCAAGGATGTCTGCAGAGGTACAATCTCCGGTGGCCCAGCACACTTTGTAGACGGCCAGCCTAGCCCTCGGTGCCCCTCCCCTTGCTACACCACTGGCAAGCCCCCTGAAGTTGGCATCGGCTACCAAAGCACCGGCAGCAGTGGACGCCGTGTGTGTCCCATGTCCAACGGCGTCCCTCGCGGACATGAACTCGTAGATATCAGTCGTGTTCATCTTCCCGTACTCGGCTTCATACCCTTTGATGTACCATTTCGCGCCTATTATTTTCCTATCCTATCATGAATCTGAAGTCACCACCAGGATAACCAGTAGAATTCTCTCCTCTCCTACTGCAGGTAGTGGTAATTTTTCACAAGCAAATGGTAAGGTGAAACAAAAGAGAAGGCCAACCTGTTGCAGTTAGAAACATTGAACCTGTCTCCGGCGACACATCGCCCTTTCCACCGCCGCGGAACCTCGCCGACACCGTCGTCTCTAAAACTGGGCGACTCCGGCCATATCCCTGCAAACCAAGAACGTCTCAATCTTCACATTGCAATGTCAGTGCCAATCCTTATTGCTACTACTACAGATGAAGAAATAACCTCACCTGTATCTAGTACACCAATTATGGAATCCTCCCCAAATATACTCTCCGAGAGGATTCCACCCGGGGGCGACGGGTTCACTCGCATGAAATCCCAGCTCCTAGTGGTGTGCAGATCAAGAACACGATTCCGAACCACCCGCACAACTCCAGGCCAATCTTGACACCTCAATTTAATTTGAGCCAAAAAAAAGGAGATATAGCAACATTAGTTTGTCCAGAACAACAGTAAGATACACACGCCCGAGCAGAATGCAAGATCGCTGAAATGTGTGAGCTCACCGGAGAGCCGCGCCGCCTGCCTGTCCGTGAGCACGGCGGCGAAGCCGGAGAAGCCGTGCCTGTAGCTGTAGAGGATGGCGTCCTTGGCCGCTTGCTTGCTGCAAAGCACAAGGCCATAGCTTGGTAATCACATATCACATCCAATGATTGCTCCAAGGTAGTAAGCAATCATGGAGAAATTTAGAAGCTAACTAGTGATCACTCCACTCCACCTTCCAAGAACAGCGGCGAGCGTGCCGTGGTGCGAGTCCTGCACCAGCTCCGGGTGCAGCTGGGGGTGCTTCCCCCCCATGTACACAATGTACACCTGCAGATAAATCAAAGAAATAGAAATGAGATTGATACTGCCAAGAAGTGTTCTTGGATCACAAAGCTTATAGCAAGGCACCATTCTGGATGGCTCACATTGCTGCAAGAACAGAGGCCAAGCTCGAGCAGCAGCAGGAACGCGAGCAGGGGAGCCATGGCCATGGCCACTGCGAGTTAGCTAGCTAGCTAGCTGGTAGCTCAAGAGGGAGCAGAAGCTGACGCAAAAGCTAAAAATAATGGAGGAGCGGTGGAGTGGAGTGGTTTGAAAGGGAGTTAGCTAGCTCTCCTCTGTCTAGCTGGATTCAAATCTCCTACTAATACTCCTGACGCAGTGAGAAGTGCTTCTCGGTTCGGGTTTTTTTTAATGGAGTTGGCTGAGCTGCTCTGTCTCCAGTTTCCCCCCTGCCGGATGCTGTGTGCTGCGTGCGATGCGTGTGTGCCAACGATGTTGGCGTTCGGCCGAACGCGCCTTGCCCGTTGCTTCCTTGGCTTTGCTTGTTCGTGCTCGGCTCACTTCGTTTTATTTCCTCCTTCCTTTTGTTGCTAATGTTAATGATGGTGTTGTGGTATTCTTGGATGGAAAGGAGATGACCAACTCTGCGTTATGTTAGGCTCACCGACACGCACAGTGATATCCAGTGAGCAAGCAAGCGTGGTGGTTTTGCATTGTTTGTTTGTTAAGCGAGCACATTGTGTGCGGTTTGTTTATCTTGCTTGCAAGTTAGTTTAAACTTAAATAAGTGGTTTTTATTTCAAATATTGCTTCCTTGGACGGATGAGGATGCGCTTGACATCTGTCTAGAATATCTACATATAGATAGATCACAGTCTCACGGATTATTTTTAAAAGGAATAAGTCTAAATCACCATCGAACTATCAAGGTCTAATCTACCCCGAGTTACAAAACTATCTGAATTGCTTCCTGAACTAATACAAAACCGTTCAAATAATACCCTGAGACGGTTATCACCACCGTGGAGGCTGTCCCGAATGGAGACATGGTGATACTTAGCAAATAAAAATGAAAAAAAAAATCTTAATTCAATGGTCCATGCATAAGTCCACAGACAATCCAAGGTCGCTGCTCCATCTCTCATTGATCTCACTCTCTCAGCCCATCGCACCTCCTGGCAGCGGCCTCGCAACGACAGTACGACGATACGTGCAGCTCTAGCAATGGCGGCAGCGAACAGAGGAGCTTGATTGGGGCGAGGTGGAGAATAGGATGAAGGCACGGGCTGCGAAGCTGGCCAGTGAAATTGGGTTCAGTTGGCCCTGATTTTCCTCACCATCAATCGAATCGGTGACCCGTCGCCGGATCTCGGGCAGCGGCCATGGTCACCGGCGCGGCCCATCAGCTTTTAATCGGTTTTGGATGACAATTTATTCTCTATAGATGTGCAATTTTAGACATGATTCTGATCTGCTCCCTCTCTTTCTGGTCTACCTCAAGCACGAAACCAACCGTGCGCGGCGGGAGTGGCAGCAGGCCGCACGGGTTGAGCAGCGTATGGCGGCGGGCACAGCTAGCATGAGGGTGGGGGCCGCAGCAGGCTGCGCCGGCTGTAGAGTTGAGGTCTTGGGCGAGGCGGAAGGGACGAGGAGGTCGTGGGGCGTCCTTGGCGGCGCGGGATTCCGGTGAGATGATGCACCGCGTTCTCCTCGGTGGATGGAGAACGAAGGTGAAAAAGAGGGGGATTTTTTATCGGTTGCCCTGCGTTTAAATCGTCTTCTATTATTTACATTTATTTCGAACTATATTGATTATTTGTCCCAATTTAATTTTCTTCATTGATCTTTTATCATTTCTGTATTCTGCACTTATATTAGCCATTTCAGCCCACGAGAAAAGACGAATATGCCCTTTGCCCTAGGCACATATGCTAATCTAGAATTTTTTTTTTAAAATAATATTTTTAAAAGATAATTACAAAAATATATAGTCTCTTCAAAAAATTACAAAAATGTATCCCTGTCGCCAGTTCAACTGGCTACAAAAACCTGCCGCCAGTTGAACTGGCGATAGGGACTCTCCCCACTTCAGTCGTCGGTCCAACCATCTGTCGTCAGTTGAACTGGCGATAGGTTCCTGTCGCTAGTTCAACTGGCGACAGGAAGATTAACCCTATAAACCCCCCAAAATTCAGTATAGGACTCATTCTTATTCAGAAAAAAGAGAAGATGAGAAGAGTAGAGGAAAGGAGAGAAGCTAGCGAAGCACTGCCCGTCTAATTGCCTACCTTTCAGGTAATTTTTTTAACCGAATGGATTACATAGTTTTAGATGTACGGTTACGCAATGCAGTATAGTTTTACATAATACTTTTTGGTGGGTAGTATAGTTTTAGATATGCGGTTAATCGTGGAAATGTTCTTTATGGTGCAGTGCGTCAAATATGTCCGACGTCGTCGATTTCAAAAAAATTACTATGCTAAGGGACTATTCTGGAGGGTCCCGAGGGGATTGATTTGCGTTATTTCGAATCGGCGACCGTGCCCCTAGCAAGACCAGAGTAGCGTACATGGGGCGCTGTGATGCGGTGGTTGTACCACACATTCCAAGTTGACCGCGATATGTATGATCTGAGATTGAGTTGACTTTCCCCACGGAGAGGACAACTCGCATATTGGGAGTCAGTGTAGCTTAAGGGACCAAATTCATGGTAGACATGTACGCATCGCGAGGGAGGCAAGGTGGAAATTGGTCCTTCTGGTCCAAGCATATGCCAAACCCATTTGTTTTGATTACCATCTGTGTTGTAAGTATTTCGGCTTTTACATCTATGCTCTGCTTGATTCTGGTACTGAGATATTGCAAAGTGCTTGGTGTGGACTTGTGAATCCTGCTCAATGATGATAATGATCTAATTCTGAAATTGACTTAATAACTTATTCAGTTTTGAGCTCTATGAGATTAGCTTGCTATTGACATATTGTCTTTAAAGATTCTGTCATTCTGTGGTTCCTTATCTGTTTACTTGCATAGTTATTCAGTTGGTTCTTCTTATAACTGAAAGGCTTTTAAGCTCTATGTTATATCATTTTCGGAATCCTCTAGTTCTTATTGGCTTAAAGCTTAGAGTAGTGGTTTATGTGATTCTCTAAGGTGATCTGTTGACAGAAATAATTTTTGTTATCAATTGGGCTAGAGATTAATTTTGTCAGTATAGTCAAAGCTTTGTTTAGAGCTCAAAATCTGCTTGCTAGTTGTTTAAGCCAATTTGTGAAGAGAACAGATCTTAGTGCTGAGATGGCAAAGTTTATATCTTGTGCAACCTGCTTTCTGAGAGCAATAATCATTCAATCAAATATTAGCTTTATGCTGATTTTAAGTGTACACTTATTGTGTTTGATGAGCATATTGTTCCATTTAAATGTCTTGATTGATTTTCTTAGTCTTATGACTATTGTGGCATTTAATTGGTTAGGGAACTATGCTTTACTCATAATTATTTATGCTGGAATGAATTGTGCAATTTTGTTAATACTGCTCTTATTACTACACGATGACCACCATCTTTTCCTTTGGAATAAGAATGGGATTGAACAACCAAGCGACTAGACGAAAAGCGGAGAGATCTGCCCGCGACATCGAGGATTCCTCGAAAGATTCAATCGAGCAGGATGGGGAGAGAATGGCCGAAGTTGTGGACAGACTCAAAGCATGGATTGGCAACCCTTCAAAGCTTATGTTGTTCCGGAACCGAAGGGGACGACTGCACGCTTATGCTAGACGTGACCACTGTCGGAGCAGCAAGAGAAAGCGGTCTGTCTTAATTGAACCCCCTGGAGGATACGGTGCTTAGTGGCGTGAGTGGCAAAAACGACGTTGAAGTTTTCCAGAAAGAAAGGGTGCATGGAGAAGCTCGCTGGCGACACACCACGCTCGACTTCGGTACCATAGTTATGTAAGTTGTTTGTCACAAACGGTCATTTTGAAAATAGCGTGGCAAAAATAGAATTGTTTGAAACGCACTATAATGCCCAGCATTAGCAATGCTCGAGCCATCTGGAGCACGCCGTTCGAGTGAGCCGCCGCGGGGAGAAGTGGGGGCGACTGTTGCAGTTGGTAGAACATTTACTTGGCACGTATCCTTACATGCGAGTGATGTGATATCGACCCCACCATTTCATTACTGTGATCTGCTCTGCTCCGCTCCGCTCCTTCCGGTTTGAATCGGCTCGACGACCACCACCACACGGAGCATCATTCAGAGCGCACACACCATCACGTGTGCTTGATTTGAAGAGTTCCCTTCATAGCTAGCTGCCTGCCCTGCAGGCGGATCCTCTACATCAGCTAATGAAATTCATGGTGCTACAGTGCCATCAATTTCTCACGGCAGAAAGGAACTAAAACACTGGCAATTGTATGTAGCAATTAATTTATATTGGTTTTTTTCAATAGAAAATGCACGCGCTAATGCACGGCGCAAAAACAGCACTAAATTTTCTTCGCTAGTATAGAGGATCCCTACCTCTGTGGCTGCCTAGTGCATACTAAAGAACAGTAAGGTCACTACTATAGTTGAGTACTAGATCAGATAGAATGGTTAGATGATTAATTTTTTAGTTTTCTAAAAAAGCTTAATACTTATATGAGTATAAAGCTTCTTCTCTCTAGCCTCTCACAAAAAGGTGACATGTCATAGGCTAAGTATGATTTTTTTAAAAAAAAAATATTTTTTAAAAAAGATAATTATAGAAATAAATAGTCAGATAAAACAATTACACAACTAGGCCTCTATCGCCAGTGGGGAGGTACCTGTCACCATTTGAATTGGCGACAGGAGCTCTGCCTTTTTTTAATTCATCTGTAGCAGAATTTATCTAGCGACAGTTGTAAACCCTAAGTCACAATAACATTACATAACATTCAACACAATGTCATAACATCTTTTATCGACAAATCACAGATAATTACATAACATTCAGCACAACGTCATAGCATCTTCTGTCAATAAATCACAAAGATACAACATTCAGCGCAACGTTGTCACGTACGACAAATCACACTGATATTATATAACATTCAGCATTAGACATATTACAAACAAAGTGATATTACAAAACATTGGGCACCACATAGTTCAACCGGACGAACCCTAGCAGTGGCCACGACCTCAACGTCCGCCATGTGAACCACCTCTAGTGGGGTGATCGGATGAGGTTCCTGCGGCGACGTCCGGACTGCCAATATCTTCTTCGTCTTGTGGATTTCTCGTAGGGCATTTCTTGAATGTGTGCCCAGACTCTTTGCAAATGGAGCACTTCTTCATACGACGCCCGGCTTCTGCTTCGTCTATGTCGTTTCTGATGCAACACACCTGTCACCGGCCAACTTTTCCCTTAAGTCTATCAATGTCCACCACCCAAATAAGTTGGTCTCAAGTCGGATGACCAGTGAAATGGCCAACTATGGCGTAACCATATATCTCTGCACTCCAGGTTTGCATCACCTCCTCCTTGTTGAAGTAGTCAGAGAGGTACTGGCCGGGATGCTGCGCCACTGTCGAACATACGACCATGACATGGGAGCAGGGCCTGTGCAGTAGAAGGGGCTTATTGCAAGTGCATACGCAATTAGCGCAGCGTAGCGTGCACTCGTGAGTGATCCTCTCGCGGTTCGTCCCGCAACGTCCTTTATCCCTGCACATTATCTCAAAGCGAAACTCTCGTGTGCCCATCTTGAATGCTCGATGCATCTCACCCTTCTTGCTCTTCTCCTCTATGTACTTGGTGATCATGGCGGAGTAGAGCACTTTGTCATTTGCCATAGCGAGCGACGCGTTGCTGCGGCTGGAGTCCTCGACTTGTTCTTCGGCATCACCACCCCCTTCTTGTTCAATTGCGGACGTAGGAGTGGGCTTGGCATATGCCTGAGCCAAAAGGATCAAATCCTACCCTTCCACCCTCGCCATGCGTACATATGACTGCCATGACATTGTTCCCTTGAGCTGAACTGACTCCCAATATGTGCTCAGTGTTGGTCGAAGGGCAAGACAACTCAATATCAGATCATACATAGAACAGTTCAAATCGAATGTGTGGAACAACCACTGCATCACAGTGCTCTATGTACGCTGCTTTGGTTTTGGCAGGGACACGGTCACCGATTGGAAATAACGCAAATCAATCCCATCAGGACCCTCCAGAATAGTCCCTTGACCGTAATAAATTTTGAAATTGGTGACGTCTAACATATTTGATGCACTGCACCGTAAACACTATTTCTCCGATTAACCACATATGCAAAGCTACATCACCCACCGAAAAAGATTACATACAACATATTGCACTACGTAACCGTTTATGTAAAACTACGTAATCCATTCGGTTAAAAAATTACCTGAAGGGTGGGCGACCGAACGAGCAGCGCTTCGCTAGCTTCTCTCCTCTCCTTTCTCTCCCCTCTTTCTCTTTTTTCTAAATAAAAGTGAGTTCTCCCCGAATTTTAGGGTTTCGATGGTCTTTTATAGAGCAGAGCTCTCCTATCGTCAGTTGAAATAGCGACAAGATCATGTCGCTATTTCAAATAATGACAGGGCCGACAAGATTCTGTCTCCATTTCAAATGACGACAGGGCCTAGTTGTGTAATTATTTTATCCAACTATTTATTTCTGTAATTATCTTTTTAAAAAATATTATTAAAAAAAGGGCTAAGTATGAAGCAAATTTGATTGTTGGGAGTGCCCTAGCTGATTGTGTGGGCTTTGCAGCGCAGACCACTGTCCAACTTTGAAAGCATTCAACGAGAGCAGAGCAGGGTAAAAAAAGAGACTAGCAACAAAACTAGAGTGCTCGACACAAATAGTATTGTGAATTTATCGACCTTTTGCCCCCTTCAAGTTGCACAGTGACAAGTTGACATTATTCAGCAATTCACCGACAAAATGCGGTTTTTGCTTCAACGAAGCAGCAGGTCTGTCGCATGTACATCATTGGGCTTTGTATGTAGCCATAAATAACAAAATCATACAAGTACAGCAAAAGGAAATCAGTACACCCCAGAAACCGTCCAATTTTGCTCAATGAGGCTGGAGCCACTTCTTACTGGGATGGTAATAGTAAGGACATGATGTCAGGTAGCTTTTTTGTTTCATGTAGATAGCAATTTTCTTCAGCTCTCCACCCGAATATAGATGAGCTCGCAGCGTAGTTCCTATTTGGGTGGTCGACGATCAGGGTAAAATATGTCCTCGATGTTTTCCTTGATATAGTTAGCTGTTTTGTTTAGATTCTTTGCAACACCTGAAGCGACCAGTCCAGAGCTCCTCGTAAACCTGCACCACCCTCATACATCAGTAAGATCATCATTATTTGGGGAGAGCAAGAAGAGGACATCTGAACGGTAACTTTCCTCCCCCAGAATTCCGGTCCCGCCAGAAGGTGCCCAGGTCTCTGTCCTTGTTGCCGAGGGTGAGTGGCAGCTATGACAAGAAACATAAAGGTCTTAAATTTACGTTAACTCTGCACAAAAGGTAATACCAGAAATGGTACACTGAAAGAGATGGGCCTAATGAATTTGGAAGAATATTGAACAACAAAACTGAAACCAAAACCCTCAAGATGATAGATCAATTCACTAAACATCATGGCAAAAATATTGGGGGTCAAGGTCAACAAATGGACCTGATTTGGTTAGTTTTGTGGTCTCAAAAGCAACCAGCATTATCCCTTCACCCTAAACAGAATGGTACTAAAATTTCTTTAGGAGCTACAACCAAATTTTCCATTTGCTATCCATTACTAAGGATAAAATAAATCAGGTAATCATCACTGTGGCAGACTAACAATGTGTTTGCACAATCTCCTTGTATGAAGTACTTAATAGCTTTAAAATGGGAATGTATTGAGTTCAAAGGTATGTCATTTATTTTTTACAAGCACAATGTTGTAATGACAAGCAAAAATAGTTGAGGGAAGAACGCATTGATCACATGCCAAATACTTCAAGTTAAATCTCATCTAGCTGTACTTCTCTTAGGGAATGTCCTAGTGAGTGGTCACTGTCAAGCTTGTAACAGTGTCAAACTTGGCACTAGATCATTGTCATGGGTTGCAGGTACTATCGAGATATCCACAACTAAATTTACAGGAATGGGCAACTGCCACCATAAATTGATTCTGACCAATATATGGACATGGTATTGAGTATTGACAAAATAGAGCTTTGACCGGCCATTTTTTGTAAGTCTAGAAACAAAGTTAAGCATTAAAGGATCATTTAAAAAAAAACTCTACTATTACAACCAAGTCAGGTTTATAGTAGTTTATACAATTGTGACCAAGTATAAAGCAGATAAAACATCACGGAAAAAACTTTACAAACCTTCCTTTGGAACATATGCTGGAGCTTGCTCGGCGGTCGGTGATTTTCTCTCAACCATTCTGCTGTCCACCAATAGCTGCAGGGACATTTCTCACTTTTATTAACAAGAAGCAAGTGCAAAAGCCTAGTATACAGAAATTCTTAACAACTAGAAAATGTATAATTCCGTGTGTACATCTTAAATACCACATATGCTATTGGAGGTAGAATTTTCATTCATGACACTCTTTGAGAATGCTTCATTAATTCAGAGTCAGTCAACAGAATCCAATCACCAAGCAACTGGAGAAAGATTTTAGCTACCATTCTTCTGGTGTTCGTACAGGGCTGAGCCACAAGGATTTGCAGTAACCATGTTAAAGGAAACGTTGAAATGGATGTGAACATTCCGACCATTTGGGTTGATGCTGCCTACCAATATCCCACCCATGAAAATTTGTGCGCGGAATATATTTTAGTGTGCTTAGGAATGAAAGTGATGAGTCATTGTTAGTGCATGAGGCAGTCAACAGCAAGATCACATTCCAAGTCTAGGCCAAGATGGGGATTTCCTCGTATGATGGTAATGTTGACATAAAGGAGTTCGGCACTCGACTAAAAACATCCCAAAGTCTATTTCTGTAGCTGCAAAGGAAGCATGCTAGCATACAGGTGTTTTATGCACCAATGAATCTAACAGGCCATGCAATGAGGTGATGGACGTCTTGGATCATTCGGTTGGTACAAGTGTATGTCTTTATGAACTTGATCAGGAAGGAATACTACCCTCAACATACTAGGCAGTGTCAGTGTCATCTCCAGCAGACCTCTGGACAGTCTAATTAGGGGTGGTAATGGGCTCAGGCCCAACCCAAACCCCACCCCAGCCCATGAGTTTGGGGGTGGCCCCAACCCTCATCCAACCCACTACTCAACTTTTCTACCCAATCCAGCCCAACCCATTAAGCAATATGATCCTAATCCTTTTCCTAGCCCATTTTGAATCCTCGGGCTGGCCCATTTAACCTGAAGCAGGAGCCCGTGGGTAGAGATCAAGCGAATGAAGGAGTTTGCATCCTGGACAGAAATCAAGCGAACGAAGGAGTTTCCACATACATCTTCACTGTGCATCATGGCGCATTGTTGTGAATCAGTAAATAAGCCCAAAGACAAATGCTCAGATTCTCCTTTGGAGCGGAGCCGCGATCGCCGTGGGTGTTTAGTAGCAGGGACGTGGTTGTCGCTGCAGCGCCAAGCCGCTGGATACAAGAAGAGACCACAGCGAGGAGGAGGTGGAGGAGGACGAGATGGAGGTGGGAGTGGGGTCTTGGACCGGAGAGAGACAAAGCGGAGGAGCTGGGGATCAATGGTGGCGATGACAAGGGAGGCGAAGAGGGAGGCGGAGCTTGTGTCGTCGGCGACCACGACGCCGCTTAAGAACGCCTCTCATGCATCGCCGCCGCCGCAGAAGAGAACCACTCGGCCTTGCTCACCTCCGGGTTCTGTCATGCCGTGCCGCCGACCAAGGACGCTGGGGGTGGAGATCGCTGAACAGCTCGGGCATCTCCTCTCCCGTAAGGCGAAGAATGTGGCGGTGGAAAGGGAGGACGAGAAGTGGCAAGAAGTGGTAGTCGTGCAGGAGCAAGAAGAGGAGGTGGGTGAAGAAGAGGAAGACGACGACTACGAGGAGGAGGAGGTGCTGGTGCTATCGAGGTGCAAGTCGGAGCCGTGGGCGAAGATGGCAGCAGAATCGAGGCCGAGGCGACGATCATTGGGTGCTTGGGCGAACGGCGAGCAAAGCAGTGAGAGGAGGCGGTCGCGGTCACCGTGGAGTGGTGCTGTTTGGATGGGGGCGGCGGAGTGTTTTGAGGGTTTGGGGGTGGTGGCGCAGAGCCCTCTCGTTTTTTGTGGCTTGGCCCTCGGGCCGAGATCCTTTCATGACCCATTTCATCAACCCCAACTAACCCGAACCCAACCCATTTCTCAGCAAACCTAGCCCAATCCTACCCATATTTAACTGTAGCCCATTTCAATGAGCCTGATGCCAGCCCATCAAAGAGCCCAGCCCTTTGAGACCTACATAGCACGGCCTATTACCAGGCCTAAGTCTAATAGTATATCCAGAAGTAACTCACGAAGTTCCATTGTCTTGCTATGATTATGGGTTGTTCAATGAAAGGATAGAGATGAGCTAAAGAAGTGTGTTCAGTTTCCAAATGGATATGCGTTTGAAGCTAAGGTTCTATTCATAAATTACAAGTAGTGGTTACTCTGACCATCAGTTGACATCCAAGGCCAAGGGTGATACTGCCAATAGCAACATATTAAAAACACCAAGGATGAGTGACCTGATTTGCCACATTGTATAAAATCAAGCCCCACGGTGAGTAAATGTTGTATGAACCACATCTAGCGAAGATACCAAAGAGGATAACAAATTAGAAGACAGGACAATGGTAGCGAGCAGCTAAAAAGGGTAGTTAGACCAGATGACTTCGAATTTCAAACTAGTTCTGATGGGAGCCACCATAACCAGCCTTCACTTTAGAACCCAAAATGGACCAAAAAGATATGCACCTAGAATGGTGAAGGACGAGGTTATGGTCACAATGGCAGATCTTGGTAGTCACAATCAGCCATCAGGGTTTAATGTTTCGGTACAGAGGTGGTTCCTGCCAGTGGGCTGGTAATGGTTACTGGTGAGAAGCAGAGAAAACACACCCAAAAGGATTAAGTCGATATTAAATCAATAATTTGAATTGAGAATCATTACCAAACAAAAATCTGACCATACCACCCAGTAGAGGAAAAGACCAGGCAGTAATGTCCACTAAAAAATTGGCAACTCACACCTGCTTTGCGTGTTCAAAATCAAAACCCATTGTATGCACGTAAGAACAGCAAGTCTAAATGGCAATGGTCCAACAAATCCAGCACCTCTTGTGCATGCAACATGCATGCAGTTAATGAGGGAGTCAGTGCTTGCTAATCTTTTGGGAACTAGAAACTACCTTTCCTACAGGAAATATGGATGATTAATTTGTCAAGAACTAGACAAGACCTTACATGCAAGCATGTGCAATTTGCTGAATATATAACTGTATTTGCATGTAAATCTAATAGAAAGCATGTCTATCAGGCATACGAAGTATTAAAAAGGCACACACTTTGAACATTGTTAACAGCCCAAATCTTGTTATCAGGCCCAGACAATCAAGACTGACATACTGTGTTCAGGGTCAACCCACCATTATCAATATTCCCCGAAGTTACAATTCATCTTGGTTGTCTTTGCATCCAAGTGAGCTTCCGACACCAACACACTGAGACACCAATCAAAATCTCCTGTCATGACCATGATGCCCACAACCCTACTCTGGTGCAGATGTGGTTAGCTCACCATGAATGTTGCTCTACTCCGGTCAGTTCTCATCAGCACTAAATCTCCTTAGTTTGTACAAATTTTAAAGTTCAATTTTCAGATCAAGTAAGCTAGTCTGTTTTTTCTAATACCCGTTGGCTCGAGGAAACCCGATAAGCGTTCAGTTGCCTCCAGGATTTGGAATCCTGGTCATAGTAACCTACAGTTGCTAACAATGTCAAACAGAGCATGCCTACGATTGTAGGCCACTATTACAATTGTGTATGTGCTCTTTCCAGCATTTTAGCAATCAAAATTCTATTGAGAATTGTCTCACTCAAATACAAAGATCATGCAAGATAGTATGACTAGCATCTACTACCCTATTTTTTTGGAGATATCTGTGGCCATGTGTTATGATTCACATTCATTACCTACATATGAAGTTATGAACATGAACATGAACAGAAACAGGTTTTAATCCATATGCGAACGGCCAGCCACATTACCAAACAACATCAACTGAGAATTCAGAGTTTCGAACTGTAACGGTAAGATGCAAACCAACCTCCAGCCCCTGGCAATACGGCAACAACGCCTTGCCCTCGTTCTCGCCGCTTTGGCCGTCCCTGTTGTCCACCACAAACATCGAATAACCGGCGCATGCGTACTTGAACTGTCTCAAATCATGCCCCTGCGCCATCGCCTCCTCCCTAGGCTCTTCCACCACGTAGCTCGGAACTGGCACACCAAATCATCAATAGTTTCATGAGATCTTTGGATCAAGCGTAACTCAACCACCAAGAAAAAATGATTCCAAAGAAGACATTTTGCCGACGAGTAACGCGTATCGCTCGAACACATGCTAGAATTTTGGGAGGTGGGGATTAGGGTTTAGAACCTTGAGGGATGGAGCGAGGGATCCCCACGCAGATGGGGTTGTAGCCCCGGGATTTGAGCACCGACGAGTAGTAGAGGCAGCCCTTGCACGACTTCCCCTTCCTCGGAGGCGCCAGACCAGATGGTCCTCCGGCCGCCGCCGCGCCGCCGGACTCCGGCGATGCCTCCCCCATATCTCTCCCTCTCCCTCTCCCTCTCCTCCTCCCTCCGTGACGGAGGTCTCGTTGTCAAATCCCTGCGTTGGCTGCGACGTGGGCCCGCCCACCTTGGCAACCTGACGTGGTGGTTCCTTACTTCCTTGCGTTGCGTAGGATGAAAACTAATGGAATACTAACGAATAATAATTGGTAATATTTTTTTCCATGGATATGAATATGGATAAAAATAATATCGAATATAAATACAAATCGAAACGAATATGATCGCAAATACTTTTTAGAACATGAAAACCCCTTAAATTGCATACCAGAAATTAACGAAAACATATAACTAGTTTATTTGATCCAAATATTCATGAATTGTTCATATTTTCAGAGACCACACATAACATTGGCCCTAGCAAGCTGCATTAATTAGTTTATCATAAACATAACACTTAGTTTACCATATTTACCTCATAACTAACAAGTCATCACACATTCACACTTAATTCATCACATACATAAAAACTTAGTTCACACTTAGCTTATCTGTAACATCTCAAAAATTCTGAACATTTGAAATTGTTTAAAAATGTGGGATTTTAAAAACTTTTTGTCATGCTTCATTGATGTTCGAATTTTTGAGTTGTTAATTGAAATCCCAACCCGAAAAATTGAAAATCGAATTCAAACCCGGGTTTAAAAAGAAAAGAAACATAAAATATTATTTTCCTTTCCTTTCCTTTTTCTTTCTTCTAGTTTCATTTCTCCTTTTCCATTTGGCCCAGCTCCCCTCCCTTTTCACTCGGCCTGCCTCCCGGCGCAGCCGCCCATGCCTTCGCCCTTCTCCCAACCTCAAGCTCGCTCCTGAACCGACACATTGCGCGGCCACTAGCGCCATCCCCTCCCTTTTCGCTCGGCCTGCCTCCTGGCTCAGTCGCCTGCGCCTTCGCCCTTCTCCCAACCTCGAGCTCACTCCCGAACCGACACATTGCTCGGCCACTAGCGTCATGCCATGTCGCATCCACGACGCTATGGCTACATGTGCGTCGCCTACACTCGCGTCGCATCCAACGCCACCGATGCCAGCCTTGCTGCCACTAATTCCAGTCGCCTGACTGTCCATGTCGTCGATACGACGCCACCCACACCATCCACATCGCGCTTTCGCGGCGCCGCGCACCAGTGCATACGCGGCCTCCTCCTTCTCTGCCCAGTTCGGCCCGTCTCACCCCAGCGCCGCTGGCCACCTGCCCTCGTCCTCCTTCCCGCGACATGTCGCACCAACCACCGTGCCCTGTGCACCGCGCCACTCTAATCTGCGTCTAATAGCCATGTGTGTCCGCATGCCCGCACCAACCACCCCTGTCATGCCCATCTCGTCGCCGCCACTGGCACAAGATAGCCGCCACGATGTCTTCGTCCACCAGCCCCACTTTGTGTCGCGTCCAAGACGTTGTACCACGTCGCGCCGCCACTACACCGCTCGCTCCCGTCATCTCGCCTGTGTTTGCGTCATTCTCTCCCCTCACATCGTCGCCACTAGCGCACTGCCGCCAACTCCCGTCCTCACCGCCATGCTCCCACGCTCCAGTTATGTCACGCGCTCACTCCGCCAACCACTTGACCCCATCGCTTCGCGCCCGTCCCGTCACCACCATCCCGTCACCCGTGTCCTGGCCTGCCTTCCCCTTCCCTTACCTCCCCCACTCCATCTTCCTCCTCCCCAACTCGAACCAAGCTCAAGTCGCGCTGCGCCTATGCCGGCTGTCGCACCCACCTCGCCGTTCCTGGCAATCTGACGAACTTCGTCCATAGCCGATCACGTCACGCCATGTTCCCAACCGTCCCGATCGAAACCCCTCAACAAATTATGGTTCTCGTCCATCGGAGCCGTCGTTGCCGTCTTCTTCCCCATGCTCGGCTAAAAACCATCGCTCGACGCCACCGCAGTCCCCAAGTGAGCCTCTCCTCGATTCCCTGCACCTGGAGCACCTCCTCGTCCTCCCTGTTCTTCCCCCACCGTTCACTCCCTCTCTCCCTTCCCACAGCGTCGTCGCCACAAGGACCTCGTCGCGCCGCCTACGGCCTACGTCGTCGGACCACCTCGGCCTCCCTCCACCCACACGGTCTGCGCTGGTAGGTTCCCTGCACCTCTCTCTTGCTCATGCTCCCCCTTCCTTCATCCCTATCCTACTTCATCGCCACCACTCCGTCCCGTGCCCTGCTCCGGCCGCTGCGCATCGTCGCAAGGTCGCCACCGACCACCACCACCCACAGGGCCGCCTCTCCCTCAGCAACCCATTTTTGGTGTCGCCTCCTCCTCGCTGCCGTTCCCTCGTCGCCAGCGAAGCGCACTCGAGCCACCCCTAACTTCCCCTGTTTCAGTGCTCTGTTCCTCTATCTCTGTGCTCTCTCTCTCTCTCATTCTCTTTGTGCCCTCTCTCTCATTCTCTCTGTGCCGAGTGGTAAGTCATGGCTCGTGTGACGGTGCTTGTGGTGCGGAGTAACCGAGTAGGAACCCTAATGCATGGACTGATGGGCCGGTCTAGCTAGTTGGGCTGTTGAGCTGAAATGTCAGATATCCTACCTTTGTATTATCTGGATAATTCATATTTGTATTTGTATTCGATGGATAACAGGGCTACTGTATTCATATTCGTTTCTGACAAAAAAAACCGTATTTGTTTCCGATCCGAGAATTATCCAAGAAAAATCTAATCCGAGACAATCCAAATTCATTTCTGTCCAGATCAGTCGGAAACTATCCAATCCATTTTCACCCCTATGCGCAGGCAGTGGAACTGTACCCGCTGATTGATGGGCCCACTGGTGTCAGATCGAAGAGGTCGACTAGAGGGGGTGAATAGGCTGGTTTTAAATTTTCTTTAGCTAAAACCGAGTTTATGTGTGAAGAGTAAATTAAATCGGTTTTGCACAATTAAGGCCTAAATCAACTAGTCTCACTAAGTGCATCAACAACCTAAGTCTATGTCAAGGTTTGTAACTCTAGGATGACAAGCAATCAATTTAATTCTAAGAATATAAAAAGCTTGAATATAAATTGAGCACAAGAAAGCAGACCACAATAACACGGGTTTTTTTTACCGTGGTGTTCAGAGACTTGCCGGTCTCCTCTAGTCCACGTTGAGGTAAGCCCAAAAGAATTGGACTGGCTCCACGAATTAAGCCAAACACCTCAATTCCACTAGTGGTATCTCTTTCATGTTCCGGGTAGGTGAGCTCCAACCTTCACAACATACCGGACCTCTTCACAATATTCTTTGAAGAGATCATCGGACACGACACCTCTAACGCCGTCTAGGAGTTGGCAACCTCCAAGAGTAATAAGTCAAGCCCCTTGCTTGACTCTCACCACGTGCAACGAATGCACAAGCTCAAGTAGATACAAAATCCACCTTTAGATGCAACACATGCAACTAGAGACCTCTCTCCTTGCTCATAAGGTGCAACACATGCACAATTGAGAGGAGAAGCTCACACTAGCTCAAGAGAATGAAATGGAGTGCCAAGAGATGATCTCACAGCCGGTCGAGGGGGTATTTATAGCCCACATCACAAAAAAAAACTAGCTGTTGGAGGAGATTCCCTAAAAAAATCAGCAGGTGCGGTACTACCGCCATGGATCGACCAGTACTACTGCACCTACTGTTCAATGGTCATATGGGGTGCATTAAATGCTTCTAAACTAGCCGTTATGATTTGGTGCGGTACTACTGCACTCACATGATCCGGTACTACCGCACTCTGGTAGTACATCTCGGCTAAACCGGTACTAGTAATTTCTAGAGGAGAAAATACTCTAAAAAACATGCTCTCTAGAAATAACGTACCGTCAACTAGAAATCGGTCATACCGCACTGCGGTACTACCGTTTCTGAAAAACGGTCATACCGTTTTCACTGACAATAGATTTTCAGATGCATTACAAGATGCATGAATTTAAACAATTTGTAACACATTTGCAAACTTTAGTATCATACCACAAGGAGTAGGTGTATGGACTTCAACCATTTGCAAAATATATTTACAAATTAGAGTCACATGCTACAAAAATTATGCATGAGCCTCAACTATTTGCAAAACACATTTGCAAACTTTAGTAACATGTCACAAGGAGAAGGTGCATGGACTTCAACCATTTGCAAAACACATCTGCAAATTATAGTCACATGCTACAAAGATTATTCATGAGTCTCAACTATTTGCAAAACACATTCACAAATAATAGCATCATGCCTAGAAGAGCTAGAGCAAGCGAGATTGGGCTATCAACGTATGATGAGACTCAAGCTACTAGACAAGACCCCTCTTAATAGTACGACAATCTATACTAACAATCCGATCTTCCAACCAAACACCGAGACCGGCCTAGCTAGTTATACCTTTGCCTTGAGTATCCTCTTGAAGCTTGATGACGCACATTTTCACTTCAAGTCCGGGTCATTGTCTTGATATGCATCAACCCATGACGCATCCTTCACGTGCCCTCCATCAACACATGATGGGTCTTCGCTTGACTTAATGATCAACTCACGATTATCTCCTCTTTGAGATATTGATATGCATCAACACATGACCCATCCTCTTCTTGAACTTTGACTTGATGACGATCAACTCATGATGCCATCCAAAGTCTCCATCATCATGGAACATAACCTATTTACCCAACTCATGGAAAATGTTAGTCCGACAATGTGATTGTCATTAATTACTAAAACATACTGTGGATATCATGGGCATATGCTCATGATCTTAGGATGATGTTACAATTGGCAATGTCGTTATCGGTTTATCGAAACAACGTTTTCAGCAAGTGTCAGGATAATCGGTCGTACCGGCATGTAAGTCGCGGTACGATCGCAGTGCGGTAGTACCGGCTTGTAGAGGGCGGTAGCACCGCATCGCGGTGTGACCGTTTGAAAAGCGGTATGGAATTTCCAGAGAGGATGTTTTTGGAGAGTTTTGGATTTCCTTGAAAAGCGGTACGACCGCAGGTATATGCGCGGTACGACCGTGGTGCGGTAGTACCGATTCTGGTTCTAAGTTTCATTTAACTTGGAGAATTGTTTTTGGGTTAGGTCAAGTTCATGGGTTTCATTACATATGTATTGCATGATGCATGTTTTGACTAACGTGGGTCAAGTTGTGAAGAACTTGTTCTCGGAATCGATTTCTTTGTCTATTGTTGTGCAGGTTGCTTTGAGGTCAATGACGGTCAATGACGAGGATGATCGGGACTAAGCTTGGAGAGCTGAGGTCCAGAACGATCGGGGATGCCGGGTGAGGTCAATGGAGTCAAGCATGGCGCATAAGGGACAAAGGTGACCGAACGGGCAGTTCGGTGCGATGGGTTGGATCAAGCGGCGCGGGGGTCGGTGCAAGTGCCATGGTGGTTTTGGTGGGAGCCGGATAGGAGAGACTTGCCGACATGATGAGAGCCACTGGATCAACCTACATGTGGCGAAGCATGGGAGGTGCTTCACGCAGTTGGGACTCGGTCTTTGCAAAAAGATCGAGAAGGGGTATTTTGGTAATTTTACCAAATACCGCCTTAGTGACCTTTTGCCAACTCACGGCGCAAGATGGCGCAAGGTGAAGCGGATTAGGTCAAGAGATGAAGACGACGCTTTAAAATACGTGCGTCTGTGACCCGTTTGTGTGTAGGCCTTAACGGGAGCCCATTAGGGTTCAATCTTCTAGAAGGTCTAAGCCTCCACTATAAATAGAGGAGGGAGTTGGCTGCACCCCCTCAACCCTTTCATTGTGTTTGAAACCCTAGTTTGCTTAGGGAGAGGATTAGTGGAGATTAGGGTTCTAGAGAGTTGGATTTGTTTTCGTGCTCATGTATTGAGTCTTTGTCCTCCATCGATGGAGTGGCTGTAAACCAATACCATATCAAATCAATCCAAAGAAAGTTCTCTCAAAGATGAGTCTATTTGCTTTCTTTCTCTCTATTTGGTGATTTGTGGTCTTTCTTTGATCCGCGAGTTTTTGTTTGGTTTCTTGCCTTGATCTAACTTGTTGTGACATGTGGGAACCCATATAGGATCATCTTGATCATCATTCACCCACGAGCAAGTCTCTAGATCATCTTTTCATTTTGACTCGATTTTTGAGCACCTTTCTTTCAAACTGAAAAAGATAGGAACTTTGGCATGGATCTTTGTGATCTTTGATTGGAATAGGTTCCTGATATCCTTAGGAAGGTGTGTTTCAAGTTTCATGAAGTTTGGAGTTACGAATCAAAAGTTACGTCAATTTTTTATTTCGTTTTCAGACTGTTTACTATTCATTTGCCTGTTTTTACTGTTCATTACGGTTGAACCGACACTGTTCATCTGGTACAACCGAACTTCGGTACAACTAGCACTGTTCATCCGGTATAACCGGTACTGTTCATCGGTATTGTACATCAGGTTGTTTTTGTTTTTTTGGTCGTTTCGTTTGGGGGGTTTGAAGGGGATTCAGTACAAGTCTTCCGCTACGCTTATATATATTGATCTTCATAGTTCTCATAGCTATTGGAGTCAATATCATGTTTGAATCCGATCAAAGTGAAAAAGTGAGCGTGCTCCTATTCACCCCCCCTAGTCGCCTTTCCGGTCCAACACATACCATTAACTCATAATGGTGGATCTAGATTCTTCAATCTTTCCCTTTTTGGTAATTGATGACAACCACCACAATTGCAAATAATTGAATATAAAGCAATATGAGTATATATGAACTACACAAGTTTTATATACTCAAAGGATATATTTCAAAGTAGAGATCTCCAATATAAGTGGATAAAGAACAAGGATCAATTCTAATGAAACCTCAAAATATAGAGTGAACACCCCCTAAATGTGTCCATACACGAATGTGTAATAAAAAACATATGCACATATTCAAGTTAAACTTTTAGTGGAGTTCAACCTATATTTTGGATCCGATGAATACAGCAAGATATAAGAATATGACGTCGAGTGCATACCTTCATGATTTTCACCTTTTTATATAAATAAGACTAAACAATATCATACTCAAGAAACGAGTTAGTCTCACATTTAAATTTGTCATTAATCACCAAAACCAATTTAATGAAGCTTGAGCTTACAACCGATCAAAGAATCTAAGCAAGAGCCAGGGTGATATTACCTGTTTTTTAAAATAATATCATTTTAAAAGAAATTTACAAAAATAAATAGTCAAATTTTTTTTGCAAAACTATGCCACTATCACCATTTGAAATGGCAAAATTTTCCTGGCATCATTCCAAATGGTGACAGTAGCCTAGGCAATGGCGATAGAGCCTAGAATAGTGCAGAGATGTCCCTGTTGCTAGTTGAAATGGCGATATGGCCCCATTGCTACTCCAACTAGCGACAAGACCCTATCACCATTTCAACTCGCGGTAGGGACCTCTCTGCGTTATTTTTACTATCTATTTTTGACCACATATTTTGTGGGCAAATCACAATGATATTACAAAACATTCAGCATAACGTCATCACATTTTTTGTCGACAAATCACAATGATATCACAGAACCAACACAATGTCCTCACATATTTTGTCGACAAATCACACTGATATTACAAAACATTCAGCACAATGTCATCACCTAGTTTTTCAACAAATCAAAATGAGATTACAAAGCATTGAGCACCACATATTTCAACAAGACGAACATTTCTCGTGGCCGCGACCTCAACGTCCGCCATGTCGACCGCCTTGAGTGGGGCGGTCGGATGAGGTCCCTGCGGCGCCGTCCGGACTGGCGATGTCTCCTTCATCCTATGGATTTCGCGTATGATGTTTCTTAAAGGTGTGCCCAGACTCTTTGCAAATGGAACACTTATTCGTACAACGCCCGGCTTCTGCTTTTTCCATGTCGTTCCTGATACGCCGTACCTGTCATCAGCCAACCTTTCCCTTCAGCCTATCAATGTTCGCAGCCCAGATAAGTTGCTCCCATGTCGGATGGTGAAATGGCCAACCACACCGTAACCATACAGTTCTCCACTTTAGGTTTGCATCACCTCCTCCTTGTTGAAATAATCAGAGAGGTACTGACTGGGATGCTGCGCTACCGTCGAACATGCGTCCATGACATGTGAGCAGGGCCTATGCAGAAGAAGAGGCTCGTTGCAAGTGCATACGCAACTAGCACAGCGTAGCGTGCACTCGTGGGTGATTCTCTCGTGGTTCGTCCTGCGGCGTCCTTTATCCCTGCACGGTATCTCGAAGCGAAGCTCTCTTGTGCCCATCTTGAATGCTCGATGCATCTCACCCTTCTTGCTCTTCTCCTCCATGTACTTGATGATCATGGCGGAGTACAGTACTTTGTCATTTGCCATGGCGAGCAACGCATTATTGCTTCTGTCAACAAAATAATTTGAGGTACCGCAGAGAATTGCCTCTACAATACCAACCAAAGTGAGGCACCTAGCGCTCCGCATGACTCAACTGTACACCTCGGCTAGATTGGTTGCCATGGCACCATATCGAGCACCACCCCTATCATGTAGCAGTGACCACTTCTCTTTAGGCTCATGCTCAATCCAGTCTGTGAAGCATTTCACCTGCACCCCTATCTTTCTCGCCACACTAGGACCATCTATAGGTAGATGTGGCAATGCTTCGGGGGCCTGTTCAGCGCTTGTAGCGGCCTTTTTCACTACCTCCCTCCTATGTGTCTAGGTTCGCTCATCCAGAATCTTCCAGAGTGCATCAAACTTTCACTGCTGATTCAGATTGCACAATTGCTTGAATAGGTTCATAAAGTCTTTGTTACGGAATTGCTTGTAGAAGTTTGCACCCAAGTGCCTCATGCACCACCTGCTCTGCAGATCTACCCATGGAAGTGATTCGTTCTCTCCTTGTTGTAGATGGATTATTACACTTAGCAGGCCCGCATGCCGACCATGTATGACGCATACGTTAGGATGGCTATGTACAACAGAAATCCTCAAATTCCTTAGGAACCATAACCAATTGTCTGTATTCTCGCTTTTAACGAATGCGAATGCCACGGGAAGAACTTAATTGTTCCCGTCCGTCGCTATTGCAGTCAGTATCTAGCCTTTGTACTTTCCAGTTAGGAATGTATCATCCACGCACAAGATTGGATAGCAGTGCCGGAATGCATTCATGCATGGACTAAAGGCGAATAATGCTTGCTTTAGTGCCCTCTTATTGCCCCACTTCGAATGCGTGGAATCTTGAATGTCGACATGAGTGCTGGGATTCATGTCTTGTATGACTCGAAGTTGGCCACAGAGGTTGTGGTAGGAGTCCTCGAACGTACCAAACCTTGATTCTAGTACCTTCTATTTTGTCCTCCATGCCTTGGCATAGCTGATTGTGTACTGGAACATTGCCTCAATCGCCCGAATGGTGGATCATGGCTTAACATCTAGATTATCCATGATCTTATCATACATAATGTTCGCGATAAAGCCTGGTGACAGATTCTTGTGGGAATGCACTGACTCAACGACGACACATGTGTGAGGGACCACTGTAGAGTATTTCCAGTAGGTGTCCTACTTAGGCTGAAATGCGTGCACTTACCAAGGGCATTCCTCTATGTCGCACTTCACGTCGTAGCATCTTGGGTTAGACTTGACGGCTGTGAATATACGCCGCACCGACAAGGCTCAGAATTTAATCGCTTCCTGTACAGCCTCCTTGCATTTGTATATAGCTCCTTGCCTAACTCACTCTGGTCGTACTCCCACGGCACTCGGGAGCCTTCATTAACAACGAGGATGTCGAACTGGTATGTATTCTACTCGGATAGAACCGTCTGTTGTTCCATAGCATTCTCGTCGTCGGATCCTTCATCTTCTGACAATGCCATGTAGTCTTGGTCTTCGAGATCCATCATTTAGACTACGGCTTCCAACTCCTCACCCTCGTCAGCAAGCCCACTAGCTTGCCTGACTGAAGGAGCTCTTTCCACACGGTCTTCATCGACAGCATTAGCAACTCCTGGACTTTCAACTATTGTGTGCGTCGCGCTATGGCTGGAGTCCATAACTTCTTCTTCGGCATCACCACCCCCTTCTTATTCAGCCGTCGATGCAGGAGTGGGCTTGGCATATGCTTGGGCTAGAAGGACCAAATCCCACCGTTCCTCCCTCGCCCTGCGTATATATGACTGTCATGGTTTTGTTCTCTTGAGCTGCACTAACTCCTAATATGCGCCTTGTGGTGCTCGGTTGGCAAAACAACTCAATCTTAGATCATACACAACATGGTCCAAATCAAATATGTGGAACAACCACTACATCGCGGCGCCCTATGTACACTACTCTAGTCTTGTTAGGGTCACGGTCGCCAATTGGAAATAACGGAAATCAATCCCCTCGGGACCCTCAAGAATAGTCCCCTGACCGTAATAATTTTTGAAATTGGTGGCATCCAACATATTTGACGTACTGCACCGTAAACAAGATTTCCACGATTAACCACATATCTAAAACTAAACTACCCACTGAAAAGGATTATGTACAACATACTACACTACGTAATCATACATCTAAAACTATGTAATTCATTCGGTTAAAAAAATTACCTGAAAGGTGGACGACCGGACGGGCAGCGCTTCACTAGCTTCTCTCCTCCTCTCTACTCTCCTCTGCTCCTCTCCCTTCCCTCCCCTCCCCTCCCCTCCCCTCTTCCTCTTTTTCTGAATAAAAGTGAGTTATGCCAGAATTTTAGGGTCTTTTATAGGGTAGATTGTGCTGCAATTTGAAAATAGCGACAGGGACTTGCATGATCCCTGTCACCGTTTGAAATAGCGGTTTTTCTAAATTTTAATATTAAAAAAATTAGGGACTTGCGGAATCTCTGTCGCCAGTTGAGATGGCGATAGGGTCGTGTCGCCGTTTCAACTAGCGACATAGACATCTCTGCACTGTTCTAGGCTTTGTCGTCATTTTTTAGGCTACTATTGCTATATGGAATGGCGACAAAACAATTTAGCCATTTCAAACGGGGACAATAGCTTAGTTTTGTATTAAAAAAAACTGACTATTCATTTTTGTAATTTTCTTTTAAAATAATATTATTTCAAAAAAAATCGATATTACCTCAGCTGGTCGCGTCGGACAGAAGCTTTTTACCATCTAGGTCCCATCCAGATGGGGAATTGCATTTATCTTCTTTCTTTTTTTTTGCGAAATTTCTTCAGCGTTTCTTCACATAATTACGAGACGATGACAAATAGCACGAATTGATTTTCGTAACATTGAAGAACGTTAAAGACATGGCACTCAATTCCTAGATAATGTGATCTGGTAGATTTGTTACATTATGACATACTCCTAAACTTTTTAACAGACACACGGCACATCCTTGTGTCATGCAGATCATGAGCGTTCGCACAAAATAATAGATTAGAAGGGACCACACAATCTATAACCACATATTTGCAGGCCAAACTCAGTCAGAAAAACTACTTTCTTATTGGAAGACAGCTAGTTAAACAGGCCAAGCAATGTTTTGCAGCACTACAACTACGACGCCCCGAATAATCTGACTTACCACCAAGGCATATATAACACCGGACACCGAAGAATGGTTACACAGCAGCAGCTCAAACACGAGGGTTTCAAAACCTGTCTGTAGAAGAGGAATGGTACAAGAATCTCACCTTAATGCAATATAAAAGAAACAGTCGCAATCTTCAAGCTACAAGAGCCTGAGAAAAATCACCACATACAGTTTCCACAGCACGGAGCCGCAGAGTATTAGCATAATATATCACCAGGGACCTCAAGTCCCTATTGCATATCTGACACCAAGATTTATTCAGAATGTATTATTTAATTCGAAGCAAGCAAACAAAAGAGTAAGATGCACATGATGTTTGACTACAACTGTTCTACATGACAATTCAGACGGGATGCAGCTCGCTACAACGCATCAAGTTCACAAACATGCATGGATGCTACCGGCTACTGCACATACAACAAAAAGGAGGAATGCAATGGAAGAAACCGGAAACAGTTCTACCGCCTCTCTCTTGATTCTGACCTATCAGCCTGCCTGTCATCATTCCTATCGTTATCCCTGTCGCTGTGCCTGTCATCATGCCTATCATAATGCCTCTCGTTGCCTGAAGGTTGCCGATCAAACTGTCGATCGTTTCTCTCATTGTGCCTGTCGTATCGTCTCTCGTTGCTTGAAGTTTGCCTATCGAAGTGGCGATCATTTCTGGATGGATATCCATCATTGGTTTGTGGATGGTAAAAGTCGCACTGCTCACCTTTCCTGCAGAACCCGGTGTCAACAAAGAACTTGCAGACTCTTCCCCATGTATGCCCCCATGACCCTCCATCACCACCGGACTGTGACCTCCATGACCTCCCACCTGAGTCACCGCCATTCAAATCATCGCCATGTCCAGAATGTCTGCCCCCAGTGTCTCTCTGCTGATTATTCCAATTCGGGTTCCCATTTGGTGAATTCCAGTTCATATTATTATTCCCTTGGCCTGACACATTTCCAGGATTAGAATTTGGATTTCCCTGCATAGGAGAACCCCAGCCGATGTTTTGGTTCATGTTCCCAACTTGGGTCCCCCAACCAGGATAAGAATTTGCATTTCCTTGTGCAATGGTCCCCCAAGGGGCCATCACAACTCCTTGCATCTGAGCCCCCATCATAGTAGCTGCATTTGGAGTCCCCTGGCCTTGTGTTGCAGCCCAGATCATATTCATGTCGGTGTTTCCTGGATTCGGTGTGACCCAACCCATGTTTGGGACTGCATTTGGCTGTGTTGGCATAGTCAAACCCATGTTGTAGCTTGCTGCACCTTGTGCTGGTGCTCCCCAAGACATGTTCATATTGGTCTGTCCCATCATTCCCCAGCCCATGCTTGCATTACCCTGAAGTGCAGCTCCCCAGTTCATATTTCCAGCCCCCTGAGCTTGGCCAGATGTGTTTGCCACTTGTGCAGGCATGGCCCAACCACTGCTTTGACTATCACCGCCAGTGACGGCGGTCGCCAAAGGCTGCACTGGTTCAGCAGATGGTGCTGACATCAGCTGAGATGGCATCGTTGAGTTGGAGGCATCAGTTGATAACTGGCTCCTTGCGTCTGCAGGTGCTGCCATGGTAATGCCATTAGGAAAGTTCTTAAAAAACATAATTCTCATGGAGCAAGAGGAGATGGTTAAGCCTGAAATCCTGAGAATTTGCTTTGGAACTAATGGAAACAACAGGAGCCAAGATTTCTAGGAAGATTGGAGAAAAAACAAACAATGGACAAGCATTAAGCTAATACCTTCAAGTTGCTGAGTGTTTGATTGCGCAGCTCCGGGTTGTGCACCTAGTGGTCCAAGATCTGTAAGGAACAAAAAAAAATTACACCAAATTGACATACTTCTGTGCAGTAATTAGTATAAAGTTGTTCTATCTAAGCAATTTTTTATTCTTTCGTGGAAGCAAGCAAACCTTTGCTAGGGCCTTACCTTCACCTGAAGACCTCATCCTTCCATGTGAAGCATCTTCTCCTAACTTCAAATCATTTCCGTCAGCTAATGTGCCATCCCTTTGTGGCAAAACAGATAATATTTGGTTCTGAGACTGCAACTGTGAATTAACTATTTCAGCACTCGCTGTCACAGCAGCTGGTACAGGAGTTAGCCGACCTACATTTCCTGCGACTGCATTATTCTGTCCAACTGAAAAGCCTCCCATGGGAGGCTGAGAAAGTGTTATAGGATGTACTGTGGTTCCAAACTGACTTGATGAGGCACTCCAACTTCCAGTAAGAGATTGTTGTGTTGCGTAAGCTGCTTGAGAATTTTGCATTCCGTAATAACCTTGTGTGCCAGACTGGATCATGGTTGATCCAAGATTTGTTGTATCATAATCATGTCTTTCACCGACCCTACCTGAGAAAGACTGTGACCTATTTGGAACCGCTGATTTTGAAGTTTGTTCACCAGCTTTTGTGCTTTCCTCAAGAAGGGAATCACTACGGGGTCTAGAGCCAACATCTGAGTTCCTTCTCAAATAAGTTTTGTCAATTAGAGAAGAGCTACCAAGCGGCGGTTCCCATGGAGGCAGATCTTTCTCAAACTTCCCCACCAAAGCATCAGACAATAATATTAAGTCATCCTGCTTCTCACTAGACTTCCATATTTTCAAACTAGGAGGGAAGTACCCACTGCTGTTCCATTTTCGCAACTGTACTATTGAGAAAGGGCCTTGGACTTTACCAGAAGGGTCCATGTACTGCCAGATCTTTTCGGACTCATTGACAGATGACTGTGATGCTGGTGTTGTTGCCCCTGACCCTACATTAGCTGCTAAAGTTTCAGATGAGACGCCAGGTAGCCCACGTGGAGCATTACCTGTAGTAGCTTCCATTTTAACTGTTTGTGCACCAACATTTGGGCTCTCTGATTTACCTGTGTAACTAGAACTTTCACCATGAGGAGAAAATGTAGACCTCCTTCCAAGGGGTGATTCTATATGTGTAGTAGATTCACCCCATGCGTTTCGGTTAGATTCCCAGTTAGTTTTTGAATCTCTTTGTGCAGCATTCCTACCCTCTCCTTTACCTGGAGACACTGGATTACTCTCTTTCCTAAAGGAAGAACCTCTCGACTTATTGAAGCTGCCTGTATGATAGAAAATGGAAGTTGATGTCAAAAGAGTAAGAAAGTTTACATCAGATGATAATATTATGGGGAAAATAAAGCAAAATCAAGTCAAGTACTTCTTTCAGTATCCTGCTCTTGTTCCTCTGGAGATTCATAATCTGGATCCATGGTAGGGTCAGCATGTATTTCAGGTTCTTCGTTTAGCCTACGAGCACGCTCCTCTGGAGTGCTTAGAAGTTGCAGCTTCTCTACACATTCTCTAAGCGTAAATAATGGTTAAGGCACACAAGCTAAATTTTCATTTAACAAGGAGTTTATCCTATCTAAACTTCTTCATAACAGAAAAGACCAAAGTCTACTACTGACTACAACACAAGCAGAGTACAAAAAATGGGGGAAATTTGGTCGTAAAAACCAATTTGACAACTAAATATTGATAGATGAAAAGTATGTCACAAAAAAGGATATTCTTTTCTATGGCCCATGTCGCTGGCACGGTCACGAAGATGCCCAAGTCGCATCTTTTCACTTTCAATCCACTGCAAAGTTTACAATTGGAATTAAACAATGAAATAGACATACTTGACAAAACCTGTCAAGTTCATTCAATACTAGTTGCTTACATCATTGACTTTCACAGCTTGGAGAACCCTTGCCTTATCCTGAACCTCTCCCTGAAACACAAGATGGTTAGACTAGAAAAACAGGGCACACATAACACACAAAATGCACACAAGACACTGTAATAACATTACCACTGTCAGCCTTGGAATGAATCCACACTTTATGCTTTGTCGTAAGCGTTTGCATTCCTCCTAGAACAAGAATAACAATAGCGAATCAGCAAATGCATGACATGTGCACCAAACAGAGCGGTAGATTTACTGAATGAGTGCATATTTGTATCCATAAAGTAAATCAGCAAGATCGGGTTAGGTCAATGGCAGTTACTTACAATACGTATACAAACTGAAAGTAAATATAACTGTAAATTCAATAGAATAACAAGTATAAAAGCAAATGCTGGCGTTCTACTTCGTTTCAGCAAACACCAAATGAATAGTAAAATCAGTATGTTCGTATTGAAAAAGAGAATACCTCAGTGAACTCTTGATTTGAGGTTATGTCAATAGTAATAACCTCTCTCTTGTCTAAGTTTAGTATCTCTAGTGTTATATCAGTTGTCTTTTTGCCACATTTGTATTCTGCAGCTGTTCCTGTCCCTGCACACACATATGGGCAATTCAGCATCATGAAGCTAAAACCAATTAACCAACCATATCAGTTTGGAAGTGTATCATCTTACCAACAATCTGCACAAGTCGATAGATGTCTTGCCTTTGACCTGTACCAGATATTCTTATTCTCACAAATGATCCAAGAACTTTCTCATCGAATGTGTCAACATCACCGATCAACTCTTCAATCAGGTTGCGACGCAGGTACATCAAACTAATGTTATGGTTATCTATTGCCGCGTAGTCATCAAGGTTTGTTTGCAGAACTCTCTGGTCATACTTGCGTGATTTTTTCCTTTTTTCTGAACTCATCACAACTGATGCTTCACTGTTACCATCAGCATCCTGACTAGAATCAGGGTCTACAACACCACCGTGGTTGCCATCAATATCAATTGGTGAGACCTCACTCATGAGAAAATGAGATTCGAGAAGCTTCAGCATCTCAAAATGCCCCACACGTGCTTTCCCAAAGAGACTTCTGAGCAAATAATCACAAACTATCTGACTTTTCCGGCGAGGATCCCGGAGACTGTTGCGTTTGATATACTCAAGTAAAAGGGCTTGAACATCAAATTGGGACAGCACAGATTTGTCACCATTTCTCATATGTGCTACAAAATCCAAGAGCTCCTTTGAAGCCCAACTAGATTCTTCAGCTGAGGATGTAGATGTCCCCACACTTTCAGATTCTTTTGGCCGATGCTCACTGCTCGAAGCACGCTTGGATAATTTTCTAACCTTTCTCCCTGTAGAATTCTTAGCATCACGACTACCTGACAGGCCTCGCTTGGTAGATTTCCTAGTGCTCTCTTTTCCTTTGGAGCTGTCCTCGTTAGCAGCATGCTTTGATCGCTTCCTTCCCCTCTTTTTTGATGAATTGCTTTCTAGATGGCGCCCAGATGAACTGTCTGAATTAGCCTCTTCTTCATCATTAGTATCAGGCAGTTCACTGTCACGGATAACCAAAGAAGATCCGTTCTTTTGAGACTTAGCTGCCGATATTTCTTCAAATGTCAAAGCCAATTTTGTTTTCAAATTCAACCAATAGTCCTTGAACAAATACCACCAGCTGCTTTTGTCATCAAAATCTACATCCTGTTAAACAAATTCTCATAAGTAGAAGGAACACATACAACAGAACCATTAATAGTTCTTTTCATAAAGACACAGTTGACGACATGACAACTGGTGAGCAGGAAGAAAGCAACATTTTACAAGTTATGTGCACCAATGATAAGTTCATTTGCCAGGTTGCAGGGCAAAGCAGAAGGAAAAAATGAACAGAAGCTAAACATAGAATAACTAGCCCAAAAACTTCCAAATGTCCTAATTTCCACTGGAATATAAGAGGGGACTGATGTTGATTAATGGGCGTTTGAAACACAAGCCATTTGTGCAATGTGCCATTGCTTTTTCAACTCAGCTAAACTGCTTACCTCAATAATGATCATAGGTGTGTGTAACATGGACATATCACATATGTTATCTTGCAGTGTATCCAGATTGCAGAAAGCAGAATGCACCCCTTTTTTTTCAAAATCACACCAGTCAAACAAATGTTGGCAGCATGTGAAAATAAACTTAACTGTCCAGTGTAGCAACAACAAAAATAAATGACTTATAGAATTGATGGTCCGAGTTCTGATGCAATCTGTGTATGGAAATGTCATCCACCCGTTTCAGCAAAACAAGCTAGCAAATTGCAGCATTATATAAAATTAATTCAGAACAATAGTTTTGGTTACACAATGAGTTGCCTACAAGTTGGGTTGAACGCATCAAATAGACAGGTCAAGCAGGGGTCAACAAGTCAGTGGAAAAAATACTTTTATAGGACCACATTTATGCGAACATCTAAAAAAATGAGCATTAAGCTCACCTATCTTTCCAGGTCTAAATCACATACATGAATGAGAATCACAAAACAATAGACTGGTGTCCTCAATGCCATAATGAAACCAGAAAGTTGTAAAGAACAAGATATCGGATGACACTAAACCAAAAAATATTATATTGAGGAAGCTAAGAATAAGGTGAAAAGGCTACCATTTGCTCAGTTGCCTCCTCTTTTTTCTCTATCAGCATCACAGTATTCATGCATGTCTCGCAGAAGCCTTTATTTCCTCTGACACAGACGAATTTTGTCTCTTTTATGCACACTTTGCATAAGGAATAGGTACATGTGTAACACATATGGTGAGCAGGTTTCTGGCAGTTGCTACAAATGTGCCATCCTGATAAATAATGCAGACAAAATAGAATCAAATACAAGTATTTTGAGAGATTTTGTCTGTGGGCTAAGCAAAAATCCTCATCATTATTGGAAAAACACTAATGTATCATTGATAGTAATAATGTGGCATATCATTCCCCTGTTACAGAAACCAGAATAGTTGGAAAATATCAAGTTTTATAGATAAGCCAACATCTAAGATTAAACAGGGTAAAAATTAATAGCCCGGTTCATAATTAGTCAGATAAAGCATATTTCCTAATTCATGCAAGGCAATATATTGAAAAAGAACATGCAATGAAAGGAGTGCAACAGAACTACACGGGTTTCACTAATTTCGAAGTTAAGGGAAAATTAAAACATTTTTAAAAATCAGCTGTGATAAAAACTACATGACAAACCCGCCATCTGACTTGTAACGATGCAGGTTCATTGCAAATATGCCTCCTAGAAAACATGGATTTGGGAAGATTGGAACATGCGTATATCCACATGGTTCAAAGTTCAAACATAACCATTTAACTTGAAAGGGCACTGAGAGGTGTGCAGAATAAGATTATCCCACGTACCACAATTCCACCGACCCTTTGACTTGAAGAACTCGTCGTCCCGATTAACACAAGAAGGATGATAAGCCTTAGGGCAACCCCTGAAATGAGGACACAGAATGAAGCATCAACAACTGTAACATAGTTGTGTATTTTGGAATAAAGAAATAAAGAAAATCAATGTGATGCACAAACCTACGATCGCAAACCACAAGGTCACCACCATCAAAGCAAATGAAGCACACCTCCTCATCATCCTTCCTCTTAACAGACGGCTTCGCCACAGCCTGAGCCTTGGAAGATGGACGACCTCTCTTTCGGCGCCCTCCACCTTTCCTTGACAATGGTGGAGGCTCGTCATCGTCGTCCTCCTCATCTATCTGAACAGCCTCTACTTCAGGGATATCATTACCAACCATGCCAATCTCAGCTTCTTCCGGAACACTATCAGCTTCTTCACCGACATTTTGGCCAGCCATGCCATCTTCTTCATCCTCATCTCCAGTAGTGGTAACCGCATCCATCTGCATGCCCTCCTCAGCGTCATCATCACCAGCTGTGGCAACTTCTTTTTCCTCATTATCATCTCCAGTCAGGCCGATTGTATCCACATGTATATCCTCATCTGTGGCATCAACACCAGCTGTGCCAGTAGCTTTCTCCTCGTTGTCATCTCTGGCCATGGCAACTGCATCCATCTGCATGCCCTCCTCATCTGTGGCAGCGTCACCAGCCATTGCAACCCTTTCCTCCTCATAGTCATCTCCAATTGGGGCAAGTGTATCCATCGTTGTGCCCTCTGCTGCAACATCATCGCCAGCTTTGACAAGCGCCGCTTCCACATCATTAAACACAATTGTAGCAACTACATCCATCTGTGCCCCATGCTCGTCCTGAGCACCCTCACCGTCGTCGCTAACTGGAACATTCTTATCCATCCGTGGACCATCATCCTCATCAGCACCATCATGAGTGCCATCACCAATCTCCTGACCAGTCTGGTCATCAAAGCTATCTCCACCTTTGTTGGAAACCATATCGGAATCATCACCAACCAGGGAAGCACCCACCTCTGTGGGATCATCCACAGCAACATTAATCCCATCCAACTGCACCCCCACACCAGCATCTTCCTCGGGCTCATCAGCCTTAGTAATATCATCCGGATTGGAGTCTTCTGCGACACCCACAAGCTCCATTACCACCATGTCATCACCACCGGCCTTTGAATTCTCATCAGACTTGTCGCCCTCTCCATCAAGTGCTTCACCATCGCCGTCACCCTCTAGTACAATATCCGGGGTGGTTGGCATGGCCTCCACCGCGGCGGGAATCCCAGTCCCTTCACCAGCTAGGTCGTCAATTTCAGCACCCGCGTCGCCTCCAACGCCAAGGGGAACTTGAGAAATGTAGGGGCCACCATCGAGCGAGTCTCCCTGCGCAACGCCGCCTTCGGGGGCAGGATTCGCGTCTCCACGGACGGGGCCTTCGTCTTCGTGGGCCTCGTCGGCGGCCGCGGAGGCGGCCTCTACTAAAACAGCCTCGGCTGCCACGGGAACCTGCTCGTCGGCGGCAGCGGAGTCGACCTCTTGTGGAATATCCTCGTATGGCACCGGGACCTTCTCTTCGTCGAAAGAGACATGTTCCCCATCCCCGGCGGCGGCTGCCACGGGCGGATCAACGGCGAGGGTTTCGCCCGCGGTTGAGACGGCGTTTTCGGCGGGCAAGGCGGGAGGGGAGGCCTCCAGCTCCTGCAACGGTGGCGGAGAGACAGGGTCGAGGGCGGCAGCGGCAGCGGCGAGGTCGTCGTCGTCCATGGGACTTGGGTCGAGCGGTACGAAAACCCTAGGCCTAGCCTCTGTTCAGGGCATACGATGGGGAAATTTGGTGGGTCACGGTCTCACGGATTATCTTCGAAAGCGGAAAAAGGAAGAAAGAAACAGAACTAGAAACAAAAAAAATCTTTTGTATAAATATTCGTGCCAATGATGCTAAAACCGAGAGAAATTATTCCCAAATCTTTTGAATTCAGTTAGCTTCTAGAAGTACTACCAGTTTGTTGCATCTAATTGATATAAATAGAGAGATACACCCCCCTAAAATTTCATATACATATACAACACTATAATTGCATGATCAACGAAATGTGGCGCTTCAACTCGTTGTGTTCATTACATGATGAGATGTAAGGTAGAGTCGCTTAATGTGGACCAATGATGTCACTGAAGCTTCGTCACTGCTCAGCTTCAGTGATGCAAGTTGCATTGTGATAAAGGGCCGTTTAAAGTTGATTAATTTTTTATACGTCACTGAAATTTAGCAAAATATCTGATTATATCACTGATATGTGAGGCCATGATCCACGTATAAGTGAAACAGTATGTGATGTATAAGAGGTGAGATTAGAAGTGTTTAGTGACATGGCAAAGTCTCTCGTGTGCGGAAGTCGCACACTGTTGAAGCGTATGTATCCAATGGTTATGACAAACACATAGGTGTAAATAAAATCGAAGACGTGATGTTATCAGAAAAACACGAATTCATTTTACCGAAAGTGATGCTACGAGCCTATGAGCTATAATTGTGCATACAAGGTATGAAGCGAGCAAGGCTACCTTTCCACTGGAAATCCTATACGGCTACACCTAAGTGCTATTTGATCTGAGTGAGTTCTAATTGAGCTTGATTTAGACAAGCCCAAAATTGATAACAGGGGAGCAGATATGTAACTAAATCATACTAAAACTTGAGAACCCTAAAAGATGTAATAAACGTATCAGTGCTAAATCATTTGGAGTAGCATGCTAAACATTAGTGATACTACATTAGTTAGTGGTACTGGCAGCACAGCGTGGGTCCAACTCTAGTATACCTTGCAAGTTGCAAAGCTATTACTCTGAGCAGTATCCAGTAGTATGGACAGATCTAAATAAGGGTTGGGTTGCAAAGGACACCGGATCTGATTTTATTCTATTTTATCAAAACCTTTGTATATATCGGTGTACACCTCGTAACATAAACTTAGTGATGATATACATAAATAAAAACACCCGGTTGTTTTTCGTCGATATCCGCAGTTGTCGGCTGTCCAGTATCCTCGGGACGAACGGCCCCGTAACCGACTCCCTGCCCAAACAACAGTAAAGCTCATACAGAAGGCGCAAGTGTAGAGCATCAGAGAGAAGAATTGATGTAACACACACTATTGTATTGATCATTGGTTGTGTTAAATACACATGAAGCCATAACTAACTAACACCTAGTCAGCTATAAACAAGAGATATGCCAAGAGAACAGGGCAAAGCTGCAACGGCTAAAACAGCATGTGCATGATTTCTAACACCCTGCCGTAGTCTTGATGTCGTCGCCGGAGATGATGCAAAGACTGGAGCGAAAGTCATTAAATGTCGTCGTTGGTAGCCCTTTGGTCATCATGTCCGCGAACTTTTGACCCGTTGGTACGTGTAACACTCGAAACTGACCAAGTGCCACTTTCTCTCGAACAAAGTGGATGTCCAATTCGATATGTTTCGTGCGGCGATGATGAACGGGGTTGGCTGCCATGTACACCACGGACATATTGTCACAGTACACAATCGTTGCTTTATCAAGGACGTAGTGGAGTTCGGCAAGAAGTTGCCGCAACCAGCAAAGATTCGCCACGGCCGACACTCACCTCGGGCCGAAGGGACACTATCGGCCGGGCGTTATAGACCAAGAGTCAAGCGAGTCGCCGAGGTAGACGCAGTACCCAGACGTGGATCGCCGTGTGTCCGGGCAGCCCACCCAGTCTGCGTCAGAGTAGGCGCAGACAATCGTCGAGGGAGAGGCATGGAGCTGTAGACCGAACCGAGTGGTGCCACGGGTGTAGCGTAGAATCCTCTTTATCAGCGCGAGGTGACAATCGCGCGGATCATGCATATGCAGGCAAACCTGCTGCACAACATAGGCGAGGTCAGGTCGAGTCATGGTGAGGTACTGTAGTGCGCCGGCGAGGCTCGGATACTTCGAAGGATTCGTGACGTGGTGACTGTTGTCCGCCGCCAACTTGGGCTTGGTGTCGACTGGTGTGCCTGTTGGCTTGCAGTTCGCCATGGTGGAGAGAAGCAGTGGGGAAGAAAAAACGGGGCAACGAAAGGTATATAGGTTTAGGATCTAAAGAGCTCTGATACCGTGTAGAGCGTTAGAGAGAAGAATTGATGCAACACACACTATTGTATTGATCATTGACTGTGTTAAATACACGTGAAGCCATAACTAACACACACCTAGTCAGCTATAAATAAGAGAGATGTCAAGAGAATAGGACAAAACTACAACGGCTAAAACAGCATGTGAATGATTTCTAACAGAAGGAATAGCCTTTCCTCCCAATCCGTACGCACCCAACTGACCCAACACCACGCAAGCTGTCTGCAGCCCAGTGCTCCGAACCGCGGACTCCTGGCGTTGCAGTGGCCAATGTGCTCCACACGCGAGTTCACAGTGTTCAGGATACCGCCCCATGGGCAACGCGAGCTCACGCTGGTTGCGCTGTGCAGCCCACGCCCAAATTTCGACGATGCATGCCAAGGCGACTCACCCTCAAGGCCCGGCCGCCGACTCGTCGTCAGAGTAACCGCAAGGCGCAACAAATTAAGAACCCAAAATGTCTTGGAGAAGGAACGTACGTAAGTTGCAATGCTAATTCATGATCATGTGATCAACGAACTGTTTTGGATGCGTCCCCTGTTGGAATTTTTTTCTTTTAACCTACGCTCTGTCTCTGCGCTTGTTCCAGAAAAAATCGCTCCAGAGAAACGTTATCGGCTTTGCTCTGTCACTACGCCTCCCTTTTCCTGTAGGTCCCGCTGTCTGTCCACGACGTGACTCCCTGGCAGCCCTCCACTTCTTCTTTCCTTCACTTGATGGCTAGTAGCAAAACAATGCCTCCTGGTTTCTTTGCTAGTCCTCACGTCAACTTCTTCTGCCAAAAGTAGTGCCCAAACTTGGTCTTCTTTCCTCTCTATCGACACAAAACACAATACGCCGAAGAACGCTTATTTCGGGAGCAACACCGCTTCTTTTTTTTTTCCTTTATTGCTTCTCAACTCAACTCACACCATAACTTCACATGATATTGGGTAGCCTTTTATATACGGGAAACGATTCTACACGGACGCCCGATTGAGAAGTTCCGTGTCGTACGGTCAAGCTTCAAAATTAATTGGGAACTAGCCACGTACAGGCACAAATTAATCACGCTTAACACTTAACAGTGGAGAATACATACATCAATTCCAGCGCATAGGTTAATCAAAACTACCATTATCTTGTTTGATCAGCGGACGAAAAAAAGCGTGATTACAAAGAATGTAAAATCAATTAATAAACCAATGAATCAAATAAACTAGAAGGAATTAATGTTGCTCTACAAGAACATGACAACAAAAATCAATGAAACATGTGAAAAAGGTAGGCATGCAAGTTGATGCTATTGTCTAAGGATGTTGCAACCATTGTCCTAGGATGTTGTAACCCTTGTTCTAGGATGTTACAACCCTTGTCCTATGATGTTGCAGCTATTGTCCGAGGATGTTGCAACCATTGTCCTAGGATGTTGTAACCGTTGTCCGGGGATGTTGCAATCGTGTTCGAGGGATGTTGCAACCGTTGTCCGGTAGTGTTGCAACTGTTGTCCGGGGATGTTGCAACTGTTGTCCGGGAATGTTGCAACCGTTGTCCGAGAATGTTGCAACCGTTGACTGGGGATGTTGCAACCGTTGACCGGGGCCTTCGGTGACTTCCAACACACCCAATCCGATCCATAATCTAAACTAACTAATTACTCTTGATCCACACCATCCGACCAAATTCAATTTTGATGAGAGCATTATGTACGTATTGATGAAACACTTGCACGAGCTAGAAAACAACCTTTCGACCACAGTTTTAGTTAGCCTGTAATAGACCAGTGCATATATAAACTAATGATCTCAAAGTCTAGATGCTTGGAGGCACTTCCTAACTAGTGATACAAGTTGGCGTTGATTAAAAATACATAGTACGTACTAGTCTAGTTGATGAGTCTAACCACTTGACGCTCTCTAGTGGACTAGTTGTGTCACACGCCATGATATGGTGATACTCTAGTTGGTTTCACTATACTGCACTTAATCAGATGCCTGGATTGGCGTGTGGACTTCGGATTGATGGGTGAGTCTTCAATTCTGCATCTGGGCGTACGGGTGGGAGCTCCCACCCGTATACGTCCGACTGCTTGTGCCTCCCTTTATATACACACAACTCCCCGACTCACACATGCACATGGAGAGACCGACTCGGACTTCAAAACATCTAAAACAGAAAACGGATCAAAAAGGAAAGGACGCGACTAGCGCTCAGATGTACGGTCCGAAAGCGCTTAGCGCCAGACGCAACGCTGGGTGTTGATTTTGAACACGCAATACAGGTACCTGGCCCATTTAGCAAGCAAACATCCTCCCGGTCCGAGCGCAATAGCAGGTGCGAGCCAAGGCGGCCGGCTGCCCCCGAAAGCGCGGCAGAGCCGAGGAGCGCAGGGCGAGGGAACCAAAACATCACCGTGAAAACATCATCTCAAAAACATCCAGAATAAAAAATAAAGCATTTGAAAAAAAAACACATTGAAAAAATTGCAACATCACCGTTAATAGTATGCAACATCACCGTTAATAGCATGCAACATTTTTTTCTATAGATACAACATTTTTTTTCCTATAGATGCAACATTTTTTTTCTACATATGCAACATCTCAAAAAATAGTATGCAACATTTTTTCTTTACGTATGCAACATCAGAACAATTCACTAGTTTTGCAACAAAAATCAGAACAAAAAGAAAGGGAGAAGGAAGGGGACGAGCCAACCAAGAACACGGAGGGAGTAGAGGTAGTCGGCGTGGGCGGAGGCGAGCAACACACACCACCCGCGCCCGTTCACCTTGTTGTGCCGATCCTTCCCGCCGCCTTCTTGCACCCTAGTAGCGCCAAATTTTTTTTCTAAGATCCCAAGATCTGGTCGCTCCAAAGTGCTCAATGAGGCGCGGGAAGCCGGTGGCAAGGTGGTGCACTGGAGCGGTGGCCGGGAAGGCTGCCGACGGTGGTGGACGGATCCAGCTCGACTTGAAGTAGAAGAGGGGAGCTGGAGAGGGGCTCTTGTGGAGGAAGGTGAAGGAGAGGTTTGAGATCTGGAGACAGGAAGAGGGATTAGGAGAACTGAAGAAATAGAGAAGAAGGTGAAATGAGGCAGCCCAGAAAGAGGGGATAAGAAACGAGCTAGGACGCAAAGTATGCTAAAAAGTGAAGTTAATAGATCGTTTGAAACGTTCAGACATCCTCCACCTATCATTTCCCAAAAGGAAAGCTAAACAAAAATATATATATAAAAACAAGATTAACTAGTAAATCCCCTCTTTCAGTACTTGATAAACCTATCCAGCTAGGCAACAAGAGATAGAAACTGAACACGACAATTAGAACCCTCTTTATTTGATCACTGATCAGGCGCAACAGATTCTTTCTACGTCTTGCACTTGGGGACAAGGCGCAGCGGAACTAGCAGCGGCGTGGTCAGCCCCGGCGCCTCGCTCATGTCCAAGTCCGCCGCGCGCATCCCGGCCGGAAGTTCCCAGTCGAAGTGGTGCAAGAGGCTGGCAAGTGCGATCTCCAAGACCGGCAGCGCGAAGTTGATGCCGGGGCAGATCCTCCGGCCGGCGCCGAACGGGACGAGCTGGTAGTCGTTCCCCCTGAAGTCCACCGGGCTGCCCACGAACCGCTCCGGCCGGAACTCCTCCGGCGCGTCCCACGCGGCCGGGTCCCTCCCGATGGCCCACGCGTTGATGAAGAGCGCGGTCTTGGCCGGGATCTCGTAGCCCTGGACGATCGCCGCCGTCGTGGACTCGTGCGGGACGAGGAGCGGGGCCGCCGGGTGCAACCGGAGCACCTCTTTCACCACGGCCTTCAGATACTCCATTCTGTTCAGGTCGTCTTTTTCGATGGTCGGCTTGCCGTTGGCGACTCGCGTGATCTCGTCTAGCAGCTTGGTCATCACCCGCGGGTTTGCGACGATCTCTGCCATGGCCCATTCCAACGTGACAGATGATGTCTCAGTTGCGGCGGCTATCAGGTCCTGCAGATGCAAGAAATGACCACAAATCAGAGAGCAAGATTAGTTAAGATTTCTTGAGGAATTAAAAGTACGATTTTGTGATCGATCACCTTGACGATGCTTTTGATGCTATGGTCGGTGAGCTCGGACCCATCGGTGCCTTCTTCCCTCAGCCGCAGCAAGACGTCCAAGAAGTCCTCCTCCCCTGCACCGTCGGCCCCTTTCTCCTCGTGCACGGCCACTATCTCGGACAGGAACTTGTCCCACTCCACGACCATGTCGTCGAGCTTCTTCTCAAGCCCCGTCACCCACCTCACCACCCTTGCTGCCGCGTTCGGCAGCACGTCCTCCGCCTGGATCCCCGCCACCAGCGTCGCGGAGTTCCCCAGTAGCTGTTTCAATCTATCGGCCGTCGCCCCAGCGACGCCGGCCGCCGCGCGGGTGACCACTGCGTTGTTGTAGCTGTAAAGGAGTCCCCTCAGCTCCACGACCTCCCCACCCGCGGCAACGCGGCGGGTTTGCTCGACGAGGGCGGCAGCCTCGGCGGCCCGCACGGTGGCGAACGACTCGGCGCGGCGCGGGGACAGGAGGTGGACGACGGCCATCTTCTTTCCGCGGCGCCAGTGGTCGCCGTAGGGCGCGAAGGAGATGTTGCTCGAGCCGTACATCAGCTTGTCCGCCGCCGCGTTGTGCGGGCGGGAGGCGAAGGCGAGGTCGTGGTTCTTGAACAGGTCTGCCGCCGCCGCCGCCGTGGACACGACCAGCGTTCGCCTGCGCCCGAGCTGCAGCAGGAGGAGGCCACCGTCGGTGCCGTATCGAAGGTGCAGTTCGTGTAAGGAACGGTGCAGAAGGCGGCCCATGAGATGGAGGTGGCCGAGCAGGGGTAGCGACGGAGGCGAAGGCGGGAGCTTGCCGCTTCGACGCCGACGGTTCTTGATGCCATAGCCGAAGGCGAGGAGCACGGCGGCGATGAGGAGAATGTATAAAGACATATTTTTCTGTGCTTATGGAGAAAAGATAGGATTTTGCTCTACTTTGGTAGGGGTCAGTATCCTATTTGAGAAGCTGAGAAATTGACTATTGACTTCAGCTTCTCATTATAAAACGGTTTCACTCTTCATTGGGAAGCCCCATGAGCAAATCCGGTTGTCTCTAAGCTGAAGTTAAGAGCATCTTAGTGTATTAAATCGATGTCGATTTAAAATTATATCACGTAAATATTTTAAAAACTGAGCTTATTTTTCTTTAATGTATTGAATCAATTCCTACTAATAACTGGAACCTACGTTACATTAAAAAACCATAAAATAATAATATCCTTTCTCAACCGCACTCTCTTTTGTTTAATGCTTTGAATCGACTTCTAAGTAGAATCCGGTTCTATACATTTTTTTTGTTAAAATCGATCTATCCAATGTATCGAATCATTCAATACATTCTCTCCTCATTTAAACCGGCTAAAACACAATATTAAAAATGGTATAAGCTTTCGAGGCTTTATCCGGTTGTCTCTAAGTTGAAGTTAAGCTTTCCAGGCGTAGACTGTCGAAGTGTAATTCCTGGCTGCGGATAATTGTGGGCTGAAAGGCTGAAATGTCCCTGTCATCCCCTGAATGCAGGGTGAGGCTGAGGAGCAGCCACACCAAACTTTGTGATTTGTGATGAAATACTCCGAAATACTAAAATCATATCCTATCAGTTCAGATCTGATCGGATCTCATCCATGTGAATTGTGAATTGTGAATTATGATAAAACAAGTCGTCTGGTGGGCCAGCCTTATGGCGATTTTTCGACGGTCAAGTGTCATGCTCGTATGGACTAACACGGATGTGGGCGTGGTTAGCATCAGTATGTGTGATTTCTTTATTCGAGCATCGCATGAATAATGTGCCGCGCAGTTCAGCTTTCGGGTGGGTCGTAGTTTGAAAGGCTGTGGCGCTAGTCTGAAGTCGGAAGAACTCGGGGGCATGTGGCAGCGATTTTTTTTTATTTAGCTCTATAATGGCATCGTAAATATAAAAATAGCTCATTCGCCCCTATATTTACAAAACTAGTCTTCTGATGAGCGCGAAATCACCGGGAGACGACACGTGGCTCCTTCCGCGGTTAGCGAGCACGGCAAGTGGGCGCAGAATACACGGCGCGGGACCAAAGTCCGCGCTGCCCAAAAGCAGGCTGGTGCAGGCCACCTCATGATGGCAGAGCGCAGAAGCTCGCCCACCTCATGATGATCGATCACGAACGCCCGATCATGCTCTCTCCGTCGGTTAGGGTTAGGGTTTCGTTTTAGGGTTAGGGTTTCGTTCGGGTTAGGGTCAATTACGAAATTTTTTCAGCCATTTCAATTAGGGTTTCAGCGATCAGACAGAAATATCGGCACTGATATTTGTAAAAAAACATTCATTAAGAAAGGATGAGCGCTCGCGGGAGAGAAAGGATGTTGTGCAAGCAAACTTTGTCTGCTGAAACACTTGTTGTCTTTTAGAATAGGATAAAAGGCACCAGTACAATTGAAGTCTCTCCTTGATGAAGTCATCTGAACGTATACGCATATATAGGTAGGCAGTCCGCCCGGTTAGGGTTTCTTGGCCGGTTAGGTTTCGTTTGGTCCAATTAGGGTTTCAACGATCGGGGAGAAATATCGGCACTGAGATTTGTAAAAAAAACATTCATTAAGAAATATGGGCACCGAGGTTTGTAAATTAGGGTTTTTTTTCTCCAAATCGTGGTTTTGTTCATGTTTCATACCGCTTGTAGTAATTTCAAAATATAGCAAATGAGTTTAGAAAATTACGAAACTTTTTGTGGAGCCTCCCGACACAATGTTGTTGCTTCTGTAATTTTTCTATTAGTTTAATCGCTCGAAATTTTTTGGGCATATTCATATAAGTGTACTGTTTGTAGGATTTTCTAAATGTATACAACGAGCTTATTTTATTCATTTAAATTGTTTTCATTTTCTGAAATTTACAATGAAGCTGTAATTAATGCAATGTGGACTTGTAGTAATTTCAAAATATAGCAAATGAGTTAAAGCAAAGTACTTTATAAATCTTATACATAATGCAATTGAAGGGACTGAGAACGCTCGTTGTGATTATGAAGATGCCCTAAAATATAGAGGATTCAATATCGGTGCGAATAGTTCTTTCTGAGATTTCACTAGAAGATGCATACTTACAATATATGCTTGCTTTGATGGCTCAGCGGAAGCATGAAACCAAAACTACATTAGAGTCCGCGGATAGAAGCACGTTACATGTGGTTACATGGCATGATGGTTCGGCTAATTTCTTTAGTCATCCTCGCTACTACTACGGTACATGGCGACACAAGTATCCGAACCATATAAGTATACATGCCTTTAGGGGATAGTAAAAAACATGGCGGGTAGGACGGGGGACTACTACGGAATGGCCGGACCTACTGCGTGGACTGGGCCATTTGCCCTTCCTTCCGAGCTTCTAAGATCAGATTCCCATCTTGCCGCTTTGTCTTCGCCGCCATTTTCCTCTTTTTTTTCGCCTCTCGCGAGCCTCGTGGTCCTCGCTACCGACGCCGAGATGGGCTCGCGTCTCCGCCAGACACGCTTAGTTATGCTCTTGGTCGCCTCCTCCTCCTGGATCTCACGTGCCCTTTTGGCATCCTACTCGTCGTAGTCGATTTCCCACTGGTCGTGCGGGTGGATCTCTAGGTCGATCCACTTGCGGTAGCCACATAACGGATCCGGGGACTACGGGTAGACGGGAGAGGCTGTTAGTGCGTACTTTGAAAGAAAATTTGTAGGGGAACATAGTGTAACTGGTCCTTACCGGCTGTCGATAGCTCCTCGTGTCCCAACGGCGGTCAGGATAGTCACATGAGTAGTTCGCGCAACCCCAGTAACGCATGCCCAAGCTAAGCTGCTGCTTCGACTTGAAGAACTTGCATAGGTCCCTGCACCAACAGAGGGCGCTGCCCCCGGGCGGGTGTTGCGTAACGCTTCGGTTGGAACGCTCGAAGGGGTTGTCGCCACGGGGCTTCATTGTGGAGAGCTGCCATCCTACCACGCTCCTCTTGCCAGACCCGAGCCGCATTAGCCCTTACTTGTTCGTCCCGCGCCCCAGCAGCCCTTGCTAGTTCACGGATCTCATCCCATTGCTTCTGCCTCTTGTCCATCCCGGTGTGCTGAAGCAAACTCTGGTGTAGTGTTCGGTTTGGTTGTGTAGTGTTCTCTCCCAGATCTCTTCCACCTCCTTTTATAAGCCATCGGGTCGGCATAGTGTGGTTAATTTCATGTGAGTAGCATGCAAGGCAGAGTGGTATCTTTGTCATTGTGAAAAGTTGATGTCGGCCCCCAAGAGGAATCGTCGGGTCACGTCGCTGTGTAAAGTTGTCTCATCGGGTCACGTCGTTGTGTAAAGTTGCCTCGTCGGGTCAGAAAAGCTGGGGAGGCAAAGTGTTGTCACATCTTACTTTGCACAAAGTGGTCACGTTCTGCTTTGCAGAGAGAAGTCATGTCCTGCTTTGCAGAGTGGTGTCTTTTTGGTCAAAAAAGCCGACGAGGCAGAGTATTGTCACATCTTACTTTACACAAAGTGGTAATGTAACAAAGTCCAGTCCTGCGTCTCCCCCCGTGACGACGACGGCGGTAGCAGAGTGCTGTCACCTCGCAAGTGCTAAAAGAACAAACGGAAGTGAGATATACGTTACAAATAAGGGTACGTGCAAATAGTTAGGACAACAAATCGTAATTGACATGCTGCTTGCCCGAGGCCGAGGCGCGTGGAGGAAGAGCGACCATAGCTACGTCGACTCCCGGAGTGCGATGGACATGCAGACGGTGGTGCAGAGGGAGGTGCTGAGGGCAGTGGGGAAGGAGGTTGTCCTCGGTGTCCACCTCGTCGCCCACCTACGTCGCTGTGCCGACCACAAGTGATGGTCCTCATTGCCGCTTTCGAGTCGTCGTAGATGGTGCGCAGCATACCTAGGAACTGAGAGGAGGTGCTAGACCTCCCACGTCATAGACCGTGGGCAGCCTCGTTGTTGATACTCCGAAGGCGGTCGTACTGCAAGGAAACTGAGAATGAGTTAGACGCGTTTCTCGTGCAAAAAAACTGTGAAGAATATTTTACCGTCTCGTCTTGGCGTGCAGCCCGATGAGTGTCAGACTCGCCATACATCGTGTCGTAGCGACTCGTAGGGGCGCTATGGCGCCGCACCGCAAGGCCGCTCCGCGCGCGAACGCATCATCTCAAGCACGCAGCAGTGTGTCTCGACGTCAGACGGCCGTGTTTCCCGTGACGACGCCAATCGCCGCCTCTCGCCCACAACGCCATCCACGGTAGTCGTGTGTGTCCCTCCGCCGCCGCTTCTTCCGCCCTTGCCTCATTTGCCTGCAGGTGAATTTGGACGTTAGGCAATCGAAAAAAGAGATGCAGCCAACAGGTAAACCAAATAACAACATACCTGTGGGCCTTCACTATAAGAGGTCGTCCCGGAGGTGGTGGTGCCTGCTGGTAAAGCCCAAACTGTCTCATGACCCGCTATGGTGAGTACGGCTCGACCATATGGGAGAACACTAGATGGCAGGTCATCATCTAGTATGCGTGGTCTTGACTGCACTGAGAGGATAAGCCGTACGGGGCCGTGTCTGCAACGAACCATGTAGACCATGGGAAGCAGATGACCTCAACCTCGTGCAGAGTCTCGAACTGGTTGTGAAACTTAGGGTACATGCGCCTCGGCCTCTCCCTAGCCCACCCTAGCTGAGCACGTGTCCAGCGAGTGCCAATTGTGGGCCCCTCAATGGGGTCGGCGCCATCTCCCTCACCGTAAAACTCGGGGATGCGTTCGAAGGGTGCCTGTACCGCAGGGCCAACCGGAAGTGCTCCCACGACCACAACAGAAGAGGATGTAGCATATCGCGAGGATCGCTCCTCGCCGTCAAGGCACGTGAGGCATCACACAAGCCTCGATGCGTGGCGCAAAGCATCATGAGCCACAACTATATCAAGCACACTCGCCCACCAAAGGCCCGCCAACGCCCCAGCAAGATGGATGTAGCTAGGGTGCACCCAATCTCCTTGACTCATAGGAAACAAGACCCACCCAAAGAGGAACAGCAGGTACACAAGGAAGTGTGTCCGTATAACCTCTTGGGTCGCAGGCACAAGCGCACTATGTACCGCTGTAGCGTGAATGTGGCACACCTGATATGTTCTCCGAGATCAGGTCACCAATCCTCTCAGCCATCCACACCTTCCACCGTCGCTCGAGGTGGCACTATCAAGATGACCTCAAGAAGTAGTAGTCCAGAAGCATAGCGATGTCTTGCGAGTAATACCATCTCCCCACGAAGTGGAAGGTATGCATCTCCGGTCTCCAACGGTCCACGAGCGCGGACAAGAGTGGCTTGTCAAACTGAAACGCGTGCTCCAGGTCCAACAGGCAGGCAATGGCCAAAAGCTCGATGTCCCGTAGTAGTGGGACGTACCACTAGTCCAAAGGCCAGTACTCTCTGGGACTCCTGAGGACAAAGCTCAGAGGGCCCACGCCGGATGACCACGCGTGGCATCGGTGTCCCTGATCCCACCGTGGGTCGAGCAGCTCGTACGTGACATCATCTGCAGGCTGCACCATCTCCTAAGGTACATACAACAACAAGTTAGTGTGCAAATAAAATAGGACGTACAAACAAGCAAAACGAAAGCGAAACATATAGCATACATACACAACAGACAAATGACAAGAACCATTGTCCGACACATTCCAACATATAGAACACGATAACGCCTAACGGGAGTGCATAAGAACGTATTACAACAAACATATAGCATACATAGGCAACAAACATATGACAACAGCCATTGTCCGACGCATTCCAACACGTAGAACACGATAACGCCTAACGGGAGTGCGTAAGCACGTATTACAACAAACATATAGCATACATATATGGGCGATGAAACTTTGTCACTACAGTGCGTTGCTTGACAAAGCATCTGCACGCCTCCTCAAGTCTCCATCACCCACTTCCTCGCCCACATCTCCGCCTAATAGCAAGGTTCAGATCGCCAGAGACCAACACAAGCACTTCACCCACGTAACCACCTATGGCAAATGATTCCATCCTCTCCACAAACTAGACATACACCATCAGTCTGGCGTATATTGTAGCGGCGGGGTTGCACACAATCTCCATGTAGTTGGTCCACGAAGCGTCACTGCTCACCTTTACAAGTTGCCAAAAGGTCTCCCCTGCACCACCCGCCGTCGAGGCATACAATGCCTCCGTGCATAGCTTCTTCCTTCCGGTGTCCTGATTGAACGCGGAATGCATACACCTCCTCTCGCATAGGCTCATGTCCTTCAGGCCTAGTGCCCGGATCTAGGTCCGGTCACAATTTGACAGGTCCGCCCTGTACGGCCCGTCGCGTACGAGACCATCACCATAGAACACGAACAAGTCTTCAATCGACATGTTCATGGAAGACTTGCCTTCTGTGGCTGGGTCTCTTGTTGTTGGTTGAGAAGATTTTCTACGGTGTTCGGTTCTACGCGCAAAACGAGAAAAACAAATAAATACAAATAAAATCACAAAAGTATAAAATAAATACTACAAGGAAGATAAGGATTTTAGACGAATTTAGGAACTTGAATTATTGTATTCGGAGTTCGGACGATCGATTGGGCATAAAATGCGGGAAATTGCAAAATAGAGGAATATTCTACGGAATCTTCTTTCTGGGCTGGTTTTGCATTACATAATGTACATGCCGAATAGTGTGCGTACTGCCAGCTAATAATGTTTTGGATTCCCAAAATTCCTTACATGTCAAAATTAACACCCTACACATTGCGTAGTATTTTTTCCCCTAACGCACTAAGTATTTTAATTTCACGATATATATGACTTAATAGTCTCAAGACGAGGGAAATAATGCACATCGCCCCTGCTCAAATAATTTGTCCAATAACATGGTTTCAAATGGAGATTTGTACCGCATGAAGGATTACTATATTAATCCCCACGTGCTAATTAACTAACAATGATATTCACATAAACTAAACATTTACGTCAACTAAGCATGGTTACTTAACATATTCTACACAATCAAGAAACCATTACGGTAATAAAAAAATAACTACACTACTTGCATGTATACTTACGTAATAATAACATGACCACTAAGCTAATTACATGCTAATCAACTACCTAAAAATATAGTTGCATGTCCACGAAAAATACCTTTTCTTCACGCTGGCAAGCCGATCTACAACTTATACAATTGCAAAACCTTTAGATTCGGATTGAAAACCTCGCTCCTGCACTCGGCCGCCTTCTCTTCTTCCCTCTCGGTCTCTCCTTCATGGCTCAAAGAAATGAAAATGAAGAAGGAGCGGCCGAGTGAGCTACGGGCTGCATTTTTATGCCCACGGTGCTAAGGGGCAGGCGGCCACACGTTAGGCCGTCAACGCTGGGTGCACCAACGCGCGGAGGACCGGGGCAAGACAGTGGCACGCTCGCCAAGGCTTAAAGAGCCAAGCCATGGGCGGGAAGGCTTGGCGGGCGCGTGGCGGATGCTAAGGGCCATACACACAAGAAACCTTCTACGCCAGACCGCAAAATGTCACCAACATCCTGCGCTCGGCGACCACGGAAAGGTGACGGCGAGGTCCTGCTCTCGGTGACCACGAAAAGACGCTAGCCCTAGTACGTTCCACGCCCGTCACTTCGGTCCTGCACTCAGCCGAATTCTCGCGCGTGTCGCTCTCTTTCCGCGCTCACGGATCGCAGAATGTAGCACGTGTCGCCGCCGCATTCTTTCGCGGTCAGTACAGGGCTACAATTGCAAATACGGTGCGGTGGGGGCTATTTTTGCATTTACATGGCACCAAGGGGCCAAATAAAAAAAATGTGGCAGCAGCTCTGATAAAACTCCAAGCAATTTGTCAGTGACGTGGAGAAGCATGCAACCTCCTCTAGAGTCTAGAAGATATCCCCTGCGTGATTTCGAGTTTTTTCTTATTTAGTCCTGTTTGGCACGACAATTGCAAATCAAGTTCTCTCTGAAAATCAAAGCTAAAAAATGACACCGCGGACTCGCCGAGATACTACATGTGCCCTCGTCTGTGCGCCAGCTGACCGGACCTGCTCGTTCGTGCGCGGGGTGTACGGATCTCGCTCGGCCGGTGACGAGGATTTAATTCCTAAATACTATTTTAACATTTAATTAAAAACCACATGACATTTATGGTCGTAACCCCCGTGGTTAAGAACCCCAGTGGTCGTGAGAATCCCAGGGGTTGTTCTACGAGTACTCTGGTCGGAGGGGCACTGTACCTCTTGTTCAACCAGATAACTACTTAAAGAATCTTTGGACTGGTACTTGGACCTGATTCCAAATATATTCCTTCCGTGTGATGAATGATACACGTGCTCCAATCCACACGATGCTTTTTCAGCCCTAAGTCACTGATAATAACTGCTACATAATTATTGTCTGTATTCATCTCCCATTGACACTAACCGGCAATTAGGTGTTCTTCCAATTGATAACAACCGCCCCCCGACTGTGACGCTGCTGCTTCCATGAGGTGTCTTCTAGAATAATCGCGCCGCTAGTATTTCAGGTGGACGATTTAACAACAAAGAGGACAACGAGAGAACAACTGAAGCAAGTCGAAGGAGTAGACATGTGATTCAATATCACTATAGACAACTCACTTTCTTCAAACAATATACTCAGTGTAATTAGGGCTAGTTTGTCGCCTTGCCAAAGGCATCCCTGTAAAAACCAGTTCATTGCAATAAAGAGCAACCCTATTCTCCTCCAAGAATTCTCAGCAATTTTCCTCATTTCATTTCGTAAGATTGACAACTTGATCGTCGACAGGCAGCATGGTGAAATGATGAGAAGTGGTATGTGACACTATTTGAAACATTATTTGATGGCGAAATACTGTGAAGTGAAATGTGATACTATTTAAAACACTATTTAACTGTGAAATGTTGTGAAGTGACATGTGACACTATGTGAACATTATTTAACACTATTTGATACTATTTTAAATAGTGATTAAATTGTGTCACATATCACTTCACATTATTTCACCGCTACCGAGGGAACTCTGCACGCCCCGCGCACGGACGAGCGGGTCCGACCGCCTGGTGCGCGGATGAGGGCACGTGTCGTCGCCCGGCGAGTCCACGGTGCTATTTTTTGCTTTAATTTTTGAAGGAGGCTAGATTTGCTATTGTTGCGCCAAACAGTGCTAAATAAGCCAAAAACTCTGTGATTTCAGCATGCAGTTCCTCTGATAAAACTACAGTGTAAATTTGGGTTCAGTTAAGCGTTCATCATGCTACATCCATTTAAGCTTCTTCCCTGCAGCTTAAAAAATGTTAGGGCAATTGTAGTAGGAAACCTAGCAGATTCACGGACGCTTGAGTTCCCTCCGTTTCAAAATATTATTTTGAGTGGACATAAAAACCAAGAAAATTGTAAAATCAATAGAAGGACAAGGTAAAATGACCATGCTATACTTCCTTAACTAACAAGGTGGCCCGCGCATTTGCGCGGCTAGATTTATTTTGAAGTTTGTATGAATATTTCATAATATATTTACGTATCTTGTAGCCTATTTAGACTTTTAAGATATCCTAAACAATAGAAATGACAATAGAAGTTTGAAGGAAATTACAACCTATGGAGAGTAATTGAAGTATGCGCTGTGATTGAAGAAAATCATTGAGCATAATAAGTTGTTGGGGTTTTTAGAACCTAACCACTCCATCATGCATAGATCATATAGCTGCATGCTCCTATTATTACTCTGTTATTTCTTTTTTTTCCAAATTGTATGCATGCACATGTACCTCTATTTAATCTCAAGCAATATATTGATTTTGTGTGTGACAAATTATCTTATTATTTTACATACGCATACACCGATGCACCATGGGCAACCTATCTTGAACTTATCTTCCCTCACACGTCGGTTGTCCCATCAAACCATGTGGCTTCTATGTCTTCTCGACATCACAACTTTTTTGCTTCAACCTCCAATAGTAAGCCCAAATCTTGATCAACCCCTCTCAGCTGCTATCCCTTCTAATGCAATACTTTATCACATAGTTATCTTCTATTTCATCTTAATTATTGTTTACTGCTAACATTGTGACATCAACACACGTACACATGCAACCGTCATCGATCCTAGCTGGGAACACATGCCATGCTCTCTCTGGTGACCCCAGGTATATTCCCTACAGTTGCGTCATCTCTACTCCAAGCTGTTTACTCATCTGCCCCTGTACGTCTGCGCTTCTATTCGTATGGATGCATGTGTGTATATATGCATGCATGATGTTATACATGCTTGGCGTTCTCTTCTCTCGTGTCGATCGCTCCTCTTCTTCGACATTAGCCAACTCAACATTGTGGCTTCCTCACTAATCGCGGCGACCTCACATCTTCACTAATACCGGCATGTCTTCTTTAGTCGTTGTCTAATGATATGGAGAATCGTTTCGCCATCGCCGGTGATGACATGTCCATGACAAGTGATAGCACGCTCCTAGCTACCCAATGGCCCCATGTCGTCCATAGATCGTCTTCAATGCGAAGCTTCATCTCCTCTCCGTCAGGGCTTCCTCATCGAGCTTCTTTGGCCACTAACTTATTCAACAACGCCAACGCTCACCACTTGTCATCACGGCTCTTGGCTCCATCAATACTGGATTTTTTCTTCAATGGCTCCGATGAGTAGCAATACATTGTCCTCACTCCATCGTCGCCGCCTTGGCTCTTCGCTTTCCCGTAGGTCAATATGTTCTTGCAGGATAGATCAATGTCATTCCACTCTTTTGTAGTCTCTTCTGACACCATTAGTGTTATCCTCGTTATAACATGTATTTTTTAATCAAAATTCCAGTTATTTTTTTATTTTTATTCCATAGGAAGCAACGATAGAAACATGTGACCTTGAGAACGAACGTGGTGGTTTTTTTGTGTTTTCGAATTTCATTTCCTTTTTCTTGCAATCTGCATCTAAATACAATTGCTAGTTTTTCTTTAATTTTTATTCCGAATTACAGTTATTTAGGGATTTTACTTTGGAATTCGTATTGAAATCAAATTGCTAATTTTGTTTTATTTTTATTTCGAATTTCAGCTATTTTTGTTTGGATTTCGTATATACAGATCTAATTGCCAATTATTATAATTATTGGAATTCGTGTCGAAATTAAACTGCTAACTTTATTTTATTTTCACTACAAATTTCAATGTTTTTACTTGACATGGACTCTTTTACTTAGGAATCCGTATGAAAATCAAATTGCTGATTTTATTTTATTTGTTTATTCTGAATTTCAGTTTTATTGTACTTGACATGAACTTTTCTTTTAATCTAGACCTTTATAATATGGACCCCACCACATTCGACGGTTAGGATATTTCTCTTTTTCTACCAATTAATGTGAGAAGCCCTTGAGAGCGAATGTTGCAGCTTCTTTTAACTCTGCTTTAATAAGATAATACATTATCTTGGAAATAGGAAGCAGAATAGTTAGTGAGAGTGTTTGTTATAAATGAAAGAGAGAAAATATGATAAATTAGGGCACAAAATGGAAAACATCAGTATCACCACATGCACTCCTTATGTTACAAAACAACATGAAGAAGGGGGCGACTAGCGTCCGGACGTCCGATAGGAGGTCTCCCGTTGGATGCTCTAGGGCAACATCGGTGAATACTGTGTGCAACATTTGTAATCACCGCGTGCAACAAAATGGACAAAAACAGTGAGAATGTTGACAAAAAAACTGATGAAAAAACATCTTCTTCTCTCTAAAATTAGATTCAACCATGAGTATAGAACTTTGCTAGATTTTAGAAATAGTTCAGAAATCACAAACAAAGGAATTTACAATATCGCAATACTACAACATTTGAAATGAACAATTGCAACATTTTATGGTTACTTATGCAACAATCGGATACAATGTTTGCAACAAAATTGAAATGCAACATTTGAAAAATAAAATGTGCAACAATTGGCAATCCTACGACATTTTTTGGAAGGCACATCGCAACATAACAAAATGCTTCTTGCAACGAAGAAAATGTGTCACAACAAATTCCAAATCATATGCAACAAGTTAGAGCGGAAGGAGGCAACAAGTAAGCAGCAACAATTTCAATGAGAAAAAAGCCACCTCGAGAATCTGCCACTGCAATATCTAAAAGATATAGTACCAATATTTCAAATCATATATTGCAACAAAAATGCCCATTGCTACAACAAACACATAACACTAACCGGCCTTTAGCCTCGGATGTCGCAAGCTTGCACGCCGGGGCGGCGGTTGGCGCCAAAAGCCGAGGCGGAAGCCGGCAAGAAGAGAGGCGCTAGCTTGACGCAGCCGAGAGCGGCATCGAGTCGGCGTCGGCTTACGGAAGCGGCATGCCCGGCTGGCCCGAGGGCGGCATGAGCAGCCGAGGCCGAGCTTGAGCACAAGAAGATAGAGGCACACCGGCGCCTCAGCGACGCAGGTGTGTCTCGAGGTAGCCATCACAAGTGTTGTGGCGGCAGCGTGGCAATGGCAAGAAAGGTTGGCTCACGGAGGGGAGAAGGGAGAGCAGAGGGGATTGAGAGGAATAGAGTTTCTAGAGGAAGAAGAGAAGAAAGAGAGATGAAAAAAATGAGGAAGATGAAAGAGAGAGAAGAAAGAAAAGAGGACGCTGTCAGCTGGGAGGAAAAGAAAAGAAAGGCATCTTCTCGCGGATCATGGACTTTAATTGCTAGCGTCTGATACCAATAGACATATGGTTATTAGTAATATCCTACCAATAAACTATGTCTTATAAAAAAGAAACGGTGGAAGTACATCTGCAGTGAAAACATGTCTCCCCGTAATTCCATTGTTGCACAGACATACAGTACTGGCCAGATTGATAGGCCAGAGTTGGGCCTCCATTCGTTACTATTTGCAGCCCAAATTACTAGAAAACGCGCACCAAACTAACAAAACCTGAACCTTTTGCTTATATGCCCCCAGCCGTTTTTTTCTCCTAAACTAGCCCCCTCTCACACACAATTGCATTTTTAGCCCCCTCTCCTCATTCCACGGCCGGGAGTGCGGAGAACTTTCCGCGCTCCCCGAGCGCGGAAAGACACCAGAGACACGCCAGGGCTGGCCCATCGCGGTAGCGGCCGCTTACCACGGTGCATGAGCGCGAAAAGAGGCTTCCGCGATGATCGAGCGCGGTAAGTGGCCGCTTCCGCGGTCGCCGTCCATTTCCGCGAAGATTCGCGCTGAATGCCTCCCTTCCGCGCTCACCCACCGCGGTAAGGGGGGGGAGGGGGGCTAGATTTGCAAAAAAAAACGGTACGGGGGTTATTTTTGCAAATGCATGGTATCAGGGGGTTAAATACGTGATGGATTCACAAAACCTACCATGCCGACCGTGCCATGCACCTCTCTGCAGCCTAGCACTCAGCCCGCACTCCAGCAGGCTCCGAGGGCCCAAGGTGACCAAGCAGGCAGTGGCCGATCACCCCATCGTGTCCGCTATTTTTTCGCCGGTCCTGCATCTTCGTGTGACTCAATTCACGGCATGTCGACCCAACTACGTAGCGCGCTCTGCCCTCGTGCTGGCCCAAGAGTAACACAAGCCAGCGTCTGTGCATGCCACGCCAGCGTGCAAGCTCGGTTGAGACTTTGGCTCGGTTGAGCTCGACTCGTGAAGACAAAGAGCTAGATGGTTGGCTCGGCTGGAAAGTAGGCTTGAGCTGGCTCACAAGCCCTCGTGAGCCAAACTGCCATGAGTGGGCCCACCTGTCATTTACACAGAGAGAGTACCAGAGATACAAAGAGAGAGGCAAACAGAGCCGAGGAAAGACGGGAGAGTGTAGAGCACGCACGGGGCACGCTCGCCGACAGCGAAGGGGCCGTGGAGAGGGGTCAGTGACCTTGAAAATGGGTTCCCGTTAGGGAGAGAAGGCTAGAGGTGGTGGTGTCACGGGTTGCAGTGCCCAGACGTGGGTCTGTGGTGGCGCATGGCAGCCGGAGGTGAGGAAGAAAAGGGGCGGCGACGCTAGAGGGGGAAAGGGGAGAAAAGATGGTGAGCACATGCATCTACAGGTGATGGGGAGCTCACCGGAGTAGATGGTGATGATGGGTGGACTGAGGTGGGCTGGCGACGATGACATGAGGCAGCGTGGCTAGCTCCTTGTGACGACGGGGGCCTAGGTGGGGAGGCTTCAATTTCGAGGTTTAGGGAGGAAGAGGGAGGTGTGCGCATGCTCTTGTAGGAAGGAATTGGAGAGAAGTTCACTGGAGCAAAAAATGGCGACGACGGCGGTCGGTTTGGCTGATTTAGGGAAGAAGATGGTGACGCAGTGCTCCTGTGGAGGGATTGGGCCATTGACCGAGGGGTTTTGCCCGTGACATGGTAGAACATGATGTGACGCGAGCAGGTATGAGAGAGATCACCGATTTCGATTGGGACGTCATGTGGGGGCGATGGAAGAAGGGCGGAGTGGAAGGAGGACGGGGCGGCGGCGCGGAGGACGGGGGTGCTGCAGAAGGAGGGGTGGCGCTGGAAGGGGCGATGGCGCTTAGGACGGGGGGAGGCGGCCGGGCAGCGGACAGGGCGAGACTGGACACTCGATCTAGAATGTGTGTTGAGGGCAGAGGCAGTGCGTGTGGTGTGTCTGTGTGTGTGACTGGAATGGGATTTGGGTGCAGAGGCAGTGCGTGTGCCCACGAGCCGAAACGAGCTTTGCGGGCGGCTCGGGCTTAGCTCAAAAATTTTGTGAGCCAGATAAGAGGCATGGCTCGGCTTGAGAACATCACGAGCCCAAGTCGAGCTGGCTCAAGCTTGGTCCGAGCCGGGCTGGCTCGCGAGCCTCGAGCTATTTTTTCAGCTCTATGTGCAACCATGGGCCTCGACGCTCGAACCGTGTTTAGCACATGGCGTCGTTCGTTGCCAGTTTCCAAGGGAAAATACTAGTGGACGCCGCTCAGCAATGGTAGCCTGCCACGGGCACCGACCTTATAACATCCGCTTCAACACTGAGCTCAGAATGTCACATAAATCATTCTAAATACCAATTTAAATCTTAATTAAATAATAATTTCAGCAATGTATGCATGAAATAATACCCCATAACGAATCACAAAACAATCAATTTGACAATATAAATGCATAATGAATTAACTTTCACAACTTGGTCGCACGTGCCACGAATGTTCAGGTCACACGCACCTGAGAAACGCTTGTGTCACACGCGCCCAAGATACACCGAAACTGCGCTCCCGATACGTAGGATGTCAACAAACAATAATGATCAAACTATTATTAAATCAATCAAAGCTCCAACCATTATACTAATAATAGCCAAACCTAACCAGAAGTATCATATCTCTAGATTCAGTGAAGCAAACTAAATAAAGAATTTCTGTGTAATGATTGCATGTGATGCGCATGTGCTACTCCATCCAATGCATGATGTCTTCAACGATCACCTAAAAACAACAACAGAATTAAAGTGATTCTAAGACTCGAAAAATATGTAATAGAACAATAAGCAAACAACTTATCATTCAATTAAATCATTATCAATATCGTAAACATATCCAAATGTCATTCTCATCTTCCATCTACTCAATTCCCATCATTATCTTTTCATGTATGCAAATGCTCAATGCAGACTTTATCAGTTGATACTTGATACCGGTATAGCGGAGTGTTCACCCGTCGATGACACACTATCCTCAATCTCGTGGAATCCCTACCTCTGTAAAATTTTATCAAGAGCACGCTGGAATAGCCATGTACATGGTAGTGCTCACCATCCTAGCTTTATGCAATGCAACTGATGCAACAATGTTCATTAATCATCAATGTTATCCATTATCATCCTTACCATGTCATCCCTATGGTCATGTCATCATCATGTCATATCATCATTATCATGGCATTTAAATTAAGCATGAATAAAGCATAAATAAACGGCATGACAAGTTAATTGTAAAGACATAAGCAAACAAACCGATATCTACTGCTTTACCATGCACTTACCTTTTATCCATGAGAATCCGAATGATACAAAGGCGGCACTGAACTTGAAACAACGCTCCCTGGACAACAATCAATAATACACCTCACAAATATACCATCATAGTATACGATCCACAAACAACTTAATGTCACTCCTACGTGCAAACCCAATATGAAAAAGCCATTTTTACCAGACAACATACCCATTGTCCTAATGATCAAACACTCATAACTTTTACTTCTGGACTCCAAATATAACAAGCTCTATACTTTCTGGTATCTACACAAAAATTCCTACAATTTCCTAGTTATGCAAATTCCCTAATTATGTCATCTAATTCTCCATTTTCAACCCCAAAAAGTTAATCTAGAACTTCACAGAACAGACAACTTCATAATTTTATAATTATTTTTCTACCACTTGAAAAATAGCAAACCATACCACTTCTGGAAACTAAAGAGAATTATCTAGCTAAACCTAGTTATGAACACAATTTAATTATATCATCTATTACACGTAATAAAGCAATCTACATGACTGCTGTCAACGACGACGAAGTTCTGGACAGCAGTACTCCCGAGGCCATAAAAGTTCAACCGATTCTCCAAATCTAATGATCTTATACTCTATGGAAGACTTACAAAACTATCTGCAACTTTCCTAACATGACAAAGTCATGAATATGGATGGAGATACCCCAAAACTCCCTCGCAAGGTTCCACAGTATAACTAATCGAAATAGGGAATGTCAAAACGTCCAATTCCCGCGACCAAACTAATCTAAACCCTGAATAAATAGCAATCTAAGATCAAAGCAAGGTTGTCCATATCGTTATCCCATAAATTTGGATGACGACCAGAGATGGTTCACACAACCCTTATTTTCCATCTCCTTCTTCCTCCTTCTTCCTTACTAATTTTCCTCTTCTTGCTGGGCTTTCCCCTTTTCTTCTCCTTCTTCCTTCCTTCTCTTCCCTCCAATCTCTCTGTCTCTCTGCTGGAGAAGCAACCACCTAGCCACAACAGTACATGGCACAACATGTAGCAACACACGCAATGGAAACACACACATGCATGCATACGTGCATGCACACTGCAGCAGCAGGACATTTTTGCATTTCTGGCCCCCTAATCTTGTATATTTTCACAACTAACCCCCTTCCGCCATAATTAGCACATCCGCCTCAGACAATGGGCGCATACTCCGGCCCCGCACGTGAGGTGACTGCCCCGGCAAGAAGAGGCCCGCCTCAACCCGAGTGTGGCAGGTGTAAGATCGAGGTGGCCGACTAGAGGGGGGGGTGAATAGGCGTTTTAAAAACTTCTTTTAACTAAAACCGATTTCTAATGCGGAAGCTAAACAAATACGGTTTTGCACAATTAAAACCTAAATCAACTAGGTTCAACTAAGTGCACCAACAATATGAGACAATATAAATGATAGCAATCATACACATACAATATAGCAATTTAAATACAAGTAATGTAAATTGCACAAGTAATCAAACCACAATGACACGGCAATGTTTTCCCGTGGTGATCGGAGATTTGCCGGTCTCCCCTAATCCACGTTGAGGGAAACCCAAACCAATTGGGCCGGCTCCACGAATTAAGCCTTCCTCAGAGGTAAGTCCAATCACTTGGACCGGTTCCAAATCGAACCAACATCTCGCTCCACTAGGGTTGCTCCTTCCTCCACTCCGGAGATGGCGAGCACCACACCACTCACAAATCGCTCGGGTCTTCTCACAATCTTCTTTGAGAAGCTCACCGGCGCAACAACGCCACCACGCCGTCTAGGTGTTGGCAAACACCAAGAGTAACAAGTCTCCAACGCTCACTTGAACCAATCAAGTGTCTAAGCTCAAATGGATACTAAATCCACTACCTAAGGCAACACATGCACTTAGGGTTTGCTCTCAATCACTCACTAAGTGCAACACATGCACAAAGGAAGAGAGGGCTTGCTCTAGCTCAAAAGAATGTCTAAGGCACTTGCAATCACATGCAAAGTCCTTCACAATATCACCAGCAACCTCTCCCAACCAGCCAAGGTGGCTTTATATAGCCCACACCCACAAACTAGCCGTTGGGAAAAGATCCCAGAGTCTCTGGACGAAATCGGTCGATCGCAGTGTTATGGCGGTCGGCCGATCGCTCCTTGGCTCCAACGGCTATAAACTAGCCGCTGAGCCCACTAACGGTCCGACCGCCATGAATGGCGGTCGATCGCCTAAAAGACGGTCGACCGCCAAGAAAACTTCACAGAAATGGCTAAGGACCAGAAACAGGACCTCTCTGGAAAATGCTGACCGGGTCTCTGACCCGGAGGTCCGGTCAGACCGCTTCAACAACGCCGGTCAGACCGCCCCACTGGCGGTCAGACCGCCAGCAGCCAACAAAGCAAATCTGATTTTACATCAACTCAAATTGCAAAAACACATTTTGCTAATTTGATGCAAGATGCATACAAGGTTAAAGACAAGACTCTCAACAAGTTGCAAAACACATTTGCCAACTTTTAGAATCAATGCCTCAAATTGCATTCCGCTTCAACTCAATTTGCAAAACACATTTGCCAAATTGACGCTGTGATGCAAACAGGATTCAAGTGAGATTCTCAACAAGTTGCAAAACACATTTGCCAACTTATAGAATCACACTACAAGGAATAGGGTACATGGACTTACACCATTTGCAAAACACATTCGCAAACTTAAGTCACATGCTACAAGGGTTATCCACGAGCGTAACTATTTGCAAAACACATTCGCAAACATTGGCAACATGTTAAGATGAGCTAGAGCAAACACAATGAGCTATCAACACATGACTAACTCAAGCTATTAGTCAAGGACCCCTCTTAATAGTACGGCAACCTATACTAGCAATCCGGTCTCCCAACCAAACACCGAGACCGGTAAAAGACTAGGAACAAATCCTTAGCCCTAGCTAGTCATACCTTTGCCTTGCACAACCACTTGAAGCTTGATGACGCACATCCTTGCTTCAAATCAGGGTTCTTGACTTGATATGCATCAACTCATGATGCATCCTTTACTAAACTTCCATCAACACATGATGGGTCTTCATTTGACTTGATGATCAACTCATGATCATCTCCTCTTCATGAACATCATCGACACACGATGATTTCCTTTATCTTGAACTTGATGCGCATCCACACATGATGCATCCTTTACACCAAGCTCTTGACTTCAATATCATCAACACATGATGATCTTCTAGAGTTTCCAACTATAGAACTCAACCTATTCATCCAACTCATGGAAAGTGTTAGTTCTATAATATGACTATCATTAATTACCACGCCATACCATTAACTCATAATGGTGGGACAAGATACCACAATCTTTCCCTCTTTGGTAATTGATGATAATCACTTCAATTGCAAGTAATTGAATGTAGATTGGTATGAGTATATAGGCACTATGCAAATTGTATATACTCAAAGGATATATGAGCACACAAGTCTCATATGTACACATGAATATATTAACTACACAAGTTAAATTTATTCGAGAATATGTGAGTGCACATGAGCTACACAAGTTATGTTATACTCACATATAAGTATACTTAGACTACACAAGTCTTATATACTTATATGAATATATTAACTATGCAAGTTAAGTATATTCACAGGATATGTTTCATAGTAAAGATCCCAAATATATGTGGAAACAGAATATGGATCAATACTAATGAAACCTCAAAATATAGAGTGAGCTCCCCCTGTATGTGTGCATACATGAATATGTAGTAAGAACATATGCACATATTTAGGTTAATCCTTTTGGTGAAGTTCAACCTATATATTGGATCCAAGGAATGCAACGGGGTATAAGAATACAAAGTAGAATGCATACCTCTTTTGTTCTTTACCCAAGCGAGACTAATCATAAGATATAACAATAAGAGAGTTAGTCTCATAAATGGATTTGTCATTATAAATGCATACTGTTTGGATTTTCCTTTGTTTATCCAATGAATTTGATTTGTCATTAATCATATACATGCCTTTATGATTATCACCTTTATATCCAATTTAGACTAAACAATAAGTATATCAATAAGCATGTTAGTCTCACTAATGCATTTGTCATTAATCACCAAAACACTCCATTAACATATAATGGCGGGCTAGATTCTTCAATCTCCCCCTTTTTGGTGATTGATGACAAATCCTTTATCAATAACAATATTTGGATAATAGTCAACATAATGTAGGAACTTAAATTATTGAACTATAATCATGCATGATACTAAGCATTTTTGAGTTAACTTCTTTAGGTATTATGCATGCAAAGGTGATAGCGCAAGAGAGAATCCAATGATATTGATCATATAAACATTCTCCCCCTTTTGGCATTAAGCACCAAAAATCCAAAACAGAGTCAAGCCAATAAAATTAAAAAAAGAAGAAAGAGCTTGGCTAAAGAACTCATTTTAATTTTGACAAAATTTCCATTTTCTTTGTGCCATTTCTTGGTCACAGCGGTTCGATCGCCGTCTCTGGTGGTCGATCGCCGGAGGGCCGGCCGATCACTGCGTGTTGCGGCCGGTCGATCACGTGTGACCAAAAACAGATCTTGAGGAAAGTTGATTAAGTTGATTTTGATCAAGAGCTAATGGCACAAACTCTTCTTTGATGATCTTAGAGAGTAAAGCAAGTTAAACACAGGCCAATTAGAAGAGACAAACTTGATTTGAAACACATTCAATTTAGAACCAATGAGAGAAACTCCCCCTAAATATATGCACAGGATAAGAGACAACACCCATTGCATATTGGAAGATTTTTAGGAAATTTTGGCGGAGTTTCCTCTAGACAATTGGTCCACGGAGCATGACAATAGATAATCAATATATGAACATCATGCAACCACAACAACAGGATATAATCACAAACATACTATGGAAAACGATATTCAATGATGCATAATCCATATCATAGACATTTAATCATTCAACCTGCACAAGTCTTTGATGACAAACAAAGATTGCATAACACATAGCATAATTCATTAAATATTTCATCATACAAAAGAGACTTAAGGTAATAAAGCATCCAAGGTTTATGAGCTTCAAGAGATATTACAAGAATAATATTTAAGCTCATCCTTACAAAGCAAGGTCTATCGACCTAAATATGAAAGCTAATCAACTAAGAAGGAGGAGCGTCTGACGAAGACGGTGGAAGATCTCCTATTTGAGTGAAGGATGGAGGACGCCGACCACGGCCAAACCTCCGATAAGCAATCGGCAGACGCCGCCTCGATACTCGGTGAGTCTCTCATCCATGCGAAGTCACTCTCAAGCTCAGATCCTCAATCATAGACCTAGTCTCTGATTCCTCTCAATGTTCTCTCTGATGTCTCTGAATAGACTCAGATGCAAAGTGTCTACGCTGGTCTCAAGGCGAGTAAGAGCCGCCAAAGCGCATCCCGATCTGTGAAGCTCGCCTCGATGACTCGGGACGACGAGCCTGCCCTGAGATCAAGAGGAGCTGGAGGGACACCGAGGTGGAGGAGTCCGAGGTAGAGGATCTCTCGGTCTATACTCCTTATGCTCCACTTCGAGAGGAGATCAAAAGTGGTCATTCTCTTAATAAGCTTCATGATGTAGGGACCAAAATAGATAGACTTGTTCTTATCTCCCTTAGAGGTAGCTATTTCTCTGATAATGAGATCCACGACATTAATTTTAGAGCCTTCCATAATGCATCTAATTACATTCCAAACTCTCCCATGAATCTCATCATTATTCCCACTCCTGGGGAAGAAAGTCGCTCTCATTATCCTGTTGACAATACTTGGGAGAGGGAGCAATCCAGTTACCTTCCCAACATTATATTGATGATTTTGATCATAGTATTCATCAACCTGAGTGAGAGCTAGGCATTCTTGAACATGAATATTTATCCCATCTGATTCCTTTAAATTTAATGCAAGCATGAAATCATTCTTGGTGGCTTCAAATTTCCCATGTCCAATCATCCAAATAAGGTGATCATGCTCAGGGGATATATAAACAGTTGCATAAAATTGTCTAACGACTTTGGCATGAAAATTGCAACTCAGAGATACCAAAGTATCTAAGCCTACTCTCCTGAACAGACGGAATAAACCATTGTAGACTGGATTCTGTCCAATATAACTCCACTTCACAAATCTATGATTAGCAAACTTTTTCTGAGCATAAATAACATGATATACATTCTGCTGAAACATAGTGTGAAACATATCTTGGGTGGCATCCCTTGGGAATCTAAACTGATTGGCGTGTCGTAAAGTTGTATACCTCTCACTTTTAATTTTGGACACATCTAACCCAATGAATGGAGTTGATCTCGAGCATCTTCCTCATCATCATTCTCAAAGCACCACCATCGACCCTTCATAATTATCATCGTTGTCATGGTTATCGCTGTCACTCGCTGTTCTTTCCACTTCTGCATCTTGCATTGGTTCATCTATTTCTTCAGGAAAATCTTCAACAGTTGGACGAGGAGTGGATTTAACGATCGGTGGTGCTTTTACGCCGCATGGTCTTTGAAATGGATAGCAAAGAAATGTCAAAGGATATACAAGGAGTGAATTAATACAATATTCGTAATGCCATTCCACACGTCAGGTCAGGCGGTCGATCGCGAGAATGAATGGTCGGACCGCCACCGACACACCAAGCAAATCTGGGGTGAAGTCCACAAAATTGCAATGTGGGATAATGACATAATGGATATGTGTTCACACACCCTAGTCCACTTGCAGGTCAAGGAGTTTCCACAAAATTTGACAAGGATAGGCACATTCAAGACAAACCCTAGAATTTTGGGAAAATTAACAATGTGGATAGATTTGTAAGAAGGAGTTGAGGGATTACCAAGGTAAATAGATGAGGAATCCAAGGAGATGATTCCTTGAGGCAATGAGGATCAAACCTTGTCGGATTTGGCAAGAACTCCCTCACCTAGGGTTTCAAGTAATGAGAGAATGAGGCAACCAATGCTCAATCCAATTGGAGGAATGGAGAGAGGAGGTGAGGGGGAACCTTAGGTTACCTTTTGAGCCTCAAGAGATGGCCGGAGAGGGAGATCCGTGCAGGAGATGATGAACCGGCCAAGAGCAAGGAGAGAGAAGGGCAGTTTCGGTTTGAGGAGGAGATGGGGAAAAATACCCCTTAGGGTGAAGTTAAGCTCCACGCGAAATCGGTCAGACCGCTGGGCTCATGGCGGTCGATCAGAAGCCGGGCGGATCGAGGCCATTGGTTTTAGTGGTCGAGCCGGTTGAGGCCTAAACCGACAAGCAGATTCAAAGACAGATTTGGAATTTGAGTGAATTGTTGTATATTGCTCCAAGTTTTCACACAATCAATTAGATAAACATCTTTGGAGCATTTCCAACTAATATGGCCCTTTAAAGTCCAAAATTAAATAGTTTTTATGAATTAATCTTTTATTTTCGCAAATGAAATTTCATTTTTTTTAAGAACTTTCTCGAAAAGATCCAAATTGAGCAATTTAGGATATTTCAAGCAACCAATTGCATGTATGAGTCATTAATACCATTATGAACCTATTCATGTGAATAATCTTGGCTACAATGGCAAAACTCACTTAAGTGCTAGAAAGTGACCTTTTAGGTCAAACTTGAATTTTGGATGAGTTTAAAAATCGAATAAACTTGATAGGTTGATCTTTTGAAAAACTTTTGAATACCAGAAATGTTTAGAATGGCCAACTCTAGGTTTTTCTTTTTGAGATCAAATTCAAATTCCTTTTAGAGTAGATTTTACATGAAAACCTAGTTTAAGTCAAAAACAAGAAACTAAGATCTACAATTTTGGCTAGAAACTCATTTTCTCTTAAAATAGGTTTTTCTTGAACCAAAACCTTTGGGAAACCTTTGAGAGGCATTTGTATACATTTTTCAATTAGTTTTTCAAAGGTTATACTTATAATTTCAAGATTTTGACTTTTGGCTAAATGGCTCATTTTTGAAAAACAATGCTAGCACTTAATTTCTTTGGGCACATTTTGGGATGTGGTATCCATGATCATGATTTAGCACTCCCCCTTAATGTGCCACTTCTTTCTTGCTCAAGAAATCAATAAACAAGCTTTAGCACAAGAGCAAAAACAACCCCTTTAAGATTTTATATGAATGCAACCTACACAAGGTATAAGGGCTAGATACTTCAATGTAAATACTTGTTACCGAGATAGCATTGGTTTATGATATAAATTGATCTTCCTCAAGCTTGGCTCCAAATTTGCATAAGATGGAATCCACCTCTTTATGAGTGAGCCAAACCTCCAATACTTCTCCAAGTACCTATTTAACATTTAAGTACCTTTTGGTACCCACACTCGGTTGGGTCCTTGAATGTTAGTCACAATGGATTTGGGCACCCAAATAGCCCTAGCATTAGTTTTATGTAAACTAACATTCCTAGCAAACATATTGTCATATTTATCCTTCCTAAGCAAATAATGATTATTATAAATAATTGGCTTAGGAGTGATACCTTTGGGACATTCCTTACTAAAATGTCCTTTCTCCCGGTAAAAGACTAGGAACAAATCCTTAGCCCTAGCTAGTCATACCTTTGCCTTGCACAACCACTTGAAGCTTGATGACGCACATCCTTGCTTCAAATCAGGGTTCTTGACTTGATATGCATCAACTCATGATGCATCCTTTACTAGACTTCCATCAACATATGATGGGTCTTCATTTGACTTGATGATCAACTCATGATCATCTCCTCTTCATGAACATCATCGACACACGATGATTTCCTTTATCTTGAACTTGATGCGCATCCACACATGATGCATCCTTTACACCAAGCTCTTGACTTCAATATCATCAACACATGATGATCTTCTAGAGTTTCCAACTATAGAACTCAACCTGTTCATCCAACTCATGGAAAGTGTTAGTTCTATAATATGACTATCATTAATTACCACGCCATACCATTAACTCATAATGGTGGGACAAGATACCACAATCTTTCCCTCTTTGGTAATTGATGATAATCACTTCAATTGCAAGTAATTGAATGTAGATTGGTATGAGTATATAGGCACTATGCAAGTTGTATATACTCAAAGGATATATGAGCACACAAGTCTCATATGTACACATGAATATATTAACTACACAAGTTAAATATATTCGAGAATATGTGAGTGCACATGAGCTACACAAGTTATGTTATACTCACATATAAGTATACTTAGACTACACAAGTCTTATATACTTATATGAATATATTAACTATGCAAGTTAAGTATATTCACAGGATATGTTTCATAGTAAAGATCCCAAATATATGTGGAAACAGGAATATGGATCAATACTAATGAAACCTCAAAATATAGAGTGAGCTCCCCCTGTATGTGTGCATACATGAATATGTAGTAAGAACATATGCACATATTTAGGTTAATCCTTTTGGTGAAGTTCAACCTATATATTGGATCCAAGGAATGCAACGGGTATAAGAATACAAAGTAGAATGCATACCTCTTTTGTTCTTTACCCAAGCGAGACTAATCATAAGATATAACAATAAGAGAGTTAGTCTCATAAATGGATTTGTCATTATAAATGCATACCTGTTTGGATTTTCCTTTTGTTTATCTAATGAATTTGATTTGTCATTAATCATATACATGCCTTTATGATTATCACCTTTATATCCAATTTAGACTAAACAATAAGTATATCAATAAGCATGTTAGTCTCACTAATGCATTTGTCATTAATCACCAAAACACTCCATTAACATATAATGGCGGGCTAGATTCTTCAGCAGGCCACGTGCCCCTAGCCTGGGTGCGGCAGGTGACCCATGCAAAATTCTGGAATTTTTTTTAAAAGGAGGAAATATTGTTAAAAAAAATTTCGAATTTTTAAATTATTATTGAATTTAATTTAAGTTTATTTAATTTATTTAAAATGTTGTTTATTTTCTGGAATTTTGCAATTAAGCTTTAATTAATCCAATAAAATAGAAATTGTTTATTTTATTTGTACTTTATGGACCTGTTAGACCACCGAAATTCCTATGGTGGAGTTAAAGCAGAGTACTTTATGGAGCTTCTACAAAATACAATTGAAGAAGTGAGAATGCTCACAGATTATGAAGATGCCCTAAAACAGTAGATAGAAATGTTGTGGTTGGTTTCATACTCTTCCTATGGTGGAGTTAAAGCAGAGCACTTTAATTTAGTTTTTTTTAATTCACGTGCTTGTGTTTGATCCACCTCTCTTTTTCATGTAGTCATTACAGTTGCACTTAGCTATGCTGACATGGAGGATTCGATGTCAGTGCGAATGGTTCTTTCTGGGATTCCACTAGAAGATGCGTACTTGCAATATAGGCGTGCTTTGATGGCTCAGCGGAGGCACAGAACCAGAACTACATTAGAGTTCTTAGACAGAAGCACATTACACGTGGTCATATGGCATGATGGTTTGACTATTTGTTTTAGTCATCCTCGCTACTACTACGGTACACTACGACTTAAGCATCCGAACTATGTAAGTATACATGCCTTTAGGGGATAGTAAAAAACATGGCTGGTAGGCATGGGGACTACTACGGAATGGCATGACCTACTGTGTGGATCGGGGCCATTTGCCCTTCCTTCCGAGCTTGGCGTTGTACTCCTCGCTGGCCGCCTTAGCCTCGGCAGCCATTTCCCTCTTTTTCTCGCGAGCCTCGCACTCCCTGCGCCTGCACGCCTCGAGACGAGCTTTCTCCTCCCGACGGATCCGCTCGTTGTGCTCGTCGTTGCGGCGCTCCTCCTCCCAGATATCGCGTGCCCTTTTGGCATCCCACTTGTCGTAGTTAATTTGCCACTAGTCGTGTGGGTGGATCTCCTGGTCGATCCACTTGCGGTAGCCACATAGCAGATCCGGGGACTACGGGTAGACAGGAGAGGTTATTAGTGCGTACTTTGAAAGAGAAATAGTAGGGGAACACACTGTATCTGGTCCTTACCGGCTGCCGATAGCTGCTCGTGTCCCAACGGTGGTCGGGACAGTCATAGGAGTAGTTCGCGCAACCCCAGTAACGCATGCCCAGGCTGAGCCGCTGCTTGGATTTGAAGAACTTGCATGGGTCCCTGCACCAACAGAGGGGTGGTGTCTCCCCCTCTGGTAGGTGTTGCGGCGAACACTCGGTTGGAACGTTTTGGTAGGGGTTGCTGCTACGGAGGGCGTCATTGCGGAGAGCTGCCATCCTGGCAAGCTCCTCTTGTTGGACCCGGGCCGCAGCAGCCCTCACTTGGTCGTCCTGCGCTCCAGCAGCCCTTGCTTGTTTGCAGATCTCATCCCATTGCTTCTTCTGCTTGTTGTCCATCCCGACATAGTGAATCAAGCTCTGGTGTAGTGTTGGGTTTGGTTGTGTAGTGTTGTCTCCCAGATATCATCCATCTCCTTTTATAAGCCACAGGGTTGGCATGGTGTGGTTAATTTCATGTGAGTAGCCTGCGAGGCTGAGTGTTGCCTTGTCTTTCTGAAAAGTTACTGGCGAGGCAGAGTGTTGTCACATCTTACTTTGCAGGGAGCTGTCACGTCCTGCTTTGCAAAGTCCTGTCTTTTCGGCGGAATCCCATCAATTCGCCACAGGCAACCAACTGGGATCAAGATCGTAACGATCAGGCACATTCGTTGAACTCCTCCTCGAAAGCAAGCGAAGACTCCACCACTTCTGTTTATTGATTATAGCAAGCATGAGTACACAACTATACTCGCAAGTCATACCACATAATGTAATTATACATGATGGCTTATTCCAAACTAATGGCTTCTGTGGTTCTTTTGCAGAAATGCAACATTTGCAATTTGAATATGAATAATAGATTGAATTCATAAAGTAAAACAAATAAACAATATTAATTTAATAGTTTGATTTCACAAAGAATACAAAGCCCAAACAGGTTATTCACACAGCCATATGACTTAGATCACACAACTCCCTTCCCAAAGTTTTTTATGAAAACTACCCCTCGTGTGAAATCCCCGAGCATGTCCATGACCGCGGACGCAACTATTCGAATAGATTAATTAACACTCTACAGAGGTTGTACACTTTACCCACACGATACAACTACTGTTGCAAGCACTAGTCATAACAAAACGTTTCAAAAACTTCATCTCAAGCATTGACACTCCCAGTGTGCTTTACCGTTATACCAACCCTAACAAAGTTTTTTGGCATAACACATACCGTTGGACAGGGAAGCGGCGAACCGTCCCACTACGCAACTACTTGGTAGCACACCTCCACCCATCACTGAGCTCCTAACCTACAACCTGAGTAATCAATGTCGACATTCCATAACTTACTAAGTTAGGCCCGTCCCATACCAAGCATGTGGTTGTACAGGAAGGCTCAGTTCAATGGTGCACAAAATCAAGTTTTTAATTGACCAAGGCAAGACTTCCAATTTCTAACTAAGACACCCAGATTATTATTCCCATTCACACAACCACCATGTCACACAGTATCCACCACTTGCCTCAGTCTAAATCCTTTACCACCCAGTTGGTTAAGTGCAACATATGCCATCAACGAGTAATAGCACACAATATACATAGTTTTATCACGTAGTTCCATATTCACTTAGTCCGGTTTATATTTGCAATTCACATGAGATGATGACTCGTAACATGGCTAAGCAATCTAATCATTTCTAACCAACCCACGTTGGTGCTACGATAATACCAACTAAATAATGAACCAATCTAGGGTGATAAAATATTATGGCATAACAATAGACAAAGTGGATATAACAAATTGGATTATTAACTAAACCCAAAAGCATTTAAATAAACACTTAAAGTAAATGCAGTAATTTAAATCAATATAACTTTTGAAAACTGGGTTCAATATGATCAAAGGTATAACTTTGCTTGGAATAGGTCTAGGTACTGATCTTGCTCTTGATGCACTCCTTCTTCTTCAAAGCTTCCTGAAGTATCAACGTCTACTCGCAAACGAAGCAAACAAACAAAATAAATAAATAACAGAGGCAAAACGAACTCCAAAAATTAAATAAGAATCTTAGATAAATAGATCTCGAATTTAGAAATTTGAATGGGCTCCATCAGAGTTCGAATGCAAAAGATATGGGCTCTGGAAGTTTGAAATCATATGAAATAATGAAAATCTTAATTTCAGGATTTCCTGAATTATTCTTCCGAAGGAAAAACAATTTATGACGTCAGCTTGCGTCAGCAATGGAAATTCGGTTGAAAAATAATTAAAGAAATTGATTTATCAGGTGGGACCCACTGGCGTAGGGATGGGTTCACGGTGGACTAGGTTCAAGCATGATTGGCTCGGGTGGATTATTGTCACATGGGCTAACAACTAGGCTCTGACTGTATGCCACATGGGCCAAAAGTCTGAGGTGGATGCTGACTTGGCGGCGACATCAACAAAGAGGGAAACATCTGAGAGAAAGAGAAGCTTAAGAGGAAAACCATGGCCGGCGGCGATGGTGGTGCTGCGCGAGGACGAACAGAGGCGGGCTAGCTCTGGTGGGGTGAAAAAACAAGATGCTGAGGGTATGGCGAAGCTCTGAGATGCGGTGTCTTGACAAGTCCGACGATGGCATGGCAACGGCAGCGACCTTGGCGGTGAAGAACCTCATGGCTGCAACGCCTTCAGCGATGGGGTGACGTCCGATGGAAACAAGAGGAAGCACCGCGTAGCTTACATTGATGTGATACCGAGGACGGCGAAATCACGGCCGAAGATGTCTTGTGGATGATGAATTTTGATGAAAAAGTGGCTTCGGTGACCGGCGGTCCTCTGGTGATTGCAGCGCAAAGAAGATGGGCTAGGGCCGGCGCCTTAGGTTTTCGGTGGAGAGGAACGATGCAAGGGATTTGACGCGGTTTTGAGGGTTAAATAGGCACGGAGGTGCAGAATCCACAAGGGAGCCGGCGGCGCTCGAGATGGCTCGAACATGGACTCCAAAGTCCAGATTGAAGACGATGCACAGGTGGTGGCTGGGTCCATTGGCAGTGAAACAAAGAAGGGAAAGAGGGAGCTGGCTCAACTGGGCCTTGGGCGCGCACAAAAAGGAAAAGAGGCGGCCGAAGGAGATGGGTTGAGGAGGGAACGAGCCATAGCAGAAAGGATTGGACCGACGGCTCCGGGCCGGATTGGAATAGGAAATGGGTTTCGGCCCAAGGACTATTTCGAGATTTTAATTAGTTTTCTATTTTAGAAAATAGCATAACTTCCAAATGGAAATAGAAAATAGCAAATGAACTTGGAAAAAAATCTAGAAAATATATCCAAGAACATAGAATCCAAATAAAATAGTTTTGACAATTGTTGATGTTGACTTCAATCATATTAAACTGTTTTGATACTAAAAGTCCAAGTTAAGCTTTTGAATTAAATTCAAATAAATCCAATTGGTGAGGTTTCTCCCTACTAACTATTCAAAAGATTTTTAAAGCTCAGAAAATTGGAATGTTACAAACCACCCGTCCTTAAAGAAATCTCGATCCTGAGATTCAAGCTAGCTAGATTAAAGGCTAGGAAACTCGGCTTTCAGTTCTTCACGCTCTCACGTTGCTTCTCCTTCTGAGTGGTTGCTCCACTGAACTTTGCAAAAATAAATGGTCTTACTTCTAGTATGGCGCTCCGCGGCATCCAAAATCTTTACTGGTTGCTCTTTGTAAGCGAGATCTTCTCTCAACTCAATTGATTCCAACGGGGCTTGCTTTTCTGGCACACGAAAACACTTCTTCAACTGAGAGACGTGAAAGACATCGTGTACTTCTACTAACGACTGAGGCAGCTCCAACTGATAAGCTACTTCTCCACGGCGATCCAAAATCTTGAACGGACCAACATACCTAGGGGCAAGCTTCCCTTTGGCATGAAACCTTTTTACACCTCTGAGTGGGGTAACTCAAAGATAAACAAAATCTTCTGGTTTAAAGCTAAGATCATGACGACGGTTATCAGCATAACTTTTCTGTCTGGACTGAGCTATCTTTAATCTTTCTGTGGTCATAGACACTTGTTCTTCTGCCTCTTGAATAATATCTAGCCCAAAAACCAAACGTTCAGCTGTTTCTAACCAGTTCAAAGGGGTTCTGCAGGCACGACCATACAAAGCTTCAAACGGTGACATTTGCAGGCTGGCTTGATAACTGTTGTTGTACGAGAATTATGCATTTGGAAGACTTTTGTCCCAACTGGTGGTATTAGCTAGAGCACAAGTTCTCAACATATCTTCCAATATTTGATTAACTCTTTCAGTCTGTCCATCTGTCTGAGGATGATAAGTAGTACTGAAATTTAGATGAGTACCCAAAGCTTCATGCAAGCTTTGCCAGAAATGAGGGGTGAACTGAGATCCTCGATATAACACTATCTTTTTAGGCACACCATGCAAACTGATAATTCTTGACATATATAGCTCTGCAAGGCAATCTCCTGCGTAAGTGGTTTTGACTGGCAAGAAATGAGTAACTTTAGTCAAACGATCAACTATTACCCAAATCGAATCGTAACCCGATTGAGTCCTGGGTAAACCGGTAATGAAATCCATTATGATCACTTCTCATTTCTACTCTGGAATCTTCAGCGGTTGCAACAGACCTGTAGGTCTTTGATGCTCTGCTTTTACTTTCTGACACACGTCGCACAAGGTGATGAACTCTACAACTTTTCGCTTCAAATTTGGCCACCAAAACTTATTCTTAATATTCTAGTACATCTTAGTACTACCAGGGTGAATCAAATTCTTTGAGTCATGGGCTTCCTTCAAGATTAGTTGTCTCAAACCATCAACATCTGGTACGCAGATACGTCCATTGATCCATAGTGTCCTGATCATCTTTGGTAAAGCCTTTGAACTTTTCTTCTGCCATCTTCTTCTTGATGTCTGAAAACTTCGGATCCTTTGGTTGAGCCTCATGAATTTGTTTCTCCAAAGTAGACTGCACTTCCAGACTGACTACAAATCCTTCAGATACAACTTCTAGCTTCAGCTTCCGAAATTCCTCTTGAAGTTCTGAACAAACCACTTTTAGCTCCAAAGCATTGCAATAGCTCTTGCGGCTTAAAGCACCTGCAATGACATTGGCCTTACCCGGATGGTAGTGGATTCCAAGATTATAATCCTTTATTAACTCTAACCATCTTCTCTGTCTCATGTTCAGGTTAGACTGAGTGAAAATATACTTCAGGCTCTTATGATCCGTATATACTTCACAGCGATTACCGACGAGATAATGACGCCAAATATTTAAAGCATGCGCTACGACAGCTAGTTCTAGATCATGGGTAGGATAATTATCCTCATGAGGCCTTAATTGCCTGGATGCATAAGCAATAGCTCTTCCTTATTGCATCAGGACACATCCTAATCCTTGACGCGAAGCTTCACAATAGATATCAAATTTTTTGCGAATATCTAGCAAAATTAGCACTGGGGCTGAAGTCAAACGCTTCTTCAATTCTTGAAAACTTTCCTCACAAGCTAGGGTCCAAGTGAACTTTTACTCCTTCTTCAACAACTGCGTAAGAGGCTTAGCAATCGTTGATAATCCTTCAATGAAACATCGATAATATCCTGCCATTCTCAAGAAACTGCGAATCTGAGTGACAATCTTGGGCTGTTCCCAACGCAATACTACTTTAACTTTACCGGGGTCAACTGCTACTCCCTCGGCTGTCATCACATGACCAAGAAAATCAACTACCTTTTTCCAGAAATCACACTTACTAAACTATGCATACAACTGATGCTCCCTTAGTTTCTCTAGGATTAATCTAAGGTGTTCAGCATGCTCTTCTTTTGTCTTGGAATAAACCAAAATATCTTCAATGAACACAACTACAAACTTGTTCAGATATTCCATGAATACTTTATTCATCATGTTCATGAAATAGGCGGGGGCATTAGTCAGACCAAAGGACATGACTAAGAACTCATAATGTCCGTACCGCGTTAAGAAAGCGGTCTTCGGTATATCCTTTGGACAAATCTTCAATTGATGGTAACCTGATCGCAAATCGATATTTGAGAACACTCCGGCTCCTTTTATTTGATCAAACAAATCATCGATTCGGGGCAATGGGTACTTGTTCTTGATGGTGACTTCATTGAGAGATCGATAATCAATGCACATTCTCATGCTTCCATCCTTCTTTCTAACAAACAAAACTGGTGCTCCCCATGGCGACGCACTGGGTCTCACAAAATCCTTCTCTAGAAGTTCTTCTATCTGCTTCTTCATTTCCACTAGCTCATCGGCTGGCATCTGATAGGGTCACTTAGAAATCGGTGCAGTTCCTGGCACTAGATCGATGAAAAACTCAATGTCACAGTCTGGTGCCATTCCTGGTAATTCTTTCGGAAATACATCTGGATTTTCTCTAACAATAGGAACATCTTCCAAAGCAACTGTCTTCGGGTTGTTGACTAACAGATGTCCATCATGCATTGAGGTAGCTAGAAACTCTACCTTGCTTCCCTTGGTATCCTTGATTGTTACGGCTCTTCGGCCACAATCTAGCACAACTTTGTGCTTTGTTAACCAATCCATGCCAAGAATGACATCTAAGGTCTGGGTGTCTAGAACAATGAGGTTGGCTAGAAACTCAACTCCAGCTATGAGTAACTTAGCTCCTAAACATCCCGCTTTAGAACTTAGCTCTGCTCCAAGTGACTGGACTAACAGAGTATGCTTAAGGTGCATAACTTCCAAGTTATTCCTAATTGCAAAAACTCCAGAAGCAAACGAATGCGAAGCTCCAGAATCAAACAAAACTGATGCAGGTATTGAGTTTACTAGAAACTTACCCAGTACGACGTTCGGTGCTTCTTGAGCTCCTTCCGGAGTGACATGATTGACACGACCTCTGACCACTGACTGCGGTGCTCCTCTGGGTTGACTAGTGGCTTGAGAAACTCCTTGATTGGTGTTCTGTGCTGGTGTCTTGGCGGGTGTAGCTCCAAGGTTGAAGCGTACAGGAGTGATTGTTCCCTTCTGAGGGCATTGGTTGGCGAAATGGCCTAGCTGACGGCAAGAATAACAAACTCTCTGTACATTCTGTTGGTTGTTCCCTGGATTGGGGTTGGCTGGTGCAGGATTGTGAAAGTTCTGAACAACTAGACGAGGTGCTGATGTTGGTGCAGGTGTCCTGGAAGAATTATGTGGCGGAAAACGATTAAACTGCTGCGAAACCATTCTTGCCTTCTACTGTGATTGGTGACCTCCTTGCTGAGCCATCCTGCGTTTGCGGTTGTCTTCCAGTTCCTTGCGTTTGTCTTCAAGAACCAACGACTTATTAACTAATTCTTGGAAATTTGGAAATGTATGGGCAAGCAGACTGACTTGCAGCCCAGTGTTCAATCCTTTCAAGAAGCGACTTTGGCGAGCTTTGTCGGTGGCAACATCCTCTGCATCATAGCGAGCTAGCTGAGAAAATTTATTGAGATAATCCGTCACTGACATACTTCCTTGCTTGAGAGCGCGGAACTCATCCTTCTTCAGATCAATTATCCCTTCCGGTACATGGTACTGACGGAAGGCTGTGGAAAACTCTTTCCAAGTAATATTTTGTGGCATCTCATACGCTACACAGAAGTTCTCCCACCATTTGGCAGCTATGCCTTCCATCTAGTGAGTGGCATACATAACCTTCTCATGGTCGCTGCATTGAGTGATCAGCAGCTTCCTCTCAATGACCCGAAGCCAATCATCAGCTTCCACTGGTGAGACGTGTCCAGAAAAGGTTGGTGGACGAGTCCTCATGAACTTGGCAAGCTTGGATGGTCCATGGTGACCATGAGCGACTGGGGCTCCGTTGTGATGATTGTTGTTGTTGTTCTGATTGCTCATATTCTGAATTTGATTCATCATGGCGTACATCATTTTGGGTCTGGGCTGCCATGAAAGCTCCAAAATTTTGTAGATCGATTGGGGGTGCTTGTGGCGGTACTACTCCTGCGGGAGTCTATTCATTTTCTTCTGATCCCTGGGTTCCTGATCCACTTGCAGTAGCATGACGAGTCTGAACCATCTGGTGAAGCTCCATGGGTTAGATAAGGCAGCAAGTACAAGATGAGTTAAGAACTAATCGAGGGGGTAGGTTAAACCCAATAAACACAGTTTAAGAAACTCAACTGAAATACCTTTATTAATAAAGTACTAGCATGGCTGCAATAAATGCCTAAGGGCCTTTGCAGCTCATACTCGCACACAAGAAATAAGAACGAACTTCAGCACATAATCTACCGCCTAAAGGGCGACTCTCCTATCCTTAAACTGGCTAAGCCTGACTAAACTTAAACTTTAGTGAACTCAGTCGCTAAGGTAGCCTCCACAACCACGGCGGTGCTCTCGCCTGCTGTAGACCTAAAAGCGAGATGGAATCCTTGCAAACTGATCCTGAGGCCCCGGGACTGGTGCAGCAGGAACATGCGTCCTTGGTGCAGGCACAGCTGGCTCCTCTGGCTCTACGGGCTCTGCTAGCTCCTCTGGGCCTTCCTCTAGATCTTCTTCGGGATCCTTCTCTGCCTCTTTAGGATCTCCCTCTTCTTGTTCCTCCTTAGGCTTGTGTTGTCCGTAGAGAGCTTCTTCTAGCATGACGATCCTTTCTTCCGCTCTCTCTAAGGTCTCATGGACACACTCTAGCTCGGTGGCGACCAACTCCAGTGATTCCTCCTGAGCGGCGGCGAACTGAGCAAGGTGCACCAATGTAGTGTTGCCTTCTCCATTCGTAGACGGGTAACATGCAGGTAGATCTATGGCAGCAGCACGAGGGTGGTAGAGGAAGACGGTGTCTTGCAACTCACACGCATAGATGTTGCAGATCCTTAGGTTGGCGAGGCGTGAGGACTCTTGAATTGCTTCAGTCCAGCAAATCCTCCGAACTGAGATGTTCAGGGGTTGGCTTGTAACATCCCAAATTTTCTGAGCTTTTTGAGATTTTCGAAAACAAAATTAACCATTCAGTTTGTTGGTTTGCTCAAACTTAACTTGGAGATTTTGGAAAATTGGCAGCAATTTAATATCAATTAATCCAACTTCAATTAATCCAAAGTTTGGTTTGTTTTGAGTTTGTTGGAGTTCTCTGGTGCTGAATTCCCTTCCTCTGTTCGTTCTGTTCCTCCCTCTCGTTTGAACCTCCTCCTCAGTCTAGACCTCCATCTCGTTTGGACCTCCCCTTCGTCCAGACCTCCCTCTCAGTCCAAGACCTCCTGGATGGTCTTAGAAGACCTCCTGGGTGGTCTAGGAGACCTCCCGGATGGTCCTTCTCCTCCGCGTGCCCGCCATTATCTCGCTCAGGAACCTGTCTGGTTCCTCGGCCATGTCGTCCAGCTTCCGGTCCAGCCCCGTCACTCTCCTCACCACCCACCCCGTCGCCGCCAGCAGCAGGTCCACCCCCTGGAACCCCGTGATCAGCACCGACGAGTCCGCCATCATCTTCGGGAACCTCTCCACCGTCGCGCCGCTTCCGCTGGCCACCACGCGGGTGACGACCGCATTCGTGTAGTGTCTGACAGAGCTCCTCGAGCAACACGGCTTACTGGCGGCGGCAATGGCGGGCGTGGGCGGCGAGGCGGCGGCCTCGGCGGTGCGTCTTGGTCTGGCGGCGAGCGAGAGAGAAGGTGGATGACGGCCAACTTCTTGGCGGCGCCCAATTGCCGCCGTAGGGCGCGAAGAGATGTTCGCCCCCGGTAGAATAGCTTCTCGGCGGTGGCGGGCGGGCGGGAGGCGGCGTCCGGTCGTGGTTCTTGAACATGTCGCGGAGGCGCGGCGTGGACACGACCAGCGCCCATGCCCGGCCGGAGAAGAGGAGGCCGCCGTCGCTGCCGTAACGACGGTGCAGGGCGTCGAGCGACCGGTCGGGGAGACGGCCAGTGAGGTGGAGGTGACCGATGAAAGGAAGGGACGGTGGCGATGGCGGGAGCTTTCCGCTTCCATGATTCTTGATGATGGCAAGGACGACGGCTAGGAGCAGCGCAGCGACAACGGCGATGTATGGAGACATCTTTGTGGATTTGCCAAAAAGATTGGGTTCTTGCTCTGGTTAGCGTGGTTGTATAAGCGGCCAGAGTCTATGCACGCCATGGTCTTGTGGAAATCAGTCAGATCAGTGCATCATCACTACAATGGCCAGTGACTGTTAAAGCTTAGAAAATATCATAGCACCAGGAGTTCTTCGACTTTCCTTTGGTTCTGGCTTTCCTAACTGTTGCTTTCAGCCTTTCAGAGATAAGTTGCAGGGTGGAACTCTTTGACAATGGAGAATTGGAGATTCTCCGAATTGAATTTCTTAAATTCAATATTTGATGAAGTTCTGCCGCTGTCGTCGAACACGGCACACGAGTATTTCTATTTCATGTACACTGCGGAGGTATTTTCTGAAGCCCGTCATCTTCAGTTGGATGTCTGCTTGGCAAGCAATGGTGCAGCCGTGCAGCCTAGGTACGCTTGTTATAGTTTCCAACCGACCGAAGGTTTTGCGGAACGAATACGGAATGAGTAAATGTATGTCCGGCACTATCCGCGATCGATCTGACTCCAAGGAAATAATGCGAAATAGGATACGGAATAAACGAGATCCGTCCGTATGTCAGATGGCATCAGAAAAGTCTGTTGTGACTTCACTTATGAGCAAGATAACATATATGTTAGTTGCTGCATCTAAGTAGACAGGGGATACTGAGTGTTTTTCTTTCAACATCTCAACGATTAGTCTATTTGTGTTCGCTTTGATTACACCCATACTGTTCAATATCTTGTGTAGAGGTGCAAAAGAAGCGGATAATTTTCGTCCGACCGACCAAAGGCTCGTTGAGCAAATACGGGTTGAAGAAATAGGTATCCCACACTATCTGTGTCCGAACGATATCCGTCCGTATCCACTCTAATTGCTCCCCTACTTGTTGTCAATTGGACACGGGAGGGTGCATAATATCCGGAACTGGACAAGTGTGTAGTTTCATTCAACAATATTTTTCTTGCCTTTTTCCGATGAATTGAAAATCTACCCCCATTAATCGTTAATTTTGATCTCACATAGGCGAATACATATTAGATAGTTGGATTGTTAAACATCAGCATTTATGCGGGGAAATTTCAATTACACTATTGACAGTCAAACACCCTTGCATACAAATTTTCAGGTAGGAGTACCTTCCTCTCTTTTTTGAAAGGTGGTGTCTAGGAGGATTTGAGTACTAATTTATCAGGGAGTACTCAAATTTTTAACCGTTTGATGCACCGTAGATTAAACTGCGTGCGTTTTTTTTTGTCGATCCACCTGCACTAAAAACTGCACGTGTTTTTGTCGATCCACCCGCACTTAAATGGGTTAGATTTTGCTTTGTGCCTATCATTTGACATGAGCCGGCTGCTCTTGAGAGTATGTACAATAGACTTAGGCTATATATAATGGACTGATGTAAGTTGTCTATAAGTATTGCCATATAGGATTTTTGATGATGTAAAGGAAAGAGAATGAAGAAAAAGAAAGTTACTGTCTATAATCTTACAGTCGACTATATCACGTAATCAAAAAAGTATGGACGACCCGTACTCCCGTCGTATGAATTGCGCCGTCTACAACCAAAAAAAGAGATAATTCATTATTTGTCACTGCAATCGAGTGAAATTTAGGATTTGTCACTGTATGTGTGTATGACATCTGAGTCCCGGATCCAGATATCATACACACAATAATGATAAATCTTAAATTACCTACGAAAGTACAGTGGTAAATAATTGAACCTCCCAAAAAAAACGGTCGGCCTTCTATCCCGTGCGCGCTCCTCTTGTCTCTCTTTCTCCAACGCGAAAGGCAGTTCTTCCCCCTTTTTTCCCCTCCGCTCAGCACCAAATCCTCCTCCGCTCAGCGCCAAATCCAAGCAGCGAGATCCGTCGCCTTCGGTGAAGGGCGGGACACGGGCGTCGTCGCCCTCGGTCAAGGGCACGTCACGAGCGTCCTCACCTGCCGTCAGGGGTGCGTCCAGGTCGTCGTCGCCGGCGCCGTCCAAGTGTGTGGTGCCGAGCCTTGCTGCGGCTAAAGATGAGAACCGCAAGGTGGCGAGGGAGCCGGCGATTGTCGTTCCATCAAGGTACCGGCAGCCGTCACCCGCAGGAGGGAGGAGGGGAGCGGCGTCTCCCACAGTCGGTGGGATGCGGGCATCCCTATCGCCTAGCTCGCGGTCGCGGCGGCTGTCGGGAGAAGGGAGCACCAAGAAGAAGGTCGGGGTGTTGGTGGCTTGTATCTCGAAGATCACAGACTTGCGGTGGCGGCGGCAGGCTCGGTGATGAAATCCAGGGGCAAGGTGAGCAAGGATACCATTCTGAGGACTCAGGTCAGGGATCATGTTACATCGTGTTAAAATTGGAATCTTAACACGGGCTTGCTTGGTTGGCATATACATGTAGATGTTGGTGCACTGCATTTTATCAGCGCATATCACCAGAGAAGTGGCAAAAAATTCAATTGCATGAGTTTAGTTAACAGCATGTTAAATTGAAATTGGCTTTTGAACACCTATGTGCACGTAAGAAATTTAGTTATGCAAATAAAAAAAATCTTGGAAGGCTAATTGACTAATAGTGGTGGATTGCTAGCCATTTGGTCAGGTATGATTCTTTTCATTTTAGCTACAGTAAATGGATCCGGCAGTCGGGTAAGGCTATTTCATGTGTGTGCAGTTTGTGGTGAAAGTACATATCTAACGGTGCTTGTGAGTTGTGACTACTGTACATGATATAAATGAAAGGAAAAAAAACAAATATGCAGTCCTGTCTCGCCATATTATTGTAGAGTTCTTACGATGCCTGACGTGTATGTTGGATACAAATAGAACTGAGTACTAGTCATTTGTTGTTCTGTGTACTACTTATTTATTCTGCGTTTGCTCAGGGTAGCATGTCTATATGTCATGTATGTTTAAGCACCAACGGCAATTTGTTTATCAGAAAGTCATTTACCTGTGCAATGAAAATTTACCTTCATCTGTCAGGAAGCAATGTCACGGCAAATGAGTGATGCTACAACCGAACTGTCCAGTAATGATGATTCATCTGTTAATGTAGAGTCTACTGCAGCAAAGACGAAAGCTGTGGCTCCAAAAATTATACTTCATGATCCTAAATGGACCGATGGCAGCTTTCCATTGGATGCAGTTTCTGATAAACTTTCAAAGATTGGGAAGGTGGCATTCAATTCCTCTTGCTAACAGTGTCAATTCTTTGGTTCTTTACTGAATTCCATCTAAGTTCTAACATCATCGTTTACTGAATTTAAAGGAAGCTGTTGAACGGAGAGATGCGGCAGCAACTGCTGCAGCTGATGCTTTACAAGAGGCATTGGTCACTGAATCAGTTATAAGGAACCTAAGGTAATTGAGAGCCTTCTTTTTTTCATCTGAAACCAAAATCTCTGTATGTCATTCAGTTGAATGTGACGATTGTAACATTGTGCTTATCGCTGTCTACAGCAAGTTTTCTGAACTTTGTTCTTCGTCGAAGGCTTTCAATCCACTCCCAACGGTGGACCTTTTCCTTGCTGTCTATAAAGATACTCTCAAGTGGAAGAAAATTGCTGAGTCTATAACCACCAATGGAGCGGATGAAGCTACATTCTGGGAGAAATCAACCACTCATTGGGTTGAAGCAGCATTAGCAACTGAATTATCATATCATACAAATTATCATTATTTATCTATTTCAACCATATTCATTTTATTTTAATCATGTATCTGAAATAAAAAATAAAGCAACACAAGTAGTCCACAAGGATGAAAGTTAGAGTTGATCACCACATTTTTTAGGTTCATGAAAGATTTAAATGATTGTGTGATCTATATAGACAACTAAAAAGACAACTCATTGTATGAGCTGTCTTTAGTGCTGTCTATAAGTGACGTGGATGGTTGTTATAGACAATAGCTGTCTATACCATTGTACATGCCCTTATGTCAGCTGTCTATAACTATTGCCATGTAGGATTTTTGTTGATATGGATGAAAGAGAATGAAGAGAGAGAAAGATACTGTCTACAATCCTATAGTCGACTATAGCACAAGAAACAAGAAAAGTATTAAAAGATTGTGTGTTCTATAAAAACAACTAAAAAGACAGCAGCCGTCTATACCATTGTATGAGCTGTCTTTAGTGCTACCTACAAGTGATATAAATAGTTGTTATAGACAGCAGCTGTCTATACTATTGTACATGCCCTAACAGGTTTGTGTGTTGGGTTTGTTCAGGCTCTGATTTTTTTGTTATGCTGCCGGCTTAAACAAAGACAAATACACTGTAACCAACGAAGCCCATAGCTCCCATCAATCAGTCCCTTTACAAAAACACCACAGTATCAAGATGACGTGCAAGACAGACATGATAAAAATAAAGACTTACAGAACAACACGTGCTGGGATGTAATCCTTCAGCTTGCAATTTTTACTTCACTTGATCATACAACCCCAAAACATATTTATTATGTGGTTTACTGTATAATATGTGTTTTTAATGAAATTATGTCATTTGCTGTAAAAAAAAAAGAAAGTCTTTAGTGTTGAAGGCTTGGGTGATGTTCGCATGGCCTGACATACCACTTCTCTTTTCTGCTTGGGCTAAGAAGTAGTATGTCCAGGGGCGTAGCCAGTCCATCGATAAGCCTCGGGCCGATCTGCTAGAGATTAAACCTGAGCTTCTTTTAACACGGTGAATCTAGCCCATTATCAACAGTGTCACATGGTGTTTTTAACCTGAGCCTCGGGACGTTGCCTCAGAGGTCCGAGACCCAGATCCGCCACTAAGTATGTCATATGATCTTCTCTCAACTTTGCTCAGCTACAAAATCTGATGGGGATGATCTGCACACAAAGCATTACTAGTTCAATAAAAATGACGATATATCATGATCCAGCAATAGAAAAAATATATGAGATTTTACTATTTGTTTTGGTGTACAGTAACCCTCGCGGTGTATCACTAACTATATATTCTCAAGTCATAAAAGAGTGAGTTTTGGATGTTGACAGGTACCCCAAAATGCAACTTTGACAATAAATTTCTATTAAAAATATATTTATAAAACACAATAAAATTATGATATCATGAAAGTACTTTTCAGCTTATTTCACATGTTGTCTTTTTCCAACTTAATTCAGATATCAACACTACATGCAACCCTATGTTCAGTCATCCATATAAAAGGGACTTGTCACCAAAATTGCGCACATGTATTTTTTACAAGAGGATATTACAAAATTTATATAATATAAAAAAAGTAAAAAGTATTAATACATTATATAAAAAGTGATGGGCATGATAACATGTCCCAAGTTTTACCACAGACTTCAGAAATGCATTTGCATCCTCAAATTACAAGGGTATTTTCAGGTACATGTGCAACACAAAAAAAAATAGAAAACACAATTGGTAATGTTGCTTTGCTGAGTAAAAAATTTCTAAAAAACCAAAATTATGCAGAATATGGTGGCCAACGAAGAAAAAACACGATAACAATTACAACTTTAGCAGCATAGATTGTGTAGTGGCATCCTTTGAAAACTTTAAGGTAGCAAAGAAATATTAATGATGTATAAATTAAAAATGTTTTTGGTATAAAAAAAGGCATGTGTGTATGTATATATATTATTTGAGTGAGTGTGGTGTTCTTTTCCTTTGGTAAAACACTTATAGGGGCATGCTTCACTCACAAACCTACTATAGCATGTTAGTGGGTTCCACCGAACTGCTTTGCAAGTAAAACAAACACATTTTTTTTATACATAATGTGGTATTTTTAATATAAGATCAAGGCAATTTTTACGTATGTTGTAATGTATAAAACTAGTATGTGTTTCATGTAAAAATAGTGTTGTATGCTAGTTATGTTGACTGCTTTGAATCCAGAATTTTCATGATGGTGACTGTGCAAACAACAACTTCCTTCTGACTACAAATGTAGAGGTACAAGAAACATGTTACAAAAAACACATGTTACCTTCATTAAAAAAAATAAAAGCAAGATTCAAAACTAGTTACAGAAAACATATGGTTTTACCTTTGATTATGTTGATTAGCTTGTAGTAGAACAACATGTTTATGACAAGCAAAATATGTCACCAGGGCAGACCTTATGCTTTTTAGCGTAGCTATAAACCGACTACAAATCCAAAGCTTACTTACCAGTTCATTCCCCTTGTAACCCTAGGTTGGAATCAAACACCACTCCTCTCATCATTAATTCAAAAAAAATAAAAAAAAGAAAAACTCCGAGAAACTGATCACCCTAAAGATTTCAAACAAGTACAACTCAGATCTTGTACTCGGATCAAACACCACCCCAACGAACAAAATACACGTATGAAATTTGCACTACCCCCTACTGCCAATCAGCTGCTATTTCAGAGCTCTGCACTACCCCCTAGTGAGCATTTCATAGCATTTGCATTGCTATTAAAAAGACATGAAATTAACCATTGCATTGCTAGTTCATTGCACTACTATTGTTGGAAGAATATTTTATCCCCTTATTAATGGGACCCACTCCACAGGGAAAACACCTGCTTAACAGATTAAGAAATGTAACTACCTTGCAAAGGTCGATTGTACCCCTTACTTGTACTCATAGGATAGAAATCCCCCAAAGGGGTATTTTGGTCATTTGTACAGGCTTAAGAGCCTATAAATACCCCATGTATCTCCCATTTGAGAGAGAGCTCTCTTGAGCAATGAAGACTCATATTAAAACTGGTGAGCCCTTGGGGGCTCCCTCCCGGGAGGTAACCCCCCGTTGGCTCACTGACAGGAGTAAGGCGGTCCTCTCAGACCACCGAACCTATATAAACCCTCGTGTCATTTTTTACTCTTGTGGATGATGGCCCATCAGACGGCCGACGTCCACCCCCTCACCTGTGTTCGGTTTTTACACATACAATATTGGCGCCGTCCGTGAGGAACATAGCTAATTGACGAAAGGCTATGTCTTCTACCAAAAAAAATACTCTAAATCCACGAAGCCTCCTCTGGCTCCGGAGGGCAATAATTTCGTGGACGGCCCATCTGCTCTTTGAAGAAGCCCCAGTCGAACACCCTTGTCAGAGATCAGGGCCATCCACCCCGAGATGGACAACGTCCTACATGCCCTGGGGCTCCCACACGCGTCCTCCTCCCTTGTGCGAGTCGATGTGAGGCCCAGCCAAGGGCGAGAAGTTCAAGGCATCCTTGCAGCCAGAAGGCTAAGTATTCTGAGCCCAACAATCACCCTCGGGGACGCATGACGTCCATACGGCGCGAGCGATGAAGGCTCGCTACGAGGGCTGCCCCCTAACACTCTACTGTTAGGGAACAGTCTCGACATATAAATCTCGTATGGGCTCTCGAGACACTTTCCCTCTAAGGGATTTCACCCTTATGGTGCATAGGACGTACGACCTCCGCGGTCTCTCCTAGCAAAAGTCCAAGGTGGCTTGGCCGTCCGTTGCCTCCACCATGGCGGCTCATGTCCTACTAGACCTAGGGCACGAGCGACCACCCTCGTGGTGCATACGGTGTACGACCTTTGCGGTCTCCCCTAGCAAAAGTCCAAGGTGGCTTGGGCGTCTGTCGCCTCTACCATGGCGGCTCGTGTCCTACTGGACCTAGGGCATGAACGATCACCCTCATGGAGCATAGGGTGTACGACCTCCGCGATCTCCCCTAGCAAAAGTCCATGGTGGCTCGTGTCCTACTAGACCTAGGGCACGAGCAACAACTTAGGCCCAGTACCAAGTTGATGGATGTACTGAGGACTCGTCCCCTTAGACTCCAAGCCACACGTAGAACGACCTCTGGAGCCCGCACGCCTAGCTCTATTGCTTGGCAAGGGTTAACCATTCTCATGCATTCCCGATCACCACAAAAAAAAACCCGCCTACAGGGTAAAGGGGCTCCATCGCCCTCATAGTTCGATGCCCCACGACTTAGCCTCGTGGGCGCCACTGGTGTGCTCGTGACTTACTATCGGGGGCACACGTCCAAGGTGCCCATGAGTTAGCCTCATGGGCATCTCTAAGTCCACTAGGGGCTACCACCCCTAGTGGCCATTCGGTGCCCGATGACTTAGCCTCGTGGGCACCACCAGTGTGTCCGTGACTTACTGTCAAGGGCATAAATCCAGGGTGCCCATGAGTTAGCCTCATGAGCGCCTCAAAGTCCACTAGGGGCTATCACCCCTGCTAGCTGTTCGGTGCCCCACGACTTAGCCTCGTGGGCATCCCTTCGATATGTCCATGACTCAATCTCATAGATGCACATCAAAGGTGCCCTATGATTTAGTCTCATGGGCACTCTGAAGCCTACCGAAGAATACAACCCCTAATAGCTTTGTGTTACTCTCCAACAACATATGTACACCTCTTCTAGGCAACTCGAATCATCTACCATTGACCTAGCTCAAATATCGATCAAGGACTATCATGCCTACATAAGGCTGTCACCTCGGAGATATTAGTATCTAGAGTGATGAGACTCTACTTGTCCCACGGCAACGACTTCGATTATCTGTCATGTCGAACGACTGTTATCTTGCTACAAGAAACAAGTGTTGATTATTCTCTCTTTCACGCAGAGACACTCGTGTTATCTATTTGTCCCCGCAACGTTTCTAGCTCGAACTACGATAATTCTGAGGAGTTCTACTTCGACGACTCTCATCAAACCGCGGAGCAAGATGAGGACGACTTCGACCACGGCTTCACGTTGACGCGCCTCCCTCCTCGAAGGCTATGCCTCGGTAGGGTGGCCTCATGTCCACGACTTTGCCTTCACAGGCTTCTCTCCGACGTGCTGTCCGCCTCGAAGGCTGTGCCTCGGTTGGTCGGCTTGGCGTCCGCTACATCGCCTTCACAGGCTTCGCTTCGACGTGCCGCCCGTCTCGAAGGCTATGCCTCGGATGGGCGGCCCCGCGTCCACAACTTGGCCTACACAGGCTTCGCTCGGGCACACCCCCTACCTTGAAGGTTGTGCCTCAGTGGGGTGGCCTTGTATCCAGTGCTTCGCCTCTAGGAATGGAACAACAAAAACCACCCCACATGAAGGACCAACGAGAAGCGGCAATTTGGTACTCGTCCTCACGTGGAGCACTCACGTGATATGAAGCACAAAATAAGTATAAGTCTTTGGGCGCTCGCATGCCTACCAAGCCAAAATTGGCTAAGTCGTAGGTGCCCTCGCGTATATTCCTCAGCCCTCATGCCTCGCGCTGCATCGAATCAGAATTTGGCTAAATATTGAGCGTCTGTATTCTCGTCAAGTCGAAATTTGGCCAAGTCTTTGGCGCCCTAAAAAAACACCCTGCTAAATGCACGTCAAAAATGTTACCAACATACCATAACAAGCATATTCGTCAACAAGATACAAGACCTCAACACTCTTCTTTGCCTCTCGGGCACCCTTGCAGGTGCCCAAGGGACAGGGGGGCTAGTGTTGAGGAATTCTACCACCTCCCATCTAAAACACTCTATACTTCAACGAGTCTACACGATGGGCTTACATAAGCCCCTTGCCTTGGGTGCTTGGCCACCAGTCCATTGGGAGTGGTTCGAGGCCTGATAGATACTCACATGCTACACACTCATGTTTCGTAGACGTCCTCGCCTGTACCCTGCGCCTCGATGCTCCGCGCGTCCCGTCACCACTCCGCGTGCCTTATGCAGCTGCGCCCTGTTAGAAGAATATTTTATCCCCTTATTAGTGGGACCCATTTCACAGGGAAAACACCTACTTAACATATTAAGAAATGTAACTACCTTGCAAAGGTCGATTGTACCACTCACTTGTACTCATAGGATAGAAATCCCCCAAAGAGGTATTTTGGTCATTTGTACAGGCCCAAGAGCCTATAAATATCATATGTATCTCCCATTTGGGGGAGAGCTCTCTTGAGCAATGAAGGCTCATATTAAAACCAGTGAGCCCTCGGGGGCTCTCTCCCGGGAGATAACCCCCTGTTGGCTCGACAGAAGTAAAGCGGTCCTCTCGGATTCCCAACCCTCGTACCATTTTTTACTCTCGCGGACAATGGCTCGTCAGACGGCCAACGTCCACCACCTCACCTGTGTTCGGTTTTTACACATATAACAACTATTAGTTCATTGTACTGCTAGTTCATAGCTCTCAACTGCTCCCAAATTTTTCACACTACTGCATTAAGAGAAAACTAAACAAAAGAGAAAATCAATCTGAAACTTACTGCAAGTAGACCATCTTTCTTATTCCTCCACCTCGAGCTCTCCCAAAAAGGTAAACCTGTCTATACAGAGGTAATAAAACCAAAATTAAACAATCATATATCACTGCAAAAAAAAGTCATGGTAGCTACATTATCCAAGGGTAAAGCTTAAACACAATAGCAAAGATCTAACATAGATATGTATGAGACGGGACCAACGAAAAGGAAGTGATAAAAACAAGATGTTTCAGAACAAATAATCACCCATGCCCTCCTCCCCTCCCCAATCGTTCCACTCTCTGTTGCATACACAACCACATATTGGAGCACACAACTCACCACGCTCCCCTGTCTCCCAGGAAGAATCAACTACCAGAAGAAAAAAAATCACAGAAATCAACCACCAGATATCGCAGAAGGGGGATTTTTTTTTCTCATTTAGTAATACAGATCGAGGTCAGCAAACCCACCCCACTCTGGTTCGCTCTTCTGCAAAAGAAATTACCAACAAAAAACAACAACAAATTGATTAAAATGAAACCACATGACGAACACATGAAACAGATTACTCAAGGTATATACTACTAAGATTGCTCATATCGAAAAGGAACTTGAAACCCAAAAAAAAACACAACACAGTTGTCGCCTCCACCGATTCGAAACAAAAGACTAAGTCAGACCTACTCCAAACCTTTCAGGATTCGAGCTCCCTTGCTCCTCTTCCAGAAACGAACCCCAACCCCCCCCCCCCCCCCACACACACACTCTCTGTTCCCCTGAATGCGTGGGAGAAACGATTTGCATGTGAGAGATAAAAATGCACAATGCTGTAATTGGTGGACAAAAATTAGACGACTGAATAACGCGAAATTCGTAGCAAAACATTGCTCAAATCTGGTCGATTTCACACCATTATCGGGTTCGACTTTATCGGGTCTACCCGTTGACGCGGTTTGCGCGCCAGGTAGGATAAAAGTCAAACACGAATCGCATAGAAATTGCTAATGGACGGTCGAAAAAACGAGTACCACGAACAAACAAAACACTCGAGTGCTGTTTACCAATTTCCTTTTTGAAATATAAGAGTACCTTTCATCAAATAGTTCTACAAAGTACAAGCTTTTCACTAATGACTATACCATTGCAGTAAAATTGCACTTTGCACACATCCACACAAATTCAATGCAGATCCAAGAACAAAAGTTAAAAAAAGAACATGGAAGAGAAACACTCGTTATCGTATAGGCCCCATGCTCTTCAATCCACTCCTATGAATACGTAGTGCCATCTAAACACCAACCTACTTGTTTCATTTGTACCAATTGATAACTTCTGTCACTCTTCTATATCTACATGACAAAATACTGACGCTCAATGTCTGATATGGCCTGGGTTAGGATCGCCAACGAAGTAGGCAAGAACTCCCACTAAGGGAGCATTGATGTAGGTAGTCGGTTCAGATTTCCTGAAATCAGCACGGTAATCCTCATAAGCATCATCCTCCCCTGGCCCGCCAACAACAGCTCCAATCAATGGGTTCGGGTTTGAGCTAGATGAATTGTAGTAAGGTGTGCCTTCTTTGCACGCAATGCGCTGAGGATGGCTCTTGATTGAAGGCAGCGTTGATCCTCGGTGGTGAATCCGTTGAGGATATCGGTCGCCGTACCCGATCATGTACGACATTTTCATCGGATTATCTCCTAATAGATAATCGACCTGAAAACCAGTATGCATAAGTATAGTTACAAAGTTCAGAAGTTCAGAGTTCAACCAGTCAATGTTCCTGCATTGGATTGTATAGGTACACATGGTGAAAATTGTTAGTACCTGCTTTTTGGCTTGCAGCTGAAGAGTGGCAGGACCAACTGAAATATCTCCACAGTTGACAGTGTGAGAGGACTTGGAGAGGTACTTGGCATATATTAGGAGCAGAAAGGAAATGGAGGTGACATGCTGCATATTGCTGCCTCCAGGCTTGTAGATCATGCCCCCAGGTGTGTACTTGATATGTGGTGATGAGGACTCTGGAATGAGTGTGCAGATGAAACTATCTGCACACTCTTTATAGGATTGCAGAGAAAGCGCCTCGCCTTCTATGAACTCCTGCAAACCAATTGACACTCATTTTCTTGTGTCAGCCACTTATGATCAGTTAATTTATCAGCACAAGTTGTATTCAGAAACTGAAAGAAGGGTGATGGAAGTAGCGCAGAACCTTGGAAACAAGGACATTGAGACCAGCATGCTTGTTGTCCCACCCGAACTCGTGGATGTTATCCTCTGCCCCGAGGGTCTTGCCATTGTTCTGAATGTACTCGAGGAAGGTGTCATCCCTCGAGGCTCTCCGTAGCCACGCCGCTCCCCACAGCAGCTCATCCTGTCAAAGAATTTTCAGTGCACGCTTTGTGATGTGTCAGCTTGATCAATTCCGAATCTCTGATCGATTCTTCCGAATCTTCTAATTATGGAATTCGTGGAAACAGCTTTCGATGCTCTTAAAATTTACGCGAGCCTTTCGATGACGAAATAATTGCTTCTTGTCCCACAGCAATACATCAGTAATGTGCACTGAATGTCTGGAGGTGATCAACCTTAATTACCACTAGATAAATGGATTCTGGAAGTTCAGTAGCAGTAAAAAAAAATCAATGTTGCTGTGAGTGAAATAGTAGCAGTTACTTATGGTGTAATACTCTTTTGGCCTTTTGTACTGGTATTCTTATGCTAAAGATGTGCAATATGAACTGTCAAATATCAAGAAAGGTACCAAGGTAGCAATGCTGCAACACTATGTAAGCTGCTTTGTTTCTTGTTGTCAGGCAGATGTAATAACCTGATATATAGCCACTTATGGTGCAGTATCCTCTTGTTCTTTTATGCTGTCATTTTTATGTCAGATAAATGAATATGTCTAAACAGTATGACGCTTGGTGCCAATCAACACCGTGCAAGCTTCTTTGTTTCTTGTGATCAAGCAGTGGCCAGGGTCCGGTAAGGTCAGGTCACCATCTACTGACGAAGGCAGGCAGGGAAACAAGACAAGAAGCCTGACCTGGTAGCCATCGAAGTCGCAGTAGAACGGGCAGCCTCCCGCTCTGAGCTCCGGGTCGTCGCTGTACGCGCCCTTGTACGTGTCCGCGAACTCGAACGCCTTCCTGGCCCTCTCGAGCAGCAGCTCGGCGTACTCCGGGTCGTCGTCGCGGAACACCATGGACGCAGCGGCCAATGCCGCCGCCGTCTCCCCCGCCACCTCCGATCCCGGCCGCCCCGCGCTGATGTTGTACACCGTGCGCTCGGTGTCCATGTCCTCCGGCCTCTCCCAGCAGCTGTGATCCTTCCATGGGTCGCCCACCTGCATTGCATTGCGCTGCACTCTCACGACCCTGCTGTGAGCCTGTGACATGAATGTGAAATGTGTGCTATAATGCTTGCCTGCATGAAGATGACGCCGGGGTGGGCGATGGTCTTGAGGAGGTAGTCGGTGGCCCACCGCACGGCGGCAGCGGCGTGGCGGTGCTGGTCGGGCGGCATGGACTCGCCGAACTCGACGACGCTCCAGGCTAACATGGTGGTCGTGAACGCCATCGGGAAGCCGAACTTGACGTTGTCCCCGGCGTCGTAGTACCCGCCCTCCAGGTCGACCCCGGCTGCCGCGCCGTCCGACACGCCGGAGTCGCCCCGCCAAGCCGCGCGCTGGTCCGGCGGGAGCCGCCCGGAGCGCTGCCCCTCGAAGAACAGGATGGACTTGGCCAACGCGTCGTGGTAGTCGTGCCGCCGCGAGGCGGCGCACGGGACCAGCGAGTGCGCCAAGAAGAAGCACACTAGCAGTAGGATGTGCACGCACAAGTGGTGGACGGGAGAAGAAGAAGCGGAGCAAAGTGCCATTTCGAGCTCGCTGCTTCTCACCACTCACCTGCTAGCTAGAGATCGAGCATGTGAACGGTGCGATGCTGTGCCGCTCTTAATTTGGAGCGCCCTAAGTCCCCGTGGAGCACGTATTTATAGCTCGCCAACGTGTAATAAGCTTCACTAGTGAGTGTACTCATACTGTCAATCTGTCATATATACCCTGTATCCGTATAGCAAAATGGTATTGGTACTTTCAGTCTCGGTGAGTTATGTGTACACAGTATAGCAAAAGTAGACCGAAATGGCCCATTTGTACTACGAGCATGGCTTTATTCATTTACACAGGGTTCAGGAACCGCTGGTGATGCATGCGTCCATAATTCTCAAAGAGATAAATTTCTGAATTCTGATGTGGTTGTGGGAATCAAGTGAAGGTATACTTGGATTTATGGTAGGGAATAGTTTGAAAGGGTTAAAGGACGTGTAGTAACAGTATTATGATTCTGCTGCTACAGTACTGTGCAATGTTGATCTAGACCATTCGCTGGCGATTGGATGGCCCGGATGAGCCTTAATGCGTGTGTAGTGTGCACCAACAGAGGAACCAGAAATTGCAAATGGGGAGGGCCAAGTAATTAGAAAAACAAAGTACACATAACAATATCTTTAGACTCTAACATGACTATCGTGACTAACAAGTATAGTATTGTGTTTGCTTGTTTGCCAAATACAAAAAAAAAACATCTCTATTAACGTAAATTTGAACCCGCGGCTACCGAGAAGATCATATATATTGATAATTTCATTAGAACTAAACTTATGTGAAATTTCTTTCTCGATAGAGGCCATCATGGAATCTCGAAGGAAGTCATCTCCTATTTTATTTCAAAGACAGGTCTTAATGAGTTTGATAGCTGAAAATGTTCGCTCAGTGGTTGCAGTTGGCACATGAAGAGTTAGCACTAATCTTAGTAATCTATCAACCATTGGATAAACATAGGCTTTACCAGTCTTAACTAATCCATTTGTTAAATCGGCAAGCAAGGACAAACTATTTAGATCAGGATGGCTACATACATCAAGCTGGTAATGCGGTAGTTGACTCTCCAGTTGTGCTCTCTCTAGGCTAGAAAAATCTGCAGGATATAACTTCTCCACTAGAGTACGTATATCTGACATGTTGAAAGAGGGAACTCTTGGATCTAAGGATACACTTAGTGCCAAAAGCTCCATTGATTGCATACTGAATCTTTCATTCAACTCGTGCAACTGTTGATCCCTTGTGATTTTGAAGACATCCATTTTATAATGGTGATGAGCATCAGTATTATTGTAGGGGCGGCCCATCGGCCCCACGGCATAGGCAGCGCTTTGGGGGAACCCCAGAAGGGCTCGGCGACGCAGCAGGCCGGCTCTGAAGACGGTCCCGACGGAGGGTCTCCGGGGTGGCCTGAGGCCCCCGGCGATGCTTCCGGAGGCGATCCCGACGAAGGGTCTTTGGGGGGCCCCGAGGCCCCCGGCGACACTTCGGAAGGCTCATGAGCAACCATGGGAAGCTCAAGGCTCGGAGGGATCCCCGAGGGCCCAGAGGGAAACACCGAAGGCACCGCCAAGGGGAGCCCGCATGCTCCTCCGAGGGGGAGGTCTCGAAGGGTCCTCGTAACCAGCAACGAGGACGCGACAAGGATGGACCGGGATCACCACCCGGGTGAGCTAGGTCTAGGAGGGTCCACCGTGTGCCCAGGGCTACTCCTAGGCTGGAAAACACCCCTGCTGCCTCTATGGGTGGCGTACTTTTGTAGGGGTGAGAGTGTAATTCCATGTACCCGGCCGGAAGGGCTATAAATAGCCTCCTTCCCCCACCATGTAAAAGGGAGAATTTCTGAGAAATAAAACACACGCACCCACTTCAGCATCTCTAGTCTGAACCTTTACTCGGGACCCCTCGGCCCCTCGTCCCGAAGCTAGGGGTCCCCCTTTATTTACTGTCTGGTTCTTTTTACTACGGCAAGTATTATCATGCTTGTTGCGAGATTTAGTCACATTAACATACCTGCAATTTATATAAGACTTGTTAGATTCATGGTTTACACAAAAATAACTTATAAATATTGTCATCCTACGCTGCTTGTTGCTTGCCGGGCAGCCGCGACGTCGATGTCGAAAATTGAAAACTTCCTAGATCGTGGCCAATTACCAATAACGCAAAACGCCAAGACCTAGATGGGAATGAAACACATGAGATAGATGAAATGATAACTGTAGAGTCGTGTGTGTTGCATCAAGGGTAGCCAGCCCGTCATTAGTTGTGCGTTAGGTTTCGTGAATTCCTTGGGGAGGGTCGGACCCCTGGTCGTCAGCAGCAAGCAACTGGGCTCGGTGTGGTCACATGCAGCGGCTAAGGGCATGCAGCATGAGATAGACTAGGCCACGATTGATACGTACGACCATCTCTGTTAAAATCCTAAAGTTGATATCATTCCTACAAGGAGTAATATTCCTTTCTTGGGTTGTTTATTTCCGTATTGGTAGGTGCTACAGACAGTTGCATTTTCCGAGTAATTTAAGCTTTTTTTTTTTGGTGAAACTCAAGACTGGACCCTGCAGGCTCATGTTAAGTCAATGTAGTAGGCTTGGTCGAGTCTAGACGTAAGGGGAACTATTGAAATATGAGTGGATTGTCGATGTTTCTTCAACAACTAATCTTTTAGAAGATCAAACTAGTTGTTGTATGTATGAAACTGAATATATCTCTTCTGTTTGCTCTATTTACTATATATTCTTCGACTACTTCATCTGTTTGTGCCGTATCTCACAAGATAGGTCCAACTCGGTCTTTCATGCTCCCACAATCACAACAGCACCATTCTCAAGCTCGAGCTTCTAATACAGCTAGAGGACAAGGGAGAAATTTTGGTGATCTGCGTGAAAACAGTGGTTAGTCCGAAAGGGAGGAAGACATCGCGCTCTCTTTCTTCCTTGCTTCTCGTTGGAGATACGGAAAAGGTGGCGAATATCGATGATTGGGACCGGTAACTAGACGTAAGAACCGACCGGATGGATTTGGCACATTCGCGACGTTTCCCGGGAAAAAGGAAGCTGTTAAGGTTGTCGAATTGGGGCGGTGAGTCCTCTCCCGTAGGACGTTGCCAGTGGGTATAAATGGAACGGGAAGCAACGAATTGGAGAGAGTTGCTGCCGATGGGGACCCCGGGCTGTTTCGTTCAGGAACGCAAACCTGCTGGACACACCACCTTACAAGTAACAGTGGGGCGGCTCGTGGTGTACTGTGGTGGTAATGCAATAGGTTTACCCATAGTGGTAGTGGTGTACAGTTCATTCATGCTGCACTCCGATCCGATGTCTCTTCTTATGCACAGCAGCCTCCAGATCAGATTAGAGCTGCGAGAAATGGCACGAACGTGCACGATATCAAGAACGAAGTAGATGAATCTACGCCTTCAGCGATGAAATAATCACGACGAGAAAAAAAGATTTGACGAAGCCGATAGCGAATTCCTTAAGCACAACCTCAAAAGAGTACAAGGATTGTTGCTCTCGCACAACCCTATCGAACCTTTTAGGCTCATCGGATCATTGCCCTATATAAGAATCTAGTGCTAAACAATAACAAAGACGCTAATCCTCTCGTGCGTCTCTTACTTTGGATGAGTTGGTTTGTAGCTTGTGTTCTCCATGATCATCATTCATGGCTTTATATAGTATCCCCAAAAAATAGTCCTCCCCCAACGAAATGGTAACGCGGCAGGAGGCTTGCCGTGCACCCAAACCGCGGCAAGTGGCCTGCCACTAACGCAATCCGCAGTAGGCCGATTGCCAAAGGCTGGGAGCTTGCCACATGTCCTGTCACACTCTGGGTGCATGACAGACCCCCTTTCACGGCGTTTTCATATGGTAGGGTGCTATTTTTTACCATTTCGTTCAGGTGGGGGTTATTTTTGTTATTCTGCTTCAAAAACGTGCTAAATAATCCAAAAATTTATAGGATTTTGATATAAATCATTATAGAATATATCTCTAAGTCCTAATAGGTTATGATACGAGTGTCCATACTCAAAAAATCATGTATGCTATCGAAATTGATTTGTTGGTGGGCTGAGAAGCACACTTTCCAATGCAACATCCAAATTAGCAATGCATTTCTTTCCTGGCTGCATCAACTAAGAGTAGTATATCAACCTAGCTAGAGAAAAAAAACTGAAAGCTTCCTCATTGTTTTGCCAAATTCAGGGATACATTCATCTGCTCCCTCTCAGTTCCGCAGTACTATAACTGCAGGGCCTCGAAGTACATATTCCAAGTCTAACGAATCTGTCCTGACTTTGCTCCTCGTGTAAGCTAGCTACTTGGCAAAGGGATGACATGAACGTATCTGCTCAGGCTTCCTCTTTTTCGTCACACACGTTTGAGGCTACAGCAAAAGATGATTAATAAAGCATCGATCCGTCCTCTTTCTGTTTCACATTGTCCTTGTCTCATTCTTCAATTCTATTGTTCCTGCCAAGACAAGAAGTGTGATGAAGTTTTCATAAGTGTAACTTTGTGACAAAACAAGCTGTTAGCCTGTTACTGTGGCTGGTGAAGTTTTGAGAAATGTGCTTAGAAGTACTACTTACTAACATGAAGGCTTTGGTCTTCTTTCGTCTGATGATGTGATTTTGGTGAATGTACACACGCCTTTTCTACTGAGCTACTAGTGGAGTAACACTTGGTGCATTGCAGAAAGGCAGGAAGCGTGATGGATCGCAGCACTTTCTCAAGGAAGCAGAAAAGAAAGATCAACCTCAATTTTGCGAGACATCATGCGTTGGATTTCTTTACATCGTCTTTGCGTGCGCGAGTCCAAAGCTTAAGATCCTGACTATCAAGAGAAAAGTCGAAAGGAAGCATGAGAAGGTGATCGATCTATCCAAATGAAGTTACGTGTATTCACCGTGTCACAGATCACACACAGGCTATGCACCGACAGATATATCACGGGCTTGTGTTTCTAACCCCGTGCCGATCGATTAACTACTTACATATCTACGTTTGACCGTACGTGCATTGCTACTTGGTTACCTTCTTACTTCTTTTAGCAGTAACTAACTTTAGGAGCGGCCGTAACAGAATTTACCTTGGTCGATCGCAGGTATTTTGCATTGAGGAATAAAGCAGCATGTCGATCATACGACTAGGCGACTAGCTACTGTTGAGGAATAAAGCAACATGTCGATCATACGGCTAGCCTCTCGCCGTCGCGGCCGATGGTACAGGCCAATCGTGGGCTGGAACGTGGACACTGGGGCTCGCGTTGCGCGGATCGTGCAATGGGCCGTCCCGGCCGGTGATGTTGGCTAACGTTTACTGGCGCTCGCGGAAAATGGGGCGCAGCGCCTGCGCGGGCCGAGCGCCAGCCGCCGCTCTCGGCAAACCGCACGTCACGATGGCTTGCAGGGTGCGACCTATAAGCATCGCAGAATCTGTGGTCGCGGTACGTGGCTACGTGCACTAGAGTGCGAGTACGACGCACGGTCGCGACCCGAGACTCGTGAACGTCGCCCCGGGCTTGCGGGGAGTCGAGGGCACCGCCGCGGCGTGTGATTGTGGGCTGTTCACGCTTGTCCAGCCGCGGCGCGTAAGACCTACCGCCCCTCGGCTAGGCTGCACGCGCGTGGCCTGGATTAGTCCAAGATTTTGTCGGCCTGTGGGCCGGCCCGTCCGAACCCCTAGCAGAAGGATGGAGTACAGAATAGTAGTGCTCCATGACCAAGAGTAGGGGTAGATACGGAGGCAGGAGCTCCGTTAGTGAGTTTTTCTCGAAATTAGCACAGTTTAATTTAATTTAATATTATTTATAGTTTGAAAGTATTTTTAAAACCGAGCTAATGAGCTGAGCCGAGTTGTAATATTCTAATTATTCATTAGTGAATGCAATAAAGTTTAGAGAAGGAATTAAAAGAAAATTTAGGAATTTTTGGGAGGTTTGGATCGTGGGCTTTCGGCCCGAGACAACTTAGCCCTAGTGGCCCGGCCTATTAGTGGGCTAAGGGGGGCGCCACTTCCCCTAAACCCTAGCCGCCCCTCCCCTCCATCCCTTGGCCGCCACCCTCCCCTCCCTCCCCCTCCCCCTCCCCCTTTGGCTGCCACACCACCCCTCCTCACTCTCCCTTGCGCCATCATCTCACCTCCCAACCGAGCTCATTTTTGTAGTAGTCCCAATCACTTCCTAACCAAACCAGCAAGTGAATTACCCATCTACCAACGAACATTATATTCATCAAGTGAACTTCCCATTCACACTCTGACTCATTTTATAAGAAACTTTACCTCTCGTGTGAAATCCCTAGACATGTCTATAACCGAGAACGCGGCTATTCAAATAGATCAATTAACACTCTACAGAGGTTGTACACTTTACCCACAAGATATAACTAGTGTAGCGATCATCAATCATAACAAAACTGTTCAACAATTTCATCTCGACAATTGACTCTCCTGTTGTGCATACAGTCACCCCAAAACCTCATCGTGGGTTGATGCACAACGTTGGACAGGGAAGCGGCGAACCGTCCCGCGATGTGACTTTAGAAAGAGTACACAGCTCCACTTATATACTACCTGAGTAGTCAATACCAAAACTCCACAACTTACTAGGCTAGACCCGTCCCATTAGGCATGTGGTTGTACGATAGGCCCAGTTCAATGGCGCACAAGATTAAGTTCTTGGCAAGTTACTCAGACAAGTCTACCGCAAACCCACGACGTGTTAAACCACACCCTCACTGCACAACCGCTCGCCTGAGCGAAAACCATTTTGTTTAATCAAGACCAATGACATACCCTATCATGGTACGCAAATTTTAACAACAGTGGTTAACCACCACAATTCCATATTTTATTATGTCAAGATTAATCATTATGACACATGTGATAATGAACACATCGTAACTAAGCTTGACTAAGTATCTGTACGATACCCATGTTGGTGATACAAATATATCCAACTAAAATTATCCATGCTAGGGTGACAAAATATTCATGGCATTCAAATAATCAATGAAGGCATAATGACAACAGGTGATAGCTAATCTCAAAACAATTTGTATAAAGATAGCATACAGTTGTATGAAACAGTATACTTTTGAAATCATAGGTTTAATATGATCAAAGGGCCACGACTTGCCTTGGAATAAATCTTAGGATTGATCTTGATCTTGGTGATCTCCTCCTTGCTCAAAACTTCCCGAAATATCAACGTCTACTCGCAAACAAAGCAAATAAACTTAATAAATAAAAAAAGAGATAAAAACCTCCAAAAATTAAATAAAAATCTCAAATAAATAGATCTCAAATTTAGATGAATTTAAAATTTTGAATGGGCTCAACTGGAGTTCGGATGAAGAAGATATGGCTTTTGAAAGATTGAAATCCAAGAAATAATGAAAAATTAGAATTTATGGATTTACTGGAATTTCTATTGAAAAATCAATTAATGACATCAGCTGGCGTCAGCAACAAATTTCAGCTGAAAAGAAAAAGATAAAGGAAATTCAAAATATCTTGACATGTGGGACCCACATGTCAGCGAGATGGCTCATGGTGAACTTGGTTCACCGAACCAGGGTTTTGGGTTAGATATGGACATGCCATGCGTGCATTGACGTGTCGGCCACGCGGTTGACACCGAGGCACTTGGCTGATGTCAAGGCTGAGCTAGATGGTCACGCAGGCGACACGTCGGCTCAACGACGTTGAGGCTCTGGTCCCCAAGATCGCCGACGACGGCGACTCCTCGCCGACGATGGAGGGGCGCAACGAGTAGAGAACACGACGAGAAACTCAATGGTGGACTCACGGGTGCTCGGGGACCCCTACAGCGGCCGGCAGCGAGGTTACAGGCTTGATGGCGACGACCCTAGAGGGGCTCTTCGGCAAGGACAAGGGCGGTATTGAGATGCGAACCTCAAGGCGAACCTGAAGGTGGTGTCCCAAGTTGATGAGGACGGCTGGAATGGCGGCGATGACGACGAAGTCTTTTGGCCGATGCTGAAGACGAAGGCAGCGTCTAGGGTTCTAGGCGACGGCTTGAGCACGATGGCTAGGGTTTCAGAGGCAGCGCGGCTGAGGGTGCAAGAAAACGGAAATCCTCAGGGCCTTAAATAGGGTCGGGGACGAGGAGTCCATGACGGAGATGGCGGTGGCGCTTGAAGGAAAGAGGAAGAGAGGAGTCCAGCTCGAAGATGACAATGACGTAGTAAGCGGGACCCACATGTCAGTGGATGTGGCTCGGCTGCAAGCGCGTCGCACATGACGCGACAGTGACTGCCAGGTGGGGTCACACACATGCGCGGACGGAGAGAGGGAGGAGCGGGCTGCGTGGGAAAATGGGCCACACAGAACTAGGTCGGGCTGAAACAGGAGTTGGGTTTCGGCCCAAGAGCAAATTTGATATTTTAAATAGATTTTTCTTTCTAGAAATTATTGAAAATCCAAATAGCAATTAGAAAAATAGCAAATGAACTCGAAAAATTCTAAAAAATATATCCAAGCACAAAGAATCCAAATAAAATAATTTTGACAATAGTTGATGTTGAGATTATTTATATTAAATTGTTTTTTATTCCTGAAAATTCCAATTAAGCTTTAACTTTAATAAAAAAAATTAAATAGTTATTTTTATTTTTAAAACTTCAAAACAAACCAAATTTTTGGGATGTTACACTTCCACCGTGCCCTAGGATGCTAGACTCCCCACTGCGTGCCACATGTGAATAGGGGAGAAAATGGATACACTATTTTATGCATGTAGAAGGACACCATTCGAGAAGAAATTTAAGCTTCTTCGATGCTAGTGGAAGAGGAAGATGACGAGATGTTGCTAGCCTGCTGCTTGTTAAGAAAACTGATATGTGATGAATTAAGTGCACTGCTATTTATACTTTTTTGAGACATGGTATCTTGGATTCTTGGTATTATTGAACTTTGTATGTTACGAATGAACTAGATGTGATGAGCTAAGTGCCTAAGTGTGGACTAAGTTTTATGTATACGATGAACTAAGTGTGAATGTATGATGACTTATGAGTTATGACTCATGAGCTAAATGTAGCAAACTAAGTGTTATGTTTGTGATGAACTAATTAATGCAGCTTGTTAGTGCCAATGTTATGTGTGGTTGATGAAATTATAAGCAATTCATGAATGTTTGCATCAAATAAACTAGTTATATATTTTCGTTAATTTCTGATATACAATTTAAGGGGTTTGCATGTTCTGAAAAATATCCGTAACCGTATTCGTTTCTATTCGTATTTAATATTATTCGTATTCGGGGTATTCGTATTCGTATCCGCATCCGGGAAAAAAAATGAAAACAAATATGGCAGAGCCATTATCCATCCGTATCCGATCCGTTTTCACCCCTAGTTGGAGGTCCCATCAGGGGAACTTGGGGTTGGTGAAGTTCTCCTAGACGTAGAGCTCGAGCTGGTCCATTTTTTTTGTGGCGAATTGAAGAATTCCTGCTTGTTGTAACTGCACAACCACTACACATCCTGAAAGGAGGCGTGTTGCTGTCGTTGAAGGAATACGCCATCGACGACGGCCGCTGCTGACGCGAGCAGCGCACGAACTAGGGCTGCGGGGCACGAGCGCGGCCACAAGGAGGCGCGTCAAGATCGTTGGTGGGGGCAGAGGTTGATGTCGGAGTGGACCTAGGCGGCGTTGGTGCGAACGAAGAGATTGGGCAGTCTAGGTCGCGTGGAGGAGTTTTTTAGGGGAATTGGAAGAGGAGGCAGTTTGGGAGATGGGTGCTTTGAGATCCGTGTTTACACATGGTAGAAATCGGGGAAGGGGCCTTGGGAGTTGGGAGGAGGGGTTCGAGGTCCCGTCCAAGAGAATTTTTTCTGAGGGAGGAGGTGCTGGTGAGGCCATGGTCCTTTCGTGATCTCAAAGTTTGCATTTTAGCTCTTTAAATTACAACAAAATTTGATAATATCAGTACTATTTAGCCTCACCTATCAAATATTGTTGTATTGTGTGACTTATTTGATCCTTGCTATCTCTAATTATCCTTGCTATCTCTAATTATTGGTTTCGCCACCAGTGGCGATGCAGTGGAGCGGGGAATGCGCTGAAAGGAAGGGAGCGAATAGGAGATGGAGGCCGGCCTCAAACCTGCTGTTAGATGTTGAATCTCCTTATGTGAGAATAATTAATGAATGACGAATCCAAAAAATCCCCTATGTATGTGTGAGACAGCGAGACTGATTCTACGACGTTTCTTTCCCCTTCTGGAGTGCAACAATGAGCTTACCACAGTTCAGTTCTAGAATTTTCTGGTACACGTGTGCTCCAGATTGTAGATGGACCATATCGCTGGATGTAGTACCAACAGTGTTGTAAAAATGGAATACTATTTTTCGGAGGGAAAGGCATCACCAACCGACTAATCGGAAAACGGACGAATAATAGGAATTATACATATAGTTATACATTCCAATTAGTATTTTTTTATGAGGGAATATATTGCTATTTTTTTACCCGAATAGATTGATAAATTTGACACAGATAAACACACTAAAATATATTGAGATTGTTAGTAGAAACCCAACAATCCAAGATATCTTAATCTTCATTATTACCCGGAAGGCATTTTGGGTAATAATGGAAGCAGTGAAGGGTGAACCATTGACGAGGTGAGTGAAACAACCCAAAAATTCAAATTTGAAAAGTTTTTGAAATCTTTTGGTTGAATTTCAATTTCTTTCCCTTTTCGCAAACTCCAACCCAAATTCCGATTTCCCTTTTTAGCCTCTCCGTTTTCCTCAGTTGGAAGCAGCTTTTGATCTCGGGCGCTACCCCCTTCTTCCCCGTCGTCATCTCCCCGTCGCCATCACCTTCGACGTCACCTCCATCAGCCGCCACTTTGCCTGGCCACCTCGCCCTGCCTTGAATTCGGCACACATCTCCATCGCCACCTTGCTCGCTCGCAGCACCACCCACGGCCATCCAACCAATCGTCGCCGCACACGCCGTGGCCGCTGCCACCGCCTCACTACTCCCACCGCCTCACCTAGGCTATAAAAGGCCACCTCGGCAAGCCCTCATCTCCAACTACCACCCTAGCGCCGCCTCCCTTCCCCTCCAACGTCAGCCAATCGCTCGGATTCCCGCCGCCTCCTCCTTTCTTCCCCGATGAGGCAAGGTAAAATTCATCGCCATCCCTTCTCCCCTTCCCTCCCCGCTCTGGCAGTGGCTCCCTCTCACCACCCTGCTTCTTTCCTGTCAACTACCCCAGCCCAATTTCCGTCGGAGCCTCACCGGCACCGCTCCTTCCCGCCGCAACATTCACGGCTCATGCCGCCACACCACCACAGACAACCCCGAGCCCCACCGACGTCTTCTCTGGCCTCCCCTTGGCCCACTAATACTTCTCCATCACTCGCCCTGATCGGAGCACCGCCCTAGTGCCACCACCGTCATCCCCTGCTCCAACCGACCGCCACCCACGCTGCCACCCCTTGCTCGAAGCTCCTCTGCCGAAATAAAACCCCAAAATGGGATGCCCTCACCTCCCTGGTGCTCTCCGTACCACCGTGCCTTGTTGCCACCGGAGCCGCTTGAACGCCATTGGACTCCTCTGCTCGGCTCGGCGAAAGACATCTGGCCTTCGCATGCTGCTCAAGCCGCCTTTAGCCGGGCCAAATGGCTCAGCTATTTTTGGGCTTTAGCCCATTTGAGTATTGGGCTTGGCCCAATACTATTCACAACTCGTGAACAGTAAACACAATAATGTTCACCCATTTTGGCCCAAACATTATTCATTTTCGGCAAATGAACAATATAACCTTATTACTATTCATTATCCAAAAATAGTAAACCCTAATTACTGTTTACTAACTAAAAATAGTTATTCCAGTTGCTGTCCACTAATCCATTTTCATGCATGAATAAGTAAAAATATTACTATTCATTATCCGACATTTTTTTGCCTGAAAACCTAATTTGACACTTTATACCCATTTCGACCGTTTCGAGCCCGTGAATCCATTTCTCCACTCTGTTCAATCCATTTAAGCTCCCAATAAATTCCTATCCTCCCACACCACCTCTCTTTATGTTTCTTTTTAAATTTCTTTACTTGCTTATTGTTCCCAGCTCATTCCTTGTCGAGCCGGACTTTATATTTGGTTTATTTTATTTTGTTTCGCGTTAGGTCACGATCTCGACGACCAAGCTCCAGAAGACTTCGGACAAGATCAGTATCTAGAAGAATTTGTGCAAGGAGGCAAGTCACATTCCTTGATCATTTTGAGCCTATAATTCATATATTTATATTATTACTTTTATTATTGTATTTGTGCCAATTACTTTAAATATTAAAATAATACTTTTGAATGCCATAATAATTAGATAAATCCTATTACCCTACAGACAAACCCACCTAACACTTGTAGGCCATATTCACCTTGACAAGTTCTCATAAAATGATATCTATATAATTAGCTTTGTCACAATGTGTTTATAAAATCATCAAAAGAGTATTGGCGGTTCGCTAATGATTTTGGTGGAGAGTTGAGGGTTTGTGTCTAGGATGTTGGACAACCCAATAGACTTGTTGAAAAGTAAGTCTAAGGTGAGGCCTGGAGGGTGGACAACCACGTGTTGGTATTGGTCCATCGCCTCACTGTAAGACAAGTAAGGACAAGAACCTTGTGCTAAGTAACAGACATAGAAATCGCTTAACCACAGGTGTGGTCATTCCTCCCTGACTTAGTACACTGCTCCTCCGATTGAATATCTACAGAATCTAGAATGGGACAGGAGTAGGCCGGTAAGAAACACTCGCTGGTCTACACAACGGTAGGTGCCGTCAATATCGGGGTGCAAGTTCCACTGTTGGCCGGTGGTCTCCTGAGGGCTGTATGGTCCATAGACCTTTCAGGTAGAGGCTAAAAATGTTGAACAGTGAAAAGACTTTGTTATCTTAGCTCAGTCGCACGCTAACGGGTTGTGTGTCTATGTTCTAACAGTATGAGTCTAGGATATCTTGTGGGTAAAGCTGAGTAACTCTGTAGAGTGTATAATTAAATGTATTATACGCCGTGCTTCCGGCTAATGAAACTGTGTTCATGGGTGATTCCAATACAGAGGCATAAGTAGAGTTTTTAGGATGTTAAGTTGGTTTGTGCAATTGTTGAGAAACCCCTGATGTTATTATTTATTATTGTTTTACTGTTTTAAAGATAAACTGCTTTAAATACAAAATGCATCCACATATGCCTGTTATGGTAAAACTGTACCATTCATTTGATAATCCTAGCATGTAATTAATTAGGATTTTCATGTGGCTTGTTGAGTACGGTAGTAGTACTCATTTTTGCAATATTTGCAAAACATCTACAGAGGAAGACTTGGGAAAGTGCAGAGGATCCTTGTGGGCAGGATTTTGGTGGGCCTCAAGACGACAATGATTACTGTTATTAGGTCTCGACCGCACTCAAGTGTGCATGTGGTTTGGAGTTCTTTCGTCTTGTATTATATTAACTTTGGACTTAGATGCCCGTGTTAGGTTAAAACTGGCTGTTAAGCCTTACTCTTATGTAATAAAAGTCTGATTTTTTTTGTAAACGAAAGTTTGCTTGAAATGCTACTTACTTCAGAACTACACACCCTGAGTGGTTGTGAAAGATTTAACCGTGGTTGCAGTGAGCTTTTCCGTCTCCTTTCATGTGTATCTCTTCATCTCTTCCCAGTCTATCGTCCCTTTGCCGATTCCAACAACAAAAAAAAAATCCCGGTGGCTCAAGGAACAAGCAGTGGACGAGTATCCCGTTCTAGATCACAAACTGGCTGGGCGGCGAGCTCGGCTACGGCGTTCAACGGAACTCAAACGAGGCTTCGGCGACCGGCGGACGACAGCGGCATCTTCAATCGCGTCTGTTTCAAGACATTGCCTGCTTCGGCGGCGGCGATGTGCAGCACCAGCTTCGATGCCTTTGTTGTTGTGTGCTCAGATTCGTAAAAATCTTGCGTTCTAATTGAGGCTTAAACGGATTTGTCGCCCAATTAAACGGTAATCGGTCGACTAATTGTATTATTCGGGCAATTAAACGTCCGATGTCGTTCCGCATCATGTGTTCGTTACGGTTTGGTTGCCAACACTGGATACGGACGACTAAGGGTATGTATAATGATACAGACAGCTGTTGTCTATAACAACTCTCTATGTCACCTATAGACAACACTAAAGATACATCATACAATGATACAGACAGCTGTTGTCTTTTTAGTTGTCTTTATAGAACACATATTCTTTTAATGCTTTTCTTGTTTCTGGTGCTATAGTCGGCTATAGGATTGTAGACAACATCTTTCTTTCTCTTCATTCTCTTTTATCCACATCAGCAAAAATCCTACGTGATAGTGACTATAGATGACTAACATAAGCCTATTGTATATGCTTTAATTGGCCTCTTTTACTACACTGAGTATCAGACGGTTCAAAGTTAATGAAGTGACGTGGCACTTTGCTAGGTTTAATTTTGTGTAAGATTTAAGGAAGAGATAAGATATGTTGAACCATTGAAGATGCTTAGTTCATAGGGAACTATAGCACTTCCCTAGTTATGACCCGAGCTATTCAATATGACAAAACAATCCATACCAGTTACCACAACCAGAACCACGAGATGAATCACCTATAGTCACCTATATGCAAGTTAGGGGCTGTTTGGCCGGCCGGGCTCCGGCTCCTCGCTTCTCTACAGAAGCCAGTGCTCCCAGGCTAGCTAATCGTAAGAGAGTAATTTCTAGTAGAGATCGAGCCAGCATTTACTGGAGTAAGCAAGCTTCTGGAGCGCAGAAAGCTTAACTTAATTTCCTCTAGTACGCATTGGCGGATCTAGGCCTCAGCCGTCCGGACAATGGTCCGAGGCTCATCTCAAAATCATTCTTGCTTTTTCTCAGCAACACACTGGGCAGTCTGGACTCGCGTTATTTTGGCTGGGCTGGCCCGAGGCCCAGCCAGCAGGCTGCGCCCCCGCTAGTACGTGAACCCCAGGCAGGAGGAAGCATGCACGGCTTGCTGGCAAGGAGCGAGACCATGCGCTGCCGAAGCCGAACATGGCTTGTCTGGAAGGACCGTCCAATTGCATTGCATGCACACGCATGCATGGCTAATGGGACCGTTTTTATCAATAGGATCGAGTTACATCTCGCTGATGATGTACGCACGTAGAATCAGATCGTCAGTGCGCAACCGTGCATGCATATCCGTGTCACTGTGCGGAGCGTACGTGCACACTGTGCACATTATATACGCATCGGCGCACGTATTGCGACTTCAGTGCTGTCGCCGTTGGTGTTGGGAGTTGTCCTGGTCTGTGCATGGTCCATGCGTTTGTTTGTTGTACTGAATGGGCGAATTAAGCGCCACTGGCCTGGGCCTCCACGGTGTTCGTACGTGCGTCTCCACGCCTCTCAGTGTAGCCGACGAGTTCAATTCAATCGATCATTTCGTAGATAATTATAAAATCGCACAGAACAATATAAGAACAAATACTCTCTCCGTTTTTTTACTTGACTTCCTAGAATCTGTGTGGTCAAACTTTCTAAAGTTTGGCTACCGATAGATTTAAAACTATCAGATTGACTACATAAAAATTATATCATTAGATTTGTCGTTAAAAATACTATCATACTATTATAATTTTATTACTACATCTTAATGTAAAGTTATAAAAAGTAACGGTCAAAGTCGCATCTCGAATACCGCAAAAAGTCAAAAAACGTCAAGTAAAAAAGAACAGAGGGAGTAGTAAATTGAACACAGAGATATAGATGGTCTTCTTTCATCTCTTTATTTCTCTTCTCATGATTAACCTTTTACAGTGATTAACACCCCTTATTTATAGACTAATGGACTCTGCTAGGGTTTCAGATGGGGCGCCCACCCATGGGCCGTCTGCTGGGCCAAACCTATGGTTTCACAACACTCTTCCTTGGGCACTCATCCTCACATATTCATGCCTCGTCAACACTCCATAAAAACACAGTGAGAAAAATTTAGAGAAAGAGTGCATGATACACGTTATGTTGCGTTGCACGAATTGCCTCGTTAAAAACTTTAACTGAGAAACTTCAGGAAAACTTGTTAAGGAAAAAAGAGTACAATCCACTCAATTTCATTTAGTCTCCAGGATTAATTCTTTGGGTACCCCATCTTCGTGATCAAGTTTCAATAATAAGTTCGTGAAGATTCTCCTACTGAATTCTGCACTTCTCTAAGTCTTATCGTTCCAATTCTAAGTATGCATCTTTTAAAACTAGATGTTGGAAATGACATAGTGAATAAATCTGCAAGATTTTCACATGACTTAGTATGCAGTACTTTAATTTCATCCATCTTTTGCAGTTCATGAGCATAGAAGAACTTGGGGTTCATATGCTTTGTTAGATGACTCTTCACATAACTCATCTGCACTTGTGCAACACAAGCTGCATTATCTTCTAGATAATAGTGAAAGTTTGCGCGGTATTCAATCCACACAACCGCTGAATGTGGTGAATCATCTGCCGAAGCCAAGCACATTCTCATGAGGCCTCGTACAGTGCTATGATTTTCGAGTGATTCGTCGAAGTCGATACAATATTTTGCTTAGATGATTTTCATTAAATTGCAGTTCCACCACATAGGAATACATAGCATGTTTGTGATTTAGCTGTATGCGGGTCCAACAGGTACCCGACATCTGCATAGTCAGTCATAGTCAGGTCTTGGTTCTTTCTGTAGAGCAGACCAAGGTCTTTACTTCCCTAGAGGTATCGGAAGATGTCCTTTATTCCCTGCAAATATCTTTTGGTAGGTTCTGCACTATACCTTGCTAATAGGTTTACGACAAATGCAATGTCCAGTCTAGTACAATTCACTAAGTACATGAGTGCTCATGTTGCACTTAAGTACAGGAATTCCGGTCCCAAGACTTTCTCCCTCTCTTCTCTAGGTCTGTACGGGTCCTTGTCTTACTGTAAAGATCTCCCGACCATTGGTACTTTTGAAGGGTATATCTTTTCAAAGCCGAACCTTTCTAACACCTTTTGAGTGTAGGTTGACTGATGCACTAATATCCCTTCAGGGGCATGCTCAAGCTGCAAACCTAGGCAATATTTGGTTTTACCCAAATATTTCATTTCGAACTCCGACTTCAGGTAAGAGATTGCTTCCTTAATATCTTCCAAGGTGACTCAAGGGCAGCCGAAGGCACGCATGGCAGCGAGTGTGCATGACGGGGCGCACGGAGCGGCTCCGACAAGACAAAGACGTGGTGGAGGGCCATGGAGGAGGCGCAGCAAGTGCGCCTCATGCGAGAGCCATGAGAGTGCGATCTTGGCGGTGCGCGGGTTGCGGCCGTCGGCGTGGAGGTGCGGCGGAGGCGGCCGGCCGCAAAGACAGTGAGAGCGGTGCAGCGATGGCCTCGTCGCGAGCCGGTGGCGACCGTCCGTGTGCGAATCCTGCGATCCACGGAGGGACCGTGCGGGGACCCTCGCACCGTGTGGTGGCAACGTCGTCAGTAAGTCGATGGTGGTGCGCTTGCGTGCGAGCCGAAAGCGGCTTCGCCGTCGCGGAGCGACCCACGTCGCGACGACGGCGTGGCATACCTGGCCGTATCGCGGCGGCGTGGTGGCACAGCTGTATGCAGGCGGCGTGGGACACGACCGCGTGCGGGCGGCACGACGGCTTGGTCGCATGCGGGCGCTAGCGCCGTTTTCTTTTTTCTGTGTTCATGCAATCTACAATCTACAGTACAATCGACATCTACTCCTTCATGCAACCTACCAATCAGCTTGGCTGGCGACTTCAAGTTGGCTCGCGGTAAATTAGAGTTGATTTGCACCGTAGAAAATAATCTAGAAAGCCAAATTTACGGAATTGAAAGCGATCTAGAAAGAGGATTCAATCTACGAGCGTCGTGATTCGATGGTTACCTTTTGATCCGAATAGAGTAGGCCTAGAGGTAGGCCGGAGTCGATCATGTTGATAATGTGTTAAGGAACCATTGCTGGCGAGTCTAGTTCGATCAATCACCTCGTAGACAAACGTAGAATCACACAGAACAATGCAGGAACAAATAGTAGATTGAACACAGAGACATAGGAGACTTCTTTCTTCTCTTTATTTCTTTTCTCATGATCAGCCTTTTACAATGATTAGCACCCCCTATTTATAGACTAAAGGACCCTGCTAGGGTTTTAGATGGGGCGCCCACCCATGGGCCGACTGCTGGGCCATGCCCATGGTTTCCCAACAGTAACAATGACTCCGAAATGTATCTGCATGCATAGCGCACCATATATAATTCAGGGCCGTCTATTTCACGATCGGGCGAAAATGTAAAAAACCACGTTCACTTTTTTCACCGTTGGATCAAGATCCCATGGCTCACATCTCTCACCTATATAACTCACCCAACATCCGAACTTGCTCCGCCTTCCAGTCCCGCCGCCGTCACCTCCCTTCTTCCTTCTCTTTGGTGAGATCCCCCCCCCCCCCCCGTGGCCTCCTTCCTCGTCGGCCAAGCAGCTCGATCGATCACTACTACCTCCTAACCACTTCGGTTGTCACCACCCTCCACCGACCCAGCACACCGCCCTCCTTCTCGCCCGCATCCGGCGGTGCCATCGCCGCCTTGACGCACCGTTGCCACCCCAGCCTCCCTCTAAACCTGGGGGGCACTCGTGAACCCTAGACCTAATTCGCCGGCCTCCGCCACCAGCGTCGTCGGGTGCCAGAGAGGAGGAAGACGACTTCGCCGGAGGACGAATCTCCACACCGATCCGAAGGTAAGAAAATCAACTATGATTTTGCAAATTTTTAGGTGTATGTGAAATAGCAAATCCAATAATTCCATGTGTTTCTGGTCCTAGAGACCTGGGAGTCCCAAGTGCTTGACGTTAATTCAAAGCTTACATTACATCTCAAACAAAGGTTTTTTTTATTATTTAAAAAAACTATTTTAAAAGGGTAACCTGAAAATATCAAGGCTTATTTTTACTTGCTTGTTTCGACACACCAAATCTGATCAGAACGAGATCAGCATTCCTGTCGTGTACATGCAGACTGCATGAGTGCATGCAGTGAACAACAGAAGCAGCCCAAGTAACAGATTTGTGGCGATGTTTGACGGCTTTGTCTCGGTTTGCTCTGGAACCGCACAGGAGGGAGGGGTGGTGCTGATGCTCGGACAGTTTGACAATGATCAGAATGCTCTGTTTTAACAACCCTAGCCTGAAAACGACACTGATTAAAATTCAAACTGGATTGCATTCACTCAGCACACGAAAATACAGAAGAAAAAACACACTGGAATAGGATAACCCAAGAAGCAGCATCAGAGTACTGGGCCGTAGCTGGCCTCAGAATTTATTCCAGAGAGGAAGCGAGAGGCAGAATCGTCACTCACATCCTGCAATCAATCAGACACCGAAAAAAGACTGGATGATCAACAAGCAGCTACCTTACTGTATCGTGTACGACCAGGCTAAGCAATGCTGAATGTTGGTACCATCTCCATCTGCTGTCTGCCATGAGCCCATGACTACCAACCTCTGTACATGGATGCTAAAGCTGAGCAATGGCAATAAAGTCGTTCATGGACATGGTCAGCGAGCTGCAGCAGGCCGTGCCCACAGGCTCAGGTACAGAGCATTAAAGGTGCTCTCTTGTTTATCGCCATTGTTAATGTAACACTCCGGCTCAACACGAGCTTAGATTGTTACTAAACTAACCTAGTGACCAACTTTAACAATAATTATCACTAAATTACAGCAAGCATATTAAAGATAAAACAAGTACACGTGTTATAATAACACAAGAATAACTATAAAGAAATTATAGATAATTAATTCAAACGAACATAGCAAGGTAATAAACACAGATCGACGCATAACCTATCCAAGCAAGTCTATTAATAGAATAATAAATGCCAACTTATCTTCTAAGACTCGCCAATGCTATCATATCTTAGTTATAAATCATCGAACGATAAAATAAGTTCTCATATCCAATGAATCAAGTATGCATGTATACGATGTGGATTCAAGTGCGCTAGCCATTCCCAAGCGAAACGTCGTCAACGGTCATATAAAAACAACAGTAGCGCAAAGGTGAGTCCACGACTCAGCAAAGACAATAATAAACAATGAACGAAGCTTAGTCAACAGTAAACAATATCATCATCAACATCATTTGTTCTCTTTTCTTTATTTTCATGCTCAATCATTCAATTCTCTTCTCTTTATTCTCATGCACAATTATCAAATATTTTTCATTCAGTGCATCTCTACACTACATGTTCACATGCACTTCTTTCGCGTATACCGATATAGCGTGAGTGGATACTCGCGATAATGTTCACTCTCAAGTCCGTATTCCTCAAGGATTAAGGACCTCCTCCACTCCCGTGGAGTTGTGATCAACATGATCACCTTCTCATATGCAATGATGTTTGTGGATGCACAATTATTCATAGATTCATCATTATTAACATTATCCAACATTCATATATCCAACAATACAAAATAAATCATGATCATTCATATTGCTTGCAATTAAATAAAGTAAAAGCACAAACAATATAATGGTAATGAGTGGAAAAAAAATACAGTGATTAACCCATGAACACTGTCTACCATGCACTTGCCTCTTCTAGTTGCGACGAACAATTTGATTAGAAGATGACAACAAACCCGATGCTACTCCTCCTACAGGAAACACTCAATCTCAATACCAACAATTAAAAACTGCATAACTTTTGACTCCTAATTAAATCATTTACCCTCCCCCCTGTTTTTAACCCAGAAGACCATTCTGTCATCTTCTGGATGGTAGGATTAATATTTTCATATATATTATTCTACACATGCAGATACTATAAAATATAGCATTTTTTTGAATCTACAGAAAGTTAACTACCTCTTTCTAGTTATGCCCAAAATTCAATTCTGTCATTTACCATCAATTTAATAGTTTCTCATGGCTACATCCAGCAACAATCGGTTTCTGGATAGCAACATTCACGAGGTTGTATCTTTTCGCTCGCTACTCCGATTTTAATGATCCAGACCTTCCTGGAAAGCTAACGAGATTATCTAACTTTTATCCAATTAGACCGACCTCTGAATCCAAGCCTAGATAACCCTAATTACCCTCGCAATGTTCTGCACCTAATCTTGACGAACAAGGGCAAAACCGTAATCTCTCTTCCTATTGACCAAACATCCCACAACTCGAAGAACGACTAAACTAGGAAAATCTAAAGGAATTCAGATCGTTATCCTTGAAGATCACGATAAAAATCATAAAACCCCGCAAAAATCCTTCTCTTCCTCGCTTCTTTTCTTCTTGTTCATCTTTTATCGCCGCAACCACATCACAGAAAATCAGCACAGTGAATCAGCCATGTATGTAGCAATTTCCTTCTCTCTGCGGGCTGTAGCACTGGCAGCATGCAAAAGAGCTAGCACCAGGCGGCAGGCTAGGAACGGAGATGCAGCGCCACAGTAGGAAGCTAGCAATGCATGTGCGCACAGGAGAAGAGGCGGCGCAAGGAGCCAAGGAGGCATGGCACTCGGCTGGAGGCGGCAGGGCAGAGGGTGGCAGGGAGAGGCGTCTGGGAGGCAGGGGTAGGGTTTTTGGCTAGCGGCTGCCTCCCCCTTACGCCACTTAAGACAACCGGCCCTTCCCCATGGGTCGAAAGCTCAACTCTAACCCCCCTCTAAATTCATATTTAATTCCTAAACTCCTAATTATCTTAATTACCTCTTCTAATTCTTCAATTATCTATTTAGTTAAATGGGTATTACAGCCAACTTCTACCCTGAGCAGCTTTCTGAAAGCCAATTTTTCTTTCTACCCAACGGTCAACTGGCGAGAAGATAACCATCACCGATGCTGCACGGCCACCGGTCAAACGCTTAATTTTAGCCAGGCATTTCTTTTCTTTTATTTTTTTAACCGTTTGAGAGGGGGAGAAGGAGAATATTGACGTACGGTCAAACTGTTATTTTTAGCTCGGCAGACATGCGGGTCCCTCGTGAACTGCGATTGGTCGGTGGAATAGGCCGGCGTCCAGTCTGTTCCCGGTAGAAAAGTAAAAAAAAAAGAAGTTAAAAATAACTGCTTTGTGTGTGTGCGCGCAACGAACTCCCATAATCACCTCCTCTTGTTCTGCCCCGTCCCGTCCATTCCCTCTCCTCCTCCTCCTTTCTCTTTCCTCTTGCGAAGGAGGGGAGGAGGAAGCTAGCTACACAGGAACAAGACACGTACCTCGCCGGCCTCGCCATTTTCCTCTCGCATTGTCCGGCTTCCGCGAGCGGCCTCCCTCCCGGAGGTAACGAACCGACCTCTTCGTCCTCCGTGGGTTCGTCTCCAAATTAAAATCTCGTGCAAATGCTAGATACATTTTTTGTTTTTGGCTTTAATTTGCTCGATCGCCACGAACATCTTTTCTTGGTGCGTGTAGTTTTCGTCGTCGTTAATGGTTAGAAAACGAAAGCAATGCGACGCGTACACGTCCATCCAAACACGCTAGAAAACGTCTGCACCGCCGGTTGGCGCGGCGCTTTCGGGCCCACGTACGTACGTACGTAACAAGCTCCGCGGCGCGGAGGGAGAGGCCGCGCGTGGCCAACACCGACCGCACGCCGACCTCTGAGCGCGCGGTTGATGGTGTCGTCGCTTGACCGTGTTTCTTGTGCTGTGCACGCATGTTCAGGTAGGAAGGGGAGGCGGGCGGCGGGATGGCGGGGGAGGAGCGGATCGTGGTGTCGGTAAGGCTGCGGCCGGTGAACGCGCGGGAGAAGGAGCGCGGCGACGGCTCCGAGTGGGAGTGCGCTGGCCTCACCACCCTCATGTTCCGCGGCACCGTCCCCGAGCGCGCCATGTTCCCCGCCGTGTACACCTACGGTACGTAACGTGCATGACCTGCTTGGCCTCATGCTTCTTTTTCTTGGCCGTTGCAAATGCTCATTTCTTCGTGTAATTTTTACTCGTCTTCAGATAGGGTGTTCAGCGCCGAGTGCAGCACGAGGCAGGTGTACGAGGAAGGGGCGAGACAAGTGGCTCTATCAGTGCTCAACGGGATCAACTGTACGTACGCAGCCAACAAGCAAAAATATATATATATTCAGAACTCTTTTTTTAGACAAAAGGATAACCCTGCTTATATTGAAAGCAACATAAGTTCTTACTTCTTACAAACTATTCAGAACTCTTTGTAATCGTGTGTGTTTGATCTGACATTTTCTTCGTTGTCATTGGTATTTTTTCGCAGCGAGTATATTCGCGTATGGGCAAACAAGCAGCGGCAAGACCTACACGATGGTCGGTATAACGGAGTACAGCATGTCGGACATCTATGGCTACATAGAGGAGGTGAGTGCTCCGCTAATATTGATGATTTGATTTGTGTTTTGGTTGTAATGTTCTTTTTGTTTTTTGGTTTACTTTTGTGATCCTTTGCATTTGATTGACGTTCTGTCTTTGTCTCTATAGCATCCTGAGAGAGAGTTCATCTTGAAATTTTCAGCCATGGAGATATACAATGAGGCTGTCAGGGATCTTCTGAGCCCTGACGCGACGCCTCTTAGGCTTCTTGATGATCCGGAGGTGAACTTTTCTTGCTGGTTACCTGGAAGCAGTTAACCTTTTTTTCTTTGCATATTTGTTGTACCCATGTTAGTTTATTTGTTGTTTGGATTCAAGCAGAAAGGAACTGTAGTCGAAAAACTCACCGAGGAAACTCTGAGGGACAAAGGCCATCTTTTGGAGCTCCTTGTTGTGTGTGAAGGTGTGGAACTGATTTTTTTTTTCCTTTTCAGTGAAACTGAAAACAAGCATCAGCTCATTGGTTTCTTCTAGTTTGCTGATTATTTCTTGTTTGTGTGGCAGCTCAAAGACAGATTGGGGAAACTGCTTTGAATGAAACAAGCTCCAGATCTCATCAAATACTCAGGCTGGTTGGTGCTCCTATCGCACTAAATGATGCAGTACATTCGTTTTGCGAGAAATGATTTTTGTTCTTAACCTGCTGTGTAAACTGCAGACGGTTGAGAGTTCGGCAAAACAGTTCTTGGGGAGAGGCAAATCGGGCACCCTCCTGGCATGTGTGGTATGATATGAATACCTCTATTACTATGTTTTTGTTTCTTTCACATATATTTTTGGCCTCTGAGTTTTTCCTTCTGGACAGAATTTTGTTGATTTAGCAGGAAGTGAGCGTGCCTCTCAGACGGCATCGGCTGGTATGAGGCTAAAGGAGGGCAGCCATATTAATAGAAGTCTGCTTACATTGGGAAAGGTCATTCGCCAGCTCAGGTTTGTCTAAAGTTCTCTTCTCTAACTGTATCCGACAATGGAAACTAAATTTCAAATCATTTTAGTGTTACACCTTGATATTTTCACTTGCTTTAGATGCTCTCTAACTGTGCCATTGCTGTCCACTGTGATATGAACATCCTGTTCCTGATGCAGTAAGGGAAGAAATGGCCACGTTCCTTACAGAGATTCAAAGCTCACTCGCATATTACAGTCATCTTTGGGAGGCAACGCAAGGACAGCCATTATCTGCACAATGAGCCCAGCACACTGTCACATTGAGCAGTCCAGGAACACACTTTTGTTTGCAAACTGCGCGAAAGATGTAGTCACCAACGCACAAGTCAATGTGGTGATGTCAGACAAGGCATTGGTGAAGCATCTTCAGAGAGAACTTGCGAGGTTAGAAAATGAGCTGAAGTTTCCTGGATCAGCCTCTTGCACGACTCATGCTGAGGTTTTGAGAGAGAAGGATGAACAGATTAAAAAGGTATGGTTACTCTTAGTAAAACCTTTTGTTTTGATCTTCACATTCATGATAATTGCATTACTCTATCTTATGCATTTTTCTATATTGCATACGGCTACTGAATTTCAGCTGGAAGAACAGTTGAAGGAATTGATGGAGCAAAAACACACTGTTCAATCTCAGCTTGATGTTATGTGTCTGAAGAACAGTCGGTCTTCAGAGTCCTTTCCACGTAATGTGTCTGAAGATGCACTTTCATCTTCTGATACTCATGATGTAGCTTATCAAGATCAAACAATGGAAGAGCAGTCAGTGCCGCTTTGGCGTCCACCTAGCAACCATATTTCCGACAGCGCAAAGGAATATCAAGCAAACGGAGTGGCTTCCCAAGCTGCATACGAGGTCTCTGAGGAGCATTGCAAGGAAGTCCAGTGCATCGAAACAAATGAGCTTAGAAGGAGAAGTCAAGAATTCTTTCATGCACGCAAACTTCAAACACCTGAAAACACCGACGAAGAGAAGCACGGTGAAACCATGACAAATACAGCAGAAAATGTCATCGAGCTATACGCATGCGACTCTGACCCGTGTTTTGACCTTGAGAGACCTAGCACTGACGAATCTTTGTCCCTGAAGAGGTGTGTAGTAAGCTCCAGGGATAGTGCACTAACCAGGAGTAGAAGCTGCAGGGCTAGCTTCATGGTCATTCCAAACAGTTGGTTTGATGATTCAGTCAACTTGAATATGACACAACCAGGTGAAATTTTCCAATATGCTCCCAGAAGGCCAGAGAAGGTCAGGAGAAGCCTGTGCCCTGAAAACGGTGGCCGGCAAAATGATCTTTCATTTGACTGTTACGTGGGCTCTGTAAAAGTTGCCTCTGATGCAGTTACAGACAAAAGCACTGGCAACGCTGAAGAAGAAAGTGTTATCAACGACGTAAGCTGCATAACTGAAGTGAAACAGCAGACAGAAAAGAGCCATGCATCCCAACAAGAGGAAAATCAGGTATAAGTTGTATAAAAATGATCTCTCCATAAGTTCTGCTTAGATACGTTCATGCCAGTTTAGGACTGCATATTTGTCAAGGCACACTCAATATATGGTATGTGCCATTCATTTTCCTTTCATTTGCCAAGGCATACAGTTTTGGTTACACAGTATGTAAGTTGACAAAATAAAATGACTAGAGTTGTATCTATATCTAAGCTGCTAAATGCTTTCCTAAAACCTCAATTATTTTAGTTCATCAAGCTGATTTTGATATACATTGATTTAAGCAGCATAGCATTACTGAAGACTTTGCGGCGGAGAAAAATGTGAAAGATGGTGGCACCGATTCATCACTGAGAACCATTGAGTCTCCTTCTCGGTGGCCTATTGATTTCGAGAAAAAGCAGCAAGAAATCATCGAGTTGTGGCATGAGTGCAATGTCTCCATAGTACACAGAACTTACTTCTTCCTCCTCTTCAAGGGAGATCAGGCAGATAACATCTACATGGAAGTAGAGCACAGGAGACTGTCCTTCATTAAGAATTCTTTCAGTGCTAATGGCGAGCTTAATGCAACTGTTTCATCAAGGTACTTTGTTATATACGTTTTTCAGATGTATCAGATGGTTCAAATCAACAACAAAATCAGCTTTATCTATGCAACCCGCATACGCATGAATTGCACACATTCTTGTTATTTGCAGTTTGAGGAATCTTCGGCATGAAAGGGACATGCTTTACAGGCAGATGCTGAGGAAGCTCCATCTCGCAGAGAGGAAGAGCCTTTACAGCAAGTGGGGGATCGATCTGAACTCCAAACAGCGAAGGCTGCAGCTGTCGCGCCGCATTTGGACACAGACCGACATGGAGCATGTGAGAGAGAGCACCGCTCTTGTTGCGAAGCTGATCGAGCATCTAGAGCGGGGGCAAGCCATCAAGGAGATGTTTGGGTTGAGCTTCACACTGAATCCACGAACTGACCGGAGATCTTTCAGCTGGGTTGGCGTTTACTCCTGAAATGAGCATATTGACGACGGCGACAATGACTTGATGAATTTGGAACGGTAGTGGATGGATACATAGCTCAGGAAGCCGCTTGTCAGGAGAGGAATTCACCCCCAGATTTGGTTTCACTGATGTCCATGTATCTATTTATTTTTTGTTAATTCATGCATGCGATTGTTTTTTCCGAGGGGGGCTTGCGAAAACGAATAAACCAGAGATGCTAACTCTTTTGCACTTAACTGCATGATGTCTTGCTGTACTTTTGACATTCTTTGCATCAGTGTATGTATCTACATTGTGCCAACGGAAGGCTTGGAATGGCTTGCAATTTTGCTGTAATTCTTCAGATGGCAACTACATCGTACAACATAGCTGCTGTTCTCAGTTTCTACGTGTTTGCCAATGCCCAATAGTCATGTTTCTGTCAGATAAAAAAGGCGGGAATGGCTTGGTGTATTTTACTGTGATGCAAAAGTCCAAAACCGAAACATTGCCCTTGCCACTAATCTGATTACTTGAATCTTGTAGCCTCTTGTTAGTGTCATTGTGTGCAGTAAATATTCTTATTACTCCACTTCATACACAGACTATGCTTGATGCTCCGAGGTGTATTTGACGCCAAGAAGGGTGTGATTCTTGTGAAGTGTACTGCACTTGGTTGGTCGGTAGCCTGCTGAAGGATTAGAATGGATGGATCAATTCCTTTCCTATTGTCAGCTGTTACAGTTGGGCAGTACTTGTCACAGGTGAATTGGATGATGTTATGCTCTACCTTTCTATAATGGTCGACGCCAATTTGGTAGTTTTCATTCCGTTGTCTTCTCTGTTCCTCAAACTAGCAGGATGGCCTACGTATTTGCGCAGCTAGGTTTGTCTCGAAGTTTGTATAAATATTTGAGAATATATTTACGTATCTTGTAGGCTATTTAGATTTTTAAGATATCCTAAACATTGTAAATGACAATAGAAACTTGCAGAAAATTACAACCTGATGAAAGTAATTGAAGTATGAGTTTTGATGGAAGAAAATTATTGAGCATAATAAGTTGATGAGGTTCTTAGAAACTAAATAATCTTCATCATGCAAAGATCATATAGTTGCATGCCAATATTCTTACTCTATTAGTTTTTTTTTTCCAAATTTTATGCATGCACATGTACCCCTATTTAATCTCAAGCAATACATTGATTATTTGTGTAGCAAATTATCTTAGTAGTTTACATGATATTAGAGTACCTTACTTATGCATACACCGATACACCATGGACGATCTACCTTGAATTTATATTCTCTTAAATGTCGGCTGCCCCCACCAAACTGTATATCTTCTATCTCTTCTCGTCATCACAACTTTTTTGCTTCAACCTCTAACATAATTATCTTGATCGATCCCTCTCAACTGCTACCCCTTCCAATGCAATACTTTACTACATAGTTATCTTTCACTTCTTTCTAATTATTGTTAAATGCTAACCATTGCTACATCAACACACATACACATGCAACCGTCGCCAATCCCAGTTAGGGACACGTATTATGCTCACTCCGGTGACCCCGAGCATAATCCCTACAGCTACATCATCTCTACTCTAAGTTTTCTGCTCCTCTGCCTCTGTACGCCCGTGCTTCTATTTGTATGGATACATGCATGTACATACACATACATGATGTTATAAATGCTCGATGTCCTCTTATCTCGTGTCAGTCACTACTCTTCTTCGACGTTGGCCAACTCAACGTTGTGACTTCCTCACTAACTGCAGTGACCTCCCATCTTCACTTATGTCGGTACATATGCTTTTATCGTTGTCTAATCGTTGTCTAATGATATAGACAATCTTTTCGCCATCGCCGATGACAACGTATCACGCACCAGTGATGGCACACTCTTAGCTACCCGATGGCCCCATATCATCCATAGTTCGTCTTCAATACAAAGCTGCATCTCCTTTCTGTTAGGGCTTTTCCATCATCAAATTTCTTTGGCCACTAATTTCTTCAGCAACGCCGAAGCTCACAACTTGTTATCGTGGCCCTTGGCTCCTTCAATACTGGATTTTTTCTTCAATGGCTCCGGCGAGCAGCACGTCATTATCCTCATTGAACGGCTAAGGTGAGTAGCACGATATTGTCCTCATCTCTGTGGTTGTCGCCTCAGCTCTTCACTTCCCCGTGTGTCAATGTCTTCTTGTAGGACAGTTCGATGTCATTGCACTCTTTCGTGGTCTCCTCCCACACCATTCATTATGGCTTGTGTTTTTTATTCAAAATTTCAATTATTTTTTATTTTTATTCCATGGGATGGGAAGCAACAATAGAAACACGTGACCTTGAAAGCGAACGTGGTAGCTTTTTTTTGTGTCTCCTCCGACACCATTCGTGCCATCCTCGTTATAATTTTTATTTTTATTCAACATTTCAATTATTTTTATTGGACTTCGCATACAAATCAAATTGCTAAATTTATTTAACGCATTCCAAATTATAGTTATTTAGGGATTTCACTTCTAAATTCGTATGGAAAACAAATTGCAAATTTTCTTTTATTTTTATTCCAAATTTCAGTTGATTTTTTCTTGGATTTCATATCTGAAGCCAATTGATAATTTTTCTTTAGTTTTTATTATGAATTAAAGTTATTTAGAGATTTTAATTTGGAATTCATATTGAAATCAAAATACTAATTTTATTTTATTTTTATTCCAAATTTCAGTTATTGTTTTGTTGTATTTTGTATACAAATGTAATTGTGAATTATTGTTTAATTTTTATTCGAATTATAATTATTGGAATTCATATTGAAATCAAATTGCTAATTTTATTTTTTATTCTAAATTTCATTTTTTTGTATTTAGTATACAAATCTAGTTGTCAATTTTTGTTTAATTTTTACTATGAATTATAATTATTTAGGATTTTTCTTAGGAATTGTATGGAAATCAAATTGCTAATTTCATTTTATTTTTACTCCTACTTTCAGTTTAATTACACTTGATATTGACGCTTTTTCTTCGGAACTCGTATGTAAATCAAATTGTTGATTTTATTATATTTTTATTGCAAATCTTATTTTTATTGTACTTGACATGGACTATTTGTTTTAATCTAGACCATTATAATATGGACATACCATGATCGAGTGTGTTCTTTCTCTTTTCCACTGATTAACGTGAGAATTTCTAGCTCTTGAGAGTGAACATTTGTTTTTTCTTGGAATTCGTATCTAAATCCAAATGCTATTTTTTCAGAATTACAATTATTTAGGGATTTTAATTTGGAATTCGTATTGAAATCAAATTGCTAATTTTAGTTATTTTGTGGTTGGATTTTGTATACAAATCTAATTTCTAATTATTGTTTAATTTTTATTCGAATTATTATTATTGAAATTAGTATTGAAATTAAATAGTTAATTTGATTTTATTTTTATTCAATTTCATTTTTGTTGGATTTAGTATACAAATATAATTGCCAATTTTTATTTTTTATTCTGAATTATAATTAGTTAGGGTTTTACTTAGGAGTTCGTATGGAAATGAAATTGATTATTTTATTTTTATTATGAATTTCATTTTATTGTGCTTGACATGGACTCTTTCTTTTAATCTAGACCCACCACGATCGTCGGTGTAGATCTTTCTCTTTTTCCACGGATTAACGTGGAAATTTCTAGCTGTTAAGAGTGAACGTGATTGCTTCTTTTAACTCTATTTTAATAAGATAACTAACAGAGTGGCCTACGCATTTGCGCGGCTAGATTTGTTTCAAAGTTTATAGTATCAAATGATATAATTTGGATGCTTGAGAATATATTTACGTATCTTGTAGGATATTTATATTTTGAGATATCATAAATATTGGAAAATGACAATAGAAGCTTGAAGGAAAATACAACTTGAGAAACATAATTGAAGTAAGAGCTTTGATGGAAGAAAATCATTGAGAATAATAAGTTATTAGGGTTCTTAGAAACATAATCACTCTCAATCATGCATGGATTATGTAGCTGCATGCTCCTATTATTTCTCCATTAGTTACTTTTTTTCAAAATATATGTATGCACATGTACCTCTATTTAATCTCAAGAAATACATTGATTAGAGTACATTGCTCACGCATACAAAATTGCACCATGAGTGACCTACCTTGAACTTATTTTTCCTCACACGCTGGCTACCCTAGACGAACCGTGTGTCTTCTATCTCTTCTCGCCGCCACATCTTTTCTACTTCAACCTCCAACAGCAAGCCCAATTTTGATTGATCTCGTTCAGCTGCTAGCCCTTTCAATACAATGCACTATCATATAGTTATATTCTACTTCTGTCCAATTATTGCTGAATGCTGACCAGTGCCACATGAACACCCACATAGATGCGCAACGATCGCTAATCCTTGTCGGGACACTCATCACGCTCTCTTCGGTGGCCCCAAGCCTATTCCCAACGACTGCGTTATCTCTACTCCGAGCTCTTTGCTTATCTACTTCTATACGTTTGTGCTTCTATTCATACGGATGCATGTTTCTCCCATGTCGATCACTCCTCTTCAACGTTGGCCAACTCAACGTTGTGGCTTCCTCACTAACCGCAGTGACCTCCCAATCGCAAAATTTTAGTTATTTTTTATTTGAGTTCGTATACAAATTCAATTGATAATTTTTGTTCAATTTTTATTATATATCATATTTATTTTGGGATTTTACTTGGGAATTCGTATGGAAATAAAATTTCAAATTTTATTTTATTTTTTATTATAAATTTCAGTTATTTCTGGATTGTATTTGACATCAACTTTTTCTCTTAATCTAGACCATTATAATCTGGACCCACAATAATTGACGGTGTCGATCTTTATCTTTTTTCAATGTTTAACGTGAGAATTTCTAGCCCTTGAGAGTCGCGCAATTGCACGGCTAGCCTTCGTAGTAGTTTTTTTTCTTAGAAAATGCTAATGAATACAATTAAGATCAAATCTATGTAATAAACTTTGTTCTAGGAAACATTTATATCTCTAGAAGACACGATTTGTATTAAATTTTGAAAAAAAGGAAAGGAGATGGTCCAATAGAACTATATCATTGTTTGTTATTTCTATAATTACTATTGTAAAACTGACAATTCAATTGGAGTCTGTATATATAAAGGAAAGAGTAAGAACACTAAAATATAGGGAGAATTGAGGATTTGCCATTGTACTTTCATGTGTAATTTAGGATTTGCCACTCTTGTGAGGATGACATGTGGGTCCTGGATCCAGATGTCATCCTCACAAGGAGTGGCAAATCCTAGATATCACTTTTTAGGAGTGGCAAATCCTTAATTATTCCTAAAATATATTGACTTTTGAAGGAATGGAAGAGCATGGACTAAAACTGATTTGTGAATATTCCTGGTTACCACAAAATATTCCTTACCGCCTCTTCCATACTTATGTATGTCATTGCTGCCTCTTTCTTGTCTTGCTTCATACATAGCATAAAGCACGTTTATTTATTCTCGTGCTTGCTTGATGATGGATGTTGAGGCAACAAAACTACATCTTCATGCTATTATCTCAACTATCTTCTACATGTAATCACACCTACAAAAGTGTACTCAACCTCTATTAGAGCAGGTGAGATCCTACGTATGTACCCCTCTGTTCTTGTTGTTCGATTGCTTCCATGGCTTCTTAGTCTCTCTGTCAACTCTGGTTAGCCGGACAACAAGTTGCCTCTTCCATTGCCATGCTTCTTGCTCTAGCTTGCACGACCTTCCTCAGATGCGGTCACATGGGTTTCTTCTCTCAGTTGCTATCCTTGCCTGCAGTTCGCTTTTCCATTGAGGGTGATGGATCTACACGATTTGTTTTGCCTCTGGTTGCGTTCTAGGAAAAAGTGTCGAACCGGAGCAACCATAGTGTATCATCAGTGCCGATCGATCCTTGAAGATTTCAAGCATGCCCTTGCTGCACCTCACCGCCCCTCATGTGTCCTTGTCCTAACACAACGTTCCACACGTGAGGTGCTCAAAATAAAATGCCTCGTGAGAGGAAGTAGTCACCACAATGGATTAGAGAAAAAATTATGATTAATAGGGAAGAAATCACATGATTAGCACAAAATTGAATCAGATTGTCGTTGAGGTCGCCTCATTCGCGCCTGCCGCCTCTGGATCCCGTAGACTCGTCGATGCCACCTCACCGGATCCCATCGCCTCACAGCATGGCCTTCATTGACAAAGCTAATCAGTGACATGTGGCCAAAGTGCCTTGTATGTGGGAGCCGTGCGTGCAGCCGAAGGAGCAACATCGAGAGGCCAGCTAGAGCTTGTCCTTGAGTTGTGCTTCTGCTCAACCAAAGCAAGGCAAGAGAGTCCGTCGCGAGCAATGGCGGAGCAAAAAAATTTCCACTCTAGGAGCCTAATAGCAAGAGGTGAATCATTAAGGGGCCAAATGAAAAATCTTCACTGCATTGCATTGTGAATTCTTGTGTAGCAATGGGGTACACAAACCATGGGGATAGCCATGGCCCCTGCTCGCCTCGTGCCTCCGCCTCCCTTCGCCACTGGGCTTATTGAAAATTTTAGTTGTTTTTTTATTGTAATTTGTATATGAATCAAATTTCAAATTTTATTTATTTTATTCTGAATTTTAGTTATTTAGGAATTTTAATTTGGAATTCGTATGGTAATCAAATTGCAAGGTTTCTTTTATTTTTATTCCAGATTTCACTTTTTCTTTCTTGGAATTCACATACAAATCCAATTGCTAATTTTTCTTTAATTTTTATTTTGAATTACAGTTATTTTGGGATTTTACCTTGGAAGTATCGAAATCAAATTCCTAATTTTATTTTTTATTCCTAATTTTAGTTTTATTGTACTTGTACAAACTCCTTTTGATATAGACCATTATAATTTGGACCCACCACGATCAACTATGTAGATCTTTCTCATTTTCCTCCGATTAACATAGGAATATCTAGCTCTTCAGAGCCAACGTGGTGATTTCTTTTGACTCTGCATTAATAAGATAATAGATATATTACTTTCACTGAGGAATTTTGAGGGACCATTCTCTTGTCTATCCCAGTACAAATGTAGTATACTATAGCTCAAGAACATAGCAGAACAGAATGTGAAACACGTAATCTAGTTTTTATTGTCTTAAAATACATGATATTATAATCTAAATTTGGGGTTAAAAATTCTAAAGAAATTAAATTGAGTTTAAAATCACAGAGAAAATCGAGGTGCTTCTTTGAAATCATTTCAACAGTGGGCCAGTGGCCTATCCGATTACATTGGGCCGAAAAAAAAATAACTGGGCATAGTATCGGAAAAAAAAAGTGGGCTTTGCTTATCTCTCTCCACTTCTTTTCGCTTCGCTACTCTTCTCTCTCGGGTGGTTCAAGCGGGCGACCCAAAGGCGGCGGCGGCGGCTCGCACCGAGCTCGGCGACATGGCGATGCGGCTGGCGGCGGCGTTCGTGCGGCGCCTGGCGCCGGCGTGCCGTCCCATCCTGGCGGAGGCGGAGGCAGTGACGTGCGGGCGCGGGGACAAGAAGACCAAGCGCGGGAAGCGGTTCAAGGGCTCCTACGGCAACGCGCGGCCGAAGCGGGAGAAGAAGATCGAGCGCATCAAGGACCGCGTCGAGGTGCCCCGCTCCACCCCGTGGCCGCTCCCCTTCAAGCTCATCTGAGCTGCGCGAGCTCCCCCTCGGTTCGTCAGGCTACCGGGTTTTACCCCCAATCGATTGCTGCTACCCTTGCCGTTTCCGTTAGCTCCACTCCCCGCGCCTGCGCGGGAATGTGTTTTAGTTAGTTGTTTATCATATTTTGTTGTGTCAGATATGTAGTATCGAATCGAACCGCTATGTTGCAACTTTGGCCAATGCAGCCGCTATGGATGAAATGAATCATGGTTTTGTGATCAGGGTCATTGTATTGTAAATGAAAAATGCCCAAGTAGTGACCACTTGAATCTTAATAAGCTTCGGTCATTGTTACTCATACTGTGTCATGGTTGAATCTAGCATTTCTGTGCATTGATCTTTGTTCTTGCCCGGATGCCATTAGGCTTTAGGATTATGATTCGCAGCTTGATCTTCCTAATGCACCCCTTATAAATTAAACTTGAGACTGAGCGTGCATTAAATTTATGACTGATGGATTTCACAACATGGAAATTTTGTTGAATGCTGTTCAAGATATCATTGTCTTCTAATGCATGATCCGTCGTTGCTGCCTATATGCAAAACTGGCGATGATTCATTTTGGTTTTCGTTTTTTTTTCAAGAACGATTTTGGTTGCCGTGTTCTTATGTTGAAGACGCAACCTTATTGTCACTAATATCACCAGCTTGGCTGTTTGAACAAATCAACAAATCTGGGCACTGTCAGTTTTGACACTATATTTTTTATTACATATTTATGCTTAGAGATAAACAATTCATTTCAGTTCCCACCTCATGCTTGAAGATACAATGTTGTTGCCATTCATGTCATTGCTTTGACAATTTGAACGGCTTGAGTCACTCTGGCATGGCAAAGTTTCAAATTGCATGTCTTAATTGCTTACCCTTACTGACAAAAACAACATGTAATATTATGGGATTTGTGCCACTGGTGGTTTCACACATTTCACATGGTGAAAGGCTGAAAACTCAGAACTACGCCCTAATGTTGCCTACAGCTATGTTGTGAGATAAAATTTCTCATTGTTTGGTCTCTCCGTTCGATACTAGATAAGGCAAGACACTAAATATGTTGCTATTGTTCCAGAAGGCAATTTAGTGTCACATCTTTTGATAAACTAACTTTTGTGCTTGTTATTTCTGAAGATATGATACTAATTCTGTTTATTTTGTAACACTTAATGCACATTCTTCACACCTTCATACAGTAGTAGTGACATCTGCTCATCTTCAAGTGGAAATGCCTGAGGAGCAAAGATACATGATATTCCTTTGTTATTTTCTCACTCTTGTTCTAACCATTCGAGCTTCTGCTGTGTACTATAAATAGCATTTTTTTTTCCAACATAGCCACATCACAGTTGTCTTTATGTAACAATAACAGAAAATGTTATCTACCTATGTACAAGCATAATGCAGAACTAATACACATATTAATGTATTTTTTTTAAAGAAAGACAAGCGTCACAAGATGTAGGGATTTCGAGGAGATTGAATTATGTGTATTACATTTGTTCATTTTAATAACAATTCGGAATATTAATGATGAGATATTTTCTATTTCCAATGTTAACACACAATTGAGTCACATTTTATGATATGGTCATTGCTGGTTACTTGGTTCCCCCAGTTAGATACAATTCCTGCGAGGTGCATGTCTTGAATATACATGTTTAATAATGTAAGAAATGCTAAAGCATACTTGTACCTTTAAACTTTTTCAAAGCTAATTTTGTGATTTTAATTTTGCCTGAGATGTACTTGTGGTTTTCATAACTTGTTCACATTACCCTACATCAGTTCAATGCTAATTTTGACATATTTAGATTGGCAGATTGAGTGAAAAAAATTAGTAAATGCCCTTAGTAATAACGGTCCTTACAAAGGGTGCCAGAAGACAATTGACATTAGTATTGATGCTACTTTTGCTTTCCTCTCGGTCCCTCACTACTACTACAAGTCGTTTGACATTCACATTGAAGTGGCGACCAACCAATTTGGTATCGTGTGGAGTCCTGAGGACAACAAATCCAAACTACAGGTGTATCTTGAACACAATTAAAACCATCTGGACATATATACAAGATGTTAACGGTACAGGTACGACCCCTGCTATTTTATTTATAAAATTTGCAACTTATCGTATAAAAGCATCACTTTATTTGCTCTTCAATTGTGTAGATTTACTCTTTCAGAATGATTTGCATCTTGGTCCCAAATCCCAATGCAAGAAATGGGCCAAAAAATTTTGTGTCATCTTACTTTTATTATAATACCCGATTGTCGTGTAAATCATCTATTTGAGGGTCGCAATGCTTTTAGCCTAAGTTGTGTCTGCTGCTGCCCCTTCCGCCTCTTTGAATGCCCCCATATTCACCCTACTTATAATGTGCACACTCACTTCCTCTGCTACCACACCACCTAAAGACCCCCTTCCCTGTCTCCCTTTTAGAGCAAGACATTGGAAGTTCGATCATTTCAGATAATCAGCATAATTGGTGCGACCACTTCTTGTTTTGCTAGGTTGGTTTGCAATTTAATCTTTTTCATTTTGTTTCTTGATACTCGGCAGAATAGCTTTCAATATGATTTATAATGGTCGTCATTAGTATAACATTTTTAGTAGTCAGTTGAAGCAAAAATTGGAGTCATTTATTTAAGGCAATAAACTCCTTGTGATAAGTGCTATAATTTCTGCCATTAATTCCTGTTTTGATAGGTTGGTAGCGATTTTATTTTATTTTTTCCTTTTGTTTCTTGATAATCCGCACACTCACTTCCTACATGCCTTACAATGATGGATCATTCCTATTGTAGATTTTTAGCTGTCATTTGAATAAAATATTGGAGTTCTTTTTGTAAAGCAGTTAATTGCTTCAGTTATCACAGGATTTGCCCTTAATCATTAGGGATTACTTCAGATATTACCTTAGGTCTTGTTCATGTATAATATGTGCCACAAGAGTTTAGCCTGTTTTTTGTTTTTGAAAGTACCAGAGATTGCTTTATTTGCACTAAAAAGTTTTCTGCTTAAATGCTTCTTTATTTGCATTTTTCTGTATATGTTGTTTTCTATTGAATTATTTGAACCAAGGACTTGTTGTTGTGCGGTGAATTTTTAAAACCAAGGGTTGCTTTGTTCTATTATTCGCTCTTACCTTACTTAGTTACCAAAACACATTCGGGAGGGTACTGGCTCAGAGCATTGTTATTAAGTCGGTGACTAATCATCTGGTCGGCCGGGTTGCACTGACTGGAGGCAAGGACTCAACTTACCACGCAAGTCTGGCGACTTGTCTCATTGGTTACGCAGTTGACTAGTCGTCGATAAGCGGAGGCTGGACGCCCAACTTGCTGCTCTGCATGTTGGGCCCAGCTCGACAGAAGAGACTAAGAGAGGGAGAGTAGAGGGGGAGGCCAGTAGTGACCCAGATCAAGTTGAGAGAGGGAGAGAGACCGAGGGAGAGGAAAACCTAGGCGCCGCCGCCACCAGCGGTTGTAGACACCACCCCAGCCTCAAGCCCCTTCCCAGCTCTTGCACCTCCCTTTGTTGTCCCTCGCTCTCTCTTCCTTCCCTGTAGCCTCCATCACCGTCGTCCTCCCCGTTGTTCGCCATCAGCTGCCGTCGCCTTCACCTCCAGGTTGTTCTCCCACTCTCCTTCCTCTTGAGTCCTCTCCTCTGCTCTCTCCCTCACCCCTTTCCTTTCAATGGCGGCAGCAGCTGCACGATGGGATGCCTTAGGGTTTCCCCTCCCATCTAATCCTCAAGTGGGCTGATTGGTTGGGCTGGGCCGGCCCAACTAGTATTTGCTGTCTCCCTCTGTTCAGCAGCAACAAGTAGAGGCTAGCAGCAGCAGCAGCAAGTCATTGACTAGTCAGCTGACTAGTCGCTCAGTCGGTAGCACGGTGACTTGACTCGACGTACCCACTTGATAACTTTGGCTCAGAGTTAGTCATATCACATATGATGCTTGTGGAGACTAGAGAGCATATATCTTCAGACCTGTTTCATTCATCACTAAGCTGTCTTATCAGTTCCATGTTTAATCTTTGTTGATATTCACTTCAAAAGGTTTACTTCTGTGGGACGAAGCTCTGTTGGTCCCAGTTCTACTGTAAAATGTTGCACTTTGTGTTGCTCATCATCTTTATTTGTCCAGATTACAGAGGAACGCATAAAAGGAGAGATAAAAACTGACTATTCTGGCTTTGTAGTCCTTGTTAGTTCACCAATTAAATACGAAATGTAAGTTTGGAAACTTCACATCAATTTATCTGTTTTTTGTTTGCCCAAACTTTTCATCTTAACTCTTTACCAGCCATTTATGTCACATGTGAACATTTCTGATCTTGCCGTTGAGCTATTAGTATGAAGTTCTGGATCCCAATGTATTGTTAAATTTGATACTTAACACTAACCCCCAGGTTGCTACTTGGACTGTGATGTTGAAAACAAGTGCCCCCTTTGTTTCATATTTAAGTCACTGTGGGTGTGGGATGCATCATGCATGCAATCGAACTTTTTAAACTTTGACCACTAATATCAACATATTTGTCACCAAAAGTGCTTTTATCATATTATACTTTATTTTTTTGCCAAAATAGTAAGATGATAAAAATCATTGGTCAAAGTTGTGCCCTGGAGATCATGAAAGGTCAACAATGACGGAGTGCACTATCTGTGTATTTCATGTAGACAGTGGTGTAGTTCCTTGAAACATGTGTATGCTGATTTATTTTTGCTTGCTTACATATGCTCAGTGAAACATGATTTATGACGTCCATATCTTTGTTGTATTTTGATATTGACATGGATATAGAAACGAATCTGGGTTTGCAGTTAGTAATACATGATACTTACACAAAAGAATGTTCCTTTTAGGATTTTTTAATAGAATTGGAACCAGTATTTAGGAATGTTCAAATTTTGAATAAGTATATGTTTTGGAGATTGAACTTGTAACTTTTGTATACATAGGCTATCTTTTGTTCATTTTTCATGCTGCATCCATATATAGTAAAGAACTATATGGCAATATGGTCATATCTATAATACTAATTTTACAAAGTTCTCTACATGTTATAGAATTGCTCTCAGACCTGTTCTTGATCAGTCCATATGTTCTTTATGTGCCTAAAGCTTATCTGATTTGTTTGCAGTGGAGGAGACCTGAAGCAATCAAGCCCTGTCAAAAGACTCGAAATTACATATCAAACTTGTGAGAAGGTGCAACTAGGTCCTTCCATGGATGACTCAAGAGCTCTGCCCCAGGATTTGATAAACAGCCTACCAGAAGGTTGCATAGCTGAAATATTCAGACATGTGGAAGACCCAGAAGACCGACAATCATGTACTACTGTCAGTTGGAAATGGGCCAAACTTTTGGTCTCCCTGCAACCAAAATTTTGGGGCCTCTTCAGTGTTCATCAGGTTGTTCATCCTTGCCTGCACCTGTCCGGACCTGATGTTGTTGACTCTAAGCTCGCGGCAGCTGTTTTTGACATATGCTCAAGGGATGTGGTGACTGATCTTGATCTTCGTTGTGCGCCACATGGTGTTGTTGGTCCTGGCATTCCACAACTCACCGATAATGGTATTGATTTTGTAACCAGCGCGTGCCGTAACCTGAAGTTGGTTTGTGTGGACCACTGCCTATCACTCACTGACAAAGCTGCAAGGACCATTGCTTCGAATTGCCCTGCATTACAAAATTTCATGCTGATCCAATCTTGTCTTAGCGATGATGGCATTTCTGAGGTTGCTAAACAGTGCACCAACTTAAACGCCCTCCATGTTGAGGGTGGTTTGTCCATCACTGAGGTGTCACTACGAGCCCTTGCACAAGATGCCAAGAATCTCAAGTCTCTTACTCTGGGAAGCTGTCCTCTTATCATAGAAGATGCCGTCATGTCCTTCCTGGTGGACTGGCCTTATTTGGACAAGCTTGAGCTCAAGGAAATGATGGCTGGAGAGTCAGACGGTAGTGTTAGTCAAGCCTACCAGGCTGCATCAGAGGGTGAACGTTTCAATGGCGCAGGATGGTCATCAATCCTCCATAGGAGTTCTTATTTGTCTCATGAGCTCCGTAGCCTCATTTTGGTCAAATGCTCGGGTTTACAAGACCTGAGCATGTTTAAGTTTGCTCATATCCGGTTGCCAATGCTTGAGCACTTGGCGATTGAAGACTGCAGTGGAGTAACACAGATTGGCCTGATCTACGTGGTGGGCCATACCGTGATGCTTAAGACTATCAAGCTGGCCAGATTCCACTTTTCTACTTACGCGGCTTTGATGGAAGTTTTTATCCTTGTGCAACAGAACAATTGAATCACTAAGCCTGGATTCCTGTGATTTTGACCAAGTAATGCCACTGGAATCTGGTGAAGCTGTGTCCAAAGAGTGCCCGCAGCTGGAGGTGATCAGACTGGAGCGCTGCGAGAGCATTGCGCAGTTGTTCTTGGCGTGGATCGCCGACGTGTGTCGTGGGCTTAAGGAGTTAAGGATGATTGGATTTACAGAAACTGCAGAGGAGCATGATATCTTATACTACTTGTCCAGCATCCTGTACCACAATAGGATGACCAAGATTGAACTGAGGTCTTGCCAAGTTACTGACACACATGTCTCCATTATAATCCAATTCCGCGGGGAAGCTCCGCATGAATTCGTCTTGGATGCATGCTCCCATATCTTGGGGAAATATGTGGGGCATCTTAGTGTGATGTGCCACAATATGGTCAAGTCGGGCTTGAGCGGTACACAAATTACTGATTTGAAAGTAAGGATTCCTCTTGATCTGCGATGCAAGCACCTTCCGGAGGTTAGGCTAATGGGGTGCCACATGGTCACCAACACTGCTCTGCATGAATTAGCTACATCATTCTTGACCAGGCTTAGGAGGATGAACTTGCTGGTTATCCTGGCATCACGCGGACTTTTTGACTGATTATTCTTACCCAAGCTTGGAGGGTGAGAAGAAGAATTAATAGACCTGATTGTGCGCTTCCGTTGTCATTTTAACCTTCCAGTATTTTACATAATCTCATCTGGGACATGTCAAACTTATGCTCTACTTTGGAACTTTTTTTTCGTCGTATTGAACTTAAGCATGAACTTGGTATTGTATTGTGTGGGATGATATCCATGGTGTTGCTGCGTATGTTTTATTACCGTAAGATGGTGCAATTCCGCATGCCTGTTCCCAGTTTGTGTTTTTTGCAGTTAGTGCAGGTTTCTCTGTATGTATTCACGTAAGATGTCTAGATGACTAGATGTATATACAAAACTTTTCCTTCTCGTGTCAGATTCAGAGGAAGCTGTGCTGTACAGAGCATGCTGCTAAATGTGGGCTAGGTTTGCCTTTACCTTTTTCTATTTTGACATTTTGCAGGTTTTTCTCGTTCATTTTCAGAATAAATTTCAAAATAATACAACTCTGGACGTTCAAAGTGCCTCAAGATTCATGCAAAATAAAAGGACAAGAAAATGCGACGGTGGTTTGAATTTTGAAAGTTTGCATTAATCTTGAGGTATATTTGATGATGGTGATGGTATATGTATGTCAACATACACGTGGGAAACCAATATTGTAAATTTCAGTTGAATTCCCTGCCGTATACTTGTATACAAAAGAATGGTATACTCTGCGGTACAGTAAGTGACGCTGTTTGGATTATGGGAATGAGGGGTGGGAATGGGATATGACGGCTGGGATGTTGGTGGGAATGGGATACAGGGATGGAATGGGAATGAGATATGATTCCCCCGTATCCTAGCGATTTAATCCCACCCAGAGATGTGGGTTTCAACTGGGATACGAGAGGACGTAGAGGAGATGAAATTACCGTCGTCCAGATCGCCACTCGTCGTAATCCATCATGGCGTGATGACCCCCACCGCCGCACTCTTCGAGCACCGCCATGGAGGCTATGATCGCCAGTCATGCCTGATAACGTGGAATACTTCACATATATATTGCTTGATAAAAGAAGTTACATCTTACAAGTATATATAGCACTAGCTACACATATATGAGTGTGAATACAAAGAGAGAAATGAAGAGACTAGAAGACCAAGGAGGCATGCTGTGCATGCATTCATGCATGCGTGGGAAGATAGAGAGGCACCATGTGAAAGGGTGCATGGGAAGATGGAGAGGCGACCATGTGAGCAGTTTGCTAACACCTCGCATCGTAACGCGGGACAAACGACATTCAGACTGGAGCGAAACTCGGTGAAGACGGACGTCGGTAACCCCTTCATGAAGATATCGGCGAACTGGGATGTAGTTGGGACATGAAGAACCCGAACTTCTCCAACAGCGACTCATGCTCGAACGAAGTGAAGGTCGATCTCAACATGCTTTGTCCATTGGTGTTGCACAGATTTGTTGATGTATACTACACTTACATTGTCACAATAGACCGAGTAGCCCGAGGTAGAGGGTCGCACAACTCTCGTAGTGTGGCGCAACCAACAAGTTTCGCAACACCATTTGCAATGACCGTTACTCGGCCTCCGAGCGAGACACGGTGTGTTGCCGCTGGAGGACCAGAAATTAGATTGGCGCCAAGAAAAACCGCGATAGCCGAAGTGGATTTCGAGTGTCCGGCAACCCATTTAATCTGCATCGAGTAGACAATAAGCTCGTGCGGCCGATTTAACGCAGAAAGAGGCCATGATCAATGGTACCCCGAAGATATCGTAGGATACGCTTGACAGCAGTGAGATGATGTTCCCGAGGATCATGCATGTATAGGCAGACCTGCTGAACAGCGTAGGAAATATTTGGACGAGTGAAGGTCAAGTACTAGAGAGCACCTGTTAAGCTGCGGTAATGGGTAGGATCGCTCACGGGGGTGCCAACAGTGCCAGACATCTTAGAGTTTGTGTCAACTGGTGTGCTGCAAGGCTTGGCGTCTGACATCCCTGCGCGCTCCAGGATATCCATAGTGTAATGTCGCTGAGAAAGAAACATTCCTTTTGGAGACGGGTCAACATGAATCCCCAGAAAATGATGAAGCTCACCAAGATCTTTCATCGAAAACTCCTGCTGAAGGGCCTGAATGGTCTAACGAAGTAGTGCTGAAGAGGAGGCAGTCAATACAATATCGTCGACATACAACAGCAAGTAAACTGTCTCAGAGCCACGATGAAAGATAAACAAAGAAGTGTCTGATTTTGCCTCTACAAAGCCAAGTCCTAGTAAGTATGTGGCGAACCTGCTATACCATGCACGAGGAGCATGCTTCAACCCATACAGTGACTTGTTGAGACGACAGACCCAGTCAGGATGCGCGGTGTCAACAAATCCAGTTGGCTGGGAGCAGTAGACCGTTTCTGTCAATGTGCCATGTAGAAATGCGTTCTTGACGTCAAGTTGATGCACCGGCCAGGAGCGAGAGAGAGCCAAAGAGAGGACAGTCCGAACTGTCGCAGGTTTCACCACTGGGCTGAAAGTTTCATCATAATCTATGCCTGGACGTTGGGTAAAGCCTCGGAGAACCCATCGTGCCTTGTAGCAGTCCAGTGTGCCATCCGGTGCGAATTTGTGACGAAATATCCATTTGCCGGTGACAATGTTTGTGCTGGGGGGACGTGGAACCAGATCCCATGTGTGGTTGGACAGCAGGGCACGATACTCCTCTTCCATAGCTTCTCGCCCATGAGGGTTGGTCAGGGCGCTGTGGTAAGTCTTCGGGATAGGAGACAAAGCGGTGGCCATGAGATTCATGTGATTAGCGATGAGGTTGCGGAAACCGTGCTTACCACGAGTCATCATGGGGTGTGAGTTGACCAACGGAGCTATGGGAACGACCTTGGTCGGAACCCGTTGTTGTACCGAGGGGCGGCGACGGTGCGAAGAGCGCACGGCTCGAGTTAGGCCTGTTCTTGTCAGAGACGGCACGAAGCGGTGTAATGGGGCGCGCACGCACGAGAGCGCCGTGTGAAGAGGCAGCGGGCGTGCCGTATATGCGGGGCGCGGACGAAGGAGACGTCGTGGCCGCACGTGGCGCAGACGGAGGAGTCGCCGTGGCCGCGCGTGGCGTTGGCGGCACCATGTTCGCAGGACATGTCGCCGAGGCAGGTGAGTCGGGCGAATTAGATGGTCGAGCCGCGGTGGGAGCAGGGGCGTGAATCACCGGCGGCGCAAGAACCGGTGCGCCTGGCGAGGTGCGTCGGGAGCTGGTAGACGAAAAAGAGCCAGCCGGTCTGATGGGAACCAGGCTTGTCTCAAAGTTAGTAAGAAAATCAAAATCCGCTGGGGAAGGCACCGCATCTCTGGAAGAAGGAAAAAGTGACTCGTCGAATGTGACGTGTCGGGAGATGATGACCCTATTGGATGAAGGGTCAAGACACCGGTAACCTTTGTGATCGGAGGAGTAGCCAAGGAAGATACACAAGGTAGAGCGAGGGGAGAGTTTGTGAGGAGCGGTGGCAGACAAGTTAGGGTAGCAGGTGCATCCAAACACCCGAAGATGGTTGTAGGTGGGATGGACACCATAGAGAGCAAAGTAGGGTGTGGCCATGGTTAGGGTTTTTGAGGGAAGACGGTTGCGAAGGTATGTGGCATTGTGTAAAGCTTCGACCCAATAAGAAGGGGGAAGGGACGCCTGAAACAAGAGGGAGCGAATAGAATTATTTAGGGATCGGAGAATACGTTCAGCTCGACCGTTTTGTTGAGACGTGTATGGGCAAGACATACGGAGGGTAACGCCATGGGTGAGTAAGAAGGTGCGGGTCGAAGAATTATAAAATTCACGACCGTTGTATGATGAACAATCTTGATGGTCTTATTTGGGCGGGTGGCTACAAAAGAAAAGAAATTTGCTAGAGTAGGAAAAGTCTCGGATTTGAGACGAAGCGGGAAAGTCCAAGTAAAATGAGAGCAATCATCGAGAATGATAAGGTAATACTTATAACCAGAGACGCTCACTACAGGAGACGTCCACAGATCACAGTGAATTAGGTCAAAAACATGAGATGCTCGAGAAGAGGAACTAGCAAATGGTAAACGTATGTGGCGACCAAGTTGTGAGCATGACAAAGGGTATCACATGACAACTTAGTATTACAAGTAATGGCGGAAGTACTAGAAAGAATGGATAGGGCTTCAGAGGAGGGTGACCAAGGCGGCGATGCCATAAGGAGGCGGGCGCCAGCAAGGAAGGTGCTGATTGGATGAAGAGGATCTGGGAGGTGAAACGAGTAGAGCGGGCGTAACTATTGCACTGTTGATTACGGTCCGGTCTGAGATCCTTCACAGAAAGACCAAAGGATCAAATTCCTGAGCAAGAGTTGTCGATGGTGAATTGGTGAACAAAATAAGAGATTTAATAATGTCAGGCAACTAGAACATTATTAAGATAAAGGCCCAGTAAAAGCGGTATCACCGGTGGAAGTAATGAGCGATGTGGAACCGTTACCAACAATGATAGATGAAGGGAAGGAAATGCAGAGAACGGAACAAAGAGAGGTTTCTTGGTGTGCGGCGTCATATGAGAGAGGCGCCGAGTCCATGACCCACTCGATGGAGGTGGTGGAGGACAATCATAGGTTTGAAACGCATTTGCGTGGCTGCCGATCCCGAGAGCCACCAGTCCACGGAGGCCATGGCGAAGGAGGTTGTATAGGTGTCTTGGTGGGCGCCACTGGTGCGCCGAATGCAAACCCACCTATTTGTCCGACCGAGGGAGGAGTGTGGTGCATATGGACCAGTGCCGTATGGCCCCGACGCAACCAGACTAGGGTGCAGTCCGAGGGAGACTAGCAGCGCTTGTTGCGCCGACCGTGGGCCGCTATGGGGCGCCCTTGGTGGTGACGCTGCGCAATACCCGTCGAAGGTGGACGTCCTTGGCCGGGCCACATCTGGATGGACCCGGTCCAGGGATTGTAGAACGAAGGCCACGGAGCAGACCCGGTGGAGGAGCGGCTGCCGCCGTTCCCACGGCGACGGCGACGTCCGTAGCCCGAGCCCCCCGGCTAGTCAAACTGAGGGTTGGGCGGACCAGCAAGTGGGCGAGAAGAGCTCCCGCTAGATGGAGATCCCTTTGGGGCAGAGGTGCCCTTGGCGGCGAGAAGAGCTGTCGACGGTGTCGAGGAGGATGCCGGCGCCATGGTGAGTTCTTCAAGGAGCAGATCGGAGCGTACCTCAATGAACGTGGGGAAGGGCCGCTGCCGTTTGAGAAGGGCCGACATGTACTGGAACCGCTCGTTTAATCCACGAAGAACATTCAGACGAGGTTCGTCATGAATGACTTCGCCGAGATCCGCGAGGGCATCCGCCATACCCTTCATCTTGCGGCAGTAGTCGAAGATCGACAAGTCCCCTTGAACAAGGTTACGAAACTCGGCATCGAGATGAAGAGCACGAGTCTCGCGGTTGCCGAGGAATTGTTGCTCGATGCCGACCCACGTGAGGCGCGCTGTTGTGCCGCGGGCGTGGACGATCTCCATGAGCTCAGCGGAGATCGTGCCGTAGATCCATGAGAGGACCACGCAATCCATGCGGTGCCACGAGGGAACATCAGGGAAGGTGGCGTCGCGCAGAATGTGATCCGAGAGGGAGAAGCGGCCGCAGACGAGGAGCATGAGGTCACGCCACTTGTTGTACTGTGGCGAGAAGATCGAGAACAACGGGAACAAGGGCGGATGTTACGAACTCCGCGCTTGAGCGTGCGAGGTTGGCGGCGAGGCGGCCGTCAGAACGTCGGCGTCGTCGTGGGCGGAAGCATCGTCGTGGATGGAGTGGTCGTCGCGAGGCGATCCGAGCCTCGGTGCTGCAGCGCTCGGTCAAAGGCTGCGACCTCGCGCCACGATTGAGGGCGGGCGGAAGAAGACGAACGCTGGGCATCGGTGGCGGCGAGTAGCGATGTCGATGGCGGTAGTGAGGGTTTCGCTTCGAGGGCGGCAGCAAGCATCGTGGCATCGCGTCTGGCAATAGCCAGCGTTCGCGAGGCCGCCAGCGTTCGTGTCGCGGCGGCCGGCCAGCGGTCGCGATCGGCGGCGGCGGCAATGGTGACGCGGACATGGTTCTTTGTGGTGGAGTTCAAGGTTTGTGGAGCGGAAGCGAAAAGGCACAGGAGATGAACCCTCTTGATACCATGATAACGTGGAATACTTCACGTATATATTGCTTGATAAAAGAAGTTACATATTACAAGTATATATAGCACTAGCTACACATATATGAGTGTGAATACAAAGAGAGAAATGAAGAGACTAGAAGACCAAGAGGCATGCTGTGCATGCATTCATGCATGCGTAGGAAGATGGAGAGGCAGCCATGTGAACAGGCGTTTGCTAACAATGCCATTAAACCCGCCTCCAAGGTGACTGCCCCCCGGCCAGCGGCCGCTCTTGAAGGATTTGAATTGAGAAAATCTGAGTAGTGGCAAAAGCGAAGCACTGAAGTTGTTAATCTAGATGAAAGTGACGAAGAAAATCAAGATCCAGCTTGTCAAAACAAAGAGGTTAGTTATTTATTCAAATTTCTTTTATTTCCATTTCAATTATTTTATTATTCTATATCACTTTCCAATTTTAACTTACTTCAATCTTGCAAAAACAAAGCAGTATATCACAATGTGCACTGTTGATTTTACGCATTATGATGATGATTTACAATGCACTCAAAGGACTCCGATTCGAGTAAGTATTTTTTTATGTCGGTCATAATTGCGTATATTTTATTGTATCTATTTAGTTGTCTTTTTATATTAACTAAAAAATGTCATTACCAAATTATGGGCAGAAGAGAACTCATGTTGATAATTTTAGAAGCCGAGTCCCTCTAGCAGCAATTGATTCTTCTGGGAGTGTAATTTGTGTGGTGAGTTCTTGATACCAACGCATTAATTTCTTATTTGTTGTTACATCATATTAACCATTTTATTCTTTATGATTCTTGGTTGCCTTTTCCATTTCTCACTTTTTTCCCCTAGCGTGAAGGGATCTCCTGATACTGTAATGTATTCAAAGCAGAAGATGGACAAGAAGTTTGATGACATGTGTAACTAAAGTGGCAATACGTACAACAAAAGGTTGCATACCCAGAACGAAATATGTTGCAGTTGGACATATGGGCAAGACCATCCAAGGATTGCATTTCACAGAAGTAGGAATTGCAACCAATTCTTTTCTGAGTTAGTGGCGGCTCATCTAGTTGCAAAGTTCTCCCCCAGTGCTTTTTTTTATTTTTATTTTTAATCTATTTTTAAAAATTATTTTAAAGATAACATATCCTTAATTTCATTTTCAATTCTGATCCCTTTGATCACGCCATGACCCGCGAAGTGACCAAAGTGTATTGTCACGCCGACCGTGTCGTGATCAAATTTGCCACGATAGCCCTCCGAGCCAACACGTATCCGATTTTGAGCTAAGCCCTGTCACTCCAAGAGGAGTGGCGTGATAGTACTCGTTTGCCACGCCGAGATCCGTGATGTGACAAGGTGTTTTTGCCAAAAGGGGTTAGAATTGATAGCACTTGAAGAGCTCCTCCACTGCGCAGATGAGCTTGCGAGCCAACCTTTCTGACAGGGGGGCCCTTCTGAAGTCCGCATGTGGCTGCGTTTATGACGGTGGTTTCATTGACCCCTTTCACCTGATACTTCACCTCCACGAATTTTTTGAAGAAGCTGGGAGGGACTTGCCCGGGGCTTGTTTTATTGCGAACAGGTGCCCCGCGTCCTTTGGCTTGGCGTAATTTCCCTGGAAGTTGTTGCGCACAAGATCGTGCAACTGCTCCCACGCGTAAATGGACCGGGGAGGGATGGTGAAGAACCATGTAAACACCACACCCCTGAGAGTGAGGGAGATGCGTTTTGCTTTGGTTGTGTCATCTCCTCCGGCCATCTCGATAGCAATTTCGTACACCCAGAGGAACTCTGAGGGGTCCGTGCACCCCTTGAAGGGCCTGACTTCTGGCATTTTGAAGCCCTACGGCTAGCTGGCCGTCTCCAGCCCTACGCTCAATGGGGAGTTGGGGTCTCCCCAAAGCAGCGGGGTCGGGGGCATGGTTGCGGGTAGGGCAGCCTCCGCTCCGATGGCTTGCCCTTGCGCGAGGGACGTAAACCGGAGTGGGCTACGAGGGCCACCTCTGCTGGCTGTCGGAGACCCAGTATTTCCCGGTGGAGGTCTGCTAGTTCCTGTTGGAGGGCTTCGTATGCTTCACGGGTCATGCTCGTTGCCCCTGGCGGAGGTGGGCCCACCGGGTGGCTTCCAGGGAGAGATGCCTCGATGGGCTGGGTGTCGCTTCTGATGATGTTTTCGTGCGTGGAGTTGTTTGCTTCATCCTCTGCGGCTTCGGCGGTGGCCGCTGCCGCCGTGGAGGTTCTGCTTCGCTTGGCCCTCGGGGTGCTTGGCGCCGCGGCTGCTTTGGTCGCTGAGACCTTGGGTATGACCTTCTTCCGAGGGGCCATGCTGGTGTCACAGAGCTGTGCTTCGTGACTTTCTTGTCGAAGCCCACGGACGGCGCCAACTGTCATAGCGAGAAAAGACTAACAGTAGAAAAAGAGGACCCTCGATATCTACACGAAGGACAGAGGGATCCTTGAAGGGGGGGATCGGTTGTCAGGAGTGAATGAGTATTAATTGTCCCAAAAATCAAGTCCGAGTTATTACACAGGGGGAGGTGGCTATTTATAGCCTTCCGACAGGGTACATGAGATTACGAATCTACCCCTAAAAAGGCCCTACGCTCATAGAGGCTGCAGGGGCTTTTCCCTACTATATGTGTAGCCTTCGGCTCACGGTGGACCTCCTTGGTCTTGGTTTACCCAGCCGGTACACCTGGTCCATCCGCCTTTTCCTCCCTTCGCACCTCACGGAGCGTCTCCGGGCCGAGAGGCCCCAAGCACCCTTTGCGGCCCTCAAGGTGGCCCTGCGGGGCACCTTCGGTGATCCCTTGGGGACCCTCTTATGGCCTTTGGGCCCCTTCAGGGCCCCACTTGCGGCCTTCAGGCCCCCCTCAGGGGGAGCCTTGTGGTGTTTGTCGAGCCACGGGGCCCCATCTCATGACCTTGAGCCCCCGTGAGTGGAGCCTTGTGGTGTTTGCCGGGCTGTGGGGGCCGGTGGGCCGCCTACACACGATGATTTTTTTAGTTCTAACTTACAAGTTGATGAAATGCTAAATACCAACATCAATGTAGGTTTCCAGGTAGTTATTGAAGAAAAAATTGGTCCAACATACAAATTTGCATGTTGAGATGTATGACATTTTTGGAAAAATATATTGCAGGGTTATGGAGTTGATCATTGTGCAACAAGCACTGCACAAAGCTTTGCACAAAGAATTTCATTATGGGCGCAAATAATATGCTGTAAAGCTTTGACTGGTGTTTGTTGCACAGTGATCAGCTCCATAACCCTGCAACATTTTTTTTAAAACACGGGTCTATAGTTCCCAAGACAATGCATGTTAGTTGCAAGTTTTGCAGCCAATATTTGTTTTACAACTAATTTCTACTGAATTTAAAGACTTTTCGTAATGGTAAAATATCCTTCAATTGACTGTAAAATGTGTATTCTATACACTTACTTGTGAATAATGGTTATCTGTTGTATACCCTGCTGCTGGTAATTGGGTAAAGCTTTGGGCAATGCTTGTTGCCCAATGATCAGCTCGAAAACCCTGCAACATTTTTTTTCAAAAACATAATTCTGTAGCCGGCGAGGTAGTTGCAAGTTTTGCAACCAATATTTGTTTTACAACTAATTTATATTGAATTTAAAGACTTTTCACACTTGTAAAATCTCCTTCAATAGACTGTAAATTTGTATTATATACACTTGCGAATAATGGTTGTCTATTGTATAGCCCGTTGCTGGTAATTCAGGAAAGCTTTGTGCAGTGCTTGTTACACAATGTTCATCGCTTACCCTTTTGTAAAACATTGTCATAGTCCGGTAGGCACAATCATTTTGCTTTTCCCAACATATATTACACGATTGCTCTAATTTTTAAAAGATTAAATATATTTCCCCTTGTTTTCAGAGGTTTTGACTTGATCATCCTAATAATTAGTTAGCCAGTGAGATTAAGATTGACAGTGACAACCGTTGCATAGCCTAATGGTGTGACATATCCATGAGCGGACCCACAAGGGGTCATGGGTGTTCAGTCGAACACCCATTTTTTTCTTCAAAATATCTGGTATATAATAGGTATATTAGATGTATATGTTATTAATTAGGCCAAAACTATACATTTATGTTCTCAAATGAATTCAGCTCGCACTCTCCACACCTCGCGCGTGGCTCTTGTAACACATTATATTTATTTTTCTTCCTACTTCAACCCACTAAACCCTAACCTCCATTCTCTCTCTCATCTTGTGGCTACGAAGGCGAGCGACGGTCGGTGGACACGACGCGACGGCAAGCAGGCGTGAGGCGGTGCAGGACGAGCGTGCGGCAGTGCACCTGCACGGGCGAATAGAGATGCGATGCGAGCAAGTGGGTGGTAGCGCGACAAACGGAGAGGAAGAGAGCGAGTGACACCAAGGGAGCAACGCGGTGGCCAAGAGGGAGCATGTCGACGGGAAGGGAGCAACATATCCAGCTCATCGTTCTCTGTCCAGATCTAGGTGTGTTCCGTGTACTCTATTTTTTCTCTCTGGCTCTGCTCCACTCCATCTCTAGTTCTTTCTAGAGTTTAGCCTCTTCCTCTACTTTCTTAGTTCTTTCCAATGGATGTTGTACAAAAATACAATATTTGCTTTAGGCAATGAACAGATAGTTGGGCCCTTGTTACATATGTTTACATGCTAATTTTTGCTCTATGGAAGGAACATTCTTAGATGGGGTTCTTGCTGATGGGAAAAGAGTAAAAAAGAGTTTGATCAGCAAGGTATGCATCTGTCAAAAAAATTGAAAAAGAAGACATGAGCTCTACCGATCACTATTAGAGAAAAAAAAGTTTTATCAGTTTGACTGCTATAACCTGGAACAGAAAAAAAAAGGAGAAAACAACAACGACCAAGACTAAGCACAAGTTTTTTTAAAAAAAAGAAGATATGACCTCTACCGATCACTATTAGAGAAAGAAAATAAGATTTAGCGGTATAACTGCTATAGGCTAGAACAAAAAATAGAGAAAGCAACAATAGCTAAGCACCAAGCACAAGTCTTGGCCGTACTCTGCAACAACATAACTCAACAAAAATAGCTCTATTTCTAGTTTCCACCTCCTCAACTGTCATTGATATCTATAATTTGCTGTTTAATTCATACTATTATGTTTGCTTTATATCACCCATTTTCTCATATGAAATCATTAATTTCTATATTTTTTTGTATTTTATTTTATATATACACACATATCGTTGTATTAGTGTTTTTTTGGGAGGGGGGATGATATTTTACGGTATCGACATATCTGGACAACCTAGCTTCGAAGTCCAAATACCCATTCTAAAAATTTTGGGCTCGCCACTAGACATATCATCCCTCTAGCTTAGACTAGAGTTCAATTCTCACCAACCGCCGTCTTGGTGATTTTTGTGTGGATTTTTCACTATGATTTTTTTTTTTGAATTTGAACAAGTGATCTGTGGGCTGTGAATCTTCTCTTTTCAGCGTTGGGCATAACCGACTGATGTAGAAGAATCAGCCGATGAATTGTGGGCGTCACGAGCTACCCTATTTTGTTCCCTCTTTGCACTTCGTCACCCGGACTTCACAGTTCACCAATAATTGCAGCACGCATGCTTCGATCTATCCATCGTTGAAGATTGTAAGGTAGGAATACAAGACGAATAGTCGGTTTCAAGAATAATAGGGGCCTAAAAACCATTGAAGAGCAAGGGATAGGCATTCCTGACATGCCGCAATGTCGGCTTCTTCAGCAGAGGAATAGTGGAAAAGATGCCTCGATGACGAGATCACAACTCCAGACATAGATCCTCTGCTACACATGCATTAGGGCTCAGCTCATCCTGGGCAGTCAAATCGCCGTCGAACGGTATAGACCATTTTTGTGCAGTACTATGCTACAGTAATAAACAGTAAAATTGCCGAGTATTCCCTGCGTGCAGTAGAAACCGTGCTGTGCCTATAATATTTTTCGTGCAGTGCTACTGAAGAGTACTGTAGCAACAAACTTATAATACTATTGCTACAGTACTCGTATACAATACCCGGATCCCACGGCTCCACCATCCCAGTTCTGAATCACCGCACCAGCACTGGCCTGGTCTGAATGCTCCACAAAGCCAATTGTCCTCGCTCTAAGAAAATTGACGGTGCGAGAAGTAGCGTTGGCTCAGTGGTGAGGTTGCCGTCGAGCAACCCACTCGGTGCGTCTCACCTCACATGCGGGTGTGTTCAGCGGGAATACGCGTGTCCACACTCCATAACATACTAGATAAATCGGCCTTCGCTATTAAAAACAAAAAGAAAATCGACGGTGCCCGACCAGGCGACCCTACTACAGTAGCAAACGAGGAATTTGTGCTTCTTCCCTGGAGGTGCGGTGCGAGCAACGTAGGAGTACAATTTGCAGGTCAAACACGGTGAACATGTATCGATCGATCCAATAATGCCCAAATTGAAGGTCGCGGCTTACTCTAGTATACTGTAACACTATACACGGTTAATAGACAAAAGAATTAGCTACACATTTCTTGGTTTTCAAATATAAACATGCATGATTACTAGCTATACAATTAAGACTCAACTGAAGAAAGTTTCTTAAAGAAAAAGACAGCTGGAGAACGTATGTACTATCACCAAGTTAGCCAATAGGCGCGGTCCTGGTCGAATGCTTGATTGCTTGATCGATCAGGGCCTAACTAACATCCTGCATGACTCGGGCACGAAATGACTGGTACCAACGAAATGACTGGTACCATCTACTACCACACATGACACATCAAAGCTTTTTGCCAAGGCAAGACTGAAGTGTACATACCACTGCTCCTCAACCTTATCTTCATGCTAGGAGTAACTGCTGGGCCGAGAGGGACGAGGGACCCCGGTTCCAGCACGAAAGCAGCAGCCCGTGTCTGATTTGCTGCAGAGAGCAGATAGAGAGGCGGTCAGAGGCTAAGCTAGCCACCGCATGACACATCGATGCCTCGCCTCGGCGCAGGCGCAGCCATTACCGCCCTCACCCTCTCCGGCTGCACCCTCCTCCTCATCGCCGCCCTGCTGCGGCGCTGCGGCACGGCGACGCCGGCTGCCCCGTCGACCCGCCCGCCTGCAGCCGCGCCCTCTCGCGGTAACTAAACGCATACTGTACTGATTCCTTCATCACTTCTACGGGTGACACGTACGTAAGCCTATGCCGCATTGTAGCACTTTTTGTATAATCCGTCCGGTCCGTGCAGGCAAGAAGAAGGTGCGGTTCTTGGAGCAGCCGTTGACGCCGACGAGGCCGAAGGCGCCTGCGTCGGCGTCCAGCGAAGCGGCGATGCAGAGGAGGAACGGGACAAGCGGCGACGAGAGGGCCACGGGCAGGGCGGCGCCGGCCGCGAACAGGAGCGCGCTCTACTCCGGTATGCTCCGGTACCGCGCCCAGATGGCCACGTCCATGATCTACGCGGCCTGACACGACACGCTACCAACGGCCGGTGATGGCGCTTGTTTATAGCATTCTTTGCATTAGGTGGTTTAGTCCGGTTGGTGATTAGTCTTGTTTGTGTATCAGCGTTGGTGGCTTGCTAATTGTGACCAGGTTGTCCTAATCGGCGTTCAAGTGTACAAATCGTGTCCTTTTCGTCCTAACTCGGTCCATGATCAACGACGCTATTTTTTGGATGAAATCGTGGTTGTCAAGGAGAAAGGAAACATTTACTTTGTTGAGAGAATTCCCATGTTCCAAACGAGGCACAAGACTGTTATATATTACCAGGGAGGAAGTTTGGGGCTCGAATTTTTTGTTTCCATAGGTTCAAATGTTCCACAAGATCAAATCTCGCTGCTTCTCTTCTCGGTTGCCATTGTCGTTGTCGCTGAACCTTTTTGCGAGCGAAGAAGAAAACCGAACATGTGAAGAGGTTGACGTGATAACAAATTTTCTCCCGTGGCCCACTGGCCAGCCCGTGTTCGGCCCAACTTGGCCTGTTTGCATCATGGTCTGGACCTGTACGGCTTACAGCAATGTTTTTGGGGCGTACCTGCAGACGGAGCTGTCGTCTTGGCCCCGTCCAGTCGCACTCCTTCGTTAAAGCACTGAAAGCAAAAGACGAAACACAAAAGAAAAGAAAAAGATTCCGCAAACAAAAAACATATTAAAGCTGTTTTTTTAGGGAGAGATAAAATTGAGATGTTTGCCTCGGTCAATGGAGTATTACTCATGAACCAAGGTCTCCCTGTCAAGTTGCCGTCAGGTAATGGATCATAGATCGATGAACAGTGCCTGATCATGACAAGCGAGCGACCAGAAGGATTTCGTACGTACGTACGAGCAAGTATCCTTTAATTTCTTCTTAGTTTAATTTTTTGTAGCACCATTTCTCGGAGCAAATCAAAGCAAAGATCCATGCTCTTCAGATAGATTGACGCTAGCGCTGGAGTACTCATCAACGTAGTGTCGGAGGAAGAAGGAACTAGTGTTCAGTTGGTCACTCACAGTACAGCAGTACGGCCGTGCTGCACAATTCTAGTTTGTGTGCCAACCACGCAGATTTAAAGTAAACTAGGATGCGCCGTAGAGTGGATTGAGGAATCTCGACGCGATTTCAAAATTGTCGTAAAAACGGAGTAGGAAAATTTTCGTAAAAATGGAGTAGGACCTCGACATTATTTCGGAAACCACAAGGGGTTTTTCGAAAAAACCTACATGGAGGACCTTAATGTGATTTTGGAAACATGGGGCTTTTCGCAAGATAACCTGACGTGGAGGACCTAGATGTCATTTCGGAAACAACAGGAGCTTTCGCAAGATAACCTGACATGGAGGATCTAGAAGTGATTTCAGAAACCTCAGGCACCTTTTCACAAAAAAAAAATAGCGTGGAGCTCTAAGGGGCTGGTTTCCTTCACCTATTACAAAGAGTACTAGGAGCTAACCCATGCCAATTGGCGCGGGAGTTTGAAAGAAGGTTTTTTTTAGGCGCATGTAATGGTCTGCAAAAGTTGTATAGAATCCCCAATACTCATGCAACATGAATGGCAGCTAACATCATGGCTATATGCCATGAGTGTGAATGCTATGACAGCGGATAATCTGAAATAGGGAAAAACAGAGAATCGTACAGAGCCAAAAAAATGTCTAGTGTGTCCTCTAGAAGTTCAGCCAGATTGTATATAGGAGCAAAAATAACAAAACATATTTTTGGGAAAGGGTCTACAAAACAAACCAATTAAAGTGGTTATTCAACGGAAGAAATGTATATTTTTCCTAACTAAAGCATCCTACTGCCTTAGTAATACTATGTAAGAAACAACTACTAACTGAAGAGGTAGGAGGTAAAGGAATTTGGAATGCAATAGTAGAAACTGTACTTATCTAAGCTCCGCATACGTAGATGTCCATGCTGGAACCGGTCTTTTGTGGGTCCTCATGTATGCACTCCACAACAACTGGAACTATCTTGAAAAAAAACTTTTGTAGGGATCAAAAAGCCTTTTTTTTTAAAAAAAAAAGCGAAAGGAAACTTGCAAGCTATGTGTTTTCTATAATAATTGAGAGCAAGCTATTCGTAATTATGCATAGACGGTTCATCTAGTTCCAAAAAAGAGAGAGCATAATTCGTGGTCAAAAGTTGTAATAAAAAAAATAGAAATTAAAGGAATCCTCATTAAAAAAATTAAACATCCAGCCCTTGATTAGGTGTTCTCTAATTAGCATCTTTTCATGATTCTTAATATCACTGTCCTCGAGTTATCCATAATCTAAATATGCTATTAGAAAAATAGAGAAAGCTTGTTGTACTATATTTTGTATGGACAGGGACAAAAAAAAGGAAATATGTTACTAAAAGTGTATGCTTTTAGACATGGAGGACCCAAAAAAAAGTTATCACCGAAAGCAAGTTGTATGATAGAGTATGCCTCTTTTGCATGGAGTAAGAGATTTGGAAAGTGACAAATGGTGCCATTGCTCTTTGGTCATGAAAATTGGTAGCTGTCCATGGTGAAGAAAAAAGGAAGATAAAAGAAGTGAGCCTCAAAACACAACCTGAAAAACAGATCAGAAGGAAGGATCTATTAACATTCAATCTCTATGTAGGGTATCAAAATTATCAAATCTATTCCAACAGAGAGCATATATTGTTATGTACTAAAAGTGCATCACACGTGGTCAAAAGGTGTAAACAAAAAGATACACAATCAGAATCCCAAAAAAAAAAATACTATGTAGTAGAGTTATGTCAATGTTCATAAATCGATTGGACCTCGGATCAATAGAATCCCATAGTCTTAATACGCTAACTTTGATTGTCCATCTATCCTCGGACTTTGGAGTATATTCTCATGCATGCTTGCACTACTTTTTGGCTTGTCCCTGTTTCTTTTTTATGCACTTACTCATTCATGGCAGAATACGAAGAACAAATATGAAGAACAATCTATATCTGTACCTAAAACAGAAGAATGAGTAAGTGCACTGTAGTCTAGATATAGATCATATTGTGGCATAGATTGACTGTATTTCCTACCGATCGTATTGTAATGCAATAATCTACGCCACAATATGGTGAACAATTACTGCTGATTGTATTGCAATTAAAACATCACTACTCCTAGAATCAACAATTGACTATGGATAAAATAAAGTTACTCCCAACTGTCTCATATGAAAAAAGGAAACATATTTCCCAGTCAATAAATATCTACATAAACCAATATATATTAATAGCAATCCAAATGAAGTAAAAAGGTAATGAAATCAACCATGCACAAAAGAGTAAGTATAATAGACCCAGGATTAACTTATCATACTTTAAGTAAGCACAATATGAAGTCAACATAACTTCCAAAATAGCATCCACTGGCAGAAGCGTTGTAATAGGTTTGCTTATTGAATCAAACCTTGAAAGCAGCATCCAAGTAGGAAAAAAAAGGAAGGGAGGAGAAGAGTTTCCCCAAGAACATTCACAAAATCACCTCCAAGCATACTAATGCACACAATTGGTACATTAGGAAGTTTATGGAAGAATTATTTTATATGTTTTTCAAGATGTTCTATGTTTGCTGATGAAAACCTGGCATAGAAATTTAAGTTTCACTATACATCTACAAATGTCATGAAGAACAAAATAAAAGAGAGGTTTATTTAATTTACAATTTCAAAATTTTAATCTAAAAAACTTTGAGACTCCCTCATCTATTTCATTTCTGAAATATGCTAGGGGACCCTGAAAATGCAATGTAAAAAAAAAGAATTACAGTACTATTTATATCTGGTTGTTGTCAATTTGTTATGGTACAAAAGTATAATAGACCTAGGATTAACTTATCATACTGTATGCAAGCACAATATGAAGTCAACATGACTTCCAAAATAGCATCCATTGGCAGAAGCGTTGTAACAGGTTTGCTTGTTGAATCAAACCTTGAAAGCAGCATCCAAGCAATAAAAAAGGAAGGGAGGAGAAGAGTTTCCCCAAGAGCATTCACAAAATCACCTCCTAGCATACTAATGCACACAATTGGTACATCAGGAAGTTTATGGAAGAATTATGTTATATATTTTTCAAGATGTTCTATGTCTGCTGATGAAAACCTGACATAGAAATTTAAGTTTCACTATACATCTACAATTGTCATGAAAAAAAAGAGAGGTTTATTTAATTTACAATTTCAAAATTTTAATCTGAAAAACTTTGAGACTCCCTCATCTGTGTCATTTCTGAAATATGCTAGGGGACCCTGAAAATGCGATGTAAAAAAACAAAAAAAAGAATTACAATACTATTTATATCCGGTTGTTAATTTGTTATGGTACAAACCTTGGAATCCCTTTTTCTAGGCAACTCTTGTAATATAGCAAGGTAGCACAAAGGTAATTGAGTGGTGGAATCTATCATAGAATATACATGTAAGTAGGCTGCAAACCTGCACCAAGGGAGTTGGATTTCAACACAGGAACCAACACCAATTAAGCAAGTGTATAATTGAAGACAAAAGGAAACAATAGTATGAGTTCAGCAACCACTCTAGAAACAATAAATAAATCTATACACTGGGCATTTAAAAATTTGCTATCACAAGAGCACATGACTAAAGGACATTACAGACCTCCTAAAAAAGTAAGGGGCTCTCTCTGGATAACACAAAAGCTTTCAGCAACCAGGGGATAACATCAAACATCTGTATAGTAGAGAAGCTGCAACAGACATCCCTGCAGATAGTGATGAAAAGAAGACAATTAAGGGAAGTGTTGTGAACTGCTACTATCAGAATGTTGCATATGTAACTGACACATAATAATGAATTGATGAAATTACCTTGACTATTCTAAGAGGAACCCCTTTACCAAAACGAAACTCATACTACATAGTATTTCTGCACACTCTAAGGAATGAAAACCACCAGCATTCTCATCCATGATTAGTTCAATTAAATAAGGCTCATAAGTTCTATAACACCCCTGAGGAAGGGATCTGAAGTACAACAACGATATGCACTGCCAATAGAGATTATGGACTTCATGGCCGCCATGCTTTCTACCATGAGCTCCCAAGGCTCTTGCTGCAAAAGGCAACGCTCCAAAATTGAACAACTATATGCTGCAAAAAAAATTATTACATAGCAAGAACCGAACAAATCCATTACACATAATGTGTGCAGTGCATCATTCTCACATGAACATATACAATTTCAATTCAACCCATAATTCACAAAACGACTAACAGAAACCAATCCAAAAGGGCTGCCTTAGATCTACAACCTGGGGGCTACTGGACGGCGGGAAGACTCGAGAGGTCATGCTTTGGGAGGAGGAGAGAGGAGCTGAGGCAATGGCAGAATTAGGGCGGTGGAGTAGCCATACCTCAACTGGAGGACCAGACGTAGGCCCTCACGCTCCGAGCCACGTGGAGGAAGGGAGTCACCAGAGAGTCACGGTGGAGTAACCATACCTCAAGCAAAAGCGAAGGGCAGGGCATCCCTGGCGGCGGGGACAGCGGTGGCACCCAACCGACGCTCTGGCAAAGGGTGGTGTGTGGAGAGGGATGGTTGCAGAGAAGGGAGAGGGAGGGGAACTGAGAGGGGAGAGGGCCGCGGCCGCGTGGCACTGGAGTGTTGATTGGCGGGGGAGGCATGGAAGAGAGGCGAAGGGGAAGAATATGAAGGTAGATCGAGGGGGTGACGCCCCGAGGCGGTGGCTCGATAGGGAGACCGAAAGGGCGGTTGGGAGGAAGGGGTAGGGAGGGAGCAGCGGCGGTGGGGGAGGGAGGTGGAGGGGGATGGGTGTGAAGAAGAGGGAAGGACCAACAGTGCTAGTGAAGAGGCGCGACAGAGGAGGGAGAGGGAGGGGACATGAGAAGGAGTTGGCGAGGCGGCGTGGGGTATGGAGACGGCCAGTCGCGGACGGGCGCGAGGTAGAGCGAGGGCCATGGGAGAGAGGAGATGAAGAGGCAGAGGGGAGGAGGAGGACCTGGCGAGGCGGCGTGAGGTACGGAGACAGGTGGATGGCCGCGAGAGAGCGTAGGGACGAGATGAAGGGGAAGAAGATGGAGGTAGATCGACGGGGGCGGTGGGGGAGAAAGGGGAAGAAGGTTCGCGACACAGACTCCTGTGGGGCGACATGGACGCGCGAGCGCCGCTCCCTCCCTCCAAGCGCACCGGGCGAGATTGTGCGGTCACGAGCCGTGTGGGGTGCAATCCGATGGCTGGGCAATTCCTGCCAACGTAGCCACCTCGGGAGGAGGCCCTTTCCACCTGCTGTTAAGATAGGTAATATTAGATTGATTCTAAAAAAATAGACTAAATTAAAATCGGAGCCAATCTACAATGCTCTTGTTTTCATGCCATAAGGTAACGATTGCAGCCACTTCTGGTCGTAAACTAATCAGATGTGCCGGTAGATGACAAATCTATAGTAGTCCAGTGTCATTCTGCGATGAACATAGGCTAGACTTTTTGATTTTTTATTAGTAACAAGTAAATACTTTGTTTGGATGGGGAACACATTAATTTTGCACGGAACATATCAATTCCCATAGGAATAGAAAAAAAAATCATAGTGTAGGTAGTAGCATGACATCGTTTGGGAGGCTTCAGCTTTTCGCTTAATAGATGTCACGAGATGAGCTACTGACTAGAAGGTGTTGAACTTACCGGGGGCAGAGGTAGGACGTGCATGCTCTATTGCTCCTACATCTATCTCATGGTCATTTGGAGCCTTTGATACTTTGAGACTATGGCGGATCCAAAGAAGGCTGAGTGGGGATCCAAGCAAGGTTGTCAGAATACCGATTATAGTCATACGATACTACGTTTCTACGACCCAGATTGATTGGATCCTATGGTAGAGTTTTAATTTGGTAGAATCTTAATATTATTACTATTCTAACAAAAAAATTGTAGGATCGTGATCAAAATTTTCATATGATCCTACTCGATTATACCAATTCTAGTGATTTGTTATAAATAATTATTTGCATAGGTCATTTTCATTGTAAACTTTTACTTTTTATTTCTTCATGTCCATTATAATTTGCATAAATAAGAAACGATCTTTTCTTTGCACTACATTTTGGTAAACAAAAGTTTTAAAAATGTAGAAGTGTTAGAATACAAGGTAGACTTTTTTTTAAAAAAATGTTTCTTTAGTAGAATCAGATAAGATATTAGATTCTACATCGATCCTACGATTCGTGTTCTTTGTTGAACCCGGGAATGAAGGATCTCAGATTCTCTGTATCTCATATACTAGTCCAGGAACAGCTAGTGCACATAATCAACAAAAATGATAGTGAAACCATAATACGCGATTCATTCATAATAATTCAAGTTTGTTACAAAAGGGCATGAGGCCAAAAGTAAAGTACATCGGAAGCATAAATGATAAGATAGGCCATACGATTCGCCACAGGCAATCGGTTGGAGGTGTAGCCTAGTCATCCAGGTTCTCATTCTCCTCGTAGTACTCCTCCTCTGAACAACAGTGTATTAAGCAAGGGTGAGTACAAATGAATGTACTCCGCAAGTTACACCCATAACAGAGTTAATACATGCATGGATATTATCAAAGGAAGGCTTATAGGGTTATTTGTGCAAAAGCAACATTTGCCATTTTAAATACCATAGCTAAGTTCAAAAGCTCAAGTTTTACAATATCTAAAATTAAGTTTTAACTGAATTAATAAAGCTAGTGTAGGCACCCACCTAACACTAACCTAAACACGGGCACCAACCTTGGGCTTCAACCCACAATTTTTCCCATGGACACCCATCCATGACACAAACTGTTTTATAAAACATTTTGAAAATAAAATACAAGTCTAACTTTGACTAGCTTTGCTCAGCATATCCATGACCGTGGACACGGCTATTCGAATAGTTTTACACTTTGTAGAGGTGGTACAACTTTACCCACAAGAGATAATTTGCTTAACATGTCGAACAAGACACGCTTCCGAAGGCGTACGACTAAGCAATTATTACAAGGCTTTTACAATACGTCATTCCAAAGTAGTCATGCCCGCTAAGGTTTCACTTCCTTTGGATTGAACCATCTGCCGAAATCCCCCTCTTACGCCATGTGGGAATAAATAAAAGCAGGTTATTCTGACACCCACACAACTAGATGGCACAATCACGGTGGAATGTTGTAAATTATTTAGCCTAGCCTGTCCCACTCCAGACTTGTGGTAGCACGGTGGAGCTTTGCAAGATGTGACTCGAAGACCGGTCCTTAACTGACTTAGACGACTTCCAATAAAACCCTAGCTCGATCATAGAAATGAATCGATACCGTGCAACAACTTGCACTATCCAAACATCCATTTTGGCCAAGTCTAAACCAATTTTTAATTATTTTTGAAGTTAAATCATTTGCTAAAATTGCTACGGTAAAAACAATACCATAGCCTTATTTTAAATCATAATTGAATATTTTGGCTAAACTCCCCAAATTCAACATTTTTGGTCTAAGCTTTGACTAAGCATAAAGTTTTCAATATGTTCTAGTTCGTACTAGTGTACCAACTAGATTTTTACTAAGGTATCAAAGAATGGCTAATTCAGTAACAAGTTTGGATTTAAATTACTTAAATATAAATACACATGCAATAATAATTTAAAACAAAATTTAAATAATTTAAAATAATGGGTTCAAATATGATCAAAGATGTAACCTGCCTTGCCCAAATGCTTGAGGATCTAACTCTTCAAGTAATTCAGGTTTCCCAGGGTTGTCAAAATCTATACGCAAAAACGAGCCAATATTCAAATAAAATTCGAATGAAGTAAAAAAATTATCAAATTAGAACTAAAAGAAAGGTACTGAATTTAGATGAATTTAGGAACAAGAATCGACGGAATCGGAGTTTGTATCAGGGAGAACGAACATCCAAAATTTTGAAATATCATGAAATGATAGAAAATAGAAAAGGGAATGAATATTATGTGGAGTTACTATGCTATTTTCTTTCTTTACAGAGCAAAGCAATTGAGTCGATGACATTGAGGGTCCACTTGCAAGAGAGAGCAAGAGAGAAAGAAAAGAGAGAGAGTATGACATAAAGGGCCCACTGTCATAGAGAGGAAAAGAGAGAAGGAAGGAAGAAGTAGAGCACAGATAGCTCCAAGCGGAAGAGCATGGCGGCGACGACCAACGGCTAAAATGGATTCCCATAGGGGTGAGGAACCCATGGGTGGTGGTGGCGTCGCCGGAGGAGCTTCGGCGCGACGACGGTGCGCAGAATGGTGCACGGGCGGCGGCGCTCCGGTGGTGTTCCGACGAGGAGAGCGCGAGCATGACATAGAACGCGGAGCGGTGAATCAAATGATGGAGATTATGTCGCCAAAAGATCAACGACGACGACGAAATGAGCGAAGGAAGGAGCTTCGATTGGCTGCGGAAAACTTCAAAATCCGGCGAGGTGGATGGGAGAGGGGAGGGGATACTCTGGGCTTTAAGAGAGGGGACCGAGGCACACCTCATGACATGGGTGGTGTCACAAAATGATGGCCAGAGAGGGAGAATGGGGGAGGAGGCGCACGGGTGGTGACGGGGAAGAAAGTGGAGTGGCGGCTTGGGTGAGCTCCGGGCGCGGGGATGGGAGGAGAGGAGGGGGATGCGCGATTTTTATAGAGGGGGGAAGGAGGGGATAATGCGGTATGGGTGAGTAGGCAGTGAGGGCGCCAGGTGTGGGGGCGATGTGGGTGCGCCAGAGCATGGGCAAGGGTCGGCGAGATGGGCGGTGGGATAAACGGCGGCGCAGGTGCTCTAGGAATGCCGGGCGTAGAGCTTGACCAGCGTGCGACACGACGAGAAAAATGGGCACAACACATGTGCTTCGGGAAGAAGATGACTAGGGAAAAGAAAAGAAAGAAGAGAGAGAAAAGAAACGAAAAGAAAGAAGAAAAAGGAGAAAAAGAAAGGAAAAAAATGAGAAAAAGAAAGAAAATCCACAAAATTCAAGAAAATTCCATAAAAATCCTCAGAACTTGAATAGACAGAATAAAATAATTTTGAATTTTATTAAAATTTATTTTAATCATTGAAAATGTTTTTCATTTTTAAAATTTTAAATTAAGCCTTAAATTAATCTAATAAAATTCAAATAGTTATTTTTATTTTTAAAGCTTCAAAAGGCCTGAAAATTGGGATGTTGTTTTTGAACTTAATTAAATTGTTTCCAAGTTAAAGTTGGCTTTTATTTTTGCACATAAATTATCTTTAGTTTCTGGAAAAATAGGAAAAACCTTTTTGAATACCAGAAAATTCAAGAAATTAATTAAGTTTTTTTTAACTTTAAATCCAATAAAATATTAACTTTATAAAGTTTATTTTTGGTAACATGACTTTGGGATGTTACAATCCCGCTGAAGAACATCCAATTCGATTTATGATTGTGATTCTAACAACCTTTGTCTCGAGCCCCCACTCAAATTTCAATTTTTAGTAAAGTAGCCCAATGTCTAACAACCTGTGCTCCCACTCAGTCCAGTAGAGATACCTTGACAGTCCACTTGTGCCCCCATTCATTTTTTGAGCTAGGTCCACCCTTGCTCTTAAAGCTCCACTAATGGGATCAATGGATCATGGATACGGGTCAAACACTTTTAGTTGTCCTCATCAGTTTGTCTGGCTAGAACGAAACCCGCGTTGACTGTTCCTATTCTTTCCAGACTTGTCCTGGTCAAAGAAACCACCCACTCCTTTCTGAAAGGATGAGGACGTAGGTTGTCCAGCCCCATTCTATAACTTCCCGATGTTTGCCCTAATTTAAAATTGCATGACTTTCACGAGTTTCAAAAACTTTTGTTGCATATCAAGAGTTTCTATTTTTTTTGCCTTGTATTTAAAAATTTAAAACAATTTCCTTGGCTCAAGATCCGAATTTGCAAAAACTTAAAATATAAGAAAATTGCACTGTAGATCCCTGAACTTGCGAGGTTGTGCTACTTAGCTCCTTATACTTGCATTTTACTTTCTTAGTCCCCTGAACTTGTGAGGTTGTGCCACTTAGCTCCCTGAACATACGTTGAAGTGAAGTTCGTCGGATGTGATGTTGGCGACTTCATCCCCTCTGAGTCTGGTGGACTTGTCACCGCCCCGTTCCGGCTGTGTTCATAGTCCCCGTTACCTCATGCCGATAAAAATAAATTCTTCGGACCTAGGAATGCACCGTGCTAGCGTCTTCGTCGAAGCTCCACAGTCGCCGCTTGCTCCCGTCCTCGCCCTTGCCTCCTTTGAGTCGGCCGTGCGAGAGAGAGGAGTACATTGGTGGTGCAAAACGTCTCTCTCTATATTTTTGGGTTGTTGCTAGCTCGCTGTAGCGACCAAACCCTAGGGCACCCGAGAGGTCCTCCAAGAGCTCCTGGAAAGTCCATCAGGACCTCCTAGGAGGTCCAAAAAGGACCTCTCGGACAGTCCACCAAGACCTCCTAGGAGGTCAGCGAGACCACCGAAGTCAGGAGGGCAGACCGAGGAGGTCGTGGAGCCATGGAGCACCTGCGGACTGCCACGGCCAAACCCGGGGAGGCCGTGGAGGTCTGTGGTCATCCAAGACCACCCACGACCCACGGAGGAGGTCGTGGAGGCTGAGACCACCTGAGAACACACACACGCCCAACCCCGAGGTTGGTCGGGGAGGACCGAGCTTACTCAGTGGTTCCTGTGCATCTTGAGCTAGTCCCAAGGATCATGGCTAGCTCTTCACAGCAACAAGGGTGATAGCATTGCAACACGACCGACTTTATTAATATCAAGGAAGTTGTTTACAAGAGAGCTTACAATCTAACAAGCAAAATACTGCAGAAGGTAAAACACTTAAGCCACCCGATACACCACCACAGCAATCGGTGGAGGGCGATCCTAGTCGTTCGGGACCACTAGGTCCACAAAGAAGGTTATCCCAAAGCTTCCATACCCGCTAAAGACAAAGACAAGCAAGAGTGAGCACAACAACCGTGCTCGCAAGTTACACCTGATTAGATAATGTAATGACATGCATAAATGGATATCACAATGGAAAGCTTAATATGTTTGATTTGCATAAAGCCATGTTTCTTTCAAATACAAATACTAAGTTCCAAAGCAGGTACTTAATAGATAATGTTCATTTTATCAAAGCAATTTTCAGTTGGATAACTTTCATCATCAAGATGGTGAAGGATACCCTCCTGTCACAAGGCTCCCTGCCCAAAGCCCATGGGATAGAAATCCCAAAACAGTTTATTAAACATTTTTAGAAACCCAAATTCAACATCTAACTCTGAGTGGCCGCTGCCAGCACGTCCATAACCGCAGACACGGCTATTCGAATAGATTTAACTCTGCAGAGGTTGTACACTTTACCCACATGACATGATTCCTCTAGTTTGTTTGGCCTGCGCGAGTGCCACCTCTCACTACCAAAGGTAAGAGGTCTAGAGTTCATGACAAAGCCTTTAAAATGCATTGTCCCACCACAGTCTCTCCTTGCTAAGGTTTCGCCTCCTTTGGATTCAGCTCCGCAGGATCTGGGCCCCCTCTTGCACCAGTGGGAACATAGGTCATAAAAGACCATTTTGGCCATAGAAGACCTCCCACTCCTCCAATTGGATCAGCTGTGGTGAAAGTTCTGCAAATTACTTAGCTAGGTCCCACACCCCATACCGAGACATGTGGTTGCACGATTTTGGCATAGCCCATTATAGGCCTAGCATTGGCGGCTCAAAGACCGGTCCTCAACCGACTTGGGCGACAAACACATACCCTGGACCTCCACCTTTCCCGGGATAGAGTCAGGTGCATAAACCTTGCACCAACCAAGCGAACCAATTCGCCCAAGTCTAAATCAATTTCCATTTTCTTTGCTTCCCAAACAATATTTTCATCGTCCATGACACTCCAATGTCATGGCCAAAATATTCATCAAGAGTTGGTCATGATGGTAAAGATTTTCCCAAATCAAGTACTTTTGGTCTAAGTAAGTCTAAGCATTTGGTTTTACAATTGCTCTGGTTCACACTAATGTATAATCCGTGTTTTGTCTACGGTGACAACAGATTGGGTTCAATGTCAAGTTGGCCATATGAAGGAATTAGGCATAACTATGTGGTTAAAGGCAGTATTGAAATAACTTGGTAGAAATAAGCATGCATTATACTTTGAAATTGAACATAAATAATTTGAGAAACTGGGTGCAATATGATCAAGAGTGTAACTTGCCTCTTGCTTGGTAGCTTAAGATTCTATTCTCTCACACGACTCTCGCTCTCTGAACGCCAAGATCTACACGTATGCAAAGCAAAGCAAATAAAGATCCAAATGAAATCCGGATGAACCGAGCAAGAGGTAAATAGCAGAGGATGATACTAAAAGAAAAACCAGAGAAGATCCTTAGGAGGAGGTCTCGATGGTTGAAGGGCTCCTGCCCAGAGGGGGTCCGAACCAGGGGGCTTGGAGAGCTCCCTGAAACAGAGAGCAGAGGCCTAAATGAAGAACAGGGAGGCAGTGGGTGCCCCCGATGCTCTATTTAAAGGAGGAAAAAGAATGGAAGCATTATAAAAAGAAGGTGACCGAATTCAGTGTACTGGTACAAAGGCAAACTACCCCAAGGTACTAGAAAGGATAAAGAAAGCAAGGGATGTGACAAAAAGTAGAAAAGAGGACAAGGGTAGATGGCAGCATTTAATGTGACTCATCCCACATCAAATGCACTTAAGAGCCAAGGGAAACCAGTCAAAAGGGTGAACAGCTTGGTCAAAGGGAACAGTCCAAGGAGGAGGTCCTGCGAGGAGATCCACAGAGGAGGTCCTGCAGACAGACAGGGAGGTATTTGAGGACAAAAGGTCCTAAAGGCCACAAGGAGGGTCTAAGGACATGAGGTGCAAAAGTCAGTAGAGGTCTAAACCACAAGGTCTAACCACAAAAGGGAGGTCCAGACCATAAGGGTCTCGAACATCATAGGAAGTTGGAACCCAAAGGAGGTCCAAAGCTCAACAGGAGGTGGGACATGGGAGGTCTGACTGCTGAGATCTCTCGCAAGGGAGGTGCAGACGGTTGGGATCGAGACAAAGGGAGGTCCTAGAGAACACGAGAGGTCAGAAGGACATGGAAAGACCCAACTAAACAAGGAGGAGGTCCCAAAGGACTCAAGGAGGTCTGAAGGACAAAAGAGGTTCAAAGGATTGAAATGAAATTGGGGTCAAGATTTGGTCTAGGAGGTCCTTAGCGAGTGAGATCAACTCAGGGGAGGTCTCAACGGCTGGGATGAAATCAAGAGAGCTTTAACGATTAAGATCAAGGCACGGGGAGGTCCAAAGGACACACAAGGGGGAGGCCTCATGGACAAAAGGTCCGAAAGACATCCACGAGATGGTCCTGAGGACAGGACCCACAGAAGGCTGGTCCTGACGGTCAGATCTCATAAGGAGGAGGTCTCACGGTCAAGATCAAAAGTCAGGAGAGATCCTGACGATCAAGAAAATAAGCAAGGGAGATCTGAGCGGCTCAGAGATGATGATCAAAGGAGGTCGGAGCGGTTTAGATCACCTCTGAAAGAGGTCTGGATGGCTCGAGATCGACCAAGGAACATCTTAACGGTCTAGACACTTGAGGAGGTCTGCAGGCGGTTAGGATGAGGTCAAAGGACGGGAGGTCTAGCAGACACAACCGGAGGAGGTCCTCTGGGACGGGATGTCCAACGACCTACTCACGGGAGGTCCGAAGGTCAAGCTCAAATAGAAAGGTGGAGATCAGATGGCTAGGACCTCACGGGGAGATCCTAATGGTCACGATCGGCAAAGAAAGGAGGTCCTAGAAAGCAGTATACCGTGAGTTGAGGTGGTAATACCAGTTGCACTAGGAGGACTTTTCCAAAGAAAAGGTTACAAGGATCGAGGCGAAAAGGAGTCCAAGTGATCACCGAGAGGTTCACAAGAGCATAAAAGGAACTAAAGCAGTTAGGAGGGGAGACCTAGACCCTGAGGAGGTCTAAGCCAGAGAAGAAAATCTGGACCAGGGGTGGTCCAATTTGAGCACAAAGGTGGTTCAATCAAATGCAAAGAAGGTCTAATTGGACACGAGTGGATTCAAGTGAATTACTGGGCGCTCTAGTAAACATAAGGGAGACTCAAGCAAAAGACTTGAGGGGAGGTCTAGCATAAGAGTATACCCAAACAAAGAATGAGGTTTATGATAAAAAAGAGATACAGACATCAAATAGATCAAGACAAATGAGAGATCCGTACCATAGGTGAGGTCCAAGTGGTAAGGAGGTTTGGGCATACAAAAGGGTCTAATCATCCGGGAAGTCTAGACTTAGAAAAAGTCTGAACACAGGAAGGAGGTCTGAACAAAAGGGATTCAAACCAACAAAGAGATCCAAAGCGACCCAAACCAAGGGGGAGGTCTGGACACAGAGAGGATCTGATCTGAAGAGAGTACCCAAATAAAAAGGAAAGTGGTTTAAAGCCACAAGGATGATCTAGACCTCAGAGGAGGTCTAGCTCCAAAGGAAGCCTAAACCTCAAGAGGTCCAAACTACAAAAGAAAGCTTAAGAGAGAGGTCCCGGCCCAAAGGTGGTCTGGACCAAAGAGGTAGACTAGACAAAAGGTCTCAATAGAGAGAGATTTCTAGGGGAGAGGAAGGACCCGCAAAGACAAGGGAGAAATAACAACAATCAGAGGTCCAACAAGAGGGACGGTCTGGACATATAAGAATGTCCAATATAGGATAGAGGAAAGGAAAAGAGGAGAGATAGCTCTAGAGAGCTAGAGCAACACCAAAAAAACTAAGCTTTGGATTAGTTGAAGTTTAGTTTAGTCATTTTAAACTCTTCAAATTCTAAAATTCTCAGGTTAAGCTCTGAATTCTCATCAAAACCAAATGGTTCTTTTTATTTTGAAAATTTTCAAAAAGGCTCCGAAAATCAGGGTGTTACACTCGCTAACCGTGCTTCGTTGCCAGTAAGCTCCTCGCACACCTCCCATGTTTCCCTCTCATTGACAGGGCATTTATCTGGTGCAAAGTGAAACAAAAAGTAAGAAGATGTGGTGCAAAATGAAAAAAATTACTAAGAATGGTGCAAAGTGAAACTATGGTAAGATTACATAGTCCAAAGTGAAATTTACTCTAAAATATAATTTTGTACAATCCAAAAATAATTAAAACCTAGGTATTGCAAAACCTCCTCAACATTCAAATTCAAACCCAAATCAAAATTTAAAATACAAATAAAATTCCAAACCTTATCACCTTTCCTCTCTTCCCCTTGGGCCGAAACCAAACCGTCAGCTTGGCCCCTTCTTTCTTTCTCTCATCTCTCCTTGGCCCAAACTGGCCTAGCCGCCACCGCTGTCTCTCCTGTTATTTTGTGTAGATTAGGTCCCTAAAAAATTCCACCAATTTTACTTGAATTAATAAAGCTTAATTGGGAATTTCCAAAATTAAAACTATTTAATTTGACTAAACATGCATTAAATTAGAAACAATGTTATTTAGCTTCCTCATGTCCCAAGGAATTTTTCTATTTTTTATTTGATTTTTCTTAATTTATTTGCTATTTATTTGGCTTCTTTTGATTTTTCAGCCTTTTTTTTCTTCTAAATTCTTAAATCAATTCTTAATTTAGAAAATCCTCTTGGGTTGAATTGTTCTGGCCCGTTTCCTTTTTCCTCTCTCCTTACCCAGTTCTGCTCCCGACCCACTCTCGCATACCCACTCCACCGCCTCACCACCACCGCCAGCATGCCGCTCACGACTCGCTCTGTTGGACCCTTCTCTCTGCCCACGCCAGTAGCTACTCAAGACTCGGGCACTTTGGCAAGCTAAGCGCTGCCACCACTAGCAAGCACGCTGGCACGGCGCCACCATTTAACTCGTTGCCGCCTTGGTGTCCGCGCCCTACACGCCTTCTAAGGCTATAAAAGCCTCTGGGACCCTTGTTCCGCACGTCTTCCACTCCGCCTCTCCCGGTGCCCTAGCCGCCTTCGCTCAGATTGCCGCCAAACGCCACCATCATCTCCTTCTTCCCTAAAGCTGGCACCAACCTCTGCCACTCAAACTTCGCCCTTGGAGCTCCTTGGGATGTCCAGACTGCGTCACCATGACCGTCTCACCCTCCTCCGCCATTTGCGCCAAACCACCAAAGCCCCCGTGCGCTACACCGCCAAAGCCGACTTCATCTTCTTCCTCTCCGGCGACAACCCGTGACGCTAAAACACTTCTTTTGCATTCCTTGTCATACCGGTGAGTTACTCCTGAATTGAACCACGTCACCTTGTGTCCCTCGCCCAGCTATACACTTCTACACTTTTGATTTCACATTTCATCCATCATGCGCCGAATTCTCTCCCTTCTCTCTCCTCACCAGCCACGCCCTTCACCGGGCGATTGCGCCACCACCGATGAGCTTCACCGTTCATCTTCACCACCATCTTACTCTTTGCATTGCGTTCTATGCTGTGCTTCCCTCCCCTTTCCTGGAGCATCGCCGCAACTCCATCGTCACCGGAGCCGAGTTTCACCGTCGCTTGGAGCTCGCCGCCGGCTATCTCCGACGTGCCCTTGACCCTGCACCTACATCATCTTCTTCACCTCGTCGCCCTCTCCTTGTTTTGACCCTTCGTTGCCTCCATCGTGACCCGCAACTCCGGCGAGCCTTGGAACCCGAGCACCACCTACGTCGCCATTTGTGTCTGCAACCACCTCATCGCCTTGTCACCTGGCACCTCAATGCCACCTCCTACTAGCTCAGCATCACCCGCCTCATCATCACACATGTGGCCTAACCCATCCTAAACCGAAAACCCAAACCCATGTGAACTCGGTTGCCACAGATCTAGCCACTTACGCATGGACCCATCTTGTTAGGCACTATTCCATGAAACCGGTTCACCGCGAACCTTTTCCTTCCCGTGGACCTAGTCTATGACGAGCGACCCACTTGTCAATCACTCCCTCTTTTCTGGAATTCTTTTAATTCTAGAAATTCATTTATTTTAGTGGGTCCTACATTTCACACACTCAGCCTTTTTCCAAAATTCCTGAAATAAAGAATCTCGGGAATGTTTTGTGGACCCCACTTGTTAGTTTCTCTCTCCCTTTTCTTTTTCAGCAATTTTCTTTCCGATAAAACTTTCAAGAGCTTGTTCTTCTTCATACGAACTCTGATTGAACCCATCCAAGTTTCTAAATACATCTAAAATCAAGAACTATCTTCTTTTACCATTAAATTTCAATTTAGAGTTTATTTGATTTGTATTTTTGTATTTTGTTTGTATTTACGCTTTCTCTCTCATTAGACATTGATGTTTTGGAATCGTGCGAAAGAGTTGAAGGTCAACGGAGTAGAAGATCAAAGATAAAATAAGAACATCATTTATATAGCAAGGAAAGTTGTACCTTTGACCATATTGAACCCAGTTTTCCAAAAGTACTTTGATTCAAACTATTGCATGTTATTTCAAGTATTTAATTCTTTAAATGTTTTGGGATTAGCCATGCACCACTTGATTATATCCACCTTGCTTATCGTACTACCATAATCTTTTGTCACCCTAGTTTGGTTAATTATTAGTTGGTATCATTATAGCACCAATGTGGGTTGGTTAGTGTAACAATCCAAATTTCATAAGGGGGATTAAAGGAACTACAATGAAAATTAAATAGAAATAGAAAGGAAAACTCCAGTTTGTAGGTGGAATATTAGAACACATAGCACTTTGGCCCATAGCACTTTGGCCCAACTGAAAACAAGCTTAAAAGGAGGAAACTAAACCCTAGGTTTTTTTTCCCAAATCCCCTTACCTTGACCGCCTTCCCCAATCCCGCCTCGCCGCCGCTTGTCTGGGCTGCGTCAGTGCTGCTGCTCTGCTGCTCTGTATTTCTTGCCGCTTTCGGGCGATCGCTGCTTCTTTGCGTGTGTTTTCCGCTTGTTTGTTTCTTCTTCTGCGTGTCTTTGTCGCCGCCATTTCTTTGGTTCTCGCCGCTTGTTCTTCGCCTCGCATGACTCATCGTTCTTGTGTGTCTTCTTTGTTGTTGTTGTTTGTCTGTCTTCTTGCCGCCGAGAGGAATTACCAGCCTCAGATGTTAGCCTTTCTCGCTACAAAGAAGAAATGGAGAGAGAGACAGAGGAATTTGGTGCTGCCATCCAAAGCTAGGAGGAAGAGGTTAGTCTTTGTGATTTAAAACAGATTTGTTCTCCGTTGTGCTTCAGTTCTCATTTAGATCAAATCCGAATTAGGATTTGGGATCTCATAGAGAGTTGAGGCGTTTTTCGTCAGGTTCCCATAGCATTTGAGATCACCTAAATCCGAGTTGTGGTTTGAGAGTTACGGCAATTTTTCTACTGCTATCTAGAAACTCGGTTAGTTTTAAAGCAATCATTTTAATTAGCGATTGAATGTGTTAAAGTCCGATTCATGATTTCTGCCCATTATGAAAATTGTAGGTCTTGGTCTTAGCTTTCCAGATTGATAAAGAACACTAAGTTTGGTTCAACCAATTAGAAGTTATGTCTATTTCGTGTTGCTATCCGGTTTTGTCGATTAATTTCCGACAGAAGATGTTCATCTGTCTGATTAGGGATTAGATACAGACAGATTTCGGGATGTCCTCCAAATAGGTTGTTGTGGATAATTTCATTACCTTTTCATAGGATCTGAGATCACTCTGTTTCGAGTCTCAGAGCAAAAGATATGATGCTTTTCAGACATCGCCCGAATAGATTGTCGGCAAGTTGACTAGTTGAGTAGATAAAATGTTTAATCTTGGGTTATGGGAAAATAATGTAGAGTCCTGCGAGCAATGTCTTTTTAAGCATGTTGTTTGATGCTTAGTATCATTCTTGGTTATCAGGTGGTGATGAGCCCCGATGCTAGAGCTTGACTGTCGTTGTCTTCCGTCTCACGGTTGAGGCAAGTGCAAGTAGTATTGATGAGTGGTTATATTTCATTATTGATGATGATTGCTGCTTGATAACGTTGATGAGCCTGAATGCAATAATTGACTGATGATGCTTACTGCTTGGTAATGTTGCTGTGCTTGAATGCCATAGGTTAATGAGGATGCTTACTACTTGGAAACGTTTACATGATGCTGCATGCTAATGGTTACATGGTGATGCGTGCATAATAATGTTTATATGGTGATGCTTACATGATAATGGTTACATGTTGGTGAGCATTTCTTTTCATGATGAGTTGATGCCATGCTTTGCATTCTGCATCATGGCATTGGATCCCTATGCCTTGAGGGCATAGGCCTTGATTATATATTGGATCCCCGTCATGCATTAGACGGGCCTGGTCCCCACCCTCGTCGAAAGTCATGTAACTAGTCCGGTGAGGTCGGTGAGAAAGTTACATGACTTGGAGTGTGGGCTTTGGATCCCTGTGCCTAAAGGGCATAGGCTTAGAGTATGTATCGACGGATACACTACTCGGCATTACCGGTATTTGCAAAGAAGTGAAGTATTTTGCATTCATGTCATGTTGATTGCATTTCTGCATAAGAGATGGATTTGTGATATATAATGTTGTGTTCATGATGGGATTGTTGGATCCCTCTGGCTATTTATGATGCTATCATAAGAGATGGGTTTGAAGTGTATATGATGTTATTCAAGATGGAATTGTTTATTCCCTTTGACCACTTATGATGCTATGTTTGATTTACTATTGCACTTTGCTGGGTCGTGGACTCACACTTGCTGTGTTGTGCTTGCTAGGTACCTCTCGAGGCAGTGACATGCATGGGAAGGGGTAGACTTGGTGCACGTCACATAATCACTAACCATAATGAATAACCTAGACCGTTTATCCACCATTCATACTCCTGATAATTGCTCAAGATTCAGATTGTGACCATCCTTCGTGGTGGATGTTTTAATTGGGGTCATGGATGATCCATTTATGTTCTTATTCATTCGTCGATTGAGTTCATTTAATTCTCGTTGATGGTTTATTGAGTTGTTCAAATTAATTAGTTCAGTAGAGTCTCAATAATGTGTAATAGAGTTGATTAGAAGATTATGGATGCCCCTTTTGATTATGCTGTAGTGGTTTAGCTTATCCTAGATGTCCTTTGATGATTCGTTAAACTGGATGATTTGATTGTTGAATGATGCTATATTAAACTGTTTGAACCTCCGGTATAGCCATCTATACAAAGGAGGTTCTGCCGGATTTTAGAGAAATATCTTAGTTTTAATTGGTTATAGTGTTAGTTTAGTAGCATTCTAGGCCCATGTTGGGCTGGGGTGTTACCGTTAGATATGAATAGTTTGCTTAGCCATGCAACAGGTTATTGATATCATTTTGAGTTGCAAAACTAAACTTGACTAAGTGAATATGGAATACTTTGTGGAAAGTTGTGTGCAGTATGTTATCACTTGTTGATGGCATGCGTTGCATTTAACCAACAGGGTGGGAAAAGCTTTAGACCGAGGCAAGTGGTTGGATTTATGATATGATGGATCTATGTGCACTTGGAAAAATATGAATGTGATAGTTGGTAGTAATTGGCAGTCTCGCCTTGGCCAGTTAAGGACTTAACTTTGTGCGCCATTAAATTGAGCCATAATTGTATGACCACATGCCTGGTATGGGATAGGCCTAACTTAGTAAGGTACGGAGCCTTGACAATGACTACTCAGGCAGATAGGTTAAGCTGTATGCCTGGGTAGAGGTGTGATTATGTCTATGTGACGATTCATATTTATGAATGGTTCGCCATGTCCAGGTCCAACGATGTGCGACGGGCCAACAACTTGTTTGGGGGTTTGGTGCTGTCATTATGCACAACGGGAGAGTCAATTGTCAAGATGAAGTTTCAGAAAGGGTTTGCTAACTATGACTAACTAACTACGACGATTTAATTATGACTAATTAATTACGAGTAAATTAATCACGCCTAAAATAATTATGACTAAATTAATTACAACTAAATTAAATACAACTTTAATCATGACTAATTAATTATGACTAAATTAATTACGCCTAAAATAATTAAGACTAAATTAAATATGACTAATTAATTATGAATAAATAAATTACGACTTAAATAAATATGACTAATTAATTACGAAAAATTAATTACGAAAAAATTACCACTTCGCAATTGCCTTGATGGAGATATTTTCTACTAATGCAACAACTAAACATCACTCTAAACAAAAAAACTTGGAGTGAAACGTCGATCTCCCTTCACTCCCTCCTCTCTGTCTCTCTGCTTGCAAGTACTTGAGATGAGAGCGACCTGGGCTTTTATGGTCGCAAGATGGAGTTGTTCTGGCTGGGTGGAGGGAGTAGCGATAGGACGTGGCGTTGGCACGGGGGAATCAGATTCTGACCGGGTAGAGGGAGCAGCGAAGGGACTCGACGTGGGGAGCACTGATGGAACGGGCGCACGGCGCGGGGACTGGGGCTCATCCGTGCCCCAGAGGCACGGACTAGGGTGTAGTGAGAATCACGACATAGGAGGCGTCCGTGCCCCTAGGGCACAGCCGAGGGAGCTCCGGCCCCCAGGGGCACGGACAAGCTAGCCCCGCCCCCTTGGGGCATGGACTCGGCACGTGTCGCATCTCCGTGGGTCCGCGGTGCCAATTTTGCACTTAACGTGGAGAGGGGCTATATTTGCGATTTCGCACGTCAATAGTGTCAAATGCACCAAAAAATCACAACGGGGGAAGTATGGAAGCATTGGTGAGGAATTGCGGGGTGAAAGGTTGCTTTGAGATCAGTGATGATGTTAGGTGGTTAGATCTTAGGACCTTAGAAGGTGGAGTGGGAGGCCCCATTCCATGGAATTTACTTCTAGAGCTAGCTAAACAAATGACAAATCCCAAGCAAATAGATAAATAAACAAAGAAACAAAGGTGCTACAGCTACGTCTCGAGCAAAATAGCAAAGTAGCACGGGGTGAGCCGTGTTGGAATTTTTGAGAAGAAAATTCATTAAAAATTTCAATTCTTATGCTTTCCAAATAGTGGAAATAAATTAGATTAATAGAAAAGGGAGAGAAGACGGAGCCCACCTTGTCATGTCCCCATTTTTGGGATCATCAGATTCTCCACAACTGCCCAAGAAGTTCAGTTGCGAAGCAAGAATGAGTGCAACAAGCATGCTTACGTTTATTACAATAAAGCCAAAGTTTTATTACAGAAGAGTATGACTTAACAACCTATTTTTTAAACTATTGTGGGCATCCAAGCTCAAAGTTTATACATTATAGGACAAAAGATCTTCCAACACCACGTGCACACTTGAGCATGGTCGAGACCTAATACCAGTAGTCATCACCATCTAGAGGATCATCTAATCCTTCCTCAAATTAATCTCTAGTGTCTTCCCAGGTTTGTTCTGTTGATGATTCAGCAAGCATGAGTACAATCGCAATCAGCAAGCCACATGGGAAAGCTATTTAAGTACTTGTCACGATTTCAATTGTCTGTTGATGGTTTATCATATTATAAGTGTGGATGCATTCTTTGAAGTAATGCACTTTGACTTTGAAACAGTAAAACCATAATAATAATAATAATAATAATAATAATAATAATAATAATAATATAGAGGGTTTTCAACATATGTATTTACCATCTTAACATCTCAAAATCTCTACTTGTGCCTCGTTTACTGGAATCACTCATGAACACAGCTCCATTAACCGGAAGCACCACATATTCGAATACCATTAATTATACTATACAGAGTTGCCCAACTTTGCCTACAAGAAACCTCAAACTCACAATGTCAAGCTATAAACACGTGACATATTCGCGTGCGACTGAGTTAAGATAACAAAGCATTTTCACTGCTCTTCCTTTCCAGTCTCTACCCGATAGATTCTTGGCCAAACATCCATTGGGAGACCACCAGCCAATGGCAGAGTTTGTGGTCTAATGCTGGATGGACCTACCGTTGTGTAGATCAGCGAGTGACCCTCTGGTCCCACTCCTGCCCCACCCCTTTGCAAACCCATGGCTGCTCTTTACCACTAGAGCAGGTGCCACCTGTAGATATTTGATTGGAAAGAGCAGTGTACTGAGCTAGGTTGGATATACCAAACCTGTGGTTGAGCAGTTTCTATATTTGTTATTTGGCACAAGATTCTAGTCTTCATTTGTCTTAAGTGAGGAGATGGACCCTCAACCATCCAGTGGTTGTCCATCATCTTGGCTTCACCTTCAACTTACTTTCCAAAGTCTATTGGGTGAGGAGATGGACATCCAACCAACTCCTGGTTGTCCACCCTCTTGGCCTCAACCCTCAACTTACTATCAAAATCTATTGGCGAGAAGCCAAATACACTTATCAGTATTTGTAAAACATTTGTGTAACATTAGCCTATCCACAATTACCAATATTTAATACTTAAGCTTGTCAAGGTGAATATGGCGTACAAGAGCATAAATGGGCTTTCATGTGGTAGGAATTAACTATTCATCATGACATTCCAAACTATTATTTTATAGAAGAATAAATGAGTATAATTATCATAATGAAAGTAATAATATTAATAATAATGTTGTGGGTTTAATATGTTCAAAGAATATGACTTGCCTCCTTATTCATAGTCTTCAACCGGATCTACTCCTCTTGTGTCTTGATCAACGTCTTCCAGAGCTTGTTCTTCAAATTCAGGTCCTACGGCAAAAGAACATAAAATAAATAAGTCCGAGCTCAACAAAGGGCGAGCTAGGAACAAAATCAAGTAAATAAATCTGAAAAAGTTATTATATATATATATATATATATATATATATATATATATATATATATAGGAAGCATTTTTCCTACTCCCTGTGTAGTTACTCCCATTGTATCTACCATCCATCATCTCGGATACCACATCATTGATTGGATTATTGGGTGGGATACTACTACATACCGCTTGCTAGCAACCCGCAATACATAGCAAATAATACCCACAAGATGTAACAGTTGGTAGAAAAACCAATCGTAATTAAGATCCAACTCCTGATAACAAGCAATTGAATTCTCGATTGGCGCCATCGTCTCGGCATGTATTATCCCTAGAGACGATTCTTGCCGGTTTTGTTCTTGTTTGTTACATACCTCCGATGCTTACAATTCAAAAAAAATTATGAATCAGAGGATGACAAGTAACGCTTGTTTGTTACGCATCACGATTGAACCTACATACTACTACTCGCTTGTTGCATACCCCGTGATTGAACGCACATATTATCGCTCATGTTTTACATACACCATGATTGAACGCACATACTATCGCTCGTGTTTTACATACCCCGAGATTGAACGCAGAAATTTCAAAGTATGCACATACTATCGCCGCTTGTTACATAACCCGGAAAACAAGTAATGGCTTTCCGATTAGGCGTCGTCGCCAAGGCATGTAATATCCTGGTAATCGATTCTTTCCGGTTATGTGGACCCGTTCTAGACAATGATCTACCAATTTCGTGTATGTGTATCCGCACCCAAATTTGGTCTTCCAATTTCCCGTTAAGTTGAGCATTGGTTAGTGATTTGCTGCTCCGCTCGTCATCATCAATCCAGAAGAAAGACCTAGAGTTCCTAGTCGTGAAGCAAGTAATGGAAAAACGTCCGGCTGTGGAGCAAGAAATTGTCCAGCATCAAGATACCTCTGATGACATTCCTCTCGAGAGGTGGTATTTTAATCATATGCAAGCTGGTTTCCTAGGTTTTGTTAACCTGTAGGTACTGTTAAAGGTATTTTTGATTGTTAAATAAATTTTATTTTGCTACGGCAGGGTTGTCACAGAGACTGAAGATCAAAACATAGAAGTTCCTAGGCCATATTTTGATCCAGCAATCATGGTGCCCAGACTAGGGCAGCTTTTCATTCAAGATACGGATGCATATGCATTTTACAATATGTACGCTCGTTTCCATGGTTTTGGTATCAGATGGTCTAAGCGAAGATTCAAAAAGAGAGGCGTTGTAAAAACTATGCAAGAGTTTTGCTGCTCTCGTCAGGTTAGTAAATTTAATTATGTGTATTAGTATCTACTTCTCAAGCAATGTAATGTTTGCACAGTTTAAGATGTTTGGAAAATTCTAGTGCTTGTTTGTTACATACCTCCGATGCTTACAAGTCAAAAAAGAATTATGAATCCTAGGTCGGTACAAAGGTTGCTCCACATATACACCGAAGCACATATATTCTGTTCGCTCGATAGTGCAAATGCTACCTAATTATGTATTACATGAGTACCTAATCTGATATACTCCCATCAATACAATGTCTCTCTCGATGTATTCTGCTAACTTCTTGTCGTCATATGCCCCAATACGAGGTAAGCTGTTGTGAGTAGTATTGTCCTTCCCAAAATCAAGATTGTCTATGTAAAAAAATCGAGAAAAATTTTATAGTTAGAGTTTGTATTTCTTCATCGAATCGCAAAGGTATGAGCAAAGGATTAACAGATCGGATAATATTGATGATTTGTTAGAATTTGTACAAAAATCGCATCTAAGTAAGATGATGCAACCATTGATATAACTGGATTCTTTCGATGCATAATTTTGCTTCAAAAAGCAGTAATTTGATTCTTGAGTTCTTGACAGCGAATTCAAATTCAGATTGTAATTATGAATATTTTCAATATCAACCATGACCTTAAGGTATCGTGTTGATATGAAATTGTTATATGATCATGAGGGCTAAGAATTTGGTGACAACGTAAATAATGAAGGCAATCTTGAATTTAATAATTTCATTGATGTCTAATGGTGCATTAGACCTTCTCGTCAAGATTTGCTCAAGAACGAGGATAGTTAAGTCATTCCAGATGACTTTTCAAAAATATAGCAAAGGTATTCTTTTAGCTCGACACATCTTTGTGGTTTGCGTACTAGTATATGCTTGCCTTTTGCAAGGATACCGATTACGGCTGATATCCTCGCAAGTCATCTTTAGTTCTAATCTCGCATCAAAGACACAATACTCATTAATAGGATCATATTTGTTAAGAAGCCGGGCACCAAATTATCGGTTGAGTTTTGACAATTTTAAAGTAGCTAATCCGTGAAAGCCCATTTGATTAACTAACTCTGCTTTACGCTCATCTAGATCTTCAAATAATTCAACTACTGAAAGAAGGAGCACACCTAGAGTATATCTTGTTCTCATTGCGTGCCTTCGTTACCTTTGAAGCACTTCTATTATTTGATTTGGAACAATTAGCACCTCTACTCTTCTGTTGTTCATACCACTTTTTGGTGCGTACCAGAAAAAGGGCCCTAGTAAAAGCAGATTTAGAGCTACTGCCAACGGATGGTTTTTTGCGCTTTTGAATTATCCATGACCTACGATGTAGAGGACAGAAAGAATCAATTAATGTAACTGGATGCGGAGGTGGTATGGTTGGAACAGGTTACTACAGTTTGAACGAATCTCAACGAATCCATTGTGTTTTTTAGAGTGGAGATAATTCCATTGGAAACGTATACATGCAGATACTACATTTTTCAAGTGATGTTAACTTTTTTAAGATATGTAGCATGTGCAGGCAAGTATGTAGTATGTACTGTAGTCCAGTATTTTCAAGTGCTGTTAAATTTTTTAAGATATGTAGCATGTGCAGGCAAGTATGTAGTATGTACTGTAGTCAAGTATGTAGTATGTTTAGACAAGTATGTAGTATGTTCTAACAAGTATTTACTAAGTTCCGAAGACAGGTATGTAGTATATGAAGATACTACATTTTTAGAGTGCAGATACTACATTTTTAGAGTGCGATTAATTTATTTATGTGTGTGTAGCAAGATGTAACAAGATGTGAAGTGCGTTAAATCTCAATCTAATGTAAAAGGTCAAAAAAAATGAGGGAAACTAAGTACATTGTTCAAGGTCGTCTCTAAGACCTAAATATATCTAGAGCTCGAAGGGCATAGTAAACAAAGAAATCATGTACAAAAATACAAAGATGGCCAACTACAAAAGCCACACCATCACTACCCAAAACAAGCACACTGAGCACAAACAAAGAAAGATTAAGCATACTTACGTAACTATATCGAATCTAACCACGGTTTAACTTAGCAGAGCTTAAACGGGAGGCAGGAAGGAGGAGGATCTCAGGGGAGTCTAGATCTGGCGAGCTCGCCGCCAGAGGAACCCGGCCATGGGAACCCTAGGAGCCGAGGAGGATCTCACCGGTGGGTGTCTAGATCTGGCGAGCTCGCCACTGAGGAACCTGGCCATGAGGTAACCCAGTGAGCCGAGGAGGATCTCACCGGGCTGGTCTTGATCTGCGAGCTCTCGCCAGAGGGAGCACGGCCATGGGAACCCTAGGAGCCGAGGAGGATCTCACCGGTGGTGTCTAGATACTGGCATGAAGCTCGCCACTGGAGGAACCACCATGGGTAACCCTAGGGAGCTAAGGAGGATCTCACCGGGGGCTGGTCTTGATACGGCGAGCTCGCCGCCAGAGGGAGCCGGCCATGGGAACCCTAGGAGCCGAGGATCTGACGGAGAAGGGATAATCTGGAGGATTGTATGGTCGAACAGGGACGAGTAAAATCATCCAAGAAGTGGTATGGCTGTGGTCGAGCAGGCGGCGATCAAAGGAAAATCCTCGAACACAGTAGCGATCAAAGGAAAATCCTCGAACGGGTGGCGAAGAGGAAAGATTCATTTAAGAAAATCTGCCCAAACTGCAGAGGTGGTATGGAACAACAACGCCTGGGACGGATGAGCCGAACAGGAAAGAACATTAACCAAAATCCCAGAAATATCTCCTCAGGATTGAACTGATAGTTATTGGATCGGGTCCCTATGGCATCCATGAATTTCAGACCCATTAGACTTGGAAAGTAGCACGGATCTCAACGAGGATTAAATGGTGGATGGAGAGGGAGTAACTATACCCGGGAGTAGAAAGTATTTTTCCTATATATATATATACACACACACACATACATATATCGGGTCGTGGCTGGATACTAATGGGCTGCACAATATTGGGTCTCGAGTGAAGAGTGTTGGACTTGGTCGGGTGGGCTTGCTACAGTGCTGGGCTTCACAGTGTTACCAGCATTGGGCTGGCTCAGTTCACTGGTTGGGCTGGTTTCCTTGGCCCACCAGGGCGGTCCATGGGGCACATGGTCTAGAAAGCCAGGAGCTCGCTCCCATGGCTCCCGAGGCAGACGAAGGGGCGGCGGCGATTGAGGTGGCAGTGGTGGCGGACGATTGTGCTGGAATGAGGTGGTCCGGGAATGGCTTGGCGGCGGCAGTGGCACACGGCCGAAATAGAGGAGCGGTGCGGCGAGTCTCCGGTCGCGCTCCGGCCAAATTTGTGGACGCTTGAGTACCTGCGTGGCGAGGGGATCACGAGGGTGGTGATGGTGAAGCTCGGGGAGGTGCTCTGGCGACGATGGCCGTGGGTGGCGAGGCGATGGAGCATGGCGGCGGCGAGCTGGTGGCGGGGAAGCTTGGCTTGGAGCTCAGGGATGGGTTCGCAAGCTTGAGGCGGTGCTGATGGTGCAGTTGATTGGGTGGGGGCGTGGACAGAGACGGCGAATCGGAGAAGGGGCACACCGGGGGTTTTCGGGTGCGGCGGCGATTGGGCGGTGTTTCACTCCTGTCATTGTGATAGAGGAAAGGGGATTGGGAGTTGTGGGGAGATCGATTCTGAATATCCTGATTCCACGGTCTCAACGCCCGCAAGGGCGACGCTGCGGCTCCGCTCTAATCAAGTACATTCTTTCTCCTCAATCTTTCTCTGATCCTCCTCCAAAAATTCAGAACTACACGACAACCATCCGCTCCTGCTCCAGCCTCGGCTGCTTCACGGCAGCTCGGTTGCTCGGCTCTCCGGTCGCGCGTCTTGCTGTTCCATTGCTGTGTATTGCTTTAGACAACAACACTGCTTCTTGATTGCTACTGGATATTGATGTGTGCTATTGCGGTGGTGATTTCCATTGTGATTTGTGACTTCTCTGTGAGGCGTGTCACGTGTGCACTTGGCCGGTGCGTGCGTTCCCTCGGCACCATTGTGCTGCATCTCCCAGGCCTCAAGTTCTTCGTTCGGCTTGCCACGGACGTTTGGACAGTGGTGTCGTATCTCCGGGAACTAGACGCATGGGATCCCGTGGTTAGGCTGGGCGTAATTGTTCTTTGGGACAACAACTTGTCGCGCTTCACAACGGTTTCGAGTATCGTTGATTTGTGAGAAATTTCCGACCCCTCTCTTTACTTGTGAAGATATACATATTTATGGTTTGTTAATTGCTAGTAGTAGTCCTTTAATTACTAGTGAATGATTTCCTGTCCTGTGAAGTCTAGTGTCGGCAATTATTTTGATTACTTGTGTAGCATCTCTCCTACTTGTTGTTGCAGTTGATTTTCTAGATACGACAGTTGCATCTGTGGACTGTTTTATTGTTAATATTAAGTTGCATGCACCAACCAGTTCACCCAAAAACTTAAGCTAATGAGGAAAGTCGGACAATTCATTTATACTTCAATACTCCCCCTCACGTGTAGTCTCCTTCAGACCTAAGACGTGAAATAGAAATGAGCTGCAATTATTTTCTTAATTGCGCCAGCCGAGTCTTGAACTCAAGACCTCTTAGTTTTAATACCATATTAAGTTGCATGAACCAACCAGTTTACCCAAAAACTTAAGCTGATAAAAAAAACCGAACAATTCACTTATACTTCAATAGTTAGAACATACATACTAGCTACTATCCTGCAGGCTAGATTTAGTGTGGTTTGTGATGATCTCTTGCACAATTAGGAGTCTAGCTACTTGGTGCAATTATAATATTGCCGGTATTTGATAGAAACTAAGGACATTCATCTATCCGACATTTACACTAGTGGTTTATCCCCAGCACTCGTAATTTCGGATAGTACATTGAAAGCCGTACTTAAGGTGGGAGGGGATCATCTTCATTACTCTCAATAGAGAGATGCTACCGTGCACAGATATCAGGAACGATCTCTGTAGTGAAGACCGAGAGCAATTGCTACAGTATCATCTCGTTAGGTTAGGTGCCACGGTGGTCTGCTATTGTACTTCAGCAGAATACTATTTATATAACATAAAATACTGTTTACGCAATATACCCTTATATTTACTGCAGAAGATCTGGATTTGGATTGAGGTGGGAGTGACCATGGCTAGTGGGGAGAGAAAGGCGGACAAAATAAAGGAAGAAAAAGAAAGACCAGGGCCAGGGAGGCCAAAATCGACACACTGTTGATGGAGACAGCTGACGAGATGGTGACACACTGTATCGGGGCCTCTGTCGATTCCGCACTTGCTCATGGTCCATGGACCTGTACGTGACTACGTGCTGCTGGCCGATTCCTCGCCTCTCGTTTCCTCACTCACTGCTCCTCCCATGCCTCCGTGCGTGATCACCAGCGAGGGGATGGATCCGTGTACGTACCACCACTGCAGGGTCCATCGACAGTTTTCGGATGGCAATGGCCCATGAACAGTTTGGATCTGGTTCGGTTTACGGATCGAGTCTTTTTTTCTTAAAAGGGGGGTTTATCCTGAATTAATTCCACGAGCGTTGGACATATCTGAAAATGGCAGAATGACAGAAAATTACGACTCAAACGATCAGAAAACTCAAGTAGGGGTAGAACATTGCACCTAAGGAAAATTTTCTATGCAGTGATCGATCAGTTCATTAAAAGAAAGGCAAAAACTTTTCAGCCAAAGATAAGTAACTTGCCAAGGCACGAAAATTGGAGGGGTGTGATCACCGATAAGATAGCTGTTACGAAATCTAATTGTATGAACAAAAGACTAAGCTATTTTTAGAGAGCTTTCATTCCCTGTGAGCTATAAATACGAGAAACTCTATGTAGAAGTGATATATAGATGAAAAAAAGATTGCATATCCTTCTCTATACTTTATGTTTCTCTATGTGGTTATTGTGATTGAATTGATTGTTTTCTGAGTACGATATCAATTATTTAACGATAGCAACTAGAAAGGAATCAAACGAACAATCAGCAATAATTTAGATGGGATTAGTGGACCTAAAGGACAGGTGCGTCAAACTTTGCTGTTGGGTGATCACACCATCCGAACAAAACTCACCAGCGGCATCGGAAACAAGGACACCTGGGTGATATGTGCAATACTAGCAATATTGATGTTACGAAACCTAAATGTATCAGTAAAAGTCTAAACCGTTTCTAAAGGGCTTTTACCTTTTTCAACTATAAATATGAGAATCCTCCATATACAAGATTTAGAAAGATGAATAAAGATCTTGGATCCCCCTCTACATTGTATCTCTCTTTGGTATTCATTATGTGATTGATCTGTGTCAATGCTACGGTGACAAGCGTTATCTTAACACGTTATCAATACAATTGCTCTTCATCGGTTCAATCGGGTATGTCGTTCTATTTTTTTTTTAGGAAATGGTGAGAGTGCCGCTATTGCATTAAAGAGAGGAAAACGTACCAAATAAGGTTACAAAGAAAAAACAAAAATAAATAATAACAAAAAAGAAAATGGTTGCCGCTCCTATGCTGGCAACCACCTAACTATCGGGCTTATGTTTCTTCTATAGGCTGGGTTTCATTCCTGCCCGGCAAGCAGGCTTGAAGCTTGGTCGCCCCACTGAGCGCCCATGCTCGGGCTTCCTCCTTGATAATGGACAGCAATCCGACTGGTGCCTCTCTGTGATACAGAAAGATTCGTCTATTTCTTTCTTTCCAGATGTGCCACAGAGTGAGAAGAATTAGAGAGGCTTGGCCTTTTCTGCAGCTACCTTCGCCAGAATGAAAGGTGTCGATCCACCATCCACCATCCACAACCGCTACTGGCCCATCGTGATGGTAACAGATTTTGCCGCCCGATCCGTAGCCACTAGTGTCCGGACTTGTCTAGCATCTGAGCATCTACAAAAAGGTGCATAGTCGCTCCCAAGTTGTTTGTACATAGAGGACACCAGTGGTCATTTTGCATATGACGAGCTGTTAGGACATCAGCTGTCGGGAGTCGATGTTGAACGAGAATCCATGCAAAGATTTTGCATTTTTGTGGTGCCCAAATGCGCCAGAAAAGTTTTTGAAAAGGGGCCTCCATCGCTCCGAAGAATTGCATCTCATATGCTGATTTGGTTGAGTAGTTTCCTGAGGCTGTCTACTTCCAAGTTATGTTGTCTGGCATATCTTGGGTCAATGAGACTTGATGGACCATGGTATAGACCTTTACAAAATCTCGAATTAGGTATATGTTGATTTTTTTCCGCAGATCCGCTATCCATTTTCCTTCGCGGATTGCGTCCTGCACCGTTCAGTTTTTTCGCACTGCGATATGAAAGAGCTCCGGCGCCAGCTCTTGCAAGGACCTCGGCCCAAGCCACTTATCCTTCCGAAGTTCGCCTTTATCACCCTTTCCAATGCTTATCGCTAGGACGACGTAAGAATTGGTGGTCTTTCTCAGTTGTCGGGAGCAGCATTCCGTTCCATTGCTTTTTCGGTGTTTTTCATTGGTGCCAAAGCCATCGAAGACGAAGAGCACGACTAAACCGCTCAAGGCATAGGACCCCTAGGCCACCAAACTTTTTTGGACGACATACCGTGCGCCAGTTCACCCAGCATTTCCCACCAGTGCAGATGTCATCACCGGTCCAGAACCAAGCTCTTCGCCTTTTGTCTATTTGCTTTATTATCCAGATAGGTATCTCAGTGGCTGTTAGATGGTACGTTGGTATAGCTGTGATAAACACATTTAGCACCACTAACCTTCCTGCCCGGGATAGCATGTTCCTCTTATACCCGCTCAGCCTAGCGTGCATTTTGTCAAGTAGGGGTTGAAACAACACCTTCCCTGCCTTGCGGCGGGTGAGTGGCAGTCCAAGATAGGTACAAGGCAATTGCAGTCGAGTAGCCGAAAATTTTTCCAGAATCTCATCCAGTTGCAGTGATTGACATTGGATAGGTGTGACAACACTTTTTAAAATGTTTATGATGAGTCCTGTTACCTCCCCGAAAACCCGCAGGATTTCCTTAAGGTTATCAACGTCCTCCTTATTTGGCAATAAGAAAATCATTGCATCATCAGCGTAAATAGACAATCTTGCCTTCATGAACCTCCCACGTAGAGGCGTTAGCCACCCATGTTAATCTGCCAGGTCAAGGATACAGTGTAAGGCGTCAATTGCTAGGATGAATAGGAAAGGTGAGAGGCAATTTCCTTGCCGTGCCCCACACTGATGCCTTATGTGTGGTCCCTGCACGCCATTCAGTACAATCCGAGAGGTTGATGTACTACAAAGATAGCAATCCATGCTCTCCATCGGCCTCCAAACCCCTATGATGCAAAGATGTCTAGTATATAGGGCCATGCGATGGAGTCAAAAGCCTTGGCGATATCTAGTTTCAGTAGTAACATAGGGACCTTGGAACGGTGGTAACTTCTAGCAATGTTTTGCACGTACAGGAAGTTGTCCTGTATAGTCCGCTTTTTGATAAACACACTTTGGCTTTCCAAAATCAAGGCATCCATATATTTTGAAAGCCTAAGGGAGAGTAGCTTAGACAGAATCTTGACGATGCTATGGATCAAACTAATTGGTCGAAATTCTAAAATTTTGGTTGCCTGATCCTTTTTCGGTAGAAGTATTATGTTTGCTGTATTGATTTTCTGGAAGTGCAAGTTGTTCAAGGCATACACTTTCTGGAAGACCGCTAAGATAGCCTCTTTAATTGTTTCCCAACTTGCTTTGAAAAAAAACTTCCAGTGAATCCATCTGGCCCTGGGGCCTTGTCTGCTGATAGTTCGTCAATGGCTGACTTAATTTCTGCTCGATGAAAGGTCGCTCAAGGTCGGTCATGAGTTGGTGGCGTAAGTTTTAGCCCAAGAGAATCCCAATGAAAGTTTGAGTCAGGCGGCTGCGATCCCTAAGAGTTTCTGGTAATACTTGGCTAGCGCATCCTCTTTCTCAGCATGCAGTGTGAAGATACTCCTCTAATGCGTCAAAGTGTGTATGAGCTTTCTCCTTCTTCTTGAGTTAGCTTTTGAGTGGAAGAATTTTGTATTCTCATCTCCTAACCGCAACCAAATCAACCGAGAGCGCTGCTTCCATTTCATTCGTTGAATGGCTGCCAGTCCCAAGATTCTTAATTTTAGCGCTACTCGAAGGTCATGCTCGGCTTGGGAAAGAGCACGATGTTCTTGTGCTTTATCAAGGCGAAGAACCACCTCAAGTGCCAAATGCAATTGTAATTTGAGATCCCTGATTTGCAATCTGCTACACGCCTTTAGGCCCTTGCTGTTTTTTGCAATTTGGCAATCAACCTTTTAATAGGGTCAATCTCAGGGACCGGCTGAGACCACGCCCCTTGTACCACCTCGTTATAACCAGTCATTATTGGCCAGTAATTTTCAAAAGTAAAATGTCTAGGTGGTTGCACCTGTCCTTCCCCTGAGATTAGCAGAGGACAATGGTCTGAGGTTGAGGAGGAGAGCGATCGTAAATGATGATCCGAATATGCTAGGTCCCATTGTATATTACAAAATACCTTATCAATCCCTTCCAGAGTTGGATTACGCTGGCCATTGGACCAGGTGAAGCGTCGATCCTGAAGACGGATCTCCTTTAACTCGCAATGATTAAGTGCGAGCTAAATCGCCCCATCAAACTTTGCTCAAATTGATTGTTTTTATCTCAAGCTCTATAGATGAGGTTGAAATCCCCCAAAATGAGCCATGGCCCATCGATCCCTTCATGAATATGCTTTATCTCTTCCATGAAAGCTTGTTTATGCTGGTCTTCATGTGGGCCATAAACGACTGTTAGCGACCAAGGGGGAGCTCCATCAAGTAGTTTAACTTTCATTGTTATGGATTTATTTAAAATGAATGAGTTATCCATTTGTATTAGTGCTTGGTCCCAGCAAACCATTATACCCCCTTTGGTTTCATCAGCCGGTTTATATAACATGCCTTGAAGCTTTCCTCCTACAATTTCAGTTGCAAGGCTGGGTAAGATCGTGTCAAGCTTTGTTTCCCGCAGGCAAAGAATAAAGCATGTTGTGTCTGCCACCAATTGACGAACTACCTGTCTCCTTGCCGAAGCATTTAAGCCTCTCACATTCCAATTCAAAATTTTATAAGATATCATTATATTTAAGCTGGTCACGGAACATCTGAGGCAAATAGCATATATAAATCTCCATGCTTTTCCCATACAAAGCACCTAGTACCCCTGCAAAAGTATGTCACTTTCCTGCCATACATACATTGCTGTCGTACACATACTAGCCGCACCCTACAAACAGTTAAAAAGTGCAAAGGATTGACAGCAGGCATGTCTGTACCCCAAAGTGGAAAAGAGCTCCCAGGTGCATACAACATGAAGAGCTTAACCTGCATATGCCTCCACTACTACTTAGTGCTACAAGCTAGACCTTCAGGCCGCTGCAGCATCCTGGACAAGTGCCGAAAGATCTTCGGCAGTGAGTCCCAAGGCAGGAAGATCCACCTACGCCTTGCCGTCAACACCTGCTAGCGCTCTGATTGCTTGGATGGTCTGCGTGTCCAGGGAGGTGCTGAAAAGAGCATCAAGCTTGTCCTTCGTTGCTCCAGCTGACTGGCATTTCCCTGTGTTGTTGGTGAATCTCTGCTGCAGTAGGATGGAGGCCCGCTGCGCCCCGCCCACATCGGTCGGATTGGCCTTCTTCTTTTCTGCCAGGCGATCGCTACAACGAATTGAAGCCTATGAAACCTGCACAGAAGTGACAGCAGTAGGGGTTGTCGGCGGGCCTAGAACTGAAGGAGATCGTGGCCGAGTGAGGTGTTGCAGCAGAAGCAGAGGCTCCATCGCATTGACCTCCTCAGTCACAGCGCCGTCATCCTAGTGCAGCTCCCCCTGCTGAAATTCCTGCTGAAGAAGTTGAAGTTACTGGGGAGTTGCAGAAGGTTGTTCTGCCCTGCCGTTTTGCCCAGCCAGATTTAGCGTTAGCAGGGCCTCAATCAGCATTGGGTCTTTACGCTGGCTTGGTATGTCTCGTCCAGGGACAGTGACTACATCTTCCGTCATCTTTCTACGACCATCAGGGGTTGCCGCCGATCCGTCATGGTCCTCCGGGTCCTGCTGCTGCGTCCAGGATTCCAGGGGTGTCCTGCAGGAAGGAGGAGTAGCCTTGTTCTTGAGGCGGAGATGAAACCCGAGGTGGCGGCGACTGTGCGGCCGTTCGGCGACTGGTGTGGCTTCGTCTCAACGACCTGGTGCGGCTTCGACCCTGGATGCGGAGTGGTGACTGATCTCGCCGCGTCGCGAAGAACCTAGTGCTTCACCACGAGGACCATTGCCGACGCCAGTCCACGGAGCCGCGACGATGTCGAGGTGGGACGGCGCCAGAGCGCTAAATGGGGAGTGGGACTCGATATCCTCAGACCTTGGCGGGAGGAGGATCCTCCCTGGGCCGTAGGCCTGCCAAGCGCTCGGTCACGCTCCACAAAGTAGGACCGAGCACGCTCTGCCCTGTCATCACGGTCATCGTCTCTATTCTCACGCCTTGGCCCCAAGCGCGAGTGAGCATCAGCTGGAAGCCTTCTTGAGCGCCGCTCCACGCCATCAGGAGCACCCGCTGTCCAAAAGAAATGCCCCCGCCTGGGGTATTCCTCTTCAGGATCAGCGGGGGTTTCACTTCGACCACCGTTGGGAGTGCGGTACACATGCGGCGAGTAGTCTTTGAGGATGCTGAGGTGAACAAGCACTTGGTATCGCCGGCCTTCCTTGAGTACACCCATTTGAAGAGGAGCCCTTTGAGGCTAGCCTGTCTCCAAAATAGGCGCCGCTGGAGGATCAAAAAGTGTGAGGTGAGTGGTCTTCGGTATTGCATCTGGATCTCGAGCCCACACCCAGACTGCCCAGATGGATGCATTCCGCTCCCTCTCCCTGGAGAACTCGTCCACTTGGTCGAACTGGCAGTTTCCTCCCGCTACGCGCTCTGCAATGGAAGATCGCCATGCAAAAAGTGGAATGCCCTCCAAACATAGTAATGCACGATACCTCCAGAAGTTGCGGTGGGAGTCAACCGCGTAGTCCCAAGCCTGAAACTCGAACTAGTAGCCGTCGATCGAGCATCCACCTGCCTCTAGTGCAGCATCATGCTAACGACGAGAGTCGAACTCAATGAGAAAGTCCTCTGGAAGGCAACAAGAGACATGGATGTCTCTCAATGGGATGCGAAGTCGCACTTGGATGGCTCTTGCCACCAGGCTTGGCGGGGGGTTACGCCGATGTCCCACCACCTTGACAAGGACTACCATGTCACGAAGGCGTAGCAGTTCCGCCTCCATCTCCCGAGTGATGGTGTGAGCGCAGAAGCCTTCACCTGGCCTGTTGATGGCTTGTCCCGCCGAGTAGTCTTCCATATTGCGGTGCTGTGACCCACCGAAAGCTTTGGTTGTTTGTCGCTTTGAGGGAAAAAGATAGCGAAGTGTAGACAGGGGTTGGAAACTTTTTGCTTTCTGAGGACAATTTCGAGCAAGATGGCCACTTGCTCGACAATTGGGGCAGCAGACAGGAAACTTACAGTGAGCAATCTTGTGGTTACTGGCAAGACAACTAAAGCAATGGTGAAAAGGAAGGGAGTTAAAATCAGGATGTCGCTGCCCCCTGCTATTGGTGTCTTTAAAGTTGGCAGGTAGACATCGGGACTTAATCTGAGGCTTAGTTCTCCACCAATAACGTGTCTTTACCATATTCCAGCCCCTCTCATTGATAGCTTCCTTTGTGCGAGCGTCTTGATTACCAGCAACCATCTTCCAACTACCCGAATTAGTGTGGACTTCCCGATTGAGAGCGGCCAGCCTCGCCTTTTGCACCCAAACAGAAGGTTGATAAGCCTCCTTAGTGAGCAGTATTGAAGGAGGATGTTTCGGTTGCCCAAAGACTCGAGCACCTTTACTGCAGTCACCCACCTCCAATGCCTTTAACAGGATGTTTAGCTTGACCGGTGCTTTGTCGAGACGAGACAGCAAGTGGATTTTGGCTGGATTTCCCAGCAGGCAAAGAGGGCTGGGTTGCTCTGTAGGAGGCGCGCATGCATTCTTGGAAGAAAGCAAGACTCCTTTCTCCCTGTTGTCGCTATTCAGAGCCAAAACTAAACCAAGGAATGGCCGGCTGGAGCCGGGAGTACCTATCGAAGAGGATTTGCCGGTACTAGCGAACTCCCGCTGCAGGCCCAACTGGCCCTCCGTTTCCGAACAATCCTCTCCGGAGGACCCATAATCGAGTAGATCGATGCCACGGTTGGGGGAGTCCATCAGAGGATTTGAGGCCAACGCCATGGGGATGGGTGGAGGGTGTGGGGGCTAGGTCTTGCCGGAGGTCGCCAAGGGGAGGGGGGGACGCGAGTGGCGGGAGGGGCGCGAAGCGGCGGAGGGGCTTATGAAGGAGGAGGCTTGGCGGGGGGGAGGCGGGTTTATTGTTTGACAATAGATCAATCTCTCCATGTCTTTGATCTTCGGAGTTTTTTTATCTATCTTTCCACGATGCAGCGTTCAAACTGAAAATGGGAGGAACCATGGCTGCGAGGAACCGAAGCCTGTTCGTGGCGATCTTTGTTGTAGCGATTTGGAACCAACACATCTCCATCGATCATCACGCCGCCACACATTGCTGAAGCAAGTACCAACCATAATACTACATGCTCCCAAAATTCGGTACATGCCTCTTGATCTCTCCTGAAAGCATGATGCAGTTTGCAATCTACAATTATGCCTTAGATTAATCTAGAAGATTAATTGCTAGACCGGGATTACTGTTCATACAACAAAATTAAAAAAATGGCGGACTCTGCCTCATTCGGCTCGACGCCGACCACGGCACAGGCCTACGCATCGCCGCCATCGCATAACTTCTTGTTGGTAGCCTTGTTCGTCCGCGTTGCTGCCGCCCAACGTCGCGCCACCACATCGCTCGGCCTGATGCCATGCCCGAGCAACGCTGCTAGCTCCCGCGCTCGAGACGGTCGAGCGGCCTCGCCGCCCCATGAGCCACCGTCGCGCACGCGCACATGCGCCTTCACTGTCCGAAGCCGAGCGCTGGTCTGAGGCTGTGCCCCTGTGCGCCACACCTTCGCTGCCCGCACGCTCGAGGGCCGCCGCTGGCACCTGCGCCCAAGACGGCTAAGTGGCCTCGCGGCCCCATGGGCCGCCGCCAGCTCCCATGCCCATGCGCTGATGCGCCATCTGTTGCCACATCACGCTTGAGCCTCGCCGCCAAGACGCCTCCGCGCCCGTCATTTGCCAAAGGCAACTACGGTTATAAACCCTAGCCACCCCTCTCTGGCTGCCCATTTGGGCCGAGCAGGTCGCATCGGCCCATGTACGAAATTGACGAGAATTAAAATCTCTATGTATTACTTTAATACATAATGAAAGACCATATGTCTACATGGTCGTAACCCCTAAGGCTCATGACCTCCGTAGTCATAAGGATTCTAGAGGTTACATCGTGGGGAACACAGGCGGAAGAGGTCTCAGACTACCCCCGATCGATGGTCGTCAGAGAAGCAATGAACTGACATCCGAATCTAACTCCGAGTATATCCCATGTCGTGTGATGAATGGAACACATGTCGGATTTGTTCCATACCACGCGACGTGTCATGATCTTAAGACACTAACAACAATCATTTTACGGTTGTGTGTCTCACAGACATACAACTGCTGAACGGTTGGTACTCTATTAACCGCTGCCTCCCTCCGACCGGACGCGTCACTTCCCAACAGGCGCCTCTTCAAGGAGCAACTACCACCTCTTCGATGGTTACTTAAAGATGGAGCGCAGAAGACAATAGGCATCCGATTGGAGCATAGCAATCAGCATTAGATTCATGTTTCAAGTCTGATTCCGCAGTACAGCAAGCATTACGTTCAGTGTAATTAGGATTAGTCCTCCGCCTTGTCAAAGGCAACCCTTGTAATATCCAGTTCATAGCAATAAAAGAGCAGTCCCATTCTCTCCTAAGAACTCTTTGCCATTTTTCTCTTTTCATTTTGTAAGATCGGCGACTCGATCGTCTACAGCTGGCGCCGTCTGTGGGGAAGAAGGTGTTGAGTTCTTGAATATTACTTCGCTCAAGCATTCCTCGTCAACTTCCTTTGCTCCATTATCGCTCACGCGAACATGGTGGGGACTTGGGATGAGGAAAACTGGTTCGACCTAGCGGACTACTCTAACCTCGACATGGACGCATGCATCCACACCATGGAAGAAAATGGGATGTCATCATCATCATCCTCCTCCACCGGTTCGCCAGTCGCAGAGATTGACGAAATCGACCGGATGGATGAGGATACACCGCCATCAGTAATGGCACTCTCAGAGGAACCGCTTGTTTCGACCAGTTCAGAACGTCCCAACACCTCTGCAAGCCTGGTCGATCCGACCGGTAGAAGCGACAATGGGAGCCCAGCGTGGCGACTAGAGAGTCCAAGTACTCTCGATATTGTCATGGACGACCAGTATTCGCCAACGGCTCCTACGCATTCGGGGGCCAAGCGATACATGGTAAGGGTATCGATGAAGTTACCATTGATCGTTGGCCAAGTAGGCATGGTGAAACTCAGCATAGGATCGGTGGTCCGTCGGATCAGGATAAGTCCACCACAAAGCCCACTAGAGGCAGTAATCTCCGACCACTCTTCGTTGTAGAAGCTCCTTGCAGAAGCGCTGGACAGGAGTTCCTCGAAAGATCACTGTTGGCGCCACGAAGTTAACACAATCAGAGATACCAATCCGGATGCCATGCACAATCCTCTATGGGTTAACTCGCCACCACCTGCTGGTGGAAATGGTATGGGTGCTCAAGCACCAACTACCGGAGGCAACCGAGCTGATGGACGTGCATCAGTTAATTCACCTATTCCTACCCCATCGCGAGTAAGGAATCAGGCAGGGCCGTCCGGGAGGTCGAGGGACAACTCGACTCATCAGACGCCCACTACAAGCAGAAATTTACCACGACCTTCGGAAACTATACAAAACCTGCAACGAGTTTGGGATATCTTGAATAATCCAGATCCTGCTTTAGCAGGAACTCCAGGTTATGTTCAGCTTGTAGGACAGGTATCGGAGATTCTCCAACAAACCATGCAGCGTACAGAAATGTACTGGGGGTAGAGGAATCCACAAAGTCACACGATGACCTCATCCCAGTGCTCCTCTCTCAGTAGGGGACAACATGGTCGAATAGAGGATCGAGCGACACCAAGACCCCCTCGTGGGTTCCAACCAGGAAATCACGAGGGGAGACGGCTCTTCGCAGCAGCCATACCTCCTCATCGTCAAGAGGAACGACAACTTGATTCAGGCGATCTCAAGCATCATCTAAACTAGGTTGGTGGTCAAAGGCGTTATCATAACGTCCACGACTGGATTGGGACACCGCATCCTAGATATGCAAATCTGATGAACCGATCCCCAACTGACTATAATTCGGCTCCTTTTCAGAGAAGGTGCCACGACTCCATTACGGGCTGTCGAGCATTTTTGGCAGATCTCCAAGCTGTTTGTTGGCTGGACAGGTTTCGACCAACCAACATAGAGAAGTTCAATGGGAATCAGAACCCATTAGAATTTCTTCAAATCTATTCTACCACCATCAAGGCCGCTGGTGGTAATGATAACGTGATGGTAAATTATTTGCCCACGGTCCTTGAAGGGTCTGCCCGATCGTGGTTGCTTAACCTATCAGTTGAATCTATTTATACTTGGGAGCAGCTCTGTGATACTCTGATCGCCAACTTTTAAGGGTCATACGATCGCCCCGGAAAGGAGGATGATCTGCATCGGATGAAGCAAAAGACTAATGAAACTCTTTGACAATATATCAATAGATTCAGTCAGGTTCGGAACTCCATCCCACAGATCGTAGAATCTTCTGTCATCCAGGCCTTCAAAGCAAGGCTAAGGGATCGCTGGTTTAAGGAGGATGTTGCAATAAATCCTCCACGAACAACCATCGAACTTTTCGACATGGCGGACAAGTACGCGGCCGCTAGTGAAGCGGTCGAATGGTATGAAGCCATTGATCGGAAGGACAAAATCCCTAGTCGGGTCTGGATAAGCAGGAGAAGAAAAATAAGAAGTCTCTCAAGAACAAGAAGAATCGCAACCCCAATAACAAGGAAGTCCTTGCGATTCCAAAGAAGTATACCAAGAGCAAGAAAGACTTCACCGGTCGGACCAAAGCTAAGGCTCCGACCAGGGACTTCAAGAAAACTAAGAAGTGGTGTCTACTTCACAAAGTGACGGGGCATGATCTACGCACCTGCCGGGCCTGGCAAAGTAAACTGGAGGATTACTACTTGGGCAAAGGACCCTTCCCATCCATAACAAAACTCGGAGAGTCTAGTTTCAAGAAAGACAAAGATGTCGACGAAGAGATGGACTACCAGGAGTCGCAACATACGGTGGATATGATCTTCAGATGATCCTCCTCATATGATTTGAGACGCCATCTGAAGGCCGTGGAGCGGGAGGTCAACCTTGCCGAGTCTCCGATCACTCTCAAGCCATCCAGGTGGTCGAAAACTATAATCTCCTTCAGCAAAGAAGACTGCCCCACCCCGTCGACTCGACCAGATAGGTTTCCTATCGTAGTTGAACCTACTATTAATAATTGTAAAGTTAATCAAGTTTTAATAGATGGCGGTAGTTCTTTAAATATTTTGTTTGCAGGAGTATTGGAAGAAATGCAAATCCCAAGGTCCAAGGTAAAACCCGTGAAATATGCCTTTCACGGCATAGTTCCTGGTTCTCCCGCTAAACCGATAGGACAGTTGTCCCTACCGGTTACGTTTGGAAGGTTCGACAACTTCTGAACAGAGAAAAGATTCCATTTGATGTAGTTGATTTTGAAACCGCATACAATGGAACCCTCGGTCGTCCGGCTCTAGCAAAATTCCTGATAGCCACGCACTACGGTTATTAGAGTCTAAAGATTCCAGGACCGAAATGTGTCATCACGGTTCGAGGAGACCGCAAAATGGCTTATGCTTGTGATCAAAAGGCCTTAGAACTGGTCGATGAGCTCCCGACCAGAGAAACTAACCCGTCACCCATGCAGGTCAAGCACTCAAGGCCAAAGATAGTGCCAAAGCCTTCCGACCAGACCAAGGAAGTACCGCTCGGCAAAGGCGCTCCTCCGGGAAATGTCAACACTCTGTCTGGGTCAAGAAACGTTGATGCATCCGACCAAAAGGTACTAGTCGGGGCAGGACTCAACCTCAAATAGGAAGAGTCGCTCGTCTCCTTCCTGCAAGCAAATCAGGACGTATTCGCCTAGCAGACATCCGACATGCCTAGAGTCTCCAGGAAGGTGATCGAGCACAAGCTAGCTCTCCAGCCTAACAAAAAACCATTCAAGCAGAAGCTCCGGTGTTTCGCATCTGATCAGAAGGAAGCAATCCAGTCGGAGATCGACAAGCTCCTTAAGGTTGGGTTTATTCTTGAAGTCGACCACTGTAAGATCGAGGAGACCGACTAGAGGGGGGTGAATAGGCGTTTTAAAAACTTCTTTGGCTAAAACCGATTTCTAATGCGGAAGCTAATACAAATACGGTTTTGCACAATTAAAGCCTAAAACAACTAGGTTCAACTAAGTGCACCAACAAAACAAGTCTATTGAAGAATACAGCAATTAAGCAAGTCTTGTAAGCAATTCAATTTAATCAATGTAAATAGCATAAAGCTAGATAAGCATTTATCCACAATGAATAAGTAATTTAATTCAAGGAATATAAATTGCAATATGTAAAGCACAAGAATGCAAACCACAATTGACACGGCGATGTTTTACCGTGGTGTTCGGAGACTTGCCAGTCTCCCCTAATCCACGTTGAGGCAAGCCCAAACTAATTGGACCGGCTCCACGAATTGAGCACCCGCCTCCGAGGTAAGTCCAACCTCTTGGACCGGTTCCAAACCGAACCAACACCTCGCTCCACTACGGTTGCTCTTTCCTCCACTCCAGAGATGGCGAGCACCACACCACTCACAAACCGCTCGGGTCTTCTCACAAGCTTCTTTGAGAAGATCACCGACGCACGACACCACCACGCCGTCTAGGTGTCGGCAAACACCAAGAGTAATAGGTCTACGACCCTCACTTAAACCAATCAAGTGTCTAAGCTCAATGGATACTAAATCCACCACCTAATGCAACACATGCACTAGGATTTGCCTCTCAAAGCTCACCAAGTGCAACACATGCACAAATGAGAGTAGAGGGCTTGCTCTTAGCTCAAGGAAGTGTATAATGGCACCAGAAACTATCCCACACACGACCAAGGTGGGTATTTATAGCCCACACACAAAAACTAGCCGTTGTGGAAAAGTCTGCACAAAAATCAGCAGGAGCGGTTCAACCGCCAACTAGGAATCGGTACAACCGCACTCCCTCCAACGGTCATAAAACTAGCCGTTTGGCACTGGTTCGGTACAACCGCATCACCCGGTTGAACCGCATTGACGTGCGGTACAACCGATCGCAGCGTTTTCGAATCTGCTGAAACGACATGCTCTCTGGAAAATATGAACCGCCATAGAAAAATCGGTACAACCGCATCGCGGTTCAACCATTTTACAAACGCGGTTCAACCGATTATCAAGAGATCTCCGAGTCAAAATTACATCGGTTCTACTTTTCTTGAACCGCCAACTGGAAATCGGAACAACCGATTTTCAGTCAAACCGCACCAAAAATCCGGTTGAACTGCAGCGCGGTTGAACCGTCCAATACACGTTGGTACAACCGATTTCCCAGAGAAAACAACGACTTGCATTTCCTTTTCAATCTCAACTTTGCAAAACACATTTGCAAATGATATGAAATGCAAACAAGGGTTCAAAGGCAAAATTATCAACAAGTTGCAAAACACATTTGCCAACTTTTAGAATCATACCACAAATTCCACTCTGCTTCAACTTGGCTAGCAAAACACATTTGTCACCAAGTTGACGCGTGATGCAAACAAGGGTTTACGTGAGATTCTCAATAAGTTGCAAAACACATTTGCCAACTTATAGAATCACACTACAAGGAATAAGGTACATGAACTTACACCATTTGCAAAACACATTCGCAAACTTAAGTCACATGCTACAAGGATTATGCATGAGTCTCAACTATTTGCAAAACACATTCGCAAATAATAGCCTCATGCTAGAGAGAGCTAGAGCAAACACAATGAGCTATCAACACATGACAAACTCAAGCTACTAGTAAAAGACCCCTCTTAATAGTACGGCAACCTATACTAGCAATCCAGTCTCCAAACCAAACACTGAGACCGGTAAAAGACTAGGAACACATCCTTAGCCCTAGCTAGTCATACCTTTGCCTTGCGCAACCACTTGAAGCTTGATGACGCACATCCTCACTTCAAGTCTGGGTTCTTGACTTGAATGCTCATCAACACATGATGAGTTCTTCACTTGACCTTCATCAACCCATGATGAAGCTTCACTTCGGGATCTTGACTTGATGCTCATCAACAAATGATGACATCCTCCATCCCGAGTCTTGATATGCATCAACACATGATGCATTCTTCACTTGGCCTCCATCAACATATGATGGACCTTCTCTTTGACTTGATGATCAACTCATGATCATCTCCTCTTCTTGAACTTGACATGCATCAACACATGATGCATCTTTTACTTCAAGCTCTTGATCTTCAATATCATCAACACATGATGATTTCTTCTTCTTTAAGAATCTTGACTTGATGATCAACTTATGATCATCTCCTTTTCTTGAACATCATCGACACACGATGATTTTCTTCACTTGACTTCCATTTACACATGATGGAACTCCTCTTGACTTGATGACAATCCTCACATGATGTCATCCCAAGTCTTCATTATCATGGAACCTAACCTGCTTATCCAACTCATGGAAAATGTTAGTTCCACAATATGATTATCAATAATTACCACACCATACCATTAACTCATAATGGTGGGACAAGATATCATAATCTTTGCCTCTTTGGTAATTGATGATAATCACTTCAATAACAAATAATTGAATGTAGATTGGTATGAGTATATAAGCACTACACAAGTTGTATATACTCATATGAATATATATAACTACACAAGTTATATACTCAACGGATATATGAGCACACATGTCTCATATACACACATGAATATATTAACTGCACAAGTCATATATATTCAAGGATATGTGAGTACACATGAACTACACAAATTATGTTATACTCACATATAAGTATATTTAGACTACATAAGTCTTATATACTCACATGAATATATTAACTACATAAGTTAAATATATTCAAGGATATATGGACTACACAAGTCTCATATATTCATATGGATATATTAACTACACAAGTTGAATATATTCAAAGGATATGTTTCAAAGTAAAGATCCCAAATATATGTGGAAACAGAATATGGATTAATACTAATGAAACCTCAAAATATAGAATGAACTCCCCCTGTATGTGTGCATACATGAATATGTAATAAGAACATATGCACATATTTAGGTTAATCTTTTGGTGGGGTTCAACCTATATTTTGGATCCGAGGAATGCAACAATATATAAGAACTATTAAATCGAATGCATACCTCTTTTGTTCTTCATATCCAAACGAGACTAAATATGAGATAAGGCAAATAGAATAGTTAGTCTCACAAATAGATTTATCATTATAAATGCATACATGTTTGGATTTTCCTTTTGTTTATCCAATGAATTGGATTTGTCATTAATCACATGCACGCCTTCATGATTTTCACCTTTATGTCCAAATAAGACTACACAATATGTGTATCAATAAAAGTGTTAGTCTCACAATTAGATTTGTCATTAATCACCAAAACTCCATTAACACATAATGGCAGGTCTTAATCCTTCAATCTCCCCCTTTTTGGTGATTGATGAAAAATCTTTTATAAATGACAACATTTGGATATAAATCAACATAGGATAAGAAAAGAAGCTTATTTGACTATTTGCATGCATTGAAATAACAAGAGAATCAAGAGAATCTTCTTTTGGTAAATTCCTCTTTAGGCACCACAAGATTCTCCCCCTTTTAGACAACACAAGAGAATAACAAGTAAAGCTCATAACATCCAAATGAAGCTCATACAAATTCTCCCCCTTTTGGCATTAAGCACAAAAAACCGAAACAAATCTTAAGCAAAATGAGAGTCTTTGCGCAACATATGAGCTTGGCAATAGAACTCATTTTATTTTGAACAAATACGCAAACACCTCTTTTGGCATAAAACAGCAAAAATCCAAAATAAAACGAAGCCTTAAGGGAGTCTTTTCAAATTAGTTTTCCCATATAATAGATTACCCATTTTTAAAATCAAAACATTTTTCATTAATATAGTTTTTCAAAAAACTTTTTAGGAAAACTCCCCCTTACACAAAGGTTCTCTTGTTGACAAACTTCTCTTCTCCTTTGACACACAAAGGGTTTTCTTTGTCCAATCAATATCTTTGCTTTTGTCACACAAAAGCTTTTTCCATCCATTCCATATCTTTGCTTTTGACACACAAAAGCTTTCTTTAACCAATCCATTTGGTCTTGAGTTTGCGTCCAAAAACTCTCTCTTTTGACATTAAGCACAAAAGCATTCTCCCCCAATGTCTTTATGTGTATTCACTTGTAAAATAATCCTTTAACATCACTTTGTAGATACCACGAGTCGACAATACCACTTGTTGGTAATACATGTAGATACCACTTGTAAATAATACTCGTAGATATCACTTGTAAATCCACATGTTGATACCACTTGTAGAGAACATGTGTCGACAAGACTTGAAATCTCAAGGTGCTTGAACTTCTCTTGCAAAGATCTTCAAAGAATGCATCCAAAGAGAAGAGAGAAATAAAGAATTCACTTGAGAGAAAAGATGATACCAAGAATAATTAATTCTATTTGTAGAAACTTGGTACCACTTGGAGAGATATCACTTGAAGAGAGATACCACTTGAAAAGATGTATCTTGAATCGGAGGTATCAGAGAGAGCTTGGTTGGAAAAGGTTTGATCGACAAGAAATGAAATAGATATCACTTGTAGGTGGGTACATGAAAGATACCACTTGAAGGATACCACAAGAGGATAAGATGATACCATTTAAAAGAATACCACTTGTAAAGACAAGATGATATCACTTGAAAGAATACCACTTGTAAAAACAGGTAATATGAATCTCTTGCCGAGGTCAAAAATGATCAAAAGGGGCTACCACTTGAATGAATACCACTTGAATGATAAATATATCACAAGACAATCAAAATTGTATTTGGAGTCAACAAAATATATGTGGGTAGCTTGCAAGGATAATAAGGATCAACTTGACTTGAGGGAGGCAGCCAAAAAGGATTTAGAATAGAATAGAATTGAAATGGATTCAATTGACTGCAATTTCAGCAAAATCGGTACTACCGCAGTTCAGAGGCCGGTCATACCGATGTTTGGACGAACCGCCGTTCAAAGGCCGGTCGTACCGAAAAACGGTTATACCGCGGGAATAACGTCGATTGTTCCGATTTTCCTGGAATTTCAAGGATTGATCTTGGAATGGGGAATTATACAAATGATCCTTAGTTTTAGTACTCAAATAAATATATCTAGGATCATTATGCATTAGATTGGAGATAGAAACAACAATGAATATAGTTTTTATGAATTAGTCTTTTGATTTTGCAAATAAAACTCATTTTGAGAAAACTTCTCCAAAAAAATCCAAATGAGCAAATGAAGGAATTTAAGAGCATCCAATTGCATGTATGAGTTATGAATACCATTATGGATCTATTCATGTGAATAATTTTGGCTTAAATGGCAAAACTCACTTAAGTGCTAGAAAGTGACCACTTAGGTCAAAATAGGATTTTGGATGAATTTCGAAATCAAATAACTTTTGCTAGGTTGGCATTTTGGAAATCTTTTGAATACAAAAAATGTTTAGAATGGCCAACTCTGGGTTTTTCCTTTTTGGGACAAATGTCAAATTCTTTCTAGAATAGATTTTACACAAAAATCTAGTTTTGGTCAAAAACAAGATTATAAGATCTAGAATTTTGGGTAGAAACTCATTTTCTTTTGAAATAGGTTTTTCTTGAACCAAAACCTTTGACAAACCTTTGAAATGCATTTGTATACATTTTGAACTAGTTTTTCAAAGTTTATACTAATAATTTCAAAAAAATTGACTTTTGGCTAAATGGCTCATTTTGAAAAACAATACCAGCGCTTAATTAATTTAGGCACACATAGGGATGTAGTATACATGGTTATGATTTAACACTCCCCCTTAATGTGCCACAACCACCTTGCTCAAGATTACAATAATAACGATTTAGCACAAGAGCAAGAACAACCCTTTTATAAGATTTTCATGTAATGCAATCTACACAAGATAAAGGGCTAGATACTTCAATGTAAGTAGTTGTTACCGAAATGGCATTGGTTTATGATATGATAAGAAGTGATGATCCTCAAGCTTGGCTCCAATCTTGATATATGATGGAATCCATCTTTATATGAACAAGCCAAGCCTCTAATGCCTCTCCAAGTACCTATTAAGCATTTAGGCATATTTTGGTACCCAATACTTGGTTGGGTCCATGAATGTTAGTCACAATACTTTTGGGCACCCAAATGGCCCTAGCAATAATCTTAGGTGAACTAACACTCCTAGCAGACACATTGCCACATCTATCATTCCTAAGCAAATATTGATCATTATATATAAAAGGCTTAGGAGTGATACCTTTAGGACATTCCTTACTAAAATGTCCCTTTTCCCGGTAATTGTAGCAAGTAGGGCTTTTGTTTCCCCTTGATGTCTTCTTATCTTGCTCAATTCCTGTTTGCCTCTTCTTTGAATGTCTTGACTTGACATCCTTTTGATTTGGGCACACCGAGGCAATGTGACCATTCTTCTTGCATCCAAAGCACTTGATAATCTTGAATTGTTTTCCATTTCGCTTTGGGATGCTCTTCACCTCTTCCTTGGTGGTGGAACCAAGTCCTCCCTTGTGAATTTTCTTGTTAGGACATACGGAGGCAATGTGACCCTTCTTGTTGCAACCAAGGCACTTGACAATTTTCTTCGTATGTCTTGCATTATGCCTTGTCTTGCTATTCTCCCTTTTCTTGGGAGTGAAGCCAATTCCTCTCTTGTCGTTCACTACTTGTTGCTTGCTTAATATCTCGTCAAGAGAGGCTTTCCCTTTGTAGCTTCTTTCCAAGTCAATTGTCAATTTCTTGATATGGTCCTTGAGCTCTTTATTTTCTTCTACAAGATTAGTCTCACAAGACATAGAAGAAATAGAAGCATCTAATTTTGAGTAACAAGGTTCATCTAGTAAATCATCACATGAAGTGGATATATTGATTTTAGATGAAATGCGAGAATTTGCAATTACACATGGCATATCATCAATTAAATCACATGTTATTCCAATATCCACTTTAGACTCTTTAAGCTCATTTAGGAGGAGAATTTCATGATTATCTTTTAAAACAATATAATCATTTCGAAATTACATCGGTTCTGGTTTTCTTGAACCGCCAAATGGAAATCGGAACAACCGATTTTCGGTCAAACCACACCAAAAATCCGGTTGAACCATCCAATACACGTCAGTACAACTGATTTCCCAGAGAAAACAGCAACTTGCATTTCCTTTTCAATCTCAACTTTGCAAAACACATTTGCAAATGATATGAAATGCAAATAAGGGTTCAAAGGCAAGATTCTCAACAAGTTGCAAAACACATTTACCAACTTTTAGAATCATACCACAAATTGCACTCCGCTTCAACTTAGCTAGCAAAACACATTTGCCACCAAGTTGACGGGCGATGCAAACAAGGGTTTACGTGAGATTATCAACAAGTTGCAAAACACATTTACCAACTTATAGAATCACACTACAAGGAATAAGGTACATGAACTTACACCATTTGCAAAACACATTCGCAAACTTAAGTCATATGCTACAAGGATTATGCATGAGTCTCAACTATTTGCAAAACACATTCGCAAATAATAGCCTCATGCTAGAGAGAGCTAGAGCAAACACAATGAGCTATCAACACATGACTAACTCAAGCTACTAGTAAACGACCCCTCTTAATAGTACAGCAACCTATACTAGCAATCTGGTTTCCCAACCAAACACCGAGACCGATAAAAGACTAGGAACACATCCTTAGCCCTAGCTAGTCATACCTTTGCTTTACGCAACCACTTGAAGCTTGATGACGCATATCCTCACTTCAAGTCTGGGTTCTTGACTTGAATGCTCATTAACACATGATGAGTTCTTCACTTGACCTTCATCAACACACGATGAAGCTTCACTTCGTGATCTTAACTTGATGCTCATCAATACATGATGTCATCCTCCATCCCGAGTCTTGATATGCATCAACACATGATGCATTCTTCACTTGGCCTCCATCAACATATGATGGATCTTCTCTTTGACTTGATGATCAACTCATGATCATCTCCTCTTCTTGAACTTGACATGCATCAACACATGATGCATCCTTTACTTCAAGCTCTTGATCTTCAATATCATCAACACATGATGATTGCTTCTTCTCTAAGAATCTTGACTTGATGATCAACTTATGATCATCTTCTTTTCTTGAACATCATCGACACACGATGATTTTCTTCACTTGACTTCCATCAACACATGATGGAACTCCTCTTGACTTGATGACAATCCTCACATGATGTCATCCCAAGTCTTCATTATTATGGAACCTAATCTGCTTATCCAACTCATGGAAAATGTTAGTTCCACAATATGATTATCATTAATTACCACACCATACCATTAACTCATAATGGTGGGACAACATATCACAATCTTTCCCTCTTTGGTAATTGATGATAATCACTTCAATAACAAATAATTGAATGTAGATTGGTATGAGTATATAAGCACTACACAAGTTGTATATACTCATATGAATATATATAACTACTCAAGTTATGTACTCAAAGGATATATGAGCACACATGTCTCATATATACACATGAATATATTAACTACACAAGTTATATATATTCAAGGATATGTGAGTACACATGAACTACACAAGTTATGTTATACTCACATATAAGTATATTTAGACTATACAAGTCTTATATACTCACATGAATATATTAACTACATAAATTAAATATATTCAAGGATATATGGACTACACAAGTCTCATATATTCATATGAATATATTAACTACACAAGCTGAATATATTCAAAGGATATGTTTCAAAGTAAATATCCCAAATATATGTGGAAACAGGAATATGGATCAATACTAATGAAACCTCAAAATCGAATGAACTCCCCCTATATGTGTGCATACATGAATATGTAATAAGAACATATGCACATATTTAGGTTAATCTTTTGGTGGCGTTCAACCTATATTTTGGATCCGAGGAATGCAACAATATATAAGAACTATGAAGTCGAATGCATACCTCTTTTGTTCTTCATATCTAAACGAGACTAAATATGAGATAAGGCAAATAGAATAGTTAGTCTCACAAATAGATTTATCATTATAAATGCATACCTATTTGGATTTTCCTTTTGTTTATCCAATGAATTGGATTTATCATTAATCGCATGCACGCCTTCATGATTTTCACCTTTATATCCAAATAAGACTACACAATATGTATATCAATAAAAGTGTTAGTCTCACAATTAGATTTGTCATTAATCACCAAAACTCCATTAACACATAATGGCAGGTCTAGATCCTTCAACCACCTAGAGTGGCTTGCCAATCCTGTAATGGTTAGAAAAAGCAATGAGAAATGATGAATGTGTATTGCCTTCATAGACCTCAATAAAGCTTGTCCGAAGGATGACTTTTTCCTTCCACGCATTGATCAACTTGTAGACTCCACTTCCGGGTGTAAGTTGTTAAGTTTTTTAGATGGATACTCAGAGTACCACCAGATTAATATGAGTAAAGAAGATGAAGATAAAACTTCCTTCATCACTCCATATGGCACTTACTGCTATGTTAAGATGCTGTTTAGTCTAAAAAAATGTTGGTGCGACTTTCCAAAGGTTGATGCAGAAAACCTTTAATCCTTAGATAGGTCGAAATCTGGAAGCCTATGTTGATAACTTGGCCGTCAAAAGCATCAACGCTGGCAACCATATTTTCGACATACACGAGAGTTTCAATAACTTAAGAAGGCATAACCTTAATTTAAATCCAGAGAAGTATGTGTTTGGAGTTTCGTTTGGAAAGATTCTTGGGTTCCTAGTTTTGGCTAGAGGGATTGAAGCAAATCCAGCGAAGATTTCAGCCATCGAATAGATGCGTCTTCCGACCACGAAGAAAGAAGTCCAAAAACTAACCGGTTGTATGGCAGCGATAAGTCGTTTCATAGCACAATTAGGTGAAAAAGAACTCCCTTTCTTCAAAATCCTTCGAAAACACGGAAGTTTTGAGTGGACTAAAGAGGCAGACGATGCCTTTGAAGAAATTAAGAGGTACCTTACGAGTGCCCCGATCTTAGTCTCTCCGAGATCAGGGGAAACATTGTCGATTTATGTGGCTGCAACACTGCAAACAGTCAGTGGTGTACTGGTCGTTGAACATGAAAATATCCAACGACCGGTATATTACGTAAGTGAAGTCTTACATGGACCAAAGGAACGATATCCACAGGTACAAAAGCTGCTCTATGGTCTCCTTATGGCTTCAAGGAAACTAAGGCTTTACTTTTAGGCCCACAAAGTGGTCGTACCAACCGAATATCCCTTGGGACAAGTTCTTAGAAACAAGGAATCATCAGGACGAATAGCAAAATAGGCGGTTGAGCTTGGGGCGTTCGATCTCCATTTCATCTCACGAACAGCAATCAAGTCCCATGCAATAGCAAAATTCATTGTCGAATGGACAAACCCTGAACCCACCCAAGGGCCCGAGTACGAACACCACGACGAGTGGACAATGTACTTCGACGGTTCCTTGATGCTCAAAGGCTCGGGGGGCTAGAGTTGTCTTGATATCCCCTACTGACGAACACATCAAGTATGCCATCCAGTTAAACTTCCCTACCACAAACAATATGGCAGGATACGAAGGTTTACTAGCAGGACTCCGAGTAGCTCATTCGCTTGGGATTTGCATATTATTAGTGAAAGGCGATTCTCAACTAGTAGTGAATCAAGTCGGGAAAGAGTATCAATGCTCAAGTGCCAATATGTCATCTTATTTGGTGGAAGTACGGAAACTCGAAAAACACTTCTTCAGTTTCCAGATCCAACACATTCCTAGAAATGAGAACTTTCTGGCAGACCAGTTAGCACAGATGGTCTCCACCAGGTCACTTGTCCCTCCCGGAGTTTTTCTTGAGCAACTCGATTCACCCTCAGTGGTCGAGCTTTCCGAGGACATAGATGTTCCACTAGAGGTCGTACAAATCGATCTTAAGAACATGGACACTCCACAGATCGTTGATAGATGGCTCCGTCACGATCACAGTAGAGATTGGATGACGTTGATCTACAATTATCTTCAGCATAGCATTATTCTTGACGATGATGTAGAGGCTGATCGTATAGCTCGAAAAGCCAAATCATACACTCTGATCGAAAGTACCTTATATAAACGTGGATCTCATGGAGTATTGATGAGATGCATATCTCAAACGGGTGGTATTAAGCTGCTATCCGACATTCATAAAGGAGTCTGTGGAGCGCATCATTACTATAGAACGTTGGTCGGTAAAGCCTTCAAGCAAGGATACTACTGGCCAACTGTTCTTCATGATGCAAAAGAGCTCGTGAAGAAGTGCGTACAATGTCAATTTTATAGTCGACAAGTACATCAGTCGGCACAAGCTTTGCAAACTATACCTCTTTCTTGGCCTTTTGCAACCTAGGGACTAGACATTATGGGACCTTTCCCAAGAGCACCCGGGGGCTGCGAATTCCTTTTCGTCATGATTGACACATTCACAAAATGGATAAAAACCGAGCCAGTTGTTAAAACAACGACTGAAGCCGCTAAGAGGTTCCTCATAAAAAAAACGTGATTACACGATTTAACATACCCAGTCGTATAATCACAGACAACGGTACCCAATTCTCCAGCGGAAATTTTCAGGAATTCTGTGAGGACTTAGGTATCAAGATACATTTCGCTTCTGTCGCTCATCCACAGAGCAATGGAGCAGTAGAGCGGGCCAATGGTACCATAATGCAAGGAATAAAATGCCGAGTATTCGACCAGTTAATCAAACAGTCAGGAGATTGGGTTCAAGAACTTCCTTCTGTGTTATGGGTCGTTCGAACCATGACCAGTCGTGTGACCGGTGAAACTCTATTTTTTCTGGTTTACGGTGCTAAAGCCATGCTTCCTCCAGAACTGAAAATCGGCTCTACTTGAACTGATTGTTTCAATGAAAACGATCAGATTCAACGAAGACTCGACGACGTCAACTTCCTTGAAGAACGATGAAACCAAGCCCTCATATGATCGGCGGTTTACCAACAAGCCATGCGAAGGTACCATAGTCGTAATGTGCAACCTCGCAGCCTAGCTGTAGGTGATCTGGTTCTACGACGAATTCAAAACCAGGCTAATCGCCATAAACTTTCTCCCAAATGGGAAGGTCCATACACTGTGGTCGAAATCACCCGGCCTGGTTCGGTACGACTAGCTATGTCGGACGGGCGTGTTTTGTTTGACTCTTGGGATATCGACCAATTGCATAAGTTATTTGTATAATTGTATTTACAATTATTTCAATTTATTAATAAAAATGCATTTCCTTTACTTTCCGACGAATGGTATTGTCTATATGCCTACTTACCATCTGGTTTGCATACTATCGTTGCCTCATTGGTCGGAGAAGACCGAATTCTCTCCGATATCCTTTCTTAAGGATCTCTATTACTCTATGGCTGCGACATACAAGTCAAACGCTGTAAGGGTGCTAGTCGTGACCATTTAGACAAATGGTTCTCACGCGCGACCAAAACTCTTTTCTTAAAGAAATATATGAGTAACAAGAGCATCACACATGCGACTTCATATAGTACTTTACATGCTTTAGATTTCGGGGACTATATTTCTTACCTTCAACAATCTGTTCAACTCTTATTTTGGCTACTGGTCGGGACACGGAAAGCCTCCTAGTCGAAGTCTCTCCTTCTCCGCACGTGGTCCTGCCCACTAGAAGGAGCTTCCTAGCGACGATCCATTTCTTACGATCCTCGCTGCCAGTCGGAACTTGAGCAAGAACACGTTTCGCAAAGTGTTTCTCTTAGTCTCTAGTTCTTAGCAACCCATACGACCAGTTTTGGATACGATATATAAACAAGCTCATTTGTCATTTTTTGCATACATGTATGCATATTTTCTTATCAATCAATATAAGTCTTATCCATCTTCCAACCACACAACGTACTTCACAGTACTTCGATTATGGAAATGACCTAAAACTAGTCGAAATCACACGCTGGTCCCGACCACATTGATTTCCTAGTGATGCTTAGGCCATTTTTTTTTAATAAAATAATCAGCATATGTTCCGTACCGCGGTCGTAGCTATTGCTCATTTTCTTGGTCTACTTCTTCTATAGTAAAGTTCTTCTACTAACACAAGCAATCGGGGGCTAGGAAATATATGAGTATTCAGCGAAATTAGAAAGACAAAACAAAGACTTCATTGACGATGAAAGGTAAGTTTTATTTACAATTGTCAAAATATTACATTCTTTTATTTCTCGGAGCCATTAGACTGGTCGCTGCGTGGAGACCCGACCTCCATTTGCTCCACAACCTTATGTCCGAGAGGCGTCATTTCCTCGAACACTTTGGTTGCTTCCTCTCCCGAGCAGTTGAAGTCTTACTCAACAGCTTGGAGATTTATGGAGGGGTCGGAGACTTTCAGTTTTTCCAAAGCAAAACTAATTCCATTCTCAACAGCGTCAAACATGGTCTGTACATGGTTCTCTCGAGTTGTCTTGAGAACACCCTAAGGTCTTCGAGCTATTGGCCAAGGTAGTTGGTCTTCTCTGTGGGATCTCCTAAATTGTGTAGTTGCTTTCCCGATCCCATATCGAAGAGCATTTTGTTGAAGGCTTTGACCTTTTTTTCAAGACTTTGCCCAAAGGCTGCCTCCTTGCCGTGCTTGAACTCAAGAGCATTTTTTGCTCGCCTCAATGCTTGAGTTTGCTCTGTACGAGTAAGCCAAAAGATAAATACATACGACTAGAAAAAGGAAGCACACTGGTCGTGCTTACGATCGGTTACCTTGGCACTTCTTCTCAATAGTCTCAAGAACTTCTTTGTGTCTGGTCGTCAGGTATTCGATCGACCGGTCCTTGTTCTGATATTCTTCTTTAAGCTTGGAAATTATGGCTTCTTTAGCCATAACTTCTTCTTTAAAATTCTCCGAATCTATCAAACATGATAAAGTGGAGAATTAGTTAAAAGAAAAAGAGCCAAATGGTAAAGAAAGAAAGAAGAATACACTAAAAGGGTGCTTACTTTCTAATTCAGAGTTCTTCTTCTCCAAGATCTTTATTCGCTGGGTCAGTCCTCTGACTACAGCGATATTCTCCACAAAATGCTACAAAAAATAGTAAACTCCTTTAAGTATTTCCTAAGGGAAAGGCTATTAAAATTAGTCGTGGAAGATTACCTTGATTGCTATATCGTTGTATTCGGCAAAAATAGAGTCGGGACCCGTCTTTACTTGACGGTCCAAAATTCTTCCCTATGCTTCATTAAGCTCTTCATCTTTGAAGATTCGGAAGCTATGAGGAAAGGAGACTTTGCGAGAAGAACTCTCAGTAGGAGTCAGAACCTGCTGAGATTCCTCAAGGAGCACCACCTCCACAGGTGGGGTTGGAACCACCACCTCCGTAGGTATGGTCGGAGCCACCATGGGTTCCTGAGGTGGTGCTACCACCTGCTCGGGGGCTGGCTCGATCTCTTCAGGAGCTTTCTCCTGAAGGGTGCTCTGGTCGTCATCAACCAGAGTACCAGAAGATCTACGAAGAAAAGAAGCTTAAGACTCTAAAATACCAGAGGTAAGTGCTTACATAAGTCTTTATTTCATGTATACATACCTGGTCGTCTTTTTGGTCTTAATTTTGAAGCGCGCTGACGCAAAATCCATCGCGCTTGCCTTCCTCTTCTTTTCGACCAACTTCACCGGATCTAGACCGGCGGGGTTAGTTAGATCCGCTACGTCTCCAACTGAAGGTTGGAAGAAATGTTCTTGACCAACTGGTCGAGAACGAGATCCCTAACCATCGGATCGGAGGGTGTGGTCTCGTCGGTCTCCAGAATAGTTGCCACGGTAGCAACTATCAGATCGTGAATGGTTTTCCTGGAGCCAACGACCTCCGCAGTTCCGGTCTGCGGGTCTTCTTTCTCTCCCGTCTGAATTACAAAATCAAGTTTTTAAATCAAGCGATGTAATTTTCCATTTAAATTATATGTTCTTTTTCTGCAAATGCTCTTTCTTACCTCCAGAAGACCATCGTATTGTGCGGCCTCTGAGCAAGAATCGGTCGGAACAGTAGTATAAAAGGAATCCTTGTCGGATTTGGTGTACTTCAATCTGACCGCCTATATATTAGAGCAAATTATATGCAGATCAGGGTATATATAAGAGATGAAGAAAAAGTGGTTATTTACCTTAAGTCGTCTCAGTCTCTCCTCTTCAGAGACAATAGCCAAAATGCCTGGAAAACAACCTTAGTATCAGGTTCCCCGGCGCAAATCATCTTAAGCCACCCTCTGACTTTATCAGAAAACAGGACTTCAAGAAGACAGGAAGATTTCAAGGTTAAAAAATAATAATCAACTAAATAAAATATACTGGTCGGAGCCTTCCAAAGACTTACCATCTTTTGAGTCTTTGATCGCTTCATCACGACTAATGTACCAGAGCAATGAATGCTCTCAGAGCTTCATGGGACTAATTCGGTGCAAGGTAAAGTCCCTAATCACGTGCCAGGAAGTCAATCACTTGGCACTAAGGTCTTGAATGGCATTGACCACCTTTCCGACCCATCCTTCCTTCTTCTCGGTCAATCTCCACTTTATGTTCTCGCTCGCCCTCTTGCCGATGAAGTATAGGTCGTCGTCCTTCGTGACCGTCATATAGAACCAATTCTTCTTCATGACGGCCATGAAGATTTTGAGTACATCTAGATGTACTCATCAGCCTTCCCATCATGGAGGCGTAGCGAGCACTCCCGAGGTCCAGCCACTGACTTCCCCAACTTCACCATCCGATAGAAATACCTAAAGACCTTCAGATTTGGTCTGATCCCCTAGGTATGCCTCGTATAGGTAGGCGAAGATGCTGATGTTGCCAATGGAGTTTGGATCCAAGTTCACCAACTCGACTCTATAATACTCCAGGACTCGAGAAAGGAATTTATGAGCCGGCAACCTCAATCCGCACTCGATGTAGGTGAGGAAAATAAGGATTTCCCCTTCCTCACGGCTCAAAAAGTGTTCTCCGGCCGCTGACCTCCATCAGATCAGATTCCTGTCCGGAAGCATCTCGATCTCCTCTAGAGCCTTGAGCTTCTTGTCGCTCGGATCAGAAGCCAACCATTTGGTGATCGAATCCGACATGGTTGGGTTTAGAACAGTGGTCGGAAAAGATTTGGGGGAAAGGAACAAAGGGGGTCGGAAGAGACTCTCAGCAAGAAGATGAAAATGGTCAAAGGAAAAGCAGAAGGCGTAAAAGCCCTAAGCCCCGTGCTAAGGGATTTTATAGCCGCAATTCTTTAACCGCAATCGGTAGTTACCCAAAAGTCCAATGGACAAAACCTTTTTCTCCAATGGACAGAAAAACTCTTCAAGTTCCAAGGCGGTTTCTCAACTTTAAAGTGAATACAGACCACCTCGAGTGTTACGGTTTTAAATGAGGATATGCCCAGTACGACTTCGTCGAAAAAGAGTGTTCACACGACCAATTCACTTAAAGTTCGGGGGCTAGCTGACAAGGATTAAAATCTCTATGTATTACTTTAATACATAATGAAAGACCATATGTCTACATGGTCGTAACCCCTAAGGCTTACGACCTCCGTGGTCATAAGGATTCCAGAGGTTACATCGTGCGGAACACTCGGCTCAAGAGGTCTCAGACCAGTCCCCACCGGATGGTCGCTCGAGAAGCAATGAACTGACATCCGAATCTAACTCCGGGTATATTCCATGTTGTGTGATGAATGGAACACATGTCGGATTTGTTCCATACCACGCGACGTGTCATGATCCTAAGACACTGACAACAACCACCTTACGGTTGTGTGTCGCACAGACATACAACCGCCGAACGGTTGGTACTCTATCAACCGCTGCCTCCTTTCGACCGGACGCATCACTTCCCAACAGGCGCCTCTTCAAGGAGCAACTGCCACCTCTTCGATGGTTACTTAAAGATGGAGCGCAGAAGACAATAGGCATCAGATTGGAGCATAGCAATCAGCATTAGATTCATATTTCAAGTCTGATTCCGTAGTACAGCAAGCATTACGCTCAGTGTAATTAGGATTAGTCCTCCGCCTTGTCGAAGGCACCACCTGTAATAGCCAGTTCATAGCAATAAAAGAGCAGTCACATTCTCTCCTAAGAACTCTTTGCCATTTTCCTCTTTTCATTTCGTAAGATCGGCGACTCGATCATCTACAGAAATGAATCACTACTAGAAATCCCCGTTTTCCCTACAGTTTAAAATGTTCCCTAGTAGTGGAATTGTAATCCAAAGGAAAGTATCTATCCCTGGAGTGAGGTAAAAAAACCTAGGGAACGAAATCGTTCCCTACTGTTTACATAAGTTACTAGGGAAAGACTATGGAGAGAGAAATAGACTATGCCATGTCAGCGTTATAGTGGCAATTTTCCCTGCTCGAATGGGCAAAACCGTAGGGAATGCATTTTTCGTTTTTGCCTCTTTTTTTTTGCTGCACGCTACTTTTTTTATGTGCCATTTTTTTCTTCTGCACACTAATTTTTTTTGCTGTCGACTAGGCGCCATTTTTTTTGGCTGCGCACTATTTGTTTTTGTTTCGGCGCCACGCTAGTTTATTTTTTGCTACGCTTACTTGCCTGGCTCACGGGCGTGCCCTACCCAAATTCCCCTTCGCCCGTAGCAGCCGCCACCCACGCACCGCCTCTACCCCGAGCGGCGCCGCCCCCTCCCTTCCTCTTCTCCCGAGTAGCCACTTGCCCCTCCTCCTCCCCCGAGCCGCCTCTTGCCCCTCCTCCCCTAAGCCGCTTGCCCCTCCTCCTCCCGCCGCCGCCGCCGCCTCGCTCCCCTTCTTCTCCTCCTCCCCTGAGCCGTCACCGTCGACCCCGACGCAGCAACTGCTCCCCCGACGCCGCCCCCAGCAGATCCCTCCACCTCGTCCTCCTAATCCGAGCCGCCCCTCTTCCCCCTAAAAGCTAAACCCAGACGCTCAGCCGCCGGTCTCTGCTGCATCCCGCCACTGTTGGTCGGTCCCTCCCGCAGCTACTCCTCACTCCTGGTGCTTCTCGCTGCTGTCACAACTCTGCCTCCTCACTCCGGCCTGGCGCCGTCGGTCCTCTCCTCACTGTGTCGCCATCATCACTTACCTGTAACTTGCTTGGTGTTGTTCAGTGCCGCCACTCCCTAGTCCATATGTCACTTTCAAGAGTCTATTCTAACCATCTGGCATTATTTGTTGTTTCTGTTCTATCCATATTTAGCACTCGTCTCTAAAATTATCTGACCTTATGCTGCATGTGATGTTTGGTAAATTTAACAGCAAGCAACATGTTGGTTGGACTTCTGGAGAAAACTCCTATCGTTGTTTCAACATGTTCTCCAACTTGAAAGAACAATACACTCCATTGCATTTACTGGGTCATGGCTATATTATATAACTTGTTTAAGAATGACTGCTTTTGAAGTTAACAGATAATGCCCTTGCAAAGTTTCAGTTTGTTTTCTTCTCCTCTCTTTGTCACTCTTTCTCGGTGGATGCTTTGGTTGGCATTGGTGTGGGGGTGCTTGGCTTGGCTTGTTCTTGCTGTTGTCTTGCTTTGTGGAGGCAGTGAGGAAGTAAGTATGCACATCTCCTTCCTTCATGATTGGCATTTAACACATGTTGTTTGTTTTTTACATTCTAAAGAGGTCATGCAGACCGTGACTCTATCGCTGATTGAGTCATTTAGCTATTGAACATTAGATCTTTAGTAGTAGTCAAGCACTTAGTTAGTTCATTGTTCATAAATATGTCTTTCTTTCTTAAGCTACTACTGCTGTTATTCATGGTTGACTGAATGATGGAACATTCATATCACATATATTTCAAGAGGTAGGAGATATCAAGCTACCAAATCCTTTTCCAAGGTTAACCTATATGGAGGCGTTGAATCGCTATGGGACAGATAGGCCAGACCTTTGGTTTGATTGGGAGCTAAAAGGTGTGAGGACCTTTAACCTTTCCGTGGAATGGCCTGTGTAATTGTGATAATTATTTAATTAGTTAACTACTGTCATAAATTCACAGCTAGTATTATTAGTATTACTGTTATTGCTTTATATTTTGTTAGTGGCATGTTATGTATTTTCTGATGCTGCTTTTGCCATGCAGCATACATGCAGACATATGCTAAGGACTCCTTTCTTAGTTTATTACTTGCAAAGTTCTCTCCCTTCTTTTCTTATTCTGTTAAATGCAAGTTAGTGATGTATTTTTGGGTAGTAGCTTCAAGGTTTTTGCAGATACATTAGAAAATGGGGGTGTAATAAAGGCATTCTGCATGCCCAGTAGCGCCAAAGTGTTTTCAAACACTTGACCTTTAGATGGGAGCTGTTTACACTGAAGCTTCCAAAGCTGGAGCCAAGGGCTTGCCTTTCCTCAAAGTTATTGTCGGACTCGGATTCCGAGAATCCAAATCCTCTGTGAAAATACTGTGCTATTCCCTGGATCAGTAGCTAGCACTCACAGACACATTGCTGAATCAATTCATACATGGTGTAAATGAAATCATACCATTCATTAAAAATTTAACACATCAGAGTTTACATAGACCGCATCGGGTCAATTTTTACAACAAGGGGCGATCAGGCCAAAGATTGCATTACAAAAGTTGCGAAAGCAACAACGGAAGCAAAAGGGGTGAGAGCACATCTCTCCACAGGCAAGTGACTAGGGAAAACCCGTGTGCACCCGATATTAACCAAGGACTTGGATAATATTGGATGCATGCAAGCACCAACGGAGTCAACTAGACTGAGGTGAGACTAGAACAACTAAAGGCTAAACTACGCTTCATCACTTCCTGGGCCTCTAGCTTTTGGATCCTCGTAGTACGCGTAGTCTTCAGGGATTCTTGCTTCTGAGGGTTTTGGGGGGAAAGAGCGAGAATGAGCACAACTTCCGTGCTCGCGAGCCAATACACAATGCAATAATATACATGCAAGGATTAACAAGGATGGCTTAGGTTCTTTTATTTGCTAAAGCAATATTTTCAATTATCATAATTACAAAGTCCTGTCACTTAGCATTTTAACAAAATTTCATTTTATTAAAGAGAGTAATTGAGTAATATTTATTTTAGTAGAGGTTCCCTCCGTCGGAAACTCTACACCATGCATATTTTGATTGGAGCTACCTCCAATTACTACCACCGATGAGCTCGAAGACTCAGGTAAAATCCAAACACAGGGCTAGGTGAGCTCTCCACATTTTTCATTCCACCCACAAAGTTTTTGAAATAGAACTAACTCAAGTTAAGTTCCCATGTCCGCCTTTGACCATAGGCGTGGCGGTTTAAACAGTTTAGACTCTGCAGAGGTTGTACATTGTACCCACAAGAGATAGTTATACTCATTACCCTACATGATTCCTTAGTCATGTAGTTGAGCGATCGTCACAGTAACATTTCAAACTACCTTGCCTTTTCCGTCATTTCACTCATATGGGGTTGCGCCCATACGTTGCGCGGGATCGTTGTAACCCTAGCGTTGGGTGTAGTTTTGGACTACCCACAACTACTAGCAACTTCACCCATTCAAGCTGGATGTACCCAAGCTTGCACGTTTCCATTTCTCCACCAGCGAGACACATTCAGGGTTTAATAATTTTACTAAGCCAAGTTGCACTTTGCAGACTTGTGGTTGTACTTGTTTAACACGAGAGGTTGTGACAAGATTAAGTCATTAATCCATCCAGGTGGTACTTTCCACATTCCAACCACTCTCGTGCTCCTTGAGCACTCACCGCTTTTCCATCCGCCTAGATGTGGTATTAGTAATTAGGATTTTTGAGGAGTAAAATACACCAGTTCCACCATCTCAGTCATTTCCCCACAATGACTGCCCAAAACTATTTTCATGTTTAAAGGATGATGATTGGGACATTTAATGCTCTGGTACTTAAGCAAGACTAGCATGTCGCTTAAGTACAACCTATAACTAGTATTTACCATATAGTTACTAGGGTGTTATGGAATAATGGATTCAATTGTCAAGGATGGCATTATAATTAATTTAATCATCAAATGGGTATTTAACTACCTCAAGCTTTAACATACATTTGAATTAAACAATTAAGCATGCAATTTTGCTAATTTAAATGAATATAATTAGCATAAAATGTAGGCTCAATATCATCAAAGTATTGACTCGCCTTGGTTATAGGCAAGAGGATCTTGATATTCTTGGGCTTGATCAACTTGGAGGTCTCTCGTGTCTTCAAATCCTAATTGGGCGAATATACTGAAAAAAGACAAAACGGCAAAGAGAGCAAATAAATACACAAGAATAAACAAAATAACTCCAAATTGAACAAGACCTATGCCATTAGCAAGATCTTGAATTTACAAAATTTTAGAAATTTAATTCAAAATTTTTGGAGCTATAGTGGAGGAGAACAGAATTTACGAAGATTAAATGAATTAAAAGAGAGAGAGAAAGGAAAACCTGTAATACCTTGGCCTACTCGTATGTGACCCATGTGGCCCATGAGGAGTTGTGTGGTGGGATTACTCCCACATTGCTATTTTGGGCCAGGGTGTTACAAAACCGGTGCACAGCACAATGCATAGACCGGGCTCACTGTGCATGGGGCGCGGGTCCATGGGAATAGGAACACCTGGGGCCCACTAGTCAGTCTCAGGGTCAAACAAAACCAGCCATTACTATTTGGCCGGGCCCGCAAGAGAGACTCAAAAGGCCTAAGACATCATTAAATGTCCAGGGATTGCATTTGCTAGTTAAAGAGAAGCAGCTAATCATTAATTAACCCTAATCCCGAATGGGATTTTGCCAACACACGCACACACACACACACACACACACATGTCTCGGTCCGTTGTTCGAACAGGCAGGGGTGTGAGGCCATGGGCGCGCATGGCTTGAGCACGAGCTTGTCGCCGGCGACGGAGGATGCGGCGGCGCTGGGAAAAGCTAGGAACGGGTCGGCCCAAGGGGTGGCGGCGGGGTGGAAGGAGCAGTGGGGCGGCGGCGTGGTGAAGGGAATAGGTGGCGGCGCTACGGGCTGCACGAGGTGCCAGCGACGGAGAGGCGCCATGGCGAAGAGGGCGTGCGCATGGGCTGCGCGTGGCTTTGGGGAGGATGCCGAGCCAGGTGGGGAGGCCGGAGGCGGTCCGAGGCAGCCTGGCGACGCAGCTCGGCGATGGGGAAGGGGAATGAAGGTGGGGGATGGGTCCCTTGGGTCATGGGGCACCCGGTGACGGGGTTGGCCGGGGTTGTGGCTCACCGGCGTGGTGGCGGAGCGGTGAGGCGGCATGGCCGAAGGAGGGAGCGCAACGGCGGGCGCTTTGGGTGGCACTTACCGAAGGCGAAGGGAGCGAAGGGGGAGGGGATCAAGGGGAGCTCCTAGGGATCTTATAGATGCAAGGAGGAGGAGCTAGGAGGGAGGTGGCCGTTGAAGCTTCATGCGGTCCCGAGGACGACATGGCGTGGGTGAGTGATGATGGCATCTCAGCGACAGCAGGAGGGAGCTGCTTGGAGATGGGACAAGACCGCATAGGCATGGGTGCAGGCGGTGCGCGTGCGCAAACGCAGCGTGGCCTGGGCATGCTTGGGCGTGGCGAGGACGGCGGATTGGGACAAGGCGAAGACTAGGCGGCGCAGCAGAGGATAAGCGGGGCACGAGCGACATAGAAGGTAGCACAGAGAGCGCAAGCTCTGGCTAGGCGGTGGCATGCGCAGAAGGAGGGAGGCACAGGCGTGCGGTTGAGAGGACAAGGCGAGCGCGACAGAGGGGCTGGTGGCGCAGGCGGTGGTGCCAGGGAGTGGGAGGTGGCGTGCACCTGAGAAGAAAAGGGGCCAGGGCGGCACGCATGCGGAATCCTACGGGCTTGACCCGGCTAGAGGAAAGGGGAGGCGAGGGGGCAGGGGGGTGGTGGCAGTGAAGCGATGTAGTAGAGGGCAAAGGCAGCGGCAAGAGGGGCTAGAGATGGCGTGCACGTGGGAGCAGCCTGCGCACGAGAGGAAAGGAGCACGGCGGCTCTACTGGTGGGCTAACTAAGAAGAAGTCAGGGGGTGGGGTCACAAGGTCAAAGGAAAAGGGAAGGAGGCTGCATGTGGTGGGCAGGCCAAAGAGGAAAAAGGAGATGGGGGCCCAAGGGAGGTCGGCCGGGCCAGGGTGGGCCAAGGAGCAAGAGAGAGATGGGCCGGCTTAAGAAAACATGGCTGAGCCTAGGAAAAACAAACGGGCTGAGCCCAAGAAGAAAGGAAGCCAACTTGAGAAAAAGGCCCGAAATTCAAAAAGAAGGAAATTCAAACTTGAATTTGAATTTCAGGGTTCAAGGATATTTGAAACACAAACCCGAGCTAGAAGAAGGAAGGAGGCTTTCACAAATAGTTTGGTAATTTGAATTATGGCAAAAGAACGAGAACCCAAAATAGTAAACACTATGCGCCGTCCGAAAATGGGACGTTACAGTTATGGAAAATGGTAGAAGGCAAATATTTTTCCTCTTATGGCAGACATAATTTGTTGCCTGACTTGTCCAATTGTTTCGTGTTTTATTTTTTGTGCTATCACAGGGGAGCTTGAAGGAATTGGTTCGCTAGTGTCAAGTCTGAAACTCGAAAAGAAAGTGCACTTGTTGGGACTTCTAGATGCAAAAGTAGGTGATCTTGTCCTGTTCGCACTGGGCGAAGAATCAACAGCTAACCAAATTCTGGGCAGATTACGATTATTTATTGCTCATAAGCTGGACGTGATAGACACATTGAGTCTCTCAAACTGAAATATATTTTTTGTCCTTATGTTGTGAATATATTATGTACATGTACTCATGGGTCATGGCATAATGATGAGATTTCGTGATGCTTTGCCTTATTTTATTGTTTTATGAGAACTGTTCTATTTCTGCATTATTCATGCTCCTGATATCTCATTTACATTTTTATTTTCTGTATGCCAGTCAACACACTCAATTCTTTGGGTGACAGATTTTCCAATGTTTGAATGGAATAGTGATGAAAAGAGATATGAAGCCAGTTTTCTATTCAAGAATTATAAGAACTGCTTATTCTTTCATACTTTTTCAAAACGAAAATGGATATCCATTAGGCCTGTGTCGGTATCACATTATATTAGAGAACTGTCATTTTGCTAGTTGTTTTGAGAGACTGCTGTTGTTTTGTTGAATGTTGAGTGTTGTTGAGTTACCAATAACACACCATTTAACTTGGTATAGTAGGTTACTATGTTGTATCACCAGAATACCCGCCATTACTGGATGGAATCTTAATAATTTGTTGATGTCATCCAAACAAAATCTGGTATGACACATATATTAATAAACATATTTGAATTTTGAAGGGAAATATCAGACAATAGTTTTTATTACATGCTAATGCCATTTTGATGGGCATTGGTACAAAAATATTATGGATTCATAGTTAATACTAATACAACGAATAGTCACTATTCCCCTGAATATAAAAGGGTAAGTTGTGCAGGTTTGCCAAACTTTATGAAATGGAGATGCTGAATAAACTGAGAATTCACATTTAGTTGAAAGCCTGAAAGTAACGGTTGTCTTATCTTATTTTCTGTTTTCTCAGTATCCCTATTCTTCTCCCTTTATGAATACATGCCCTACACCATCCTTTCACTGCACTAAATCCTAAAGATATGAATGATCTACCATCAGCTCGTGCCTTGGCTTATGACATGATTTACAATGGGGTGGAGGTACTTCCTGTTTTTCTTCTTGAGTGTGTATGTGAGTTTAACTTGATTTGTTGTTTTAATCTGTTCGAATCTTATAATACATTCTAAAGTTCAAGCCTATTTATGAACTTCTTATAAGTTTTCGTGTATTATATCCTTGATAAATAGCCATACCTTCTCACAGATGCAAGTGTTGCTTTCCAGCACATAATTCAGAAAAAAAGTACCAAGGGCACACATGTTCTTTTACATATTTCCTTTTACAAAATAGATAATTAAGCATAATACTCCAGAAGTGTCATCATTGCATCTAATTGAATTGGCTTCATTTTTAAACCAATGATACAACTATAATTTTCATTTAGACATAATTTTACATAAACATTGAAACAAGAATCTTAATCATGCCTTGGGTGAGGTTCGAGGAACTGAGGATTCATAATGCTTGCAAATTGTATCCATACCTTGGACAACAGAATAAATCAATGGATATAGTGATAATACTGATATACATCAATATTCCTTATTCAATAAATCATTTAGTTTTTTTATGCATATTATGATAATATTGTATCCCTCTGTACAAGAACTATCCATATTGTTTTTTTAGCATTGCATTTGTATGGCATATGGTTCAGAATTTTAGGTGCTAAATACTCTTACCACATTATCCCTGCCAGATTTGGACACTAAATTACTTCCATAAGCTTGGTTGCTTGAGTTAATGTCCTTTTCTTATATAATGACTAATGAAGGAAGGTGTGCAAAGGTTGATCTGATACATTCATAATAAGTTTAGCTACATATATCTGTATGTATTAATGCAATCTATGCAAATAGCAATGGTGTTAATATGCAGACAATTGAAAATTGTACCATGCATCTTATGTTTTGTCCTGTTATTAATAGATTGGAGGAGGCAATTTGAGAATCTACAAAAGTGATGTACAACAAAGGATTTTCGAGATCATGGGCATCTCACTTGAATAGGTATTACTTTAGTTGTCGACTTACCCTTCAAATGATTTAATAGTACTCTCATTACAATAATGAACTTACTTCTTTGAGTTTTCAATCTGTCGCATAGGCTGATGGGAACTACTCTTCTCCGCTGGATGATGATCTTGCACTATTTTAATGTCAGCCATGGTTCAATTACATGTGGAAGCATACTTTTGTTGCAAGTGGTGCATTTTGTCTTCTTTTATTGAATGACTAACATGTAAGAGTTGCATTTTGATGTCTGAAACTTTGCTGGTCATTTGTACTTCAGTATACATGTGTGTTGTGCACTTGTGGTGCAAGCGTGGGTGTTGTTTTTTTTTTGAATTTTTGGTAGTGTGATGTTTACACTTGTATATGTTGGTGCAAATGTGCCTCAAATAATACTTGATGGTCTATTGGAAATACATGATATTTTTATGTTTATCTCTTACATAAACTTTGTTTTGAGTGATAATGTGAATTTAGCATCTTTGAATATAAATAAGTATTTGAATAATGTATGTATATTTAGAAGAAAAAAAACAATAAATTTAGTACCCATAGTGTTTATGCTAAACAGTAGGGGATGAATTTTAAATTAGCAATAGGAAAATAATGTTTATATAAAAATGTTCCCTAGGGCATATAAGAAATAACGTAGGGAATTTGTTGGATTCTTTCCCTAGGCTGGCATAAGGGGAATGTAGGGAAATAAACTTTCCACGTTAGATGACAATGCCATGTGGACGACATTTCCCTACCATTTAAAATCCTAGGGAACGATTCTTTCCCTAGGTTTTTCCAAAAAAACCCACAGGGAATGTTTTCTTTCCCCACATTCTTTCCCCTAGTACTCGTTCTCTACGAATACCACTAGGGAAACCAATTCCCTACAGTTTTGTGCATGTTCCGTAGTATATTACTCACTAGGGAAAATGGGGATTTCTAGTAGTGAATAGGGCCTAATGGTTTGGAATTTTCTTGAAAAGGCCCTTGAAATTCAGAAAATCATGAGGATATTTTGTGGATAAGGCGATTTTGCAGAAAACCCCCCTAAAGTTTTGGTTAATTGCGGATTATTTTTTGTCGCGGTATCAAAATTTGCAGTTTAACCCCTGTAATTTATGGTAATTCCCATAAATACTTAGAAATTCTAAAAGTTCAATGGTAAATCCTAAAAACTGAATTTTTAGGTATACGAGCTTTCATTAATTTGTGAAATATTAGACCTAGTACACCTTGGAAGCATCATAATTTTTATGGTTTATTTTTCTCCCGGTATTATGTGTTTTGGAAAATTAATTAATTGGTTTAGTAATTCTAAAAATTGCTCCCAAACCTTTAAAATTATCAGAAAATCCCAAAAATACTAGGAAAATTATGGGAAACATATAAAATTATCTACTGAATAGATAAAATTAATATGTACTATTTTGCACTTGTTTCATGCATTTAAAATGTTTTACCAGTGGCAAACATATAGAAAATTGCATAAATTATGTGGGTTATGTTAGAAATCACTAAATGGAAATTTGCTTGCCCTGGATGGCAACAACTATATCACCTTGGTTTATCTCCATGTCATACCATTGCCGAGCCCGATCTTTGGCACATTGAATTTCTTCTTGCCGAAAAGGCAAAGGCTTTGCAGTTTATGAGGTACCGCCTCTACTCATCCATTAAGAATGACGACATGGTGACTAAGTGTGATCCGTTAGCTCTATGGTTTTCTCTACAAGAACGCATGTAAAGTCCAATTGTGCTCCTGCAGACACACGTACCTAGGACCAGAAGTTCGTAAGTGAGTATAACTCTGGCCTGCACCGTGTTATCTATCGACTAAGATTATGTAATCAGAAGTTTTTAAATGCTGGTTTGATTGATAAGTATGCGCAATCAAGGGCAACAATAAGCCTATGGTATGTTCTATGGAGACCTGTAGAAATATCCTAGTTATCCATTAACTTTTTAAAGATGTCGCTTTCCTGCACGAGTCACATGAGTAGTATAGATTCAGCTCCTGTCGAGCTTGATCCTGATCTCGATGAATATCTCTTTATCTTTTGCTTTAGGCTGAAACCTTATGCATTAGATTGTTATTTCCCAGATACCATAAATAAAATAATCTAGTAGCATACGTTACCTGTAGTAAATTAATCTTGCTTGGAATAAATTTTGTAAACAGTAGCCTGAAAATTGAAAATATGTTGACATGTCTTGCCAACAAAATATTGTACATGTGCTCTTGATATCTAATAAGCCTTAATTCACTAGTTTGTAGTGCACGGATGCCCAGATGGCAAAAGAAAAAAAAATTCTTAGTGGCACCGGAATAAGCCTAGTCATATGTTGATCTCTGATGGACCACTTTGGCTAGAAAATACCATATTCCTCAAATAAATACAGAATAACTTAAGCCCTAAGACTTAGAGTCCATATAACATTATCCTCCCCACCACACTGATTTCTTAATTGAAGAACTTTGTAAGCAAAATATTACATAGTATATATTGGTTTCACGCCAACAAAATTGTACTCCTATTGAAGTTTGATTGCAAATCATTAACTCCGAGTTCATTTCAAGCAAATGCCTGATGCACACACTATCACTTGGGATTTTTATAGTTGGCATGAAAAGGGGGAAGATATTGGGCTTGTGTGGGATATTGGAACCTAAGAGGAATAGGAAAATATTCAAAACAAGAGTCATGTTAGGCGCAGTGGCAAATCCTAGGTCAAAGCCAAAAGTAAACATTAATCTAGTCTATTTTTGGGAGATAATAAAATAAAATTGCATGATTATAATCCTTATCCAGTTGATATGGATAATGACCTTTACACCATTGCCGACACTCATACTGTTGACAACCACAATCATTGCAGCCCACGAAGGGCAATTGATTTGTGTCTTCAGCAATATGTTAACCGCCAGCATGCGGGAATGCACACGGCAAATCGACGATCGCTTAACGCAATCGCACATATGCCATGTTGGCTATGCACTGAAGCATGCCATACTCATCGAAAATGACACATATATAAATTGGTAAGCGCGGTCTACAACTGCATCACCACTAGAAGTCATGTCACTTGCTTGAAGCAAATATAGCTCCCGAAATAAAATATAATGACCTATTGGATTTTGTTGATCATGAATGATCTAAATTTGGTCATGCTAATTTTGGCATTACAAATTAAAATCAGGTATCACCCTTAATTAAATATGGTGTTCCTATTGAACAATAAATATTCTCGTTGAATAGTTATACTATTTGAGTGATTCAACTAGATTTGAAATCTAGAAGAAAATCTAGTATTCCCGTGCAGATTAATTATAGTAAAATATTTTATGTTCCAGTATTATATTTATGTTCCTGAAGAGCATCATGTAGTTTTATGTTGTTAGAACACACTGCTTATGACCATAATAAAATATGTTGCGTAATTAGAAACATGAATTTTAATTATTTGTGCCTTACATTAGTTTATTTTGGGAGATATAGTTTATTATTGCATGATCATTATCCTTATGGTGTTGATATGGTTTATTTTGGAAGATAAAAAAGTTAATAAACTATATTAACTTTTGGCAACCATAATCATTGTAGCCCACGAAGGGCAATTGATTTGTGCCTTAGCGATACATTAACTGTCAGCACGCGGAAATGTACACGGCAAACCGATGGCCGCTTGATGCAGTCGCATATACATCATGTTAGCTACGTACCGAAGCGTGCCATACTCATCGGAAATGACACATGCATATTGGTAAATGCGGTCTGCAAGTGCATCACCACCAGAAGCCATATCACTTGCTTGGAGCAAATATAACTCCCGAAATAAAATATAATAACATATTGGATTTTGTTAATCCTGAATTATACAGTTTTTTCCATGTTGATTATGGCATTATAAATTAAAATTAGGCATACAATTTATCATCCTTAATTAAACATGGTGTTCCTGTTGAACAACAAATATTTTCGTCGAATAATTATTCTATTTGGGTGATTCAACTAGATTTGTAGTAAAATCTAGTATTTTCGTGCAGATTAATTATGATAAAATATTTTATGTTCCAATATTATATTTATATTTCTAAAGAACATCATGTAGTATTATGCTGTTAGAACATACTACTTATGACCATAAGAAAATATGTTGCGTAATTATAGACCTGAAGTTTAATGATCCAAATTATTTAAAATATGGAATGAGTAATTGGATCAAAACTTGAGCAAACAATAAAGAAACTAGTCTATAGAATAAGTCTGCCAACTCTCGAACCCCCGTACGGGACCTTCATCACAAATTAATAACCAACAAGAAGTTAGAATATCGTACATAATGTTAGGATCATATAGTTTTCTTGCCATTGCACTGATAAAAGTCTAGCTCACTGCATATAATTATCAAACCCCTCGTTGAAATAAGTGTGTGTTTAAGGAATCAAATATTTCCCACATGTTATCACCACTGTAGCACACAACTTTGGGCCCCTGCTAGTTGTTGGAGATCAGGTTGGATCTGAAATTCAATCAATCATATGCCCATAATAGGGGAACACTAATACAGAAAAGGCCATCACAGACAGTTCAAAAACGCCATCATAGATGGTTTCGTGAGCCGTCTGAGTCTATGGGTCAGTAATGACATGAGGTCATCATAGGCGGTTTTGAACTATGCGTGATGCATACTCCTGAGATGGTTATTAACTCGTAACTGCTCAGTGATATCTGACTATCATAGACGGTTTGTATCTAGAACCGCTGTGATAATTATCAATCACAAGCGGTTCTAACATCAATGCGTGATAACTATCTATCACGACGGTTCTAAACACGAGCCATCTGTGATAATTAGCTATCACTGCGGTTCGTGTTTAGAATCGTCTGTGATATATAAATAAAACCTCCAAGCAATGGTACTTGTGCCACTTCATATATATATATATATATATATATATATATATATATATATATATATATATATATATATATATATATATATATATATATATATATATATATATATATATATATATATCGCTTGTAGTCCCTACCACTTTGAGGGGTCGTGAGGAGGATGACACAGTGCATGCAACCTTATCGAGCCCCGCAAATTCAAGAAGTAAGGTCGCAAGAGAAAGCCGGTGGCTTCATGTATCGACAACCAACCTTCCTTGATGTCATGTCCAATTACCTATTGACGACATCCAGGTAATTGTATGTCCACGGGCTTTCCCTTGCGTACTGCATTTCTTGAACTTGTAGGCTCGATGAGATTGCCCATGGCAATTATCTCATCCTCCTCACGACCCACCAAAAGGGCTGGGGACTACAAACGATATATATATACATACATACATACATATATATATATATATATATATATATATATATATATATATATATATATATATATATATATATATATATATATATATATATATATATATATATATATATATATATAAGTTTTTAAAGGCACAAGTACCAACGCTTGGAGGTTTTATAGAGAAGAGATGAGAATAGAACGGTAGGATGTATTCGCACAGGACACAAATCTGAAAAGTTAATTGCAGCCAAGCCCCATCAAGAACCACATCGATCCCATGTAAGCTAACCAAGCACAAAGAACCAGCATCAATTATCCTTAGTACCCAACAGAGAGCATTAACCAAACCCACCATTTTGCCCCATTCATTTTTGTCAATCTGAACCCACAGCATGAACTAAGCAAGATGCACTGAATTAATGCACATACACCAATAGCCCTCAATTTACATCACAGAGCAAGGGGACTATTAATATGAAATAATTATCAATTCAATTTCAGCATAAGACTATTAACATCATTGAGCAGTTCAACAGCTAGCAAGGTGCCACTAGCCAACAAGCATTTGCATGATCATTGCATTCATTTATATTTATGATTTCTCTACTTCTCTCTACATGTATGTATTACACATTTACACTTCTCTGCAATGATGCACTTCTCATCATGTACGTATGTATTACACATTTAGCATCTGGGCTTTGGCCAATGGCCATCATCATCAGCATCAACCAACAACCAGACAATATCAAGAAGACAAAAATGGGACTTATGCGTTAGTGGTAGAGCCAGAGAGGTTGGAGGCGCGATGGAGGTCCGAGGTAGCGCAACGAGCCGGCGGCGAGAGGGAGGAGGAGCTGGAGCTGCGGCGTAGGGAGGAGGAGCCAGGGCCTACGGCGCAGCGAGGGGGGACTAGGAGTTTGATCCGGCGGAGCAGAGAGGAGGGAAGTTGATCCGGAGGTGCGGGAGCTGACGGCGAGGGAGGAGGAGCTCGGTTCACATGAATACCAACAGCACAAACCAATAGGTGATATATCTGTCTTACCTCGACATCACTGGTGGAGAGGTAGCCGGGTCACAGTCGTCGGGGAGGAGGAAGAGGAAGGCGAAGAAGATGTCACAGAGTTAGGCATTGTGGTGACACTACAAAAGACACTCTTATCGTCTGAGTGTCTTGTGCAAATGAACTGTGGTGTCTGGCTGTTGGTGATGGGAAGAATGCATGGCGGCATCGGTGATGGGGTCACTTTCGGGTGGGGAGGAGCAGAGCGAGAGTAAGGGCGCTACCGGGGAGTGACGAGTTAGAGTGCAAACCCCATTGGGCTCCTACTAATAAAGAGACTTATCTGTCGGTTCTATTATGGAATCGTCGGTGATACTTATCACGACGGTTCCACAATAGAACCGTCTGTGATATGGTCTCATATCACGACGGTTCATTATTAAAACCGTCGTGAAGTATCACTGACGGTTGTTTGTTGAAACCGCTCAGGTGATTTAGTAATATCCTGAGCGGTTCTTGTTGAACCGTGCGTGATAGTTCCTGACGGTTTCAACATGGACCGTCTGCGTGATATTACCTCTTCACAGATGGTCTTTAGCGCAGCTAGTAACACAGATGATCTCTAAACCAAAAGCGTCTATGATTGCATGTAATACAGACGGTTTTGGTCAACTGTCTGTGATGAGACATCCAGTATTAGCCTTTTTGTAGTAGTGGAAATTTGTAGTATGCTATTTAATAAAGATCAAATCTCGGCATTTGGGGGAGAAAAATGCCCAAAAGTTTGAATGTCATTGTATTTTCCAAAAAAAAATATCTTTAGTACTAAGATACACACACTAGTCAAGCTAAACTTAAGGTTTAGTTTATACTCCTACTTGCCAGATACTTTCCAATTATAGAGGAGTTTGTAATACTCCGAATTGTTCTAAGGAAGAAAGTCGTTCAAAAGTGAAATATTAGAAGGAGAAAAGGGGTTTTTCGTTATTTCGAAACTGGTGTGGGTAAAGCCCACAAAGACCAAGGCCTAAGTGGGCAACCGACCACCAATAAAAGGAGGGGGAAACCCTAGCCGATCATCAGTAGCACGCTCAAGAGAGTGCCACTACCACTACAAGACTTGATGCCCACTCTGAAGAGACACCACCTCCTTGCACTCCATTGCTTTTCCCCTCCCTCTTGGTGGTGCTCTCCCATTGTTGTCGGCCAAGGAGAAATCTGGAGGAGAGGGAGACGAAGGGGAGAGGAGAACCTCGTGGGGATTGTTCAGCGAGTTCATTCATATCACCTAGAATAAATCTCGACTCATCTATGTTGGTTTAATTGTTTTCTATGGTTTGATGTTGTTTAGCGAATCGTTGTTCCTGCTGCAAATAAATCAATAATCTGTAGTCTTTTTGTTCTTCAGTTTTTGTCTAATTCAAAGTGAAATTAGATGTTAGGATCTCCTAGAGATTTGTGGGATATGTTATTAGGTTTTCGTAGGATCTGAGTTCACGTTATTCGGAGTTGTAGTTTGGGAGATACGACAATTCTGTTACTGCTGTCCAGAAACCCTGTCATATTACAGCAGTCGTCGTAATTAATAAATAAGAATTTGATAATGGCCGAATCAGGGGTGTCTCCCAACATGACTTTTGTAGGGGATTCGATTAGCTTTCCAGATTATTAAATAATATAGTTTTTTGGTTTAGCCATTTGGAAGTTATAGCTATTCTTTTACTGCTGTCCATTTTGTCTGTCAGTTTTTGATAGTAGGTTTTCAACTGTATGTTAGATTCAGTTAAAGGCAAAATTAGGAGATCTTGCCAACTAAGTTTTTGTAGATAATTTTGTTATATTTCCATAGGATTTGAGTATGCCTTTTTATGATTAACAGAGAGAAAGTTATGTATTTTATAAGGTTACTATCCAGTTTTAGTTTTCCGCTAGTTGTTGTCATTTTTGAGTAGACTAAATGTTTAAACCATGGGTTTTGAGATTACGTTGGAGAGCGTTGCTAATACCGTTTTATTACCTTGTCAAACTTATTTTGAGAAACTTAATTGTTGTAGGAGGAGTGACTTCGGGGTTAGTGGCACCTTCTTCACCTCCTAACATGTCACAACGCGAAAGACAAGTACATATTGAATTAACTTGTATGTTTGTGTGGTTCAAATCGTTTGTATGGGTATGTCATGCTTGAGTACTATGGAAGATGAGTATTTTCGTTCTTACATGATTATGTTCATTGTTGATATCCATTCGCTTCTATGAGATAATGCAATTATGTTATTCATTTCATTTCATTCATTTATGCCTCACCCACGGGAGTGGGTAATAAAAGTCCCATCATTCCAATATGGGCAAATAAGTCCCATCATTCCAATATGGGCAAATGGATCCCCGTATGAAAGATTCTTCATACGGGCCTTGGATCCCCGTATTTTGATAATACGGGCCTGAGTGAACACCGATGGGTGTTCACTAGCTATACGGGTATAAGCAGAAGAGGAGTGGATACATTTTCATACTTGCATAAGATACATGGCATTTTCTTATTTATTCGAAATATTGTGACTGACATGTATTTGATTTGATGCTTTCCATGATATTCAATTGTATTTGCTGAGTCGTGGACTCACACCTGCAAGTTTTGTTTTTAGGTAACCTTTGAGGACGACACGGTTTGGGAATGGAGTAGTCACCTGGGAAAATTCACTCTCTCACTTATGTCACAATTGGGATAATAAATCTACAACTATATATCTTTCATATGAGAGTTATGAATTGTAATAATTGGTGTCATGATGTTTTCTATTGATTGTCCTTAATTTTTGTTCATACTAGTTGATATTTTACATTTACTGGATATATCCTTGATATTATTCTTCTTGACTAAACGTTATAATCTGAAATTTAGAGATTACATACTTGCTGAAATTTAGGTTGCTTAGTGTAACAATATTCTTGTGAGTTGATGTTTAGCTGTTAGTAGATATTAAAATGTTGGAATAAATTCTTATTGTTGAATTGTATAAGAAGATTAGGTAGCATCTTGGCTTAAGCATAGCCAAGGTGTTACAAAGTTACCACAGTGTTTGCTCGCAGTAAATACATCGCTAAGAGTGGAATACCCCGGGTTGAATAGTATATCCACCTATGCAAATTTGACTTATTGGTCAATGATCTAAAATCTATGGGGACGCCTGTGGATCTAAGATCTAATGACATTAGTCAAAACAATTATTAATCACACATTTAACTCTTTTGAAGAGAACTCATCTTGAAGGTGAAATACCTCATGAAGATGAAAGTCGTAGCAACTTGATGTGCGCATATTACAATGCTGGGAATGCAGAACGATCAAGAATCTTTTGTTTGGGAAATGACAAAGACCTAGTTAACACTGTGATACCCTCAATTTAGAGGATATGAGAGAGAAGTTATTAACAACCACTTTGCCTCTACAATTGCTTAAGTTTCTCTTATGAGAACACATATCTGGAACCAAAATCTATGCCCGAGCGCTTGAAGCGTTCATATCGGGTCACATAATGAAAGCATATGAGGCTGAACCAAAATTGCTAAATAAAATTCTTGGAACCAGGTAGTTCAAACTTGATGGGTTATTATGAAGATAATGAAGTGGTGAAAGCCATGGTTCAAAGATCCCCGTAGAGACCGTTACCCTCCTATTATGAATGATATAATGTTCTGTTACATAATAATTCTGGCAAATGGCATGAACAAATAAGTAAAATATGTAGTCAATGGGTTTTGAAAACCCTTGTTGAGATCCTCGAATGACTCAAAATTACTAGTAAGAAAGGAAACAAAATCAATATATATATATATATATATATATATATATATATATATATATATATATATATATATATATATATATATAACTCATACCCAATAGACCTTTAGTCGTGATAAAGCATCTCCGGAAGAGAGAGCATCTCCCTGAAGAAAAATTATCTTACCAGTTGATCTCTTAATCACACTAATGATCATATGATCCCTAGAAGTGGACAAGAACCTATCAAGACCCGAAAGAATGTAATGAGGAATCTAAAGACCAGAAGTGCGCCACACAAGCTTTTATAATGTGCATCTTCCACCAGAAGTTAGTGGAATGGTGGTTTCCTCTAGTACCATGAATGTACGACATACATTGGTGATATTGGCAATTAATCCTCTAAACGGCAAAACTAAGATTCATTATATTTTACTCTAAAGTGGTACAACCATACTTTATAGTTCTGCATAACAGACTATTTGTTATAACTTTAACCACCCAGAGATAGTTAGAAAATATTAAGCCCCCTGAAAGGTTTTGATAAATCGTATCCGAAAGGGATACGACTTTGCACCTAGTATTACCCCATATCCTCTACAAGGATGATCTACTTATATTGCACAAACAAATATTGGTATTTGATAAGTTAAGCATGTTACTCTTGAAAAGTGTTTATCCTAAAATCTCTAGATGAGTAATAGGATATTTGTATGTAAGACTTTGCATTGTGGTAATCTAGTTGATTTGATCACAATATACTTGTCTATATTCATTTTTGAAAAATATATGAAAGGCATTAGTGCAACAAGACTTCAACAAAAGTTGTCCTCAAGGGGAGCATATGCTAATCACTGATCATCATACTTGAGATTTTGAAAATCCTAGTAATGCCTAGAAGGTGTTGATACGATGATTACTGTTTAAATTCACCTTGAAGGTTTTACCACTTAACAGTTTAGATCCAGTTGGTCGACAATGCAAAGATCATGCATACATCCTGATGATCATTACTAAATCCTGAAGATATGCTAACTATCTGTCAAATCTCTATAGCACAAAATCCCAGAATGAATTTATATTACTTTGTGCTGGTGCGGTCATTTAAGCAGATCTTGGTAGCTACTTCTACCAACCACTCAGAGATTATAGCACTATATGAAGCCTCACTTGAACGTATTTGGCTTAGACGTGTGATTAACAACATCCAGAAGTATTGTGGAAATAATACCGTCAATACCCCCTCAATTATCTATGAAGATAATGTTGCTTATATTACACAAATGCAAATGCATTATGTCGAGTAACATCACGAAGCACATTGCTCCTAAATTTTCTATCCTCATAAAATCTAGAAGAATAGCGAGGTAAAGATCATACAAACAAAGTCTTGTGAAAATATAGTTGATTTATTGACCAAGTCTCTACCTGCATCCAGTTTCCAAATATGCATTCATGGCATTTGAATGAGATGGTTTAAAGAGTTGTAGAGTTCAAGGGGAGTAAATCCCTAGATTATAATCCTTATCAAATCCTAGAGATTTATCCAAAATCTTGAAGATTGAATCCCGAAGATTAAACATTGTACTATTTTCCTTGATGAGTTTTTCTAAAGTTTTCTCATATGAATGTTTTTAGTGAGGCAACAAGTGTAATGCAACTTACAAATGTAATGTACTCTTTTCTCCATTCCTTCTTTTCCAATGAGTTTATGGAAGGAGTTTTTGATGAGACATTTGCATATCGTTGTCTATTGCCCAAGGGGAAGTGTTATGAAACCTAAATATATGGGTAAATGACTAAACCGCTTCTGGAGAGCTTTCACCCCTTTGGGCTATAAATATGAGGACCCTTCATGTACAAGATACATAGAGATGAATAAAATCTTGGATTCTCCTATACATTGTGTCTCTCTTTGGTGTTCACTGTGTGATTGGTCTGTATCAATGCTACGACAACTACCGTTATCTTAGCAATTGCTACCTAAACTCCTTTTCGAATTCAAGTATTCAACCCTGAAAGTATCGCTAATCCATCTGTTACCCAATCTATCAGTTCCATCATTCAGTTCAGGATAGGGTATTAAGGTCAGGGTTTGCGTAGGGCCAAATGCAAAACAAATATTTCGGGACCGGTCTAAACTTTTACCGAGGGTTAGATAGACCGGTGAAAATCGGCCGAAATTTTGAACCGTAAATAAGGTATCGGCCAGGGAAGAATGTATCATCGTCCTTCAGGGCTGTTTTTTTCCGACACATCGCCATGTGTGCGTTCATACTTGGGTACGTGCTGTGTGCATATATAGTGGCAAACGGCACTATATATGTACCATGCATAATACTGTGCCCAAATGATGAAATTGACATCGATTACACATTCGAGTCCTCAAAGTACACGGATGATTATCAATTACTAACCGCCTGAGCAGCAGAGAAGCAAGATCGAATAGAATCGGCAGCGCCCAGTGAATGGAACCAAGCTCAAGCATCCGCTGTCGGCACGGCGTACGTCAAGGCCTGTCATTTTACACGCCGCGCACGACGCACGCATCCTCCAGCTCACACAAGCCCATGTAGCACGCGGAACGCAACCCGACTCGGCCAAATCCAGCGCACCCACCGAATTAACCCAGCGCGCCGGCGGGGCGCGGCGCCACGCCCCCACCGCGCGCCACGACGCCAGCCACGCACGGTACGTACCCACTCAGCCGTCGCCGTGCCACCACACGCGCGCGCGCACCCGGAGCCCGAGGTAGCTAGCTAGTCTGGCACGGAGACGCCACGCCACTGCCCGCCAGACACGTCCCCGCCCCCACGGGACGCCCCGCATTTTCCCCAAGGACCCCAACCAACCCCGTGCACGCAACGCCGAAACGCGACGCCAGCATTATTAATACGTTATCCCGCTCGCGCGCAACGCAACGTTAGGCTCCCGCACTCCCACCCGCACCAACCGCTCGGCTAAACCGAGCCGCGCGGCGGGGACGACGTACGTCCTCGTCGCGCCAAGGTGGCACGCGCCGCGCGGCGCCGTGAAGAGCGCCAACAAAATCGTTAAAATCGCCACACGAATCGCGATATATACGTGGCCACCAGCTTAGTCTCTGGCTCTGGCTCTGGCTGGAGAGAGGGATAGGGATCAGAGGCCGCTGCGTGCTCCGAATTCTCTGCCCCTGCCCCGCGACAGCGACGCCGAGCGAGTCTGGCGGGGCCGCGCGGAACAACGCAGCTAGCTATAGCTATAGCCATAGAGAGAGAGACAGAGAGAGAAAGAGAGAGAGGCCACGCATGCACGCCACCGCGCTCCATTGGCCACCCCGTTGCCATCACGCCGATTAAACAACTAGCTAGACGAGCTAGCTAGCTGCCGTGCTACCCTGCGATCCATTCATCCGTCCCCTTCTTCCACATCGACTCAGGTGCGTGCATGCCCAGGTGAGAGTTGGAGACGCGCGGCGCGAGAGTGAGCGAGCTGATGATCATGGGGGGCGAGGAGGACGGGGAGTGGATGATGGACGTGCCGGGGGGCAAGGGCGGCAAGGGCGGGGACAGGAAGAAGCGGTTCAGCGAGGAGCAGATCAAGTCGCTCGAGTCCATGTTCGCGACGCAGACCAAGCTGGAGCCGCGGCAGAAGCTGCAGCTGGCGCGGGAGCTCGGCCTGCAGCCGCGCCAGGTCGCCATCTGGTTCCAGAACAAGCGCGCGCGCTGGAAATCCAAGCAGCTCGAGCGCGAGTACTCGGCCCTCCGCGACGACTACGACGCCCTCCTCTGCAACTACGAATCCCTCAAGAAGGAGAAGCACGCACTCCTAAAGCAAGTATGTGCATCTGTTCGTCGATCACGAGTTCACGACGCTGTGTTGAGTTCTTTGTTACAATTCGTTTCTAATGCATGATCGATTCGATTCTTGCAGCTGGAGAAGCTGGCCGAGAAGCTGCAGGAGCCGCGGGGGAAGTACGGCGATAATGCCGACGCCGCCGGAGCTGGGGACGACGTGCGCTCGGGTGTTGCCGGCCTGAAGGAGGAGTTCGTCGACCCCGGCGCCGCGCTCTACTCGGCCGAGGGTGGCGGCGGAAAGTTCTCCCACTTCTGCGACGACGACGCGGGCCTCTTCCTCCGGCCTTCGTCTCAGCCGTCGCACGGCGCTGCCGGCTTCACAGCGTCGGGGCCGGCGGAGCACCAGTCGTCGTTCCAGTTCCACTCAAGCTGGCCATCGTCCGCGGAGCAGACCTGCAGCAGCTCGCAATGGTGGGAATTCGAGTCCTTGAGCGAGTAGCAGATCATCGATCGATCGGATCATGCAACGATCACGCACAATTCACAAAAGAATCACTCGGATCAGAACACGTACGGTCGAACCCGTAGAGATGATCAACCGATGGTGATGTGTACATAGCTTCTGTAGATCGAAGCCCAGCTGGTCTGTCCAGGCAGTCTCTCTTCTCCATCAGCATGCAAATTTCTCTCTCCCCCTCTTATTTGTTGTTGTTGTTGTCAGAATACCAGATCATGTAATCCAGGAACACGTAGAGAAAGAACAAACTTATAGAGATCGTCACATGCAGCTTGCCCTGTTCATTCAATGGTTGCTTTCTCTTCCTGTAACTTGTTCTTTCCTGCTTTCCTTGTCGAACAGACAGAATGCAAGTATGCAACGATAGCTGGATGGAACAGATAGAGAACAAGAAAGTAGAGAGAGATAAAAGATGTGAACGCAGATCAAGATTCCCGAACAGGAGAGGGGGAGGGAATCGAACAGCACACTTACTAGTAGTACAGTACGGGACAATACAGGGTGGCACAGATCACAGAACATGCATGCAGCCATTGTTAATTTTAAGCGAATGGTAAGAGGCCTGGTTTAGGTCAGCCCAAATAATAATATCATACTATTTAATACGAGATCTATAGTGCAGTGTAGTCCGGATCACACTCCTATTAAGGACGAGAAACCTAGGTAAAGTTGGATCGTATCAAAGGTGCCCAGCTGACATATAGCTCATCTAAGCAAACAATTGCATAGCCCTACGGTGTGGCACCTCGTCTCCATCCACGGTTGGATCCGTGAGTCATCTGTATTGACTTTTTACTGTAAAATTCTAGGATTTGAACCCGTGATCCGTGTGGTCTATGAACCATTGGTATGATCGGTGGTCCAATTGCCTCCGCTCTCTTAATAAACATAACATTGTGTGTACTTCCAATTACCCATCTGCAATTTAGTTTGTGGCCAAGTAGCCCAAGGAAGCCTTTTGACGAGGGTTGAATAATCCCCAAGTAATAAAGTTATTTATCTATAATATTTATTATGGATAATGGTATTCTAATAACCCTCTAGTATACCTTTCGTCGGAGATGCCTACCTCGATCAGGCCATGTTACGACCAGTTTCGGTTACGACCACACACCTCGTCGGAAAGCCTATTACAACCATCTTTTGGTTTATAAGGGTCCGTTTGGATGAAGGAACCGGACCGTCCTGTATCGGATGGTTCGAAAAATAGATAGATTCATGCGTTTGGTTTGCTGTATGGAATCAAATGGTTCGAGATGAAATGGTTCCATATAATAGAATATTCTTGAAAGATGTTGTACCACCTGATACAAAAAAAAAGGCCGAACCATTTGGTTCCACTTCTCTGATTCATCAACCAAAGCATGCAGAATAAAAAAAAGGTGATGTGGCAATGTAATTTACAAGCTTCAAATGACTATATTTCCTAAACCGAGTATCCGATTTGCGATCCGATTGAACCATTGTGTTCCTTGTCATTTAATCAACAAAACAAGACCACTCTTGGCATATTTTAGTGCAAAAAATATCATGCGGGTCCTACATATCATAACATCTCAAAGTTCAGTACAATCCAAATACAACCTCATTTATCAAACCAAACATCATCTTAAACCAACCAGAACCATCCTATCCCACCAACCAAACAAAATTATGTATCATCCAAACCAAACATCATCTTGAACCAACCAGAACCATCCTATCCCACCAACCAAACAAAATTATGTATCATCCTATCCCACCAACCAAACACCATACTTGTATCATCTCATCCAGGACGATCCCATCCTACCTGTACCATCCCATCCCATTCAACCTCATCCCACCAACCAAACGCACCCTAAGTCTCACAAACAGACATGTAGACACTATCCCATTGACTAGGGACTATGTACATTACGCTCGACTATGTATGGTAGTTAATACAATACGTGCACGTATTTGTCTTTGATATAACTACACGTACATCTCCCCATCTCTGACAATAACCGCCTGGCTAACGTGCAAGGAGGATGTCTCACTGACAACAACCGACATCAACGTGTAGATTCTAGCAACCGTCAAGACGACTCCTGACACACAATAACTACCACCCCTTCGACGCTTTATAAGGGGCGGTGCCAGCAAACAGAGAAAGAAGAGACGAACCCAGACAGAAGTTATTGATAGCATTTCTTAGTTTTGGTGGCTTTTTGTGACTTGTAACCTCATTCAATACAAAAACACGGGAGTATAATTGTTATTCTCTCCAGAGAAGACCTGAACCTATCTAAAAAAACCCCTATCTCTTCTTACGTGATCTTGAGAGTCGTGTCCCCCACATTTACTCACAAATATTGATAGTATTCATCGACACCTTTCGATCATCCCTTTTGTGTATTGTGCCCTTATACATCGCACATTCAGCCCTTGTTGCCATCTTGAGGCTACGATATGTTTGGTTGCTAGCCATAGTGTGTCAGTGTGGCATGCCACAGTTTCCGTGGCTTAGAAATTGTTAACCACAACCGTGGCACCATCTGGCAAAGAATTGTGTCTATAACAAGTGGAACATCTAGCTAAGATTTTATGGCATGCCAAAAGCGTGGCATCACACCAAAGAACAGCTTAAGAATGTCAAACATGCCTAATTGGGTTGTGCCAACGAACCAAACATGTCCTAAATTGCACATGCTGGGTCATATGTTATCAGTAACTAAGAACTTGGATGGGGAGGTGGTAGAGTGCATGGTGCACAAGAGAATGGCATTGGGTTGGATCTTTAGACACGCAAAAGTGAGAACACGCTTCTTTTTTAAAAAAAAAATTGACTTAAAGTAGCTAACCGCATTAGGAACATCAGAAAAAAAAGGACTAAAATTGCAATGTCAGGAACCTGCCAATATGCCAGAATTTCATGGACTCGTTAATCCGAACTCAACTAGCAACTTAAGACGTACACGACGCAGGACAATGACACCGTCGTCATTAATCCTTCGCTTATCCTAGGTAGAACTGAAGAGAATTTTACTCAGTACTACTTTCTATCTTGACAGCGACCAGCAGCAACGTGGTAAAAGTCTCAGAATTCGTCCACAACCGGCATCCACAAATGTTGATTTCTACACTTCGAAAAGGCACTTACCACTTCAGTAGGATCACTCACAAGCAAAGTTACTTCCAGTAATTAATATCGACGTAATTACCCACTGTTTGCTTGGACACGCATGTAACTCATCAAATCAGGTTGCTCTCCTTGGCGATCGATCGATCGACCAGTACTCCGGCCCCCTCTATATGAGGTCGCTTTCTTTCGTCCTCAACTGTTGTGTTGGGCTCCATGGCATAATGACATGTCACTGTGCGACACTGTAACGATTAGAAAGAATCCTAGAACGCGAATTCTAAGCTTTCGATGACTACACCATCTATCCACGGTCTAAAGAAATTGACGCCCGTGGCTCCCGACTATCACAGGCGCTTGTCGTGTTATCGTGAAGGTGGTTAGCATTGCTTCCATCTAACCGATATGGGTACCACTCAAATGTGACAACCCATGACCCACATATTATAAGCAATGCATTCCTGTCAAAAGCAAAGACCCATCAGTGAAGGGAAAGGGCAAAGACGATCGAGATATATGTAATCGACTGCTAGTATAAAATTCTTCCTCTAGTGGAATGGAGCCACTAGTACAGCCTGTGACGGGATACAAGATTTATGTCATAAGCAAATGTCCACGAGGCTTGCGTGTCAACTCCAAATAGGTTACAGAGTACACAAGAAATGAGCACCATGATATTTAAGACACGAGCACAAGAATTTTACAAGAACCGCATTCCCAAACAAGAACCTTAAAGTTCATGGCCAGAAGTCCAGAACTTTAGTCTGTCACTCTAGACATGGATAGGTTATGCTGACACAAATAACATCTTTGACTTGCTTAGTGAGCCCATTCCACGGCAGCTCACCATCATAGCATCTACCTTAATTTTTGCTTTGGAGAAATCACCAAACTATGTTATCTTGACTCTTGAGAAACTTGAATTGCAGATATGTTGAAGAGTAACAAAGATGATACGTGATGAACTGATGATAATGCCAAAATGGTAAAATCATAAATGCCAAATGACTAGACACTGATGCAGCATACACGCCAAGGAATTTTCCTCGCCTCACCTAGCTGACTTCAAAAGGGAAATCTGTTGGAATGAACCCTTAATCTATTCTAATGAGTCAAATGCCAAATACACAAGTTACATGTGTGGATAAATATGCAGAGAACACCGTATACAATAGACATATCTAACACCTAACACCCCCCTCAAACTCATGGTGGATCAACAACACTAAGTTTGAAGAGGTAGAAGCTATGCTGAGCTCAAGTATGTGCCTTGGTGAAAGCACATACTGAAGAGCAAAAACTTTTCTGCACCTGCAATCTCATGTACGAAGCATCTACTCTAATGTGCTTGTGAGCTCATCCTTTACTGGATCTCGAGCAACGCTGATTGTGCTAGTATTGTCTAATAAGAGAGGAATCGGTGCAGAAGCGGAAGCATCGAAATCCTCAAGTAGCCATCGAAGCCAAGTGATTTCAGCTGTCAACGCCGCTATGGCTCGCAACTCAGCCTCAACACTCAAATGGGAAACGACAGTCTGCTTCTTAGTCTTCTAGGCAATCAGAGAGGAACCAAGAAAAACACAATAGGCAGAAAGAGACCGACGATCAGAAGGATCGCTAGCCTAGGTCGCATCAGAGTACGTCTGAAGCTGCAAAGAGCTAGTGCGAGGAAAGAAAATGCGACGACTGATGGTCCCGCGAAGATATCGCATAACACGAAGAAGGTTACTGTAGTGGAGCTGAGTGGGAGCAGAAGCGAACTGACTCAGAATATTCACTGGGTGAGAAATGCCAGGTCGAGTGATCCCAAGATAGACGAGGCTCTCGACAAGATGGCGGTAGCGCGTAGGATCCTCAAGAGGCTCCCCATCAGTGGGCTGAAGGTGAACACTAAGCTCCATAGGAGTGTCCACCATGCACTGATCAGTGAGACAAGCGCGAGCAAGAATATCCTGAATGTACTTCTCCTAAGAGATGTAGTAGCCCTCAGTCGTAGAACTGACCTCAATCCCAAGGAAGTAACCAAAAGGATCCAAATCAAACATAAAAAAAACCGCTCACTGAGACACTCCTTCACAAAATCAATGTACTGAGAGTCACCCCGGTAATGATCATATCATCCACATTGAGAAAGAACATCCGACCCCGAGGAGAGGTGTGTACAAAGAGGTCGTGATCACTAGCAGAGAACCATTCGTGCAGGTCTTGATTTTGTACATCCACTTGCACGTGATAGGAGTGACATGCGTAGGTAAGGGCAGAAGATCCCAAGTGCCAGTACACTCAAAGCAGCAATCTCCTTAGACATCGCGAGCTGCAACTCAGGGTGAGCAGTAGCCCCACGGTAGGTCGTAGGCTTAGAGAGAGCAGCGGCTGCAAAGCCGTAGCGCTCAAGAGGCCTGACAGTGAGACGATCACGAATATCGTATCTGGGAGGAGGTAGAGAAGGACCCAGCAAGGACAGAGAAGGAGAGGTGGGAACAGGCCCAGCAAAGACGGAGGCTCAACTAGAGAAGGTGTAGGCCGATGACGATGAGAGTAGTGTAGGGGAAAGGGTGGAATCTCAACAAAATAGCTACAGGGAACCTCCGGCGAAGAGGGAACAGGTGGAGCCTGAGGAGAAGGATATGAAGAAGGTGGAGGTAAGCGAAACATAAGTGAAAAGCTGAGGGTCGGGAAAATTCGAAATGGAGATCGACTTAACAAGAGAATCCGAGCTGACAATAGGGGTGCGAGGATAGTAGGGTCGAGACTCATCAAAGGTAACATCCCGAGAGATCCTCACCCAGCAAGCAACAGGGTTGTAGCAGCAATAACCCTTATGCTCAAGACTATAGCCAAGAAAAACGCACTCAATTGACTGAGTAGTCAGTTTGGTGTGATCACGAGGTGGAAGAAGGACAAAGCAGACACAACCGAAACAACGAAGGTGATTGTATTCTGGAGCCCAACCGTAGACACGCTCGAAAGGAATAGAACCTTGAAGAGTAGTGGAAAGCTGCATATTGATGAGGAAAGCGCCAGTGGAGACAGCCTTAACCCAAAAGTGAGGTGGAACAAAAGAGGCAAGCAGGAGAGCGTGAGCTGTCTCAAACAAGTGACAATGCTTACGCTTAGAGACATCACTCTAAGCGTGAGCACCAGGACAAGTGTACTGGGGAAGAGTACCACCTTTCACGAGAAAGCAAGCATAAGCAAACATATAGGTATTCATTTGGTAGAGTCGGACAAAAAACACAAATGACTTAATCAAATTGTGTGCAAAACCATGGTGGCGAACATCTAGTAAATTGAGAGAACCTGACTGTGAGAGGACATGAAGTAGGTCCAAGTATAACGATAATAATTTTCAATAAAGATCACATAGTATCGATGACCCCTTTCGAAACGAAGGGAACCAAGCCCCAAACATCAGAGTGAACAAGATCAAAAGGATGAGTAGAAACAGAATCACTAGAGGGATAGAGGGGAGCTGCAACTACTTGCCAAGCTTGCAACCCATACAATGTAAAGAGGTGTTCTAAAAAACAGACCCAAGAACACCACGACCTACTAGTGACAACCGACGCGATCCACAAAGATGACCCAAACGATGGTGTCACTGAGCAAAGGAAGCAGTAGAGGACGCAACAAACATAGAGGTAGTGGTAGTGGTTGACTAGCTGGTGAAGACAGCGAAAGGAAGGTGCAGCCAGTCGAGCTCCCAGAGACGCTGCAAATCACGACGCCGAGGGCCAATACCAAGTAGAGTCCACATGTGGCGATCTTGAACACAACAAAAGTCAGACTTAAGAACAACACGACAATCGTGATTAGTGATTTGACCAACCGACATAAGCTACATAGTAAGCTGGGGAACATGAGAGAATGCAAGAACATGAAAAGAAGTGGAAAGGGTGCCTCTGCCTGCAACAGGAAGAAATGTACCATTTGTAGTTTGAATAGTGGAAGGAAGAGCTGTGGGACTCATAGAAGTGAGGTGGGTAGAATTTGGTGTCATGTGAAAGGAAGCACTAGAGTACAAGATCCACGGAGACAAGATACCTGATGAGGAAGGAGGCAGAGGCGAGGAAGACTGATGAGAAGCAAGAGCCAGACGAGCAGAACCCGGGGAGTCTGAGGACGAGCCGACACTGAGGCATTGGACCAGGGAGAGGAGCTGCTGCGCCTGCGTGGCATCACCGGAGGAGCCCTAGCGAGAGGCGCTAGTTCCTGAGTGGGAGGAAGCTCCATAGCCCTTTGGGGGATGTCCACCTCGGTGACCCTGGTCCCTCCTCCACTTGTAGCAGTCTTGATACATGTGGTCGTCAGGCTGGCAATAGGTGCAATGTAGACCCACAGTAGAGACAACAACCACTGGTGCCGCGGGAGCTAGAGGGACCATGGTCGGTGCTAAAGGAATAGGGGTTGAAGCAGACAAGACAACCTGCATATGAGCCGCGTCATGATGACAAGTCTCCTCAGCACGAACACCCGTGAGGGCCTCCACCAAGCTCGGGCGTGGGTGGTGAGTCAGGTGCTAAGCACGCACAGTCTCGAACTCAAGTCGGAGACATGCCAAGAAGCCGTAGAGACGGCGAGTCTCCTGGTAAGGGTGGAGCCGCACACAACAGAGACAGGTCCGGTAGACATCCAGCCCTAGAGTCGGGTTGACGTCACACCTCAGACATATGTTGGTAGAAGTCGTCCATGATGGCATCTGAAGGGAGTGCGCCTGGTGCACGACGGGGAGGTACATAACATCACTCGTCGGTTGGTAGTGAGCTCGGAGGCGCTCCCACATTAGTGGAGTCGTCGGCAGCTCCACCATATCTATGGAGATGGACACGGGCATGCTACCCCACCAGGATAGCGGCATGAGCTTCAGCATCCTGCCATCTCTCGTAGGAGTGCAGCTCAGACTAGTAGAGCTCCAGGGCCTCCTCTAGTGCAGCATTGGCGACCTCCTCTAGTACAGCATTAGCGGCCTCCTAAGCAGTCTAGTCCGCACCAACAGGAAGAGTATGCAGAACTGACGGTGTAGGGTGAAGCAAACAGGGGTGCTCACCGGTGAGGTGACCATAGAGGCACTAGTTGTTGAGTGAATCCTCATGTGAAGAGCCTAATCCTGGAAGTTCGTCCCATCGAACCGAACATAGGGAAGTGGGATGGTGAAGGAGCCACCGACAGTAGCCATCAGTGGCTGAGCAGAAGCGGCGTCAAGATGAAGTCGGGGCGTCTAAATCCAGAGCAGAGCTGTCTCAACTCGGCTTGGAGCAGAGGAGAGGCGAGCTTGGGAGTTCCGGGCGGCGGTGTCTGACGGTGATCTCGGGTGGCGCAGCGTCAGGGAGGAGTGGCGTGGCGTCGGGGAGGCGCCGCAACGTCTGGGAGGAGCAGGGAAGGCACGGGCGACGCGGATTCGGCAGCGAAATTCGGCTCGGGCGGCGCAGATTCGGCAGCGGGAGGGGCAAAGGAGGTGCGAGCAGTGGGATCTGGTGGCGATGCTGGGGCAGCACACGGAGCAGCGACGCACAGAGCAGAGCTCGAGCGCACATGGTTTGGGCGGCGTGGGAGCTCGGGCGCGGGAGCGCCGAGGAACAACGGTGATGGTGATGACATGGGAGGAACTAGGGTTAGGGTTTCCACAGCTATGATACCATATTGGAATGAACCCTTGATCTATTCCAATGGGCCAAAGGGCAAATATGCAAGTTACATGTGTAGGTAAATATGCAAAGAGCACCTTATACAAAGAGACATCTAACACCTAACAAAACCAACCACCCACCTTGGCATAGTGCGAACCATTTTTTTAGTTATACTATTAGAAGTAAATCTAACTATCACCAAAAGGCAATCGATCCTATGTACTATATTGGACATCTTCCCTAGTATTAAGCGCGGTGGAATTGCTAGCTTCTGCTACTTCCCGTACATTTAGTCCTCTTATCGCATCGTGACACATGTCCCTGTTCGCTTGTTCGCCCGAACAACCGAGTGCACAGGAACGCCTAGCCGGTCTACCGGTCATTTGCTGCATGTGTCGGTCATCACGCCGCTGCTTGCCGGTCTTTGGATTTTTTTTTTGGCTTAATCAGTGCACTTCATCAACCACGACATTTACTAGCTTGCGACTGAGAGACACCAAGCACCTCAGCGGTCTTCGTACATGAATGCTGACGCTATTTACTGCCGCCAACTTTTCTTCCCTTCCCAGTCCCCATCTCTATCTCCGCCCCTTGCGTCACTGGTGAACCGCCCTCGCGCCCGTCTCCTCCGCTTCTCCCCTCACCCTCGGCTCATGTGCTGGCCCTCGCCATGACCTACTCCGCTTCGACGCCAGCTTCTTCTTCGCTATCTCCGTCGCCCCCTTCCGCTCGCTAGGTTTCTGACAGCAGAGTGTGGGGGTTAGGCGTTGGAGATAATTTGTTTTTTTTTGCTGCTTAGTCTTGCTTTCTTTTCTTTTTTGCCTGTGCTTTTTTAAAAATGAATTTTTCTGTTCATGATCTTTTTCAGTTTCTTATTACGTAGAGAAAACCAAGGGAATGCGGATCTCCAGCGGAGGGTAGGTCGTCGTGGCCGATCTATTGGATCGATGTTTCCTTATGCACTTTTGTTTTGATTTTTTTGTTCATCATCTTTTGGGGTTTATTGGTGAGGGTGAGGGTCGATGTCGCCAGAGCATGAGACAGCAGCAGTGGGGGTGCCGGTCGTCAATGGGACTGTGGATCTCCAGCGGAGGGTACGTCGTCGCGGCTGCTCTATTGGATCATTGTTTCCTTGTACCTTTGTTTTGATTTTTTGTTCCTGATCTTTTGGGATTTCTTCATGTGTAGAGGGACCAAACGAGGGACATGGTGTCCAAGATGGCAGTGCAAATCGCCAGCAAGGACGACGAGCACTAGCTATTCATCTCTGCAGTTGATTTTTTTTTTGGTTTTTTCGCTGCTTACTCTTGGTTTATTTTCTGTTTTGTCTGTGCCTTTTTTTTTAAAAAAAAATGATTCTTTGTGTTCCTGATATTTTTCGGTTTCTTATTGTGCAGAGAGAGCCAAGGGACTGCGGATCTCTAGCGGAGGGTAGGTCGTCGTGGCCGCTCTATTGGATCAATGTTTCCTTATGCACTTTTGTTTTGATTTTTTTTGTTCATGATCTTTTGGGGTTTATTTATGTGCAGAGGGACCAAACGAAGGACATGTTGTCCAAGATAGCAGTGCAGATCGCCAGCGCAGGCAGTGAGTGCTAGTGCTTTGTCTTTGAGGTAATTTGTTTGTTTTTTCGCTGCTTAATCTTGTTTTCTTTTCTGTTTTGGCTGTGTTTTTTTAATGAATTTTTGGGTTTCGGGACTGCGGATCTCCAACGGTGACAAAAGGCTTTACTCATCAGAACCAAGTATACATCTTATAGTTCCTTCAGGATCGTATTGGGTTAAACCATCGGCTAGATCCTGAAGCGGGATTAGAATCAATTCTAGAGATATCATCACTGTAATCGATTGCACTAGCCTTTATGCATTTGCAGTACCCATTTTTTAGTCCTTTTTGCATTTGCGCTAGCCCATTTGCACCGTGATCAATTGATTCTATGGGTCGTTAGCACTGTAATTAATTTAAGAAGGTTTGCATTTGCGCTAGCCTTTTTTATTTATCCTATTGTCGGCCAATCAGATATGTAGTTAAAGCTATTTGATCACCATTTCTCTATCCTTAAACCTTTGTTCTTCTGTATGTATTTTGAGTAAGTTCTTATATGACTGAGCTATTTTTGCATGTAAATTGTATTGCGTCTTTCGTTTCGTCTGCGTCAATTTTGTTGGAGACATTTGCAGAATTTCCGAAAATGGTGCTCTGAAGGCTTGTTGTAAAAAAAAATCTGACATTACTTTTTGGTTCTGGTTGCTTAGGATCTAAACTGTCAACTTCAGTTTTTTGAAGATGTGGAAAAAATGTATTGTCTAATCTATCATATTGAAGCGGCGAGCGCTAGCGCTTCGTCTCTAAGGTAATTTGTTTGTTTTTTTCGCTGCTTAATCTAGGTATCTTCTCTGTTTTGGCTGTGTTTTTTAAATTGAATTTTTGGGTTTCTGATCTTTTTTGGTTTCTTATTGTGCAGAGAGAACCAAGGGACCGCGGATCTCCAGCAGTGACAAAAGCCTTTACTCATCAGAACCAGGAATGCATCCTATAGTTCCTTCAGGATCCTATTGGGTTAAGCCATCGGCTGGATCCTGAAGCAGGATTAGAATCAATTATGGAAATATCATCACTATAATCAATTGCACTCACCTTTATGAATTTGCACTAGCCATTTTTTAGTCCTTTTTGCATTTGCGCTTGCCCATTTGCACTGTGATCAATTGATTCTATGGGTCATTAGCACTGTAATCAATTTAAGAAGGTTTGCATTTGCGCTAGCTTTTTTATTTATCCTGTTGTTGACCAATCATATATGTAGCTTAAAGTTATTTGATCACCATTTCTCCACCCTTAAACCTTTGTTCTTCTGTATGCTGAGTAAGTTCTTATATGACTGAGCTATTTTGCATGTAAATTGTATTGCGTCTTTGGTTTCGTCTGCATCAATTTTAATGGAGATATTTCTAGAATTTCTGAAAATAGTGCTCTGAAAGCTTGTTGTAAAAAATCTGACAATACTTTTTTGGTTATGGTTGCTTAGAATCTAAACTGTCAGCTTCAGTTTTTTGAGGACGTGGAAAAATGTATTGTCTAATCGATCGTACTGAAGCGGCGAGCGCTGGCGCTTCATCTGTGAGGTAATTTGTTTGTCTTTTTTGCTGCTTAATCTTGATTTCTTCTCTGTTTTGGCTGTGTTTTTTTAATGAATTTTTTGGGTTCCTGATCTTTTTCGGTTTCTTATTGTGCATAGAGAACCAAGGGACTGCAGATTTCCAGCGGTGACCAAAGGCTTTACTCATCAGAACCAAGTATGCATCCTATAGTTCCTTCAGGATCCCTATTGGGTTAAACCATCGGCTGGATCCTGAAGCGGGATTAGAATCAATTCTAGAGATATCATCACTGTAATCGATTGCACTAGCCTTTATGCATTTGCACTAGCCATTTTTTAGTCCTTTTTGCATTTGTGCTAGCCCATTTGCACCGTGATCAATTGATTCTATGGCTCGTTAACGTTGTAATCAATTTAAGAAGGTTTGCATTTGCTCTAGCCTTTTTTATTTATCCTGTGGCTGGCCAATCAGATATGTAGCTTAAAGCTATTTGATCACCATTTCTTTGCCCTTAAACCTTTGGTCTTCTGTATGTATTCTGAGTAAGTTCTTACATGATTTGAGTTTTTTTTTGCATGTAAATTGTATTGCATCTTTGGTTTCGTCTGAGTCAATTTTGATGGAGATATTTCCAGAATTTCTGAAAACGGTGCTATGAATGCTTGTTGTAGAAAATCTGACATTACCTTTTGGTTATAGTTGCTTAGAATCTAAACTGTCAACATCAATTTTTTTAGGATGTGGGAAAATGTATTGTCGACACAAGAATATTCTGTTGTGCTGTCTTTCTGTTCAGGTTTAGGATTTAATTCTCAGTGCAAGTTACATTGCTTGAGTTTTATTCTAAGCAATACAGCTGGTTGGAGCAGACACAAGAATACAGCTCGTTTATAGCTTCTCATATTTTGTATATTCAACATGTTTGACATGTTTGCCATACATAACGTAGGTTCAAAATTATCAACAACTGTTATTTCATCCCGTCTATATTACTTACGGGCCATTTAACTTTACAAGATGTTGACTTGCTACTGATTATATCTTAATGACATTGCTTAGACTAGGATCTTTGTACAAACATACAACTCTTCGAGAACAATCACATAAGACTGCAAACTACACATTCATTCCTGTTGTCGACACGGGTGCTATGAAGCGCACCAAACGTCCCAGTAGACTACATCATGGAATGAATCTAGGGGCAACCGCCAACTGGATTAGCATTTGAATGGAGTGCACAGCACAGTAGTCAGTAGGTTCAGATGAGCAGAAAGCATATTACTAACAAATTTACTATTCTATTGTCAGTTGCATCATAGTCTATTGATAAAGCATGTGGCATCCCAACCCTAGGTGGTGTTGCTGCTTAGACAAACCAAAATAGGGCACTATTAGCTACTTAGCATGCGCCATCCTGTTTCACATTTTCTTGAGCTAGCTGAGAAGATAATGAACTAGACACAGGTATGACAATACAGCGTCAGGTAATTAACTTTAGTCATTGGGTAAGTTGAATATATGATGCATCACATGATATGAGAATATACACAGATTATTGATCAGTCATATGAAGGGGCAATGCATAAAGGGAGATCAGTTGTTGGTTCACAAAGGCTTCCCTAAACTAAGTATAGGAGAAATAACAAACTTGCTCTTTGTAGTTGGTCCTTCTCTCAATGCTCGGCTTTCACTTTGACATCTCCATTAGGCAAAGTGCTCTGGGACTGAGCCAACCGCTTTGACTCCTGGATAAAAATGAGATATTAAGAAACTAATATAGAAAAGTATAAATGATGATCATTCTTGACAAGAAAGCAACAATTGAAGCACATGTTACCAGAGTTCACAAAAAAAGCAATTACCTGCTGGCTACTGCTTGGTTCCTAGCAAACCTAGCAAGCAGTGGAATTTTGTTTAACCTAGATAATGCTCGCAGCTCGCTGAATCCCGCTTTTCACTTTTTTCCACAATTAAGCATCAGCTGCTAATATTAGTTGAAGTTAAATAGGGAGCAATGGTAATTCATCAGTTCCTACAGTTCTAGAAACCAACCAGTAACCAGTGGACCAGCCTGTTCCAAGTTCCAACTGAGTTAGGTCTGGGGATTAGGGTAAAGCTCTACCAGGCCAGGATCCATGGGGCACCAACTAGAAACTGACACTGGCAGGTAGCCCCTCACGAACAAGATGCAGAACATCTTTTGTAATGCTGGTAGTTAGTTGTTATGCATCAGACTTACGATTAGAAAGAAATTTCAAGTTCAGTTGATAATCTACTCTTGAAGCTATAAAATTCCAAAATTATTATGACAATAAAATGTGAATTGAATGATCTAATAGTACATCAAATCCATGCTATAAAAAGTTTAATTTATAGGAACAAGTCAAAATTGTGTAGATTTACGAAGTACGAATTACTAATGTAATTCTGGCCTCAGCTAAAATAAGTCCTAAACACCAATATGTCAATACCAACTTTTAAATTGGTAGGTTTTAATTGAAGACAGATATATCATGGTCTTATCACTCACTTAAGTTAGAAATGTCATTCTATTTTTTAAAAATAGAGTAAGAAATCTTATTAGGCTCGGCTAATATTAGATGTAGTATCACTTCCGGAAGAATGGAAGATGCATTGATAACTAAAACATGAAATTGCATATGATTACTAAAATATGATTAGTACATTATTGTTAGCCCATTGGACCGTATAGACATATATGTCAAGGGAAAGCCAATCTTAAAAGTGCAACTGTATTTCCACTTACAGCAGCAGAAGTAGCACGTATCTCCCTGTATGCTTCTACGTCATCAGGAAAGGCTTGTTCAAGCTCCTCAAGAAGATGCTTCCGTAGGCTCTGAAACAAACATATTTAAAACGAAATAAATTCTTTTTTTTCTAAGATAAAGAATTAGATAATCTTGAAGTTCTTATAAAACACAGACATAATTTTTCACAATAATAAGGAAACAAATTTAATAAAATACATGGGACTCACCAAACACCACACAGAAAAATAGCAGGTCAAGCTTGGAGAAATCAACCCACGGCTCAAATTAGAGTCAAAAGTACAAAACTAACAATGAGGATACGGAGTGTTCACATAATCAGTACACATGTGATCAAGGAGGTTTTATGACTAACTGACTTCATAACTATTTGCAGAACTGATAAATCATGAGGCTAAACAAACCTGAGCCTTACGGGTTTACAACTTTACATCCATCCAATAAATGCTATACAAGTAATAAATGCTATACAAGTATTGGATAAGAAATTGTCATATATTCGTTTCAAATAGACCCACTAAATCATCAATTTGTACAACTGCAGTGATACAAATCTGCATGGGCAGTACAACAAGCTTTGGCCCCCCAACATTTCACATAAATTTAATTAGAGCACGAAAACTTCGAAAATGAAAAGCATCCGTAACAACTGATTGGCACTTGGCACTAGTCAGAAGACCATAACCGATTTCGGTGGGTCGAAAGGGAGTAGTTTCAGCCTTCTTTAAAATAAATTACGAAAGTGCTCTAAATAGCATAAAGGAAGGCTTACCTCATGAAAGACAACATATACTTCTTGGATAGGTGGTTTTAGGGGGTGGGAATGGGTCACGTTGGCCCAATGGACCACCGATCCGGACCGAGAATTTCAGCCAAATGGGTATGAGGTTCAATCCAAAAAATGATTGGAAGCAAAAGCCCAGTAACCTACAGCTCCGTTGGATAACCTGAGCTCTAAGCCTCTCAGCTCCTCCCGCATGGGTGTCCAGCATAGCACAACTTCAGCGCAGTCTAATTCATTCATGGAAAGGCAAGGTAGGACTGGACGTAGAGGAAGAGCAGCACGTCGTGGAGGTCGCCGCCATCGGCGCCTAGCATGGGGTCCTCGGCGGGGAGCACCGCCGCGAGCGTGCCGAGCGCGAGCGCCGCCTGCTTGGTCGGGATCTGAAGCGCCGCTGCTCCGTCGAAGACGCCGCCGCCTGGCGCTCCCAGAGTCAGAGAGCGGAACCCGTCACCAAGGCGGGACGGTCGAACTCCTCCATGAATCGCCTCATGGTCGGTTGAAGCAAAGATCATCTCTCGCGCCAGTGAGCCTTGGTCTCGCTTTTGCGGCGGCTCGCCGCAAGCGCTGCCCGGGCCGTAGGTGGCGAACTCGGAGAGCGGCAGGGGTGGCTCCTTCTTCTTCGTTGACTTCTCCCGCCGCCTCCAGCGGCTTCACTGGAGACCGGAAAGTGGTGGCCCAGCCATTGCAGGGGATCGGAGACAGGGAAGGTGGGCTGCGGTCTCCCTCCTCCTTGAGCTAGGCGAGGGCGGAGGAGCACGGGAGAGGCGGAGGCAGAGGCCGCCGGGAACGGCGGCGGCGGCCTGTCGAGGGGACCATCGGCCATCGCCGCGAGAGGGGCGGGGAGGGTGGAGGAGATTTGGGAGGAACAGGAGATTGAGGAGAGAACTAGTTCTTTTTTCTGGACCGACCCTTATAAACCGTAGGATACACTGGGCCAGAGAGGGAATGCCGCAGGGGGCGATCCATGATCCTAAGCCTGCCCCTCAGACACGACAGGTTAGGATAGGTTCGCTCCGAACAAAACCATTCCCACCCCTAGGTGGTTTGGATGACAATCTATGAAATGAAATAAATAAGGCTCTATGCTGGTTCCTTTTCATGGCGTATACATATTTTATTCCCTTCAAATTACACTAATGTCTCCTTATATCAAAGCAACAAAAGCTTGATGACATGAACAACAAAACCATTTCGGCAACTGAAGTATTGTAAGTTAAAAGCAAATATAATGTTCCCCAGTGTGAAAGAACAATCCCCCATGGCTGAAAACAGATCTAAATTCAAACTAGAACACAACGGCACAAGATTGTCATTTATTGAGAAAAGTGAACAGTGAGAAAAAGCTGTGCAGTGTGCACATTTCAGCAACTAAGTCCTATACGAGATCTTTTGCATAATGGAACATCAGCACACCTATATTGCTCAGAGCATGGTGCAAATGCAGTTTAGTTTCCCATAAATAAGAACAGCGAGCTGATTCATATGTGACAAGCCGATGCATCTCTATGACACTAATACTATGAACCGGGCCAAAATCTCACATGTTAGCACCATTCACCAAATTTCAACGACAATATAAGGCATCCGTACCTTGAAAGCATCGGTCTTGCCCTTGGTGATCTGGTTCTTGGCGATGCAGCTGTTGAGCACGTCCTTGGTGAACTCATCGGGGTTCTTCCCGTCATCAATCAAACTACCAAAACAAGCACCAACCCAAAACATACAGTTCAGGTCACGCGCAACAGCAAGGAGCAACGGAGTAAGAGATGAGATTAAACGATCTCACTTGACGATCTCCATGGGGACCTGGATGTTGCATCCGTCGGCGAGCTTCTGCATCGTGTCAAGCTCCACCACGAGAGCGTTCCTGAATCGCAAGACAAGACCAAACCCTAAGAATTCGCACACGCAAAGCCGCGGGACGAAGCGAAACCGCAGGGGGGTTTGGGCGGGGGCGGGTTCCGAGGGATCTCACAGGCGCTGGAGGAGGGGCATCTGGGACGCGGAGCTGAAGGAGGAGACGTTGAGGTTGAGCTGGTGGAGGAGGCCCAGGGCCTTCTGGATCGAGCCCGTCACCTGCGCCAGGTTCTGCTTCGACGCTTCCTCGGCGCGCTCGCCTCCGGCGCCCGCTTGGACGCCGTTACCGGACGCGGCCGCGACGGCGGCGGCGGATGTGTTCGGGGCGGCGCTGTCCATGGCTCGGCCGGAGTAGGGGCAGGACTGCAGGACGCAGGCGAGAGTCGGACTCGGAGACAGGAAAGGTTTCTACTTTTTCTACACGGAGTCTGCATGAAAGCGGAAGGCCGATGGGCTTGGCTGACAGAAGTTAGGCTGTGTGGAAACGGCCCAGAAACACTGGACAGTCCGTGTAATCCCGGCTGGGCTAATAAAAACGTGGCCGGTATCGACCGGCGCGGCAAAGGACGTTTCTCGGGCGGTCCGGGCCCCAACTTTCTGCGTGTACGACGCTTCAACCCCACCAGGCCGTGGGCCCGTAAAACTGGGCCGCTCCCCCTTTCCTTCCGCGACCGCAAAAGGTTAGGAGGGCCGCGGCATACCTAGCCTATGAACCCAACCAAACGTGCGGGCCTCTCAAGATCCCGCACGGCCGTCGCGTCAACGTTTTGCTCGTGCTGGCCTGCCCCCCTCTGTTGGGCTAGCGTAGCCGCGTCAGCCAGCAGAATCACACGGCCGCCAGCCTAGGAAGCTACCCTCTCGACGCTTTCCTTTCGTTTTTCTGAGATCTCCGCGTTTATCAGTACCGGTAATTCTCCACCGATCCCGTACTAAATCCGGTCGGTACTGAATTCAGAAAGGAAATTCAGTATTCGTGCGGTAGCAAAATCGGGAGAGGTAATATTCGATCGAATAGCATTGGTAAGTGAATAATCGAATATTATCTGGCTAGTTGTCGACGGCTTGCCCCTGTGGCCACCTTCGCCCATCGCCAGCGACCCACAGCCGGAAGTCGCCGCCTTCGCCCGTCCCTGCAGCTCACCACCTTCGCCCATGCCCGTCACCCACAGGTATGCCCAAATACCCACCAAGAAGCATCACAACAGCAACACAAGCAGATGGGGGAGCTCTTCAGATCTGGTAGCGTCCTCCTCTTCTAGCTCTCGGCGGTGATCGTGGGAGCCCTTCAAAGTGCGGCGGGGAGCTCTTCCAACGGCAACTAGCAACTAGAGCCCTATTGGCCACAACGGGGAGCACTTCCTAGCATGGGATGAGGGAGGATGCCGGTGACGGACAGAGATGAAGGCAAGTACCAGTGGTAGAAGAGAAGGCAGCTGCTGGTGAGTGACCAGGTGGGGGAGCCGAGGAGGCATGAAGACGGAGCATGAGAGTGGATTGGGGATTTAGGCGGCGCTCGATGGGTGCAAGAGCAAGAGATTGAGTGATAGGGTTGGGAGCGGCATCCTTTGCTTCGTTGATTGTGGCCCTCTTTCTCGTGTGATATTTTCTTTATTCAGGCCAAGATAAAGTTTGTTGGGCCAATAATGCAGTCACACAAGACTAGAGCATTTGTTGGGCCTTGATTCGATTTGAATTCATGACCGATACTATGTTATGTGATAGTGTGATAAATATGTACATACTCATGTTAAATAGTTGAAGCGATGGTGGTACGGTTCAACATATATTCCTTTATATGTGCATGTACTATCTGCCTATATTATTCGTTTCCAACCCGAATCTATGATGTATACATTTGAACGGTTCCGTGTTCGAAACTCCGAATACTTCGAATTCGTATTCGTATCTAGCACCGAATCTGAGAAAAAAATATGGATTAGGATACGATATGAGTAATATCCGTCCGAATCCGACCAGATTGCTCCCCTGCTTATGCGGACAAGTGAGGACATTTCACGTTCTCTCTCGACCACTGATGCAGTCACCTCACATGGAAAGAAATCACCAACCAAAGCTTCCAGTGGATACAGGAGGCATGTGTTGCCTTGTCCTGGGCTCATGGCCCATCTAGATTAAACATGTCAAGCCAGTTGAGAAACCCTAATTTAAGAGTTGATGGGCGTAATACCGAAACTGCACCCGGTGGGTTTTAGTCTTTAAATACGACCGTATTATACTTTGAAAGAGATCAATCTATTAATAAAGAGGTTCCCCATATTGTGTATGTATTGTTCGTCTCTATGTCGATTGTGTGTTGATTGAATTCATGCGATTACTACGTTTTTCAACATGTTATCAGCACAAATCACTCTACACGGTCGAATCAGTATGTCACCAGAATTTCATCTTTCAATCTCTAGTTTTGCTATGAATTAATCTGGTAGATTAATTTGCATGCATCTATTTAGATCTGTTAACTGCTAATTATCCAGGGAATTAATTAGTGTTCTAAAATAGAGATTAATCCTTATGATGGATTAGATCAGTTGTTACTGTTCATCAAGCAGAGAAAAAAATGTCGCCTGGCCCGAAACTGGTCGCCGCCGGCGCTAGGGATGGCAATGGGGCCCCATTCCCTGTTCCCCGACGGGGAATTCACCCATTAGGGGCTAGGGTTAGGGCTATTTCTCCCCTACAGGGATGCTAATATGCAAATATAATTCCCCATCAGGTGAAGTGGGGCCAGGGCCATTCCCCTACTCCCTATCCCCGCTACTCGCATGGGCCCCCGATAACACTATGACATGTGGGTCACTAGCCCACTACCGCATTGTTTAAATCTTTAAGGGTTTGCTTGCTTATTTGCTTGGGAGTTGGGATACCACCTTTAATAATATTGTTGGAATTCTTTATTTGGAATACTGATAAGCATTGTTTAAATCATTTAGAACACTCATTACATCTGCCTCTATGTGTGTCGTGTAGGAGAGGTCAGATCTAATTTTGGTCCAGGTCCCCGTGTGGCCCTGATAACCCGACGGGGATGGGGAACGGGGGAGAATAGCACCCTAGGACGGGGACGGAGACGGAGAATGGAGATTTTTTTCTTCTTTCGGGGACAGGGATGTTCCACCACTCCCCGCTGAGGAATGGCCCTGTTGCCAACCCTAGCCGGCTACCACCACACATGTCACGCCACGCCGCTTCAGGCCGCCATCGGCGTGCCCTCTTGTCTTGCGCCGATCACGCACAGGCGCCCCACGTGTAACATCCCGATTTTCGGGCTTTTTGAAAATTTTGAAAACTTAAAAATTAACCATTTGATTTTACTAATTTGCTAAAGCTTAACTCGAAATTTTAGGATTTTAAAACAATTTAATTTGAATTAATTAAACTTCAATTAATTCAAGTTGGTTTACTTGAGCTTTCTGGATTTTATTGGATTTAAAAGTCAAAATTACTATTTTAAGTATTTTCTTGGATTTTCTTGATTTAAAATTGGTGTTTCCTTTTGACCCGAAATTAAAATCTATTTTATTTGCAAAATTAAAAGCTAAAATATAGTTAAAAGTGTTTTTATTAAGTTCTATTTAATTCAAGGAACTTCTATGAATTTTTCTAGAATTTTTGATGGCTTTAACTATTTTCTAAAAAGTTTTTTCGTTTTACGGTATTTCTTAAAATCAAAAATGCATTTTAATTCTCCCTTCACTTTTGGGCGAATCCTTGGCCTTCTCTTCTTTTCGCCGCCTGCCATGGTCCATCACAGCCTCCCCATGGCGTCGGCCCTCGCTTCTCCCTTCCTCTCTCTCTCACTGCTGGCCCTCGCATCACACCAGACACCCCGCCTCCTAGTCATCTTCAACCTCCGTCCAAACCGCCCCGCGCGCCTTTCCGCGAATCTCACCGGCTCCCATCACTTCCTCGCCTTGCCCTAGCAGCCTACCCCGTCCCGTCCGGTTGCGTCGCCCATCCCCGCCTCCGCCGCACCCGCTGTCGCCCCCGCTTTTCCCTATACTGCGTCGCTCCGCAAGCCCGCCATGAATGCCGACTTGACCTCTCCTCCTCTGGGCCTCCCTGAGGCCTATAAAAGTGAGCATCGGACGCACCTCCCTCTCCTCTTGCTTCCCCAACCACTCACTCTCCCTCTCTCGCTGTCTCTTCGCCGGATTTCGCGAAACACCGCTGCCGGCCGTGAAGTGTGCCACCGCACCATACCGGCTAGAGCGCCGCCTCCACCCATCTTTGTCTCCGGTCACTCCTGCGCCCTCCCGACCGTGTCACTTCGTGCCCCGGGCCTCCTCTTCCTTTCCCCCACCTCCATTCCTTCCTCCGCCGTCTTGCCCATTGCATGAGCTCCTCCCCCAAGCCATGGCGCCCATCGCGCCACCTCCTCGCTCCCTCCCCGGCCTCACCGAGCTCGCCATCAGCTTCCCCGTGACCTGCCAGTGCTCATGCTCTCACCTACTCTCGCCGGCCGCCGCTCAAACGCCGCCTCCTCCTTGAGTCGCCGCCAGCCTCGCGCTATCTCCTATGCGTGCGCCGCCTCCGGCCGCCTGAGCCGCCGCCACCACCTTCCCTCCCTTCCTCATCTCCGGCTACTGGTTTGGCCATCGCCAGCTCTCCCCCGCCCTTGACGCCTTGGGACAGCCGCCCTGCGCCCTTTTCCCCCTTCGGCTCTGCTCTGTGGAGAAGAAGGCCACACTCTCCTTTTTTTCTTTTTTATTTACTTATTTAATCTCTTTTGATTATTTACCCCTTGGGCCCATTTGGCACACACACCATCCATTCTCTCTATTTCCAACCCTCTCACCTCCATGTGGGATCCACAAATTAGCCATTTCATTGTAGTCCATTCAAGAAAATTCAAATTCCAAATATTCAAATCAATTTCCATTCCTATCATTTCATGCGATTTTCGACTTCTGGACGTCTGTTCTCCTTCATACGAAGTTCGATTCCATCGATTCTCATTTCTAAATTCATCTAAAGGCGGTGTCTTCCTTTTGGTATTTATTTTGTATTTTTTGAGATTTTATTTGGAGTTTTTTTTATTTATTGGCTTTGTTTGCACGTATAGATTCCGGCGTTCTGGAAGATTTCTCGGACCCAACGACCGAAGCACCTCAACTCTTCAACGAAGACAAGTTATAGATCTTTGATCATATTGAACCCATTGTATAAAAAGTATATTGTTTGATATAAACATGCATTGCTAATTTTATAATAAATGGTTTCGGGAATTAGTTAATTACCTAATTGCCATTATTCCTCCTTGATAAATTGTGAATGACATATATCCTTGAATGACATAACTCCTTGGACACCATAGGATGGTTAATTATTAGTTGGACATTATTGTAATACCAACATGGGTATCGTATTATGCTTAGCTAGTGCTTTAGTATACGATAGATTCATAATCACTTACTCAAAGAATGATTGAATTTGGCTAAAGGAAATATGGAAGTGTGGCGGAGCCACTATTGATAAAATTAGTTGTGCCATGGCAAGGGTTGTCATTTGGCTGGGTTGAACAAAAATGATTTATGCTCAGACGAGTGGGTGGTGGTAAAGGTGGGTGTAGTAAAGCACATTGGGATGCAGACAGTCTCGTCTGAGCAGCCAACTAAGGACTTAACCTTGAACCATTGATCTAGGCCATATTGTACATCCACATGTCTAGACTGGGATAGACCTGGCCGACTAATTACTAATGTTTTGGTTCGGTTCTGTTTTGGTTGGGAACGGCACAAGAGAGGGCCCAGAATGGCGAAACCTTAGCGGGCAGAACCGAGTTAAAACAGAACTTTGTAAAAGCCTTGTCACGTGTTTCTAGACCGCTACCTCTGAGAGTGAGTAGTGGTATCGATGGATGCCAAACCAACTAGAGAAGTCGTGTCTTGTGGGTAAAGCTGTACAACCTCTGAAGAGTATAAAACTATTCGAATAGCTGTGTCCCCGGTTATGGACATGCCTAGTGATTTCACGCGAGGGGTAGATTTTCATAAAAATATTGGAATGGGTTGGATGGATCTGAGTAGTTGGTGTTGGTTGATGGTTGGGAAGTGAACGGGGTGTTCACTATTTGTTTCAAAGAAACTTGATTATTTATGTATTAATCTTTTAAATTACACTTTTTAATCTAATTACTGTATTTACTGTCAATATTGCTTTCCACAAAATAGCCATAAAGCTATCCTTGTCAAGCCTTGCATAAATACTACTTGCATACATTTTCCTATGACTTGCTGAGTACATTCAAAGTACTCATGGCTTTATGCCCTCTGGTTAATCAGTCACAGAAGAAGAATCAGGGATTACAGGAATCTAAGATGAGGCATACTTGAAGGCCATGTGAATTAGGATGTGTTCTCCACTCGATTGCCTGTGGGCATATCGGATGGCTTCCACGAGTTTGTTTATTTTTCCGTTGCAAGTTTACTCTGTTATCTTTAGCCCTGTGTGGCACCCTTTGTAAGACTTGACCATAAGGTCCTTTTTGCTATTAAATATTAATTTGTCTACTTCATCTATAGTTTGTTGTACGGTTTTTTTTATTACACCAATGTTGCAACTGTGTGCACTAGCTACTGATCTAGGGATTAGTGCAGATATACATAGAGGGTCCTTGATCTGGAGATCCGGGGTCCCGACAAAGGTGGTATCAAAGCTGTGTCGACTGTAGAACGCAACTATAGTTAACATGGCCGTTTAGTCAAAAGTTTCAAAAAAAAATTTATAAATCAAACCAACCCTATAACTTGAATAGTTGTTCTTCTCTCGTCTTATTCTATTCTTTCTCATCTTATTCTATTCTTTAATCCCCTTATTCTATTATCTTCTCATCTCATTCTTAGGTTCTTACATCTTACCTTTCCAGAAACTTTATTTTCAAATTTAAAGTGACCCTCTTACCTCATTATTCTCTATAGGATCGATTCCTCGACGATCAAAGCGCTGGATGGCCAGGAAGTTCTAAGACCTGCCATTTGTATCAAGTTGACCGCCCATATAAGTTAGATTAGTAGTGGTGACGAGGATTAAAACCTCTATGTATTATTTTAAATGCATAATAAAAGACCATACGTCTTCATGGTCGTAACCCTAAGACTAACGACCTCCACGGTCGTTAGTATTCGAGGTTACTTAATGGGTACCGGTGGATGAGGCTTTGTGCCTAATCCCCAACCGATAACCGCCAGTAAAATTATCGAATCGGTATTTCTTATCGTATGATGAATGGAACACGTGTTATAATGTTCCAAACCATGCGATGGTACAACCCCGAGACATTGACTATTAACCACCCTACGGTTAAGCTTTTCACAAGCAATCGCAAGGAAGTTAGCAAATTGCTAACTACTCTACCGTTCGACCGTCGTAGAACGCTTCACCGAGGACGTCTTCTAGGAGTAATGCGCAACCTCTTCGGAAGTTATTTAAAGGTGAAGCACGAGAAGGCGAAGGAGAAAAACAGAGACAAGAAGGAGACTAGAGGCTACACACAAAACAAGGCCAAGGCAAAGATATGCATGAAGCCTAAGCGGTGGAATTAGAAGCTAGATAATCACCTTAGACTCATATTCTAAGTCCGATTGTCTTGCTAACATTCCTCCATTCAAGGTAATTGAGGTAGTACTTAGCCACATCTTGTAAATCCAGTTCATATCAATAAAGAGCGACCCCCATTCCATTCCAGGATATTCCACATCATTTTCCTCGTTTATTTTCGTAAGATCGGCGATTCGATCGTCGGCAGCTGGCGCCGTCCGTGGGGAAGAAGGCGTAAGTTTCTGAAGAAATTTTTTCTTTTAAGCTCAAGAAAATCCTCGCCAAAAACTCGCAATCGCTCATGCGACTATGCCCGAGTTTGGGATGAGGAAAAGCGGTTCGACGGCGGACTACGCCAACCTCGACATGGAAGGATGTATCCGCACCATGGAAGAAAATGGCAGTCATCCTCCTCATCCTCCTCCGGCCGCACGTCGCCGACGTTAGCGAGGTCGATCGGATGGATGAAGATGCGCCGCCACTACCGGTGGCGCAACCAGGAGAACCGGCCGTTCCGACCAGTTCGGAATGCCAGAGGATCTCTTCAAGCCCGGTCTTCTCGACCGGTGAAACAGGTGAAGAAATTTCAGCTCCATCACCCGGAAAACTCTATACCATTGATGAAATCATGGCTGAAAGATACTCTCCTTCGGCTTCTGGCAATTCCAGGAGTCAACCGTCACCTGGTAACGGTGTCGATGAAACCTCCACTGGTCGTAGGCCATGTGGGGATGATCACACTCAGCATACGATCGGCGGTTCGTCGGATCAGGCTGAGAAGACCTCAGGAAGTGCTCATCTCCGACCGATCTCCATCTTGGAAGATTCTGGCAGAAACGCTGACAAGCTCTCCATTAGTTATGATGGAAGCTCATCGGAAGATCAATGCTGGAAGCACGAGGTCAACGCGATCGGAGATGAAGATCAAGATGCCCTGCACGGTCTTACACTCTCTACCACGCCATCACGTGTTGTTAGAGATGATCCGGGCCGTCAAGCACCAACTTCCGGAGGCAACGGAACTAATCGACGTCAATCAGTTAACTCGCCTGGCACTGCCCCACCCAGAGTGACCGACAGATCGAACAAACCGAAGGTCGGGGAAGGTTCGAGACGGGCATACACCTACGACCAAGATGAACCACGAGACCTTCAGAATCGCAGACAAAACTTGCGACGTATTCAAAACATGTTAAATAATTCCGATCCTGCTCTAGCAGGAACGCCTAGTTTTGTACAACTCGTAGGTCAGGTATCCGAAATTCTCCAACAGACCATGCAAATAACAGAAGCGACGAGAACAGAGGGGTTCAGAAGTCGACTAGGACTTCGCCCCAACGCCTCCTCAAGAGGGGACAAGACGGTCATACCAGAGAGCGATCGATACCAAGACCTCCTCGACGATTCCGACCAAGGAGTCACGAGGAGAAGGCTATTTCAAGAGGATACTCCCCATCTGCCGAGAAGAACCACCACTAGGACCTAACGATCTCCGACATCGTTTGAACCAAGTGGTGATCGTGGACATCATATCAATGTCCACGACGGATCGACTACACCGGAGTTCCAGCGCTCCAATCCTAGGGATCGGTCTCCGACCGATTACAATCCGGCACCTTCCCAGAGAAGACGCCATGAATCAATCACAGGTTGTCGAGCCTTCTCTGCCGGGCTCCAAGCTGTGCGTTGGCCTAGCCGGTTCCCGGCCGCCAACTTGGACAAATTCAATGGAACTCAAAACCCATTGGAATTTCTCCAAATATATACCACCGCTATCAGGGCTGCTGGTGGCGATGAGAATGTAATGGCCAACTATTTACCCACCGTGCTCGAAGGGTCTGCCCGGTCGTGGTTGTTAAACTTACCGGTCGGATCCATATATACTTGGGAACAACTCTGTGATCTTCTGATTGCCAACTTCCGTCGTACGACGATACAGGAAGGAAGACGATCTCCACGTAATCCGCAGGATCGATGAGACTTTACGCCAATATATCAAGAGGTTCACCAGTTCAGTAACTCTATACCCAAGTCGCAGAGTCCTCTCGTTATTCGGGCTTTTAAAACAGGTCTAAGGAATCGGCGGTTTACGGAGGACATAGCAATGAACCCTCCAAGAACAACCGTTGAGCTTTTTGATATGGCGGACAAATATGCCACTGCTAGTGAAGCAATCGAGTGGTGTGAAGCCATCGATCGGAAAGACAAGATTCCCACCGATGCCGACAAACAGAGAAAAGAACAAGAAGTCTCTCAAGAAGAAAAAGAACCGCAGACCCGACGACAAAGAAGTCCTCGCCGTTCGCACAAGATCGGGAAGGGCAAGAAGGACTATCTTGGTCGAAGCAAAGCAAAAGTTCAAACCGAAGGATTCAGACATTTAATAAGAAGTGGTGTCCACTTCACGGTGACGAGGGCATGATCTGCGCAACTGTCGTGTCTGGCAGAAGAAACTGGAGGATTATTATGCAGGTAAAGGACCATTTCCAGCAATACAGAACATGGAGAAACGAGCTCCAAAAAGGACAAGGATGGCGACGAGGAGATGGAGTACCAGGATCCCCAACACACAGTCAACATGATTTTTGGAGGATCTTCTTCATACGAGTCCAGACGTCATCTGGAAGGCCATGGAGGGGAGGTCAACCTCGTCGAATCTCCAACCGTAATCAAGCACTCGAAGTGGTCGGACACCGCAATTTCCTTCAGCAAAGACGACTGCACCATCCCATCGACTCGACCGGGTAGGTTCCCCATCGTCGTTGAACCAACTATTAATAATTGTCGGGTTAATCGGGTCTTAGTGGATGGGGGTAGTTCCTTGAATATATTATTTGTAGGAGCTTTAGAAGAAATGCAGGTCCCCATGTCAAAGGTGAAACCTGTGAAATATGCTTTTCATGGCATAGTTCCGGGTTCTACCGCTAAACCGATAGGACAAGTTTCCTTACCGGTGACGTTTGGAAAACCTGACAATTTCCGAACAGAGAAGATCTCGTTTGATGTAGTAAACTTGAATCCGATACAGCGGAATCCTCGATCGACCAAAGATTAGCAAAATTCTTGATAGCCACGCATTACGGTTATCAAAGTTTGAAAATCTTTGGGGCGAAGGAGTCATCTGGTCGAGGAGATCGAGAAAATGGCTTACGATGCGATCGAAATCCTTTGCCTTTCGTTGATGAACTTCCGACCGAGAGGTTAATCCGTCTCCCATGCAGTCAAGCACTCGAAGCCAAAGATGACGCCCAAACCATCCGACCGCACCAAGGAGGTACTACTCGACAAAAGCGCTTCTCGGACGGCGTCAAGTCGTCACATGGGTCAGGACAACCAGATCCAACCGCCCGCAAGATTCTGGTCGGGGCAAGACTCGACCCTAAATAGGAAGAGTCGCTCGTCTCCTTCCTCCGAGCAAATCAAGACGTGTTTGCTTGGCAAGCGTCCGATATGCCCGAGTCCCGGGAGGTGATCGAGCAGGCTTGCTCTCCACCGATAAAAACCGATCAGCGTAAACTACGACGTTTTGCACCCGATCGGAAGGAAGCAATCCAAATCGAAGATTGACAAGCTTCTCCAGGCAGGATTTATTCGTGAAGTCGACCACCCACAGTGGCTTGCTAATCCTGTAATGGTTAGGAAAAATAATGGGAAATGGCGAATGTGTATCGACTTTACAGATCTTAATAAAGCTTGTCCGAAGGATGACTTTCCCTTCCCGCATTGATCAACTAGTAGACTCTACTTAAAGGTGCGAGTTACTAAGTTTTTAGATGCGTATCGTGGTACCACCAGATTAGTATGTGTAAAGAAGATGAGGAGAAAACTTCCTTCATCACCCCATATGGTACTTCTTGTTATATTAAGATGCCATTTGGTCTCAAAAATCTTTGGTGCAACTTTTCAAAGGTTGATGCAAAAACTTTAGTCCACAAATCGGTTGGAATCTAGAAGCTTATGTTGACGATCTAGTCGTAAAGACCACCAACGGCGACTACATTCCCGACTTACAAGAAACTTTTAATAACTTGAGAAGACATAACCTCAAGTTAAATCCAGGAAAAGTGTGTGTTCGAGTTTCTGTTTGAAAACCGCTTCGGTTTCCTAGTTTCGCTAGAGGTATTGAAGCAAATCCGGCAAAAATTGCGCCATCGACGGATCGCCCCGACCACTTAAGAAGGAAGTCCAAAACTAACGGTGTATGGCGTAAGTAAGTCGTTTCATAGCAAGGTTAGGGAAAAGGATTACCTTTCTTTAAACTTCTTGGAAACATGGGAGTTTTGAGTGGACTAAAGAGGCAAACGATGCCTTTGAGGAACTTAAAAGTACCTTACAAGTACCGGTTTTAGTTTCTCCGAGACAGGAGAAACATTGCTAATTTACGTGGCAAAGCAACACCACGATAGATTAGCGGTGTCTTGGTTGTAGAAAGGATAATATCCAACGACCGGTCTATTACGTGGCGAAGTCTTACATGGACCAAAGGAAAGATACCCACAGTACAAAAGTTGCTCTATGGCCTCCTTATGTCTTCAAGGAAGCTAAGGCACTACTTTCGAGCCCACAAAGTGGTCATTACCTCACGGATATCCCCTTGTTCAAGTCCTTGGAAACAGGAATCATCGTGACGAATAGCCAAATGGGCGTCGAGCTAGGGCGTTCGATCTCCATTTCATTTCACTTAACAACAATAAAGTCCCGTGCAATAGCGTAATTCATTGCGAATGGACAAACCTCGAACCCACCCAAGGACCCGAGTACGAACACCACGACGAGTGGACAATGTATTCGGCGGTTCCTTGATGTTACAAGGATCGGGTGGAGTGGTCTTGATATCCTCATGGCGAACACATCAAGTACGCCATCAGTTAAATTTTCATGCCACCAATAATGTGGCAGAATATGAAGGTTTACTAGCAGGACTCCGAGCAGCTCGTTCGCTCGGGATTCGCAGATTACTAGTGAAAGGCGATTCTCAACTAGTAGCGAATCAAGTGGGGAAAAAGTATCAATGCTCTAGTACCAAGATGTCATCTTATCTGGCGGAAGTACGAAAATTGAAAAGCACTTCTTGGTTTCAGATCAACATATTCCTAGAAAGGAAAACTTTCTCGCGCACCGGTTGGCACGGATGGCCTCCACGAGGTCGACCGTCCGCTTGGGAGTTTTTCTCGAGCAACTCAATTCACCCTCGGTAGTTGAGCCTTCCGAGAACATACATGATTCTTTGCAAGTTGAACAAACTAATCAAGGAACATGGATGCTCCACAGTCGTTGACGGTTGGTATTTATCACGATCAAGGTAGAGATGGATGACATCGATCTACAATTATCTTGACATGACACAATTCCAGAAGATGATGTAGAGGCCGATCGTATAGCACTAAAAGCCAAATCATACACTCTAATCGAAAGTACCTTGTATAAGCGAGGATCTCATGGAGTGTTGATGAGATGCATATCTCAAGCGGATGGCATTAGATTGCTAACGAAATCCATGAAGGTGTCGTGGAGCACACCATTCCTCTGTAAACCACAGTCGGTAAAGCCTTAAGCAAGGCTATTCTCGCCAAGCGCCCTTCATGATGCAAAAGAGCTTGTGATGAAGTGTGTACAATGTCGGTTTCATAGCCGACAAGTACACCACCAAAGACAAGCCTTACAAACAATTCCTCTTTCTTGGTCTTTTGCAACTTTGGGATTGGATATTCAGGACCTTTCCCTAAGAGCACCGGGGCTTCAATTCCTTTTCGTCATGATTGACACGTTTACAAAATGGATTGAAGCCGAGCGATCGTTAAAATAACAACCGAGGCCGCTAAGAGATTTCTCTGAAAAATGTGATCACGCGATTTGGTGTACCCAATCGTATCATCACGCACAATGGTTCCCGATTCTCCAAAGAAATCAATTCTAGGAATTTGCGATGAACTTGGTGTCAAAGTTCATTTTGCTTCATTGCACATCCGCAGAGCAACGGAGGCGCTTGAGCGGCTAATGGTATCCTTATGCGAGGATCAAACGCCGAGTATTCGACCGATTAATCAAGCGGTCAGCGCTTGGGTTAAGAACTTCCCTCGTGTTATGGGCGTTCGAACCCACGACCGATCGGCGACCGGTGAAATTCCATTCTTTTGGTTTATGGTTTGAAGCCATGCTTCCTCCGTAACTCAAAATTGGCTCTGCTTTCGAATCGATCGCTTTTGATGAAAATGATCGAATGAGCGACGACTTCGACGACGTCGATTTCCTTGAAGAACGAGCGAAACCAAGCCCTTATACGATCGCTATCTACCAACAAGCCATGCGAAGGTACCATAGTCGTAAGGTGCGACCCGCTGACCTTCTTTGTAGGTGATATGGTTCTCGAGAAAAATTGAGCCAAACAAATCGCAATAAACTTTCTCCTAAATGGGAAGGTCCTTACATCGTGGTCGAAGTAACTTGACCGTGTTCCGTCTGTTGGCTATGTCGATGGGCAAATTTTGTCAAATTCTTGGAACATCGATCAATTGCGTAAGTTCTATGTTTAATTTTCATTCTTTCATTTCTTTCAATTTCAATTTCATTAAATTCATTAATTAATTAAGAAGTGCAACCTTGCTTATATATATACACCTACATTCAGTCGTTTATTATTGTTAGTGCAGCCTGAGAAGACATTTTCTCTCCGATATCCTTTTAAGGATCTCTCGATACTCTATGGTCCTAATCGTGAGCATTTTTCTTCAAATGATTCCCACGCTACGACTACACTCTTTTCTCAAAGAAAATGAGTAATCAGAGCGCCACACAACTAACTATCTCATGAATGATATGCTTATGATTCTGAAGATTATGCTTCATTATTTTAAGATTCTGGTCTATTCTTGTCTGGTTACTGGTCGGGACACGGAAAGCCTCCTAGTCGAAGTCTCTCCTTTTTCGCGACGTGGTCACCTTGCCTAATGGAAGGAGCTTCCTAGCGGCGGTTCTTTTCTCACGATCCTCGCTACCGATCGGATCTGTAATTTGAACACGTTTCAAGAAATGTGTCGTATGCCTTCGTGTCTTAGCATTAGTTCAGACCGAATTATGGGACAATAGATATAAACAAAGTTCACTTATAATTTGTTGCATACATATTTGCATTTCTTCTTATGTCAAGTTTGACAAAGTCTTTTTCCGACCATATATAGTGTTTTTGATTGGTATTTCCATTATGACAAACAAAGATCTATAACTAGTCGAAATCATCTGTCCCGACCACATTTGATTTCCTAATCTTTAACGATCGCTTTTGTCTTACATGTCCAAACATACCTTCAAAACTCACATACATGGTTATGACCTCTTTTTATTCTCTTTCTTGGCTCCTTTGCTTGTACAAGAACGTTCTTCTACTATAAAGCGATCGGGGCTAGGAAATATACGAGAATTTTAAAAAAAGTCAAACAGGATAAACAAAAGCTTTGTCAATGACATAAAAGGTAAGTTTTCATAGATATTCAAATATTTTTACACTTGCAGGAACCTACTCTAAGAAATATTCCCACCTAACTCATCGCTTGTCGGAGATTCGACCTCCATCTCCTCTACAACTATATCTCCGAGTGGCCCGAGTTCTTCCATGAACTTGGTCGCCTCCTCAGTGGGCGATTGAAGTCATCTTTAACAGCTTGGAGATCTATGGAGGATCGGAAGCTTTCTTTTGCCAAAGCAAAACTAACTCCACTTGCAACGCTGCTTTTAGGGCACAGGCATAATTCGTCCGAGTAGTTTTGAGCGTAACTTTAAGGTCCTCTAGAAGTTGACCCAAATAGTTCATTTTCTCTATTGGATCTCCTAAGGAAGGCAGTGCTTGATCCTCGATCCCATATCAAAGATCATCTTGTTCAAAGCATGAATCTTTTCATCAATATTTTGAGCAAAGCGCCTCCTTATCTGCTCAAATTTGAGTTTTCTTTACTGCTCAAAGATTTGCGTTTGCTCGCAAAAACAAATCGCTTAATGAACACAAGCATAAGTGAAGGAAAAATCAAGCTTACGACATATTACCTTCATTTGTTTTGCTAAGTGTTTCATATTTGGTCGTTGTTTCAACGATCAATAGGTCTTTTAGTGAACTTGCTTGAGAAATGATCGGTCTTTAGCTTTTATTTCTTCTTCAAGAAAAGTCGTCTTGGCTTTTCACCACAACCTCCTCTTTTATTTTCTCGGATCTATCGAATACGATAAGGAGAATAATTGTAGAGGAGCAAAGTATTGAAGAAGAAACAAAAGTTCAAAAGGAAAAGTTCTTACTTTCCAACTCGAGTGCTTTTGCTCCAAGTCCTTAACTCATTTGGGTGGATCCTCCGATCACAAAGAAAGTTCTCGACCAAATGCTACACAAATAGCGTTCTCTTTCTTAAGTTTCTTATAAACTTTTTAAAGAAGAGCTATGAAGTCGGGTCGTAGAATACTTATTCAATTACTCGGTCATTATAACCGGCAAAAATCAAATCGAGGTGCATCTTGAGTTGAGTATCCGATACTTTCGCCACGCCTCATCAAGCTCCTTATCCTCGATAAATCGGGACGAAAAGGAACTTGTTAGTTTGAGAAGGGTTATCAACAAATGATCGAACTCGTTGAGACCTCTCGAGAGGCATCTACCTCACGTAGGGTTTCAATCACCAAAGGATCCAACTCAACCGTTGCCCTTGTCACCGCCGGGGCTTCTTCGACCACTATTTCCTCGGGAACTTTGTCCCGAGAAGTGCTCTGATGGGAACTTCCACAGTGCAGTCCTCAGAAGAACACAGTCGAAACGACCGAACACCGAAGACCTATGCAAACCGAAGATGGGAAGTTCAAAGTATCAAATCAAGGAATTATTAGAGGTACATACTTATACGACCACTTTCATTTGTACATACCTTGTTAATCTCAGGATTTGACTCAAACGCGCAAGAGAGAAATCATGCCGCTAGCCTTCCTTTTCTTCTCCTCCAATTTTTTGGTTCGGACCAAAGAAGGTTTGTTGAACCTCACATCCTCCAACAAGATGTCGGAAGCTATGTCCTCGACTCAGTTCATCAAGGACCGCATTCCCGACTATCCGGCCTGAGGGAGTGGTTTCATCAATCTCCGGATCGCTTGTTTCAAGAATAACCGTAAGGTCGTGCACGACCACTCTGGAGTTCTCTGACCCGCAGCTACATTCTGCGGGCCCTCGAGCTTATCCACCTAAATCAAAGAACAAATTTGATTGAGTGAAGAAATCCTTTTATCTAAAAAATTCGTACATATATGATTCGAAATGTTCTATTACCTCGAGGATTCATCTCCTTCGAAAGTGCCTCGAGGCACGACTCGGTCGGAACTAAGGTGGGACGTTGATCCTCACCAGATTGTATGATTCGCAATCCGACCGATCGCAAAAGTAGAGCACGATTGGAAATCTGGTGGAATATATGTATACACATGGTAAAAGGAATTTTGATTAAATTACCTTAAGCCTTGCAGATCTCCCTTCAATAGGAGTTACTGGCTAAGATCTTGGGGCATTGACCTTTTCTCCAGCTCCCCTCAAGCAGATCATCCCGACTCGTTCTCTAATTTCCCAGGGAGAGAGCTTTAATGTAGGAAGAATAGACAGATTTTAAGGTAATACATTAATCAAATCAAAATACCGATCGAATTTATCTCAAAGACTTACCACCTTCCGAGGTAGCTTCATCACGATCAAGGCACCAGAGCAGGAATGAGTCCGAGCTTCAATGGGCTAATCGACGAAAGGTGAAATCCTTCACCACATGCCACGAAGTCGCCCTCGACAAGAAGTCATAGATGGCATCCGCCCATCTTTTGACTATCCCCGCCTTCTTTACGGTCTCCTTCCATTTGGGGTTTTCACTTGCTCTAGTTCCGCCAAGTAGAGGCCATCGTCTTCAGAATCGTCATGTAAAACCAAGATTTTTCCATGACGACCACGAAGATTTCGCGACATGAGGATGTACTCATCGGCCTTCCCGTCATGAAGACGCAATGTGCATTCCCCAGGAGCTGCTTCAGATTTTGCCGCAGATTTTCCCATCACCATGCGGTAGAAATAATTAAAGAGCTTCAAGTTCGGTTGTATTCCCAGGTATGCCTCGCACAAATATGCGAAAATACTGATATTTGCAATCGAATTTGGGGCCAAATTCACTAATTCCACCCCGTAATGTTCAAGAACGTGGAGGAGGAATTTGTGTACCGATAATCTCGATCCACATTCGATGTAGGCGAGAAAACAGGATTTCCTCATCTTCACGGCTCGGAAAATGCTCTCCGGTCACGGTCTCCAATTAATCGATTTCTATCCGGGAGCATTCCCATCTTCGCCAAAGCCTCAAGCTTTTTCTTGCCCAATTCAAGGCAACCACTTGTAATTTCCTCCGACATGGCGAAAATCCTCAAGGATGAGTAGTGGAAGTTGAAGACTTTGTGGTGGGAAGAACAGAAAAGGCTCGGAGGATTTCTTGGCGAGAAGCTAAAGGGATCGAAGGATTTTGGAAGCATAAAAATTCTAAGAGCCCAAATGAGAGAAGATTTTATAAACTTCCGATACTTTCAAGGATTCCCACAAAGTCCAACCGACAAAAAGCTTCTTTTTGTTCAAGCGACAGAGGAACTCTTCGTTTCCCAAGGCAAGTTCTCAACTTTAAAGTGAACACGCATCACTTCAGTATACCACGACATTAAATGGGGTTCGCCGATACGATTTCATCGGAAAAAGGTATATGCACGCACAGTTCATTTAAAGTTGGGGCTAGCCGACGAGGATTAAAACCTCTATGTATTATTTTAAATGCATAATAAAAGACCATACGTCTTCATGGTCAGTAACCCTAAGACTAACGACCACGGTCGTTAGTATTCAGAGGTTACTTAATGGGTACCACGGTGGGATGAGGCTTTGTGCCTAATCCTCACCGATAACCACTCGTAAAATTCTCGAATCGGTATTTCTTATCGTATGATGAATGGAACACGTGTTATCGTTCCAAACCATGCGATGGTACAACCCCGAGACATTGACTATTAACCACCCTACGGTTAAGCTTTTCACAAGCAATCGCAAGGAAGTTAGCAAATTGCTAATCGCTCTACCGTTCGACCAGTCGTAACGCTTCACCAGGGACGTCTTCTCCAGGAGTAACTGCCACCTCTTCGGAAGTTATTTAAAGGTGAAGCACAGAAGACGAAGGAGAAAAAACAGAGACAAGAAGGGAGACGATAGGCGACACACAAAACAAGGCCAAGGCAAAGATATGCACAGAAGCCTAAGCGGTGGAATTAGAAGCTAGATAATCAACCTTAGACTCATATTCTAAGTCGATTGCGGTTAACATTCCTCCATTCAGTGTAATTCAGGGTAGTACTTAGCCACATCTTGTAAATCCAGTTCATATCAATAAAGAGCGACCCCCATTCCATTCCAGGATATTCCACGTCATTTTCCTCGTTTATTTTCGTAAGATCGGCGATTCGATCGTCGACAAGTGGCCCTTTTTCAGTTTCAGTCTCGTTTAGTCCACGAAATTGGATCTTTTGTTAGAGTGTCGCATGTTATTGGCTCTTAATAGCTTTTCGGCTATTTGTTCTTTGGGTTTAACCAGCTTTCCCCAGTTAGGATGCTTCTGTCTTCCTTCCTTATTCTCTCTCATCTAATGTGCTTTTCCCTCTCACCTATTGTGCTTTCTCCTCTTCATCTATGAAACCTGTGAAGAATTGTTGGAGATTGTTCAAGCAGGCGAGTTGCTGAGAAGCTACTTTTGTTGGGAATAACTAGTGTGTTTGGATGCCAAGCTAGGTACCTTTGGAGAATCATTGATAAGACTGATTTTGGGAATTGAAGATTTTAGGATTTGTCAATGTTATAAGAAGTTCTTGTGAATACTAGAGTATGAAGATAAATATGCCTTGAATATGAATGGTTTAAAGAATAGCAGATTGATAGATTATATATAGATTATGAAGAAAGAAATGATCATAAAGGAAAATTTTGATTGATCGTAAATGATATATGAATATGAAGTATCGATTTAATTATTAGGAGAAATTGGATTTTTATCAAGTCTTGAGTTGATTTTAATGTTGGTTGGAAACTTGGAATTGAGATGTGTGTGCAGAAAAGGTAGAGAGTAAAATACGAAGAGAATTGGATTTTCGTATCGATTCCTGATAATAATCTTCGTAGGGTTGGTTGAATCTTGGTTGGATTATAGAAATGCATGATTATTGGATTATAGAAATAAATTATCGTTGATATTGGATTATTGGAGATTGGATTATATAAATAAATCCTGGTTGAGTTATAGAAATAGATCTTGATTGGATTATAGAAATATAATTGGGGAGATGGGATTATAGAAATATAATTGTTGAATGTTAGATTATAGAAGTATATTATGATTCGATTTGGATTAAAGAATTACATAATTATTGAAAATTGGATTATAGGATTACCAATTCATGATGTTGATTTTGGTGGATTAGGGTAAATCAAGAAGTATGGAAGTAATTGGGTATGTTGGTCATATTGGATTTAATTGAATATGATTGAATAGAGAAGTTGGGATTAAAAAAAACTGGTTGGATTATAGAGTTATGTCTTGATCGGATGATAGAATTGTATGGTTGTTGGATATTGGAATATATGGTTGAGGGATATCATACGAATATTGGAGTTGGACTAAATAATTGATTGATAGATGGTGATAAAATAATTTGGCAGGTTAAATTTTAATTTATGGATCTTATAAGCAGTCTTTTGGAAGGTTCTATAATGAAGATATTGGATTTATACAAAGAAATTCTCGAGGGATGCAATTGATAAATATGCTTGAGAAATTTAGTGGATAACGTTGTAGATTTAGTCGAGAATTTTGGAGAAAGCGATTGCGCGATTATAATCTTTGGAGAATTTTATTTCAAAAATGGATATAGTGAATTTAGCATGATCTTGGAGTTTATTGGATTAGAAGATGTGATTTTTGCTACTGGATTTTTTATTTATGGATTTGTCCAAAGAACAAATCATGCAATCAAAGTGGTGAATAGTGGGATTATTGAAGCTTATGTCCAAGAAAGATTATGAATTATGTTGTCTTATCGACAGACTGTGGATTGATGGATTTCTATAATACTAAGAATTGGATCTAGCAAATTTTGGAAGACAATTTATGGCTTTTAGTTGGCGCCCCAAGACATGGTTGGGAACGGCGAGTTTGGCATTAGTTTACCAAGTTGAAGCTACCATCGCAATTGTCGAGGGTACAACATCTTTACTTGAGACATGAGAGAAGAAATGCCTCGGGATACCAGAAGATTAGTCGCATCTGAAGAAAGCCGCATGAAAGAAGGATCTTGCCAACCAGGGGTATCCAAACAGAAACGAAGAACCATGCATCAATCAATCAGAAAATTCTGAAAAATTCATAAAAATATCTATTGAATAGATGTTAAACCAATCTTTACTGATTTCACAATATTCATGCATCATTTTATTTTACCTATAGTAAAACTGAATGATTACATGAACCTAATGTAGGAGATGTCAGACATTAAAAATAAAGAATTCACTGAGTTTGCCCTGAAAGGTAACAACTACCTCACCTGGTCGACGGATGCAAAGATCAGCCTGAAGTCTCAATCTGTTGGAGATGCCATCACCGAGCCAGCAACTGGCGCCCCTACCATCCCTAAGGCCGCTAGGTATGCGGCTCCGCACTTCCTGAGGCTCAACCTCCACGAAGACCTGAAGTCTGAATGTTTAATGGAGGAGGATCCACTGGCATTGAATTCCCTGAAGGAATGCTACAACCAGCACAGATCTATCCTTCTCCTAGAAGCACAAACAGAATGGACTAACCTGCGCTTTCAGGATTTCAAGACTGTGGCAGAATATAACTCTGCCATGCACAAACTTATCTCCAAATTGAGGTTCTGTAACCAGGCAGTTACAGAAGCTGATATGATAGAGAAAACCTTGTGCACCTTCCACCCTAATATGCAGATATTGCAGCAACAGTACCTGTCGACGACAAGTCGCCGATCTTATGAAATAAAATAGAGGAAAATGGCTAAGAGTTCTTGGATGAGAATGAGATTGCTCTTTATTTCAATGAACTGGATTTTTACAGGGGGTGCCTTAGGTAAGGCAGTAGACTAGCCCTAATTACATTGAGTACTATGATATGATTTGCTCCAATTGTCTTTAGAGTGAATCCAATTGACTGTTTTCTTGTGTTGCAGACTTGTTCGATGCCCCTCCTGTCGTTTGTATTCTCCTTTAAATAACTGATGAAGTGGTGTTAGTTATTTCCAGAAGAGACGCCCTTTTGAAGTGACGTGTTTGGTCGGGGGAACTGTGGTAGTTAGTGAAATGCTAACCGATCAGCAGTTGATATCAATAGAAACAATAACCAAATGGAGGTTATTGTCAGTGACTTACGACTAAGAATGTCGTGTGGATTGGAGCAATTAAGACATATATTCCTTTCATCACACGAAAGGGATGTACTTGGAACTAGGTCCAAGTGCCAGTTCAAAACTTCTATGAGCAGCCATTTGGTCGAACAATGGGTACAGGACCCCCTCTGACCAGGTTACCCATCGGGCAACCCTTAGGATTCTAATGACCCCAGGGGTTGTTAACCATGAGATCTACAACCACATAAGCTATGTGGCTTTTAATTAATATTTAGGAATTTAATCCTCGTTAGTACTGCAATGCGAAGCACTTGAAGTACTCTGAGCTGATGTACACTCTATTGGACGTAGAGAAACATGTAGAACCTCTGATGGAAAACCATCAGATACATCCCACTCGGATGATGGTTGTGCCTGATGCATACGCAAATGCTCAGCAGGCTAGCAAAAGCTAGGACCGCGGAAAAGGTACAAAATAGAATGGAGGAAAATGGAAGAAGGTTGGGATACAGAGAGGCAGGGGTAAACCCCATGGTAGAGGAGTAGGTAAAGGGAGGCCCTAGAAGCAAGAATCAGGTAGCAAGACTGCTCATCCTCCCCAAACGTGCTTCAGATGCGGTTGCACTGACTATTGGTCGCGCACTTGCCGCACCCCGTAGCATTTGGTCAACCTCTACATGCAATCCACAGGAAGAGCCAAGAAGACTCAGGGGAATAAAGTTGAGGCTCACTTCGCTGCTCAGCTCACTCTGTTTGGACCGTCTCCTAGCCAAGACGTCGAGAAGAATGATTACATGATTCTTGACAATGTAGCTTAGGGAGAAGACACCTCCATGGATCACAACGATCTTCTTGGGTTGGAGCGCCTGGTCCTTCATAAGGACAACCAGGATCCATTTGGAGACATGAAGTAGTCTCCTTAGATTATTTATTGCATACCAATTTAGTTTCAGTTCCCGATGAACATTGATTTATTCATGCTGATGTTGAGCATTTATCTTTCATTATTTGCTTAGGCTGGACTCTTGGCATTGTTATTTTTCCAGATTAATTTCAATTCATTATCTTATTGGTCTATGCTTGTTCTATTTAATTTTGAACTATATTTCCTGTTGAATAATTTTTTGATTACAATCATGTTTTAAATATAGAACAACTCGGTACGATCCAATGGAGGAATAGGAAATCTGTCTTGTAGACAGTTGCACCACTAATTCGCTTTTTAGGGAAACTAAATATTTCCACACACTAACTAAGAAAACTGGGAATATCATGACCATCATCAGAAGCAATGCTCTCATAGTCAGCACTGGAAGAGCCATCATAGTTCTCCCTATGGGTACATGTATAACAGTCGATGATGCTCTTTTGTATCCCGAATCTAAACGTACCCTCCTCAGGTTTAAAGACATTCGTCTGAACGGATTTCATGTAGAAACTGATAATGAGAATGGTACAGAATACCTACTCATGACTAAATCTAATGGATGCTAGAAGCAAGTGGTCGAAAAACTTCCCTCTTTCTCATCAGGATTGTACTACACTTATATAAAACCTGAAGTTTATGTTGCGATGAAAACAATTGTTAAACACCCAGAAATTTTTAAGATCTGGCATGATTGTCTGGGTCATCTTGGATTGAGTATGATGCGAAAAGTTATTAATAATTCTATTGGCCATAACATAAAAAACTATAGACTTTCCTATACCTAAAGATTTGATGTGCCCTACTTGTGCCAAATGAAAATTAATTACTAGACCCTCTTATCTGAAATTAAGAGATGAATCACCTAGTTTCCTGGAGAGAATTCAGGGTGATATTTTTGGACCTATCCAACCCCTGTCGGGCCCCTTCAGATATTTTATGGTCCTGTTAGATGACTCTACTAGATGGTCCCATGTTTGCCTACTGTCTACACGGAACCATGTTTTTGCAAAATTAATTGCCCAAATAATCATATTAAGAGCCAATTTTCCAAATGAATAGATTAAGTCCATTCAGATAGACAATGCTGGCGAGTTTACCTTAAAGACATTTAATGATTATTGTATGGCTCTAGGCATTAAAGAAGAGCATTCAGTACCACATGTCCACACTCAAAATGGTCTCGCAGAGTTATTAATTAAAAAATAAAACGTATTGCTAGGTCACTCTTATAGAATTGTAGGCTGCCCACCAGCTAATGGGGCCACGCAGTGCTGCATGCTACTGCATTAATCCAACTCTGACCAACTGCATATCATCCAATTTCCCCCTTGTAATTAGTGTGTGGAAAAGAACCAAGTATTTTCCATCTACGAAAATTCAGTTGTGCTGTATACGTGCCTATTTCACAACCGTAGCGTATAACCATAGGCCCTCACTGAAAGTTGGGGACCTATGTAGGTTTTCAATCTTTCTCAATTATTAAATACCTAGAGCCGATGACAGGGGATCTGCACACGACTCGGTACGCTTATTGTATTTTTGATGAGGACAATTTCCCAGCAATAAGGGGGAGGAAGGTACCACTATAGAGAATGTCGAGAAATAGATTGGAATGCCACTGGGATTCAGTCCTTAGATCCACGCACCAAAGACTCAGAACTAGATGTTCGGAGAATAATTGATTTGCAATAAATAGCTAATAATCTGTCAGATGCCTTCACTAATCTTAAGGAAGTGACAACATCACAAATACTTGTAGTAAATGCACCGGTGAGAGTAGAAGTACCCCAGAAGGATACTGAACGCACTCATGCCCCTCATGCAAAGAACAGGGGGAGAGCTTCAGGCGCACGAGACTTAATTCCGTAAAGACTTAATTACATAAGACAATTGAAGAACCTCAACCCGATGTTGAGAAAATCCCTGAAGTGATCCATCTTGAGGATGTTAACCCCAGCGGAAATTTGGGCGCAAAATCTAACGTTAGGAGATCGGAACACCCAGACTCCACTACTGTGGAAAATCACGAGGAGCTGGAAGAAATGAATGAAAAATTTCTACAAATTATGTGAACTCAGGACAGTCATATAAAAGAAAGTCTACAGTTGTCGACATATACTTTACCTATAAAATTGCTAAAACTCTTGAACTGGATCCAGAACCTAAGTCCATGGCAGAGTGCCAGAAGCACTCAGATTCAGTCAAATGGAAAGAAGCAAGTGAGGCATAATTGCACTAGCTAAATAAAAGGAAAGTATTCAATCATGTTGCCCGAACACCTTCTAAAGTGTTCGCTGTAGGATCCAAATGAGTTTTCATCCGGAAGAGAAATAAGAACAATCAGGTGGTAAGATATAAAGCGAGGCTTGTAGCACAAGGGTTCATGCAGAGACCTGGCATCGATTACGATGAAACCTACTCACCTATGATGAGTTGAACCACGTTCTGATACTTAATATCAATGGCATCTTGCATGACTTTTATAATGCAGTTGATGGATGTAGTGACCGCATATTTATATGGGTCATTGGATACGGATATCTATATGAGAGCCCCCGAAGGAATCAAAACTCCGGATCCTAATAATACTAATCACAACATGTATTGTGTCAAACTACAAAGGTCGTTGTATGAATTGAAATAGTCGGGAAGAATGTGGTACAACCGACTAATTGACTTTCTCGTAAAGAAGGGCTACTCAAATAATGATGATTGTCCCTGCGTATTTATAAAGAAGTCCCATAATGCATTTTATATCATCTCAGTTTATATTGATGATTTGAATATCATCGGAAGAGGACATAAATGAAGCAAGCTCTTACCTTGTGACATAGTTTGAGATGAAAGACTTGGGTAAAACCAAGTATTGCTTAGGCCTGTAGTTAGAGCACTTCCCTGAAGGAATACTAGTGCACCAGTCTACCCATACCAAGAAGGTATTGGAGAAATTTAACATGGATAAATCTCATCTTTTGAAGACCCCAATGGTAGTAAGATCCCTAGATGTGGATAAAGACCTTTTCAGACCGAGGATGGAAAACGAGAAAGTTTTAGAACCAAAAGTTCCATACTTAAGCACCATAGGAGCACTGACGTACCTTGCGAATTGCACCAGGCCTGATATTGCAATTGCAGTCAACTTATTGGCTAGACACAATGCAACTCCAGCCAGAAGGCGTTGGACTGGCGTTAAGACTCTTCTCAAATACCTCCAAGGTACACAAGATCTTGGCTTGTTTTTCCGAAAGAACCAAGACTTGACCATGGTGGGATATATGGATGTTGGCTATCTGTTTGATCCCCACAGTGCCAAATCTCAGACTGGGTTTGTATTTCTATGTGGCGGTGCAACCATCTCTTGGCGATCATTTAAGCAGACCTTGGTAGCTACTTGTACCAACCACTCAGAAATTACTATACTATATGAAGCCTCACGTGAATGTGTTTAGCTCAGACGTGTGATTAGTCATATCCAAAAGTCATGTGGCATTAACACTGTCGATACCCTCACAATTATCTATGAAGATAATGCTGCTTGTGTTGCACAAATTGTCGGGACCCAAATATGCAAATCTGGATCCTCTGTGTATAATGCACTTGTCCAGGATCACGCTAATGCACACAGTGTCAACACAGATGAATATCATTTCACACAAGAAGAATATAAGAATAAACGACTAATTTGATTAATAAATAATGGTTGTGACCTTAAAGTTGAGTTTCCACTTATTAAGCCACACATGGCTGACGCGAAATAAAGAGACAATAGCGGAACAGAAACAACTCCAGTGGGAACCCATCGGCTTGCCACAGGCAACCGACTAGGATCAAGACCTAGCGATCACCCTCCTCGTAAAACTCATCCTCGAAAGCAGGCGAAGACTCCTCCACTTCAGCTGAATGATTGCAGCAAAAATGAGTGCTCGAGTACTCAACAAGTTGTATCACAAAATACAATTATAGACGATGGCTTATTCCAAAGGAAATGGTTTCTATGGTTATTTTGCAAAAAATGACACTTGAAATGAATATCAATAATAGATTGAAAACATAATTTAAAACAAATAAACAATAGTAGTTTAACAATTATTTCCACAAAGAACACAAAGCCTAATTAATTCCTTTCACATAGCCATATGAGTTTAAGCATACAGCTGTCCCTTCCCAAGTGTTTCTATAAAAATCTACCTCTCGTGTGAAATCTCCAAGCATGTCCATGACCGCAGACGCGGCTATTCGAAGAGATTTATTAACACTCTGCAGATGTTGTACACTTTACCCACAAGATATAACTAGTGTAGCTAGCACCAATCGTAACAAAACCTTTCCGAAACTTCATCTTAACAATTGACCCTCCCGTTGTGCATACTGGCGGCACCAAACTCCCACACAGGTTGTTGGCCCGTCGCACACCATTGAACCTGGACACGACGAACCGCTCATAAATGTGAATCGGCACGCAAACAGAATTACACCTCCACCGTGGCACATAGCATAACCTATCTGCCTAAGCAATCAATGTCAATAATCCATAACTTACTAAGTTAGGCTTGTCTCATACCAGACATGTGGTCGTACAGTTATGGCTCAGTTCAATGGCGCACAAAGTTAAGTCCTTAATTGACCAAGGCAAGGCTGCTAAACTACTTTCAATTCCAATATTCATATTTTTCCAAATGCACACAGCTCCACCATATCACAATTTCATCCACTTGCCTCAATCTAAATCCTTTCCCACCTTGTTGGTTAAATGCAACACATGCCATCAACGAGTGACAACATCCTTCACACAGGTTTCCACAAAGCATTCCATATTCCTTTAGTCAAGTTTAGATTTGCAACTCAAAATGATATCAATAATCTGTTGCATAACTAAGTAGACTATTCGTATCTAACCAACTCACGTTAGTGCTATAATGATACCAACTAATAATTAACAAAATTAGTGAGACAAAAGATCAGGATAATACAATGAGCAAGGTGGATATAATCAAATGGGTGTATAAGTAATCCCAAAACATTTAAAGAATTAAATAATCGAAATAACATGCAATAGTTTAAATCAAAGTAGTTTAGGAAAACTAGGATCTACATGGTCAAAGGTACAACTTGTCTTGAAACAAGTCTTGGTACTGGTCCTGAGTTTGATCAACTCCTCCTTCCTGGAAAGCTCCCAAAGTATCAACGTTTACTCGCAAACGAAAGCGAAAACCCAAATAAATACAAAATAAAGCTAAAAATAAACTCCAAAAAATTAAATAAAAATCACAGGAAGGTAGGCTTGAATTTAGACAAATTTAGAAACTTGAATGGGTTCAATAGGAGTTCGTATGAGGAAGAACGGACTCTTAGAAGATTTAAATCTAAGAAAAAGAGAAAGAAAACAGTATTTTGAATTTCCAGAATTTTCTTTCTAAAGAAAATTCTAAAATATTACATCAGCATGACGTCAACAATGAATTTTGAAATTAAAAGAAAATTCAAAAATAGGAATAGAGGCTGACAGGTGGGACCTACGGTCTGTGGACTGTGTCCATGACTTTGGTCTACTGGTCTATGGCTCACAAATGCATGGAACAGTGGACTGACATATGGGGGTCTAGATGTCAGAGGCTAGGCCCACCATGGACTAAGTCCATGCTGATATGGATTTAGGGTTTAGGTGTGGTTGGTGCTCACGTGGCTGAGGTGCTGATACGACAAACACATGGCGGTGACGGGGCGACAGGCAAGCAGCCACGTCGACTAAAATCTACGGCTGTCGCGGCTCGACGATGGCGACGGCGAGCAACGACGAAAGGTGGTCATCGCTGACATGCTTGTGCTCGGGCGACTCCATCTAGCGGCTCCGATGCGGCGATGGAGGGCGACAAAGGGTTGAACGGCGACGAGGATGATGGCGGTGGCTCGGTCAACAGTGAAACAGCGGCATGGTGCTCCGACGAGGTCTTGGACACACGCGATGGGTTCCTGAGGCTCTAGCGATGCTAATGGGTGGCGCACGGGACCTAATGGTAATCAACGGCAAGGGGAACGTGGCAGCGATGGTGGAACAGGGCAGCGACGCAGCCTCAACAGTGCTACAGAGCTACGGTTATCCTCTGATGATGGGAAGGTGCGCACCCGGTAGAACACAAGAAGGCGAACCCGACAGTATAGACGAAGACGACAGGGGATCACCAGTGGCGACGGAATCAGGGAAACATTGAGGCGGCGGCGCTAGGGCTAGATCTGAAAATCCAGTGCGATGGCAGTGATCTAGGGCTCCGGGCTTCTGGGGATTGGTAGCTAGGGTTGAGACGGTCATTTTTTACATGCACGCCAAGGCTTTAAATAGCCTGTAGCGGCGGGGCTATGGGAGAGTTCAAGAGTGACACGGCGGCAGAGCCCAACTCACGCACGGGTGGAGACAATGAACAGTAATGGAGACATGGCCCACAAGTCAGCGGTGAAGGCTAGGGTGAGTTTGCGTCGGACACGCAACGTGTGCGACTAACAGGTGTGGCAAAGGGTGCAAGCGAGCGGGAGAGAGAGGGACGCGGGCTACGTGCAAAAATAGGCTAGAAGTGGGAGAAATGGGCTACGGAAAAAGGAATCCAACCCAAACTATTTCCTGAGATTTTAAATAGCTTTTGTATTGTTGAAATACAAGAAAATCCAAATGGCAATTTTAAAAATAGCAAATGAACTCAGAAAAATTACAGAAAAATCTAAAAAATATTTTCGAGCACAACGAAGTCAAATAAAATAGTTTTGACTTTAAAAGTCTCATTTAAGTTTTATTAAATTCAAATAAAATTTGGTGAAATTTTCCAAGGAACTAAACTACTCAAAAAGAGTTTTGGAACTCAGAAAATTGGGATGTTAGACAAAAGCAAATGGGCTATTTTAAAAGTAATATCACGAAACATATTGCTCCCAAATTCTTCTATCCTCGGGAACTCCAGAAGAACGATGAGGTGAAGATCCTGCAAACCAGATCTTATGAAATCTGACTAATTTATTCACTAAGTCTTTGCCTACATCCAGTTTCCAACGATGCGTTCGTGGTATTAGAATGAAGCGACATGGAGAGTTGTAGGGTTCAAGGAGAGAATCCCCTGAATCATAATCCACTTAAGGTCCTAAAGTTTTACCTTAATCCTAAAAATTAACCAGAAGGTAAAGAGGTTGCATTCTTTTTCCCTTAGTGAGTTTTTCCTGAAGATTTCTCACTTAAAGGTTTTTAACAAGGCAACGATGAAATACAGCTAGCAGATGCAATGTACTCTTTTCTCTGATCCCTTTTTTCTTACTGGGTTTTTGGGAGTGTTGAGAAACCTGATTTAAGGATTGATGGGTGTAATACTGAAACTGCCCTCGGTGGATTTTAGTCTTTAAATATGACCTCATTGTACTCAGAAAGAGATCAATCTATTAATAAAGAGGTTACCTGTATTGTGTCTCTATTGTTCGTCTCTCTGTCGATTGTGTGGTGATTGGTTTATTGAATTCCTATGGGTACTACGTTCTTCAATAAAGCCATCCATGCTGTTGAAGAACGTTGTAGTCGCAGGAAACAATCAACCAATCACCAAACAATATTCAAACGACATAGAGTAAAATAGATGATGACACACTACCAGGAACTTCTTTATTCATTGATCAATCTCTTTCTGTGTACAGAGAGGTCCTATTTATAGACTAAAACCCACCACAGGTAGTTTTGGTAATATGTCCATCAACCCTTAATCCAGGGTTTCTTAACAACCCCCATTGGGCAAATACTGCATCATGCACATGTCTTATTAAAAATTCCTCTCAAAAAACCTAGTGGGAAAAAAGGGATTAGAGAAAAGAGTATATTGCGACTGCAAGCTGTATTGCATCATTGCCTCGTTAAAAACCTTTATGTGAGAAATCTTTAGGGAAAAGGAGTGCAACATCTTTACCTTCTGGGTAAATCCTCAGGATTACAGTAAAACTTCGAGACCTTAAGGGGATTATGATTCAGAGGACTCTCCCCCCGATTCCTACAACTCTCCAAGCCGCTTCATTCCAATACTACGAACGTATCGTTGGAACTTGGACATAGGCAGAGACTTAGTGAATAAATCAGCCAGATTTTCACAAAATCTAGTTTGCAAGATCCTCACCTAATCGTTCTTCTGGAGTTCAAGAGGATAGAAGAATTTGGGAGCAATATGCTTCGTGATATTACTTTTATCATAACCCATTTGCATTTGTGCAACACAAGCAGCATTATCTTCATAGATAATTATGGGGGTATCGACGACGTTAATGCCACAATACTTCTGGATCTGGTTAGCCACACGTCTGAGCCAAACACATTCAAGTGAGGCTTCATATTGTGCTATAATCTCTGAGTGGTCGGTAGAATAGCTACCAAGGTATGCTTAGATGACTGCCTAGAGATGGTTGTACCACCACAAAGTAATATAAATCCATTCTGGGATTTTTGCACTATAGAGATTTGACAGATATCTTCAGGATTTAGTAATGATCATCAGGATCTATGCATGGTCTTCATGATCTTTGCATTATCGACCAACTGGATCTAAACTGTTAAGTGGTAAATCCTTCAAGGTGAATTTAATCAGTAATCGTCGTATCAACACCTTCTAGGCTTGACTAAGATTTTCAAAATCTCAAGTATGATGATTAGTTTTTAGCATATGCTCCCCCTGAAGACAAATTCCACTGAAGTCTTGTTGCTCCAAGGGCTTTCATATATTTTTCAAGAATGAACACATGCAAGAATACTGTGATCAAATCTACTGGATTATCATGATGAACATAGGCAAGAATACCGTGATCAAATCTATTGGATTATCATGATGCGGAGTCTTACATACAAATATCCTATTACTCATATGAAGGTTTAGGGTAAACACTATTCGGGAGTAATATGTTTAACTTATCAAATACCACTATTTAATTATGCAACACAAGTAGATTATCCTTGTAGAGGACATGGGGTAATACTAGGTGCAAAGTCATATGTCTTCCGGATATGATTTATCAAAACCTTTTAGGGTCTTAATATTCTGTAATTATCTCTGAGTGGTTAAAGTTATCATGAATAGTCTGTTCTGCAGAAATATAAAGTATAGTTGTACCACTCTAGAGTAAAATATAACCAGTCTTTGTTTTGGCGGTTAGGGGATTAATTGTCAATATCACCAATGTACATCGTACCTTCATGGTACTAGAGGAAACCACCATTCCACTAACTTCTGATGGAAGATGCACTTTATAAGTTCTTGTGTGGCGCACTTCTGGTATTTAGGTTCCTTATTACATTTCCTCAGGTCTTGATGGGTGTCATTAGATCTTAAACCTGCAAGTGTCCCCACATATTTTAGATCAAGAACCAATAAGTCAATTTTGCAGAGGTGGATATACTATTCAACCTAGGGTGTTCCACTCTTAGAGACGTATTTACTGCAAGTAAACACTATGGTAACTCCTCCATAATTGGAAAGTATCTGGCAGGCTCCCCGCTTCTGGCGCACAGGAGTATAAACTAAACTATAAGTTTAGTTTGACTAGTGCGTGTATCTTAGTACTAAAGATCTTTTCCTTCTGAAAAATACGACGGCATTCGAACTTTTGGGTATTTCTCTCCCCTAATGCCGAGATTCGATCTTTATTAATAGCATACCACAAAGTTCCCCTATCATGGGCACATGATTGATTGTATTTCAGATCCAACATGATCTCCAACAACTGGTGGAGGCCCAAAGGTGTATGCTACAGTGGTGATAACATGTGGGAAATGTTTGATTTCTCCAACACGCATTTATTTCAATAAGGTGTTTGTTGAGTATATGCAGTGAGCTAGACTTTTATCAGTACAGTGGCAAGAAAACTACATGATCCTAACATTCTATAGGATATTCCAACTTCTTGTTGGTTATTAATCTGCGACGAAGGTCCCATACAGGGGTCCGAGAGTTGGCAGACTTATTCTATAGACTAGCTTATTTATTATTTTCCCAAGTTTTGATCCAATTACTCATACCATATTTTAAATAATTTGAATCATTAAACTTCAAGTTTATAATTACGCAACATATTTATTATGGTCATAAGCAGTGTGTTCTAACAGCATAAAACTACAGGATTCTCTTCAGGAACATAAATATAATACTGGAATATAACTATTTGACCATAGTTAATCTGTACAGAAATACTAGATTTTCTTTTGGACTTCAAATCTTACTTGAATCACCCAAATATTATAATTATCTGATGGAAATATTTATTATTCATCAGGAACACCAAATTTAATTAAGGGCGATAAATTGTATGCCTTATTTTAATTTGTAATGCCAAAATCATCATGGCCAAATTTAGATTATTCAGGATCAACAAAGTCCAATAGGTCATCTTTTTTTGGGAGCTATATTTGCTTTAAGCAAGTGATATGACTTCTGGTGGTGATGCAGTTGCAGACTGCACTTACCAATTTATGCTTGTGTCATTTCCGATGAGTATGGCAGGCTCCGAACATGGCATATGTGCGACTGCGTCAAGCAGCCATCGATTTGCTGAGTGCATTCCCATATGCTGGCGGTTAACATATTGCTGAAGACACAAATCAATTGGCCTTCGTGGGCAGCAATGATTGTGGTTGCCAACAGCATGGGTATCGGCAATGGTGTAAATGTTATTTTCCATTTCCATATCAACTGGATAAGGATAATAATCATGCAATTTATTTTAATTATCTCCCAAATAAGCTTGGTTAATTTATTGCTTCAGTCTAATTTGCTTATGACTTTGACATAGGATATGCCACTGCCTACCATGACTCTTGTTTTAAATATTTTTTCTATGCCTCTTATGTTCAAATATCCCACATACGCCCAACGTCCACTCCCTTTTCATGCCAACTATAAAAATCCCGAGTGATAGCATGTGCATCAGGCATTTGCTTGAAATCAACTCGGAGTTTTAGCAAAGATTTGCAATCATACTCCAACAGGTGTACAATTTTGTTGGCATGAAACCAATATATACTCTGTAACATTCTGCTTACAAAGTTAATTCGTCAATTAAGAAATCAGTGTGGTGGAAGATAGTACTACATAGACTAGGCTAAAATGTCTTACTAGCTGTAACATTCTGCGCAATTAAGTTATTATGTACTTATTTGAGGAATATGGTATTTTCTAGCCAAAGTGATCCATCAGATATCAACATATGACTAGGATTGGTCCGGTGCCACTAAGAAAAATTGTTTCTCTTTTGCCATCTGGGCATCCGTGCACTACAAGAACATGTACAACATTTTGTTAGCAAGGCATGGCAAAGTATTTTCAACTGTCAGGCATATGATTTGCAAATTTTATTTCATGCAAGATTAATTTACTACATGTAAAATATGCTACCGGCAGTATGTTCTATTAAGCAGATTTAATCAACTATTTAGTAGGAGATAAGACTTTAATAGAACAACTTAGACCGTTAATTTATATATGCATCTAGGAAAAACGATCTAATGCATAAGGAATCATCCTAAAGCAAAAGATAAGAGATGCTCAGCAGGAGCAGGGCCAAGCTCGACAGGAGCTAAATCTATACTACTAATGCAACTCGTGCAAGAAACGTCATCTTTACAAAGCTAAGGGATAACTAGGAGATTTCTACAGGTTTCCATAGAGCATAATATGAGCTTATCATTGCTGTCATCGAGGACAAACAAATATCCACTTAGCGATGTCAAACATGTCCCACACAATTTATGCAATTTTCTATATGTTTACAGCTGGCAAGACATTTTAAATGCATGAAATGAGTGCAAAATAGTAGAGATTAATTTTATCTCTTTAGTAGATAATTTTATATATTTCTTAGAATTTTCCTGGTATTTTTAGGATTTTTCTAATAATTTTTAAGGCTTGGGAGCAATTTTTAGAATTGCTGAACCCATTAATTAATTTCTCAAACACACAATACCAGGGAAAAATAAACCATAAAAATATGATGCTTCCAAGGTATACTGGGTCTAACGTTTCACAATTTAAGAAAGCACACAAACCTCAGAAATTCAGTTTCTAGAATTAATCTAAGGTTATTGCATAAAAAGGAATAATATTAAAGCAAATAACCATAAGATAAGGGTCTAGATTAAAAATTACCATAGAACATATTAATCAGTCGTAAAAATCAGATTCTTAAGGGGGTTATTCTGCAAGAATATATAAAAATCCAAAATTCACCATAAATTTCCCAAACTCCAGAGGGTTTTTTTGCAAAATTTCCTTATCCACAAAAATGCCTCATAATTTTCAGAACTCTGAGATCCCATTTACAAATTTTTGGGATTTTTCTTTTTTCTCTCTTTCTTTTTCTTTTCCTTATTTTTTTTTCTTTCAGATTTTTTTTGGGCCCAGGCCCCTTTTCTCCCCTTGGCCCACTATGGTGGCTAGAAAAATAGAGCGCTAGGTACCCTAGCGCCTGTTCTTTGTGGGGCGGCGGCGCCTAGGCGGCGATTGTGGCGCGAGCGGCCGGCGGCGGTCGCGGGTGGTGCGGCATGCGACGTTCAACGCAGGCGGGAGAACAGGAGGGGCGGCAACTTCGAGCCAACGCGGTCGGGTGCAGAGGCATGCTGGCTTAAGCTGGCGACGATGAGGGTACGCTAACAGGCGCACATGCACGGGTTAAAGTCGATGCCATGATCGTGTTCAAGTGCCGAAGATTGTTTGTAATAGATTGAACCATTAATCATGAAACAAACTTACAGAGTGCTCGATGAAGATCGGTTTCTCAATGCCGTGTAAGGATTTAGATGCAGTACCGATCAACATAGGCAGAAATTTGTTTGTGATCGTCTGATCCATGCATACGTGTTCAATCCCAAAGTTTTGGCCTTGTGTGACAGCAACCATCAACATGATCGGGTCATAAAAAAACTGAGACAAGGAATAGTGATTAGAAGCAAATACATGAATTAAGCATAGTAATTAAAAGTGTGTTGCTTCTCCGTTGTGCTCGACTGGATGCATGTGGTGCGGCATGATTGATTCGGCCGTGTGTATCCTCTGCCGGCTGATCGGCAGCCGTGATGATCTCCTTTTCGTCCGGCAACACGTGAATACAAAGAGCAAATTCGTGGTGATAATGTGTTGAAGAATGTAGTAGTCGCAGAAAACAATCAACCAATCACCAAATAATAGTACTCAAACGACAGAGAGACAAATAGATGATGACATATTGTCGGGAATCTCTTTATTCATTGGTCAATATCTTTCTGTGTACCGAAAGGCTCTATTTATAGACTAAAACACATCAAAAATAGTTTCTGTATTCTATCCATCAACCAATCTAGGGTTTCTTAACACATGCATGTTACACCTGAAGTTCTTAACCGGACTGTGTGCACTGTACATGTCCCCTTCGTCGTCCTCGTCTCTATTCGTGTTATAAACAACTAAACTAAGCGCCGCTTAAGCCCAATATTGGAGGCCCATCTCCATCTCTTAACTGACGATGTGCACTGGTGCAACGAATCAACGAATCATAAGCAACCAAGTCAGTCACATACGTTAAGCCTACTCGTAGCAGTAATACCACTCGCCGTGCCATCTTGTACAGGCTGTACCACAGGTGCCGCGCCAAGGGTCATGTCATCAGCAAGCTGCCCAAAGTTTGAGACGCGGACTCACAACCATACTTATTTTTGTCACCGTCGTGTACATGTGTCTGAAACCGTACAGAAAACCTGAAAATAACTCGTTCTTAGCCGGACGCCTAACCACCAGTGTACCGATCCGCCATGGCATGGGCAGCTAGCCAGCCATGACAAGCAACAATGCAACCATGCGTATGTACCTAACAAGAACGACAAAGCCGATTCCTCTCTCTCTCTCTCTCTCTCTCTCTCTCTCAATTTTTGTTTTTGCAAAAGCAGCCGGATTCGTGAGATTTAGACAGAAAAGAACAGCTGCAGGCTAACAAAACTGCAGAATATAGCATGGAGATATTCTGCCCGGAATAAATAAATAAATAATATGACTGTTTAAAACTTAAAAAAACAGTCGTAAGTTTATTTTAGTAAAAGCCTTAATTATTGGTTTTTGCTAGAAAAATTGTGACTGTTTTTTTAGTTCAAAACAGTCACACTATGAGCCGTTTGATATGCATTGAGATGTGTGCTGAGTTTCTTTTGTATATTGGTGGAGGTAGAGTAGATGCATAGGGGTGCAGTTGCACCCCCAAAATTTTTGTACAAAAAATTTATATATACCCCTCTTAATACATAAAGTATACACTACACATACTAATGTACATACTTCTCAACTCCTAGCAGCCTATTTAGCATTAGGCCCAACAGAATATGAGAATCAAGCCCAATTCTACTAGTCAAGGAGGCATTATGTCTAAGTGCTATCTGCCTATCCAGGCGCTCTGGTAGTAGCGCAGGGGCGCAATCGGCAGCTCATCGCGGCATCGGCGCTCTGGTGCCGCTTCTGGCTTCTGCGCCGACGATCTCGGCCTTGACGCGCCGGTCGCACCCCTCGAGTCTCGACCCCGATGACAAGCATCAAGATACAAGGTTTCGAGAAGTGTAGAATCTTAGTGAACATTCTATTAAACTTGTTGAGACAAAGAAGCATGATTGCTATAAACTTGTTTATTTACTGCTCAAATTGGTATTAATACTTCCCGTGGCTACTGAAAGTGTAGAGAGGGTATTTTCGTCAATAAATCATGTGAAGAACAAGCTAAGAAATAGCATGGATGAATAATACTTGAATGATTGCTTAGTTACATACATAGAGCGTGAATTTTTTTTTACAAGTTAGTGATGATGTTGTCATCAATCGCTTTCAAAGTATGAAGGAACGTCGTATCAAGTTATATATTTTTTAAAATATTTTGTGATGTTGGTTATAGTGCAAACATATAATTTGATATATTTGAACGTATGTACTATATCATTTGAACTTGTGTTGAAACGGATGTGTCTTAAGTTCACACTCTTATCGTCAAAATCCTGGCTCTGCCACTACTTTTTTAAGCATGTTTCTAAGATGAACGATATCTGATCTCATTCTATAGTTCAATGTGACTGTTTTAAACTAAAAAAACAGTCGTAAGTTTTCTAGACAAAACAATCACACGTTGTTTAGACAGTTCCTGGGCACGGCACCTCCGTCTCTGGCCGAGAGGATAGTAGAGATCGACGTGAAGCATGCGCTCGTCACCCACGCCACTTTAGACCGGATACTTGCTCTCCGTCGGCGCACGGCGGCACGGAGCGATTCCAGCATTGACCCACGGCCCAATCGGCTCCAAGATTCGTACTTTTGTTCGCGCTAGCTCGTACAATGATTTCGACCCCCGCATCGATCGTGCTGCCAGCCTGCCATCGATCCATTCCGGCAGAATATGTTCGTACCGGCTTGATTAGGGATGAAGCATATCATGAAGTGGACGCGTCATTGTCCGCCACGCCACTTGGGCACGATTACCTATCTATCCGTGGTGAGCTGGACGCCACTTGGGCACGATTACCTATCTATCCGTGGTGAGCTGGACAATTAGATAGATGCGTCGTTCCCTGCTTTACTCCATGGCAGATATCGCGGTCATGCATGAGAATCGAACACTTCAACGATCAGCTTAGCCTAGTAGACGATCAGCTTAGACTGTACTCAGGTTGCTAGAGATCGATCCAAGAGCTTGCCGGCGCTTGGAGCAGTGGAGCACAGTGGCAAACATGAGGAATCGACGCCCGGTACACAAGTAGCCTGTGTTGGGATAGGGGTAGATTACACTAGCGCGCAATATAAATTTTTACCATATAAATTAGGAAGCTATGCGAGCAAGAGATGATAAATCGTTACTACCAGATAGACAGTGCAACAAAAAAAAGAGTTAGAGCAGCTCGGTCCAACGTCGCACATGTCGATGTAGTGAAAGTAGTCGATCGTCCAATGTCATTAGCCGTCGATCGTCTCCTCTAGCAACTCGTGTTTCTTACGTACGTCGCGGATCATTCTCGATCAGCATAGCAGCGCCTTTACAGTGCTCACACGTTTAGGAGTAGACGTCGGGCGCCGGTGTGCTGACACCAGCGCGCACGGCATGGCCTTCGGGGAGGAGGTGACTACAGTTTCGGTGGATAGTGCAACATCGTCCCAAAAGCCACCACGCCTCCCCTTATATAGAGTCTCTAACGGATCCCTACGTTAGAAATCCATTATGACTCTTAACTACGTACGAATTATAATCCAATTTAAACATCTAACGGATCCAATCCGAACTAGTTTGTTTCAACCCATTAAGTGTGTGATCCTGTAGGTTCATGCGAAATCAACAGCGGTTTCTAGCAGGACATAACGACTCTTGAATACACATAAAGATCATATTGGATGAAGCTTTATAAAGCTCATGTGCTGATCCCTTTGCCTCATGATACCAGATCGAACTCAAGGCGAGATATGTGTCGTCCTATAATAGCTCGATCATTCACTCGATCTTGCAGTGGATTGCTCAGTTATAGTTGACTCGTCAACCATACTCGGCATAGCCATGCACTTCCTTAATCCAACCACATCGAGGGCCTCAGAGATATATCTCCCATTAAAGAGGAAGGGCAAATTTTATCTTGATTGCTCGTATTCCTCCGCATGTTTCATAGTAAACCCCGAAATCTACATTTATGACTATCCATTTATGGAGTAGCGTTTGACAATCTCTAAGTAAACTGTTGCTCTATTGCCCACGCGAAGATCAACCTTGCCTCTCGTCAAACTTCTACTCCTTATTAGCACATACATCGAATTGCAAATATGAGCAACCGATCCGATATCAAATACCCCAAGAACATGTAGGAGAAGTAACAAGATTAATTTCTATAACATTTACACTTGAACTGGAAGACTTACTTCCCTTGTTTTTCAGCTCTACCAAGTATTTCTTATAATTCCTCTTCTATTGTCCAGTCTCATGACAATAGTAGCATTCAGTGTCAGGTTTACGGCCTAGCTTGAGCTTGGCCTTGACACTCGTGATCTCATCTTGAGTCTTGCCTGCACTCTTTCCCTTGCTCCAAGACTTACCCTTCTTCTTGAAGCTAGTTGTCTTTTGAACCATCATCACATGATTAGAGCTCTTTTTTATGCTCTACTCAGCACTCTTAAGCATACTATGCAGCTCGATCAATGGCTTCTCTATGCCATTCATATCGAAATTCAAGATGACTGGCTCAAACGCAGGAAGTAATTGGAGAATCACATCAGTAGCCAACTCTTGGCTGAGGAAAAAATCAAGCTTTTCCAAGCTCTCAATGTGGCCAATCATTTTGATCACATGAGAACTGACTTGGCTACCTTCTGACAGTCTACAAGAAAATAATTCCTTGAAGGTATTGTACCTCTTTGCCCTTGCCTGGTCCTTAAACATGTCTTTTAGACCCACAGTCATATTGTAGGCATTTTGTGGTCTCATATTGCTTCTGAAGCTCAGAGCTCATGGTGTCAAGCATAAGGCAGTGTATATCAACTGCCTCACTATAATGCTTCTCATAAATATTCTTTTTAGCACAAGTAGCATCTCCATTTGGTTCATCACGATAATGACCCTCTAGAACATATTTCTTCTTTTCTTGTTTGAGAACAATTTTTAGATTATGGAACCAATCAATGAAGTTTGTTTCATTCAATTTTTCTTTCTCAATAATTCATCACAAGTTAAAAGTGGGTGTGGAAGAAGTACTAATCGTCATGATCTACAATAGAAAATATGTATATCCAAAAATTCAGCATTATGTTTATGTAAAGTCTTATATTAAACAATTTAACAAAAGATACTCCGACTATATGTTTTAAACCAAGTTTCCCTCCAACTACACAAAGTGGGTGCAAGATCCACATTTCACTAAGTCCTAGTAAACTTTGACATCACTGCTAGAGACCTAGTGACGTAGATAAGCAACCAATTGCTAATCATATCCTATATGACTCTGGTTTATTGGGTGACATCAATATGCCCCGGCTACCAACACTATGCCCCAGGCCCAAAACCTTTTTCATAGCCTTATTAAGTGGAACCAATAATATGCATATGAATGTCCGACACCCATTCCATCTTATTAAGATAGTTAATGGTATCTTACTTTCATAGACCAACCAATAAACGATAAAAACTTTGGAAGGTGCAACAATTGGAAAGGCATCCAGTTTTACTTTTTTTTTCTTGAGGGATACTATTCGATCATGTCAAAAGTATCTAATGACAAAAATATGAACAATACATAACAAGAACATAGATAAACATTCACATGTAATCACATTAATCTATGAGATAGTATGACCACAATCTCCATCACCACACTTCTGTCCACCGAGCCATCATACTTGAGGTCACACTACTACAAAAAGGCTAATACTAGACGTCTTATCACAGACGGTTGACCAAAACCGTCAGTATTAAATACAATCACGCAGCGAGTTTGGTTTAGAGACGAAATCGTATTATCGTTACGCTAAAAACCGCTCAGTGAAGAGGTAATATCACGAGCTTTATGTTGAAAACCATTTGTGAAGTATCATAGGCGGTTACGAACAAGAATCATCGTGATATTACTAAATATCACGAGCGGTTTTTATTAAAAGCTATGCGTGATAATTAACTCATCACGAGCGCTTTTAATTAAAAATCGCGTGATAATTTCACTTATTGCGCTTTTGAGCCCTCACAGATCTGTCTTAAATTCCAGATCTGTTCTCACTTCTCACAGGCTGCTAGTTTGAGGAGGTGGGGCTTTGAGGCCATTTGGTGAAAGAAGACCGCGGATTTGGGAAGAGTGATTGTAGATTCATTTGTTCTTGACTATCTATGGTTAGTATCTTGTTCCTAATTGTATTATGTTCTAGATCTAGCTTGGTAAAGGGAGAATTGAAGAGGTGTGGATATGATGGGGATATGTTCACGATCTTAGGATGATGATACAATTGTCAACAGTGTTGAGGGTTTGTCGAAACACTCATTTTTGGCAAAGTTCAGTAAAATCGTTATGACCACAATTGATGAGTGGTACTACCACAACGTGGTAGTACCAGATTCTAGTTGTCGGTATGATTTTTCCAAAGGGTATGTTTTTGAGAGTTTCTTCTCTCCTACAAAATGGTATGACCATATTTTGTGAGCGGTACTACCGCAGTGTGGTAGGACCGATGTTTACATGGCGGTATGACCGATTATATCCTATTTGCTGAGCAGCTTGGCGGTGATGTCTGTAGGTTTGGTCAATTTCATGGGTTTCAGTGCATATGTGTTGTATGATGCATGTTTTGACTAACGTGGGTCAAATTGTGAAGAACTTGTTCCCGGAATCAATTTCTTGGTCTATTATTGTACAGGAAGCTTGGAGGTCAACGATGGTCAACGGCGAGGATGATCGAGACTAGGCTTGGAGAGCTGAGGTTTAGAACGATCGGGGATGCTGGGTGAAGTCAGTAGACTCAAGCATGGCGCAAAATAGACAAGGATGACCAAACGAGAAGTTTGGTGCAACGGGTTGCATCAAGTGGTGCAGGGGTCGGTGCAAGTGCCATGGTGGTTTCAGTGGGAGCCGGATGGGGGAGACTTGCCAACATGAAAAGAGCCGTTGATCAACCTACACGTGGTGAAGCATGTGATTGCTTCATAAAGATTGGACTCGGTCTTCAGAGAAGGATCGAGAAGGGGTATTTTGGTAATTTCACCAAAATACCATCTTGATGACCCTTGGCTAAACCGCGGCACAAGATGGCGCAAGGAGAGGTGGTTTAGGTCAAATGAAGTTAAAGATCACGAAGAAATGGATTCAGAAAGCCCAGTTCGTCATTCGCTTTGAGAAGCGTGTGTGAGTGTAGACCCTTTTGTGTGTGGGTTTAACGGGTGCCCATTAAGATTTCCTCTCATAGATAGCCTCCACTATAAAAGGGGAGGGTGCTGGTTGTGCACTTCCCAACCCTTGTAGCCTACCAACCCTAATTTGAGTTTTTGGGGATTTTGGAGTAGTTGGGGCTATGGTTTGTGCGAGATGGATTGATTGTGTGCTCAAGTGTTGAGCTTTTGTCCTTCATGGTGGAGTGGCTATAAACCAACTTCAATCTCAAATCAATCCAATCAAGATTCTTCAAGATGAGTCTCTTAATGTTCTTACTCTCTCTTTGGTGATTTTTGGGTTTTGATGATCCTTTGGTTTATTACTAGGATATTGTTTGCTGTGACATGTGGGAATGCATCTAGGATCATCTTGATTTTGCAAGTTCTAGGATCAAAGTTTGATTTTGTAAGGTTTTTGTGCCCCCCTTCCCTCATCTATGAAATTCATGGAACCTTGGCTTCGATCTTCCTGATCGTCGATTGGAATAGGTTCCTAACCTTCTTGATGGGCTATAGTCGAAATTTGGGGGATTTGGATCACCAGATCAAAAGTTATGTCGATTTTGGTTTCGGGCTGATTTTACTGTTCACTTGGCAGCACCGCTACTCTTCACTGGTAAGATCGGCACTATTCATTTGTGCTGTTCGTAAGTACTATTCACCAGCGCGTTTTGTTTTCTGAGTTGTTGTGCTTCGGGGTTTCAATTGGATTCAATACAAGATATCCACTATACTTGTTTATTGATCTTCACAGCTTTTATAGCTATTGGAGAGAAAAATCTTGTTAAATCTGATTAAGGTGAAAAATAGGCTAAGCTCCTATTCACCCCCCTCTAGTTGCCGTTTTGGTCCAACAATTGGTATCAGAGCCCGGTTAGTTTACTCTTGATCTTAATTGGTCATTGAACTTGACGATGGAGAAGTACTCAACCAAGTCGCATGTCTTCGATGGGCTCGACTATACCTATTGGAAGAATCGCATGCATGTCTACCTTCAGAGTGAAGGTCAAGCCATATGGGAGGTTGTCCAAGCCTCGCTTGTCTTGCCAGAGGTTGCTACACCGGCTTTAGTAGTCCTATTGGCTAACAGCATCAAGGCAAAGAACCTCATATATGCTGGGCTTGGTAGATAGGAGTATGATAGAATCTGTCACCTTGAGACCGTGCACGAGATTTGGCACACCCTCGAAACTTATCATGAGGGTTCGTCCCAAATCAAGCAAGTAGCCAAACGGTCTTCAAGCGAGAATACAACAAGTTCAAGATGCATCCTGAAGAGAGCATGGATGATGTATTCACTCGCTTCAACAAGGTGCTCAATAAGTTGAGAACGGTTGACATCAAGTATTCTCAGTTTGAGAATGCTACTCATCTCTTGGCTGTAATCAACACAAAGGAGTGGGAGATGAAGGCTACTGCTATTGAGGAGAATATTAATCTCTCTAATCTTACTTTGGAGCTACTCTATAGCAAGTTCAAGACTCATAAGATCAAGAGAGTTGATTATCCCAAGAAGGAGAACATGACTTTAGTAGCTGACCCTCTTAAGAGAACTTCTGATGGCTATTCTGAATCTTCGTTTGGAGTTTTACTTCCTTGCTTATCTGTAATCCATGAAGAAGAACTTGAGACTATCCCTGAGCCTGAGTTAGCCCTCCTAGCCAAAAAGTTCACACGGGCCTATAACAATGTAAGAAACAAAAAGAGAGATGGCCCCGTGACTTGTTATGAGAGTGGAGAGCTCTACCACATGCAGGCGAACTGTCCCAAGCTAAAAGGGGAGAGCAACCACAAGGAGGAGAATGCAGCTTGGAGGAAGCCTCAAGGGAATAAGTCCAAGTTAGATGCTTCTAAGCTCATGAAGGCCGCTCATGGGTTCTTGCCGCTTTAGGAGAACAATCCATGAGCGATGTGGACTCTGAGATTGAGGAGGACAAGGAGGAGGAGCTCCCTCAAGAGAAGAACAAGGGAAGGCGAAGGACTTCACCGGCATGTGCTTCCTGGCTGATTCCGTCGACGTCGATGACATCGATGAGGTACCTCCATCCTATGAAGTTCTCTCAGCTTGATGTGATACCATCTATGAGCAACTTCTTAGCCAGGATAAGACATTAGAGTTCACCATAGCTAGGAATAATGACTTAGAATCACAAGTTGATAATCTGACATAGAACTTGTGAATGCAAAGAATCTTGATGCTGATAAATATTCATCTTGCCATGCTTTACACTCTGAACTTGCTAAGTTGCAAAATGCTCATGATGTTGCCATGCACCAACTAGAAAATGCTAGAACTGAGTTAATTGAGTTTAAATCTACTCCATATGAAAAATGCTTAGAATCTAGCAAGTTGATAGCTTCTAATAAGGCTAAGTCTAACACTTGCTCTTTCTACTCAGAACGTGAACGTGAAGAAAATGACATGTTAGAAACAGTTAGAGCGAAGTATGTCAAGCTTAAGGACAAAATTAATTCTGCTCATTGTGCTTCATGTGAAGCCCTTAAGCTTGAAATTGCTATTCATAAAGAGAAGCATACTAGAGCTATTAAGGCTAAAACTTGTGAATCAAGTCTTAACCTTGAAAAAGAAAATGCTTATCTGACACATTAGAAAAAATTTCTAAGGGTAAGAAACAATTGAACATGATTCTTGACAAGTCCAAAACTCCTTGTAGGAAGCAAGAGTTAGGATACACCTTTGCCCAAGACAAGTCCAAACCAAATGTCATTCAAGTCTTCGAAGATGGCTTAGTTGAGTTCAAAATCCAACCTGCAAAAACTCTTTTCAAATCTGCAGGTTTTTCCCAACCACCTTCTGAGTCAAAAGGTGCATTTCCCAGTGGTACCAAGTACCATTGCACCTATTGCAAGAAGGATGGGCATTTGCTTGAGTTCTGTTGACGTAGGTTGAAAAATGCTAAAAAAAATATTGCTAGATTTTCATCTGTAGGACCGGAAAGGCGACTAGAGGGGAGGGGGGGTGAATAAGAGCTCAAATTCTTTTTCACTTTGAATGGATTCAACTTGTAAATCACTTCAATAGCTATGAGAGCTATGAAGATCAATGATTAAGCACGAGAGGAAGTCTTGTGTTGAATCCACCTAACCCCCAAAGCTCAAACAAACAAAATCGAGGAAGAGCTGAAGAAATCAGGGAAATCGGTACAACCGCAGGCAAACGGGCGGTTGTACCAATGTTCGGTACAACCACAGTTATAAGGGCAGTTGTACCGATTGTCTTAGAACAGCCCGACGACGAAAACTAAAATTGGCACAACTTTTGATCCACTTGGCCAAACTCTATGAGATTTGAAACACACCTTCCTACGGAGGTTAGGAACCTATTCCAAGTAAAGAATGACTAGATCCACGTCAAAGTTCCTACCTTTCTTGAATTGAACAAATGAGGTTTCAAAACTGAGTTTCGAACCAAAACATGATCTAAGCCTTGCTCGTGGGTAAAGAATGATCTAGATGATCTTAGATGCACTCCCACATGTCACAGCAAGCTAGATCACAGTAAGAAACCAAAGAGAAACTCGCAGATCAAGAAAAGCCCCAAAATCATCAAATAGAAAGGAAGAACACAAAAGGACTCATCTTGAGAAATCCGGTTGGATTGATTTGAGATAGATGATTGTTGTTTACAGCCACTCCATCTAGGAGGACAAAGCTCATCACGTGAGCACACACTCAATCTAAACCCTAGAAACCCTAGCTCTCCTCTATTCTCCTCAAAACCCTGAACACAAAATAGGGCAACAAATGCAAGGGATTCAAGGCTGCTGGACAGCACCTCCTCCTTTATATAGTGGAGGCTAAGCATCTAGGGTATATTCCATAAGGGCACCCATTAAACCCTAACTCACAATGGGTTAACACACGCACGCATCTCAAAGCGCCGTCTTCATCATCGATTGACCTAAACCGCTTCACCATGCGCCGACCCAAGCCGCGATTTAGCCAAAAGGTCACCAAGGCGGTATTTGGTGAAATTACCAAAATACCCCTTCTCGATCCTTCTCCAAAAGACCGAGTCCATCTGCGCGAAGCACTCGCCTGCTTCGCCACGTGTAGGTTGATCAACGGCTCCATGTCATCAAGTCTCTCTCGTCCGAATCCCACCGGCACCACTGAGCACTTGCAACGACTCCTACGCCGCTTGATCCAACCAGTCGCACCGAACTGCCCATTCGGTCATCCATGTCCATTCTATGCCCCGCTTGAGTCCTCTGACCTCATCCGGCATCCTTGATTGTTCTGGACCTCAGCTCTCCAAGCTTAGTCCCGATCCTCCTCGCCATTGACTGTCATAGACCTGCAAGCCACCTGCACAGCAATAGACTAAGAAACCGATTCTGGGAACAAGTTCTTCACAACTTGACCCACGTTAGTCAAAACATGCATCATGCAACACATATGCACTGATACCCATGAACTTGACCTAACCCAAATTCAATTCTCCAATTGAAACAACATTCAGCACACAAACGGTACTACCGCCATGTTATGGCCGATACTACCGCACTGCGGTCGTACTGCACCCATAACTACGGTCGTACCGCTGCCCGGAGAAATCCAAAACTCTCCAAAACAACTACTCTGGAATTTTGCAACCGCCATCTAAAATACGGTGCTACCAAGGCGCGGTACAACCGCCACTTCCCAAGCGGTACTACCGCTCCAGGAGAAAACCAAAGTCTCCAAAACATGCCTTCGGGAATTCTTCAACCGCCACACAAAAATCCGGTATCACGCAAGATCGCAAATACAACCGCCACTTACAAGCTTCTAAGATAACCGCACTCACGATCGATCCGCAACTTACACGCCGGTATGACCGATTCCCGAGGAAACTCAAGTTCCAAAAACTTGTCTTTGGGAATTTTCATACCACCAACAAACGTGCGGTCGAACCGACCTACAGTAGTACCGCAGCTTCAACGCCGGTACTAACGATTTCCCTGACACTTGCTGAAAACTCCAGAATTCGACAAACTCTGAATGCAATTGCCAATTGTTTCATCACCTAAGATCATGAGCATGTCCCCATGACATCCACAATGTCCTCATGACATCCACAATCTCTCCCTTGATGAACACATTGGTAATTTCTCAAAAATGTAAGTTTGATGATTGAAAATGAAAATACTTGACATTTTCGCGCAAAGGCTCAACTTGGCTCAATTACAGGAGAAAGCAATCAGAAAGACTAAGTTGGCTTCCAAATAGTTTCAGCAAGTGAGACACGGCAGAAGAAGCAAAAAAAACTTCAATTTCCAGAGAAGAGTCAAAATCTCACTTAAGGTCCATATGAAAGAACAATTGTTCTATTTGACCTTCGATCATCGTGAGTCTTCAAGAATTGCAATTCAAATTCAGAAAAGGCAATAAGACCAAAAGAATGCAATATGAATGCTCCCCCTCACTATGATTATCATTTTTCAAGAGAGAATTTTCAATTTTCAATTTCTCCAATTCTCTCCAAAAAGCTCCTAAATTCTCTCCCTTACAAAACTTCTCCCCCATAACCAACAAGCTCTTTATTAACATTACATTTTTGCTATATCTTCTCCCCCTTTGACAATGGATTTATTAAGGAATCATATCTTCCTCTCATCCAGAGAAGACAAATGCACAAGAAAGGAAGAAGCAAAAGAAAGAGCATGCATGAAATGCAATAGGGTGGCTTCATTTTTGTTTTGATTTTTCAATTTTTAGGTAAAAGAAGCTTTGGAGATTACTCAATTGAACAGGCTAGCATTTTTACCATTACTCAAGATACAACAAGCCTAACAAATCTAGCAAGATCATGTTAAGACATATATAGCAAAGCTAGGCTAATGAACTGTAAATACCACATGTTGTTGGATTAAAGTAAACAATACTTCAAAATTAGCAAGTTCAACAATAGGTATCCTAAAGTGATAATGGCCTTGTCAGAATGTCAATGTGAGATCCAGAAACTAGCAAAGACCATTTTAGAGACAAAAAGTTCTGAATTGAATCATTTTGCTCAAAATACCTCAAAAGCCCAATTTTCAACTGTTTTTTCATTTGCAATGAATATTCAAGTTGATTAAAGGTCTATCTTAGCAAAGAAGGTCCTAGACTAGGAGCCATCCACAACCTCTTCCTAAGCTTCAACCAATTTTGACAATTTGCTTTTTAGCCATGTGCTAGGTCTCAAGCCTTGCCGCGACCATCTCAAGCACAAAAAGCTTAAAAGAGTGATCTAGGTCATCCAAAACTCCCCCTGAGTTCATGCTTAGTACAATGGCAAGCCGTCTCATGAGAAAGAATTGGTGAGATTAGTTTTTTCGCATAAAAGAGATCATTTTCATTTTGCACAAGGGTGTTTTAGATTCTTTAATGGTGAAAAGTGAAAGATGTTCAATTCTAGATTCGAGCTAACAAAGCAATTTTGACAGGCCAATGTCATAAAAGGATCATTAATTGTGCAACTAGCTAGAAGATCCACAAATTACAATTTTTAGTTCAAGTTATTTCAAAAGTTCTAGCTCATTTAGCAAAGACATTGCTGCACATGTAAAAGCATGATAATTCTAGCAAGTCAAAGAACTAGATACGCTCTTGAGCAAAAATTGAAATACTAAAGCTCAAGAGAGTAATAAGGAAAGCTTCATCAATTTAAAAGATGAGCAGTAAAGCTTATATTGCAATGCATCTTTTTGGATTTTTCATATGTATGCAATATGATACAATGGGATGCACAAAAGACTTAAAAGCCTAAAAAGATCAAGAAGATCAAAAGGATCCGAAGAAGATACCACTTGAAGAAGGTATCAGAAAAGATCCACAAAAAGTTCACATGAACAAGGAAAGCTCAGATGAACAAGAAAAGTTCAGAACCTAACCAACTCCCCCTCAAACCAACCCATAGGGATAAATTATCTCTAGCTCGCTTCTCAAGGTGGCAAACCTTGTTGGGTTTAAAAGCTTTGAGAGGAGATCTGCCAAAGGTGCCTTGAACTCCACAAACTAGCACAAAGACTTCAAACTCCACACGATCTCTAGGAAAATAACTCGAAAAGCTAGGGAGCGAAACACCATCACTAAAAAGCTTACAGGCAGCTCAAAACCTGCTAAGACTAGTGATTGGGAGACAAGCTCGACCTAGGCTGTGAGAAGAGTGCATCCTAGCAACCATGGGATAAGAAGAGTGCCTAGAAAGGACACGTGCTAGAACAGAGCCTCCTATCTACCCTAAACTCGATAAGCCCAACACCTGACACAACCCAGAAGGTATGCAAGGTAGACTAGGGATACCATACATAAAAGTAAGGTATAGAAGCTCGAACCTGAGTCGCACTGCTTGGCAGTGAGATGTAGTCATGATGGATGAAGATCCATTCCTTGAAGCTTTAGAAGGTAGTTACGCTCACCCATCATCCTCATCTCAAATTCTTTCGTCTCCAAGAAGTGATAGCCAGCATTGAATGCACAAATGAAGAAGAACCAACAGTCTGAGATGATATCACTTGTTGGACCACATGTTCTTCTTCTCAAATGAAAGACTACACCACAGAGACAGAAAAAATCTATACCTTGGTACTGGGTTAGTGAAACAATATCTAGGGAAAACAGTACCAAGACACATGACTAGCAAGGATAGCAGCAAATGATCCAAAGCTCATAAAAGCATATAATCAAAAATTCAGAACAAGAGCATGAAGATAAACAAATCAATTGCAACACATGCTATCCAAGACAAGACAAAGCTCAAACTATCCTTAATCCACAATAAGGCATAGGAGCAAGCAAACAAGCACATAGCAAATCACACATCATATATACAGACATAGATAAAGCATGCTAGTGAAAGCTATGGCAAGACTCATGCATCCACAATTAACCGTAAGGCACAAAAACCATGTAAGCATAAAGCATTTTAAGAGCAAATCATGAATGATGTATGCTAACATGGATATCAAGTGAACATGTGGATACATAGAGCAAACATCAACACGAGCAAGATAAATCATGTACAAATAGCACAGGCTCATGAAGACAAGACCAAGCTTATATATCCATGGAAGCAATGAACAACAGTTTAATACATGGATACATAAGCAAGAATCAACAAGAGCAAGATAATAAAGGAACAAGACAGCACAAGCTCATGTTGACAAAACCAAGCTCATATAACCATGGAAACAATGAACAACAATATAATACATGGATATATAAGCAAGGTACTAGTAAAGGCATGAAGAAGGATATCATAAGAGTGATACATGCCAATATGATACAAGTGAGCACAAAGACAAGCACAACATACCAATAAAGAATAATCATGAAAGTAAATGCATGAAGGTATAAGATAGCTCACCAAAACATATGAAGACGCCGATCATGAAAGCACATGCCTCTTGGAGGCCATCAAAGGGGTGGAGAACCATCAAGTGTCCCGATCATGTAATGTAGCAAGAAAAACCAGAACCTCTTAAGTCCATGTTCTCCAACCCGCGTTCTCGGTACCTACACATGAGAAAGGCAAGGTGTCCAAGTCTTGGATCCCGAAGGGTTAGAGAGCAAATACTTGGGAACCCAAACCTTGGACACACCACCACCAGAAGCAGTCGAACCATTATGAGAGTTAGCATGATGCAAATGATGGTCCATGCAAGAAGATCCAATCTCATCCTTGAAGGCACACCGCGAGTGGACAACTCGAAGAGGAAAACGAGGTCCATTTCTAGAAAAGCGACAATGGCCTTGCTTGAAAGCACTATGATGAGAACCAACAGAAGCATCAAAAGAACTCACACAACCTCGCCGTGGGTGTGTACCTCGATGAACAAAACGAGGTCCGCCTCTTGGACAATGGCGGAAATCCTGCCTCGTGGAAGCTCGTGGACTAAAAGCAAAACCATGGAAGCCAAAACCACGATGCTGTCCAACACCACTAGAAAAGGTGTCAAAGAAGCCATCAACAAAGCGAGTCCTCGTGCTTGGATTTTTAGTGTGCATATCATGAGAAAGACTATGCCCACTAGGAGACTTAGAAGCATGAGCTTGACGCAAATGTTTTGCACGCCGAAAGCAAAAATCCACATGATGTCCATTCTTCCCACAAAATGAGCAATGGTGTAAAGGTCTACTAGTAGACATGGTCCGAGAGGACAAAGCACCATTGTCGCTCAAAGAAGAAGTCCTTTGGGACAAGCTGGAAGAAGCAACATTATAAATCGTCCTCATATCAGCACTAGACTCACACATGCCATGAGAAAGACTATTTGTGTTCCTAGAGGTACGACGACGCTCATGTTTCATACGACGAAAGCAAAACTCAAAAGTGTGTCCATTCTTCTTACAAAATGTGCAATGGTACTTCTCTTTTGAAGATTTAGTACCATTTGAGAAAGAAGCACATTTGTCTTTTGAAATCCGTTGGACAACACAAGAAGAGTCTGTGAGAGTCGAACTCACCAAAGAAGAGCTATCCAAAGCGATGCCACAAAAACCAACATCAAGTGACTCACGTTTAGCACAAAAGACTCTAACTCCGAATGCAAGGATGCAAGAGAAATCTTAGAAACATCAATCTCGGAGTGAAGGCAAATATAAGAGTCACATGACTTGGCACTCATATCATCGCGCAATTTCTTCAATAACTCAATCTCGCTCTTCAAATCAATGCAAGATGTGCAAGAAATTAATGATGCTTTCGTATTAAGCATGCAATTCAAGTCATCAATTTTAATTTCTAAACGAGCACAATTCTTGCAAAAGACTAAACCATCCCTAAGCAATTTTTCAAATTCTAAGCACATGCTACAAGGCCTAGCTTTGATATCAATAATTTCAGCCCTAGCATTCTCTAATTGCTCAAGGTGCATGGAATTAGTCAATTTCAACTTTTCAATTTCAGCAAGCATGCCTACACAAGAATCATAATTATTTCTAGCCATAGAACTAAGATTGCCTATTTCTAACTTAGCATTATCAAGTTCATGATGTAAGGCAACACAAGAATCACATGGTATAGAAGCATTTAATTTCAATAATTCATTTTCAGATTTTAGGCATGCAAGAGAATTATTCAAGTTCTTCATGTCTACAAGCAATGAATCATAAGCATTCATGGAGGTTTTTAATTTGGAGAGCTCATGAGACAGATCACCCTTTTCTTTTTCTAGCAATTTCATTTTCTTTCTAAGAGCATGCAATTTGTATTCATATGAAATCAAGCCATCAATGAGTTTTTCTTTGCTCACCTTGCTTAGCTTGAGTAGGGGATCATCCTCGGAAGAGTCATCACTATCATCCTCAAAAAGCTCTTCATTATGCTCATCCTCAAAAGCTACTACACATATGCCACCGGGCTCCTTCTCCTCGGGCTCCAAGTGTATCTCATCTCTGAAACTAGGACAATCAAAACAAAAGAGATCGCCACAAATATCACAGGAGACTTCCTCCTCAACCGCCATCTTAACTAAAGCACGTTCAAACATCTTGTCATGAAGGATCTCAATAGTAAAACAAGCCTGACAAGTTGCAAAGAAGTGCTCACAGGTCCTCATATCAGTCGCCATGCTCAAAGATCGGTTAAGATCACAAAAGAGCAAACGAGGTTCTGATACCACTTGTAGGACTGGAAAGGCGACTAGAGGGGGTGTGAATAGGAGCTCAAATTATTTTTCACTTTGAATGGATTCAACTTGTAAATCACTTCAATAGATATGAGAGCTATGAAGATCAATGATTAAGCACAGAGGAAGTCTTGTGTTGAATCCACTCCTAACCCCCAAAGCTCAGCAAACAAAATCGAGGAAGAGCTGAAGAAATCAGGGAAATCGGTACAACCGCAGGGAAACGGGCGGTTGTACCAATGTTTGGTACAACCGTAGGCAAACGGGCGGTTGTTCCAATGTTCGGTACAACCTCAGGAAAATGGGCGGTTGTACCAATGTTCGGTACAACCACAGTTATAAGGGCGGTTGTACCGATTATCCTGGAACAGCCCGATGATGAAAACTAAAATTGGCACAACTTTTGATCCACTTGGCCAAACTCTATGAGATTTGAAACACACCTTCCTAAGGAGGTTAGGAACCTATTCCAAGCAAAGAATGACTAGATCCACGTCAAAGTTCCTACCTTTCTCGAATTGAACGAAGGAGGTTTCAAAACCGAGTTTCAAACCTAAACATGATCTAAGCCTTGCTCGTGGGTAAAGAATGATCTAGATGATCTTAGATGAACTCCCATATGTCACAGCAAGCTAGATCACAGTAAGAAACCAAAGAGAAACTCGCAGATCAAGAAAAGCCCCAAAATCATCAAATAGAAAGGAAGAACACAAAAGGACTCATCTTGAGAAATCTGGTTGGATTGATTTGAGATAGATGATTGTTGTTTACGGCCACTACATCTAGGAGGACAAAGCTCACCACGTGAGCACACACTCAATCTAAACCCTAGAAACCCTAGCTCTCCTCTATTCTCCTCAAAACCCTAAACACAAAATAGGGCAACAAATGCAAGGGATTCAAGGCTGCTAGATAGCACCTCCTCCTTTATATAGTGGAGGCTAAGCATCTAGGGTATATTCCATTAGGGCACCCATTAAACCCTACCACACAGTGGGTTAACACACGCACGCATCTCAAAGCGCCATCTTCACCATCGATTGATCTAAACCGCTTCACCATGCGCCGACCCGCGTCGCGGTTTAGCCAAAAGGTCACCAAGGCGGTATTTGGTGAAATTACCAAAATACCCCTTCTCGATCCTTATCCAAAAGACCGAGTCCATCTGCTGGCACTCGCCGCTTCGCCCCGCGTGTAGGTTGATCAACGGCTCCATGTCGTCAAGTCTCTCCCGTCCGAATCCCATCGGCACCACTGAGCACTGACAACGACTCTGCGCCGCTTGATCCAACCGATCGCACCGGCTCGTCTGATTCGGTCATCCATGTCCATACTGTGCCCTGCTTGAGTCCTCTGACCTCACCCGGCATCCTTGATCGTTCTGGACCTCAGCTCTCCAAGCTTAGTCCCGATCCTCCTCGCCGTTGACTGTCATAGACCTGCAAGCCACCTGCACAGCAATAGACCAAGAAACCGATTCCGGGAACAAGTGCTTCACAACTTGACCCACGTTAGTCAAAACATGCATCATGCAACACATATGCACTGATACCCATGAACTTGACCTAACCCAAATTCAATTCTCCAATTGAAACAACATTTAGCACACAAACGGTACTACCGCCATGTTATGTCCGATACTACCGCACTGCGGTCGTACCGCACCCATAACTGCGGTCGTACCGCTACCCGGAGAAATCCAAAACTCTCCAAAACAACTACTCTGGAATTTTGCAACCGCCATCTAAAATACGGTGCTACCGAGGCGCGGTACAACCGCCACTTCCCAAGCGGTACTACCGCTCCAGGAGAAAACCAAAGTCTCCAAAACATGCCTTCGGGAATTCTTCAACCGCCACACAAAAATCCGATATCACCGCATCACGGTACAACCGCCACTTACAAGCCAGTACAACCGCACTACGGTCGTACCGCAACTTACACGCCGGTATGACCGATTCCCGAGGAAACTCAAGTTCCAAAAACATGTCTTCGGGAATTTTCATACCGCCAACAAACGTGCGGTCGAACCGACCTACGGTAGTACTGCAGCTTCAACGTCGGTACTACCGATTTCCCTGACACTTGCTGAAAACTCCAGAATTCAACAAACTCTGAATGCAATTGACAATTGTTTCATCACCTAAGATCTTGAGCATGTCCCCATGACATCCACAATGTCCTCATGACATCCACAATCTCCCCCTTGATGAACACATTGGCAATTCTGCTTTACATACTTCTTGTAGACGTGTGTCTCAGTACTGGGTTCCGAAGTCATGTTTAACTAACCCCAGTATTGAGACACATCGATCTTCTGTGTCTTGATTTTCAGGATCGCCGCAGAAGGGGGAAGAACACGTGGTTTGTTGACTTTGGCTGTTGATGCCACATGACCGAAGACTCATGATGGCTCACCTCCTTCACGTGGTCAACGGGTGATGACTTTGACGAGGATTAAAACCTCTAGGTATTACTTTAATACCTAATAAAAGACCATACGTCTTCATGGTCGTAACCCCTAAGGGTAACGACCTCACTGGTCGTGAGGATTCTAGAGGATACATAATGGATACCCTGGTCGGAAAAGGTCTTGTGCCTAGTCTCCGACCAGGTAGCTGCTCGAAAAGGTTATGGACTGATATAAAATATAATTCCAGACACTTAACTGCAGAACAGTTGATACTTTATCAATTGACGTCTCGCTCCGACCGGTCACAACGCTTCACAAGAGACGCCTTCTCCAGAAGTAACTGCCACCTCTTCAGAAGTTATTTAAAGATGGAACGCAGAAGACCAAAGGGTGAACGGATTTGAGACAAGCAAGACAGCGACATCAGATCAAGAACAACACAATTAGCCTTAGACATGTTCTTTAAGTCTGATTGATTAGCGAGCATTCTCAGTATAATTAGGATTAGTTCATAGCCTAGTCGCAGACACCCCTGTATATCTAGTTCATATCAATAAAGAGCGCCCCCATTCTCTCCCAGGAAATATCGTGTCATTTTTCTCTTTTATTTCGTAAGATCGGCGACTCGATCGTCAACAACTGGCGCCGTCCGTGGGGAGGACGACGTAAGTTTTCTGAAGAAACTCTCTGCTCATCAAGTCCTCGCCCATTCCACGTAATCGCTCATGCGACTATGGCCGGAGTTTGGGACGAGGAGAATTGGTTCAACCTGGCGGACTACTCCAACCTCGACATGGAAGGATGCATCCGTGCCATGCAAGAAAACAGCATGTCATCCTCCTCCTCCGTCGGTTCACATGTCGCCGATGTTAGCAAAATCGACCAGATGGACAAGGATCCACTAGTACGACAAGTGACGCTTTCAGCTATTCCGACCAGCTCGGAATGTCTGAAGACCACTCCATGCCCAGTCCTTCCGACCGGCGAAACAGGTGACGTAAATTCAGCACCACAACTCGAGGATCTCTATACTCTCAATGAAATCATAGCTGAAAGGTACTCACCTACGTCTTCTGGCAATTCCAAGAGCCAACCGACACCTAGTAACGGTGTCGATGAAACCTCCACTGGTCGTAGGCCATGTGGGGATGATACGACTCAACATACGATCGGCAATTCGTCGGATCAGGCTGAGTCCACCAAGAAGACCTCAGGAGGTGCTCATCTCCGACCGCTCTCCGTTGTGGAAACTTCTAGCAGAAGTATTGGAAGGCTCTCCATTAGTTACGATGGAAGCTCGTCGGAAGATCACTACTGGAGGCACGAGGTCAATGCAATCGGAGATGCAAATCAAGATGCCTTGCACGGTCCTACACACTCTGCCACGCCACCACGTGTTGGTAGAGATGTTACGGGCCATCAAGCACCAACTTCCGGAGGCAACAGAACTGATCGACGTCCATCAGTTAACTCGCCTGGCACTACCCCACCAAGAGTAGCTGATCGGACAGAACAAATCCAGAGGTCGGGGGAAGATTCAGATCTGCGAACGCCTACTACCAGTATGAACCCCCCGAGACCTTCGGTAACTGTACGTAACCTGCAACGTGTTCAAGATATATTGAATAATTCTAATCCTGCTCTAGTAGAGACTCCAGGTTTTGTACAGCTTGTGGGCCAAGTATCGGAGATTCTTCAACAGACCATGCAACGAACAGAAGCATACCGGGAACAAAGGAATTCAGGAAGACAAACCATGACTTCATCCCAACGTTCCTCTCTCAGTAGAGGGCAGTATGGTCGTGTTGGGGAACAATTGATACCAAGGCCTCCTCGACAATTCCGACCAAGGAGTCACGAGGGAAGAAGGCTATTCCAGGTTGTCACTCCCTCACCATGTTGAGAAGAACAATCGCTAGGACCTGACAATCTTCGACATCGTCTAAATCAAGCAGGCGGTCGAAGGCATCATACCAATGTCTATGACCGGATCGGCACACGGGAGCTCCAGTGTTCCAATCTTAGGAACTGGTCTCCGACCGATTACAATCCGGCACCTTTTCAAAGAAGGCACCATGAATCGATCATATGTTGTCGAGCCTTCTCTGTAGGGCTCCAAGCTGTGTGTTGGCCAAACCGGTTCCGACCGGCCAACTTGGACAAGTTCAATGGGACTCAAAACCCATTGGAATTTCTACAAATATATACCACCGCCATCAGAGCTGCTGGTGGTGATGAAAATGTGATGGCTAACTATCTGCCCATCGTACTCGAAGGGTCTGCCCGGTCGTGGTTACTCAGCCTACCGGTCCAATCAATCTACACTTGGGAGCAATTCTGCGACCTTCTTATTGCAAATTTCCAAGGCACGTACGACTGCCCTAGAAAGGAAGATGATCTCCACCGAATCCGATAGGGCTCTGATGAGACTCTCTGTCAATACATCAAGAGATTCAGCCAGGTTTGTAATTCCATACCGGAGGTCGCAGAATCATCTGTTATCCCGGCTTTTAAAACAAGTCTAAGGAATCGACGGTTTACGGAGGACATAGCAATGAACCCTCCACGAACGACTGTTGAACTTTTTGACATGGCTGACACATACGCCACTACTAGCGAAGCAATTGAGTGGTGTGAGGCCATTGATCGAAAGGATAAAATTCCCCAACCTGGCTTGGATAAACCAAAGAAGAAAAATATGAAGGCTCTCAAGAAGAAGAAGAACCGCAGACCCGATAACAAGGAAGTCCTTGCCATTCCTAAAAAAATTACGAAAGGTAAGAAGGACTATACTGGTCGAGGCAAAGCAAAAGCTCCGACCGAAGGGTTCCAGAAAAACAAGAAGTGGTGTCCACTTCACTAGTAGGCAGGGCATGATTTGCGCACCTGTCGAGTCTGGCAAAATAAACTGGAGGACTATTATGCAGGTAAAGGACCGTTCCCCACAATACAGGAGCTCCAAAAAGGATAAAGATGGCGATGAAGAGATGGAGTACTAGGAGCCTCAACATACGATCAACATGATTTTTGGTGGGTCTTCTTCGTACGAGTCAAGGCATCATCTGAAGGCCATGGAGCGGGAGGTCAACCTGGTTGAACCTCCGACCATCATCAAGCCATCAAAGTGATCAGACACGACAATCTCCTTCAGCAAAGGAGACTGCCCCATCCCTTCGACTCAACCAGGTAGGTTCCCTATTGTTGTTGAACCTACTATTAATAATTGTAGGGTTAATCGACTCTTAATAGATGGATGTAGCTCTTTGAATGTATTATTTGCAGGAGCTTTAGAAGAAATGCAAGTTCCTAAGTCAAAGGTGAAGCCAGTGAAATGTGCCTTTCATGGCATAGTTTCTGGCTCCACCGCTAAACCAATAGGACAAGTTTCCCTACCAGTTACGTTTGGAAGGCCTGACAACTTCCGAATAGAAAAGATTCTATTTGATGTGGTGGATTTTGAATATGCATATAATGGAATCCTTGGTCAACCGGTCTTAGCAAAATTCTTGATAGCCACGCACTACGGTTATCAATGTTTGAAAATGCTGGGACCAAAAGGAGTTATCACGGTTTGAGGAGATCAGAAAATGGCTTATGTGTGTGATCGAAAATCCTTAGAACTGGTCGATGAACTTCCGACCAGAGAGACTAATCTATTTACCGTGTAGGTCAAGCACTCGAGGCCAAAGATGACGCCAAAGCCATCCGACTAGACAAAAGAGATACCAGTCGACAAAAGCGCTTCTCCAAACAGCGCCAATTCACCACCTGGGTCAGGAAACACTGACCCATCTACCCGCAAGATTCTGGTCGGGGCAAGACTCGACCCCAAATAGGAAGAGTCGCTCGTCTCCTTCCTCCGAGCAAATCAGGACGTATTCGCCTGGCAGGCGTCTGATATGCCCAGAGTCCCCCGGGAGGTGATCGAGGACAGGCTAACTCTTCAGCCTGATAAGAAACCGATCAAGCAGAAGCTGCGGCGTTTTACACCTAATCGGAAGGAGGCAATCCAGTCAGAGATTGACAAGCTCCTCAAGGCCGGGTTTATTCGTGAAGTCGACCACCCTCAGTGGCTCGCCAATCCTGTAATGGTTAGGAAAAATAATGGGAAATGGCGAATGTGTATTGAATTTATAGATCTTAATAAAGCTTGTCCGATGGATGATTTTCCCCTTCCGCGCATTGACCAACTTGTAGACTCTACTTCCGGGTGTGAGCAACTAAGTTTTTTAGATGCATATTCAGGGTACCACCAGATTAACATGTGTAAAGAAGATGAAAAGAAAACTTCCTTCATCACCCCATATGGCACTTACTGTTATGTTAAGATGCCATTTCTGTCTCAAAAATGCTGGTGCAACTTTTCGAAGGTTGATGCAGAAAACCTTTAATCCACAAATAAGTCGGAATCTAGGATCCTACGTTGATGATCTGGTCGTAAAGAGAACCAACGCTGGTGATCACATTCCTGACCTACAAGAAACTTTCAACAACTTGAGAAGACATAATCTCAAGTTGAATCCGGAAAAGTGTGTGTTTGGAGTTTCTGCTGGAAAACTGCTCGGTTTCCTAGTCTCGGCTAGAGGTATTGAAGCAAATCCAAGAAAATATCGCCATCGACGGATGCGCCCGACCACGAAGAAAGAGGTCCGAAACTAATCGGGTCAGATGGGCGCTTAATTCGTTTCATAGCAAGGTTAGGGTAAAAAGGATTACCTTTCTTTAAGCTTCTTCAGAAGCACGGAAGTTTCGAGTGGACTAAGGAGGCAAACAATGTCTTTGAAGAACTTAAGATGTACCTTACGAGCCCTCTGATCTTAGTTTCTCCAAGATCGAGAGAAACATTGCTAATTTACGTGGCTGCAACGCCACAAACAGTTAGCGGTATACTAGTCGTAGAACGGGATAACATCCAACGACCAGTGTATTACGCAAGCAAAGTCTTACATGGACCAAAGGAAGGATACCCACAGGTACAAAAGTTGCTCTATGGTCTCCTTATGTCTTCAAGGAAACTAAGGCATTACTTTCAGGCCCACAAAGTGGTCGTACCAACTGGGTATCCCCTTGGTCAAGTCCTTGGAAACAGGGAATCATCAGGACGAATAGCAAAATGGGCGGTTGAGCTAGGGGCGTTCGACCTCCGTTTCATCTCACGAACAACAATCGAGTCCCAGGCAATAGCAGAATTCATTGCCGAGTGGACAAACCCTGAACCCACCCAAGGGCCTGAGTACGAACACCACGACGAGTGGACAATGTACTTTGACGGTTCCTTGATGCTCAAAGGCTCAGGGGCTGGAGTTGTCTTGATGTCCCCTACCGGCGAACACATCAAGTACGCCACCCAGTTAAATTTTTCTACCACAAATAACGTGACAGAATATGAAGGTTTACTAGCAGGACTCCGAGCAGCTCGTTCACTCGGGATTTGCAGATTACTAGTAAAAGACGATTCTCAATTAGTAACGAATCAAGTAGGGAAAGAGTATCAATGCTCGAGTACCAAGATGTCATTTTATCTGGCGGAAGTAGGAAACTCGAAAAGCACTTCTTCGGTTTTCAGATCCAATATATTCCTAGAAAGGAAAACTTTTTGGCAGACCAATTGGCACGGATGGCCTCCACGAGGTCGACCATCCCGCCCGGAGTTTTTCTCGAGCAACTCGATTCACCCTTGGTGGTCGAACCTTCCGAGAACATACATGATTCTTTACAAGTCGTACAAACCGATCGTGAAAACATGGATGCTCCATAGGTCGTTGACGGTTGACGCTGTCACGACCAGGGTAAAGATTGGATGACATCTATCTACAATTATCTTCAGCATGACATAATTCCAAAAGATGATGTAGAGGCTAATCGTCTAGCACGAAAAGCCAAATCGTACACTCTGATCGAACGTGCCTTGTATAAATGAGGATCTCATGGAGTGTTGATGAGATGCATATCTCAAACGGATGGCATTAAGGTGCTAACCGAAATCTATGAAGGAGTCTGTGGAGCACATCATTCCTACAGAACACTGGTAGGTAAAGCCTTTAGACAAGGATACTATTGGCCAACTGCCCTTCATGATGCAAAAGAGCTTGTGACGAAGTGCGTAAAATGTCAGTTTCATAGCCGACAAGTACATCAGCCGGCGCAAGCCTTACAAACCATTCCTCTTTCTTGGCCTTTTGCAACCTGGGGATTAGACATTCTGGGACCTTTCCCAAGAGCACCTACGGGCTTCGAATTCCTTTTCGTCATGATTGACACGTTTACAAAATGGATCGAAGCCGAGCCTGTTGTTAAAACAACAACTGAGGCCGCTAAGAAATTCCTCACAAAAAATATGGTCACACGATTTGCTGTGCCCAGTCGTATCATCACAGACAACGATGCCCAGTTCTCAAGCGGTCAATTCCAGGAATTCTGCAACGAATTTGGTATCAACATTCATTTTTCTTCAGTTGCTCATCCACATAGCAACGGAGCAGTTGAGTGAGCCAATGGTATCATTATGTAGGGTATCAAATGCCGAGTATTCGACCAGTTGATCAAACGATCAGAAACTTGGGTTCAAGAACTTTCGTCTGTATTATGGGCCGTTCGAACCATGACCAGTTGTGCGACCGGTGAAACACCATTCTTCTTGGTTTATGGTGCTGAAGCCATGCTTCCTCCAGAACTAAAAATCGGCTCTACTCGAACTGATTGTTTCAACGAAAATGATCAGAATGAACGACGACTTGAAGACATCAATTTCCTTGAAGAACGACAAAACCAAGCCCTGGTACAATCAGCCGTCTATCAACAAGCCATGCGAAGGTATCATAGTCGTAAGGTGCAACCTCGCAGCCTCGCTGTAGGTGATCTGGTTCTCAGAAAAATTCAGAACCAATCAAATCGCAACAAGCTTTCTCCTAAGTGGGAAGGTCCTTACACTGTGGTCGAAGTCACCCGACCAGGTTTAGTATGATTAGCTATGTCTGATGGGTAAGTTTTGTCTAATTCTTGGAACACTGTTCAATTGCGCAAGTTCTATGTTTAATTACTTTTTACATTCTTTCCATTTTTTTCATTTAAATAGAGATTAGTACTTTCCTATATTTCTTTTCGATGAGTGATATGATTTATATATCTTGTCGGTGTTTTAGAACCGATCTTACGTAAAGATTGTTTGATTCGGGGGGTCTCCTAGAATGGAATCACGCAGAGAGATTGACACGGGTATTTTTATAGAGGTTCAGGCCTTCTCCGGAGAGAATAACATCCCTACTCCTGTGTGTGCATGGTATTGAGTGTGTTTCGTACAATCGGGAGAAAAGACTAAGGTTATTACAGAAGATAGTGTCTAACTGTCTTCCTCCTTATCCCCTTGTCCCCTCCGATCGTTGCATTTATATAGTCATGAAGGAATAGCCGTTTTCCCCTGGTGAAGAGGCGCCTTATCAAATCCAGTAACGGGAGCATGTTTGCAGTAATCATCGGAGTGGTAACCCCTTCACGCCGCCTGGCAATTACTTGTCAGAGATAATGGGGTATTACGTGCTATTATCAGAGAGTAACAACAGTATCTCGATCGCTGATTCCTTAATCAATTGGACCCACTCGTCTGTAGGTTTTATTGATCATAAGGTAGTCGTGGCTGACCTGGTCATAGAAGAGCTTACGACTATGAGGTAGTCGTAGAATAACTTACGTTGGATAGTGATCGAGAAGAACTTACGACCATAAGGTAGTCGTAGCAAGACTTACGACTATGGGGGTGGTCGTAGAAGAACTTACGACCACCTGGTAGGCTTCTCCCTTGTAAATATAAGGGGTATACCTAGGGACCACATGACATCATATTTACCCATAATAAGAATTATCGATAAAAGATAAAATGAGGATTATTAGATCCTTGTCATCTAGCCCCCCAGCTTCAAGTGAAAATAACTTACTTGGTTAAGGAGTCGTAGATGGTCCTATGACCACGAGAAGGTTGTGAAAATATGGTCGAAGGAAAAACTCTTCGACATTTGTACATTACTTTGATCAAAAATATACTTGGTCAATAAGATTGCTTACGACTACTAGATAGTCATAGAAAACTTTTTCGACCATGAAGTAGTCATAGTATGGTGATCGGAAGTAAAACTTTTCCGATTGATATTTCATTTGGCTAGAAAAACTTGGCCAAAAAAGTAATTTTGCTTGAGGTGTAAAAACGAACCTGATTTTCTTGGGCAGACAAACTTAGAGAATCGCAACCGTCTCTTATATGTCTATTTGTTGAAGTGGTTCCCGAAACGGTGGCAACCCTTGGATTTCCACCCCTTCAGCCCTAGCATACGGTTATAAATACTTACGGGGGGGGGGGTGAGACTTGGGTTTCTACTTTTCCCCAAATCGCTCCCGCTGTTCATCGAGTTCTTGCCTTCTCCGCTGTCATCCCAATCGTGCCTTCTCCTAAGACCTTCCTTAATCCAAAACCTTCCCTTTCTGAAAGAGATGACCAGGACAGTTTCTGAGTGGGCTGAGTCGGAGATAGATGCGGTGAAGATTCAAGCCTTGGTCGACGCTGGGACGATTCCAGAGAAGGTTCTTGTGAAATGGATTGCAGCGGTTGGACAGCATTGGCCGTCGGGGGAGATTGGGCAAATCCCCGTTTTCCAGGCATATTGTGAGTGTGGCCTTCGATTGCCTACTCACCCCTTTCTCACACTCATACTCAAGCACTTTGGGGTGAAATTAGTGAACCTCGGTCCTAATTCCATCACTATCCTAAGTGTATTTGTGTATCTGTGTGAGGCATACCTGGGAATTCCAGCGGACCTCGAGCTCTTTCAATATTTCTATGGAATGGCTCGACAATTTGGGATTCTTTGGGAGTTGTGGTGCAAGCTCCATGACGGGAAGTCGAAGGAGTATATTCAGATGTTTACGGTCTTCGTGGCGGGATGGAGGAAGAGGTGGTTTCACCGAAAATCACCCAAGATGACACCTTACTTTCATGGGAAGGTCATTAAAAGAATTCTTCCTAGGATTCGAGTCCCAGGGATCTCGGTCGGATTGCTCCCTATATTCAAGCCATCAAGGACTTGAAAGAGGAGGGACTGACCGGATAGCATGTGGTGAAGGATTTCATCGCACTTCGAATTAGCCATTTGAAGAAACGAGTACCTCCTATGTAGAGGTACACGGGGCCAAAAGACCCGACTAGGGACTACGAGGCAGATAAGTGAATCTTCGACTTAGCCCTCGGTTTGGTCTTTCTTTAAAGTGGTCTAATGAATGGCATATCTGTTTGCACAGATCTTTCACAAGCAGAGATTGACGTTCGAGTCAAACTTGTTTGTGAGAAATCTCCGCCACCTGGAGTGGCGGTTCCTCAAATCCTTGCGGTTTTATCCACAGAAGAGAAGATGGAGCACCTAAAGGTAATCAAGGGTTGATTTTATCCTTAGGACTTTTAGAGTTGTATAAAGACTTACGACTGGTTGTTTATCGTAGAAAAACTTACGACTTGGTAGTGATCGTAGAAGACCTTACGATCAAAGAAATATTGTAGAAAAACTTACGACTTGATACTGGTCGTAGAAAATATTACGATTGGTCAGTAATACCTTTCTGTTTTTCTTACAGAAAGTAGGAATGGAAAACCGTCAGAATGACCAAGAGGTCGAACCGATAACCATCTAGCGAGGATGACAGTGGAAAAAGTCCTCCTCCATCTAAGAAGCGTCGACTCGTGAAAGTCGCCGACAAGGGAAGGGCAGGCTCAAGTTCTTTTATTTCGACCAGATCTTCTGCAAAATCTGCTGCAGACACTACCGCAATCAAGTCAGGAGGTCGGTCATTGGTCAAGTGATTGAAGTGGTTGAACCTCTTAAGCGTAAAGCCCGCAAGGCTAAGGTACCCTTTATTATGACAAGAAAACTTTCGAAGTTTACGCCTCTCCTAGTTTTGTTAAGCAACTAGAAAAGGAGAACCGAAGGACTTTATGTCTTTTATGAAGGACAATCTTGATCCAAAGAGAGCTCTGATCGAGGGGTATTTGCTCTTGGAGTGGTCGAGACTGATCTCGGCCATCCGGAAAGTCAGGAGACCAGAGAGATGGCTCCTGTTCAAAATCCATGACCAGACGTGATCGTGGCTGAGCCCATTCTTCAACTTGAACTCCAACCAGACGTGGTCGTAGAAAAGAAGTCGAAGAAATCTTCCGTTGGGAAGATGACTTCTAAGTTCCTGGTTAGGTGCAGGGTGCAGAGGTATGTGAAAAAGACTAAAATGTAAGAATAGCATTTACCTTTTGCTTTTCACAATTTAACGTGCTTTCCTTTTGTTGCTCTTAGTCCGACTTCTTCAGCCCCCGAGGATGCTTCTATTGAGAAGCCCATTGTCGCTTCTCCAGCGGATGGAGAGACGACAATAGGAGTAGTCGAAGGATCATCTACTACCCGAGTGGCGAGGAAATCGTGGTTTCAAGTGGTTGCTACAACCATCGAGGTAGTTACTACGATCACGAGGTGGTCGTGGAGACAAGCAGAGGCGCAGAGAAGCCTCTAGCCAAGGTGGTGATGTACTGACCACCGTCGTCGCGTGAAGAAAGTCGTTCTGACGTTCCTCCGGTCTCCAAAGAGAAGTGCGATTCTGTAATCAAGACGAGAATTACTTCAACTTCGTGGCCGATTTCTTTGGCTCGCTTCCATCGTGGGGTCTTCGCTTTTAGATCTCGCGATCGAGTCCCTCATCCCAAAGATATTCCCCAGAGGGGAAACTTTTGACAACAAGCGCCTCGAGAAGGTTTGATGGGATCAAGTCGCGAAGATAGATAAGTCAAGAGTCCAAATGATGGTTTCTCGATGTTTGCTCAGATGACCATGAATGTAAGTATTTAAGGATACTTATATGTGTGGCCTTCCTTGCTTCTTCTTGTCTTTATTTTTGCGTAAATCTCGGAACAAATTGCCATCAAGCAGAATATCACCGACAACTTATAGAGCTACGATAGGAAAAAGTGGAACTCTACGAACAGGCAGAGAGGTGGTAAGTCACTGTTATTAGTAGTCGTTTTAGGGTTTGACTACTTATACATTGCTTATGAGGTTTGTCATGGAAAAATTCACGACTAGGTACTAGTCGTAGAAAGACTTACGACTAGTTAGATAGTGCTCATGTCTACTTTTAACCTTTACAAAGTTAAATAGCGAAGAAAAGACCACTGGCGCCGACTCGCCGATTATGAAAAAGAGGAGTCGAGAAAGCTAGGGAAAAGATAGAAGACCTCTTGAAGAAGCTTCAGAGGCTAACTCAAGAATCAAAAATTTGGAGAGATAAATAGTAATTGTTGAATTTAAGATCGCTATGTCGTTGATCTTTACCTTTTAACTCTTACTTCTTTTCGAAAAAGAGGACGAAATGAGAAGGCTCCAAATTGAAGTTAAAGATAAAACTTTGGTCGTTCACGAGATTTCTCGACGCCAAAGATAAAGATCAAGAGGTTGAAAGGTGAAATCTCGGCAAGGTGTAAGCAATTTTTACCGCAATTCTTCACGAAGTTCTTTTCTTATTTCGATTCTCATTTATTTTTAGAAATTGAACTCGAACTAGGAAAGCTCAAACTAAGGATCGTGAAAAACCATGATTCTTAACGAGACCATCCGCATTGCTAAGGAAAGCATAAAGGACATTAGATTATGGGAGGAGCGCATGTCGAGACCATTGCTTCCCATAATAAGGAAATCGAAGTTAGATTCTCGACTAGCGTGTAAGAAATTCTCTACCGTGAACTAGTTCTTTCCTCTTCTAGGAATTATTTTGCTTGATTTGGTCTTCCCCTTTCGAGCAAGTAGTCGAGAATGAACAACTCTGCGAGGCTTCGACTCAGAACCAATAGGAGATGAAGTCGATGAAGATTAATCTTCAAGGAAACATCACACTCTGAACAATATACTTGGTGAGCTGCGTGGTGAGGAAAAACTCCTCCGTAAGACACGATAGTCGCTCATATAAGTACTATTGGGGAACAAGTCGAGGACTTTACAAGAACTGGTGACCACTCAAGGCCAACCAAGTCGACTTGATAAAGGAGGCGGTCGAAGGTGCGAGAAGTTATGTATTGGCAAAACTTAAAGCTCATGACCTGACCTTAATGTGCAACCAATCGACGCCGACTTCGACGCCCGAGGCGAAGCAAGTCGCTTGATTGAAGAAATGCAACCGATCGGCTACAGAAGGTCTCGGAGGAGATGCAATCGATCTCCCTCTTCGAGTAGTTTGTAATAAAACTCGTGAAAACAAGCTTTTGCTTGATGTAATATATAATCCATCTTGTTTCCTACAAATTATCTTGTCGAGTAGTTAGTAACTCAAAAATAATTGACTTAACAAAAGACTAAGAATTGAAGTCAAATTAATAACTTTATCCTAGCCCCCGACTATTTACTTAGTTTATTTAAATAAACTAGGTAAATAGTGTTAAAAGGGTTTCTGAAAACAGAGAGTCATTATGCGCATCTCTTCGAGCTATCCCGTGATTCTCTCCCCCATCTCTCACGTCATTATGCACATTTAAATCCTCTTTCACCGCCGCCCCATTTCCGGTCATCTTCCTGAAATTTTCGTGCGCGGAATCACCGCAATCGCGTAATGGCCGCGCGCCTGATCTCCGCCCTCGGCCCTCCCCGGCCCCTATAAGAGGGGGCACCGGGTGCACATCGTTCTCCTCATCCCATCCCCGCCCATCTCGTAGCTCCTCCCCTCCTCTAACGCTCGAATTTCGGAGTTTTGCGCCGGCCACCGAAGCGTGCTTCTTCTTCGATTTCGGCGACCTCAAGGCCTCTCTGCCTCCATCCTCTACGTCAACGGCACCGCCGCCTCCTCGCCGTCGCCGTGCGTGCACTTCCCTCGCCGGAGCGTCATCGGAGCCGCCGCGCCACCGGAGGCCGATCCCCGCCGCCGCATATCTCCTCACCGCCGGCTATCGCCACCGCCTCAGGTGACCAAACCATGCGCATTGTAATCCTCGTGTCCCACCCTTGCTCTCGGTGCCCTTGCCAGCCTTCGCTGGGCCGCTGTTCACCGGCGCCGTCCGGGCCCGAGTGCTGCCGCTCACCAGGTGACATGGCGCTGCCACGTCACTGCCTCGTCAGCGCCATTGCGATGCCACGCGAGCGCCAACTCAGCAAAAATGCCCACGTGTCGCTGACGTGGCCAAGTATTTCAACCAAGCCGAAAACCAGTTGATGACGTCATTGATCGGTTTTTTCTTTGAAAAAATAATTCCAAAATCCAAGAAATTCCTATTTCATCATTTCATGTGAATTGTAAACTTCCCGGGGTTCATTCTCCTTCGTACAAACTCCGATTTCGTCGATTCAAATTTCTAAATTCATATAAATTCAAGATCTAGCTATCTAAACTAATTTTATTTAATTTGGAGTTCATTTGAATCTTCATTTGAATTTTGTTTGAATTTGTCTTATTTTTGCGTATGGATTTCGACGACTTCGGAGAGTCAGAATTCGACGCCGTTTGAGAGAAATTGATCAAGCAAGGCAAGTTGTACCTTTGATCATATTTGATCCCATTATTTAAAATTATTTAAATTATGTTTTAAATTATTGCATGCTTATTTATATTCAGGTTTATTTAAATTCTTGTTTTAAATAGTAGTTATGCCTAAATCCTTTGTACTGCAATTCTTGATATTGAAATAAATCTACCTTGTCACCTTAGATGAAAATCTAATTCATGCAATAGTATGAACTAGAACACTTTGGAAAAATTGATTCTTAGCCATGCTTAGACCAAAAATTGTTTGATTTGGGGAATTTCAGCCGAAAATCAAATGTTGTTTAAATTGTATCCTTGGCATTGGTGTGTCATGGAAGTTTACAAATGATTTTGGAAAATAAAATAAAATAAAAAACTGGTTTGGACTTGGGCGAAACGGATAGTTGGTGGGTGCAAGTTTATGCACGTGCTCTTCTCTGGAATGGTTGAGGCCCAGGGTTTGTTTTGGAAGTCGCCTAGTCAATTAAGGACCGGTCTACGAACTGCGGATTGTTAAGTCAAAATCGTACTACCACATGTCCTGAGTATGGGGAGGGGATCTGGCCAACTAATTTGCAATGTTTCACCGTGGTTGTTCCCTTAAGATGCGTGGGTAGTCATGTTATGACCTACGTTAGTCCCACCTTGCGCAAGAGGGGGCTCAAATCCTACGGGTCGCAGCCCAAAGGGAGCGAAACCTTAGTGAGGGGACTGCAGTGGATTGGCGCATTGTAAAGGCCTTGACACATGCTCTAGACTGCTTACCTAAGGTAGTGATTGGTGGTATTGACGGATGCCAAACAAACTAGGGAATTCATGTCATGTGGGTAAAGCTGTACAACCTCTGCAGAGTGTCAATCTATTCGAATAGCCATGTCCACGGTCATAGACATGCTGAGCAAAGCCTTTCGTGGATTAGACTTGGATTTTGTTTTCAAAATGTTTTGTAAAATAGTTTTGACATGGATGGGTGTCCATGAGAAAAGTTATGGGTTGAAGCCCCGGGTTGGTGCCTGTGTTTATGTTAGTGTTAGGTTGGTGCCTACACTAGCTTTATTAATTCAGCTAAAACTCAATTTTAGTTATTGTAAAATTTGAGCTTTTGAACTTAGTATTGTATTTAAATTGTCAAATATTGCTTTTGCGCAAATAACCCTATAAGCCATCCTTTGTTACATCTATGCATGCATTAACTCTGTTATTGGGAGTAACTTGCGAGCACGGTAGTTATGCTCATACTTGCTTTATGCAAACAAATTTCAGAGGAGAAGGACTTTGCTACCGGTGTGGATCTCGACGACTAGGCCGCTACTCCAGTCGATTGCCTGTGGCAGATCAACTGGACTCCACTACTTCTTCGTCTTCCGCTGTGTTCTTTATTGTTGGCTTGTAAGTCTCTTTTGTAATAAACTCTGTTGATTATTAATAAAGTTCTGCGATTTATGGACGCTAGCTACCATATCTGTTTACTATGTGAACTAGCTATTGATCATGAGACTAGTTCAGAAATACACAGAGGATTTAGGATGTTAATCCCGGGTCCGACATACCAAGAGAATAAATGAGTCATGTTTCACCATAAGAAGACAAAACTCTCATGAAGGGACCCACCTTGCAATTCAACAATGTTCATAAGTAGCAAAAGTATCTCAATAGTCAGAAAAACAATAATTATTTCAGAGAACAATTAGAGACCAATTGAAACTCCTTAACTGCAATGAACCACTAACCCATGAGAAATTCATCAACTGCTACTGAACAAGAATAACAATCCAAACTCAAGGAAGACAATAACCTTCCCAAAGAAACCCATCCTTAACACCTAGAACTAGTTTACCTGAGGTAAACACTCCACTATTCTCATACCCCAAACAAGGGTACAACCTGGCCATGCCCATGGCCACAACCGATCCCGACCTCTCGACATCCGCTACCATCACACATAACCAATATAATCAATTATAAGCATACAAGATCATCTCATAACATGTTTGATCAATACAACATAACGAAAATGTAAATGCAAAGCTTGACCCATCCCATCCTGCTGTGCACCAGTCTGTCAATTTTTAAGTTAATTAACAATTAACAAAATTTTAGCAAATTAAGTTATCTAAGTTGTTAATCTATTCACCATGGACCTAAAACCCGCTCTGATACCAATTGTAACACCCTGGCTATGCGAAAGCCAAGATGCAACCTACATCTACTAATACTAAACAACAATACAATGTTTAACCACAAAACAACAACTAAAAATAGCTAGGCTTCAAAACAAAACCCTTCTATTAACATAATTAACATTAATTTCAGCAAGGATCTAAGCACCAAATTCACAATTATAACACTTTGTTCTTGATCTACGGCATCATGAATAAGTTTGAATAGTTAAAATCATCAACTAGCATGAATAAACTCTGAAGATAACAGATGGAAGGACCAGAAATCCAATTATTACATGTAAAAGTTTCCAACTAAAGGATAGCAATAGAAATAATATTTTAGTGATGAAACGTGCAATGAGGTGGAATTCAACATGTGGACTACAAGCCGATCGCCACTCCCATGGTGACTTCGACTGCTTTGGATCCGAACGAGGAAGGAGAAGCCGTGGATCAACGTGAGTGCCACAGCATGATCGGCTCCCTCCTCTATCTAACGGCCTCAAGACCAGACATCCACTTCACGGTCTGCCACTGTGTGAGGTTTCAAGCATCTCCGAGGACTTCCCATTGCCAAGCCGTCAAGCACATCTTCAAGTACCTTCACTCTACCCTCTAGTATGGTATTTGGTATTCCTGCTCATCTTCCTTGTCCATTCGAGGGTTTTCTGTTTCTGATTTTGCGGGTTGTCGGCTAGACAGGAAGAGTACCTCAAGCACTTGTCACATCTTAGGCACTTCTCTCATCTCTTGGTCTTCTATGAAGCAGTCCTCTGTTGCATAATCCACCGTAGAAGCTAAATATGTAACTGCCGCTAGTTGCTGCAGTCCGATTCTGTGGATGGTGTCCACCCTTAAGGACTATGGGTTAGCTTTTGCTAGTGTTCCTCTTCTCTGTGATAACACTTCTGCCATTAATATTGCTAAGAAACCTATGCAACATTCTAGGACCCGGTAGTACCAAAAATGTTCACCGGTACTACCACTACTGTTCACCACCGCATTTTTGTGCTCTTAGTTGTTGTGCTTCGAGGTTTCGATTGGATTCAATACAAGACATCCGCTGTGCTTGTTTGTCGATCTTCATAGCTTTCATATCTATTGGAGAGAAAATCTTGTTGAATCTGATTAAGGTGAAAAATAGGCTGAGCTCCTATTCACCCCCCCCATCTAGTCGCCGTTTCGGTCCAACAAGATGGTTTAGATCTAGCTTGATGTAGAGAGAAGATTATTTACATCTAGCATGGTTTAGGGTTTAGCCAATTCATAGTCTATTTCTACTTTAGATCATATGTAGTATACTAATTAATTAATTTAATATTTAACACTAAATTGTTATATGCGTAGCGTAGTTGTACCGAAACTGGATGTACGCTGAGAACCGTGTGAGTGAAGAGTACATTAATGGCATGTCTGCTTTTACAAGAGTTGCCGAGGAGGATATTTTGAATAAGGGGGTGTTATATATGTACTGTCTATGCATTGACTGCGAGAATCTGAAGATGTTTAAGAACCGAGCGCATATCAAAGCACACTTGATTCGAAGGGGTTTCAAAAAGGGGTATACACGTTGGACCAGACACAGTGAAGAGCAGATTATACATGAATGTAGTAATAACAACATCACCGATGAAGTCAATGATATGCCGCCGGTTGATGTCCATTGTGGTTCCGATTCGGATAGGCTGCACGATGAAAATCTAGATAAGATGCTTCATGATGCAAAAGGGAACTATACTGAGAGGGAGTTTGGTAAATTTGAGGGCTTGATGGAGGACTCGGAGAAACCTTTGTTCATAGGCTGCAAGCCGGAAAACACAATGTTGCCGTCTGTGCTTGAACTGTTGTAATTGAAGGCAAATAACAGTTGGTCCGACAAGAGTTTCACAGCGCTGTTAGGTCTCTTAGCGGACATACTTCTGGATGAAAACGAGTTGCCCAAAACCACTGTTGGAGAGTTCGTGTTAGATCCAAATTATGAGTTGTATTAGGGTTGGACTCTATTTCGAGACTATAAATAAAGGGTGTGGGATCCTACGGGATACACACAATTATTCCCTAAAAGAACAACATGGTATCAGAGCTAAACCCAAACTCGAATACCTGAGATCTACCGCCGCCACCCATCCACAGCCGCCTCCATCGTCCACCCATAGCCGCCGCCACCATCGCCGGGGGCCAGCGCGTGGCACGATCGCGCCATGGCCGTCAGAGGCCGCCGCCGCCTCCGCCACGCTGGCCGCGGCCGTCTGCTGGCCGCCCGACGCCACTCGTGAGCGTGGCCGCCGACGCCACTCGGTTGCACGAGGGTTGCCGCCGCCGCACCATGCCTCGGCGGGCGTGAGCCTCGCCGTCGCCGCCTCTAGGGTGGGCCGAGGTCGCCGCTGCTGTTCGCGTCTTATTACTTTCGAACGCTGCTTGCCACTTGAGAGAAGAAGCGAGAGGCGCTCGGGTTTGCTGTGGGCTCGGGAGGAAGGAGGAAGAAGCATCAGCAGAAGAGGAATAAAAAGGAGCGTCGGTAGAGGAGAAAAAAAAAAAGGAAGGTTCTGTTTCTGTTTAAATATGTTACAGATCTATATGATTTTGGTAATCGTGAAGGCAGTCATCGAGGTTCGGCAGAACGTTGATGCGTGAAGAATTGCCGTGATCGTGGGAGATACGCGCGGCATATCTTAGCAGTGATTGGCATTACTCTGGTTGTTAGAGAAGATGACCCCTGAGGAAATTGAGGCTGCGAGGAAGGCAGAGGAAGAAGCTGCAATGAGGGCGGTAGAAGAAAAAAAGAAGACAGTTGTTGAGACTACTTTCCCGCTAGTGACTCAAGGTGACATGAGGACCATGTTACAGGACCTCTTTGCGACAGGTATGATTGGTCCAAGGGTTGGTGCAAGGTCATCTGACTTAAAACTGGAGCTGATGCCGAATGATGTAAAATTGGAAGGAAGTAAGAATTACCTGAGTTGGTCTAGAAGAGCTCAGCTAATTCTGAGGATGAAGAGGGTGGAGCATTACCTGCGGAAGACTTGTGTTGAGCCTGCAGACATGGCGAGTATGGATTGGAGGATGTGGAACACCACCAACTCTGTGGTGGTAGCTTGGTTGCTAACTTCGATGTCTCCATCCATCGCCCGGATGGTGGAGATGATGCAAAGTGCACCGGCGATATGGAAGACGCTAAGCAACATGTACTCTGGGGCAGGGAATGTGATGATGATGGTGGAAGTACAGGGCAAGGTGGAGGCCCGTCTAGGAGTATGCTAGTGAACTGCAGCCACTGTGGGCAGATTTAGATCACTACGATCTACTGCAGTTAACATGTGCCGGTGATATTGAGACTGGCAGGGTATGGCTGCAACGCAGACGGGTTACATACTTTCTAAAGGGACTGAACTCAAAGTTTGAGAGTAGAAGAGCTGTCATGTTTCACTCGGCAAACTTGCCTACCATAGAGGAGGCTATTTCGGCTATGTTGCAGGAGGAGATTCGACTACGGGTAATGGGGGACAACAACCCGGTCAGATCAGCATATGCCATACCAGATGATAGAGAGTGCTACAACTGTGGGGTGAGAGGACATCTGAGCCATGCTTGTCCTTCTCCATAGTATGGAGGTCGAGGTGGAAGTCGTGGTGGTCGTGGAGGCCGAGGTGGAGATTATCGAGGCCGAGTTGGTCCCAAGGCTAATGTGGCCGCCCTGACAGAGGAGACCACGTCTGTCACTCTGACAGGCGAGCAAGCTATGTAGTGGGAAAAGTGGCAGCAGGGAAAGGCATTGGAAACTTCTCATGATTCCACCTCCTTTGGTAACTTTGCAAACTATGCCCACGTGTGCAAAGGTACGCAGGCACATGCACTTGCATCCCCATATAAGCACTCTCAGATTGATTGGATCATAGATTCAGGGGCATCCAAGCATGTCACAGGTTCACTTAGTGCTTTTGCATCTTACACCCCATACACTCATTCTAAAACTGTCCAAACAGTTGATGGAACTTCCCAGCTCATTCAGGGTGTAGGATCTGTAAAATGCACACCATCCATTGCTTTATCCTCTGTGTTGCATGTTCCCTCCTTTCCAGTCAACCTTCTTTCAGTCAGTTCTATCATTGATCAATTCAAATGCACTGTCACATTTGATGAGGATTCGTGTTTGTTCCAAGAGAAGAGAACTGGGAAGAGAATTGGGACTGGAATAAGGCGTAATGGGCTGTGGTACATTGATCAGGTTGATGCGGCATTAGTGGTGGCTATAGGAGGAATCGAAGGAGAAATTTTATTACATCATCGTCGCCTAGGACATCTATCATTTGAGAGTTTAAGTCAGTTATACCCTGATTTGTTTAAAAGGGTAGACAGGAGTAAACTTGTGTGTGATGCTTGCGAGTTTGGAAAGCATACACGGTCTACATATAGTAGCATTGGTCTTCGGAGTTATGAACCTTTTATATTAATACATTCGGATGTTTGGGGTCCGTGCTCAGTTACTTCCGTGAGTGGTTTTAAGTGGTTTGCCACATTTATTGACTGCTATACTCGTATGACTTGGATTTATATGATGAAACACAAGAGCGAGGTCCTTCGGTGTTTTTAGGACTTCCATAGGATGGTTGCTACTCAGTTTGATGCAAAGGTTCGGATTCTTCGATCTGATAATGGAACTGAGTATGTTAATAAGGAGGTTGCAACGTATCTATCAGAAGAGGGGATACTTCATCAGACTACTTGTCCAGGAACTCCACCTCAGAATGGAGTGGCTGAAAGAAAGAATTGACATTTGTTGGAGGTAGCACATTCGCTCATGTTTCAGATGAATGTGCCAAAGGGATTGTGGAGCGAGGCAGTAATGACGGCAATGTATCTCATCAATCGCATGCCATCTTGGATACTTGGGATGAGATCTCCGGCTGAACTTCTTTTGGGTCAGCGGGAGTTCAAGGTGTCTCCCAAGGTGTTTGGTTGTGTGTGTTTTGCACGAGATCACCGACCAGCGGTTGGCAAGCTAGATCCACAGGCATTGAAATGTATCTTTATAGGCTATTCATCAAGTCAGAAGGGCTATAGATGCTGGAACTCAGTTGAACGAAAGTTGTTTGTAAGTATGGATGTGATATTCCGGGAGTTTGAGCCTTACTATACGAGTGGAGATACTCTTGATCAATTTTTGGAGTTCTCTCCTATCACTAAGGGTGACAGTCGAGAGGGGGAGAACAAGGAGAGTGATAGTCAACGAGAAGAAGTCATTGTAGGAAGAATTCCGTGCCCAAACCTAACGGAATATGCAACGAGAGATGTGATAGCCCCAAAAGAATTGAAGGTTTATCAGCGAAGATGCTTTGGGAAACAGGGGGAGAAGCAGAGAGACAAACAGTCAGCACCTGAGCCATCAACAGAACTGGCAGAACAACCGGAATAGTTACAGCCACAGCCTGAACAACCATCCTTGCCAGTTGATCCAGTCCCAAACTCGGGTCTCTCTCCATCAAGTTCCTTGCCTCCCCTTGGGGCGAGTGGTAATGTTCACTCTAATCTAGAGTTACCACTTGCACAACGAAGGGAAACTAGAGCTAATGCAGGAAAGCCCCCAGTCCGGTATGGCTTTGAGCATGACATTGCAAATTTCATCTCGTATTCCCATATCTCACCTGCATACAAAGCATTTATTGCATCTCTTCAGACAGTGTATGCTCCAAAGGATTGGCGAGCTGCTAAACAGGATCCTAAGTGGAAGGATGCTATGAAGGAGGAACTTAGTGCACTTCAGAAGAACAAGACATGGGATCTTGTTCCACTTCCAATAGGAAAAAGGGCAGTAGGATGCAAATGGGTATTTACAATTAAGCAAACTCCTGAGGGCAAGATAGAGAGATACAAGGCATGGTTAGTTGCAAAAGGTTATAGTCAAATATATGGGATATACTAGGATGAGACCTTTGCACCAGTGGCGAAGATGAGCACGGTAAGAACGTTGATCTCTTGTGCAACTAACTTTGGATGGCCCCTACATCAGTTGGATGTGAAGAATGCTTTTCTACATGGTGATTTACAAGAGAAGGTATACATGGAGATTCCTCCAGGCTTTGAGAATAGGCAGACTGAGAGGAAGGTGTGTAAACTTAAGAAGTCTTTATACAGTTTGAAGCAGTCTCCAAGGGTGTGGTTTGATAGATTCAAAGTGCTATCTCGTAATATGGGCTATTCTCGGTGCAATGGAGATCATCTTGTGTTTTACAGTATAGAGGATCACATATCACCATATTGGCAGTCTATGTTGATGATATTGTGATTACTGGAGACGATGCCGAGGAAATCAAGACCTTGAAGAAAAAACTGGGAGAGGCATTTGAGGTGAAAGATCTTGGACCTCTTTGACACTTTCTTGGGATTGAGATTGCCCATTCTTCAAATGGTATAGTTCTCTCCCAGAGAAAGTATGTCCTTGATCTGCTGGCAGAAACAGGTATGCTTGGATGTCGCCCTATTACTTCACCTATTGATAGGAATCACAAGTTATGTGCTGAGTCGGGAGATCCAGTTAACAAGGAAGCTTATCAAAGGCTTGTTGGGTGTCTCATCTATTTGTGTCATACAAGACCTGATATTTCATATGCAGTGAGTGTGGTTAGTCGATATATGCATGATCCCAGAATAGGACACATGGATGTTGTTTATCAAATCCTACGGTATTTGAAGAGTAGCCCTAGGAAAGGCCATTGGTTCAGGAAGAATCAACATCTGAATGTGGAAGGGTATTGCGATGCTGATTGGGTGAGCAGTATGGATGACAGAAGGTCTACCTCTGGATATTGCATCTTTGTTGGAGGTAACCTTGTCTCATGGAGAAGTAAGAAGCAGGAGGTTGTGGCTCGGTCTACTGCAGAAGCTGAGTACAGAGCAATGGCGTTGAGTGTGAGTGAAATGATATGGATGAAGGGGTTATTGTCCGAGCTTTGAATATGGAGGAATAATCTCTTGGTGTTGCATTGTGACAATAAATCTGCAATCAACATTGCTAACAACCCAGTTCAGCATGATCGTACCAAGCATGTTGAGATTGATAGGTTTTTCATCAAGGAAAAGCTCGATAGCGGAATATTGAAATTAGAGTATGTCAAGTCTGGTAAACAGTTGGCTGACTATTTTACTAAAGGGTTAGGTCCTAGTGAGGGTGCTACAATATGTAACAAGATGGGCATGATTGATATCTTCGGCCCATCTTGAGGGGGAGTGTTGGAGATTTCGTGTTAGATCCAATTTATGAGTTGTATTAGGGTTGGACTCTATTTCAAGACTATAAATAAAGGGTGCGGGATCCTACGGGATACACACAATTATTCCCTAAAAGAACAACAACCACCTACAAAGCCAACAAGGTTCTTTGTCCATTGGGAGTAGAAGTAGAAAGAATACATGCATCTCCAAACGACTGTATCCTCTACCATAAAGAGCACGCAAACATGCATGTATGTCTGGTGTGCAAGGCATCCCGATACAAGCGTAAGAATCAATCAGATGATAGTAAGGGAATCGAGGTGAAGAAAGGACCTCCTGCTAAGGTGGCGTTGTATCTTCCTGTAATTACCCATTTGAAGCGGTTTTTTGCGAACCCAAAAGAGGCAAAACTATTGCGTTGGCACTCGGATGAGCGTAAGAAGGATGGAAAGCTAAGACACCCTGCTGATTCTGTCTAGTAGAGAAACATCGATAGAAGGTTTGCAGACTTTAGTGTGGAACCGAGGAATATAAGGTTTGCATTTAGTACAGATGGAATGAATCATTTCAGTAACATGAGCAGCCGACATAGCACTTGGCCCATGACTCTCTGTATCCACAACATTTCTCCTTGGTTGTGCATAAAGCGGAAGTATATTTTGCTGTCATACTTATCTAAGGACCCAAGCAACCTGGGAATGATATTGATGTGTACCTAGTACCATTGATGGAAGATCTAAAAATACTTTGGATCGAAGGGGTACAGGTATGGGATGCGTATAAGCGAGAGAATTTCAATTTACACTCCTTATTGTTCTGCACCATAAATGATTATCCTGCCCTTGCTAACCTGTTGGGCTAGAGTACAAAAGGGGCCAAAGCATGTACTCACTGCTTAGATGATACCGAGAGTGTGTGGCTATAGCACTCGCGTAAAACCATGTACATGCGTCACCGTAGGTTCCTTCAGAGGGTTCACCCATACCGCAAGATGAAGAAAATAATTCGACAGAGAGAAGGAGGACAGTTCAGCTCCAATGCATTTAAGCGGAAAAGAGGTCGATGATATGGTTAAGGATTTAAATGTTGTGCTTGGAAAGGGACGTAAATCGAGGACCCGTGAGAAGAACATCTGGAAGAAGAGATCAATATTTTGGGACTTACCTTATTGGGAGCACCTAGAAGTTGACCGCTGTATCGACATCATGCACGTAGAGAAGAATGTATGTGACAACTTGATTGGTCTCTTACTGAACATTCGTGACAACACAAAGGATGGCGTCAACGCACAGCTTGACTTGGTTGATATGGACATCAGACCTAAGTTAGCACCGACAAAGACCGATAAAGGATTAACGTACCTTGTTACACTCTGTCCAAGGCCGAGAGAACTGAATTGTGCCAGTGCTTGCATGGTGTGAAAGTTCCGTCCGGTTACTCCCTGTTGCAATTAGAAGTATTTTGTCGATGAAGGTCTGAAAGACAATCATGAGGTTGGGTTATTTCTTTAATACAATTGCTCGGAAGGTCATCGATCCCGAAGGACTAGATGCTCTGTAGGACGAGGTGGCAATGACTCTATGTCATCTTGAGATGTATTTCCCTCCATTGTTTGTTGATATCATGGTCCATCTCATTGTTCACATTGTGAGGGAGATAAAGATGTGTGGACCCATGTTCCTACATAGCATATACCCATTCGAGAGGTTCATGGGGATTCTCAACTCCTATGTACGGAATCGATCTCAGCCGGAGGGCAGGATCGTCGAAGGTTATGCAACCGAAGAGGTCATTGAGTTCTGTGTCGTTTACTTGGCTCGGGTCGAACCGATAGGTGTGCCTCAATCTCGTCATGAGAGGAGGCTCGAGGATATCGGGACCATCAGAAGGAAAGCAATCACTCTAGATATAGATGCATATACAAAAGAATATCACTGACGATTCCTTAGTACAAACCATCTGTGATACATCAGCTATCACAGACGGTTTCATCTACAAACCGTCTATGATACATCAGCTATCACAGCGGTTATTTATTGCAAATGTCTGTTATACACCAGCTATCACAGACAGTTTCATTTATAAACCGTCTATGATAGTCACTATCACAGACGGTTCTGAGTTAATAACCGTCTATGATGACCTCATGTCATTACTGACCCATAAACTCAGACGTCTCAAAAAACCGTCTGTGATGACGTTTTTGAACCGTTTGTGATGACCTTTTCTATAGTAGTGTCACCATAGTCATCTAGTAAGCTATTACTACAAGCATCTGAATTATATACGAGAATATCAAGCATCTCATGTCGGCACGCATGTGGTTATAGAATAATATGTAGCCTCATGGCTATAATTCAGCACGATGCGTAGGCCAACAAAAATTCATGCATGCATCACATACAAAATGGGTCATACTATTCACATTAATCCCTACAAAAAGAGTTACACATAGAATACAATTCTATCGGGGATATTAACACATAATAATATATAATGCGCCAACGATTACCTAGCACAGCGGTCTCACTAGCCGATTAGCAGGCGGGGTTCAAAGGGGCAGCGCCAGTGGAAAATTTTTTGGGACATGAATCTAATTCACGAAATCGTGTCTAGAAAATTCATTGGATTAATCACATTAAACCAATTCCAAACCAATCTGATCAGCACATTTTCCATTTGACAATCACATTGATCAGTCATGAGGTTTCCATAAAGAATAGCAACCCACGAAAACCAATATGTTGGCTCCATACGGCTGTGCATTGCGGTTCACCCCGATAGCAGAATCCCTTCCAGTAGGGGTATTATGCAATGCGAACGTGAACAAGTGTAGCTAATCATGCGATGCTATCAACTCATACTTCTCGTGAACCCACCTACTATCGCCGAAGCCAATTGATTTCATCAACCATTGCCTAAACCAATCCATCCATATGAACCGATCTAGGTTACCATACAAGAACAACAACATATCCAATCTACTACTACCACATATCAACTATATGCGACCAATCTAGATCAAATACTACACAAGATGACTCTGATACCACTGTTGGGATAAAAATAAGCTAGACGAGCGCACAATAAATATTTCTACTGCGTAAACTAGGAAACCGTGCGAGTAAGAGATCATAGATCATTATAACTAGACGCGCAGTACAATGAAAGAAGAGTTGGAGTAGCCCAGTCCAACATCGCACGCGTCGATGTTGTGGAAGTAGTCGATCATCCAACGTCCTTGGACATTCATCGTCTCCTCCAACAACCCCTCGCGTTCCTTACGCACGTCGCAGATCGTTCTCGATCAGCATAACAATGCCTCTACAGTATCTATACGTCTAGGGGTGGAATGCTGTGCGCCAGTGTGCTAGCACCAGCACACACAACAGGGCCTTCGGGGAGGAGGTGACTAGGGTTTTGGTGGGTGGTACAACCTCATCCCAAAAGCCCTCACACCTCCCCTTAGAAAGAGACCCTAATAGATCCCTACGTTAGAAACACATTATGACTCTTCACCACGTACGTATTATAATCCAATTTAAGCCTCTAACGGATCCAATCTGAACTAGTTTATTCCAACACATTAGGTTCGTGCGTAATCGGTCGTGACCTGAAAACTCCTTTCTGATCCACAAGTCGGTAGCGGTTCCTAGCAGGACATAGCGACTCCCGAATACACATAAAGATCATATCGGACGAACCTTTATAAAGCTCATGTGTTGATCCCTTTGCCTCACGATACTAGGTCAAACTCAAGGCGAGATGCATGACATCCTATGATAGCTTGATCCTTCACTTGATCTTGTAGTGGATTACTTAGTTGTAGTTGACTCCTTAACCATATTCGGTATGGCCATGCACTTCATTAATCCAACAATATTGAGGGGCCCAGAGCTATCTCTCCCGTTAAAGAGAGGGTCAAATTTCATCCTAATCACTCACATTTCTTCGCACCTTTCATAGTAAACCCGAAAACTACCTTTATAACTACCCATTTACGGAATAGCGTTTGACAACCCCTAAGTAAACTATTACATATGTAGAAAAACATGACAACCTCGGGTCTAAGATTCCCATATATACAATGTATGGACCAACTAATGGCACTTAAGAATATAACAATTCTTGATGTGTCTCAAGGCGGGTCAATCCAACACTATGTTCTCCAACATATGTCCACACTATTGATTTGATATCTCATATGCATGATCCGTGAAACGTAGTCATCAATCAATACAAATTATCTGTATTATTCGACAACCGTATTCGATAGGATACGAATATAGTATAGATTTTCCCGTTCGTTTAACAATTTCTCTCCTATTCATATTCATATTCGAATTTGAATTCACACAAAAAAATGGATATGATGAGTTTCCCATCAAAATCTTCCTTAGTCACAAAGATAGCAATTCGATTTAGCTAGGGCTTGTCTGCTCATAAAAGGAAAGACAAAGAACAAAGATAATTCCATAAATCATAAGTGTCCCACATAATGATATAAGATGAGAGATGTTTAGAATGACATCGTACACATAAATAGAGAGTTTCACAAATATGTCACGTACTTGCTAATCTATATAAATGATATTTCATTCAAGGGACGAAATAATATATTATTCAAAAGCTCATAAATATGAAAGCGATACAATCATCTCCATGACTGCCTCTAGGACGTATCACTATCTGCTTTGACTATTGTGCGTATCGGGGCTGGCCCTAGATCTGATAAAATCCACCGTATAGCCTCCCACAAATGAATTTTGGACACTATTGGCCCTGTTAGACCACCGAAATTCCTAAAATAGCCTCCATAGCCCAAAATTTCCAAATTTGGCCCCTCCTCCCTTTGCCAGGTACAAGACCACAAGAGAGCTCGCACCACCCGGCCAAGAAGACACACGCGTCCGCCATCGTGGCGTGGCAGCAGCCTGCTATTGTCGCCCCCACGCCAGCCAGACACCGCCGCCTCAGCACGACAACAAAGTTGCCTCACCCGCCACGCGCCGCATGGCAAAGAACTGCTATCGTTGTCCCCACGGCAACAGACACCGCCGCCTCAGCACGACGACAGTTGCCTCGCCCGCCACGTGCGACCACGCCCCCCCCCTGCCGCCCTCTCACAGGACGCTGCGCCGCCAAGGCGCAGCCAAGCCTGCCCCCACCTACCTTTTGCCCTCTTACGCGGCACGCGCCGCCATGGCCACCCCTGGCCCCGTCTGGCCCTTGGCCTTACTTGCCCCTGCGCATTTCAGTGAGGAAATCTATAAAACGAGTGGAACGCAAACACAACGCTATTTTTGGTTACGAAGCAAAGAGGAAGAGAGCCATAGAGGAAGAGAGTTCTCGAAAGAGAGGAAGAGAAGGGAGAAGCCAACCAGAGAGCAGTTGAAGTTCGCTCAGTTACAGAAGTTGTGCATCGTCTTGTGAGCACCTAGAAAAGGTAAGTGTCATTGCATCCGGCTATAGTTTTAGCTAGTTTTAGCAATGTGATTAGGATGTAATTAGATGAATTGTAGTAGCAACTGAGTAGTTATAGTTGTGTTATCGGTGTATTTTGACTTAGTGTTCGGACATAAAATTGGAAGACTTAGTGTGATTAGCACGTAATTAAAAGACTTAGTAGTTAGCAATGTGATTATCCTGTAATTAGTTGACTTAGCAGACTTATTGTTGTTAGTGTTGTAAATTTTAACTCGGTGATTTGCATAGTGTTAGGAACTTGACTGTAAAATATCAAAATATTTTGTGGTCATTTAACGAAATAGAAATAGAATTGAAATAGAGTCGCTGGCGGTCGGGTCCCACCGAGCGCGTGGTCCATGGACTCTTGACCGGGCATGTTGATCTTTGGCCCATGCACTATGCCAGGGACCGAGTCAATGACAAACGGCCCCACCTGTTAGTAGGCTTTTAATTTGGAAAAATTAGCTCAGTGACTTCGCGTTAGAGCGTAATTGGAGGAACGACACTTTTTTTGTGATGCACTGGAAAATAACACCGCGAACACTAAAAAATTGGACGAATGACATCACCACCAGTTACTTCTGTTTCCAAATTTTTTTAAATATAGAAACTTAGCTCAAAAAATTATTAAGTTTTTTGTGGAGCCTCCCAACACAGTTTTATTACTTGTGTGTTTTTTTTCAAAACTTTATACGTTCGATTTTGTCTCTAAAATTCATTTAATTATACTATTTGTAGGAATTTTCTAATATAGAAAATGAGGTCTAAACATTATGAATTTTTTTCAAGCTCCTTACATAGTTTACTTAATTTTGTAATTTTTCTAGAATTTTTTAAAAAATAATTAATGCAATTTCATAATGTCCTCACATTATGAAATATTAGACTCCTCACATAGTGGACATTATGAAACAGATTACTTATTTTTAAAAAAAATTGGAAAAATTACACAATCATGACCACTATATAAGGAGGCTGAAAAAACAATTTCATAATTTTAGACCTTATTTTCTATATTATAAAATTCCTACAAATAGTACACTTAAATGAATTTTACAGACAAAATCAGAACGTATAAAGTTTTGAAAAAAAAATACACAAGCAATTAAACTGTGTCGGGAGGCTCCACAAAAAAATTGATAATTGTTTGAGCTTAGTTTCTATATTTTTTTAAAAAAAAATCAGAAAATAGAAGTAACTGGCGGTGATGTCATTCGTCTAATTTTTCGGTGTTCGCGATGTTATTTTTAAGTGCATCGCGAACGGAGAGTCGTTCCTCCGATTACGCTCTAGCGCGATGTCACTAAGCTAATTTCCCCCTTTTAATTTCAAAATTAAATGAAAAATAATACTATGCACTAGACCCCACATGTCAGTCGTAGAGGCTAGGTTGCTTGGGTATAAAAAGTTTTAAATGCATTAGGAAATTCTGAAGTGATTTATTTTTGCATTGTAAATTCGAACTAGTTTAAAAAATCATATCTATTTGAAATTAACTCCAAATTTAGTGAAACCAATTTTGCTGGTTTTATTTTTTATTGTACTTTAACTTAGAATAGGTTTGAAACTTGTTACTTCCATAGAAAATTTTGGAATTGGAATTAAATTCGGTTAGGAATTATTTTTACGCTAGAAATTAAATTAACGTGAACATTTCATAGAAAATTCATATGAACTCCAATTGAGATTAATCAATTTTTGTTTTTCATGAAATTTTATTCTCTAGCTAACCATGTAGTTTTTATCTCCACTTGTATTTTACAAATTTTCGTGAAATGTTTAAATGGAAATAGAATTGAACCTGCAACCATGTAATTTTTTTGTCCACTAGTACATTAGATTAGGAACAAATTACACAATGCTCTACACAGTGTCAGGAACTTGAACTTAAAATTTTAAAATATTCCCAGGTGGTTTAACATCAGACGCAACAGAAATAGAATTGAAAACATGGTGTATGAAAAGATTGTGTAAAGTGGGCATGACGAAATTTGTGAAAGAATTCATTTGGAAAACCGACAAATAAGTGGATGGTATGAGCATTGCATATAATTGGTTTCATATGCACCTGTGTTAGGTACTTCATGACGGAGATTCAAGATATGTTCATGTTCCACAAGAACTCTCGCGTACGCGACGGACTGTATAGGGCGGACCTGTCAAATTGTGACCGTACCGTGATCCGGGCGCTGGGTCTGAAGGACATGAGCCTCTCGGAGCTAAGGCGGTGTGTGCGTTCCGCGTTCGATCGCACCACTGCAAGGAAGAAGCTGCGCATCGAGGCGTTGTATGCCTTGGTGATGGTTGGTACAGACGAGACCGTTGTTTGGCAACTTATGAAGGTGACAAGTGACGCTTCATAGGCCAATTACATGGAGGTTGTTTGCAACCCTGCTGCAGCGATATATGCACGGCCGATGGTCTATGCTCAGTTCGTGGAGAGCACGGGGACATCCGGCATGGGTGGTTCTGGTGAAGCTGCTGGTGAGGAGGAGTTTGCGTTGGTCTCCGGTTGTTGAGGAGACGTGGGCGAGGAATTTGGCAATGGAGACCTGAGGAGGCGTGTCGACAATTTTGAGCTGAATGAAGGAGTGGAGAGATGGTGGGCAGCCCGTATTGATTGCCACGAGTACCTGGCCGACCAGGTGGAAGAGGTGGAAAGCGAGGAGGAGGAAGTGGAAATAACCAGTTCCGAAGACGAGGAAGATAGAGAAGCTGTTACGGGAGGTGCAGTTGGTGGTGTTGTGACCACTGACATTGCTTACGTCCCCTCAAGATTGGACGACGTTGCAACCACATCGCTGGTTCTACCACAGCCGGAGGAGGCCAAGTGGGGGTTCAACGAGGACACCCTGCTCCTAGGGCAGCACTTCCCTGACAAGAGCGCCACCCAGCATGTTATTGCTAGATACACCATTAACATTGGCCGGACGTATCAAGTGCAGAGGTGCAACCTCGACACCTACATCGTTAGCTGTGTTGATCAATCTTGTGCTGGCAAGGTACGTGCGCAGCGATTCACAGCCGCGGCCACTAGCTTCTGAATAATGGTGCTGAAGAACCACACATGTGAGCTAGCTGAGCCACTTCATAGGCATCGCAACATGACATCGTCGTATGTTGCCAGCCTGATAAGCCACCTCGTCACTATAGATGTTTCCATTTTGCTAAAGCTTCTACTAGCGGATGTTACCAATATGGTGGGGTTCTATGTCAGCTAGAAGATGGCATGGTGGGCGAAACGGAAGGTTGTGGAGCAAATGTTCGGCACATTCGAAGAGGCTTACAACCTAGTCCCAAGAATGCTGCATCAGATCGTAGAATCAAATCCCGGGACATATATAAACAAGCTTGACTGGGTGCCTCCCACGGAGGGGCCCAATTGTTTTGTTCTTGAAAGGGTCTTTTGGGCCTTCCGTCAGGCGATCGAAAGGTTCAAGCATTGTCGTCTCGTGCTGATGATGGACGACACATTCCTATGTGGGAAGTACAAGGGTGTCGGACTCGGGAGTAACACCCCAAATCCTCTGTGTATTTCTGAACTAGTCCCATGATCAGTAGCTAGTTCACACAGTAAACAGATATGGTAATATCCATAAATCGCATAACTTTATTAATAATCAACAGAGTTTATTACAAGGAAGACTTATAAGCCAACAATAAACAAATATAGCGGAAAACGAAGAAGTAGTGGAGTTCAGCTGATCTGCCACAAGCAATCGACTGGGGTAGCGGCCTAGTTGTCGAGATCCACACCGAAAGCGAAGTCCTTCTCCTCTAAAATTTATTTGTATTAAGCAAGGGTGAGCACAACTTCCGTGCTCGCAAGTTACACCCAATAACAGAGTTAATGCATACATGGATATTAACAAAGAAGGCTTATAGGGTTATTTGTGCAAAAGCAATATTTGACATGTTAAATACAATACTAAGTTTAAAAGCTCAAATTTTACAATAACTAAAATTGAGTTTTAACTGAATTAATAAAGCTAGTGTAGGCACCAACCTAACACTAACTGCACATGCGTAGGTCGGTGGGGAGCTCACCAAGATTGAGAGAGAGGCCAAAGTAGGTCGGTGGACGGCGAACGGCGGTGGGGAAGCTCGCGGTAGAAGGCGAAGAAGGACGGCAATGACGGGGTCAACCAGGACTGAAGGAGAAGAGGAAATGCGGTAGCTCCTACGAACTGCTGATGAAGACAAATGGAGCCTCAGGTAGAACGTGGTCTTGCAAAGCTGGAGGTGAAGACAACATCGACGGAGAGGCCTTGACAGCGGTGCTAGAGGTGGTGGCGCGAGCTGCAGTCGGTGGCAGCGAAGCTCAAATAGTGGCAAGAAGGGGGTGACACAGAGGGGTAGAGTTGGGGGAAACAAGAGGGGAACGAGGGGGGGTCCTGGTGCTCCACTTTATAGGAGAGGGGGAGGCAGAGGGGCGAAGCTCGACGACAAGGTTTGGAGCGGGGACGAGACGGGAGCAGGTAGGAAGGAGAAAGAACAGAGGGGGAAGGTGCGGCGAAAGACGGGCAATTAAATGCACCTGCTGCTAAGGAAAACGAGGGAGAGAATCACATCGGGGCGGCGACTTTGCAGCAGAGGTGACGCGACGGGAGGAAAAAAAAGGTGAACAGGGGAGTTGACAGGCAGGGCTGGTCGAAACTAAGAGGGTGGTCGAAACCGAGAGGCGGTCAAAATCGAGAGGGTGGTCGAAACCTGGAGGCGGTCAAAATTGAGAGGGTGGTCGAAACCGAGAGGCAGTCGAAACCGAGAGAAAACCGAGAGGTGGTCTAAACCGAGAGGGTGGTCGAAACCAAGAGGCAGTGGAAACCGAGAGGGTGGGGAACAAGCCTGCGAAGTGGGAGTAGGAACAAACAGAGAAAGGGGATTTTAAATACTAGAGAACTCCAATAAACTCGAAATAAACCAAATTTTGAATTAGTTGAAGTTGGATTAATTCATATTAAATTTCTTTTAGTTTCAAATATTTCCAAGTTAAGCTTTAGCAATTCAACAAAACCAAATGGTTATTTTTATTTTGAAAATTTTCAAAAAGCCCTGAAAAACTGGGATGTTACAAGGTAATACTACTTGCAAAGTCATATGCCTTCTAATACGTTTTATCAAAACCTTTCAGGGTCTTAATATTTTGTAAGTATCTTTGAGTGGTTAAAGTTACAACAAATAGTCTGTTCTGCAGAACTATAAGTATGGTTGTACCACTCTAGAGTAAAATATAACCAGTATTAGTTTTGGCGTTTAGGGATTAATTTTCAATATCACCAATGTATGGCGTACCTTCATGCTACAAGAGGAAACCACCATTCCACTAACTTCTGGTGGAATATGCACTTTATAAGTGTTTATGTGGCGCACTTCTAGTCTTCAGGTCCCTCATTACATTCTTTCGGGTCTTGATGGGTCTTTATCCACTTCTAGGGATCATATGATCATTGGTGTGATTAAAAGATCGACTAGTAAGATAATTTTTTTCAGGGAGACGCTCACTCTTCCGGGAGATGCTCTTCCTATAGGTAAGAGACTATTGGGTGTGAGCTTTATATATATTGCGATTGTGTTTCCCATCTTACTAGGGATTTTGAGTCCATCGAGGATCTCATCAAGGATTTTCAGAATCCATTGACTGCATATTTTAATTATTTGTTCATGCCTTTTGCTAGAATTATTGTGCAATGGAACATTATATCATTCATAATAGGAGAGTAACGGTCTCTATGGGGACCTTTAAACCATAGCTTTCACCACTTCATTATATTCATAATGACCCATCAAGTCTGAACTATTTGGTTTCAAGACTTTTATTTAGAAATTATGGTTAAGCCTCATATGCTTTCATTATGTGACCCGATATGAACGCTTTAAGCGCTCAGCCATGGACTTTGGTTCCGGATCTGAGTTCTCATAAGAGAAACTGATGAGGACATCCCAACCTTCAATAACCACGCAGAAGATGATCATCTCCGCGACCAAGATATTCTCAAGGACCAACAATATCAAGGACCAAACACGAGAAGACGTGCTAAACAAATACTTGATAAGGTGAAGGCTAACTTAGGACTTATTCCAGATCTCAATAACTTAGTAGTGCTTCCAATGTCCTCTTCTTTGATTGAACTCAAGTGCATTGGAGAGGAACAAGGAGGTCCAGAAAACCATTGAGTTTTGCAATCATTATCTGCATGAATTATAATGATTCTAGCTAGCATACACTAGACCAATGGATAGCCTGTCAAGTCTATTTTCCTACGCTTCAAACCGTGCATCATTTGGAGTTATGTAATGAAAGTTATGGTCATTTTAGTAATAGCTGCACATGCTGATAAGTTCTGCGCGAAAACTGAAGAGTCAGGGCACACTGCACCAACCTATCACGTTTTGCTGTGCATAACCTATATGGATGGAAATATAATCAAGTCTATTTTCACCTCCAACAAACGGTTCGTCATTTGGACTTCCGAGGAGAGAATTATTGCTGTTTTACTGAAGACTGCGCAGAAGTTGAGCAGACGCGCGAGAATTCGAGAAGACTCCTTGAATGTTTCAACCAGTTGGCCTTCCACCTTCTAACGTGGTGACTTATGTTCATACCCAGCTAGGAGGGTTGTTCCTAGTTTATATACCCCTCTACCCCCATCTGTGGAGGTACTTTTGAGATTTCAACAATCTGATACATGAAATTGCAGCAAGACTGCTGAGTGCCTTGCTCCTTTGTTCTTGTGAGTTCTCTTGGATTTGCAAGAAGATTCCTCTGGGATCCTCTAATTCGTGCTCTAAGCTTCCGGGAGTTTTGTGTGGATTAGTTCCAGATTGTGGTTCTGTGATTGTTCAGATAGCGGGTCGGAGTCTAGAAGGCTTCAGATCGTCTCTCCCCAACGCTTGGTCTCATCCAACCTTGGCAGGTTAAAGCTAGTTACATTTTTCCGCTGCTCACAACTAGTTATCCCCACTGTCCATAGGAAGATTCGCTTTGTTCTTCAACATACGCCATGAAGATCAGGCCACCCCTAACATGTACACATCATATGGTATCAGAGCTTTCGTTGACACGGTAGGTTTCGCTATCCACATATTAACCCTGCGTTCCATTGTGTGTTCTTGGGTTCTTGTTATTTTTTTCCCTTCCTAGAGTACCAAATCACCCACACAAAATGTTTACCAAGCCTTTGTTTAGTACTGTTAATCTTGTGCCGTCGATATCTTGCACTGTGTTTGTTTTTAGTTGTTGAGCTTGCTATTTAGTGTCAAAAAAAGAGAGAAAAAACAATAGAGAAAAGAAAAAGAGAACAAAAAAAAGAAAAAAGAAAAAATATAGAAGAAGAAAACGAAGGGTTGTGTTGTGGTTGTCAAACTGCAAGTTTCATATTCATGCTCTAAATTTTTTGGTGTTTTGGACCGGTGACATTCACGTATCCATTGCATGGTTTACGGCACTTGATTCCAGTACTACAACCCTTCTTGCTTAGCCCACCAAGCCCCACTGAAACCCGAAGCCGGTTGTTTCGATTCGTGTCCTTTCAATCCCTTGACCACATCCAAGGTACTGCCACTCTTGCACTCTTGCTGTCCATTGAGGACGCATAAGAACATAAGTGAGTAAGAGGTGAGGTTGTGCGATTTCATAAATATTACCTATTCCACTTTCTCTTCACTAACATGGTAGGTTCCAACTCAAGTGTACATGGGGAAATCATGAAAGAGATGAACAACCAGTCACACGAGCCGAGATGCAACAATTACGTGATCTGGTTTAGGCCATGGGATAGATGCTCAATGAATGCCTTCCCACCGCTAGTGGTGGGGGTCTACATCAACCTAACCCTACTGTTGATCATGGTGAAGCCTCTAATGAAAACTCAGTGGGAGCTGCTGCTAATGACGGCTTCCATGACTAGCAAGATCTTAGTCGAGGTGGTGGACGAGGGGGCGGTGCCCATCGTGGCATGGGGGAGGTGCTCACGGTCGTGGTTTTGGCCACCGTGTGCACTTCAACGACCAATATATGCATTACGGTCGCAGATATGGAGAAGAATATGATGACAACGACGAAGCTTTTGCAGATCATGATGCCTACGGACAGCATCCACCCCCACATCGTGGTGCTACCCATGGTGAGGGAGGACAGCCTCGAGGTCGCCATGAAAGGGATGATCCGGATAATATTGCTCGGATCAAGTTGAGCGTCCCTAAATTCAAGGCAATAGAAGACCCTGATGCTTATCTTGATTGGGAAGAGCAATGTGATTAGATTTTTCGTGTCCATAATCTCTCCGATCAAAGGCAGGTAAATCTTGCCTCAGTTGAATTCTTAGTTTATGCTCTCACTTGGTGGAATCAAATACAACAAAATCAGCTACAATCGGGGCGTGCTCACATCAATACTTGGGCTGAAATGAAGCAAGTGATGAGAAGGCACTTTGTGCCTTCAAGCTACCAGCGTGACCTTCACAATATGTTGCAGGCGTTAAGACAAGGGTCTAAAATGATGGATTAGTACTATAAAGAAATGGAATTACTCTTGATCCGTGCTGGAATTAGAGAGGATGCTGAATCCAAGATGGCAAGATTTTTTGCATGGTCTAAATGATGAAATTTCAGGTTTTGTTGAGATGTTTCCTTATAACAATCTGCAAGATCTTGTTGCCCAGGCTATGCGCACGGAGAGAAAGATCCGACGAGAAGGATGTGGTCAGTCATTTGGGAACCGTTCTTTTTCAGCTCCATGGCGTCGCCAACAGCCGAGTACATCTTTTGTTGGTCGTCGTTCTCAAGGTGCCATTGTTGAGACGTCTCCATCTACTTCTGCTGCCAAGCCTACACCCTCGTCGGCTTCTTCACCTGCAGGACACCAAGATAATCAACGCCCATCGAAAAATAGGAGCATCATTCGCCACATCGGTAGCAAAGATCCACATCTCGCAGACCACAAAATTAGTGCCATAAGTGCTAAGGGCGTGGGCACATTGCCACCGAAAGTGCCCTAGCGTAAGAAACATGATTGTTAATGAACAAGGAGAATGGGAATCGAGAGTGAGCTGAGGAGGATGGGCTACTTGAAGAAGCCTCGGAAGATGATGGTATTCCAGCTGATGACGGAGACAACAATTATTTTATCTCTCAACGTGTGCTTAGTGTTAATATTGTGAAAGGAGAAAATGGTCAGCGACCTAACCTATTTCACACTCGAGGCACCATCAAGAGCAAGGTATGCAGTATTATCATTGATAATGGCAGCTGCAATAACATTGCAAGTCTAGAAAAGATGCAATGGCTCAATGATTTTGGAGCACTGCGAGTGAACAACATTGTGACCGTCCAATTCTCAATTGGAAAATACCAAGATCAAGTGGAGTGTGATGTGGTTCCAATGCAAGCATGCCAGTTACTTTTGGGGCAACCTTGGTTGTATGATCGTGATGTTCAGATTAGTTGCCGAGCCAATACCCTTGTTTTTATGTATAAAGGGGATCGTATCACTTTGCTTCCTTTAACACCGGAGGAGATAATGACGGATGAACTGAAAAAGAAACAGTGAGAGAGTGAGAAACACTTGAGTGAGAAGCACAAACATAGTGAGCGAGTGAAACCAAAGCCAAATAAAACTCCATAGCCGCAAAATACCAAGACACGGGGAAAAGAGGGATTAGTGATGATGGCTAGAAAAGGGATATAAAAATTGAGAGAATCCAATGCCATGTTCTTTGTACTTTCGCATAAGGAAAGCCTTTATCAACTAACGACTTACCTCTACTTTATCGAAAGTGTTGTGTTGAATCTCTTCTGTGGTTACGATGAAGTGTTTCTCGATGAAGTACCACCAGGGCTGCAACCAAAAAGACGCATGGCCGGTGATGGTACGGCAGCACGTGGCTGGACGGCTTCGGCCGACGACGTGTTTTGAGCGGCAGCGCAGCGACAGGCGACGCGAGTCAGAGCGGCTCAGCCGGTGGCGCGGCTGTAAGCTGGGAGGTGTGCACGCGGCGGCGGTGGCCTAGCGTCTAGTCGGTGCGACGGTCGCAAAAGTTTTGTGTGAACAGTAACTCATATGAATAGTAATCCCAATATTGAACCCGATTAACCCGATCTGATTTCGGTAATTAGAAAAAAGATAATCTATAGGATTAATCTAGCAGCAAAAAAATGGGAGTAATCATACTTAGCAAATAATCGATCTATGGTCTAGCACTTAATTGATGGATTCAAAACACTAGAAACAGATTAGATCGGATTATGTAAACACGTCACAAATTAATTTGTGATTAGAATCGACAAAAAGTTGAATTGATCTTTTTGCCAACATATAAAATGACGTACACGGATTGAAGAGATTTCATGCTGGTAACGTATGAAGAAATAGCAGTAGTCGTCGTGATATTGGCGTAGATCAATCACACAAGAACAATTGCATGAACACCAAGCAACACAATGAACATAAGTGCACAGAGGAGTGCCAATATCTTTTATTCATCTGTATGTAACTTGTACATGAGGTCCTCATATTTATAGCCCATAGGGGTGAAAGCACTCCAGAGACGATGTAGTCTTTTGCCCATAAAACCCTCCAGTTTTGTGACACTTTCCACCACTACCACAAGCTCAACCAATGGTGAACAAGTATTGGGCACCTGTCAAGTGTGTAGTAACTTGTAAGCATACTCACTGATGTTGGACCACTCAGCAGTCTCCTGCACACATCTGACGTTGGCATAAACTGGGGTTGTCGTCATATTTCTATTTGTCCATATTTTCTTTTTTATCTTTCAAAAGAGAGTAATACATATTAGCAGACGGGATCCAAAACCGCATAATAAATATCAGCTTTCTTTCACACACATGTAAACAGAAACATTAACTTCGTCTATTGCATCACCTCCTACTACTACTACCCGAAAATTAAAATTTTGAGCTCATAGATTATTTACCTTTCAAAGTTCAAGTTAATGCCGACTTCCCTCTCCAACGTGCTACCCATTTCCAACCATTGCCGGCTGACAAGGAAGGGGGCTACACGTCGATGGCCACCTTCTTCCACCCTAAACCCAAGCCACAACTCGGTTCTCACGGCCATTGGCCTCTGTAGCCCTCGCTAGGCAGGCATATTGCGGCGAGGAGGTGGGAGGCCGGGGGAGGAGGCGGTGGCAGTGTCGCGGTGGTAAGCGAGGTGGTGGCGATGCTTGCTCGGCCAGTGCGGAGCAGGAGGCGGCGGTGTGGTAGAGGGAGGATTAGGATGAAGAGGACGCAATGCGGTGAACTCGAGACAGTGGCGCGGTGAGGGAAGGACACTATCGACGATCGAGTCGCCGATCTTACGACATAAAATAGAGGAAAATGACACAGATCTCCTGGGAGATAATGGGGTTGCTCTTTATTGATATGAACTGGATTTATAGGGGTGTCTACGACCAGGCTGGGGACTAATCCTAATTATATTGGGTATGATGCTTGCTAATCAATCAGACTTTAAGTACAAATCTAAAGCTGATTGCATTGCTCTTAATCTGATGTTGTCTTCCTTGTCTCAGATTGCCTCTGATCGCCTCTGATCCCCTTTTGTCTTCTGCACTCCACCCTTAAATAATTTCCGAAGAGGTGGCAGTTACTCCTGGAGAAGGCATCCCTTGTGAAGTGTTGCGACTGTTCAGAGCGAGGCGGCAGTTGATAATGTATCAATTGCTCTGCGGTTGAGTGACTATGAGACATTCAACCGTATGGTGGTTGTTGTCAGTGTCTTAGGATTATGTAACATTGTATGGTATGGAATATACAGCACGTGTTCCATTCATCACACGATAAAGAATATACCTAGAGTCATATCCAGATACCAGTTCATAGCTTTTCTGAGTAGCTACCTGGTCGGAGACTAGGCATAGGGCCTTGTCCGACCAGGGCACCCATTATGTAACCTTTGGAATCCTCACGACCAGAGAGGTCGTTAGCCTTAGGGGTTACGACCATGAAGACGTATGGTCTTTTATTATGTATTAAAGTAATACCTAGAGGTTTTAATCCTCGTCAGACACCATCGTCTCTGCCTCTTCCTCGTGCGCTGTCATTGCCTCCTGTCCATTGTTGGGCTTTAGAGCTTTTACGCTTCTACATCTTCTTTCAATCCCCTTTAGTTTCTTGCCAAGGAAACCTTTCCGACCTCTTGTTGTCTTTCCGACCCTAGAGCCTCCTCTGACCTCTTCTCATCCCTTTGAGAAATTTCACCATGTCAGAGAAAATCACAAAGTGGATGGCTTTGGATCTAAGTGATAAGAAGCTTGAGGTGCTGGAGAAGATCGGAATGCTCCCGGACAGGAATCTGATCAAGTGGAGGTCAGCGGTGGAGAGCACTTTCCGAGCCGCGAAGATGGGGAAATCCCAGTTTTCCTCGCCTACATCGAGTGCGGGCTAAGGGTACCGGTGCACAAATTCCTCCCCGCGTTCTGGAGTACTACGGGGTGGAGTTGGTGAATTTGGCCCCGAACTCTATTGCCAACATTAGCATCTTCGCCTACCTGTGTGAGGCGTACCTGGGAGTGCGACCAAACTTGAAGCTCTTCAGGTATTTCTATCGGATGGCGATGTTAGGAAGATCCACGACGGCTCCTGGCGAACGCACGCTGCGCCTTCACGACGAGAAGGCCGACGAGTACATCCCAATGTATTCGAAGTCCTCGTGGTCGTCATGGAAAAAGAACTGGTTTTACATGATGGTTACAAGGGACGATGGTCTTTACTTCGCCGGGATTAGGGCGAACGAGAATCCCAAGTTTTAGGGGGACCATGGAGAAGACAGCGATGGTCGGAAGATGCGTGGATGCCATTCAAGATCTAAGGATCAAGAGCTTGACTTCCTGGCATGTGGTGAGAGAGTTCACCGTACGCCGAATCACTCCTCTGAAACTCTGAACCCAATCCCTGCTTTGGTTCATTGGCCGTGATGAAGCAATCACGGACTACCGAGATGGTAAGTCTTTGAAGAAGCTCTGACCAGTATAGTTTATTAACTAATTATCGTAAAACCTTAAAATCTCTTCTGTCTTTTTCTGAAGTCCTCTCTTTTGAGGAAATCAGAGAGCGGATCAAAATGATCTGCGCCGGGGAGCCTAACGAGAAGGCTGCATTTTATTATATTGGCTATAGTCTCTATCAAGAGAGACTAACGAGACTTAAGGTAGATAATCAATTGTCAATTATCTTATATATATATATATATATATATATATATATATATATATATATATATATATATATCCCCATCGCTTTATTGATCTTGCTCTAATTTTGTAGGCGGTCGATGAAAGTCATACAATCCGTGAGGATCATGATCCTCTTGTGGTTCCGACCGACATCGCTTGAGGCATTGGAAGAAGATGATTCTCCCAAGGTAATAGAGCGTTTGAAATATATATATATGTTAGATAGAAATTTTCATCACCTAACCAAACTGATCTGGAGGTCGACGAAACCACACCCTCTGACCCGATGGTCCGGGACGCTATCATCGACCAACTGGTCGAGAATATTGCTTCCGACCTCATGTTGGAGGATGTGAGGGGTTTAACCAACCATACCAGCCCAAAGCCGGTGAAATTGGTTGAGAAGAAGAGGAAGGCTGGTGGTACAGAATTTATCCCACCGCGTTTCAAGGTCAAAACCAAAAAATCAACTAGGTATGTACAAATGAAAAAGTCGTATGAGTGCATACCTTTAATAGTTTTTGATGGTTCGGAGTTTTGAGCTTCCTTTCTTCGTTTTGTACAGATCTTCTGGTGTCTAGGTCATTTTCGACCAGAATGCTCCTGAGGTCCAGGCAACTGAGGAAGTCCCTGTCCAAAGCACTTCTCAGGACAAAGTTCCGAGGATAAAGTGGTCGAGGAAGCCCCCAAGCAGGTGTCGGTGCCAGCGGTCGCTCAGGATCCATTGGTGATTCTGACTCCTTCTGTGGAGGTAGATGCCCCTAAAGGCCCTCAACATGTCCCGACCTCTGTTGGTAATCCCTCTCAACCTAACAAGTTCCCTTTTCGCTCACGATTTATCGAGGATCAGGAGCTTGACGAGGTATGGGGAAGAATATCGGATCATCAAACCAAGATAGGTCATGATATCATTTTTGCCAATTATAATGACGTGGCAATTCGGGTAAGTATCTACGACCAGTTTCCTAGCTTCTCTTTAAAAGTTTATAAAAAACTTAAAGAAGAATGCTATTTTTGTAGCACATGGTCGAGAATTTTGCTTTGTGGTCTGAGGACCCACCCAAATAATAAAGGACCCGAGCAAAACGCCCAATTGGAAAGTAAGAACTTTCTCCTTAACCTTTCTTCTTCTTCAATACCTTGTTCTTCTTTTGTTTAATTATTCTCCCTTATCATATTCGATAGATTTGGAGAAAATAACAGAAGGGATCGTGGCTGATAAAGCCAGAATAACCGAGCTTGAAGAAGAATGTCAAGCTAAGGACCGGTCGATCGCAGATGTGACGACCAGACATGAGACTCTTCAAAAGAAGATTGAAGGTAATTGGTCTGACTTATTAACCTCCTCTAATCATGTTTACTTACTACTTGTCTTACTCGTGTAGAGCAAACACAAGCGCTGATTAGAGCAAAGAAGGCTCTGGAATTTGAGCAGGATAAGGAGGCAGTTTTTGTGCAAGGTCTTGATGAAAAGATCCATGCACTCAACAAGATAATCTTTGATATAGGATCAGGATCAAGCATGCCTACCTTAAGAGATCCAATAGAGAAAATGAACTACTTAGGCCAACTTCTAGAAGATCTCAATGGCCTGCTCAAGACTACTCGAGAGAACTATGCCCAGACTATGAAAGAAGGTGTGGCCAGTAGAGTTAGTTTTGTGTTGGCAAAACTAAAGGCTTCCGACCCCTCCATCAATCTCCAAGCCGTTGAAGAAGACTTCAACTGCCTGCTTGATGAGGCGACCAGGTTTCTCCAAGAACTAATGCCTCTTGGAGACAAGGTTGCAGAGAAAATGGAAGTCGGATCTCCATCAAGCAGTAATTAGTCTGGAGACATTCTGGAGTAGGACATTGTAATATAAGAATTATGAAATGTATAAAACTTACCTTTTTGTCATCAGTAAGTCTTTTGTTTATCCTTTTGACTTTTAAAGTACTCATATATTCTCTAGCCCCCGACTAATTTATAGTAGAAGAACATTACTATATAAGCAGTAAGCCAAGAAAAGAGAACTTGAAGTCTCATCCATTCTTTTTGCCTCGAAGGCATATACTGATTATATGATAAAACTGATCGTAGTCATACTAGGAAATCAATTTGGTCGGAACCAGTGTATGATTTCGACTAATTGTAGATCTGTTTTGTAATAATCGGAATACCAAACAAAGCAGTATATGGTCGAAAGAAAAGACTTGCTTTGATGAAAAAATAAATTATGCAAAAATGTATGCAATGGATGATAAGTAATCTTATTCATATATATAGTATCCAAAACTGGTCGAAAGAAATGCAAAGAACTGAAGACATGAAATACACTTCGCAAAACGTACTCAGGCTCAAGTCTGACTAGCAGCGAGGATCGTAAGAAAAGAACCGTCACTAGGAAGCTCCATGCAGGGGGCAAGACCACGTGCGAAAAGGAGAGACTTCGACTAGGAAGCTTTCCGTATCCCAACCAGTAGCCAAACGAGAGTAGAACAGAATCTTGAAATGAGAAAATATAATCTTCATAATCTCAAGCATATGAGTTACTACATGAAGTTATTATTATTATGCTCTGGTTACTCGTATATTTCTTTGTGAAAAGAGTTTGGTCGCGTGTGGGAATCATTCAGGGAATGATCATGGCTAGGATCTTGTCGGACCCGGGAACGAAAGATCCCGAACCCTCTGTGTTCATACACCAGTCCAGGATTTCCGGTGTACACAGTTACAAAAATGATAACATAACCAAATCTCGCATTTCATTAATAGTAAATCAGAGTTCGATACAATTGGGCATTAAGCCAAATAAAGAAGTAAATAACACAATGAAATAAAAAGATAGTAGTAGGCGAACGATCCGCCACAGTAATCGCAGGGGCGAACCTAGGCGTCGGTGTCCTCACCGTCCTGATAATAGTATTCTCCTGAAATTTTGTTGCATAAAGCAAGCATGAGCACAACTACCGTGCTCGCAAGTTACACCCAATATGGAATTTGTAATGCATGCATAAGGTAAACAAAGGATATTGGCGAGGTTATTTTATGTAGCGGCGGTTTTAGTTCAAATAATCATAATAGATTGCAAGGCCATTTTCATACGAGATTTAAAATCATAATTTAAATGACAATTGAATAATGTGGATAACCTCCAATAAAAGTGATGGATATCCTCCAATCACAATGGCTAACCGCCTAATTTGCCCAGTGATTAACCATCCGAAAACATCTGTTGAAACCATTTTAAAACCAAAAACAAGTCTAACTCAAAGTGGCTTTGCTAGCATGTCCATGGTCATGACGCGCTATTCAATAGTTTTACACTGCAGAGTTTGTACAATTTTACCCACACGAGATATTATACCCTTTGTGTCGGCCAATCCACGCTTCCTAAGGCGCAGTGAGCAAATATCACGAGGCCGTTACAATGATCTACCTCACAATACTCATGCCCGCTAAGGTTTCGCTTCCATTGACTAACCATCCTCCGGAGCCCCTCTTGCGCCATGTGGGACTCTTGTCTAACCAACACCCACTCATACAACATGGCACTAATATCTATGAGGTATCCCAAATTATTAAGCCGAGTCCTTCCCATACAGGACATGTGGTGGTACGTTTTGGCATAGCAAAGGAACGCTTAAAGGTCGGTCCTTAATCGACTTGGGCGTCTTTCAAATTAAACCCTGGGCTTTAATCCTAACCAGATTAAACCCGTACATAAACCTGCACCCACCTTTCATCCGTTACACCCAAGTCGAAACCATCTTTATTTTATTTAGTAAAACCACCTTTACAACAAATCTATGGTAAGACAATACCATAGGTTCAAGTTAAAACAAGTTTGTAAAGATTTGGCTAAATCCTCCCCAAAATCAAAATCATGGTCTAAGTATTTGCTAAGCATTTCCAAACAATTTATCTATGGGGACAAGGGATGACATTTCAATATTCAATATTGGCCATACAAGGACAGTTGGAATATCTAATCATTTAAACAGAATTTAAAATACTTGAATAAAAGTATGCATGCACTTAATAATTTGAAAACTGAATTTAAATAACTTTAAAATAGTAGGTGCAAGATGATCAAAGTATAACTTGCCTTCGCTGAAGTCTTGAAATTCTAATTCTTGGAAGAATCAAATTCCTAATAAATAAGTAATCTAAACGTGAAAATACGACAAATCAATTGAAGTTCAAATAAATTCAAGGCGACAGTTTAGACTAACTCTAAATAAAATAATTATATTTTATTTGACTAGATAATAATTTTATAAAACTTTATAAGTTTGAAACACTCAATTTGGAATTAGGAAATAAAAGATATGAATTTTACAAGTTTAAATTCTAAGTTTGCAATTTAAATAGTTTTAACTTAAAAGAGACAATTTAAACTAATTCCAAATAAACAAATTTTAATTTATTAAGCTAGATAATCTTTTGCAAAATTTTAGAAATTTAATTCAATAAATTTGAGTCGGTAATCGATGATATGAATTTTACAAATTAAATCCTAAATCTGTTATTTAAATCAATTTCTCGAATTATTTTTCTAAAGGAAAATCTATTAATGCGCAAGGCTGACGTCAGCGAAGAATTTTCGGGATTTAAAAGAAATTAAAAAGATTCTGACGAGCGGGCCCCTTGTGTCAGAGACACGGCTCACGTGGATTTGGTCTACGGGGCTTGGCTCACAGTGAGGTGGCGCACGCGCACTGACGTGGCCGCTACGTGGGCAGCCACGTGAGACTAGGTGTTGAGGTGGCGTTGCGCTGGCGCCCACGTGGTTGAGCCACGTCGACTCGAGCCCGGCGACGCTCCGGCGAGGTGCGCGGGTGGCATCAACAGAGAGAGGGCGCTACGGGGAATTCAATGGGCTACCTTGTGGCGGAGCAGCGGCCGGTTTGGTCGTCGGCGGCGAGGAGAAAGCGGCGGCGCGGCTCGGCGACGAGGAAGTAGGAGCTCCGTGGTCCTCCCATGACGAGAGCGGGCGACTAGGATCGCGGACGATGGCGATGAAGATGGTGGTGGCGGCGATGACGCGGAGGTAGTGACGCAATGGCGCAATTGTGGCGGGTCGTGCGGTGGTCGACGGCAACGATCGCAAATTCCGGTGAATATAGGGAGAGAGAGAGAGGGAAAATGGTGGTGTTGAGGCGGTGAGTGAAGGGCTACCGGGGTGTTTTTATAGGGCAGGGGAGGTCAGGCGGCGAGGGGTTAGTGGAGGTCGGCGCGCCGCTATGGGCGAGGTGGTGCACGCGCGAGAAAAAGGGGGAGCGGGCGTGGGAGACGTCTTGGAGGTGGGCGTGGTCGTCGGCGCGCTCAAGCGGAGGAAGCGGAGGCGGTTGAGGCGTCACGCGAAGCTCAGGCGAAGCTTCAATGGCGGCGGCGCTGGGTGTCCACGCGGAGAAGAAGGTGGCGAGAACGAAGGGGGTGCGGGGCCACACGACAGTGGGAGGCGAGAGGTCGGCAAGTGGGGCAGTGTGGGAGAGAGAAAGGAGGCGGGTCAGCGTGCGTCCGACTGCTGGATTTTGATCCAACGGTTGGCGGCGACGATGAAATTTGCTTGAAAAACAAGCAGGAGATGGGCCGAGGAGACTTTCTACCAAGCGGATTTTGGAAAATTAAATGATTTAGCAATTTAAATATTCTGGTTAATTCAAATGAGCTTTAGAAAATAGCAAACAAACTCCAAAAATTCTAGAAAAATTTACGTAAATTCCTAGAGTTAGTTTGGACTTAAAATTATTCCCAACTTAAAGTTGGCTTTTAATTTTGCAAATAAATTATTTTGGCTTTAAAATATTTAGGAAAAAGTTTTAAAATTTTCATAAAATTCTCAAAATTCTTTTAGTTTTTATTTTTTTTCAACTTTAACTCAAATAAAACTTTAAAAACTTTGATAAATTTTATTTTTGACTTTTAAGACTTCAAAAATTCAAATAAAGCAAATAAACTCTTTCAAATTTTAGAAAATTCAATAAAATGATAACTTTAATAAATATTAAATTGGTAACAGAACTTTGGGCTGTTACAGATCTATACAGCGTGTGACTTAGAAGTCGTTGCCAAAGAGTAACAGAGATCCTTGGAAAGGATGTCGGGGAGAAAATTGTCTTTCTTTGACCAGTGTAAATAACAATAGTAGACGACCAGAGTATAGGTACATATATATAAGCAATATCACTTATCAAAATAAATAAAGGAATGTCTGATCTTTATTAAAATGAAAAGAATTGAAATAATAATTAAACATAGAACTTACGCAATTGATCAATGTTCCAAGAATTAGACAAAACTTGCTCGTCAGACATGGCTAGTCGTACAGAACCTGGTCGGGTGACTTGGACCACAGCGTAAGGACCTTCCCACTTAGGAGAAAGCTTGTCGTGATTTGCTTGGTTCTGAATTTTTCTGAGAACCAAATCACCTACAGTGAGGCTGCGAGGTTGCACCTTACGACTATGGTACCTTTGCATGGCTTGTTGGTAGACCGCTAATCGTATCAAGGCTTGGTTTCGTCATTCTTCAAGGAAATTGATGTCGTCAAGTCGTCGTTCATTCTGATCATTTTCATTGAAACAATCAGTTCTAGCAGAGCCAAGCTTTAGTTCTGGAGGAAGCATGGCTTCAGCACCACAAACCAAGAAAAATGACGTTTCACCGGTCGCATGACTGGTCGTGGTTCGAACGGCCCATAATACAGAAGGGAGTTCTTGAACCCAAGCTCCTGACCGTTTGATTAACTGGTCGAACGCTCGGCGTTTGATCCCCTGCATGATGATACCATTGGCTCGTTCAACTGCTCTATTGCTCTACAGATGAGCAACAGAAGCAAAATGTACCTTGATGCCAAGTTTCTCGCAGAATTCTTGGAATTGACCGCTTGAGAATTAGGCACTGTTGTTTGTGATTATACGACTGGGTACACCAAATCGTGTGATCATGTTTTTTGTGAGGAACCTCTTAGCGGCCTCAGTTGTTGTTTTAACAACAGGCTTAGCTTCGATCTATTTTGTGAACGTGTCAATCATGACGAAAAGGAATTTGAAGCCCCCAGGTGCTCTTGGGAAAGGTCCCAGAATGTCCAGTCCCCAAGTTGCAAAAGGCCAAGAAAGAGGAATTGTTTACAAAGCTTGTGCCAGCTGATGTACTTGTCAGCTATGAAACTGACATTGTACACACTTCGTCACGAGCTCTTTTGCATCATGAAAGGTAGTTGGCTAGTAGTATCCTTGCCTAAAGGCTTTACCGACCAGTATTCCGTAGGCATGATGTGCTCCACAGAATCCTTCATGGATTTTGGTTAGCAATTTAATGCCATCCGTTTGAGATATGCATCTCATCAACACTCCGTGAGATCCTCGTTTATATAAGGTACTTTCGATCAGAGTGTATGATTTGGCTTTTCGTGCTATACGATCAGCCTTTACATCATCTTCTGGAATTATGTCATCCTGAAGATAATTGTAGATCGATGTCATCAAATCTCTACCCTAATCGTGACTGTGCGAACCGTCAACGACCTGTGGAGCATCCATGTTCTCACGATCAGTTTGTACGACCTGTAAAGAAGCATGTATGTTCTCAGAAAGCTCGACCACCGAGGGTGAATCGAGTTGCTCGAGAAAAACTCCGGGCGGGACGGTTGACCTCGTGGAGGCCATCTGTGCCAACTGGTCTGCTAGAAAGTTTTCCTTTCTAGGAATATGTTGGATCTGGAAACCGAAGAAGTGCTTTTCGAGTTTCCGTACTTCCGTCAGATAAGATGGCATCTTGGTACTCAAGTATTGATACTCTTTCCCTACTTGATTCGCTACTAGTTGAGAATCTCCTTTCACTAGTAATCTGCGAATCCCAAGCGAATGAGCTGCTCGGAGTCCTACCAGTAAACCTTCATATTCTGCTACATTATTTGTAGCAGGAAAATTTAACTGGATGGCGTACTTGATGTGTTCACCAGTAGGGAATATCAAGACAACTCCAGCCCCCGAGCCCTTGAGCATCAAGGAACCGTCAAAGTACATTATCCACTCGTCGTGGTGTTCAGGGTGGGTTCAGGGTTTGTCCATTCGGCAATGAATTCTGCTATTGCTTGGGACTTGATTGCTGTTCATGAGATGAAATGGAGGTCGAATGTCCCTAGCTTAACCGCCCATTTTGCTATTTGTCCTGATGATTCCCTGTTTCTAAGGACTTGACCAAGGGGATACCCAGTTGGTACGACCACTTTATGGGCCTAAAAGTAATGTCTTAGTTTCCTTGAAGCCATAAGGAGACCATAGAGCAACTTTTGTACCTGGGGTATCTTTCCTTTGGTCCATGTAAGACTTCACTTACGTAATACACTAGTCGTTGGACGTTGTCACGTTCTACAACCAGTACACCGCTAACTGTCTGTGGCATTGCAGCCACGTAAATTAGCAATGTTTCTCCCGATCTTGGAGAAACTAAGACCGGGGGACTTGTAAGGTACTTTTGTAGGCTTTCAAAAGCATCGTTTGCTTCCTTAGTCCACTTGAAACTTCCATGTTTCTGGAGAAGCTTAAAGAAAGGTAATCCTTTTTCACCTAACCATGCTATGAAACGACTTAGCGCTACCATACAGCCGTTTAGTTTCTGGACTTCTTTCTTAGTGGTCGGAGGGCGCATCTGGTCGATGGCCGATATTTTTACTGGATTTACTTCGATACCTCTGGCCAAAACTAGGAAACCGAGTAGCTTTCCAGCGGAAACTCTGAACACACACTTTTTCGGATTCAACTTGAGGTTATGCCTTCTCAAGATGTTGAAAGTCTCTTGTAGGTCGGGGATGTGATCGCCAGCGTTGATGCTCTTTACGACCAGATCATCAACGTAGGCTTTTAGATTTCGACCTATCTGTGGATTAAAGGTTTTCTGCATCAACCTTTGAAAAGTTGCACCCACATTTTTTAGACCAAACGACATCTTAACATTGCAGTAAGTGCCGTATGGGGTGATGAATGAAGTTTTCTCTTCATCTTCTTTACTCATATTAATCTGGTGGTACCCTGAATACGCATCTAAAAAACTTAATAACTCACACCCGGAAGTTGAGTCTACAAGTTGGTCAATGCCCGGAAGGGGAAAATCATCCTTCGGACAAACTTTATTAAGATCAGTAAAGTCAATACACATTCGCCATTTCCCATTATTTTTCCTAACCATTATAGGATTGGCGAGCCACTGAGGGTGGTCGACTTCACGAATGAATCCAGCCTTAAGGAGCTTGTCAATCTCCGACTAGATTTCCTGCTTCTGATCAAGTGCAACACACCGCAGTTTTTGCTTGATCGGTTTCTTGTTAGGCTGGAGAGCTAGCCTATGCTCGATCACCTCCTAGGGGACTCCGGGTATGTTGGACGCCTTCTAGGCAAATACGTCCTGATTTGCTCAGAGAAAGGACACGAGCGACTCTTCCTATTTGGGGTCGAGTCTTGCCCCGACCAGAATCTTTCGGGTAGATGAGTCAGTGTTTCTTGACCCAGGTGGCAACTTGGTGCTTTCCGGAGAAGTGTCTTTGTCAAGCGGTACCTCTTTTGTCTGGTCGAAAGGCTTTGGTGTCATTTTTGGTCTTGAGTGCTTAACCTGCATAGTAGATGGATTAGCCTCTCTGGTCAGAAGTTCATCGACCAGCTCTAAGGATTTCCGATCACATCTGTAAGCCATTTTCTGATCTCCTCGAACCGTGATGACTCCTTTTGGTCCCAGCATTTTCAAACTTTGATAACTGTAATGTGTGGCTATTAAGAATTTTGCTAAAGCCGGACGACTAAGGATCCCATTGTATGCGGATTCGAAATCCATCACATCAAATGGAACCCTTTCTATTCGAAAGTTGTCATGATGCGGCCCAGTTAGCCCCTACTAATTTAATATCGATACACAATATTTCTTATGCGCAATCTTTTGTTAATAACAAGGAGAACGATATGTGTGCACTTGGATCTGGGGCTGCGTGTGTGCTAGGCATGCCAGCAGATGCGCGTGTGCCGGGCCGAGCAGCACGCATGGGCATAGAGCCAGAAGGCAACCGTGTGGAGCCAAGAAAGCTAGAAGATTTTGGATGGTTCGGCGTTCATGCACCATGAGTTCCTATTTTGCATGGCAATCCCACGAGGATAGGAGTCAAGTTTTGAGTTATGAATTAAAACACGTGTGCGTGTTGGCCTTCGGCCATTAGGGTTCATCCCTATTTTATGTGTGTTCTTGTGAATTCCAATTCTTGTGAATTCCAATCTTGGATTTTATCTTGGCGAGAGGGTTTCTAGCTGTCGTGCTAGGAGTTACTCGTTGGATCTTTGATCCATATTTCTCATTCGTGTACTGAGGTGTATGCGGGTGTGAGATTTATCTATCCAAGTGCGAGTTGCATCTTGCAATTCGTGCTCCACATATTATCAACGAGATTTGTTCCAGGTACTGTTCATGCACATGCTACTGTTCATGTGCATGCTACTGTTCATTCGGCGCTAGGTGAAGAAAACGACGCACTACTGATCTTCGAGTTCCACCGTGAAAGATCAGGCAACCCATGGATTTAATCTCACCTCGAGGTTGATCCGTATCAGGTGGTATCAGAGCGCCCAAATTGTTCACGGTGCTGAAACTTGTGACTTGGATCATCGAGATCCTTTCCGTTGATTGGCGTCATCAGATTAAGAAGCCGACTGCGGTTTTCTTAATTGCTCCTGAAAATTGACATCAAGCGTCAATTCTGTCATTGCTTACCGGCCGAGAGAAGTCACGCTGGGACTTCAAATCCAATTTCTAAATTATTTATTGCATCTCCACTGAGTCGATCAAATCGAATTGAGTGCTGCTGTGCGTATTGCTGTTGGAGGAATTTTTTTATTAATTAACCCTTTTTTAAATTTTATTTTAAAGTTAACCTCCGGCGCACTTTATTTCTAATTCTGACCCCTTTGGTCACGCCACCACTCGTGACGTGACAAAATAATACTGTCACGCTAGCCCATTTCTGGTCAAACTCTTGTCACGCCACTAGTGGCGTGACAGTGTTATTTGGTCACGTCACAACCAGTGGCGTGACAAAAAAGTGCTATTTTGGGGATTTATCCCGACACGTGACAGTGTTGTTTTGTCACGCCACCACCCGTGGTGTGACCAAAGGGGTCAGAATTGGAAATAAAGTGCGTCGGGGGTTAACTTTAAAATAAAACTAAAAAAAGGTTAATTAATAAAAAAAAGTTCATGTTGGAGGCGGTTTCTGTTCGTGCTTGAGAGGAGTCGCTGGAATTTTGGTCATTGCGTGCCGGCCGAAAGTCACGTGGTGATTTCATCCGCAATAGCCAAATTGTTTATTGCATCTCTACAGGGGCATTAATCACTTGGTGCTGCTGTTTTTTCCTTTGTGTCTAGCCGAGAGAGTTTTATATATCTTCTTTACTGCTGACTTCCATTTGTTGGTGCTGGGGTTGCACACATTGATTGGTGTTGGGGCTGCGCACATTGATTGAAGAATAGAATATATTTAGTACTGTGTGAGTAATCCATGAGAGAGGGGCTGAAACGCTGTTGCACATACACCATATACAACTTATTGCTACTGTCGAATTGAGTGGTTTTGGTGCTGCAATGGAATCTTCAGAGGAGAGCATAAGGAAGTTGAGTTGCAACGTCTTGTATGAAGAGGAAGGCTACGGTATGGATTGGACTTTTCACTCTCGCTGCAAAGTGACGGAAAAAGTTTGTGTCATGTCAATTGACTGCGAGAGTTCGATTAATGCTGCTAGTATCAAACTAGTTGAGAAGTTAGAGTTGTCGATGACACTGCATCCGCAACCTTATATAATGAAGTGGTATTCTGGCGTGCTCAAAATCATGAACCAAGTCAAGGTACTATTTTCATTGGGCAAATTCTCTTGCGAGGTTTTGTGTGAGGTTATACCAGTCGCTATGGTTTCGTGTCATCTATTATTGGGAGGACCGTGGTGCGAGCAACAAGGTGCAGTTACACATAATTGGAGCACCCAGGGTTGTACCTTTACATGGAAGGGTACACCGATCCGTTTTCTTCCCATGGATGTCCAGTTGATTCAAGGTGATTGGAAGAAGAAGCTGTTAGAAAGGAGGGCACGGGAAGAGGCGAAGAAGAAGGAGGCCGAAGCTGCTGAAAATTTTTCAATCCCCGTACAAATTGCAGAAGATGGTGAGAAGACCAATTAGAAACCGAGGACGGTTTCGCTTGAAGGAGGGGAGGATGATGCGGCCCAGTTAGCCCCTACTAATTCAATATCGATACATAATATTTCTTATGTGCAATCTTTTGTTAATAACAAGGAGAACGATATGTGTGCACATGGATCAGGGGTTGTGCCTGTGCTAGGCGTGCAGCCGGATCTTGGCGTGTCTTGCCGAAAGCAAAGACGCATGGCCATAGAGCCAGAAGGCAACCGTGTGGAGCCAAGAAAGCTAGAAGATTTTGGATGGTTCGGCGTTCATGCACGAGGAGTTCCTATTTTGCATGGCAATCCCAGGAGGATAGGAGTTAAGTTTTGAGTTATGAATTAAAACACATGTGCGTGTTGGCCTTCGGCCGTTAGGGTTCATCCCTATTTTATGTGTGTTCTTGTGAATTCCAATCTCGAATTTTATCTTGGCGAGAGGGTTTCTAGCTGTCGTGCTAGGAGTTACTCGTTGGATCTTTGATCCCTATTTCTCGTTCATTTACTGAGGTGTACGCGGGTGTGAGATTTATCTATCCAAGTGCGTGTTGCATCTTGCAATTCGTGCTCCACATATTATCAAGGAGATTTGTTCCAGGTACTGTTCATGGCATGCTACTGTTCATGTGCATGGCACTGTTCACGTGCATGCTACTATTCATCTGACACTAGGCGAAGAAGACGACGCACTACTGATCTTCGAGTTCCACCGTGAAAGATCGGGCAACCCATGGATTTAATCTCGCCTCGAGGTTGATCCGCATCATGTCAGGTCTTCCGAACGTAACTGGTAGGGAAATTTGCCCTATTGGTTTAGCGGTAGAACCAGAAACTATGCCGTGGAAGGTATATTTCACAGGTTTCACCTTTGACTTGGGAACTTGCATTTCTTCTAATGCTCCCGCAAATAAAATATTTAAAGAACTACCTCCATCTATTAAGACTCGATTAACTCTACAGTTATTAATAGTAGGTTCAACGACAATTGGAAACCTACCTGGTCGAGTCAAAGGGATAGGGCAGTCTTCTTTGCTAAAGGAGATTACAATGTCCGACCACCTTGATGGCTTGATGATGGTCGGAGGCTCGACAAGGTTGACCTCCTGTTCCATGGTCTTCAGATGACACATTGATTCGTACGAAGAAGACCCACCAAAGATCATGTTGACTGTATGTTGAGGCTCCTAGTACTCCATATATATCTTCGTCGCCATCTTTGTCCTTCTTGGAACTCGTCTCACCGAGTTCCTGTATTGCGGGGAGTGGACCTTTACCTGCATAGTAATCTTTCAGCTTTTTCTGCCAAACTCGACAGGTGCGCAAGTCATGCCCTGCTTGCTGGTGAAGTGGACACCACTTCTTGTTTTTCTTGTATCCTTCGATCGGAGCTTTTGCTTTGCCTTGACCGGTATAGTCTTTCTTACCCTTTGTAAACTTTTCAGGAATCGCAAGGACTTCCTTATCATCGGGTCTGTGGTTTTTCTTTTTCTTGAGAGCCTTCTTATTTTTCTTCTTTGGTTTATCCAAGCCAGGTTGAGGGATTTTATCCTTCCGATCGATGGCCTCACACCATTCAACCGCTTTGCTAGCGGCTGCATATTTGTCAGCCATGTCGAAAAGTTCGACGGTTGTCTTTGGAGGGTGCATTACTATGTTCTCTATGAACCATCGATTCCTTAGACCTGCTTTGATAGCTCGGATGACAGATGATTCTGCGATCTCTGGTATTGAATTACGAACCTAGCTGAATCTTTTGATGTACTGACGGAGAGTCTCATTGGATCCTTGCTGGATTTGGTGAAGGTCATCCTCCTTTCCAGGGCAGTCGTACATGCCTTGGAAATTTGCAATCAGAAGGTCGCAAAGTTGCTCCCAAGTGTAGATCGATCCGACCGGTAGGCTAAGTAACCACGACCGGGCAGACCCTTCGAGTACTGTGGGTAGATAGTTTGCCATCACATTTTCATCACCACCAGCAGCTCTAATGGCGGTGGTATAGATTTGGAGAAATTCCAATGGGTTCTAAGTCCCATTGAACTTGTCCAGGTTGGCCGGTCGGAACCTGTTTGGCCAACGTACAGCTTAGAGCCCTGCAGAGAAGGCTCGACAACCTGTAATTGAATCATGGCATCTTCTTTGAAAAGGTGCCGGATTGTAGTCGGTCGGAGACGGTTCCTAAGATTGGAACGTTGGAGCTCCGGTGTACCGATCCGGTCGTAGACATTGGTATGATGTCTTCGACTGCTTGCTTGATTTAGACGATGTCGGAGATCGTCTGGTCCAAGCGGTTGCTCTTCTTGACGAGGTGAATGAGTGGCTGCTTGAAATAGCCTTCTCCACTCATAACTCTATGGTCAAAATCGTCGAGGAGGCCTTGGTATCGATTGTTCTCCAATCCGACCATGTTGCCATCTGCTGAGGGAGAAACGTTGGGATGAATTCATGGTTTGGCTTCCTAAATTCCTTTGTTCCCGGTATGCTTCCGTTCATTGCATGGTCTGCTGAAGAATCTCTGATACTTGGCCTACGAGTTGTACAAAACCTGGGGTCTCTACTAGAGCAGGGTTAGAATTATTCAAAATATCCTGAACACATTGTAGGTTTTGTACCGTTACCGAAGGTCTCGGAGGATTCATGCTGGTAGTAGGTGTTCGAAGATCTGAACCTTCCCCTGACCTCTTGATTTGTTCCGTCCGATCAGTTATTCTCGATGGGGCAGTGCCAGGCGAGTTAACTGATGGACGTCTATCAGTTCTATTACCTCCGGCATCTAGTGCTTGATGGCCCGTAACATTTCTACCAGCATGTGGTGGTATGGCAGAAAGTGTAGGACCGTGCAAGGCATCTTGATTTGTATCTCCGATCGCATTGACCTCGTGCCTCCAGCAGCGATCTTCCGACGAGCTTCCATTGTAACTAATGGAGAGCCTTCCAATGCTTCCGCTAGGAGTTTCCACGATGGAGAGCGGTCGGAGATGAGCACCTCCTGAGGTCTTCGTAGTGGGCTTAGCCTGATGTAGCGGATTGCTGATCGTATGCTGAGTCTTATCATCCCCACTTGGCCTACGACCAGTGGGGGTTTCATCGACACCGTTATCAGATGTCGATTGGCTCCTGGAATTGCCGAAAGCCGTAGGTGAGTACCTTTCAACCATGATTTCATCGAAAGTATAGTGATTCTCGAGTTGCGGTGCTGAATTTTCATCACCTTTTTCGTCGGTCAAAAAGACCGGGCTTGGAGAGGTCTTTGGACATTCCGAACTGGTCGGAATGGCTTGTTCCTCTAAAAGAGCCACTTGTCGTAGTGGTGTATCCTCATTCATCTGGTCGATTTCGCTGATGTCGGTGACATGCGAATCGGCGGAGGAAGAGGAAGAGGAGTAGTCCGCCAAGTCGACCCAATTCTCCTCGTCCCAAACTCCTGCCATAGCCGCATGTGCGATTACGAGGAATGGGCGAGGATTTGATGAGCAAAGAGTTTCTTCAGAAAACTTGCGTCTTCTTCCCCACGGACGGCGCCAGCTGTCGACGATCGAGTCACCGATCTTACGATATAAAATAGAGGAAAATGACATAGATCTCCTGAGAGATAATGGGGCTGCTCTTTATTGATATAAACTGGATTTACTACGACCAGGCTAGGGACTAATCCTAATTACACTGGGTATGATGCTTGCTAATCAATCAGACTTTATGTACAAATCTAAAGCTGATTGTGTTGCTCTTAATCTGATGCTGATGTCTTGCTTTTCTCAGATTGCCTCTGATCACCTCTGATCCCTTTTTGTCTTCTGTGCTCCACCCTTAAATAACTTCCGAAGAGGTGGCAGTTACTCCTGGAGAAGGTGTCCCTTGTGAAGCGTTGCGACTGGTCGGAGCGAGGCGACAGTTGAGAGGGGTGGGAGAGGCCAACTGCGTGCATGACAGAAAGAACATCGTCTCGCTGCGCGGGGGTAAACTCATTCTTTTATTAGTTAAGATATCGTAGCCTTTTTGTTAGTAATAGTAACTATGTCGTGTAAACAAGTCATGTGACCTAGCTAATTTATTTATTGGCCACCACAAATTCGGTTTAGAAGAAGAATAAATCGGCTAACGAAATTAAAAGCTAGTGATGCATGGTAAAAGCTTTAAGAAAAGGGAAATGAGCTATAAGTTCTTAAAAAAGGAAAACATTTTGGCCCTTATTTTGATAGACCCTAGTTACGACTAATCAACGAGAACCATTAGATATTATATATCTGCAACGTATTTAAGCTCAAAACGTAAGAAAGACGTAACTGTAAAACAATTCCCATTAAGATAAACCTGAAGTCAAATATCGCGTTGAAAAAATAGGAGTTTGTATAGTATACTTGGCCACACCGTTCAATCGGCACGGGCTAAACAACCTAGTTCATGTGAGAAATTGATGAGATACGGGAGAGATTTAATTTGATCTAAATTACGTGAAACTTCTTCCCTGGAAATCAGCACGACATCTCATGACAGGATTGTTTCTTGCTAATATAGAAAACTAGCAGGGTGCATGTACCTTGCAATGGAAACGGAATCTCAAAACGTACACAAATAATATTTTCTTTTAACACATAAAGCGATTCAACCAATTAAAAGATAGTGATATATATATCTACAAGCATCACATTAGCACAATATAATAGAACAAGCACTCCATGCAATAATTATGGAAATGAACGAACCAATCAACATTTTTCCATAGTATACTTCAATACATAAATAACTGTCAGACCATCATGTAAAATAACTACAAACCAACTAATAAAGTAGACATCATGCATTAAATAGAAAAATGTTAGAAAATTTAGAAATGAAGCTGCCTCCTTGGCTACACCACCGCCCGCCAAAAACCTCAACCGCATGCTGTCCGCCCGCTGGGGAACCCCCCTCTGAAGTCAAAGCTAGCTAGAAATACAATGGTGCTTCACCACAACCGCCATTGCGTGTGCTCTTGATACCCTGACATTTTACAAGCAGGCATCAATACATCAGAGCATTGAAGGAGTGATGTCTATGCGATGAGAAAAATCTTGGTTTAAAATCTCACTCACCAAATCCCACGGAATAATGACACAAATTAGATAAAATCAAGAGACAATTAAAAAATAGGGTTAAGTACATTGTTCGTCCCTCAACAATACACGATGATTAATTTTCGTCCCTCAACTAAAAAACCAGATATAACGACCCTCGAAGTTTACATACCGGGCAAACAAAGTCCCTCCGTGCGTTCCAGAGCGGTTTTGACCGGTGTTGACCCACATGGCTTGCTCCACCTCATCCCACCGCCCATCTCCCCTCCTCTCCAGTCCGCAGCGAAGGACACGGCCGCCACCCCCTCATGGACCAGTGCCCCTCCACCTCCCGCCACCACCACCACCACCGCAAACCACCGCCGCCTCCATCCCCCACCTCGCAGACGACGTCGCCTCCTCCTGAGGCGGTGGTGTGGGCAGCCGTGGAGAAGATCAAGCATGGCGACGCGAGGCGCGAGGCCCTGCGGAGTGCGCAAGTGGTCAGCTTCAACTTGTCCAGGTTCCAGGAAGTGCCGAGGGATGAGGCGGAGCGGCGGCTCGAGGAGCTCCGGTGCGTCGTCGCCGTCCTTGGCCGAGGGATGAGTCCGAGGTGGCCGTCCTCCTGGGGCCCTCGGATGTAGAGCTCGCCCGAGCGGAGGCCGAGATGGGGTTCACGTTCTCAATCTTGATGTGTATCTAGCGCCGTCAAGCAACGTGTGATTGCCAAAGGCACGATGACTATCAATCGTGCGTCATCTACAGATCCAGTGCGTCATCGTCGTCTTCGTTGGCACTGCGCGCCACTCTTCTTTCCTCGACACCTACAGATCCAGCTTTGTCTCGATTTCATCGAGTTCTTGGTGTCCTCTGGCCAAGATCCAGCTTTGTCTCGATTTCATCGAGTTCTTGGGTTCCTGCGGTAGAGGTGGCGGCCGCGCGAAGGCGAGTTGCCGCAGTTGCCGACGACGGCGGCGTTCTTGGGCGTCGTCGAGGACCGTGTTGGCGTTAAATCGGACTTCGCGGCGAGAACCACATGCGATCCCTCATGTGCCTCTGTCCAAGGTAATGCAACTAAATCTGCTTTAGTTCTTGGAATACGCATGACTAATCGACAAATGTATGCTTTAATTTCCATGATTCTAAAGAGATTTGATTACGATTGCTCGTCTGTGGTTAATTCGTTTGTAGGTGGTGTACCCCAAAGACATCTCCAAGATGACACACCAGAATTGAGCAGTATACTACTGAGTCTTACAACTTCACCATCTCCATCTTTCGTCGCCGTATCTTGTCAAAGGCGAACCGTCCGACCTAACGGTGTGGGTGTGGGACCTCTACCTTGACGAGCCGGACGACGCTGGTGTCCGTCGTGGCGAGCTTCAACTACGTCATCGTCTCGGGCGGCATAATGGTTCACCCGGCCGTCCATGTTGTCTGAGGCGGCCGCCTCGTCGGCTACCACTCTTGCCTCGTCCCGGCGTCACCGACCTCGCAGCTGCGGCACTTCTTTGCGGCACAGCGTTCCGCTGCCGCGCTATGAGCGGTCACGAGCATTCGAGCTTCAGCGGGGCGGTGATCGCGTGGGCGCTGCCGCCGATGTCGCGCCGAGGGGGAGTGGGACAAGCGGCGGCTATGACGGGCGTGGTCGTACACGCCAACGAGACAGCGCATGGCGGGCTGGACCTCGACTTCCACACGCGCAGTGAAGGAGTTCGCCCGTAGGAGGAGGCGAGAGACGAGGGAGCGCGGCGAGGCCGATGCTTATGGACACGACGGCGCGATCTTTGCTCGCCGGACGGGCACCAGCCGTGCAGTACAACGAATCGCTGCTCGGTGCTGTCGGCCGTCGGCGTGTGGAGCGAGATGCTTCGCAAATCTTTGCTGCCGACTTGATCGATGCGAGTGAGCTCTTGTACTTCCTGTGGTTCTTGAGTTCTTGCTCCCAAATTAAATGGAAATATCTTAATGGGTCAACACCGGTCAAAACTGCTCTGGAACGCACGGAGGGACTTTATTTGCCCGGTATGTAAACTTCGAGGGTCGTTATATCTGGTTTTTTAGTTGAGGGACGAAAATTAATCATCGTGTATAGTTGAGGGACGAACAATGTACTTATGTACAATGGTAAGAAGTCCAAATCTCGGGGGATAAATGCCACAACAGGAAATTAGGGGAACAACACAAATACTACAATGGTTACCATGTGCTCCCAAATTCCCAATCGAATGCCTCCAGTGTTGCATTAGTGTAATATCTTGATTTTCTAAATACTTTTTAAACTGTGTAAAATAAGTTAAAGCTATTTTGCTTTAGTGAGAATTCAAATTTGGGTTCTGTTGGAAGGATTTGGGTTGTTGTGTCTCCTTGCTGGTAAGCTCAGCAATTCTCCTGTAACCTATCTCCTTCGGGTCACGTAGGTTTAGACCTCCTCTAAAGCTTAGACCTTGTCTCACCAGAAATACTCGTATGACCGGGCTTTCCTTTCTTTGAGCTTGGTCATTTGGACCTCTTTGTTGGTTTGAATCTCTTAGGGTTCAAACCTCTTTTCTATTCGAGACTTCTCTTGATCTAAACTTCTTGTCGTCTGGACACCTCTTTATGCTCAGACCTCCTTTCATTAGGACCTCTATGCATTCCAATGGCCTCTTGTGTGCCTTGATTTTTCTTAAGTCCGTTTGAACCGTCTTGACTTTTTACTCTTGACCGAGAAGACCTCCTTGGGTAGAACCCTCTATGGAATGCCTCTGAAACCACTCGCATGGACCTCCCTTGTGCTAGACACAGCGGTCCGGACCTCTTCCATTTCCAATCCAAGGGTCTAGACCTCCCATGCGTTATGCCCTTAATAGACCTCCCCTTTGTTACAGATCGAGCAGTTCAGACCTCCCTTTGTTACTCAATCGAGCGGTTCAGACCTCCCTTTGTTACAGATCGAGCAGTTCAGACCTCCCTTTGTTCTCAATCGAGCAGTTCAGACCTCCCCCTCAGCGGCTCTTGGGTCGTTGGACCTCCCTCTCGGAGATCCAACCGCTCGAGACCTCCCTTGAGACCTCCTTGGTGAGATCGACCGTCGGGACCTCCCCTGTCTGGACCTCCTTAACCTTTAGACCTCCTGTCCTTGGGCCTAGGACCTCCTAAGCCGCTCGGACCTCCTCGAGGACCTCTATTGTGGGTCAAGACCTCCCTATTTTGACCCATTGTTTCTAAATTGTGGCCCCACTGCTAGTCTTAACCATTCTCAATTCCTCATACATTATTATATTGAGCCTTCAATGCGGGTCTTATCACATTAAATGCATCCATATCGTGGTGTTTTACTTTGAATTGGGTCCTTAACCGCACTACGACATTTTTCCTTGTTCCTTCCCATAACATCATCGTGTCCCTTCTCGTACCTTTTGCCCAGAATCGTAGTGACACACGCCTGTCACTACCTACCTTTGACCCATTTCCATACTTATCACGGACTCGTGCATTTCTAGTTTTCTTCACCACTTTGACTACAACTTGTCTAAGAAATTCCACCACTCCACCTTCTCCATTTTCACCCTCTCGGTTTTGGACGGTGACCTTCCGTGAGAGCTTGGCTCTCACGACCTCCCTTTGACTCATTGTTGCTTATCCTAGGTGAGTTCGGAATGATTTGCTCTACTCTTATGTTTACCACTACTTGAACCGATCGTGTCCTTCTGAGGACCTCCTTTAGTGAGCTTCTTTTGGAACTCGAGGTGCTCGTGTGAGGACCCCTCTCTGGACCTTGCGCAAGCATCTCTGCCTCGGAACCTCTCTGCCCTCTGCCTAGGTCACATCTTCGGGACCTTCTCTAAAGACCTCTTTTTCCTTTGGTAAGCTAGACCTTCTCCAAAAGAACCTAATCTAAATACAATTCTTTTCTGTAATTGGGTTTTTGAGTTTTCTCTGGAGTTCTCTTGTTTTTTTAATTGGATCTTTATTTGAATCTTCTTTGAAATTGCCTTTTTATATATGTGTGTAGATTGTGAGGGTTCCCAAGAATCTGAGAGCTCTGAAGAGGAAGGATCTCAGAGTAGTGAGCAAGGCAAGTTGCACTTTTGAACATATTGCACCCAGTAATTCAATGTATTTATGTTCTGTTTTAATATATATTGCATGCTTATGTTTATCAAGTTAATTCAACACCAGTTTTAACTTTAGAGTATACCCATTTCTTTTGTATGACCTCTGTTGTTCTTGGAGTGAACACATTGTCACCATTAGGTCAAACTTGGCTAATCAAGATAGCATGAGTCAAGAACATTTGAAAAACATGAGCTCGAGTTATGCTTAGACCAAAACTATTAATTTGGGGAAATCTTTACCAACACAACCAAATAATGTTTAAATGTTTTCACCATGACATTGGGTTGTCATGGAGGTGTGAAAATGGTCTTTGGGAAAGCAAAGAAAATAAACAATTGGTTTGGGTGGGGCAAATTGGATTGCTTGATTGGTGCAATGTTTATGCACGGACTCTAACTGGCTAGGGTGGAGGTCCAAGGGTTAGTGAAAGTTGCCCTAGTCATGTGAGGACCGGTCTTTGGCGACCAATGCCATGCCTATAATGGGCTATGCCACAATCGTGCAACCACATGTCTCGAGAATGGGGTGTGGGACTGGTGAGTAATTTGCAAAACTCCACTACATCTTTGCTCCATTGGTGGTGTGGGAGGTCTTGTCGACTAGGGGTCTTTGATGACCCATTGTTCCCCTTTGGTGCAAGAGGGGCTTTTCTGGGATTGCGATCCATAGGAAGGTGAAACCTTAGCAAGGAAAGGCTGTGGTGGAGCAATGCATTGTAAAAGCCTTGTCTTGAGCTCTAGATCTCTTACCTTTGGTAGTGAGAGATGGCATTGGCGAATCTTAGGACAAACTAGGGTAATCAAGTCGTGTGGGTAAAGTGCACAACCTCTGCGAGTTAAATCTATTGAATAGCCGTGTCCACGGTCATGGGCGTCTTGGCAAAGGCCACTTGAAGTTAGATATTGAATTTGGGAATTTTTAGAAATGGTTTCTAAATCTGTTTTGGGATTGCCATCCCTTGGATTTGGGGCGAGGAGCCTCTTGTCGGGAGGTATCCTTCACTAATTCATGATGATTGATATCCAAGCGAAAAATTATTTTAATATAAAGAGTTCTATCTATGAAAAGACCTGCTTTGGAAATTAATAATGGTATTGGAAAGAGCGGCTTTGTGCAAAATAACCATATTATGCCATCTTTTGAATCTCCACATATGCATGTCATATTGTTACCCCAGGTGCAACTTGCGAAACACAGTGGTAGTGCTCACTCTTGCTCATTATAATCTTTGCGAGGAGAAGATGTTGGCGCGATGAAGATCAAAGCAATTAGGTTATGTACTTGATCATTTGCTGTGGCGTGTTGATGGACCCTTTTGCCTTCTTACGCTTTTGTGTATTTATGCTTGGCCCAAGGCCACCTTGTAATCAACCTTGTTAATATTATGTTTCAATAAAAGATTGTTGGATATCACCACTTGTGTATTTTTCTTTGTGAAGGGCTAGCCATGATCCTTGGGACTAGCTCGGGTTTCACAGAGGACCTTGGAGCAGACTCGGTCCATCCATGTCCTCATGATGGTAATAACATGTGGAGTTCGGGTGGTCCCAGACCTCCACGACCTCCTCGGTGGGTCGTGGGAGGTCTTGAGTGCGCCTCGGACCTCTTCATTTATTGTTACATGGGGACGTGGCAGGCCTTGGGTGCTCCTCGGTTCAAAGACTCTCTCTCGAGTCAGTTCTCCTGGACCTCCAGGAGGTCTTGCAGGACCTCCTGGGTGGTCTTGGTGGACTGCCCGAGAGGTCCTTGTGGACTTTCCAGAGGTCCTGGAGGATCTCTCGGGTGCCCTAAGACCGGGTCGTCACAATTAGTGCCTGGAACAAAGTGCATTAGGTCGGCAGTGCTTGATGTTAATAGATCAGCTCTCCAGATCTACATGCGGTTAGGAAAGCTGGGAGTACTACCTTGTAATCAAACATCGGCGCCACACATTTCTTCAAAAAAAAATAATAAAGAAAAACACAGGCACCGCACATATCTAACCTGCATCAACTCTACCAGTAGTCCCAATCGGTTTTGGCTGAGGACGCTTGTGATCAAAAGCATCCCCAATCTGCATGCATTAGGAAAAATTGGGGATCAATCCCTCTGCACAACTGAGAATAGATTGCAATGTTTCTCTAGGCAAGAGGATTGTACCATAGATTGTGCCCGACGGTATAGTTTGTCCTTTATTTCTACCAATGGTGAGACGTCGAACAAGGGGGAGAATGTAGTTCACCTCGTCCCCCCAATCGCTCAGCGGCTGCATATGCGAATTGCTTGGGTGGGTCGATCGGGGTGAAGTGTCATCATGTCACGGCGTCAACGCCTCTGCTCTCCCGCACCTGGGCTCTCTACTCATCGCAGCTTCGGCTGCTACGAGGCTAGTGGCAGTAAGTTGTGTATCAGGTGGCGGTGGTGCTCGTCTTCGAGGGGATGAGAGAACGAGAGGACGGGGACGGGGTGAAGATGTGGTCACCGGTGTCGATGCAGAGTAGTAGTAGTAGTAGTAGTAGTAGTAGTAGTTGAGGACATGGAAGAAGATGATAGAGCAAGAATGGGGATGTGAAATCATGGAGGCAGTGAATTCTTGCGGTGGTGGCTCAAAGGGAGCTCACCGGCGTTGGGGTCGTCGTCGATTTCGTCCGTGGAGAAGGCAATGAGAAAGGAACTGGCAAAGCTTAAGTGGCGGCGGTGATGCTGGAGTTTGGTTTGTTGTGGAGAACAGGAGGCTGCGCTAGATGGAGATGGATCGGGAGGTAGTTCCTACCTTACACCAGATCATGGGAGAAGTGGGGGATGACACACAAATCACATGATCAAGCGCTGGGGGAGGAACAAGAGACGGAGCATGTGTTTCTTTGCAACGGGGTGGGACGATTTGTCCCAGGAGTAAACTATTTGTTTTATTAGTTATAAGAAATGGTCATGACTCATGGTTACATCAGAAAGAAAATAACCAAATGAAATCGATAAGAACTCTACACCATTTCTAGTAGTATATGCTTTGAAAATTCAGAGTCATTTTCATTTGGAATTGTTTTTTTTTAAAAAAAAAAAACTGTTTAGAATACAAAAGAACATTCCATCACACAATTCAGATGATCCTGAAAACTTATTGCCGATATAGAATACACAAAGTATTAAACTAACACAAGCTTATTCTATCTATAAAGCTTAAACACTCGCAACTCATTGGTGCAATAATGGGTTATGTAGATTAGACACCTGGTTTGTTTATGATAGTGGGGATGTTTTCCAACAATAGAAGCAATCAATGGAGCAAGCAAGATTGTGTGCTAGAATAAAATTGCAAAGATGGGAAGAGCATATATATGGCAGAATCTTGATTTGGTCACTCCCTCTTCGGACTAAAATAGATTTGCCTCCAATCCATACCCATAAGCCTTGGAAGTATTGTTCTCTTCTTGCCCGTCCCTGACCACAATTGAAGCTTTCATGGCCGTTGCTTACTTCGGTAAAAAAAAAAACCTGGAAGAACAGATTATGTAAGGAAGCATATAGTCACCAAATTGACTTGTGATGACTGACGAGTTATTTTCATATTTGTTTAAGAACTTGGAAGATTGCTTTTGGGATTCAGAGGGTAATTAACCAACAAACAGTCATTGGCGCCCACAAGAGCTGACAGTGTCTACCGACAGATCAGGTTCTCTATATATATTGCTTGCAGTTCCTCGGCTAACCTTGTCACACGTACTGTCAACCACTCCGCAAATTTCTAAGCTAGTTGCAAAGCGTTACAAAACCTAATTGTATGAACAGAAGACTAAATAGTCTCTAAAGAGCTTTCACCTCTTGTGAGCTATAAATATAAGAACTTTCATGTACAAATCGCACACAGATGAATAAAGATTACGGATCCTCCTCTATACGCTTGTGTTCATTGTCTCTATCCGGTGTTCATCATTTGATTGCTCAAGTATGGATTGATACGAGTCAGCAACGTGACGACTACCAATATTTCTCAACACGTTATCAGCATAAATTGCTCTATACGGTCATATCGGTATGTCGCCAAAATCTAGTTTTTGCTATGATTAATCTGGTAGATTAATTTGCATGTATCAGTTTAGATATGTTAATCTGCTAATTAGTCTCGTGACTAATTAGTGTTCTAATTAATAGATTAGTCTGATTGGATTAGATCTGTTATTGGCCACATGGATGACTGTTCATCACAGAAAATCTACTGTTCATGCACGAAATCAAAAAAATGGCCTGGCCCGCCGCCAGCCGCATTTGAGCCTACGCCAAGCGCCTTTGCACTCACGCCAGCCACCTCAACGCCGCGCGCTCCGCCGAGTCGTGCCACCACACCGCCCGCACGCTTGCCGACCCGCCCCTCACGCGGCTGCGCGGCGCCAACACACCACCCCAGCTGCGCGCCATGCCCATCATGCGCCTTTCTCAGCCGTCGTGCGCCGCCCCGCGTAGCCGTGCCGCCATGCCTCCGACTTGCCGCCGAGCGAGCAGCGCCTCGTCTTCATACCACATCGCGATTGCCGCCGAGAGCTGCGTCCGCGCGCGCTCCCCATCGCGAGCATAGCGTTGCATCATGAGCGGATCGCTACCCTCTAGCGCAGGTGCTAGGGAAACCCTAGCACCCTACTTTGATGTTGCCCCCATGGCCTTTGTGGGCCAAAGCAAAGGCACGGCCCAAAGAAAAAACCCAAAGAAAAGAAAAAAAAGAGGGGAACATCGGGAAAAAAAGAAAAAAAAAAGGAAAGGAAAATCCTAGAAAAAATACAAAAATGGCCCTCGGACTTCTAAAAATTACGACGATTTTTTGTGGATAAGAAAATTTTGCAGAAAACCCCTTGGAGTTTGGGAAATTTACGGTGGATTGCGGATTTTTATGTATTCTTTCATAATAACACTTCAATAATTTGATTTTTTTTAGGGCAGATCAGTATGTTTTATGGTTATTTTTAATCTAGACTATGTCTTATAGTTATTTGCTTTAGTATCATTCTTTTTGGTATGTGAGCTTCCATAAATTATGAAACCTTAGACCTAGTGTACTTTGGAAGCATCATATTTTTATGGTTTATTTTTCCCTAGTATTGTGTGTTTGGAAAATTTATTACTGTTCAGTAATTCTGAAAATTGCTCCCAGACCTTAAATTTATCAAAAAAATCCCAAAAATACTAGAAAAATTCTGGGAAACCTATAAAATTGTCTATTGGATAGATAAAAATTAATCTTTACTATTTTGAACTCGTTCGATGCATTTAAAATATTTTACCAGCTGTAAACGTATAGAAAATTGCATAAATCATGTGAGACATGTTTGACATCGCTAAGTGGATATTTGTTTGTCCTGGATGACAGCAATGATAAGCCCATATTATGTTCTATGGAGACCTGTAGCAATCTCCTAGTTATTCCTTAACTTTGTAAAGATGTCGTTTTCTTTCACGAGTTGAATTAGTAGTATAGATTCAGCTCCCATCGAGCTTGGCCCTACTCCTACTGAGCATCTCTTATCTTTTTATTTAGGATAGAACCTTATGCATTAAATCGTTTTCCCAAATGCCATATAAATTAATGATCTGAGTTGTTTTATTAAAGTCTTATCTCATGATGAATAATTGATTAAATCGGCTTAATAGAACATATTGTCAGTAGCATACCTTACCTGTAATAAACTAATCTTGCATGGAATAAATTTGTAAACCGTATGTGTGGAAATTGAAAATATGTTGCATTGCCTTGCTAACAAAATGTTGTACATGTGCTCTTGATATCTAATAAGCCTCAATTCACTAGCTTGTAGTGCATAGATGCCCAGATGGCAAAAGGGAAACTATTTTCTCAGTAGCACCAGAAGAATCCTAGTCATATGTTGATCTCAGATGGGCCACTTTGACTAGAAAATAACATATTCCTCAAATAAGTACAAAATGACTTAAGCCCTAAGACTTGGAGTCTATATAATATTATCCTCCACCACACTGTTTTCTTTGTTGAAGAACTTTGTAGGCAGAATATTATAGAGTATATATTGGTTTCACGCCAACAAAATTGTACTCCTTTTGAAGTATGATTACAAACCTTTAACTCCGAGTTGATTTCAAGCAAATGCCTGATGCACACACTATCACCTGGGTTTTTACAGTTGGCATGGGGAGGAAATTGGGCATGTGTGGGATATTGAAAGTTAAGAGGCGTAGAAAATTGTTCAAAACAAGAGTCATGGTAGGCAGAGTGGTATATCCTAGGTCAAAACCAGAAGCAAATTAGTCTGAAGCAATTAATTAAGCTAGTTTATTTTGGGAGATAATTAAAGTAAATTGCATGATTATTATCATTATCCAGTTGATATGGAAAATGGCATTTACGCTATTGCCGATACCCATGTTGTCGTCAACCACAATCATCGCTGCCTACGAAGGGCAATTGATTTGTATCTTTAACAATATGTTAACCACCAGCAAGAGGGAATGCACATGGCAAATCGACAGCCGCTTGATGCAGTCACGCATATGTCATGTTCGGTTATGCACCGACGCGTGTCAAACTCATTGGAAATGACACATGCATAGATTGGTAAGTGCAATCTACAACTGCATCACCACCAGATGCCATATCACTTGCTTGAAGCAAATATAGCTCCTGAAAGAAAGATGACCTATTGGAATTTGTTGATCCTGAATGGTCTAAATTTAGCCATGATGATTCTGGTGTTACAAATTAAAATAAGGCATACAGTTATCACCCATAATTAAATTTGGTGTTCCTATGGAACAACAAATATTCCCATTGAATAGTTATACTATTTTGTTGATTCAACTAAGATTTGAATTCTAGAAGAAAATCTAGTATTTCCGTACAGATTAACTATCGTCAAATAGTTTTACGTCCTAGCATTGTATTTATGTTCCTAAAGAGCATCATGTAGTTTTATGTTGTTAGAACACACTGCTTATGACCATAAGAAAATATGTTGCATCATTATAAACTTCAAGTTTAATGATCCAAATTATTTAAAATAAGGTACGAGTAATTGGATCAAAACTTGGGCAAATAATAAAGAAGCTAGTCTATAGAAGAAGTTCGCCAACTCTCGACCCACAGCGTATGGGACCTTCGTCACAGATTAATAATCAACCTGAAGTTGGAATATCCTACAGAATTATAAGATCATGTACTTTTTGTGTCACTGCAATGATGAAAGTCTAGTGCACTACATATAATTATCAAACCTCTTATTGAAACAAGTACGTGTTGGAGGAATCAAATATTTCCCACATGTTATCACCACTGTAGCATACACCTTTGGGCCACCACCAGTTGTTGGAGATCATGTTGCATCTGAAATCCAATCAATCATGTGCCCATGATAGGGGAATTTTATGGTATGCTATCAATAAAGATCGAATCTCAGCATTAGGGGAGAGAAATACCCAAAAGTTCGAATGTCGTCGTATTTTCCTAAAGGAAAAGATCTTTAGTACGAAGATACATGCACTAGTCAAGCTACTTAAGGTTTAGTTTATACTCATGTACACCAGAAGTGGGGAGCCTGCCAGATACTTTCTAATTATGGAGGAGGCACCACAGTATTTACTTGTAGTAAATACATAGCTAAGAGTGGAATACCCCGGGTTGAATAGTATATCCACATCCGCGAAATTGACTTATTGGTTCTTGATTTAAAATATGTGGGGACGCCTGCAGATCTAAGACCTAATGACACTAGTCAAAACAATTATTAATTACTCCTTTAACTCTCTTGAAGAGAATTCACCTTGAAGGTGAAATACCTCATGAAGAGGTTCATCATGAAGATGAAAGTCCCAACAACTTGATGTGCACATATTACAATGCTGGGAATGCGGAAAGACCAAGAATCTTTTGTTTAGGAAGTGACAAAGATCTGGTTAACACTGAGATACCCTCAAGTTGGAGGATATGGGGGAAAATTTATTGACAATCACTTTACCTCTACAATTTGTTGACAATCACCAAGAATCTGGAACCAAAGTCCATGGCCAAGCGCTTGAAGCATTGATATCTGGTGACATAATGAAAGCATATGAGGCTGAACCATAATTGCTAAATAAAAGTCTTGGAAACAGGTAGTTCAAACTTGATAGGTCATTATGAATATAATGAAGTGATGAAAGCTATGGTTCAAAGGTCCCCGTAGAGACTGTCACTCTCCTATTATAAATGATATAATGTTCTATTGCATTATAGTTCTGGCAAATGGCATGAACAAAATATGCAGTCAATGGGTTCTAAAAACCCATGATGGGACCCTTGAAGGACTCAAAATTTCTTGTAAGAAAGAAAACAAAATCGCAATATATATATAAACACTACTACAAAACAGGCTATAGTAGACGCCCCATCACGAGCGGTTCCTTTGGGAATGCGTATTGTTCGATCGAACCGCGGGTGGTGCGGGCCGACTATCACGAGCGGTATTTTTAGAACAAATGCAGCGATAGTCATCTATCCTGAGCGGTTCATTAATAGAAATGTCAGAATTATCCTGAGCGGTTCTATTTACAAACCGTGCAGCGATAATCAGCTAATCGAGCGGTTCTCAATAAGAACCGTGCGTGATATCTGAGCGGTTACGAATAAGAACCGCTCGTGATAATATTATCACGAGCGGTTCTGGTAAGAACCGCTCGCGATATCTCGCTATCCCTACGCCGCCGACCGCTTTGCCTGCTGCCTTGCCGCTCTGGAGGCTACGTGTCCGAGCGGTTCTTTAATAGAACGTGCATGAATGATCCTGAGCAGTTCTATTAAAAACAAATGCAGTGATAAGTGCTATATCAAGCGGTTCTTAACAAGAACCGTCTCGATTGTTAGGCGGAAGCGAAAATTTAAACATAATGGGCGAAATTTGCCAAACTCGCTTTATATAACCTCCATCTCCTCTCCTCTGCGGTCTCTCCTCCTCACAGCTCATACCTCCATCTCCTCCTCTGCGTTTCTCCTCCTCACACCTTGCGCCCGGCCTCCGTGAGCTTGTCGGCGGCCTCCTCCAACTCGTCCGGCCTCATCGTCACCGGCCTCATCCGAACCATCACCCCGGCCTCCTCCACCTCGCCCGACCTCGTCGTCACTTTGCCTCCCACGACCTCGTCGCCCGGCCTCCTCCACTTGTCGCCCGGCCTCCCACGACCTCCTCTCTCTACTCCCCCCCTTTGCTTTGTGATGTGGATTCTTGAGTTGATGCTCTTTGTGATGTGGGTGATGCTCTTTGTGATGTGTGTAGTTCATGTTGAGTTATTTGGTTTGGGCAAAAATATAGATAGTAGATCGCGCACCGTTCGGTAAAATCATCATAACTTTTGCATACGAACTCCGATTGCGACGTTCTTTGGCTCGTTGGAAAGCTAACGAAAAGCTCAATCCGAAAATCCATAAATGAAGATTAGATTCTCTTCGCGAGGTCTCGAAAAAGTGAAAACCCCAAAAAAGGTCGTTTAGGGCCTCTAAACGGCCTTGAAGTTTTCTTGGCCGTTTTGGTTTTTTGCCACGAAAAGGCTATCGAGCGGTTCTAAACAAGAAGCTGTCGTGAAAACTCATCACAGACGGTTGAACAAGAAATGCGTGATAACTCCTTCACTGAGCGGTTTTGATGAAAGCATGCATGATATTCTCGGATCCTGAGCGGTTTTGATGAAAACCGTGCGTGATAATAGCTTTCTTCCTGAGCGGTTTCAACAAAAACCGTGCGTGATAGTGCGTATCCTGAGCGGTTTTGAGCTATGCGTGATAACTTCTGTTATCGCAGACCAACAAATATAGGCGGTTGGAAGCCAAATGCGTGATGACGATTCGAACCGTCTGCGTGATGAGCTTCTGTAGTAGTGAAAACTCATGCCCAATAGTCTCTTACCTGTAGTAAGAGCATCTCCCAGAAGAGAGTGCTTCTCCCGGAAGAGAGAACATCTCTCTGAAGTAAAATTATCTTATCAGTTGATCTCTTAATCACACCAATGATCATACAATCCCTAGAAGTGGACAAGGACCCATCATGACCCAAAAGAATGAAATAAAGAACCTAAAGACCAGAAGTGCGCCACACAAGCACTTATAATGTGCATTTTCACCAGAAGTTAGTGGAATGGTGGTCTCCTCAAGTACATGAAGCTACGTCATACATTGGTGACATTGGCAATTAATCCCCTAAACGTCAAAACTAAGATTGGTTATATTTTGCTCTAGAGTGGTACAACTATACTTTATAGTTCTACAAAATAGACCATTCGTTGTAACTTTAACCATCAAGAGATAGTTATAGAATATTAAGACCCTAAAAGGTTTTGATGAATCATACCCAGAAGGCATACGACTTTACAACTAGTATTACCCCACATCCCTTGTAAGGATAATCTACTTGTGTTGCATAATTAAATAGTGGTATTCGATAAGTTAAACATATTACTCCCAAATAGTGTTTATCCTAAACCTCCAGATGAGTAATAGGACATTTATATGTAAGACTCCACATCGTGCAAATCCAGTCGATTTGATGATAGTATTCTTGCCTATGTTCATTTTCGAAAAAAATGTATGAAAGGCATTGGAGCAATAAGACTTCAATGGAAGTTGCCTTCAGGGGGAGTGATGAGGATTAAATCACTATGTATTACTTTAATACATAATAAAAGATCATATGTCATCATGGTTGTAACCCCTAAGGCTCACGACCTCTGTAGTCGTAAGGATTCCAGAGGTAACATCGTGGGAGACCTAGTCGGATGAGGTCCTACACCCAGTCCCCGACTAGATACCTGCTCATATAAGCAATGAACTGGCATCTGGATCTGACTCTGGGTATATTCCTTACCGTGTGTTGAATGAAACACATCTCTTATTTGTCCCATTCATCGCGATGTTCTATGATCCTGACACTGACAACAACTACCCTACGGTTAAGTGTCTCACGGACGCACAATCGTAGAATAGTTGCTACTTCATCAATTGTTGCCTCGCTCTGACTAGTCGCGACACTTCCAACAAGCGCCACTTCCAGGAGTAACTGCCACGACTTCGTCAACTACTTAAAGAAGAACGCAAGCGGTAGGAGGCAATCCAAGATCCGGGAGATCAACAGACGATTGGATTTCAAGAGCATAGCAAGAATTACGCTCAGTGTAATTAGGATTAGTCATCTGCCTTGTCGAAGGCACCCCCTGTAATAGCCAATTCATAGCAATAAAGAGCAATCCTATTCTCTCCTAAGAACTCTTTGACATTTTTCTCTTTTCATTTCGTAAGATCGGTGACTTGATCGTCGACAGGGACCATATGCTAAACACTAATCATCATACTTGAGATTTTGAAAATCTTAGTCAAGCCTAGAAGGTCTTGATACGATGATTACTGATTAAATTCGCCTTGAAGGTTTTACCACTTAACAGTTTAGATCCAGTTGGTCGACAATGCAAAGATCATGAAGATCATGTATAGATCCTGATGATTATTACTAAATCCTGAATATATACTAACGATCAAATCTCTATAGGGCAAAGTCCTAGAATAGATTTATATTACTTTGTGGTGGTGCAGCCATCTCTTGGCGGTCATCTAAGCAGAGTTTGGTAGCTACTTCTACCAATCACTCATAGATTATAGCACTATATGAATCCTCACTTGAATATGTTTGGCTCAGACGTGTGATTAACCATATCAAGAAGTATTGTGGCATTAATACCGTCAATACCTCCTAAATTATCTATAAAGATAATGTTGCTTGTATTACACAAATGTGAACGGATTATTTCAAAAGCAAAATCACGAAGCACATTGCTCCTAAATGTTTTATCCTTGTGAAATCCATAAGAATAGTGAGGTAAAGACCTTGCAAACAATGTCATGTAAAAATCCAGTTGATTATTCACTATGTCTCTGCCTGCATCCAGTTTCCAAAGATGCATTCATGACATTGGAATAAGACGGTTTCAAGAGTTGCAAAGTTCAGGGGAAGTAAATCCCTAAATCATGACCCTTAACAATTCCTGCGGATTTATCCAAAAATCTTAAAGATTGGATCCAGAAGATTAAATGTTGTACTCTTTTCCGTGGTGAGTTTTTCTGAAGTTTTCTCGCATGAACAAATGTAATGCAACTTACGAATGTAATGTACTCTTTTCTCTATTCATTTTTTCCTAGTGGATTTTTGGAAGGAGTTTTTGATGAGACATTTGCATATCGTTGTCTATTGTCCAAGGGGGAGTGTTACGAAACATAATTTTATGGGCAAAAGGCTGAACAACCTCTGGAGGGATTTCACCCTTTGTGGGCTATAAATACGAGAACCCCCATATACAAGTAACATACATATGAATAAAGATTACAAATCCTCCTCCATATGTTTGTGTTCATTGTCTCTCTTTGGTGTTTATCAGTTGATTGCTTATGCATGAATTGATCTACGAGTTAGCAACATGACGACTACCGTTGTTTCTCAACACAGAGAACGGATAAGTAGAGACAATTGAGTCACCGCTCCTAATTGGCTGCAACAATGGCAACGATGGTGACATGGTGACACTAGTATGTTTAGTGAGTAACTGAAGAAGTGAAAAGTACTTTTTTAAGATCAGTAACCGAAGATCTGTTTGAACAACTACGGTACTACCGCTCTCAGGGTTTGTAACCAAGTCCAAAAAGGTGCCACTCTGGAATTTACGTACCGCCAGCTATTTTTCGATACAATCGGGTTGCGGTAGTACCGCACTACAATCCCGGTAATACCGTTGAGCGGTAGTACCGCCGATTTAATGTCAGTACTACCGATTATCTTGACAATGCAAAGTTGGCTTCCAAATTAAATTCTAAGTGCATGCATGATCCTATATTGATCAAAATGGCACAAAAACATGTTATCAAGCTACTAGTCAAGATCCCTTTTAATAGTACGACATTTAATCTAAAATCCGGTCTTCCATCCTTTTTCTCCTAAGACCGGTAAACATAAAAATGATCCAAGACTACTTGTACATTGTCTTTGAACCATGTTGATCTTCATTTTATCCTTTAGCATGTATCTCCAAGTTGTTATTAATTGCCAAAACAATTTTTAGGGGCCTAGATGCTTTCAGCCCTATATCCATGTGGACTGCCTCGAGTGGGGTGGTCGGATGAGGTCCCCGTGGTAACGTCCGGACTGCCGATGTCTCCTTCGTCCTGTAGATTTCTCGTAGGGCATTTCTTGAAGGTATGCCCAGACTCTCTACAAATAGAGCACTTCTTCGTACGACATCCGTCTTCTACTTCGTCCATGTCATTCCTGATGCGCCGTACCTATCACCAGCCAACCTTTCTCTTAAGCCTATCAATGTTTGCGGCCTAGATAAGTCGCTCCCAGGTCGAATGGCTAGTGAAATGGTCAACAACAACGTAACCATATGTCTGTACACTCCAGGTTTGCATCACCTCCTCCTTGTTAAAATATTCAGCGAGGTACTGGCCGGGGTGTTGCATGACTGTCGAACATACATCCATGACATGGAAGCAGGGCCTATGTAGAAGAAGGGGCTTGTTGTAAGTGCATACGCAACTAGCATGGCGTAGCGTGTACTCGTGGGTGATCCTCTCGTAGTTCGTCCCACGCCGTCCTTTATCCCTTCACATTATCTCAAAGCGAAACTCCCTTGTGCCCATCTTGAATGCTTGGTGCATCTCACCCTTTTTACTCTTCTCTTCTATGTACTTGGTGATCATGGTGGAATAGAGTACTCTGTCATTTGTCATGGCGAACGACGCGTTGTTGCTTCTGTCAACTAAGTAATTTATGGCACCACGAAGAATTACCTCCACAAATACCAACCAAAAGGAGGCACATTGCGCTGTGCATGACCCAGTTGTACACCTCGACAAGATTGGTTGTCATGATACCATATCGAGCACCACCCCTGTCATGTAGCAGCGACCACTCGTCCTTAGGCTCGTGCTCAATCCAGTCCGAGAAATATTTTACCTACGCCCCCGTCTTCCTCATCACACTGGGACCATCTGTGGGTAGCTGTGGCAATATTTCAGAGGCCTGGTCAGCTCTTGGGGTGGCCCTTTTCGCTGCCTCCCTTCTACGCGTCTAGGTTCGTTCATCCAAAATCTTCCAGAGTGCTCCAAACTTTCGCTACTGGTTCTGGTTACACAGCCGCTTGAACAGAATCAGCAAGTTCTTGTTGCGGAACTATTTGTAGAAGTTTGTACCCAAGTACCTCATGCACCATCTGCTCTGCAGATCGGCCCATAAAAGTGGTTCATTCCCTCCTTGTTGTAGCTGAGTTATTGCACTCAGCAGACCCGCATGTCGATCATGTATGACGCACATGTTTGGACGGCCCTGTACAACATAAATCCTCAAATTCCTCAGGAACCACAACCAGCTGTCCGTGTTCTCGCTTTCAACGAAAGCGAATGCCATAGGAAGAACTTGATTGTTCCCGTCTGTCGCTATTGCAATCATTATTTGGCCCTTGTACTTTTTAGTCAGGAATGTGCCATCCACGCACAAGATTGGACAGCAGTGTCGAAATGCATTGATGCACAGACCAAAGGCGAAGAATGCTCGCTTTAGTACCCTCTTATTGGTCAACTTCAGATGCGTGGAATCTTAAATGTCAACATGAGTGCTAGGATTCCTGTCTTATATGACTCGGAGTAGCCCGGGGAGGTTGTGGTACGAGTCCTCGAATGTACCGAATCTTGATTCCAATGCCTATTGTTTTGCACTCCACGCCTTGGTATATCTGACTATGTATTGGAATCTTGCCTCAATCACCCGAATGATGGATCGTGGCTAAAAATCTAGATTATCCATGATCTCACCGTACATAAGGTTGGCGATGAAGCCTGATGATAGATTCCTGTGGAACTGCACTAACTCAGCGACAACACATGTGTGAGAGACCACTTAGAGCATTTCCAGTAGGTGTCCTACTTAGGCTGAAATACGTGCACTCGCCAAGGGCATCCCTCTATGTCACACTTCACGTCGTAACATCTTGAGTTAGACTTGACGACTGTGAATGTACGCTGCACCGACAAGGCCCAGAATTTGATCGCCTCCTACACGGCCTCCTTGCATTTGTACATAGCTCCTTGCCTGACCTCGCTCTGGTCGTACTTACACGGCACATAGGAGCCTTTGTTAACGACGAGATTGTCGAACTGGTATATGTTCCACTCGGATGGAACCATCTGCTAGTCCACATCATCCTCGTCGTCGGATCCTTTATCTTCTGACAATGCCATATAGTCCCAATTTTCGAGATCCATCCTTTGCACTAGGGCTTCTAACTCCTCACCCTTGTCAATAAGTCCACTAGCTTGCCTGACTGAAGGGTTTAGGATTAGGGTTTAGGGTAATTGCCTGACTGGTAATTGTTTTTTTACTATTTATTTTTGTAATAATCTTTTAAATTAATATTATTTTGTGACATGTCACACCATTGAGCGTTGCTCCACGAACATTGCCCCAATTGTTTTGTGATGTGGTGTGATACTTGGAAAGTTCTGTGGTTTCCTGGAAGCTGTGACCCACGCCATGCTTGGTTGATACAACATCAAATCATATCAGGGAAAGGAAACTACAGTCTGTTGAGAGTGCCGAGTCCATTGGTTGTTCATGTTGTACCTGAACTGATAAAACACAAAACCACACGTTCAGCATCGAATCGTCCAACAAACAGTACCATGTTGTACTGCTGAAATATTTGATTGCCTTTCACGCCTTACCTCACAACCTCATCACCCTTACGCGATCAGCGGCTAAAACAAGCTACTCCAAACAAACACATCGATCGATCTTGACGATTATATTTCAAGTACGTACAACATATATGACGGGAAGGAAGTTATCCAGAATCGCGAATATTTAACGAGGGAGTGCAAATCTTGCGATTTTTTTAAAAAAATAATATTAATTTAAAAGAGAATTACAAAAAGATAGTCAAAAGATATTTACGGACTAGCCAAAAGATAATTTGGAATGGCGAAAATTTCCTGGCGACAGTATCCTTGTCGCCAATTGAAACAATGCGGGGAGGTTTCTGTCGCCAGTTCAATTGGCGACAGGGATACTGTCATCAATTGGAATGGCGACAAGGTCCTATATTTATTTATTTATAAATTTAGGGAAAATTGGCTGCAGGGCACTGCAATTTGTCACCTGTTACCAATGGACATCCAAAAAATATGGTACGACCAGAACACACTGACAAAATGTGTAATTATGCTGTAAGACACTAAGCCGATTATTATATTATTTCCGGGTGGGAGAGGAGAGAGAAAGACAGTGAAAAGTCCATTTTACCCTTCATCTTCTTCAATCCCGCGCTGCTCCTCCTTGACTCGGGTCGCCTCCCCGGCGCTCTGCTCCTCCAACACACATCGTGGCCTCCCGCGCGCCTCCACCGGCCTGCTGGCCTCCGGCCACCAGCCGCCGCCTCCTGCGACCCAGGCCGTCTTTGGGACACCTTTCGCGCGTGCAGCCTCGGCTCGGCTTCGCCGTGGCTTAGCCCGCCTGGCTCGGTCCCCCCTGGCGCCGGCGATGGAGACCTCCGCTTTGACCCGGGGTGGCCGAAATGGAACCCCGCGGTCACGGCGCATCTACAAGCAGCGACGGCGAGGACCGAAACGGGCCATAGCGGTGGCGGCCGTCTTGGCGAAGCTAGGCGGCCGACGTGGGGAGATAAGCGATGGCGCTCGGGTGTGGGAGGAGGGGAGTTAGCGCGCGCATGGACTCCGGCGGGGTTTGGGGAACCCACTGGCGTGGTCGCCGGCGACGAAGGAGGGCCGGGATGGCCTGGCGACGCCAGCCCAGCGGTGGCACGGTGAGGGCGCCATGGCGGCGAGCTTGAGGAGAGGGAGAGCTCGAATGGATGACGGGGGAGGGTTAGGGGAGGCGTGGAGGTGCTCACTTGAGTTTAATGGGTAGGGCTCACGGATAGGGCGCAGAGGTGCCGTGGCGAAGCAGTCAGCAGTGAAGATGATCGTGCAGCATGCTCCGGTGGAGGAAACTCCCAATTTCTTAGGGGCTTTTGCTTGCGGAGTCGTGTGGCGCGGCGTGACGCAGTCGGTTGGCGGTGGAGCTCGTCGGAGCGGAGGGGAGATGAGCTAGCGTTCGGCGCCACCAACCCCTCCCTCTCACCACGCGCTCTCACCCCCTTCCTCTCACTGACAACGGGCCCGCTGTCAGTCTCTCTCTCTCTCTCTCTCTTTCTCCCGCACGTTTTCATCTTCAACGTGTTTTAGCCGTTGGATAAGAAATGGCCAGCTTCACCCAATCCTCCCGCTCACTTCCACTTCAACACATCTCAACCGTTGGATCAAAATTTAACGGTCCGATCTTGTTAAGCACGTTCGTACGACTCGAATGATCAAAACAATTTGGACCGTTCGATCTAAATTGAACGGCTGGTCTTGATGCTAACTCCGGACAGTCCGAATATCTTATCCTTTGTGGACCGTCCGATCTAAATCGAACGGCCCAATCTTGATAGCTTCCCCGACCAGTCCGAATGTCTCATTCATTGTGGACCGTTGGATATGGATTTAACAGCCATATCACCACTCGTTACTTATCCATTCATTTCCGTCACCGACATGTGGGACCGCTGTCTACAGTGTTGTCTCCCACCTCCTCTTTCTTCCTCCTCGCGCTGAGCCACAGCCGACATTGCCGTGCGCTTGAAGCTTCATCTCCACCAGGATTCTGTAATACCCCGATTTATTCTAAAGAAGAAATCATTCAAAAGAGAATAATAGAATTAAGAAAGAGGAGTTTTTTCGCTTTTCTTCGGCAACCTGGGCCCCGGGCCTTGGCCCAGGAGGCCCATGGGGGGCCGGCCACCTATAAAATAAGGGGAAAACCTTAGGCTGGCACTGTAGCTACAGTGCATGGTGCTACAGTGCCCTGCATCTTGAAGCCGCTCCTTCCCGCTGCCGATGTTCGCAAAGGAAGGAGAAGGAGGGACTGCAGATTGGTTGGACGAAAGGAGGGACGAGGGATCTTCTTCGTGGGGGATGGTTCAGCATCTCCCTAAGGTTCTTCAAGGGTAACGAGTGTCATTCCTCACTGTTTAATTAAGAATAGATGCAAAACCGATTAGATTTGATTGGATCAAAGTCTGTCTTCAGTAGATCAAATCTGTATAGTATGTTGCGCGGGCTGTTTCGACATCTTAAAAGCCGAATCAGAAGTGTTGATCTGCTAGAGATATCTAGATTATATTCTTAAATTTCTGTGGCCACCGAGTTCACCTGATTCCGTCGCTCGAGTCAAAAGTTATGATAGATTTAGTATCTGCTGTCCAGATTTCTGACGAGATTAATCTGTTTTGTTATTTCATAAAATATGAAAATATAATTGGAAGAATCTGGGTTTTCACCCAACTAGGTTATTGTAGGTAATTTGATAACCTTTCCATATTGTTAAAGAACGATCAATTCGGAGTTATATATTAAAAGTTATGATCGTTTTAGTGATGCTGTTTATTCTGTTAGACAGTTTCTGTGCTGAAAGTTCATCTGTCTGTTAGCGTACTAATTTGGTCGAATTGGATCATCTTGTCAACTAGAGTATTGTATATTTGTTAGTTAGAAATCCACAGAAACTGGATTCACCTCATTCGGAATTCCAGATCAAGAGATATGTTGTTTACCGTGCTGCTGTCCAGTGGCGTTATTTGACTGAACGCGTTGGTTTCAGTTTAGGGTTTCTAGATAAATCTTGATTCACTGGGGAAGCGATGTAGAACATTGTTAAGTAGTGTCATGCTCATCGCATTCTTATTTCAGTTATTTAATTGTTTAGGAGGTGAAGCTTCGGGTTTAGGAGCACCACTTTTCCTGCTAACGCGTCGCATTGCGGGAGGCAAGTACATTGCTTATCTTAATGATTGTGATTGATTAATGCTTTTATGATTATACTGTGAGTTCTTATGATTCAAGAGAAGTTGGATTGTCTATGGTCTTTCATATGTGTTGAATTCATGATTGGAGATGATAAATAAGTTTAGATGGAGAAGGAAGGATATCTTCTCCGTGATACGGTTGATTTATTATTGCTTGTGAACCTTGTTTAACGATGAACTGTAATAAATACATTTAAATGGTGAAGGAAGGATACCTTCTCCATATTGGGTTGTTTTATTTATGCCTTTAGATGTTATATCATTCAGGTTCTTCCGCAATGTGGCTGTATGTTAGAGTATTTAAGTGACATCTTGGCTTCCAAATAGCCAAGGTGTTACAGATTCTCTCCCATTTACTACCCCGATTCAAGCACATTCAATTCCTTTATTTCGCCGCCCTCATTCCGGCCAATAACTCTCGTTTTAATGCATAATCACTGGAATTTTGTTGATCGCCGTGAATCTACTTTTACGATCTCCTCCTCGGCCATGCCCGAGCCCTATAAAAAGCGACCTTGGGTGCTTTGCTTCTCCTCATTCCAATGCCACCACTCACTCCTCCCCAATCGCCCTAGTTCGCCGAATTTTTTTTGAGTTAAAGCTCAGAGCCCGAAGTCCTTCTTCTACGTCCTCCTCCACCCGGGGCAAGGCCCCTTCCAGCCCGACAAGCTCACGCCTCCACAGCTCTCTTCATGCTCGTGCTCACCAGCACCGCCTCACCCGTCCTCATCCGCATCGTCACCGAGCTCATGCTCACCGTTGGTGAAGGTGACTGCGTTCTTTGCCATGTGTTGCTGCTGGAGGCAAGCAAGCGAGGGCATCAGAGTCTTTTTCAAAATTTTCTCTCTCCCTAAGACCTGGAAATGATATAATAATCGTCTTAGTGTCTTGTGGCAGAATTACACGTTTTCACGGTGTCTTCTGGCGAAGCCATGAATTTTGAATGTCCATTGGCAAAGGTGGACAATGGGCAGTGTCCTGTAGCCAATTATCCCTTAAATTTATTTGTAGAGAATTCAGCCTAAAGATTTACTATATTTCACGAACTTTTTTTTGTAATACCTTGAAGTGTCCGCGTAGTTTGGAATTCGAAATTGGAGAAGATAACGAAATATGAAGCAGAGAATGTGAGATAGGATCCGTCATGGGCACTATATAAGGAGATGCTTGAGGCTATTGGGAAGATAAGGGACATACACAACAAAAACGTGAGAACATGAGTTGTTCCACCGAAATCCTAGCCACCATCTTCTTGAGAGAACCCTACCGTGTGAGTTGATGCTAGCACACCAGCGTACGGTGTTCCATCCCTAGACGTATAAATACCGTAGATGCACTACTGCGGTTGCTATTGTACTTGAGGACGATCAATGGTTTCTCAACGAAAGCAATTGGTTGCTAGAGGAGACGATCAACTACGTTGGATGATCGACTATAACCACTACATCGACGCGCTCATCGTTGGATTGGGCTACTCCAATCTACTTCCAATGCACTGCGCGTCTGGTGGTAACGATCTATGATCTCTTACTTGCATGGTGTCCTAGTTTACGTGGTAGATTTTTGAATTGCCAGCTAGTGTAGCCTACCCGTATCCCTTCAGTGGTATCAGAGCCATCTTGCGTAGTTTTTTATCTAGATCGATCACATATACTTATTTTGTGGTAGTAGTAGATTGGATCTATTACTGGTTTGGTCTGATAACTTAGATCGGTTCATGTGGATGGAACATCTAGGCACTGGTCGACAAGATCGATTGGTTTTTAACAGTAGTAGATGGGTTTGCGGGTGATACGAGTTGAAAGCACCAAATGATTACTTGACTTGTTTACGATTGCATTGCATGATACTCCTACCGGTCGAAATTCCGCCATCGGGGTATGCCGCGGTACGTAGTCGTATCAAAAGAAGTGATCAGATTGGTCGCAATAGGGTTAATATGATTAATTCGATGATTTCTGTGGCTCGTTTACGTGAATAAGATTCATGTCCCGTGAATAAGACTGTTGAGCTAGGTATTCGTTGTCGCATTATACAGTAGTATGTGTTCATATCACCCAATAGAATTGGATTCTATGCATAACACATTTTGCAAGGTTTCATGTGAATAGTATGGCTCATTGTGCAGTTGATGCATGAATGGATTTTTCATGGCCTGCGTGTCATGCTGTGAAATAGCCATCGAGCTACATATTATTGTATAACAGTCTGCATACCAACGTGTAATGTGTGATGCTTGATATTATCCTATGTAATTCATTACTAACTTTTAGGAGTAATTGCTCAGTAGATGATTGCGATCGAAGATTTCAAGCATGATGGTCGGAGGACAAGAAGCATGGTGATGGAGATCGTCATATTAAGGGTCATACTATTTCAGGGTTTAATATAATTATCTGTGAATGTTTATTCCTGTTATTCTATTAATCGTGTTTTATCATTAGATGTTTTAACATGGTAGAATAGTGTCCCTCAAGAAAAATTAAGTAAAATTGATGCCTTTCCAATTGTTGCGCCTATCACGATTTTGATCGTTAATTGGTACGTCTACCAAAGTAGAGTGCCATTAACTGTCTTAATAAGATGGGGTGGGTGTCGGACACCTATATGCATAGTATTGGTTTAACTTGACAAGGCTATCAAAATAGTTTTGGGCCTTCAGGCATAATGTTGGTTGCAAAGGCATAGAGATGCTGCCCAACAAACAAGAGTCATATGTGATATGATTGGCAAAGAGTTGCCTACCTAAATCACTAGGTTTCTAACAGTGATGCCAAAGCTCACTAGGACTTAATGATTTTTTGGATCTTGAACTCACTATATGATGTTAGAGGGAAGCATGGTTTAGAATATATAGTGGGAGTATCTTTTATTAACTATTGATGATTAATTTCGATCAGGTATGAACTAGTCGTATAGTGATATGACCAGGTTCAGACTAGTCATATGGAGATACGAGCTGGTCGTAGACTGGTCGAACATAACTACCAACATGAACGTCTAATAGAATATCTTACATAAACATAGTGCTGAATTTTTGCATATATTTGTGTCGTAGATCATGGCACCTACTACTTCTTCTGCACCTTCCTTTAATTTGTGATCTATTCTTGAGAAAGAAAAGCTGAATGAAACCAACTTCATTGATTGGTTTCATAATCTAAGAATTGTTCTCAAACAAGAAAAGAAGGAATATGTTCTAGAGGGTCCCTATCCTGGGGAACCAAATGTCGATGCTACTCGAGCTGAAAAACATGCTTATGAGAAGCATTGCAATGATGCAGTCGATGTGCACTGCCTTATGCTTGCAACCATGAACTCTGAGCTTCAGAAGCAATATAAGACCACAGACGCTTACAATATGATTGTGGGTATGAAATGTATGTTTCAGGATCAAGCAAGGGCAGAGAGGTACAAGACCTCTAAGGCATTGTTTTCTTGTAAGCTGTCGAAGGGCAACCCGGTCAGTCCTCATGTGATCAAGATGATTGGTCACATTGAGAGCATGGAAAAGCTTTGTTTTCCCCTTAGCCAAGAGTTGGCTAGTGATGTGATTCTCTAATCGCTCCCTGTGAGCTTTAAGCCTGTCATATTGAATTGTCATATGAATGGCATGGAGAAGCCAATGACCGAGTTGCATGGCATGCTTAAAGGTGCTGGGGAGAGTATCAAGAAAAGTTCTAATTATATGATGATGGTTCAAAAGACTACTAGCTTCAAGAAGAAGGGTAAGTCAGGAAAGGGAAAAGGCAAAGAAAAGACACAAGATGAGATCGAGATCTCAAGGCTAAGCTTAAGAAGCTTAAACTGGGTTCTAAGCCTGACACAGAATGTTACCACTGTCAAGAGACTGGGCATTAGAAGAGAAATTACAAGAAGTACTTGGCAGAAATGAAAAAGAACAAAGGAAGTAAAACTTCTAGTTCAGGTATAAATGTTATAGAAATTAATCTTGCCACTTCTTTGACTAGTTCTTGGGTATTTCATACCGGACCGGTTGCTCATATTTGTAATTCGATGTAGGGACTAATAAGGAGTAGAAGTTTGGCAAGAGGACATGTTGATCTTCATGTGGGCAATGGAGCAAGAGTTGCTGTATTAGCTATTGGCATTTTACCATTACCTTTACCCTCAAGATTAGTTATGGAACTAAATAATTATTATTATGTTCCAGCCTTAAGCAAAAACATTATTTCTGCTTCTTGTTTAGGAGCAGAAGGTTATGAGTTCATAATAAATAGCAATTGTTGTTTAATTTATTTTGAAGATGTGTTTTATGGCCATGCTCCATTGGTGAATGGATTGTATGTTTTAAATCTTGAGGATATGCCTGTCTATAACATAAATGCTAAGAGACTTCGACCTAATGATTTGAATCCCACTTTTATTTGGCATTGTCGTCGAGGTCATATAAATGAGAAGCGCATGATGAAGCTCTATAAAGATGGTCTTCTAAACTCATTTGATTTTGAATCATTTGAAATATGTGAATCTTGTTTACTTGGCAAGATGACAAGGGCGCCTTTCATGACCAGAGGTGAGAGGGCGAGTGATCTACTGGTCGGAATACATTCGAATGTATGCGGACCGATGAGCACTCCGACCAGAGGTGGTTTTCAGTACTTTATAACTTTTACCGATGATTTCAGTTGATATGGCTATGTCTACTTGATGAGACATAAGTCAGAATCCTTTAAAAAGTTCAAAGAATTTCAGTATGAAGTGTAGAATCAACTTGGTAAGATAATCAAATGTCTACAATTTGATCATGGAGGTGAATATTTGAGCCATGAGTTTGGAGATCATCTAAAGAAGTGTGGAATTGTTCCACAACTCACTCCGCCGGGAACGCCTCAATGGAATAGGGTGTCTGAACGACAGAATCGAACATTGTTAGACATGGTTTGGTCAATGATAAGCCAATCTGATCTTCCATTGCAATTATGGGGATACGCTCTAGAAATAGTGGCTTTCACTTTAAATAGGGCTCCATCAAAAACTGTAGAGAAGACACTATATCAGATATGGACTGGGAAGTGCCGCAATGCTTAAGTCTACCCGGATCATTCTAGCTATTGCTGCATATTTCGATTATGAGATGTAACATCCCAAAATCTTAATTCTAGGAAATGTATTATAAATGCATCAGAAGAAAAACTTTGATCATTTGCATAAGAAATTATACCCATGTTTGATTTTAACTTGTGTTTAAAAGAAAACATGAACTAAAAACAAATGGGTGCTAAAAAGGAAATATATGAAACAAATTAAAAATATCTAAAGGAGAGAATTATTTTGGGCATATTATCCCAAGAACAATTCACCAAAACTTTTATAAGAAATCTTATTTAGAAAAACAATTACAAAAGAGCAAAATACAAACTTGTACGAATTTTAGGGAACTTCACAGAAAGTATTAACCAATGAAAAATAACAGGAGAAACTACATTAGTCCATAAGCCTACACACAAATTTTCATTAAATTTGGACTTCATTTGGGTAGTAAATAAAATCGGACAATAATTCAGCAGAAAATCTAAACCTAAATCTAAACTCACCTCTCTCCCTCTCTCTGACCTGTGGGCCCTGCCCATAGGGTCCTTCGTCCACCTCCGCACGGCCGCGCCAGTGCGGCACCATGAGCGTATCGTCGTACCACCCATGGTTTTCCTCGGCGCCCACCGTTTTGCCGCCAACTGAACCTACCTGTCGCTTCGCCATTAACCCCCGCACCCATCCATCTACCCAGCCGTGCCTAACCCTACCCATACGCCGGAGACTTCACCACTTTTTCCTGCGGTCACCTTGAGCTCTCCTTGTTGATCTCCGCCCTCCTCGCCTATATAAAGGACGCTCTGAGCTTCTCCATCTCTTTTCCAACTCCGTGTGCGCCTCCCCACCCTTTCTTCTCCACTTAAACGACCTTAATCTCTTGGAGAGTGCGAGCCCTAAATCGGCTGTGTGCTGCCACCATCATCCCCAATGCCGTGAAGGGTTTGGTGTCGATCTCTTCGCGTCATATCACATTCCAGAGAACCCTAAAGCTTCCCCTCACTTGATTTGTTTATGGTCCACTAGAGCTCTCGTATTGACCCTTCTTCCTCACCTCTAGCCAGAACCGTCGCCTCAAGCCTCACCGGGGATCCACTGCACCTTAGCCCAACTTCGTGCACCTGAAGCATCACCTGGACCTCCTCGAGCTTCTCTAAGCATCGCCAAGCCTTCTCCTTCACCCGAGCTTCTTCTCCGCGTGCGACCGACCTCGCCGCCTCAGCTCACCATCGACAACCCATCTCCAACCACCTCAGAGCCTCCGCATCATTCTGGTAGACTCCTAGTAGCCCCTAGTTGCTATTGTGTGCATTCTTTTGTTGCGGGTATTGCTCATTCGAGCAATGACTCGTTGTCATAGCGGCTCCACCACTCAACGCTGGCGTGCCACTACTAGGAGCCATCTTTGGCCATGTCGTCAGTACCCTGGTGGGTGCACATTAGCTCAGGGATGCCATTTTGATCATTCTCTGACCTCTCCGAGCACCACATCGCCGGCCAGACGTGCGGGCGCGAGCGCCACCGCACGGCACACAGTGACAAGCACTGTAGCTCGTCATCAATGTGCCTAATCATGGTCATTAGGACCAAATCAATGTTTAACTCTCGGGTTAGTAATACTCAAGTCACTGACATGTGGGACCAAGTCATTGGCTTCAAGAAAACTTAAACCGAAATGTTATCTTCTTATGAGTCTATGACATGCGAGCCCCACGGCTGAAGTGCACATGAATCCACCCCGTGAACCTGTGCGCTACGCGCATAGACCTTTGGTCTATACACTGTGCTCACGAACCGTTTCGCTGATAGTGGACCCCACTTGTCAGTTTCTTAACGAAAATCAAATGAAAATAGAAAATACGTTTTCAGTTATGAGGATAATGTGTTTTCCTTTACTGGAAAGCGTAAACCTTGTTAGAACTGATGCGAGAATACGCTTTCTCTGTTAGAAAATGTATTTCTCATTTAATCTGGATTTATCAAACCGAATAGAAATGAAACCTTAATAACTTTTGCTACAAAACTCCAAATTGAATGAAATTTATTTCTAAATTCGTATAAAATCATAATATACCTAAATATGTAAAAAAATATATTTAATTTCGGTTACTGTTGAATTTATTTGGTGTTATTTAATTTGTTTTCGGCTCTTTTTGAATTAGACGTCGATTGTCCGAGTAATTATTTCAACGATCAACCCACCACATTTCCAGAACAGCAAGAGCAAGGCAAGCACCTCCTTTGATCATGTTGATCCCAGTATTTTAATTATTGTACTTTGTTTTACAAATCTTATTATGCATGCGTGTATGTTGTGTATGAAAAATGCTATTATTGGGAAATTGGTAGTTGCAATCCTAATCACTGCATATATCTCCTTGTAATGTTGATCCCTTACTGTTGTGGCCATTAGAATATGGGTTAGACAACATGTAATGTCATTTGGGAGTTTTTTAGTGCGGTTATCGCACAAATACAACTAGAGTGATAGATTTTTCAAAAATTTGATAAAAGGACAACAAGTTAATTTGAGAATTTGGGATATTTCAAAAATGGTCTAGAGGAGATACCTCTATTATTTTGTATGAAAATGAAATAAAAACTTTAGTTTTTAGACACGGACGAGTTTTATTGTATTTTAAAAAAAGTGAGGATTGTAACTCATTAGTAGTTAGGGTGGAGATCTCGCCCGTAATCGATTAAGGACCGAAGTCAGCAACTCTGGGACTAAGACCTAATCGTACAACCGCATGTGCTAGTATGGGATAGTCGTAGCTAACTAATTTATTGAGTCATAGCCTTGCATGATTAGTAGACAGAAGTAGTGCGCGCATGACTGGTTAGGTATGCCGACACAACTACGAATGCCTCACTTTGATGGGTTTCTATTTGGGCGAAATGAGGGACTCACTCAATGGGTTTCTATCCGGGTGCGTGAGGCTCCTCATTTGATGTGTTTCTTTTTGTTATTATCCGGACGAATGAGGATAATGATTCAAAGGGCCAAAGGGCTAGTGCAAGGTTAGAACTAGATGATGTAAAGGCTGTGTCGTGAACTCTAAACTGCTTACCTTCGGTAGTGAGCAGTGATATAGAGATATACCAGGCAATTGGAATACCGCGTACTATGGGTAAAGTTGTACACCTCTGCAGAGTAAAAAATCTATTTAAATAGTCGCACTCGCGGTCAAGAGCATGTTTAGTGCGGCTGGTATGGCTGTAGATTTGTTTTTCCAAAAACTGGGATGTCACAAAACTTGGGTAATGACATGAGGTTTTCATTCGTTGAGTTAACTGCTATGTCTATGGCTGGATTGCTATGTCTATAGCGGGACTATCATTTCTATGGCTGGATTGCTATGTCTATAGTAGGACTACCATTTATATGGCTGAACACAAATTTGTGAGTGCCATGTCTATGGCTGAATATGAATTGTTGTCATTATTGATGATATTATTTGATCAGTTCCTTACTTACTGTCATATACGTACTTATTTAAACTGCTCTTCAAATTCCGTTGCAAATTACTACTTATGAATATTGCAAACAAAAGTGGCTTTCAGCAAAATAACTTGTAGAATAGAACCTCATTCTTTGATAGCCGTGCATGTAATATAACCTTGTGATACACTACAAGTCTTGCTGAGTACACAAGCACTCGATCTTGCTTATGTTGTTGTTTAGAGATTGAAGATGAGCAGATGCCTGACGACGAGTTCTTTGCTTCCGGCACCGGAGGTTTCGGTGATGGGCCTTCCTAGGCCTTGTTCCTTGTCGGTCACCTACGGGATCGGATGGGCATGCCGCTGGACTTTTGTTACTACTATATGTCTTCGGTGCTATTTGTTTTACTCTGATGATTGCTTTTATTTGGCCAGTCAGCCATTGTTGTAATAATCTTGTAATAGCTTAAGTAAAGTAACATTTTCTTTACTTTTGTATGTGTATGAATGGATATGAATGTCAAATGTTGTGAATGTGCGTGCTAGCCTTTAATATTGGGACTAGCACGGTATACACATAGGGTCTTCAGGTATTCCACGTCCGGGGGTCCGACATGAGATATGGCAAATGGATGTCAAAACAGCTTTCCTAAATGAAAACCTAAGTGAGGATGTGTTCATGAGACAACCTGAGAGTTTTGTCGATTCAAAGGAAGCTAGAAAGGTTTGCAAGCTTAAAAAATCCATCTATGGACTAAAGCAAGCATCTCAATGTTGGAACATTCATTTTGATGAAGTGGTCAAAGGGTTTGACTTCATCAAGAACGAAGAAGAACCTTGTGTTTACAAGAAGGTTAGTGGGAGCAAGCTTGTGTTTCTGATATTGTATGTGGATGACATACTACTGGTCGGAAATGATATTCCAATGCTTGAATATGTTAAAACTTCTTTAAGAAATAGTTTCTCAATGAAAGATTTAGGAGATGCAGCATATATCTTGGGAATAAGGACCTATAGAGATAGATCTAAAAGTCTAATTAGATTAAGCCAGGATATGTACATAGACAAGGTGTTGAAACGGTTCAACATGCAAGATTCCAAGAAATGTTTCTTGCCCATGGCATTAATCTTAGCACGAGTCAGTGTCCTACGACCACTGATGAGCGAGACAAAATGAGTAGAATTCTATATGCTTCGGCTATTAGATCTATCACGTATGCCATGTTATGTACACGGCCAGATGTATCGTATGCTCTAAGTGTTATGAGTAGATATCAATCGAATCCAGGTGAAGGTCACTGGATAGTAGTCAAGAATATCCTCAAGTACTTGAGAAGGACTAAGCATGCATTCCTTTTTTATGGAGGTGAGGAAGAGCTGGTTGTAAATAGTTACACCGATGCTAACTTCCAAACCGACAAGGATGATTTCAGATAGCAATCTGGGTTTGTGTTTTGTCTCAATAGAGAAGTAGTAAGCTGGAAAAGTTCCAAGCAAGGAACGGTTGCTGACTCTACAACAGAGGCTGACTACATTGCGGCTTCGGAAGCTGCAAAAGAGGTCGTATGGATAAGGAAGTTCATTTATGAACTAGGCGTGGTTTCTAGTGCTTCCAGTCTAGTGGATCTCTATTGTGATAATAGGGGAGCCATTGCACAAGCTAAGGAACCTAGATCGCATCAAAAGTCCAAGCACATACTTCAACGATATCACATTATTTGTGAGATCATTGAGAGAGGTGATGTGAAGATATGCAAAGTGCACATGGATTTGAATATTTCTAATCCATTGACAAAACCTCTCTTGCAAACCTAAGCATGAAGCGCACACAAGAGCGATGGGTATAAGATACCTATATGATTGACTCTAGTGCAAGCGGGACACTGTTGGTGATGTGCCCTAGAGGCAATCATAGAGATGATTGTATCACGTCTATATTTATGAGTTATTGAATAAATGTTATTCTGTTCCTTGAATGAATCATTGGTTATAAAGATTAACAAGTATGTGACTTGTTGGTGAAGCTCTTTTAACTTGTATGATGTTGTTCTAAAGGTATCCCTGGTCGGATATCACTAGTCAGAACACTAGTGACTTATCGACCAGCACATGTATTGATTGATGACCATGTTTCACCGGTCATGGATATAGGGATATCGAACCAATAATGTGAACACATGTTAGATAACATGGGGTTTGATTGACCCACCTTGAGACACTTTTGAGATTGTTATGATTTCATGTGTCATCAGTTGGTCTCAAGCAATGATGATGTATAATCCTTAGACCTGATATAAGCATTGTTTCCTATATGTGTAATAGTACACTTAGGGGCTTCCCAACGCTACTCCGTAACTGGGTAGTTATAAAGGTAGCTTTCGGGTATGCTATGAAACATGTAGAGGAATGTGACTAGTCGGATATAGGATTTGGCCCTCCTAACATAACAAGAGAGATATCTCTAGGCCCCTTGATGTACTTGGATAAAGAAAGTGCATGGCAATGCTACTAGTGGTCGAAGAGTCGACCACATAAAATTATTCGACACTTGATCAAGGAAGTATTGAACAGTCCATGGATGACATAATATCTCACCTAGAGTTCAACCAGATATCGTGAGGCAAAGGGAGAATACATGAGCAGGTCTTTCAGTTCGATCAGACATGGACTAGTCGTATGGAGATACGAGCTGATCGTAGTCTGGTCGAACGTGATCACTAACTGGTCGTGGACTGATCATAAAGAGTTACGAACTGGTCATGACTAAATATGAACTAGTCATATAGAGATACGAGCTGGTCATAAGTGATAAGGACCTACTCATAGATCATATTGTATTAAGATTCGTCCGATATATTTTGTGTGTATTCGGGAATCGTTATGTCCGGCTAGGAGCCGCTAACGACTCATGATCGAAAAGGAGTTTTCGAGTCACAACCAATTACGCATGAACCTAACGGGTCACACACTTAACTGGTTGGAACAAATGTGTTCGGATAGGATCCGTCATGGGAACTATATCAGGAGATGCTTGAGGCTATTGGGAGGATAATGGACATGCACAACAAAAACGTGAGAATGTGAGTTGTTCCACCGAAATCCTAGCCACCATCTTCTTGAGAGAACCCTACCATGCGAGTTGGTGCTAGCACACTGGCGTATGGTGTTACATCCATGGACGTGTAGATACCGTAGAGGTGCTACTACGGTTGCTGTTGTGCTTGAGGATCATCCACGACGTCTCAAGAAAAGCGATTGGTTGCTGGTGGAGACGATCGACTACGACCACTACATCGACATGCTCATCGTTGGATCAGGATACACCAACTCTACTTCCACTGCACTGCGCGTCTAGTGGTAATGATCTATGTTCTCTTGCTTGCATGGCGTCCTGGTTTACGTGGTAGATTTTTGAATTGCCAGCTAGTGTAGCCTACCCGTATCCCTTCACTATCGTACATGTCCGGGCCGTCGATCCATTGGAAGAAGTTGCATCGTATTTCTGGCTCTAGCTGCCATTATGCGCAGATGTAGTTAGCTATTTGTGGAATGGAACGTAAGATGTGACAAATAAACGTGTGTGCAAGATTCGCTTACGTGGATGTTCTCGCACATGCAGTACGCCCGGGCGGCCGTCGCCGGGTGTGTGGACTAGATGGTCTTAGCAGGTTCTTCGCACACATATTGCAGGCGTGGGAACTCCGGTGGTACCGGCGCATCCTTCATAGAATAATCCGGGTAGCGTTTAGTCCTCTTGGCAAGCCACTTGCGCTTCCGCAGCATCTTTGCGTAAAAGTTTGCCGACGAGTCCAACATCTCCTACCTCTCTATTGTGTGAACCAAGCTTTGGTAAAGTGGTGGGTGTGGTGGTGTAGTGTTCTCCTCTAGCTCTCTTCTCCCCTAGTTCTCTTGTCCCTCCTTTTATAATGGGTCTTTTTGGTTTGAAAAGGTGGCGTGGCGGAGTGTGGTCTGTTCGGTTTGCACAGGTAGCATTGTAGTGTGTTGTCATCTCAGTCTACAAAAGTGTCAATTTGTTGCATGTCGTGGTGCATTCTTTTCGGTCTGAAAAGGTGGTGTGGTAGAGTGTGACCTTGTCGGTCTGAAAAGGTAGTGTCGCAGTGTGTTGTCAATTCAGTCTGCAAAAGTGGTAGCATGTGGTGTGACAGGGTGCGGTCTTTTCAGTCTGAAAAGGGGGCGTGGAGGAGTGTGGTCGTTTTGATGTGGAAAGGTAGCATCAAAGTGTGTTGTCATCTCAATCTGCAAAAGTGACAGTGTGTGGCCGGGTTCGGTCTTTTTGTTCTGAAAAGGGGCCGTGGCGGAGTGTGGTTTTTTCGGTGTGGAAAGGTATAGCATCGAAGTTTGTCATCATCTCGGTCTGCAAAAGTGATAGTGTGGCGTGACCCGGTGCGGTCTTTAAGGTCTGAAAAGGTGGGTTGTCGCGATGCTGACTCCCTCACATGGTTACTGTACACACAAGAACAAATAATACCGAAACACGAGACTAGCATGATGTAAGTTGTACAAACATTTATATTTACATGACATGACTGATATTTACAAAAACAAATATCTGCTCACGGGCCCTCTTACCGTGTACACCACGTGTGGCTCCTAGCCTTGTTTGGGGCAATTGCAGGGCTAGTATGAGTAGGTCAAAGGCTTAGGCAGCCAAGGCACCCTACCGGCACGAGTAGCTTGACGGGGTGTCACGAGAGGGTGCTGCATTAGCTGGCTGGCTCTGGGTGCATCGTATAGCTGTTAAGCCCCCATAGAGACCTGGCTGCTCTTGCCATGTGTAACAACCCAATTTTCAAATTTCAGAGAAAATTAAAACTTACTTATTTTTGTAGATTTTCTGAAATTTTAAAAGCTTTTTCTTAATTATTTTAAAGCTAAAAAAACTTAATTGCAAAATCTATTATCAAATAGTAGTTGGAATTATTTTATTTAAGTCCAAAATGTCTTTGAGAATTTCTGTGAATTTTCTCATAATTTTTGGAATTTATTTGCTATTTTCTAAAGCCTATTTGAATTACTGGAATTATTTAAATTGCTAAACCTTTAGAAATCCTCTCAACAGTGTTTGGGCAGAATCTTTGACTCGTCCCAACTCTCTTCCATGCACGCGTAGCCCGAAACGGCCACTCCTTCTGCGCGATCGTCCCCAAAGCGATTCGGCCATTGGATCGCAAATCAACGGACCGATCAGAGTCACATTGGGACGGTCCGAATGTTTCTTCAACGTGGACCGTCCGATCTAATTTTAACGGCATGATCTTGTTGGCTGATCAAAATGGTTCGAGTGTTCACATTAGTGTGGACCGTTCGATTTGAATCGAACGGCCACCGCTTCGCCCGCTTTCTTTCCTTTCCTTTTCTTTCACCGACAAGTGGGGCCACCGTGAACAGTGCCTTCGTCCCCTTTCCTTTCTTCCTCGCACCTCCTTCCTTTTTCGTTCACCGCGTCCCCCATTGACATTGTTTCAAACCTTCCAAAACACGGCGCAATCCTCATTAAATCCCCGCATTTTCGCACACTTTGATTTCACCGCATCAAATCGTGTCCATCATGGCCATCTCCTTTCCATCTCCAGCCCCAAATCCCCGATTCGCCGTCACCGTGTCGTATGATCTTCATGCACTACACGTTGAACCGGCCACGCCCGAGCCCTACAAAAGGGAGCACCGGGTGTGCCTTCCTTGTAACATCCCGAAACTAATGATGTGTATTTCAAATGTTATAAAATGGGGATGAATTAAAACTTTTGATGCCTCATGATATCATTTGAAATCTTCTAGGGTTTTTCCCTAGTATTTTCTATTTCCAACAACACAATGTTCTATTAATGGAGATAGTCAATCTTTTAAAACTCCATGATCAAATGTCATGATCATTCCCTGGAAATATTTTTCCTGTCATCTTGAGTATTCTAGTGCCCTCTCTGCAAAATCTCAAAATTTTTAGATTTTGTTTGCTATTTCAAATGGGCTAGTCAAACCCATTTGAATTCTGGTCAAACCCCTAGCCCACAGCTTGTGAATTTTCTGGAGAACAATGCAGTACATAAAAATTTCTGGAAAAATTACACAAGGTTGTCCCCTGTTTCAGGAAGCTCCCTTAAAAATTTAATAATTTTTGGAGTTTCGGAGCTATCTCTAAAAATTCCCCATCTTCTCAGCTTTTAAAACAAAGCCTGAAATCACTATTCATCGGGCTCAGACCCGAGCCCGACTCAAGCCCTCAGTTAACCTGGCTCCGCCAAACCCACTAGAAGTACCATCGCCGCAGCCGTCGATCACGCTTCAGCGGCGCGATGGCGTACCTCGCCCCATCTTTAAAAACTCGCGCCGCGATATCGACCGTTGGAATTAGATCAGCGGTCCGCCTCGTTCCTTTTCGCCGACGTTCACTCATCGGCGGTGGGCCCTCTCCGCTGGTCGTCGTCAAGCTCATGCTGGCGGCGCGAAACTCTTGCGCCACGTCGCGCCTTCGCCGATGGCCACGGGGCCGCCGTCATCACCGATGACTTCGCCCGGTTTTGGACCATCGCCCCGGTTTCCTCACCTCGGCCGCATCGTGTATCTTGCGTCCGTGCCGCCCCACCATCGCGAGCTTCCTCTCCACGCGCCACGCCGCTCTGCAGCGCCCGTCGCTGCCGGTCCTGCCGTGAAACCACCGCCGCGTCAACCTATCCGGGAGCTCCCTCGCGTAACGCCGCTTCTTCTCCGTCCCTTGCCTCGCACAAAACTCCCTCTTCCCCCTCCGAATTGCTCACTTTCCCTCTCTGTGGCTGAGGGAAGGGAGGCTTGCCCGAGTGCATCTCTCTGGTGAGCTTCGGTCCTGTAGTTTCTCTCGCTTCCACCTTCGATGATGGTTCCTCTTTGCTAATGCGAGCACTTCATTTTGCTTGTAGCCCTGGTTCCATCTCATGCTCTCGTCGTGCTGGCGTGCTCGGGCGACATCATCGTGTCATCTCCAACCCGGTGAGCTCCTCCTCTTTCTTGTGCGTCACCTTATGCGCAGCGAGGTGAAAAACCCTCAACTAATTTCCGAATGTTTGGTGAGGATTGTTGAATTTGGGGATTTTATCAATTCGGCCTAGGAGCACCATTCCTCTTCTCCTCTCCTACGGTAAGCCATTTCGCGATTCCTTGGTTTTCACCATCTATGCTCCATCCTTAAACTTTCTTATCGGCCTTTTGGCTCTCTCCTTCCTCGGTGAAGCTCTCCACGTTGAAGCTTCCCCCGCCTCGATCCTCCTTGTTGGCTCATCTCCGACCACCTCCGCAGCTCGCGTCATCCGAAGGTCCGACCCTTCTTGGTGCTCATGCTCACGTTAGTTAAGACATCGTTGTCGTATCATTGTTTTTGTTTTCCGTACTTCCTCCTCCTCCCCTCCGTCAAACGCACCGCGTCCGTCGCCTCCGACCTCGCCACGGTGTCTCTGAGTCTTAGCGATTAGCGTCGGGATCCCGTTTTGGTGCTTGTATGGCGCCGCCATGGCGCGCAGCGCCGGCGCGCCGCCTGGCAAGCTCGCGGGAGAACGCCGTTGTCGGACGCGTCCGGCAAATCCCTGAAGCGGCGAAGATTAAAGTTAGTGACGTGGTTTAGTGGCTAATGTGGTCTTAAGATGGGTAGTTGAGTCTATGGCATGTGGGGCCAGGTGCTTAAAGTTAGGGTTAATGTCGGGTTAGCTCTGAGAATGGCGGTGGGCCTAGAGGTTTTAGTCTTGTGAGAAAATTCGTGGACCATTTGTGGACCAAGGGTCCATGCACTATTTGTGTGGACCTAGAGCATGACAGTGGACCCTTTGTCGATCCTTTTAAATTCTTTGGTTATTAGAATCTCGCACTGTTCTCAGGGACCTACTGATCAGTGGGTGTAGCTAGAGTAGCCTGGGTATAAAAAGTATTGCTTGTATTATAAATTCCGAAATGCTTTATTTGTAAACCGAAAATTGTTTAAACTTCAAAATTGTATAAGTAATTCATTATAGCTCCAAATTGGATGATTCAAATTTTGTTAGCTTCATTTTTACATGTACTTTAATAAAAAAATGGTTAGATTCATGTTTCTGTTCCAGAAAACATTTTTGGTAAAATTACTTTATGATTAGTATTATTGATGCACTAAAATTGCCCTAACTTTGAAAATGCATAAGTATTTCTCTGTAAATCCAAAAAGTGCAAACTAAATTTTGTTAGAATCCTCTGTTACTTTAGTTTATTGTAAAATAGATTATCAACTTGGTACTGTTGCTGAAAATCTCTTTATGCATGTAACTAAAGTACTACTTTCACAACTTAGAAAAATCGTAGAAAAATCATCTTAGCTCCAAATGAGGTGAATCCAATTCCATTGTTCATCTCATGGGGAGCTCTACACCCATAAAAATTTCAAGTGCACCACTGTTCTGGAAATTTTCGTCAAATAATTTAATTACATGAATAGTGACTTTTCCTATTTCTAAAGCTGAGCAGAATTGTTTTGATCATATCTTTTGCATCAAGAATCCTAATCGATTGATTCTTGTTGCTAAATTCATGATAAATCCTTATCTTGCTGCTGTTAAATTTTCAATTCATTTGGAGAAAGTTGGCTGTTGAGTCTTTTTGGTTTCTTTGTTCTTATCGGTTCTTTTCGCTCTTTCGTTAGGGTTTCGACATTTGTGGTAATCCCGAGAGTGACCCTCAGCAACAAATTGAGCAACAGCAGCCAGGCAAGCAGTTTGATCATGCTTAAGTCCTATTATTTTCAAATCTAATACTTTGTTTCAACGGTATGTATGCATGCTCTTGTGTCAAAGTAATTTTCCCAATTAGAGGTAGTTATTCCTAATGCATGGTTGCCTCTAAATTGTCATCCCCTGCCACAAAACATAAGTTATTAACATCGCTGGTGAATTAGAGCCCGGCGATTTAATTATCTCTTTATTGTCTTCGGCGTCATGCTTAGAAATGCTTAGCTACGGTAGTTGGGCGGTTATCGACTTAGTCGGTAACCTTGATCACCTAAATCATTTTATTACTATTTGATCAGCACCTTGTGCTAAATTGTTGAAAACTAAAAAGTGCAAATAAAATGATTCATACTTGGGCAAGTGGTTGGATGGTGGTATATCGGGTTTGTGTATGTCTTGCCCAAGTAAATTAAGGACCGAGTTACTTGCGCCACCGTTCGAGCAATTTGCGTGCTAACCACACGAGGACATATGGGACCCCTCTTGGCTAAGTACTTTGGGAGGTGTTAATTGGGGGTCGAGGTGGTTAAAACTGTTTTTGTAAGGAAAGAACACCATGATTCTTTGCTGGGTGGGCGTGTCTCCTACCTTCGGGTTGTCGCGACTCTTAATTAACATCGCTCATTGGAAATGCCTCGTAGGACTTAGCCTTGCCGGCATACCAAAGGTAGTGTGCTAAATCTAGTGGCATAAGAGGCGGTCTGACGTGTGGGTACATTGGTACACCCCTGCAGGGTTAAAACTATTCGAATAGCCTTGTCCTAGGTTATGGACACGCTTGGACACGCCCCGTGAGAACTAGACTACAACATTTAATTAAAACTTGATGTGGGTGGTATGAACAGGGAGTTCATGCTATTGTTGTGGTGGCTATTGGGTTAGTCACTTCCAGGATGTTTTGTACCTTTATTAGTTAGTATATCGCTGTTTTTATGAAATAAATTCAGATTGTAAAGTTGCTTTCAATCTATTATATTATTGCAAATGAAAACTTGCTTTATGCTAAATTGTGTCTAGAAACTGCTCCACTTACATAAAGCTTGCATGTAGCTAAATATCAGGTCTGTTATCTCACACGTCAGTCTTGCGAGTACAATAAACAATTTATTGTACTCATTTGCTTTGCTCTAAATTAAATTGTTGCAGAGGAGGAAGTGGAACCCCCAGAGTTACACTTTTGTGAGTTGTGCTTCGCCTTCGTTCAGGACGACTAGCTTGGCGTGCTTGGATTGGTTGCCTTGTGGGTTATGGCACACTAATCGGCTTTTGTTATTGCCATCTTATGGCCTTTTGTTTCATTGCTATGATAACTCTTTAGTTGAATTTGGCCGGTCGGCCCGTTTGTAATAACTATATACTGTATGTCTTTTGGTTTGTTATGTCGTATTTTGGATTCTATGTGATTGAATGGAATTGATGCTTGATTTTTGTATGGGGTATGTGTACTACATTCTGGGAAGTACATATGCGCCGAGAATCGTGATATTTGATTTGTAATGCTTAAATCATCTTTATGGTTAGGTATTACAAGTTAAATACCCCGGGTTCTCACAAAAGTTGGTATCGAGCCATGCTAATCATAAAGCCACTAACTTAATCGTCATTTAGGATATTTTGAAAAACTTAGTTTCAAAATGTCAAATGGTTTATAAAAACTTAGGTAAGTTCTCAGATTTTACTCCTTACCTATCTTAGTTTGCTCCTCTCACCTTGTTCTAGTTAAGTTTTAAAAAGATGTTTCCTCTTATCTCCCTTCCAAAGATAGTTGTTACCGTTTAATATCGGTTTTGGGATTCAATGAGTGTTTTAAAATTGAAGGGTTGGCTGTCTTTTAGAGGAGATTAGAAGCTTTTGGAGTTGGAAAATTCAGCTTGGGGCTTAGATATAAAATCTGGACAGCAAGTACAAGTTTTGGACAGCAAGCACCTAGTTCTTCGTTAGGGCTGGAAATGAGAGGATAATTCAACTAAAACTTGTTGGGTTTAAAAGGGTAAGATGTGATATAAGATAGCTAACGTCTAACGCACCCTTAGAGGGTTTTTACCATGGTTTTTAGATGCAATAAGACTTGAGATGCGTTCTGAAATTTTCTGCTCAAAACGATTACTTGTTCATTCAATACAAGTTAGTCGTACCGAGAAGTTGAATCTTGTGTCTTGTAAGCTTTGCTTTGGATCTTATGTCTTTTTGCAATTGTTTGGAGTTCCTTTCCTTGCTGGTTACATGGTGGTAATTGGGTTAGGGTAATAGATCATTTCCCTAGTCAATAGCTTACCTTTTGCTACCTTGTCTCTCTAGTTTTCGGGTTTTTGTTGCTAACCGCCTTGATGAAACAGGATGGCTGGTCGAACACGCAGCGGCGAGGTTAGCTGATGGTCGGGATGAGGAGCTTCCACCTCCCCCGACCATGGCTGAGGTTCTCGCTCAGATTGAGCGGAATCGCATGGATCAGACAAGGGTCCTGGAGGCGATCGCCCGGAACACCTCCAACTTGTCTGGCGCCTCCGGATCAGGAGGAGGAGGTGGCCACCATCAGCGGGGGGGACTCTCGGAGTTCCTTCGCACACAGCCACCTACCTTCTCGCGGTCTGAGGACCCACTTGATGCGGATGATTGGCTGCGTCTCGTCGAGCGGAAGCTCGATGTTGCCCAGTGCCAGGAGCACGAGAAGGCGCTCTTTGCCTCCCATCAGCTGGAGGGGGCGGCCCTCTCATGGTGGGAGAACTTCCTCGCCATGCAGCCCGAGGGCCGGGCTGTTACTTGGGCTGAGTTCCGCACTGCCTTCCGGCGGGCTCATGTTCCCGCTGGAGTGATGAAGATAAAGAAGAAGGAGTTCTCTGCGCTCAAGCAGGGGCGCAGATCTGTGACCGAGTATCTCCACGACTTCAACCACCTCTCCCGCTATGCTCCGAGGAGGTGCCCACAGATGAGGCAAAAGCAGAGAAGTTTATGGATGGCTTGTCCGAGGAGCTTCAAGACAAGCTATCTATTGTTGATTTTCCCGACTTTCGGTCACTGTTGACAAGGCCATTGTTCTTGAGCACAAGGCTAGGGCACTTGGTGATTCTCATAGCGCAAGTGGGAGGCCTACAAATCTACAAAGGCCTATGCTCCTCGATCTTATGGCGGGCAAGCCGGTGCATCACTCTCATACTTCAAAGACCACCGAGGGCACCGGCGTTTGTACCACGCCCACCGCAGTCGTGTCTCGATCCACGCACTGCGGGACAGCAAGGAGGTTCCATAACCCATTGCCGATGTCACCGCTTTACGCAACAACAAGGGCATTATGCTAATAATTGCCCTAAGAAATGGAGCGGCCCTCGTCCTAATGGAGGGCGGGCATGGAAATAGCCATGATCGGAAGGTTCATCGAAGGCCCGAATGTGGGCAGCGGCGAGTCAACCACATCTCGGCCGAGGAGGCTCAGAGGCACCCGACGTTGTGTTGGGTGCGCTTCTTGTCAACTCTCACACAGCTCTGAGTTTTATTTGATTCGGAGCTTCACATTCTTTATATCAAAGTCTTTTGCTGCACTTAGTAATCTTCCTATTGTACTTATGCATGTGCCTTTGATTGTTCACTCTCGGTCGGTAATGAGAGCTGAATTTGAATGTCGGGATGTTTCTATCGACATTGGAGGTGGGATTCTTGGCAAACCTCATCCTCATTGATTCAGCAAATTTGGATGTAATTCTTGGCATGGATTGGCTGTCCCAACACTTGGGGCAAATTGATTGTGCCAGAAAATTTATCACTCTCACAAGTTCATCCGGCGAGCAAGTCGGTATTTCTCCGAAGCTGCAAGAGCCACACCTATATGCACTTGAAGCAAAGCCAACTTTGGAGATACATGAAGTCCCTGTGGTGTGTGACTTTGTGGATGTATTTCCCGAAGAATTGCCAGGGATGCCTCCGGTTCGTGACATTGAATTTGTCATTGAGTTGCTGCCCGGTACCGCCCCGATCTCCAAGCGGCCGTATCGGATGCCTCCAAATGAATTGGAGGAGTTGAAGAAGCAACTTGGAGAGCTTCAGGAGAAGGGTTTTATCCGCCCGAGCTCATCACCGTGGGGCTGTCCGGTGATCTTTGTAAAGAAGAAAGACAAGACTCTGCGGATGTGTGTTGATTACCGTCCACTAAATGCAGTGACGGTGAAGAACAAGTACCCGTTGCCTCGGATTGACGACCTCTTCGATCAATTGACCGGCGCTCGGGTATTCTCTAAGATTGACCTCAGGTTGGGCTACCATCAAGTCCGAATCAGGTCCGAAGATATTCCCAAGACGGCCTTCTCTACTCGCCACGGGTTGTACGAGTATCTGATCATGTCTTCGGCTTGACCAATGCTCCTGCTCTTTTCATGAATCTTATGAATATGGTATTCATGGAGTATTTGGACAAATTTGTGGTGGTCTTCATTGATGATATTCTCATTTATTCAAAGAATGATGAAGAGCATCTTTGAACATCTGAAGCTAGTATTGGGAAAGCTTTGAACATCGACTTTATGCGAAGTTCAACAAGTGTGAGTTTTGTTGAATGAAGTGGTATTCTTGGGTCATATTCTTTGAGAAAAAGGCATCATTGTTGATCCTAGTAAAGTCGTGATGTGCTCTCTTGGGGTCAGCCCAAGGCGATGGTCGACGTGAGGAGTTTTCTTGGTTTGGCGGGGTATTATCGCCGATTTATTGAGAACTTCTCCAAGATTGCGGCCAATGATGTAATTGCTTAAGAAAGACAAGAAATTTGTGTGGTCTGCTGTTGTGAGGAGAGTTTTCGGAGCTCAAGAAGAGATTGACCACAGCTCCAGTTCTTGTTCTTCCGATGTCCACCGAAGCTTCGATATTTATTGCGATGCTTCTCGTCAAGGGCTCGGATGTGTTCTTATGCAAGAGGGGAAGGTTGTGGCTTATGCATCAAGGCAATTGAGGCCACATGAACTCAATTATCCAACTCATGATTTGGAGTTAGCTGCTGTGGTTCATGCAATGAAGATTTGGCGACATTACCTCATCGGTAATCATTGCGAAGTGTATTCGGATCACAAGAGTTTGAAATACTTGTTCACCCAACCGGATCTGAACCTTAGGCAAAGAAGGTGGTTGGAATTGATCAAGGATTATGATATGGGTATCCAATACCATCCGGGCAAAGCAAATGTTGTGGCCGATGCTCTCGATCGAAGGTTTATTACAATACCTTGATGATCAAGGAACAACAGCCTGCCCTTCATGAAGAATTTCAGCGGCTCAACTTGGAGGTGGTTGAGCATGGCTTTCTCACTACCTTGGTTGTGCAACCAACCTTAGAGGATCAGATTAAGGCTGCTCAACAAACAGATAAAGGTGTTAGTCAAATCAAGCAAAATATCAAAGGTGGGACAGCTAAGTGCTTTTCTGAAGATGATAATGGCATCGTTTGGTTCGGAAAACGTCTTGTTGTACCAAAGGTCATGGAATTGCGGAATGTCATCCTCCGCGAGGCCCATGATTCTCCTCTGTCTATTCACCCCGGGGCCACGAAGATGTATCAAGACCTCCGTCAGAAATTCTGGTGGACTCGCATGAAGCGGGAGATTGCCCAGTTTGTTGCCGAGTGCGACGTATGTCGTCGTGTGAAGGCCGAACATCAACGACCAGCGGGTTTGCTACAACCTTTGTCTGTACCTGAATGGAAGTGGGATTCTGTCGGCATGGATTTTATTACCGGCCTACCCCGTACCTCAAAAGGGAAAGATGCCATATGGGTTATCATTGATCGGTTGACAAAAGTAGCTCATTTTCTGCCAGTGCGGGCTAAGATTTGTGTAGGTGCCTTGGCGGACCTTTACATATCCCGCATTGTGAGTTTGCATGGTGTGCCCAAGGCGATTGTTTGGACCATGGATCACTCTTTACCTCCGGTTTTGGCATAGTTTGCAAAAAGCTATGGGGACTCGTCTTTCTTTCAGCACAGCATATCATCCTCAAACTGATGGTCAAACTGAAAGAGTCAATCAAGTATTGGAAGACATGCTCCGTGCTTGTGTTCTCTCCTATGGGAAGAATTGGGAGAAGTGTTTGCCGTTTGCCGAGTTCTCCTACAACAACAGTTTTCAAGTTAGTCTTGGCATGGCACCATTTGAGGCATTATATGGGAGGAAATGTAGGACTCCTTTGAATTGGTCAGAAACAGGTGAAAGACCATTCTTCGGGCCGGACTCGATCAATGAGGCCGAAAGTCAAGTTCGGTTGATTCAAGATCGGTTGCGCATGACTCAATCAAGGCAAAAGAGCTATGCAGAGATCGTCGCCGTGAGTTGAGCTTCGAGCCTAATGACTTTGTTTATCTCAAAGTCTCTCCTTTGAAGGGTCATCAGCGGTTCGGCGTCAATGGCAAGCTAGCTCCTTGATATGTTGGACCTTACCGCGTCATTGAGAAGATTGGAGCGGTTGCCTACAAGTTGGAATTGCCCGCTGCACTTGAGGGGGTCCACGATGTCTTTCATGTGTCCCAATTGAAGAAGTGCCTTCGCGTTCCAACTGAGGAAGCTCCATTGGAGAGTGTCGATGTACAAGAAGACTTGACCTACAAAGAGCGTCCTCTTCGCATCCTTGAGGAGGCTGGCGTAGAACAAGAAATCGCGTCATCAAGTTCCTTAAAGTTCAAGTGGACAAATCACACCGAGGATGAAGCCACTTGGGAGCGTGAAGACCGCATACGGAAGGATTATCCAGATCTTTTTCCTTCTACTTGATGTGCCTTCGAATCAAGAAAGGTAAGGTTAAGCAAAGCAACGGTAAGGAAAATGTTGTAACCACTCTTTGTAACCTTGTTTAGGATATTCCAGCACTATCTTTAAAGGAAATCAAGACAGCAGATGTTGTGTAATCTATTAGCACCTTCCTATCCAGTTTCCGACCTACCCAGATCTCGGGTCGAGATCTTTTGTAAGGGGGGGAGGTTTTGTAACATCCCGAAACTAATGATGTGTATTTCAAATGTTATAAAATGGGGATGAATTAAAACTTTTGATGCCTCATGATATCATTTGAAATCTTCTAGGGTTTTTCCCTAGTATTTTCTATTTCCAACAACACAATGTTCTATTAATGGAGATAGTCAATCTTTTAAAACTCCATGATCAAATGTCATGATCATTCCTGGAAATATTTTTCCTGTCATCTTGAGTATTCTAGTGCCCTCTCTGCAAAATCTCAAAATTTTTAGATTTTGTTTGCTATTTCAAATGGGCTAGTCAAACCCATTTGAATTCTGGTCAAACCCTAGCCCACAGCTTGTGAATTTTCTGGAGAACAATGCAGTAAATAAAAATTTCTGGAAAAATTACACAAGGTTGTCCCTGTTTCAGGAAGCTCCTTAAAAATTTAATAATTTTTGGAGTTTCGAGCTATCTCTAAAATTCCCCATCTTCTCAGCTTTTAAAACAAAGCCTGAAATCACTATTCATCGGGCTCGGACCCGAGCCCGACTCAAGCCCTCGATTAACTGGCTCCGCCAAACCCACTAGAAGTACCATCGCCGCAGCCGTCGATCACGCTTCAGCGGCGCGATGGCGTACTTCGCCCCATCTTTAAAAACTCGCGCAAGACGATATCGGCCGTTGGAATTAGATCCAGCGGTCCGCCTCATTCCTTTTGCGCCAAGACGTTCACTCATCGGCGGTGGGCCCTCTCCGCTGGTCGTCGTCAAGCTTCATGTTGGAAGCGCTTGCGAGACTCTTGCGCCACGTCGCGCCTTCGCCGATGTACCGGCGCCGCCGTCATCTGATGACTTCGCCCGGTTTTGGACCATCGCCCGGTTTCCTCACCTCGCGCATCGTGTATGCGCGTCTGCGTGCGCCCCACATCGAGCTTCCTCTCCACGCGGCCACGCCGCTCTGCAGCGCCCCCGTCGCTGCCCGGTCACGCCGTGAAGCCACCGCCCGCGTCAACCTATCCGGGAGCTCCCTCGCGTAACGCCGCTTCTTCTCCGTCCCTTGCCTCGCACAAAACTCCCTCTTCCCCTCCGATTGCTCACTTTCTCTCTCGTGGCTGAGGAAGGGAGGCTTGCCCGAGTGCATCTCTCTGGTGAGCTTCGGTCCTGTAGTTTCTCTCGCTTCCACCTTCGATGATGGTTCCTCTTTGCTAATGCGAGCACTTCATTTTGCTTGTAGCCCTGGTTCCATCTCATGCTCTCGTCTGTGCCTGAGCGTGCTCCGGGCGACATCATCGTGTCATCTCCAACCCCGGTGAGCTCCCTCCTCTTTCTTGTGCGTCACCTTATGCGCTTGGCTTCGAGGTGAAAAACCCCTCAACTAATTTCCCGAATGTTTCAGCAGGATTGTTGAATTTGGGGATTTTATCAATTCCGGCCTAGGAGCACCATTCCTCTTCTCCCTCTCCGGCCGGTAAGCCATTTCGCGATTCCCTTGGTTTTCACCATCTATGCTCCATCCTTAAACTTTCTTATCAGCCTTTTGGCTCTCTCCTTCCTCAGGTGAAGCTCTCCACGTTGAAGCTTCCCCACCTCGATCCTCCGCCGCTGGCTCATCTCCGACCACCTCCGCAGCTCCGCGTCATCCCGGTAAGGTCCCTGACCCTTACTGGTGCTCATGCTCACGTTAGTTCGGGCAATACGTTGTCGTATCATTGTTTTTGTTTTCCCGTACTTCCTCCTCCGCCCCGCTCCGTCGCACCACCGCGTCCGGTCGCCTCCGACCTCGCCGCCGGTGTCTACGGGTGCGCATTAGCGTCGGGATCCCGTTTTGGTGCTTGTATGGCGCCGCCATGGCGCGCAGCGCCGGCGCGCCGCCTGGCAAGCTCGCGGGAGAACGCCGTTGTCGGACGCGTCCGGCAAATCCCTGAAGCGGCGAAGATTAAAGTTAGTGACGTGGTTTAGTGGCTAATGTGGTCTTAAGATGGGTAGTTGAGTCTATGGCATGTGGGGCCAGGTGCTTAAAGTTAGGGTTAATGTCGGGTTAGCTCTGAGAATGGCAGGTGGGCCTAGAGGTTTTAGTGCGCAGTAGAAAATTCGTGGACCGGCTGTGGACCAAGGGTCCATGCACTATTTGTGTGGACCTAGAGCATGACAGGTGGACCCCACCTGTCAGTCCTTTTAAATTCTTTGGTTATTAGAATCTCGCACTGTTCTCAGGGACCTACTGATCAGTGGGTGTAGCTAGAGTAGCCTGGGTATAAAAAGTATTGCTTGTATTATAAATTCCGAAATGCTTTATTTGTAAACCGAAAATTGTTTAAACTTCAAAATTGTATAAGTAATTCATTATAGCTCCAAATTGGATGATTCAAATTTTGTTAGCTTCATTTTTACATGTACTTTAATAAAAAAATGGTTAGATTCATGTTTCTGTTCCAGAAAACATTTTTGGTAAAATTACTTTATGATTAGTATTATTGATGCACTAAAAATTGCCCTAACTTTGAAAATGCATAAGTATTTCTCTGTAAATCCAAAAAGTGCAAACTAAATTTTGTTAGAATCCTCTGTTACTTTAGTTTATTGTAAAATAGATTATCAACTTGGTACTGTTGCTGAAAATCTCTTTATGCATGTAACTAAAGTACTACTTTCACAACTTAGAAAAATCGTAGAAAAATCATCTTAGCTCCAAATGAGGTGAATCCAATTCCATTGTTCATCTCATGGGGAGCTCTGCACGCCATAAAAATTTCAAGTGCACCACTGTTCTGGAAATTTTCGTCAAATAATTTAATTACATGAATAGTAACTTTTCCTATTTCTAAAGCTGAGCAAAATTGTTTTGATCATATCTTTTGCATCAAGAATCCTAATCGATTGATTCTTGTTGCTAAATTCATGATAAATCCTTATCTTGCTGCTGTTAAATTTTCAAGTCATTTGGAGAAAGTTGGCTGTTGAGTCTTTTTGGTTTCTTTGTTCTTATCGGTTCTTTTCGCTCTTTCGTTAGGTTTCGACATTTGTGGTAATCCCGAGAGTGACCCTCAGCAACAAATTGAGCAACAGCAGCCAGGCAAGCAGTTTGATCATGCTTAAGTCCTATTATTTTCAAATCTAATACTTTGTTTCAACGGTATGTATGCATGCTCTTGTGTCAAAGTAATTTTCCCAATTAGAGGTAGTTATTCCTAATGCATGGTTGCCTCTAAATTGTCATCCCCTGCCACAAAACATAAGTTATTAACATCGCTGGTGAATTAGAGCCCGCGATTTAATTATGCTCTTTATTGTCTTCGGCGTCATGCTTAGAAATGCTTAGCTATCAGTAGTTGGGCGGTTATCGACTTAGTCGGTAACCTTGATCACCTAAATCATTTTATTACTATTTGATCAGCACCTTGTGCTAAATTGTTGAAAACTAAAAAGTGCAAATAAAATGATTCATACTTGGGCAAGTGGTTGGATGGTGGTATATCGGGTTTGTGTATGTCTTGCCCAAGTAAATTAAGGACCGAGTTACTTGCGCCACTGTTCGAGCAATTTGCGTGCTAACCACACGAGGGACATATGGGACCCCTCTTGGCTAAGTACTTTGGGAGGTGTTAATTGGGGGTCGCAGTGGTTAAAACTGTTTTTGTAAGGAAAGAACACCCATGATTCTTGTCATGTTGGGCGATGTCTCCTACCTTCGGGTTGTCGCGACTCTTAATTAACATCGCTCATTGGAAATGCCTCAGAGGACTTAGCCTTGCCGGCATACCAAAGGTAGTGTGCTAAATCTAGTGGCATAAGAGGCGGTCGACGTGTGGGTACATTGGTACACCCTGCAGGTTAAAACTATTGAATAGCCTTGTCCTAGGTTATGGACACGCTTGGACACGCCCGTGAGAACTAGACTACAACATTTAATTAAAACTTGATGTGGGTGGTATGAGCAGGAGTTCATGCTATTGTTGTGGTGGCTATTGGGTTAGTCACTTCCGAGGATGTTTTGTACCTTTATTAGTTAGTATATCGCTGTTTTTATGAAATAAATTCAGATTGTAAAGTTGCTTTCAATCTATTATATTATTGCAAATGAAAACTTGCTTTATGCTAAATTGTGTCTAGAACTGCTCCACTTACATAAAGCTTGCATGTAGCTAAATATCGGTCTGTTATCTCACACGTCGGTCTTGCAGTACAATAAATAATTTATTGTACTCATTTGCTTTGCTCTAAATTAAATTGTTGCAGAGGAGGAAGTGGAACCCCGAGTTACACTTTTGTGAGTTGTGCCATAGCCGTTCAGATTCGACTAGCTTGGCGTGCTTGGATTGGTTGCCTTGTGGGTTATGGCACACTAATCGGCTTTTGTTATTGCCATCTTATGGCCTTTTGTTTCATTGCTATGATAACTCTTTAGTTGAATTTGGCGGTCGGCCCGTTTGTAATAACTATATCTTTGTATGTCTTTTGGTTTGTTATGTCGTATTTTGGATTCTATGTGATTGAATGGAATTGATGCTTGATTTTTGTATGGGGTATGTGTACTACATTCTGGGAAGTACATATGCGCCGAGAATCGTGATATTTGATTTGTAATGCTTAAATCATCTTTATGGTTAGGTATTACAAGTTAAATACCCCGGGTTCTCACATTCCTCTCCACACCTCAGCGCCACCACCCACCGCTCTCTTCCTCTCCCGTAGCGCCCAGATTTTGGAGTTCTTCACCGGCGGTGAACTTTTGGTTTTTCTTCGATTCCGGCGAGACCGTCGACGCTCCGCCCCCTTCGTCTACACCCTCGGCATTGCGACGCCACGAGATTCACGGTGCCACCTTCCACTTCGCCGGAGGACCTCGAGAACGCCTACTTCACTGGAGCCCTAAAGACACCACCGCCAAACCTCGCCGCCGACGACCAAATCGCCACGCTCTCCCGCCGCAAGGTAGCGCATCAGGATCCCCGTATCTCCCTCTCTCTTTTGGTACCATTCATTCGCCTCGCCCCAGCATAGAACGCCGGCGAGATCGTCGCCAGCTTTGCACCACCGTCGTGCTTACGTGGCTCGGCCACATAGGCGACAGATCAGCGCCACATAGGCAACCACGCCTACATGGTGCCTACGTGGCACCACGTCACCTTGCGCACAACCCGCATGCACCCTCCCGTTCAATGTTGCGTGAACCGCGTCCACCGTGGGCGTTGACTGGATCGTGGGCGTGGTCCATTGACCACGGGCCCACCTGTCATAGACTCTGGGATTTCCGTTTTAAAATAAACCAGCTGGAAATTCAAATCCCTGAGGGTTGACGCCATAAACCGGATTTTCCTTTAGGAAAATAAATCGGTAAATTCTTTTAAATCCAAATTAGGGTTTAAAACTTCTAGGAGCTCGTATTTCTTCATACGAACTCCGATTTAGGTGATTCAAATTTCTAAATTTGTATAAATTCAAGATCTAGCTAACTAAACTAAAATTATTTGATTTGGAGTTAGTTTGTTTTGTCTTTTTGAATTTATTCTAATTTCATTTGATTTTGTCGTATTTTCGCGTATAGACTTCGACGACTCCGGAGAGTTTGATCCTTCAGAGGACTTAGAATACCAAGACCTCGATCAAGGCAAGTTATACCATTGATCATGTTGATCCCAGTATTTCAAATTTATTTAAATTCAGTTTCTAAATTATTATTTCATGCTTTATTTCATACAGCCATGTTAAATTCCTGTTTAAATTCTTAGATGTGCCAATTCCTTTGTATAGCCAATATTGATGTTTGGATTACCATTCCCTTGTCACCTTAGTAAAGTAATTAAGAGAATTATGCTTCGCAAATGCTTAGACCAAAAAGTTGATTTCGGGAATTTTGCCAAAATACAAAGTTGATTTAAAAATGAGACTATGGTATTGTTTTTACCATAGAATGTTGAAAAATATTTTGACAAGGAAAAATAAATAAAATTATTTTAGACTTGGGCGAATTGGACTGTTGGTGGGTGCAAGTTTATCCACGGGCTCAAATCAGTGAATGTTTGAGGCCCAGGGATTGTTTTGGAAGTCGCCCAATCATATAAGGACCGGTCTGTGAGCTGCGGATTGTTAAGCCAAACTCGTACCACCACAAGTTTGGAGTGGGACAGACTTGGCTAATTAAACTATATTATTTCACCATGTTTATGTCATAGAAAGATGTGGGTGTCGTGAAGACTTATTGTTAATACCCACATGGCGCAAGAGGGGGTCATCGTTTGGTGCAAAGCCTACGATTAAGAAACCTTAGCGTACATAATTATGTTGAAATAATGTAGGGTAAAGGCCTCATGATAGTTGCTTAGTTGCATGCCTTCGGAAGCATGTAGTGGCCGACATGTTAAGCAAACTATCTCTTGTGGGTAAAACTGTATCAACTCTGTAGAGTAGTAATATATTCGAATAGCCGCGTCCGCAGTCATGGACATGCTGAGCAAAGCCTTTCGTGGATTAGACCTAGTTTTGTTTTCAAACTCATTTGTTTTGGATATTCTTGTCCAAATGGGAATTTTGGGCAGAAGGCCTAGTGTAAGGGGGTAGTCCTTCACCAGTTGTGTATGGAAGTTTATCCTACACTTGAGATTCGTGAAACAAAATAAAATTTTGATTTTAATTAAATTAAATTAAAAATTGCCTTGGAAATTATTAGGAGTATTTAAACTGAAAATGCTATCTTATGCAAAATAAACCCTGCCAGTCTCATTTGTTTACTTATGCATGCATCATAAATTCTTTATTGGGTGTAACTTGCGAGCACGGAAGTTGTGCTCACTCTTGGCTAAATAATCTTTATTCAGGTGAAGACTTCTACCAGGACGGTGAGGACCCAGACACGTAGGCCTAAGCCCCTAGACGATTGCCTGTGGTGAATCGTGTGGTCTACTACTACTTTGTTTCTGCTGTGATTTTCATTATTTGGCCTTAGGCCCTTTTTGTAATAAACTCTGAATTATTATTAATAAAATGTGTGATGTGATTGTGTTATCACTTTTGTTTGACTGTGTACAGTAGCTATCCTTGACTAGTGTATGAACACAAAGAATTAGGGATTCTTCGTTCCCGGGTTCGACAAAAGTGGTATCAGAGCCATATCGACTGTAGGTCGTGGCCTTAGAATTACCTTAAGGACTTATTTTTGAAAACTAAAACTATTTAGAGTCTTTCCAGAGTCCTTTCTCAACCCTTCTCTTTAAAATGGTTACTAACTCATCTGTTTCTCAAAACTGTAGATGGCTAAAGCCCCAACCGCTACTTCCCATGGAGTTTTCGCAGGACATTGGGCTGCGATTCTTTGGAAGATGATGCAACATCTAGACTACAACGAAAGACCAACCTACCAAGGATACAAGTAGAATGTCGGAAGATAATATCGTTGGAAAGTTGAAGTGATCCTCTACTCCAACCTTCAGCCAAACACGGACTTCCACATCTTCGACGCTCCGATGAGGCGCGACTCTTTCTCTGAAGGCATCTAGGACGCAGCTAGAGAAGCAACACGTTGTCTCCGCTACACTTATGACAATCGCTTTCATGGCACCAAGTTCCACAACCACCCGATGCATATCCCGACCCGGCTCGACAGCACCTTTCACTCAGCCAGGGACGAGGACTCTCCTGAGCTTACGCACCAGGTGGACCTGGCTAAGGCAATGGACTATGGCTACGGGAACACTCTGGAGGACATGCGTACCACCCAGGACAGCCTGCAAGCTGCAGAAGAAAGGCTGAAAGTTGTAGTAGAAGAACTGGCTCGCTACAAGGCAGGCGAGGGTAGCTCTAGTGAGCCGGACTATACACCGATTACCCCATAGTTGCTTTCCATAGTTTGATCGTAGATGCGAATTATGAGCTATCAATATCCTTGTGGTAACCATAGTTAAAGAATAAAATAAATTAATAAAAGAACTATTTTGGAAAATTTTGGTTCTTTGTCTTGTGTTTGTGTGTTCTTGGGCTATTTAGATTTATCCCCCTTAGTACTATCTTTCTTTCTATCTCTTCTAAACCTTTGGAGGATCCGGCTAATGGTGACCACCCGCACAGGCAGTGGCAACGTCAGGGGCTAAGGGAACGAAAATGCTGATTATCAGGAGAATCCCACTCAACAACCACCACCACCATCGGCTGAAGGACCTGATTGGTGCCAGATGATGGCCAATCAGACCCACTTGATCGACCTGTTGGCCCAATCACTCAATAATGTTCAGAACGTCCAGGCAGCGCCTCATGCTCCACCTCTACCTCCACCCAGGGCGACGATGTCAGAGTTCATAAGGATGCGTCCCCCAACGTTCTCAAGCAGTACCGAACCCATGGACGTTGACAACTGGCTTCGTGCCATTGGAAAGAAGCTGGATATAGCTCAGTGTACAGATCGCAAGAGAGTCCTTTTTGCCTCTCACCAGCTGAATGGTCCCGCATCTGAATGGTGGGACAACTTCTGCATATCCCATGCCAATGCACAAGCTATCACCTAGAATGAGTTTGTGCAGGCTTTTCGCCATGCACACATCCCCGTTGGGATGATGACGCTGAGGAAGAAGGAGTTTCGCTCACTCCGCCAAGGCAATTGTACTGTGAGCGAGTATCTGCATAAGTTCAACCAACTTGCTCGCTACGCACCTGAGGACGTGGCCAGAGATGAGGACAGATAGGAGTAATTCCTGGAAGGGCTGAATGATGGACTCTCTGTTCATCTTATTGTTGGAAATATGCCCTAGAGGCAATCATAGAGATGATTATATTTCATTATGTTCATGACATTGGATAATGTGTTATCTTGTTCCTAGAATAATATTGTTAATATTTATTATCAAGTATGTGACTTGGTTGTGAAACTCTATATTTCTGCGATAATTATTCTTACACGATCCCTGGTCGTAAACATATGAGGACACATATGAATAGACTAGCATATGTATTGGTTGATGACTATGTTTCACGAGTCATAGATATGGAGATATCAAAGCGATAATATGGACACATGTTAGAGAACATGATGTTGGATAAGACCCACCTTGAGACACTATTGAGATTGTTATGAATCTATGTGTCGTTAGTTGGTCTCAAGCAATGATGATGTATAATCCTTAGACCTAAGATCGGCATGGTTTCCTACATGTGTAAGAGCACTCTTAGGGGTTGCCAAACGCTACACCGTGAATCGGGTAGTTATAAAGGTAGCTTTCGGGTATGCTCAAACATGGAGAGGAATGTGACCGGTCGGATATGGATTTGCCCTCCTAACATAACAGAGAGATGTCTCTGGGCCCTCGTTGTGATCGGATAAAGAAAGTGCATGGTCATGCCACTAGTAGTCGAAGTGTTCGACCATGTAAAGTTATCTGACACTCGATCGAGAAAGTATTGAACAGTCCATGGATGACACAACATCTCACCTGGAGTTCGACCAGACATCGTGAGGCAAAGGGAGTATACATGAGTAGGTCGCTTAGTTCGAACAGTTACGAACTGGTCGTATATAGATACGAGCTGGTCGTAGACTAGTCGAACGTAGTCACAGAGTGGTCGTAACCTGGTCGTAAGCAATTACGAACTAGTCGTGACCAAATATGAACTGGTCGTATAAAGATAGGACCTAGTCGTAAGTGATGAGGACATAGTCGTAGATCATATTGCATTAAGGTTCGTCCGATATAATTTGTGTGTATTCGGGAATCGATATGTTCTGCTAGGAGCCGCTACGACTCGTGATCAGAAATGGTTTCCGAGTCACAACCGAACTACACATGAACCTACAGGGTCGCACACTTAACGGGTTGGAACAAACTAGTACGAATACGATTCGTAAACGTGTTCGGATAGGATCCGTCACGAGCACTATATAAGGAGGTGCATGAGGCTGTTGGGAAGGTGCATGAAACACCACCAAAAACCCTAGCCGCCATCTTCTTGAGAGCTCCACCGTGCGACTTGGTGCTGGCACACCGGCGTTCGGTTATTCCTTCCCTGGACGTGTGGATACCGTGAGAGGCGCTACTACGATTGTTGCGCTTGAGGACAATCCGCGATCTTCGCAAGGAACCGCAGACGTTCTTTGGAGTAGGCGATCGATTGCGACCATCGTGCATCGACTTGTCGGGCGTTGGACGATCGACTACGACCACTACATCGACGCTCTTCGTTGGACCAGCCGCTCCAACCCTTCTTCCCATTGCTCACTGGCGTCGGTGGTAACGATCTATGATCATCTACTTGCATGGCTTCCTGGTTTGCGTGGTAGAAATTTTTGTTTGTAGCTATCGTAGCCTACCCGTGACCCTACACTTATCTCCTAGGACTTCACTGACTTCCAACAGTTAGTGAACAAAGCGATTCGCCAGGAGGGCAAACACCAAGAGATGGAGAACAGCAAGTGGAGGATGGCCGCTTAGAAGTTCAACGCTGGAGGACAACCCAAGCCCCGCTTCACTCAGCCTCAGCTGCCGCAGCGTGGAAGATTTCAGTCTTCTACATCTAGAGCTCCAGCACCGGCGCAGCACCCCAACACTTCCGGCTTCCGCAATTCATCTGTAGGGGGCCCAATTCAAAAGGACGTGTTAGAAGTCACTTGCTATCACTGCCAGGAGAAGGGGCACTTCACCAATAGGTGTCCTAAAAAGCAACTCCTCGCTGCACCCAAACCAGGAGTCCAAACCGCTAGCAACACCTCCTGTAACAGCCCAAAATCCTTAAGTTGGATTAGCTAAGCATCTAATGTGCATTAATGAAATTTTGGACCTTTTTAAAACTTTTTGCTACAAAGCAAATAGGTTACAACCTGGTTTCTCAAAACCTAGAAATAAAAATTTTCAAACAAAATAAAAATTTGTCAAGAGTTTGAAAACTTAGTTCAGAGTAGGGTATAAAACCCTATGTTGAAAGTCCTTTGATTTTGAAGACTAGATCTGAAACCTAGTAATCCAATACTCCTTCTCCCATTCAAAACTATAATTTGAATTTGAAGCAAGACTACAAAGGTTCCATGCATGGGAATGCTATTTTGGGACTCAACTTAAGCACAGTAAAACCTCTAAGGCCCCTATAATACCTGAGGTAATTTTAAAAGCATTCTTGTTTTCAAACCCGAAACTATACATTATTTATCTCAGAATTTCAAACTGTCTTTTATTTTTGGAGATATGGTATACCCATAGCTGGGAATAATGTATTTGGATTTTATGTGCTCTGTTATACTTGTTTAAATTTTTCTGGAATTCTTGGAGGATATTTGGTTCTCATTTGATTTGCATGTTCGAATTTGAGTTGGAATTTAAAATACAAACAAAACTTGAACAGTGCCTGGAAATAATTTTCCTAGGTTCTGGAACACTTTATCAACTCACCTTCAAAATTTCACAATTTTTAGATTTTAATTACTATTTTAATTAACCAGTCAATCTAAGAAAATCGAAAGTCAAACATCAAGAACATACACTTAAAATAAATTTTAGGGAAAAAAATATACTTCAAGTAAAACCCTAGAAAAATTTACACAATAAACTACCAGTGTTAGGGACTTTCCCTAAAAATCTCTTAAATTTTAGAATTGAATTGCTAGTTCTTATCTCTCGGTCAAATCTATTGCGGTTGGTCAACCCAAAGTGACTGGACCCAACTGATTTGGCTTGACCCAACCGGTTTTGCCCAACTCCGCCCACGGTATTACCGCACGCCCCTGGTTTCCTCGCCACTGTCCCAAACACCTCACGATTTTGAGCCCTCCATTTCATTTTCTATACAACACTGAGCTCTTTTTCCCCAAGCCATTTCTTCTATTCTCCTTTCTTCTCCAGAGCTCAAACCCAGCTCCAGTGAAGCCGCCGCACCACCTTGAGCCCTGGCTGCCTTCTCAGCTCCGCCCGGCCGTCTTGGCCCGTCTCCCTCAACCCTTGACCAGCGCCTTCCTTCTTCTCGGCTTGGCCAAGAATCGCTGCTCCCACCACCGAGCTCGCCTCCCCCTAATCCAAAGAATGGTGCCCGCCCCCTTCTTCCGCCGCCGCCCCTGGTGCCTCCGCCATCCGGATCTGCGCCGGCCCTGTCTCCTCGGCCCAGTGCCCGGCTCCTGCCTCCGCTCAACCAACCCGGCCGCTCTGCTGCCGGATCGCCTCGGCCGCCCCTCGGCGTCGCCGTCTCCTGCGCCTGCGTGCACCACTGATGTCTCCATTGCTCGAGCGCCCGCGCCTCCTCCCCTCTTGGTCGGCCCAGCTCAAGCCAGAGCGCCACCCGTGGGACCTCTTGCTCCTCCGGCACCTCCCGATCACTGGCTCCCCACGCCTCCTCCGCCACTCTCACTGGTGCCCACGCCGCCACACCGCCTCGCCCGCCGGCCACCTCGCCCGGTGTCAAGCGCCACGGCCTACCCCGGCAACCAACACCCGCCTCGAGCCACGCCTCCTCCACGCCACATGCCGAGCCACCTTCAGTTTCTTCTTGTTGCCCTCTACGTGTTTGTCTTAATGCCTCAAAGAATGACTTGGTGTCTCTACAGGTGGAGCTCGCCTCGGCCACCCTCTGTCCCCTTCACCTGTGCTCAACCGCCGCCACCCGCCCTGAGCAAGGCTCTCCACCTCGAGGCCGCCTCGCTCGTGCGGTCTCGATTTAAATCCTTATCGCCACTTGCAGGTGTCCTCATTGCCCAGAGCCACGCCCCCATTTCGGCCCGAGCTCCCCTCTATGCTTCCTTTTTCTTCTTTCTTTGTTTCCCTGAGAAGTAGAGCCTCGAGTAAATACATATGCTTTTAGACCTTTTGACCATCTGCTAGATTACTCAAATCAAATTAGTAACTGGATAAGTAATTTCTGTAGGACTTAGTGTTTAGCAGCAGCTTAATTTCAATTATGATGTTGTGCTGTTGAAGGTGCTAGATCAGCGAAGGTATTGAGTTTTTTTTCAGTAAACCACTTGAAGGCCAACCATTTTTGTCTGACTTGATGCCACTCATTCGTGAGATTGGCATTTTGAAAACTTATTTGGGAAGAAGATAGTTGACATTAACCTGACAAGAATCAGATTTGTCAAAAGGTCAGTAGCATGGCAAGTTTTAGTAGATAGCAGTTCCCTTGTTTCAATTAGTGTTAGACAACTATTTAGCAGTAGTAAGCTATTCTGAAAGCAAGTGTGAATGGCTGTTTAGTGGAAAGGTTAGTTGTCAAAAACTGCTAAAGTCTGTTAGATGGATTGTTGAGCAGAGAAGGTGTTTTGAGGGAAAAATTGGAATATCAGTGAATCCATTTGCAAGACCATCTCTTGCCTCTGCTAGTTAATGCTTTGTTTTTCATTTAGGTCACTGCAGTGAGATGGCAATAGGAAGTTTATTTTGAAGGGAGTCTAGTGGTACCAGTTCTGTTAGAGTTAAGGGTGCAGTTGTAGGTGTTGGTACTCTGATTATAATCAGTTTTAGTCAATACGCTTGTAGACCTTGCTGTAGAAACAATTTCAGAAGTTCTTAATCAATTCTTTTCAAATGCCAAATCAAATAGTATATGTCTCTAATTTCATCTAAAACTATTATCTTCCTTTCGTATTAATTTCTTAATTGTTGGAGACTTTTTGGAATTTTGGTGTTTATTCACTGTTATTTTTGCTTTGTCAGTTCCTACCGTTAGATGACGTTGATTGTGAGAGTGATCCTCTGCAGCATATTGAGCAACTTCAACAAGGCAAGCAGTTTGATCATAATACTCCTATTACTTTCAAAGTCTAATACTTTGTTTACAAACTGTATGTATGCATGCTTTTGTGTCAAAGTAATTTTATCGATTAGAGGTAGCTATTCCTATTGCATGGTTACCCTTAAATTGTTATCCCCTGCCACAAACCAAAGGTTAATAATATCGATGGTGAATTAGAGCCCGGTGATTTAATTATGCTCTTTTATTGTCTTTACGGTGTCATGCTTAGAAATGCTTAGCTACCGGTAGAATTGGGCGGTTGTCGACGTATGTCGATGACCTTGATCACACAAAAACTTTATTATTATTCCATTATGTCCAGCACTTTGTGAGTTGTTAATTTGTAAAGTCAAAAACTGAAAATAAAACTGTTTTGGACTTGGGCACAATGAATGATTGTGTGATTTGTTGGTATGTGGAATGGTGCCTAAGTCAACAAGGACCGAACATCTTGTTACACTAAACCAAGCAATTTTGCGTGCTAACCACACGAGGGGGATATGGGACCTCTCTTGACTAAGTACTTTGGCGTGTGTTAGCTTCGAGTTGCATGGTGGGCTATTGGGTGAGCAGTAGTGGGGTTTATCCACTGCAAGGAGCATGATCCGTATAAGGAGGTGAGCATCTTTGATGACTCCACATCAACGTATGGGGAGGTTGTATCCCCATATAGGCGACTCGTTGTTGACACACAATATTGGAAATATCTCGTAAGACTTAGCCGTGCCGGCATACCAAAGGAAGTGTGCTAATAGCTTGGCGAAAAGGCGGTCTGGCGTGTGGGTACATTGGTACACCCCTGTAGGATTCAAACTATTTGAATAGCCTTGTCCTAGGTTATGGAAACGCTTGGGGAGGTCTTTCGAGAGTTAGACTATAACATTTTAATTAAAACTTGATGTGGGTGGTATGAATTGGTAATTCATGCTATTGTTGTGGTGACTATTGGGTTAGTCAGTTCCAGGTTGTTGTTGTCATCTATCTATTGTTAATATGTTGTTACTCGCTGTTATTTAAACATTAAAAAACTGATTGTAAAACTGATTTAAATCTATTACATTATTGCAAATGAAAACTTGCTTTATGCTGAAAATGAGTCTAGAGCCTCCTCCACTTAAATAAGCTTGCATGTAGCATATGTATAAGCCTGTTACACTACACGTAAGTCTTGCGAGTACATTTTTGTACTCATTTTCTTTGCTTAATTAATTGTTGCAGAGGAGGTTAATCCCCAAGGGATTAATCATTGTGAGACCGACTTTGACTTCGCTTTGACGACTAGCTGGCGGCCTGGTTGGTTGCCTTGTGGGTTAAAGGCACACTAATTGGCTCTTGTTTATCGTCATCTTATGGTATATTTTGCTTCCGCTGTTATTTAAGTTTTAGCTTGTGTGGTCGGTTGGCCTTGTTGTAATAAAATCTTTATTATGTATGTCTTTTGAATTGTTTAGTTGTGCTTTGGTTCTGTGCTTGTATGGAATTGATGCATGATTTTGTAAAAGGGTGTATGTACAGCACTTCTGGGATGTACATATTTTCCCGAGGCACGGGATATTTGGTTTGTGATGCTAGGGTCAATTGGTGACTAAGTATTACAAGCTAAATACCCCGGGGTCTCACACCTCTGTTGCTATGAAGACAAATCAGTTTGTGAAGGGCAGCGTGAACCACATCACCGCCGAAGAAGCTTAGTTCACACCGGATGTCGTTCTTGGTATGTTTCTTGTTAATTCAATATCAGCATTAGTCCTATTTGATTCCAAAGCTTCGCATTCTTTTGTCTCAAATAAGTTTGTGGGAAAATATGGGTTACCTATCTCTCTCCTAGTTAACCCTATGATAATCCATTCCCCGGGCTCGGAAATGAGAACTAATTCCCTATGCCCAAACCTTACCCTAGAAATATCCGGAGTATCCTTCCTAGCAGACTTGATAATCTTGCATTCTCAAGGTTTGGATGTGATTCTTGGAATGGACTGGCTAGCCAAGAATCAAGGACGGATAGACTGTGCCAATAGGTCTATCACTCTTACCAATGAGCAAGGCGTTTCAGTTGAATTCAAACCCAAGACTTCCACCGGATGAGGTTCCATCCTGATCAGCTTGAAGGAGGTAAAGCTTGAAGATATACTAGTGGTGCAAGAGTACCCAAATGTTTTTCCTGAAGATTTACCCAGCATGCCATCGGATAGGGACATAATGTTCTTAATTGACTTAGTCCCAAGAACCGCTCCAATCTCGAAGTGACCCTACAGAATACCGGCCAATGAGTTAGCAGAGCTGAAGAAACAGATTGAGGAATTGTAGAGCAGAGGTTATATTCAACCAAGTTCATCGCCTTAGGGAGCACCAGTACTATTTGTCAAGAAGAAAGACAATAGTATGAGAATGTGTGTGGATTATAGATCACTCAATGAGGTGAAGATCAAGAACAAGTACCCGTTACCCAGGATTGATGATCTATTTGATCAGCTGAAAGGAGCAAGCGTCTTCTCGAAGATTGACCTGACATCCGGCTATCACCAACTGAAGATCAGACGAGAAGATATCCCGAAGACTGCCTTCACGACTAGATATGGACTGTATGAATTTACAGTAATGTCTTTCGGTTTGAGAAACGCCCCTGCTTATTTCATGAATATGATGAACAAAGTGTTCATGGAATTCTTGGATTAGTTTGTAGTTGTTTTCATCGATGACATTCTCATCTATTCAAAGGATGAGGAAGAGCATGAGAGGCACCTCAAGATAATTTTGGAGAAGCTCAGAGAACATCAGCTTTATGCCAAATTCAGCAAGAGCGAATTCTGGCTAAGGCAAGTGGCATTCCTTGGACATGTCATGTTAGCAGGAGGAGTGGCAGTAGACCCAGCCAAGGTTGAGGTAGTAATGGATTGGAAGCAACCCAGATTTGTCACAGAAGTGAGAAGTTTTCTCGGCCTAGCGGGATATTACCGCAGGTTCATTGAAGGTTTCTCCAAGACCGCAAGACCCATGACTCAATTTCTGAAGAAGGAGAAGAAGTTTGAATGGACAGATGCCTGTGAGAAGAGTTTCCAAGAGTTAAAGAAAAGACTAGTTTCTGCACCTGTGCTAGTCTTACCAAATATCCATAAGGACTTTGAGATCATCTGCGACACATCTCGGCAGGGTCTCGGATGTGTGCTAATGCAGGAAGGCAAAGTCGTGGCTTACGCATCCCGGTAGTTGAGGCCACACGAAGGGAATTATCTGACTCATGATCTTGAGTTAGCAGTAATTGTGCATGCTTTGAAAATCTGGCGGCATTATCTCATTGGTAACCGCTGTGAGATTTTCACATATCATAAGAGTTTGAAGTACATTTTCACCCAGTCAGAGCTTAACCTCAGACAAAGAAGATGGCTAGAGTTGATAAAGGATTACGAACTTAGAATCCATTATCATCCAGGCAAAGCAAATGTGGTTGCAGATGCCCTGAGCAGAAAAGCGTATTGCAACACCACATTAGTTCAAAAGAATCAGCCAGAATTGTATGAAGAATTCAAGCACCTGAATTTGGAGATCGTCAACCAAGGCTGTGTGAATGCTTTGGAAGTTCAACCAGCTCTTCAGAGTCAGATCAGAGAAAAACAGTTAGAAAATGAGAACATCAAAGAAATCAAGAAGAACATGAGAAAAGGCAAAGCCCCAGGATTTTCTGAGGATGAGCAAGGAACAGTGTGCTTTAGAGACCGCATCTGTGTACCTAACCATCAGGACATAAAGCAGTTGATTCTAAAGGAAGCACATGAATCGTCTTACTCCATCTATCCAGGAAGTACCAAGATGTACCAGGATCTAAAAGAAAAATATTAGTGGGTCAGCATAAAGGGGGAAATTGCTGAGTTTGTTGCCTGTTGTGATATATGTCAGCAAGTCAAGGCAGAACATCAAAGACTCGCTGGTTTGTTGCAACCATTACCAATTCCCAAATGAAAGTGGGAGAAAATTGGTATGGACTTCATCACCAGACTTCCTAGGACCCAATCAGGATGTGACTCCATCTGGGTGATAATTGACCGGTTGACTAAAGTGGCACATTTCATTCCAGTCAAAACCAAGTATAGTGGAGACAAGTTAGCAGAGTTGTATATGGCCAGGATCGTCTGTCTACACGGAGTACCCAAGAAGATCGTGTCCAATAGAGGTTTCCAGTTCAATTCCTGATTTTGGAAGAGCTTGCATGAAGCTTTGGGAACCAGACTAAACTTCAGTACAGCTTACCATCCTCAGACAGATGGCCAGACAGAACGTGTCAATCAAATTCTTGGAGACATGCTTCGAGCCTGTGCCATAGATTATGGAAGAAGTTGGGACAAGAATCTGTCCTATGCAGAATTCTCGTACAACAACAGCTATCAAGCCAGTTTGCAGATGTCTCCGTTCGAAGCTTTGTACGGCAGAAAATGTAGAACCCCTCTCCTTTGGGATCAGGTAGGAGAGTGCCGGGACCCAAAAATACAATTTTGGACCCTCTGTGTATAATGCACTAGTCTAGGATCACGCTAGTGCACACAGTGTCAACAAAGATGGATATCGATCCACACAAGCGAATAATAACATAAACGAATAATTTGATTAATAAATAAGGGTTTGACCTTACGGTCGAGTTTACATTTATTAAGCCACGTAGGGCTAACAAAGAAATAAAGCAGCGGAAACAGAAACGGCAGCGGCATCCCATCAATTCACCACAGGCAACCGACTAGGATCAAGACCCTACGATCAAGCACCTTCGATGAACTCCTCCTCGAATGTGGGCGACTCCTCCTCCTCTTCTGCTTGATTTATTAAAGCAAGCATGAGTACACAACCGTACTCGCAAGTCACACCACAGAAATGCAATTATACATGTAGGCTTATTCCAAAGGAATGGCAATCTGTGGTTCTTTGCAGAAATACAACATTTGCAATTGAATACAAATAATAGATTGAAAGCATAATTTAAAGCGAATAGATAATAATAATTTAACAGTTTGATTTCACAAAGACACACAGCCTAAACAGATTATTCACATAGCCATATGATTTAGATCACACAGCTCTCTTCCCACACAGTTTATGAAGATCTACCCCTCGTGTGAAATCCCAAAGCATGTCCATGACCGCGGACGCGGCTATTCGAATAGATTGTTTAACACTCTGAAGAGGTTGTACACTTTACCCACAAGATACAACTAGTGTTGCAAGCACTAATCATAAAAAAAAAACTTTTCAAAAACTTCATCTAAAGTATTAATACTCCCAGTGTGCTTTGTTGTCGTACCAACCCTAACATAGTGCTTTAGCATAACACACACCGTTGGACAAGGAAGCGGTGAACCGTCCCGTGATGTGACTACCTAGTAGCACACCTCCACCCATCACTGAGTACTTAACCTACAACCTGAGTAATCAATATCGAGAATCCATAACTTACTAAGTTAGGCCCATCCCATAACAGGCATGTGGTCATACAGTGAGGCTCAATTCAATAGCGCACAAAGTTAAGTCCTTAATTGACCAAGGCAAGACTTCCAAATTCTAACTAAGGCACATAGATTAATATTCCCATTTCACAAAGCCACCATGTCACACAGTTTCCACCACTTGCCTCGGTCTAAACCTTTTAACACCCAGTTGGTTAACTGCAACACATGCCATAATAGCACATACTACACACAGATTATCACAAAGTTCCATAGTCACTTAGTCAAGTTGATAATTGCAACTTTACATGAATAGATGATTCGTGGCATGGCTAAGCAATCTAATCGCATCTAACCAACCCACGTTGGTGCTACAATACTACCAACTAGGGTGACAAAGGATTAAGACATAGCAATTATACAAGGAAGGTATAACAATTTGGATTTAATAGCTATACCCAAAAGCATTTAAATAATTACTTGAATTAGATGCAATAATTTGAAATAAAATAACATTTAGAAAACTGGGATTCAATCATGGTCAAAAGTATGACTTGCCTTGGAAAAGGTCTAGAAATTGATCTTGGTCTTGAAATGCTCCTTCTTCAAACCTTCCCGAAGAATCGACGTCTACTCGTAAACGAAGCAAACAAACAAAATAAATAAATAACAGAGGCAAAACAAACTCCAAAACTTAAATAAAAATTTTCAATAAATATATCTTGAATTTAGATGAATTTAGAAATTTGAATGGACTGATTTGGAGTTCGGATGCAAAAGATATGGGCTTTGAAAGTTTGAATCTAAAGAAAAACCTATTTTTAAAAATAATCCGAATTATTTCTTAAAAGAAAAATCGGAATATTGCGCAACGATGACGTCAGCAAAGGGTTTTGACCGCACAGTGCTCCACCTGACAGGTGGGTCCCACATGTAAGTGGTTGGGTGCACTGTGGACTAAGTCCATGCAGGGACTCGGGATTTGGACTAGGCTGGTGTGGTGCACTCACGCACGTGGCGGCCGAGCTAGCACCGACGTGGCTGACACGCATGCGCGAGGGTGAGGTGGTCGGTTACACGGACGCCACGTCAGACCCGATGGCATCAGTTTGCCGGTGAAACTTCTGGATGGCGGCGACAACGACGATTGGCGACGCGAGACTCGCCACGGACGCGCGCATTGTGTAGGTGACGCTATTGTGCACCTGGTGGTACCGGAGTTGGCATGGAGGGTCGATGGTGGTGGCCAGAATCGGCGCCGGAGCGGAGGAGGATGATCGGTTGTTGTCGGGGATGACCACCGGAGACGTCCCGGAGCAGCGATGGGGCGCCCGAGGTTGCGGCTGTGACGAGGAAGGCGACAGCGAAGACCACTAGGATGGGGCACGATCGACGGCGGCGGAATTCGAAGAATTGGGCTGTGGCTCAAAAACCCTAAACTCCAAATTGAGGCGGCTCGAGGGTGAACGGGGTGAAGTGGATGGCGGCTCTGGCTTACGGAGACGCTGGTGATCCCTGGGGGCCTATTTATAGGGTCAGTGCATCTACGGGGAGGCGGGTTGGCGGCGGAGATCAAACTGCCCGAAACGAGCGCGCGAGGAAACGGGGATAGAGACGATTTCAAAGTTAAAATTTGAACCGAGGCGGTGCGGAGAGATAAGGCTTCTAGAAGGGATCATCCGCGCACAAAATCGGGGCCGTTTCCCTTTTTGTCGGATCAGCTCGCGAAGGAATCCATGGTGGACATGAGGAGAACGAAGGCACGGCGGAGACGAAGACTTCGGCGGCCCCACCTGGCGGAGACACGAATGCGCGGGCCCACGCATCAAGGAGACGGGCGAACGCACGCGCGCGTGGTTGACGGGCTAGCGACGCGCGAAGATGGGCCACAGAATTTTGGGCCGGAAGCAATAGGAACGTGCTGAAGAGAAGGATTCGGCCCAAAGCCAAAATGGAGATTTTAATTAGCTTTTCTATTTTAGAAAATACTGAGAATTCAAATAAGCAATAGAAATTAGCAAATGAACTTGGAAAAATTCTAGAAAAATTTAGAAAATATATCCAAGCACATAGAATCCAAATAAAATAGTTTTGACCATTGTTCATGTTGACTTTAGTCATATTAAATTGTTTTGTTACTCAAAGTCCATATTTAAGCTTTTGAATTAAATTCAAATAAATTCAAATGGTAAATTTTCTCACTACTAACTATTTAAAGGATTTTTAAAGCTCAGAAAATTGGGATGTTACAGAGAGCATCAGTTCTTTGAACCAGAGTTGATCAAAGAAGCTGAAGGCAAGGTTAAGGCAATAAAAGAACACCTGAAAGTGGCTCAGTCTTGACAAAAGAGCTATGCTGATAACCGTCGGAGGGACTTACCCTTTAAGATAGGAGATTTTGTTTATCTCAGAGTTACTCCACTCAGAGGAGTAAGAAGGTTCCAGACAAAAGGAAATCTCGCACCCAGATTTGTGGGACCTTACAAGATTTTGGCCAGAAGAGGTGAAGTTGTGTATTAGCTTGAACTGCCAGCATCCTTGTCAGCAGTCCCAATGTCTTCCATGTTTCTGAACTGAAGAAGTGTCTCAGAGTGCCAACAGAAGAAACACCGCTTGAAAGCATCGAACTTTAGGAAGATCTCACCTACGTTGAGTAGCCAATCAAGATTCTCGAAGTGGCAGAACGAATCACCAGAAGCAAAGTTATCCGTTCATGCAAGGTCCAGTGGAGCAATCATTCAAAAGAAGAAGCCACCTAGGTGCGAGAAGAAGATCTGAAAGCAGAGTATCCCCACCTTTTTGCTAGCCAAGTCTGAATCTCAGGGTCGAGATTCCCTTTAAGGGGGGTAGGTTTGTAACAGCCCAATTTTCAAATTTCAGATAAAATTAAAACTAAATTATTTTTGTGGATTTTCTGAAATTTTAAAAGCTTTTCCTTAATTATTTTAAAGCTAAAACAAATTTAATTGCAAAATCCATTATCAAATAATAGTTGAAATTATTTTATTTAAGTCCAAAATGTCTTTGAGAATTTCTGTGAATTTTCTCATAATTTTTGGAATTTATTTGCTATTTTCTAAAGCCTATTTGAATTACTGAAATTATTTAAATTGCTAAAACTTTAGAAATCCTCTCAACAGTGTTTGGGCCGAATCTTTGACTCGGCCCAACTCTCTTCCATGCGCGTGTAGCCCGAAACGGCCGTTCCTTCTGTGCGATCGTCCCCAAAGCATTTTGCCCGTTGGATCGCGAATGAACGGACCGATTAGAGTCACATTGGGACGGTTCGAACATTTCTTCAACGTGGACCGTCCGATCTAATTTTAACGGCCTGATCTTGTTGGCTGATCAAAGTGGTCTGAATGTTCACATTAGTGTGGACCGTTCGATTTGAATCGAACGGCCACCGCTTCGCCCGCTTTCTTTCCTTTCCTTTTCTTTCACCGACAAGTAGGGCCACCATGAACAGTGCCTTCGTCCCCTTTCCTTTCTTCCCCGCACCTCCTTCCTTTTTCGTTCGCCGTGTCCGCCATTAACGCTGTTTCAAACCTTCCAAAACTTTGATTTCACCGCATCAAATCGCGTCCAACACAGCCATCTCCTTTCCATCTCCGGCCCCGAATCCCCGATTCGCCGCCACCATGTCGCACGACCTTCGTGCACTACACGTTGAACTGGCCACGCCCGAGCCCTATAAAAGGCAGCACCGGGTGCGCCTTCCTCTCCATACCTCAGCGCCACCACCCACCGCTCTCTTCCTCTCCCCTAGTGCCCAGATTTTGGAGTTCTTCACCAGCGGTGAACTTTCGGTTTTTCTCTGATTCCGGAGAGACCGTCGACGCTCCGCCCCCTTCATCTACACCCTCGGCATTGCCACGCCACGAGATTCATGGAGCCGCCTTCCACTTCGCCGGAGGACATCAGGAACGCCTACTTCACTTGGGCCCTAAAGACGTCGCCGCCAAACCTCGCTGCCGACGACCAAATCACCACGCTCTCCCGCCACAAGGTAGTGTATCAGGTTCCCCGTATCTCCCTCTCTCTTTTGGTACCATTCATTCGCCTCGCCCCGGCATAGAACACCGGCGAGCTCGTCGCTGGCTTTGCGCCACCGTCGTGCTTACGTGGCTCGGCCACGTCGGTGACAGATCAGCACCACATAGGCGATCATGCCTACGTGGTGCCACATCACCTTGCACACAGCCCGCACGCACCCTCCCGTTCACTGTTGCGTGAACCGCGTCTACCGTGGGCGTTGACTGGATCGTGGGCGTGGTCCATTGACCACGGACCCACCTGTCATAGACTCCGGGATTTCCGTTTTAAAATAAACTGGCCGGAAATTCAAATCCCTATGGGTTGACGCCATAAACCAGATTATCCTTTAGGAAAATAAATCGGTAAATTCTTTTAAATCCAAATTAGGGTTTAAAACTTCGAGGAGCTCGTATTTCTTCATACGAACTCCGATTTAGGTTATTAAAATATCTAAATTTGTATAAATTCAAGATCTAGCTAACTAAACTAAAATTATTTGATTTGGAGTTAGTTTGTTTTGTCTTGTTTAATTTATTCGAATTTCATTTGATTGTGTCGTATTTTCGCGTATAGACTTCGACGACTCTGGAGAGTTTGATCCTTCAAAGGACTTAGAGTACCAAGACCTTGATCAAGGCAAGTTATAACATTGATCATGTTGATCCCAGTTTTTCAAATTTATTTAAATTTAGTTTATAAATTATTATTGCATGCTTTATTTCATATAGCTATTTTAAATTCCTGTTTAAATTCTTAGATATGCCAATTCCTTTGTATAGCCAATATTGATGTTTGGATTACCATTCCCTTGTCACCTTAGTAAAGTAATTAAGAGAATTATTCTTAACAAATGCTTAGAACAAAAAGTTGATTTGGGGAATTTTGCCAAAATACAAAGTTGATTTAAAAATGAGACTATGGTATTGTTTTTAACATAGAATGTTGAAAAATATTTTGACAAGGAAAAATAAATAAAATTGGTTTATACTTGGGCGAATTGGACTGTTGATGGGTGCAAGTTTATGCACAAGCTCAAATCAGTGAATGTTTGAGGCCCTGGGATTGTTTTGGAAGTCGCCCAATCATATAAGGACCGGTCTGCGAGCTGCGGATTGTTAAGCCAAACTCGTACCACCACAAGTCTGGAGTGGGGTAGACTTGGCTAATTAAACTATATTATTTCACCATGTTTATGTCATAGAAAGATGTGGGTGTGGTGAAGATTTATTGTTAATATCCACATGGCGCAAGAGGGGGTCATCATTTGGTGCGAAGCCTACGATTACGAAACCTTATCGGGCATAATTATGTTGAAATAATATAGGGTAAAGGCCTCGTGATAGTTGCTTAGTCGCACGCCTTTGGAAGAGTGTAGTGGCCGACATGTTAAGCAAACTATCTCTTGTGGGTAAAGCTGTACCAACTCTACAGAGTAATAATCTATTCGAATAGCCGCGTCCGCGGTCATGGACATGCTGAGCAAAGCCTTTCGTGGATTAGACTTAGTTTTGTTTTCAAACTCATTTGTTTTTGATATTCTTGTCCAAATGGGAATTTTGGGTAGGAGGCCTGGTGTAAGGGGGGTAGTCCTTCACCAGTTGTGTATAGAAGTTTATCCTACACTTGTGATTGATGAAAAAAATTGATTTTAGTTATATTAAAAATTGCCTTGGAAATTATTAGGAGAATTTAAACTGAAAATGTTGTCTTATACAAAATAAACCCTGCCGGTCTCATTTGTTTACTTATGCATGCATCATAAATTCATTATTGGGTGTAACTTGCGAGCACAGAAGTTGTGCTCACTCTTGCTGAATAATCTTTATTCAGGAGAAGACTTCTACCAGGACGGTGAGGACCCAGACGCTTGGGCCTACGCCCTTAGACGATTGCATGTGGCGAATCGTGTGGTCTACTACTACTTTGCTTCCACTGTGATTTTCATTATTTGGCCTCAGGCCCTTTTTGTAATAAACTCTGAATTATTATTAATAAAATATGTGATATGATTGTGTTATCACTTTTGTTTGACTGTGTATACTAACTTTCCTGGACTAGTGTATGAACACAGAGAATTCGGGATCCTTCGTTCCCAGGTTCAACACCGTGCGAAGGCCCCCCCACCACCCTGGTCGAAATTGAAGTCCCCAAAGCGTAACTCCTCATGCGACACTAGGTCCTCGTCCCAAAGGGGTGTACGAGCTGTAAAACAGTGCATTATGCATGTAAACATGACGAAAATGATGAAATAGTATGTTATGCATGCAAACAAGATAGACATAGCTCGTCGCGCGAAGGTAGCTATAACATCCCAAAATTTGGGTTTTCAAAAAAAATCTTTTTTTTAGATTAGCTCCCATGAAAACTTCACCTATTTTATTTGAATTAATAAAGCTTAAATGAGACTTTCTGAAATAAAAATAATTTAATTCAATTAATATAAACTTCAATTAAATCAAAACCAGTATTATTTGGTTTCCTTGTGTTCCAAGGAATTTTCTTGTATTTTCTTAGATTTTTTCGAGTTCGTTTGCTATTTATTTTCCCTCTTTTGAATTTTTAGCCTTTTTCTAAATTCCAGAATTGGCCGCAGGCTCCTCTGTTTCTCTGTTCTTCTTCTCGGTTGGTTCTCTCTCTCTTTCTCTCTCTGGTCTCTCTGTGACGACTTGATCTCGCGGTCCAGATCCAACTCAGGACCACGCCACCTCACCAGACCCTGCCATCTTGCTGCCACGTGGTCGCCATGCGCATGACATGTCAACATAGTCACCGCCCATGTGTCAGCCACTCAATTCCAAACCTTAATTCTTTCTCCCTCACTTACATGCGGGTTGTCGGGACCCAAAAATACAATTCTGGACCCTCTGTGTATAATGCACTAGTCCAGGATCACGCTAGTGCACACAGTGTCAACACAGGTGAATATTGATCCACACGAGTGATTAATAACATAAACGTGTAATTTGATTAACAAATAAGGGTTTTGACCTTATGGTCGAGTTTACAATTATTAAGCCATGCAGGGCTGACAAAGAAAATAAATAGCAATGAAGCGGAAGCGGCGATGCATCCCATCAATTCATCACAAGCAACCGACTGGGATCAAGACCCTACGATCAAGCACCTTCGATGAACTCCTCCTCGAAAGCTGGCGATAACTCCTCCTCTTCTGTTGCATGTTTTACAACAAGCATGAGTACACAACCGTACTCGCAAGTCATACCACAGAAATGCAATTATAGATGCGCAGCTTATTCCAAAGGAATGGCTTCGTGGTTCTTTTGCGTAATCTGACATTTGCGTTTGAATACAAGTAATAGATTGAAAGCATAATTCAAAACAAATAGACAATAATAATTTAACAGTTTTATTTCACAAAGACACATAGCCTAATCAAGTTAATCACATAGCCATATGACTTAAGTCACACAGCTCCCTTCCCAAGGTTTTCATGAAAATCTACCCCTCGTGTGAAATCCCCGAGCAAGTCCATGACCGCGAACGCGGCTATTCGAATAGATTGATTTAACACTCTGCAGAGTTTGTACACTTTGCCCACACGATACAACTAGTGTAGCTAGCACTAATCGTAACAAAACGTTTCAGAAACTTCATCTCAAGCATTGACACTCCCAGTGTGCTTTATGCTATACCAACCCTTCCACAGCGCTTGGCATAACACACACCGTTGGATAGGGACACGACGAACCACCCGGTGATGTGCACCCAACCACAGCGGTAACACACCACCACCCATACAACACAGTCTAACCTACTACATAAGTAGTCAATGTTAAGAATCCATAACTTACTAAGTTAGGCCTGTCCCATCAGGCATGTGGTTGTACAAGAGGCTCAGTTCAATGGCGCACAAAGTTAAGTCCTTAATTGACCAAGGCAAGACTTCCAATGTACTATGAATCCCTACGTACACAGGTTATTAAGCCCATGCACACAGATCCACCAAAAGTAGCACACAGTATCCACAACTTGCCTTAGTATAAATCCTTTCCCATCCTGTTGGTTAAGTGCAACATATGCCATCAACGAGTAATAGCACATAGTGCACACAGTTTTTATCACATAGTTCCATAATCACTTAGTCAAGTTTATATTTGTGACTCACATGAGATGATGACTCGTAGCATGGCTAAGCAATCTAATCGCATCTAACCATCTCACGTTGGTAATACAATAGCACCAACTAAATGAACCAAACTAGGGTGACAAAATATTATGACATAACAAATAGACAAGGTGGATATAACAAATGGGATAATAACTAAACCCAAAAGCATTTAAATAAATACTTGAAATAAATGCAATAATTTGAATCAAAGTAATTTTAGAAAACTGGGTTCAATATGATCAAAGGTATAACTTGCCTTGGAAAAGGTCTTGGTATTGATCTTGGTCTTGAGGTGCTCCTTCTTCTTCAAATCTTCCCGAGGTATCAACGTCTACTCACAAACGAAACAAATAAACAAAACAAATAAAAATAGAGGCAAAAAAACTCTAAAAATTAAATCAAAATCTCAGATAAATAGACCTCGAATTTAGATGAATTTGGAAATTTGAATGAGCTCAATCGGAGTTCGGATGCAAAAGATATGAGCTTGGGAAGTTGGAAATCTAAAGAAAACCCTAAAACTGGATTATCTGAATTATTCTTTAACAGAAAATCGGATTTATGACGTCAGGGAAGGAATTTCCGCCAAAAAAAGAATAGAAGAAATTGAATCTGACATGTGGGCCCCACATGTCAGTGACCTGGTCCACAGTGAACTCGGTTCATCGAACCGATCTGGATCTGGTTTGAGCTGGGCTGGCACACGCGCACATGTTGCGGCTGCGTCAGCGCCTACGTGGGTTGACACGCACGCGTATACAATGATATGGCGGTGAGGTGGCTTCCACGTCGGCTTGGACGCCGGCGAGGGCTTCTGGATCGGTCCGGCAATGGTGAACGACGGTGCTCCGGCGAGGATGGATGGTACCAGCATGAAGCTCAGACTATTGCGCACCTATTGGTGTACCTCCGGATGGTCGGAGATGACTAAGGCGCCGGCGGCGAGAGTTGAATGGCGGAGACAATCTGTTCTTGTCGGACGGGAACTCTAGTGAAGCTCTGATGATGCGAAGAGGTCCTAGAGGGATCTACTGCGACGGCGGACCCGGCTATGCACTCCACGGAGACAGGGCGTCAACGACGGCAGTGCAATTGAAGAAAAATCGACGGCGGCGACAAACCCTAGAGCTGAAATTGTGGCGGCGCTCAAGCTTTGGAGGCGCGGCGGCTTGAGGGTTTTAGGTGCGAGTGTTGCTGTGATCCCGAGGGTCCTATTTATAGGGTCTCGGGAGGGCTAGGGCAATGGAACCCTAAAAGAGTCCGAAACCAACACGAGGAAATCTCCGAGTTTGAAAGAGATTCGGGATTCGATTCTACCAAATTCGGGTGTGGGACAGATAAGGGATAGGATCTGGCGCGTTTTCTAGAAGGGATTCAAATGGAAAAACGAGTTGTCGGATGAAGCTCCCACGGCTTTCAATGGCGGATGGAAGCGAGGTTCATGCGAAGAAGAGAACCAAACGAAGACGACGACACCTTCGGGCCCCCCTGGCAGAGGGTGATGGAGATGCGCGCGTGCGGGCTGCGCGTAAAGGAAAAGGCCGAGCGGAAGTGGGCCGAGAAAAGGGCCGCACACGAAGGAAAGGAATTGGGCTGAAAGAAAATCGGCCCGAACTGTTTATCTGAGTTTTAAATAGATTTTCTTTTTAATAAAATACCAGAAATTCCAAATAAGCAAAAGAAGATAGCAAATGAACTTGGAAAAATTCTAGAAAAATCTAGAAAAATATATCCAAGCACAAAGAACCCAAATAAAATAGTTTTGACCCTTGTTGGTGTTGACTTTAATCATATTAAATTACTTTGATGTACAAAGTCCATGTTTAAGCTTTTGAATTAAATTCAAATAAAATCCAAATGGTGAATTTTCTCCTACTAACTATTTAAAAGATTTTTAAAGCTCAGAAAATTGGGATGTTACATGGGTCCCGCATGTTAGTCAACCTTGGTCAACCCTAACTCCATGAGATTGGTCCACCGTGGACTAGCATCTCTCTGCGGACATGGTCCATAGACCAGTGGCCCACATGTCAACCCCTAATCCTATTTTCTAAAATTCTTTTATTTCTAGAAATTCATAAATATCAGCAGGTCCCACAAGTCATACACTCAGCTATTTTCCAATATTTCCAAAATAGAAAATTATGAGAATATTCTGTGGACTCCACCTGTCAGTTTTTCTCTTCCTTTTCCTTTTTCAACATTTCCTTTCCGATCAAACTTCCGAGAGCTCGATCTTCCTCGTACGAACTCCGATTGAACCCATTCAATTTTCTAAATTCATCTTAATTCAATATATACCTTCCAATACTATTAAATTTTAATTTGGAGTTTATTTGAATTGTATTTTTGAGTTTTTTTTATTTTGCGCTTTCTTTCTCGTTAGACGTTGAAGTCCCGGAATCGTCCAAGGGAGCTGATTTTACCATGACTTGAAATACCAATCCTCTGCCGCGCCCTTACCGTGGTACCCAATTCTCTTCCGCAGTAGGGTTTGGTAGGGCGACGGCTTGCCGCGGCAGGGCTTGGTAGGTGTGCGGCAGAGAATGGCGTGCCACGACAGGGGTGTGGCTTAGGATTGGCTGCCCAAACCCTACCGCGGCACCCAATCCTTTGCTACGATAGGGTTTGGCAGGGCGACGGCTTACCGCGGCAGGGCTTGGCAGGGGCGTAGAAGACGATGGGGTGCCACGGTAGAGGCGCGGCATAGGATTTGCTGCCCAAACCCTACTGTGGCACCCGATCCTTTGCCGCGGTAGGGTTTGGTAGGGCGACGTCTTGCCACGGCATGGCTTGGCAGGGGCGCGACAGAGGATGGGGTGCCACGGCAGGGGTGCGGCATAGGATGGGGTGCCACGGCAAGGGCACAGCATACGATTGTCTGCCCAAACCCTACCGCGGCAGAGGATTGGTATTTCAAGTCATGGTAAGATCAGAAACAGTTTTTGTATGAAACCGTCTGTGAAGTATTACGATCATTACAGACGGTTTTTGTATGAAACCGTCTGTGATTCGCAACGTGGGAGGGTGAAAAATTTTGAACGCGTGCGCTGGAAGTAAAATGTTTTGCCGTTGTCCTTATATATTATAGCCACCCTAGCCTTGTCTTCCATCAGTCTCTCCCTCTCCCTTCCCCACGCTGAGCTCCAGCGACCACCCTCAATTCCCCGTCACGGTTCGACAAGGAGACAAAGCCGATGACGAGGAGGAGGATGGATGCGAAGGAGCTCCTTATCTGTCGCAGGAGGTAGACTGCCAGAAGATACGTGTACATCCCAAAACATACACAATTTGTTGGCTGTTTGTTATAAAAAAAATGATCTTAATTTTGTATTACCTAAAGTCAGAGCGCCACCAGAGGTTTCCAGTCGTCTCTCCTTGCCGACGAGCTTGAGTCGAACTCAGACGACATGCAAGAATAGCATGTGATATGCTGGTGAGGTACAGAGGGAGCTCACAATGAGTTCTTCAGGTGCTTGGAAACACATATGGTTTCTAGCTAGTTTAACTTTATAACTTTATTCTTTTTTCCCAATCGGAGGGCACGTTGTGAAACCTTTTGGTTTCCCCTTCCTATAATGTGTTTGCCATCAGAATTTTAATTGGATTTTAGTTGTCTTGCTAGAGGTTGCATATGGAAACTACTGTCCAGCAATTGATTGGTTTGGCTCAAAATCCGTTTTTTTTGCAAAAAAACTATCACGAGCGATTCGAACAAGAACCGCTCAGTGATAATTTTCCTGAGCGGTTAAAAACCGTCTGTGATGACCTCATGTCATTACTGACCTATAAACTTAGGTGGCTCACAAAACCGTCTGTGATGACATTTTTGAGCCGTCTGTGAAGTCCTTTTCTGTAGTAATGACATCATTGCTATAGCAAGGTAAGTTGTACCTTTGACCATGTTGAACCCAGTTTTCTAAAATTACCTTGATTCAAATTATTGTATTTTACTTTAAGTATTTATTTAAATATTTTGGGATTAGCTATTCACCCATTTGATTATATCCACCTTGCCTATTGTAGTATCATGATCTTTTATCACCCTAGTTTGGTTACTTACTAGTCTGCTTAGCCATGCAACGGGTCATTAATATCATTTGAGTTGTAAATATAAACTTGACTAAGTGATTATGGAACTTGTGTAAAACTATGTGCAGTATGCTGTTACTCATTGATGGCATGTGTTGCACTTAACCAACAGGGTGGGAAAAAATGTAGTCTGAGGCGAGTGGATAGAACTGTGTGATTTGGTGGTTATGTGATTGGGAAAAATGAATGGTAAAATGATGGACTTATGATTGGAAAAGGTGAATGATATTTAGTAGTTAGAATTTGGCACTACTACAGAAAAGGTCTTCACAGACGGTTCAAAAATGTCATCACAGACGGTTTCGTGAGCCGCCTCGAGTTTATCGATCAAGAATGACATGAGGTCATCACTGAGCAGCTTTTCAAACCGCTCGTGATACATACTATCACATACGGTTATTAGCGAAAACCGCTGCGTGATAGTAAATCTATCCTGATGCTTTGTCCTAAGGAACCGTCTGTGATATTCTTTTGTATTGCTAAATCTATTTCTGTTTATTGGCTAGCCTCAAGAAATACTAGCCAAGACCTCTGAAACAAGCTGAAACACAACAAGTTGTATACATCCAATTCACATTCATTTTAAAAACAAGCACATCCAATTCGCATTCATTTCAGAAACAAGCACATCCAATTCACAAATCAATTAACTAAAATTAACTATTCATGTGCATTTACACATATGTACCATTAAGTTCAATTTTATCTCAATCAAGTTCAATCTACATTGTGGAATGCCCCATCTAAATTTATGACCTAGCCGTTCAAGAATGACGCAAACTGTCCTCGAATTTTTATGAGCTGGCTCTGTTCCAACGCAGTTTCGGCGATACTCGCAACTTGTCGCTAGGAAGATTAAATTCGTGCTTATATAAATTAGTAAGTACGAAATAATTGTTGCAAGATCGACAAACCTGAGGATCATTGGTTATCGCGGAACCGATGAATAGTTGCATGTTATGGTAAACATAGTATCCACAGAGGTTGCAGGCCGGCGGCTGCTGGTGGCACTGCAAAAATAGAATTAGTTAGTTCGAGAGGCATTACTACGAAGTGTTATATAGGATTAATGTATACTAGCTAGCGAGTACTGAGAATTTTAGATCGTGTCGCTGCGTCCTTCCCTTGGATTTCCCTCCTTTAGCAAAGTACACGGCGAATGACCTACGTGATTCCAAGAAGTTAGCCTTAGCCATTGCAAAGGAAGGAAAGACTACAATAGAGTTTGTATGGAGAAAATGTGTTTAACTGTTGATTAAATGCTGGACAACTATGAAGTTGTGTTTGGCCCTCTGTAGGGAATCTAGGTATATTACCGTGTTCCGTTTTGGTATAATTACAATTAGAATCCAGTAGAACCTACACAGGTATGTCACCATGGTCATTAAACCTAAGTTCGTCTTGCTTATAAAGAACAAATCAACAAGTATAGCCAGTTGTGCAACACTTACTCCTGGTTGTAGGGAAAAAGTATGAATTCCTTGTTGCGGTGAGCCAGCAAAAACTGTATAATGTAATCCTCGACAAATTTTGCATTCTCCTTGATGGTTTGCTCTGAGACCAAGTGTGGGTCGAGGAAACCTACCGGTGAATTCATTAATTCGGCTTCCAAAAACATGTATCTATATACAAAAGCAAGGAGTTATATATAACATTTATCGATATTACACGAACATTGACCGTGATTGTACACACTTACAGTGTCCAGCATCGCATGAGTGAGGCGTCAAGGGAGTCGAGGTTGAAGAGACAGAACAAGTCCTCGAAGGTCACTGTGAAGACACAGTCTTGAACCTCGTGGTTAAAATTAACCTTCTTAAACTTGATGGTGACACCCGAGCGTCGTTGTTCATCCGTCTTGTTGGCCCCATGTACCATGTATGCAATCTCGTGCAAGACAATCCTAGGGTAGGGTTGTCTAACCTCTCGACCAACGGCTCGCCTAGCACGAATTTCCGGGCCAATGGCAAGAAGGGGATATCAGAACAGGAGTCGACCGTCTTCGATTTGCCCTTGCTGCCTCGCTTTGTAGAGGTCGACTTCACAAGAGTTGACTGAGCAAGAGGTGTAGATGCATCTGATGCACCGGGCCCTTGCCGCTTCGATGCAGGTAGCTCCGGTGCAGTTAGCTCCCGTGGACTTGACACCGTTGCAGGACATTCCCGTAAAGTTGACTCCGAAGCAGATAACTCTAGGCAAATGTCCCTCTTGGGCCACTGGATGAATGCTCCAACGGCTTGCTCTAGAGTCATGACCTCGTCGTTTGGGGGAATATGCAGCGGGACGGCTGCGAAATTGGCATGAACACCGTCCACATTCACTTTTGCGAAACCCGGCGTTAGATTTACACCGTGCACCAAAGCCCGACACGGGATGGATACACTTGGCCCCAAGCAGCATCTAGGGCAATAGAGGCATATCTCACTTGGAGCTTGCACTTCGTAGACACTTACATAATGATACAAAATTAGCTACTCCAACAGGCCTATCAATGGATCAAGCATTCCAGAGATAATAATTATTACGTAGATGTCATCGACAGGAAATCTATCGTCGCCTATTGGGGTAGGGTTAGGGTTGGACGCGCAGTTACTCGGAAGTTTGGGGGGACTGGCTAGCATAGTAGGGGTAGGGGCTTGCAACTGATTTGGGACTTATAACTGAACTTCCCTAAGCCTTTCCTCAAAGCTCTCCAGCTGTCGTTGCGTCGCAGCTCTGACGCGATCATCGATCTCATCTCTGAGGGATTCAGTGATCTCATCTTTGAGGGATTCACGAATCTCCTCTCGTAGCTTTGCATCGCGCTCAGCTTTGGCTCTCTTCCTACTCTGGTACGATTCGGAGTCCGCTCGGAACCAATCTTTCCACGGAACATAAAGACCAGCGCCTCTCGTGCGACCCGAGTGCTCATTGTTTTCCAAGGCCGTGGAGAGTATATCTCTCACCCTGTCTGCCTGGAATGAGCCTTGGGAAGATTGTGCACTCAGCGTTACCTGCAATAGCCCGACATGTCATTTCACTTCCTATGAAGTTATGGAGTAATTACAAACTAGGTAGTTCGATATCTTACCAAGCGCTGGGACACTTCCTCGTCTGCAGGGATTAGAAAGGAGATTTTCCCCGTAGATAGGGTATATAACCTCCCCATTAACTAGTTTTGGGCACGCTCATCAGTGATCTCGGCAAATGGCGGGGAGACATTCGAACGGTTTGCCTGCTGGTCCTGATCCCTCCATATTAGGATTTTCCCCGCATATCCAGTGGTGCTAAGTCTGTGGGGGTGCTTGTTTTCTGCCTGGAGGGCCCTGTGTGTCGTATTTTCACTCCTAAAATTATCTGTCGTCTTCTTCGCCACAAACTCAGCGCAGCACTCTTTCAAGAACGGATACTTGTAGAAGGGCTTCAGATCCTTCTCCACGTAGATCTTGATAAGTGTGCTCTTAAAGTTCTTCCACGCTTTGCACACCTGTAGCAACGCGTGTCGTCGCATGGAGTCCTGGTATTGTTCTGGGATCTCAAACGATCGAAAAATATCTGTCAGCAGCTCACCTTTCTATTCTTTGGTTAACTCCTTCCACGAATCGTAGGTGATGTTGACTTGTTCTCGTGCAACTATTCCGACCGTTCTCCAGAATACGGACGCTGCTCGGTGAGGATTGATAGGGGTCCCAGACTGATCGACCTCCGTGATGGTAAATCGGCCCGCGGGCCTTTTCGATATTCCTCTTCTTCTACCGCACTTGGATATTTCAGAGGACGGTGCATCAGACACATGAGGCGACAATGATGAAGAATGAGAGGAAGACATCTTCACAAGAAATAGAAGATCTGACACGCATGAACATATTATCATAAGATTCGATCCCTATCTGTATGGGTATACACACCAATTAATAATAATTGGGATATGTAGAGAAGAAATTAGGACCAATACAATGACATAATTGACATAAACATGTAAATCCTCCTAGTCATTTAAAAGGAATAATATGCTCAACACAAACATCCTGTAAACAAATGAAATCAGCATAAAGCTAAGATCTAACATTTTGATATTGCTCTCAGATGTAGAGTAAGCATTCCAATTAGAGCTCAAGTTCAAACCTGATTATCAAAACAATTTTAGTACAAGACTATTATCATCACAGAGCATTCATCTCAAGCCCACCACACCACATTGAAATATATACCAGTAGCAGTATCAAAACAAATACCATATGAAACACTGACTAGAACAAATACAAATTCCTAAAACAAGTACAACACCTCATACTACTCGGTGTTTGAACCAGATACCAGCGCAATTATCATGAGTCAATGAGGACCATGACAGCAAGATAGATTATTGATAGAAAGAGTGAGGGAAAGGGGCGTTAGGGTCGGGAACTCGGCATTGGTTACCTTTGGGCATCGAGGAGAAGGACAAGAAGGGAGCAATACCGGAGCAGCGGGGCGGCATCGAAGGGGAGGCGCGGCGGGCTCGGGGGAGGAGGCGCGCCGGGCTTGAGGAGGAGGCACGGTGGGCTCGGGGGAGGAGGCGGGCCTGGCTCGAGGAGGATGCAGCGTCGAGGACGACGTCGACGGGCTCGGGGGAGGAGTTGTGCCGGGCTCAAGGAGGAGGCGGCGTCGAGGACGACGGCGACGGGCTCGGGGGAGGAAGGAGAAGTTGAGAAACTTAATCGTTTGAGTGGGGGACGCTGGCAAACCCTAGAGTTCGAATATAAATAGGGATGGACATCACAGACGGTTCTAAAGTAGAACTGTCTGTGATATGTGATGTATCACAGGCGGTTTGTTAGTACAACCGTCTGTGATATATGATGTATCATAGACGGTTCCAATCAACGAACCGTCTATGAGATACAATGTATCACAGACGGTTTTTACTAAGGAACCGTTTGTGATATATAATCACAGACGGTTTGTAGATGAAACCATCTGTGATATTATTTTGTATTGGTTAATCTAGTTCTGTTTATTGGCTAGCCTCAGAAAACGCTAGCCATGCCCTCTGAAACAAGCAGAAAACACAACAAGTATATGTATATACATCCAATTCACATTCATTTCAGAAACAAGCTCATCCATTTCATAGTACAAATCAATTAACTCAAATGAACTAAAATTAACCATTCATCAGAACGTACATTTACACACATTGTTCAATTAATCTTTAAAAAATAGCCCTTCATGATGATCGACGTGTATGTAGCTAGTTTCGTCACGTTCTTCTTCCTCGACCCTTATGCCATTTCCGAAAAGAGGCAACTCGTCAAATTGATTGTATTCTTCCTCATCCACTACATTCTCAACTCCGATAATCCTTATTTTTCCATGAAGAACTACACGGCGCTTCTTATTTGCCTGGTCTGTTACATAGAAGACTTGAACAACTTGGTTAGCGAGTACGAATAGTTCATCTTTGTATCCGACACGTTCGAGGTCCACGGTAGTAACACCGTACTTGTCGACCTTCACCTGTGCTACATGGACCCAATGGCACCGAAATAGGGGGATCTTAAAAAGTATGTAGTCGAGCTCCCATATCTCCTCTATGAGCCCATAGTAGGAGCTCCTCAGCCCATCGGTACTGAATGCATCCATGCGAACACTGCTATTCTGGTTAGTACTCTTTATATCCTGAGCCTACGTATAGAATGTGTACCTATTTATGTCATATCCTCGCCATGTCACAACTGTAAATGTTGGCCCTTTTGCCAACCATGTCAGCATATCACTTAACGAGCTCCTAGCGAGTTGCTCCTTCAACCATTTGTTGAACCGACTGTTGTGTTGTCTCGTGATCCAAACATCCGGCCACTCCGAATTCTGTTGCCAAAGCACGTCCTTGTGCTGGTCGATATATGAGGACACTTCAGTCATGTGTTGCAAGACTGTGAAATAGGCTTCAGCATACGCATTCATACCTGGAGTGATTGCTTTCCTTCCGATGGTCTCGATACCCTCGAGCCTCCCCTCATGGCGAGATCGAGGCACACCTATCAGTTCGACCTGAGCCATGTAATCAACGCAGAACTCAATGACCTCTTCGGTTGCATAACCTTCGACGATGCTGCCCTCCGGTCGAGATTGATTCCGTACATAGGACTTGAGAATTCCTATGAACCTCTCGAATGGGTACATGCTGTGTAGGAACACGGGCCCGCACATGTTTATCTCCCTCACAATGTGAACAATGAGATGGACCATGATATCAAAAACGACGGAGGGAAATACATCTCAAGATCACATAGAGTCGTCACCACCGCGCCCTGTAGAGCATCTAGACCTTCGGGATCGATGACCTTCTGAGCAATTGTGTTAAAGAAATAACATAGCCTCATGATTGTCTCTCGGACCATGATTGGCAAATAGGGAGCATTTGTGTCATCAACACATGACAATCATGAGACTTCATGCCAATTAACTTCAAATCTTCCATCAAAACAAGATTCTTCATCTTGGCGAAGTAACCGGGCAGAACTTTCATACCATGCAAGCACTGGCACAATTCAGTTCTCTCAGCCTTGGACAGAGTGTAACAAGCAGGGGGAAGGTACGTTCGTCCTTTATCGGTCTTTGTTGGTGCTAACTCAGGTCTGATGTCCATATCAACCAAGTCAAGCCGTGCGTTGACACCATCCTTTGTTTTGTCACGAATGTTCAGTAAGAGACCAATCAAGCTGTCACATACATTCTTCTCTACGTGCATGACGTCGATGCAGTGGCGAACTTCTAGGTACTCCTAATAAGGTAAATCCCAAAATATTGATCTCTTCTTCCAGATGTTCTTCTCATGGGTCCTCAATTTACGTCCCTTTCTGAGCACAACATCTAAATCCTTAACCATATCATAGACCTCTTTTCCGCTTAAATGCCTTGGAGCTGAACTGTCCTCCTTCTCTCTGTCGAATTGTTTCTTCATCCTGCGGTATGGGTGAGCCCTCCGAAGGAACCTACGGTGACGCATGTACACAGTTTTGCACAAGTGATTCAGCTACACACTCTCGGTATCATCTAAGCAGTGAGTACAGACTTTGGCCCCTTTTGTACTCTGGCTCGATAGGTTAGCAAGGGTAGGATAATCATTTATGGTGCAGAACAACAAGGAACGTAAAGTGAAGTTCTCTCGTTTGTACGTATCCCATACCTGTACCCCTTCAATCCATAGTATTTTTAGATCTTCTATCAATGGTGCTAGGTACACATCAATATCATTCACAGGTTGCTTTGGCCCTTGGATAAGTATCGATAGCAAAATATACTTCCGCTTCATACACAACCAAGGAGGAAGGTTATAGATACAGAGCGTCACAGGCCAAGTGCTATGTCGGCTGCTCATGTTACCGAAAGGATTTATTCCATCTGTACTCAATCCAAACCTTATATTCCTTAGTTCCGCACCGAAGTCTGCAAACCTCCTATCGATGTTTCTCCACTGGGCGGAATCAGTAGGGTGTCTTAGCTTTCCGTCATTCTTACGCTCCTCTGAGTGCCAATGCAGCAATTTTGCATTCTTTGTGTTCGCAAAAAACCGCTTCAAATGGGGAATTACAGGAACATACCACGCCACCTTAGCAGGAGGTCCTTTCTTCACATCGATTCCCTCGTCGTCATCTGATTGATTCTTACGCTTGTATCGGGATGCGTTGCACATCGGACATACACGCATGTTTGTATACTCGTTACGGTAGAGGATATAGTCGTTCGGACATGCATGTATTCTTTCTACTTCCATTCCCAATTGACGAAGAACCTTCTTGGTTTTGTAGGTGGTTTTGGACAACTCGTTTCCCTCTGGAAGTTTGTCCGCTAAAAGACCTAACAGCCCCGTGAAACTCTTGTCGGACCAACCGTTGCTTGCCTTCAATTTCAGCAGTTCAAGCACAGATGACAACTTTGTGTATTCCGACTTGCAGCCCGGGAACAAAGGTTTGTCCGAGTCCTCCATCAAGCCTCGGAATTTAACATACTCCCTCTCATCACAGTTCCCTTCTGCATCGCGAAGCATCTGATATAGATTGTCATCATCGTGCAGCCTATCCAAATTGGAACCACAGTCGACATCATCCGACGGTATATCGTTGATTTCCTGTATAATATGCTCTTCACCGTGACTGGTTCAATGTGTATAACCCTTTTTGAAACACATTTGAATCAAGTGTGCTTCAATCTACGCTCGGTTCTTAAACATCTTCGTATTCTTGCAGTCAATGCATCGGCAGTACATATATTCCGCCCCCTTATTCAACATATCCTCCTCGACAGCTCTTGTAAAAGCAGACATGCCATTAATGTACTCTTCACTCACACGGTTCTCAGCGTACATCCAGCTTCGGTCCATCACACGGTTCGTATTGAAAACCCTGGAAATAAATAAGCGTATTTTCTAAGGCTTAATTACGCTTTCCAACAGCGAAAGCGTATTTTTCTCTGAACTAAAGGTGGCTTTTTTCATTTTTACATTTTTTTCGGATTTTATTAACTTACATGTGGGCCCTACTTGTCAGCGACTCATTTTTTATTTCATGATTTTATTTATAAAATATATGGCGGTCCCATATGTTATAGACTCGTTAGTTTCTTAACTAAATGATTAAAAACAGTAGGATTTGTAGCTCAAATTGGGCTCAGGGTGACATCACATTGCTAATAGTCGTGGCTCAGGGCCCTACGGTCGCCTGAGGCGAACCGACGATGATGTCCCATGGCGGCGCCATGGGCTTCACTAGCGATTTCGGCGTAAACGCCTGAAACTACTCAAATTAAAGGATGCTTATGCTCCAGTCGCTCACCTCGATCACGAGGAAGGTGTCAATGAAGTCGGGGAAGGTCCAAGGCGGCTGGTCGTCGGTGAACAAAGGCGACGGCGGCAAGCTCCTTGGTGACAGGTCTTCTCGGTGGAAATAAACTAAAACCAAGCACATGCACAGCTTTAAGGGGACATATAGGTGGGAAAATCGACCTTGGTGGCGTTGAGGACTCACCGGAGAAGAGTTGGCATCGATGGCGGCGGTGCTAACAGAGAGGTCCACAGTGACAGCTCGGCGTGGGCGACAATAGCTGAAATGGACCACACGAGCGGGCTCAGTGAGGTGAGGCGATACTCAAACCGGGCACGGAGTGACGATGGACTCACCGGGCTTGGAGATCTCTCGCGGTTACCGTAGCGTCAGAGATGGAGATCAAGAAAATTCTGTTGGGGAGCGATGTACACTGCACTATCTGTGATAAGTTAATTATTACTTTTCGCGCTAAAAACCGTCTATAAAAAGGTAATATCACAGACAGTTCTTGTTAAAAACCGTCTGTGATATTACCCAATATCACAGAAGATTTTTTGTGAGAACCGTCTGTGATACTTCACAGACGGTTTATCACAGACGATTCATGTTGAAAACCGTCTATGAAGTATCACAGACGATTCTCACAAAAAACTGTCTGTGATATTGGGTAATATCACAAACGGTTTTTGGTCAGAACCGTCTGTGATACTTCACGGACGGTTTTCAACAAGAACCGTCTGTGATATTACCTCTTCACAGATGGTTTTTAGCGTGGAAAGTAACACAGACGATCGGTAAATAAAAAATGTCTGTGATTGTGTTTAATACAGACAGTTTCGATGAACCATCTGCGATCAGGCGTCCAGTATTAGCATTTTTGTAGTAGTATGGCAGTCTCGCCTTGGTCAATTAAGGACTTAATCTTGTGCGCCATTGAACTGGGCCTTATTGTACAACCACATGCCTGATGGGACGGGCCTAACTTAGTAAGTTATGGAATCTTGGTATTGACTACTCAGGTAGTAGGTTAGTAATGGGTGGAGGTGTGTACCACTGTGGCAGGGTCACATCGATGGACAGTTCGCCGCTTCCAGGTCCAACAGTGTGTGTCATACCACAGCGCTATGGTAGGGTTGGTACGACGGTAAAACACATCGGGAGAGTCAATTGTCGAGACGAAGTTTCGGAAAGGACTTCTTATGATTACTCAATCGTATACTCCCGTATGGCGAGTTATGGCAGACATGATAAGTTAATTGTATCTTGTAGGTAAAGTGCACAACCTCTACAGAGTGTTAATCAATCTATTCGAATAGCCACGTCCGCGGTCATGGACATGCTCGGGGATTTCACACGAGGGGTAGATTTTCATAAAACAATTGGGAAGAGACAGCTGTGTGGGGAAACTTATACAGTTGTGTGAAAGAAATTGAATAGATTATGGAAGCTTTGTGAAAACAATGGTTAAACTATTATTATTTATTTATTTTAAATTACGCTTTCAATCTATTATTCATATTCAACTGCAACTATTACCTTTACGCAAAAGAACCATAGATGTTATGTCTTTTGGAATAAGCCATCATCTATAATTGCATTCTGTTGTGCTACTTGTTGAGTAATCTACGTACTCATTCTTGCTATAAATAATGTTGTTCAGTTGAGAAGACTACAATGTCCATCGTCGGTCAACAAGGTCTGCTTCAACGATCGTGGAGAACTAGGTCGCGCTACCCTAGTAGATTGTCTGTGGGCATATGGATGGGCTTCACTGAAGTTATTTCGTTACCTTTCGCTGTAGCTTAATTGAGTTACTCGCCTTCTGAGACATTAATTGTAAGCTTTGACCTTAAGGTCATTACTCTGATAATTATTGTTATTTGCCTATTTATTAGTCATTTTTGTATATGAAATGATATTTCATCTATGTTGCCGCTGTGTGTACTAGCGTGATCCTGGACTAGTGTAGTATACACAGAGGGTCCAGAGTTATATATTTGGGTCCTGACAGTAGCGGACCGCTCCACGTACTTCTGCCCTGTCTATGGGTGGAACTAAGGACCTATCAGATAAAATTGTCGTTAATAACTAGTAGGTGTCGAAATAACCAACCAGACGTGAGTATTTCATGCTGACCAACGAACTGTGTCGGGGTACTCCCAACACGGTGCCACGAGGACCCGCTTGTCACGTCTAGGTGAGGTGCCGTGGGCGTGACTCAACGTGGCTCACCCCCCGTCCATGCACAGGCGGGTCCACCACCTCCCTCGGCCTATGGCAAGACGCTAGCTGGATGCCTCACCTCGCCTTCTCGATGAACTGGTCCATGACCTCTGTAATCTCATTCGCTGTCATGCTAAAGCGCTCCCCGAGAGTCATACGACGCACGGAGGTCGTCAATTCGTGCATCTCCCATTGTAGATCAATCTGTACACATAATTAACAAGTTAGAAACCGAAAACTTGCGAAGCAAATAAGATGTGTGGACCATTCAATACGTACCACGCAATGGAATGCGGAGTCCGGCTGGGTGGGGTACGTGTCGAACATCATGGCCTCGTGTCTTGGTGGGTCGTCCACGACCCTGACACAGTGAACCCTTGTCCGACTGGAGTATCACTCGAAGTACTCCTCGTACTTCCTGGGGTCGTAGGGAGCATCCTCTGGGATGACGTCCTCCAAGGCTTGGAGCCAGCCTTGAACCCAAGGGAGCATCCTGTTCGCACAGGAAGTCATAGCATATACTCCCTTCCTAGTGTACCTGTGGAAGGCAAAACGATTATTTCATAGGGACGTAAGGCAATGGTACGACAGAAATAAAACATGAACTTACCTATGGACGTTCGGTGCCACACGCTCCCCCCAGGGGACTAGGACCTCCTATCGCACACCGAACTAGCACATCACCCGATGCAGGTGGTACTCCTCCATGAAGACATCGTGCACCAAGCTCCTCCGCGTGTACCAGTACACGTGGTCTCGCATGCACAGGCTCGACGGGCCTCGGGGTGCGTGCACATACACCTTGTCGGGAGTGTACGGTGTCGAAATAACGCGGTTATCCATCAGCTGATCGAACATCACAACGTAGTCCGGGTAAGACGCGTGCGTAGTGATCGAAGTGAAGGTGACCTGTGCAATATAACAAAAGAAACTTAGCACAAGAAATAGAATTACATTATGAAAAAGAATAAATGTTCGAAAAACTTACTCGTAAGCGACACCACACCAAACCTTTGAGGTCGTGGTTTAGGAGGATTCTACAAGCACTTGGAGGATTGGCATGAAGCATATCACACACTCCAGCGTCAGGTTCGATGAAGTAGATCGTGGTTCACCTGCACGTTTAGGATGAACATCCAAGGAGCGAGCTAGCTAGCTGAATTGCAGGCCTCGAGTTATCTAACAAGGGACTACGAAATATATATGTATACCGATTTTAAAGGCACAAGCAGCCACTGCTTGGAGATTTTATAGAGAAAAGACCAGGAATGGAATGGTAAGACCCTCGGACACAAGGGATGAGAACTTGACTGGCATGAACACAGTTACACAGACAAATGTTATGTAATTACATAGTTACATATAAGAAGAGGATAAATTTGCAAAGTTATATAATTACTAATTATACTTCAAATAGAATACCTTAAATATAAGTATGCAATGTTCAGCAATTTAACATCCTAGGAAGCTATTTGAAATGAATGACATAGTTGCAGTAAATATACATGCTTGGTAGAAATGACCGTTAGGGTAATAAAAGTTGCTTTTGGATTAAGATTACTCATGTATGTTCTGTATTCGTGGCACATCGAGACAATTGGTTTTTTGAATTATTGTAAATAATGTAGTTTTAGCAAACATTCAAAGTTAATTCCAACATAAATGACAGCAATTGAAGCATAATTTCAGCAGCATTTAAATGATATAATTAACATATACACATGTAAATTCTTCAAGTCATTCAAACAGAATAATATGCCCAACACATATAGATTAGACCTTGAGCTCAGTGTAATACTTGCTATTCTAATTAGATAGATTCAAGCAAATTTAATCAACTTTATCTATGATGGACAACAGGAGCAAGATTCATCAATATACTTCTAACAAATGTAGACCAATGACTATAATAGAATATAAATACATTGAAACTGCTACAGGAACAACAAGAAGTATTGACTGAAAGAGCTATAGGAACAGCTAGCACAACAGATTGAAATAATTTGCTTAAAGATATACGAAACAACAAGAGACCTCACAGCTCAAGGCTCAAGGCTCGGGGGAGGGGAGGAGGCAGGCTCGGGGAGGCTGCGGCTCATGCTCAGGGAGGACGCGCGCCTAGCTCGGAGAGGAGGGGCGCCGGGCTCGGGGGAAGAGAGACAGCGGCTCGTACTCAAGGAGGAGGCGTCGGGTTCGGGGGAGGAGGCGTGCCGGGCTCGGGGGAAGAGAGGTGGTAGCTCGTACTCAGGGAGGAGGCGTTGGGTTCGGGGGAGGAGGCGTGCCGAGCTCAAGGAGGAGGCAGTGTCGAGGACGGCAGCGACGGGCTCAAGGAAGGAGGGAGATCTAGTTAGAGAAACTTAATCGTTTGAGTGGGGGTGTGGACAAACCCTAGAGTTCGATATAAATAGGGTTGGACACTATAGATGGTTCTAAAGTAGAACCGTCTGTGATAAATACACATCACAGACGGTTCTAAAGTAGAACTATCTGTGATAAGTACGGTTCCAATAACTAACCATTTTTCTATGACTTGTTTTTCACCATAGACATAAAAGACGGTAAGATAAACATGTTATTCAGTAAACATGCATGTTCAACATAGACAATAACTTAACTTCAAACTAGATTTTTTTAATCATTTTTTGTATTTACGTATGGCCAAACAGCGTGGCCAGTCGCTTAATTCTTACAAAAGATTTAAAAAAAGTAGAAATAATAAAAGATCAAAATTTTCTAGTGGCCCAAGTAGCCTATTATCTCCGTTATCAAAACTTTATAGGCGACGTCGTCAGCATCAAAGTGTTCAGGATTAGCGCAGGTAGCCTAAAACAGTTTCAATAGTTGACGCGATCGTTCGATAGCCTCCCAAAGATGCTATGACTCAAGAACCAAGTAGAAATACGCCCATAGGCTCTCTTCCCTTGCTTAAGGGGTCTTGGCTTGGTCGACACGGTCGCCCGCCGTCTCGATGTCGCATTCCAAGCGACGGTAATCCTCTTGTAGACGTTCAACATCGTTGTGGAGGACTACGTCGATGGCGAGGTTAGCTCGCCGGAAGATGTAGACCACCCGGAAGACACAGCGGAGGAGGTCGTCAAGATGGCGGAACATCGCTGTCACATGCCCCGGCATAACCTCCGCCAGAGGAAGGAGGACACTGTTAGCACAGTGTCCTTCTGTAGCTTCCGCCAGCGTACGGCCAGCGAGGTGCTCGTAGAGGATAGCCAGGTAGGCCATTAATACACGTGTCAGGGGAGAAGAGTAGGGAACCATTTCGTTTGTGCTTGAGATCAAGTGGAGCGATCGATGTGCGAGGAATACGGTGGCGGATGATCATTCTTATAAAACGAGTTGTAACGTCGGCACACGAGACGATGAGACGCATCGCGCTAGAGCCGAAGCGGTATTGAACATGTCGCAAACACTTCCAACCACAAACCGTCTGTGATACAAAATTATCACAGACGGTTCTTGTTAAGAATCGTCTGTGATATTTAGTAATATCACAGACGATTCTTGTTTAGAACCATCTGTGATACTTCACGGATGGTTTTCAATATGAACCGTCTGTGAAGAGTCTGTGATATTACCTCTTCACGAGGCGGTTTTTTGTGACGATAACGCGAGCGGTCTCTAAACCAAAATAAATGCGTGATTGTATTTATCTTGGCAGTTTTGGTCAAATGCATGATGAGGTGTCGATATTGCTTTTTTTGTAGTAATGCGATGACGTCACGCACAAAGACACCACTAGGCCCCAGGCGTATGATTGGATCGCCTCCACCTCCAAGTCCACCAGGTCACGTGCGTACCAGATCATGAGCTTGTCGACGTGTCGCTGTGGGACCCTAGGAACATCACCCACCCGAATAGCCACAACAAGTTCGTCTCAAAGTGTCTCCTCACCGTGTACTCAAGTGTGTCATCTACCATACGCTCTAGCTGTAAGAAGACAAAAACATATCACTAATTTATACAAAGCAATTGAAGCGTAAGGACAAGAGTTACATATACGGATATAGAACTAGCAGATTCATTTTACTGCTGAACTCTCTCTAGTCGGTGTTACAGCGGTGAACCGACCCCCGCGGTTCGCACCCGGCGGTTACACGGCTGATGTGCCCGACCTTCTCGCTGCCCACCGGTGCATCCATGCATGGCCATCACGTGCCCCCACGCCCCTCCGGGCCCGCGCCGCCACGTAGGCGTCCCTCCACTCCGTTCGTTATGCGTGCCCGCACGCACCTGCGGCTGCGCCACTGCCCCCACCTCCACCCCACTGTTCTCCCACGTTGGTAGTAGACTGGTAGTACCTAGTACTAGCAGAAATATCTCGCCGTCGATCTCAAACGACGCTAAGACAGACAGCCGCCTCGACGTATACCTCTCGCTATTATCATCAGATGTACTGCACTGTAACGCCATAATTAAAACTTTTTACACCGGTAGCCCATAGGCCACAAGCTGCGCATGTAGAGTCTGTTTGGTAGTCATACTAAAATTTTAGTAATACCAAAATCTAAAATATATATATTGTTTGAATTGTAGTCTTACTAATTCACGGATAATACCGAAATTGATGTATTTAGATTGTAACTATGCCAAAACTTACTAAAATTATGAGTTTAACATGTGGGCCCGTATGATATATATTCTTTTTTGCATCTCAATATGCTACCGTGGTCTTTTTTTGTTGATAAAATGACAAGAAACACAACGGTTTAATCGGATCGCAAATCGGATACTCGGTTTAAGAAATATGGTTATTTGAAACTGATTAATTAAACTTTTTTTTTCATTAATGCTAACAGCCCAGCCAACCATTCTGCGCCACCTGTCCGAGCTAGCACTATCCAGCCTTCCCGAAATTTCGGGGCCGCCCGCGCCAAGCCTGAAAAATGGCGAGAAACATATAGGCTTGCCTAAATTTCGTGGAGGAAAGCTAAAAACTTGAAATGGAGTCAAACGCTAGTTAAATTTTAAAACAAAACCAAAATTTTGGTAAGATTACCATGCTAAACCAAACAGGCCCCTACTGCTTCCCGGCCCTTTCCCTTTCCCTTTCCCTTTCCCCTTCCCGTCCGTGCGTTGCCGCCTTTCCCGCGCCTATAAGAGTGCGCCTCACCCCGCCCTTGCCTCTCAAGTCGAACGCATTTCGAGCCTCAACTCAACAAAGCTCGACGAACGGCACGAGCAAAGACTGAGACTGGAGTGAGGTGCCTAGCTAGTGGTAATGGCTACTCCTGAGGACTGTGGCAGCTGGTTGCTGTACCTTTCGCTGGCCGCCAAATGCGGCGGCGATGACGGTGATCACCCGGGCCGCCTTGTCGGCTTTCTTGTGGTTTGCGCTGCCGCCTGCCTCGTTACTTGCCTGCTGCACTGGTCCTTCCCCGGAGGGCCAGCGTGGGGCAGGTGGTGGTGGACGCGTCGGGGGTTGGGGAGGCTCGGGGCGGTCGTCCCCGGGCCGAGGGGGCTACCGGTGTTTGGCAGCATGTGGCTCATGACCGGTCTCACCCACCGCAAGCTCGCGGCCGCGGCCGCGCGCCTGCGTGCGCTGCGGCTGATGGCGTTCTCCCTCGGCGAGACGCGGGTGGTGGTGGCCTCGCACCCGGACGTGGCGAGGGAGATCCTCAACAGCCCGACCTTCGCCGACCGGCCCATCAAGGAGTCTGCGTACGGGCTCTTGTTCCACCGCGCCATAGGGTTCGCGCAGCACGGCGCCTACTGGCGCGCGCTGCGCCGCGTCGCGTCCACGCACCTCTTCTCCCCGTGGCAGGTCGCTGCCTCCGGCGTGCAGCGCGCGGTGATCGCGCGCCAGATGGTCAGTGCCATCACGAAGCTGCAAGGCGCCTCCTCGGCCGGCGTCGAGGTCCGGGGCGTCCTGCGTCGCGCGTCTCTGCACAACGTGATGTGGTCGGTGTTCGGCCGGCAGTACGACCTGGAGCTGGACCCCGCCAAGGAGAGCGACGAGACCCGGGAGCTGAGGAACCTCGTGGACGAAGGCTACGACCTGCTGGGCCAGCTCAACTGGTCCGACCACCTTCCCTGGCTCGCGCGCTTCGACCTGCAGAGCATCCGGGCCAGGTGCTCCCGCCTCGTCCCCCGCGTGAATCGCTTCGTCAGCCGCGTCATCGACGAGCACCGCTCGTCTCCATCCGCCGTCACGGACTTCACCGACGTCCTGCTCTCCCTGCATGGCAGCGACAGGCTCGCCGACTCCGACATGGTCGCGGTCCTCTGGGTGTGTACAACCGAACCCATACAAACTCTAAGCACAGCCTTGCATGTCTCGTTTCAGTTTATGATACGTGCAAGTTTATTTTCTGCAGGAAATGGTGTTCCGTGGGACGGACACGGTATCCGTGCTGATAGAGTGGGTCTTAGCGCGGCTCGTGCTGCACCAGGACGTGCAGGCCCGGGTGCACGAGGAGCTGGACCGCGTGGTCGGACAGGACCGGGCCGTGACCGAGTCCGACTCGGCCTCACTCGTCTACCTCCACGCCGTGATCAAGGAGGTGCTGAGGCTCCACCCGCCAGGCCCACTGCTCTCGTGGGCCCGCCTTGCCACGTCGGATGTACACGTGGATGGGTTCCTGATCCCTGCCGGCACCACTGCCATGGTTAACATGTGGGCCATAACCCATGACGCTGACGTGTGGGCTGAGCCGATGGAGTTCCGACCTGACCGGTTCATTGGCTCGGCCGAGTTCCCTATAATGGGTTCGGACCTTAGGCTCGCGCCGTTTGGGGCTGGCCGGAGGAGCTGCCCGGGGAAGAGCCTTGCAATGGCCACGGTGGCATTTTGGCTCGCCACGCTGCTGCACGAGTTTGAACTTCTTCCTGCATCCGACCCTACACGTGGCGTCGATCTGTCAGAGGTCCTAAAGCTGTCATGTGAGATGGCTGCCCCACTGGTGGTGACACCGAAGCCTCGACACGCAGTGTATTGACTTGTTAGTCCTACGTGGATGGACAGAGACAGAGTAGTGGGGATCCAAGATAAGCTTGTGCACGGCGAGCTTATGCTCGTGTACTTGGATAGCTAGCAAATGATAAGACTATTTATTATATGTACCAGGTGGATAGATAATATTACCCCGTGGCCATTTCAGGAGTGCTATGTAAAATAGTTTTTGTATGCGCTAGTAGCTGAAATGACATGGAGTTGTACATCTATTTATTAAGAAAAAAGATTAAAAAAAATTGTATGCCACTGACAAAGACTCCAATCCTGACCTAATAACTCAGCTACTCTCTATATGCCACTGGACTGTGAAATCGGTTTCTTTAAAGCATCTATAATAGTCCACGTCAGTTGTTACTAAGGGGTTATCACATCAGCATTTAGGTGATGTGGAGGAGAGAATGTGAGGTTATTTCTAGATAAAGAAACTAGCAAATTGTTAATATCACAACACAAGAAACAACCAAATACTCTACTGGAGACTTACTTGTTACCTAAAAACGCGTTTTATGGGTCCCACTGTCTTAAAGCAAAATATACACCAGATCATTTGTGTAGCCCGACTTCATTATTAATATGATAAATGAGCTAAAACATGTAGGCCACAAAGTTCTACTTCATTATTGATTATCAAAATTATGCACACTTGTAGCAATTAAAGTCTTAGACACAATCTCAAGAAACAATCCATTAGAAGAATTGTTTCTTTTTATTAGATTGAGTACTCTCTCTCATCTTAGTAACAAACTAAGAAATAAACTATTGTAGATGCTCTTATGCAATCACGGTAACCTCCCCTTAAGTTAAATGTGTGCAAAGACTAGTTTGCCCTCTTCTCCCACCCTTCCTAGTTCCTCCTCTCTCCCTACTCTTGCCGTCCCGTGAACAGGTGATCCATCTTGGCTAGAAATATGGCCGGCACTAGTCTCCACGTTTTTCAGTGGCACAAGGAATTTTCTTAAAAATCAGTGTCGCCGTCATCTTCTAATGCTAAGCTGAATTGTTCCTTCTTGATTCTCTTGCTCCCCCTAAAATGATATCTCAAGAATAAAAAGAAAACGCAATTGCTTCTCTTGCTCCATATGATCAAACAAGCTGGCACTTAACTGGTATACCAACCACTACTAAGCATATCCAGAACACCAGATTTTATTCCTTGATCAGCTGCAAATTAAAACACACTTACAAATACTGCCCTGGTGCCCCTCGTGCTCAATTGTATCCGAGCTACCAGCCAGGAATATCTCTCTACCGCGGCAAAGCGGACAACAACTCGGCAGCCATTTGTACCCACGCGTGCGCGTCCCTTACCCCCACCCGCCAAAAGTTGCCAAGCCCTGATGTGCCACTTCTCTGCCCAAGTTGCACGCTACACTACAATTCTGAAGCTTATGATTGGTTGGCACAAAGGCTGTTCCATGGTGAATCTGACGCATGATCTTTTGGTAGTACGTTATTTAGAGTCGGCAGAATGAATATCCTCTGCTTGCCTAACGTTGGTTCCTTTCAAGATGGACGAAGGCTCAATTCTGCAAAAATCTGGCGCTCTGCGTGATTCAGTAAAATCGCAGTAAGTCCGTGGCAATTTGCAATCGCTATATATGTATATGCACCATAGACACAAGTGGTTGCTAACCACCCCCCCCCCCCCCTAGGATTCATAGTAGGCCCTAGCTCCACAACTTGCACATATCTTCATCAGCAGTTGAGGCAGTGGTTTCGATGTGCTCGCATGAAAGAAAATATCTAAAAGCAACACACAGTTGGTAAGATTTAGGGCCTTTTGGAAACATAAGAATTTTACAGAAATCTCGTAGGAATTTCAAACAAAACAGTTTGTTTCCAACAGAACATGAAAAAAAAGTCTCGCGTGCCAAATGAGTCATCAAAACGACAAACAAGCGTGTCTAATAGTAGAACACAGTTGTTACATATCGAGCAAACCTTTGTCAGAATGATTATGGCGCGGCAGAATTAATCAGGAAGGAAAACTTTGGAGAAGAAGGTTGAGAAATGACCGAACTGATGGAGTAGCACTGAGACAAGTTGGAGAGGTTGACGCCCAACATGTGCAGATGTCTCGAATGTTCTCAGCACGGAGGCTTGATGCATCGAAGCACTCGAAAGTTTGTTGTTTTTGTTAAATCTGAGGTTCTTGTCAACCACACTTGCCTGTCAACTCCCCGTTGGTGATGTTCAGTGCACTTCTCTCACTGTTAGTTAAGTACGTCTCTCGCTGTGGGATCCGGATTTCATAATTTAGAATCTTATGTGAAGAGTTACTTTCTGGGTCAGTACATAGCGTTTACATGATATATCACTGAATCAATTCATAAAAAATACGGACTGTATCATTTATAATATTACAAACATTAGAGTTCAATTAGACCGCATCGGGTCAAGTTTACAAAAAGGGCCGACTAGGCCAAATGAGTACATTACATAAGTGCAGAAACGGTAGTAGAAGTAAAAGGGTAGAGCACATCTCTCTACGAGCAAAGCGGGGTAGCTTTGTGTCACGACTAATATTATCTAAGGACGCCGGTGGCAGAACCACCAGCGGTGCCAGGTCTCCCGGCGCCCACACACGGCATGGCCGGCGCCGGCCAAACCTCCCATCTCCATTCTTGACGGCTTGAGCAAGTGCAAGAGGTAGAGCCTACAGCCTTGCCGTGGCCGGGTGAAGCGAGGCGGCCAAGGCCCAAGCCAACAACCCGTGAGGCAAGAGCTAAACCTAATCCCCAAATCCACATTTGGCATTTCGATTTCTTCCCCAATCTCTTCTTGGTTTCTTCCTCCTCCTCGTCCTCACGTCAGGCGGGCCAGGCGGTCGGCTCAGCGTCGTGCGGCCGTGTGGCATGCTGGCATGGCAGTAGCAGGCTTGTGTGAGCAGGCGCCAGGCGGGCAGTGCTCGAGGCTGGCCTTGTGCAAGCAGCCGCAGAGGGCATGTGCAAGCGAGCAGCGGGCGGCGAGGCAAGACACCGAGCCGGCGAGGCGGCGAGCCACTCACCCCATCGCCACGAGCCCACGACCACGGACGGAGTCACGGAGGTAACGACTGAGGAGGTCTGAGACGACGACAACAGTCAACAAATGCTAATGCTATGCCCTATGCTTGATTGCTTCATTTGCTTGAATGCTTATGCTTAGTAGATGACAAATTGACAATGCTTGATTGCTTGATTGTTGATTCCATAGTTGATAGTTCCATTTTCAGTTATGTCACTTATGTCCATTTAATTGAGTTTGGACATTTAGACGTTTTACGTTTAGTAGATTTATTGCTTCTGTACTGACTAAAAATTTATTGTAGGAATTCTATAACAAAATGAAATCAATACAGACTTATTTTAGAACCGCAGTAGTAGATGGCAATTCCCCAGTTCAAGCAATAGTAGATGATAATTCCCCAGTTCAAGCGGATGCAGTTGAAACATCTAATGCCATTGCCAACAACACCGGCACCGCAACCGCAAAGAGAGTTCGTGCTAGTGATGTGTTTAATCCGGACGACATTGTTGTTGATCCGGGCCTACAGAAACAAATTGAAGAATATGCTACCCTGAAAATTAGAGATGAAGTGAAAAGGGTGCATTTGTTGAAAGGTCCATGCCAGCCGCGAGGTCATGTTTTCCCCCGTAAAAATAACGCGAGGGCATTTAGAGAAGCGTGGTATGATCAGTTTGACTGGTTGGAGTATAGTGTAGTCAAAGATGCAGCTTATTGTTTGTATTGTTTTCTTTTCAAAAAGCCGGCAATTGCTGAAAAGTTTGGGGGTGATGCCTTCTCGAAGACGGGTTTTAGGAAGAGAGCAGTTGAATATTTCAATACTCATGTAGGTGGACCAAACAGCTTTCACAACAATGCAAGAAAATATTGTGATGATTTCAAAAATCAGAAGCAAAGTGTGTCTTATGCGTTTTCTTCTCACAGCAACAAGTCAGAGATTGCATATGAAAGTCATTTGACTGCTGTTGTAGGTGTTGTAAGATTCCTTCTTATGCAAGCTCTTGCTTTCCGTGGGCATAATGAGTCTTCTACTTCAATCAATAAGGGAAATTTTCGCGAGTTATTGAACTGGTACGATGAAAGGGTTAAGGATGTAGGAGATGTGATTAATGATAATGCTCCTTTGAATCATCAATTGACTTCTCCAAAGATCCAAAAAGAAATTGTGAAAGCTTGCGCACAAGAGACTACACAAGTCATCCTTGCCGAGCTTGGGGATGGCCATTTCTCTCTACTTGTTGACGAGTCCCGTGATGCGTTAGTTAGGGAGCAAATGGCTATGATTGTGAGGTTAGTTTTATGTTTTAGTTTTAGTTTGAAAGTTTTTTCAAACTATTCAGTCCTCTATCCTTGTACAAATCAAAATTCATATTTTTTTTGTAGGTTTGTGAACACTCAAGGAAAGGTTTTGGAAAGATTACTTGGTGTTGAGCATGTTGTTGACGCTACGTCCGCATCATTGAAAAGATCTTTAGATGAATTGTTTGTTCGGCATCGCTTATCCATGTCAAGATTGAGGGGACAAGGATATGATGGAGCCTCAAATATGCATGGAGAACTAAATGGTTTAAAGAAATTGGTGCTAGATGAAAACCCTCATGCTTTTTATGTGCATTGTTTTGCCCACCAGCTTCAATTGGTGGTGGTTGCTGTTGCAAAGGGTATTCTAGCTGTGAGTGATTTTTTTTGCTATTCTAATATGATTGTGACCATGACATGTGCTTCCTGTAGACGAAAAGATGCATTACTGCAAAACCATCATGACAAGACCATGGAGAAACTAGAGAATGGTGAGATTTCTTTAGAAAGAGGCAAAAATCAAGAGACAACTTTAGCAAGACCCGGTGATACACGTTGGGGTTCACACCATACAACTCTAATCCATCTCTACCAAATGTGGGATTTAGTTTTGGATGTGCTAGTGGCTATTTCTCATGATGGGTCTTGTCCCGACGACAAAGGCAAAGCATCAGGTTTGATAAAATCTATGGAAAGCTTTGAATTTGTTCTTATCTTACATTTGATGCTTAAGGTGTTTGGTTTAACTAATGATCTGTCACAAGCATTGCAACAAAAGGATCAGAACATAGTTAGTGCAATGACTATGATTGTGTCTGTCAAAAGTCTCCTACAACGTTTGAGAGATCATGGATGGGAGTCACTTTTGAATGATGTCACTACCTACGTGTTGCTAAAGAGATTCGATGCCAAATATGAATGATAACATTCCACTAGAGGTTATTCAAGGCGTTCACATAAAATGGTTAGTTGCTTCCATCATTATAATGCAGAGGTCTTTAATGAGGTGCTTGACAAAATTTTAGTTGAGATGCATAGTCAATTTAGTGAAACTTCGACAGAGCTATTGAAATGCATTGCATGTCTAGATCCTAGAGATTCATTTAGAAGCTTTGATCATGAGAAGCTAGTTGAGCTTGCAAATATTTACTCTGTGGACTTTTCTCTACAAGATTGTCATCTACTGAATGATCAACTCAACATATACATTGATGTCATGAAAAGAAGTCCTGATTTTTTGAGTTGTGGTAGCCTTCCTGAGCTTGCTGTCATGTTGGTTGAAACTAGACAACATTTGATCTTTCCATTGGTTTATCGTCTCATCACACTTGCATTGATATTACCTGTGGCAACCGCATCAGTTGAGAGAGTTTTCTCAGCCATGAATATCATAAAGACAGACCTACGAAATAAGATAAATGATGAATGGTTGAATGACATGATGATATGCTATGTTGAGCGAGAGATATTTGCGGCAATTGATGACAACAAGATTATGCGACGCTATCAAGCTATAAAGAAGCGTAGAAACCACTTACCTCGTGTACCTCGTTTAACTTAGTGGTATAATTCTTTTCCTATCTTGAGTTTCAAATTATTATTGCACTTGCGTTGAATTTAAGTTTTTATAAATTTTGTTGTGTTTACATGTTGTAGGTAAGCTTGTTGGAGTCGGTGTTTTGGATATCTTGTGTCATCCATCGATGTGCACACGCATCAGGAGCCTTTGTTAGTACTTTATATGAGCTCTTAATATTGTATTCTATGTTTGTTTGGTTGTATCAATTAGATCTATGTTTGTTTGGTTGTATCGGTTAGATCTTGACAATTTGAATGTATTTGACATCATTAGTTATACTGATTATTGAACCATATTGTGCCTCGGTATTTTTTTAAGTATAAGTCCGCCCCGGGTCTTTTGAATTCCTGGTTCCGCCACTGAAGGACGCGGATAATATAAGTTGTACACAAGAACCGGCGGAGCCAGCTAGAATGAGGCGAGAATCAGACTAAGGAACTAAAGTACTCTTCATCATTGCTTTGCCCATCGACATCTGGATCCTCATAGTAGGCGTAATCTCCATAATCCGTGGTTTCTAAGGGTTTGGGGGAAAGAGCGAGGATGAGTACAACTTCCGTGCTCGCGAGCCAACACAACAGATGCAATATTATACATGCATGGTTTAACAAGGATGTCTTGAGTTCTTTTATTTGCTCAAAGCAACATTTATAATTACCAATATTAGAAAGTCCTATCACTTAGCATTTTAACTAAATCACATTTTATTAAAGAGAATAATTGTGCAATATTAATAATAGCAGAGGTTACCTCCACCTTATACTTATTTTTTATTGTGGTTATCTCCATCTATTAACAACACTGGGTACGACTACCCAGGAAAAATCCAAAACACGGGCTAGGTGAGCCCGACACATTAATCATCCCGCCCACAAAGTTTTATAAATAGAACTAACTCATGTAAGTTTCCATGTCTGCCTTTGACCGTAGGCACGGCTGTTCGAACAGTTTATTACACTCTGTAGAGATTGTACACTTTACCCACAAGAGATAATCGTCTTGACATATACACACGTTTCCTTAGACATGTGAATCAAGAGGAGATTACCACAAGGCCTTTACAATGCATCCCTCAGTATTTGTTACACCCGCTAAGGTTTCACCTGAGAAGGGTTACGCTCTCACACCTACGTCAACCCTTACCCAGACCCCCCTTGTGCCATCACGGCTTACGCCCACGCAGATCCGTAAGTCGTGCACCCCTACTTGTAACCATGAAGGTCCACGGCGTAGCAAGTCATCTACCTGGTGCAACCCATACTGACGGATATAAATTATTTAGCTAGGTCGACACCATTATAGACTTGTGGTTGTACTGTTTTACATTAGGAGGTCATCACAGGATTAAGTCCTTAGGGACCATCTAGGCGGTTCATTCTACATATCAACCACAAGCCAACATTCCACGGCCTACATTAGCACCCACCATCATACCATCCGCTCAGATGTGGCAACAACAAGTTATTAGGGTTTTTGATGAGCAAAATACATTAACTCAATCATCTCAGTCATTTACCCACAATGACTGTCCAAATCCAATTTCATGATTTTAAGAGATGATGATTGGGGTAGTTAATACCCCGGTACGTAAGCAAGACTAGCATGGCGCTTAAGTACGACCTATAATTAACTAGCATAGTTACCGCATAATTACTAGGGTGACAAGGATTTAAGGCACTCAATTGTCAAGGATGGCATATTAATAGTTTAATCATCAAGTAGGTATTTAACTACCTTAATATCATTTAACATATATTTGCATAAGGAATTAAAGCATGCAATTTGATATTTTAAAAGAATATAATTTGCATAAAATGTATGTTCAATATGATCAAAGTATTGACTCGCCTGGGACTAAGGTAAGATGATCCTGGTAATTTTGTGCTTGATCAAATTGAAGGTCTCCAGCTTCTTCAAACTCTAATTGGATGAATGTGCCGAAAAAGTACAAACAAGCAAACAAAGCAAATAAATAAATAATAAATAAACTCCAAACTGCACAAAACCAATACCAATAAACAGGTCTCGAATTTACATTTTTTTAGGAACAAGTTTCATATTTTTTGGAGTTAAAATGAGTGAGAACCGAATTTTAGAAGTCTAGCATTTGAATTAAATCAAAAAGGAAAAGACAAAGAATAAAAAGGTGAGTCACTGGTTGGCCGGGCCCGCACTCCAGTGGCATGCGCCAGAAAATGGCAGTCAAATCACATGACACCAAAGTTGGACTTGAACTAAGTCGTCCAACCACTTCACGACGTCCTAAACTCGCTCTACAAATGGGCGATTCTAACACGTGTCGTACGTCCGTTTGATGACTAGGTCCACTAACGCTCTAGTCGCCATTCCATTGGGCTATTTGAATATGTGTCGCACTGCGGTTGGGCGACTTGCCGGACTCGTCCAACCGTACGGCGACACGAGATTATTTCTGTAAATAAAAATTAAACGGTATTATTTCTGTATTTTTGAATAAAAAATAGATTATTTTTTAAAAAAATTCGTCGCTAAGGATCTTGGCAAGTGCAGCCCAACCTATCGCAAAAGCACAAGTCGGCAGTAGAATAATGATGTGCAGTTGCTAGTGCAGTAGAATTCATTACGCGCCAGTTTAGAATACGGAAAATTGTATGATTCCTGAAGGAATTAATTAAGCTGTTTCTTGTAAAATTCCTACGAAATTACTGTAAAATTTATGTGTTCAGACAGCCCTTAAAGATTTCACATGGCCCTGTCTCTGCAGTAGACTGAGAAAAATGCTCTCTCCCACGTCAAATGCAGGGAATATATGCTCTCTTGGGCGTAACCGACACCAAGTATAGTTAAATTTTAGGTTCTTAGTACCAGGCTACCAGCTACCAGATGCCCAATAGCGTTGGAACAATGCAGTAGTATTTAATTACTAGCCCTATCAGGGAAGGCACTAAGTGTAAACATCGTCTAGCTGGTGGCTTGATGCGACATGTTATATGTTTAGCAGTAAGATCATAGCTGTCGAAAAGCACTGTCAGAACGAGCCTATCCGTTTGGACCAGTAGTACTCGATCGATCCAGTCACACGTGTGCAGAGCTGATCAGGTAGAACAGTGCAAGTGAGGTGAACTCTTCCCCTGTTAAGGGTGCCCCCATGCATGCACGGCCAATGTACACAACAGAAGAAAAAACATCAGATGAGTGTGCGTGTCAGAGAGAGAAATAGCTCTTATCAGGGAGCCAAGGCAGTGACATGCATGACAAAGGTTTGAAAAGGATTACCTACTAACTCCATCGTATCTGGACCCTGGAGTTCTTCCATTGCATCTAAGATAAGAGACTAATGTTACTTTTGCAAATGGATGAATGGTGATGAGATGTTGCGCCACTAGCCAGTTCAGTTGGCTCAGTTCTTTCTGGATATATATAATGAGCATGGCCTACTTAATTAATGTTCTTTTTATTACAAAGCTTCAGTCACTTCCTGCAGCTGTTCGATCAAGTGTAATGTTGGGCTAGCTATTTGAGAAAACTTTACAGTACAAGTGATAATTGCAATGCAGAATTTCATTCACTATGCAAGCTGGGTTCGGATGGCTCATCTGACCAGGCCTAGCTAGGAGGATAAAGATTAAGGACACCGGCATGTGTAGCAATTGTACTATACCAGGGTGCATGTTGCCTGCGACATGATATTGTTTGGGTAGGACAAGATGGCTATCTTCTAGGCCAAAAACAATGCTAGTTTCTTTAGTGGTACGTACGTCCTACGTAAATGACCGAAGGAAACATCAAATCTATCTGTTTCTTTTTATTATCCAAATCTACATTGTTGAATTGGTATGAATTTCAGATGCAAATTAGCGTGCGAAAGATGGATTTTTTATGCGTATTTCATATTTATCGGCGCAACATTTAAATATGCATGATCCATTTTAGAACTTTCAGATGAATCACACGCACAATATATATGACTTTTTTTGGAGTAAGGGTGTTTTCCACCTCTTCTTGCTGCGGAAATGTTTCACATGATCATTGAAAACAGTGCATCCTATGATGAGTGGGAAGTGATTTTTTTCCTTAAATGGCACTATTTAAAACGGGATTAGTAAAAATGACACCCTCGCAGCGGCAATCATAAAAATAACGCTCTCGTCCGGCCGTCTACGAGACAAACAAGCCTCGGCACGACACGTGGCGTCAAGTCTGGCCGGCCACCCGATGAACAACCCACGACGCGACACGTGTCCTCCATCCCGGCTGGACGAGACGCCACGTGTCGCGCCGAGACTTGTCCGTCCTGTGGCCTTCCGGACTTGACATCACGTATCGCGTCGAGGCTTGTCTGTCACGTGGCAGGCCAAATGATAGCGCCACTTTTGCAATTGCCACTATAAGAACGTTATTTTTACTAATCCCGTTTTAAATAGTGCTGTTTAGACCCAAGCTAGGTGGGAAGTCGCATGCCTGAAAGAAGGGGTGATGAACCCATCTTTGGTCTACACAAGATTTTGAAGATTGTTTTTTATTGCTTGGTCATGCATATATATATGCCAGTTGGTTGCATAACAGAAGATAAATTTTGGTCACATATCAACTCAAGGCATGCACAGGCTAGCTTGTCCCACACGATCAAGGAGTACCAGGGGCGGAGATGGGGCCTCGGGCCGGTTGGGCAACGGCTCGAGGCCCGGAGAAAATACTAGCAGGGATTCTCAGTATGCATACAGAAATTTTTGGAGTATACGATGGCCAGACCCGAGGCGAGCATTCTCAGGCGGCCAGCCCAGCTCCCAAGCGACGAAGACGGCCCAGCCGAGCGGTCCACTGCCCAGCCCAGGCGCTCTATCTCCCTCACCCAGTCACCCCTCAGTGCTCACTGCTCACTGCTCACTGCTCAGTCCCTCACCTCACGCAAACGTAGCTGCGGACCAGTAGCAGGCAGCAGCCCTAGCCGCCGCCTTTGGCCTTCCCAGTTCCCCCCGCCTCCTCTCCGCCACGCGCCGCCCAGGCTCTGCTCTGCTGCGACGCCGCCCCTACCAGCCAGTGGCCACCGCCTCCTCTCCACGGTTCCACCGGCCACCTGGAGGTTATGATGCTTGGCAATTGGCATTTCAAGGCGATGGTAGGTGAAGCCAGATCTGAATTGAGCTATTTTTGTTTCATTTACTCCTCTTTGAGCAGGTGCTAGATGCAAATCCTGTGCATGTCAAAGCTCTTTATAGCCGAGGAATGTTCTGCATGTTTGGTGGGGACTTTGATGATGCAAAGAACGATTTTGAGAAGGTTGTATTGCTTTATTAGATGATGGTTGTCGACAAGTCCTCAGAGCCTGATGCTATAGCTGCCCTTCTTAAACTTAAACAGAAGGAATAGGTATGCAACAGTACATCAATAACACAAACGCCTCTAAATTTTTAACAAACAATTGATGGATAATTGCTAAAATTAGGAAACTGAAAAGGAGGTGAGGAAGCAGTTCAAAGGACTATTTGACAAGAAGCCAGGAGAGATTTCTGAAGTCTGTGTAGAATCGGAGGATGCCAAGAATGCAAGAGACACAGTAGACTCTAGTGAGGCAGTGACAAATGCTGATAGAGATGCGGGCGCAAAGGCTGGTTCGGATGCAGAACCAGGGTATGCTTTTCAGGAAGAGAGGTCAGGACTTCTTGGCCGCATATGGCTTTCTGCAAAGAGGATTTTCTCCTCTCTTGGTTTGAACAGGTGCACAATACTCTGAAGTGTTTTCATTATACTACAGTGGCAACTTTTTTATGTTTTATCTATTTTGTCGTATTGTTAAACATAGAATTCAAATTTTATTTTGCTTGTGTATTTGTGTTGTACTTTTTTTTATGCCTCAGTTTGATAGTATTTGATGTTAGTTATAGACTTATAGTCCTTAGTTTTGGGCCCGAGGCTCCGTGAAATCCTGGCTCCGCCACTGAGGAGTACGATGTTTCCACTTCCAGGCATGGTAGGCACTAGGTGTACAAAGGAAACCAAGCTGCATTGTGGATGCTTGGTCACCTGCAAATACTACTCTGTTAAAGCTTTGCTACCTTCCGAGTGCACATGCAGCGTACTAGATCAGTGCACTGAATCATGGTGCAAGGGGTGATGCATACAAAATCAATGGACACGACTGCACATGGCAAGGGTTGATGGATCTCTCGCTACGATAGAAAAGATCTTTATAGACAGTTTAAAAATATCATTACAGACGGTTTTGTGAATCGTCTGAGTTTATAGGTCAGTAATGATATGATGTGATCACAGACGGTTTTCAAACCATCTGTGATGCAAACTATTATAGACGGTTATTAACTCAGAACCATTTGTGACAGTAGACTATTACTATCACAGACGGTTTCTTTTACAATGATGTATCACAGACTGTTTGTCCTAAGGAACCGTCTGTGATATTCTTTTGTATTGCTAAATCTATTTCTATTTATTAGCTAGTCTCAGAAATTGCAAGCCATGCCCTCTGAAACAATCTGAAACACAACAAGTACATATATACATCCAATTCATATTCATTTAAGAAACAAGTACATCCATTTCACAAATCAATTAACTCAAATTAATCATTCATATATATTTACACACATGTACCATTAAGTTCAATCTTATCTCAATCAAGTTCAATCTACATTGTGGAACTTTCCATCTGGATTTATGACCTCACGAGTTCAAGAATGACGCAAACTGTCATCGAATGTTTATGAGCAGCCCTGTTATAACGCAGTTATATCGATGCTCGCAACTTGTCGCTAGGAAGATTAAATTCATGCTTATAAATTGATAAGTATGAAATAATTATTACAAAATTGACAAACCTGAGGATCATTGGTCATCGCGGAACTGACGAGTAGTTCCATGTTATGGCAAACATAATATCCACAGAGGTTGCAAGTGGGCGGCTGCTGGTGGCACTGCAAAAATAGAATTGGTTAGTTCGAGAGGTATTACTACAAAGTGTTATATAAGATTAATGTGTACTAACGAATACCGAGAATTTTAGATCATGTCGCAAGGTCCCTCCCTTGCATTTCCCTCCAGAAGCATAGTACACGATAAACGAACTACATGATTCCAAAAAGTTAGCATTAACCATTGCAAAGGAAGAAAAGACTACAATAGAGTTATCTATGGAGGAAATCTGTTTACCTATCAATTAATTATCGGATAATTGTGAAGTCGTATTTGGAACACTGTAGGGAATCAAGGTATATTACCTTATTCCGTTTTGGTACAATTACAATTAGAATCCAGTGGAAACTATACAGGTATGTCACTATGGTCATTAAACCTAAGTTCGCGTTGCTTGTAAAGTATAAATCAACAAGTATAGCTACTAGTGCAGCACTTACTCCTGGTTGTAGAGCAAAAGTATGAATTCCTTGTCGCGGTGAGCCAGCAATGAGTCCGTCATATAATCCTCGAGGAATTTTGCATTCTCCCTGATGCTTTGCAAGGAGACCAAGTGTAGGTCGAGGAAACCCCGGTGAATTCCTTAATTCGGCTTCAGAAATCATGTGTATTTATATATACATATACAAAAGCAAGGAGTTATATATAACATTTATCGATATTACATGAATGTTGACCGTGATTGTAAACACTTACAGTGTCCAGCATCGCATGAGTGAGACGTCGAGGGCGTTGAGGTTGAAGAGGAAGAATAAGTCCTCGAAGGTCACTGTGAAGACACGGTCTTGACGGTCGTGGTTAAGATGATCATTCTTGAACTTGATGTTGACACCCGAGTGTCGTTGTTCTTCCGTCTTGTTGGCCTGTTCCATGTACCATAGATGCAATCTCGTGTAAGCGATTCCTGGGGTAGGGTGACGCTCTACCGTCTCGACTAACGCTCACCTAGCATGAATTTCCAGGCCAATGGCAAGAAGGGAATATCATCGGGCAAGAAGGGGATATCATCGGGCTTCTTAGATTTTTGCCCTTGCCACCTCGCTTTTTAGAGGTCAACCAGTACGAGGTGTAGATGCATCCGATGCACTAGGTCCTTACCGCATCAGTGCAGGTACATCCTGTGAAGTTGACACCGGTGTAGGTAACTCCAGTGCAGATACTTCCTGTGAAGTAATTTGACACCGGTGCAAGTAGGTCCAGGCAGATGTTGCTCTTGGGCCACTGGGTGAATGATCCAATGGCTTGCCTTAAAGTCACGACCTCGTCGTTTGGGGGCATCTCCAGCTGGACGACCTCGAAATTGGTATAAACACCGTCCACATTCACTTTTGCGAAACCCGGCTCTAGATTTACACCGTACAGCGAGACCCCGACACCGGATGGATACGTCTGGCCCCAAGAAGCATCCAGGGCAACAGAGGCACATCTCACTTGGAGCTTGCACTTCGTAGCCACCTACATAACGATACAAAATTAGCTACTCTAACAGGCCTATCAATGGATCGAGCATTCCAGATATAATAATCATTACTAGGATGTCATCAATAGGAAATCTGTTGTCGCTTTCTAAGTTATGGTTGAATGTGCAGCTACTCGGACGTTTGGGGGGGGGGAGGGGGCTGGCTAGCATAGTAGCGGCGGGGGGCTTCCAACTGATTTCACCTAAGCCTTTCCTCTGTGAGGGATGCACAAATCTCCTCTCGTAAGGCATCTCGCATATCCTCTCTAAGGGATGCACGAATCTCTTCTCGTAGCAGTGCTTCGCACTCGACTTTGGCTCTCTTCCTACTCCAATACGCCCCGGAGTCCTTTGGGAATTCATCTTTCCATGGAACATAAAGACTAAGTCCTCTCATTTGACCCGGATGCTCCTTGTTTCACAGGGCTTCAGAGAGCATATCTCTCTCCCTGTCTGCCTAGAATGAGCCTTCGGAAGATTGTGCAGTACTCAGTGCTTCCTGCAAAAGCCCGACATGTTATTTCACTTCCTACGAAGTTATCGAGTAATTACAAACTAGGTAGTTCGATATCTTACCAGGCGCTGGGACACTTCCTCATCTGCGGGGTTTGGAAAGGAGATGGCCTCCGAAGACACGGCAGCTAACCTCGCTCTTAGCCAGTTTCGGGCGCGCTCATGAGGGATCGTGGAAAATGGCGGGGAGGTGTCCCAACGGTTTGCATGCTCGTCCTGATCCATCCATTGCTGGATGTTACCTGCATACCCAACGGTGCCGAGTCTGTTTGGGTGCGTGTTTTTAGCCTAGAGGGCCCTGTGCGTCGCACTTTTACTCCTAAAATCATATGTCGTTTTCTTCGCCACAAATTCTTCCCAGTACTCTGCTACGAATGGATAGGAAGGGCATCAGATTTTTCTCCACGTATTGCTTGATAAGCGTGCTCTTGAAGTTCCTTCACACTTTGCACGCCTGTAACAACACGTGTCGTCACACAAAGGCCTGGTGTTGTTCCGGTATATCGAACGATCGAAAAATATCCTCTAGCAGCTCACCTTTATGCTCTTTGGTCAACTCCTTCCATGAATCATAGGTGATCTTGACCTGTTCCCGTGCAACTATTCTGACCGTTCTCTGGAATGTAGATGCTGCTCGGGGAGGACTGAGAGGGATCCCAGACGTATCCATATCTGTGATGGTCAATCAGCCCATGGGCCTTTTCGATATTCCTCTTCTTTTATCGCACTTGCATATTCCAGAGGACGACGCATCAGACGCATGAGACGACGATGGTGAAGAATGAGCAGAAGACATCTTCACAAGAAATAGAAGTTCTGATACACATGAACAAATTAGGACCAATATAATGACATAATTAACATCATGTGAACAAATGAGATCAGCGCAAAACTAAGATTTAACATTTTGATATTGCTCTCAGATGTAGAGCTGCACAAGATTTAATCTTGGCCTTCTTGCTACTTTAGTCTATACTCTTCATTAATTCAATTTGACAATATTACTTCAAACTTTGAGCTCTAAAATAGTGCTTTACTTATCTACCGACATGATCTTTAAACAAAAGACATCAGATAATTATACTTTTGGCCTAGAGGTTCAACTAATTAACCAACCGAATGTAACAGACTAAATGCCAAAGATCAATCAATGGTAGTAAGCATTCCAATTAGAGCTCAAGTTCAAACGCGACTGTCAAAACAATTTCAGCACAAGACTATTATTATCACAGAGCATTCATCTCAAAGCCACCACACCCCACATTGCAATATATTCCAGTAGCAGTATCAAGCCCACCACATTACATCGGTTACCTTTGGACGTTGAGGAGAAGGACGAGTAGGGAGCACCGAAGCAGCAGGGCAGCGTCGAAGGGGAGGCGCGCTGGGCTCGGGGGAGGAGGAGGAGACACGTGCTCGTGCTCGGGGAGGAGGCAAGCTCGGGGGAGGAGGAGGCGACGCGTGCTCGTGCTCGGGGAGGAGGAGGCGGGCTCGGGGGAGGAGTCGTGCCAGGCTCGAGGAGGCGACGTCGAGGATGATGGCGACGGGCTTGGTGGAGGAGTCGCGCCGGGCTCAAGGAGGAGGCGTCATCGAGGACGGTGATGACGGGCTCGGAGGAGGAGGATTAGTTGAGAAACTTAATCGTTTGAGTGGGGAAAGCGGGCAAACCTAGAGTCCGAATATAAATAGGGTTGGATATCACATACGGTTCTAAAGTAGAACCGGTTTCAATAAATAACCGTCTGTGATAGATTGTATATCACAGTCGGTTCCAATAAATAACCGTCTATAATAGATTGTGATTAGGATCCACCTAGTTGATTAGATGAATCCCGATGTTGGCCCAATCTTTCACGGTACACTTGAAGTTCAGTACTTGTTGTCTCCTTCTCTTTACTTCGGGTGAACAATAACCACACGTGTGAACAGTACCACACGATGAATAGTGCCCAAACCCTAGATAGCAAATCTTCAATCTCTAGTTGTGCTAAACCTTGAGGATTAGAAACAACAGAGAATAACTTCACAAACTGATCTGATTTGATCGAATTGCAAAGACGTAGTAGATGGATCTTCTTGGTTGTAGTCAAGAACAAGGTGTCCTTACTTTGCCCCCAAGCTGAAACGCCAAATGAGAACTTCCTCTTGCTTCCTCCTCTCTCCAACCCTCCCTCTTAATTCCTCTCAAGAACACATCTCAACTCAAGAACACACGATATGCGCCAAAACGGCTTTTCTGATTTTTTTTATTATCTAAATCATAACTTGTCCACCTATATAGTGCGGCCATGGGGGGTTTAAATAGCCTCCCACACAAGCACAAAACTCGGATGAACAGTAACCGAGTTGCTACAATAATCCGAGTCCGATTACTGCTCACGTGACTAGTAATCCGAGTCATTTACTATTCATGTGAACAGTAATCCTAACCAAAAAAGGACTCCTACTTTAAATAGATATTTAAGCTACTCCAATTGCTGAAAATAGATTAAACTATCCTATTACAAGTAATTATTAAATTAACTTCTAGTGCGCCATATCTCCTTATTGAGCGGCCGGTTGACTTGGTGGCCCCATCCAAGATTGCCTGAGAGAAAAGATAAAGCGTGAGGCTTAATCTCTTGGCGAAAACGATCTCCTTTTTGTCAAACAAATCCGAGTGGCCTTCCCTAAACATACCAATGTCGAACTCAAGGAACTCAAACTCTTTGACGTGCACTGCATAGCCTCCTCTTGGATCAAACACACCCAACAGCATGTGTGCACATGTATATGCATGGGTTGACTCCATGCACTGCTCAAGTACAACATGCATACATGGAGTTTTATTTCCTTGGTTTTGAACAACATGTGTGACATCCTCTTGCACTGCAGCAGCCTTGATAATGTCATGCCCATTGTTTTGATCAAGTGTTAAACGAGACAAATCAGAAACATTCGTTATAGATAATCTGGCCGCATCAGATTGTGTATCATAGACGGGTCAAATAAATAACCAACTATGATAGTTATGTATGATAGATGGTTCCAATAAATAACCGTTTGTGATAGTTGCGTATCACAGACGGTTCCAATAAATAACTGTCTGTAATATATTATCACAGGCGGTTTGTAGATGAAACCGACTGGGGTATTCTTTTATATTGGTAAATCTAGTTCTGTTTATTGGCTAGCCTCAGGAAATGCTAACCATGCCCTCTGAAATAAGCAGAAACACAACAAAAACATGTATACATCCAATTCACATTTATTTCAGAAACAAGCACATTCATTTCACAGTACAAATCAATTAACTAAAATGAACTAAAATTAACCATTCAGAACACATATACACACATTGTTCAATCTTTAAAAATTAGCCCTTCATGATGATCGACGTGTATGTAGCTATTTTCGTCACGTTGTTCTTCCTAGACCCTTATGCCATCTCTGAAAGGAGGCAACTCGTCAAATTGATTGTATTCTTCCTCGTCCACTACATTCTCAACTCTAACAATTCTTCTTTTTCCATGAAGAACTAAGTGGCGCTTCTTATTTGTTTGGTCAGTTACATAGAAGACTTGAATAACTTGGTTAGTGAGTACGAATGGTTTATCTTTGTATCCAACACGTTTGAGGTCTACGGTAGTGACGCCGTACTTGTCGACCTTCACTTGTGGGAGATGGACCCAACGGCACCGAAACAAGGGGATCTTCAAAAGCACGTAGTCGAGCTCCCATATCTTCTCTATGAGTCCATAGTAGGAGCTCCTCAGCCCATCGGTACTGAACGCATCTACGCAGATACCGCTGTTCTGGTTAGTGCTCTTTATATCCTGAGCCTGCGTATAGAATGTGTACCCATTTATGTCGTATCCTTGCCATGTCACAACTGTAAATGTTGGCCCTTTTGCCAACTATGTCAGCATATCACTTGACGAGCTCTTAACGAGTCGCTCCTTCAACCATTGGTTGAACCGACTGTTGTGATGTCTCTTGATCCAAACATCTGTCCGCTCTGGATTCTGTTGTCGAAACACGTCCTTGTGCTGATCGATATACAGGGACACTTCAATCATGTGTTGCAAGACCGTGAAATGGGCTTAATCATATGCATCCATATCTAGAGTGATTGCTTTTCTTCCGATGGTCCCGATACCCTTGAGCCTCCCCTCATAGTGAGATCGAGGCACACCTATCGGTTCGACTTGAGCCATGTAATCGACGCTGAACTCAATGACCTATTCGGTTTCATAACCTTCGACGATGTTGCCCTCCAGTTGAGATCGATTCCGTACATAGGACTTGAGAATTCCTATGAACCTCTCGAACGGGTACATGCTACGTAGGAACACGGGGCCGCACATCTTTATCTCCCTCACAATGTGAACAATGAGATGGAACATAGTATCGAAAAACAACGGAGGGAAATACATCTCAAAATAACATAGAGTCGTCACCACCTCATCTTGTAGAGTATCTAGTCCTTCGGGGTCGATGACCTTTTGAGCAATTGTGTTAAAGAAATAACACAGCCTCATGATTGTCTCTCGGACCTTGATCGGCAAAATACTTCTAATTGCAACAGGGAACATCTGTGTCATTAGCACATGACAATCATGAGACTTCATGCCAATTAACTTTAAATATTCCATCGAAACAAGTTTCTTCATGTTGGCAGAGTAACTGGATGGAACTTTCACACCATACAAGCACTAGCACAATTCAGTTCTCTCGGCCTTGGACATAGTGTAACAAGCAGGGGAAATGTACGTTTGTCCTTTATCGGTCTTTGTCGGTGCTAATTCAGGTTTGATGTCCATACCAACCAGGTCAAGCCGTGTGTTGACACCATCCTTTGTTTTGTCATGAATATTCAGTAAGAGACCAATCAAGCTGTCACATACATTCATCTCTACGTGCATGACGTCGATGCACTGGCGAACTTCTAGGTGCTCCCAATAAGGTAAATCCCAAAATATTAATCTCTTCTTCCAGATATTCTTCTCATGGATCCTTGATTTACGTCCCTTTTCAAGTATAACATCTAAATCCTTAACCATATCATAGACCTCTTTTCCGCTTAAATGCCTTGGAGCTGATATGTCCTCCTTCTCTCTGTCGAATTGTTTCTTCATCCTGCGGTATGGATGATCCCTCCGAAGGAATCTACGGTGACACATGTACACGATTTTGCATGAGTGCTTCAACCGCACACTCTCGGTATCATCTAAGCAGTAAGTACATGCTTTATCCCCTTTTATACTTTGGCCCGACAGGTTAGCAAGGGCATGATAATCATTTATGGTGCAGAACAATAAGGAGCGTAAAGTGAAGTTCTCTCGTTTGTATGCGTCCCAAACCTGTACCCCTTCGATTCACAGTATTTTTAGATCTTCTATCAATGGTGTTAGGTACACATCAATATTATTCCCAAGTTGCTTCGGCCCTTAGATAAGTATCGATAGCAAAATATATTTCTGCTTCATACACAACCAGGGAGGAAGGTTGTAGATACAGAGAGTCACGGGCTAAATGCTATATCGGCTGCTCATGTTACCGAAAGGATTCATTCCATTTGTACTCAATCCAAACCTTATATTCCTCGATTCTGCACCGAAGTCTGCAAACCTCCTGTCGATGTTTCTCCACTGAGTGGAATCAGCAAGGTGTCTTAGCTTTCCATCCTGCTTACGCTCCTCCGAGTGCCAACGCAGTTGTTTTGCCTCATTTGAGTTCGAAAAAACCCGCTCCAAACAGAGAATTACAGGAAGATACCACGCCACTTTAGCAGAAAGTCATTTCTTCACCTCGATTCCCTCGCCGTCATCTGATTGATTTTTACGTTTGTATCGGGATGCGTTACACACCGAACATATATGCATGTAGAGCCCATTGCCAAGTGGAGGAAGTAAGGAAGAGAAGAGGCTGACATGGAGGGTTAAGTTGGTGATTTGTACATGATATAGCAAAAAGGATGATGTGATAGCTACATCACTCAGAACGACTCACAAAACCGGCCTTAGGACAAGTTTGTACTAATTGACATTTGAGGGACGAGTTCTAAATGGTATTACACACGGCGGATTAAAATTAGATGACTGAAAGTATTAAAAGAATACGGATGGATTTTTTTCCCCTATAAAATGTTTAGCAGCAACTGCTCCTATACATTAGCCTTACCAAACACTAAACCGGAAGCACCCCGAAAACTAGAGCATGAGACGTGTCGGAATTTCCTTGCCGTATACTTCCAGGTAAGCAGCAAGAAACAGAAGAGAGCATTTTGGAAGCATGAATGCGAACTTCTAGAAGTTCACATTCACATGCCATACAACACCTTTCTACTGGTTATTACTTCATAGCTTGAGCATGGATGCATACAATGGATGAAGTGCCATCCCTGAAAAATCTGTTTTTGCCTATAACAGGTTAAACAATGAATAGTTTACAGTGCCTCAGTGACATCAAACAGTATTTCAGCTTTTCTTATGCGAGGACACTCAATTCCTCACTCAGGTTACAACTTATAACATTCTCTATACCTAGAAGTGGGTTCTGTGCCGGGAACGAATAACAGATAATAGAACACTTTCAAGAAGCAGCAAAAGATACCTCAAAAAGTTGTCGAGGCCTATGTTTGTTCTAACGCAAGAACAAAGAAAAGCGGTCCCATCAGATCAGATTTTGTCATGAAGGTTAACAACCAGGTCATGTGCATCATCTAGTAGCCTCCAGACGTCTAGCTGCCCGGCCATGCTATTGCACTCCCGCAATATCTCATCCATGCTACTATACTTCTCGATTATCAGCTTCCTCCTCTGGAGGACACAAGCTGCAATAGCATAAAGCAATAAGTCATCGGTTGGTGGAGCACGCAACCTTATCCTTCCCCAGGTGGACCTCCCAATCCTAGCTCGTATAGCTGCCTGATCAGCCCACATAACCTCCCAAAGGCACACAGTCTGCTCAAAAGTGAGCTCCCTCCTGAAGAGAACCACTACCATTCTGTACACAAAGAAGCAGTCCTCAGCCTGCAACTTCTGCAGGTGCCTATACAAGTGTGAATCTTTACGCTTGATAATCTGGGAGACAATCTTCAACTGCCTTCTTATTCCAACTTCATCAAGCCTGAAGTTGTGCCTGGCTTTCCTCATGAAACCAACAAAGCACCAAAATGCTTCATCCTCCTCCTCCATTACTGCAATTATTGGTGATAAGAGATCACTCATACCTTGGCAGTAACCAATTTCTGGATCATAGACCGCATAAGCTTCAAGAAGCCCAACTAATCGAGCAGCATGATAAATCATACAGGGTTCTAAATGGTCATAATCTTTCAGCCCAACAGATGCTGCAGACTGGAATGCTTTCTCTTTAGAGACTTCAGCCTGGTTACGAGAGAACAAAATCCATTCTGTGTTTGTCCGGATAGCATCCAACCTTATAATTCGCTGCCATGTGGCAAAGTCCTCCGAGGTTCTGCTAGACTTTAAAAAATCTGCCTTGAATGAAGTACTCCTGTTAAATTTAGGATCTGGATCACAATTCTCCTCAGCAGACACAGATATCCTTCCAGGGTCATCTTCATCGGATGATTCAGAATCAGAAGATTCTGATTCTGCTATGCATGGATCTACACAAGCTAACTCACTTGTGTCTTCTTCCATACCTTCTATAACAACACATGTTGAGTTCTCTGGTTGCTCGCCCTCGCTGTGTTCAGGCTTCAGCTGCTCAAGTGTCACAGAAGCCCTTGCAACATTGATATCTTCGAAACAAGGTGATTCTGATCCTTCAGCACTACACCCTAAACCAAAGCATTCCTTATTATTGACTTCATTTATTGCCTTCAATCCATTTCCCTTGTAGCAATTCAGAATTTGCTGGCACTGACGCCTCAGCTTTTCATACTCTTTCCTGAACCAAAAGCCATGTCAATCAACAAATTCTTAATGGATTAGGCAGGATATTAATAACATTAGAATATCATAGTGTCATTCTCTTTAGGCAATTGCAAATTTACAATGATGTTCTCTTTTGAAACTACTCAGGGCAGTAAGAAGACAATGCATGCTGCTGCAGTATTTACATCTTCTTATTTGTTCTAGTCTTGCTACATGGAATCATGGTACATTGAGCCGAATGCTTATGTTTAATGCAAACCAGGCATTCAACCGAACCTATAAAGCAAATGCCAATTAAATCGAAGAATAGCCTTTTAGTTTTTAAAGTAATGAATACGTTACCTTTTCTTGATCTTGATGGTAGTCCTTTCCTCTTCAGAGCTATTTAATTCATAGCTGCAGATAAGAACCAACAAGGTCAGCCTCTGTGGATATGAAATATTGAAGTTGCAAAGCATATTAGAATAAGAAGCATATAACACAACGTTTTTACACAATCGGAACAGACTCTATGACACCATCCCACGCTGAGAAGCCACTCAACGTGTAGTATGGTATTTATAACATTTATCATCAACCATAAATTGAGAGTAATCTTGCAAAATCACATTCTTATAAGATCAGTTACCTATGCTTACTAGATATGGCCACCAGAGCACACTTGTTGCTTATTATTACAGAGATTATTACAAACTTAAATAGTACTGAATCCTCCGTACCCCATTTTGACTGGTTAACAAGCCATGCTCCTAATGTAACACTACTTAAAAATGCGACCTAGTTTTCCAATAATGAACACAAGAGTGTGCCACCATAGGCATGACATACTTAAAATGATACCTACCCAAGCTCATGTCCATGTGCACGCACACTTTTTTGCCGGACAAGTCTATCCTTGGTGCCTTGGTGATATACTATGCAGTTGTATGCGCCTATCCACTTCCTAAAACATCCACCCATCATCTTGATTTGCGGGACAGCATACATTTCAAGTTCGGTAATACCAAATTAGTGTATAGAAAATAACATGAATTAAAAAATATTAAAAAAGGAATGCTCCTGTACTACGAAAAGGAAATTGTATAGAACCTTTTGCACCTTTGGCTGAAACTGAATTATTTAGAAATTGGGCAGACCTCCAGCAGAATTTTCCTCTTTTAAGTAAACATATCATTTATTAACAGCATTATTTAGAATTGTGTTTATTAAAAGGAAAAAAGATTGGTTTTACACTTTTAATGGCTTCTAAAAAAACTGCCACTGCCACCCAAACAAGCATCAGCTTATATTAGATTTAATATTAAAATCAACCAGGCCAAAACTGTCAACCAATACCAACTGGTGTGCATAATCCGGTAATGTATCAAGTACCCATCAAAACCAATCTGGTAAAATTTCGTTATGCAGTTATTAATTAATCCGGATTCAATTTTTTTTTAAAAAAAAGTCAGCTATAACCCAATGCAAACTGAATCTCAATCAATCTGGTAATATTTTGTTATGCAGCTCATTTAATATATTATCTTGAGGAAATATCTCAAGCAATCAATTATCCTGAATCTTGTTTTCACTTTTCAATTGACTATTTCATTAACCAACAAAGTGCTCTGGGAAGTATTGTGTGTAGCTGCAACATCAAACTTGGTAAAAAAATATGAATGCTTATAAGTTACTAGATTAAAAAAAAGATATCAAGTAACTCACACTCCTAGTAGGAAGGGCCAAACTTCAGCCCTAATGCCTGGTTCGATACCCTGGTACAATATAAAAGGGTCATTTATTTCAGTAGGTTCAATTAGATTGTAGGATGCATAACATTTTTCAGTAGTGTAGATATGCCTATATCTTCAACCAAACACAATGGATAGACAAGTAAGCTAAAGCTACTATATACACATGCAGGACATGGGTGCAAATGAATAACTAAACTTACTCCACTGCGAACTTTCTTCAGAAACTTCTTTCCTCCATCACGAAGCTTCCCATTTGCTGAAAATAGACCATCCCACTGTTGACGAGAAAGTGCTCGCTTTCTTTTCCTTCGAGACCATGGAGATTTAATTCCACCTCTGAAAAAAGATTTGGTATATGTTTAGCAAATGGCACAACCAGATAGATATGGGTCAAAGGTAAAGTCAGCATACCAACTGACAGGCTAAATACTACAGTAACATACTCTGACATGGTGTGCATACTTGATACTTCATCCGCTGTTCTATAGGCTATAGCATCTAAAGAGGGAATGGTTCAAGTCAACATTAACACTACTTCAGAGTTCACGCCTTATTTGAATGCACGAGACTGAATTCAATATGATAGCATGAGATCAAATCATATAATTGGCAAAATTATAAATGGTGAGCTGATTAGTTTATCAAATCAATTTAATATGGTAAAACTTCCTCCTAGTTATTGTTTCCGAAAATGCTGTTAGACTATAATTGGGCAGCGCTTGGACAGGTTTATTATCCACTGCATGAACCAATTTTAATCAGGTTAGTTGTGTTCTACCGTATTCTGAACTAACCATGAATAGCCAAATACTACATTCATTTATAACATATAAATTCAAGCTCAAGTAGAAACTTTTAGTAATCAGGAATTCAGGACTTACTAATGCCTAAGAGTCTACATAACTTTGTCGGAGCATAAGCAAAGATTTTGGAAATTGGAAGCGCATGTGGAAGTGTTGCATCTACACTAGGCCACATTTTATCAGGAAATGTGACAGGACGATAGAACACATTTTTGTGGGCATTGTTTCACGGTTATATGAGGCCCCAGGCCAGCTTATATGAAATGACTTCAATGAAAAGTGTAAGCATGCCAGTTTTGTATATCACTACATTGGTGGAAAAAAAAAAGCTAAATGTAACATGACAAGACGTAAAACTTAAATGTATGCAGTATGGACAGATCACAAGGGAAGAAAAACTGGAGTTGACAAATCGTTCACACAAGTTTAAAAGGCTCATGATTCACAACGACCCGTAACTCCATGTGAGTACAATGATCTGACACATGGACGGAGTTATCTAGACTTTGTACGTAACTTTCAAAGTGTGACAGCTTCACTCCCAAACCAAAGAAAGATTAATGTATTCAGTATCATTCATAGGAACTACATTTGCTACCTTACGGGACAGGGGTCGCCTCCAAATCACCAATCCACAACACAACATGAACTAATCCTTGAGGCAATTCCGCAAGCTGTAATTTGACCACTGACAATATCACAAGACTAGAACAAAAGCCCATCAGACCCCAACTTAGATACTTAACTAACTAAGCATGCCACTGCAATTACTAATTCACGCATGGTAGTGACAACTGATTGAATGCAAAATCGACTCACCGCGTGCGCGCGCACACTAAGCCTAAGCTGCAATCTAAAACTTGACAGGATCGAAGCACATAAAAACCCTAACTTGAGCACCTAAGTGACCTCCAGGCCACCAATTCCATCACAACAAGCTAGGCCAGAGTCCACAGCATCAGATCAAAAACTCCCACAAGAAAAACCTTTTGTAAGAACTGAAAAGGAGACATTTTTAGTCCTAAAGACGCTGCCTTTCACCAATCCGAAGGGGGAACCCACCGATCCGAGAGCGGCGAGGAAGACGCGGGCGAGGACGAAGACGAGGCGGCCGCCGCCGAAGCAGACACCAAGGCCACCGAGCTCCCCGCCGCCGCCGAGGAGGAGGATGATGACGACGACGCGACGGCGACGAGGAGCGACCGGAGGTGGATCCACGACGACGACGGCGGGGAGGACGCGGCCGTCGGTGACGACGAGGACGACGGCGAGGACGAGGTGCTGGATCGCCGCAGGGCCTTCATGTCCCTCTCACCCACCTACCCCCCAAACTCACCCACCCAACCACTGCCCGCCACTACCAGCACCAGCGCCAATCCCCCGGCCCCCGCCTCCGCGGCGCCATCCCCGCCGCCGGCGTACGGCGTCGCCGTGTGGTCACAGGCTCACAGAGTGTGATTTAATTTAGTTTTTTTTTCCGATTTAGCTCTCCCTTCAAGCTTTTAGCAAAGAGAGAAAGAGAGAGTAGAGAGAGAGCATGTGGGGGACGCCAATAAAGCCACACAAGGAGAGGAGAGGAGGTGGTGGGTGGCGTGCGCGTTTGAACGGGTCCTGCTCGGACCTTCCATGTGGGGCCCTGCGTGTCAGTGAGAGGGGCATAGATGATAGACCTACCACTGGGGCCATGTATTGTAGGACACTCGGCCCTCCAGCATTTAATACTACTTTCATGAATTTTTAGGAGTTTTTAGGTCAACTTCTGAAGAAGTTTATCTTATTGGGTTCTCATTTTTTTGTTTTTTTGTATAAAGGAAATTGGCTTGAATAATTTGCAATCTTTTTTCTAGTTTGCTTTTTATTTGGTTTAGTTTTTGGCCAATCTTACGTACATGTACGCACTACTTTTTGTGAGGCAGTTTTATGTAGAGCTGAGTTCCCGATAAATTTTGAGTTATGCTACAATATCAAATTTGATATTCGAGAGACTTTTAGTGGTTTTTTGCACAAATATTTGGCTAAAAGATAAATGTAGAGTGTTGAACTTTGAGTCAACCATTTAGATCAGAGGAAATCCACACGGCTGATTCACAGGAGCAGCTCATGCTAGTTTTCTTAACCATTTCCTAAGCTATTCACATGCTAGTTTTGTGTAGACCAAAGTGTGAAGTAACCAACGGCATGGGCGTAATCGAGACGAATTGACTTTTTTGCCGACACGTTTAGCTCGTGGAAAATCTCAACTTGCCCATGGATCAGATTTAATCTCCACACAACCCAATAACTTTGCTTTAGAAAGACGAAAAATATTTCCCGTGGACGGACTCTTTGAACTGGTCGTTCAATCCTTTGGGAAACACGGTTGTAGAAAGACGTCAATGAGCGACCAAAGAATAGGCCATACACATCGATGGTAGATGCCAAAAAATGCTACGATAGTAACGGACAAGCCTTATCTAATAGCTGCAAATCTTCTATAAAAATTATGTGTTCAAACATGCTTTGGAATATCTTCTTTTTTTCGATGGGCCGGTTGGAAGATTCCTGAGTCAAATATATTAAGAATAGGAGAACAAGTTTAGGGAAACAAGAAGAGAGAGAAAGCTCTCTGAAACGAAAAAAAACCTTACAGCCTTAAACGGCCATGCTACGGTAGCACTGACATGTTACACACAGGGAACTAAAGAGCTGAAACACAACCGGCAGCCTTTCACGATAAGATTCCTTCCTTGATACTCTAGAGCATATCAGTCGTAGGCCGGCAGCGTCTCTTAAAGATTCTGGTATTACGCTCTTTCCAGATACATCAGTGAACGAGGATAGTCACTGTGTCAAAATTTCATCGGAGCTTTGGAATATCTTCTATTGTAGGCGAAATCATGTGATCGATTTCTATTAATAACAACACCAATAGAATTTATTTTACAAAGATCTTTTGGTTTATATTAATAACACAAGATTAAAGTACATAATTGCATAGCTTATTAGCTTTCTATAAAAATTGGGTATTACATGTTTCTAAAAAAACATCACATCCTTGTGTCAATATAGACTTCTTCGTTTTCCTCAATGGGGACTTCGAATCTAGCGGTAATGTCATAATTGTTGACGATCATCACGACATGGAAATTAGATTTCCAAGGACCACCATGAATGTATAGGATCTGCAACTTGATATATATATTTGATGTGTCTTAATTAGTATTGATCTCTTAGTTAGGATTGATACTTAGCGCTTAGCATTTTCACCTTCAAGCGGAATCAAGTATCGCCTACTTGGATTCCTTTGAGCACCAAAGCAGGCACCAAAAGCACATGACCTTATAACAAAAAAGCACTTCTATTGGTCAGGTTTTTCAGGCAATTATAACCACTCCATTTTCAGCAACATCTTTACCTTTCTCTTTTTCGACGGCCGCGAAAGACGAATGATATCTATTGATCTTCTACTACTATGTCTAAGCAATTCCCACTTAGCTCACACAAATTCGGTCATTTTCTGCAGATGAAGCAGGCAAATAAAAACTGCCAAGAAAGGCAAGAAGAACCCATCAGCAGCAACGACACGGCTGCTCATACAGCGAACAACGTGTCCCCTAGACCAAGACCAGACTTCTGAATCTTCAGTTTTATATGAACATAGGCCTTGGCCACAACATGATGCAGAGCAAATTTAACATGGCTACGTATATGATAATAATAAAAATAAGGCTATATTCTAGGCCATGTTCTTTTTCTGCATGCTCATGTGAGGCTTGAGAAGTCACATGAACCTGGGATGTTAGGTTAGGTTAGGTTCTTGCAAATTGGAGGGCAGAAACTGCAGCAGTGCGTGTGTGTGCGGGGGGGTCCTTTCAGAGATTGCTGTTGCTGGGGGCAGCAGATGGCAGCAGTGCATGAGGACCATGGCTGAAATATGCAGATATGCAATGCAAATGGCCGAATTGGTCGGTGCGGCCGGCACGAGGGCAGCCATGATCCATCTCCCTGCATTCTGAATGTGTCCATAGGTTGGACTACCAAATCATGAGCAACTCTGTGCCTGACAATTGTGGAAAAAGGCCGAACACGTCAGCTTATTAGTTAGTCGTGCGCTTCGGCGTTATATGATAATAACTTAATAAGTTGTGTGCGTCAGCGTTATCTCATAGCTCGACGGTTAAGACTACTTGTTATGACATGAAATGTTACAGAAGTACAATTCCTATTGGACAGCCTTTTGATTAGACGGCTAAGACGGTTAAGGTGAGCATGTGTGTGAGAATTTAGTTGGACAACATAACCGGTAAAGTACCCAGGTCAGTGTCAGACAACGTAACTAATGCATGGTTTATGTTAGGTAGAAGGATCATGTTGCTCATAAATCCTCGCTTCCCCTACCTTGGACGTACAGTTCTTAACGGTGCTAGTAAATTCGTGTTCGTGCAGAAAATATAAAATCTGAGAGATCCACTTGTAAAAAAATATGACCAACTTTCGTTAATGATTTTCTTTCCTACCTAAGCATGGAAGTCAAGCAAATTTCAGGTGCATCAGTATCAAGCAAGACCACGTTGCAATTCTAAATACCTAAGCATGGAAGTGCCATCATCCCCTTGCAATCGCAATCACATATTCTTGTGTCTCAAGCAGCTGAAAGGAGACCTAAAGAGCAAAAGTAGTGCTGATCTGAAATTCTGAACTGTACGTCAGGCGTGCAAATGCAGTAAAATAATGCAATGTTTTAAAGACGGAAACATGGATGGAACAATATATAACAGTAAAAATAAACAGATACAGGTACTGGCAACTGATCTAGATTACACCCCCCCAAAAAAAAAAAAAAAAAAAAAAAGAGGCTTCACTTGTTCTGCAACATTGACACCGCTGCTGGCCTTGTCAGTACCAAGTGAATTCTCCATCTTGAAGTGAAACCATCTCAATAGGCAGCGCATCAGATGAACTCTGCGTGTCTGAAAAAGCTTTATATGCAGATGAGTTGATCACTGAACACCTTTGAACTGGCACATGGCGTTGGACTCATAATTGGAATTTGGGACATGACAGTAACAGAATGCAACGAGCATTGTGTTTATTAAGCATGGAACTATAACAATTAACAGCAGAAGTCTAATCTAAACACTTGTTGAGCAATGCCCCAGAAAAGGTTATTTACTAAAAAGCTGGAAACCGAGGGAGTGTCTGAAACACATTTCTCTTAACAATATACTAGCTCAAGTTTCCCTTACAAGTGAACCATAAAGGAGGAATGCAAATATGCAAGCCCCCTGGATCTTTTGTTGATATTTGTGATCCGTATGTGATCCGAATTTCTAATATGGTTGAATCCAAACATACCATATTAGCGGATCAGTTGTCATATTAGCGGATCAGTTTCTTACTTGGACTCCAAGTCCTTCTACCCCCTCATATACTTCTTGTAAGCCGCACGGGGAGAGTTGACACCTCATTGTAATCCCCTGTGTTTTATAAACTGTAACATCCTAAAGTTTCATTACCAAAAATAAAATTAATAAAGTTATTATTTTATTAGATTTTCTCGAGTTTTATTAGTGTTTTCTTAATTTTCTTGAATTTCCAAGATTTTAAAAAGTCAAAAATAAAATTTATTGAGTTTTCTCGGGATTTTCTTGGATTTAAAGTTGAAAAGGAAAATTTAATTATTTTCGAGATTTAAAAAGTTTTTCTCTAATTATTTTAAAAGCCAAAATAAATTATTTCCAAAATTAAATACCAATTATGAATTAAAAATATTTTATTTAAGTCCAAAATGACTTAGGGACTTTCGTGAATTTTCTCATAATTTTTGGATTTTATTTACTATTTTCTAAAGCCAAAATGTATTAACTGAATTATTTAAATCGCTAAATAAGTTAAAAATCAGGGAACAGTAATTGGGTTGAATCTTCCTCGACCCGTCACTGTTCTTCCGAGCCTGGCCAGTTTTTTCGACCCAACTCCCCCGCCCAGCTCGCTCTACCTCTCCCCTTTTTCTCTCACTGACGGGTAGACCCACCTTGTCAGTCTCACTCCATCTCTCACCCATCTCTCTTTCTCAACCATGTGGGACCCACGCTACAGTGTCATCCCCTACCTTCCTTTCTTTCCTGCTCATCCACGCTTTCTTTCCGCTATTGCCGCTCAGCAAAGCTTTCCAAAAACCATTAAATCCCGAATTAAAGACCCCTTTCAATTCCACATCTGTTTCCCTCCTCCACTTTTCACCGTAAATTCCCAAATCCCCGCAGCAATCACCATGTTTACGTGCGCATTTAAAGCCGCAATCAACCGCTCGTCCGTTACCACCACTCCCCTTCCTTTCCCGTCTTCAATCCCCGTAATCGCGCTGCATTTATGACACCGTGTCAATCCCGCGCCCGTTACGGCCCTATCCTTTCCTTTCCCGGCCACGCTTTCCTTTCCGCCATTGACGCTGTCACGGGACCTTCCAAAACCCGACTCAATCTCCATCAAACTCCCTAATTTTTGCCGCCATTACTTCCCAAATCAATCCAGCACCCGTTACTGGCATTATCTTTCCATCTTCACCTTGATTTCTCTAAAAACTCGCCGGTGTCCCGTTTAGAGCTTCTTGCGCTCCACGCCGCTCCAGCCTCACCTTTGCCCTATAAAAGGACGTCTCGGGTGCGCCAACTCCATCGCATCCCAACACCACCACCAACCTTGCCCCAACCCTCTCGAGTTCGCCGGAATTTGAAGTTGAAGCCTCGCCGCCTGAAGTTGCTCCGCTGTCGATTCCGCCGCCAAGAAGCTCTCCCCATCGCCTTCGTCTACCCCGTCGGCGCCACGTCACCGCCTCTACCTTAGACTCTACTCGCCATCGTCGGAGGACCATTGAAGCACCATCGTCGCATTCACCTGAACGTCGCCACCAGCCACCTCCTTGCACCTAGCCGCCGCCAAGGTGAGCATTGAGTTCCCATTGCCTCCCGTCTCTAATGCACCCCTCGCCGGCCAGCGAAATGTTGTCGTTCGCTGGCAAAACCGCCATTTGAGCCATAGGCCGAAACTCCTCCCTCTGTGATTTGCACCACCATCGAACGATTTTCGGCGACACCGTCTCCACCACCGGCATCGCGACTCCGCGTTCTACGTGGTACTCCCCTCCCCTCGCCTCTGCTACCACCGGAGCACCGTTGCCCCGTGCACCCACCGCCGCTGTGTGTGCCGCAGCTACCGCTACTGTAGTCGAACTCCTTTCAACCAGGTGGTCGTAACTTCTTCGACCAGGTGGTCATAACTCTTTTTGACCAGGTGACTGTAACCTCTTCGACCAGGTCATCGAAACTCTTTTCGACCAGGTGGTCGAATCTCCTTTCGACCATTTCGACCAGGTAGTCGAACTTCCTTCAACCAGTGTAGTCGAACTTTCCTCGACCAGTGTAGTCGAAACCCTCTTCGACCAGGGCAGCCAAAACTTTCCTTCGACCAGTGTAGTCAAAACCCTCTTCGACCAGTGTATTCGTAACTTCTTCTGACCATGTGAAGTCGAAGCGGTGAATAGTACTCGAAAAGTGAACATTGTTTTCGGAATTCTACTATTTCTTGTGACATCAAAACTTCCGGATGTTCGTTCTCCTTCATACGAACTCCGATTCCGTCGATTCAAATTTCTAAATTTATCTAAATTCAAGATATAGCCAACTAAACTAAAATTATTTAATTTGGAGATAATTTAGATTTTTATTTGAATTTATTTGAATTTGGCTTAATTTCACGTATAGATTTCGACAATTCCGAGGAACCTGAGTTAGTTGAAGAAGAAGAATTTATGCAAGGCAAGTTATACCTTTGACCATGTTTGATCCCATTATTTAAAATTATTTAAATTCTATTTTAAACTATTATTGCATGCTTATTTATATTCCATTAATTTAAATTTATGTTTTAAATTACTAGTTAATTCCGTTATCATTGTACCGCCTATGTTGAAATTGAAGTTGTCAATCTCTTGTCACCTTAGTGGAAAGTCTGTTTGATACACTAGTATGACTAGAACATGTTGGAAAATTATGCTTAGATAAAGCTTGGACCAAAAATCTTGATTTGGGGTAACTTTAGCCAAAAGTTCAACTATGATTTGAAAACGATTCTATAGTATTATCTTTACCATAGAAATTTATAAGATGATTTGACTTGTTAAACAAAATGAAAATTGGTATGGACTTGAGCGAAATGGATGTTTAGATGGGTGCATGTTCATGCACAGGATCGATTCATTTCTATGATCGAGGCCCAAAGTTCTATTGGAAGTCGCCCAAGTCAATTGAGTACCAGTCTTCGAGCCGCATCTTGTTAAGCCACATCGTACTACCACATATTCTGAGTGGGCAGGACTTAGCTAACTAATTTGCAATATTCCACCATGGTTGTGCCTGGTTGCATGGGTGTTAGAATGACCTACTTTTATGTATTCCCACATGGCGCAAGAGGGGGTTTAAATCCGGCGGATAGTTCAATCCAAAGGAAGCGAAACCTTAGCGAGGCGGGACTACGGTGGGATGGTGCATTGTAAAGGCTTCGATACGTGCTCTAGACTGCTTACCATAGGTAGTGAGCGCTAGTATTGACAGATGCCAAATAAACTAGAGAATTTGTGTGCTGTGGGTAAAGTTGTACAACCTATGTAGAGTGTAAAACTATTCGAATAGCTGTGTCCACAGTCATGGACATGCTAAGCAAAGGCACTCAAAGTTAGACTTTGATTTTGATTTCAAAAGATTTTGACAAATGATTTTAGATAGTTTATCCAATTGGGAAATTGAGCGGTTAGACATGTGATGGAGGGTATCCATCACCATATTTTGTATGGAGGTGATCCTACTATAAAACTTGAGAATTTATAAAATAAATTTTAGTTATAGAATAACCGCTTTGGAACTTAGTACAAATATTTAAAGAAAACATTGCTTTATGCAAAATTCAACCAATAAGCCTTCCTTTGATATATCCTTGTATGCACTATAATTTGTTATTAAGTGTAACTTGCGAGCACGGAAGTTGTACTCACCCTTGCTTAATGCAAATAAATTTTAGAGGAGAAGAACTTCGCTACTGGTGTGGATCTCGATGACTAGGCCGCTACCCCAGTCGATTGCCTGTGGCAGATCAGCTAGACTCTACTACTTCTTCTTTGTCTTCCGCTATGTTTGTTTATTGTTGACTTGTAAGCCTTTCTTGTAATTAACTCTGATATTTATTAACAAAGTTATGTGAATTAGCTATTGATCATGGGACTAGTTCAGGTATACACAGAGAATTTTGGGGTGTTACTCGCGGGTCCGACATAAACACTCCTCATATAGTGATCATCATCGATTGGCGCCCGTGGTTTTTTCCCGTAAGGGTTTTCCATGTAAAAATTCGTGTCTACTTTGTGTCTATTTTTATAACAGGTGGTATCAGATCACATGAGATTAGGGTTTAAGAGATACGAAGAAAAAAATCAGATCTATTCCGGTCGTCGTCATGCGCAGCAGCGCGTCTTCATCTCCCGTCACACATCGCTCCCGAGGGTTTCTCTGCTGCGTCTACATCGGCCCTCATGTGTCATCTGAAGCAAGGACATGCTTCGCCACCTTGGTCCGTGCACACATGCGTTGAAAGCCATCGTCCGTTCGTCGTATCGGTCCAAGCGTCGCCCACAGCAGATTGAAGACAGCAGCGTCCCTCGTGTGCATCAGCGCTCTTCTCGAGGGCAGTGCGGTCAACCACTAAGACTAGTGCGCGTGCAAGTGGACGAAGGGCAGTGGTGAAGCCCCAAAGCCGCACACATCTAAGGGTATCTCCAATAGTCTATTTCACTTGTCTCTAAGAGATGCCACATAGACTTTTTGATGACATGGCGGAGAGTAAAAGAGGAGAGAGAGATCCAAATTGTCGTCTCATGAAACGACCATTGTGTAAACGCGAAACGAGGCGAAGCGACGAAGGTTTCTCTGTTGGAGCGCGTTGTTGTTTTTGCTCACGCGTTTTTGTTCTTCTCGGCGGATCCACAGCGCACGACCGGAGGAGAGATCTACACGCGCGGTGGCCATGGCGGGCGCCGCGGGAGGCTTCATCATGCAGGCCGAGGCCATGCTCAAGGAGTGCTCTGCCAATCGTGACAAGTTCGTCGCCCTCCAGCAATCCATCCAGTGCTACCTCGATGCGTGCCCCCCTCCCCCTCGCATTGGGATCTCACTGCAATCCATGGGTGTGTTTGCCCGATTGGCAACTAAGGAGAGGGAGCTGTGGTTTGTGGTGTGTGTTTGTAGATAGTGTCAAGGGGGCGGCGGGCCAGGAGCCACGGTAGCAGGAGGGCGGGAAGTAGCTGGTGGAGGGTGGCGGCCACGCCTGGCCACGAGGTGTCTTTGGTGTCACTGGGCGCGGCTTTGGAGGGGACCCAAGCCGAGTTGGTCTTTGCCGCCACGCCTCGCCGAGACCAAGCACGTCAAGCTCGTCGATCCCACGCTCGACTGCCTCCATGTAATCGTCACCTCCTTTTCTTGCTCCTTGCTACTTGTTTACTTGACCAATGTGGTGCGGCCGGAGTGATCTTTCACTTCGGTAGCAAACTCCTGTGAAGGCATTGGTCCTTAGCGTGACAGAACAATGTTGCCTTGTGTAGGATGAGGCTTTGCTCGTTTATGCAGTGATAGATGCTGGATTGGACTAGTGCTCATTTCATATGTGCAAAGCCATAGCACAACCTTTTACAGTGGTCATTTCGGTAATTGGGTTAGAGATGGATGCAGGTTGTGTATACCATTTGACTAGTGTACAAGTCCAACTAGATTGGTATCTAACATAGACTACCGATATGGATATAGATTAGTGGAATTTAATTTAAGTTAGAGGTAAATTGATTAATTACTATGAACCAGCAATTATTAAATCTGATCAGGCTATGCTCCTGGTGCTTACTGGAGTTACTGTTACCTCACCAGGTGGTTTGGTGTAATAGTTACATTGTAAGAGCTACTGAGGTTATAGGTGTCAGTTACTCCAATGTAAATGTCTTTGATGCCACAAACAATGAATGTGTGTGTACTGGATGTACATATGCAGAGTTTTGGGTGGCTATTAGTGGTTTGCCTCAGGCTGATTTTGGAGGGTGATATGTTGTTTCATGAAATTGGCAAATTGATCTTGGTCAGATTTGGTGAAAAAATCTAACTAATCCAAAGCAGTAGGATTGCGTTGTCTTTACGGAAAAAGTTGTCATAGGATGTAACATCAAGAATGACTAGATCTGAGGGTGTTGTCTGAAGTTTTTAGCCATATAGCATGTTGCGCTTGGAGGAGATGAAAATGAACGATGTTCATTTTCTGCTTGTTGACAATCTGTTGGTCATCTATCACATGTTGGTTGCATTTACATATATGACAGCATATACCAAGACATCTACAAGTCCAGCTTCTCAGGAAGGATCATCTATGCACATGTGCCTATACAGATTCTCTACCATTTGACAATGTTTATTTTGCTTACATTATAGAGGGAATTGTCAGATATATGGAGCATGACATGTAGTGCTCCCCGTAAATCCCATGAGCACTAATTCTAATGAGAATTAATATTTTGTCAAACCTAGAAGTAAATTAAACATTTGTCAAGCCCACACAGCAATAGGAACATTTCTACATAGTCACGCCGTGATGCTCTAGCATTTAGTTATTACAGCAATTGGTTTGATCTATTTCTGCACAGCCAGCATTTGTTGTGGTATCACTAATAGTTGGTTACATTATTTCATCAATCAGGATGGCTGATGCAATGGATTACAACACTATGCCGCTCTTGGAATAGACTATGTAAGTTTTCTGCTCTGCTATACCAACTGAGCTTCATTCAGCCTTTAGCTTCTTTACAATCTAAACGACCAAAAGTTTGGTATCTTCATCTAAATCATGTTTTAGAAATGAGTGTTCTACTTTTGATGGTGTACTGTAATGTCAGGAGAGCTGACTCAAATTGCTTGCACTACTTGCTTGAAGTTATTAAGTTTTTAATCAAATTAAGTCGACAAATACATGCAAAGAAAACATTTTTAGTCAGGTCTTTTATCCATGATAACTTTACAACCTTAGAAAGAGAACTACTGACAAAAATCGAGTTATGTACAACGTCATCTAGCTACTACACTTTCACCATCTGTATTAGATGTTACAGAATCTTTGAAAGTGTGTTCAACAGTGAAATTTGGTACTGTGTGGTACGCCTACATAAAAGCTCCATTCAACAGGAGCATTGAGGTTGCACTTGAGATACTCAATTTGATATAGTGGATTGGGAAAAATTAGTTTCTGGACTAAGTAAATAATTAGTCATAGTTTTAGTAATCTTTTATGCACTAATATATGATATGTTATATACACATGCTTTTATTTTTCACAACATCAGTTATAAATTCATGCTTCCTTTTTTCTTTAAAGTTCTCTTTGGATTTTTCCATGGTTGTTGCTAACCATACTATTTTGGTGTTCACACAGGTTTATTTGCAAACACCTGAAGAATTGCTAGTGATCGCTCTTTTGTTGCAGCTAGTTATGTGTGCACTGTCTCAAGAAAGTGCTAGTTATGGCTACATTATTGGACATTTTATTTAGTTTTACTTTTGCTTATGGCTAAACTGTTGGAGACTTTATTTGGTTGTACTTTGCAGTACTTGTTTTGGTTTATTGCATACATCGATATGCTATGTGATGAGCCATCGATCTGTACTGTGCATGATTTGTTGTCTCTTGGATGATGTATGACATGATACGTCGATTTGTTGTTCAGTTCTAGAGTTAGAATCATGCAAAGCTTCAATGCTTGTGAGGCTTGGTGTTAGAATTGCTGCTTGTTTATATATGTAGATGTAACCAAACAACACATGTAGGTCACAAAGATTGAAGTTAGTGTTGATCAGTATGGTTATTTGATTCATGCAAAGCTTAAATGCTTGTGAAGGTGTTAGAGACAACCTAAGAGACAAACTATTGGAATAGTTGTCTCTAATATTGTCTCAAGATGACATAGAGGGTATTAGAGACAAGCTAAGAGATAAACTATTGGAGATGCCCTAATAGCAAAAATCCGTTCTCCAATAGAGCACAGGTTCCAAGACAATTACCTTTTTGTTTAATAAATCACCAAGCAAGGTCCTATGGATTCACGTGAGCACTTGTAGTTTTGGAGATTTTTTCTACGCCCACCCAATAAGTGCACAGGTGTTTCAAAGATCTTTGATTCGCGTACACAGAAGGTGTACCAAAGAGGTCGTGATTTTTGCTAGGTTTACATAGATCAGTACCAGCAATTTTAGGATTTATTCCACATGGCAACTTTGAAGTATGATCTTTCACTCCTGGGTCGAGACACAAGATTTTCGTTGTGGCAAGTTAAGATGAGGGCCGTGCTAGCACAAATAGATTTGGATGATGTGTTGGAAGGATTTGAAAAACAACCTATCACATGGACCACAGATGAGAAGCGTAAAGACCGTAAGGTTTTATCTCAGATTCACCTTCATCTATCAAATAATATTTTGTAGGAGATTGAAGGAGAAGACAGCTGCTGCATTATGGCTGAAGCTGGAACAAATTTGCATGATAAAATATCTCACCAGCATGATGCATCTTAAGCAGAAGTTGTACTCTCAAAAATTGCAAGAAGGAGGATCCGTGCTTGATCATCTTTCGTTGTTTAAGGAGATCGTTGCCGACTTAGAGTCGGTGGAGGTAAAAATATGATGATGAGGATTTGGGTCTTATTCTTTTATGTTCCCTGCCTAGTTTTTTTCCAAATTTTAGACATACATATTATATAGTAGAGATACTCTCACTCTTAATGAAGTATATAAAGCTTTGCATGCTAAGGAGAAGATGAAACAGATGATACCTTCTGAAAATTCAAGTTCGCAAGGAGAAGGCTTGTTTGTTCGTGGCAGGCAAAAGGAGAAGAACTCAAATAATGGATCTCAAGGCAAAAGTTCGAATGGCTACAAGAACCGGTCAAAATCCAGAGGCAAGTACAAGTCGTGCAAATATTGCAAGAAAAGTGGGCACGACATCTCTGAATGCTGGAAGCTGCAGAATAAAGAAAAGAAAACTGGCTATTATAAGCCAAAAGGTAAACCAGATGATGAAGGTAAAGCCTCCCTTGCTGCTAATGATAGTTCTGATGGAGAACTTCTTGTTGCCTTTGCTGGAAGTGCTAAGACCAATGATGAATGAATTCTTGATTCCACTTGTACCTTTCATATGTGTCCTAATAGGGATTGGTTTGCCACCTATGAACCTGTTGAAGGTGGTACTGTGTTGATAGGTGATAACTCATTTGTAAGGTTGTAGGAATTGGTTCAGTTCAGATCAAGATGTTTGATGGCATTATCAGAACTTTGACAGATGTGAGGCACATTCCAGATTTGAAAAGGAACCTCATCTCTTTGAGTACTCTCGATACTAAAGGGTGCAAGTATTCTGGTGAAGGTAGAGTTTTGAAGGTATCAAAATGCTCTCTTATTGTGATGAAAACTGATATTAAATCTATCAATCTGTACCATCTGTGAGGTACTACAATATTAGGTAATGTTGTTGTAATTTCAAGTTCATTATCTGATTCCAATGGTACTAATCTTTGGCATATGCGTCTTGGCCATATGAGTGAAATTGGTTTGGCAGAATTGAGCAAGAGATGACTTTTTGATGGGCATAGCATCGGTAAGCTGAAATTTTGTGGGCATTGTGTGTTTGGTAAACACAAGATGGTGAAGTTCAATACTTCAGTTCATACTACAGAAGGTATTTTGGATTATGTGTATTCTGATTTATGGGGGCCATCTCGCAAGATATCGCTAGGAGGTGCTCGTTATATGTTAACAATTATTGATGATTACTCTAGAAGAGTGTGGCCTTATTTCTTGAAGCATAAATCAGAAGCATTTTTAGCATTTAAAGAGTGGAAGACTATGGTTGAAAGGCAAACTGAAAAGAAGGTAAAGAAACTTCGTACTAATAATGGGATGGAATTCTGTTCTAATAAATTTGAATCATATTGCAAGACTGAAGGTATTGTTAGGCACTACACCGTTCCTCATACTCCTCAACAAAACGGTGTAGCTGAGCGTATGAATAGAACCATCATTTCCAAGGCCCGTTGCATGTTGTCAAATGCAGGTTTGCATAGGCGTTTTTGGGATGAAGCCGCTTCCACTGCTTGCTATCTTATTAATCGGTCACCCTCTATTACAATTGAAAAGAAGACTTTAGTTGAGGTATGGTCTGGTTCCCCGCAAATTATTCAGAATTGAGAGTTTTTTGTTGTACTGCTTATGCTCATGTTGATAATGAAAAATTAGAGCCTAGAGCTGTTAAGTGCATCTTTCTTGGTTATAAATCTGGTGTTGAAGGATATAAGTTATGAAATCCTAAAACAAATAAGGTTGTGATCAGCATAAACGTTGTCTTTAATGAATTTGCTATGCTTCTTGATAAACTGCCCACTAATGTTCCTGTTGAGAGTGAGCAGAATTCAAGTGTTCAGGTGGATCACTTTGTTGGCTCAAATAACACATCAGATAAGAAAAATATTGTTGTTCATGATGCACCTATTGTTGAGGATCCTCCCATTGTTGAGCAGCCACCACAATGGTTCATTGCAGTTAATAGGCCTAGGAGGGAGATTAATCCACCCAAGAGGTTGATTGAAGAAGCTAATATTGTTACTTATGCTTTGAGTGTGGCAGAAGAAATTGAAGGTAATACAGAACCTTCATCATACTCTGAGGCTATTAGCTCCACTGATTGTAATAAGTGGATAACTGCTATGCATGATGAGATGTAGTCACTTGAAAAGAATGACACTTGGGAATTAGTGAAATTGCCAAAAGAGAAGAAGCCTGTTCGTTACAAGTGGATTTTCAAAAGAAAGAAATGTATTTCTCCTACTGAACCAGTAAGGTATAAAGCAAGCTTGGTTGCTAAAGGTTATAGTCAGATTCTATGTATTGATTTTAATGATGACTTTTTCCCAGTTGTGAAGCATAGTTTTATTTGCACTTTACTCAGTATTATTGCTATGCATGATTATGAACTTGAGCAATTAGATGTTAAAACTGCATTCTTACATGGGGAGTTAGAAGAAGATATTTATATAGACCAACCTGAGGGTTTTGTTATTTCTGAAAAAGAACACCTTGTTTGTAGATTAAAGAAATCTCTTTATGGTTTGAAGCAATCTCCTAGGCAATGGTACAAGAGATTTGACTCCTTTATGCTCTCTCATGATTTTAAGCAGTCTGATTATGATAGTTATGTTTATTTAAAGACTGCTAATGGTTCAGCTATTTATTTGCTTCTCTATGTTGATGATATGTTGATTACTGCAAAAGATAAGTCAGAAATAGCAAAACTAGAAGCACAATTAAGTAATGAATTTGAGATTAAGGACCTAGGTGTAGCAAAGAAAATTCTTGGCATGAAGATTATTAGAGAGAGGAAATCTGGCAAGTTATACCTTAGTCAAAAAGGTTATATTGAGAAGGTCCTTCGTCGTTTTAATATGCATGATGCAAAACCAGTGAGTGCTCTATTAGCTTCACATTTCATATTATCTTCTACCTTATGTCCCGAGTCAGATTATGATATTGAGTACATGTCTAGAGTTCCATATTCCAGTGTAGTTGGTTCTCTTATGTATGCCATGGATTGTTCTCGTCCTGATTTATCTCATGCACTGAGTGTTGTTAGTAGATACATGGCTAATCCTGGAAAAGATTATTGGAAAGCAGTTCATTGGATTTTCAGATATTTGCGTGGCACTTCTAATGCTTGTTTGCAGTTTGGGAATTCTAAAGATGAACTTGTTGGTTATATTGATTCTGATTATGCTGGTGATTTGGACAAGAGGAGGTCTCTCATAGGTTATGTTTTCACCATTGGTGGTTGTGCTGTTAGTTGAAAAGCAAGTTTGCAAGTTACTGTTGCCTTATCTACCACTAAAGCAGAATATATGGCTATTTCTGAAGCTTGTACAGAAGCTATTTGGTTGAGAGGTTTGTACACTGAGCTTTGTGGAGATAATTCTTGCACTACTATATTTTGTGATAGTTAGAGTGCTATATGCCTTACAAAGGATCAGATGTTCCATGAGAGAACAAAGTACATTGATGTGAGATATCACTTTATTCGAGGTGTTATTGCTCAAGGTGATGTCAAGGTGTGCAAGATAAGTACTCATGATAATCCAACTGATATGATGACAAAGCCAGTTCCTGTTACTAAGTTTGAGCTTTGCTCAAGCTTAGTTGGTGTTACAATTTAGTACTAGAGACTAGTTGACGCACGGTGATTTTTTATCTTATCAAGGAGTTATTTGGTGATTAATGATTCTTTATTATGCTACAAGAAGAAATTCGTCTCAAGATGGAGATTGTTGATATTTGTGATCTGTATGTGATCCTAATATGGTCGAATCCAAACATGACATATTAGCGAATCAGTTGCCATATTAGCGGATTAGTTTCTTACTTGGACTCCTAGTCCTTTTACCCCCTCATATACCTCTTGTAAGCCACACGGAGAGAGTTGATGTCCCATTGTAATCCCCTGTGTTTTGTAAACACTCATCATATAGTGATCATCGCGGGTTGGCGCCCGTGGTTTTTTTCCGCAAGGGTTTTCCATGTAAAAATTTGTGTCTACTTTGTCTCTATTTTATAACATCTTTTATTTAACATAAAAGCTTCAAGCTTACATCACCATGGGCTTCACTTGTTCTGTAACATTGATACTGCTGCCTTGTCAGTGAACCAGGCGAATTCTCCATCTTGAAGTATAGCCATCTCAACAGGTAGTAAATCAGATGAAGTCTGCTTGTCTGACAGTGCTTTCTGCACTGCACCAGCTTTCCTAGCTCTAGTGACCACCATTGCGACATATACAGATGAGTTGATCATAGGAAATGTAATTGTAATTCCCTCTGGTGGCGGCTTTGGAGAATCCTTGATGTAGGTGACCCACCTCTGGTTCTCATTTGTTAGATGTATATCATTACCTGTGTATTTTCTGAATTGTATAAGGGGTCACCTGCATATATGCCACATCTGTACTTGTATATATATTGGTCCACTGGCCTCATGATGAATACAAGCGCTATTCATGACATGGTATCAGAGCAAACCTAGGGTTTTGCTTGTCAAGCCGCCGCCTGACTTTGCCTGTCGCTTGTCGCCGATCCGCCACCACTCAAGGAGCCGCAGCCGCCGCCTCATCGCCCATCGACATCGCCCCGATTGGCGCCGATCCGCCGCCGCTCGGGGAGCCACTGCCGTCACCGCGCCTCATCTTCCTCGGCTTCTTCCCAATCCGAAGCGTCGCCTCATCTTCGCCGGTCTTCCTCGCCCGTCACCAAAGTCACCAGCCTCTAGATCCACCGTGCTCTGTCATCATTTGCCAGAGCAGCTGCTCGCCGAACTCGCCGCCGCCGATTTACATGCGGAGTCGCCGCTTTTCTCCATCTTGATCCGCGCCACCGGCACTCGGGCCGCTCGAACCACCGCCGCCCGCTCCGCTGCCCGCTACCGGGGGAACACTAGTTCCCCCGTGTGTGTGTGTGTGTGTGTTTCTAGCAGGCTATGTGGGCCTTGGGCTCTTTTTACGTGAGCCGGCTCGATCAAAAAAAAAATTAGTACGTCGTTCTAACCACCGCGCCGTCCAGCGTCGCCTGTTAGACTTTGTTGCCTTGGTTGCCGCGCCGTCCAGCGCCGCCTACCAATGGACACTGTTTTCGTTCCTCGCTGCCCGGTGATCTTCAATGGTCTCAATTACCGGGACTGATTTTAGCATATGCGCCTCTACATGTGTGGTCAGCGCCTTTGGGAGTTTCTTATTGGCGAGTTGCCTTATCCGCCTCGCCCTGCTCCACTTGCTGAGCCTGTACTCCCGAAAGATGCTTCCGAAGACGCTCATACAAAGGCATCTGAGGTTTTTGAGGATGCCATGAAGACTTTTCAAACTTAGTATGCTGCCTACAAGACATGGATTGATGAGGATACTCGTGCCTCTACTATTCTGGTTGCTAACATAGAGGTATGATTCATTGGGGATGTGGTTGGTTTGGTTTCAGCACAGTTGATGTGGACACATCTGCACAACCGCTACGAGCCGTCTGGTGGTTCATTGTATCTTTCTGTTGTGCGTCAGGAGCAGTCACTGCAGCAAGGAGATGCCACTGTGGATGAGTTCTATGCCCAATTGTCTGCAGTATGATGTCAGATTGACTCTTTGGGACCGGGTGTTTGCCACATGTGTCAGTGCTGTCAGCATCAGAAGTCTCACCTGGAGCTTCGTCGTATCTACGACTTCTTGACTCGTCTCTGGGCTGAGTATGAATAGACTTGTGCTCAATTGCTAGCACGCCACCCTCGTGTGACCTTGTTGGAGGCCCTTGCTGCTGTTTGTGCTGAGGAGATTCGCCGTGTTCTTGGGTTTTTGCCGCCACCGCTGCTTGCCTCGATTCTGGTAGCTCCTCCAGTTTCTACACCCGCTACATCTCCAGCTACTCCTTCACCAGTGGTGCCTTCACCAGTGATAGCTGCTATTGGTAGGGGACTACACTGCACTTATTGCAACAAGGATGGACATGTACAGCAGATCTGCTATAAGAAGAAGAAGGATTTACGTCGTGGTGGCCATCCTCCACAGGGAACTGGTGGTTCCTCCTCTCAGAGGAGCTTTGGTGCTTTTGATTCTCAGGAGTTTCTCACCGCTGCTGCCTCATGGCCGCTTCTTGCACCGCCCGATTCTGTTGGTTCTCACAGACATCTTCTAGTGAGAGACCACCTTCTACTTCTTCCTCAGGTATATCACCTTGGATTCTTTACTCTAGTGCTTCCTTTCATATGACATCTGATTCCACCACTCTCACTTCCATTCGTCCTTTAGCTGCTCCTATCACTGTTCAGACAGCAGATGGTACCTCTCTTTTTGTCGCAGGACGAGGCACTCTTTCGAATTCCTCTTTTCATATTCCTGCTATTTGTCATGTTCCCAAACTAACCATGCAGCTCATATCTGCCAGTCAGCTCATTGATCATGGTTGTTGTGTTATTCTCGATTCTGATTCTTGCTGTGTTCAGGATCGACGCACGGGGACTCTAGTTGGTACTGGCCCTCGCCGCCGTGACTCATAGTGTCTCTGGGAGCTTGACTGGCTTCATCTTCCTTCCGCTACCCCTACTAGTCTTGTCACCTCCACCATTGCCGCCGCTTCTGCTGCATCCTCCACTGTATCTTTTGCTCAGTGGCATCATCGTTTGGGACATCTTTGTGGGTCGTGTCTATCTTCTTTACTCTGTCATGGTATTTTAGGGTCTGTGTCTGGTGATGCTTCTCTAAATTGTCAGGGTTGTAAGCTTGGTAAACAGCTTCAATTTCCTTATCCTTCTAGTGAGTCAGTGTCACAATGTCCTTTTGATCTTGTTCATTTTGATGTATGGGGTCCGGCTCCTTTCGTTTTGAAAGAAGGTCATCGATATTATATAATTTTTATTGATGATTTTTCTCGCCACACATGGATATACTTTATGTCATCTCGTAGTGAGGTTTTATCCATCTATAAGACTTTTGCCACCATGATCCGTACTCAGTTTGATTCTCCTATTCGTGTCTTTCGTGCTGACTCTGCTGGGGAATACTTGTCAGGAGTCCTTCGTAGTTTCTTGCTGAGCAGGGCACTCTCTCTCAGTTTTCTTGCCCTGGTACTTATGCCTAGGATGGTGTGACTGAACGGAAGCATCGTCATCTTCTTGAGACAGCCCGTGCCCTTATGCTTGCTTCTGCTGTCTCACCACACTTCTGGGATAATGCTGTTTCTACTGCCACTTTCCTGATTAATATTCAGCCTTCTTCTGCTCTTTGGGGTGGGATCCCAGTTGAGCGTCTCTGTGGCAAGACTCCTGACTATTCTAGTCTTCGCCTCTTTGGGTGTGTGTGCTATGTTCTTCTTGCCCCTCGTGAGCGCACCAAGTTGACCGCTCAGTTCGTGGAGTGCGTTTTTTTGGGCTATAGTGCTGAGCATAAGGGATATCGTTGCTGGGATCCTATAGGCCGACGGATGCGGGTTTCTCGGGATATCACTTTTGATGAGTCTCATTCTTTCTACCCTCGTCCTTCTCCTTCCACCACTCCAGCATCTCTTGTCGAGCCTCTTTCTTTCCTAACTTTTCCTGCCACCTCCATAGTCCGCACACCTCCATCCCAACTTTTGGCCTCTCCAGTACCTCCTTCACCGTCTCCTTCACCACCAACACCCTCTCCAGAGGCTCCTTCTGGCCTTGTTCCTTATCCTCTCTACTACACTCATTGTTCGCGAGTTGAGGATTCTTCTGATGCGCCATCTTTTTCTAATGGGTCATCTTCTTCAGTCTCTCCTCCTCGATATGCTCTTTGTGATCGTCAGTCTATTCGGCCTCCTACGTGCTTTTATTTAGCGGCTCTTGTTGAACCGACTTCTTATCGTGATGCTGCTATTCATCAAGAATGGTAGCATGCGATGGCAGAAGAGATTGCTGCCCTTGAGCGTACTAGCACATGGGATCTTGTCCCTCTTCCCACACGTGTTACTCCTATCATGTGCAAGTGGGTCTGTAAGGTTAAGACCCGCTCTAATGGTTCTCTTGAGCGCTACAAGGCTTGTCTCATGGCATGTGGTTTTCAATAGGAGCATGGTCGTGATTATGATGAGACATTTGCTCCTATGGCTCACATGACCACCGTTCGCACTCTTCTTGTTGTGGCATCTGTTTGAGCATGGTCCATCTCTCAGCTTGATGTCAAGAATGCCTTTCTCAATGGTGAGCTGCGTGAGGAGGTTTATATGCAGCAACCACCTGGGTATTCTGTTCTTGAGGGTATGGTTTGTCGCCTTCGCCGATCTCTTTACGGCCTTAAGCAAGCTCCTCGTGCTTGGTTTGATCGTTTATCTTCTATTGTCACTGTAGCTGGTTTCTCTACCAGTGCTCATGATTCTACTCTTTTTATTCACACTTTACCTCGTGATCGGACGCTTCTCCTTTTATATGTTGATGATATGATCATTACTGGAGATGATTCTCAGTACATCACTTTTGTCAAGGAGCGTCTTAATGAGCAATTTCTCATGTCAGATATGGGTCCTCTTCGCTATTTTTTTGGGGTTGAGGTTATTTCTACGCTTGAGGGCTTCTATCTATCCCAAGAAAAGTACATCCAAGATCTTCTTGATCGTGCTTATCTTACTGATCAGCACATCACTGAGACTCACATGGAGCTTAATGTTCATCTTCGGCCCACTGATGGTGAGCCTCTTACTGATCCTACTCGCTATCGTCACCTTGTTGGGAGTCTTGTTTATCTGGGTATCACTCGTCCTAGCATTTCATATCAAGATCATATATTGAGTCAGTTTGTTTCTGCTCCCACTCAGCTCCACTATAGTCATCTTCTTCGTGTTCTACGATATCTTCGTGGAACCATTACTCGTCGTTTGTTTTTTCCTTGCTCCAGCTCTTTACAACTCTAGGCATATTCTGATGCCACCTAGGCTAGTGTTCACTCTGATTGCCGGTCTCTCTCTGCTTATTGTCTTTTTCTTAGTGGTTCTCTCATTGCTTGGAAGACTAAGAAGTAGACATCAATTTCTCGTTCGAGTGCTGAGGCTGAGTTGCGAGCTATGGCTTTGTTGACTGTGGAGGTTACATGGCTACGGTGGTTACTTGAGGATTCTGGTGTTTCTATTTCAACACCCACTCCTCTTTTGTCTGACAGTATAGGAGCTATTAGCATTGCTACAAATCCAGTGAGGCATGAGCTTACTAAGCATATTCGTGTTGATGCTTCCTACGTGCGGACTCAAGTGTAAGACCAGGTTGTTGCTCTTCAGTATGTGGCTTCAGAACTTCAGTTGGCAGACTTCTTCACAAAGGCGCAGACCAGAGCCCAGCACAACTTCTATCTCTCCAAACTTCATGTTGTTGATCCAACATAAGTTTGAGGGGGGTGTTAGATGTATATCATTGCCTGTGTATTTTCCCCATTGTATAAGGGGTTACTTGCATATATGCCACATCTGTACTTATATATATATTGTCCTATTGGCTTCATGATGAATACAAGCGCTATTCATAACATCATTAACAAGAGGATGGCCTAGGAACAGAGAGGCAATATGGCCATCAGGGCCCATTCCCAGAAGCATGAGATCAAACCTGGGAAACCTAGTTGCTTGTGACATTGCAATCACGCCATTCTTAACAAGTTGCTTCAAGCAAGTTTCATAGTCATCCGCTGCTCCCTCAGCTGACAAGGCATCATTTATAGCATAAACTTGGCTAATAGGAATTGGCACCTACAAAGTTGAAAGACAGCACTCAGTTAAGTACTTTCGAATACATAACAAATTACATAGACCTGATAAGTGAAAACTCATGATAATGGAATAACTAGACATAAGAATGTATCTCTGATCACAACATCAACAAATTCTTACCTAAATATGTACCCTTTTATTGATGTTATCACCCATTTCTCTAGAAACACCAATATAGTAGATAAGGTCATTTTATGGTATATTTTAAGAGCTTGGCACATATTTGAGCATGAACACATCTAAGTAGACTATAGAAACCCAGTGTTGAATAAAATGTTTCATCGTTGCTGATTTGCATATGGTTCTCTAGAGAGTGGTTTTACCACATGTACATGGATGTCCATGTACATCCTCCTCCGTTGGATTCAGCTTCGATGATTCACACCTCTCTCTCTCCTCCACTCCCTTTCTCTCCTTCTCTCTCCCTCTTTGTCTCTCCTCCATCTCCAAGATGCACCACTTGCCTCCTTCCCCCGAGCCGCGCTGCTGCCGCCTCCTCGAAACGTGTCGCCAGAGATCGCACCTCCCTCCTCCTTCACTCCCTCTTCATGGTGCCACACTGCCGGAGCCCGCGTTGCGCCAGGGCCAGCGTCGCCTCTAGGAGTCTGCGACCGCATTGGAGCTGGAAGAGAAGGACCGCGTCAGGAGAGAGAGATGGGAGAGAGAGAGAGAGATACATGGATATCCATGTACACGCGGTTTTCCTTTTCCGTGCTTCTCTACCACAAATACCACATGCTGCTAATTAATAGAGCACAAGGGGAATAACAGAGGATTCGTATGTTATGAATATTGTGTGCATATATTCAAGAGGCCCAATAGGCAATATATATAGGGAGTACAAGGGGGGTTGTCATATACAGATAAGAAAATACAGAAGGAGTCATATTCTAACACCACCCTCAAACTCATGGCAGATCACACACACTGAGTTTGGAGAGAAAAATACAAATGTTGTGCCCTAGTTTGTGGCTTCGTGAAGAAGTCAGCAACCTATAACTCCGATGGAACAAAATGTAAAGCAAGTACTCCCCCCTGTACCTGTAAGCGAGTGTATGAAGCATCCACACCAATGTGCTTGGTGAGCTCATGCTTCACTGGGTCCTAGACAATACTGATAGCACCTATACTGTCAGACAAAAGAGTCGTAGGTCGCATCACAAGCACTCCAAAATATGAAAGTAGCCACCTCAACCAAGTAACCTCTACTATCACTACTGCCACAGCTCTCAACTCAGCCTCTGCACTCGAACGAGAAACTGCAGTCTGCTTCTTAGTCTTCTAGACAATCAGGGAAGAGTCAAGAAAAACACAGTAAGTAGAAAGAGAACGACGATCAAAAGGATCACTAGCCTAGGTCATATCGAAGTACGTCTGAAGCTGTAGTGAGGTAGAGCTAGGGAAAAACAAACGACGAGAGATAGTCCTACGCAAGTAGCGAAGAATACGAAGAAGGTGACTGTAGTGAAGATGGGCAAGACGAGCCATGAACTGACTCAAGATATGAACAACATAAGCAATATCAGGACGAGTGCTCACAAGATACACCAAACTCCCAACAAGATGGCAATATCGAGTAGGATCCTCAAGAAGATCACCATCACTGGCACGAAGTTGTGGGGATAATTCTATGGGAGTCTCAGCAATGCGAGTGTCAGTCAGACCAGACCGATCAAGAAGATCCTGGACATACTTCTACATGGAGAGGTAGTAGCCCTCAGGCATGGAAGAGACCTCAATCCCAAGGAAGTACATAAGAGAACCAAGACCAGTCATCAAAAACTGCTCACTGAGATGCTTTTTCACATACATGATGAATGAGGAATCATCACCAGTGATGAGCATATCATCAACATACAGAAGAAGTAGTATCCTACCTCGAGATGAGACATGGGCAAAAAGAGCAGGATTATGAGAACTGACGGTGAAACCGACAGCAGTAATCACTGAGGTAAAACGCATAAACCAGGCACGATGAGCCTGCTTGAGGCCATAAAGAGCACGACGAAGACGACAAACGTACCCATTGGGAACAGAATACCCAGGTAGGGGCTGCATGTAGACCTACTCATGCAAAACACCATTAAGAAAGGCATTCTTAACATCCAGCTGAGACCGACGAACAGAAGCAACCACAACAAGAGCGCGAACAGTGGTCATATGGTCAACAGGGGCAAAAGTCTCATTGTAGTCACAACCGTACTCCTGCTGAAAGCCACGAGCCACAAGACGAGTCTTATAGCGCTTGATAGTACCATCAGAGTAGGTCTTAATCTTGTACACCCACTTGCAAGTGATCGAACGAGCATGCACAGGTGTCGATATAATATCCCAAGTCTTCGTACGTCGAAGAGCATCAAGCTTCTCTGCCATAGCGAGCTGCCACTCAGAATGAGGTGCAGCCTCACGATAAGAACTAGGCTCAATGACAGAGAGAGCATGAACTATCGGAGCAAATCCAAGATGATCAGGAGGTCGAAGGGATGTCCAGTCACGAAGGACGTAACAAGGAGCTGTTGGAAATATGCCCTAGAGGCAATCATAGAGATGATTATATTTCACTATGTTCATAACATTGGATAATTTGTTATCTTGTTCCTAGAATAATATTGTTAATATTTACTATCAAGTATGTGACTTGATTGTGAAACTCTATATTTCTGCGATAATTATTCTTAAATGTTCCCTAGTCAGAAACATATGAGGACACATATGAATAGACTAGCATATGTATTGTTTGATGACTATGTTTCACAGGTCATGGGTATGTAGATATCAAACCAATAATATGGACATATGTTAGAGAACATGGTATTGGATAAGACCCACCTTGAGACACTATTGAGATTGTTATGATTCTATGTGTCGTTAGTTGGTCTCAAGCAATGATGATGTATAATTCTTAGACCTAAGATCAGCATGGTTTCCTACATGTGTCATAGTACTCTTAGGGGTTGCCAAACGCTACTCTGTAACTGGGTAGTTATAAAGGTAGCTTTCGGGTATATTATGAAACATGCGGAGGAATGTGACTGGTCGGATATGGGATTTGCCCCTCTTACATAACAGGAGAGATGTCTCTGGGCCCCTCGTTGTGGTCGGATAAAGTAAGTGCATGGCTATGCCACTAGTGGTCGAAGTGTTCGACCACGTGAAGTTATCCGACAATCGATCGAGAAAGTATTGAACAGTCCATAGATGACACAACATCTCACCTGGAGTTCAACCAAATATCATGAGGCAAAGGGAGAATACACGAGTAGGTCGCTTAGTTCGATTCGCCACGATTCGGTCGATGGAGATATGGAATCTGGTGATCATAGACTGATCGAACGTAATCACAGAGTGGTCGTAACCTGGTCGTAAAGAGTTACGAATTGGTCATAACCAAATACGAACTGGTCGTATAGAGATAGGACCTGGTCGTAAGTGATGAGGACCTGGTCGTAGATCATATTGCATTAAGGTTCGTCCGATATAATTTGTGTGTATTCGGGAATCACTATGTTCTGCTAGGAACCACTAATGACTCGTGGTCGGAAAGGGTTTTCGAGTCACAACCGATTACGCATAAACCTAATGGGTCACACACTTAATGGGTTAGAACAAACCAGTATAGATATGATTAATCAAACGTGTTCGAATAGGATCCGTCATGAGCACTATATAAGGAGATGCTTGAGGCTATTGAAAAGTGACGAGTTGACGCGAGTTGCTCTACCGAAACCCTAGCCGCCATCTTCCTGAGAGCTCTGTCGTGCGACTTGGTGCTAGCACACTAGCATACGGTTGTTCCTTCCCTAGACGTGTGGATACCGTAGAGGCGCTACTGTGGTTGCTGTTGAGCTTGAGGACGATCCACGATTTTCATAAGGAACTACAGAGGTTGCTGGAGGAGACGACCGACTCGCGAGGACGCTGGACTATCGACTACGACCACTACATCGACGCGCTCTACGTTGGACTAGGATGCTCCAACTCTTCTTCCGCTGCTCTGCGTGTCTGGTGGTAACGATCAGTGATCATCTACTTGCTTGGCTTCCTGGTTTACGTGGTAAATTTTTTTGATTTGTTGCTATCGTAGCCTACCCGTACCCCAACAAGAGCATCATCAGGAGGATCAGATGTGGGTGTCAGCAAGATGCTGAAAGAGGAGACTGGTGAAGGACGAGGATGCCTGGAGTAGTGAATGCCAGAGAAACAAGACGGTGGTGCTGCAGGAACAAGAGGCGGTGTTGCAGGAGGCAGCACCGAAGGCGGAGGTACAGAAGGAACCATTGGAGACAGACCAGGGGAAGACTGTGATAGTGGAGAAATGAATGAATAGTTAGAAAGAGACAACCATGAAATCGACCAATGGTAGAAACATGAGAAGGAGTCAAATCTCGATAGAAGAAAGGTCGAGATTCATCAAAGACAACGTCTCGTGAAATCCTGATCGATCGAGCAGAAGGATACCAGCAGCGATAACTCTTATGCTCAGAACTATAACCAAGAAACACACACTCAACTGACTGGGTTGATAGTTTAGTGTGCTCACGAGGCTGCAGCATAACAAAAAAGTACAACCAAAAACACAAAGGTGGGTGTACTAGGGGGCTCGAGAATAGAGACACTTTATAGGACTGACACCCTTAAGAGTAGTGGAAGGCTGCATATTGATGAGATAAGCAGCTATAGAAACAACATCAGCCTAGAACTGTGGTGGAACATGAGAGGCAAGGAGAAGAGTGCGGGCAGTCTCAATCAGATGATGATGTTTGCGCTCAGCAACCCCATTCTAAGCATGGGCACCAGGACAAGAAGACTAGTAAAGAGTGCCCTACTCAGAAAGAAACTATCTAAAAGCACCAGAACAGTACTCACCAGTAGAATCACAGCGAAAAGTATGGACGAAAGAATCAAACTGAGTACAGACCATCATTGCAAAGCTATAATAGCTCACAAGAAACTGACCACAATTAGACATAGGGAAAATCCATGTGAAACGAGAATAATCATCAATGAAGATCACATAAGATTTATACCCGCCTTTAAAGATAATAGGCGTAGGTCTCCATACATCTGAATGAACTAAATCAAAAGGACGAGAAGACAAGGATTCACTAGAATGATAAGGAAGTTGTAGCTGCTTGCCCAGCTTACAACCCGGACAAAACATGGCCGTGTCAACAGTAACACATCCAAGGACACCCTTACGGACTAATGAAGAAAGATGGGACCCACACAAGTGACCTAAACGGTGATGTCACTACACAAAAACTCCAGAGGTGGTGGCAGCCGTGGCTGTGGAAGTAGACGTAGAGGTGATAGGAGCAACTGAAGTGGATGGAAGATGGAGGAGATCAAGGATGTAAAGACCCTAACGATCCCTACGATGTCGGTCAGCCCCAAGTATCGTCCTTGTTTGTCGATCCTGGATGAAATAGGCGTGAGAGTCAAAAAAACAACCCTACAACCAAGATCGGTGAGTTGACCCACTGAGAGAAGCTGCATGGTACGCTAGGGAACATGGGAAACAACTGGAATAGAAAAGTCAGTAGACAAAAGAGTGCCCTGACAGCTGACAGATAGAGGAGTACCGTCAGTTATCTGAACAGAGATAGGAAAAACAGGAGGTCCTACTGAACTGAGAGATGTGGAGTCTGGTGTCATGTGGAAAGAGGCACCAGAATCCAGAACCCAAGAAGTACCTGGAGGAGATGTTTGAGCTAGACTGGCAGAACCTGCTGAACTGTGAGAAAGCTGCTGAAGTAGAGCCTCGCAAAACTGCTGAATAGAGTCACCTCGCTGAAAAGGTCCTGACGTGCTAGTATGTCTTCCCATCGAGGAAGGGCCTCCCTGCTCCCCTTGGATTGTCCAGCCTCACGTGTCTTGTTCTGCTTTTTTCGCACCGCACAAGGCTAATAGTCGTGCCTGAAGTTCTTGCAATAATTGAACTAAACCCGAGTTGGTGCAAAAACAAGAGCAGAAACAGACACCTGAGGAAGGACTGTAGTCGAAACAGAAACCGTAGGTGTAGTTGAGGAAGAAGGGGTAGCAAGCACAGCCAGAACAAACTATGCTGCTAACCCACGGCGAAGCTCCTCAGCACGAAGCGTCGAAAGAGTCTCGGTGACTGTTGGTCGTGGTGAGCGGCTCAGCAGTTGAGCCCTAACAGGCTCAAACTCTGGGCGAAGAAGGCAGACAAAGTCATAAAGGCAAAGGCCAAGGCGATCACGATCCGCCTTCTGCACTTTATAACACTCCTGGCAGAGTGGAGAAGTGAGCTCGTCCAGCTGGCGCCAGAGACTGGCCAGGGCTCAGAAGAAGTCGTCGACAGAGGAGTCCTCCTAGCGAAGCATCTCCAACTCACACTGAAGCGAAAAGAACTGAGCATCACTGCTCTACTGGTATCGCTCGCGCAAGTACTCCCAGATCTGACAAGTGGCACGCAGACCAACAATGTTAAGCTGGATAGAGTCGTCGACGCTGACTACCAGGATAGCTCGAACACGTGCCTCATCAGCACACCAGCGCTCAAAAGCGTCTATGGTATACTGAAAGGCCTCATCAACAATATCAGCAGCGGCAATGGCGGCCTCTGCCTCCTTCTTGGCGGTCTCATCTTCTGCAAGAGGTGCAGAAGTAGGCTGTCTGGAAGGCGGCTGAACCGGTAACAGCGGACAAGGTCGGGCACCAGTAACATGTCTCTAGAGGAAGAGACCATCGAGCGTGATCTCCATGAGTGAAGACCACAATCTGTAGTTCGTCCCATTAAGCTTTGTTCCCGATAATAAGATCACAGCTGATGGAACAGAAGCCATCAGTAGACGGCATAGGAAGGCGTGGCGACCAAGGCAACGAACTCTAATAGGCAACGCTAGACGGCGCGACAGTTAGAGCTATGTTCTTTTCTTTCTTTCTTTCTTTCTTTCTTTCTTTCTTTATTTATTTCTTTTTTTGATTTTTTGGGCCAGCTAACACGGCCTACAACTAAGGCGGCCTGGCTTGCACACGAAGCGCACACACACACGGGGGAACTAGGGTTCCCCGAGTCATGGTGGCGGCGATGGATCGCAGCAGACTACGGTGACGGCGACCGCGACGGCGGCGGTGAGACCTCGAGCCTTGGCGATTTAAAGGTTCCCCCACGTCCTCAGTGGTGGAGGGCTCAAGCACGGCGACGGAACTGGTGGTGTTGAGGGGAGCGCAACATGGTGGCGGCGGACGCAGTAGGCTGTGGTGGCGAGCTACCAGTTGGTAGAGCTCGCGTCGGGCTCTGGACGCGATGGGCTCCCGATCAGTAGAGATGGCGACGAGGCGGTGGCGGGTGCAGCAAGCCGCGGTGGCGTCGGCGAGGGCAACCACTACGACGGCAGCGGCCCAATTTGGGCAGCTGCGGCGGAAGGATGACAGCGGAAGGAGGGAGCTAGAGTAGTGGTCTAGCTCTGATATCATGTTATGAATATTGTGTGCATATATTCAATAGACCCAATTGGCAATACATATAGGGAGTGCAAAAGGGTTGCCATATACAGATAAGAAAATACAAAAGGAGTCCTATTCTAACATCGTAAACTGGGATGAGAAGCACTGCCTTTTTATTAATGACTCATCTAAAATGCTGACAAGACATAAAAAATTTCTTGCAGTCACTTTCCGTAAGCCTGAAAATCTAAATCTATTCTTCACATATCATTTTGAGAAACTGTTACAGTAGATTCAAGTTTTATGGTACACGGTATCTAAAGAACTCTAACAAATTAGTTGCAAAAATAGACAATTTTCACTTGATCCTCAAAAGCTACTTCAGACTAACAAGGATGATAAACAAAAAAAAAGGTTAACGAACAAGTCGTGCAATTCATATGCAAGCCCATATTTTTCTAGAATCACATGTTATTTGCGTAGATGATTAATTTCAAACTGAAGTTTGACATCAATACGACATGATGCCATACATGCAAATGATTTTGAGTAGCACTGTAATTTGTATGATAAATTAATAAGTTTAGTTTAATTACTAGAGTTTATTTAAGAACATCTGTTGCACAGGATTATAATAGTATTCATCGAGTATAAGACTAAGGAGAGAGTGAGGGACCTCACAATATTTCTTACGAGACATGAAGACACTCAGACATCTCCAATTTTTTTCAAAAGATATCATGGCAAAGCTAAATAACCCATTACCAAATGTTCATAATGACTGGACACCACGAATTAAATATCCTAGCATCCAAGAAGCCAAAAAATTTGTCAATGCGACCTGCAGACGCACATAATTTACACAAGCAGTTCTTTGCTTCCATTTTCCATCAATCCAAGTTTTACCAGAATCCAATTCCTAAATAACTTCCCATCACTCTAAACCACAAAATTATGTCTTCCAATAACCCGAACAAATCATGGAGAAGGCCTAAATGAGTCGAACCAGCCGTTGCAGAAAGAACAATAAATCCAGGAACTTGTGGAGAATACCTTGGCGAGCAACCCATCCAAGGCGAGCTTGTAGTTGCTATCCTCATGGTTCTTGTTAACTATAATCTTGACTTAATTGAGTTTGCATGGTCCGTTTCTTTGTTGCATGGCTGATGCAGTCGTGCGTGCGTTTCTTTGTGCATTGCACGCTAGTTATGCGCTAGTCTGAGGATGGCACTAACGGGTGGCGTAGGACTATTAGTGGTGCATTGATGTGCTTGTAACGTAGAGTGTTTCTTGGTGTATAAAATGAGAAGAAAAAATAGAAAAGCCTGGAGAAGTTTAAGCAGCACAAAAGAACTGTCTTCAGTGTTCATCTTCTTCTAGTTTTCTCTCTGAGTTCTAGAGTGTTTGCGTGTGTGCGTTCCAGAGAGAAAACAATGTGCGAGTTCTCTCCGGGAGCTGAGCCAACAATTGGTATCGGAGCTTCGTGCTCTCCTGCCTATGAAGATGTCGCGCTCGGAGTCTCCATCACGTACCAGGACCCGCGTCGAGGACAGCGTGTGCAGCGGAGGTGCTGGCCGCACACTGGTGGTACCTCTGGTGAGGGAGGGAGTTGTGACCCTCCAATACCCTATGCTCATGGAGAGCAATTACGGGGTATGGACGGTGAAGATGAAGATCATCATGCATGTGCAAGGAGTGTGAGCGGCAGTGGAGGGCGAAGAATTGGTCGATGAGAAGAAAGACCAGATGGGTCTCACCGCCATAGTCCAAGCCATGCCGGAGGCCGTTGTAATGGCCATATCTGAGAAGGAGACGACAAAGGAGGCTTGGGACGCGCTCAAGGAGATGCATGTCGGCGAAGAACGTGTCAAGAAGGCACATGTTCAAACTCTCAAGAGGGAGTTTGAACGCATCTACATGAGGGACTCGGAGAAAATCACTAAGTTCGCCTTGAAACTCACCACCATAGTGAACGAGATACGTGCTCTCGGTACCAAGGTGGAGGAGAATACTGTCGTGGAGAAGCTCCTACGCTCCATCCCCGATAAATTCCTACCGATTGTTGGCACCATTGAGTAATGGGGCGATGTATCGGCGATATCGGTGATGGAGGCCATCGGACACTTGAGGGCATATGAGGAGAGCTTGAAGGAGCGGCAGCGTGACAAGGAAGAAGGAGAGCACCTGCTGCTCATGTGCGCCGAGTGGGAGGCCAAAGCCGCTGAAGAGAAGAGGAGCGGCGAGGTCTCTGACAGCGGCACAAATTAGAATGGCGGGAGCAGCGATGGCCGTAGCCGTGGCCAAGACGGTGACAAGAAGAAGCACCGCGGAAAGTTCGACAAGTCGAAGATCCATTGCTTCAATTGTCGGGAGTTCGGCCATTTCATGTTCGAGTGTGATGAGCCGAAGAAAGGACGGGTATATCTCACCAACGTCCAAGAGGACGACGAGCAGGCTCTCCTAATGGCTATGGCATGCGAGCATGCCGCGGATGTCGTCATGTTGAAGAAGGAGGAAGAGGAGGAGGAGTGGCTCGCACGCGTAAAGAAGAGGGAGCAAGGCGGCGACTCCTCCGGCGGTGACAAGGCCCACCTGACTCAAGCCAATGACGACGAGCCTGTGCTTCTCATGGCGCAGGTGTGCGCGCTCACTGAGGCATCCGTGGGCGCGGGCACTAATGTGGTGCTCAATGAGGTGCACGTGTAGGTGCATCTAGGGCGTGAGGAGGACCCCACGACGACGCTTGGTACCTAGACACCGGCGCCAGTAATCACATGTCTGTGTGCCAGAAAAGCTTCGCAGAGATGGACGAGGGCGTCACCGGTTTAGCCAAGTTCAGCGGCTCGGTGGTAGATATACACGAGCGTGGCACCATCCTGTTCACCTGCCAGAGCGGGGAGCACCTTGCACTGACAGGGGTGTACTACATCCCATGACTGCGTAGCAACATAGTGAGCCTCAGACAGCTCGACGAGAATGGCTACCAAACGCTCATCCAGGACGGTGTGCTCATGATCCGTGACCGGTAGTGTCGCACACTTTCTCGGGTAAACCGCACTCACAACCGGCTCTATGTGCTCACCTCGGATTGATGCTATTACACAAGCAGTGGCGACGGCGACGAGCGTGAGTGCGAGCGGTTAGGGCGGCAATGGGCGCGAGGCATGCATGGCCGGTGGCGGCCGCGGTGGTGCACGGGCGAACGCGTGGCACGACATCAAGCCAGCGGCGCGACGGGTGGCACAGGCGTGACATGGAGGGTGCGACGAGCTGCGCACAAGGATCAGCATTGTCAAGAAAGTGCATCAAGGATTAGGGGGTGTTTGTTGAATAATCCTTGATGACCGATTATTACATTTGCTGGTTATTGTTTCAGTTTCTTGTAGCAGTAAGTAGCAGCAGTTTTAGTTTCTTGCATGACATTGAGATGCCGCACGTTGAGTGAGTTCAATTTCTTTGCATGGCCAAATGATGCTGCATGAAATTGTGGCATTGATGTTTTGCATGCTGCTGGTTTTTGTAACATAGCATTAGAGCTAGTTATTGGTGCATGAAGTGTAGTGAGCAGTTACTCATATTGGCTTAGTATAAATAAGAGAAGAAAAGAGAAAAGCTACAGAAGTTTTGGGCATCATCAATTCCTCTCGTGAGTTCATCTTGTTCTTCCAGCCGAGTGTGTGTGTCCAGATTTCTACGTGCGTAGACACCAGCGGTGCAAACAGTCCTCTCGTCCACCTAGAACACTTGCCACTTGCTCTAGTTGATCGCCTCCAGGTACGGTGGCCCTGCCAGCTTCCTGCGAGATCAAAGACAAGAGGTCTTTACGCGATCCGGGAACCCCGGAGGAACCAGTAAAGGCACAATTTTTTGGGGAGGATGCCCAGCCAAGAACCTGAGGGCCTTGATGAGGGATCCACTAGAGAGCACGACGGTGAAGGTGCCCCTCTCGACGGCGAACTTCTCGGACAGCTTCGCTGTGTACTTCGCCAGAGACACCGCGAGGTCCTCCTTGGAGTCGAATATGAGCAGATTCTTCTTGGACCTGGCCCCAGAAGCGGCAGGCGCGGCGCCGTCGATAGCCATGGTAGTAATGGTAGGGAGAATGGGGGAGGTGGAGGAGGAGAAGAGATGGGGCTTGGAGCGAAGTTTTCCTAGGTGGCTGATTGCCGAGACCCTAGATGCCGGCGGCGAGCGACGGGTGGGAGGGAGGAGGTGGTGGCGGAGATGGAGACGGTGGTGGACATGGTGGAGGCTAGTGGGTTATAGAGGGGTGTGGGGCGAGTGGTAGAAGTGACAGGTTGATGGCGAGGCATGCCATGTTTTGTGCTGTTTAGATCGAGATAGACGGCCGATACGCGGAGTCCTCGAGGCAAAGTGTGCCGAGAATTGTTATGCTCCCGAAATGTGTTTCCCGCGAAATTGATAAAAATAGGAGAGGAAATTTCACTTTGGACCCTGTAATCTTATCATAGTTTTATAATGCACTAGATTTTTGTAAATCTTCTCGCTTGACACCATGTCTTTTTACTATGATAAAATTGGCTACAGGGCATTGCACTTTGTCGCACTTTGCCAACGGACATATAAAAAACGTAGTTTCGCCATAACACACTGAAATTAGGTGTAATTTTGCTGTAGGACACTGAGGCGACTATTATATGATTTCCAGGCCGAAGGGAGAGAGAAATTTTTAGAAAAGACTTCAGCACCCCTAGCCATCCTAGTGCGATCGAATCCTAAAGGCCAACTCTAAACCTCACGCGCATCGGGCCTAAGCCAAAAAACCTTTGCAGTCTTTCTCACCCAAAATCCTTCTCCCCTAGAGTACTTCTCCCCCAAATTTGTCGCCGTCACTCGCCGCCGCCACTATTCGAATTCGCTTGGAGCATGGGTCATTGAGGGCTAACGGAGATGAAATCGGTGGAGTCGAAGATGCGGTGCCTCAGGAGCACGGACTCCCCGTCGAAGCTTGTGCAGCTTTCATGGGTCCCCGACAGGTAAGCTTCTTCCTCATCCTCACCCCCTTTTACTTCACTTGTTGTGTGCCCTGTGTTGATGTTGTGTCGATTTAGGGTTGTACTCTGATATTGTTGTTTTGATTGCATTATAATGTGTGCAGGGTGAATTCGGGACTGGCATGTAGAGTAGCTATTCGTGTTGGTTCTTATGTTGAGGTCAGTAACGACGGTAGGCAAGAGTATCATGTTAGTCGTGACATTAACTAGGTTGTAGACAGGGATACTAGTTGTTTCCTTGACTTACTGAAAGATCTTGATGATGAAGTACAACATGGAGGCAACCAAACACTTACTATCACCATTTGGAACAAAAATTGTTGTAGATATACCGAGGTTGCTTCTGACTCAGCTTTGCTTGATGCGTTTGACATGTATTGGGACATGGGGAGGCTCCCACTGCTTGTTAGTGTATCTAATTCTAATGCATGTAGGCAGCCAACCACTAGCAACGTGTCTTGTGTCCAGCAGGCCACCTCCTCGCAGAAGACATTGCCATATGCCCTTGATTTCCCAACACAAGAAAGCACAACTTGCCATGACAATGAGCCAGGACCTTGCAAACCTATTACTGATATGGACAAATGGGATGAGGATGACCATGAAGAGTATGTGGGTGTGGATGATGAGAGGCTTCAGTACAAAGACTTGATGTCAGGTGACGATGCCTCATTCTGAGTATGTGCTAGGGTCTGATGATGATGATCAAAGTGAGGATGAGTCTTCAGTTGATGATGTGTCTGGTTGTCAGTCTAATGTGTATGTAACTGACATAAAGAACTCTAACATAGACGTTGGAGTTACTTTTGAGTATGGTTAATGCTTTAAGAGGTGTATAAGGCAATATGCAATGCTTAATGAGGTTTGTCGGTGTTTTAGAACCGATCTTACGTAAAGATTGTTTGATTCGGGGGTCTCCAAGACTGAAATCACGCAAAGAGATTGACACGGGGATTTTTATACAGGTTCAAGCCTTCTCCAGAGAGAATAACAACTCTACTCCTGTGTGTATGTATTGAGTATACTGGTTACAATCAGTAGAAAATGCTACAATTTTCCCTACTACTTAGTGTGTATGTCCAATTGTATGTCTCTAATCGGCCCTCCCCTCATTATCTCTGGCCATAGCCCTTTATAGTGTTCATAGAGGTACCTGTTTCTCCCGCCGGGGTATTAACTCCTCCACGTCGCCTGGCAGTTTCTAGTCAGAGATAATGGTGTGTAACGTGCAGTTATTCCAGAGAATAACAGCGTATATTGTCTGCTTAGATTCCCTAATCAATTGGGCCTACTTGTCCGCAGGCTTTATTGATCATAGGGTGGTCGTAGCTGACTTAGTCGTAAAAGGGCTTACGACCATGAAGTAGTCGTGGAATAACTTGTGACTTGGGGCTGGTCGTAGAAGAACTTACGACTAGAAGGTGATCGAAAGCGACACTTACGATCATGAACCATCGAGAAAGACTTACGACTATGAGGATGGTCGTAGAAGAGCTTACGACCAGCTGGTTGGCTTCTCCCTTATGATTACAAGGGGTATACTCAAGAATTGTATGACGCCATATTCACCCATAACAAGAATTATAGATAAATAATAAAATGAGGATTATTAGATCCTCGTCAAGGTTGAAATTGCAGCTACCTACAGTGAAATTGCAACAATGGTACCCTGCATGTCGGTCATGAAATTCTTCATTTCTTCCATGGTCTCCTGGACCTTACTCACGGCTAACTTCAACTCATCCAGGGTAGCTTCCATGGAGGACGCTGGCGGCGGCCAGGGGCAAATCCAGCAGGGGGGCTTCATCAAGCTTCAGCCTACCCTCCGGTGCTGGAAGCCCCCCCCCCCCAACCTCTGACGACCAAGGCCATGGTTGCCTCAACCGGCTTTCAAGAAGAAGGAGCCAAGGGAGCAATATTGAACAAAAGCATTTATGGGCTTTGCCCAAAGTGGTGAAGCCCACAAGGCCCAAATCCACCCTACCGGACCCCTCCTCACATTCCCTATTCCCAAATCCATCGAGACATCGAGTGATTGTCAACGTACCAGAGTCCAGAGGGCCAGCCGTAGCTAGTGGCGACAAGGAGGGAGCTCGGGCAGGGGAGCTACCGCAGCGGATGAGGAGGTAGCTAGGGCGGGGGAAGTCATCGTGGCGCCATTGGAAGCCAGAGGAGGATGAGGCAGGGAGCTGGGCACCGCGGTAGCCACCGAGCCGGAGGAGGCTGGATCTGGCCATCTGGGGCGGGGGAGCCGGAGGAGGCGAGGAGGAGGAGGAGGGATGGATCTGTGGTGGCCCGGTGGGGGAGCTAGAGGAGCGCCGGAGCCCGGAGCCGAGGAGGGGGAGCGGCGGGAGCCAGAGGAGCCGAGGAGGCGTCGAGGTGACTAGCGAGGAGGCCTCTGGCCTGGGCTGGGCTTTGTGCCTCTGTGAGGAGTGAGGTGAAAGGAGGAACCAAGGAAGTCTATAAGGCTCAAGTTGAGCCATGGAACTTGAGGGCTGGAGAACTGCTGAGGTGAAGGCTGAAGTTGAAGAAGTGATTCAGTGAAGATTGAAGGAGCATCTACTGGTAATGCGGTATATAGACAATAGTATTAGAATATACTCAATTAGTCAATTAGCAATTTGTTAGAATATAGTGTGGTATTGTGGTATATAGTGTTAGAATATATTGTGGTAATGTGGTATATATGTTAGAATATACTCAATTAGTCAATTAGCAGTTTGTTAGAATATATTGTGGTAATTGGTAACGTGGTATATTGTTATAGGTGTAAAAACCAAACACGAGTGAGGGGGTGGATGTCGGCCGTCTAACGGGCCATCGTCTACGAGGGTAAAAAATAACACGAGGATTTATACAGGTTCGCGGGTCCGAGAGGACCGCCCTACTCCTGTCGGTGAGCCAACGGGGGTTACCTCCGGAGAGGGAGCCCTTGAGGGCTCAACGGTTTGACATGTTTCTTTATTGCTCAAGAGAGCTCCCTTTGAAATGAGGGATACATGGGGTATTTATAGGCTCCCAAGCCTGTACAAATGACCAAAATACCCCTTGAGGGATAGCTACACTATGAGTACAAGTGAGGGGTACAACAGTCTTTTAGGAGCGTTACTGCACTTCTTGGATCTATACGTGAGTCTTCTGCCAGGCGGGCCCCATTAGTGTGACGGATGAATTATTCTTACAACCTATATAGTGTTAGAATATACTCAGTTAGTCCATTAGCAATTTGTTAGAATATAATGTGGCAATGTGGTATATACTCAATTAGCAATTTGTTCGTAAGTTTGCAATAATGGAGAAATAACTTTGTGTAATTATTTCACAAGCAATTCAAGTAGTACTCCCACAACCGATGAAAGCGCAACTCAACCAAAGAAGCTTTGACTAGAATTTAATCCAGATAAAATTATTGTCAATCCAGTGCATCACATACCAATAGAAGATTTTGCCAATGAAATTAGAGATGAAATGAGGAGGGCATATTTGTTGAATGGTACAACTCGAGCAATTGTGCATGCCCTTCCAAAGACATTGGATGGCAAGTGTGGAGATCCTTTCAAGAATCATAGTTTAATAAGTTTGATTGGTTAGAATATAATGTGGAAAAGGATGTTGTTTTTTGTTTCTATGCTTTCTTTTCAAGAAATCGTCACAACCCAACACATTTAGTTAGAGGCAATTCCAGCGGGGGGCACAGCCCGTGCGGAGGAGCTCGAGGAAGCGGACGCTGAGGAGGAGTAGGGGTGGGCGTGAGGCACCATAGGCAGGGGCGGCGGTGTGGCCCTGGACTGCTACCTGCTGGTACTGGACAACTGGTGTCTGCCTGTTGTGGTATATATTTTTAATTCTTGATTAGTTAATTTCTAGCTTGTATGAATTTGAATTGCATAAGAGTAAAAGACTATGTTTGAGTCAATATACCAATTTAGCTTTGTCCTTTGAGCCCACCCTCTATTTTAATCCTAGCTTAGCCACTGCCAGCGGCAGTCGGGTCATAGCATCACCAGGATGTCGGGACCCAAAAAATGCAATTCTGGACCCTCTGTGTATACTGCACTAGTCCAGGATCACGCTAGTGCATACAGTGGCAACATCAGTGAAATATCATTTTCATATACAAAGATGACTAATAAATAGGCAAATAACAATAAATATCAGAGTAACGACCTTAAGGTCAAAACTTACAATTAATGCCTTAGAAGGCGAATAGCTCAATGAAGTTACAGCGGAACGTAACGGAATAACTTCAGTGAAGCCCATCCATATACCCACAGGCAATCAGCTGGGGTAGCGTGACCTAGTTCTCCACAATCCTTTAAGTAGACCTTGCTGATTGACGATTTCTCCACTTCTATTGATTGATTAAAGCAAACATGAGTACACAACCGTACTCGCAAGTCATACCATAGAATGCAATTTATAGATGATGGCTTATTCCAAAGGAATGACTTCTGTGGTTCTTTTGCAGAAATGCAACATTTGTAATTGAATATGAATAATAGATTGAAAGCATAATTCAAAACAAATAGACAATATTAATTTATCAGTTGTTTTCACAAAGACACATAGCCTAATCAATTTCTTTCCCACAACCATATGACTTAAATCACGCAGCTGTCCCTTCTCAATTGTTTTATGAAAACTACCCCTCATGTGAAATCCCCGAGCATGTCCATGACCGCGGACGCGGCTATTCGAATAATTTTACACTCTGCAGAGATTGTACACTTTACCCACAAGATGCAATCAACTAGATCAGAGCTGATCACAACAAAATCTTTCAGAAACTTCATCTCAAACATTGACCCTCCCGATGTGCTTTACCGCCAGACTACCCCACACATGAAGCCAGCCCGACACACATCGTTGGACAGGGAATCGGCGAACCGTCCCGCGATGTGATCTATCTGGTAGTACACACCTCCACCCATGCACACAGCCTAACCTACTACCTGAGTAATCAATGTCAAGACTCCATAACTTACTAAGTTAGGCCCGTCCCATCAGGCATGTGGTTGTACGAAAGGCCCAATTCAATGGCGCACAAAGTTAAGTCGTTAATTGACCAAAGCAAGACTTCCAATCTAACTATGTCACAAAGATTATTATTCCCATGCACACAACTCCACCATATCACTTAATGTCCACTACTTGCCTCAGTCTAAATCGTTTACCATCCTGTTGATTAAGTGCAACATATGCCATCAACGAGTAATAGCACACAGTACACACAGTTTTATCACAAAGTTCTATAATCACTTAGTCATGTTTATATTTGCAACTCACATGAGATGATGACTCGTAGCATGGCTAAGCAGACTAATCGTATCTAACCAGCCCATGTTGGCGCTACGATATTTATTGCCAACTAAATAATGAACCAATCTAGGGCGACAAAAGATTATGACATAGCAATAGACAAGGTGGATATAACAAATTGGATAATAACTACACCCAAAAGCATTTAAATAAATACTTAAAGTAAATACAATAATTCAAATTAAAGTAGTTTTAGAAAACTGGGTTCAATATGATCAAATGTATAACTTGCCTTGCTATAGCAATGATGATCTTATTTTATCTTCAATCTTCTACTTCCTTGACCTTTAGCTCCTTCGGACGATTCTGGGACTTCAACGTCTAACGAGAAAGAAAGCGCAAAAACAAACTAAATTCAAAAAGACAAATCAAATAAACTCCAAATTGAAATTGAATGGTACTGAAAGGTAGGTAATGAATTTAAAAACTTGAATGGGTTCAATCGGAATTCGGATGAAGAAGATATGGCTCTCAGAAGATTGAAATTCACATAAAATGATGAAAAAGAAAAGGGAGAGAGAAACTGACATGTGGGACCCATAGAATATTCCTCAATTAATTTATTTCGAAAATCCTGGGAAAGGGTGAGTGGATGACAGGTGGGACCTACTGGATAAAAGAATTTTCATTAATTAAAAGAATTCCCGAAAAGGTTAAAGTGAATGGCAAGTGGGCCATTGGTCTATAGACTAAGTCCACGATCTAGGGTTTATGGTGCACGGTGGATTAGGTTCATAGAACAGTGCAATGACAAGTGGGGTCTAGATGTCATAGAATAGGTTCACGGTGAACCGAGTCTACATGGTTTCGGTCTCGGTTAGGGTCATGAGTATGCCACATGGGCATCTACGTGGCAGGGAGAGCTGAGGTGGCCGAAAGGTGGCGGTGACATGGTGCAACAGGGCAGTAACATGAGCACAAGGTGGCAGCACTGACATGGTGATGGGGCACAGAGACACGGGCGCTACGGCTCGTCGGAGCTACGAGCCTCGACGGCGCAAATGAATGGACAAACCAGGGAGAGGAGATGAAGGCGGTCTTGGTGATGCAGACACGGCGGCAGGGGTCATCAGCAATCGCTGGCGATGAGCAACGGAGCGGCGGCGGCGGCGGCGGCTTGCACGGCGACAGGGAGCTACGACCAAGCTCCGGGGGAGTGGATGAGAGCATCGGGTGGAGCGCGACTTGGGGAAGGTGGAGGTGGGGTTGATGGGTGGCGAAGCTCACCGGAGAAGGCTAATTCGGCAGTGAAAGAGCGGCGGCCGAAGTTGATAAAGGCGATGATGGCACCGAAGATAGGGTGCGGGAGCTCCCACCGGTGGCGACACACGAAGGAGGACGACAACATGACCAAGATTACGCGGATGCGCCGGCTCGAGAGGCTTCACCAACGAAGAACGGCGAGGAGAGGCATGCGCCGGTTTCGGAGAAGAAGGCCACGGATAGTGGGCTTTGCGGCGCATGGAGGCGTCCCGGTGGAGGGGAAACTAGGGCATGGGGGCGGAGGCACAAGGTTAAGTGATTGCACGTGGGGTGGCTCCTTTATACAGCCTCGGGAGGTGGGTCCGACGCGGACACCAAGACGGCTGTAGCAGCTCTGTCCGGGTCGGGCATGCGTGCTTAGTAGCGATGGCGGCTGCAGCTGTCATGAGGACTTGGGCGCCCCTAGGGTTTTGGCTGCACACTGGGCTGGCCAAGTGAGATTGGGCCGGGAGAAGGAATGGGCTGGAGCAAAGCGACAAGGGCTGGCGGCTGGGCCAGATGGGAGAGAGGGAGGAATGGGCCAAGCCATATTCGGCCCACAAGATAAAAGAAATAAGAAATGAATTTAGGATTTAAAGAAAAGCTGAAAATCCAAATGAGGCAAAATAAATAGCAAATAAATCTGAAAAATCCAAGAAAATACAAAAAAATTTCCTTGGAGCACAAGGAACCCAACTAAAACTGTTTTTCTTAAAATTGATGTTTAGATTAGTCAAATTAAATATTTTGAATTTAGGAAATTCCCAATTAAGCTTTATTAATTCAAATAAAATTGGTGAAATTTTTCAGGAACCTAAACTACTAAAAAGATTTTTGAAAAGCTAAATTTTGGAACGTTACGCAGGACTCCCAATGTCAAAAATGGAACAATCCATTATCAACCAAATAGGCTTCGTACTTATCTTCCCACATGAAAATTTTGCAATAGTTCGAGAGCTGAAAATAAACCAAAGTCCAAAACCATGAGGACATGAAAATGAATCCGTCAAATTCTAAGAAAAATTCATAACCAAATATCAACAGAACACTAAATACTACTCACATTTTCATTCTTGGGGCACTTGAAGAACTTCTTGCCCTGATTGGAGCTCGTCCGGGAGGTGCACTCCACCACTGACGTTTGACAAAGGGGACACTGCACCAGGGGGAGTCTACCGCTCCGTACGTACATTGGATTCTCTATTTTTCGCTTTCCTTGCTACGTGCGTGCTGAGGAAGACGACTCAGAGAATGAACCACCCGCCATGCCTGCTGCCGAGCAACACCTCGTCGCTGCCGCGATCGCTAGGGTTTCAGAGCGAGCACGAGAGAGAGCGAGCACGAGAGAGAGTGAGCGAGTGCGAGACTGACGAGAGAGAGAGAGAGAGAGAGAGAGAGAGAGAGAGAGAGAGAGAGAGAGAGAGAGATGGGCGCGGTTGGGTCAGGAGCGCTAAATGGTCCGTCTGAGCCAGTCCGACCGAAGGGCAAAATAGACAATTCACATGCTTTCTCTCTCCTACTTGGCCTAGAAATCATATAATAGTCGCCTCAGTGTCCTACGTCAAAATTATGCCTAGTTTCAGCGTGTTCAGACGAAACCACTTTTCTTGGATGTCCGTTGACAAAAAGCGACAAAGTGCAGTGCCCTGTAGCCAATTTTGCCTTTTACCATCCGTTGCATATTGAACCACCTAATCTGCAGCTCACACCTTGGATCCCATCAGCAGTCCGCTGGCAACGCACGAAGCTATATCCCTCGGCCTCTCCGCGCGGGAGAATGTTTCAGTCTGGAGCATGCACAATTTGGAGAACAAGACCACACATAAGTTCCTTTGCATTTTTGCATTTTAACTGATACAAGGTGCTGCTCGCCATGGTGCAATGGTGCATTGGTGCTCCTCTCACGCCACTCTGCCCTCCGTTCTGCTGCTGCTCTCGCTCGCAATGAATGGCACGCAGCACGCACGAGTCTTTTAATTCCCTTCTCGTTGCCAGCATGGAGCCAACATTGCAGCCTTGGTGTCACCTGCGCATGGGCCAGGTTATTTAGCCAGTGGAATGTGCTATAGGTGGTAAAAAGACATGGTGTTAAGTAAGAAGATTTGCAAAACCTGATGCATTGTAACACAATGGTAAAATTACACGGTACAAAGTGAAATTTACTCAAAACGGAAATTTCCAGCAATGATAATAGGTTTCTTGTTTGAAAAAGAAAGAATTGAAGTCCCTTGAAAACTACATCATCCTCGGCTCACTAATACTTAATAGAAAGTTCATCCGGTTTATGTTAGTACCACAATGTTAAAGTACATAAGTGCCCGACTTTTATATTGTAGACCCTGAAAAAAGCATGTTACTATCGTGTCCTTCAAGTCTATAAGCATTTTGGACTTCTTCATCTCCTCACTGAAGCCTCCCGATCTAGCATGATGATTGCCCATGATCAGAATAACGAAAAGTAGATTGTCGGATCTTCTTGGATGTGCATAACCGAAGGAAATATAATTACACGTAACTCAGCCCGATGACAAATCTGCAGCGGAGATGTCACAGTCCATGTAAGTCGGTACATCAAAACCCACCATGGGTACCTTTTGTTCCGGTGTAAGGCTCCTCTTGGAATCAATTTTTTTATTAATTAATCTTTTTAAAATTTTATTTTAAAGTTAACCCCGTGAACTTTATTTCCAATTCTAACCTCTTTGGTCACGTCACCACCTGTGGCGTGACAAAACAGCACTGTCACGCTAGCCCGTATGTTGGTAAGCTCTTGTCACGCCACTAGTGGTGGTATGACAGTGTTGTTTGGTCATGCCACCACCAGTGGCGTGATAAAAAGTGCTATTTAGCGGACTTATCTTACCGCGTGATAATGTTGTTTTGTCACACCACGGGTGGTGGCGTGACCAAATAGTCAGAATTGGAAATAAAATTCGCAGAGGTTAGCTTAAAATAATTAAAAAAAGGTTAATTAATAAAAAAAAAAGTTCCTTGGAATCGCATAGCTGAAGTCTACTTTACACTCTTCTTGGTATCCTTCCAATTAATAGCGATCATAGTCCTACACTGGTTACTAGTTAGAGGTAAATTAGAAACAAAGAGCCGTATCCGTTGATCTGAACCGTTTACCAGAGAACTACGTAATCGAAGATGCTGTTGCCATTGAGAGGCCGATTGCACAGGATTATAAGCCCCAATGACAAGACTCCATTAGTGGCATTGCTTGTCAGCGTGCCACAGGCGAAGCACTGAGGCTAGCTCTCCCGAGAGACGGGACGGCAGCCACTGATTCAAAGCGAGGCCGGCAGTGACGGAGACGGAGAATAACAATCACCTAATCAAAATTCAAAAGGCGTTACGATGAGGTTCAGATCCGACATCATAAGGGCGCTGAATGCGAAGGCGCGTATATCCACAGGGCGCTGATGAGGAGCACTGCTGCTCGTGATTTCGATGAGCCCCCGTTTTCGTGTCGCCTCCCTCGTTTGCTTCCGCCCATCGCGAGATGGAAAAATCGACGTGCGGAGGCGAGAGATTCACGCGCCGATGCTTGCCTTTCAGCTTACAATCACCAGCTGCCATGCCGCCGCCGCTTTGGCATCTTCGCCTTGGTTGTATCGGGAAGACGTGAAGGCGCCCCACCCGTTTACAATGATGCAGCATGCATACATGGCCCGTTTGTGTATAGCTAGCTAGCTAGCCAGTCATGAGACAGACAGGGATAAATTCTCATAAATAAATGAGTGGACAGCTGATGACGCGACACGACCTTCGTGCGTCGAAGGACAAGCGATTGTGCATATGCAAATGGATAAATAGGACAGAGGTTTATTAATTTCGACATATCACGACGACGAGACAGCACGGCACGGATAGTAGGAGAACATCAGTCTTACAAGACACCTCAACTGTAGATTTACATGCAAATATAGGCAGGCTATTCTTCATCACTGGCGAGCAAACAGGCAACAAAAAAGACTGAACATCGTCGACGTTATGGTTGGATGTTTCTCTCGAGCAAGGAATCCGGAGCATAGGGATCCAAGGAGATCTGCAAATGTGAAAAGGAGTTCTATTAGTTCCCGATCAAGACATAATGGCGGCCAAAACTGCGTTGTTTTGTGATCAACTAATTACTCAACCAGCTCAACTTTGGTTTACAGCTTTGCGTGTTCCTCCTCCCAGATTATATATAACTTCAACTGTGATGACATATCACGATAGAGAACAAGATCGAAGAGACTTTTATATATGGTGAAAAGTTTGCTTTGGTTTGGTCATGAAGGTTTTTTTAATACAGAGGCAGGGAGAGATTGCTCTCTTCTATTATTTTTTTAAAAAATAAAGGTTTCAGCCCACAATAATACAGGAGAGAAGAGCTTGCTTACCTTGCCATTGTTGGGACCGAATCCATCAACTTGTTGAGATTTCAAGGAACGAATGGTTTCAGGACAGATTCATCAACAGATGATTCGTTGCCTGTCTGCTAGCTTTTTTCAGCACATGCTCGTCGTGTTGCAGTTGCAGCGCTTGGTGCACGCAACTGTACAACACGCACCATGTGCTCATTTTGCTTCTAAGGAAGCTTGCGACATGGCGGAGGGGGAGTCCGACCCCATGCTTTCTAGTCCCTAGGTGTTCAAGTTCAACTCGTGTCACTCTTCCCACCATAGACACGTTAAAAAAAGAAGTAACACTCTGAAGGACGTAGTCTGAACACTGGCATTTTATTCCCTAAGCATTCAAACTCACACCATTCTTTCCACTTAAACTGTCATCAGTTTCATCATAGGATTTTCTGGGGGAAAAAAGGGGGAGTGTAACACCAAAAGAAAAGGACAAGGGGATATTTCAGATGTTGAACCGTAGTGTGTGGCACAAGCAGCGACAGACTGTTGTGAGCTCCCAATAAGTGGAGGCAAAAAGTGATAAAAATATCTTTTCTCGGGTACTGTGTTGTCTGCGGTGCAAGCAGAAATTAGATGCCTAGACTCTCTTGTGAGCTCCAAATAAATGGAGGTAATAGGTGATAAAAATTTATTTCTCAGACCATTGCTTCTTTTTATGACACTGCAAACAACTTGATACAGGAAATGACTTTTCTGTGCTCACTTCTTTTGCATTCACGTTACTGAAGCTGACAAAATTCACATGTTATATTCCCAGTAAATGTTGCCACAAGAGTCAGTTTCTTAATTGCAACCGTGATTCGTAGGTCATGTCTAGTTGTAAGACCCATAAACAAATCTAGATTTGACAAGGGACCCACTGTATGCTAAAAACTACCGCGGAAAATAACATAATTTTATTAGGAACACTGGGATCCAAGGAAGAAAAGCCAAGAAACCCTCATACTGTACATAACCGTCCACAAGACACCTAGGCATGTTGATTTGATAACCACCAGGGCCTTGAGCAGGGTTCAGCATTGCTATATAACTCAAAGAACAGCTGAAAAAAATAAACTCCAGGTAGTAGATTACCAGATAGAGAAAGCAAACTTGTCCGCGGGCCTAGGCATCATGCAGTGTGAGGGCCCTCTGCATTGCTACGTCCATTGAGCTGCTCTGGGTGGATCTTCTTCCCCAACATCTTCCTCATGACCTACTTATTTTCACAGATGACCAATACCAACAGATGCATGACAGGTTAGTGATCGACTTTATTATCAAGATAGGCTAGACGCATAATGCTTACTTAATCTAATTGTAGCTATCTGGTAAAATCTAATTGTAGCTATCTGGTAAAACATATGAATAAGATATGGAACACATTCCATGGAATAAAGTCTGATAAATTTGGACCACTTCCAAGCTAGTAAGAGATAGTGTAACACGACAAGGTAACGTGGCTTTACCAGTTCAGGACTTATTACACAACCTAAAGGGATATAACACAGTTCTTCTCATGAGCTTCTGTACTCTTTGGGAACTGACTAATGTCTACAGGCTGTTAACATATGAGGGGTTTCACACTCTTATGTCTGTTGAACTTGGAGTACATCAGATTGGTGTCCGTCAGTGTTGATTAAGTTGGCAATTGGAGCAGAAAGATTCTCGTCAGTGTTTCTAAGAAATGAGCATAGTTGCAACACATATAAGATAGAGACGAAGAAAGCCATACTCGACTTAATTTTCGTGTAGCCTTCAGTGGCTTTGGTGTTGGCTTTCTTGGCTTATTTTGATGCATCTTTTCCATGCACGACGTAGACTTTGAAGTGGATGCCCCAGCAACAATGATGATCTTCTGGTAATTCTTCTCCCCTGTATCACTTGACGAGAATGCTTCTGCTGCAAATAGATCAGCAAGTGTAGTTCTCACTTTCTCCACCTTCTCTACCATCAGAAGTGGTTGTTCCTGGATTTTAGCGACATCATCCACTTCAACTTCACGCACAAGGATTTCTTCCTTTACGAAACACGTGAATTTGTCTTCTTTGATCGATGATGAATGCATCTTGGCAGGCTCAACAGCAGGTGCTGGTTCACTTGGTGATGTAGCCAACTTGTCTTCTTTGGCCTCACTCTTTTCTTCTTTGTACTTCTCTTCCTCCACTTTCTCTTCATCCATGATGACGAGCTCATCTTGTTCAATACAGGCCTCAGGACAAAGGGAGTTCACGTTGTGGCCAAGTGTGCCAATCGCAAGTATACCGTTAAGAAGCACATCACAGAGCAGCAGGGCTTCAGTGTCTTGCTCGCCCACACTCTCACGCACAGAGTCTTCCTTCTCCTCCATGGCTGTTCCCGTTTTTTTTTTTTTGGGGGGTGGGCGCGCGGGGAAGAAAAAAAGTTGACAATATCAGAGCAAAGAAATGTATGGTCACATAAAAGAAAATGTAGCCTGACATGGTTACCCTTGTTTTCGTGAATGATGCAGTACTCTACATTAGAATGCATCTTCCGATTCAGCCAATTGAACACCTGGAAATGCCATAAGAACACGTAGATCATTAGCAATATCACCGAAAACAAGAACATTGACTTGAATCTCACACACCGGTTTAAGAGAGACAGAAACTGCAAAGACCTGTACTTTGCAGCATACACCGACAAATGGTGTATCAGCATGAGCTAACTGTATACCTTTAGGGCCATCTCTCTAGAACCAATCTGAAATCAGAAGTGAAAGCCAGACAGTAGCTCAGATCCTCAAATGCATGTCATGGTTTTATATAAAGATACTAGTCTCATAATTGAATGGTCCAGGAGACAAAAGAATGGACTTTTGGTTGCAACTGCCTTGGCCTGACTCAACTGAAGTAAATTCTTTCACTGAGGTAGATATGCACACTTGCTACAGTCTCGTGCTACATTCAGTTCAAAGTCAGCAAAGGTCAGTTTCACTAATCACAACAGATCGGGAATGATTCAGAAAGACTCCAACCACCAAAATGTGGTACACTGCATGTGCATGTTGGGGCCCCATTCACAGAATGAATCGAGCCTAATTGGTGCCTGATATCGTGCAAACTTCTAACAAAGTAGTCATCGCAGGGTCATAGCACGGAATAAGTAGGTGAGCTTTCTTCGCAGACAGGATTGGACCAAGTATAGTCTTTAACAGCTGACGAATTCCAGAGTAAGCAGGTGTCAAGACTCAAGAGTAGGAGTTAAATTCAAATCCATTAGTTCATCAGATACTTGATATCTGTACAAAATGTTCATCATTCCAGCTTTTCAAAGAGATGTAATTTTCATCTTCTGGCAGTTTGCTCTTATTCTCAAGAAACAAGAATCTTGAAAATTGCAGCACCAAGTATATCATTTAACAGTAAGCTGCTCATGCTTTCACTTGGTTTTTTATGTATGGTGTGATTGTGAATTGTCCATAGCACATAGCCACTGACAAAGGGCTGCGATGGCACAGGTAAGTAGCGGTTGGCAACAGGCAGAAGCCTGCAAATTAGCAATCAACAGCAACCTATTACGGCATCTGATGGCATAGACAAGTAGTGGCTCCAGGTGCACATGAGCAACTAATGGCTGGCAGAGGCGCCGGCATGCAATTTGTAGTGGCAAAAGTTCAGTCGCAGCGCAGGTTCCCTTATTGTGTTTGCATTCTTAATAAAGCAGGGTTTCGCCTTACGTCTTAAAAAAAAGTTCAGTCGCAGATCGCTAATATCCAATTTTTTAGATGACAATACCATTTTATCATGTTTTATTTGTTATAAATTTATCACTTGATTAATTTGTATCGATTTTGCAGTCTATTTGGATGATACAAGAATCAGAATGACCCCTCGTGCCTCCCTCTAGACTAATTAGTTCTCATAATTTGTTGGTGTTTTGGGGGCCTTCTTCCCAATCTGTTTCAGACCAGGGATTGAAATCTTGTTTTATGAACTGAGATGTCCAATCTTGCATTCTTTCTTATTCACGTAAGCAAATCAAGAAAAACATTTGCAACAAATTGGTAAAGAAGGCTGGCTCAATCAGTGTAACAGTCCGTTTTCGGACGTTGAATAGTATTTACCGTTGTCGTTTGGAGTTCCAACCCTATTTCAAATTAGAGAGTATTTTCAAAAATCTCTAACCTCAACCTTGATTCAAATTTCATTTTCAAACACGAATTTAAATCTCAAATTCAAAAATTTCCTCCCCTTCTTCCTTGGGCTCAGCCCACTTCTCCCCCTTCCTTTGGCCCGGTCCAAGCCGGCCTTTTTCCTCCCCCATTCAGCCCAGTTGGCCCAGCTCCCCTCCCCCTACCCCTTTTCTCCACTGGCGTGCCTCACCACGCTTTCTTGGCTTGTGGTGGTCGCGCGCCGCGCCTCCCTTGTGCTCACTTTGTGCATTGCAGGCCTCCACGCACGCTCGGCCTCTGTCACCACCTACCCTTGACTCCGGCGCCCTCCACTGCTTGGTCTCATCACTAGCTCGCCTTTGCCGCCACTTGCTCCAACGTCATCGCACAAGACCTCGGCCTTGATCCAGCGTGTTGCGAGGCCACGCATAGCGCCCACACTGCTTCGCTTGCGCGATCGCTTCCCGCCTTGTTTCATCACCAAGCAGTGCCTCAGCATCTCACCGCCTCGCCTCCCAGGTGATCACAAGATGCGCCATGACGCGAGAGCCCATGCCGCGCCACCTCGGGACCGTGCGCTCTCTACTACGCCTTCAACGGCTCCATCCCCTTTCGCCGGCTATAAAGAGCCTTGGAGCTCCCCTTGTGCCTCCCCACTTCGCTCCCTCCTCTCTTGGTAAGTCCCACCCAAGAAAAACCGAAGGAACCGCCGCGCTCCATCTTCAACCGCGCCGTCCTCACTGGCGTTTCGCCGCCTCGGCGACGCCACCGCCGTGCCGACCTTGTCACCAAGCGCCCCCGAAACCAAGGAGTTTCCCCCCAAGCCATCTTGATTTTGGTTCACCGTCGCCACCGCATTTGCCCATTTTCCTCGCTTTCGGTCAAAGCACTCCCCACCGGCGATCTCCCTCACCAGCCCACCTCTGGACCCCATCTTGGGCTTGGTAACCTCCTTAGGCCCTCCCCTAGCCGGTGCTCTCCCTCTCTTGCTTGGAGCCGCGCCAGACTTCTTGTTGGCATTAAAGCCGTGCGCCGCCGCCGTTGTCTCATTGCCGCGCCGCCGATCCGGCGATCCTCCGGCTGCGCCATCACCACCATCGGGACCGCCTTGCTCTAGGCGTTCCATTTTTATCGTTCCCTGGCGCCGCCATCCCTTCCTCCGCCGACGGCGAGCTAGAGCCGCCAGTGCCAGGAGCCCCCGTGCTGGCACGTTTGGACAGGCACTGTTCCCTTGTCATTAGGGCAAATCCTCAGCGATTAATGCTAAGTAATGATTAGCCTTAATTAAAACCCTGGTTTATTTACTCCCTTGAATCATTGCCAAGTGGGCCCGGCTGTGGCTTGCTCCACACGCGCTCATGCGCGCCCGCACATGGACTCAGTCCACACACAGTTCGCTGTGCGCCACACCACTGTGCAGGCGGGCCCGCATGTCAGAGGGACATTTTCTCTCTCCCTTCTTTATTTTCTCGATTTAACTTCAAATCCGAACTTCAAAAGCTCTGTTCTCCTTCGTTATAACTCCAAATTTAGTGAAATTTGTTTCTAAATTTTTCTAAATTCAAAACCTTGCTAATGGCATTGGTCTTATTTGATTTGGAGTTCATTTATTATTTTCTATGTATTTATTTGTTTTCTTTGCTTGTTTGTTCCCTTTTCTGGTACGTTCGTCCGAGTAGAATTCGGAGACTCGAGAGATCTCCAATTTGATCAAGCACAAGACCACTAAGACTCTCTTACCTTCAATTCAGGCGAGTCAATACTTTGATCATGCTGAACCTACATTTTATGCAAATTATGTTCCTTTTAAATTACCTAAATTGTATGCTTTAATTCTTTAAGCAAATGTATGTTAACTCTTAAAGTAGTTAAATACTCATTTGATGATTAATTAATTATTATACCATCCTTTGGCAATTGAATCCATTATTCTATGTCACCTTAGTAACTATGTAGTAATTACTAGTATAGTATAGGTTGTACTTAAGCGACATGTTAGTCTTGCTTAAGTATCAGGGCATTAAATGCCCTAATCATCATCTCTTAAATCATAAAATGATTTTAGGCAGTCATTGGAGGTACATGACTGAAGTAATTTAGATAATTTGGTTTTACTTCTCAAAACCCTAATAAACTGCTATTACCACATCTAGGCTGATGGTATGATGGTGGGTGCTGATGTAGCACGAGAATGTGTCGAATGTGGTATGAACCGTCTGGATGGCTTAAGGACTTAATCTTGGCATGACCTCCCTTGTAAAACATGTAAAACCACAAGTCTGTAAAGTACAACTTGGTTTAGTAAATTTATTAAACTCTGAATGTCATCTCGCTAGAGGGGTAACGGGATAGTACAAGCACTGGATACGTCTGGCTTGAATAGGACACTGATATAAGGTGAAGTTGCCAGTCACGCTAGATGTTGTGGGTAATCTAGCTACGCTAGTCGCTGAGGTGAACATCCCGCATAACTTATGGGTGCAACCCATAGGGGTGAGATGACGGGAGGGGTGAGATATTTTGAAAGGTTACTGTAATGATCTCTTAACCACATGACTAAGGAATCATATGGGGCAACGAGTTGATTATCTCTTGTGGGTATAGTGTACAACTTTTGCAGAGTCTAAACTATTTAAACAGCCATGCCTACGGTCAAAGGCTGACATGGGAACTTACTAGAGTTAGGTCTATTTCAACAACCTTTGTGGATGGGATAAAAACTTGTCGGGCTGATGTAACCCTGACTTTGAATTTTTGCCCAAGTTGTCGTACTCAGTGATGTTAAATGGTGGACGTAACCACAATCAAAATAAGCATAGGTGGAGGTAACCTCTGCTGTTATTTAATATTGCACAATTATTCTCTTTAATAAAATGCAATTTGGTTAAAATGCTAATTGATAGGAATTTCTAAGTATGATAATTGAAAATATTGCTTTAGCAAATAAAAGAACCCGAGCCACCCTTGTTGAGTCTTACATGTATATTATTGCATCTTGTGTGTTGGCTCACCACTACTACAGAAAATGTCTTCACATACGGTTCAAAAACATCATCACAGACGGTTTCGTGAGCCGTCTGATTTTATGGGTCAATGATAACATGATGTCATCACAGACGGTTTTCGAACCGTCTGTGATGTATACTATCATAGACGGTTATTAACTCAGAACCGTCTGTGATAGTTTCCTATCATAGACGGTTTATAGATGAAACCGTCTGTGATAACTTATGTATCATAGATGGTTTATATATGAAGCCATTTGTGATATCTTATATATCACAGATGGTTTGTAGATGAAACCGTTTATGATAGATGGATGTATCACAGACGGTTTGTATATGAAACCGTCCATGATAGCTGATGCATCACAGACGGTTTGTCCTAAGGAACCGTCTGTGATATTCTTTTTGTATTGCTAAATCTATTTCCGTTTATTGGCTAGCCTCAAGAAATGCTAGCCATGCCCTCTGAAACAAGCAGAAACCCGACAAGTACATGTACATATCCAATTCACATTCATTTCAGAAACAAGCACATCCAATTCACATTCATTTGAGAAACAAACACATGCATTTCATAAATCAATTAACTCAAATGAACTAAAATTAACCATTCATGAACAAATATACACACATGTTCCATAAAGTTCAATCTTATCCCAATCAAGTTCAATCTACATTGTGGAACTTCTCTTTTGGGCTTATGACCTCACACATCAAGAAGGCCGCAAACTGTCTTCGAATGCGTTCGAGCTGGGCCTGTTCCAACGGAGTTTCAGCGATGGTCACAACCTGTCGCCAGGAAGATTAAAGTCGTACATATATAAATTAATAAGTATGAAATAATTATTGCAAGATTGGCAAACCTGAGGATCTTTAGTCATCGGGGAACCGAGGAGTACTTCCATGTTGTGGCAAACATAGTATCCACAGATGTTGCCTGGCGGCTGCTGGTAGCACTGTAAAAATAGAATTGGTTAATTCGAGAGGCATTACTACGAAGTGTTATATAAGATTAATGTGTACTAGCGAATACCGGGAATTTTAAATTGTGCCATAGGTTCACTCCCTTGCATTTCCCTCCCTATGCATAGTACGTGATGAACGACCTACCTGATTCCAAAAACTTAGCCTCAGCCATTGCAAAGGAAGAAAAGACTATAATAGAGTTATCTATGGAGAAAATGTGTTTACATGTCGATTAAGTTTTTGACAACTGTAAAGTTGTTATTAGACCTCTTTAGTGAATCAAGGTATCTTATATGGTTCCATTTTGGTATAATTACAATTAGAATCCAGTGGTACCTACACAGGTATGTCGCCATGGTCATTAAACCTAAGTTCGTGTTGCTTATAAAGTACAAATCAACAAGTATAGCCAGTAGTGCAGCACTTACCCCTAGTTGTAGGGCAAAAGTATGAAATCATTCTCGCGGTGTCCAGCAAAAACGTCGCCATGTACTCCTCGACGAAGGTTGCATTGGCGTTGATCATTGCTCAAAGACCAAGTGTGGGTCGAGGAAACCTACCGATAGTTTACTTGATGTGGTTTCTACGATCATGTATCTATATATATGTACAAAAGCTAGAAGTTATATATGACATTTATCGGTATTACACGAACGTAGACCGTGATTGTACACACTTACAGTGTCCAACATCACATGAGTGAGGCATCGAGTGAGTCGAGGTTGAAGAGTAAGAACAAGTCATTGAAGGTTACAGTGAAGACACAGTCTTGAAACTCGTTGTTAAAATGAATTTTCTTGAACTTGACGGTGACACCCGAGCACCGTTGTCCACCCGTCTTTTTGGCCTGTTCCATGTACCATTCATGCATTCTCTAGGAAGCCAATCCTAGGGTTTCGAGGTCCTCTCCCGGGACGACCAACGACTCGCCATGCACGAATTTGCCCTTGCCGCCTCGCTTTTTATAGGTCGACCAGGCATGAGGTGTAGATGCATCTGATGTACCGGGTCCTTACCGCATCGAGACAGTAACTCGTGCAGTAGCCGGTCAGATACTTCTGTGAAGTTAACACCGGTGCAGTGGCAAAAGGCAAGTAGCTCCAGGCAGATGTCGCTCTTAGGCCACTGGATGAATGCTCCAATGGCTTGCCCTAAAGTCACGACCTCGTCGTTTGGGGGCATCTCCAGCTAGACGACCTCGAAATTGGCATAAACACCGTCCACATTCACTTTTGTGAAACCTGACGCTATATTTACACCGTGCAACAAGGCCTCGACACCGGAAGGATACGCCTGGCCCCAAGCAGCATCCAGGGCAACGGAGGCACATCTCATTTAAAACTTGCACTTCGTAGCCACCTACATAACGATACAAAATTAGCTACTCCAACAGGCCTATCAATGGATCGAGCATTCCAGGAATAATAATTATTACCAGGATGTCATCAATAAGAAATCTGTTATCGATTTCTATGTTATGGTTGGACGCGTAGCTACTCGGACATTTGGGGGGCTAGCTAGCACAGTAGTGGCAGGGGCTTCCAACTGATTTGTGAGGGATGAACGAATCTCCTCTCATGCGACATCCCGCATCTCTTATCTGAGGGATGCACGAATCTCCTCTCATAGCTGTGCTTCGCGCTCGGCTTTGGCTCTCTTCCTACTCTGGTACGCCCTGGAGTCCACTACGAATCCATCTTTCTATGGAACATAAAGACCAATGCCTCTCGTGCGACCCGGATGCTCTTTATTTCCCAGGGCCGCAGAGAGTATATCTCTCTCCCTGACTATGTAGAATGAGCCTTGGGAAGATTGTGCAGTACTCAGCTCTTCCTGCAAGAGCCCGACATGTTATTTCACTTCCTATGAAGTTATCGAGTAATTACAAACTATGTAGTTCGATATCTTACCAGGCGCTGGGACACTTCCTTGTCTAAGGGGTTTGGAAAGGAGATGGGCCCCGAAGACGCGGTAGATAACCTCGCTCTTAGCCAGTGTCAGGTGCACTCATCAGGGATCCAGACAAATAGTGGGGAGGCGTCCAACCGGCTTGCATGCTCGTCCTGATCCCTCCAATGCGGGATTTACCCGCATACCCAACGGTGCCGAGTCTGTGGGGGTGTGTGTTTTTTTTCTTGGAGGGCCCTGTGCACCTCACTTTCATTCCTAAAATCATCTGTCGTCTTCTTCGCCAGAAAGTCTTCCCAGTACTCCTCCACGAACGAATACTTCTAGAAGGGCATCAGATCCTTCTCCACGTAATTCTTGATAAGCGTGCTCTTGAAGTTCCTCCACGCTTTGTACGCCGCTAGCAACGTGTATCATTGCACGGAGGCCTGGTGCTGTTCCGGGATCTGGAACGATCGTAAAATTTCCGTCACTAGCGCATCTTTCTGATCTTTGGTCAACTCCTTCCATGAATCGTAGGTGATCTTGACCCGTTGGCGTGCAACTATTCCGACCGTTGTCTAGAATGAGGATGCTACTCGGCGAGGACTCAGAGGGGTCCCAGACGCATCGACTCTCGTGATGGTAAATTAGCCCTTGGGTCTTTTCGATATTCCTATTTCCTTGCGCTTGGATTTTCCAGAGGACAACACATCAGACGCATAAGGCGACGATGAGAAAGAATGAGCGGACGACATCTTCACGAGAAACAAAAGTTCTGACATGCATGAACATATTATCATAAGATTCTCTATGTGTATGGGTATACACACCAATTAAATGACATAATTGACATATAAATATGTAAATCCTCCAAGTCAGCCAACAACACTTGATCTACTGATAGAATAGCATGTATTATGAATTGGATCATAGAACCTGAAGGTTCAGCCAATTAACCAACCGAAAGTAATAGACTAAATGCTAAAGATCAATCAAAGTAGTAAGCATTCCATTCCAATTTGATGAACCATGAAGGTCCTATTTTGGCCCGATCTTTCGATAAGAAGGTAAGTTCGGTAATAGTCGCTCAACTCTCACGATCCTGACTACGAACACGCAAGGCTCGAAACCACGCAATCGCTGAACTGCTCGACAAGTTGTTATCAACCATGCACGAATACCCGGTTGATCTGATCACGAAGATCAATTCCTGCATACACCGAAGAAGCACACAAGAACAAGGTAAATAAGCAATCTGAAATTGTGAATAGGAATTGAATGTATTAATAAGTGGGGTTCCGAAGAACAATGTCGCTGTTGATCTCGCCGAACAAGAGGACAAAATATAAAGTAGCAAGGCTAAATTTCAATCAACAAAACCCAAGGACCTAGAGGGGGTGACGGCCACTATGTATAGGAGAAGAGGAGGGGGCGGCGGTACTGTTCACATGTGAATAGTACTGTGTGAACAGTAAACCCTACCTCTATCTCCTGATCTACCGTCTTGTTTCAACGATTCCGATGCGCTCGTAATGAATTTGAAGGTGAGGCCTGATCCGTTGGAAAGGTCTTGGAATAATCTTTCCAACAAGCCTAAGAACACCCGAATTGGATTCCGTTTGCAAAAGTTATGGACTTTTTACTATGGGCCTGTCGGGTTGTCCCAGTGCCAGATTGTTTTGGCGATTCTAACGTGCACAGAAGGAATTTGGAGCTAGGGCTGGATCTGTTGAAAGATGACAAGATAATATTTTCATCAAGTATTCGTGGACCTCCAACGGACTCCGTATATGAAAGCTATGCACGTTTGAAGTCGGTGTTGTCTCTGGAGGCCGAATTGGATTCCAAAATAGGTCCAACTCGAACTCTTGCAAATGAACCACTCTCTGTCTTTTATTCCTGAAAATAACAACACATTTATTAGGCAATATCATATAGTTCATGTAATATAAAGGAACTCCTAAAAACGAGCTCACCTGATTATTTAAGTGAAGCGTACAAGCTCTTGTAATTGGAACAACAAGCATAGCAAATATGGTTGTATCCATAGGGGTCATGTCCTCATCACAATTAGAGCTCAAGTTCAAACCCGATTATCAAAATAATTTCAGTATAAGACTATTATCATCACAGAGCATTCATCTCAAGCCCACTACACCACATTCCAATATGAACATATCAAATGCAAAGGGGTAAATAAATTGAAATGCTGTAATACTCACGAAGCAGATGGCAATCAAAGCCACTAAGCAATCTAAGCATTGTGTGAGGGAAGGGGCGTCGGGGTCGGCAACTCGACATTTGTTACCTTTGGGCGTCGAGGGGAAGGACGAGCAGGGAGCACCAGAGCAGCATGGCGACGTCGAAGAGGAGGCGCGCTGAGCTCGGGGGAGGAGGAGGCGACGCGTGCTCGAGGGAGGGGAGGAGGCGGGCTCAGGGAGGAGGAGCGCCGGGTTCGGGGAAGCGGCAGCTCGTTCTTGGGGAGGAGGCGGCGAGCTCAGGGGAGGAGGCGCGCCGGGCTCGAGGAGGAGGCGGCATCGAGGACGGCGGAGACGGGCTCGAGGAGGTGGTGTTGAGGATGGCGGCAGTGGGCTTGGGGAGGAGGGGCGCTGGGTTCGGGGAGGTGGCGGCTCGTGCTCGGGGAGGAGGTGGCAGGCTCAGGGGAGGAGGCAGCATCGAGGACGGCGGCGATGGGCTTGGGGGAGGAGGGATGTTAGAGAAACTTAATTGTTTGAGTGGGGGCGTGCAAACCCTAGAGTCCGAATATAAATAGGGTTAGACATCACAGACGGTTCCAATAAATAACCGTCTGTGATATGTTATGTCACATACAGTTTGTAGATGAAACCGTCTGTGATATATTATTTCCACAGATGGTTTGTAGATGAAACCGTCTGTGATGGCTGATGTATCATAGATAGTTTGTAGATGAAACCGTCTGTGATAAATAATCACAGACGGCTTATCCTAAGGAACCGTCTGTGATATTCTTTTGTATTACTAAATCTATTTATGTTTATTGACTAGCCTCAGGAAATGCTAGCCATGCCCTCTGAAACAAGCAGAAACACAACAAGTACATGTATACATCCAATTCACATTCATTTCAGAAACAAGCATATCCATTTCACAAATTCAGATATGACACATTCTCATATACATAAATGCAAATTCACATATGACACACTCTCATATACATAAATGCAAATTCAGAACATATGGCACATAAACATTTCATTCATCATTCCACTTGCTTATCTCCTTTAAAAATTATCTCTTCATGATGATCGACGCGTATATAGCTAGTTTCGTCACGTTGTTCTTTCTTGACCCTTATGCCGTTTCCGAAAGGAGGCAACTCATCAAATTGATTGTATTCTTCCTCGTCCACTACATTCTCAACTCCGACAATCCTCCTTTTTCCATGAAGAACTACGTGGCGCTTCTTATTTGCCTAGCCAGTTACATGGAAGACTTGAACAACTTGGTTAGCGAGTACGAATGGTTCATCTTTGTATCTGACACGTTCGAGGTCCACGGTAGTGATGTCGTACCTGTTAACTTTCACCTGTGGGAGATGAACCCAACGACACCGAAATAGGGGGATCTTGAAAAGCACGTAGTCGAGCTCCCAAATCTCCTCTATGAACCCATAGTAGGAGCTCCTCAATCCATCGGTACTAAACGCATCTATGAGGACACCGCTATTCTGGTTAGTGCTCTTTATATCCTGAGCCTGCGTATAGAATGTGTACCCATTTATGTCGGATCCTTGCCATGTCACAACTGTAAAGGTTGGCCCTTTTGCCAACCATGTCAACGTATCACTTGACGATTTCCTAGCGAGTCACTCCTTCAACCATTGGTTGAACCGACTGTTGTGCTGTCTCGTGATCCAAACATCCAGCCGCTCCGGATTCTGTTGCCGAAGCACATCCTTGTGCTGGTCGATATGCGGGGACACTTAAGTCATGTGTTGCAAGACCATGAAATAGACTTGAGCATACGCTTCATCTCTAGAGTGATTGCTTTCCTTTCGATGGTCCTGATACCCTCGAGCATCCCCTCATGGCGAGATCGAGGCACACCTATTGGTTCGACCTGTGCTATGTAATCGACATTGAACTCAATGACCTCTTCGGTTGCATAACCTTCGACGATGCTACCCTCCGGCCGAGATCGATTCCGTACATAGGACTTGAAACTTCCCATGAACCTCTCGAACAGGTACATGCTACGTAGGAACACGGGCCCACATATCTTTATCTCCCTCACAATGTGAACAATGAGATGGACCATAATATCGAAAAACGACGAAGGGAAATACATCTCAAGAAGACATAGAGTCGTCACCACCTCATCTTGCAGAGCATCTAGTCCTTCGGGATCGATGACCTTCTGAGCAATTGTGTTAAATAAATAACACAGCCTCATGATTGTCTCTCGGACCTTGATCAGCAAAATACTTCTAATTGCAATAGGGAGCATCTGTGTCATCAACACATGACAATCATGAGACTTCATGCCAATTAACTTCAAATCTTCCATCGAAACAAATTTCTTCATGTTGGCAGAGCAACCGGACGGAACTTTCACACCATGCAAGCACTGGCACAGTTCAGTTCTCTCGGCCTTGGATAGAGTGTAACAAGCAGGAGGAAGTTACGTTCGTCCTTTATCGATCTTTGTCAGTGCTAACTCGGGTCTGATGTCCATATCAACCAAGTCAAGCTGTGCATTGATACCATCCTTTGTTTTGTCATGAATGTTCAGTAAGAGACCAATCAAGCTGTCACGTACATTCTTCTCTACGTGCATAACGTCGATACAGTGGTGAACTTCTAGGTGCTCCTAATAAGGTAAGTCCCAAAATATTGATCTCTTCGTCTAGATGTTCTTCTCACAGGTCCTCGATTTACGTCCCCTTTCCGAGCACAACATTTAAATCCCTAACCATATCAGAGACCTCTTTTCCGCTTAAATGCCTTGGAGCTGAACTGCCCTCCTTCTCTCCGTCGAATTGTTTCTTCATCCTGCGGTATGGGTGAGCCCTCCGGAGGAACCTACAGTGACACATGTACACGGTTTTACGCGAGTGCTTCCGCCACATACTCTCGGTATCATCTAAGTAGTGAGTACATGCTTTGGCCCCTTTTGTACTCTAGCCCAACAGGTTAGCAAGGACGGGATAATCATTTATGGTGCAGAACAACAAGGAGCGTATAGTGAAGTTCTCTCGTTTGTATGCATCCCATACCTGTACCCCTTTGATCCACATTATTTTTAGATCTTCCATCAATGGTGCTAGGTACACATCAATATCATTCCCAGGTTGCTTCGGCCCAACAAAATATACTTCCGCTTCATACATAACCAAGGAGGAAACTTGTAGATACAAAGAGTCACGGACCAAGTGCTATGTCGGCTGCTCATGTTATCGAAAAGATTCATTCCATTTGTACTCAATCCAAACCTTATATTCCTCGGTTCCACACCGAAGTCTGCAAACCTCCTATCGATGTTTCTCCACTGGGTGGAATCAGCAGGGTGTCTTAGCTTTCCATCCTGCTTACGCTCCTCCGAGTGCTAACACAGCAGTTTTGCCTCCTTTAGGTTCGCAAAAAACCGCTTCAAACGCGGAATTACAGGAAGATACCACGCCACCTTAGCAGGAGGTCCTTTCTTCACCTCAATTCCCTCGCCGTCGTCTGATTGATTCTTACGCTTGTATCAGGATGCGTTGCACACCAGACATACATACATGTTTGCATACTCTTTACGGTAGAGGATACAATCGTTTGGACATACATGTATTTTTTTCTACTTCCATTTCCAATGGACAAAGAACATTCTTGGATCTGTAGGTGGTTTTGGGCAACTCGTTTCCATTTGGAAGCATGTCCGCTAAGAGACCTAATAGCGCTGTGAAACTCTTGTTGGATCAACCGTTGCTTGCCTTCAATTTCAGTAGTTCAAGTACAGATGACAACCTTGTGTATTCCAACTTACCGCCCAGGAACAAAGGCTTCTCCGAGTCCTCCATCAATCCATCGAATTTACCAAACTCTCTCTCACTATAGTTCACTTCTGCAATGTGAAGCATCTGATCCAGATTATCATCGTGCAGCCTATCTAAATCGGAACCACAATCGACATCATCCGGCGGCATATCATTGACTTCGTCGGCGATGTCGTTATTACTACCTTCTTGTATAATCTGCTCTTCACCGTGAATGGTTCAACGTGTATACCCCTTTTTGAAACCCCTTCGGATCAAGTGTGCTTTGATCTACGCTTGGTTCTTAAACATTTTCTTATCCTCGCAGTCAATGCATGGAGAGTACATATATTCCGCCGCCTTATTCAACATATCCTCCTCGGCAGCTCTTGTAAAAGCAGACACACCATTAATGTACTCTTCACTCACACGGTTCTTTGCGTACATCCAGCTTTGGTCCATCACACGGTTCATATTGAAAACCAAATAAAAGGGTGACTTCAAAAACGTATTTTCTGAGGCTTACGCTTTCCACCAGAGAAAGCGTATTTTTCTCTGAACTAAAGGTGGCTTTTCTCATTTTACATTTTTTCAGATTTTATTAACTTACATGTGGGCCCTACTTGTCAGTGACTCATCTTTTTATTTCATGATTTTATTTATAAAATCTAAGGCAGTCTCACATGGCACAGACTCATGCCATAGCGCCAGAGATGGAGAAGAAGACTCTGTTGAGGAGCTACACTACTGCACTAGATGATTAGTAAATGAGCAAAATGACGCACCGTCTATGATGAGTTAATTATCACAGACAGTTTTTAACAAAAAATCATGTGTGATATGTAGTAATATCACAGACAGTTATTGTTAAGAACTATCTGTGAGGTATCATAGACGGTTGTTTGTTTAAAACCATCTGTGATATGTATAAATATCACAGACAGTTATTATTAAGAACCGTCTGTGATACTTCACAGACGGTTTTCATTATGAACTGTCTGTGATATTACCTCTTCGCAGATGGTTTTTAGCACAACCAGTAACACAGACGATCTCTAAACCGAAACTGTCTGTGGTTGCATGTAATATATATGGTTTTGGTCAACCGTCTGTGATGCGGCGTCCAGTATTAGCCTTTTTGTAGTAGTGTGCGAGCACGAAAGTTGTGCTCATTCTCGCTCTTTTCCCCAACCCATCAGACCCTGCGGATCATGGAGATGATGCATACTATGAGGATCCAGAAGTTGATGGATAAGGCAACGATGAAGAGTAGTCTAGGTCTCGTCTCAGTCTAGCTGGCTCGTTCAGTACTTGCATACAACCGATATTATCCAAACCCTTGGTTAATATCAGTCGTACACAGGTTACCCCGGCGCAGCTGTTCTGATGCAGTTCAAGATGCAGCACACTTCACCTCCACTCGCTCGTGCTAGATGCACAAGGATCTCCTGCTGAGATCACCTTTTTGCTACTACCCATATCTCCCCGATGGACAACGTGTTCCGGAGGTCTTCGACGTCGGAGACAACGATCCCCGCCTAACCCACTAGGTGCAGCTCACGCAAGCGATGACAGCTACCATCAACACCGCCATGGACGAGATTAGGAAGCTTCGGACACTTCTCACTAGCAGCTACACCCACTCCGACACCCTCCGCAACAACATGATCAGGAGTGATGAAGCCCACTTTGCTGCAGTACAGGAGAGAGATGCCGTTGTTGCAGAGTTGGCACACCTCACAGCCGTCGCTGTGATCTCCGTTCCAGCTCCTCCTCCGCCAGCCATCGCCTCCAGCGACCGAATGCTTGATCAACATGTACAACCATAAGTCTGTAAAGTACAACTTGGCTTAGTAAATTTATTAAACTCTGAATGTCATCTCGCTGGAGGGGTAACGGGATAGTGCAAGCACTGGATATGTCCGGCTTGAATGGGTCACCGATGCAAGGTGAAGTTGCCAGTCGTGCTAGACATTGTGGGTAATCTAGCTACGCTAGTCGCTGAGGTGAACATCCTGCACAACTTATGGGTGCAACCCATAGGGGTGAGATGATGGGAGGGGTGAGATATTTTGAAAGGTTACTGTGATGGTATCTCAATCACATGACTAAGGAATCATGTGGGGCAACGAGTTGATTATCTCTTGTGGATATAGTGTGCAACCTCTGTAAAGTCTAAACTGTTTAAACAACCGTGCCTACGATCAAAGGCAGACATGAGAACTTACTAGAGTTAGTTCTTTTTCAAAAATCTTTGTGGATGGGATAAAAACTTGCTGGGCTGATGTAACCCTGACTTTGAATTTTTGCCTGAATCATCGTGCTCAGTGATGTTAAATGGTGGACGTAACCACAATCAAAATAAGCATATGTGGAGGTAACCTCTGCTGTTATTTAATATTGCACAATTATTCTCTTTAATAAAATACAATTTGGTTAAAATGCTAAGTGATAAGAATTTCTAATTATGATAATTGAAAATATTGTGTTAGCAAATAAAGGAACCCGAGTCGCCCTTGTTAAGCCTTGCATGTATATTATTGCATCTTGTGTGTTGGCTTGCGAGCACGGAAGTTGTGCTCATTTTCGCTCTTTTCCCCAACCCATGAGACCCTGCGGATCATGGAGATTATGCACACTATGAGGATCCAGAAGTCGATGGACAAGGCAACGATGAAGAGTAGCCTGGTTTTGTTAGTCTAGGTCTCGTCTCAGTCTAGCTGGCTCGTTCGGTACTTGCGTACAACCTATATTATCCAAACCATACCCTTGGTTAATATCAGTCGTACACAGGTTACCCCAGTCGTACATAGGTTACCCCAGTCGCTTGCCTGTGGAGAGATGTGCTGTCGAACCCGGGAACGAAGGATCCCGAATTCTCTGTGTTTCATACACTAGTCCAAGACAGCTAGTGTACACAGTCGTACAAAAAGTGACATCACAATCATATCACACATTTATTTAATATAAATCAGAGTTTATTACAAAATGGGGCCTGAGGCCAAATAAAATAACACAACAGAAATAAAATAGTAGGTGAGCCACATGATGCGCCACAGGCAATCGTCTGGGGGCGTAGGCCTAGTCGTCAAGATCCTCACCGTCCTGATAAAGCTCTTCACCTAAATAAATTATATTCAGCAAGAGTGAGCACAACATCCATGCTCGCAAGTTACACCCAATAAAAGACTATGATGAATGCATATGTAAACAAGTGAGGCTAATAGGTTCTATTTTGCATAAAGCAACATTTTTAGTTTTAAATACTCATACTAAGTTTCAAGGCAATTTTTAATCTATAATTAAAATCAGATTTTAAATTGACAGTTTTATAGTGGATAACCTTCATGAATGAATGGTGAAGGATACCCTCCTATCACATGGCTAACCGCCCAATTTACCACAAGGATTTACCATCCTAATATCATTTACTAAAATCATTTTAAAACCAAAAACAAATTCTAACTTAGAGTGGCTTTGCTCAGCATGTCCATGACCGTGGACACGGCTATTCGAATAGATTGACACTCTGCAGAGGTGGTACAACTTTACCCACAAGAGATGAATTGCTTTTAATGTCGGCCAATACACGCTTTTGAAGGCGTGTGACTAAGCAATTATCACTAGGCTTTTACAATGTTCTACCCCAAGATTAACATGCCCGCTAAGGTTTCACTTCCATTGAGCTAACCACCCGCCGAAAGCCGCATCTTGCGCTAGGTGGGAATATTGTTTAGCCAACACCCACACAACAACATGGCACACATAACAATGAGGTATTACAAATTACTAAGCCTAGTTCTGCCCATTCAGAACATGTGGTAGTACGGTGGAGCTTAGCAAGATGTGGCTCGAAGACCGGTCCTTAACTGACTTGGGCAACATTTCACAACCCTAGACTCGATCATAGCAATGAATCAATCCTGTGCATCAACTTGCACCATACCAACATCCATGATGCCCAAGTCTAAACCATTTTATTTTATTTCACAAGTAAGATCATTTTCTAAAATTTCTATGGTAAAACAATACCATAGACATAATTTGAATGAAATTTGAATACTTTGGCTAAACTCCCCAAATCCAAGACTTTGGTCTAAGCACAATCTACGAATATAATTAATTTCAAATTTTATTTTGAATATGGTGACAAGGGAATGATAATCCAACAATCAAAATTGGCTATACAAAGGAATTGGAATAACTAGGAATTTTAAATAGCTTAATAGAATTATGCATGCAATAAAAATTTAAAACAGAATTAAATAAATTTAAAATAGTGGGATCAACATGATCAGTGGTATAACTTTCCTTGCTTGAAGTCCTGATAATCTAACTCCTCAGAAGGGTCAAGCTCTCCGGAGTTGTCGAAATCTATACGCGAAAATACAACAAATTCAAATAATACTCAAATAAATTCAAATGATAGTTTAAATTAACTACAAATCAAATAATTTTAGTTTAGTTAGCTAGATCTTGAATTTATATAAATTTAGAAATTTCAATCACCTAAATCGGAGTTCGCATGAAGAAATACGAGCTCCTGGAAGTTTAAATCTAAAGAAAACCCTAATTTTAGATTTTATTGGATTTCCCGAATTATTTTTCTAAAGGAAATTCGGTTTATTGCGCATGCTAACGTCAGCACTCGAAAAATCCTTTTCCGGCCGAATTCTTTTTCTAAAGGAAATCCTTTTGAGTCTATGACAGGTGGGCCCCTAGTCAATGGACTAGGTCCATGGTCGTCAATGACCCACGGTGGACTCTACCACGCCACAAGATAAAGAGTCACAAGATACTGTTGGCAGAAGCGCCACACGGCAGCCACCTAGCGATGACTCAGTGTAAAGCACTGATGTGGCGCTTGTGTGTCACTGACGTGGCCTTGCCATGTAGGACCGAAGAGTGGAGGCGCTCTAGTAACGGGTTTGCCGGTGCTCCACGCAGGGGCGAGCCTCACAGACAAGTGCAAAAGGGAGAGGAGGTGCTATGGGACTTAGTGCGGTACCTTACAGCGGTGGAGTGAGACGAGATGACCGGTGGCGAGGTTTTTAGCGGCAGCGGTGCTAGGTCGACGGCGAAGGAGGTGCTAGGTTCGTAGTGACGTCGCAGAGTCGTTGGCGTAGACAAAGGGTCAGAGCGGGTCTGACGGTGGCGGAATCAAAGATTCAAGGAGCTTCGGCCATCGGCGTTCAACATTGAAATTGGGGCGCTATAGGGAGGGAGGAGCGCGGTAGTTGGTGGTGGCGAGATGAGGAGGCCAAGGCGGAGCTGAGGCACGCTTAAATAGGGCGAGGGCGTGATCGGGGTGGCGCGGGGCGTACAAAGCTCCCGCCAGGTCCGAGGTGGAATCAAGGGGATTAGGGGCCGGAGATGGAAGGGAGAGGATGTGTCGGGTGTGGAGATGGAGCGGCGTCATTAAGGTTGTGATAATTCGGTTGATGCGACCGGATTTGAACGGGATTTGGAAGGTTCGATTTAGCGATAATGACGGAAGGAAAAAGGAAAGCGAGGAGGAAGAAAGGGAGGTGCAAGACGACGGTGTCGAGCGGGCCCCACATGGCAGTGGAAGAGAGAAAAGGAAAGAGAGAGGGAGAGAATGGCGGGTGGGCCCCGCTTGTCGGCGATACGGAGAGAGAGAAGAGAGCGTGTGGGTGGAATGGGCCAAACAGGTCGTCCGCGCGGGAAGAGGTGGGTTGGGCCGGGAAGGATTCGGCCCAAAGAGGTTTTGGGATTTTTAAAAGATTTAGCTATTTAAACAATTTGGTTAATTCAAAAAGGCTTTAGAGAATAGCAAATAAAATCCAAAAATTATGAGAAAATATACATAAATTCTCTAAGACATTTTGGATTTAAATAAAATATTTCTAACTTATATTTGGTAATAAATTTTGCAATTAATTTATTTTGGCTTTGAAATAATTAGGAAAGTTTTTTTTAAAAATTCAGAAAATTCCACAAAAATAATTAATTTTATTTTCAATTGGAATTTGAAATTTGGGCTGTTACATGTGCTTCACCCCTTTTGCTTCCGCTGTAGTTTCTGCTACTTTTATGTAATGTAATTAGTTTGGCCTGTTCGACCCTTATTGTAAAACTCGACCTAACGTTGTTTATGTCACTCTGATGTTTGTAATATATTGGATGGTTTAGTTCACGGTATGTATGAAATGATTCAACAATATGTATGTGAGTGCTATCTACCGATGATCCAGGGAATAACACAGTGTTTTCACAGAGAATTTGGATTTGCGAAATCCGGATCCAACAATCAGGTTAGAAATTTCAGGGGTCAGCTTTGGAACAAAATTTATTTTAGATATAATAACAAGAAGCAAACATGCAAGTGGTTTTCATTAGTTTCTCATCTCTGATTAGCTTCCCACATACAATGTATCCAAAGATGTTCTTATGACAGACCTCGTGGGGCTGTTTGCTCCAAACCTAAAGCACCGGTCAACACTAACCAACCAATGTAGTGGGTATGAGCAAGATAATACTACGTTGATCAGGTAATCGTCGAAATAATAATGCAAGAGAATATGAGAAGGTAACCTTGTCCAGATGGTGGTTCATGAGGCGCTTTCCCTGCATAATCCCCTACCACCACGGCGCTTTCCCTGCATAATCCCCTACCACCACCATTCAGTATGGAGATACGGCCTGCGTGTCTTCTTCACAATGCCAGCGAGCTCCAACTCCAACAGGTCAGGCTGTGTCCACCCCCTTGATGAATGCAGAATGAGCGCCCCGGGTGCATGACGCCGAGGCTCACAAGAGCGGAAATGCCTGTTCTGCACCCATCTGTCTACAGTGGCAACCTTCCTGCGGACCCATATTTGTGATGCAATGATATGTCGCCCAGTTCCATCCGGCTTGGCGCTTTATGAAGAACCAGAATAATACTGTATCAGGTTACAGCACAGTTCAGCAGCCAGTTGCTTCACAACAACCGCGAATCGAATGGAGGAACACTAGTAGACAAGCACGGTACAGCAAGCATTAATCGTTGGTTTGGTACGGTCCGAAAACCGAGGTAGGACACTTGTCCTTATCTAATCCTCGACAAGGCTCTTCCCAGTCAAGGTAGCGAGACTCTGAGGCCTGATTAGCCAGAGAGACGAGGGATCGCCCTTTAAGTTCGGTCAGGACTCTTTCTGACGAACAAGAAGGCTCTGATCTTTAGCCAACCAGTTAGAGACTAACTTTGTTTATTTTTTCGTTGATTGATAATGGATACATGCTATCCCTTTCATAGGGACGATCCGACTTAACCCATAAAAAATAATCTATAAGAAAACTTATCTCTAACAATCCAATCTAACAATAACTTGCCTAACTAATAGATAATACCAAACACCTAATAAATTGATTCCTAAATAACAAACCCTGCCAAATAGTCGGGTTGCTACAGTAACACACGATGCTATAGTGACGCACGCTCCAGTACCTCAGTTGGATATTGGACCATAACATTACACCCCTCGCAGCGAGGCAGTTTGTTCTCGAGCTGCGGTGGTGACCACGGTTGAAGTCCTTGGTGGTCCTATGTTGACGAGAGGATACGACGACGACTACACGTCACGCAGATTAGGATCAACGAAGCTCCAATGGACAACAGTCAGGTTGTTGAGTAAAACTTTCTGCTCTTCACTGTTAGCCTTCAACTTCTCCAAGAGAGATAGTGCGGCACCGGGTGAGTGGCTCTGATATCAAATGTTATGGTCGTTGGTTGGGTACAGGTCCGAGGAACGAGGTTAGGGCACTCGCCCTCATCTAACCGCCGGTAGGGCTCTTCCCTGTCGAGGTAGCGAGGCTCTGAGGTCTGATTAGCCAGGGAGGCGAGAGATCACCCTCCAAACTCTACGGGACTCTTCCCGACGAACAAGGAAACTCTGATCCTTAGCCAACCGGTTAGGGACTAACTTTGTTTATGCTGGACCGAAACGACGACTAGAGGAGGGGTGAATAGGAGCACTATCTATTCACTTTGATCGGATTCAAACATGATATTGACTCCAATAGCTATGAGAACTACGAAGATCAATATATATAAGCATAGCGGAAGACTTGTACTGAATCCCTTTCAAACCCCTAAGAGAAACGACCAAAAACAAAAAAAAATGCGCTGATGAACAGTACTGGTTGTACCGGATGAACAGTGTCGGTCGTACCGCAAATCGGAACAATTGGATGAACAGTGTCGGTCGTTGAACAGTAAAAACAGGCGAATAAATAGTAAACAGCTTGAAATCGAAGTAAAAAATTGACGTAACTTTTGATCTGCAACTCCAAACTTCACGAAACTTGAAACACACCTTTCTAAGGATGTCAGGAACCTATTCCATGCAACGATCGTGAAGATCCTTACCAAAGTTTTGACCTTTTTCCGTTCGAATGAAGGTTACTCCAAAACCGAGTCAAAACCAAAATATGATCCAACCACTTGCTCGTGGGTGATTGATGATCAAGATGATCCTAGATGTGTTCCCACATATCACAGCAAGCTAGATCACGGCAAGAAACCAAAGAAAAACCCGCGGATCAAAAAAAGACTCAAAATCACGAAATAGAGATAAAGAATACAAAGAGACACATCTTTGAGAAATCTTGCATAGATTGATTTGTGATTGATGTTGGTTTACAGCCACTTCACCACGGAGGACAAAGCTCAACACTTGAGCACTCAAATCAATCCATCTCTCTAGAACCCTAACCTCCCACTAATCTCTCCAAGCCCTAACAACAAAAGCTAGGGTTTCCAAATGAAGGGTTGAGAGATGCTGGCCAGCACCCTCTCCTATTTATAGTGGAGGCTAAACCTTCTAGAAGAGTAAACCCTAATGGGACCTGTTAAGCCCACACACAAACGGGTTCACTTACACACATATTTTAAAGCGCCGTCTTCATCTCCTCTTGACCTAATCCACTTCACCTTGCTCCATCTTGTGCCGAGGGTTGGCAAAAGGTCACCAAGGCGGTATTTAGGTAAAATTACCAAAATACCCATTCTCGATCTTTTTCCAAATACCGAGTCCAATCTTCGTGAAGCACCTCCATGTTTCGCCACGTGTAGGTTGATCAACGGCTCTCATCATATCGGCAAGTCTCTCCCATCCGGCTCCCATGGAAACCACCATGGCACTTGCACCGACCCGCCGCTGATCCAAATTTCGTCGACCGAACCGCCTGCTCGATCATCCTTGTCCATTTTGCGCCATACTTGAATCCATTGACTTCACCCGGCATCCCCGATCGTTCTGGACCTCAGCTCTCCAAGCCTAGTCCCGATCATCCTCGTCGTTGACCTCCAAGCAACCTGCACAACAATAGACCAAGAAATCGTTTCCGGGAACAAGTTCTTCGTAACTTGACCCACGTTAGTCAAAACATGCATCATGCAACACATATGCACTGAAACCCATGAACTTGACCTAATCCAAAGCCAATTCTCCAAATAGGTCGACAATCACAACACAAACAAGATATCGCCATGTTACCAATGCAGTATTACCACATCAAGGGTTGTACCGCTTCAATAATCATGCACGCATCAGCTTTCCAATGAAGACCAAAACTCCACAAAACATCTTCTCTGGAAAATACAAACCGCCATGAATCAAACAAGATATCACCTACGTGGTACTATCATGACACAACTTATGTATTACCGCACTACTAATATTATTGCAACTTCAATGCCAGTACGACCGATGATCCTGACACTTTGCTGAAAACAACAATTTCGACAAAACTTCAAAGCTATTGCAAATTGTCTCATCATCCTAAGATCATGTGTTTATCCCCATGATATCCACAGTTTATTTCTTGCTTGATTGATAATGGATACATGCTATCCCTTTTATAGGGACGACCCGACTTGACCCCTAATAAATAATCTATAAGGAGCGAGGAGAAAGCTTGTGAGGAGCGATGGCAGAAAGTTTCGGGTAACACTTGCAGCCAAAAACACGAAGGTGAGTGTAGGAGGGGGAAACACCAAAGAGCACAAAAAAAGGTGTGGAAAAATTGAGTTTTTCGTGGGTTGGCGATTGAGAAGGTAGGTAGCGGCGTGAAGAGCCTCAACCCAGTAAGAGGAAGGGAGGCTGGCCAGAAACATAAGAGACCGAACAATGTTATTAGTGGAACGAATAATTTGTTCAGCCTTGCCATTTTGCTTAGAGGTGTATGGACATGACATGCGGAGTGTAACGCTATGGGTAAGGAAAAAAATGCAAGCGGTGGAGTTGTCAAACTCACAGCCATTATCGCACTGAATACTCTTGATCTTAGCGCCAAACTGAGTAGCAACGTAAGAAAAAAAAGTGAGAGATAGTGGCAAAGGTATCGGATTTCAGGCGCAAAGGAAACATCCAAAGATAATGCGAGCAATCGTCAAGAATAACCAAGTAGTATTTGTAACCGGACACACTGACGACAGGCGAGGTCCAAAGATCACAATGAACTAAATCAAAATTCTTGAGAGCACGAGACTGTGAAGTAGCAAAAGGAAGACGCACATGGTGACCAAGTTGACACGCATGACAGATAGTGTTGGCAGGTCCATTATCGCAAGCAATGGCGGACGCACTAGCAAGGTGAGACAGGGACTCAAGGCTAAGGTGCCCGAGACTACGATGCCAAAGGGAGGTGGAGGCGCCGGCGACGAGTACGCATGAAGGGGAGGCAAACACCGACAGACGCAAGGGGTAGAGAGGTCCAGAGCTGTTGCACCTGGCGATCACATTCCTGGAATGAAGATCCTTTACAGAAAAAACCAACAGGGTCAAACTCAATGGAATAGTTGTTGTCAATAGTGAATTGACGAACAGAAATAAGATTCTTGATAAGGTGCGGAGTGACAAGAACATTACTAAGATGAAGAGAGCCAATACTAGTGGAACCAGTGGAGGTGACGGGTAGCAGTGACCCGTCACCGACAACGATGGTGGAAGGAGTAAGGGGGATGGGAATGGGAGAGGTTACCAGCGTCCGACATCATGTGCGAGGTCGCACCAGAATCCATGTACTAGCCCGTGGTCGGCGAGGAAGTAAGAGTCATGGTGTTAAAAGAGTACGCCAATGACTGTTGATCCCATGGACCAAGACCGGGAGGCGCAGGACCCGGACCAACCCGAGGAGGCCACGGTGGCGAGTACGAGGGTAGCGTAGCCACTGGGTTGGCCGACCGCCAAAGACGCGCGCAGGGCGCATCACCAGGGCATGGCTCGGGTGGCGCGCTAGGGGCACGCAGACCGAGGAGGCTAGGGGCCTAGCTTGGATGGAGTTGCCCAGGCCACACTGGGATGGTGTCGGTCCAGGGGTTGTAGGAGGGAGGCCAACCAGAAGTGCCGCTCCCGGAGTGACCACCCGCACCTCCGCTGTCGGTCTTGTTGTTGCTGCCGCCGTTGCCACGGTGACGACGTCGACTGGAGCCACCCCTGCCATCGCTGGTGGCACCAGAGGGAGCACCCTGGGGCGCACCAGTGGAGCGGCTGCCAGACGCGCCGCTACCGCCCCTGGAGACACCACCGCCGGGACCCCAATTGCTGGTAGGGGTTGTGGCGATGAGGGCTATGGAGGGTCTGGAGGGGCACGACGACATCGTGATTTATTCAAGCAACGGATCAGAGCGGACCTTGATGAACGAGGGGAACGACTTCTGCCACTTTAGCGGGGCCACCATGTATGCGAACTTCATGTTCAGGCCGTGCAAAACGGACAGAACAAGGGTGCGATCGCGCACCGCTTCGCCCAAGTCGCCAAGGGCGTCGGCCATGCTCTCCAGCTTGCAGCAGTAGTCGGAGATGGAGAGGTCGCCCGACGGTTATAAACTCCACGTCCAAGTACAGGGCACGTGTCTCCTGGTTGCTGATGAACTGTTGCTCAAAGCCCACCCATACGAGCCGCGCCATGGAGGTAGGAGTCATCACGATCTCCAGGAGTTCGGTGGAGATGGTGCCGTAGAGCCACGAGAGAACGAGATAATCCATCCGACCACCTGTGGACGCCGGGTGGGCGTCGTCGGAGAGCATGTGGTCGGAGAGGGTGTACTTGCCGAGGGTGATGAGGAAGAGGTTGCGCCATTTGTTGTAACTCAAAGAGGCGAGGTCGAGGACGACAGGGACGAGGGCCTTGATATTGAGGACGCCGTATGCCTGAGCGTGGAGGGAAGCAATGGCGGTGGCCTCAGAGAGGGCGCTGCTGCGCGCTGCCTCCGCCGTGGCACGCGTGGCGGCGGCGTGGCGGCCTCTCTTTCATGGCGGCGGCAAATATATCTTCGCGGACATGGCGGTGGGATTAGCGAAGGGTGCGGTCGAGGTGCGATCCGCCTCGATACCATGAGAACGTGGAATATTTGGAGCAATTACACACACTGTATGTATTGGTAAGCCAAAGGTTACATATATGCATTAAGAGTGGACCAGAACCGAGTCGTCTAACAATACTGTATCAGGTTACAACACAGTTCAGCAGCCAGTTGCTTCACATCAACCGCGAAACGAATGGAGAACACTACTAGACAAGCACGATACAGCGAGCATTAATGGATGTACATGACAGATACAACATACCAAAGAAGGCTATTATACAATGTTTCTTCTGCGCCAGAAAATAGAAAAAGTGGATGATCATAAGGAGTAGGGAATTCTCTTTGCATAAGGATGAGGACCAATGGAAGGATGACTGTGTTGTGCAAAGATTTCACCATAAGCTGGTATGAAACCCATGTGAAACAGACATTCCAAAGCATTGATTCAAGTGAACATCAAAATTTTCCCTGAGCCTGAACATCAATGATACAGGACAAACTCTAACACATAAGTCCATCTATGCATGTCTTTTTAAAGAGAAGGACACTGATAAGGAAGCGAAATTCAATGTTGTGGTTGTTGGTTTAGTACGGGTCCAAGGATCAAGGGTAGGGCACTTGCCCTCATCTAACCGTCGGCAGCAGGCTCTTCCTGCCGAGATAGCTAAGCTCGAGGTCCGATTAGTCGAGAGACAAGGATCGCCTTCAAGCTCGGCCGACTCTTTCCGATTTAACAAGGAAGCTCGATCCTTAGCCAACCGTTAGAAACTAACTTTATTTATTTCTTCCTTGATTGATAATGGATACATGCTATCCCTTTTAGAGGGACGACCGACTTGAACCCTAAGAAATAATCTATAAGGAAACTTATCTCTAACAATCCAATCTAATAATAACTTGCCTAACTAATAGCTAATACCAAACACCTAATAAATTGATTCCTAGATAACAAACCCCGCCTAATAGTCGGGTCACATAAAGACACACGATGCTATAGTGACGCACGCCTAGTACCTCTACCGATATTGATAATAACATTACACCCTCGTGGCGAGACAAATTTGTCCTCAAACCAAGGTGGTGGCCACGGTTGAAGTCCTTGGTGGCCCTATATTGACGAGAGGATACGATGACGACGATGCGTCACACAGACAAGGATCAACGAAGCTCCAATGGACAACAGTCAAGTTGTTGAGTAAGACTTTCTGCTCTTCGTTATTAGCCTTCAACTTCTTCAAGAGAGAAGGTGCGGCACTGGGTAAGTGGCTCTGATATCAAATGTTGTGGTCGTTCGTTGGGTACGGATCCGAGGACCGAGGGTAGGGCACTCGCCCTCATCTAACCGCCGGCAGGGCTCTTCCCTGTCGAGGTAGCGAGGCTCTAAGGTCTGATTAGCCAAGGAGGTGAGGGATCGCCCTCCAAGCTCTGCCGAAACTCTTCCCGATGAACAAGGAGGCTCTGATCTTTAGCCAACCGGTTAGGGACTAATTTTGTTTATTTCTTGCTTGATTGATAATGGATACATGCTATCCATTTTATAGGGACGACCCGACTTGACCCTTAATAAATAATCTATAAGAAAACTTATCTCTAACAATCAAATCTAATAATAACTTAGCTAACTAATAGATAATACCTGTTGTAGGTGTAAAAACCAAACACCAGTGAGGGGGTAGACATCGGCCGTCTGACGGGCTATCGTCCACGAGAGTAAAAGATGACACGAGGATTTCTACAGGTTTGGGGGTCCGAGAGGACCGCCTTACTCCTGTCGGTGAGCCAACGGGGGGTTACCTCTAGAGAGGGAGCCCCCGAGTGCTCACCAATTTGAACATGCTTCTTTATTGCTCAAGAGAGCTCCCCTTGAAATGAGGGATACATGGGGTATTTATAGGCTCTTGGGCCTGTACAAATGACCAAAATACCCCTTGGGGGATAGCTACACTATGAGTACAAGTGAGGGGTATTACGGTCTTTTCTAAGCATAATTGTAGTCCTGTGATTTGTATGTGTGTGTTTCCTGCAGAGCGGGCCTGTTAGTGGAATGGTAGAATTATTCTTCCAACACTGGCCCCTTGCCCCTTGGCGTTTCGAGAAGAATCGTCAAAAGGGGCAGCCTTGAATTGTGCTTTTCGTGCTGAGGTTATATCTTTGTCTTTAGCTAGCAGCTTCTTCCACAATGCCTTGCTTCCGTTGTTCCTGAGCGGAGGACTTCCCTGCGGTGAGGGGCCACACGGGGTTGTGCGAAGCGGTAGACGCTCCCGAGGCGCCCAGAGGTTCACACTTTACCAATTTGAGTGCGTTGCATGCCGTGAATATGAACAGCATTCATTACGTTCATACTTTACCAATTGAGGAATAAGTGTCGATCAGCTACGTCCTCATGCGTTCTGCCTGGCACTTCGGCGTGCGGGTGTGCTTTGGGTGTTCGGGAGCAGGGCGGCTTTCGGGCGTGCTGTGGCGACAGGGCGTCCACCGCAGGGCGCATGCGCGGCACATGGGCGTATAGGGGTGGTTTGTTTCCCACACCTTCAAGATCGAGGCACCCCGGCGTAGCTGTTCTGATGCAGTTCAGGACGCAGCACGCTTCACCTCAACCCGCTTGTGCTGGATGCACGAGGATCTCCTGCTGAGATCACCTTTCAGCTACTACCCATATCTCTCCGATGGAGAGTGTGTTCCGGAGGTCTTCGACGTCAGAGAAGACGATCTCGTCTGACCCACCAGGTGCAGCTCACGCAGGCGATGATAGCTACCATCAACCCCGCCATGGACGAGATTAGACAGCTTCGGACGCTTCTCACTAGCAGCTATGCCTACTCCGACACCCTCCACAACAACATGATCAGGAGTGATGAAGCCCACTTTGCTGTAGTACAGGAGAGAGATGCCGCCGTTGCAGAGTTGGCATGCCTCACAGTCATCGCTGCGATCTCCGCTCCAGCTCCTCCTCCGCCAGCCATCGCCTCCAACGACTGAACGCTTGATCGACCACTCTGACCTAGAGGAGTCCGTACTAGGATGACTGTGCGCAAGAGCATGCAACGCCCTAGTTCGCAGCCCTTCATTGACCTTAGAGAGTCCAGTGGGACGCAGCCTCGATCGTTCTCGCCGGTTCTCGCCGCCCAATTTTGACAAGCAGCTGCTCGCTCCCGCCTCCCCTGTAATTGTACTGCTTGTAGTTGTTAGCCCTCGATGGAGTAGTCAAGCTAGTCTAGGTTAGCTAGCAGTGCTTGCTAGGTAGTCTTTTGGGTTGTAAGCACTTTCTGTTTCCTTATCTTGTAGGCGTTGTGTTTGTACCTTGTGTCATGGCTTAGCATGGCCTATATGCTATGTTTCAAGAGTCTTGTAACACCTAACCCCTTAATATAATGTAGTCATTCTAGGCTTTGTATTATACTTATTCGAACTTCTTATTGGTTTAAAGTGCTTCTGTGTGTGCTTAGAGGGCTAGTAAACCCTTATATACTTCCCTCTAGTTTTAAGCCTCAGCGTTTCTTCAGATGCCGCCTAGGAGAGCCGCCGCCCCAAGCCGTGGAGCCTTTGCAGTAGGTCGTGGCTGTGGCCGTGGTCGTGGCTGAGGACAAGATCTACCTCCTCCGCCACCAGCAAACCCAACAATGGCTCAAGTCATGTTCCAGCAAACGCAGATTCTTCAAGCTTTGCTCGCCAGTCAACAGACCGGAGCAGCCGGTCGTAACTCCAAGCTTGCAGACTTCTTCAGGACAAGACCTCTCACCTTCGTTGCAGCCAATGAACCATTTGAAGCTGAAGAGAAGAAGCTTTGTCTCGCCCACTACTTAGAAGAAGACAAGGTGGACTTTCCACCCATCAGCTAAAAGGTGCCGCCGCTGCTTGGTGGGAGAACTACCTCGCTATCCGAGGTGGTGAAAGTCCAATAGTCGATAAAGAAGAAGAAGAAGAAGAAGAAGAAGAAGAAGAAGAAGAAGAAGAAGGAGAAGCAGCTCTTGAGGCTGAGGATCAGCAAGACCCCACCGTTGCTGAAGCAATTGCTGAAGTACAACTAGATGAGATTGAACCCGCATGGCAGTCAATTCCCTAGAATGAGTTTAAGGCCGCTTTCAGAACTAACTTTGTGCCTGCTGGTACAATGAGAATTAAGAAGAATGAGTTCAGAGCTCTAAAGCAGGGTCACATGTCAGTCAGCGAGTACCTGAAAAAATTCAACCAACTCGCCCACTACGCCCCAAGTGACGTTGCTGATGAAGAAGAGAAGATTGATCGCTTCGTGGAAAGGACACGCGAAGATATGAGAGTCCAACTTGTTCTCCACGATTTCCCTAGCTTTCACCAACTAGTCAATAAAGCCCTTATCCTGGAAAATGAAAAGCGAACAGGGGAAGCCAGTCGCAAAAGAAAGATGGCATTTCAGAAGCCACAAGGCAACTTTCCACAGAAGTCAACCTTTCATGGCAACTCATCTTTCAGATCATCTACAGCCTTGCCACAAAAAACTTCAACTCCAGCCCCGTGTCCCAATGGGAATGGTTTTTGTACCCTTCACCCCGCCGGACAGCCCTCAGCAGTCAACCCAGCAACTAATCTTCACTACTTCAACTGTGGATGAAAAGGACACTTGTAACGCCCAACCCGGGGCCACCCGGGTGGTCCTCCTGGATCAACAAGAAAGTCCGTCAGGACCTCCCAGAAGATCCAGCAGAGCCACCCGAGAGGACCTCCAGGACCGCCCAGGAGGTCCAGTAGGACCACCCGGAGGTCCTAGGAGCATCCCCAAGGAGGTCGTGGAGCCAAGGAGCACCCCAAAGACCTCCCACGACTAGACCAGGGGGAGGTCGTGGAGGTCTGAGGTCCTCCCAAGACCTCCCACGACCAACTAGGGGAGGTCATGGAGGACTGAGATCACCCCAGGACCTCCCACAACCAGACCCGAGGGTGGTCGTGGAGGGGTGGAATTGCTCCAAGGTTCCCTGTGCGAACTGAGCTAGTCCCAAGGATCAACAAATTAGCTCTTCACAAAGATACAACAAAGGGTAACATACACTTCAACGAGAGCTTTATTAATATCAACAAAGTTGTTTACAAAGGGAGGACCATCCGATACACCACAGTGCAATCTACCGAGGGCGATCCTAGTCGCCTAGGACCTCATGGTCCACAAAGAAGATCTCTCAAACTTTCGCCCTCGCCAAAAGTTAATTTCAAGCAAAAGTGAGCACAACAACCGTGCTCGCAAGTTACACCCGTCAAATAACAGAATGACATGCATAAATGGATATCTCAAGGAAGGCTTAATATGGTCGATTTGCATAAAGCCAAGTTTATTTCAAATACAAGTACTAAGTTTCAAGGCTGATAACAATAATTAAAATTCATTTTCTAAATATCAATTTTCAGTTGGATAACATTCATTATCAAGATGGTGAAGGATACCCTCCTGTCACAAGGCTCCCTACCCAAACCCATGGGATGGAAATCCCCAAAACCAGTTTATCAAAGTCTTTTGAAAACAAAACCAAGTCTAACTTTGAGTGGTCTTTGCCAGCACATCCATGACCGTGGACACGGCTATTCGAATAGTTTTCACTCTGCAGAGGTTGTACACTTTATCCACATGACATGATTCCTCTAGTTTGTTTGGCATTCGTCAATGCCTCCTCTCACTGCCGAAGGTAAGAGGGCTAGAGTTCATGACAAGGCCTTTACAATGCATTATTCCACCACAGCCCCTCCTCGCTAAGGTTTCGCCTCCATTAGATACAAATCCACAGGATTGGGGCCCCCTCTTGCGCCGGTGGGAAACATAGGTTAGGAAAGACCATAGGCCATAGAAGACCTCCCACACATCCAAGTGGAACAACTGTGGTAGAACTTTGCAAATTAGTTGGCCAGGTCCCACGCCCCATTCTAGAGACATGTGGTTGTACAGTGAGGCATAGCCTATTATAGGCCTAGCAAAGGGACGCTCAAAGGCCGGTCCTCAATTGACTTAGGCGACCATCACAAACCCCTGGACCTCAACCTTACCCAGGATTGAGTCCGTGCACAAACATTGCACCAGCCAAGCAAACCAATTCGCCCAAGTCCAAATCCATTTTCCTTTTCTTTTGCTTTTCAAAACATTTACAAAACCTCCATGACAACCCAATGCCATGGTTTTAAATTATTTTGACAGTATTGGTCATGTTGGTAAAATTTTCCCAAATCAAATACTTTTGGTCTAAACAAGACTAAGCATAAGATTTCACAATTGCTCATGGTTCACACTATTGTATCAACCAGATTTTACCTAGGGTAACAACAGGTTTGATTCAATTTCAATGTTGGCCATACAAAGGAGATAGGCATAGCTAGGAGTTTAAAGATAGGTATTGAAATAACTTAGTAAAGTAGGCATGCATTAACATTTAAAATTGAACATATATAGTGTGAAATAATGGGTGCAATATGATCAAGAGTGTAACTTGCCTCCTGCTTGAAAGCTTTACAGGTTATCTCCCTCATAAAGCTCAGGCTCACCAGCGACGTCGAGGTCTACACGGGAACAAAGCAAGGCAGAAAAAGGCAACCAAGTAAGATCCAAAGAACTCAAAAAACGAACCAAATAACAACGAACAGAGCAGGAGAACTAAGGAAGGCCCTTAGGAGGAGGTCCAAGGTGCTGGCCGAAGGACGTCCGATGGATTGGAGAAGAGATCCCGAGAGCTGGCCGAGGGAGGTCTGGGGGGTTTGAGGGAGGTCCAGAGAACAAGTTGTGTGAGCCAGAGAGCTAAAATGAGGGAAATGCAAAGGAAGAGGGCTTGCCCAAGCTTATAAGGCTGGAGTTGCTGGGAGGTCCCAGACACACGTGGTCAAGAGTAGGTGAGGAAAAGATGGGAGCTAGTACAAGAAGTGACAAAAGGTAGCACGGGTGCTGCCAAAAAGGATGGTAGCATTTAATGCAACACAACATGCATTAAATGTTTTGAGGACTTCCAAGTGCAAAGGACATGGTCAAAGGATAAAGAAAGAGATCGTGACTGACAAATGGGGCCAGTCAAAGCTCAAGAGGAGGTCCTACGGAGACCTAAAGGAGGTCCCGCAGAGGTCAAGGGAGGTCCTCACCCACGGGGGAGGTCCAAGCACAGGACCAGAGGTCCAAAGACACAACAATGAGGAGGTCCAAAAGACCTTCTCACGGGAGGTCCGGAGGTCAAGATCAAAAGCAACGGGGAGGTCCTGACGGTTAGATCTCCAAAATGAGATCCCAACGGTCAAGATTGAGAGCAAGGGGAGGTCCTGACGGTTAGATCCACAAGGGGAAGGTCTTAATGGTTAAGATCTCCAAAGGGGAGGTCTTAACGGTCAGATCTAACAAAGGGGAGGTCGGGACGGTTAAGATCTCCAAAAGGGAGGTCTTAACGACCAGATCTAATAAAGGGGGGGTCTGGAAAGTTAAGATCTCCAAAGGGGAGGTCTTAACGGCCAGATCTAACAATGGGGAGGTCCAAATGAACGTGAGGGAGGTCCTAAAGATATAGGGAGGTCCAAATGAACAAGAGGGAGGTCCTAAGGATACAGGGAGGTCCTGAAGGACGTTGATAATGCGAGTTGGGGGTGGTAATACCGGGTTGGCAGAGAAGGGAACTTCCAGAGAGAGTTACATGGATCAAAGCAAAGAAGTCCACGTGAACACAGAGAGGTTCGAGAGAGTGTAAAAGGAACTCAAATGAACCCAGGGAAGGATTAGGCCTGGGGGGGGGGGGTTTAGGCCAAAACAGAACCAAAGAGGGAGGTTTGGGCCAAGGGAGGTCCAAGCACTCGGGAGGTCTAGACCTAAGGAGGTCTGGACCAAAGAAGACGACACAAAGGTGGTCTGGACCCTTGGGTCCAAACGAGGGAGAGGTCTGGACTATCAGATCCAGACGAAGGGTAGTCTGGACGGAGGGTTTCAAGGGGAGAGGGATCCAACGGAGGAGATCCATAGAAAGTGGTCCAAAGGAAGTCTTGACGGTCAGGATAAACTCAAAAGTGATTCCGATGGTCAAGAGGAGATCAAGGAGATCTCGACGGTCAAGACCGACACGAGGGAGGTCTCAACGGTCAAGATGAAGCTAAAGGAGATCTCGACGGTCAAGACCAACACAGGGGAGGTCTCAACGGTCAAGATAAAGCCAAAGGAGATCTCGACGGTCAAGACCAACACAGGGGAGGTCTCAACGGTCAAGAATAAAGCCAAAGGAGGTCCTTACGGACCCGAGGAGGTCCAAAAGAGGTTCAGATGGACACGGAGAGGTCCAAATGAACTCTAGGAGGTCCGACTGTACCCAAGGGAGGTTCCAAATGAACCCGGGGAGGTTCACTTAAGCACACAGAGACCCAATTGGGCACAAGGAAGTTCATTTGAACAAGAAGCGATCTAGTTGAACACAAAGAGATCCAGTGAACAGAAGGTAGTCCATTTGATCAGAGGGAGATCCAAATAAATCACTAGGCGTTCCAGTGAACAAGAGAGGGATTCAATGGAATACCATGAAGTCCACATGAACTTAGAGGGGGTTCCAAAGAACACAGAGAGGTCCAAAGGACACAGAGGAGTTCACAGGATCCAAGGAAGGTCCAAGTGAACACAGGAGGCCTAGATGAACCAAAAAGAAGTTCAAATGGACACAAGGAGGTCTATATGAACTAGAAGAAGGTTCAATGTAGCCTAAAGATGTTCAATGTGAGCACCAAGGGCTTCAAATGAACCTAAGGAGGTTCAAAAGAACACGAGAAAATCCAAATGAACATAAGGAGGTCCAAACCACAGGGGAGGTCTGAACCATAAAGAGGTTCAAACCAACAAAGAGGTGATCTGGACTAAAGGAAATCCAAACCAAAGATATGAGGGGAGGTCCAGAGGGTCAAGTAAGGTTTGATCGAGAAGGAAGAATCTGGATGTGGGCAAATGTCCAACTAAAGGGGAATTTGGACGTAATGGCATGTCCAGACAGAAGGGAGGTCTGGCCATAAGGAAATGCCCAATCAAGAGGAAAGTCTAGAGAGAAAGGGTTGAACCAAGAGAAGAGCAGAACAAGCTGAGGTGGGGGATTTCAACACAAGAGCTCTAACAGCTCCAAAGAACCAAACTTTAGGATTAGTTGAAGTTTAGCTTAGTCATTTTAAACACTCCAAATCCTAAAAACTCAGGTTAAGCTTTGGAATTTCAAAAAAAACCAAATGGTTATTTTTATTTTGAAAATTTCAAAAAGGCAAAAAAAACCAGGGTGTTACAACACTTCGCCAACCGGTGCCCTCAACACCAGAACACTGTCGCGAAGTTCAACTCGGGAACTACACCAACTCAAGGCCAGGCATCAAATCAAAGCAAGAGTCATCAAACTTCACAAGCATCAAGGTCTACCCTGACACCAAACCACGGTCGTGTGAACCATGTCAACGCCGAGGAGGCTCAGGAAGCCACATGAGTGCTAATGGATACGTTCTTTGTTAATTCAGTACCCGCACAAGTTTTATTTGATTCTGGAGCTTCACACTCTTTTGTTTCAAGAAAGTTTGTTGAAAGGCTTAAGTTGCCGACCTATAAATTAAAGAAACACGTGGCACTTAGTTCACCTGGGGGACCCCTATATGCTACCTCAGTAAGTCCCAGAGTAGAGATTGCTTTAGAAAAAATTCCTAGCAAACCTTCTAGTGCTAGAATCCCAAACTCTGGATATCATCTTACGGATGGATTGGTTGGTCGAATATCAAGGATTAATAGATTGTGCCATCAGAAAAGTGGTGCTCACCAAGAACCCAGAAACCACAATAAGGGTTAGTGTGGATCATTCCTTTCCCTAGGATCAAGCAATCCACCGCCTTGAAGAATTGCCCCTGGAGACAACGCCTGTAGTCCAAGCTTACCCAGAAGAATTGTTGGGCATGCCACCAGACAGAGATATCGAGTTTGTAATCAACTTGAAACAGGGACAGCCCCAATTGCCAAGAGACCTTACAGAATGGCTATCGACGAGCTTGAAGAGCTTAAGACACAGATTGAAGACTTGCAAGAAAAAGGTTTATTAAACCTAGTTCCTCTCCCTGGGGTTCGCCAGTGCTTTTTGTGAAGAAGAAGGATGGCACCACCAGATTGTGTGTGGATTACAGAGCACTCAATGATGTGACCATCAAGAACAAGTATCCTTTGCCTCGCATTGATGACATGTTCGATCAGTTGTCAGGAGCAGTAGTTTTCTCCAAGATAGAGCTAAGGTCAGCATGACATCAACTCAAGATCAGGAATGAGGATATTCCTAAAATGGCTTTTACCACCCGGTATGGTCTGTTCGAGTTCACAGTTATGTCATTTGGCTTGACCAATGCGCTAGCCTACTTCATGAACCTCATGAAAAAAAAATATTTATGGAATACTTGGACAAGTTTGTAGTCGTGTTCATAGACGACATTTTGATCTATTTAAAGACCAATGAAAAGCATGCTGAACATCTGCATTTGGTCCTAGAAAAGCTTAAAGGGCACCAGCTTTATGCCAAGTACAGTAAATGTGAATTTTGGCTTTGAGAGATCAGTTTCCTCGGACACATTATATTCGCTGGAGGAGTCGTAGTTGATCTATCCAAAGTAGAGGCTATTTTGGAATGGCAGCAGCCTACCTTAGCAACTAAAGTGCGTAGTTTTCTCGGTTTGGCCGGATACTATCGACGCTTCATAGAAGGATTCTATAAGTTTTCCAAGCCAATAACCCATCCGCTCAAAAAGGAAAAGAAGTATGAATGTACAGAAGCTTGTGAAAAGAGTTTCCAAGAATTGAAGAAGAAGTTAATCTCTGCACCAGTGTTGATCCTACTAGGCATACACGAGGACTTTGAAGTCTATTGTGATGCTTCGCGCCAAGGTCTCGGGTGTGTACTCATCTAAGGCGGAAAAGTTGTAGCTTATGCATCCAGGCAACTCCATCCTCACGAAGACAATTACCTGACTCATGATTTAGAGTTAGCATTAGTACTGCATGCCCTAAAGATTTGGCGACATTACTTGATTGAAAATCATTGTGATATCTACACAGACCATAAGAGTCTCAAGTATATTTTCACCCAATCATATCTCAATCTCCAACAAAGGAGATGGTTAGAGCTAATAAAATATTACAATTTAGATGTCCATTACCATCCTAGAAAGGCTAATGTAGTTGCCGATGCATTAAGCCATAAGTCCTACTGTATTAATGTCATGATTCAAGAGCATCAACCTGAACTCCACAAGGAATTTGACGCACTCAACCTTAAGTAAATAGAACAAGGCACTATAGCCGCAGTGGAAGTGCATCCCACTCTAGAAGAGCAGGTCAAGACCGCTCAAGAAGGATACCTTGGAGTCCAGAGATTCAAGCATCTCATGACCAAAGAAAAAGCCCCCAAGATGATCGAAGATCAGCAAAGAGTCCTATGGTATGGGAAACGTCTATTTGTTCCCCACCAGAAGGAACTTAAGGATTAGATACTGAAAGAAGCACATAGCTCAGCCTATACACTACATCCAGGCAGCACCAACATGTATCAAGACATGAAGATTATGTATTGGTGGCCACGAATGAAAAGAGATATCACCGAGTTTGTAGCTTGTTGTGATGTATGCCAGCGAATCAAAGCCGAACACCAGAGACCAGCAGGATTACTTCAACCACTAAAGATCCCTCAGTGGAAGTGGGAAGAAATTAGAATGGATTTCATTATAAGTCTGCCTCGAACCAAGTCCGGATTTGACTCAGTATGAGTCATAGTTGATAGATTGACAAAAGTCGCCCATTTCATTTCAGTAAAGACAACCTACAAGGGAAACAAATTTGCAGAGTTATATATGGCTTGTATTGTGTGTTTACATGGAGTACCCAAGAGGATAGTCTCGGATTGAGGTTCTCAGTTCACCTTGCATTTCTAGGCTAGTCAGCATGACGCACTTAGAACACACCTTGCTTTCAGCACAACGTATCACCCTCAGACCGATGGTCAGACCGAAAGAATAAATCAGATTCTAGAAGACATGTTTCGAGCTTGTGCTTTGGAATTTACCGTAGACTGGGAGAAATATCTACCGTATGCTGAGTTCGCATACAATAACAGTTCTCAGTCAAGTCTAAAAATGTCTCCGTTCGAAGCACTCTGTGGAAGAAAATATAGAACCCCTCTGCATTGGTCAGAATCAGGAGAAGGTTATATCTTCAGACCATATACCCTCAACCAAGCAGAAGAGAAAGTTCGACTAATCAGAGATCGACTTCAAGCAGCTCAGTCCCGACAAAAGAGTTATACCGACAACCGTTATCACCGCTTCGTGGAACTCGAAGATTTAAAGTAAAAGGAAAGCTCGCACCAAGATACATAGGCTCGTGTCCAATCACAGCCAAGCGTGGAGAACTCGCCTATCAGCTGGAGCTACCTGAAAATTTGTCAGACGTCCACAACATGTTCCACGTCTCTCAACTCAAGAAATGTCTGAGAGTACCTGACGAGCAAACTCTCGTCGAAGCCATAGCACTTCAGAAAGATCTAACTTATACAGAGCATCCGATCAAGATTCTCGATGTCATGGAAAAGCAAACCAGATGCCAGATCATCCACCTCGACAAGGTTTAATGGAGCAACCACTCAGCAAGAGAAGCCACTTGGAAACGCAAAGATCAACTGAAGTTAGACTTCCTATCCCTATTCCTGGAGCAGCTCAAAACTCGGGGTCGAGATTCCGTTTAAGGAAGGCAGGTTTGTAACAGTCCGTTTTCGGACGTTGAATAGTATTTACCACTGTCGTTTGGAGTTCCAGTCCTATTTCAAATTAGAGAGTATTTTAAAAAAATCTCTAACCTCAACCTTGATTCAAATTTCATTTTCAAACTCGAATTTAAATCTCAAATTCAAAAATTTCCTCCCCTTCTTCCTTGGGCTCGACCCACTTCTCCCCCTTCCTTTGGCCCGGCCCAAGCCAGCATTTTTCCTCCCACATTCAGCCCAGCTGGCCCAGCTCCCCGCCCCCTGTCCCTTTTCTCCACTCGGACGTGCCCCAGCCATGAAGTGCTTGCCCGTACACGCTCGTCGCGCCCGCCCTCGTGTTCGCTGCGCCCATCGCAGCGCTCAACGACGCCGACTCGCCACCACCGCCTTGACTCGCCAAGACTCCGCTCGTCCCATCACCACCGCTTACCGCCACCGCTTCCAAGGCATCATCGCCACGCCTGATCCGCACACCTCAACGCCCGATCCGGCTTGCTGCGTTGCGACGGCGCCCACACCGCTACTGCGCGCCACGACTACCCCGCCTTGTTCCATCACCAAGCAGCTGCCCCTGCCATCCTCACCTGCCTCGGCCTCTAAGGTCTCCGCGCACGCGCCATGACGCCAGAGCCCATGCAGCGCCACCTCGGGACCGTGCGCTCTCCACCGCACCTTCGATGGATACATCCCCTTTCGCCGGCTATAAAGAGCCTTGGAGCTCCCCTTGTGCCTCCCCACTTCGCTCCCTCCTCTCTTGGTAAGTCTCACCCAAGAAAAACTGAGGGAACTGCCGCTCTCCATCTTCAACCGCGCTGTCCTCACCGGCATTTCGACGCCCCAACGACGCCACCACTGCGCCGACCCCATCACCAAGCGCCCCAGGGACCAAGGAGTCCCCCCCCAACGCCATCTTGATTTTGGTTCACTGTCGACGTCGCATTTGCCCATCTTCCTCGCTTCCGGTCAAAGCACTCCCCTCCAGCGATCTCCCTCACTAGCCCACCTCCAGACCCCATCTTGGGCTTGGTAAGCTCCTTAGGCCTTCCCCTAGTTGGTGCTCTCCCTCTCATGCTTGGAGGCCTGTCGGACTTCTTGTTGGCTTTAAAGCCGTGTGCCGTCGCCGTTGTCTCACCACCACAACGTCGCTTCGGTGATCCTCCGGCCACGCCATCACCACCATCGGGACCGCCTTGCTCTAGGCATTCCATTTTTGTCATTCCCTGGCACCGCCATCTCTCCCTCCGCTGGCGGGGAGCCAGAGCCGCCAGGGCCCGGGAGCCCTCGTACTAGCACGTTTGGACAGGCACTGTTCCCTTGTCATTAGGGCAAATCCTCAGCGATTAATGCCAAGTAATGAATAGCCTTAATTAAAAACCCTAGTTTATTTGCTCCCTTGAATCACTGCCAAGTGGGCCCAACCATGGCTTGGTCCACACGCTCGTGCAGGCGCCAAGATGTGGACTCGCCCACGACTGCTCATTCGTGGTGTCGCGACCTTGTGCAAAGGGGTCGCATGTCAGAGGGACATTTTCTCCCTCCCTTCTTTATTTTCTTGATTTAACTTCAAATCCGAACTTCAAAAGTTTCGTTCTCCTTAGTTATAACTCCAAATTTAGTGAAATTTGTTTCTAAATTTGTCTAAATTCAAGACCAAGCTAATGGCACTGGTCTTATTTGATTTGGAGTTCATTTATTATTTCTTGTGTATTTATTTACTCTCTTTGCTTGTTTGTTCCTTTTTCCGGTACATTCGTCCGAGTAGAATTCGGAGACGCGGTAGATCTCCAATTTGATCAAGCACAAGACCACCAAGACTCTCTTACCTTCAATTCAGGTGAGTCGATACTTTGATCATTCTGAACCTACATTTTATGCAAATTATATTCCTTTAAATTACCTAAATTGCATGCTTTAATTCTTTAAGCAAATGTATGTTATCTCTTAAGGTAGTTAAATACTCATTTGATGATTAATTAATTATTATACCATCCTTTGGCAATTGAATCCATTATTCCATGTCACCTTAGTAACTATGTGGTAATTACTAGTATAGGTTGTACTTAAGCGACATGCGAATCTTGCTTAAGTACTAGGGCATTAAATGCCCTAATCATCATCTCTTAAATCATAAAATGATTTTGGACAATCATTGGAGGTACTTGACTTAAGTAATTGAGATAATTTGGTTTTACTCCTCGAAACCCTAATAAACTACTATTACCACATCTGGACGGATGGTATGATGGTGGGTGCTGATGTAGCCCGAGAATGTGTGGAATGTGGTATGAACCGCTGGATGGCTTAAGGACTTAATCTTGGCATGACCTCCCTTGTAAAATATGTACAACCACAAGTCTGTAAAGTACAACTTGGCTTCATAAATTTATTAAACTCTGAATGTCATCTCACTGGAGGGGTAACGGGATAGTGCAAGCACTGGATACGTCCGGCTTGAATGGGACACCGATGCAAGGTGAAGTTGTCAGTCGCGATAGTCACTAAGGTGAACATCCCGCACAACTTATGGGTGCAACCCATAGGGGTGAGATGACGGGAGGTGTGAGATATTTTGAAAGTTTACTATGATGGTCTCTTAACCACATGACTAAGGAATCATGTGGGGCAACGAGTTGATTATCTCTTGTGGGTACAGTGTACAACCTCTGCAGAGTCTACGCTGTTTAAACAGACGTGCCTACGGTCAAAGGCGGACATGAGAACTTACTAGAGTTAGCTCTATTTTAAAAACCTTTGTGGATGGGATAAAAACTTGTCAGGCTGATGTAACCCTGACTTTGAATTTTTGCCTGAGTCGTCGTGCTCAGTGATGTTAAATGGTGGACATAACCACAATCAAAATAAGCATAGGTGGAGGTAACCTCTGCTGTTATTTAATATTGAACAATTATTCTCTTTAATAAAATACAATTTGGTTAAAATGCTAAGTGATAGGAATTTCTAATTATGATAATTGAAAACATTGCTTTAGCAAATAAAATAACCCAAGCCACCCTTGTTAAGCCTTGCATGTATATTATTGTATCTTGTATGTTGGCTTGCAAGCACGGAAGTTGTGCTTATTGTCGCTCTTTCCCCAACCCATCAGACCCTGCGGATCATGGAGATTATGCATACTATGAGGATTCAGAAGTTGATGGACAATGCAACGATGAAGAGTAGTCTAGTTCTGTTAGTCTAGGTCTCGCCTCAGTCTAGCTGGCTCGTTCGGTACTTGCATACAACCGATATTATCCAAACCATTGGTTAATATTCGTCGTACATAGGTTACCTCAGTCGTTTGCCTGTGGAGAGATATGCTCTAGCCCTTTTGCTTCCGCTGTAGTTTCCGCTGCTTTTATGTAATGTAATTAGTTTGGCCTATTCAGCCCGTATTGTAAAACTCGATCTGATGTGATCTATGTCTCTCTAATGTTTATAATGTATTGAATGGTTTAGTTCACGCCATATATGAAATGATTCAGCAATGTGTCTGTGAGTACTATCTACTAATCCAGGGAATAGCACAATGTTTCCACAGAGGATTTGGATTTGCAAAATCCGGGTCCAACAATCAAGTTAGAAATTTCAGGGTCAGCTTTGAAACAAAATTTATTTTAGATATAATAACAAGAAGCAAACATGCAAGTGGTTTTCATAGTTCTCTCATCTCTGATTAGCTTCCCACATACAATGTATCCAAAGATGTTCTTATGACAGACCTCGTGGGGCTATTTGCTCCAAAACTAAAGCACTAGTCAACACTAACTAACCAATGTAGTGGTTATGAGCAAGATAATACTACGTTTATCAGGTAATCATCGAAATAATAATGCAAGAGAATATGAGAAGGTAACCTTGTGCAGATGGTGGTTCATGAGGCGCTTTCCCTGCATAATCCCCTACCACCACCATTCAGTATGGAGATACGGCCTGCGTGTCTTCTTCACAATGCCAGCGAGCTCCAACTCCAACAGGTCAGGCTGTGTCCACCCACTTGATGAATGCAGAATGAGCGCCCCGGGTGCATGACGCCGAGGCTCACAAGAGCGGAAATGCCTGTTCTGCACCCATCTGTCTACAGTGGCAACCTTCCTGCGGACCCATATTTGTGATGCAATGATATGTCGCCCAGTTCCATCCGGCTTGGCGCTTTATGAAGAACAAGAATAATACTTGAGAGCGTAGAATATTTAGGGCAATTACACACACTGTATGTATTGATAAGCTAAAGGTTACATATATAGGCCAAACCATGCCGTATCCATCCAACGGTTTATGGAAGCAGATACCGAGGGGATAGTCAGGCGAGAGGCCGTGCGTGATATGCACATTAAGAGTGGACAAGGAACTAAGTCGTCAACACACCCCCCCCCCCGGGCGGTAGTTGGAGCGTCAGCTGAGCGGATGTTCAAACTGGACCGGAACTCGTTGAAGACAGAAATAGGTTGCCCTTTGGTGAAGATGTCGGCGTACTGAGATGTCATCAGAACGTGAAGAACGCGGACATCGCCAAGACCAACTCGTTCCGGGACGAAGTGAAGGTCAATCTCAACATGTTTATTGCGCTGATGTTGCACCGGATTTGTTGAGAGATAGACCGTGTTGATATTGTCGCAGTAGACGAGGGTTGCTCAGCATAGAGTGCTGTGAAGCTCTTGAAGAAGTTGGTGTAGCCAGCACACCTCAGCAACAGCATTGGCCATGGCCCGGTACTCAGCCTCCGCACTCGAACGAGAGACAGTGTGTTGCCACTTTGAGGACCAGGAGACGAGATTGTCACCCAGGAACACAGCGTAGCCTGAAGTGGACTTGCGCGTGTCGGGACAATCAGCCCAGTCGGCGTCGGAGTAGACAACCAGATCTGTAGAGGTGGCTCGGTGAAGAAGAAGGCCGTGGTTGATGGTGTCGTGAAGATACCGAAGAATGCGCTTCACGGCGGCGAGGTGCGGCTCACAAGGATCAAGCATATGGAGACATACTTGCTGTACAACATAGGCAATATCCAGGCGAGTGAAGGTGGGGTACTGCAAAGCACTCGCAAGACTTCGGTAGAATGTTGGATCAGCCACAGAAGTGCCAGCAGCAGAGGAGACCTTGGAGTGAGTGTCAACAGGGGTGCTACAAGGCTTGCAAGCGGTCATGCCGGCGCGGTCCAGGATGTCTAGAGTAAACTGCCGTTGAGAGAGGAACATGCTGCCATCACGAGGACTGATAGAAACACCCAGAAAATGATGAAGTGGACCACGATCCTTCATAGGAAAAGCCTACAATCACCCAGCAGAGCACATTGTCCAAAGAAGCAATCAGCACAATGTCGTCCACATAGAGTAGCAGGTAGACAGTGTCACCGCCTTGATGAGACACAAAGAGGGAGGTGTCGGCCTTGGCCTCCAGGAAACCGAGGGACAGCAAGAAAGCTGCAAAACAGTTGTACCAAGCCGGGGGCGCCTGTTTAAGACCGTAGAGAGATTTGTTGAGGCGGCAAACGTAATCCGGGCGAGATGAATCCACAAATCCAACTGGCTGCGAACAGAAGACAGTCTCAGAGAGTGTGCCATGAAGAAACGCATTCTTAACATCTAGCTGGTGGATAGGCCAATCCCGGGATAGGGCTAGCGAGAGAACTGTGCGAATAGTGGCCGGCTTGACGACTGGACTAAAAGTCTCATCAAAATCAACACTAGGACGCTGTGTGAAACCGCGAAGAACCCATTGAGCCTTATAGCGGGCAAGAGTGCCATCCGAATTGAGCTTATGCCGAAAAATCCACTTCCTAGTGACCACATTGGCATTGGATGGCCGTGGAACAAGATCACATGTGTTGTTGTCCTAAATAGCAGCGTATTCCTCTTCCATGGTGCTACGCCAATTAGGGTCGGCAAGAGCAGCCCGGTATGTGGTCAGAACAGAAGACAGAGTGGTGGCATGAAGGCTCATGCGGGTGAGCGGTTACCGAAAACCGTGCTTGCCACAAGTCACCATGGCATAGGAGTTGTCGACCGGCTAGAGCGGCACGGCACCTAGGGGAAGCTGCGGGAGAATGACCCCACTAGGAGCTGGCAAGCCAACTAGTAGACCGGCCGGAGTACCGTGTGTTTCGACTGCCACGGGAGGAGCCGCAGCTAGAGCACTGGGTGCTACCACAGCCGCGGGTGAAGCAACGGGCGAGGGGAGTCCTTGCCAGGAGAAACGCTGCTGTTCGGCGTTACGTGCATGGGCACAAGTGTGCTGGGAACGCGCACGACATCGGGTACTACGGGTGTAGTAGGGCCGCGCACAACCAGCGCAGGAGAGGCAGCGCCTGGCGCCACAGACGGTAGGAGCACAGGCGGACGCGCCACACCGGGAGGGGCACCAGGACCTGCAAGATGCTGAGGCCCAATGTGCATCGGCGTGTGATCAAGCTCCAACAAAAAATCAAGGTTAGTGGGAGAGGGCAGTGCGGCAAGCTCGGCAAAGGGAAAGGAGGACTCGTCAAATGTAACATGACGGGAGATGATGACCCGATTTGAGGAGAGATCGAAGCATCCGTATCCCTTGTGTTCGGACGGGTAGCCGAGAAACATGCACATGGTGGAGCGAGGAGAAAGTTTGTGAGGAGCGATGGCAGAAAGTTTCGGGTAACACTTGCAGCCAAAAACACGAAGGTGAGTGTAGGAGGGGGAAACACCAAAGAGCACAAAAAAAGGTGTGGAAAAATTGAGTTTTTTCGTGGGTTGGCGATTGAGAAGGTAGGTAGCGGCGTGAAGAGCCTCAACCCAGTAAGAGGAAGGGAGGCTGGCCAGAAACATAAGAGACCGAACAATGTTATTAGTGGAACGAATAATATGTTCAGCCTTGCCATTTTGCTTAGAGGTGTATGGACATGACATGCGGAGTGTAACGCTATGGGTAAGGAAAAAAATGCAAGCGGTGGAGTTGTCAAACTCATAGCCATTATCGCACTGAATACTCTTGATCTTAGCGCCACACTGAGTAGCAATGTAAGAAAAAAAGTGAGAGATAGTGGCAAAGGTATCGGATTTCAGGCGCAAAGGAAACATCCAAAGATAATGCGAGCAATCGTCAAGAATAACCAAGTAGTATTTGTAACCGGACACACTGACGACAGGCGAGGTCCAAAGATCACAATGAACTAAATCAAAATTCTTGAGAGCACGAGACTGTGAAGTAGCAAAAGGAAGACGCACATGGTGACCAAGTTGACACGCATGATAGATAGTGTTGGCAGGTCCATTATCGCAAGCAATGGCGGACGCACTAGCAAGGTGAGACAGGGACTCAAGGCTAAGGTGCCCGAGACTACGATGCCAAAGGGAGGTGGAGGCGCCGGCGACATTTAGCACGCATGAAGGGAGGCAAACACCGACATGCAGCACGCAAGGGGTAGAGAGGTCGAGTCTGTTGCACCTGGCGATCACATTCCTGGAATGAAGATCCTTTACAGAAAAAACCAACAGGGTCAAACTCAATGGAATAGTTGTTGTCAATAGTGAATTGACGAACAGAAATAAGATTCTTGATAAGGTGCGGAGTGACAAGAACATTACTAAGATGAAGAGAGCCAATACTAGTGGAACCAGTGGAGGTGACAGTAGCAAATGACCCGTCACCGACAACGATGGTGGAAGGAGTAAGGGGGATGGGAATGGGAGAGGTTACCAGCGTCCGACATCATGTGCGAGGTCGCACCAGAATCCATGTACTAGCCCGTGGTCGGCGAGGAAGTAAGAGTCATGGTGTTAAAAGAGTACGCCAATGACTGTTGATCCCATGGACCAAGACCGGGAGGCGCAGGACCCGGACCAACCCGAGGAGGCCACGGTGGCGAGTACGAGGGTAGCGTGTAGCCAGCCTGGGGTTGGCCGACCGCCAGCACGTGCGGCAGGGGCGCATCACCAGGGCATGGCTGGGGTGGCGCGCTAGGGGCACGCAGACCGAGGAGGCTAGGGGCCTAGCTTGGATGGAGTTGCCCAGGCCACACTGGGATGGTGTCGGTCCAGGGGTTGTAGGAGGGAGGCCAACCAGAAGTGCCGCTCCCGGAGTGACCACCCGCACCTCCGCTGTCGGTCTTGTTGTTGCTGCCGCCGTTGCCACGGTGACGACGTCGACTGGAGCCACCCCTGCCATCACTGGTGGCACCAGAGGGAGCACCCTGGGGCGCACCAGTGGAGCGGCTGCCAGACGCGCCGCTACCGCCCCTAGAGACACCACCGCCGGGACCCCTATTGCTGGTAGGGGTTGTGGCGATGAGGGCTATGGAGGGTCTGGAGGGGCATGACGACATCGTGATTTATTCAAGCAACGGATCAGAGCGAACCTCGATGAACGAGGGGAACGACTTCTGCCACTTTAGCGGGGCCACCATGTATGCGAACTTCATGTTCAGGCCGTGCAAAACGGACAGAACAAGGGTGCGATCGCGCACCGCTTCGCCCAAGTCGCCAAGGGCGTCGGCCATGCTCTCCAGCTTGCAGCAGTAGTCGGAGATGGAGAGGTCGCCCTGGACGAAGTTGCGAAACTCCACGTCCAAGTACAGGGCACGTGTCTCCTGGTTGCTGATGAACTGTTGCTCAAAGCCCACCCATACGAGCCGCGCCATGGAGGTAGGAGTCATCACGATCTCCAGGAGTTCGGTGGAGATGGTGCCATAGAGCCACGAGAGAACGAGATAATCCATCCAGACCCAGTCTGTGACGTCGGGGTGGGCGTCGTCGGAGAGCATGTGGTCGGAGAGGGTGTACTTGCCGAGGGTGATGAGGAAGAGGTTGCGCCATTTGTTGTAACTCGAAGAGGCGAGGTCGAGAACGACAGGGACGAGGGCCTTGATATTGAGGACGCCGTATGCCTGAGCGTGGAGAGAAGCAATGGCGGTGGCCTTAGAGAGGGCCAGTGCCTGCGCGGCCTCCTGCTCGTGGCACGTGACGGCGGCGGCGGCGGCCTCCTGCTCGCGGCGTGCGGCAGCGACATCTTCGTCGGACATGGCGGTGGGATTAGCGAAAGGGTGCGGTCGTAGGTGCGATCCGCTCTGATACCATGAGAACGTGGAATATTTGGAGCAATTACACACATTGTATGTATTGGTAAGCCAAAGGTTACATATATAGACCAAACCATGTCGTATCCAACCAACAGTTTATGGAAGCAGATACCGAGGGGATAGGCAGGCGAGAGGCCAGGCTTGATATATGCATTAAGAGTGGACCAGAACCGAGTCGTCTAACAATAATGTATCAGGTTACAACACAGTTCAGCAGCCAGTTGCTTCACATCAACCGCGAAACGAATGGAGAACACTACTAGACAAGCACGATACAGCGAGCATTAATGGATGTACATGACAGATACAACATACCAAAGAAGGCTATTATACAATGTTTCTTCTGCGCCAGAAAATAGAAAAAGTGGATGATCATAAGGAGTAGGGAATTCTCTTTGCATAAGGATGAGGACCAATGGAAGGACAGACCAGGTTGTGCAGCATTTCACCATAAGCTGGTATGAAACCCATGTGAAACAGACATTCCAAAGCATTGATTCAAGTGAACATCAAAATTTTCCCTGAGCCTGAACATCAATGATACAGGACAAACGCTAACACATAAGTCCATCTATGCATGTCTTTTTAAAGAGAAGGACACTCGATAAGGAAGCGAAATTCAATGTTGTGGTCGTTGGTTTAGTACGGGTCCAAGGATCAAGGGTAGGGCACTTGCCCTCATCTAACCGTCGGCAGGGCTCTTCCCTGTCGAGATAGCGAAGCTCTGAGGTCTGATTAGCCAGAGAGACAAGGGATCGCCCTTCAAGCTCGGCTGGGACTCTTTCCGACGAACAAGGAAGCTCTGATCCTTAGCCAACCGGTTAGAAACTAACTTTATTTATTTCTTCCTTGATTGATAATGGATACATGCTATCCCTTTTAGAGGGACGACCCGACTTGAACCCTAAGAAATAATCTATAAGGAAACTTATCTCTAACAATCCAATCTAATAATAACTTGCCTAACTAATAGCTAATACCAAACACCTAATAAATTGATTCCTAGATAACAAACCCTGCCTAATAGTCGGGCTGCTACAGTACCACACGATGCTATAGTGACGCACGCTCTAGTACCTCGGCTGGATATTGGATAATAACATTACACCCCTCGTGGCGAGACAGCTTGTCCTCAAACTAAGGTGGTGGCCACGGTTGAAGTCCTTGGTGGCCCTATATTGACGAGAGGATACGATGACGACGATGCGTCACACAGACAAGGATCAACGAAGCTCCAATGGACAACAGTCAAGTTGTTGAGTAAGACTTTCTGCTCTTCGTTATTAGCCTTCAACTTCTTCAAGAGAGAAGGTGCGGCACTGGGTAAGTGGCTCTGATATCAAATGTTGTGGTCGTTTGTTGGGTACGGATCCAAGGACCGAGGGTAGGGCACTCGCCCTCATCTAACCGCCGGCAGGGCTCTTCCCTGTCGAGGTAGCGAGGCTCTAAGGTCTGATTAGCCAAGGAGGTGAGGGATCGCCCTCCAAGCTCTGCCGGAACTCTTCCCGATGAACAAGGAGGCTCTGATCTTTAGCCAACCGGTTAGGGACTAATTTTGTTTATTTCTTGCTTGATTGATAATGGATACATGCTATCCATTTTATAGGGACGACCCGACTTGACCCTTAATAAATAATCTATAAGAAAACTTATCTCTAACAATCAAATCTAATAATAACTTGGCTAACTAATAGATAATACCTGTTGTAGGTGTAAAAACCAAACACCAGTGAGGGGGTAGACGTCGGCCGTCTGACGGGTCATTGTCCACGAGAGTAAAAAATGACACGAGGATTTCTACAGGTTTGGGGATCCGAGAGGACCGCCTTACTCCTGTCGGTGAGCCAACGGGGGGTTACCTCTAGAGAGGGAGCCCTCGAGTGCTCACCAGTTTGAACATGCTTCTTTATTGCTCAAGAGAGCTTCCCCGGAAATGAGGGATACATGGGCTATTTGTAGGCTCTCGGGCCTATACAAAAGACCAAAATACCCCTTGGGGATAGCTACACTATGAGTACAACTGAGCGGTATTACGGTCTTTTCTAAGCACAATTGTAGTCATGTGATTTGTATATGTTTGTTTCTTGCAGAGCGGGCCCGTTAGTGGAAGGGTAAAATTATTCTTTCAACACTACCCCCTCCCCCCCCCCCCGCCCTTTGCCATTTCGAGAAGAATCGCCAAAAGGGGCAGTTTTGAATTGTGCTTTTCATGCTGAGGCTATATCTTTGTCTTTGGCTAGCAGCTTCTTCCACAATGCCTTGTTTTCGTTGTTCCTGAGCAGAGGACTCCCCGTGGCGAGGGGCCGCGCAGGGCCACGCGAAACGGCGGACGCTCCGGAGGTGTGGGGAGAACTCTGGAGGCGCGACGACGCCGTGAGGGTGCGAGGGTACCGCGAGGGCGCGAGGCTGCCGCAAGGGCGTGGGGCGCCGGGGTGCTGCTGTGAGAAGCGCAGGACGGTACATATCTATGTGAATCATGTATCTAAATTTGAACTTGTTCAAATCCCTCTTATCTCACTAATGGGACTACGAGAGTAGTTAATCATGTAACTAAATTTGAACTTGTTTGAAACCTCTTATCAATGAGAGTTCTAGTCCTAGACTGGCTTGGAAAGTTCAGTCTAAGTTTACTTGTATTTTTACAAGGAATATAAGTCCTAGTTTTAGAAGTACAAATCATATAGATAAACAGTTAAGTTTATGCCAATGATCTATTCCTGATATTATTCTCATTGTCACAGAACTAACTGTAAGAACTCTGCAAACATTATATACATTAATAAAAGAACAAGTTAATAAAGCCACTGGTGTAATCTGAAAATAAGCAATTAGTAAAGGGCCACCATTTATGACTAACTTCCTGCAAGATAATACTGACTTCTCTCAATATCGCCTATAACTACGCAATATTCCAGATTATGCGTACTTCTACAAGGGCATATCAAAATATGAAGATTATAACCATACACCACTAGAAAATCGTGTAACTTCATAAAGGTGCTCGCATATTTCTTTGATGCAATGTGACTTTACTCATTATTGCTGCAGTCTCAAAGCAATATGGCAAGAACAAAGCCATAAGAAGCTTGAGGCAGGTCTCAGGAAATTGCATAACACAAAAAATAACTGTTATAGTGCTATCCGCATTTATGGGCAGGACCAAATTATTGATTATGGTCAAATTCAACAAACGTGTTCTCTGTCTCAAAAGAAAATAACCATTAACTGGTGGTACTGATCGATAATGAATATCTTGTTTACAGAAACAACATGGTAAGATTCAGCAACAGCAAGTTCAGGGATCATGCATATACCATCCTTAATTTTATGTCAACCTCAGTAGTTACACAACAATCTGGGATAAGCCTTCTCAGGATTGCATCAACAGAAGCTGGGAAAGACCCAAACCGGAGGCCTGATAGGTGAATTGTTGTTCAGGGGTGGCGCGCCTGGATACTCGGCATAGCATACCGCTCGCCCAAGCGCCGCCCAGCTGCATATAAGCAATCCCCTCGAATCCCTGGGCAATCTGGACCAATGCAGGCTGCAAATCCATTGAAACCAAGAAACAGTGTCCGCCCGCCCAAGTTTGTGATTGTAGTCCATTTTCCCTCCCCAGACACCCACCGGAAAACACGGTACACCGCCATCTCCTCGTGCTCCTCTCTGATGAGCAGCACCTCGCCCTCGCACTCCCCGAGCATGAACCGCTCCCCCAGTGGCCTGCTCTCGTCATCGTACTCTCCTCCAAGAAATGAAAACTCCAGCCAACTTTCTGACAGCACAAGTACGGCAAGACGGAGACCAACCAGCGCATAGAGGGTGCCCCCGACAAAAGATCATGTGGCCGAACACGTGGGGCGCATCGGCGGCGGCCACGCGCCAGAGCGCATCCCCGGGGTGGCAGTCCTGGACGGTCGGCCTGCTGGGCAAGAAGAGGACGGCGAGGAGGTCGTCCGAGAGGATGACGCGGGAGAACCGGGCGGGCACCTTGGGGAGGCGGAGCTGCTCGCCAGTGAAGAGGAGGAGGAGAAGCCTCGGGGGTAATGGGTGGACGCGGCAGTGGCGGTGACGAGGAAGCCGTGGGCGTAGAGGAGGGTGTGGCGAGAGGGGCGCAGGTGGTGGCCACAGGGGAGGCGGAAGCGGCGGAGGCGGAAGAGCGCCTCGGAGGAGAGGAAGAGGGCAACGAGGTTTATATTCGCAGCTACTGATGAACCGCGGGATGGTTACGCTAGCACAAATTCAAAAATATACCACGTAAATAAGGAACCTTCATTAACTAGTAATGAGATCACGCTGTTATCACTAGACGCGCAGATTTATAGCAGAAGTAGAGTCGATGTAGCGTGTTGATGCGGTGGTAGTCGTACTAGCCACACGTCTCCTCTTCCAGCTGCTTGCGATCGTCACGAGTTACGGATCGTCCTAGTGCTGATGCTTCACATCAACACCTTCAAAGTATCCACACGTACGGTGTAGAGACATCACGCGTTGGAGTACTAGCGCCAGCTGCGTGGTATTGGATGAGGAATGCGTGGCCACTAGGGTTTTGGGAATTCCATAACCCACCTAACCTTATATCACCGTCCCTCTATATATAGGCATCCATAATGAGTCTCGAACTTTGAGGCACATTAGGACTTGTGGCCCACAAGAATTCGGATCACTTTCTAAATTAAATCTTAACCCTTTAAGCGTGTGACCCTATAGGTTCATCTACACTTGAATATGACCTGAGTACTCCTACTCGTCCACTAATCGGTAACGGCCCCTAGTAAGACATGCCGACTCCTAAGTACACATAAATGCCATATCAGACGAACATCAACAAAACTTATATGCATTTCATTTTGCCTCACGATATCGATCAAGCTCAAAACGAGTACGTGCCATCCTTGTTGGTTAACTTGACCACTCTTTCTCGATCACGTGACTCAAATTCTCCAACTACGGTTAACTCTTTAATCGCGAGTAGCATGGCTATGCATTTCTGGAGTCCAATCACTCGAGGGGCCTAGAGATATCTCCCCCGTTGCATGGAGGGGCAAATCCTATCTTGATCGACCATGTCTCGTTGCATGCATCATGACAAAACCCGAAAGCTACATTTATAACTACCCGGTTACAATGTAGCGTTTGGCAACTCTTAAGTGAGCCATTACACATCTCGAATACGTGCGACGACCTCAAGTCTAAGGACATAGTATACGCATTGTAAATGAGGCCAATTGATGACATGTAAGAAAAACAATGTTCTCGCAGTGTCTCATGGTTATGGATGGAAACGGATCGAATACGAATCGAATAGTCCCGAATACGAATACGAATCCCTATTTTTAAAACGAATATGAATACAAATTCGAACATTCTCGAATACGAATCGAATGTCGTAACGAATATGAATTTGAATCGAATATATACTCAATTCGGTCGAATGCGAATATCCTGCAACTTTTGTGACAAATCTCGGTAGAACAAATAGTATTCGTATTCGTATCCTAGAAAAAACGGATAGTATTCGTATTCGTTTTTCCCTGATAGTATTTGTTTTTTCGGATACTATCCGGTTTTTTTCCCAGATACGAATACTATCCATTTTTTCGTATACGAATAACACCGAATACGGATATGAATACTATTCAAATGTGGATTTTACTTACCGCATTTGTGTTTTCTCGGATACGAATATCGGATAAAACGGATTATCCTTTACCATTTCCCATCCCTACTCATGGTGGGTCGATCCAACCCCATGTTCGCTAACATGTGTCTATATTATTAGTTTGATATCTCTAAATCTATGAACAGTGAAACATGGTTATCAACCAATACATATGCTAGTCTATTCATATGTGTCATCATATGTTTCCGACTAGAGAACGTTTAACAATAATCATCGCAGAAATATAGAGTTTCACAATCAAGTCACATACTTGATAATAAATATTAACGATATTATTCTTGGAACAAGATAACATATTATCCAATAAATTATGAACATAACAAAATATAATCATCTCTATGATTCCCTCTAGGGCATATCTCCAACAGTCTTCCACTTGCACCTCATGTTTTGACTGTGTGAGAGGCTTTGTCAACGGATCAGTAACATTTAAATCCGTATGAACTTTGCATATTTTTACATCTCCTCTATCCATAAAATCACGAATAAGATGATAGCACATGAGTATATGCTTGGACTTCTAATGGGATCTAGGCTCATTAGCCTACGTAATGGCTCAATTATTATCACAATAGAGATCCATTGGGCTCGAGGCACTCGGGACATATCCAACTCAGCAATAAAATTCCTTATCTAAACACCTTTCTTCGCAGCTTCAGAAGCCGCAATGTACTCGGCCTCCATCGTAGAATCAGCAACCGTCTCTTGCTTAGAACTTTTTTAGCTCACTGCTCCTCTATTCAAAATGAATACAAAACCAAATTGCGAACGATAATCATCTTTGTCGGTTTGGAAGTTTACATCGGTGTAACCATTTACAACGAGCTCTTCATCACCGCTATAAACTAGAAACGTATCCTTAGTCCTCCTCAAATACTTAAGAATATTTTTCACAGCTGTCCAGTGACCTTCACTAGGATCAGCTTGGTATCTGCTTGTAACACTTAGAGCATACGATACATCTGGTCGAGTACATATCATGGCGTACATGATAGATCCAATAGCTAAAGCATATAGAATACCATTCATACGGTCTCGCTCATCAGTCGTCGAATGACACTGACTCTTACTAAGACTTATGCCATGTGACATAGGCAAGAACCCCTTCTTGGCATCCTGCATGTTGAATAGTTTCAACACCTTGTCAATATAAATACTTTGGCTTAATCCAATTAGCATTCTCGATCTATCTCTATAGATCTTTATCCCTAAGATATATGCTGCCTCTCCTAGGTCCTTCATAGAAAAAACTATTTTTCAATGATGCATTAATGAATTCCAGCATAGGAATATCATTCCCAATCAATAATATGGCATCCACATATAAGATTAGGATTACAAGTGTGCTCACACTAACCTTCATATAAACACAAGGTTCTTCTTTGTTCTTAACGAAACCAAAATTTTTGACCTCATCAAAACGTATATTCTAACTCCGAGATGCTTGCTTTAACCCATAAATGGATTTATGGAGTTTGCACACTTTACTAGCATTCTTTGGATCGACAAAACCCTCAGGCTGTGTCATGTACACATCCTCACTTAGGTTTCCATTAAGGAAAGCTGTTTTGACATCCATTTGCCATATTTCATAATTGAAATATGCAGCAATAGCTAGAATGATCCGTACAGATTTAAGCATCGCTACCGGCGAGAAAGTCTCATCGTAGTCAACTCCTTAAACTTGTCGAAACCCTTTTGCGACTAGTCGAGCTTTATAAATGTGAACATTTCCATCCATGTCAATCTTTTCCTTATAGACCCATTTGCACTCAATGATTTTAACACCATCAGGCGGGTCAACTAGGTTCCAAACCTGATTGTCTCCCATGGAGTCTATCTCGGATTTCATGGCTCCAGGCTATTTCTCATAGTCTAGGCCCATTATTGCTTTGTCGAACTCGGGAGCGAAGGATCCCGAATTCTCTGTGTTCATACATTAGTCCAGGATAGCTAATGTACACAGTCAAACAAAAGTGATAATCAAAACATATCACGCATTTTATTAATATTTATTCGAGTTTATTACAAAGGGCACGAGGCCAAATAAAGTAAAACACAATGAGCGAAATAATAGTAGTAGACCCAACGATTAGCCGCCACAGTAAATGCAGAAGCCTGACCTAGGCGTCAAGATCCTCACCGTCTTGGTAGATATCTTCTCTGAATAAAGATTATTCAAGAAGAGTGAGCACTACTACCGTGCTCGCAAGTTACACCCAATATGGAATTGATATGCATGCATAAGGTAGACAAAGGATCTTGGCAAGGTTATTTTATGTAAGCGGCGGTTTTAATTTAAATAATCATATTAGATTACAAAGCCATTTTATACAATAATCTAAATCACCATTCTAAATAACAATAGTTTATTGTGGATAACCTCCATAAAAGATGATGGATATCCTCCAATCACAATGGCTACCCGCCTAATTTTCCCACAGGACTATCCATCCACGAAATTATCTGTTGAAATCATTTTAAAACCAAAAACAAAACTAACTCGAGTGGCTTTGCTAGCATGTCCATGACCGTGGACGCGGCTATTGAATAGTTTCTACTCTGCGAGTTTGTACAACTTTACCCACACGAGATATTATACTCTTTGTGTCGGCCAATCCACGCTTCCTAAGGCGTGTGTGAACAAACATCACAAGGCCGTTACAATGTTCTACCTCAAAGTACTTGTGCCCGCTAAGGTTTCGCTTCCATTGACCGAGTCCTCAAAACCCTCTTGCGCCAGATGGGAAAAGCTGTCTCACCCGACACCCATACATACAACATAGCACAAATAACTAAGAGGTATTACAAATTATTTAGCTGAGTCCCGCCCATACAGGACATGTGGTTGTCTGATAAGGCATAACAAAATGCGCTCAAAGACCGGTCCTCAATTTGACTTGGGCGTCATTCAATTAAAACCACAGGTCTTAATCTTAACAGACTAAGCCCGTGCATAAACTCGCACCCACCATTCATCCTTTTCGCCCAAGTCCAAACCCTTTTGATTTTATTTCTATAAAACCATCTTTACAAATTCTCTATGGTAAAACAATACCATAGTTTTAATTTTCAAACAAATTTTATTGAGTTGGCTAAAATTCTCCCAAAAACATAAATCATGATCTAAGTATTTGCGAAGCATTTGATTATTAAACATAATAATTTATCTAAAGTGACAAAGGAATGACATGGCAACATCCAAAATTTGGCATACAAGGATAATAGGAATAACTAATTATTTAAACAGGAATTTGAAATACTTGAATAAAATTATGCATGCATTTAATAATTTAAAAACTGAATTTAATTAACTTTAAAATAATAGGGGCAAAATGGTCAAAGTATAACTTGCCTTCGTTGCAGTCTGGAAAATCTAAGTCTTGAGAGGTATCTAATTCCCCGGAATCGTCAAAGTCTAAACGTGAAAATAAGGCAAATCAAATAAAATTCAAACAAAATTCAGAAATACAAAATAAACCAAGTCTAAATATAATAATTTTATTTTATTGAGCTAGATAATCAAATTATAAAATTTTAGAAATTTGTTTCACTAAATTTGGAGTTAGGATTCAATTATTATGAATTTTATAAATTTTAACCTAAATTTGATATTTAAAAGAATTCTAAATTCTAAAACAGAACTAAAATGAACTCTAAATTGAATTATTATATTTTATTTAGTTAGACAATAATTTTCTAAAATTTTAGCAACTTGAATCATCTAATTTGGAGTTATAATGCAAAAGTTATGAATTTTACAAATTTTAACCCTAAATCATTATTTAAATCAATTTCCCGAATTATTCTCCTAAAGGAAATTCTAAATATTGCGCATGATGACGTCAGCGATGATTTTTCGGGATTAAATGAATTAGAATAATTTCGACAAGTGGGGCCCAGTGTCATAGGCTCGGCCCACTCAGAGACCAATTCTACCCAACCAATGGATCGGGAAATTGGTGAACCGTACACGACGCTGTGACTAAGCGCCACGTGGGCACATGTGGTGACGTGGCGGTTGCGTGGAGATGAGGTGGCGCCACGGTGGTGGCCGAGACGCAGCAAGATTTGGCCCTAGGCTCGCGCGTGAACGACGGTGAATTGATCTCCGGCGAGAGCACGAGGAAAAAGAGGAATGTGGCGAGCACGGTGCTCACCGTGGTAGTGCAAGGGACGACGGAATGATCGGTGGCGAGTAAAAATCGGCGGCGGGTGAGCTTGCGACGACGAGGATGCTCCGAGGGTCTCCGTGAGGTGGTAGTCGCGACGGGTGTCGCGGTGATCTGGCGATTCGAAGACGTGGACAGCGGGGCGGAGCGGGTTTGACCTCGCCGAATTGAAGAAAACCCAAATCTTCCCGCCGCGAAGAACTCTAAAATCGGGGCTTCACAGAGGAGGAAGGAGATGTGAGTGGTGGTGTCGACTTGGCGTGAGAAGGGCTTTCCGATGCTCCCTTATATAAGGGTCGGGGTGGAGGAGAGGAGGATCGGACACGGTGGCGGGCGGCGTTTTAAGGTAGTCTTGGCATTACTGGCGAGATCGTGTGCGAGTAGGGAGGTGAAGAGTGGGCGTGTCAGGCGTGGCGGAGTTAAATAAATTAAATGCGCACAAACGCGAGTAAAGAGAGGAGGAATCGTGGAGAAGGTGAAGTTCGAGCAGGCTATGGCGGCATCGAGGCGCGTCCCACGAGGTAGAAGAGAGCGAGGAGGAAGAAAAGGTGTGGGCGGCTAGATCTTGATCGAGCGGCGCGAAAATGACGGGTGGCGTGTGCGTGTGTGGACCGTTGGATTGAAATCCAAGCGGTGCGTGAAGAGGAAAGCAGCGTGGAGAGCGGGCCGACTTGGGTCACAAGACGCGTGTAGGAGTAAATGGGCGAGCCAAGTTTCGCCCAATTGCTGCTTTTCCGATTTTCTTTTCATTTTCTATTTTAAATATTCAGTTTAATTCATTTCGACTTTAGAATATAGCAAAATAATTCCAAAAATTCTAGAAAAATTCTCATAAATTATTAGAGACATTTTATACTTAATAAAATTATTTCCAACTTAAACTTGATAATAGATTTTGTAGTTAAATTTATTTTAGCCTTAACTAATTAAGAAAAAGTTTTAAAAATTTTGAATTTCCACAAAAATAAATAGTTTTAAATTTTCTCTGAAATTGAAATTTTGGGCTGTTACAAACCTTCCCCTTAAAGGAATCTCGACCGAGATTGATTTGGCCAAGAAGAAGATGGGGATACTCGCCTTAAGATCTTCCTCTCGCTCCCGGTGGCTTCACTTTACAGGTGGTGGCTCCATTGAACTTTATATGATCGGATGATCTTGCTCTCGTAACACGCTCTGCGGCGTCTAAAATCTTGATTGGTTGTTCTACATAAGTGAGGTCTTCTTGTAGATCGATACTCTCTAAAAGAGTCGATCCTCCGCACTCGAAGGCACTTCTTTAGTTGTGACACATGAAAGGCGTTGTGTCTTGCATACAAGGAGGTTGGCGGTTCAAGCGATAAGCGACTTCACCTCTCTTTGCCAAAATTTTGTAAGGACCCACAAATCTGGTGCGAGTTTTCCTTTGGTTGAAACCTTCTTACTCCCTAAGTGGAGTAACTCGAGATAAACAAAATCTCCTATTTCAAATGTCAATTCTCTTCTTGATTGTCGGCATAACTTTTCATCGGGTTTGAGCTACTTTCAGACGTTCTCTTATTGCTTTAACCTTGCTTTGGCGTCTTTGATCAATTCGGTCCGAAGAATTGATGCTCTCCTACTTCATCCCAAAGGAGCGGAGTTCGCATTTTACGCCATATAAAGCTTCAAATGGAGACATCTGTAAGCTAGCTTGATAGCTATTGTTATACGAGAATTTCGCAAAGGCGATTCTTGTCCCAACTTTTCCATAATCTAAGGCACGCAGGCTCGAAGCATGTCCTCAAGAACTTGGTTGACGCGTTACTCGTCGACCATCCGTCTCGAGGGTGATAAGTCATCTTGAAATTGAGCCCGGTTCCTAAAGCTTCATGGAGGCTCTTCCAAAATCGGGATGTGAGCGGGAACCTCTATCGAGACAATCTTCTTGGGTACACCATGTAAACAAACAATCTTGGCCACATATAATTGGCTAGTTTGCTACTCGATAGGTGGTCTTGATTGGAATGAAATGGGCCACTTTGGTCAATCGGTCAATTATCACCCAAATGGAGTCACATCTGTTTGGGTCCTAGGAAGTCCATAATGAAATCCATACCAATTTCTTCCCACTTCCATTCAGAATCGGTAGTGGTTGCAACAAACCAGTGGGTCTTTGGTGCTCTGCCTTAACTTCGTTGACATATATCGCAATGTCACGACGAACTCGCGATTTCTCGCTTCATCTTGACCCACCAATACTTCTCCTTGAGATCTGGTACATTTTGGTACTTAGGGATGAATGGAGTAGGGTGATTCATGAGCTTCTTTTAGAATTGATTGTTTTAATTCCTGGCGATTAGGCACACAGATCGATTTCCAAACCATCTTGTTCCTTGCTCATCCTCGAGAATCACGGGCTTTGCCTCTTCTCATATTCTTTTGATTTCTTTGATGTCTTCGTCTTCTAACTGTTTTTCTCTAATCGACTCGAAGAGTGGGTTGAACTTCCAAAGCATTGACACATCCTTGGTTGACAATCTCGATTTAGATGCTTGATTCTTCATACAATTCTGGTGATTCTTCCGAACCAGGATGGTATTGCAATCGCCTTTCTACTCGGGGCATCTGCAACTACATTTGCTTTACGGATGATAATGAATTCCAAGGTCGTAATCTTTTATCACTCTAGCCATCTTCGTTGTCCGAGGTTGAGTTTCGATTGAGTAAAAATGTATTTCAGACTCTTATGATCCGTGAAAATCTCACAATGTTACCAATGAGATAATGCCGCTTGATTTTTTGAGCATGCACAATTGCTGCTAACTCGAGATCATGAGTCGGATAATTTCCTTCGTGTGGTCTTAACTGACGAGATGCATAAGCCACTACTTTACCTTCTTGCATAAGTACACATCCAAGTCCTTGACGGGATGCATCACAGAAGATTTCAAAGTCCTTATGAATATCAGGCAGTATTAACACTGGTGCAGACACTAATCTCTTCTTCAGTTCTTGGAAACTCTTTTCACGAGCCTCTGTCCATTCAAACTTTTTCTCCTTTTTGAAGTTGAGTCATGGGTCTTGCTATCTTGGAGAACCCTTCAATAAATCTGCGGTAATACCCGCTAATCCAAGGAAACTTCTCACCTCTGAGACAGACTTGGGTTGTTTCCAATCCATTACGGCTTCAACTTTGATGGATCTCTCGCAACTCCTCCTGCCGACACAATATGTCCAAGGAATGCCACTTGACTTAGCCAAAATTCGCACTTGCTAAATTTGGCATAAAGCTGATTTTCTCTGAGTTTTCCCAAAATTATTACGAGATGATCCTCGTGTTCTTCTTCATTCTTTGAATAAATGAGAATGTCATCGATGAACACAACCACAAACTTATCCAGAATTCCATGAACACTTTGTTCATCATATTCATGAAATAAGCGAGGCGTTTGTCAAACCGAAACGACATCACTTTGTGAATTCATACTGATCCATATCTGGTTGTGAATGCGGTCTTGGGATATCTTACGTGCGATCTTGATTGGTGATAGCGGATCTCAAGTCAATCTTGAAAATACACTTGCTCCCTTTAATTGATCAAGCAGATCATCGATCCTAGGTAGCGGTACTTATTCTTGATTGTCACTTCATTAAGTGATCGTAATCCACACACATTCTCATACTATTGTCTTTTTCTTGACAAATAATCTAGGTGCTCCCCAAGGTGATGAGCTTGGCGTATATAACCTTTCTTTTTAGTTCCATTATCATTTCTTCATCTCTGCCAACTCATTGGTAGGCATTCTGTAGGGTCGCTTTGAGATTGGGGCGGTCCACGGAACTAAGTCAATTATAAATACTACGTCCTGTCGGGTGGCATCTTGGAGTAGTTCATTAGGAAAAACATCCAGGAAATTCTTGTACCTTTGGTATATCTTCAAGCTTTAACTCTTTCAATTTGGTTAGAAGGCGATCTTCCTCCCAGTACTAGTCTTGGGCTTGAATTCCTTGAGATTCCTTGCTTATTGGTAAGAGCAATAGACCTATTGGCACAATTTATTTGTCCTTGATTCTTGGCTAGCCAATCCATTCCAAGAATCACATCAAACCTTGAGAATGCAAAACTATCAAATCTGCTAGGAAGGTTACTCAGGATATTTCAAGGGTAAGGTTTGGGCAAAGATAACTAGTTCTCATTTACGAGGCAGGGAGTGAATTATCATAGGATTATCTAAAGGAGAGATAGGTAACCCATGTTTTCCCACAAATTTATTGGAAACAAAAGAGTGCGATGCTCGGAATCAAATAGAACTAATCTTTGGTCTTGAATTGATTGGAAGCGTACCAAGGGCGACATCCGGTCTTTGCTTGAGCTTCCTCTGTGATAGCGTGGTTCACACGCCCTTCAATATCTTTGGATCGCCGGCTTTTGATTGCCACCGGTGGTTGGAACTCTGGTCTTGGCCTAGCGGTGGTGCACCTTGCGACTTCTTAGGGCATCTATTAGCATAATGCCCGTCTCGTTCTGGGAAACAAGTCACTCCGATTCTTGATGAAATCGGATTCTTCTGCTGAGGCCGACCTCCAGTTGAGTTGCTACAGGCTTTGAAGTATTGGGGTATTGTGTTGGTCTTGGAGCTCGAGTGTGGAAGATGAAATCCTCCACGTTGTGGTGGCCGAGGTATGTAACGCGAGGCTTGGGTTGTCCTCGACATTGTACTTCGAGCGGCCATCCTCCGCTTGCATTCTCCATCTGCAGATGTTTGGCCTCCTGGCGAAAAGCTTTATTCACTAACTGCTGGAAGTCAGTGTAGTCATTGGAGACCAGCTGGACTGAGATCTCATCGTTTAAACCATCCATGAACCTTTCCTGCCTTTCTTCATCACTAGCCACATCTGTTTGGGGCATAGCGAGCAATTTGGTTGAATTTGTGCAGTATTCTCCCCTTGTCGGTTGCCTTGTTTGAGCGCGTGGAACTCTTTCTTCTTTAGGGTCATTATCCCCGCGGGAATATGTGCATGGCGAAAAGCCCGCACAAACTCCTCCCAAGAGATAGTCTGCGCATCAGCATGGGAGATGTTATAGTTATCCCACCATTCTGATGCGGGACCGGTGAGCTGATGAGAGGCAAACAGGACTCTCTCACGATCAGTACATTGAGTGATATCCAGCTTCTTCCCGATAGCACGGATCCAGTCATCGGCATCCATTGGCTCTGTCTTTCTTTGGAGAAGGTCGGTGGGCGATACGCATAAATTACGCCATGGTCAATCTTTGTGCGGTGGAGGTGGTGGTGGTGCTTGGTGGTCTTTGCTTGGTTGATGTTAATGGACTGAGCTAACAGGTCTATCAGATGTGTCTGATTGGCCATCATCTGGCGCCAATCAGGCCCTTCTGCTGGTGGAGGAGGTGGTTGCTGGACAGGGTTTTCCTGGTAATCTGCGTTTGGATTTCCTTGGCCTTGAGCGCTACCATCTTGCGTGGCGTGTGGTAACCATCTGTGGAATCTTCTAAAGACTCGAATAGAGTATAGAAATAAAGTTCTAAGGAATAATATTTTTAATGTACCCAAGAACTAACAAGCACAAGACAAAAGAACCAAATTTTGCCAAAAATAGTCCTTTTATTATTTTATTTTATTGTTTGATTATGGCTATCACAAGAGACATTGATAGCTCATAATTAGCATCTAACGATCATATGAGATCTGACTAAGGTGTAAGAGGGTATAATCGGCTGCAAGTACTACCCTCTCTCCGCCTTGTATATATTGACTCTTCTTCCATTGCTTTCGGCCTTTCTTCTCGCATCTAGCGGTCATTACGAGTATTACGCAGTTCATCGAGTGTTCCGTAGGCATAATCCATTGCCTTAGACAGTCCACTTGGTGAGTAAGCTCAGAGAGTCCTCATACTCAAGCGGGGCGAAAGGTGCTATCCAAATTTAGTCGGAATGTGCATGGGGTGGTAGTGAAACTTCGAGTCTTCAAAATAATTGTTGTAAATGTGGCGTGGCGGCGTGTTGCCTCTCTGGCTGCATCTGAAGTCCATCGTGAAATTATCACGTCTCATTTGGGCGTCGAAGATGTGGTGGTTTGTGTTTGGTTGAAGGTTGGCGTGAGGATTACTTCAAGTCTCCAACGCTCTTGGTTCCCCACTTTATACATGTACCCTTGATAAGTTGGTCTCTGGTTGTAACCTAAGTGTTGCATCATCTTCCATAGAAGTGCTGACCCGGTGTCCGTGAAAATTCCATGGGAAATCCGGGTTGGTTGTTGACCATCTACAATTTAGAGAATAAGATGAGTTGATAACTATTTTAAAAAGAAGTGTTGAGAAGACTCTTGAATAGACTCAAAATATGTTTAGTTTTTGAAAAATAAATCCTTAAGAAAATTCTAAAGCCACGACCTACGATCGATATGGCTCGATACCACTTTTGTCGAACTCGGGAGCGAAGGATCCCGAATTCTCTGTGTTCATACATTAGTCGGGATAGTTAATGTACACAATCAAACAAAAGTGATAATCAAAACATATCACGCATTTTATTAATATTTATTGAGTTTATTACAAAGGGCACGAGGCCAAATAAAGTAAAACACAATGAGCGAAATAATAGTAGTAGACCCAACGATTAGCCACAGCAATAAATGGGAAGCTTGACCTAAGCGTCAAGATCCTCACCGTCTTGGTAGATATCTTCTCTGAATAAAGATTATTCACAAGAGTGAGCACTACTACCGTGCTCGCAAGTTACACCAATATGGAATTGATATGCATGCATAAGGTAGACAAAGGATCTTGGCAAGGTTATTTTATAAGCGGCGGTTTTAATTTAAATAATCATATTAGATTACAAAGCCATTTTATACAATAATCTAAATCACCATTCTAAATAACAATAGTTTATTGTGGATAACCTCCATAAAAGATGATGGATATCCTCCAATCACAATGGCTACCCGCCTAATTTTCCCACAGGACTATCCATCTGAAATTATCTGTTGAAATCATTTTAAAACCAAAAACAAAACTAACTCGAGTGGCTTTGCTAGCATGTCCATGACCGTGGACGCGGCTATTGAATAGTTTCTACTCTGCGAGTTTGTACAACTTTACCCACACGAGATATTATACTCTTTGTGTCGGCCAATCCACGCTTCCTAAGGCGTGTGTGAACAAACATCACAAGGCCGTTACAATGTTCTACCTCAAAGTACTTGTGCCCGCTAAGGTTTAAGCTTCCATTGGTGGTAGTCCTCAAAACCCCTCTTGCGCCAGATGGGAAAAGCTGTCTGCAGACACCCATACATACAACATAGCACAAATAACTAAGAGGTATTACAAATTATTTAGCGAGTCCCGCCCATACAGGACATGTGGTTGTCTGATAAGGCATAACAAAATGCGCTCAAAGACCGGTCCTCAATTTGACTTGGGCGTCATTCAATTAAAACCACAGGTCTTAATCTTAACGAGACTAAGCAGGTGCATAAACTCGCACCCACCATTCATCCTTTTCGCCCAAGTCCAAACCCTTTTGATTTTATTTCTATAAAACCATCTTTACAAATTCTCTATGGTAAAACAATACCATAGTTTTAATTTTCAAACAAATTTTATTGAGTTGGCTAAAATTCTCCCAAAAACATAAATCATGATCTAAGTATTTGCGAAGCATTTGATTATTAAACATAATAATTTATCTAAAGTGACAAAGGAATGACATGGCAACATCCAAAATTTGGCATACAAGGATAATAGGAATAACTAATTATTTAAGCAGAATTTGAAATACTTGAATAAAATTATGCATGCATTTAATAATTTAAAAACTGAATTTAATTAACTTTAAAATAATAGGGGCAAAATGGTCAAAGTATAACTTGCCTTCGTTGCGATCTGGAAAATCTAAGTCTTGAGAGGTATCTAATTCCCCGAATCGTCAAAGTCTAAGCGTGAAAATAAGGCAAATCAAATAAAATTCAAACAAAATTCAGAAATACAAAATAAACCAAGTCTAAATATAATAATTTTATTTTATTGAGCTAGATAATCAAATTATAAAATTTTAGAAATTTGTTTCACTAAATTTGGAGTTAGGATTCAATTATTATGAATTTTATAAATTTTAACCTAAATTTGATATTTAAAAGAATTCTAAATTCTAAAACAGAACTAAAATGAACTCTAAATTGAATTATTATATTTTATTTAGTTAGACAATAATTTTCTAAAATTTTAGCAACTTGAATCATCTAATTTGGAGTTATAATGCAAAAGTTATGAATTTTACAAATTTTAACCCTAAATCATTATTTAAATCAATTTCCCGAATTATTCTCCTAAAGGAAATTCTAAATATTGCGCATGATAGCGTCAGCGATGATTTTTGAGGATTAAATGAATTAGAATAATTTCGACAAGTGGGGCCCAGTGTCATAGGCTCGGTCCACTGAGACCAATTCTACCCAACCAATGGATCGGGAAATTGGTGAACCGTACCGACGCCTGTGTTGACTAAGCGCCACGTGGGCACATGTGGTGGCGTGGCGGTTGCGTGGAGATGAGGTGGCGCCACGGTGGTGGCCGGACGAGGCGGCGCAAGCTGGGCCCTAGGCTCGGCCGTGAGCAGCGGTGAATTGATCTCCGGCGAGAGCACGAGGAAAAAAGAGGAATGTGGCGAGCACGGTGCTCACCGTGGTAGTGCAAGGGACGACGGAATGATCGTGGCGAGTAAAAATCTTGGCGGCGGCGAGCTTGCGGCAGCGAGGATGCTCCCGAGGGTCTCCCGAGGTGGTAGTGCGACGGTGTCGCGGTGATCTGGCGATTCGAAGACGTGGACGGCGGGGCGGGCGGGTTTGACCTCGCCGGAATTGAAGAAACCCAAATCTTCCGCCGTGAAGAACTCTAAAATCGGGGCTTCACAGAGGAGGAAGGAGATGTGAGTGGTGGTGTCGGCTTGGCGTGAGAAGGGCTTCCGATGCTCCCTTATATAAGGGTCGGGGTGGAGGAGAGGAGGATCGGGCACGCATGTGGCGGCGGCGTTTTAAGGTAGTCTTGGCATTACGGCGAGATCGTGTGCGAGGAGGTGAAGAGTGGGCGTGTGGCGGCGGAGTTAAATAAATTAAATCGCACAAACGCGAGTAAAGAGAGGAGGAATCGTGGAGAAGGTGAAGTTCGAGCAGGCGGCTATGGCGGCATCGAGGCGCGTCCGCGAGGTAGAAGAGAGCGAGGAGGAAGAAAAGGTGTGGGCGGCTAGATCTTGATCGAGCGGCGCGAAATGCCGGTGGCGTGTGCGTGTGTGGACCGTTGGATTGAAATCCAGCGGTCGCGAAGAGGAAAGAAAGCGTGGAGAGCGGGCCGACTTGGGCTGCAAGACGCGTGTGAGTAAATGGGCGAGCCAAGTTTGGCCCAATTGCTGTTTTTCGATTTTCTTTTCATTTTCTATTTTAATTATTCAGTTTAATTCATTTCAAACTTTAGAATATAGCAAAATAATTCCAAAATTCTAGAAAAATTCTCATAAATTATTAGAGACATTTTATACTTAATAAAATTATTTCCAACTTAAACTTGATAATAGATTTTGTAGTTAAATTTATTTTAGCCTTAACTAATTAAGAAAAAGTTTTAAAAATTTCAGAATTTCCACAAAAATAAATAGTTTTAAATTTTCTCTGAAATTGAAATTTTGGGCTGTTACATGCTTCCTATAAGTCACAGGCTCATCGTTGTCCAACAACAATATATCACGCGAATACCGAGCAAGTACTTTGTGCGTCCTGTCTGACCTTCGTAGATTTAGTGCTTCCCTGACCAAGGTATCTCCGATTGCGGGTTCCCCAACCACATTTTTTCCTTACTGGGGCATCTGCCAGCAGGTCCTCCCCAAGTGGAGTTTCTCGAACCTCTTTTAGTTGCACGATTCTCCCACTCGCCCTTCTCGAGAGAAACTCTTTCTCTAGAAAGACACTGTTTCGAGCGACAAATACTTTGCCATCTTCTCGGTTGTAGAAGTAATATCCTTTTGTTTCCCTAGGATATCCTACTTTGCCATCTGCTCGGTTGTAGAAGTAATATCCTTTTATTTCTCTAGGATATTCTATAAAGAAGTATTTATCTGACTTGGGTGTGAGTTTATCAGACGTCAAACGTTTAACATAGACATCATATCCCCAAATCTTTAGAAAAAACAAACTAGGACTCTTTACAGTCCACATATTATATGTTGTCTTATCCACTGATTTAGATGGTACCCTATTTAAAGTGAAAGCGGTAGTTTCTAGAGCGTAACCCCAAAATAACAATGGTAGATTCGATTGGCTTATCATCAACCAAACCATGTCCAACAAGATTCGATTACACCGCTCGGACACCCCATTCCACTGTGGAGTGCCCAGTGGTGTAAGCTGTGGGACAACTCCACATTGCTTCAAATGATCACCAAATTCATGGCTCAAATATTCACCTCTACGATCAGATTGTAAAAATTTTATTATCTTCTCAAGTTGATTTTGTACCTCACTATAGAACTCCTTAAACTTTTCAAAGGATTCCGACTTGTGCCTCAGTAAGTAGATATATCCATATCTACTAGAGTCATCGATGAAAGTAATAAAGTACTGAAAACCACCTCTAGCTGTCATGCTCATTGGCCCACACACATCTGTATGTACGAGTGCCAGCAAGTTAGACGCCCTCTCAGTTCGTCCAGTGAAAGGCGACTTGGTCATCTTTCCAAGTAGACAAGATTCGCACGTTTCAAATGATTACAAATCAAATGAGTTTAGAAGTCCATCATCATGGAGCTTCTTCACACGTTTATCACTTATGTGACCCAAACGACAATGCCAAATAAAAGTGGAATTCATGTCATTAGGCCGGTGCATCATCAAGATTTAAAATAAACAACCCATTCATAACGGGAGCATAGCCATAAAACATTTTTTTTTTCAAAAATATAGAACAACCAATGTCCTCAATAATGAATTTATAACCATCTGCCAACAAACATGAGACAGAGATAATGTTTCTACTCGTGGCTGGAACGCAATAACAATTATTTAATTTCATAATAAATCCTAACGGCAAATGTAATGGCAAGGTCCCGACGGCTAATGTTGCAACTCTTACTTTATTCCCGACACGAAGATCCACCTCGTCTCTTGCAACGCTCCTACACTTTGTTAGACTCTGCATCGAATTGCAAATATGAGCAACCAATCTGGTATCAAATACCCAAAAGTTAATGGGAGAATCAGCAAGAAAAACATCTATAACATTAATACCTGAAGTGGAAGGTTTAGTCCCACCATTCTTTTTCAGATCAGCCAAGTATTTCTTGCAGTTCCTCTTCCAATGGCCTAACTCTTTGCAGTAAAAGCATTCATTCTCTAGAGTCAGGTTGGACTTAGTCTTAGGCTCAGGTTTGTTTGTATGGATCTCATCCAAAACTTTAAGCCTTGCTCTTTCCTTTGACTCAAGTCTTAGCCTTCTTCTTGAAGTTTGTACTCTTTTGCATCATCATCACATGATTGTTGCTTTTCTTAATGTTGTCCTCTACTGTCTTGAGCATCATATGCAGCTCGGTGAGATTCTTGTCTAAGCTATTCATATGGAACTTCATAATAAATTGCACATAATTTGCAGGAAGCGAAGCAAGAATTAAGTTTGTAGCCAACTCTTGGCTAAAGGGAAAACCAAGTTTTTTCAAGCTCTGTGTATAACCAACCATTTTGATCACATGAGGGCTCACCGGACCGCCCTCAGCTATCTGACACCCAAACAATTTCTTTGAGATCTCATATGTCATATATCTCAGTTCTTGTTTGTGTCTCAAACATGCCTTTGAGCACCACGATCATATCGTAGGCCTCTATATTCTCATACTGCTTCTGAAGATCTGAGTCCATAGCAGCAAACATGAGACAGCTAACATCAAGAGACTCATCACATGCCTTTTTATAAGCGCTTTTAAGAGTAGCAGTAGCATTTTCAGCAAGTATTTCTGGAATTGGTTCCTCTAGAACATGTTCATTTTTATCTTGCCTAAGAACAATTCTTAGGTTGCGGGACCAATCCGCAAAATTTGTTCCATTCAATTTTTTTATCACTTATCAAACGTAAAGCAAAATTGGAGGTAGGTATAGCAATTGGTGTCATAATCTACAACATAAAATATACAAAACTAAGACATATATTTAAGAAAAAGTAACTTCTATTAAACAATTTAATAAGGATACTCCCACTAAATACAGTATCCCTCTTATGACATTTAGTGATTCAAGACTCATAATCCATTTATCTACTAGTGAGCTTTGACATCATTGCTAGAAGATTAGTGAATTTGGTAAGCAACCCTTTGCTAATCATATATATATATAACTCTTGTTGTTGGACAGCATTTCAATGCTCCGGCACCCAACCCTATGCCCTAAGGTCTATAACCATTATGATGACCTTGTCAAGTTAAACCAATGTTATACGTGTAAGTGTGCGACACAACTCCATCTAGTCAAGGAAAATTAATGGCACGCTGCTTTAGCAAGACCTACTATTAAAATACATGGTTTTGGATGGTGCGGCTAATTTGGGAGGGCATCAATTCAGCTTAATATTATGTGAGGGAAGTTTATTTCTACCATGTTAAAAGCATTCGGAGCAATTAAATAACATGCATAGAAGTAAATGAACAGAAATGTAAAGGCATTCACAGACAATCACATTGCATCGTGATATAATACGGCCCTTCCACATGGTGATCTCTATCGTTGTGCTTCATGTTCGTCATGTCTCCAGGTGGCCAAAACCTTCAAGCACTCCCACTAAACCATAACTCCACAGCACACACTAGTAAGAGTTACAAGGAGTGAAGAAGCATCACAAGTTGACACGTAGGTCGTTATACAAATATAGACAGCCTTGGGCTGCAATAAGCATGACACGCAGGCCATGAATAGTAATACATATATGCATCTCATACATTATTCACATGCATAATGGGCCATACTATTCATAACAATCCTGCAAAATAAATATGCATATAATCACATTCTATCTAACGGACGGTGTGAAATAGAAATACCATATACCAAGTTATGATCCTAGTCCACCATGGTCCTACTCAGCGGTTCCGCTCGCCGGTGAGTGGAGTGGGGTCACACGGGCAGCAACCCCTATTGAACGGGGTCACATGGGCCATCTATGTAAATCGCATTGGATTAATCATATTAACTCTTTCCGATCGTAACTCTTATTCGATGAACCAGACTGATCTTCGCGTGCTCCATGGATTTACACCTTCACTGTGTGCCCTGATGGCGGAAATCGACCGGTAGACGCAAGTCGTGATTCGACCATGAAAACACGATCACAGAATAACGATCATGAACCCATCTTGAGACCACCGCGCATGGACGATCATATCGACCATCGCCAAAATCAATCTATCATATAGAACGACCAACAGAAACATTAATATATCACATCTATGACTCCCACATATCACAATATGCATCTAATCCAAATCTAAAACTAGACAGGATGGCACTGATACCACCGATGAACCGCGGGAAGGCTACGCTAGCACAAATTCAAAAATCTATCGCGTAAACAAGGGACATCCGCTAGTAATAGATCACAGGGTTACCATTACATGTGCTGACTCGTAGTGGAAGTAGAGTCGATATAGCGTGTTGGTGCGGTGGTAGTCGTACTAGCCGCACGTCTCTTCTAGCTGCTTGTGATCGTCACGAGTTGCGGATCGTCATAGTGTTGATGCTTTGCATCAACACCTCCAAGGTATCTACACGTAACGGGCAGGGACACCATGCGCTGGAGTACTAGCGCCGGCTGCGTGGTTTTGGATGAGGAAGGTGTGGCCACTAGGGTTTCGGGAATTTCAAAATCCTCCTAACCCTATGTCACCGCCCCTCTATATATATGCACCCATAATGGGTCTCAAACTTTGAGGCCCATTAGGAACTCGTGGCCCACAAGAATTCTGATCACCATCCAAATTAAATCATAGCCCTTTAAGCGTGCGACCCTATAGGTTCACGTACACTTGGACATAGCCCGAGTACTCCTACTCGTTCACTAATCGGTAGCAGCCCCTAGTAAAACATACCGACTCCTAAGTATACTTAAAGATCATATCATACGAATCTCGACAAAACTTATATGCATTTCCTTTTGCCTCACGATATCGGTCAAGTTCAAGGCGAGTATGTGCCATCCTTGTTGGTTAACTTGACCACTCTTTCTCGATCACGTGACTCAAATTCCCCGACTACGGTTAACTCTTTAACCGTGAGTAGCATGGCCATGTATTTCTGAAATCTAATCACTCGAGAGACCTAGAGATATCTCCCGTTGCATGGAGGAGCAAATTCTATCTTGATTCCTGATCGACCATGTCTCGTTGCATGCATCATGACAAAACCCGAAAACTACATTTATAACTACCCAGTTACGGAGTAACATTTGGCAACCCCTAAGTGAGTCATTATGCATCTCGAGTATGTGCGACGACCTCAAGTCTAAGGACATAGCATACGCATTGTAAATGAGATCAATTGATAACATGTAAGAAAAACAACGTTCTTGTAGTGTCTCATGGTGGGTCGATTCAACTCTATGTTCGCTAACATGTGTCCATATTATTGGTTTGATATCTCCATATCTATGATCAGTGAAACATGTTCATCAACGAATACATATGCTAGTATATTCATATGTTTCCGACTAGGGAGCGTTTAAAACTAATCATCGCGGAAATATAGAGTTTCACAATCAAGTCACATACTTGATAATAAATATTAACGATATTATTCTTGGAATAAGATAACATATTATCCAATAAATTATGAACCTAACGAAATATAATCATCTCTATAATTACCTCTAGGGCATATCTACAACAGGTACAACAAGCACATTGTTATTCCATACTTCTTACACAGGTGCATTGATAATCATCTCTATAATTGCCTCTAAGGCATATCTCCAACAGGTACAACAAGCACAGTGTTATTCCATACTTCTTACACAGGTGCATTGATATATGCTAGTGCAAGCGGCAGAGCCAAAAAATTGTAATGCTCCAGTGCCACTGGTGGTTCCAGCTCTCAAGAAGACAATGAAAAGAATACAACAACGTAATTGAATTGATTGATAGAGAGTATGTTATGACTTCCCTTCAGCACCAGTTGCATCAGAACTGAGAGTGACGCACGGGAACCAGTATCTGCGCTTGCCGTCCCTGTGCCCATCGTCGATCATAGCAAGTCCCTCCTGGTTGTGCAATACAGTTTCGTGAGTTAGAAATCGTCGTTTGCATATAGATGCTAAAGTCTTCTACCTCCAATTATGATCTGGTCACAAGCAGTGTCCACAGGAATGCATATACACTATTACATATTTACAAGGATGGCTCCAACAAGCGTGCATTCAGAATTCCAACATAACTTGCATCAAACAAAGCTGTTTTTCCTTTTTCTTTTGGCACGAGAATGAACCATACAGATTGCTATCGTAGAGGGAATCAGGAAGCTGTATTTACCTTCAGCAAAGTTTCAAGGGCGTCGATCGCGCGGCCAGTTGACCATGAGAATTCCTTCTCAACTTGTTCTACTGTGACATAGCCTTTAGCCTGCATGTGAATGATGTTATAACTGGAGGAATATGGAAATTATGGTATAGGTAACAGTTTGTGCATGTTAGCAATTTGAAAGCTTCTAACAACCTAATCTTGTTCACAACAAAGTTTTCTGAAGTATTATACAGGGACTTGTGACTTCAAACATACAGCAACTGATATGCTTGTATAATGTACTATGGCATTAAACGATACGCTAGTAAAAGCACAAACCTGAGCTAGCTCAAGTATCCCATTGTGATCTTTATTCAATTCGGTAGGAACTGACCGCACAAGCTTTTTCTTCCCAACAGAAATTACTTCAAAGCCACTACCAAGGACCTGCAAGTTCACACATGAAGGATCAGATGAGCCAAAAATATATACAAGTACATCAAATAACATTGAATTGAACTAGGATCGTCCATTAATTCAAGTTTAAACTTGTAAAATGATGTGAGTGCAATTTTAAAATCCCAAATAAAATGTGATTCAAGAATTTAAGCTTAAAATACTTACCTTCAGCTTACTTATAGCACGTAAACAGTCATCTGACGACAATGATCCAAGATCAGTTTTTCTCTTCTGACAGAGCAGTTTGCGGAGATCTAGCAAGGCAATCAAGCCACCATTATGCGACCTGGTTGCAATGCATATGTCAACAATCTGAACACCTGCCACAATAGACATGGATGTTAAGCAGAGCATAAATGGTAGCAATAATAAAAGAAACTTCCAAGATCAAAAGAACATCTAAGGAAGCTGAAAGTAAGTATACCAACCCAGCTCATAGTAGAAGTCACCAATCCCTAGAAGCTCCGCCCAAACTCCTTTATTAGATGCCAGCGGATCTACTCCAACTTTTGCACACATCTCATGAAACTGCTGTCTAAATACCGAGTTTTTACGGATGTCATTCTGCACTAGGACAACATATATAATGTTACTAGAGAGCACTGAAATATACTTTGCCATTTAAGCTCTTTTGTGATCTGTTGTAGCACATGGGAATAACAATGCAAATACCACCTCACTGGCAGGGATTAAAATCGACGGTAACCGCCGATTCTTGACCAAGTAACCGCTTCGGAGGAGGGCAGGATCTGGGATCGGCCGGTAATCTGGTTTTCAAATTCAAATTCAAATTCGAATGGTTTTAATCAAATTTGAACGAATTTTATCCGGGAAACAACCGGTTTGACCGATAACGGCCGGTTACGATCCGGCCGTCAAAGCAGAAATAGCAGGGAGCGGTTATGTGTCACTGGTACTAGAGGTCATGAGATGAGTGAAATCGAGAACTATTAGCTATCACAAGAATTAACAATCAATTGTCATCTGAGTATGAAATGAAGTACATCATCCACCCAGCTGTCTTGGCATAAGAATAGTTTTACTTTGCTTGATAAGCAGGTGATTAACTGATTGCCAAGTGGCCAAAGCCAAGGGGTAATATCTGTCACTTAAATGATAGAAATCAACCAATGAAGCTGCTGAATAGCATCAAAATTTGGCATAAAGCATAATTTGACTATAATCCATAAAAGGCAACATATAGCTTTTCTAAAGCTACAGTGCAACATTCTAGATGGTGATTTGATAAGACCATGTCAAAGAAGAAGAAAAATACAAATTGGCTGGTTTTTCTTTCCTTTGACATATTTCTCAAGATTAGTAGATTATTCACAGCATTACTTTTATTTCTAAGTCATTCTACAAATTAAAAAATGCTCAAAATAACATATTTTCTTTACTTCACTTTCCAGTTCTGATGACCCTTGCTCGGTTTCGGGTATATGCTGGGCTATGCACTTATAAGCTAGTTAGGTTCCCTCCAAAGTTTGATTGACAAATTAAATCTAGATACAAGCAGTAATCCAGTAACTATATTGCTTTAATATTTGCCAAAAATAACCATTCCATTTGTGGGTGTAAGAATTCAATAGATAGTAATACAACCGCAACTGATATATCCTAACCTCCACGATAGATATCATTATCCGCCCAAACCACAGATAGATTGGAAAATTTGTTAACAACATATCGATTCAGTGGAAGTATTATAAGATTTTTAGCCCACTTTCCACATGCAACTAAAATTCATGAGCAGGGAATCACCTTGTGCTTGCGAGCAAATTCTTCAAGCTGCGACCGGAACATCGCGAGCTGCTCCTTCATGACATCCGTCCTGACCATTGCCACATTTTCCCCAACCAGCCGGAATTGATCCTAAAAGTTTCCAAGAACACTCTCCATTTCATGATCCAAACCAAAAAAAAATTTAAAAAAAAACTTTAAGCTCGCGATGTCATGAAGGAGCAAAGAACTGCACATACGCGAGTAGCCGCCGCGTTCTGCAAGCCCGCGATCCCCGGCCGCCTCCTCATGCCTCCTCCACTAAATCGCACACGAGCTGCAGTTCAAGCAAGTCCGATAAGTCAATCGGCAAGGCACCTCCCGCGATTGGCGATCGATTCGATGTGCGCATTGTTTCGCGTGTGTCGTTAGTGTACAGAAAGTTAATAGGAGCAGGTAGCTGACGGCCGGGAGCGGAGACGGTACCTGAACCCGAGGGGGCGAAGACCTCGGGCGGCGGGTGAGTGGATCCCCACCAGATCGTGCGGGCGCGGGCTCGGAGCGACGGAGCCGGGTCTCTTCCCCGTTCACTTCCTCCGTGAGCTAACCCTCTTGGGAGTTGAGACCGACCGTCTAAATAGCAGCGGCTTTCCTCCTAGCGCGCTCTTTTTTTCCACGGGGAGTGGGCGCGGCGACGGGAGATCCACGGTGGGAGATGGCACGTGGGCGCGCACACGTGGTAGGGAAGGTGTGGGTGGCTTGTGTTTAGGGCGAGGAACGGTGGAGGGGTGAGGACTGAGGAGCGGTGCACGGCGGCGGAGACGTGAGGCGGCCGACCGACGGCGAGGGGGACAGACGACGATGGTCCGGACCGGCGATTGCACGGGAGGGGATTTAGGAAGCGAGAGAGATGAGAACGAGAAACAAGCTTGGGCTTGGGCTTGGGCTTGGGTCCAATTGAGGGCTTATTTACGGCACAGAAATTTTCTATTAGATGGTGTTATTCATGTAAAAAAATATTCAACTAAATTCTCGTGCTCTGAACTAGGGGTGGAAAAAAGGCTCGAAAATCGCGAGCCAGCTCGGCTCGTTAAGGGCTCGGCTCGAACTCGGTCCCTTAACGAGCCGAGCCGAGCCGGCAAAAAAGCTCGTTTTGTTATCGAGCCGAGCCGAGCTAGCTCGCGAGAAACTCGTTAACTCGTTTGGCTCGTCGCAGTTGCAGGCCCAGCCCAATGCCGCAGTGGCTGCGAAGTCCCAACCCTACCTTCTCCTTCCCTGTGCAGCTGTGTTGTCCCTCATTCTTCACCTACTCCCCGCCTCCTCGATTCGTGCATGCAGCAAGCCCGCCTCACTACCTCCCACCTCCGCATTCACAGCGGCTCAAGCCCGCCCGCCTCCACCTCCTCGCCTCTGCCACACTTTTCACATGGCTGCAGGCACAACCACACCCCACCTCCGCACTTGCTCGCTTGGCCATTCTGTGCCTCTCTCGCCTTGCTCTTTCTTGCCGTCTCTCTTGACCACGGTGCCACCTCTCTCTTCCGCCACTCTTCCGTAGTGGCCTGCCTCTCTTCTTCCGCCTCTCTTCCTTGCCCTCTTGCCGCCTCTCTCTCTTTCGCCTCCGCTTGCCGCCTCTCTCTTCCGCCGCTCACTGCTCCAATCCGGCCTCGGACCTCCCTCTTCCGCCTTCGGCTCCTGCCCTCGGCCTTGCCACCATTGTCATGGCTCTGCCTCTGGCCATGCTCTAGTACCCGTAGCGACGGTCGATGGATCAACAAGCGAGCACAGGTCCAAGAAGCAGTGGAGGAGAGAAGTCATCCTCTCGACTCGTTTGACCCTGCATCAACTTGGCCGCTAGAAAGCCAGCATACTGGTCAACCCAGCGGGCCGAGACCAAGACCGACCCCTACTACAGATGTCCCCTCAGTGAGTGTCATGAAATGTCCACTCTGATCTAGATTGATCTCTGATCTGATTATCAATTGAATGAAATGTTGACTAGTATGTTAGTGGCTTAAAGAATGAATGAATGACAACTTTGCATGTAATCCTCTATTAGTGGGCAGTGGGCAGTGGCTGAATCCTGTGTTAGTGGGCATTGGCTGAATCCTGTGTTAGTGAATGAATGATATCAAGGATTAGTGTTAGTCTTATAATTTGAATGGAATGTTGAGTAGCATTTTGCATGCATGGTTTGGTGACTTTGGTCCATCTGGTGGTTGTTAAGTCCTTGAAATGTCATGTTGTAGAAATGTCATATGTTATAGATATGTTAGCATCAATGGGCACAGTATGAATCTATAAGATAAGCTATAGTGATAATATGAATCCATTTGTGCTGTGCAGGACTCCGAGTGTAGTGATTTCAACATTTCTGATGGTTCATCTGAGGGTGAACCTTCACATGTGTCCATTGATGAGAAAGAAGATGATGGTGGTGTCACTTTCTTACTCCTGAGTTCTAAAGAAGCTGGCAATAAAGTCACTATTTTTCTCAGTACACAAGTCTGCTTGAATGCCCTGGATGCTCTGTGTTATTCTACTAGTGCTTCAAATTCTCAAAAGAAACTTCTAATAGTGATATGGTTTATGTTTTGCTGCATGATATTTGCCTCCACTAACGCATTCTTAACTACTAAACGATTAACAAACATTATATTATTGACTAATTTGTATATTTGAAAACAATATGTTCTCGATAACATTAATTTGACTACTGTCGGGAGGAGGTTTTAAGCTTGAATTGTTCTTGCTCGAAGAATATCCAATGGCTCATAAAGGTGTTTCCTTGTTTGTTACTTTATTTCCATTAGCATCTCAGTACAATTAATTTGTCAGTTCATAATTTTGCTGATGTTTTATCAAGCTTCATGTACACTAATTTCTTGACTTCTTGTGTGCATCTCATTCAGAAGGGGGCCATATGTGTTGCCCATCAATGAAATTTTAATTGCAACTTCACATTTACATGATGGAGATCATCATATGATGCTTAGATTACGTCTGATTTCCCATGAGATCATCATATCGATAACGAGCTTAACGAGTCGAATTCGAGTTTTCTAACGAGCTGAGCCGAGCCAGCTCGTTATCCACCCCTACTCTGAACGGGCCAAAGAGAGAGAGCTGCGGAGTTGAAGAATGCCGAGTCTTTTTTTGTTTTCACAGTTGGAATTGGTCGGTTAATTGACTAATTGAAATTCTAATTTCGAATTAGATTCTCCGCTGTAGGTTTGGTTGATAAGGAAAAAAATTCAAGAGCGAGAATAATGGGCTAATATTCATCTTTAAATATCATAACCCATACACAGGTCATGGAAAAAAGATCTAAAAATCATAGTGAAAAGTCCATATAAATTACGGTTAGTAGCAATCAAATTATAGTAGTTAACCAGAAAACTAAGGTGTCGTACTGATTAGACTAACATTTTTTTAGAGTACACCAGATAGACTAACTAAACTCTTCGAATTGAGCTGGGTTAGGCTTGGACTGAGTTCGGGCCTAACCTTAAAGCTGTAGTTTAGCCCGACCCTAAAGCTCAAAGCCCGTCCTAATCATTTTCATTTCCTTCTAACCTTTTCAATTAAGTTGTTAATTTTTTATTAGTATCTACTCCCTCTACTGTTGAATAAATATTGTTTCAGACTCGACATAGTCTCCAAAACATTAATTATGAAAATATAATATTATATAGTAGAAGCGCCAATGTAGAAAAAAAAATCTTCTTGTATCATTTTACGTTAGCGCATCTTCGTCTGTTTTTTTCCTTTCTGGTAAAGATGATCTATTAAACTCGCAGTCCATTGTCACATACTAGCTGGCCTGTGTGCTCCATTCCACGCGCCAAGGAAGACCCGCGGCTGGTGGGGCCCACGCCGTGGGACGGCCTGCTGCCTTGGGTGCGCAGCAACCGAGGCAAGCGCGCGCGAGACATGTGTGTGGAGCCCGCGCATGGAGGAAGCAAGCTGAGTCACGCCCGTGGGGCCACGTGGGGAGGGAGCGAGTGAAGGCAGCAGAATACATAGGAAAATCGGACGGTAGAGAAACGGATGAAACGAGATCTGACAGTCCATAAAATAGAGATGACGTGGCCTGCTTCTCCTCTCCTCAAACTTCCCTTCATTTAATTGGTAGCATGTTCCAAAGTTATCTATATCAGTTGTGACATTGCTGAATTTCAAAATGACAAAAAAAAAACGTGACAATACTGAACCCTATATCTATAAGATTGGTCTCCACTAGCTGAATTTCCTGTCCCCCTCTGGTGAAGCCACATCATCTCAATTGTTGTTAGCCTTTGAATGGTTGTTGAAAGGTACATATTGTCTATTTTAGTTTGCATTGGTCCCATCAGGTCAGGCCAAATCCTTGCAGCCCAGCGCAAATCCTATAGTATTATAGGAGCTGCTAGCCCACGCTATATCATTGGAATGTATTTCCAATGGTATAGCAATTTCATATAGTTTCGTGAAGTTTCAGTTGTTTAAAAGTTTTAGATTCCAAGTTTAAAGTTTCGACTAGGTTTCAACGCGTTTTAGATTTCTAGAAGTTTCTAGTAAATTCGAAGAAAAGTTTCAACAAGTTTCATATTTTGGAACTCAACTTTCAACAAATTTCGGACAAAAGAGTTTCAAGAAGTCTCGTGAAAACATTTTAAAAAGTTTCAGGTTTCAATGAGTTTCGCGTATTTCTAAAAGTTTCAAGAAGATATTAAGAAATATTCAAGCCCAAGTTTTAACATGTTTCAAATTTTGGAACTCAAGTTACAACAAGTTTGAGACAAAAGAGTTTCAACATGTTCAAAGAAGTTTCAACGATTTTCAGATTTTGAAACTCAAGTTTCAACGAGTTTTAGACTAAAGAGTTTCAAGAAGTTTCAACATGTTTCAAGAAGTTTCAACAAGTCTCATATTTTAGAACTCAAGTTTCAACAAGTTTTGGATTTTGGAACTCAAGTTTCAGACAAAAGAGTTTCGAGAAGTTTCAAAAAGAAACATGTGAAACACTGATGAAAATCAAGGTTTAGGTAGGTTTCACGGAAGTTTTTTTAAAATAAAAAAAAGAGCGAGTTTCGCACACTACTACAGAGAGGGTCATCACAGACGGTTCCAAACCGTCATCACAGACGGTTTTTGAACAGTTTGAATTTATATGTTTGTGATAACATGTGGTTATCACAGACGGTTTTTGAGCTGTCTGTGATAAGTCACAACACAGACGGTTTTTTGTTGAAACCGCCTGTGAAGGCCGACTATCACAGATAGTTTCCACCAATAATCATCTGTGATATGTATGATATCACAGACGGTTCTATTGACAAACTGTCTGTGATTGAAGACATATCACAGACGGTTAATAAAAATAACCGTATGTGATATCCAACATATCACAGACGATTGTCGGTGGAAACCATTTGTGATAGTTCATCATACCTAACTAATTTTTTTCTAATTTTCGGCTAGCCTCAGGAATTGCTAACCATGTCCTCTGGAAATAAGCAAGCAAAAAACAGATAAATCACAGATGAATCAATTGTTGACAACTCAAAGTTATTATTTACAACTCAAAATCAGTTACAAAATAATATGTTCAAGTATTGTCGCTAGAGTTACAATTGAATTACAACTACTCAAAGTGAATTACAATTGAATCAATTGTTTGAAGGTCATTCAGCGGTGTCAACGGAGTGAAACTCTCCGCTGGCGTTAATGATCTCCGTCTTGATGAAGCTACAGAGTATCTCTCGAACCTCTAAGATTTCGGTCATAACCAATGCATCTAAATCGAGTATTAGGCCCTGTCACTAGTAGGAGTAAAGTACTAAGCATATATATTTAAATTTATAATTAGGAAATAATTATTGCGAGATTGACAAACCTCTAGATCGTTCGTCTTGGCACTCATGATTTACTGCATATGATGGCAAACATAAAATGCACATATGTGATCTTGTTTTTGCTGGTGGCACTGCAAAAATAGAATTGCACATATAAGTATAATCAGTTCGAGACGCATTATTACGAAGTGTGATATATGATTATTGTGTTGTAGCGTGTACTGGAAATCACATCCTGTGTTGTAATTTGGCGCTCGATTCCTTGTGTGTCCCTCCCTCATCAACATAGGTATTGAACGACTTACATGATTCCAAAAAATTATCCTCGGCTATTTCAAACAAAGGAAGACTATAATAGAGTTATATATGGAGGAGATGAGCATGCCTATCGAGTATTCCTTGTAAAAGGGTGAAGTCATGGTTTTTGTTGAGTAGGGAATCAAGGTATATTACCTTGTTACTCTTTGGTACAATGACTAAAAGGATCCAGTGGAACATACTCATGTATGTCGCTATAGTCATTAAACCTAAGTTCATGCTACGTATAAAGTACAAATGAAATTTGTATAGCAAGTAGTGAAGCACTTACTTCTGGTTGTAGGGCACCAGTATGCAATCCTTGTCACCCTGAGCAAGCAATCCCGTCGTTATGTATTTCACGACGTAGGATGCGTCTTCAGTGATGCATTGCTCAAAGACCAAGTGTGGGTCGAAGAAACCCACCGGTTCTAGCATTGTCGGGCATTTTTCATCATGTATCTATACATAAGCAATGAGTTGTGACATTTATCGGTATTACGTGAATGTGGAACTTAATTGTACACACTTACAGTGTCCAGCATTGTAGAAGCGAGGTGTCGAGGGCATTAAGGTTGAATAGGTCGAATAAGTCATCGAAGCCCACGACGAAGTGGCCCTGCTCGTGGAAGAAATGCTTCTTCGTGTATCTGACAGTAATTCCAGTATCGCACCCCTTCTCTTTGATCTTCCGCATGTACCAGACATGTAAACACTGGCGACCTATTCCAGCACGGGCTAATACTGTATCGGGGGCCAACAGATTTTCGAGGGAGTATGTCCCAGGCTTAGGAGGTGCCTTAATGTTTTTCAATTTTGATTTGGCCTTAACGACTCGCCCGCTGCACATCTTCCCATGAGACGACTCGGGAACCGATACAGCGACACGCTTTTCTTGCCCCTTTGGCGTCTTCTCCACGGGTCCGGTTGGAGTCATCAAGGGTCCGGTTGGAGATGCATGATCGTGTCGAGATCACGACACTGCAGGATCCAAAGCGATGTCCTTCTTGAGCCACTGGATAAAAGAGTAAATGGCATCCCCTAGTGTTCTGATGTCTTCGTTCGGGTGAATCTCCAGCGGGACTGCCATAAAATAGTCATGTACCATGTCCACCTGTGTAACATCCCAATTTTCTGAGCTTTAAAAATCCTTTGCATAGTTAGTAGGGAGAAAATTCACTATTTGGATTTATTTGACTTTAATGGAAAAGCTTAATATTGAACCTTGTGCATCAAAACAATTTAATATGATTAAAGTCAACATCAACAATAGTCAAAACTATTTTATTTGGGTTCTCTGTGCTTCGATATATTTTTTAGAATTTTTCCAAGTTCATTTGCTATTTTCTAATTGCCATTTAGATTTTCTGGTATTTTATAAAATAGAAAATCTATTTAAATCTCAGTTAATCCCTTTGGGCCTAAACCCAACCCTATCCTATTTCGGCCCAACTCTCATATGCCCATTTCACTGCTGGCGCCCCATCTCTCGCTGACAAGTGGGTCCCGCGTGTCAGCCTCTATTCCTTTTTCCTTCGTGCGCTCAGGTCAGTTCGCCACCGTTGAATTTTGTTTGAATGGTTATGATCAATTGGGCTGTTCGGACGGTCCGAATGTCACACTCGATGTGAGTCGTCCGATCAAGAATGGACGGTCAAAATCAAATGGGCTGTTCGGGTGGTCCGAACGTCACACTTAATCTAGATCGTCCATTTCAAATCTGACGGTTAGAACGTGTGGTCTGAACGTTCCTTTCATTCGCATTCGCTTAGCCTCGCTGTCGGGTAGGCCCGTGTTCGTTGTCGTCTCCGAGTCGGCTTCGTCCTCGCGAGTTCATTGCCGCTACCGCCATGGAAGGACCTCGAGGTCAATCCGACAATGTCGATTTCCAATCTAAAACCTTCTAGATTTCTTTGCTAAACCTTATGTCTTGATATCCCGCACCTGTATCTGGTTTCAATCGTGACCAAATCCCTTTCTATCCCTAGGATTTCCAAATTTGGTTTCGTGTTCTTCACGGACTCGATTTGGGGATTTCCTTTCTCGAGCCGCCCGGCCCCTATAAAAGGCACCCCCGGTTCGCAATCTTGTCCTCAACCCAAAGCCGCCATCAATTTCACCCCGAGAGCTTTCGCGCCGCCGCAATTGGAGATTTAGGTTTCGGTCACCGAAACCCTAAAACTTCGATTTCGTCAACGTCAGTGATGCCTTGCCTCCGTGGAGCACACCGTCATGTTCCTCATTGTCTAAGCTACCTCTAGAGCCCTTCCTTGTTGTCGGAGCGTCGCCGGAGCTTTGATCCGACAAAACCCGAGGAGCTTCGCCACTTCGAGCTCGCCACCTGCCATCACCGTCGTCCTCTACCACCCGGAGTTGGCTCATTAGGTTCGTAATAACCTGAGCTTCATCCTGGTACCCCTCATCGTCGGTGGATCGCCGCCGTTCGCCGGTTGCCATTGGTTCCAGTGCGCCGCCGCATCACCGTCGAGCCACGTCATTGCCATCTCAGCGCCACATCAGCCTCTGTGCTTACGTGTTGCGTGTGTGGCGTCGTGTCAGCATGCACGCGTGGCAGCCTTGCCAGCCTCGCTCCAGATTGGTTCGGTGGACTTGGTCTACCATGAACCAAAATCGGCGACGATGTGGGCCCCTTGCGTCGGTGATTTTTTTATTTTTTTCTGGTATTTTCAATTGGAAAATAATTCGGATTATTCTGAAATTAGGATTTCTTTTAGATTCAAACTTCCAAAGCCCATATCTTTTGCATTCGAACTCCGATTGAACCCATTCAAATTTCTAAATTCAAGATCTATCTGTCTGAGATTTTTATTTAATTTTTGGAGTTTTTTGCCGTTGTTATTTATTTGTTTTGTTTGTTTGCTTCATTTGCGAGTAGACGTTGATACTTCGGGAAGATTTGAAGAAGAAGGAGTATCTCAAGATCAAGATCAGTACCTAGACCTATTTCAAGGCAAGTCATACCTTTGATCATATTGAATCCCAATTTTCAAAAGTTATATTGATTCAAATTATTGCATCTACTTTAAGTATTTATTTAAATGCTTTTGGGTTTAGTTATTAATCCAATTTGTTATATCCACCTTGTTTAATTGTTATGTCTTAATATTTTGTCACCCTAGATTGGTTTATTTAGTTGGTATTGTCGTAGCACCAACGTGGGTTAGTTAGATATGATTAATCTGCATAGCCATACTATGAGTCATTATCTCATGTGAGTTGCAATTTATAAACCTAAGTGATTATGGAACTATGTGATAAAACTGCGTGTACTATATGCTATTACTCGTTGATGGCATATGTTACACTTAACCAACAGAGTGGGAAAGGATTTAGATGGAGGCAAGTGGACTGTGTATTGTTATGGTAGATCCGTGTGCATGGGCTTAAAAATCTGTGTGCATAGGGATTCACTACTACAGGAAGCCTCATCACATTTGCGGTTGAAGCCGTCATCACGCACAGTTTCGAACCGTCTATATTTGTTGGTGCGTGATAACAGCGGTTATCCTGAGCAGTTCAAAACCGTTTATGTCGCACTATCACGAGCGGTTTTTGTTGAAACCGTCTGTGAAGGCTATTATCACGAGCGGTTCTTGTTCGTAACCGTCAGTGATGAAGTTTTCACGAGCGATTCGAACAAGAACCGCTCAGTGATGAGTTTTCTGAGATGGTTCTTGTTTAGAACCATCTGTGATAGCCTTTTACGTTGAAAAAAAAACCAAAAGCAATTTGCTAAAACTTCGGAGGCTGTTTTGAGGCCCTAAACGACCTTTTTTTGGGGGGTTTTCACTTTGTCTGGAGTCTCCTAAGCCTCGCGAATGAATTTGATATGGACTTTTCGTTAGCTTTCCAACGAACCAAAGAACTTCGCAATCCGAGTTTGTATGCAAAAGTTATGACGGTTTTACTAGACAGTGCGCGATCTATCATCTATATTTTTGCCCAAACCAAATAACTCAACATGAACTACACATGCACAGAGAGCCTCCAACAATAAACCACAGCATCACCCATATCACAATAGCATCAACTCAATCCATTTACAGAGCATTAACACTAGCTCTCAGTAATCCACATCACAAAGCAAAGGGGGGAGTAGAGAGAGTGAGGTCGTGGGAGGCTGGGGCGACGAAGTGGAGGAGGCTGAGGGCGACGAGGTCATGGGAGGCCAGTGACGACGAGGCCGGGGCGAGGTGGAGGAGGCCGGGGGCGACGGTTCGGAGGAGGCCGATGACGATGAGGCCGGGGCGAGTTGGAGGAGGCCGCGGGCGACAAGCTCGGGGGAGGCCGGGGCGCAAGGTGTGAGGAGGAGAAACGACAGAGGAGGAGATGGAGGTATGAGGTGTGAGGAGGAGAGATGGCAGAGGCACAAGGTTATATAAAGCGAGTTTCGGCAGCCCGTCAATTATGTCCAAATTTTCGTTTCCGCCTAACAATCGAGCGGTTCTTGTTAGAACCGCAAATGCGTGATCGTAACTATCACGAGCGGTTTTTAATAGATCCGTCTGTGAATGATCACCGATGGTTCTATTAAAAAACCGTTTGTGATAGGTGCGTATCATAGACGGTTCATAAAAAGAACCGTCTGTGATAGGCTATACCCGGTCCCGATAGGCCCAACACAGACGGTTCCTTTTGAACCGTCTGTGATGAGGCGTCTGCTATTGCATGTTTTGTAGTACTGATTTGTAGTAATTTGGAAGTCTTGCCTTGGTCAATTAAGGACTTAACTTTGTGCGCCATTGAACTAGGCCTCTCATACAACCATATGCCTGATGGGACGAGCCTAACTTCGTAAGTTATGGAATCTTGACATTGCTACTCAGGTTGTAGGTTAGACTGTGTTGATTGGGTGGAGGTGTGCTACCAAGTAGTTACATCATGGGGCGGTTTGCCGTGTCCCTGTCCAACGGTGTGTGTCGTACCTATCGCTGTGTATGGTTTGGTATGACGCTTCGTAAGCACACTGGGAGTATCAATGCTTGAGATGAAGTTTCTGAAACGTTTTGTTATGATTAGTGCTTGCAACATTAGTTGTATCTTGTGGGTAAAGTGTATAAACTCTGCAAAGTGTTAAATCAATCTATTCGAATAGTCGCGTCCGTGGTCATGGACATGCTCAGGGATTTCACACGAGGGGTAGATTTTCATAAAAACTTTGGGAAGGGAGCTATGTGATCTAAGTCATATGGCTATGTGAATAACTTGTTTATGCTATGTGTCTTTGTGAAATCAAACTGTTAAATTATTATTGTTATTTGTTTTACTTTATGCTTTCAATCTATTATTCGTATTTAAATTGTAAAAGTTGCATTCTGCAAAAGAACCACAGAAGCCATTCCTTTGGAATAAGCCCGCATCTATACATTGCATCCTGTGGTGTGACTTGCGAGTACGGTTGTGTAGTCATTCTTGCTAAATCAAATCAACAGAAGAGGAGTCATCGCCTGCTTTCGAGGAGGAGTTCGTTGAAGGTGCTTGATCGTAGGGTCTTGATCCCAGTCGGTTGCCTGTGGTGAATTGATGGGATGCCGCTACCGTTTCTGTTTTCGCTTCTATTTAATTCTCTGTTAGCACTGCGTGGCTTAATATGTGTAAACTCGACCATAAGGTCAAATCCCTTATTTGTTAATCAAATTACTCGTTTATGCTATTATTCGCCTTGTGTCGATCGATATTCATTTATGTTGAAACTGTGTGCACTAGCGTGATCCTGGACTAGTTCATTATACACAGAGGGTCCAGAATTGCATTTTTGGGTCCCGACAACCTGGACCCTAGCGTAACCCTACGTCGGCTGGGTACCATGTAGAGCTGTCCCTTCCTGGCATGGATACGCCATCCCCCGCCTAGTCTCAACAGAAATAGACCCAGCCAGCCTCACTTGGAGCTTGCAAGGCGTCGGCTCCTACAAAACGATACACAATTAGCTAAGGCATCTTATAGGTCTATCTTTGGAGTATTCTAGAGATGTATATTACCTTGATGTCGTCGATAGGTAATTGGACGTCGTTATGTTCAAAATTTTGCGTGGACGCGACTCTACTTTGATGTTGAGGAGGACTGGCTCCCAAAATAACCGGGGTAGCTTACGATTGGTTGAGGAGTTGATTCATTTGATCCTGCAATCTTATTATCTGTCCTTAAAATTTTACAGTAAGCATCTCTACCATTTTGCCAACCATAGTAACGTATCATCACTTGATGACCTCCTAGTGAATCGCATCTTTAACCATTCATTGAACCGACAGTTGTGTTCTCTCGTGATCCAAACCTCCGACCAGTCTGGATTCTGTTGGTGTACCATGTCTTTATGCTCGTCGATGTACGGGGACACTTGGGTCATGTGTTGCACGACCGTGAAATGGGAGTGTACGTATCCAGATCGGGAGTGATTGCTTTCCTTCAGATGGTCTCGACACCCTCCAGTCTCCCCTCATGATGAGATAGAGGCACACCTATCGGTTCCACCTGAACCATGTAGTTGACGCGGAACTCAATGACCTCTTCGATTGCAAACCTTCGATGATGATGCCCTCCGATCGAGATCGATTCCGTATGTAGGACTTGAGAATTCCCATGTACCTCTCGAACGTGTACATATGACGTAGGAACACAGGACCGCATATCTTTATCTCTTTCACAAGGTAAACAATGAGATGGACTATGATATCGAAAAATAACGAAGGGAAACACATCTCAAGATGACATAGAGTCGTCACCACCTCGACCTGCAGAGCATCTAGTCCTTCGGGATCGATGACCTTCTGAACAATTGAGTTAAAGAAATAACACAACCTCATGATTGCCACTCGGACCTTGTTCGACAAAATACTTCTAATTGCAACAGGAAACATTTGTGTCATCAGCACATGACAATCATGAGACTTCATACCAATTAATTTCAAATCTTCCATATAAACAAATTTCTTCATACTGGCGAAGTAACCGGACGGAACTTTCACACCATGTAAGCTCTAGCACAGTTCCTTTCTCTCGGCCTTAGATAGAGTGTAGCAAGCTAGAGGAAGGTACGTTCATCCTTTATCGGTCTCTTTCGGTGCTAACTCGGTCCTCATATTCATATCAACCAAGGCACGTCGTGCGTTGACACCATCCTTTGTTTTGTCATGAATCTTCAGTAAGAGACCAATCAAGCTATCACATACATTCTTCTCCACGTGCATGACGTCGATGCAGTGACGAACTTCTAAGTGCTCCCAATAAGGTAAGTCCCAAAAAAATGATCATTTCTTCCAGATGTTCTTATGACGGATCCTCAATTTACGTCTCTTTCTAAGCACAACATCAATATTCTTAACCATATTATAGACCTCTTTCCCTCTAAAAGACCTTGGAGCTAAACCGTCCTCCTTATTTTCGTCGAATTGTTTCTTCATCTTGCGGTATGAGGTGATACCTGGGAAGGAACCTACGGTCACGTATGTACACAGTTTTGTGCGAGTTGTTCAGCCACACACTCTCGGTATTATGTAAGCAGTGTGGATATGCTTTGACTCCTTTTTACTGAACCCCAACAGGTTACCAAGAGCAGGAAAATCATTGATGGTACAGAACAACATGATGCGTAAAGTGAAGTTCTCTCGTTTGTACGGATCTCATACTTGTAACCCTTCGTTCCACAGTGTCACAAGACTTTCCAGTAATGGTGCTAGGTACACGTCAATATCGTTCTCAGATTGCTTTGGCCCTTTGATAAGTAGTGACATCAAAATGTACTTTCGCTTCATACACAGCCAAGGAGGAAGGTTGTACAAATATAGATTCACAGGCCAGGTGCTATGTCGGCTGCTCATTTTACCGAGATGATTCATTCCATCTGTACTCAATCCAAACCTTATATTCCTCGGTTCCGCACCGAAGTCTTTGAAGATCATATCAAAGTTTCTCCACTGGGTAGAATCAGCAGGGTGTCTTATCTTTCTATCTTTCTTACGCTCCCCCGAGTGCCAACGCTGCAATCTTGCATCCTTTAGGTTCGCAAATAAACACTTCAAATGGGGAATTATAGGCAGATACCACAACACCTTAGCAGAAGGTCCTTGCTTCACGTTAGCAGGATTCTTACGCTTGTATCGAGATGCTTTGCACATGGGACATACATGCATGTCTGCATACTCTTTACGGTAGAGGATACAATCGTTCGGACATGCATGTATTCTTTCTACTTCCATTCCCAATTGACAAAGAATCTTCTTGGCTTGGTAGGTAGTGCTGGGCAACATGTTTCCCTCCAGAAGGATGTCTGCTAGGAGTCCTAACAATACTGTGAAACTCTTGTCGGACCAACCATTGCTTGCCTTCAATTTCAGCAGTTCAAGCACAAATGACAACCTTGTATATTCTGGCTTGCAACCAGAGAACAAAAGTTTCCCCGAGTCCTCCATTAAGCCCTTGAATTTACTAAACTCTCTCTCACTATAGTTCCCTTCTGCATCGCATAGCATCTGATCCAGATTATCATCGTGCGACATATCCTCATCAAAAGCACAATCCACATCTGGCATATCGTTGACTTCTTCGGCGATGTCATTATTAATAACTTCCTGTATAATCTGCTCTTCACCGTAACTGGTCCAACATGTATACCCCTTTTTGAAACCCCTTCGAATCAAGTGTGCTTCGATCTGCACTGGATTGTTAAACATCTTCAAATTACCGCAATAAATGCATGGGCGTTACATAAATTTTATCCCCTTCTTCAACATATTCTGCTCGGTAGCTCTTCTAAAAGCAGACACACCATTAATATACTTTTCATTCACACGGTTCTCACCGTACATCTAGTTTCGGTCCATCTACGCTACACACGTAACAAATTAGTGTTAAATTATATTAATAAACCGCAAGTACTCTTCCTATTGACTAGAAATACTAAAATTGATTAGCGATTAACCTAAAGTAAATATAAAAGGTTACAGATCGTTACCTTCAGAGCTCACAACAAAAAATCTCAAATATCCCACGAGATCCTCCTCCCTTTCTTCCTCCTCTCCTTCTCCTCCCTTCCTCCTTCCCTTCCTCTCTCTTTAGCTTCCTCCTTTCCTTCTCCTCCCTGCCTCCTTCCTTCCCTTCCTTCTCCTCTCTAAGGTGACGCAATGGGGAGGAGGCGGCAAGGGTGGCAGCTCAGATGGGAAGAGGGTGGAGGTGCCTGGAGCAGGGGGTCTATCGGGACAGACGGGTATTTAATGCCTTTATATCACAGACGGTTCTTATTAAGAACCGTCTGTGACGTTGCACTATCACAGACGGTTTGTAAACAGAACCGTTTGTGATGTCTGCGATAAGAACTGTCTGTGATAATTACGTATCATAGACGGTTCTTAAAGGAACTGTCTGTGATGAGGCGTCCAATATAGCCTGTTTTGTAGTAGTGGCAGAATTTCAGGCAAGTTAGAGCCCTTAGATTCTTCTAGAATTGTCTAGAACCTTCCAAAGTCCAAACCATCTGAACCCAAATTTCTGGAACCTTCTAAAAGCTTTCCAAATCAGAGGTAACACATAGATTATAGCCAATCCATAGAAATCGAATTAAGAGGCAAGAAGATAAAGAAGGGATTAGAGCACCAAATCCATCAACAAACCAGAAGATAAAGAAGGGATTAGAGCACCAAATCCATCAATAAATCAACGGTATCATGTGTCGAACATGGAAAAACTGAGACAAAATCATGGAGGAAACCAGGAGAGGAGGAGTAGAACACATGTAAGAACCAACAACGGTACGGGGATGGGCACGACAACGAGGCGAACCGACCTTGGAGCAGTATAAATAGGGGTCACCAATGCACACCTTCACCACAATCCATTCTCATGCATCGACACATACACACATTCACAAAAGAGGAGAAACTATGCTCATTTCTTTCGTGGTAGAGGAGAGAGAAATGGAAGAAGATGAGGTATTTGGGGATTTCTCACTGGAGCCCATCAAGTAGCAATTGGGGGTAAAATTGGCATCCCAATGCTACTGAGGGGAGGAGGGCTCTGACCAACACAGTGAGATCGATGAGTTGTGATGATGATTTGAAGCGGCGAAAGCAAGGTGTTATGCATGCACAGGAGAGAGAAGAGTAGAGGGAGAGTAGGTGAGAGAGAAAGGGGAGGCATTGGAGATGGTGATGTAGCAACAAAGGGGAGGAGAAGGAGTCGGATCAGAGAGAAAGGGAGGAGTGGAGCAGCCATAGAGGAGAGGAAGGAAGCAGTGCATGGGAGAAGAAGAAAGGAAGGAAAGAGAGGTGGCGGTCCAACAGTGAGATGCTATCCCGTTAGATTACGAGTAGCACCATAGCATTTGTTAGTTTTTCTCTAATATTATACAATCGATTACCACTAACAACAACCAATCTATACTTCTTCACCTTCTCAGTAAGCCAAGTCGTCAAAAGCATCATGTCCCTCCGTTTGTTACCCACATCCCACAGGATTCTTTTTCCCCACAGCCCACAGGGTGTGTCCCCATCAGCTCCTTCTAGCTTACTGTTTATCTTCCATTCGTTAGTGGTGGATTGGGATCCTCTACATTGATAGCTTCAATACAGAGGATCTGAAGTGGTATGACATTAGGAGCGATCTTCACTGGCCGATCGAAAACCGAAGGTCTAGATCTATCGCTACAGTGGTTTTGCCTCCTCACAAAATACTATTCACACATGAGATATATGCAGTAATGCAGAGGATCTGGATCCGTTGGTTGTAGTACTGCACTTCTTCTCCCTACTGTAAGTCTGTAACTGATGAGGAAGATGACCAGCCAACAATTAAAGCCAATCTTTACTCCTCTCCCTCCCTCTTCTTTGGAATTCCCCCGTCCTGTGCTTTAGATTATCGTCTGGCCATCGAGGTCATCATCTCTGACCACCATGGTCAGCATCCTCACCATCGCGCCTCGATCTAAACTTGGTGTCTTTTTTTTTGCCGTTTTGGTTGTGCTCTCTGTGCCACCAACAGTCATGGTCGTGCTCTCCGTGCAGTCACCTCTAGGTCAAAGCTAAAGGGCGATGCCAACAACACGGTCGTGCCCTTACCCCATGCCCAGTTGCAAATCTCTCACTCTCTCTTCCATCTAATTTAATTCTCTTTAGCATTAGCAGAACTAGTAGGGTGCCCCACGCATTTTCACGGCTAGATTTGTTTCGAAGTTTGTATAAATGCTTGATAATATTTTTATGTATCTTGTAGGCTATTTAGACTTTTAAGATATCCTAAACATTAGAAACGACAATATAAGGTTGAAAGAAATCACCTGAGGAACGTAATCAAAGTATGCACTTTGAGCATAATAAGTTGTTGGGATTCTCAAAAACTAAACACTCTTCATCATGCATAGATCATGTAGTTACATGCCCATATTCTTATTCTATTTGTTATTTTTTTCCAAATTGAATGCATGCACATGTACCTTTATTTAATGTCAAGCAATACGTTGATTATGTGTGCGGTAAATTATCTTATTACTTTACATAGTATAATATATTATAGTACCTTGCTCACGCATACATCGATGCACCATGGGCGACCTACCTTGAACTTATCTTCCCTCACAAGCCGGCTACCCCACCAAACTGCGTGACTTCTATCTCTTCTCTCTATCACAATTTTTTTTTACTTCAACCTCCAACAGTAAGCCCAAATCTTGATCGATTCCTATCAGCTGCTACCCCTTGTAATGCAATACTTTGCCACATAGTTATTTTATACTTCTCCCCAATTATTACTTAATGCTAACCATTGTGACATCAACGTGCATACACATACAACCGTTGCTAATCCCAGCTGGGGACACGTGTCATGCTCTCTCTCTCTCTCTCTCCAGTGACCCCGAGCATATTCCCTGTGACTGCACCATATCTACTCCAAGCTTTTTGTTCCTTTGCCTTTGTACGTCCATACTTCTATTCGTACAGATGCATGCATGCATATACGCATGCAGGATGTTATACATGCTCGACGTCCTATTCTCTCATATTAGTCGCTCCTCTTCTTCGACGTTGGCCAACTTAACGTTATGGCTTCCTCACTAACTGTGACAACCTCCCATCTTCACTAATATCAGCATGTCTGCTTTAGTCGTTGTCTAACGATATGGAGAATCCATTCACCATCGCTGGCAATAACGTGCCCCTCACCAGTGATGGCACGCTCCTAGCTACCTGATGACCACATATCGTCCATAGCTCGTCCTCAATGCAAAGCTTCACCTCCTCTCTGCCAGGACTTCTTCATCATTGAGCTTTTTGGCCACTAACTTTTTCAATAATACTGACGCTCACCACTTGTCATCATGGCCATTGACTCATTCAACACTAGTCTTTTACTTCAATGGCTCTGGCGAGCAACACAGCATTGCCCTCATCTCCGTCGTCGTCGCCTCTGTTATTCGCTTCCCCGTGGATCAATGTCTTTTTGCAGGATGGATCGATGCTATTGCACTCTTTGGTTGTCTCATCCGACACCATTCATGTTATCCTTGTTATAACTTATATTTTTTAATTGAAAATTTAGTTTTTTTATTCTATAGGAAGCAACAATAGAAACACGTGACCTTAATAGCAAACGTGGTGCCTTCTTTTGTGTCTGCTCGGATGATGTTGATGTCATCCTCGGTATAACTTTTTTTATTCAACATTTCAGTTATTTTTATTGGAGTTCATATACAAATCAATTACTAATTTTATTTAATTTATTCAGAATTTTAGTTATTTTGGTATTTTATTTGAATACGTATGGAAATCAAATTGCAAATTTTATATTGTTTTTATTCCAATTTTCAGTTCTTTTTTCTTGGAATTCGTATCTAATGCAATTGCTAGTTTTTCTTTAAATTTTATTAGAATGATAGTTATTTAGGTATTTTACTTAGGAATTAGTATTGAAATCAAATTGCTTATTTTATTTTATTTTTATTTGGAATTTCAATTATTTTGTCTTTGTATTTAGTATATAAATCTAATTGCCAATTGTTGTTTAATTTTATTACGAATTATAATTATTGGAATTAAGTATTAAAAATCAAATTGCTCATTTTATTTTATTTTTATTCGAATTTCAGTTGTTTTTTGGTTGGATTTTGTATACAAATCTAATTTCCATTATTTATTTATTTTTATTTTAAATTATAATTATTTAGGGATTTTAATTAGAAATTAGTATGGGAATCAAACTGCTTATTTTATTTTATTTTTATTAAATTTCAATTATTATTTTTGTTGTATTTCATTTATAAATGTAATTGCCAATTATTTTTAAATTTTTGTTCAATTATAATTATTGGAATTCATGTTAAACTCAAATTGCTTATTTTATTTTATTTTTATCCTGAATTTCAGCTTGTTTTTGGTTGGATTTCATTTACAAATCTATTTTTATTTTTTATTCGAATTATTATTATTTAGATATTTTACTTAGAAATTAGTATGGGAATTAAATTGCTTAGTTTTTTTATTTTTATTCTGAATTTCAGTTTTATTGTACCTGATATGGACTCTTTTACTTAGGAATTCGTATGGAAATCAAATTGCTTATTTTATTTTATTTTTTATTCTGTATTTCAGCTTTATTTTACTTGACATGGACTCTTTCTTTTAATATAAATTGTTATAATCTAGACCCATCACGATCGACGGTGTAGATATTTATCTTTTTTCACCGATTAATGTGGGAATTTCTAGCCCTTAAGAGCGAACGTAGTTGTTTCTTTTGACTCGGCTTTAATAAGATAATAGTTGCTGATTTTATTTTATTTTTTATTCCTAATTTCAGCTTTATTTTACTTGACATAGACTCTTTCTTTTAATCTAGACCGTTATAACCTGGACACACCACGATTGATGGTGTAGATATTTCTCTTTTTCCACCGATTAATGTGGAAATTTTTAGCACTTGAGAGCGAACATAATGACTTTTTTTGACACTGCTCTAATAAGATAATAGATAGATATGAGGTGATGAAGATCAATAGATCCATTGCTTCCTTGCTTATAAAAAAGAACCCGATTCAAGAAGGTAAGGGCAAAGCTTTGAATTTTAATGACCATGTTTTACTTCTTCTCTTGTCTTTCGCATTCAAGATGTGCTTACTGTCTGTAAGTCTATTTTACCTTGGCTAAGGTATTATTAGCTGTGCATTTTCTGTTCAAAATTCTACTTGATGATTTTAGTGAAATCTTTTATGAGTTTGAACTGGTGGTCTTCTCGAAATTGCAGAGATCTTTGGTGCTGATCAATCAGTTTGGTAAGACCATGTAAGTATTATTTGCAAGGTTCTGTCAATGCAGCACTGAAAATTTCTTTAATCAATTGTCCAAAGACCTGATTGTAATTAGTTCAGCCAAGACGTGTATAACAGTAACTCTAATGTTAAGGATAGTCCCATTGCTAGCGATTTGGTTTACATATCGTTGATGGTTGTTGTCTTCATGCTGTAAATGGACTCCACGCCTCCAGACCATTCTTACCGAAGAGGATACCAAGAATAACAATAGACATGGGAAACGATAACAAACAGTTGTCCGAGGGCATGGAAAAAAAATCAGATGCTCATCACGTGGCACTCCACTGATACTCTACCGACAGACATAGCACTTAAGTTTCTTCCCTACCCATTGCACCACACTCCACCGACCGACTACTCTCCCCCGTTCCTTTTCTCCCCAATGCTTCCTCTCCGGTTCCCCATCTCCCAACTGCACGCCATAGTGTCTCCCCCATGGCGCCGGTTCCTGGCTCGGCCCTCGACGCATCTGGCTGCCGGCCCCTTCCCCCCGGCTCACGCCCGCCCCACGCTCTTTGCCCGCACCCGGCCTGGCTCCCTGCACCCCTATGGCCCCTTAGTTCGGCTCCTGCACCGCGCCCGGCAGGTTCGGCCTCCGGCCGCCTCGGTTCACCCTGCATCCCTGCTACTCGGCCTGCCCGCAGCTCGCGCCCGCGCCTGGCCTTCGGCCAGAGGCTTGGCCCTCTCGCGGCGCCGATGAGCCCCTTGCGTCCAAAGGAAGCTGATGTTCATCTGTTTTTGTCTTCATTTTTTATGTTCATTCTTTTGTCTTCTGGTTCTAATGTTGATGTTGCGGCCCGTTGAGAATAATGTTACATCTCGTTGAGAATAATGTTGCATACTGTTCTTTGAGATGTTACATATATAGCGAAAAAATATTTCATCTATAGAAAAAAGTGTTGCATCTGTAGAAAAAAAGTATTGCATACTATTAACGGTGATGTTGCAAATTTTTTCAAATGCTTTGTTTTTTATTCTGATGTTTTTGATATGATGTTTCACAGTGATGTTTATCTTTGTTAACGCACAGATGATATCTCCTGCTGCACAGATGTTTCACGGTGATGTTTGTTGCGTTTTAGCACACAGGATGTTGCGCTCAAGCGTCTGACGCTTCTTTTCGGTCAGACGTCCGAAGCGCTAGTCGCTACCAATAAAATCAGTACCTTGTATAAATTACTGCTTCGATTTGATTTGCACAAGAAATTTCTTTCTGCAAATATATCCATTTGATACAATAAAAATAATTAAAATTACTGCTTTAGTTTGATTTACACAAGAAATTTCTTTCTACAAATACATGCATCCATTTAATACAATAAAAATAATTATATTTCATATGGCAATTATTACAGTGTGCACCATAATTTTTCTCTAACTTATTCAAGCTAGCATATCTCTAAATATAACTAAGAATTCCCACAGCAACACGTGCAGTGTTTCTTTTGGTTAACATTCGACAATTGAGACTTAAGGTGTGTTTGGTTGGGTGAACCAGAGTGAATGGGATAATATGGTATAGAATGGATGAGATGGTACATGTATGTTGTTCGGTTGGTTGTATGAGATGGTACTTAAATATATTTGGTTGGTTGTATGGGATGATCTAGGATGATATGAGATGGTGTTTGGTTGAGGTTGGTTTGGGTGAGATTATCTCGATAATATATATATTTTTTATTTTTCTTTCTTCCTTTTTCTCATTTTCCCTTTTCTTCCTTCCTTTTTCTTTTCTTTTCTTCTGACCGACGGTCTCTTCTTTTCTTCCTCTTTCTTCCACCAACGCTGCTCCTCTTCTTCATCTCCCTTCTCCTCCCCAGCGCCTCCCTGCTTCCCTAGCCCCATCGCGTCTCCCTTCGCTGCAGCCTCCAAGCCTCCCCAGCGCCGCCGCCTCCCCACCTACCCAATGTTGTCGCGCCTCCCTTCGCCACTGCCTCCCCAGCACTACCGCACCTCAATTCTCTCCTCTTCTCTTCCTCTCGAGCCGAACTGGCTTGGATCCAGCCGCCTCCGGCCACCGCTGCGCCGCCTCAGGCCGCCACCATCGTCGGCTCCCCCTCTTCACGCCGGACCTCACTAAGGCCTCATGTTGGCTCACGCTCCATGGTCACTTGAAGTCACCAGTGGTCACCCAAAGCCACATCAACGAGAGAACGTGATCGAGACGGTGTGGTTCACCCGATTTTTTTCGAATGAGTTGATACAACATCTAGAAGGAATATTCTCCAAGTTGGATCATCTCATCCAGGATGGATTGGTTCGATCCCTTCAACCAAACATGGGGACAGGACATATTCGGGACGATCTGATCTAGCTCATCCACTGAACCAAACACACGCATAGAGAATAAATCAACGTGAATTGTGATCGTGGACCACGTGGTATTCCTGTGAGAAATCGCTAGCCGGAGTTAGTGTTGGCCTAATGGGCCGCCCGGCAAGGCCCATCTCGGCACTGCTCGTTTCGGTCCGGCTATTAGATGGGCCGTGCTGTGCCAGCCCACGTGCCAGGGAGGCGGCCCAAGCATGGACCGTCGGAGGTTCGTGCCGTGCCGAGCCAGCACAAGTCCGTTTGGCCCAGTGGGCCAAGTTTAGCCCGTTTGGCCCGACAGAACAAAAAAATAGAAAATATGTAGAATACATAAGTAGACATGAAAATTGAAAAAATGAGACAATCATATTGAAAATGTAATAAAGAGCTTTATTAATGTCCAACTGGCTGCCTCGTTAAAACCTTCGCCAAGTAAAAACTCAAAATGAGAAAACCTTGGCAAAGAAAAAGGAGTACAACCTATAAATCTACATACATGATACATCCTTATTCTACGTATCGGTGTCATTATCTAAGTACAGATTTTCAAACACCTCCGACAACTCTGGATTTTCCATAGAGTGTTGTGTTTGTGAATCAGCTTTTTCACAGTCCTTCACAGTTAGAAATATCTCCACCATCTCACTTGTGAGACTTGTTCTTCTCTCCTTCATTATTCTTCCAGAAAGACTGAAAATAGACTCAGAGGAAACCGTTAAGATAGGAACAATTAACACATCACGTGCAAGTATGGATAGCACGAGATATGTTAACTTATGGGTTTACCAACTTATGGGTTTACCACCATTGCAAGATTTCGAAGCCTTCTGAGTTGAAATCCACCGTATCCCTGTCCAGATAGGTGGATAGTTCCCCGCTCCTGGTGGGTCTTGGCTGAGTAGGCCGCGGTGTAGAAGAAGAAGACCTGGACCTGGAAGAGCCACCGAAAATCTTGCCCTACATATTTGTCTTGCTACTTGAGAGACTCTATGGAGGTTGTTGCGAGCGAACTCCCCGGAAGTTATTTTCACACCTTTGGTAAACCTCGTATAACCAAGAATGAACTTCTGCAAAATAGTAAGTATAGTCTAGCTTTGTAGCCTCATTAAGAAGATTATGTACACTACCAAATGCATCAACTTTACTCATAGGATCTAAAAGAAGTACAAATGCATATATGTAAGGGATTTCTCTCCAATATTTAAGGTATTTAGATTTCATGGAAACAATAGCATCGCGTAAAACTAAGTCATTTTCATATATTTTCAACTGAGTAGCAATCTATAAAATACTATGCACAATGATAGGAGATGTTGGATAGTAGACAACGGACAAAGCAACAGTGAACTGATAAAAATTTCTAAAAACAACAGTATCTTCTCAGCAACGAACCAATGTTGGTCAGTCAACAGTGAATTACCGTCAGTGCTATGATAGTGTGTTTGAATAAAAACAGAAAAATGCTCTTGTATGGTAAACGACTCTTGAGCATTAGGTAAGTAGAGTTCCATCTTACCTTCATGTCCAAACTGAACTTTCTTGGACATACACCCATCGCCCTACAGAAGTTCTTATATTGTGATATTCTTACGTTAGAATTATTCAAGAAAGAAATCGCATCACGAAAATCTTTAATATACGGACTCAACCTCTTCAAACCACATTTGACTATAAGGTTGATAATATGACAAGAGCATCATTGATGTAGTAAGAAGAAATCAGCGTACATACTCAACACTGGAGTAAAAATTTCCATGGCCCTAGAGTTTGAAGCGGCATTGTCTAAAGGAATTAAGAATATTTTGTCTGTAAGACGAAAGTCTTCCGCGATTTTGATAACACAGTGCGCAATATTCTCACCCGTGTGTGCTACATCCATTAATTTCAAAGTTATAATCATTTTCTCCATTACCCAGTCATCATTAACATAATACGCAGCTACACTAAGGTAATCCTCCCTAGCCCTACCACTCCACATGTCCGAGGTTAGGGCCACCGAAAATGTGCACGTACTAAATAGTTCCTTTATTTTATTACGGTGTTCATTGTAGTACTTTACTAGATCCCTGGTTGTTGTTTGTGTAGAAATGGAAGAAAATCTAGGATTATGCACAGTCCTAATGTAATTTTGAAAAGAAGCAGACTCCCCAAAGCCTAACGGTAAATCCTCAGAAGCAATTAAATGACAGAGAGATTGGTGGGCTACCTGAGGATCGTAGTCCCGACTCGTACCCTAAATCAACGTTGTAATTGCTGTGCGTCGCCTCATCACCAATCCTTGCTTGGCCTTACATCTTGTAGCATGTCTAAGCAAGTGCCCCGTTCCACCTATAGACTTTGCAGACAGTTCATTGCGATAAATTTTACAAATGGCAAATGATACCTCATTTCCCTATGCGTTTTGCTTGGTTGTCCTGTCGAAATTCTCCTACACTCCCGATGTAGATGACCTCGACCTCTTTAACCGGTTGGCGTGGAGCCTGATGCTGTCGTGGAGCCTGATGACGGAACTCCGCCTTGCTCTTTCGGTTGGCTTAAGGCAGCCGCAGCCGCCTACATGGATGCAATTTTCTGCAGTAAAAGTCTGTAATCACCAAGAGCAAATGTAACAGCCCCAGTTTTAGTGAACAATAATAAAATGCTTTTCATAGCATTTCTGATCATTATGAAACATAGGCATTTTGTTACAATTTAAAAACTTCTATTTTCGAACCAAATCTAAGCCTTGTTTGAAGCTTCAAAAGAGAATACAAGTCAATGCTTGTATTAAGACTAGGGAAGTATTTTTATCAAATACTAGATAAATTATCTTGAATAAAAATCTTTTTTATCAAATTTTTAGAAATTATTCTGACCTTAGGAAAAATCTTTGTTCTCTATTTAAACCTCTTTGGTCAAAGTATTTAATTAAGTATTTTAAAAATGAGAACAGTGGTTTTCAAAATTTTATCTGGGACATATATCATCCCAGTAGCTTCTCTGAAATTTTTTGTATTTTTGTAAATTTATTTGCTATTTTTAAAACCTCCGGTCAAACTTTTGAAGTTTAATTTTGGGTCTAGTCAACCTTAGACTCAGTCCCAAGCCTTTTGGCACTATTGCGACTCGAACCAGTTTGGTTAAACCCAACCAGGTGTCATTCGGGCTAATCCTGTCATGTTCCTTAGGCTCAGCCAACCCCAGTGCACGCGAGCCGTCCGATTCAAAACGGGTCGTTCAGATCTTTTGGGTTGTTCAAACCATCCGAACAACACACGCAACCTCCACCATTCAATTTGAAGCAGATGGATCAAATCAGTTGGGCTGTTCAGACCATCCGAACGCTCCACTCAATCTGGACCGTCCATGTTCAATCCAACCGCGCCCTATTTTTGTCTGAGAACCTAAACGTGCCTTATCTCTGGACCGTTAGATTTAAACTCAACGGATCAGATCAAGTGTGACGTTCGGACCATCTGAACGCACCTTGAAATCTGGGCCGTTAAATCTAAATCAGATCACCCGCATTTTATCGGGCCATGCCATTTTCAAATGAAAAAGCCCAATGTGCGCGCGAGCCATTGGATTCAAAATCAACAGCCAGGATCAATTGGGCTGTTCGGACTGTCCGAACGCGTCTCGATTTTGAGCCATTGGATCTTGATCGTACCATCCTCATTGAGTGAGCTGTTTAGACCGTCCGAACCTCACTTCAGTCTCAATCTTTGAATCCTAATCCAACGGTGCCCCTTCTATTCGCTTGAAACGCTTAAGCGCGCCCTTTTTCGCGATCGTTAGATTTTGATTGCATGGTCAAGATGAGTTGGGCCGTTTGGACCATCCGAACAGCCCACTCAATCTAAGCCATTCATTTTCGATCGCATGATCAAGATGAGTTGGGCTGTTCGGACCGCCCGAACGTCCCACTCAATCTGAGCCGTTCGTTTGCGATCGAACGATCAACATTTGTTTGAGCTCACTGTTTTGTATCTTCGCTAAGACTGACAGTGGGGTCCACAAGTCAGTGACCCAACTTCACCATCTCCGCGCCATTTCACCAGTTCTGAGCTCATCGATGGCGAGGTGGTGTTGCATCGCGTTTTTGCAGCATGCAACCGCCACTTGGCATCATTTTACTGCCATGGTCACCACGCACAAGCTTTCTCTGTTATCTCCAGCAAGGAAGCTACTTAAACCCTCATTTTCGTTCTCGGCCAAATTGATGCTGCACTGAGTTCATCCTCATCTCGATGGCGTATCCTCTCTTCCTTGCACTTTTGTTCATCTCTTCCGATGCCATGTTCATCCTATTAATGGAAGCTTTTGGCATTTCTTGTAGATCGGGAAACTCATGGTTGTCTTTTGAGCAGCTGGAGCACGCACCGAATGCCAACGTTGGTTAAATCTTGCGTTCGGTAAGATTTTGGTAGTTCCATTCACGCCACATCGTGTCTAATGATCTAAAGAGCAAAACCCCTCAACTAATTTCATCTTTGGTCAAACAGGTTGGTTGAATTTTGAAAATCTTCTGTTTTGGCCACATTTGCCTCCTTTCGTCTCCAACTCCGGTAGGGTGAGTCTTTTCTCAATTCCTCCTAGTCCGAGCTTCTTATGGAGGTAAGTAACCTATCCCAATCACTCACTCATTGATTCGTTGCTTAGATCACCTTGTCACCGTGGGTTTCTTATTGTCATTTTCGGTCTTTCTTGTCGCCGGCGAGCTCCTGAGCTTCTCCGGCCATCTCAGCTTAGGTAGTTTCCTTAGACACCCTAGTAGCTTAAGTAAAAGTCTCTTTGCTTATTGTGCTTCCAATCGGCAAGTTCTCTGTAGCTTGTTCTGTTGTCAGATTTTTCGACCAGAACTGTAGTTCGTTTTTAGCCCTTAATCCTTGTCGGTTAGTGCTAGTAAGTGTTAATCTGGGTTATTACCGTTTCTAATAATAGTTTGTAGCTTAAGCATTTTGTTAGTTTGCACATCAGTACTTTTGATCATACATCTTTTCAGCATTTTGGTATCTGTTATATTTCTGGATGTTCATTTGCTATTTTTCTGTTAGGTTCTGACTTAACCGATGCGAGTGAATTTGTTTCTGAAGCTCCAGAAACTGAACAAGTGGTTTATTACCAAGGCATGCATCCTTTTGCACCTTGTTGATCCTAGTTTTGATACTTTAGTATTTTGAAATGCAGTGTTAACTGTGTGCATACTATTTTTGAAGTATTAATACTTTGTGAGTTAGTTAGTTATATACCCCAATCTTTGTGGCTTATCCTAAATAAAATTCATACACTTATGCTTATGATAGAAATCTGGTGTTAGTATTTTTGAGTCTTTATATTTTGCTTAGCCTTGCAAGTCTATAGAACGTTAGTTGTTTGACAAGCTTATCTTGTCAGCCCTGGGAAACACTTTTTAATTTCTATCTTTGATTTCTTTGTTCAGTTTGGTTAAAACTAAAAGTTAAGTTAATTTTGTTTGATAATAATTTGATTTAGATCTAGACAAGTGGATGCTAGTGATGGTGCCTTCGTGCATGAGATTTGGGAAATGTGGTAGTCTTGTTTGGATCATTAAGGACCGAACTTTGACTTGTTAATTCAAGTACCTTAGGTACTTCCATACGCGGTGTGTGGGCGCTGCTTGGTTAAGTAAGGGGCTGATGTTATTGAGTTGAGGAACTGGTGGAGTGAGGACATTTGTGAAGTTCACGTGTTCGTAGGGCTCCGATTTCAATTCTATATGTGCAGGGGAGCACAATTTTATTTTTAGTTCATTGAATCGGCATTCCCAACACAACATGTGTGCCCCAGTTAGCAGGCGCTATCCGTCGTTTGTACTAAGCAGGATTAGTCACACATGGGTGATTCAACTCAATAATGTCAACTTGCTGAAAAATACCGAATCTTAGTTTACCTAGCTGGCTTACCAAAGGAAGTGTGTCATCGTTCGGAGGCATTCGAAGGCTTACGGGCTGACTAAGTCGTGTGGGTAAAGTTGTACATCACTGCAAGGTTAAAACTATTCGAATAGCCGTGTCCACGGTTACAGACAACACTTGTTTTGATGGACAATAGAGTATAGTTTCTGAAATATTTTTGGCATGGGAATTTTCGGTTCAGCATGAACTGGGTGATTCATGCTTGTTGTTTAGTCGAAGTGGACAGCCACTTTGGCATTGTCTTGTGTTGTTAAATTCTGTATTTACTTGTTGTTTTCGTCCAAACTTGTTTATAAAACTGCATTAGCAAAACTTGGTAAGTTTAGGTGTAAAACTATTGCTTTATGTAGAAATTAATACCATTACAACCTTCCTGTTGTCAGCCTTAAGCATGTACAGATTCTGATCCATTGGATAGGTGCTACTAAACACTTTCTTTTAGTAGTTTTGTGTAAGTTTTGCGAGTACCTTTTGTACTCAAGTGCTTTAACCACTTGTTGCAGGTGAGGACGGTTATATGTACGAACTACCCATTAGCGCTGATTAGGGCGACAAGTGACGCTATTTCTATCCTCCACTCAGTTGCCTGAGGATGATGGGCAAACTTAGTTGGAATTTTTGTTGTTTATATTCTTGTTTCCGCTGCAAATCTTTTGTTTGATGACCAAATTCTTTGGTCATTTGTATATGTATGTCTTGAATACTAGTCTTTGTAAACCTTACTGTTATCTGTATGCCTTGTATGACTGTATACAGTGTTGTTTAGGATGTGTGTACATTAATCTTTGATCTTGGGAATTAATGTATGACACACATCCGGGAACCTGGTATTGGGTTCATTCCTTGTTAATAATTATACTTTCAGGTGTAATCCTTTAACTTGGAATGTATCCAATACCTGGGGTCCTCACAGCAAAGCTGTCGTAAGGGCTATCCATAACGAGAATTGCAAAATCGAAACTAACACTATTATTACTTTCATCTTAGAGTGCCATTTGATGGCCGTAAAAAGAATACCAAGATATTTAAAGCATTGGCCTATGGTTTCTCAAAGGTGCTAAATTTGATTAAATTGGATATTCGAATTCCAATTATGCGGGTTGTAAAGTGGATATAAAAAGGACATCAAGTAGTTGTCAATTCTTAGGAAGATCCTTAGTATCATGGTCATCCAAGAAACAAAATTCCGTAGCTTTATCCACCGTCGAAGCCGAATATGTTTCTGCAGGTAGTTGTTGTGCTCAATTGCTATAGATGAGGCAACCTTTGATGGATTATGGAATTAAATTCGATAAAATGCTTCTTTTGTGTGATAATGATAGTGCGGTGAAAATAGCAAATAATCCTGTTGAACACTCAAGAACCAAACATATAGATATTCGCCACCATTTCTTGAGAGATCATGTGAGCAAGGGAGATATTGAAATTAGCCACATCCAGACCGAAGACCAATTAGCGGACATTTTTACTAAACCATTAGATGAAGGTCGCTTTTGCAAATTGAGGAATGAATTAAATGTCATAGACTATTCAAATGTGATTTGAACTCATGCCTCATGCATTTTGATCCATTTGGTGTTATTTGAAGCCTTTTAAGAAAGCATTTTCAAAATATTTTATTAAAGATCTCTATGTTCATAAAAATTATGTTCTTAGTTAGACATTAGTCTATTCAATGCATAATGATCCTAAATGATATTTATTTGAGTGCAAAACTAAGGATCATTTGCATATTTCTCAAAATCCAAAGTCTGTTCTTGAAGCTCCAGGATAATCGGAACTACTAGTGGTTTGACCGCAGTACTACCGCGTTGCGGTACTACCGGCGTTCAAATTGCGGAACTACCACGTCAGTTGGTAAAATGGGCATTAACTGCCTTACGGTTTTTACCCCTTACCTTTCACTACCGAGTGGTTCTACCGCATATTCTCACCTGTTCACCTCTTGGTCTCTCTGTCTCTCAACTGAAGAACTCTCAAATCCCCTCAACAAATCCACAAATTTCTTCGGGGTTTCTTCAAATCTTGTCGATTCCGTGCATCTCTAGGGTTATCTCCTTCAAATCTCAAGGTAATTCCTCGTTTTATCCTCCTATTACCTTGCTCTCAAACCCTAGACTCCAAATTAGGGTTAATCTAGAATGTAGATGATCTAATGCGGTTCTTTTTGGGCAAATTGACAAAATTGATGTCTCATGATGCTTACTCATCTAACCCATGGATTCACTCCACGAGAAACATCAAAAATTGCAATCATAATCGTGCCCTAGAACCTGTCCAGTAAAAGCAGTACTACCACACTTTGAGTGCGGAACTACCGCGATGCGATCGTACCGGCCAGACAATGGCGGTACTACCGGATCCCTGTACTACTGTCCAAAGAACTGCGGTACTATCGATTTTACTGACAGAACAGCAAGGTCATTCCATTCAAACTTAAACCTAGTTTATTTGATCCTTTGCACCCTTTATAACATATCCTCTCTATTTAAAGATGCCAAGGACAAGGATTGCTACTCGCAAGTCAGTTGGTCCTCCAAGAGGTCAATCCTCTTCCTCTCAACCTCCTTCAGCCCCTGTTCAAGGAAATCCAGAGGTTCGCCAAAAGGATATTCATGATAAAGGCAAAGGTCCTGCAGCCAATGATTCTGAGAGTGAAGAAAGGTCATCTCACACTGAGTGAGAATCTGAGTCTGAGTTTGAGGCAGAAATAGAATTACAAGAAAGATCTGATGAAAAAAAATGAGAGAACCAGAAGAGCAACCACTTAACTTGAGGACTATATCTGCTGATGATTACGCTATTTTGAGATACAGTAATCAATTTATATATCCTGTAAGCTCCATAAATCCAATGTTTCACACTAATTTTCAGGAACGAGTCTATGAGCAGCTATATGGTCCCCACAGGCAGTTTGCAGACCATAAGTGGATAAAGTGGACGCACATTAACTCTTTTAGCAAGTATGATGTGACTTATCGACTTTTTCAGCAAGCCGGTATTCATGATCTCATAGCTCTAAGGAACGACTACGATGAGGAGATTGTGAGACAATTCTATGCCAACCTGCATGTTTCTCTAGATTTCACCGAGCTGTCATGGATGACAGTGACTAGATATGTGAACAGCACCAAGCAAGAATTTGAGCGAGTTCTGAGGACAGAATCAAGTAGGTATGAGAAGATGTATGACAGGACTGCTCTGCTAGCCCCTGCTTGGACAGATTTATATGATCAGAATGTCAAGTACACTCCAACGAAGATAAATGGACTTAAACCTATTCCTAGCTTGATTAATAGAATTATTAATCGCACTATTCTTCCCAGGAGTGGAAATTTTGATGCCGTGAGAGGACATGCATGGAATATTATTGATAATATTATGAATGGAAGAAATTTTGATGTGATGGATGTCATCATCAGAGGAATTGTTTCTTCCAAGAATGATAGAGCCAAGCGGATTTATTATGCTCCCTACATTATGGCTCTAATTCTCAGCAAGATTGAGTATCATGGGAGTTTGGGTTCTCCCCATAAGTCCTACAAGCCAAGAGATGGTCCTCCACTCCCTACCGATATTCGTGCTCAGTGTCAGCAAAGAGAGCAAAGAGATGATGCTCCAAGGGAAGCTGCTGCTTAAGAGGATGCTCCTGCAGAAGGACAAGTATCTCTTACTCAGCTCTACTCAGCTATCCTGGACGTGAAGAATTCTCAGCTGGAGATTCTCACTAATTAGCAAGAGATTAGGAGTGCTCAGCAAGAGATGAGAAATGCTCAGCTTGAATTCCAAAATGAGACCCACAATAGGTTGACTGCCCTATCTGAGAGTGTGTCTTCTTTTGAGCACATCTTGTCTACTCCTCAGCGTTTTGGTCGTCATCGCCCTAACACACCTCCTAGGGCCTCTACTTCTCTAGTTCCACTTCCTCCTCAGGACCCAGCTGTTTGATGTTTTTGGTCCTTTGATGCCAAAGGGGGAGAAGCTAGAAGGAGAAAGATCCAGAAGAACAAGGGCAAAGATCAAGGGGGAGCAACGCTACTATTATATTATATTATATCTCTATGGAACTTCCTATGTGTTTGTGCTTGTAATAGTTTAAAACTTGTGTTATGTTTAATTACTTGTGTGCTTGTAATAGTTTAAAACTTCGTTATGGTATGAATGTTATCTTGTTGAACTTGATGATATTATGCTTATGTCACTCTCATGAATTGCAATACAATTATCTTGGTCATCTTATAGCATTGCATATTCCCCCAAGTTCAATCAAGCAAAAGAAACTCCGCCAAAATTTTTAAAATCTCTACATGTGCTTGCAAAGATTCTCTCATTTATTTGTACATGTTCAGGGGGAGCTTTCTTTGAAATGACTTTAACAAGAAAATAATTCTCAAAAACCCTCTTAAGCTTATTGCAAGAATTATTTATGTTAAGTCATCAAAAGAATATACAACTCGTTTCACAACAAGTAGTATATTCAAAACAATCTTTCTCACATATTATTTGGGTTATCATCAATTACCAAAAAGGGGGAGATTGAAAGCATCTAGGCCCCTAAAAATTGTTTTGGTAATTAATGACAATATATGAATATGGGATTAATATGTTTATTGAGTATTTACAAGGTTAAGTCCCAATGGTGATTATGACAACTTGGAGATGCATGCTAAAGGACAACATGAAGATTAATATGGTTCAAAGACAAGATACAAGTAGTCTAGGATCCTTTTTATGTTTACCGATCTTAGGAGAAAAGGATGGAAGACCAGATTTTAGGTTAAATATCGTACTATTAAGAGGGATCTTGACTAGTAGCTTGATAGCATGTTCTTGTGCCATTTGGATCAATATAGGTGACGAGGATTAAAACCTCTATGTATTAATTTAATACATAAAATACCATACGTCTTCATGGTCGTAACCCCTAAGGCTAACGACCTAACTGGTCGTAAGGATTCCAGAGGTTACACGATGGGTACCCTGGTCGGACTAGGCTTCGACCAGGGAGCTGCTCGGAAAAGCTATGAACTGGCACCCTCAACCGTATGATGAATGGAACACGTGCAAAACGTTCCGTACCATACGATGATATACAAGACACTGACGATAAACCACTTTACGGTTAAGGTGTTCACAAGTACTTAACTGCAAGGTAGTTAGCACGTTGTTAACTACCTTAAACCTCCGACCAGTTGTAACGTTTCATCAGGGACGCCTTCTCCAGAAGTAACTGCCGCCCCTTCGGGAGTTATTTAATGATGGAACGCAGAAGACGAGGGGAGACGCATACACAGTAGTGAACAACAGAAGACAATTCAGAAGCCAAGGCAATAGCATTCCATACACTCGGTGTAATTAGAGAGAGTCCCTAGTCAAGTCTTGTAATCCCAGTTCATATTAATAAAGAGCAGCCCCCATTCTCTTCCAGGATACTCCACGTCATTTTCCTCTTTTTATTTTCGTAAGATCGGCGATTCGATCGTCGACAATAGGATCATGCATGCACTTAGAATTTAATTTGAAAGCCAACTTTGCACTGTCAGGATAATCGGTAGTACCGATGTTAAGTCGGTGGTACTACCGCTCAGCGGTACTACCGGGATAGTGGTGCGGTACTACCGCAACCTGGTTGTACCGAAAAATAGTTGGCGGTACGTAATTTCCAGAGTGACACTATTTTGGGTTGGTTGAAAACCCTAAGAGCGGTAGTACCGCATTTGTTCAGCGGAACTACTGCACCCCGGTATTATCGAGAATGCATCGGTACATTTTTTCCAGTAGGTACCCTTTTGGGACTTTCATGAAAACGGTAGTACCGCTCTCATTTTCCGATAGTACCGGCCAGCGGAACTACCGTATGATGGTTGGCGGTAGTACCGTGCCGAATTTTCCAATGGTTATGTCAGAGCAGTTAATGCGACTGTTGTAGCCGTTCTGTGCCGTTAGGTAAGGTGCGGTAGTACCGGCCATTACATGGCGGTACTACCACATTTCGCTGAAAAGTTAGGGTTTCACCCCCCCAATGGTCGTATTTGTTTGTGGGGGGGGGGTATAAATACCCCTCCACCTACTCAAGGACAGTGTGCTAGACCATATTTACTATCCTCTGAGCCTTGAGCATCCTCTCAACTCCTACAATACACTTGTGCATTCATTGTGAGGTAGTTGAGCCATATTCAAGTGCATTCATTCTAGATTGATCCATTGCACTTGAGTGCAGTCAAGCGAAGATCATCGATTCATTACTCTTGGTGTTTTTCCAAACACCTAGATGGCTTGGCGGTGTTAGCACGGTGATCTCTTCAAGAAGATTGTGAAGAGACCCGGTGCCAAGATTGTGAGTGGTTTGGTGTTCGCCATCTTTGTAGTAGAGGAAGAACAACCACTAGTGATCGAGGGAAGGCTTAATTCGTGGAGCCGGCTTGATTAGTTCAAGCTTCCTCAACGTGGACTAGTGAAGACCGGCAAGTCTTTGATACCATGGTAAAAACTCTATTGTCACAATTGTGGTTATTTCTTGTCTTTACTATTTCTGCATTTACAATTCTAGCATTTATCTTGTGTTGAATTGCTTAGCTAGAATTGTATCTAGTTTAGACTTAGTTCATAATTGACTTAATTTGTTAATTAGTCAAAAAAGTTTTAAAACCTCCTATTCACCCCCCCTCTAGTCGGTTATCCTTGATCCTACAACGAGGAGGCAGCTCGGAGGCGAGGAGCCACTCACCCGTTCGTGGAGCCCGACGCTGACGCGGTGGCCGACGGCGAAGTCGTCCATGTCAATCCTGACCATGGGACACGGCTCAAGACAGCCCTCGCCCACTGTCGCCGAGGCCAGCGCGGGCGTGACGCCGATGAGCTCGCCTCAATCGAGAACTACCCACGGGACACGGAGAGAGATCGCTGCGGCGGAGGAGGAGGGTGAGGGGGGGTTGGGACTTAAGAAGAGAATGGGGTGTGAGGGGAGGAGGCGGCGGGGCGGCGAGGAGGTGGCGAGGTGGCCGAGGAGGCGAGGGGGTGGCCCGGCCAAGGCAGAGCCCATGGAGGAGAAGAAGGGACAGGGCGGGTAGGCTGGGCAGGCCGAGCAGGGGAGGGGCAGCCGTTCTCGGTTGTGCCTAGGCACGGCACAACCCGAAAAAATCCGTCTGTTGGGGATTTTAGCCCTTTTTTGACCGTTGAGGTCTTTAAAAATAGCAAAAAATTTTCAAAACATCCCGAATTTTTTTCTATAAATAGCCACCATACCCCTCCTCATTTAGCACCCCTTCATTCTCTATTCTCTCTTTGAAATTGTGTTGTGCAAATTCAAATCCGTGTTGAGCTAATTTGGCAAAATTCAAAAAATTTGTGCCAAAATTTGGAAATTTCAATTTTCGGCAGCAAGTCAGCAAAAGAGTACAATACTATTTTTATAATACTTTTATTGTTAGTTCTTGTTATGCTAAGATGAAAGTAGTAATAGTGTTAGTTTCGATTTTGCAATTTTTGCTATGGATAGTCCTTACGACGGCTTTGCTCTTGCTGATTACAGACTTTCACCAGAAGAAATTGCGTCCATGGTGGCGACTGCGGCTGCCTCAAACCAACCGGAGGTTTCACCGGAGGAGCAAGGCGGAGTTCCGTCATCAGGCTCCATAGTAGCATCAGCCTCCACGACAACCAGAACAAAGAGGTCGAGACCGTCTACATCGAGAGTGTGGGAGAATTTCGACAGGGCAACCAAGTAAGACGCAACGGGAAATGAGGTACCATATGCTATTTGTAAATTTTGTCACCATAAATTGTTTGCAAAGTCTATAGGTGGAACAGGGCACTTGCTTAGACATGCTACAAGATGTCGAACCAAGCAAGGATTGGTGATGAGGCAGACACAGCTGCAATACAATCCTGACGGTACGGTATGTAGCTGGGACTACGATCCTCATGTAGCCCGCCAATCTCTCTATCGTTTAATTGCTTCTGAGGATTTACCGTTAGGCTTTGGCGAGTCTGCTTCTTTCCAAAATTACATTAGGACTACGCATAATCCTAGATTTTCTTATGTTAATGACGACTGGCTAATGCAGAAAAGGATTATAGCTTTGAAATTAATTGATGTAGCACACATGGGTGAGAATATTGCGAACTGTATTATCAAAGTCGGGGAAGACTTTGGTCTTACAGACAAAATATTCACAATTACTTTAGACAACGCCGCTTCAAACTCTAGGGCCATGGACATTCTTACTCCAGTGTTGAGTATATATGTCGATTCCTTCTTGCTACATCAACGATGTACTTGTCATATTATCAACCTTATAGTCAAATGTGGTTTGAAGAGGTTGAGTCCATATATTAAAGCTTTTCGCGATGCGATTTCTTTTTTGAATAATTCTAACGTAAAATACCACAATATAAGAACTTCTGCAGGGCGATGGGTGTACGTCCAAGAAAGTTCAGTTTGGATATGAAGGTAAGGTGGAACTCTACTTACCTCATGCTTAAGAATCTTTTACCATACAAGAGCACTTTTTCTGTTTTTATTCAAACGCACTATCATAGCACTAACGGTAGTATACTATTAACTGAGCAACATTGGTTCGTTGATGAGAAGATACTGCCATTTTTAGAAATTTTTATGAGACAACTGTTGCTTTGTCCGCTCTCTACTATCCAACATCTCCTATCATTGTGCATACTATTTTACGGATTGCTACTCAATTGAAAATGTATGAAAATGACTTAGTTTTACGCGATACTGTTGTTTCTATGAAATCTAAATACCTTAAATATTGGAAAGAAATCTCTTACCTATATGCATTTGCATTTCTTTTAGATCCTAGGGCTAAAATTGATGCCTTTAGTATTGTACTTGATCTTCTTAGTGATGCTACGAGGTTAGACTATACTGACTATTTTGCAAAAGTTCGTTCTCGGTTATACGAGATTTACCAAAGGTATGAAAATAAGTTCTAAGGAGTTCGCTCGCAACGACCTCCAGTAGCCGCCACCTCAAGTGGGAAGATAAATATGTGGGGCGCGATCTTCCGTGCTTCTTCCTCTAGGTCCAGGTCTTCTTCTTCTTCTTCTTCTTCTATACTAACGCCTGCTCAGTCAAGACCCACAAGGAGCGGAGAACTATCCACCTATCTGGACAGCGATACGGTGGATTTCAACTCAGAAGGCTTCGACATCTTGCAATGGTGGCAAGCCCATAAGTTAACATATCCCGTGCTATCCATACTTGCACGTGATATATTAACTGTTCCTGTCTCTACGGTTTCCTCCGAGTCTGCTTTCAGTCTTTCTGGAAGAATATTGGAGGAGAGAAGAACAAGTCTCACAAGTGAGATGGTGGAGATCCTTCTGACTATGAAGGACTGGGAACAAGCTGATTCACAAACACAACATTATGTGGAAAATCCAGAGTTGTCAGATGTGTTCGAAAATCTATCCTTAGACAATGACACCAACACATAGAACAAGGATGCATTATGTATGTAAAATTATAGAGCTATAGACTGTACTCTTTTTCCTTTACTAAGGTTTTCTCATTTTGAGTTTTTACTTGACGAAAGTTTTAACGAGGCAGCTAGTTAGACATTAATAAAGCTCTTTATTACATTTTCAATATGGTCATCTCATTTTTTTTTTCAATTTTCATGTCTACTTTTGAATTCTACATATTTTTCTAGATTTTTTTTCATTATTACGGGCCAAACAGGCCACACTTAGCCCGATGGGCTAAACGGATTCGGACCGGCCCGACACGATATGAATGCCCGACGGGCTGTGTCTGAACTGCCACCTCAATCCGTAGGCCGATTTAGCACAATACAAATAGTAATTAGACCTTGGAATGGATCATACCTAAATGGGCCGTGACTAGCCGGGCCGGCCGTTTGGCCGGTCTGCTCCAACACAATCCCACCGGGCGCCGCCGGCGTCCGTAGTTGCAGTCTTGCAGATCCCCCAAACCAAACCATCACCAAGCTGCCCTCCGCCGATCGGCCTCACTCCCCATCACCATGGCCGCCTCCGCCGCCGCCACATCCCTCTCCCACCTCCTCCCCGCGCCCAAATCCAAATCCATAACCCCACCCCGTCCCTCCTCCCGTCTCTCCCTCCGCCGCAAGCCCTCCTCCACTGCCATCTCCGCCGCCTCCTCCGCCTCCGACCTCCTCTCCCCTGCCCCCTCCCTCAAGTCCCGGCTCGCTGCTGGCGACACCCTCTACGGCCTCTTCCTCCTCTCCTTCTCCCCCACCCTCGCCGAGCTCGCCGCCCTCGCCGGCTACGACTACGTCGTCGTCGACATGGAGCACGGCTCGGGCGGCATCCCCGAAGCGCTCGCATGCCTCCGCGCCCTCGACGCCGCCCGCACCCCCGCCGTCCTCCGCCTCCCAGAGGCCTGCCCCGTGTGGGCCAAGAAGGCGCTCGACCTCGGCCCCGCAGGCCTCATGCTCCCCGCCGTCGAGTCCCCCGCCGCCGCTGCAGCCGCCGTCTCCCACTGCCGCTACCCACCCCGTGGCGTCCGCGGCGCCGCCCACCCCATCGTCCGCGCCTCCGCCTACGGCCTCGACGACTCCTACCTTTCCCGCTGCGAGGATGACACCCTCATCATCTGCCAGGTCGAGACAGCCGCCGGCATTGTGGAGGTCGACGCCATTGCGGCCGTTGACGGCGTCGACGTCGTCCAGATGGGCCCGCTCGACCTGTCAGCCAGCATGGGGTACCTGTGGGACCCCGGGAACCGGAAGGTGCGAGCCACGCTGAGGGAGGCCGAGAGGAAGGTGTTGGAGGCCTGGAAGAAGAAGAAGGCAGCTTCGGATGGCAATGTGGCTTATTTGGGCGGGTTCGCGATGCCGAATGACCCACCTGAGCAGCTCAAGCTGAGGGGGTACCATATGGTGTCCGGTGCAGTGGACATTGGGTTGTTCCGGAAGGCGGCACTTGACGATGTCAAGCGGTTTAAGGAGGTAGTGATGGAGATTGGCGAGGAGGGAGATGAGAAGGAGAAGGAAGATGATGGGTACTGGAGTGAGTGAGCAAAGCTCAGCTAAAGAAAAGCGAGGAAATGGTGTCTTCTGTTTGTGTTCTGAATTGAGACTTGATCGGTCTAAGTGATCTTAAGGGGCTCCATTTTCAAGCTTTTGGTGTACTCTTGTTTAGTTATCGATTTGATTTTCAGGAAGCAGTCTGTTTGGGCATCTTAGTATTCCCATTTGTAGGTGGTAACTGGTGAGTACCAATAATGAAGTTGGGTTTTACAGAAATGATGTTGTATCCTTTTCTTTCAATTTATTTTGCACATTCAGAAAAAGCTAGAAATTTTCCTGAGTCAAACACCAGAAATTATGTCATGGGAAGAGAAATGCAGTGGTAAGTATATATTTTTTAGATTGTTGGTGTTGTGGGGTCAGGCCAAGCTACATGTCCAAAATCTAGATTGTCAATCTCACTACCTGCTGAACCTCCACCACCAGTTCAGATTGCAGGCACATCCCATCCAAAACCATTGGGTCCTTTGGACATTTCCACATCCAAAAAAATCTCCTTGCAGACTCCAGCAAACAGGATGCAGCCTTAGGAGTTAGGAGCTAAGCCCTCTTCTAATTTTCTTGAGTCCTCCAAAGTTTTTGCTGTTCTTTTTCTCATGACCACAATGCTCGCAGCTAGCTCCATAGTGAACACCAACCTTACTTGCTCTTCAAGGATATCCTCCTGCTCAGACTTCACATCTGGTCATTCTTGGCGTCCAATAGAGGCTGCAAAGCTCTACCAGATGCGTGCTGTGCGCTCGCTGCGAGTAACCTGTACTGCCACTAAGCCTGCAAAGTCTCCAGGTACTGTGAATATGCTCTTCTTTTTCTTGCTGTTAGTTATTTTGTTTGGTATGATGTTATCTTGCTCTGATCCTTTTGTTTTTGTTTTTTACAGCCGAAGAAGATTGGAAGACCAAGCGGCAAGTCTTACTAGAAAATCGGGTAATTACCATCAATTCTAACTATTAACTATTTTATCATTAAATATATATGAAGTTTGTTACGAAATACTTAACCTTTAGTTCAATGAAGGGGGTTTGAATAACACATGTATGAGTAGAAAAAAATATAGATTCCATGTGAAATAGGCCCTATTTTGACAACTATAGGAACTTAACTACCCTACTTCTGTTGACTCATATGTCAATTTGCTGTTGACTCATGGTGAGCCTTTTATGCTGAGCAATTGCCATTTACATTAGAGGTGTTGCTGTTGTTTGCTTCTGCAGGTAAGTAGTGTTGATGTGAAGGAAGCACTGCGCCTTCAAAAGGAAAACAACTTCGTAATTCTTGATGTCAGACCAGAAGCGGAGTTTAAAGAGGTATCCTATAGTTGCTGTCTCCAGTTGTTGTACCACAATTCAGCTCTGGGTTTAAGGCAATAACTTACGTTTACAGTACCACATAATTGCAATTCTTTGTGTCATTCATCGGTCAGAAACACTAGCTTTAGCCAAAAAAAATGGCCTGAACTTTAGCAAATTTGATGTGTATCAGAGATCATATACTGATTCAACAGTACTAATTGAATACAATTCTGTAATAACTGAAGATAAGAACATAAGTTGCAAATAGATGAACAGAAATTAATTTTTTTAGGTTGGGAGAATCTAAAAGGCTAAAAGTAATAAAATCCTTTCTAATGATGTCTAAAAAATTGTTAAACTTTGTTCTGGTATACTATGTGCTGCACTGGTTCTTCATATCATGGAATTTTGTATTTCACTACTCAAGGTTCGTTAAATTTTGGTGGCAATAGCATCATAGTTATGGAGTTTATTCTTATGTAGGCTCATCCACCTGGTGCCGTTAATGTACAAATATATAGATTAATAAAGGAATGGACAGCATGGGATATTGCAAGACGTGCAGCATTTGCGTTCTTTGGCATATTTGCAGGAACAGAAGAGAATCCTGAGTTCTTACAAAGTATGGCAGCAAGTTCTGTTCGCTTCTCCTTGATTACTTGTATATGAATCAGCAATCAACGGCATATGTTATCTTTGTGCAGGTGTTGAAGCAAAACTTGGTAAAGATGCAAAGATAATTGTGGCATGTTCGACGGGAGGAACAATGAAGCCAACACAGAATCTACCTGATGGGAATCAATCTAGGTATGTTATGTTCCCAAGTATTATTTATCGCTAAACTTGATTCCTTTCCTACAGATTGATGTTCCTGTTTTAACTGACATGAAAGTGCTGATTCAGTTTATTAATGTGATTGGCTTAAGCGAACGTTCTCTCCATCTTTCATGAAATGAGAAATGTGCATATTTACTACTACTTTGTTGTTCTAACCCGGTTTCCATAAAATGCTTTCTATGTTGTCAGGATCCTTTGTTAGTTGATGGAAATTTATTTTGCAATTTGAACATCTTTTCTTTCTTTGTACTGGGGGTTTTGTTTCATTTTTTTCTTAGTGTTGACACTGTAGGCTTGGCATGTTCTAGCATTATCATGTGGTGGTCATAATGATTTTCAGTACTAAGATATTATCCTGTCAAGAAGATAGATGATTCTTCCAGGTATGAACGTATAGGATATTTGCAACCATAACAAGTTGAATTACTTGAGCAATAAAATTAGCCAACTATTGAAAATGCTTTTTATGGATGGATGTTAACAACATTCTAATTGTTCTTCTGTAAAATATTTTGTATATGTGTAATAGAAGTGGATCAAACTCAATTCTGTGCATGTGATTACAGTGAACATACTCAAATCAGTTGAAAACTAGATACAATTTCCAATTCCTACCATATTGCACATCCATATGCAGCTGAGCAAAGTAGAAGGGGCTATACTTAAATCTAAGTTACATGTTTATCTATTTTCCCCCTATTTCTGGATAGTGTCACTTCATGATGTGTTTGACTACTGAGCTTTAGCTGTTGAATTTTTAGGTTCTGCAGGGTAAATCATAGATGAGAACCAACGGTTTTAGTTTTTTTTTTCATATGCAAAGCTGCTAGCATAATAACTTCTAATAAATCATGTGAATTCATCATCGTACTTGGAGAACTTACATGCAGGCATACAACACTCACTTCTATAGTTTGAAAATGGAAATGATATCTTTAGATCGTTTAGTAGTTCTGTAATTGCATCTTTAAGAAAATAAAATAGGTAGAAACTGCATTACAATGAACTATCTGCAAGATGTACTTGTTCCAGGCTATCAATTGGGAAGCTACTTAGTTTGCTATGAAGCAAGATCATGTAGGTCTTCCAAACATCTATTTGTTCTTTCACCTGACCTTTTTAGAAGTTTGTATTATGTTCCAAAGGAAAGTATAAATCCACTTTTGAGCACAGAGTTGTTCATTGATTCTTTTTTACTTTGGCAGGTCTCTAATAGCAGCATACCTGTTGGTCCTAAATGGTTACAAGAATGTGTTTCATCTGGATGGAGGACTTTACACATGGTTCAAAGAAGGCCTACCAGCTGTTGAAGCAGAAGAATGAGCAAGGACCGATTACTTCATGTTACGACATCATTGTTCATATACTGGAGTTGTGGTTAGTTGTAATGATGTGCTTCAATTATAAATGTGTGCACTGGTTTTTAGAATTTAATCTATTCCTTCAGGTCACAAATACGTGTTGTTTTGGGATACGTGCAGTCAAACTTTCAAAACTTTGGCTATCAATATCTTTTTAAATATTTAGATTGAATGCATAAAAATAATATGTATAGATTTGTTTCAAAAAGTAGTGGGTGTTATAACTATATTACTATAGAAATTAGTGATCAAAGTTGCGTTTTGAGGACCGTTTTAATGTTCAAAACGAAATGTATTTATGGCGGGAGGGAACTTGTGACAGGTGGGAGTTTTTTTTTAACGGAGTTGTCTGCTGGTCCTGCCGATATGAAGGTGTGCTAGATTTCTTGTGACCTCTCTGTTGTCGACTTGTCGTTGTATGATACTTGGGTATGACAATATGATGACTATGAGTTTGACAAAGAGAAAAGTGGGCAGAAGCATCATTTCTCTTGCACCTTAACTTAGAATGGACCGCTGCCGAAAATAATCAAAGGGAAACAAAATGGTAGCTTTGCAGACAGTTTTGCATGCGTTAACTAGCTTTTTGGGGTTTCATTTGACATTGGAGTATGTTTTACTGGTAGGTTGGTAGACCCCTACGAGATCTTTGGACTTATATGATGCGAGATGTTTATACATGTGTGTTTACTGAGAATATAGTCATGTCATCTAGTACCCATGTAAAATTCATTTACTCTGATACAAGCTTTTTTTTTATAGATGTTTAGATGTTGTATAACTACCCGCTAAGCATTGGTACCTACTTAAGCATCCATGCTATAATATAAAAACCTTAACTGTCCTATGTAGCAATAAAATCAGTTTTTATTTGCTAAGTACTTGTATTGCATGCTCTTATAGGAATCTGCTAATATGAATCGGCCCTATGTTAGTGTGATTTTCAATGTTTTAGCTTTGTTTAGATGTTATGATAATTAGTGTTGGTGTTTTAGAACCAATCTTACATATAATTGTTTGATTCAGGGGGCCTCCAAGATTGATCACGCAGAGAGAGCGACACAAGGATTTTATACAGGTTCAGTCCTTCTCTGGAGAATAACAACCTCCTGTGTAGCTATATTAAGTATGCTGATTACAGATCAAGAGAAAGACCAAAATCTAATGTCTTGTGTTCTTGATTGCGTCTCCCTCCTTCCTGTCAACTGACTGTAGTCTTTATATAGTGTACAAAGAGGTGGACGTTTCTCCAGGCTAAGAGACGCCTCATTATTTCATATAATGAGCATGTTGATGGCAGTTACTGTTGGAGTAGTAACACCCCTCCCCCCTCGGTCGCCTGACAGTTATCGTTAGAGACAGAGGAGTATTGCGTGCAATTATTCCATAGAATAACAGTGTATATTAACTGCTTAGATTCCCTAATCGATTGTGCTTACTTGTCCGCAAGCTCCATCGATTATAGGGTAGTCGTAGTTGACCTGGTCGTGGAAGAACTTACGACCATAAGGTAGTCGTAGAAGGTCTTACGACTATGGGGGTGGTCGTAGAAGAACTTACGACCATGAGGTAATCATAGAAGGACTTACGACTATAGGGGTGGTAGTAGAAGAGCTTACGACCATAAGGTGGTCATAAAAGATCTTACGACTGTAGGGGTGGTCGTAGAAGAACTTATGACCATGAGGTAGTCGTAGAAGGACTTAACGACTCCAGCTTCTTCCGTATGAACATTAAAGGGTATACTTAAGAACCATATGATGGTATTATTATACATAATAAGAATTACAGATAAATAATTAAATGAGGACTATTAGATCTTCGTCATCTAGCTCCCCAACTTCAAGTGAAAGTAACTTACTTGGAAAAAGGAGCCGTAGATGACCTTATGACCACAAGGTGATCGTAGAATAATGGTCGAAGGAAAGACTTTTCAACTGGTATCTCATTGGACCAGAAATAGACTTGGTCAAGAAGGTTGTAGGAAATCTTAGACTACAAGGTTGTCGTAGAAAATCTTACGACTACAAAGTGGTCGTAGTATGGTAATCAGAAGTAAAACATTTCCAACTGGTATTTCATTTGATCGGAAAAGACTTGGTCAAGAAGGTAATTTCGTTTGAGGTGTAAAGACAGACTCAGTCTTCTCGAACAGACAAATTAAAGAATCTCAATCGACTCTCATAGACCTGTCTGTTAGAGCGGTTCCCAAAGAGGTGGTAACTGTTGGGTTGACACGTCTTTAACTCAAGTGTACGGTATAAAAACTTACCGTGGGTGTGATTCTAGGGTTCTTACTTTTTCCCCCAATTACTCCAACTGTTCATCAAGCTCTTGCATTCTCCATCGCCAACCAAATCGTGCGCCCTCTAGAGACCTTTCCAAATCCAAATCTCCCTCTATTGAGAAAGATGGTCGGAACCGCTTCCGAGTGGGCTGAATCGGAGATGGACGCGGTCAAGATAAAGGCTTTGGTCACCGCCGAGAAGATCCTGAAGAAAGAGTTCATGAACTAGTTTGAACCTTCGGACAACATTGGCCATTAGGGGAGATTGACCAAATTCCCGTCTTTCAGGCGTAATGTGAGTGTGATCTTCGATTGCCTGCTCACCCTTTTCTCATACATGTACTCGAGCACTTCGGGGTGGAATTGGCAAACCTTGTTCCCAATTCCATCACGATGTTAAGCATGTTCGTATACTTGTGTAAGGTCTACCTGAGAATTCCGGCCGACTTGGAGCTATTCCAATATTTCTACGGGATGACCAGAATAGCGGGAGTCGCCGGCAGCTGTGGTCTGAAGCTCCACGACGGGAAGTTGAAGGAGTACATTCAGATGTTCACCCGGTTGTCATGGCCGGGGTGGAAGAAGAAGTGGTTCTACTGGGAGACGACCAGTGAAGACAGTCTTTCTTTTGTTGGAAACACTGCCAAGAAGATTTCTTCTTGGGATTCGACTCCCAAGGATCTTGGCCGGATTGCCCCTATATTCAAGCCATCAAAGACTTGAAGGAAGAGGGGCTCACCGGAAGACACGTGGTGAAAGATTTCATCACGCGCCGCATTAGCCCTCTGAAGAAACGAGCACATCCCATGTGGAGGTACTCGGGGTCAAAAGACTCGACCAGAGATTACGCGAGGGGTAAGTAAAATTTTCAACTTAGCTCCCTTTTGGTTAATCTCATGCCTATCAACTGAGTGTCTTATTTGTTTGCATAGATCTTTAACAAACGGAGATTGACATCCGAGTCAAGCTCTTTTTTGAGAATCCTAGCGGTCTTGTCCGCGAAAAACAAGATGGAATGCCTAAAGGTAAACAAAGACTGATATCATCTTTAGAATCTCATAGTCGTAGAAGAACTTACGACCAGGAGATTGTTGTAGAAAAACTTGCGACTAGGTACTGGTCGTAGGACTTACGACCAGGGGATTGTCGTAGAAAACGACCACTTAATAATATTTCTTTTTCTGACTCCTGCAGAAAGTAGGCATGGAAGATCGTCGGGACGACCAAGAGATTGGACTGATGGTCATTGGCACGGAGGTAGAGCAAGCCAAAGCTCATCCGGCTAAAAAACGTCGAATGGTGAGGACTGTCGACAAGAAAGGGGCAAGCTCGAGTTCGGCTGCTTCGACCTGGCCTTTTGAGAAATTTACTGCAGATATGACTGCTACAGAGACAGCCAAGGCTGTTGAAGCCACCGAAGCTCTCAAACACAAAGCTCCCAAGACTAAGGTACCCTTCTACTACGATAACAAGACTTTTGCAGTTTTTGCCTCTCGTGGCTTTGTCAAGCAACTAGAAAAAGAGAAGTGGAAGAGCTTTATGTCTTTTGTGAAGCAAACTACTGCGCTAGCAGGGCCCATGATCGAGGGAAGTGCTGCTCTTGGGGTGGTCGAGACAGGCCTCAGCCATTCGGAGAGTCAGGAGGCTTAAGGAGCGGCAGTCCTCGCTCAAGACCCACGACCAGACATGGTCGTGGCTGACCCCATCCCTCAACTCGAATTTCGACAAGACGTGGTCGAAGAGAAAAAGTCGAAGAAATCTTCTTTAGGGAAGGTTTCTTCTGGATTCAAGAGATAGTCCAGGAAACGAAGGTATGCAAAAAGACAAAAGTGTAATAACAACATTTACCTTTTACTTTCTACAATTTGACATGTTTTCCTTTTTGTAATCTTAGTCCGACTCCTCCAACCCTCAAGGATGTTTCTGTCGAGAAACCCACTACTATTTCTCCGGCGGTCGAAGAGATGACAGTGGAGGTGGTTGAAGGGTCGTCCACCGTCCATGAGGTGGAAGAGGCTATTTTTGTTGAAGCGGTTACGACCACTGAGGTGGTCGTGGAACCATAAGCGAAGACTGCAGAGGTAGCGGCGGAAGCAACCAGCCATGGTGGTGAAGCCTTCGATCACCGCGCTGGGAAGAAAGTCGTTGTAGACGTTCCCCTCGGCCCCAAAGGTCAAGTTGCTGATGCTGCCATCACCGAAGAAGAAGGGTCTGATTTCTTCGACCGTTCCTTCGGGTTCTTCGGCTCTGCATCTGTTGTGGGATCTCGTGCATTCAGATATCGAGATCGGGTTCCTCACCCTAAGGATATTCCTAACAGGGGAAATATTTTCGATGACGAGCGTCTCGAACAGGTGTGGTGGAACCGAGTTCAAGAGATCGATGAACTAAAGAACCCCACAAGAGTATTCTCTTCGTTTGCTCGAACGAGCATTAATGTAAGTACCTACTACCCAACATTTGCATATGTGGCTTTTCTCGCTTTTCACTGTCTTTTTTTTATGCAGAAAGCTTTGGAACAAATTATCACTGTTGCTGAATACAACCGACAACTTGTGCAGCTACGACAAGAGAAAGCGGTACTCTGTGAGCAGGCAGAGAGATGGTAAGTTACTGCTACTCGTAGTCGTTTATGTTTCAACCACTTGCACAATGCTCATGGGGATTGTCGTAGAAAAACTTACGACTAGGTACTGGTCGTAGAAGGACTTGCGACCAGGAAATGGTCGTAGAAAACGATCACTTGTTCTGTGCTCATGTCTACTCTTAATCTTTGTAGGTTTAAGAGCGATGAAAAGACCTTGGCTGATTCGCTCGACTATGAGAAAGTCGAAACGAAAAAACTAAGGGAAGGGAAGGAGGACCTTCTAAAGAAGCTTCAGGAGGCAAACTCTGTAATTCAAAAGTTACAGGGACGAATAAACAGTAAGTTCTGAACTTAAGACCGCTTATGATAATGACCTTCTTTTCTTTTTCTAACTATTATTCCTTTTCAGAAAAAGATGTTGAATGGGGAAGCTCGAAATCAAGGAAAGAGAAAAGACCTTGATTGTTCACGAGATTTCCCGTATCGCAAAAAAAAAAAAGATCAGGAGATCAAGTTGTAGGAAGAGCGATATGCAAAGAGTACCACTTCCCATGACAATGAAGTCAAGAAGTTGGACTCTCGACTAGTAGTAAGCAACTCTTTACCTGTGACCAGTTTTCTAGTCCTTTAAGGGTTATTTTGTCTGACTAGTCTTACTCTTTTGAGAGCAAGCAGTCGAAGTAAAACAACACTGTGAGGCTTCAACTTGTAATCAGGAGGAGATGAAGTCAATGAAGATTCACCTTTAGGACAACATTTCCTTCTTGAACAATGTACTTAGTGGGCTACGTGCCGAGGAGGCCACTCCTCGTGAAGACACGATAATTGCTCATACGAATACCATTGGAGAACAAGTCGGGACTTTGCAAGAGTTGGTGACCACTCTGAAGACCAACCTGGCTGATTCGATAAAGGAGGCGGTCGAAGGCACAGTAAGTTATGCTCTGACAAAACTTAAGGCTCATGACCCCAATCTTAATCTGCAGTTAATTGAAGCCGACTTTGACTGCTCTGAAGCAGAAGTGAAGCAATTGATTGAAGAAATGCAGTCGATCAGCAAGAAGGTCACGGAGGAGATGCAAATAGGATCTCCTTCGTCAGAGTAGTTTGTAATAGAAACATGTAAAGACAAGTTTTTGTTGACGTATATAATCCTTTCTTTTTCCTGCAAATTGTCTCGTCTAGTAGTTAGTAACTTATAAGACAAAGAAAAGAAAAAGAAATTAAGACTAAGAATTGAAGTCATATTAATAACTTTATCCTAGCCCCCGACTATTTGCTTAGTTTATTTAGATAAACTAAGTAAATAGTGTGAAAAGGGTTTTCTTAAAAAAAGAGAGAGAGGTTTGGCTAACTTATAGTTTTCGATCACGATTATTATGCACTGGTCGTAAGAGTAGGAACGAGTCGACACTAGAAAGTTCCTTCTAGTGGGCAGGACCACATGCAGAAAGAAAAGGCTTTGACTATGTGATATGACCCTCTCTGACCAGATAAATCAAATCAAGAGCTGCAACTTGAGTTAGACAAACGTTTGGAGTACCTTAAAAATTCGTTCGACCTACTCTAGTGCACCCGGTAGGTTTGCTCTGGTAGCAAGAGTTAGAAACAGGACGACACTAGGAAGTTCCTTCTAGTGAGCAGAACCACGTGTAGAGATGAAATACTTCGACTAGGTGTTGTGTCTTTCTCGACTAGTTGTAATGAACCGAGTTTACCAAAAGTAGTTGAACAAATTACAAAAGTGTACTCTGCTTAGAATATTTTTCAAAATGAATGAAGAAATAAACTAAGGTGAAAAGAGTTGGCTTGAAAATATTTCGACCATGTTTGTTGAACCCGAGCTATTTGTGTTGGCAGCAAAAGTGAGGAACGAGTCGACACTAAGAAGTTCCTTCTAGTGGGCAAGACCATATGCAGAGGGGAAAGACTTCGACTATGTGATGTTACCGTCCTTTCGACCAGTGTAAAGAAAGACAGGGTGTTTTAAAAAATTATGAAAAAATTATCAAAGCGCTACTCAAAATAAGACAATAAAGATAGAAAGAACATGATACTTTATTGTCAGGATGGTTGGTCACACATAAAATTTGCGTTACTGGTCGATATTCCAAAAATTAGAGAGAACTCGGCCATCTTCTATTGCTAGTCGTACCGAACTTGGTCGTGTAACTTCGACCACTGTGTAAGGATCTTCCCACTTGGTGGAAAGTTTGTTCCGATTAGACTGGGATTGAATCTTCTTCAATACCAAGTAACCTATAGCAAGATTGTGAGGTTGGGCCTTACGATCGTAGTATTTGCGCAGGGCTTGTTGGTAGACTATCGAACGGATTAAGGCTTGGTTTCTCTTCTCTTCAAGTAGGTTGATGTCATCTGCTCGAAGTTGTTCTTAGTTAGAGTCTTTAAAAGTTTCGACTCTTGTCGACCTGGTCTTTAGTTCTGGTGAAAGCATAGTTTCGGCACCGAAAACTAGGAAAAAAGGTGTTTCACATGTAGCCCGACTAGCAATTGCATGAACTGCCCATAATACTGAGGGTAATTCTTGTACCTAAGCCCCCGAGTGCAGTAAAAGCCGCTGAGCGCTTGACAAGCTGGTCGAAAACTCAGGTTTTGATGCCCCGCATTATATGGCCATTCGCTCTTTCGACCGCCCCATTGCTTTGAGGGTGGGCAACAGAAGCATAACACAATTTGGTACCCAACTCGTCGTAAAATTACTGGAATTTTGCGCTCAAAAATTGCTTACCATTATCTGTGATTATTCGACTTTGGACTCCAAACCGAGTAATCACGCTTCTCATGATAAACCTTTTTACTGCTTCCGTTGTTACCCCAGTCACAGGTTCGGCTTCAATCCACTTTGTGAACATATCAATAGACACAAAAAGAAATTCGAAGCCACCTGGAGCTTTTGGGAATAGTCCTAGGATATCGAGACCCTAGGTCGCAAAAGGCCAAGATAGAGGAATTATTTGTAATACCTTTGCCTCGGTTGGGATATGGCTTGGAACTCTGTGGCTCCTTATCGCTTACGACTAAGACCTTCTTAGAACTGTTGGCTTGAGGTTTTTGGCCCTTTGTCTTGTTCTTGGATTTCTTGGCATTTTTGTCCTTCTTCTTGCTACTTTCGCTTACTTTTTGAAGATTCTTCTCGTCTCGATCGGCCATCTCGAAGAGTTCAGCAACAGTAGCAAGAGGATTCAAAACGATGTCTTCTGTAATCCTTTTGCTGCGGACTCCCTGTTTAAAGGCTCTGATAACAGATGAGTCAAAAACCTCTGGAATTGAATTTCGAACCCAACTGAAACGTATGATGAATTGACGTAAGGTCTCATGGTCATTTTTTCTTATCCTGTGCAGGTCGTCCTCCTTTCCAAGGCGATTGTAGGTGCCCTGGAAGTTGGCCAGCAGAAGGTCACAGAGGTGTTGCCACGAATAAATCGACTCAAGTGGTTGATTTAACAACCATGATCGAGCGGACCCTTCGAGTATAGTCGGAAGGTAATTCGCCATGACGCGCTCTCCTCCTCCTGCTGCTCGAACAACGGTCGTGTAGATTTGAAGGAATTCGATGGGATTCTGAGACCCATCGAACTTCTCCATGTTCACTGGTCGAAACCGCGGTGACCAGCGAACTGCTCGGAGATCAAACAAGAATGCCCTACATCCGGTAATCACATCGTAACGCCTCTTTTGCAGGAAAGAATGGCTGATGTCACTAGGTGATCGTACACGACGATACCCGGCCGTGGGTGAACCCGACTTATGATAAGTCTTAGCCCTACGAGAGTAGTACTCATCGTATTTCATCTGTTGCTGCAGATTTTTGGGTCGGAGTGGTGAATGATCACCTCTCTTGGGAGCTTGTTGATCATCAGGTGTTTAAGGAACTCTTCTCTGACTAGAGTTAAGGTTAGGGAAACGGCGTAACCTGTCATCGCGCCGATCTCCATGTGGTGAATTGTTCGAACAACTGGTAGCTGATGGAGTCGTACCACTACGACTTTCGGAATGATGCCGTGAGGGTGCTCGAGTCTGGCCATCGTGCTTTGAAGCCTTCGTGCGATCTCTTCGGCGAGAAGGTCGTAGTTGGGCGTTTGGGCAAGTTCTTGAGTTGGGTTCTCGAGCAGATCATTGATGTGTTGGAGTTCCTGAGCTTCCTCCGACTGATACTGAATGCACACAGGCAGATTTCTCTGGGGTACAATTCTTCTCCATCGGGTTGTCTTGGGATAGTCCATATCTGATCCTCGAGTTTGTCTCAATGGAGTGCGATCATTTCGAGGATTTCCCCCATACTCATCAGAGTGTTGACCCCATTCATCACCGGAGGTGTCCTCGCCATTGCCACGAGGGGTCGTAGAGTGTGATCAGCGGAGAGCGTTCTCAGCCCTGTCTCTAGGAGAGTGATCATTATCTGAGAGAAGGATGAAGACCTCCCGTTGTTGATCTCCATACGCGCTTGAGGCCTCATCGCTTGAGGAGTAGTCGAAAGACATTGTCTGACGACTTGGAGCAAACCCCTCCAGGAAGGGGAATTCCTGGTTTTAACCATCTCCGTCCGCAGGTGAGCCCTGCGAGGGTATGGTCGAACTTGCTAGAAAAGCATGGTCGATCCCATCCTCTGTGGGGCTAACCGGAGAGAGATAACCATCAGATGCTGATGAAGCTTCGGAATGATGGCTTCCAGAATTTGTCTCGCTAGGTCGGACTGTCTTAGGTGGATTTGAACATTTAGAGGGAGAGTCCTCGTCATGTCGTGAGCCTGCCTTGGTACAGTTCTGATCGTAGTCGGATAGACCTTTGCCTTTTGAGGAAACTGGTCCCTCAGTTGGACGTACTGTTATGGGGGATAAGGATCCCTCCTCAACTCCATCGGTGGTATGGTCTCTTGGATCTGGCGAATGATCTCTGGAGGTGACATTATTATCGGATGAAGTGATACTCAGCTCGTAGTCGAAACCGACATCCATCTCGATATCTGTGTAATTGGCCAAGTCGAACCAATTCTCTTCGTTCCACTCTCCTGCTATGGAAGCAGTAGAGTTGAGAAAAATGATGAAAACCTGTTGATGAGAAGATCCCCACGGTCGGCGCCTCAGTGTTTTAGAACCGATCTTACGTATGATTGTTTGATTCGGGGGGTCTCCAAGATTGATCACGCAGAGAGAACGACACAGATATTTTATACAGGTTTAGTCCTTCTACGGACAGAATAACAACCATACTCCTGTGTGGCTATATTGAGTATGCTGATTACAGATCAAGAGAAAGATTAAAGTCTAATGTCTTGTGTTCTTGATTGCGTCTCCCTCCCTCCTGTCAACTGACTGTAGCCTTTATATAGTGTACGAAGATGTGGTCGTTTCTCCAGGCTAAGAGGCGTCTCATTATTTCATATAATGAACACGTTGATGGCAGTTACTGTTGGAGTAGTAACCCCCACGTCGTCTGGCAGTTATCGTCAGAGACAGAGAAGTATTGCGTGCAGTTATTCCAAAGAATGACAGTGTATATTAACTGCTTAAATTTCCTAATCAATTAGGCCTATTTGTCTGTAAGCTCCATCAATTATAGGGTAGTCGTAGCTGAATTGGTCGTAGAAGAACTTACGACTATGAGGTAATCGTAGAAGGTCTTACGACTATGGTTGTAGTCATAGACTTACGACCATGAGGTAGTTGTAGAAGATCTTACGACTATGGAGGTAGTTGTAAAAGGACTTACGACCCCAGCTTCTCCCTTATGAACATTAAGTGGTATACTTAATAATTATATGATGGTATTATTATTTACAATAAGAATTACAGATAAATAATTAAATGAAAATTATTATATCCTTGTCAAATAGAGAATCTGTACGTTAGTGTTCCTCCAAGGGAATTTCTTGGAGTTGCATCGAAAGTAGTAGAAATAAAAGGTGATGACGAAATCAGTGAACCAAAGGAAGAAATTTTCCGCGCTTCGAACGGGCCTGATTTTGATACAGGTAAAAACCACGATCATTCTCTTCTATGCACGAACGAAGTAAAAATTATGATCGATGATTGATGGATTAAATACAATTATATATGAAGAATTAAACCATTTCCTGTCACATATACAACGCTCTACATGCCTGAACCCCTCTATATTCGAGAATACAAGTTGTGAAGTTCAAAAACGAAAAAACTCTTACGTCTCACAACGCCATCAAGAAGACCAGAACCTAGTCTTGCCAATCACGAGCAGGCGCACTGCGAGCTCTTCTTCATGGCGCTAGTCTCCATGATGGAGCCCACGTCCACCTTGGTCCCCTTCAGCGACAGCACCTCACCTCCGTCGCCACCATTGCCGCCGCCGCCGTTGCGCACCCGCCGTGCCTCGTCGAGCTCGAGCGCCCTGCGTGAGACGACGGCAAAGATCTCCTCGAGGAGCGTGAGGAAGGCACGCTCCACGTTGTCCCCCGTGAGCGCGGATGCCTCGGAGAAGAAGAGCCCCTGCTGCTCCGCGAAGCGCGCGGCCTCGTCGGCGGGCACCTCGCGGCGGTGCGCCGGCATGTCGGCCTTGTTCCCGATGAGCGCCACGACGGTGGAGCCGTCGGCGTGCGCGCGTAGCTCCTCCACCCACCGGGCCACGTGCTCGAACGTCCGGCGGCGGGCGACGTCGTACACCACCATGGCGCCCAGCGCGCCGCGGTAGTACGCGCTCGTCACCGCCCGGTACCTGCAAACACACGCACAGTCCAAATGCCAATTAAACTAAGCATGGTTCCGCTTGATAGAAAAAAAGTGTTCAAAATTGTGAAGAAATCTTTTGGCCTTCCGCATACGGCAATCAACGTTCATTTGGAATACGAATTTCACACCAATCATGTAGAAGCTGTTTTGTATATTCTAAAACTCCCGCGTTCACGATGAGTTGTCGCTAGGCGCCAACGAGGAACTCTTTTAGGGCGTAATGATACTCACAGGTTGCGCACTCACACGCCCAGTTTATAGCCTCATTTCTACCTAAATACAAAGTGCGGGAGAACGAGTCTTATCTCTTCGTACAATTGCCATTGGGTGATAAACCGGCTATTCCAAATGCGAATTGGGCATGTAAGATTGCCCCACTATGTGACGGTTTTTTAGTTCTTTTCCTACAAAGGAAAAGGTGTTCCTTTCAGGGAACACTCTCAGTGGTTGGCGTGCTTGGGTGGTCTGTCTCCGACGAATTGTCTTTAGCAATAGCATCCAATTGTCGCATTGTCAACATGGGTATATTCTTTTTTTCTTTTTTGAGGCAAGCATTCTTATCTTCAAGTTTTTGACTAAAATAGCATTGTTGTCAATCGTAATAACAAATCTAGTCCGCTCAAAACGTCAATAGCAAAAATGACACTACAGAGCTACTACCGTTCGACACGTCGCAAAGTCTGCCCCCTAGAGGTCGGACCTCACTCATCTGTGCCCAAGGGGCCGGAAGCTTCTCCGCACACGACACGTGTGTAGTCCGTGGCCCTGGGGCGGACCTACCTAGTCCGTGCCCCTGGGGCTAGGGCATAGTCCTCTGGCGAGTGAATTTGGTGTGTACATGCATACATGTTGGCGAGTGAATTTGCCTAGTGAAGTTCCCTGGGGCACGGTCTTGTATTCGTGTATGTGGCCGGCCTGGTTTCCATGATTCAGCTCTGACTTTGGACTCGAAGCATTACCACAGCAGAATGTCAAATGGTAACCGCACACGTGCCGTCTCGTTTCACTGCAAATCTTGCCTTGTACCGCGTTGCTCCGCCTAGCTCGATCTATCCCCGTCGTCTCCTACCTCTTTTAATTTCGGCGGTAATGCATATGAAACGAATGCTAAGATTATTCCTTGGTTCAACCAAAAAGGCAGCTACAAAAAGCCGCAAAATTCCATGATTACAATCGATCGCAAAAGCGCATCCTTGCTCTGGTTGCCTACCCTGATTTTTCTGCCGCAACGTTGGAATTCAGTGCTCTCGCTTTTTTTGTAAACCAAATTTTAGACTTTTCACGGTCTTCAAATTACAACTTCCGCCTGTAATTTCTACAGGGATTTGCTAGCGTAAATCAGAAAAGAAAAACGTAAGATGTCTTTATGGAGATAGTTTTCAACAGTAAATCTAGCAACATAGCTAGCCCTTAGATGGCCGCCGATCCAAATACTTACAAAAAGATGATCGGTCATGGTTAGTTTTAAAAGATTCTCTCTTCGAAGCATAATCATTTATAAAAGAACGGATGGAGTTGCTTCCTTTTTGCTTGCAACTACTAGTTATTCTTTGGACGTGATCTTAAGCCACCGCCTATTGTTTTCTCGAATCTGAACATATCCAACCTCTTTTAATTTTGCTCTGCCTAGTTCTTTTTTTTACTTGTGTTCACCATTAAGAAACATGGAGGATGGATACGCGAGGCATGAATGGAATGGACTGTACGTGGCCTGCTTAGGTAATGCTTCATGCATGAATCTACGTGGCAAATTCACTCGGCAGAGAACCGTACCTAGGGGCACTTCACTCGGCAAGATCATGCTAGGCACGGACGAGCTAGATCCGACCAGAGACACGGACGATTTAGATCCGGCCTTTAGAGACACAGACGACTCGACGTCGAGTCGTCTCATCGTCGAGTGGTGGCAGCTCTGTGATGCTATTTTTGCTATTAGCGTTGGGAGCGAGCTAGATTTATTATTGCACCGGTGCCATTTTAGCAAAAAAAAACTCTCTTATCTTATCATCGTCTTACAATTTAATTTCTTTCAGGAGTCTTGGTACTCATCCAATCGGTGATCAACTTAAATACAAGGAAAATGAAGTCGATCGACTGACATCATCAATTCATCATCCCCTCCTCCGGAAGCAAGAGCTCGTTATTATAAACGTACTTGGCAGTATATACCAATCATGTGGGAAAACAGCCAAATTAGGTGGAATAGCTTGAAGGTAACATTAACAAAAGGCAGGGCTTCATTCACATTAACAAAACATTCACACCAATATAGGCTACACGCAAGCATGTCCTAATGAAAACGACCGCAATTTTATACCGTGATCATTCATCAGAATTGTGTGTATGGTGCGGGAAGCGGTGCGCCGGAAACAATCGAACGGGGTTGAATTTGAATTGAACGAAGTGGACGTACGCACGTACCTCTCCTGGCCAGCGGTGTCCCAGATCTGCGCCTTGACGCGCTTGCGGTGGAGCGTGAGCGTGCGCGTCTGGAACTCGACGCCGATGGTGGACTTGGAGTCGAGGAAGAACTCGTCCTTGGTGAATCGCCCCAGCAGCTGCGTCTTCCCCACCGCCGCGTCGCCCACCGCCACCACCTTGAACACGTAGTCGATCTCCGCCTCCTTCTCCCCCTCCCACCCAGCCGCCGCCGCCGCCTCCTCCTCCCCCCATCTCGCCAACATCCTCCCTAGTTCCCACCCTTTGCAGCTAGCTGAGCTGCCTCCCTCCCTCCATCCCTTCCTTCCTTCTCTGAATCAATCAAAACCTTACCTTTTCGTTCCTTTTCTTGATCACCTCTCGCCTCTTTTTATCTACCGATGCTTCTTGCTTCTTGATTATTAATTGATATGGTGTGTGAACTGTGCGAAGCAAAGAATATGCATCTATATGGCTAGCTACTAGCTAGCTAGGTAGGCTGTGGTGTGGCATGCAAGGGCAGGGCAGGGCAGGGCACGGCACGGCAAGGCAACGCCAAGTCGCCAACATGGCATAGCATGCAGTGCTTTCGAGGTTGAATTGTGCTGGCGTCTACTCCAGTGCCTGTCTAGTGAAGGGGGTTTGTGCGGGGGGTGTCCTGCTTTTGGAGAGAAGGATTACAGCACAAAATGGTGGTTGCAGCTATCATCCTGCCTTCGCTGTCTTGTGCATGTTAATTTGAAGACAAGTCATGATGTCTTTTTTCCCCTAAATGACGCTATTTGTAGGTTAAATAGCAAATATATTCCTTTCTGTAGTTCAAATCCTAAAATGGCACAATGAACTTGTCGACATGCGACATGTATCCCCGTCCACACCTTGAACGTACAGACCCCTCGTCCTCTCTTCTGGAGAGGGCATCAGGCCTCGCCCGTGTGCCAGGAGAGAGTACTTCCATAACTGCTAATTAATTACGATTAAATTAATTATAACTAAATAATTAGGACTAACTAACTACGACTAACTAATTATGACTAATGAATTATGAATAATTAGTTATGACTAAATTAATTATAGTTAATTAATCATGACTAAATTGATTAGGACTAATTAATTACAAATAAATAATTACGACTAATTAAGTACGATTGATGCGGTCATTATTATTTAGTTATAATTATTTATTCGTAATTAATTGGTCATAATTAATTAGTCTGTAATTAATTGGTCATAATAATTAGTTGTAATTATTTAGGCAAAATTAATTTAGTCCTAATCGATTTAGTCGCGGTTAATTAGCCGTAATTAATTTAGTCATAACTAATTAGTTGTAGTTAGTTAGTTGTAATTAATTAGTCATAATTAGTTAGTCGTTCGGTCATAATCAATTCAATCGTAATTAATTAGCAGTTAAGGACGAGGCCTTGTCCCTTCCCCGGGAGAGGGGACAAGGGAAGTCCCCTCCCCAGGAGAAGGGGCGAGGGGTCTATAAGGAGACATGTCGCCTTCCGGCGAGTTTGCGGTGCTGCTTTAGGTTTTGATCTCCAGAGAGAACTAGATATGCTATTTTACATGTAAACAATATCATTTAAACTAAAAACGTCTTGCTTCCTACTTTTTTTTTTTTGCATCTTTTTGTGTGTGTTGCGTTTTGCTTTTCTTGCAGAGTTTGAAAGCGAGGGAAGGTTTGCTTCAAACCTACATATATTCGTGTCCACGGCTCATCACTAATCAGCCGTATACATTGATGATACATGACAGCACAAGTTGCTTCCTGCCTAATAAGAGTATGCCATGTATGCCTTTCTCTTGCAGCGAGCCAGTGAAAATAGTGTTCCAGCTATAAGCATACAGGAGTGGGATGCATTAGTCATCAGCAAAATCCAGAAATCCTGTAGCTTGTACTGCGCCTAATCTCTGGTACATATAATAAACCGATCGAAAAAGTGAGGGAACAGTGCGACATGAATACCTTTTGTTACGATAAAAAAAAAGTCAATTTGCTCATTAATGCTATAATAATCTCACCAGTTGAAAAATAACATTAGTGTGTCAATGATATATGACTCTATAGCCCACTTATCATCCTTATATTATATATTATTTTTTGGAATAAGTTCAACTCACCCTCCTGAACTATGGACCGAGTCCAAAAAACACCCTGAACTACAAAATCGTTCACTTTACACCCTTCAATTGTCAAAACCAGAGCAAATAACCCTCTCGCCCTAAACCACCCCTGGTTTTAGCTGACGTGGCGTCCACATGTACATCTTTCGCTGACATGACGTCCACGTGTACATCTTTCGCTGACGTGGCATCCACGTGTACATCTTTCCCAGTCGATCTCGTGGGATCGGGTACTTCTTGAGCACGAAGCTCTCGGCCCGCCCCATGGCACCTCGCTGAAGTTGGTGGTCCATCTCCGTGAGCGCCAGCCGAAGCCGAGGCCGACGACGCCTCGTGAGCCGTCGCCCACGATCGAGCCACCGGAGTGCTCGGAGGAGCAAATGGCATAGACACCGCCGCATTGTGGGAGCGTTGATGAGCGTGGCCTTGCCGCCGGCCTTGGAGTTCTTGGACGTGGCGATGGTGTGGCAGATGGCTCGAGCTTGGCGCCCACGGTGGGTCGAAGGGCCCGCGACGCGGCGCGTTGTTGGGGAAGTTGAGCCGTGCACACGCCGCCGCGATGCGTAGACGACCTGTCGTAGGCGAGCGCGGCCTCCTCGGCGGTGTCAAAGGTGCTCCCCACATGCTCCTAGATCTGCCACCGCCGCATGAGCCCGACACCTTGCTCTCGCCTTCGCTCCTTCCACGCCGCCGCAAGACTACATGCGAAGGCATATACTGGCGCCGACGCCTCCACTATCGCCGAGCTCCTCTTCCCAGGCGTTGACCACGCGGTCATAAGTACGCCACATCAGCGGATCCGGGAGCTCGAATCCAGCGTTGGCGGACCTCCCGGAGATGAGGGCGCGGTGCTGGTGGATGGGTTAGGGGTGCCGGGTGCGTGTGGAACCAGTCTGGGCCGCGAGGTCGACGGACCTCCTGGGTGCGATGGCGCCGCGCCGGCAGACCTCCCTCGAAGCATCCACCACTGCGCTCTCCAGGGGGCCTCCTCGCCGGTGTGCTCCCCGCCATGGATACCGACGAGATGCACGAGGCGATAGCAGATCTAGCCATCCCGGTGGCGGAGACAAAGGGGCTGGCACAGTCGACGCCACGACCTCAACGCCATCGAAATCGGGACATGGCAGATGCATCTCACACTCTAGCTCCGTCCTCCACCGTCACCACCCCTCCGCCGCCGCCGTCGTCGAGGACCAGCAGCGTCGCCGCCTCCACCGGATCCAGGAGTGCGGCGTCGCCTGGAAGCCGCCTTCCCCAGAGGCCAATGCCACCTCCGTCGTCTTCCGCTTCGACCACGGCGGAGAGGTCGACGGTAGGAGTTGGGAGCAGGGGGAGTTGGTGGCGAGCCGAAGGCCGGAGGGGAGCAGTCGGGTACGGGTGTAGGCGGCGGGGCGAGCCACGCCAGAGCCGGGGCGGCGCACGGGAGAAAGGAGAGGGCGCAGGGGGTCCGGTGATGGGAGAGGAGGCGTCGGGGAAAGAAATGGAGTGAGGATGAAAGAGTCTGGCCAAAGAAGAAGCACGTGGACGTCACATCAGCCAAATACGTACACGTGGACACCACGTCATCCAAAACCAGGATGGTTGTGAGGACCCCGGCTTATTTGGCTTGTAATGCTTAGTCATCCATTGACCCTAGCATCACAAAAAAATAACACATGTCTTCGAGATATGCATACTTTCCAGAAATGCAGTATACACACCCCTTAACAAAATCATGCATCAATTCCATACAAGACATAGAACCAAAGCACGAACTAGATTAAACAAAAGACATACATAATAGAGTTATTACAAAAGGGGCCGACCGGCCAAATAACAACTAAGAGAGAGTTAAATAAACAGCAGAAGCAAAAACCATAAGATGGCGATTAACAAAAGCCATACGGTTTGCCTATAGCCCACAAGGCAACCAACCGAGCCGCCAACCTAGTCGTCAAATCCACCGCACATCTCACAAAAGTGAATCCCAGGGGGATCAACCTCCTCTGCAACAAATTAATTAAGCAAAGCAAATGAGTACAAAAATGTACTCGCAAGACTTACGTGTAGTGTAATAGGCCTATACATATGCTACATACAAACTTATTTAAGTGGAGGCTGTAGGTTGTTTTCAGCATAAAGTAATTTTTATTTGCAATAATGTAATAGATTTAAAGCAGTTTTGCAAATAACAACGAGACAACAACATAATAACAATAGATAGATGACAACAACAATCCTGGAAGTGACTAACCCAATAGTCACCACAACAATAGCATGAATTACCCATTCATACCACCCACATCAAGTTTTAATTAAAGGTTGTAGTCTAATTCTTGCGGGAAATAACCAAGCTTGTCCATAACCTAGGACGAGGCTATTCGAATAGATTTAACCCTACAGGGGTGTACCAATGTACCCACACATGAGACCACCTTTTCGCCAAGCTATTTAGCACACTTCCTTTGGTATGCCAGCACGGTTAGTCTTACATGACACTTTCCAATAGAATGCATTAACTATGAGTCGCCCATATGGATAGACACCCATACGTTGATACGGAGTCATTGAACCTTTAGACAAAGGACCAATGTTCATCACCCTTAGAAAAGGATGATGCTCCTTGCAGTGGATGACGCTCCACCACTATTCGCCCAAAAACACACACAACACAAAATTTAGTTTTCAACACAACACACACATCCACCATGCGACCCGGAATTAACGCACACCAAAGTACTAAGTCAAGAGAGGTTCCATATGCCCCTTGTGTGGTTAACACGTAAAAGTGCTTGGATCAATGGCGCAAGTAATTCGGTCCTTGTTGACTCAGACATCATTCCAGTCACACTCAAAACAATCACACCAATATACCAATATGCCCAAGTCCAAAACATTTTATTTTCAGTTTCAGATTTACAAAGTAACAAAGCACAAAGTGCTGGACATATGGTAATAAATAGATTTGTGTGATCAAAGTTATCGACTAAGTCAATAATCGTCCAATTCTACCGTAAGCTAAGCATTTCTAAGCAATATCAACACGTAATCTACTAAGTGACAAGAGCTCATCCAACGAACTCTAAATCACAGCAAGATATTCCTAGACTTAGTAGTAGAGATTGAATATTTACCTACAGAGTATGCATCTATAGGATCAACTAATCGACAATAATTTAACAACAAAATAGAGCATGCATACATACACTTCGCAAACAATATATTAGACTTTGAAAGTAATGGGATTAAACATGATCAAACTGCTTGCCTTGCTAAAGGTGCTCACTATGCTGCAGAGGGTCACTCTCGGGATTAACGCACTCGTCGGTACCTAACGAAAAAGCGAAAAAGAACCGATAAGAACGAAGAATACCGAAAAGACTCAACACCCAACTTTCTCCAAATGCACTGAATTTTTTACAGCAGCAAGAGCATGATTTTTAAGGAATTTAGCAATAAGAACTAATTGATTTGGATTCTCAATGCAAAAGTTATGGCCAAAACAAATCTGCTCAGCCTGGAAAATTCAAATTGGTTACTGTTCATCCGAATTAAATTCTTTAGCACAAATTTCCAAAGAGGTGTTGCACCTGAGATTTTTATGGTAAATAAATCACCTTATGAGATGAACAACACAATTGGATTCACCTCATTTGGAGCTAGAATGCATTTTCTATGATTTTTCAAAGACATGCACAAGAGCACAAAACAAAATGCACCCACAAAGATTTTAAAAACAGTGACATGCCTAAGACCTATTCCACCATTTAGTACACTAACAGAGGAAGCCAACAAAATTGGATTCACTCAAAAAGGATCTATAGAGAATTACTTATGTAATTTACAAGTTAAATGCAATTTTTAGAGCAACATTTAAAACCTTTTTCTAAACCAATTTACCAATCCATTTCCTGGAGCCGAACTAAGCTTCCAACCATTTTTAGATTAAAGCTTAGTTCAAACCAGAGCTAACAAAATTTGAATCAACTCAATTGGAGCTAAAATGAATTAGTTATGCAATTTTGAAGTTTATTACCTTTCTCAGTTCACAAATAAACCTCTCGGGATATTCTTTAAATCAAAACGACGTGGAAAAACTTGGGCCGTTGATCTTGCCTCGCACGGCCCAAGATGAACGAAACGGCGCAACGACGCGCGCGCAAAATCAACCGAATGTGGGCCGTTGAGATCAAATCCAACGGCTCACATGAATCAGACGATGATGAGTTCGAACGCGCGCGCGCGAACGCCCGCGAGTCTCAGCCGTTGATCCTGAAATGGACGGCTCAGGTTGATCTCGCGCCGCGCACGCAAAGCGGCGGTTTAAAGGGCGCGAGGCCCACTCGCCAGCGACTCAGAGGCACCATTAAAGCCACCCATTAATTACTAACCAATGATTAACACAGATTAAATGATGATTAGCCATTAATAACCGAATCTTTGCCCTAACGACTTCGGCACAGTGTTACGCGTTCGACAAAACACCCGACGGCAAAGAAAAGGTCACCGCCGGCGAGATAGGTCACGGTGGTGCGAACCAAGCACCGGAATGGGTCCGCAATAGCACAGCGCACACGCTGGTACCACTCACGACGGCGGCGACGGCCCAGAACGGCGGCGAGCTGGCCGGAGGCGACGGTGACCAACACGGCCGCAAGACAAAAAGCAAAATGGCTCCGCGGCAGTCCAAGATAGCTAGTGCCCAAGCATCTAGGGGCTACTTAGAAGTTACCTTAGCACTGGCGGAGCTCGGAGGTGGCCGGGGTTGCTCCGGCGACGAAGGAGCCTGCCGGACCCGAGGAAGACAACGTGGGGAAGATGCTCTGAGCAAAAATCACAGCACCGGGTCATCAATAAAGCTTCCATATAGCCCATAGATGGTCCATGAGCAAGTAATTGGAAAATGGAGGACTTACCGGAGCTGAGGAAGAAAGGGGGTGATTTCGGCCAACAACGGGCAAATCCCAAATTTGACCTTCTCTGTGAATGTCAAACCAAATTAGGTTAGGGGATTTTCTTAAGAAGGTGAGAGGCACGAGATGACGTGAAAGAATTGATTAAGGAACCACTAGAGCACCGAGGAGGAAGAAGCTTGCTTGCGACCTCTAATGGCGATTCTAGGGTTTTAGTGAATTGAGCTCGCCCAAGCACAGAGAGGCCAAGGCAAAGCTCAAGAGGGCTAAAAGGATTGCAAAGGAAGCTTGGGGCTACTTATAGCCGAGAGGGACAAGGAGGGCAGCAGCAAAGCTCACCCTGGTGGAGCTCGGGTCAATGCTCTGCTAAGAGCACAAAGAGGACGGGACCAGTTGAAAGCGAGACTTAGAGGGCAACCCTAGCAAGCATTTAATGCTAAGAGTCGCTATGAGTGACAATGCTCTCCCCATGCTCAGCCAGGCCATGGCCACTGGCGCTCGGCTTGTGAGATGAGGCGAGGACGGAGACGAAGAACAGGACGAGTGGGGCCACCAGTCGGCGAGAGAAAAAACGAGCGGCTCAGTTCGAGTGAAAGAAATGGTTGAGCCAGACCGCATGGCTAGGTTCAAGGCTATTGACCGTTAGATCAGAATCCAGCGATCCACAGACACGCACCACTTTGTAAACGACCGACGCGAAGGGGTATGCTTTGAACAACGTTGGATTAGAATCCAACGGTGGAGAACGAGCGCGCGTTAGAAAAGGTTGAGCCATGCACGGCGTTGGATCCAGATCCAGCGGCTGAGGGAGCGCGCGCGAAAGGGAGGCTCGGGCCGAGCTGGGATGTGGTTGAGTTCAACCAACTTGAAGGTGGCTCGGACCCAAGGAATAGTGCTCTAGATTTGGTTTGAATTTGAAAGTTGGGCTTGGCAGAATTTTTAGAGGTAGCGAACTAACTCCAAAAATTCTCAAATTTTGACTGGAGCTTCCTCACTCCAGGATTAACCTTACATAAATTTTTTAAAGATTTTCATGCACTGTATTTTTCTCAAGAAATTCCTCAAGGTTTGTTCTAGGGTTTGACCAATTGAAAAACTGGTTTGACTTGCCTCCAAAAATTATGAAATAATTTCTAAAAATTATGAAATTTTTCAGAGGGGTCACCCATCATCCCTAGAACCATGAAAAAATACTTCCAAAGGTTGATCACAAGATTCCTGACAAAGTTGAATAAGGGTTTGACTTTAGTCAACAGGAGATTTATGTTTTTGATTTCCACAATTCCTTTACAAGAATTATAGAAAAGTTCAAAAACTTCAAGATGTAAGAAAAGTTTTAATTTCTTCTCATTTTCGTACATTTGAAACACACACCCATATTATGTTACATTTGAAACACAAACCTAGATTTGGTTACAATTGAAACACAAACCCTGGTTTGGTTACATTTGAAACACACACCCATATTTGGGATGTTACAATGGTTTAGGGTGAAGGAGTGATTTGATCTAGTTTTGACAATTGAGGGGTGTAAAGTGAACGGTTTTGTAGTTCATGGTGTTTTTTTGGACTTGGCCCATAGTTCAGGGGGTAAATTGGACTTATTCCTTTAAAAAAAATTTGCATATCATTACAATATTACTTTTTTAAGATAATAGAAGTACAACTCCCGACCTCTGTACCATCTAGGGATGCACACAGCCATTACACCACCATCAGCTAAAAGCTTAAAACAAAAAAATAGCCAAAAGCCAACAATAACAAACAAATTGCCATGCAAAGGCTAGCCTAAAAAAGACCACCTAGCCCCACCTCCGGGACCAACCAGGAGATCTTCCACACGCGAACAGTAGCTGCGCAGCAAAGAGATGATGATGGGCCAGTCTCCGTAGCGACGCCTCTAAGAAGGGATACGACTCAAGTCGTCGTCGCCGGATCCAACCAGCGAAGGTCAGATTAGGAGTTTTCACTCCGAAGCTCAGGTACCAGTTCTCCAAAGCAAAGCCTTCAAGAAGGTAACGCCACTCAGGTTGACGTCGTTGTCGGATCCAACCAGCGAAGGCCAGATCAAGAGTTTTCACCCCGGATCGAAGGTACTAGCGCTCTAAGACCACACCACAGCACGACCTCGTCACTGGATCCAACCAATGAAGGCCATATCACCAAGACGACGCCCGTAACATCCCCAACGGCCAACCGTTGCCTGCACCAAAGGAAGGCGATGTCTACCGCAGCCCATGCGTCGGCCGGTTAAAAGCAGTCCACTGGGGAGGAGTCGAGCGCCGCACAAGCCACCGCCATCGAGCCATCGCGATCTCTACCAACTGCGCCAAATCTGAATCTGCACCGCACCACCTTCGTCATCATGCTATCGACGAAGCCACGCCGCTGAAAGAAGCCGGTGGAGAAGTGCCCCGGATCGCCACGCCCGAAGATGAGTCGGTGGAGAAGGGCCCCAGATCCAACCCGATGAAAGTCCACACCGTTGGAAATCGGCGGACAAGCGTCGGGCGTTGAGAGCGCGATGCAGATCAGGCGCCATCACCGAAAAGAAGAAACCCCGCCACCGCCGTAGGTCGGCCGGTGGCCACCGACGGCGGCGACGAGAAGGAAGAGAGGAGGAGAGGGGAGCTTATTTGGTGGTGGCTGTAGGGTTTTTGCTGGTTAGGGGTTATGTCGTCCGTCATCATTACAATATATATTACTGAACAAATTTTCCCTAAAAAATGTTCAATACATGAGCTGATTTAGCGACGGCGGCGGCGAGGAGGAAGAGAGGAGGAGATGGGAGCTTATTTGGTGGTGGCTGTAGGGTTTTTGCTGGTTGGGGGTTATGTCGTCCGTCATCGTTACAATATATATTACTGAACAAATTTTCCCTAAAAAAATGTTCAATACATGAGCTGATTTAGTATAGTGGTTGGTCATCTTCTCAGAAGTTTGGACTGTTTTGGCCCTGTAGCGCAATTTAATTCCTAATTTGGCCCCCTTAGCGTCGTGAATTCGATCCGCCTCGCGCGAGCACGTCGTCGTTGTTCGAGAAGAAGAATCGAACAATTCTGCCGTGCCCGTTGGCTGGCAGCGAAGGTCTTCTGCGGTCGGCAGCAGCAAAATTCTGCTGTCCACAGCAACAACTCAGTGTATGCGCATAAATCAGAGAGAGAAAATATATTTAAGAATATTTCTTGGAGGAATTTTTAGATATAGAAAACACCTCCCCGCACATCTATCGCCTGTCAGTTGTCCCTCTGTGTAAATTAGGGCCAATAATTGCAATTGAATTGAAGGAAAATCGCGTCCTAGACTAGTCATGGGACAGCAGCGACGGGGCGATAGATATGCAGGGGAGGGAGTGTCTCTTACCTAGAGTAGTCATGTGGTACTAAACTTCCCACATTCCAAGTCACATGAAATCATGAAACCATAATTTCCGAAACCTTTCATCCTAATTTTCGATACCTAAACCCTTAATTTGCCGAGACAATTTTGTAACATATAAAATTATGGAAAAATTACACAATCAAGAACGTTGTATAAGGAGCCTATAAAAAAAATTATAATGTTTGGACCTCATTTTCTATATTAGAAAATTCCTAAAAATAGTATACTTAAATGAATTTTACAGAACACATCGTAACTCATAAAATTCTAAAAAATTTACACAAGCAATTACACTGTGCTGAAAGTCTCCACAAAAAATTTCATAATTTTTGGAGCTAATTTTCTATATTTAAAAATTCCTTCAAGAAATATTCTTAAATATATTTTCTCTCTCCTCTTGGATTTGCGTGTGCTGGGGGGTGTGGGGGAGTTGCTGCTGTCCGCTGCTGCCGACCGGCACAGCAGCACCTTCGCTGCTGCCAATGGGCACGGCAGGAACTCGGTTGCTACCGTCCTGACGGCAAAGACGATCAGCAGAGGGCCGATCGAATTCGATGCTAAGAAGGCCAAATTAAGAATTAAATTACGCTACAGGGTCAAAACAGTCCGAACTTCATCTTCTCAGGCTTCATCACTTCACAGCTCATGTCACACTCAAACGGCTCGATCAGAATTCAGAAAATTCGACTGCAAGTTGCAGGAGCTGTGCATTTGCAGTACAGAACCAGAAGAAACCAAGAAAATCCAGGTCCAAGCATCAGTCCATTTTCCGGATATATATAACCGATAAGAACATCACGATCGTGGTGGCGGTGGTACGCAAATGCGTCCCGGCTAAGGCTTCTATGGGCATGCAGAAAATCGAACATCTTTGGCCACAGGTTTGCAAGCACAGAAGCACTACCCTGTCGTCGCTTTGGCTCCGTATGTCACGCAATCGCAAGAACACGCGGTAATCATGCATGCCATACGATATTTCCGTATTTTCATTCAAAATGACCGGACCAAGCTACTAGCTAGCTGTAATACTCCGGTCTGCCGTTTGGACCTATGTGAAGTTGCACGGTGAAATTAGTCGTGCATTGTTTATCTAAAGTGAGTTGTAGTATATAATACTTGTTGGGTCTAAACACAGCACATCTGGGTTAACTATTTTACACGAAGCGAGATGACGAAAGTGTAAGCAGAATGCTATATATATATGAATAGATCTACCCTACGGTGGGCTGAACATTAAGCGGATTTTGAACCAGAGCAGATGATATCAGAACATCATCTTTCGTTGCACGGACGTGTGCGGATAGGGGCGTGGGCATATAGTGCATGACGTGTGAGCCCAGAGTGGACAAACGATATGACATATGTGCCGGCGTATGACGCACAGACATATAGGTATGCTCGTAATGCGGCTTATGTGGCCTATGTGGAGTTGTGTGGTAGGATTAGTCCTATATTACTTGTCTAAAGCGAGTTATAGTAGTATATATTGTTTGTTGGGTCTAAATGTAACATATCCGGATTAATCCTTTTACATAAAGTGAGACGGGGTCGTATGTGTGCATATGTCCGCCCCTACTATGGGCTAGATATTGAGCTGATTTTGGACAGGTGTTACACTAGCTACAGCTACGAGATCCCACCGAAAAAACTGACGATTTTTTAGCAGGTTTAATATATCATCCCGTAGGTGAGATGGGAGGTGTAAGGTGTTGGTACAAATATGCGCAGCTCTCCTACGTATACTGAGAAGGAAAAAAGATGACATGTGTTAGGTGTTTGCAGGTCACTGGGTTTTTCTTTGAAAGACAAGAAGGATAATTTTTTTCATTCTCCTTTCTGAACAATTCCAGGAGAACATGAATGTATTTTCATGAGAGGACACTTCAGAATTTCAATATCATAATAACTTTTGTGAAAGGACTAGTTGGCTACTGTCGTCTTAGAAAAGTTAATGCTAGGACCAGCAAGGCTGCGGTACTGAGAAGGGAAGACAAAGCAAGCTCATCAATTATCGATACACAGGATCCGATTCCTCTCAGCAATAATGCAGAGGTGTAGGGGAACATAATTTTACTCCGGATTTAGAGCCGAATACGGATACAAATATAATTTTTTTGGAATACGAGCACAAGATAGATGCAGATTAGATTCAAATCAGTCACGAATAACTTGACTGATAATGTACACGTAAAGAAAATATATAACTTCACCGACGAAGGTGTCAAATTAAGTATCTATTAGAGAATTATTTATCCTACTTAACATTATAAACATAATAAAATGTAAATTCATATTATATATTAGTCAATGACTAGAAAACCATAGAGGATATTAAAGAATATTGATCTTTATCGGATATCCATTTTTTTGATTTATCGGATATCCTATAAAATACGGATACGGATCGGATATTACTCTTCCTATATCCTAACCCATATTCCATAAGATTTTTCGAATACAGATAATATCGGATACGGATCGGGACTAAAATAATAATACCCTGAGCGGATTTTTTTTTTTCGGATATGATGTCAGATCGGACGGGAATTATCCACCTCGTTTTCACCCCTAAAGAGGTGCACTGCAGATACAGGAAACTGAGCATGCTATAGTTTTTTTTATGCATGGTACAATGGCAAAGTACAGTCTGTTTTTATTGTTTCAGAAATACTGTGGCGATAGTGCTGTAGCTGTTGATCTAACCCGTTAGCTCTCGATCGAACGGTTGAGATGCATCCCTAATGCACAACATTGTACTTCTCCGCGTTATTCCAATGCCAATGTGGAGGATCCATTTCCCCATACACGTATATGTGCAGTGCGCAGGAAAATCAATGCCCATTAGGGCATCTCCAATAGTGCCATGTCAGTCATTGGTTAGCCCGTTCATGGCAGCAAAATCCTAAGTGGAGGAGAGAGAAGGGAAGCCGTCCCTTTCTCAAACAACCATCTCTACACACGAACCAAGACGAACCAACCGGTGCATATGAGAGGGGGTCAAAGGAGTGAGAATATTATAAGTTTGACATGAATGTTAGAGACAGCTTATTGAAAGTGTAGTCTCTAAATCTGTTTTTCGGTGATGTGAAGTTAATATAGCAAAATTAGAAACATCACTATTGGAGATGCCCTTAAGCTCTCCATCCTAGCTAAGTAGCTAGCTATCACGCTGATAGAATCATAGAATGGCACCGCTATTATTAGAACATCTACTTCTGATAGTCACTGTTCAGATACGCTTAAAGATACATGTTCTGAATTCTGATCAACAACAATCACATGAAATTAGCAAAGACTTAATTTGTCCGGGGCTCAACTAGAACAAACAAGATTGAATTAATACAAGAAAAGAAAATCTCTGTACGATCGATGATGCCTTGTACGTGCAAGCCTTTGCATTGGAGCTGTCCTGGGAGAGCATTTCTTCAATCAATAACACCCAGGACAATCATTCATTCACTTTAGCTTTCTTCACATGAAAAGAACTATGCTTACCGTGGACGACACTAGTCAATGGCTCAATGCCCATGTATGTATCAGTCGAATACATCCCAGTGTAACTTCAAGTGGAATATTGATCGTTGATCACAATTCATCATGAAAAAGAAATCATCACCCGCCACCATTTTTCAAAGAATTTGCTCTCTTTCACAACAAAGTAGTAAGCACAACTGGATTGACATATTCCAAAGAGGAGAATAGTTAGATGTTTAAAAGTCACGTTAAGGAATGCAAGCAAGAAAATGAAAGTGCAGCTGTGCCCAGCAATGTGCTACAAAATAGAGGTACACAGGAGCCTTAACTAATTGTTCTGAGACTCTGAGTGCATGCTTAAATTTTCAAAGCTTATCCATCTAAAAATAAAATAAAAAATACAGATTATGGATTTAAGTCATGTGCTAGAAGTGTGGATTATTTGTTGTTGGTGCGAGTTCAGTCCCATTATCTCTTTGCAGTCTTCCTCTTCCTTCGAAGTACATGCTCCAGCCAGGGATCAGCTAACCGGATCGGGTTTGAATCTCGATCCCCCTCCGGTATCGGTAACCAGCCGGTTACCGGTAAATTTCGACCAAATTTATTTGAATTCAATTAAAATTCATTCGAAAATAGAAAAAACCGCCATTTTTTTTTCTTCCCGACCACCCTCCGGTACCAGTAACCGACCCGGTTACCGGCGGTTTTTTGATCCCTGCTCCAGCCAACCCTGCCGTCTGCAAAAAGAAATAAAGGAAGTACCCCACGAAATATCGGCCAAGGGAGGCGTATACACGGAATTACAAAGCAGTTTCCCACCTTTTCTTCCAGGAAAAAAAACAAGGACAAATTTCAATTTGCTTTTTCAAATACCAAGCAAATAAGCAAGTTATTCCCAAGTCTTAGGAAGTACTGTCAGACAGTATAAATTAGAGAAGAAAAACTATATTATAACCAACATAACCAATGCAAATCACCAAAATCTTTGCATATGAAATGTGCCCTTGCACTCTTGCATTCTTGCACCATGAAATCAAGCTACCAACCATCATAAGCCGGGTACCACACACACGTACCTCGGTATAATACATGTGCCCTTCCATCACTTCATACTCATTAATCACAACAGAATGAATATAAATTGAGACCTCATATCACATGAATAAACAACCATTCATCCCAATCTACTTTGTATCCATCCAACCAATTGTTATCACCAGTTCACCACATCAGTACAAACCTATGCGGAACCTTGCAAAAACAATGAAAATACAACACTAGCGGAGCATAAGATCCACTTTTGGACTAGCTTTGTACACAAAGTCCCCCTAAAGATTTCTTCTACAAATGTTGCACCAGCGATTAATTGACATATGGCCCAAGAAACTTAGTATCTACCATGAGGCCCACCACCTGACCTTGTTCCAGGAGAGAGAGAATTGTAGGTGCAAATTGGCAGAGCGACTGTCATGTTCATCAAATTTATAGCCTGCAAAATGAATTGTCATAGTTTCAGAGCCACAGTCAAACTCATAACCTCAACAAATATTCGAATATCTAAGTTTATTCTCCTTCAATCAAATGTCTAATTCACACTGTAACGCTGATGTACATACAGATATTACATATTAGATATGACATGGCACACATAGTAATCTGGTTTCAAAAAGACACACATAGGAAAAAAGAAAAATGCTGATATTTCAAACTAATGTTAAGCTAATCTTAGTTTTTAGTTATCTATGCTTTATAATGTTCAGCTCGTCAATTTGCCAAGCTAAGCTAAAAAAATGTCATATCCACATAAATTTACTACATTACTACATCTACTTATCATTAAGTGGTAATCATATATTTTATTTTCAGTGTTTTGCACATCATTCAGTCAAGTTAAGCTCAAAAGGAAGACTTCCACAATTTAATGGTTTCACCAAACATGCGACAAAATATTCACCAAGGTAACATAAAAACAGAACATTAACATGGGATGTTGGTGACCAACTGCTTATTACATATACATGACTACGTGTCAGCTGCTGGCTCTCCCTTGCACACAGATTAATCTAAAAAAACAAGGTTAACCAGACCAAGAAAACAGAAAGAACAGAAAACCAATATCTTGTCACAAACTTCTGATCACAGCTATTTGCCAGCTGCTGGCTCTCCAATTCACGAATTAATGTAATGAGCCACATTAAAAAAACACACACATGATATAACCTACTGGAAGTGAAACAACAGAAAAAATATACAAATAAATAAACAGATTCTGCATAAGACTCATAGCTCACGAACTTAATAAAAAGCAAGAAGCTGGCAAACACACTAGTCAACAAAAAATGGCAACGTAAGTAGAATTTATTTAGATGCAGGCAATCATAGATTTCATAGCTAGAAATGATGTCATAATTACCTTGCAGAGTATCCAGAGCAACAAGAGCTTGGACAGAAGAGGCAAAATCAACGAAACATAAGACATGATACTGTCCAGCCTGTAGGGAGAAAAGTTCACATATAAAATATGTTGGCTTCACAAATAAATGAACAAGCAAAATTATATTAGTACACAGCATTTATCTTACATGTCTGGATTCCTTCTTGACCAACCTCACCTCACGGAAACCAGAAAAAGGGTGAAAGACATCTGAAGAAACAAGAGTTAAGGGGCTAAAGCACCTAACTGGTGAAATATGAGGCACGTCACAAAAGATGCATGGATACATAGATTGATAATACGTAAATATCAAACATAGTTTACAAGTGAAGAAAAGGGCAAAAGACTCAGCATTGCAAATCATTTTTCCTATAGTGGCAGAATACGATACATAGATTTATGTGTTTAGAGCTATCACGTGAATTGAAGAAGATATTCCTGGGAATAAAGAAGTATGAAGTATGAAGCAAAATGGTAATCGGAACGTTATGGATGTAAGGATACAGGAAACCTCCCTCATCGTGCAGTTCGAAGGGAGACCTTCCACACACAATGTGTTAGATATGTCAGGGCAAAGAGCAAGATCAGTCCTTGCAGAGCCCATGTTTCTACTGTCCAACCCCATAACACCCATCATTTGTGATTATCAACTAGATATGTAACCATCCCAACGAGTCGCCTAGCAGTTTGGCTAGCACCAACATAAGGCATCTACAAACACATGCAAAGGTACAAAGTTACTATTTTGTTAAGAAAACTGCTAGACTTAAACTAAGAAACTTCTAATTGCTACACTACCTCACTGTTAAGTGATGACCATAGGAGGCTCCCATTGCTTCATGAAAGCCAGCGCTTTTTTGTCCAGAAGGCATGTCTGCAAAACAAATGTGTAAAATGCTTAAATATTTAGATGTACATCTCACTTGGCATACACTTCTAAAAGTCATTCAGCAGAAAGTAGAGTATGATCTCCTCAAGTTGTTATTTTATTCCTTCCATTTAAGAAGCAAGTCACAACAAAGTGGAAATAGGCACAATAGAAACACCCACATGAATAGCAAATGAGGCGCAACAACTACAAAACTGTCTACCTACTAAGAGTCTCACAACTGATGCGCAAGTGGCAATCCATAATGCTGTTTCAGATTTGAGCTAGGTGTGCATAGCAGGCAATCATGTGCTCAATAAAATGATACTAAAAGAACACATGATTCAACTTTATTGCACTTTCAATAGATGCATACAGAAATGGCGCCAAACAACGTAGCAGCATGGAAGCTCTAAGCCAAACAAACTAGATCCATGTAAACAGTATCGAAACTTTTTTACGCAATAGACCCCTTCATTTTTCTTGCTGGTTTTAAATATCAGGATATGTAAACTCTTTGGTCATCAAACAGTCATTCTAAACTTCTTTAGAATAGAAGTTGAAACCTTTTGCCCACCTCAAAAAAGAAAAAAGAAAATGATCTTGTGCGGCATTGACACTTCTGTGCTATAATTTTAACATACATGAAAGCTAGGCTACAGAAATCTAACGCTTAACAAAGCTACAAGCTAAACAATCGACAAAATCTTGCATATTTCCAGACTAAAACTACTAGTTTTACTAGGATAGCCTTGAACCTTTACCAGGAAAATACGGATAAAGAATCAACTATTTGTTCTGATCTAGATATTCTTTTAAGCGATCCAAACACCTTGTCTGATTCTCGAAATAGCTACAATCTAAACCAATCAGAAAAATCTCCACTCAAAACTACAACTTCTCCTAGTTCTGTCCCTTAATGTTTATTAGGAGAATATGCTGGGGAGATGAATGCTCTGCCAATAAAAGAAATTAAGCTTTCACCAACCTGACGCTTAAAAAAGCTACAATCAAAGTCTACCATCGACAACATTTCAAAGATATCCACGATAGGCTCTACATCTCCTAGGATCATATCTTAAGGTTCACCATCAAATAACTACCGAACGAAATAGAACTATAATCTGGAGGAAGCGGGGTGCGGGGGCACGAACCAAAGTAGTCCGGGCGCTGGCGCTTGGGCGGCGGCTCGCCGGCGGGGGCCGGGGGACGAAGCCATCACGCGCGCGACCTGCGGGGGCGGAGCCATCTGGGCGCGACCTGCGGCTGCGGGAGAGGAGGGGTCACCGGTCCCGCGGCGTGACGATGCCCCGACTGCTGCCACACAGGCGCGGGCGCGGCTATCCCCACCGCCGCTGCCTCCGCGTGCTGGCGCGGGTCGACGGCGTAATTCCAGAAGCTCTCGGCGGCCATCTCAATCTCGCAACTGGAACCGGATCGATCCGCCGGGAAGGAAGCTAGGGCTCGGGGGAGTGGGTGGGTGTCAGAACCTGGAGGTTCAGACAATCTCGATTTTGGAAAAAAACGCCGCCAAGCAAGAGACGAGAAACTACGTTAGGGTTCTAACAAACTAGCTAGTAGCTACCGGAATCGAATATGCTCTTTTTCCCTTTCTTTTTATTAGCCTATCTTTAATAGTGCATTTATTACCGTCTTTTACCTGTGTCATATCAACAAAATTTTATATAAATGAGAGAGAAGGAGGAGAAAAAGTATGGATCGTCTCTTCCTAAAAAAACTATTTTGTACGCGAAACAAGACATGATATATTAATCTACTTTAGTTGACATATAGGTCCGTTTCAAAGAAAAATTATAAAATATAAATATTGAAGAGTGTGCTAGAGACTATCTATTGAAGATGTTGTCTCTAAAGATGATGTAGCATATGTTAGAGACAATGTTATCTCTAACTATTGGAGATACCCTTAGTACCCTTAGCTCGCCACTTGACTAAATAGCCAGGGAATCACCGAATATACTTTTACAGCAGAAGTAAGACTGGAAGAGTAAAAACAAGCTTCAGTCATCACGCGACAAAAGATATGGCAAAACAGTAATTTCTTTAAATGCGAATTAGCCGTCGGATCCTCCTTCTTCTCTCTATCACCCATCGTAGCCGTCGTTCCTGACATAACTGAAGTCGCCCAAGAGGTAAGTTAAGCGTCGACTCTTTCTTGTCGTTCTTTTCCCTCGAGTATTTCTTTGAACTTCATACTGGTCTATTTTCAGGGACCAAACAATTCCTTCTTCCTTGAGTTACACCATGTCCTCATGGTAAAAAGTTTGGGAACGTGTTCTGAATAAAGCTGGCGTCCTCCTAGGTTGCATCTTCAGGTCCCAAATTCAGCCATTGAATCAGCCACTGAGCCATAGGCTTGTTTCTGCGGGGAACAACTCGTCTGCCCAGCACGGCTATTGGTTCTATTTTAATTTTGCCATCCTCTCCAACCAACGGCAAACCTGGGATGGGTACCGCATGTGATCCCACATGTCTCTTCAACTGACTCGCATGAAAGACCGGGTGAATGGTAGCACCTTCAGGCAATTGTAACTGGTATGCCACTGATCCGATTCTTTTTTGAACTCTGAAAGGCCTGGAGTATTTTGATCTAAGTTTCAATGATCCCCTTATACCGAAAGATGTCTGCCTGTATGGCTGCATCTTGAGGTAGACCATATCCCTCACAAGAAATTGCCTCTCCGACCTTGATTTATCAGCAAAGTGCTTCATCCTCTCTTGTGCTCTGTGTAAATTGGCTTTGAGCTGTTCTATCATAGCTTCTTTTTGCCCCATTGTGATTTTAGCCTCCTCCGAAATGTTGCAAGGAATGGTCAACTCCCCAATTTGTGGTGGTGTATAGCCATATAACGCTTGAAAGGGGGTAATCTGTAGTGAAGTATGATATGAATTATTGTACCACCACTCAGCCAATGTCAACCAAGCTAGCCATTCCCTCAGTTCTTGGAAAGTCATACTCCTCAAATATGCCTCCAAACATTGGTTCACTCGCTCGGTTTGCCCATCTGTTTGTGGGTGGTAGGCACTGCTTAGCTTCAAGGACACCATCAGTGCTCTAAAGATTTCTTGGAACAAATGACTGGTGAATATTCGGTCTCTATTAGTCACAATAGCTACAGGCATCCCATGCAGTTTAAATACATTGTCCATGAAGACTTGTACCACTTGCTGAACTGAATAGGGGTGAGATAATGACAGGAAATGGGCATATTTGGTGAAGCGATCAACCACCACTAGAATTACCTCCTTTCCTCTGGACTTGGGCAATCCCTCGATGAAATACATGCTGATATGAGACCAAGCCATGTCTAGTATCTCCAGTGGGTTGAGCATCCCTGGCATGTGAGTATGTTCAGACTTTGTGATTTGACACACTGGACACTCCGCCACAAACAGCTCCACATTCTTTTTAAGTCTAGGCCAATAGAATAGTTTCTTGATTCTATGATAAGAAGTCCTCATCCCTGAATGCCCTCCGATGGGAGAAGTGTGGAATGATTCTACGGTCTTTGACCTGATATCATTTCCAGCTCCCACATATATTCGACCCTTAAACCTCACCAACCTAGCTTCTATGGTATAACTATTGTCGGGTTCATCATTATTCTGAGTGTTACCTATTACTTTCTCATATTGTGAATCATTCACATAACTTACTTTAACATCTTCCACCCATTCTGGTATTACGGTGACTATAGCATGGCATTCATCTTCATCCTCTTTGCTTCTAACATCCCTTCTAGATAATCCATCAGCCGCAAGATTCTCTTTTCCCCTTTTGTATTCCACGGTATAATCAAATTCCAGCAACTTAAGTAGTAATTTATTTTGAATCCCCTCTACTAGTCTCTGTGTGGTGATGTATCTCAAACTTTTTTGGTCGGTTCTGATCACCTGCTTTGTTCCCAACCTTCATTTTTTAAGAGCTTCCAAGATCGCCCTTACTTCTTTATCATATATGGATTGGGCTGATGCCTTGATCCCAAGAGTTTTGCTATAATAAGCAATAGGTCGGCCTTCCTGCATCAATACTACACCCAGGCCTGAGTCACATGCATCTATTTCCAGAACAAAGGGTTTAGCAAAGTCTAACAATGCCAGCACTGGACAAGTAATCATCATTGCCTTCAGTCTTTCAAATGCTTCTGTCTGTGCCTCCTTCCATACAAATGCATCTTTCTTCAGGATGTCAAAGAGAGGCTTACAAATCTTCCCATGTCCCTTCACAAACCTCCTATAATATCCAGTTAACCCCAAGAATCCCTTTAACTTGGTCATAGTATTGGGAATAGGCCATTTAAGCACATCTGCTATCTTCTAAGGATCAGTAGCCACCCCTTCGCCACTAATGATGTGTCCTAGATATCCAATCTCAGCCATAGCAAAACAACATTTACTTCTCTTTGCAAAAAGCTGATTTTGCTCTAGAATCTGTAAGACCATACTCAAGTGCTCTACATGATCTGTTATGGTCTTGCTATATACTAGAATGTTGTCAAAGAACACTAGAACGAATTTCCTCAAATAGAGCCTGAAAATGTGATTCATAAGGGTCTGAAAAGTAGCTGGAGCATTAGTTAGCCCAAAGGGCATAATCATAAACACATAATGTCCCAAGTGTGTCTTGAATGCTGTTTTTGGGATGTCCTCCTCCACCATTCGGATTTGGTGGTAGCCTGATCTGAGATCCAGTTTTGAGAAGATGGTAGCACCATGGAGTTCATCCAGTAGATCTTCTATGATTGGCATAGGGAATCTATTCTCGATTGTCATTGAATTGAGTTGTCTATAATCAACACATAATCTCCAGAACCCATCTTTCTTCCTGACCATCACCACCGGGGAGGAGTATGGGCTGACACTGGCTCGAATCTCTTTAGAGTTCAAAAGTTTCTTTATAATGTCCTTCATAGCATTCCTTTGAAGGTGAGGAATTCGGTAGGGTCTGATGTTTGGAGGATCTACATTGTTTTTTAGTGGTATAAAGTGGTCACAATCCCTCTTTGGTGGTAACCCCTTGGGTTCATTAAAGACTTCATTGTATTGTTGTAATACCCCTTGTATCTCCACAGGTAACAGCCCAGAGCTTTGGGTTTCGGCCTCTTGAACACAATTAACCTGAATCATATATCCCAAGGCATCTTTCCTCAAAATCTTCTCTAGATTGGGTGCATTTACCATGCAATGCTTATTTGGAGTGGTATAGTCTTTGAGAACAACCGTTATGCCTTCTTTACATATGGTCAGTTCTCTAGTTTTGAGATTTAGTCCAATCAGACTATGTTCATATATCCAATCCTTCCCTAGAATGATATCATAGCTCCTGAGATTTAGCAATTGAAATGAATTGGCAAATGTATAGCCCTGTACCAAATAGGAAATCCTCTCAGTCCTGGCTTCTGTGCACAACCCCCCACCACTGGCCACTGCTACCCTTTTGGCTGGTTGGTATATTAGTTTATAGTTACTTCTGATAGCAAATTCGTGATCCATGAAAGTAGTTGTGCTGCCACTATCCACTAGCATCACTGCTTGCTTTCCCCCAATCACTACAATCAAAGAAAATGTAGCAGATCCTGCTATTCCCTCCTTGGCCAAACTAGATATCACTAAGAACTGTTCAACTTCTGTACTGTCTTCATTCTCCTTGGGACTTCCAGGAGCAGTGATGAACCCTTGTTCCTGATTCAATTCATGTTCTTCCATATCCCCGGTTACCTCTTCCTCTCCTTGCATTAAGATGACATGCAAGGCCTTCTTGACTTTGCACTTCAATTGATGGCCTAGCACCCATGGTTCTTTACAATGCCAACAAGTCCTTTTGTTAGCTTCTTGTCCAGGTTTTCTTTCCCTTTCATTCCCTTCTGTAGGAGTATTCTTGATCGGTCCAGTCTTGTGAAAATTAAAATTGGTTTTGTTCTTGTTGAACCCTCCTGTATGATTAGTCCTTTTGGCCAAAGTAGCTTTTTCTTCCAACTTAGCAAACCAATAAGCCTCTAGCAGTCCCATTGGTTGATGCATACTCACTCCATATTTCACTTCTTCCTTCAAACCCCCAATAAAACAGCTCAACAGAAAAGCCTCTTGCAAATAGGGATGATCTCTCCTCACTAACTCTACACATTTTTCAAAGTAATCAATGTATTTGCCCACACTACCCATATGCTTCATAGTCTGAAGTTTTTCTACTACCTCATGAGCACTCGCATCTAAGAATCTGTCTACTATCATGGCACACAATTGTTGCCAATTCAATACCTGCCATGCTATGCCGATGCCTTTGAACCATGCATGAGACCTTCCAGAAAAATGGCCAGTTGCTATGTTTACCCATTGATCTCTAGGAGTACCAGCCATCTCAAAAAATTTCTCACATTGTTCCAACCACCCAATTGGTTCTTCCCCTGAAAATAAGGGTATTTCCAATTTCAGCCCTCGCAATACACCATCAGCATATTGGTGGCCACTGCCATTGACATTCCCATTCATGTTTCCCATTGGATACATTATATTTCCCCTAGTATCTACTGATGTGTGTGTCATTCCAGTATGACCTACGGTTGGTTCCGGATATGAGTTGGCATTCAACGTAGGATGATAATACATCGGACTAGCAGCCATTAAGTTAGTGTTCTGCCAAGTCCACGATAGCATCGTAGGGACCCCAGGTCCAGGTTGGAACCCTTGAGTGTTCATCTGAGCATTTGTTACCAGTGGTTGCTGAGGACCCCTTGGGTTTACTCTGACTTGCTCCCTCATGTCCACTTGTGAGGTGGTGAGAATAGCTGGTGAAAAGATAGGAGTAAAGTTTGGGATTACCGAATTCGATTCTAGGAAAAAAGTCGCTGGTGCTCCTATTCTTTGATCTTGTTCATGACTTCCGGCTGTGCTCACCCTGGTTCCAAATAGTATATGTCGTTCTTCCCTGGGTTCTATAGTCATGCCATCATCACCCATCATTGAGGTTTGGGAGAACTTTGCAAACAACAACTTCTTAATCTCAGCCACATCCGATTTCAGGGTGTCCAACTCCATCAATTTCTCTTGGATCTTAATGATCTCTGCTCGATTCTCCATTTCTATCGCTTCCTCTTCTTCAATCGACCCTTGGGATCGAGTCTTTACCACCATCAACCTCTGATCTACAAAATCGGCTCAAGAACTTTACCTGCAACTTGATGTCAACCCTTCACTCCCTAACCTGATCTTTACACTTTCTTCTGATGGTAAGAATTGGTAGCCACTCACGAACTTCCAGATCCGTTCGAGCTTAGGAATTTTACGGCAACGAGTCTTTCGACTGTTCCAACCCTCACTCACCCAGATCTCCACTCCAAGGATCTAAAGCACTCTGATGCTAATGTCAGAACCTGGAGGTTCAGACAAACTCGATTTTGGAGAAAAAAACGCCGCCAAGCAAGAGATGAGAAACTACGTTAGGGTTCTAACAAACTAGCTACCAGAATCGAATATGCTCTTTTTCCCTGCCTTTCCATTAGTTCGCCACTGGACTAAATAGCCAAGGAATCACCGAATATACTTTTACAGCAGAAGTAAGACTGGAAGAGTAAAAACAAGCTTCAGTCATCACGCGACAAAAGAGATGACGAAACCGTAATTTCTTTAAATGTAAATTAGCCGTCGGATCCTCCTCCTTCTCTCTATAACCCATCGTAGCCGTCGTTCCTAACGTAACTGAAGTCGCCCAAGAGGTAAGTTAAGCGTCGACTCTTCCTTGTTGTTCTTTTCCCTTGAGTATTTCTCTGAACTTTAGACTGATCTATTTTCAGGGACCTGACAGTGGGGAATGTAGGTGGAGGGCTGGAGGGAGGGCTTAGAGGGGAAGGGATTGTCTTGTAACCAGGGCGCTCGCTTCACTTGCTTCCGCATCGCTCCTTTTTTTTTTGGGCTCCTCGCCCATGAGAGGTGGAAGGCGCGGAGGAAGGGAAGCAGTGCGCGGGGTGGCGATGCATTACCGTGCGTCGCGTGAGAAGGAGGGGGAGGGGACAGGGAGTCGCTCCGCGTGTTGGGCCTTGCACGTGCCGGCTTGATGGGCTAGCATTATGTACTTACGTGGGATTGTGCACGTTTTAGAGGTTCGTTCCATACGCCGAATGGGTCGGGTTGTGCGGTGCAGCGTAGGCGGCAGGATTGTGATGGAATGGGAGGAGGATGGTGCGTCTCGGGATCTCGATGGCGTTCTATGCTGAGGCCCAGCAGGTCGAAGGGCCCGTGGGCGGTGTACCTGGTGGCTTTTCGACATGCTGTGCGTTTTTGGGTTTCCCTCCTAAACACACAATGCGTTGTGGATTTGCCATCTCGGCGGTGCGGCGCCGCTGCCTCGGCTAGCCGAGCAGGTTGGTGGGTTTGGGGAGTAAAACGTAAGAGACACAACTTAGGCAAAAATTATATATATAAATGATGTTAGGCAGAAATTATGTATTTAAATGATGTTACAGATGCGAAAACAAGTCAACATGAATTGGCAACATAAGTATTTAGTAGAATGTAAGAGACACAACTTAGGCAGAAATTATATATTTAAATGATGTTAAAGATACGAAAACAAGTCAACAAGAATTGGCAACATAAGTACTTAGTAGAATGTAAGAGACACGACTTAGGCAGAAATTATATATTTAAATGATTTTAAAGATGCGAAAACAAGTCAACACGAATTGGCAACGTAAGTACTTAGTAGAATGTAAGAGACACAACGTAGGCAGACAATGATATATTTAAATGATGTTATATTCACCTTGTAGAGCGTCTATAGCGGAAAAGGCTTGGGCAGGAGTGGCGAACTCTACAAAGGATATTACATGTCTACTTGACCCTTTGTTGGCCAGCCTCACTTCATGGAACCCGGTAAAAGGGTGAAAGATATCTAGAAAAACAAGAGTCAAGGTGCCAAAGCACCTAAACGGTGAAAGATGAAGGGAAAAAAAGATGGGCACATATATTGATGAAACATAAAAATGAAATATGGTTCACTTGTGAAAAAATGACAAAACAACTCGAAATGATCGATATTAGAAATCATATGCATACAATGGTACGTGAAACTTCCCGTCTAGTACAGTTGGAAGGGAGACCTTCAACATATAAGGTGTCTGATGCATCTGGAGGAAGAGTGGGCTCAGATGCACCGAAAGAAGGCATCTGTAAACATGCATCAGGTCAAAGTTAACAATCCACACTACAACAGAAAAAGTCTTCACAGACGGTTCAAAAACGTCATCACAGACGGTTTCATGAGCCGTCTGAGTTTATGGGTCAGTGATGACACGAGGCCATCACTGACGGTTTTCAAACCGTCTGTGATGCATACTATCACAGACGGTTATTAATCGAGAACCGCTCGTGATAGTAACTATCATGAGCGGTTTGTGGTTGAAACCGCTCGTGATGATCGATCATCATGCATCGCTTGTGGCTAAAACCGTCTGCAGTGATGACTTTTTCTATAAAGCCTCCAAGCAAGTGGCTACTTGTGCCATTAAAACCGCATATATATATATATATATATATATATATATATATATATATATATATTGTTCGTAGTCCCTCAGCCACTTTCGGGGGTTCGTCCACGTAGCATGAGAAGGATGAGACAGTAGCCACGGGCAACTTCATTGAGCCCATGCAAGTTTAAAAAGTATGGATGCAAGGAGATCGTCAGGACATCCAATTACCTAGATATTGTCGATAGGTAATTGGACGTTGCTATGTTCAGAAAGTGACGTGGACGCGCTAGGTATTCCGACTGGAAAGTGGCATCATGTATCAGCAACCAACCATTCTTGAGCATGTAATCGTCTTTAAACCCAACAAGAACACCAAGCAAATGGATGTCCTGACGCTCTCCTTGCATCCATACTTCTTAAACCTGCATGAGCTCGATGAAATTGCCCATGGCTACTGTCTCATCCTTCTCATGCTACATGGACGACCCCCCGAAAGTGGCTGAGGGACTACGGACAATATATATATATATATATATATATATATATATATATATATATATATATATATATATATATATATATATATATATGATGCTTGTTTTAATGGCACAAGCACCACCGCTTGGAGACTTTATAGAGAAGAGAGATTATGAATGGAATGGTAGGACGACAGGACGCATGGTAGGAGAATTTGACCCAGCATGAACACAGCTATACGAGATAAAGGTGAAATGAATGGCGAGAGCATGTGAAGAGGTGTTGTAGTAGTTTTTGACTCATTTGGTCTTGTTTTGAATACAATACACACCAAGCCTAACCTTTACAAATCTAAAAGTTAATTGCGCCAAGCCCCATCCGAACCACATCTAATGTAAGCCAACCAAGCACAAAGCTAGAATCGCATCAATAACCCTCAAGATCCATCGAGAGCATTAACCAAACCCACCATCCCCATTCATTTTTGTCAATCTGAACCCACAAAGATGAACTAAGCAAGATGCATAGAATGCACATACACCAATAGCCCTCAGTTTACATCACAGAGAAGGGGACTATTAATATGAACTAATTATCAATTCAATTTCAGCATAAGACTATTAACATCATTGAACAGTTCAATAGCTAGTAAGGTGCCACTAGCCAACAAGCATCTGCATGATCATTGCATTCATTTATATTTATGATTTCTCTATACTTCTCTCTACATGTGTGTATTACACATTTACACTTCTCTGCAATGATGCACTTCTCTTCATGTATGTATGTATTACACATTTAGCATATGGGCTCTGGCCAATGGCCATCACCATCAACATCAACCAACAACCAGACAACATCAAGAAGACAAGAAGGGGACTTATGCATTAGTGGGAGAGCCGGAGAGGTTGAAGGCGCGAGGGAGGTCCGAGGTAGCGCAACGAGCTGGCGGCGAGAGGGAGGAGGAGCTGGCGCGAGGGAGGAGGAGCCGACGGCAAGTGAGCAACAAGGGGGGATTGGGAGTTTGATCCGGTGGCGCAGGGAGGAGGGAGCTTGATTCAGAGGTGCGGGAGCTGGCGGCGAGGGAGGAGGAGCTCGGTTCACATGAATACCAACAGCACAAACCAATAGGTGATAGATCTGTCTTACCTCGACATCACCGGTGGAGAGGTAGCCGGGGTTGCGTACGCCGAGGGGAGGAGGAAGAGGGGAAGACGCGCAGCGTCACCGTAGTTGTGGCACAACGGTGACACTGCAAAAGACACTCTTATCGTACGAGTGTCTTGTGCAGTAAACCGTGGTGTCACAACCGTTGGTGACGGGAAGAATGCATGGTGGCGTCGGCGACGGGCCGGGTCACTCTGGTGGAGAGGGGAATGGATAAGAGTAAGGGCGCCGGGGAGTGATGAGTTAGAGCACAAACCCTAGCAGACTCCTACTAATAAAGAGACTTATCATAGTTGGTTCTATTATGGAACCGTCAGTGATATTTATCACAGACGGTTCATTATTAAAACCATCTATGAAGTATCACAGACGGTTATTTGTTGAACCCATCTGTGATACTTAGTAATATCATAGGCGATTTTTGTTGAGTAAATGCGTGATAGTTCACGAGCGATTTCAACATGAACCGTCGTGATATTACCTCTTCACGAGCGATTTTTTTTAGCGTGACCCAAGAATACGAGCGGTAGCAAAACCAAAACCATCTGTGATTGCATGTAATACAGACGGTTTTGGGCAACCGTCTGTGATGAGGTGTCCATTACTAGCCTTTTTGTAGTAGTGCCAGTACTTTAATTTTGTTTGGCTGTGTTTGGTTCTTCGCCGAATTTGTTGCATGCCACACTTTTTTTTTATCTCTATGCCCTACATATCATTCACAGTAATTTATCAAAGCCCAAATGTTGTCACACTTGTGGCGAATGATTTGGTTGCCATAAAAACAAAAACTATGGCACGACACATTTTTAGCACAAATTGTGGCAAAATGTGGCAAGCAACCAAGCATACCCTTAGTTAGAAAGCTGCTAGTCTTAATAAGAAACAAGTCATTGTTATGTTACCTCATTGTGTAAGTAAGGCCCATAAGGTGGTCCCATTGCTTCATCAAATCCAGTCATTTCCTGTTCATGGCCAGTCATATGTTGTCCACAAGGCATGTCTACAACATCAGAGTGTAAAAAAACTAAACTATTAGCACGTACATGCCACTTGGCATGCATTTTTAAAAGTCGTTCATCAGCACGTGGAGTATGGTAAGTTGTTATTTTCTCCCTCCAATTTCAAAATCAAGCTACAATAAAAAGGAAGCAGCACAAAACAAAGAAACACGTGAAGCTAACAAGATCACCCATCAAGAAAAGAATATCTGGAGAGAATCGAAAAGGCAATATTACCATTATTGACGTGTGTGAAAGGGATTAAATAAGTTGATTCAATAAATCGGCAACCATCTCAATGATTATGTTTGATTTGCTATTCATGACCTTATCTGTCATGAAACAAACCAAAATTTCAAGTTTTCAAAAATTTTGAGTCTTTTTGGTTTAAATTTCAAAACCTTCCTTTTTTGGCAATTTTCAATCTCTTTCCGCTTTCCTTTTTCCATCTTCCCGTTTTCTCCCATCCGGAAACGCCTTCTCTCCCCGGGCGTCCTCCCCTTCTTCCTCCCCTCGTCATTGCCCCCATGTCACCTCCCGGTTGTCACCTCCTCCCTCCTCGCCCCTGTCAGCTCGCCGCTACCAGAGCTGGCCAAATGGGCGACTTGCTACTATTAGGTGTCGTCTTAGGGCAGCCCCCGACATAATAATGACCGAGCATGGCCCATTTAGCCCATCGGACCAAATGTGGCCCGTTTAGCCCATTTGGCCAAACAGAATGAAAAAATTCAAAAAAATTCCAAAACATATATAAAAATGTGTAGAATTCAGAAGTTGACATGAAAATTGGAAAAAAAATGAGACAACCATATTGAAAATGTAATAGAATTTTATTAATGTTCAAATAGCTAGCTCGTTAAAACATTTGTCATTTAGCTCATAAGACATGAAAAATTGAAAAACAATCCTAGAAAATATATATACATTTAAAAAACCAAAATAAATTTATATATACTTATAAAATGAACTATATAAAATTTAAAAACTACAAAATAAAACCATATAAGTATTAAAATGGAAATAAAATCATATAAATATTAATAAATAAAAATAAAATTATGTATGTATATTAAAAGCGTTGTAAGTGCCTAATGGGCCGGCCGTACCATCTTGAGTGCTTGGTCGTCTTAGGGCTGGCTAACACTATTAAATCTATTCGCTAGGCAGGCACTATTAACTATTCGTGCCATCATGCCTACCGTCGTCTTGAGGTGTCGGCCGAGCACGACCGAGCTATCGTGCCATGCTGGCCCGATCCGTGAATAGTATCGTGCAGTGCCGGCCCGGCCCGTGAATAGTGTCGTGTCGTGCTGGCCCGTGTCGTGCCAACAATATCGTGCTTCATGTCGGCCCATCAGGCACGGCCCGTTTGGCCAGCTCTAGCCGCCACCTCCCGAGCCACCTGGCCTCGCCATCAAAGCCGGCCCGTGCTTCCACCGCCACCTCATCCCGCTCGGCACCGACCAAACGCTCCCCGCCGCACACGTCGCTGCCCACTGCTCCCATCGCCTCCCTGTTGCCGCCACCCTACTAGCGCCACCGCCTCTCTTTGCCCTATAAAAGCCCACCCCGGCTCGCTCTCTTCCTTATCCCCATCCCACCTCCCTTCTGCCTCCTTCCCTTCCAACGCCGGCCAATTTCGAGCTTTCCCCACCGCCTCTTCTTCGGCCAAGGTAAGCACCCTGGTAAAATTCACCACCTCCCTACCTCCCCCTCCCTCCCAAGTCCGACAGTGGCTCCGCCTCGCCACTGCGGTTCTTTTCCCCACCTTGCCTCACCCCCTCCCTCACCGGAGCTCGCCGACACTGAGCTCCACCGTCGCTCCAATCACGGCCACCGCCACCAAGCCGCCTCACTCCACACAGTGCACAGTGGAAATTGCCTGCAATGCTAAGTCTGTGGTAAGATGGGACATGTAGGCTGTAGCATTAAAATGCTATCACCATTTTGATCATTCTTATCAGGCTTAGGAGAATCACGTTGCGGCAATGGTGACAACACCTTCTTATGGTGTGGATACCAACTGGCATACTGATTCCGATGCGACAGACCACATCACTGTAGAACTTGACAAAATGTCTGTGCGTGAAAAATATCATGGTAGGGACCAGGTGCAGGTGACAAATGGTGTAGGTATGACAATATCACACATTGGTCAAACTCACATTCCTACCTTCAATCGTTCTTTGAAATTGAGAAACATCCTTCATGTTCCTAGTGCCCATAGAAATCTAGTTTATGTTCATCATCTTACAACTGACAACAACATCTATCTTGAATTTCATCCAAATTATTTTCTTGCCAAGGACCAAGCCACGAAGAAGCTTCTTTTTCAAGGCAAATGTGAAGGAGGGTTACACCCTTTGGTGACTTCTTCCAGTGACTTGAGCAAGCAAGCTTTCACCAATGTCAAAGTTACTCATGATCTCTGGCATTGTCGACTTGGTCATCCTTCCTCAACTATTGTTCATCGCGTTCTTCACACAAATAATCTCCCTGTTGCTCCAAATAAGAACATTCCACATGTCTGCAATGTTTGTCAAGAGGGCAAGAGCCATCAGCTTCCTTTTCTTCTTTCACATAATATATCCAGTGCTCCTTTAGATCTTATCTTTAGTGATGTTTGGGGCCCTGCTCGCACCTCAGTAGGAGGTTTTCGTTACTATGTCAGTTTCATAGATGATTTTAGTAAATTTGTTTGGTTCTATCCAATAAAGTTCAAATCAGATGTTGCTCATAGTAAATTTGTTTGGTTCTATCCAATAAAGTTCAAATCAGGTTCGACCACTACCATTGCTGTTCCTTCGCCTGCCGAAATAGCAGTGGGTTCCTTGACAGGAACGTCCACGAGGGTGACAGGTGCCGAGCTAAGATCGTAAAAAGGAAAGCACAATTAGGTAGTAAAAAGCAAAAGGTAAATGATGTTCTTACACTTTTACCTCTTTTACATACCTCCTAGTGCCAGACTTGATCCTGAGTTTGGAAAAGACCCTCCCTAAGGAAGGTTTCTTCGACTTTTTCTCAACCACATCTGGTCGAGACTCAAGTTGAGGAACAGCCACGACCACGTCTGGTCATGGGTCTTGATCGAGCGCCATCGCTCCTTGAGACTCTTGGCTCTCCGGACGGTCGAGACCTGTCTCGACTGTCTCAAGGACAACGTTACCCTCGACCACAGGTACTGCTGGCGCAGCAGTTTCCTTCACAAAAGACATGAAACCCTTCCAGTTCTCCTTTTCTAGTTGCTTGATAAAACCGCGAGAAGTAGAAACTGCGAATGTTTTATTGTCATAATAGAAGGGTACCTTGGTCTTGGGGGCTTTGGGCTTGAATACTTCAGCTATTCCTGCCACAATTGTTTTCTCTGCAGCAATTATTTCAGCTGCAAGATTAGCCAAAGGTGCAGACGAAATAACGGAGCTCAAGCTTGCGCCGTCCTTATCAACAGCCTGCACGAGCTTCCTCCTCCTAGTCTGAGGAGCATCTGCTTGCTCAACAGCAGGGCTCGAGCTTGAGCCTCCCTTGTCGGCGGCTTTAACGAGCCGACGCCTCTTGGTGGGTGGAGAAACAAGCTGCTCTACTGCAGCTGCACTAACGACCATCAGTTTGACCTCTTCGTCGTCCTGACGGTTCTCCATGCCTACTTTCTGTAGAAATCAGAAAGATAGATATGATAAAATAGTCGTAAGTTCTTCTACGACCATCATCATGTCGTAAGCTTTTCTACAACAACCCCCTGGTCGTAAGTTTTTCTACGACCAGAACCTGATCGTAAGCCTTCCTACGATCAGTACCTAGTCATAAATTCTTCTATGACTACAAAGTCCTAAAGATGAAATCAACTCTCGATTACCTTTAGGCACTCCACCTTGTCCTCTGGGGACAGGTCAACCAAGATCGGAGGCGCCACCACATGGGCTGGGGGCTTCTCTCAGATGAGTTTGACCCGAGCATCAATCTACTCTTGTGAGAGGTCTGCAGGGATAAGAGAACCTTCAATAAGCCTGTCGACGATCGAATCGCCGATCTTATGAAAATAAAAGGAGGAATATGACGTAGAGTATCCTGGAAGAGAATGGGGGCTGCTCTTTATTAATATGAACTGGGTTTACAAGACTTGACTAGGGACTATCTCCAATTACATGAATGTATTGAATACTCTTCGCCGACGTGTTGCCTTACATTGTTATTTGTTGTGTGTGCGTGTCTCCCCTCGTCTTCTGCGCTTCACCATTAAATAACTCCCGAAGAGGCGGCAGTTACTCCTGGAGAAGACGTCCCTAATGAAACGCTACAACTGATCGGAGGTTTAAGGTAGTTAACAATGTGCTAACTGCCTTGCGGTTAAGTATTTGTGAGACACTTAACCGTAAGGTGGTTTATAGTCAGAGTCTTGTATATCATCGTAAGGTATGGAACGTTTCACACGTGTTCCATTCATCATACGGTTAATGGTGCCTGTTCATAGCATTTCCGAGCAGCTACCTGGTCGAAATCTAGTCCGACCAGGGTACCCATCGAGTAACCTTTGGAATCCTTACGACCAGTGAGGTCGTTAGCCTTAGGGGTTACGACCATGAAGACGTATGGTCTTTTATGTATTTAAATTAATACATAGAGGTTTTAATCCTCATCAGCTAGCCCCCGAACTTTAAATGAACAGGACGTGTGAACGCCTTCTCCCGATGAATTCGTATTGGGCAAACCACCATTCAATGTCGTGACATCCGAGGTGGTTTGTGTTCATTTTAAAGTTGAGAACCTGCCTTGGGAACTGAAGAGTTTCTCTGTCCGTTGGGCGAAAAAGAAGCTTTTTGCCATTCAGACTTTTATGGATAACCTCCGATCGTAATTTGAAAGACCCAAGGCTATAAAATCCCCATCGCTAGACCTTTTGGATTCTTTATGCTTCCAGATCCCATTTTCTGATCTCTTTTACCCAGACAAAAAATCTTCGTCCTTCTTTTCTTGTTCTTCCTACCACAAAAATCTCCTGCGAGTTTTACTTATCCTCAAGGGTTTTCATCATGTCGGAGCAAATCACCAAGTGGTTGCCGTCGGATTTGAGCAAGAAAAAGCTTGAAGCTTTAGAGAAGATTGGGATGCTTCCGGACAAGAATTTGATCAGATGGAGATCAGCATTTGGAGAGCATTTCCCAAGTCGCGAAGATGAGGAAATTCTGTTTTCCTCGCCTACATCGAATGTGAAATTTGAGATTGCTTAGTACACAAATTCCTTCTCCGTGTTCTTGAATTTCTACGGTGGAATTGGTGAATTTAGCTCCAAACTCCATCGCCAACATTAGCATCTTCACATATTTGTGTGAAGCATACCTGGGATTGCCTCCGAGTTTGAGACTCTTCAGGTATTTCTACCGAATGGTAATGGGAAAAACCACGGATACTCCCGGGGAATGTACGCTGCGTCTTCACGATGGGAAGGCCAATGAGTACATCCATATGTACTCGAAGTCCTCGTGGTCGTCATGGAAGAAGAACTGGTTCTATATGACGGTTACGAGGGATGACGGCCTCTATTTCGTCGGGATGAGAGCAACTAAAAATCCCAAATGGAGAAAGACTGTGGAGAAGACAGGAGTGGTCGGGCGATGGGCAGATGCCATCTACGACCTACGAGTCAAGGGCTTGACCTCTTGGCACGTGGTGAGGGATTTCACTAAGCGCCAAATTAGCCCACTAAAGCTTCGGACTCACTCCCTGATTTGGTCCATTGGTCGTGATGAAGCTATCTCAGGAGGTGGTAAGTCTTTGAAATAACTCCGACCAGTATTTTCATTTGATTAATGTACTACCTTAAAACATGTTCATGTCTTATTTTCTCTCTTCTTTTGAAACTCTTTCCCCTGAGGAAATTAGAGAAAGGATCAGGCTGATCTATGCAGGGGAGCCTAGAGAAAAGGCTGGATTTCCTGAGATCTTGGCCATAGCCCCTGTTGAAGAGAGAACAACAAGGCTTAAGGTAAAAAATCTCTTTTATCATGCATATATATATATTCTCCGATCAGATTTTTGATCATGCTCTGCTTTTGTAGCTGGTCGGGTTGCGAATCACACAAACTGGTGAGGCTAAACATCCCACCGTTGTTCCAACCGATTCGTGCCCAGATGCACTGGAAGAGGATGAATCTCCCAAGGTAACAGAACATTTCATAAGAATATATATATGTAATTTAGATAATAGATTTCATCACCTAACCAAATTCATTTGTTGGTTTAGGTGGAGAAAGGTGAAAGGCCATTGGTCTTGCGACTACGGAGGTTCTTGACCCCGGCCGTCGTTGATTTGATCGGACGATTATTCTTGGAACAAGCGATATGGAGGCTGGTGAAACCACCCCGCCCGACCAGATGATCAAGGACGTAACTTTTGACGAGCTGATCGAGAACATCGCTTCCGACATTCTGTTGGATAATGCAACAAACTTGGCCAATCTTGCCGGTTCGGAACCGGCAAGGTCAGAAGAAAAGAAAAGGAAAGGTGACGGTACAGATTTTACTCTTCCGCATTTCAGAGTCAAATCTCGGAAATTAACTAGGTACGCTCAAAGGAAAGTGGTCGTATAAGCGCATACCTTTAATAATTTCTTGATGATTTGATGCCTCTCTCTTTTTTAACTTCCCTTATTTGCTTGGTATAGGTCCTCTGGCGTTCCGGTCGCTTCCGACCAAATTCCTTCTAAGGACCAGGTACTTGAAGAGGTCCATGAGCAGACCACTTCCCAGGATAAAGTTCCTGAGGAAAGGGTGGTCGGAGAAGCCCCCGAGCAGGCGTCAAGGCCAATAGCTGAGTTGGAACCATTGGTGGTTCTAACTCCTTCCGTGGAGGTAGATGCCCCTAAAGGCCCTCAAGAAGTTCCGACCATTGTTGGTAATTCTCCTCAACCTGACAAGTTCCCTTTTCGCCCCCGATTCATCGAGGATAAGGAGCTTGACGAGGCATGGGAAAGATATCGGACCATCAAATCAAAATGCATCTGATTCCATATTTGGCGGATATAACGATTTGGCGATCCGGGTAAGTATCTCGACCGGTTCATAATCTCTCCTAAAAAGTCTTTTAAAGAGAATTTTTAAAGAGGAAAATGCTATTTGAGCGACATATGGTCGAGAACTTTCTTTGTGGTCGGAGGATCGACCCAATGGATTAAAGACTTGGAGCAAAACACTCGAATTAGAAAGTAAGAACTTTCCCTTAGCCTTTTCTTTCTTCAATGCTTAGCCCTTTGCTAATTATTCTCCTTATCGTATTTGATAGATTTGGAGAAAATAAAAGAAGAGATCTGGCTAAGAAAGCCAAGACAGCTCTGCTTGAAGAAGAGATCAAAGCTAAAGACCGATTCGATCATTGAAGCTATGACCAGCAAGGAAGATCTTAACAAGAAAATCGAAGGTAATAGGTCGTAAACTTGACTTATTATTTCCCTCCAATTATTTTTATGCTTATCACCTGTTTTACTCTTGAAGAGCAAAAACAAGTGTTAAACAGAGTAGAAAAGACTCTAAAATTTGAGCAAGACAAGGAGGCAGCTCTTATTCAAAGCTTAGATGAAAAGACTGTATTTTTGAACAAGATGATCTTTGATATGGGATCAGGATCAAGCCTGCCAACCTTAAGAGATCTAGTAGAGAAAATGAACTACTTTGGTCAACTTCTAGAGGATCTTAATACTCTGCTCAAGACTACTCGGAAGAACTATGCCCAGGCCATGAAAACAGGCGTTGCTAGTGGAGTTAGTTTTGCTTTAGCAAAGCGAAAGCTCAAACCCTCCATTGATTTCCAAGTTGTTGAAGATGACTTCAAGCGCCCACTGAGGAGGCAACCAAGTTCATGGAAGAACTCAAGCCACTCGGAGATAAAGTAGTAGAGGAGATGGAGGTCGGATCCCCATCAAGCGATAATTAGTGCAGGAATATTTCTAGAGTAGACTTACGCAAAAAGTGTAAAAATATTGAATATGTGTAAAACTTACCTTTCATGTCATTAACAATGCCTTTGTTTTATCTGTTTGACTCTTTGTTTTTAATTCTCACACACCTCCTAGCCCCGAAGCGCTTTATAGTAGAAGAACTTTACTATACAAGCAAGTAGCCAAGAAAGAGAATAAAAGTCGAAACCATCATTTTGAAGGTATGTGCCGATATGAAGTCAAAACTGATCGTAGTAATACTAGGAAATCATTGTGGTCGGAACCAGCTTATGACTTCGCTTAGTTATAGATCCTTGTTTGTCATGATCGAAATACCAATCAAAAGTTATACATGGCCGGATAAAAGACCTTGTTGTTTGACATAAGAAGAAATACAAAAATGAATGCAGCAAATTATAAGTGAACTTTGTTTAAATCTATTATCCTAAAGTCTGGTCGGAAGGAATGCTTAGATCTGAAATCATATATCATATTTCATGAAACGTGTTTAGACTCTCTATCCGACTGGTAGCGAGGATCGTAAGAAAAGAACCGTCGCTAGGAAGCTCCTTCCAGTGGGCAGGACCACGTGCGAAAAAGGAGAGACTTCGACTAGGAGGCTTTCCGTGTCCCGACCAGTAGCCAGACAAGAGCGGAGCAGAATCTTGAAATAATGAAATATAACCTTCATAATCTTAGGCATATCGTTCAGTATGGAAAGTTATTTGTACGATGCTCTGATTACTCATATATTTCTTTAAGAAAAGAATGTGGTCGCGCGTGGTAAAATGCTCACAACTAGGACCAATACGGCGTATGACTTAGAAGTCGTTGCCAGAGAGTAATAGAGATCCTTAGAAAGGATATCAGAGAGAAAATTGTCTGCTTCGACCAGTTGAAATTAACAATCATGAATGACCAGCCTATAGGTATATATATATAAGCAAGGTTACACATTATTTTTTAGAGAATAAATGAATTTGTTGAAATTGAAAGAAATGAAAGAAAGTAAACAATAATTAAACATAGAACTTACGCAATTGATCAATGTTCCAAGAATTTGACAAAATTTGCCGTCGAGACATAGCGATCAGACGGAACACTGGTCGGGTAACCGACCCGCAGTGTAAGGACCTTCCCACTTGGGGGAAAGTTTATTGCGATTTGCCTGGCTCTGAATTTTTCTGAGAACCAGATCACCTACAGCAAGGCTGCGATGTTGCACCTTACGACTATGGTACCTTCGCATGGCTTGTTGGTAGACTGCTGATCGTACAAGGGCTTGATTTCGTCGTTCTTCAAGGAAATCGACGTCGTCGAGTCTTCGTTCATTCTGATCGTTTTCGTGAAAGCGATCAATTCGAGCAGAGCCAATTTTGAGTTTTGGAGGAAGCATGGCTTCAGCCGCATAAACCAAAAAGAATGGTGTTTCACCGGTCGCACGACTGGTCATGGTTCGAACGGCCCATAATCTGATAGAGTTCTTGAACCCAAGCTCGACCGTTTGATTAACTGGTTGAATACTCGGCGTTTGATCCCTTGCATAATGATACCATTGGCTCGCTCAACTGCTCCGTTGCTCTGCGGATGAGCAACTGAAGCAAAATGAACTTTTACACCAAGTTCATCGCAGAATTCTTGAAATTATTTGCTAGTGGTCGGGCGCCATTATCTGTGATTATACGACTAGGTACACCAAATTGTGTGATCATATTTTTCATTAGGAATCTCTTAGCGGCCTCAGTTGTTATTTTAACAACCTGCTCGGCCTCGATCCATTTTATAAACGTGTCAATCATGGCGAAAAGGAATTCGAAGCCCCCGGGTGCTCTTGGGAAAGGTCCCGAATGTCCGATCCCAAAGTTGCAAAAGGCCAAGAAAGATGAATTGTTTGTAAGGCTTGTCTTGGTGATGTACTTATGCGCTATAAGCCCGACATTATCGCGCCGTCACAAAGTTCTTTTGCATCATAAAGGCGGTTGGCGATAGTATCCTTGCTGAAGGCTTTACCGACCGAGTTACGTAGGAATGATGTGCTCCCCTGAGACTCCTTCATGGATTTGGTTAGCAACTTAATGCCATCCGTTTGAGATATGCATATCATCAACACTCCATGAGATCCTCGTTTGTACAAGATACGTTCGATTAGAGTGTATGATTTGGCTTTTAGTGCTATCGATCGGCCTCTACATCATCTTAGGAATTATGTCATCTTTGAAGATAAATGTAGATCGATGTCATCAATCTCTACCTTGATCGCGGCAATATAATCTATCAACGACTGTGGAGCATCCATGTTCCTTTGATTGGTTTGTTCGACCTGTAAAGAATCATGTATGTTCTCGGAAGGCTCGACTACCGAGGGTGAATCGAGTTGCTCGAGAAAAACTCCGGGCGGGACGGTTGACCTCGTGGAGGCCATCCGTGCCAACTGGTTTGCCAGAAAGTTTTCTTTTCTAGGAATATGTTGGATCTGAAAACCGAAGAAGTACTTTTCGAGTTTTCGTACTTCCGCCAGATAAGATGACATCTTGGTACTTGAGCATTGATACTCTTTCCCTACTTGATTCGCTACCAGTTGAGAATCGCCTTTCACTAGTAATCTGCGAATCCCGAGCGAACGAGCTGCTCGGAGTCCTGCTAGTAAACCTTCATATTCTGCCATATTATTTGTAGCAGGAAAATTTAATTGGATAGCGTACTTGATGTGTTCGCCAGTAGGGGATATCAGGATCACTCCAGCCCCCGACCCTTTTAACATCAAAGAACCGTCAAAGTACATTGTCCACTCCTCGTGGTGTTCGTACGCGGGCCCTTGGGTGGGTTCAGGGTTTGTCCATTCGGCAATGAATTCTGCTACTGCCTGGGACTTTATCGCTGTTCGTGAAATGAAATGGAGGTCGAACGCCCCTAGCTCAACTGCCCATTTTGCTATTCGTCCTGATGATTCCCTGTTTCCAAGGACTTGACCAAGGGGATATCCCGTCGGTACGACCACTTTGTGGGCCTGAAAGTAATGCCTTAGCTTCCTTGAAGACATAAGGAGACCATAGAGCAATTTTTGTACCTGTGGGTATCTTTCCTTTGGTCCATGTAAGACCTCGCTTACGTAATAAACTGGTCGTTGGATGTTATCCCTTTCCACGACCAGTACACCGCTCACTGTTTGTGGTGTTGCTGCCACGTACATTAGCAGTGTTTCTCCCGGTCTCGGAGAGACTAAAATCGGGGCACTTGTAAGGTACTTTTTAAGTTTTTCAAAGGCATCGTTTGCCTCTCTAGTCCATTCAAAACTCCCATGTTTTCGAAGAAGTTTAAAGAAAGGTAACCCTTTTTCTCCTAACCTTGCTATAAACGACTTAGCTACCGCCATACACTGGTGGTTAGTTTTGGACTTCCTTCTTCGTGGTCGGAGGTCGCATCTGGTCGATGGCTGCTATCTTTACTGGATTTGCTTCAATACCTCTAGCCGAGACTAGGAAACCAAGCAATTTTCCAGCAGAAACTCCGAACACACACTTTTCTGGATTTAATTTGAGGTTATGCCTTCTCAAGTTGCTGAAAGTTTCTTGTAAGTCAGAGATGTGATTGCTAGCGTTGGTGGTCTTTACGACTAGATCATCAACGTAAGCTTCTAAATTCCGACCTATTCGCGGACTAAAGGTTTTTTGCATCAACCTTTCAAAAGTTGCACCAGCGTTTTTGAGACCAAATGGCATCTTGACATAACAATAAGTGCCATATGGAGTGATGAAGGAAGTTTTCTCCTCATCCTCTTTACACATACTAATCTGGTGGTACCCTGAATACGCATCTAAAAAACTTAGTAATTCGCACCCAGAGGTAGAATCTACCAGTTGATCAATGCGTGGAAGGGGAAAATCGTCCTTCGGACAAGCTTTATTAAGATCTGTAAAGTCGATACACATTCTCCATTTCCCATTATTCTTCCTAACCATTACAGGGTTGGCGAGCCACTAAGGGTGGTTGACTTCACGGATGAATCCGGACTTGAGAAGCTTGTCAATCTCTGACTGGATTGCCTCCTTCCGATCAGGCGCAAAACGCCGCAGCTTCTGCTTGATCGGTTTCTTATTAGGCTGGAGAGCTAGCCTGTGCTTGATCACCTCCCGGGGGACTCCGGGCATATCGGACGCCTGCCAGGCGAATACTTCCTGATTTGCTCGGAGGAAGGAGACGAGCGACTCTTCCTATTTAGGATCGAGTCTTGCTCCAACCAAAACCTTGCGAGCAGGTGGGCCAGGATCTTCTGGTCCAGGTAGCGACTTAGCGCTGTCCGGAGAAGTGTCTTTGTCGAGGGATACCTCTTTTGACTGGTCGGAGGGTTTTGGTGTCATCTTCGATCTTGTGTGCTTGGCCTGCAAGGCAGATGGATTAGCCTCTCTGGTCGGGAGTTCATCGACCAGTTCTAAGGATTTTCGGTCACATGCATAAGCCATTTTACGATCACCCCGAATAGTGATGACTCCCTTCGGCCCCGGCATTTTCAAACTTTGATAACCGTAATGCGTGGCTATCAAGAATTTTGCTAATGCCGGTCGACCAAGAATCCCGTTGTATGCGGATTCAAAGTTTACCACATCAAACGAAATTTTTTCCGTTCGAAAGTTATCGGGCTTTCCGAACGTAACCGGTAAGGAAACTTGCCCTATCGGCTTGGCGGTGGAGCCAGGAACTATGCTATGAAAAGCATATTTCACTGGTTTCACCTTTGACATGGGGACCTGCATTTCTTCTAAAGCTCCGAAAATAATATATTCAAAGAACTACCTCCATCTACGGGACTCGATTAACCCTACAATTATTAATGGTTAGTTCAACAACAATAGGGAACCTACGGTCGAGTCGGAGGAATGGGGCGATCGTCCTTCTTTGAAGAAATTGCGATGTCCGACCACTTCGATTGCTTGATAGTGTTAGGAGATTCGACGAGGTTGACCTCCGCTCCATGGCTTTCGGATAGCGTTTGGATTCGTATGAAGAAGATCCTCCAAAGATCATGTTGGTGTATGTTGGGGATCTGGTACTCCATCTCTTCGCCGCCATCCTTGTCCTTTTGGAGCTCGTTTCTCCGGGTTCTTGTATTGCGGAAATGGTCCTTCACCGCATAATAATCTTCCAATTTCTTTTGCCAAACTCGGCAGTCGTAGATCATGCCACTCGCTTTGGTGAAGTGGACACCACTTCTTCTTTTTCTGGAATCCTTGATCGGACTTTCGTCTTGCCCCGACCAGGTGTAGTCATTCTTACCCTTCATGGATTTATCAGGAATGGCTAGGACCTCCTTGTCATCGGGTCTGCGGTTCTTCTTCTTTTGAGAGACTTCTTGTTCTTTTTCTGGTTTATCCAGCCGGGTGAGAATCTTGTCTTTCCGATCAATGGCTTCAAGACCACTCGATTGCTTCGCTAGCGGTGGCATACTTGTCGGCCATGTCAAAAAGCTCACCGGTTGTTCTTGGAGGGTTCATTGCTATGTCCTCCGTAAACCGTCGATTTCTCAGACCTGTTTTGAAAGCCTGAATAACTGATGACTCTGCGACCTCGGGTATAGAGTTGCGAACCTAGCTGAACCTCTTGATGTACTGACGTAGAGTCTCATCAGAGCCCTGCCGGATTCGGTGGAGATCATCCTCCTTTCCAGGGCGGTCGTACGTACCCTGGAAATTTGCAACTAGAAGGTCACAGAGTTGCTCCCAAGTATAGATCGTTCCGACCGGTTGGTTCAACAACCACGTCCGGGCAGACCCTTCGAGCACGGTGGGCAGATAGTTGGCCATCACATTTTCACCGCCTCCAGCAGCTCTGATGGCGGTGGTATAGATTTGGAGAAATTCTAATGGATTTTGAGTTCCATTAAATTTGTCCAAATTGGCCGGTCGGAACCGGTTAGGCCAACGCATAGCTTGGAGCCCTGCAGAGAAGGCTCGACAACTGTGATTGATTCATGGCGCCTTCTCGGGAAGGCTGCGGATTATGTCGGTCGGAGACCGGTTCCTAAGATTGGAACAGCTGGAACTCCGGTGTGCCGATCCGGTCGTGGACATTGGTATGATGTCTTGACCGCCTACTTGATTCGAGCGATGCGAAGATCGTCAGTCCAAGCGATGGTTCTTCTCGGCGTGATGGGGAGTGGCTTCATGAAATAACCTTCTCCTCGCCTTGGTATCGATTGTTCCCGAGTATGACCATCTTGTCCCTCGCCGAGGAGGAGCGTTGGGATGAAGTCATAGTTTGACTCCTGAAACCCTTTGTTCCCGATATGCTTGGTCTTGTTGCATGGTGCATTGGAGAATTTCGGATACTTGACCTACAAGTTGTACAAAACACAGAGTTCCCGCTAGAGCAGGATCGAATTATTTAACATATCTTGAACACGTCGCAAGTTTTGTACGATTCTGAGAAGGTCTCGGGGGTTCAGCCGGTCGAGGTGCACGCAGACTGAACCCTCCCGAACCTCGATTTGATCGCCTATCAACTATTCTAAGTGGGCAACGCCAAAGTAATTAGTTGATGGGCGTCTATCGTTCCGTGGCCTCCGGAAGTTGGTGTTTGACGGCTCGGATCATCTCTAACAACACGTGATGGCGTGGTAGAGAATGTAGGACCGTGCAGGGCATCTTGATTTTCATCTCCGATCGCGTTGACTTCGTGCCTCCAGCATCGATCTTCTGATGAGCTTTCATCGTAACTAATGGAGAGCTTATCAGCGCTTCTACCAGAAGTTTCCACGACGGAGAGCGGTTGGAAATGAGCACCTCCTGAGGTCTCCTCAGCCTGATCCGGCGTACTGCCGATCGTATGCTGAGCGTGATCATCTCCACATGGCCTATGACTAGTGGAGGCTTCATCGACACTGTTACCAGATGTCGGTTGACTCCTGGAATTGCCAGAAGCCGTAGGAGAATATCTTTCAGCCATGATTTCATCGAGGGTATAGAGATTTTCGAGTGGTGGTGCTGAAACTTCTTCACCTGTTTTGCCGGTCGGAAAGGCCGAGCTTGAAGAGATCCCCTGACATTCCGAGCTGATCGGAATAGCTGGTTCCTCTGATTGCGCCACCGATAACGGTGGCGCATCCTCGTCCATCTGGTCAATCTCGCTATCGTTGGTGACGTGCGAGCCGGCGGAGGAGGAAGATGAGGATGAGCTGCCGTTTTCCTCCATGGCACGAATGCATCCTTCCATATCGAGGTTGGCGTAGTCCGCCAAGTCGAACCAATTTTCCTCATTCCAAACTCGGGCATATTCGCATTAGCGATTTGCAGAACAGGTGAGGATTTGTCGAAGCGAAGAGTTTCTTCAGAAACTTACGTCTTCTTCCCCATGGATGGCGCCCGACTATCGGCGATCGAATCGCCGATCTTATGAAAATAAAAGGAGGAAAATGGCGTAGAGTATCCCGGAAGAGAATGAAATTGCTCTTTATTAATATGGCGGGTTTACAAGACTTGACTAGGGACTATCTCCAATTACATGAATGTATTGAATACTACCGCTTCGCTTACGTGGTTGCCTTCATTGTTATTTGTTGTGTGTGCGTGTCTCCCCTCGTCTCAAGGCTTCACCATTAAATAACTCGAAGAGGCGGCGATTACTCTGGAGAAGACGCCCACGATGAAACGCTACAACTGATCGGAGGTTTAAGGTAGTTAACAATGTGCTAACTGCCTTGCGGTTAAGTATTTGTGAGACACTTAACCGTAAGGTGGTTTATAGTCAGAGTCTTGTATATCATCGTAAGGTATGGAACGTTTCGCACGTGTTTCATTCATCATACGGTTAATGGTGCCTGTTCATAGCATTTCCGAGCAGCTACCTGGTCGAAATCTAGTCCGACCAGGGTACCCATCGAGTAACCTTTGGAATCCTTACGACCAGTGAGGTCATTAGCCTTAGGGGTTACGACTATGAAGACGTATGGTCTTTTATGTATTTAAATTAATACATAGAGGTTTTAATCCTCGTCAAAGCCAATTTCAAAAATAACAGAAAGAGAGCTAAGCTTGAAGTTTACTTACCCTCCTCGTAGTCCCTGGTCGGGTCTTTCGACCCAGAATACCTCCACATTGGATAAGCCCTTTCCTTCAAAGGGCTGATGCGGCGCGTGATGAAATCCTTCACCACGTGCCATCCAGTGAGCCTCTCTTCCTTCAAGTCTGCAATAGCTCGAATGAAGAGGGTGATCCGACCGAGATCCTTAGGACTCACATCATAGGAAGAAACCTTCTCAGCCGGCTTCCCGACGAAGGAGAGGCTGTCCTCATTGGTTATCTCCCAATAGAACCACCTCTTCTTCTACTCCGGCCACGACGACCGGGTAAACATCTGAATATACTCCTTCGACTTCCCATTGTGGAGCTTTAGACTGCAGCTACCGGCAATTCTGACTAGTCGAGTCATTCCATAGTAGTATCGGAACAACTCCAAATCAGCCGGAATCCCCAGGTATGCCTCGCATAGGTACACGAACACCCCCAACATTGTGATAGAATTGGGAACAAGATTCACCAACTCCACCTGGAAGTATTCGAGTACCAATGTGAGGAAAGGATGAGCGGGCAATCGAAGACCACACTCACAAAAAGCCTGAAAAACGGGGATTTGCCCAATCTCCCCTGACGGCCAATGCTGCCCAATGACCTCAATCCACTTCATGAATTCCTTCTTAGGGATCTTCTTGGAGTCGACCAATGCTCCAATTTTGGCCGTATCCATCTCCGATTCAGCCCAAGGGGAAGCGGTTCCGGCCATTTTTCCCAAAAGCCGAAGGTTTGGATTTGGAAAGATTAGGGAAGAAGGCTCAATTTGGTCAGCGGCAGCGAACTCAAAAGCTTGAACAACAAGAGCGATTTGGGGGAAGGTAAAAGACCTTATCCTCACCCACGGTGGAAATTTATAACCGCGCTGAAGTTGAAAAGACATGGCTACCCAACGGTTTATAGCGCTTTGAACCGCTCCAAGCGAGACAGACTTGAGGAGTCGATTGAGATTCTTAAATTTATCCGCCGAGGAAATCAGTCGATCTTTACACCTCAAGCGAAATTACCTTCTTGACCAAGTCTTTTACGGTCAAGTATAATGATGATTGGAAAGATTTTACTTCCAACCACGGTCTTTGCGACCACTTAGTGTTCGGAGAATTTCTTCTGACCACCTTGTAAGTCGCAAGATTATCCCACAATTTTCTTGATCAAGTAAATTTCTGGTCAAATGAAACACTAGTCGAAGAGTCTTTCTTTCGACCACCTCTCTACGACCATCTACTGCTCCTTCTTCAAGTAAGTTATTTTCGCTTAAGCTGGGGGGCTAGATGACAAGGATATAACAATCCTCATTTAATCATTTATTTATAATTCATATTATGGATAATAATGACGTCATATAACTCTTGAATATACCCCTTGATATTCATAAGGGAGAAGCTGGAGGTCGTAAGTTCTCCTACGACCACCCTGTAGTCGTGGGTCTTCCTACGACCACCCCATAGTCGTAAGCTCTTCTACGACTATCCCGTGATCGTAAGCTCTACTATGATCAATCTGTGGTTGTAGGCTCTCCTACGACCACCACCTGGTTGTAAGTCCTTCTACGACCAGTCCTTAGTCGACAAGACTCACAGACATGTGGGTCTAGTCGATCAGGGAATCTTATGTACCGTATCCAAGGATATGAGTAATCAATTACGCTGTTATTCCCTGGAATAACAGCATGATTTAACCCCTTTGTTATAGTGATGACTGCCCGGCAGCATGGGAACGTTACTACTCCCATAATAACCTCTAGTTACGGCTCAATAATCTAGGACATTAAGACAGTCTTTACACTAGAGGTGCAACGGTACACCTCGAGGACTGTATAAAAGGCAGAAATATCAGAACAATCGGGGCGATCCAGAGATCATTAGAAGGACAACTCTCTAGTCTTTGGCTCCATCTTGTAATCCAGCATACTCAATACATACACACAGGAGTAGGGTTGTTATTCTCCCAAGAGAAGGCCCAAACCTGTATAAAAACCCCCGTGTCTCCATCTCTATGTGATTTTGAGCCTAGAGGAACCCCCGAATCAAACAATCTTTACCTAAGTTCGGTCCTAAAACACCGACATACGTGTTGGACAAACTTGAGGTCATTCAAAAACCATAAGCTTGAATTCAAATCAAAACAGTGTGTTTTCATTGGTTATAGTAATTTTCATAAGGGGTACAAGTGTTTGGATAAACAGACCGGGTGAGTTTATCTTTGATGAATATGTTTTCCCATTCGCTCAAGATGATGTGGTTCGAACACATTCTTTCCACCCCAGTGATATTATGCTTCCTTTCAACATCTTTGTTCATGATACTCACACTCCTTTTAATTCAGTCCATGTGAGTGATCATTTGTCTGATATTGTTGTTCCGGTGTCTAGTCCAGCTTGCACTAACCATGCAAATATTACTCCTGTCTCCAGTCCAGCATCTTTTGCAGATATCACTAAAGATATTCCTGTACCTGGTCAGACACAATAACGACACAATATGCGCACCAGGCTTCATAACAATATCTACATGCCGAAGCAATTCCATGATGGGACTATCATATACTCGACCAAGGGGAGAACAACATTTACAAAAGTGATTGAGCCTTCCAGTCATCTTGAAGCTCTACATGATTATAATTGGTGTCAAGCTATTAACACTAAATATGAAGCCCTTATTAGAAACAAGACATGGCATCTTGTTCCCAGTCAGTCAGGTCAAAATCTGATCGATGACAAATAGGTCTTAAAACTAAAGCGCAAAGCTGATGGCACCATTGATCGCTATAAAGCATGACTCATTGCAAAGGGATTTAAACAGAGATATGGCTTGGATTACGAGGACACTTTGAGTCTAGTGGTAAAGCCAACAACAGTAAGACTCATCCTCTCTCTGGCTATCTCTCAGGGTTGGAACTTAAGACAGATCGATGTCCAAAATGCATTTTTGCGTGGAGTGTTATAAGAGAATGTCTTCATGAAGCAATCACCAGGCTATGCAGATACACATCATCCACAATATGTGTGTAAATTCGATAAGGCCCTTTATGGTCTTAAACAGGCGCCAAGAGCATGGTACTCACGACTCATTTCAAGACTAGAGGAACTCGGCTTTGTCCCATCACAAGTTGATACACCCCCTCTTCATTTATAATCACAATGGCAATATCCTTTACATGCTGATCTATGTTGATGACATCATAATTGCCAGCTCCTCTGCTTAGGCCACCGTAGATTTGCTCAAGCAGCTGAACAAAGATTTTGCAATCAAGGATATGGGTGATCTACATTATTTTCTTGGTATTGAAGTGACACAAGAAAAGGATGGTATTGCACTGACACAAAAGAAGTATATTGGCGATATACTTGTGAGAGCAAATATGTCAAATTGCAAACCAATTTCAACTCCAATGACATCTAGTGAGAAGTTGTCAAAGATGCAAGGCACACTTCTGTCAGAAACTGAAGCAACCAAGTATAGGATATTGTCGGGGCTCTACAGTATCTGACAATAACTCGGCTTGACATAACATATTTAGTAAATAAAGTATGTCGATATCTTCAAACACCCACATCATATCATTGGTTAGCAGTAAAAATAATTCCCAGGTATCTTTAGTATACTCGAGACTTGGGACTTCATATCAAAAGATCAAGCTCAAGCCTTGTAAGTGCTTTCACATATTCAGAATGGGTAGGTTGCTCAGACGATCGAAGATCAACCAATGGGTTTGTAGTATATTTTGGAGTTAATCTCATTTCCTGGAGCTCACACAAGCAGCATACAGTGTCAAGATCAAGCACTGAATCAGAATACAACGGTTTAGCAAATGTAACAGCTGAGGTTGTTTTGATTCAATCCTTACTGAAGGAATTAGACATATTTCAAAAGAGACCTCTGTCTTTGTGGTGTGACAACTTGGGCACAACATATCTTTTAGTAAACCATGTATTCCAAACTCGCACCAAGCATATTGAGGTTGATTTCCATTTCGTCATAGAGCAAGTTGCAAAGAAGTTACTGGACATCAGATTTGTTTCGTCACAAGATCAAACAGTTGATATCTTCACCAAAGCACTTCCAGTGCAAAGCTTCGTAAAGTTTAGATACAATCTTAATCTGTTCTAGCAGGTTAAGATTGAGGGAGAGTGTTGAAATATTCATGTAATTCTAACATCTATTCGATGTATGTCCTAGTCAATAGGATCTAGCGTAGATGTAAGAAAGGCAGCGCCACTCATTCTGTACTTTCTCTGTATTTTTGGATCTACTGTTCACAGTCTGACACAATATAAATACAGCAAAAGCTCACTGCATCAAGTATGTAGGATTGCGTCAGAACAACTTCAAACTCTCTTTCACAAATCTTTTAGGCACCATCAAGGGAGTCCCTTGTGGGGGCGTCAGCGAAACCACGGTCACGTTGTGCTGCAGCGCCATCACCATCACAGGAGTGCCTTGTGAGAGCAGCGGCACCGTCACGGCACCCTGCGGTATTGGGGGTGCCATGGAAGCCCCGTACATCCTCGCCGATGCCGCCACAGCAGGAGCGACGGTGTGGTTGATAAGGTCATTGGAGGAGGAGGAGGCGGCGGACAACAAGGAGTTGGGGGCGGCTATCTCTCGCGATTGGTGTGTGTATCTATCAGATCTATTCGCCGGAGTGAGCTAGGGTTTCGGGGGATGGGGGATGCGAATGGGAGGAGGTGAGTGATAGTGTGGGAGGGCATTCTTATAGGACGGCGCAGGATTTGGTTGCCAGTTTTGGCTTTCGCCCGTGGGATCGCCATGGATGGAATGCAGCGGTGGGGAGGTGCGGCGGTGTGTGCTGGCGAGTGTGAGCGCAGGAGGCGCTAGTGTGAATGCGTGATGCCATGCGTGAGGAGTGAGAAGCGGGTGGTAGCTTTGCGTACTAGGTCTGTGTGGGTTACTAGACTGTGTGGGCGATCTAAGCCCAGCCGCCAAGTTGGGTTGTCTGCGTTTGTTGAGTTTCGTTTGGGCCAACTTCTTTTTTGGCGGTGAGTATTGGCCAGACCCATCTAATTGAACAGTTGCATAGGCCAAGCTGGTTGGAGAGTGTGCGGGTGGGCAGGCCCATGATGGATAATGAGGTTGGGCTCGCGTTCGGTCTAGGCCCTGATTGCAAGTGAAACAGTTAACAGTTGCAAGTGGCTACTGGGTAGCGGAGTACAACTACAAAGGTGTTCCCTTCTTAAGGACTGGCTGGTGGCCTAGTGGTACAAGTTCCTTTCCAATAACCCGGGTTCGATTTTTTGATATCGACACGGTGAGCCTTATCTAATCAGAGTACATACACACGTATACGTTAAGTAAGGAAGTCTATGCTCGTGCTCCGTGAAGCTCCAGCCTTCGAGTTTTTCTAGCGTGTGTGATGTGAGTTGGGCGTGCGTCCTCTCTCTCAGAAAACGGTTCCCTTCTTAGCCTAGGGTTTTCTTTTCGTAGGGGCAAAAAACTAGAAGTGTGTAGCATTTGTTTCAGGTAGTAGCGTACGTCTTCCCATCTGAAGGAAGTAAAGGCGAGATGGGAAAGCTTGAATGGAGACAATGGGAAGTTGGAATTGCGTATGAACATAAGCAAAAAAATGATGTAAGAGTGTCATGTACAAACGACTTTTTACGGAGTGGAAATGACCAATAGAAGAGAGTAAAGTCATCGACGATGACTAAATAGTATTGAAAACTGGAGGACTAGATACATGTGACGTCCATAGATCACAATGAATTAATTGAAAAGGTGCTAATGTGAAGGAACTATAACTAGAAAATGGCAGGCGTACATGCTTGCCCAATTGGCATGCATGGCACGAAGAATGATCTGCCTTATTACATGAAATCAAGGAAGACTACTGCAAGGAGACCATGGCGTTGCGATCGGGGTGGCCCAAATGTCGATGCCATAGTGAAGTGGTTGTGGTAGTGGATACGAGAGCTTGGGGGACGTCATTGCTGTAGTCGGAAGGGACACCGCTGGTGTAGTAGGGTGGAAGGTGTAGAGATCACCGGTACTATTGCACTGTAGTCGGAAGGGACGCCGCTGGTGTAGTAGGGTGGAAGGTGTAGAGATCACCGGTACTATTGCACTGTAGTCGGAAGGGACGCCGCTGGTGTAGTAGGGTGGAAGGTGTAGAGATCACCGGTACTATTGCAGCAAAAATCGCATGCTTGGTTTGGAGGTCCTTGACAGAAAAACCAAGGGAGTCAAATTCAACAGAACAAGAATTGTCGCAAGTAAATTTGCGAACGAAAAGAAGGTTGCGAACAAAAAGAAGGTTGCGAATGAGAGAAGGAACAATGAGAACACCGTTGAGATGAAAGGTAGAGGCAGAAGGTGTATGAAAAATGGTGTCACTGGATCGGGAGATCGGCATAGAAGAACCATTCCCGACTGTGACACAAGAGGGTGATGGAAAAGGAGTGGAATTGGGAAAAATACTATCGTTCGAAGCCATATGCGAGGTTGCACCGAAGTCGAGGACCCACTCGCTATTCATGAAACTAGTCATGGACATGTTGTTGAGGGCCACGGCGAGTCCCGACTGATCCTAGTTGGATGGCGCAGCGTGGACGAGTATTGGGAGGGAGAAGCTACGGTGTTGAATGCATGGATGTGGGACATGGAGCAAGAAGGCCCAGGCATCCTATAGCACGCCATGTAGGAGCCCACTGTTATCCCTGGGTGGCGCATGGAGGATAGCAAAGCCATGAGGCAGCAGGTTGTATGCTGCACGTGTTGTAGGAGGGCACAAGAGCGCCTGTTGACCACCCGCCGTAACCACTTTTCTGCTTTTTGTTGCAACTGTTGCGGCCAGACTTGCTACCAGAGGGGTCGTCACCGCGTTGTGAAGACTTGGTACATGAGGGGTGCTGCACGAAAGTGGCGGGCAGGAGAGTAGTTGCAGCGGCGAGCTTCGCCGTGTTGTCATGTCACATCTCGCCCGGGAGGAGCATGGAGCGCGCACAGACAAACGACGGGAAGGGTGTCATCATGGCGATGATGGTGGCGGCGTTGGAGTACATCGAGTTGAGGCCACAGAGCGTGTTGTTGTAACACCCTAATTTTCAGAATCGGGATGTTATTATTTAATTTGGTGATCTATTAAATATTTGACAGTGTTTTAAAATTTTCTCGTGTTAAGTAAAAGTTTTGTTTTTAAAATCAAATCGAATTAATTAAAAGGGTTGCATTTTAAAGTTAAATTGAGTTGTTAAAAAGTTGCATAATAATAACAATAGCAAGTAATATTAAATCAAATTGTTGAAAGACCGTTTTTAAAAATTAAATTATTTTTATTTCTTGCTTTCGCGTCTTTTCAAAAATCATGTCATCGTGCATGCATTAATAGCATCGCCCTTTTCCGGACCGACCGATCGCAGGCGAAGCGCCTACGTGTCTATTCTCTTCCCCAACTTCTCTCCTCGCAATCACCAATAAAATCAAGAATTCGACAACGCATGTTATATCGTTGCGTTCATCATCGTGCAAGCATTTCATTTTCGCAAGCAGTTCCCGCATGCAAGGCCATTTGAGCGAGTTGGAGAAAAGGAGAAAGAAATGCACTACTATTTATTTCCTGCCATTTCATTTCTCATTGGAGCACTACAGCCACACCTCCCCATTTCTTTCTTCACTGCCAAAAGCCCCTCCTAACCCACTGCTCAATTCTTTATTCCTAACCATATGCACAGCCGAAGCATCTCCTCTCTACTGCCATTCTCCATCCCCATTTCCTTTTCATTTCCTCGCTACCAACTCCACCCATCTAGTAAAGCCCCCTCTGCCAATTCTTTACTCCCAGCCGAACTCACTTGGGACTTTTGCCCAGTCGAACTCATGTTCTACCCACTTTCTTTTATCCTCCCAATAACCAAAGCCACCTCAAGTCATCTCCACCCCCACGTCACTGTCATTTTTTCCCCAACACAACAGAGCAAGCACTTTTAGTCGTTCTTTCGTCCCAAAGCTTTTGCACTTGTTCATTTCTCACACCTTCTCTCCTCTAAATATATCCCAAAAACTGATAATCACCCTTTGCATGCTATACCAATGCATTCCTCATCACCTATGGTTCCCATCCATACCACTGGTTTCCGCATGCAAGCTCTTTCGAGCACTTTGCAAGAGGAGGAAGAAGAGCGACGCACTGTGCATGGCACTGTCAGCCAGAGCTTGTGCACCAGCTTGGCATGCACCAGCAGCAGCCAAGGCCGGGCGTAGGTGTAGGAGTGGCCCCTTGCACAACATCGTGGCCCAAAGACAGAGGCGGCGTGGTGCGGCCAGTGCAAAGATTGGCACGCAGAAGACAATGGCAAGATGTATGGCGTGGCTCTGCGGCGAGAGTGGCGAAACCAAAGCGGCGCCAGCAAGACGCGCATCGGAGCGGCGATGGCAGCGTGCGGTGGCCAATGGCGTGGGGCGGCCTGATGCCTAAACATGGCGTGCGGTCTGGCGGCGCATGCAATCATCGCTGGCGCCGAGGAGCCGAGGAGTCTGGCTTGGCAGAATACGAGGCACGGCGTCGGCCAAAGCGAGGGAGCACGACGTGCGGCTTAGCGTCGACGGCGAGCGAAGGCATTCGTGACGACAAGCTTCGGTGGAGGCGGAGCGAAGGTGTGGCTTGACAATGGCCGAGGCGAGGTCGAGAGTCGAAACGAAAGCGGAAGGTGTGACGGGTCTGGGCCGTGCAGGCGGCAGCATGAGCACCGAGGCGAGGCCGAGAGCGACGGTGCTAAGGCGGAGCCGGCATGGTGTGTCGTGCTAGAGCACAACGAAGGCATGGGCGGCGAAGTAGTGCCCTGGAGGAGCCGGCCGAGAGCGTGGCGCATGCATGCGGCGACCATGCATGCAGCGGCGCGGTGGCCCGAGCGAGGCGAAGCTTCATGGGGCGTTGCGCATGACGTGGTGATACCGATGCGGAGCGGGACACGGACGAGGAGGCCGAGTGGACGTTGACGAGGTCGGTGACGACTACGGCGGACACGGACGCGGACAAGCACGGCGACGACTACGGCGGACGCGGACGAGTGGCCGAGAAGACAACGCTCGATGGCGATTCGCACACCTAGCGTTGCGGCAAAATCTTTAGTGTTATTTTTGTTACCACGTTACGATTTTAGTTGTGCATGTTGCATATTAATCATAAGCATGGCATCTTTTTATGCATGTTTATGTGTAAAGATTGTTTGGTAGGTTATGATCGGTGTAATTCTCCGGTTATGTCTTATTTTTGCGTAGGCGTGATTATGTGTTACTATTTTGGTGAATGTGAATAATTAGATTTTGTGGCGAAATGTGTGTATTGTTGATCGGTGGATGCTAGATTAATTATACATTGGGTCAATTGATCGGACGATATTATTTTGGAGTCACATGGAAATTAGTGGTGATCTTTGGATGATAAATTAATTGGAGGTTTTCCCTCACATTGGATTAGTAATTTTTGGAGTTAGGACGCATAAGGATTTTATGAATTATTATTTGGTGGATAGCTCTTGTGATGATATTTATGGAGATATGGAGGTTGAATCGGATGATTTAGTTAATCATGAGTAAATTAATGGGATGTCTTAAGTAATAGCTTTGCGAGTCACTTATGCTAGATTTGGGTGATGGTAGAATGGATGATTTGATTGTGAATAAATATTTGGATTGCCATGTAATTAGTAGTTAAGTCCTATATGCCGAGTTGATAGATTTGCACCCTCAATTGGATTAGTAGATAAAGGATTATTAGTTGATCGTAGAGTCACATATATGGTTGGATTGGTAGAGGTCGTTCACGACTAAGTTCGGTGGTATGGATATGAGTTGATCGATTAGTGAGCCAATAGATGTTGGATGTGTTATTAAATTGTTAAGCTCATTAGGTGTCGGTTGGTCAAATAAATCTCACTCGGTGGAAATTTTGGTGTATGCGAATATGATTTGCCGAGATGAGACTAGTATAGTTGGATAGTTAGTATTAGCTTAAATAGCATAGTGAAGAACAATTGATGGATTTAGGCATGGTCATATGCCCATAAGTCGGTGGATTTCATACAATTATCGGATAGGATGTATAGTTGGAAGATCGTGAATCCGGGCATTGTGTGGTTGGATGGGCTACTTTGTTTATGACATAGGCTAGGTTAGCCTGAGTTTAAAAAGTATTTTAATGTGGTAGAAATTTCAGAAAATAATTATTTTTACACTGAAAACTCTTTTATCTTTGAAAATTCGTAGAAAATTCTTATTAACTCCAAATGAGTTAAACCAAGTTATTTTGGTCTTATATTTTTTTCTCTCTATTTATCTATGTAATCTTTTTCCCACCACTATTCTACAATTTTTCACCAAATAATTAATTTTGGATGAATAGTAACCGAGCTCCATTTTTCAGTATTTTCCAAGATGCTAATTTTCAAATCACTATAACTTTCACATACTAAATCCAAATGGAATACTTATTTTGCATAAATTCATCTAAAATCATAATCTACCAACTATATAAATTTCATACATTTTTGATGTCATTGAATTTTTGGATGTTTTCGGTGTTATTGTTATTGTACGATGGTTTCGTGCGTTCGATAGTTTTTGAATATACGAGTGTGATGAGAGTGGTTTTCAGCAGCACATAGACCATCAACAGCAAAGGCAAGTAGTCATTCTCCTTTGATGCATGTTGAATTCCTATTAATTTCGAAAAGTATCTACGTTCATTTTCAAGTATTCTATGCATTGCTTTAATTTCAAATACTTATATGTCAAATGGTAGTTTTAGATATGCCCTACTTGCTGCATTGGCCCTTCTTTGAATGTTGATTACCCTTTTATCTTGAATGATTAAGGTTATATGTTATATGGGTTTTGTTTGGTGATTTGTAGAACGTTGCTTAGCCATGCTAGTAGTTGTAGCCAAAAGCGGTTGATGGAGCTAGTCCATCGGCCAATTGATTGAATTGAATCTTGATGAAATTTGAGAAATTTGTGGATTGAATTATGTTGATATTGAGGATTATGTTCAGATCTTCGAATCTGGTGTTGTGTGGACTTGTTGGGTAGTGTTGTTGTGTGTTGGACTTAGACGGGTGATAGGGTGATGAAGGGAGATTGTCCCGGATTCATGTGGCCCCGTCTGAGTGAATAAGGACTGGTCTGTGGTGTGATGAACCAAATCTTACGTGCAACCACACGCCGGGATAATGGCGAAGGCTTGGCTAAATAATTTGTTATGTGTTAGCTATCAAAACACAATTAGATTGGCAATTACTGTTTGAGCACCGGTAGTTGCTAAGGCTTTGCCAGTGGCTCGTGTTCTATTGTTACTGTTGTTGTTTTCTTGCCAATCTAGTGGGGGCGTGTTAAGGGGCGTAATCACTTAGCTTGAAACGGGTCCGATTTCGGGTACCCACAGTTGAGGACAGGAGTGTTATCTGGAACAGGTGGGCCAACGTCGCGGAGCGCAGTGGCCAACGTCTTGAGCTTCTGGCAATAAGCGGTGATCGTGAGATTGCCTTGAACCAAAGCGTGGAACTCAGTGTCGAGGAAGATAGCGCGGCTTTCCTTGTTGTCCTTGAAGAGATCCTCGACGCTCAACCAAAGAGCATGGGCGGTTTGCTCAGGCTCCATGATGACGTCGAGGATGTCATCAGAGATGGAGCCATAGAGCCAAGTGAGAATGGTAAAGTCTTGTTGTGCCCAATCGGCGTCGGTGGGGTCGGTGTCGTCGATGTGTCGGAGTAGACCAAACCATGGCGGTGAAGAAGGTACACCATTTGGTGTAGTTTGAAGCCTTGATATCAAGCACAATAGGAATGTGTGTCTCGACGCTTGCGACGTTGACAACATGAGTCACAGGCACCATGGAGGAGGTAGCAGCTGGAGCAGTGATGCCGGGAAGAAGAGGTGGAGTTAGGGAGGTGAAGGAAGAAGAGTCGGTGGAGGCACTGGTGTTAGCAGCGGAAGAGGAGCGAACAGCAGTCCAAGATAGGCAACTCTAAGAACATGTGCAATACAGGTGCTTAGAGAGGTGTTTAGTAAAGAAAAAACTAATTTTTCTTGCCACGTAGGACAGATAAGGTGCTTATTTTGTAGCATCGATACTTAATTAGGCACCAGTGCTTATGTATATGACTATATATAATTAATAGATAATACAATCATCTAAGCACATACAAAATAGATGCTTGCATTGGAGGAAACGACTTTTACATAAGTACTTGATAACGTGGCTATATTCTCTTTTTTTAAGCACTCATATATAAGCATCTTACATTGTACATGCCCTAATATGATACCATTAAGAAAGTAAAGGCGAGATGGGAAAGCGACTCAAGGCTGGAAGCCTGGGCGCACGAGATTAAATAATCAGCGAGGCAAGCTTGGTTACAGAAGATTATAGTCTCGACTAATTAACCAATGATGTGAGATATACATGCATCGGTTGGATAGATATACAACGGTAATACACGTGTGTACAGATATTAAACAGGATCGCTAACACCAACTAGTGATTCATACATCTTTGATGTATTGAACCAATGTTAATTTAAAGTTATGCCACGTAAATATTCTAGGAACTGAGCTTGTTTTTCTCTAATGTATTGAACCGGTTCCTACTAATAACTGGGATCCTCGTTACATTAAAAAAACCACAAAATAATAATATCTCCTCTCAACCGTACTCTCTCCTATGTAGTTGTTTAATGCTCATATGAGTTGTTTAATGCTTTGAATCGACTCCTAAGTAGAATCCGGTTCCATACATTTTTTGTTGGAATTGACTCCTCCAATGTATTGAATTGATTTAATACCTTCTCTCTCCTCATTTGAACCGGCTAAAACACAACATTAGAGATGGTCTAAGTGCGTATACAATGCAAGATGATTATACATGAGTATTTAAAGAGAGAGAATATAGCCACCTCATCAAACACACCTATGTAAATTTTGTTTCCTCCAATGCAAGGGTCTTTTTGGTAGGTGCTTAGATGTTGTATTATCTATTAATTAGATATAGTTATATACATAACCACCTGTTAAGCACCTTTTCCCTACTGAAGCATCGATGCTACAATATAAACACCTTATAGGTCCTACGTGACAAGAATAACAAGGAAAAACAGTTTGTAGTTACTAAGACCATCCCCAATGTTGTGTTTTAGCCAGTTCAAATGAGGAGAAAGAAGTCATTGAGTCGATTCAATATATTGGAGGAGTCGATTCTAACAAAAAAAAATGCATAAAACCGGACTCTACTAAGCATCTCTTTAGACACCTGTACATGCTCTAAGACCTCACTTGGCAATCGAGACAGTGAACTCCCTTTTGTGTAGGTAGACGCTAGCTTTAGGTGTTCGAGTGCACATGTGAATGCTTTTTTCCCTGTTTGTTCGAACTTCGGATGATACCCCGTCGTCCATCTATGGCTTGTGTTTTCTCGATAAGGATTCGATCCGAGATCATCCCAACTCAATTGCTAGAAACACGCTATCACCATCATTGTTTATGTCTAGGTTGGCAAAATTTGTCATCAACCCATTTTGCTCCGATCATTGCCAGCGACATCTTTCCATAAAAACATCACCAGTGACATCCGCATCAACGAGTTTTAGGCAACCAAGTGAAGCTTACGAGCGAGTCTACATAAGGTGACATGCACGGTGGGAGCTCGTCGTCCACGGCAGCACGGTTAGGTGCGCGACCGGAGTTGGTGGTCCCTCTCAGGGGTGAATCCACCGTGAGTGCTAATAGGTGCTTGAGCACCCCCTCCCTCCACCACCAGACCCCTAGACCTAGTACCCACAGAGCACCGGCCACCGGCGTCGGAGGTTGAAGAAAGCCAGAAAGGTGCGGCGAGTTGCGTCTGGACGAGTCTCCCTCGGAGGTTGAAGAAAGTATTTTCGTTCCTAGGCCAAGCATGTGGGGCTTAAGGCCCAGTCCGCCAGTCGGCTGCCAGCCCAAATGACAGATAAACTCACTGCTGCTCACTCTCTCAGCCAGAGTGCCAGACTCTCAAACCCTAGAAGCCAAAATCCCAGATCCAGATTCGAGAAATCGAGAGACGGAGACCGAGAGAGACTCACTGTCACTGAGACTGAGGCCTGAGGGGGAGGCGGTCGACGGCGGGAGCCGGGAGGTGAGGTGGTCGCCACTCGCCAGTCGGCGTCACTAGGCGCCTCGGCCCAACATGCAGGGGAGGCGGTCGACGTCACTCAGCAGCCCAACGCGTCTCGGCGATTTGGCGGCCGGGCACCGGCCAGCGGAGGGGACTGGGGAGCTGGGAGGCTTGAAGGCTTGAAGCCTTGAAGGGCGCGGCCATGCATGGCGCAGCGCGCCCTTGGCGCACCGGCGGCCGGGTGGGGGGACAGCTGGAGCAGGAGGACGAGGCTCAAGATGCTACTAGCGATCGGGCGCGTCTGGCTGTCTTGGCTGGCTGTGAGCCTGTGACTTTGTGGGGAGGCTGGACCGCAGTGGCCAGTGTCCCAGTGAAGTGAGGTGAGGCAGCGAGCTAGAGAATGAGTGAGTGTGGCTGTGAGTTTGTTTCTCTCCCAAAAAATTCCCCATTTTGCTTGTCTGTTGCAAGATTGACTGAGGCACTTGACTTGAGTCTTGAAGATTGATTAATTATGAATTGATTAATGATTATTGATGCAAATGTTTAATTAGTGGCTGACTCGTTGCTGTTTAATTGGTGATTGATAAATTGATGCAAATTGTTATTTAATTGATTAGTGAAACATCATGATAGCAGCCGATTAGTTAATTTGATTAATTAGTGGTTGACTGATTGTTGTTTAATTTTTCTTAGATTTACAAAAAAGTAGAAGCGAACTTTGCACAAATATTTCGCCATTGACTGCAGTAGAGCAAACTTTGCCTCAACTGAGCTCCCACTCTAATTTCATCCTAGATTCGCCACTGGTCCCTCCCACACCTAAGTACCCTACACCAGGGTTCTGATTTTTGGCCGGAACCGGTAGAAATCCAAGTAAAAAAGCCGGTTTGCTCGAATTTTGTTTGAATTTGACATTTTTTAATTTAAAATCTGAAAAAAAATCCGGTAAAATATTTTTTTTCCCGGTAGCGAAAACGAGCCCTGAACCCTACCTGCACGAGGGCATCGCCACAATCAATATCCTTCGTCTCTTCACCGTGCCGATCACCGAGAAAGCGAGAAGATTCCTAATCCACCATCATCCAGATTCTCACCCTTGCAGTAACAGCAAGTTAGGCACGGTAGAAGGGAAAAAAATGGTCAGGGATCACAGACGATCCGAGGCCGCCTCCTCTTCCGCGACCGAATTTTAATACTAAGAGCCTACAACGTGCCGATCCCGCTTCACCTACCTCACCGGCCTGTGAGCTTTGATGTGACTTGAGCGTGCTTTTTCCTTTCTTCTCCATCATTTCCCTTTTGTTTTCTCATCGTCTCGAGCCGGAGCCGGAGCCGGAGCCGGAGGCAGAAACCCCACGACCGAGGGCGACTCGGCTCGTTGGTGCGGATGGTGGTGCCTTGTACGTCGTGTGTAATATTCTAATCCTTTTAAGGACCTGTGTGTAAATAGAGAAAAAGGATAAGTAAAAAGGGGGATGATTGGGTTTCTGAAGGGAGTGGTACAAAGAAGTTGGAGTCTGGATCAAATAGAGGCCATGATAATAGGATCGTGAGGGAGAGGGGGTCCAAAACTAGAAAACCGAGTCGTGTTGGTTTCTGTTTTCTCGTGCTCCATCGGTTTCATCGCTCTTCATCGCTCGCCAGCAGTCATCGCCGGGGGTCGCCGTCCTGTGCGCGCGCTTCTTGGCTGGCCGCTCGGTGCATTGACGCCTGCCTGCGCACGAATGAAGCATCGCCTACCCATGTCCTCGTCCGCGCTAGCGGCCAACGCAGCTCCGCTGCCAACCTGACCGCGCATGGCCGTCTGCGCGTGCGTGTGCGGGTGCGTTTTGTCTGCCGCTGCTAGCCACTGCATGCGCGTGTGTGCGCGCTGCTAGTTAGCAGTGAATGCATATGCGTCCATCTATCCGCTGACTGCGACTAGTTATTTGGTGCTGCATCTTTTGTATTGGTTCATCAAGCTTGAACAGTAGAGAAGAGAGGAAGAACCAGGAGGACGGAAGAAGCCAGGAAAGAAAAGAGAAGAGGAAAATTAGGAGGAAGAAGTCGGGATCTGGGTTTTTCCATGGTGTGGTAACAATTTGGTTTTCCCTCTCTTTTTTGTTATTTTAATTAGAGATTAGAGAGGGTTCTAGAATTTTCTAGTCGAGAGGCGGATTAATAGATCTGTTTAGTCTGCTGTTTTGTTGTACGATGATTTCGGGTATTTTAATGACGAATTTTAGGAATATCATCTACTAGTTAATTTTGCAGAGAATTTTAGTAGATTTACATGGAATATTTAATCATAACGAGCGAATGAGTAGTTTTCGAGTTATGAATTTTGTAAGGCTATTGTCTAGGGAGTTGTTATCTTTTGACAGCATCTTAGTAAAACGTAGATTAAAATTAGTAAATGAGCTAATTAGAGTTTATGATCTACATAAAAAGTGTAGTTAACTGTCTAAGGGTTCTAAAGAATCCAAGAACATGAATTTTGGTTGGGTAGAACAGGAGATATAAATTTAGCAAACCTGTTGTCCAGAAGATAACAGACTGATCTTCTGGGTTAAAAACGGGGGATTAAATGATTTAATTAGGATTCGTGGTCAACCAAGAAATTATGGGGAATTTAGTGTAGATTTCAGAACTGGGGTGGTTTGCTTTATTAGGACTTGTGAGTAAAAAGTTATGTTGTTTTTACTACTGGGACAGCAAGATTGTGGTTGTCCGGTAAAAGGGAAGTGTTGCGGTGTTGGGGAACGTCTAGGGGCGATGTTGTTTAATTGTGTTCTTGTATCGCTGTAGTTGTTTTGAGATTTGGTGTTTACTGTAGGAGTGGCGTCAGGTTTGTTTTCACCTTCTAATCAAACCGCTCCTCGCTACTAAAATAGGCAATGCATGGTAGACGGTGATCAATGGTTGATCACTATATTTCTATATCACTCTTTACCATTATTGTTGTGTTTTTATGTTTATTTAATTGCAAGCAATGGAATGGTTATGAATAATATCTTATTGTTGGATATGAGAAAATTAGATATTGTTAAATATGATGAAAATATGAACATTGTGTATTCATAAGCATTATTGCATTTGAGAAAGTGATCATGTTGATCACAACTCTATGGGAGTGGAGGAGGTCTCCGATCCTTGAGGAGGACGGGTTTAACAGTGAACATTGTCACAAGTGTTCACTCATGCTATACCGGTGTACGCGAAAGAAGTGCATGTGAATATGTAGTGTAGAGATGCATCGCAAAGAAATTAATTGATGATTGTGTGTGAGAATAAAGAGATGAAGATTGTATGAATGAGCATGAAAATAAAGATAAAAGAACAAGTGATGATATTAGTGTCATTGATTACTGTTGATTTGCTATTGTTTATTGTCTATTGATGTATTTGCTGAGTCGTGAACTCACTTCTGCTCTACTGTTGCTTTAGGTGGCCGTTGATGGCGTTTCGCTTAGGAGGAAATAGCGCACACTGAATAATTACATGCTCTCAAACTTGATACACTTGTCATGAGAAACATTTACTTCATTATGTTGGATTATCTTTTAGAATATGTTTACTATTGAATAATCCTAGATGATTGAATAGGACTTATTTACTCATTTCATATATTTTGTTCTGTTGGTTTTGAGTTAAATTTTGGAGAGTAAAGTCCATTACCGGTCCTTAAACTTTTTATGCTGTGTCATTCCGGTCCATAGACTTTTAAAGTGTGTCATCCCGGTCCCTAAACACTGTTTGGGTCTCAAACATAGCCCTCTTGCTTAGGCACAGTAATGGCACACTTTGAAAGTCTATGGACCAGATGACACAAAGATAAAAAGTTTAAGGACTAATTTGAGACCCAAACAAGTGTTTAGGGACCGGGATGACACACTTTGAAAGTCTATGGAGGGATGACACAAAGCATAAAAAGTTTAAGGACCGGTAATGGACTTTACTCAATTTTGGATTATTATCTTGCTATGTTTTTAGAGTTTAATTATTTATGATTGTCAAGGAGTAAAGTCCATTACCGGTCCTTAAACTTTTTATCTTTGTGTCATCCCGGTCCATAGACTTTCAAAGTGTGTCATCCCGGTCCCTAAACACTGTTTGGGTCTCAAACATAGCCCTCTTGCTTAGGCACAAGAATGGCACACTTTGAAAGTCTATGAACCAGGATGACACAAAGATAAAAAGTTTAAGGACTAATTTGAGACCCAAACAAAGTGTTTAGGGACCGGGATGACACACTTTGAAAGTCTATGGACCGGGATGACACAGCATAAAAAGTTTAAGGACCGGTAATGGACTTTTCTTAATTTATATTTTGTTGTAACCTGTGGATGAATTTTGTTAATGAATTATTTGCTGTAATTTAATTATAAATTATTATAAATTAATTGGATAGAATAGTTTAGTGGTATTCCAGCCGACGTTGAACCGGAGGGTTACCGACATTCTTTACCTTGCCTTCTGCCCAAAGACGACCCCGTTCTCGTCGCCGCGAATATTCGTCTTCTCCGGCCTCAGACTCACATCACTACCTGCCTCCACTCCACCTGGGTTCGGCCTCCTCTCCTTATATAGCCTAGCCCACTCCATTCACCACCCGCTTACTCGCTCCCATGGACGGGTAGAACCACAGTGCCGCACCGACACGCGGTGAGTGAGCAGAGAGAGTGAGTGCGTTGCGCTTGGGGGCGGCGGCGGCGATGGGGCTGCTGTCGAACAGGGTGGAGCGGTCGGAGATCAGGCCCGGCGACCACATCTACACCTGGAGGGCCGTCTACGCCTACTCACACCAAGGTACGCCGGCCCCCTCCCCTCCTCCTCCTTCGTCTCCCCTGATGCGATGCAATTGCGCCGGTTCTTGGACTTCGTCGCTTGAATTGTCGCCAATGGTGGCGCGCTTCGTTTTTTTATTTCCTGCTGGGTTGGGGACAGATCCAGTTGCTCTGCCGGCGCTGTGAATTGTTGCGTGCGAGTGGTATTCGATCAAAAGCTGTTGACTTGACCGGGAATTCTGGCCCGTGCCGGGTCAATGGGGAGCATTTTGCTGTGGAACTCTGATTGTGCTTGGTTGGTTGGTCAGTGATTAGCGTGCGAGTTTATGTCTGTGTGTTTCGTCTCAATTGGGCAGTATGTGGGATTTCCTCTACCTTCTGCTTTCCTGCGTGATGTTATTCGAATAGCAAAGTCCTCTGCTTGAATCAACGATCGTTTGATTGGTACGAGGTGTGCATCAACCATCAAGCATCTGGTTTACCAGCTTTGCAGGCGAAGTTACGCAATTACATGTTTAGAAATTAGAACTGCTCAGCTGTAACACACCGATTAGTGTACAACAGTTGTACTCTCTTCCGTTTTGAGTTAATCTGTAAGATTGCCACGACATTAGTTTGGTGGAAGGATGGGTGACTGTAACCGCGGAAAATCGGGGTGACATACATGATAAAGATTGATGCCGTGTTTCTACCCCATCTCTGTTGGTTAGGCGTAGAATTGAGGGTTCAACTGAAGCTCCCAAACTCTGTCCCTAAATCCTTCCAGATGGCTGTGATGTCACATGCTGTGTTTCTTGATTTACATGTAGAACAATGTCACGGCCTTACTGGCAGCCATTGTTCAGGTGCGGCTTCGGGCAAAAGAGGAAAGAGGGCGAAGGAAGAATCCGACAAAGGGAACAGTGACGTGAGGGAAGCGTGGGCCAAATGGGCCGGAAGGGAGACGAGCGCCCAACTGGGCCAGACCAGGGCTATAGGAGATATAAGTGGATACGTTGTAATGGAACAGGCATTGTGGAAAAGAATCTTTTTGTTATCGTTGTCTTTCTTTCCTCTTCGTTCTTCTTTCCAGTTCTTCTCTGTCTCCCCCAAATGTATCTTTGATTCACTGAACTACTGTTGAATCGAAGCACTTTTCGGCCTCAAAATGGAATAGATATGCATTGTTCATGACATATAGTATCAGAGCTAGCCCGATTTGTGGGAAAATCCTGGTAATCTCTTGACCTTGACTGGTAAAATTCCACAGTGAAGGGTGGCGATTGCTTTCGGGCGATTGCTGTAAGTCCTAATCCGGGTTCGGTCGGTTTGGAGAAGGATTCACCACAGCGCCTGTTAAGCAAAGTGTTCAGGTGAGGCAGGTGCCTGCGATGGAAAGATTTGAGGAGCGGGTGATGAAGCAGTTGGAAGTGCTCAATGTATTGCGAGAGAAGGTGGAAGTAATTGATTCGGTGAAGGAGAGGTTGGAAGAGTTGGGAGCAAGATTCGAACAACAAGTGGAGAGATCGGATCAAGTCCAGACCAAGGTAAACTTGTCGATGACATCACTCGGAGAAGTGCACCAAGTGTGTCAAGGGCTTTGAAGGAGGCGGCGCCACCGCAAATGAGGGTATTACCCGGGGATGGAGTGCTTGGAGCGATACCTGAAGGGGTACGCATGTTTCATCGACAACCACCCCCACCACCACTGCCGCCACCACCGCGAGCGGTTCTGACAGCAACTGTGCAGGATTTCGGGGAAGCCACTCAATCGCAGGAGGAAACGAATTCAAGAAGAAATTGGATGCCAAAGATGGATTTCCCAAAGTTTGACGGTAGTGATGTACGAATTTGGTTGGATAAATGTCAATTGTTTTTCGCAGTTTATCATATACCTGATAATTTCAGAGTGACCGCAGCTACTCTAAACATGGTAGACAGTGCAACACATTGGTATCATGCATACAAGCTAACAGCGGGGTATATTGGATGGGAGCAGTTCAGTCATGCAGTCATGAAGGAGTTTGAAGTTAATACTCATCGCAACAAGACTATGGAATTGCTCATGCTCTAGCAAAAAGGAACAGTAGAGGATTACAAAAGACAATTCGAAAAATTGGTATACCACATTCGATTGTTTGATAATGCAATTAGTGATACTATGCTGGTTACCCAATTCACTCTGGGATTGAAGGAAGAGCTGAAGGCTGCAGTGGAGACCCAAATTCAGAGACAAAGGAGTCAGCATTTGCTATGCCTGATGCAGGGAGGGTGTTCTGGAGAGAACCAAAAGAGGACCTCAAAGAGGGGGCCCCTGGAAAGATAATTATGGAAGTGGCAACAAAACGGAAGGGAGGGGACAAGTTGTTTCAGGAGAGCTTTGGAAATGCAAACAGTTGAAGGAGTACAGAAGAACACACGGGCTATGTTATGGGTGTGGGGAGAAGTTCACCCCCCACCATGACTGCCCAAAGAAACGGCCTGCACAGCTACAAGCAATGGAGGTAGAGAGCCAGAATGAAGTGTTGACAGATGAGGTTCTGGATCTCTTGGTGACTACTGAAGGTCCTGAAGAGGAGGGAATGCATATTTATTTAAATGCACTAACTGGGGAATCTCACCCAAAAACAGTGAGGCTGAAAGCCTTGGTGGGAAATCAAGCAATGCTCATGTTATTGGATCCAGGGAGTTCACATAGTTTTGTGAGTGCTGCCTTAGTACAGAGATTGGGCAGTAAGCAAGAAATATTTCCTACTCCATTACCAGTCAAGGTGGCTAATGGAGATTTACTTCAATGTGTAAGTGAAGTGCCTAATTTCGCATGGTGGATCCAAAGATATACATTCCAATAGGATATGAAGGTCTTGACCTTGCGTGTTATGATGCCATGTTGGGAATGGATTGGTTAGAAGGGTTGGGAGAAATGGTATGCCATTGGGCTCACAAATGGGTGAGGTTTTAGTATCAGGGCAAGGTCATCTAGTTACAAGGTGTGAGGGACATACCATATGCTGAGTTACAAGAAATGTCCAGAGATACATTGGCAAAATGGTACAAGGGAAATGAGGTTTGGGCCACAGCTCTACTGGAATCAGTAGCTGACAATTCTTCTGAAGTCATACACCAGCAGTACAAGCAGTGATGCAACAATACAGTGATGTTTTCCATGATCCAACTCATTTGCCTCCTCATCGAGTTTTTGACCATACTATTCCTTTACAACCCGAGACTGCTCCTATCAATAGCAGGCCCTACAGGTACTCTCCTTTGCAAAAAAGTGAGATTGAGCAACAGGTGTCAGACATGATCAAGGCTGGACTGGTAACACCAAGCATGAGCCCCTTTGCATCACCAGTGCTATTAGTCCGAGAAAAAGATGGTAGTTGGCGTTTTTGTGTGGATTATAGGAAGTTGAATGCCTATACTGTCAAGAATAAGTTTCCAATACCCATATAGATGGATTGCTTGATGAGCTAGCTGGCACAATAATTTTTTTCCAAGTTGGATTTGAAGGCTGGCTACCATCAAATAAGAATGGTGGAGCAGAATGAGTATAAAACTGCATTTAAGACACATCATGGACAATTTCAATTCTGGGTCATGCCATTTGGCTTAACCAATGCACCGGCCACTTTTCAGTGTTTGATGAATTCAATATTTGAGGGCTATACAAGAAAGTTTGTCCTGGTTTTCATGGATGATATTCTAATCTATAGTAAAAGTTTGGCTGACCATGTGCATCATTTGTTTGTGGTATTCCAAGTGTTGCGACAACACCAACTGTATGTGAAGAGGAGTAAGTGCTCTTTTGCTCAGAGCCAATTGGAGTATTTGGGCCATATTATTTCAGAAAAAGGGGTTGCCACCGATATAGAAAAGACCAAAGCAATGTTACAGCGGCCTACTCCTACTTCTGTCACTGAGTTGAGGGGATTTCTAGAGTTAACCGGGTATTACCGGAAGTTTGTACAAGGATATGGAATTCTGGCCAAGCCTTTGACAGTGCTGCTACAAAAGAAGATGTTCCAATGGAGCACTGATGCTAAAACCGCTTTTGAAGCTCCGAACAAAGCCATGAGCAGCACCCTAGTTTTGATTTTACCCGATTTTAACAAACCCTTTTCTACTGAAACGGATGCTTGTGATACGGGTATAGGGGCTGTGTTACTTCAGGAAGGGCATCCCGTGGCATACCTCAGGAAAGCCTTGGGAGTAAACAATCGAAAACCGTCCATTTATGAAAAAGAATTCTTAGCGATTATGTTAGCTGTGGATAAATGGAGACAGTATCTCTTGAGGGGACCTTTTCTTATCAAAACTGATCATAAGGCCTTATGTCATTTGGAGGATCAAGTGCTTACATCTGAATTACAGTAGAAGGCAATGACAAAGTTAGTTGGGCTACAGTTCAAATTCCAATGTAAAACAGGTGTAGATAACAAGTCAGCTGATGCTTTGTCCCGGGTTGGACATGTATTCTCTCTACAAGCAGTATCAATGGGGTAGCCTGTGTGGCTTCAAGAGTTTTTCAACTCCTATGTCGTTGACAGTAAAGCTCAGTAATTACTCACTCGCTTGGCTTTGTCGCTCGCTTGGCTTTGTCGCAACCAGATGAGGAAGGTTATACTTTACATGATGGCCTTATTCGGCACAAGGGAAAAGTTTGGATAGGAGCAAACACAGGTCTCCAGACTAAAATTATCCAAGCATTTCATGCTGTCCCTATTGGTGGTCACTCAGGAATTCAGGCTACTTACCAGCGAGTACACAGGCTATTTCAGTGGGGAGGTCTCAAGCAAGATGTGCAGAGCTTTGTAAAGCAATGTGCAATTTGTTAGCAGGCTAAACATGAGCAATGCAAGCTGCCGTTCTTACTGAATCCACTCCCTATCCTAGATAGTGCTTGGCAAGATCTCACGATGGATTTCATTGAGGGGTTGCCAAAATCTGAAGGTTACAATGTCATTTTGGTGGTTGTCGACCGACTCACGAAGTACTATCATTTCATTCCATTGCGCCTTCCTTTCACGGCTAGTGTGGTGGCTAAGGCTTTTCTCCAGTATGTTGTGAAGTTACATGGAGTACCTCGCTCTATTGTTTTGAACCGAGACAAAATCTTTACAAGTGCTTTCTGGAAGGAGTTGTTCAGGTTGTGGGATACCAAATTGCAAATGTCCACAGCATATCATCCCCAAACGGACGGGCAAAGTGAATGGGTAAACTAGTGTCTTGAGATATATCTTCGTTGTGCAATACAAGAGACACCCACTAAATGGTTTCATTGGCTGGCTCTAGCAGAATTTTGGTACAGCACGAACTACCACACATCCTTGGGCTGTTCTCCATACAAGGCTTTATATGGCACTGAACCAAATTATGGCCAACTGCCTCCTCGGACGACACCAGCAGCAGATTCGGTAGCACAACCGCTGGTTGGACAACAACAGTTGACTGAACATTTGAAACAACATCTTACCAAATCTCAATTGCGCAAGAAGCACATAGCTGACAAGGGGCGATCACCTAGAGAGTTTTCGGTGGGAGAACAAGTATATCTTAAGTTGCAACCTTACCTCCAGTCATCAGTGGTTAATAGGCCATACCCAAAGTTAGCCTTCAAATACTTTGGACCATATCAGATCCTTCAGAAGATTGGCCCTGCTGCGTATAAATTGCAACTTCCGCCAAACAGCTTAGTGCATCCGGTTTTCCATGTGTCACAATTGAAGCCACATGTTCCTGACCACTCTCCTGTGTTTGCTTCGTTACCAACTCCGGTGGAGTTATCTGCTGATGAAGTTTCTCCGGAGGAAATCCTGGATCGCAGGTTGGTTAAGAAAGGCAATGCTGTCCATCTTCAGGTGCTGATCAAATGGTCTTCACTACCGGCGTCTTCAGCCACTTGGGAAGACTATGATGTCTTCTTGAGCGGTTTCCATCGGCTGCGGCTTGGGGACAAGTGATGCTCAAAGGCGACAATGTCATGGTCTTCTTGGCGACCATTGGGTAGAGTGCGGCCGGACGTAAGAGGAAAGAGAGCGAAGGAAGAATCGACAAAGGAACGATGGCGTGAGGAAGTGTGGGCCAAATGGGTAGGGAGACGAGCGCCCAACCGGGCTGCACAGGTTATAGGAGATATAAGTGGATACGTTGTAATGGAACAGGCATTGTGGAAAAGAATCTTTTCTGCTATCCTTGTCTTTCTTTCCTCTTCGTTCTTCTTTCTAGTTCTTCTCTGTCTCCCCCCAAATGTATCTTTGATTCATTGAACTACTGTTGAATCGAAGCACTTTTCGGCCGCAAAAATGGAATAGATATGCATTGTTCATGACAAACGACACTTGTTGCTGCTCACCTACTGCTAACCAACTTGTCTGTCTGTATCTGTGTTTTGTTGGTTTCTTGTGGAGTAGACAATTTGAGGTTGCTCGCAAGAAAGAAGCACTATAAGGTTAGCCCATACTGGATTGAACCTCATAACTAACTTATTTATAGTAATGTTTTAGTTATGGTAAACTAATACCACCAAAGTATCCTATGATAATTACTTTGATTAGTTGAGAACTTGATATCAAAGTTTCCTCCTCTTAAGGATATAAGGGTATTTATGGTATTTTCTATTGTATTAGGGTTTAGACTTGTGTCCCTTTGTACCCTATATATATTGCCCATTGAGTCTATTCAATATATACATAATATTCATAACATGGTATTAGTGCAAATGTTAGGTTTAGGGTTCATCAGAGCCGCCGCTCAACCTGCTTGCTCACGCCCTCGGGAGGAGCTTCTCCACTCCCAAGGGTAGCCTCTCCTCACGGCAAGAACATCCAGGCTCTCGCGCCGAGATCCGCCGCCGCTCGGCCTCTTAGCCTCTCCTTTCGCCCCTGCCGCCCGGATCATGTGGCGGCCCTCATCACAGGCTCGCGCTTCTCCTCGCCTCGGCTTCCTCCCTTCGGCCGCCTCTGCTCCGTGGCATCAAGATCATCCGCCGCATCAAGCCCAATACCAAATCGGCATACACCACACGCTGCGGTGGCCTAAAATTTTGATGGGGACGCCTCGTTGCAGCCGGATTGCAAGATTGTGTGTTGTCATCAACTTCGTCTCTTTTGTTTCGGTGTGATGGGAGTTAATGCCGAGTTTAACTATCCTGCCTCAAGTGCCTCTGATCTGCGCGGAGGCTAAAAAACTCGGAGATTGTCATGGTCCCATTGCATGGACCGTGTTCACCCGGTGTCTATTCTCTTGGTCACAGGCTGATGCCTACGCCCGATCCGAAATCTTGCTGCGTAGCCAAGCTTCCTTTCAATGCTAGTTATCCATAGGTTTTTCTTTCTTTGTGTCGTTTTTCTTCCGTTCGCATCCATCCAAGTCCGTATTATTCAATCTTTGAGTTCGTCTGAGCCATGTGAGTCTACAAAATTATTGTCAGTCATAGAAGTATAGGAATTTCTTTGCATGGCAGCAGCAGATGCAGATCCGTCGCCCCAAGCTTGTAAGGCCGCCGCGTTTCCTGTGCACTGTGTCTCTATTGCGCTTCCTGTGTACTGCGCCGCCGCCATCTTGGGCTTCGATCTGTGCCGCTATGCTTTTATCTATTCCTATTCAGCTTGATTTGACAGTTTTCTCTATTTTTGTCGGTTTCATCATCTTCTTCGTCATGTTGCCGTGGTCGATTTTGCTCCCGCACCTTGTGCTTTATGAGCTGTCGCACGACATCAGATGAGATCTTTTGTCGACATATTTTCCAAGAGCTGCATGCTATGATGACATTATTAAGACTCAGACTTCGGATTTTCCCAATTTTAGTGTCAACCCTTTTCAAATGCAATGCTATTGCATACACCTTGCATTTGAGGGGGGTGTTAAGGATATAAGGGTATTTCATATTGTATTAGGGTTTAGACTTGTATCCCTTTGTACCCTATATATATTGCCTATTGGGCCTCTTCAATATACACACAATATTCATAACACCTCCTTTATCTTTGATCCTTACTTCCAGCTGTATTTACCCCAGTTCTTTGACTTTGCATCTCTTTACTTTCATACAACACAGATCTTTGATATCCATTTGGGAAGCGTAAAGTGCACTTATACATCGTGTCACTATGCACTATCTGGACAGTGTCACCACGATCAGTGCTTTTTATTGGCTGATTCTATCTATCGTGATGGTCCTTCATGGGCATTCGATCAGGGCCATATTTGGGGATTACACGGTGTAGGTTTTGCACATGACTACCTGCATGGAAAAGCTGCAATATTCGTGAAAACCATCTTGTCCATTCCCCCCTTCCATTTCTCTGTTTTTCCTGCATTCTATTCCTTGTCTGGCTGTGGATTATGTCAAGGGTGGTGCATTTTTCATGTTTCAGCAAGGTAGTCACTACGGAGCAATTCCTTTTGCAAGTGAAGTTTATTGTTCACCTTCATTTTTATTATTCCATTAGCCGGATCTTCTTTTCAATGCTTCTATATAAATCGTTCTCCCGTTGGGCATGTTCTTATTCAGCTACCACTAATGGTGTGTTCAGGTATTTATGTTGGAGGAAGCAAAGTGGTCCATTTTACGCGAAAGAAAGAATATGAATCTGGTTCAGATTCATCCAACTCCACCTCCAGCCTGATCTCAGAGGCTCCATCAGAGTGCCCAATATTCCCAGACTGTGGTTTTCAGCTGCCCAACAGTGGTGTCGTCCTCACCTGCTTGGATTGCTTCCTTCGCAATGGCTCCCTCTACTGCTTCGAGTACGGAGTGCCATCCGCTGTTTTCCTTGCAAAGCTGCGTGGGGGGACCTGCACCATTGCCCAATCAGACCCACCGGAGGTTGTGGTCCGCAGAGCTATGTACTTGCTTCAAAATGGGTTTGGAAACTATGACATATTTGAGAACAATTGCGAGGACTTTGCACTCTACTGCAAGACTGGGCTTCTACCTGTTGAGGAACCTGGCATTGGGACGAGTGGGCAAGCATCTTCAGCCATCGGTGTGCCATTGGCAGCTCTGCTGTCCACTCCGTTTAAGCTTTTTGCCGCTGGTCCACTTGGAATGGCCACTGTCACAGCTGGGATGTACTGTGCTGGTAGATATATCACTGACATAGGAGTACGAAAGGATGTGGCCAAAATCGAAGTGGAGAACTTATCGTCACACCTTGGTCGGCGCCAGATTGAAGATGAAGAATCGGTGAACAAAAGCTCAGATAAAGTGAAAACCTTGCTCCCTATGAAGAGAAAACGTGAGAGGTGACGGCGACAATACAGTTTGCGAGTATGAACTTATCTGCCCTTCGTCGCTAATTGGTTCAGAGCTGTGGATAATTTATAGTCTATATTTCACTACAATAAGTTTGGTATAGATATGTACCTGTGAAGCGTGCTCTAATTTGGTTAAGTGCACTGCACACTTCACATGGTCAATTGAACTACTTTCCAAACTGGATATGTGATGGAAATTGGACAATTGGATCATTAAAGTCAACCAGATTTTTACTGTTCTATGAATATGATTGCTCACATTCTAGTTGTCTGTTCTTTTTCTTCAGCGGCTACTTAACAGCAATTTTTCTTCCTTGTGGCAACAAGATGGTTTTCAGTCATGGTTAAGACTTAAGTTGTAATGCGTTGTTTTTTTATGATGAACTCCAAATCCAAGCACTCAACTCTCAAGAGACCAGGCTCACAGAAACACCCATTTCTGAGTTACTCAAGAGGCAGGCAAACTGTCGGCATTGTTTGTTTTCACTTTCCATCAGGTAGGAGTATAATGTATCAGTACATCATTTGTCCAGACTTGATTGAAAAATGAAAATGACGACTGGTCTGGATTCTACCAGATGTAGCCACAGAGGAAACTTCAGGACCTTTCTGCATGCGGAAGAAGATCTGTAAGAACAGGGGTTACAGGCCAAAGATGCTACTTGTTTTTTTGGAAATTACCCGCATAGCCTCCTTCTTTTACCTTCCTCTTTGTGTCATACTTCTAATCATTGATCGGGTAGACCCCTCAAGTCCTTTCTTCCTTTGTTTTTCATTAACACTGCCATGGATCAAAAGGCTGGCCACGCTGTGTATTGAGATCTGGGTAATGGATTGAGCCAGAGAAGAAAAGTACCAGGGCCAGGACTATTGTTACAGACTGGTGTCATGTGGGCCACAGGAGCAAAAGTCTCGTCGTAATCACGACCATTTTCCTGCTGAAAGCCACGAGCAACAAGACGCGCCTTATAGCGCTCAAGAGAGCCATCAGAGCGAGTCTTAATCTTATAGACCCACTTACATGTGATGGGACGAGAGTGAGATGGAAAAGGAACAAGATCCCAAGTACCAGTACGCTCGAGGGCAGCAATCTCCTCGGCCATGGCATGCTGCCACTCAGGATGAGTAACAACATCCCGGTAGGAGGCAGGCTCACGAAGTAGTCTGCCAAACAAAAGGCAAAACAGGCGGGGGCGAATCGATGGCGATCGCGGAGGCGAAGCGAGGAGAAGACGGCCCATCGGGGAAGATGAAGCATCGAAGAAGATGAATCATCGAGAGAAGAGGGCTCATCTGGAAGATCCTCAACGAGGTCGACGAGTGTAGACAAGTGTAGTGGGGAGCTGAGGAGCCGCAGGAGACGGCGGCGGCGACAATGGCGAGAGGCCCAGGGAAATATGTGGAGACTCGATGGGGCCGGGTGGACGAGGGCAAGACAGAGATAGGTGTATCTCGAAAGGTCAAAAAGACAGAGACTCCACAGAGGAAGCCGAAGGAGAGACAGAACATGGGTAGAAGGGACGAGACTCGTCGAAAGTCACATCCCGAGAAATCCGCATCCGTCGACCAACAGATCCCAAAGACAAATAGCCCTTGTGCTCAAGATCAGATCCCGTAAAGACACACTCACGGTGATCGATCGGTTTAGTGCGTTCTCGAGGGCGAGGAGAACGTAGCAAACGACCAAATGCACGAAGGCGAGTAGTCGAAGGAGACTACAGAGACGCTCAACAGAATTGCCTCAAGAGCGTAAGAAATTTGGATGTTGACGAGATAGGTGGCAGTGGAAACAGCCTCGGCCCAAAAGTGAGGTGGAATAGAGGCGGCAATCATCAGGGCACGAGCCGACTCAAGAAGGTGACGATGCTTGCGCTCAGCAACACCATTCTGAGCATGAGCACCAGGACAAGAGAACTGAGCGAGAGTGCCCTGCTCAGCAAGGAAGCTGCGCAGGTGATGAGAGAGGTACTCGCCAGCAGAGTCAGCACGAAAAACACGAATAGGAGTGGAGAACTGTGTGCGAACCATAGTGGCAAACTGTTTATAGATAGACAAGGCCTCACTACGAGAAGACATGAAATATATCCAAGTGTGGCGAGAGAAATCATCTATAAATATGATATAGTATCGATGACCCCCTTTCGAAACGAAGGGAGCCGGACCCCAAACATCAGAATGAACAAGATCAAAAGGACGCTGAGACACTGACTCACTATGAGGATAAGGAAGCTGAATCTGTTTGCCTAACTTACAGCCCTGACAATCTAAAGATACGTCTCCTGAGACAGATCCCAGAAGACCACGACGAACTAAAGACGACAGATGAGATCCACACAGATGGCCAAGACGGTGATGCCCTTCTTTGGAAAGCCGGTGAAGCTGAGTGGCGAAGCGGAGAGACCGGCAAATGACGGTGGCGGCGAAGGAAGGTGAAGCCATCAAGCTCCCAAAGACGCTGTGAGTCAAGGCGCCGAGGGCCGAACCAACCGAGCTCCGTGTGGCGGTCTGAACACAACAAGAGTCGAGTCGAGAATGACTCGACAACCAAGATCGATGTCTGCCCAGCAGAAAGAAGTCAGATGGTAAGGCGAGGAACATGAGCAACAGAGGAACATGAAAAGATGAGTTGCTAAGAGGTCCTCGACGAGATGAGAAGAGAGGTACCATCGGCAAGAAGAACACCGAGGGAGAATCAAGGGTGTAATGAAGGATGAGTAGAAGAATCAGAGTCATGTGAAAAGATGCTCCGTAATCAAGAATCCACGGGTCTTGCCGGATGTGGAGGTGGTGGTTTCGCAGCGTTCAGAAGAGTCGATGCGTAACCGTGAGAACTGTCGAAGGAGAACTGAAGTAGCAAGAAGCGTCGAAGTCGGCTATCTCTCGCCGATGAGAGAAACTCTTGAAGGAGTCGATGAGACGTTAATGTAGGAACCGCAGAACTGCCGAGGAGAACCGAAGTGGCAAGCAAGCGTCGAAGTCGGCTATCTCGCCTCGAGAGAAGCTCGCTGAAGGAGTCGATCAGACGTCGATGTAGAAGCACCGATCTGCGGTGCTAGTAGAAGAACGACGTGAAAGATGCCGCCGCTTCTTATAACTGGGACTCAATGTGGCCGATTTTGTCGCAGAGGAAGCGATGAGGACGCCACCGTCCGATGGGGCGCCACCACCACCGTGGCGGGCCACGGAGGAGGCAAGCATGTCAAGCGTGGAAGCGTCGATGTAGTAGGTGGACGGCGGCGAGCACAGAGAGGAGTGGCATCGGATCAAGCACCACTCATGCGAATGGAAGCCATCGGTGGCGTACCGACGGGCTGGCGGTTAGATAAACGTTTTTTTCTTTTCTTTTACTTACTTACGGGCGGTTCGTCGCCCATAAACAAGCAAAGCAGGGAACCCTAGGGTTCTCGAGGCGGGCGCTCGGTGGTAGGGCGGCGGGCGGCGGCGGCGGCTGAGGCGGCGGCGGCCTTGAGCAAGCGGCGGCGGCGGCGGCGGCGGTTTTGAGCAGCAGCGGCGGCCTCAGCGCAAAAGCGGCGGCGGCGACGCAGCGAGAAGCGGCGGCGACGGCGACAACCTCCGGCGAGGCGTCTGCGCGGAGAGCTGCGGCGGCGGCAGGAGGCGCTGTGGGAGGGCGGCTGCCGGGTGGAGGCGCGGCGACCAGACTCGAGGAGGCGCAGCTGCCGGGAGGACAGCGACGACGGCGGGGAAGCCTCATGGCCGGAGGCACGACGTTCAGTGGAGGCACGGCGAACCGACTCGGAGGAGGCGCGGCGGCCGGAGGGACCGAGGAGCGCCGGGAGAAGATCTGGCGGAAGGAGCGCCCAGCGACGGCAAGCGAAGCGGAGACGAAGCGGAGGCGGCAGCCGACTCAAGCCAAGAGGAGTCGTTAAAGATGACGACGAGGCGACCTCCAGATTGGATCCGAGAGGCGGCGGCGTCGTGACAAGCGAAGTGAAACCCTAGGTATGCTCTGATACCATGTTATGAATAGTGCATGTATTCAATATGAGGCCAATGGGCCAGTATATATACACAAGATACAGGTGGTGAATATACACATAACCCCTCATAACAATGGGGAATAACACATGTAGATATATATCTCTAACAGTAATCAGAAAATATTACGTAGTATCTGCAACTGCACAGAGCTTCCATCTCTGGTGTACTACGGCACAAGAAACTATTTCCCTGCCTATCTGTCAGCGATGGATCTGGTTGACTTGTACAATTGTATTGTACCGGCTGTACTGTGTACGTATGTATGCTTCCCGCAAGCACGCGAGTAGTATATTTGTAGCAATTTCGCGGATTAACTGCTTGTTTTTTCTGCAGGATCTCACACCCTTTTATTTATAGTTTTAAAATAGAGTCCGACTCTAATACAACTCGTTATTTAGATCTAATACGAACTCTCCAACACCCCCTTTCAAGATGGGTTGAAGATATCAATCATGTCTGTCTTGTTACATATTGTAGCACCCTCACTAGAACCTAACCCTTTAGTGAAACAGTCAGCCAATTGTTCACCAGACTTGACATACTTTAACTTCAATATTCTGCCATCGAGCCTTTCTTTGATGAAAAACCTATCAATCTCAACGTGCTTGGTATAATCATGCTGAACTGGGTTGTTAGTAATGTTGATTGCAGATTTATTGTCACAATGCAACACCAAGAGCTTATCCCTCCATATTCGAAGCTCGGACAACAAACCCTTCATCCATATTATTTCACTCACACTCAACGCCATTGCTCTGTACTTTGCTTCTGTAGTAGACCGAGCCACAACTTTTTGCTTCTTGCTTCTCCATGATACAAGGTTACCTTCCATAAAAATGCAATATCCAGAGGTAGACCTCCTATCATCCACACTGCTCACCCAATCAGTATCGCAATACCCTTCCACATTCAGATGTTGATTCTTCTTGAACCAAAGGCCTTTCCCAGGGCTGCTCTTCAAATATTGCAGGATTCGATAGACAACATCCATGTGTCATGTTCTGGAATCATGCATATATCGACTAACCACACGCACTGCATATGAAATATCAGGTCTTGTATGACACAAATAGATGAGACGCCCAACAAGTTTTTGATAAGGTTCCTTATCACCTGGATCTCCCGACTCAGCACATAGCTTGTGATTCCTATCAATAGGTGAAGCAATAGAACGACACCCAAGCATACATATTTCTGCCAGTAGATCAAGGACATACTTCCTCTGGGAGAGAACTATACCATTCGAAGAACGAATAATCTCAATCCCAAGAAAGTATCGAAGAGGTCCAAGACCTTTCACCTCAAATGCCTCTCCAATTTTTTTCTTCAAGGACTTGATTTCATCAGCATCATCTCTAGTAATCACAATATCATCAACATAGACTGACAATATGGTGATATGTGATCCTCTATGCCTATAAAACATAGTATGATTTCTATTGCACTGAGAATAGCACATACTACGGACTGCACACCTGAATCTATCAAACCACACCTTTGGAGACTGCTTCAGACCGTATAAAGACTTCTTGAGTTTATACACCTTCCTCTCAGTCTATCTGTTCTCAAAGCCTAGAGGAATCTCCATGTATACCTCCTCTTGTAAATCACAATATAGAAAAGCATTCTTCACATCCAACTGATGTAGGGGCCATCCGAAGTTAGTTGTACAGGAGATCAACGTTCTTACTATGCTCATCTTCGTCACTGCTGCAAAGGTCTCATCATAATCTATCACATATATTTGACTATAACCTTTTGCAACCAATAGTGCCTTGTATCTCTCTATCTTGCCTTCAAGAGTTTGCTCAATTGTAAACACCCATTTGCATCTTACTGCCATTTTTCCTGCTGGAAGTGGAACAAGATCACATGTCTTGTTCTTCTGAAGTGCACTAAGTTTCTCCTTCATGGCATCCTTTCACTTAGGATCCTGCTTAGTAGCTCGTCAATCCTTTGGAACATGCATTGTCTGAAGAGATGCAATGAATGCTTTGTATACAGGTGAGATATGAGAATATAAGATGAAATTTGCAATGTCATGCTCAAAACCATGCCAGACTGGAGGCTTTCCTACATTAGCTCTAGTTTCCCTACGTTGTGCAAGTGGTAACTCTAAATGGGAGTGATTAGAATGAACATTACCACTCGCCCCAAGGGGAGGAAAGGAACTTGATGGAGAGAGACCCGAGGAGGGATTTGGGACTGGATCAACTGGCAAGGCTTGCTGTTCAGAAGGCTGTTCAGGCTGTGGCAATGCCGGGTGTTTAGAAAGCTCCGCTGTTGGTGGCTCAGGTGCTAATTGCTTGTCTCTCTACTTCTCCCCTGTTTCCCAAAGCGTCTTCGCTGATAAACCTTCAATTCTTTTGGGGCTATCACATCTCTCGCATATTCCGTTAGGTTTGGGCACGGAATTGTCCCCACAATGACTTCTTCTTTTCGTTGACTCTCCTTGTTCTCCTCTTCTCGACTGTCACCCTCAGTGATAGGAGAGAACTCTAAAAACTGATCAAGAGTACCCCCACTTGTGTAGTAAGACTCAAACTCCTGGAATGTCACATCCATACTCACGAACAACTTTCGTTCAACTGGGTTCCAGCATCTATAGTCCTTTGACTTGATGAATAGCCTATAACGATAAAATTCAATGCTTGTGGGTCCAGCTTACCAACCGCTGATCGGTGATCTCGTACAAAACACACACAGTCAAACACCTTGGGAGACACCTTGAACTCCTACTGACCCAAAAGAAGTCCAGCTGGAGACCTCATCCCAAGTATTTGAGACAGCATGCGATTGATGAGATATACTGCCGTCATTACTGCCTCGCTCCACAATCCCTTTGGCACATTCATCTGAAACATGAGTGAACGTGTTACCTCCAATAAATGTCGATTCTTCCTTTCAGCCACTCCATTCTGAGGTGGGGTTTCTGGACAAGTAGTCTGATGAAGTACCCCCTCTTCTGAGAGATACGTTGCAAACTCCTTATTAACATACCCAGTTCTATTATCTGATCGAAGAATCCGAACCTTTGCGTCAAACTGAGTAGCAACCATCCTATGGAAGTCCTGAAAACATCGAAGGACCTTGCTATTGTGTTTCATCATATATATATCCAATTCATACAAGTATAACAATCAATAAATGTGACAAAACACTTAAAACCACTTACAGAAGTAACTGAGCACGAACCCCAAACATCCGAATGTATTTATATAAAAGGTTCATAACTTCGAAGACCAATGCTACTATATGTAGACCGTGTATGCTTTCCAAACTCAAAAGCATCACACACAAATTTACTCTTGTCTATCCTTTTGAACAAATCAGAGTATAATTGACTTAAACTCTCAAATGACTAGCTCATCAAAGCTTTTTAAACCAACAAGAAGATCGAATAAGTACAATACAAAGACTAGAATGGTTGCATTATATTAAGGGGATTAGGTGTTACATGACCCCTGAAACATAGCATATAGGCTAAGCTAAGTCACGACATAGGATACAAACACAACGCCTACAACAAAAGGAAACAGAAAGTGCTTGCAACCCCAAAAGACTGCCTAGCAAGCACCACTAGCTAACCTAGACTAGCCTGACTACTCCATCGGGGAGCAGGAATGGGAACGACTCTGATTGAAGCTCGGCGAGCGGGAACGGCTGAGACTGTGTCCACGGCTAGACTCTCCAAGGTCGATGAAGGGCTACGAACTGGGGTGTCGCACGTTCTTGCACGCAATCATCCTGGTACAGGTTCCTCTGGGTTGGAGTGGTCGATCGGTTGCTGGAGGCAATGGCTGGTGGAGGAGGAACTAGAGCTAGAGCAGAAATCGCAGTGGCGGCTGTGAGACGTGGCAAATCTGCAACGGCGGCATCCTCTCTCTCGTACTGCAACAAATTGAGCCTCATCGCTCCTGACCATGTTGTTGCGGAGGGTGTCGAAGTGGGCGTAGCTGCCAGTGAGAAGCATCCGAAGCTGCCTGATCTCATCCATGGCGGTGTTGATGTTAGCTGTCATCGCCTGCGTGAGCTGTACCTGGTGGGCCTGGCGGGGATCGTCATCTCTGACATCGAAGACCTTTGTAACATGCTCTCCGTCAGGAAGATACAGGTAGAAGCAGAAGGGTGATCTCAACAGGAGATCCTTGTGCATCCAACACAAGCGAGTGGAGGTGAAGCGGGCTGCATCCTGAATTGCATCAAGACAGCTGCGACGGGGTGCCTCGGCCTTGAAGGTGTGGGAAACAAACTCGCCAAACCTGGCATAGAGGTAAACCTCCATGGTCCAAGACTCGCGAGTCATGATCTTCGTCATCCGGCCCCTGAAGATAGGAGGGTGGGATTAACCCAAGTACTGCATCAGCTGGCGGAGGATGTCCGCAAACCCTCATTCGTTCTCTCCATGAGAGCAATGGTCCCATGGGCCATCGGACGACAGGGTAGCCATCTACAATTTTTGAAATAGGAGAAAGGTTAGTAAAAACTTTAATGAAAGTAGAGATAAGTGCAGAAGCAATAAGTACACTATATTTTGCCAAAGTTTTTCTTAATTTTTTAAAATAAAACCCAAGTCCTAAGGCAACGGCCAATCTAACTAAGGATTCTACAATCATATGCTCTGATACCAGCTTTGTCGGACCTGGATTTTGCAAATCCAAATCCTCTGTGAAAACATTGTGCTATTCCCTGGATCAGTAGATAGCACTCACATGCACATTGCTGAGTCATTTTATACATGGCGTGAACTAAGACATTCGATATATTATAAACATCAGAGTGACATAGACCACGTCGAGTCGAGTTTTACAAAAGGGCCGAACAGGCCAAAATGATTACATTACATGAAAGCAACGTAAATTGTAGCGGAAGCAAAAGGGTAGAGCTCATCTATCCACATGCAAGTGACTGGGGTAACCTGTGTATGACTGATATTAACCAAGGACTTGGAAAATATCGGTTGTACGCAAGTACTGAACAAGCCAGCTAGATTGAGGCGAGACCTAGACTACAGAACTAGACTACTCTTCATTGTTCCCTTGTCCATCGACTTCTGGGTCCTCGTAGTATGCATAATCTCCTTGATCCGCATGCTCTGAAGGGTTTGGGGGAGAGCGATAATGAGCATAACTTCCGTGCTCGCGAACCAACACACAAGATGCAATAATATACATGCAAGGCTTTAACAAGGATGGCTCGGGTTCTTTTATTTGCTAAAACAATGTTTTCAATTATCAGAATTACAAATTCCTAGCACTTAGCATTTTAACCAAATTGCATTTTATTAAAGAGAGTAATTGTGCAATAATTAAAAACAGCAGAGGTTACCTTCACCTTATGCTTATTTTGATTAGAGCTAACTCCTTTTGTTAACACCACTGAGTTCGAAAACCCAGGAAAAAAATCTAATCTCAGTGCTAGGTGAGCCCGACCTGATTTTCATACCACCCACAAAGGTTTTATAAATAGAATTAATTCTAGTAAGTTCCCATGTCCGCCTTTGACTGTAGGCACGACTGTTTAAATAGTTTAGACTTTGTAGAGGTTGTACACTGTACCCACAAGAGATAATCAACTCTTAGCCCCACACGATTCCTTAATCATGTGGTTGAGGGACCATCACATTAACTTTTCAAATCACCTTGCCCCTTCCGTCATCTCACCCATATGGGGTAACGCCCATACGTTGTGCGGGATGTTCACCTCAGTGTCCAGCGTAGTTGGACTACACCACAATGACTGGCAACTTCACGTTGCATCGTGTCCTTTTCAACCCGGACATATCACGCGCTTGCACTTTCCCATTATCCATCCAACGATATGACATTCAGGGTTTAATAATTTTACTAAGTCAAGTTGCACTTTGCAGACTTTTGATTGCACATGTTTTACAAGGGAGGTCATGACAAGATCAAGTCCTTAATCCAGCCGGGCGGTTCATACCACATACCAACCACTCTCGTGCCCCGACAGCACCCACCACCATACTATCCGCCCAAATGTGGTAATAGCAAGTTATTAGGGTTTTAAGGAGTAAAACCAAATTATCTTATTTACTTCAGTCATGGACCTCCAATGACTACCCAAAACCATTTCATGTTTGAAGAGATGATGATTAGGTCATTTTAATGCCCTGGTGCTTAAGCAAGACTAGCATATCGCTTAAGTACAACCTATACTAGTATTTACCACATAGTTACTAGGGTGACATGGAATAATAGATTCAATTATCAATGGATGGCATAATAATTAATTAATCATCAAATGAGTATTTAACTACCTTAAGATTTAATATACATTTGATTAAAGAATTAAAGCATGCATTTTTTGGTAATTTAAAAGAATATAATTTACATAAAATGTAGGCTCAAAATGATTAAATTATTGACTCGCCTTGGTTAAAGGTAAGAGAGTCTTGATAGTATTGTGCTTGATCAAGTTGGAGATCTCCCGCTTCTTCGAACCCTATTCGGATGAACGTATCAGAAAAAAGAACAAACAAGCAAAGAGAGAAAATAAATACTAAAGAAATAATAAATAAACTCCAAATTAAACAAGATCAGTGCCATTAACAAGATCTTGAATTTACAAAATTTTAGAAACCAATTTTATAATTTTTGGAGTTAAAACAGAGGAGAACGGAACTTCCGAAGTTTGAAATTGAATTAAAACAGGAAAATAAAAAGAGGAGAGAGAATCCTATCAATGACAGGTGGGTCCTGTGAACAGTGGCATTTTCCAATTTCCTTTTATTTTCCTTAAGAAAATAACCTTGACAGGCGGGACCCACTGGTTTGTGTCTCGGTCCATGTGCACAGCGCATGGACCGGTAGGTCAACATGCACTGTGCACCAGTCCATGGCACACCAGGCGTAGCGCAGAGGTGGGGCCCACGTGGCAGTCACAAGAGGGGGAAAACCGGGTTAAAAAGAGTCTTCACTATTCATTGGGTCCATCGGTCAATGAGACCGAGAAGTCTTAAGCCGACCGGTTAATTAAAGGAAATCATTGATTAAGGTTTTAAGACAAAGATTTAGGGGCGTTAATGATGCGGGAACAGGAGCGGTCTGAACATGCCAGCACGGAGGGGCTCACGGGCGCTGGCGGCCATGGCTCGCCGCCGACGGGGGAGGGAGCAGCGGAGGCAGGGAGCGGCCAAAACGGAATGCTCACAGTGAGGTGGAGCTGATGGTCATCCAGGTATTCGTACACGGTTGATAATGACTTGTCGAGCAGTTCAGCGATTGCATGGTTTCGAGCCTTACGAGTTCGTAGCCAGGATCGTGAGAGTTGAGCGACTACTATCGAACTTACCTTCTCATCGAAAGATCGGCCCAAATCAGGACCTCCATGGTTCATCAGGTGCTCCGTGACAGGGTCGGCTCGACGGTGGCGGTGCCGGAGCAGTGCATCACCGGCGAGGGCGGCTCGGTTGAAAGGGGGGAAAACGGGCGTTTTCTAGAGAGACTTACCAGAGATGGGGGGGGTGATGTGGGGAGGCAAAGGAGCATAGGGGGCCTCCTATAGCCAAAGAAGAGGAGCCGTTGGAGGGGCTTGGTTGGTCAAGGGCAGGTGGGCGAAGGGATCCCAGGCGCAGATGTGCATGGCGTGGTGACAAGGGCGACACGGGAGCAGGCGCTTGCGCAGCGAGGGGGGATGACGATGGCAACGACGACTTGGAGGGCCTGCTAACGCGGTGGCGATGTCGGTGACGCAGGAGCGTGCGCAAGCGCAGCGTAGAGCGTGGACCAGGCGTCTCCAGGTGTAGCGTGGACGGGCATGGCGTCATGGGCGAGCAGGCGATGGGACTTGACGGGGAGGGGAGGCACCGGAGTCTTGGGCAGCAGAGGGAGCAGGCGGGAACACGCGGGTGGCATGGATCTAGGAGGTGGCATGGGTGCGGCAGTGCGCACGGGAGTGGCGTAGTGGGCACAGGCGCTCGCTCGTGGGAGAAGAAGGAGCAGGGAAGGTGGCAAGGGGCTTGGCCGAGGAAAAGCAAGGGGGCTGAGCCCAAGAGGGAGGATGGGCCGGCCCAAGGAGAGGAGGGGCAAAATTGAGAAGGAGCCCAAATTTGAAAAGATGAATTCAAATTCAAAATTCGAGTCCGAAAATTGCAAGGAGGTCCGAACAGAAATTTGAATTTAGGTAGAAGCCAGAGATTTGAAAGTACAAGATAATTTGAATTAAATTTTGAAATCCTAGAATCAAATGGTAATCACTATTCACATCCAAAAACGAGAATGTTACACTTCACGACTGTTTCGTTGGATCATGTCGACAAGTCGCCCCACGTAAATGACGACCGGCATGCCTGTGACGATTAGGGCACTGGTCGGTTCGTGGTGCGGATCACCGCAGAGGCAAGGAGGTGGGGGCATGGCATCATATCCATGATCTTGGTGATGCTAAGCGGTGAGGAGTATCGATGCGGTGTTGCGCTGCGGCGAGAGAGGCAGCGACGGTGACTGTCTCGACCGGTGAGCACGACGGCGATGGCTCATCTATTGATGGACCCGCTCCTAGTCCCATGAGACATTTGATCACATTTGTGCGGCTCAGATTGAGTAGTAAAACGTAGTGGAAGAACTTCGCATGGGGGCCCTTTGTTTGTTATTGTCCATTTGCACCCACCAGATTCGGATCGTAGATGTTCTTCGCGATCGTAGACCGTTAGATCGATGTTGGGCCATTCAGATCGAGGAGGGATTCATGTGGCTTGGTTGCACTGCTTCACAAAATATCCTTAAAATATTTTGAATTACATTTACACCTTCCCAGATTTGGATCGCGAATATTATATGCGATCGTGGATGTCCAATCAAGTTTGGGCAGCTGAGATTGAGGACTAGACAATTTGTCGCAAGTGCCCCTATATGTCAACAATGGCGTCTCCCTTGACGTCGGTCGCGCCGGTTGCACTCTTTGTCCACAGCTCTTGCTTCCCGGAGCTCTGGCTCCCATGGCATCCTAATGGCCACCTCATCCACGACCTACGCCTCCATGGCTACGGAGACTCTGGCGCATGCACCTCCCAACGGACGACCCGTCTCCCACTCAGTGGCGTACCCAGAACAAAATTAAGAGTTTTTGGCCTAAATGACACTATTGGTGTACTTAGTTTTACAAAATAGATGTTGACGCGCCGTATTACAAAAAAAATGACACTACAGACATGCCGACAGCCGACACGTGTCCAATACTGTGCGTCCCTCACCCGGATTTCATCTGCGCCGCATATCTGGCTCCCAGACTCGCCTCCTCCCGACACGTGGCGGCCTCCACACCTCCCTAGCCTACACAAGCATTGTCCACACCTCCCAAGCTCGGACAAGCCTTGTCCGGCCCTTCCTCGCCCAAACATCCCACGTGGCCTTCTGCATCTTCTGGTCCATATACCTCTACGTGCGGAGATGGGCCACGTGGCGTGGTCGGCGCGAGGGCCCCGAGGTAGAGCCGTGTCTCACGCGTGCCATGCGCATTTGTTGAGAGAATCTCGGTGCGGGACATGCGGAGGCGGGACACGTGGGATGTCCGGGCGAGGGAGGAGCAGACAAGCCTTGTCCGGGCGAGGGAGGTGCAGACAAGCCATGTTTGGGCGAGGGAGGTGCGGACAAGCTGTGTCCTGGCGAGGGAGGTGTGAACAAGGCTTATCGGGGCTAGGGAGGTGCAGACAAGGCATGTTGGGGCTAGGGAGGTGTGGACGTCCACATGTCGAGAGAATGCAAATCCGGGCGCTAGATATGTGACGGAGATAAAATCTGGGCGCGGGAGGCATGGTATTGGATACGTGTCGGCTATCGATACGTCAGTGATGTCATTTTTGGCAATACGGCACATCAACGACTATTTTTTTGTGTGTATAAAACGGCGCCAACCGTGTCATTTAGGCCAAAAAAACTCTAAAATTAGAGGGGTGCTCATTGGAGAAAGCTAATATGGCAAAATGCCAAAATCGTATCAAAGTGCAATATAAATTCATACATAAATAGACAAAAACACAAAACTAGAATGTAAAATATACTTAAGGTAGTACTTTGCTAATGAATAGAACGCCCCAGATACCCATAAATACGTGTGAGTAACAATATGTAGAACAATTGTAGCTAAATTAGGGAGACAATCAGAAAAATTATGAATAATTACAAACATAATAAGTGAGAGGTTGTTCAGTTGAGATTAGAGTTTAGACTAGAGAACATAAGTAATTTTTGCACCCATTTGACAGCGGTTCACAAATATACAAAGTCCCCACCTTAATCAATATAGTCGCGCCACTTGCTGGTTGCTACGCGTTGCCCACCGCTCGGCGCTTGCCCCTTTGTCGCCGCTGGACAATGACTCCCCCACCGCGTGCCCACTGCTCGCCCCTCCTTCGCTTTGCCTGGTCGCCACTGGCTTCCCCTTTATGCGACCACGCGCCAGCCCCGCTACCACTCTCCACCGCTTGGCCGCGTGCGGAGCGCCCGTCGCCACCGCTTGGCTTCACGTGGACCGCCCGTCGATGCCGCTAGGCCGTGCGCTCGTGTCTTGGGGAATGAGGATCATGTACTTGGGGGGTTAACTCATGCCTCTCTCATCCTACGAGTCTTTTGACACAGAAATAACATGTCCCAAAACCCCTAAACATCCCAACTCTTTTCTCGAGGCCTCAAGTCTTCTTCAACCTCACCCCTTAGTCATCTGTTTCTCTGCTTCTCGTGCCACCACTGGCCGATGCTCTGCCATGAACTAGCCCTCACGCACCCAGACTACGAGAAAACATCTAGAAACAAAGAAGAGAAACATCTAGAAAGAAACTACTGGCAGAGCTCAATCCCTGCCCGCGTCGAGGGAGAAAGAAGAGCAACATCTAGGAAGGAACCACTGGCAGAGCTCAATCCCTGCCCCGCATCGAGGGCATTGGCCTGCAGCACCTCCTCAATTTCCAACTGAGCTATCTTGTCCAGGCCACATAGAGCAGCAATCGCCGCGACGACAGCCGCCGTCAAAGGCCCACTGAACATGCTGATGTAGTCGTGAATGGCTTCAGCAGACAACGATTCCCCTTCGGTCAGGAAACCCAGCTTCTTTGCCAGCACGGACTGTGCTTGACGCACAGCGTTCAGTGGCGTACACTTGGCGGCCAACAGAGAGTGGCCGGCATCCAGGAGTTCTGGATGAGGAAATTTCGTTCGCGCTGGGACCGGCTGCCGCTCTGGGCCTAGGCATCAGGAAGAGTGTTCGCCTGGCCCAAGACTGCCGCTAGGGAAGACTCGTGTTTGGGATGCGAATCAGGCGCATCACCCGAAAGGCCTATCCACAGGCCCATGACTAGCAGAGTCGGATGGCCAGACAGGCGCCGGGAAGCTAATAATTGGGAGCACGTTACATTAAAAAACTATAAAATAATAATATTTTCTCAATCGCACTCTCTTCTATGTAATTGTTTAATGCTTTGAATTGGTTTCTAAGTAGAGTCCTGTTTCATGCATTTTTTTATTGGAATTGACCGCTCCAATGTATTAAATCGATTTAATATTTTCTCTCTTCTCATTTGAACTGGTTAAAACACAATATTAGAGATGGTCTTAGGAAGACCGCAAGGCTGCGGCTCTAGCATCCGCATTTAAGATAGTATTATGATATTGTCTTCACCGTACCAGCTGAGCAATAAAATCGCTAAAGTAAATATACTTTTTTTTTCTACTGTTCACCTACACTAAAAAACTGTTTACACAGTGTTGCCGGCGGTAAAGCGGAGAATCCGGTTCCGCCGCCCTGGCGTCATCCACGCGACCCGAAGCCAAAGCCAAGGATGACAAGCTGGCGGTCGTAGTGGCAGCAAAAGGTGCACTGTTTGGATTATCTGTTTCGCTTATCTATTATCTTGGAAGAGCTGCAATCTTCGTACCTATCCAATTATCATGGAAAACCGTCAGCTTGCAATTTGTAGATTTTCTTTTATCATCATCGATTCTGGAAATAGCCAACCATAATGGCATGCGCATCTTCTAACTTAAAGACAAAAGGAAGAAAGAAAAGAAACAAAAACGCCATGCCAAACATTTAAAACCATCGGCTGTGGTTGTTCCCAACACTCCTCTGCAGGAATCAGAATGGCTTCTGGGACACTAGAACCGTCAACATTAATTTCTGAAATCTGCACACTGGGAAGGAAGCCCACGTTCGTCGTTGTGCTTGAACGCTGATTGATGCTGATGATACAAAATCCACGTTCATTGTTTGAGCTCTGCCCTTTATCTGAACACATATCCTGATGATACTACGCTCTACGGATAAGTCATCTGGATGGCCATGAGCACGCAGGGCTCCCAAAACCGCTTGCACGTACGCGCTCCTCGAGCGAACAAAGCGTTCGTTATCGTGTCAATTTATGTGCTTGTTTTCAAGTTGAAGGCCGTACCGTACGTGAGCACTGAGCGCACACAAGAACTTCTCGCCGGTTACCCCTGGACGGCTGGGCTAGATTCTCACTTATCCCGTTTTTTGTTGGGGATGAGATGGTGATGGGTACGTTGGTGATCGGGCGGAGGCAACGAGAAACCCGCCGCGCCGAGAGGATTTGCCGCGACCGCGACGCGCCGTTTTTGTCCCCAATCCCCTCGGACGTGTGTCATGTATCAGAATTCACGGCCTTCGGTGTTATCAGCTAGCGCGCACGGGACAATACGTTGAGCCGAGAGTTTGTCATGATCTCTAACTGCCTGCCGAAACAAACCAAGATCGCCTTTTGAAACAGAATGTGATCGGTCTCAAAAGAAAAAAAAACATAAAGTAATCAGAAACCCAACAGAAGAGAGGTTGAAACAACCGCGACAAACACAGTATCCGCGTCGCGTAACACGCGAGCACGATTAGGCAATCCGGTACGCGATCCTCTGCAACTCTCTTTACCTTGCGTTGCCCTTGGTTTCTCTCGATAGCCCGGGCGGCGTGCAACAACAAAACTCCAAGACAGATAGGTAGCGGCGCCGCGCGCTTTCGGAGCGAGCGACAGCGACAGAGATCGATCGATGGCGAACGGCGGGGCTGACAGCGTGCCGGCGGCGGCGGCAGCTGAGGCGGAGAACAGCGAGAGGAGGAGCGTGCTGGTGACGGGCGGCGCGGGGTTCATTGGCACGCACACGGTGCTGCAGCTGCTGAAGAAGGGCTACGACGTCACCGTCGTCGACAACTTCCACAACTCCGTCCCCGAGGCGCTCGAGCGCGTCCGCCAACTCGCCGGCCCCGCCCTCTCCGCCCGCCTCGACTTCATCCCCGTACGCACGCACCACTACACCCAGTTAACACCATCATCTTCATCTGTTCCTGCTCGATCGTCGTGCATGACATGCAATTGCCTTGCACCTGATTGCTTTCTTGATTTGCCTGCATGCGTGTGAAACTATGTATGCATTTCATGGATTGGTTCGATTTCAGGGGGATCTGAAGAGCGAGGAGGACTTGGAGAAGGTTTTCGCCGCCAAGCGGTTGGGATTTGATCGATCAAACTATCTCCTCGGAAGCCTTATCGGCGTATAATTTCTGTATGTCAACGTGACATGCATCCTGATTCCTGCATCCTTTGCCGCTATGATCAGGTATGAAGCCGTCGTGCACTTCGCCGGGCTGAAGGCGGTGGCTGAGAGCGTCGCGCACCCCGAGATGTACTACGAGAACAACATTGGCGGCACGATGAACCTCTACGCCGTCATGAAGAAGTACGGATGCAAGAAGGTACTGTAAATCTCATCCTCCGTTCGCACTGTTCTATGCACGGTCACCATGGAGAAATTCTTCAGAGATGAATGGTTGCTCTGCTACTCGCACGAACTAAACTATACGATGATATGGTACCACGCAGATGGTGTTCTCGTCGTCTGCGACCGTCTACGGCCAGCCGAAGAAAATCCCCTGCGTCGAGGACTCCAACCTGAAGGCTCTGAACCCATACGGCAGGACAAAGGTACAGTGCCAACTTGCCCAACTGGCCAAACCTTGAGATAAACATTCTCGCGATATGGTTGATGGTTCACGTTGCTGATATCGACAGAGATAACGATGCTAGCTTTTGTCATGCCAACTTTGTAACGGCATCTGATTCTTGCTCCAGCTTTGCCTGGAGGAGATGGCCGAGGACTACCACAACGCCGACCCGGAGTGGAGGATCATCCTGCTGAGGTACTTCAACCCCATTGGCGCCCACGAGAGCGGCGAGATCGGGGAGGATCCCAAGGGCATTCCCAACAACCTGCTGCCCTACATCCAGCAGGTCGCCGTGGGCAGGCTCCCCGAGCTCAATGTCTACGGCTACGATTATCGCACCAGGGACGGCACCGCGGTGAGAGAGAGCCATCGATTCCATTGCGCCCGTGTTATTTCTATCATAACATTCATATCTCACGTATGGTAATTGCTTCCACTTTGGTGCCTCAGATCAGGGATTACATACACGTAATGGACCTGGCCGATGGTCACATCGCAGCACTGGAGAAGCTCTTCGCTACTCCTGACATTGGTATGCACTCGCTTTTCTCCCCAAACATACGTGCATACATGCTCAACCACACTCCACTAAACCAATTTTATCTCTCGTTCTTTCCTTGATTTTTTTGGTCAGGTTGTGTGGCATACAATCTAGGCACGGGGCGTGGAACGACCGTCCTCGAAGTGGTGAAGGCGTTTGAGAAGCCGTCCGGCAAGGTTGATATTTTCCCGCGATCTTTTTTCCCATCGGAAACGGGCTTGAAACTGACGTTTCTGGCTGCGAAACCGCAGGAAATTCCTATCAAGATGTGCCCCAGGAGGCCGGGCGATTCAGAGGAGGTTTATGCGTCCACTGAGAAGGCCGAAAGGGAGCTCGGCTGGAGGTAGCTGGCTAACTGCTGTGAACAATAATACTCGACCTCTTCATCTTCCATTTTTTTAGCGTAATATAATTAATTGAAACTTCTATTTTCTCGAAACAAAATAATAATAATTGGGGGTTGTACACTTGCTACTTGCAGGGCCCAGTATGGGATAGAGGAGATGTGCAGGGACCAGTGGAACTGGGCCAAGAAGAATCCGTATGGCTACTGCGGCAATGCTGAAAAGAAAGATTGATTTTATTGCAACTTTTGATCGAATTGTCCATGGTCGTCCGAACTTTTGTTCAGGAACGCACCAGAATTGTGCGTCATATTCATTAAGAAACGAGAAATGGTCGTCTGAACCTTGTAACTTGAAAGATGTTAATAAGCCCATGGCATTCAAGTGTGCATCTAAAGTTTCATATTATATCGCTGCTTATCGAATCAGCTCAGCTTTTTCATAATTACTGACATGCATCAGCGTTTGCTCGTGACATATGGATGTCCATTGGGCAGGTTTGGTGATTGTTGTCGTGTGGTTTCAGGTAGCAGGGAAACTGGGTTGGGTTGGAGCACTGGCTCATCCCCTAAGCTGGCCTGGATAGTTGTTTGCCAGTTAGAACTTTCGTTAGGGTTATGCCTGGGTTTGGCCCATGGGCCAGCATACGGCCTTAAGGTCATTCGTGTTGTGTTGGCTGCTTACGGAAGATAATGTTCCGGAGGAGAACTTTTTTTTTTATTAATTAACATTTTTTTAAATTTTATTTTAAAGTTAACCCGGCGTACTTTATTTCTCAATCTGACCTCTTTGGTCACGCCACCACCTATGGCATGACAAAATAACGCTGTCACGCCACAGGATAAGTCCGCAAAATAGCACTTTTGATCACGCTACTGGTCGTGGCGTGACCAAACAACACTGTCACGCCACCACTCATGGCGTGACAAGAGTTTGCCCCAGCATAACAGTGTTGTTTTGTCACGCCATGGGTGGTGGCGTGACCAAAGGGGTCAGATTTGGAAATAAAGTGCGCCAGGGGTTAACTTTAAAATAAAATTTTAAAAAAGGTCATTTAATAAAAATAATTCTCCGGAAGATGTATGCACACTCCGACTATGCCCAAATGTGCAAATTTAGCGGCCATTTTCTACTCGTACCTACAATACGTTGGCAAGGGGATATAACTATCGGAAACATACCCGCATGATCTCTAACAACGCCAATTTGCATCTATAAAGTATACCATTGGTTCTTAAGTGCAGTATGTTTAGCGACTTTGCAAAACTTGAAAAAAAATTTAGGGACACAAGCAACTTTTGACAACTTCTGGTCGCAACCATTGTCTCTGTTCACCTCTATATCATCTGCCAACAATATTTTGTCCTTAAGAAGAGACAAACAATCAAGCAACTTTTGACAACCTCTTAGCGGCAACAATTGTCTCTATTCACCTGCACATCATCTACTCGTAACATTTGTCCTTACAAAGAGACACAAATAACCAAGTAAATTTTGACAACATCTTAGTGGCAATCATTGTCTTTGTTCACCTCCACATCATCTACCAACAATATTTTGTCCATAAGAAGAGACATAAGCAACCAAGCAACTTTTGACAACCTCTTAGTGGCAACTATTGTTTCTTTTCACCTCCACGTCATCTACCAACAATATTTTGTCCTTAAGAACAGACACAAACAATCAAGCAACTTTTGACAACCTCTTAGTGCCAACCATCGTCTCTATTCACCTCCACGTCATCTACCAATAACATTTGCCCTTAAGAAGAGACACAAACAACCAAGTAACTTTTGACAACCTAGTGGCAACCATTGTCTCTATTTACGTCCACATCCTCTACCAACAACATTTTGTCCTTAAGAAGAAACATAAGCAACCAAGCAACTTTTGAAAACCTCATATGGCAACCATGGTCTCTATGCACCTCCACACCATCTACCAACCACCTCTTGTCTTTAAGCACTAATTAGCACAATCCAGCCACCATTTTACTTCTTCCAGCCAAACGTGATTACTAGATTACCCTATTCATCGTATCCCTTAGTGTCACTTTCTTTGTTTTCTCTATAAACCCCCCACTCTCTTCTCCCCTACATTCCCATCGTTGTTGCTGCCACTAGCAATCTTGCCACCCCCACAAATTCACCCAAAATTTGCTGGTTGTCGTCAAATTAGCCAACGTCGCGCACAAATTCGCCATGGCCAACAAGAAATATCACCAAGTATAGAGGTGGGGGAAATGATTTCTCCCTTCCTCGCCTTCACATCGCCAGCATCGGTACACCACTACTAATATCGCCATGGCCCAGAAATTTGCCCCAAATATGCCTATTGCCCCAAATCTAGCCAACGCATGAATCCACCATGGTCAACAAGCAATATCACACTACACCACAACCCAGACTGTCGGTAAAAAAACTAAAACAATGTCAAACTTTCAGTCGGTAATTATCTCTAAAATCACTCGCAAACTGTTTGCAGGTAAAAATATGCAGCATCGATAGAACGTATGTTGAAAAATATTGTGGTAGAGAGTCTGCCCCCGAATGTCCCAAGTTGTCTGTGTGTCTGTTGGTATAGGACATGGCGCAGGGGCAAATTTACTCGCACAACGAAATTTTTTGCTCGGGGCTGCGACACAGGCGCAGAGACAAAAAGATGGCACGGGGGCAAATGGTAGATATTATCGCTCAAGCCAAAAAGTCCTTCCCCAAATCCTCACACAATCCTGCTGCTTTCTCACCGCCGCCACCCCTCACCGCCCTCCCACATCCCCACCGCCACCGCCCTCCCGTATCCCCACCGTCGCCTCCCTGACCTCCTGCATCCCCACTGCCGCTGTCCTCCCGCATCCCTATCATCGCCGCCATCCTCCTGTATCCACACCATCGCCTCCCTGACCTCTTGCACCCCTGCCGCCCTCCTGCATCCCCACCACTATCGCCCCTCGCTGCCCTCTCGCATCCCCACCGTCGCCGTCCTCCTGCATCCCCACCACCACCGCCCTTCACCACCGTCCTGCACCCCCACCGTCACCGCCTGTCGCCCTCTCAAATCCTAGCCACCGCCCTCTCCCATGACCACACCACCATCGTCCCTGTTGCCTCCCTCATGACCAGCCGCCATTGTCCCTCTGCCTCCCCCATGACCAGTCGCCTCACCGTCGGTCGGCCGTAGCAAACCATCCCGTTGAGCGCGACCTGGTGCAGGACATCCCGGTGTTGTGGTCCTGGATTCAACAATCCCTAGCTGTTATTTGAAGGGATCTGTAGTTGCTGCCACCCGATGGTTCTCTCCTCCTTCGCTGTCCATCCGCCAAGAGCAAAGGTATAATTTTCCCTTGTTGATTACCCGTTGAAGAGTTAAGAATTGTGATTTATGTGCCTGTTGAGTTGAGACTGCTCCATCTAGTTTTGTTACATGGCTTTGTGAGTTTTGGTGCCCCTATAGTCATGTTTTGCATTACAATTATTAATCTTTTTTTACTATTTCATTATTGATAATGTACATATTTTATTCAGACATAACTTGTTAAACTTGTAAGCCAAGCATGGATAAGGGATGGATGGACATGCCTAGGTACAATTCATATACTTTTACTATTTTAGGAAATGTGAACTTACACTGTCTTGTTCTCTCCAAGTATAATAACCTAGTAATTAAAATGTAGGAACACACATGATTATATAGAAGGGGTTGAAGGATTCATAGAGTTTGCTTTTACCCATTCATCAAAAGGAAATAAGATATTAGGCCCTTGCAAGAAATGCATTAATTGTTCTTGGAGAGAAACATACATTGTATATGACCACCTGATTTGCGAAGGCTTTAAACGTGTGTACAGACTATGGATGTTTCATGGGGAAGCATCATCCTCTTCTTCACATCATAATGCACCTGAAGGGGTTCAAGTAGAAGAAATATTGGGACCCGAAAATACAATTCAGGAACCCTCTGTGTATTCTGAACTAGTCCTAGATCAGTAGCTAGCTCACACTAGAAATAGTGATGAAATACCATCCATTTAAAAATAACAAGTAGTAATAATAACTGGATCTTATAGTCAATGTTTACTTAATTTGCCACGCAGGGCTAAAGAAAACAAATAAACTATTGTAGTGGAACGAGAAACTTGAAAAGGCCAATCAACATGCCCATGGGCAATCGAGTGGAGAACACATCCTAATCCACAAAGCCTTCTTAGTACTCCTTCTCAAAGAACTCTTGAGCAACTTGATATTCTTCAACCGAGCAGTAGAAATTAGAGTCATGAGCACATAAAGTACCCAGCAAGTCGTAAAAAAATAGTATGCACATAATATTCATGCAAGGCTTGAACACAAATTAGCTGTATTGTTCTTTTGCAAAAAGCAGTATTGACGATAAATACAATAAATAGATTGAAATGCATAATTGAAAAGAATAATAAATAAGTAAACAATTTCTTAAAAACAACCAGTGAATTCCCCATTTACTTCCCAAGACAAACCACCAAGTGAATTACCCATTAACCAAACGAACATTATATTCATCAAGTGAACTTCCCATTTGCACTCCGACATATTTTATGAAGAAACTCTACCTCTCGTGTGAAATCCTTGAGTACGTCCATAACCACGGACACGACTGTTTAAACAGTTTTAACTCTGCAGAGATTATACAACTTTTCTCACAAGAGATAAATCAACTTAAAGTGTCTGACCACACTTCCTTAGGTGTGCGACTAAGTGATCATCACAAGGCCTTTACAAAGCTCCTTCTTAACCCAATTCTGCCCGCTAAGGTTTCAACGCTGAATGTCTTACCGACCAGATAGGCCCCCCCTCTTGCGCCATCGTGAGTATACGTCTATCCCATAACTCTCGCTTCCAAGACATAACCGAAATTAAGACATTGCTAATTAGTTAGTCAGGTCTGTCCCATACCGGACATGTGGTTGTATAGTTAAGGCCCAGTTCAATGGCGCACAAGATTAAGTCCTCAACAAGTTACTCAGACGAGTCTACCACAAACCCACAACGTGTTAAATCCACATCTTCACCGTACAACCGCTTGCCTGAGCGAAAATCATTTTGTTTAACCAAGACCAATGACATATCCTGTCATGGTACACAAATTTTAACAATAGTGGCTAACCACCACAATTCGATATCTCATTGAGTCAAATTTAACATTCATTGTATATGTGATAATGAACCCATCGCAACTAAGCTTGACTAAGCATCTGAACGATACCTATGTTGGTGATACAAATATGTCCAACTAAAATTATCCATATTAGGGTGACAAATGATTCATAGCATTCAAATATTCAATGGAGGCATAATGACAACAGGTGATAGCTAATACCAAAACAGTTGATATAAAGATAACATGCAATTGATATAAAACAATATACTTTTGAAATCATAGGTTCAATATGATCAAAAGACTATGACTTTCCTTTGCTTTGGCTATGCTCAGTTACCATACTTGGATCTTCAAAATTTGCTTATACTCCTACTCTGTGAAACAAATCGTCTAACGAGAGAGAAAACAACAGACAAAATACAAATAAATTTAAATAAAATCAAAAAATAGTAAAACCAACTCTAAAAGAAAGAGCTCAATTTTATATGAATTTAGGAATTTGAATGGACTGAATCGGAGTTAAATGCGAAGGAGAAAAGTAGGTCTTGGGTCAAAGAAGAGAAAGAAAAAAAAGGAAAGTGGGTCACGAGAAAAGAAAAGAAATGGGCCAAAAGAAAGAAAATTCGGCTCGAAAGGAAATCCGGTTTTTAAATTGATTTCTGAATTTAGGAAATTGGATTAAATAAAACCAAGCTCCAATAAATAGCAAATAAATCCCAAAAATTCCCAGAAAATTCTAGAAAATTCTTTGGAACACCAGGAACCCAAATAAAACAACTTTAATTTAATTAAAGTTTAGATTAATCACATTAAATCTTTTTGATTTATGAAATTCAAATTAAGCTTTTAACTTTAACAAGAAAATTCAAATGGTTAATTTAATTTTTAAAACTTAAAAAACAGACCAAATTTTTGGGTTGTTAAAAATCTACCCCTCTTAAAAGGAATCTCGTCTCTGAGATTCAGGCTGGCTAAAGAATAGGTTCAAACTCAACCTTGCTCACTCTTCCAAAAAATTTCTTAGGGGTGAAACAAAGCTGCAACTAATGTGGGACTAACTTAAAGACTTACCAAAAGTGATGTTCTGAATGAACTTCTTTCGAAGTGATGTGGTTCAGTTGTTCTCTCGCTGAAGTTGATGGAGTCTTGGTAGCTTGACTTGGAGTCTGAGGCATTTCTCATCCTCCTCCTGGCAAAGAAGTCTTAGCTGGTGTATCTCCCAAATTGAAAGAAATTGGTGTCGGCCCTTGCTTCTGCGGACACTTGTTAGCATAATGACCTGTCTCACGACAGTTGAAACATGTAACTCCTGTAGCTGGATTATTGGTCTTCTGAGGTTGATGATTATTGTTGTTATTGACATTGTGAATTCCTGTGTTCACTGAATGAGACACTGGTGCCGGGGTTCTGAACGCGGTAGATGAATTATTGTAATGAACAGGCTATTTAGCATTGGTTTTGGCTCTCTGTAGATGATTTTGATGAACTCCATGTTGTATCATTTTCCTTTTGTGAGATTCATCCAACTCACAACGAGAATCTTCTATAAGTATGGCTTTGTCCACCATATGCTGAAAATCCACATAATCATTTTTGACATGTAACATCCCAAATGTATAATTAGGGTTAATCAAGTATAATTATATGTGTAGAAATTAAAACTTTTTCTCACATCTTGAAAAACCCTAAAATCTCATGTGATTTTTGTCCAAGAGTTGTGTAATCCGAAAACACAAAGCTCTTGCTGACCAAAAATCAAACTCATTCTCCAATTATCTTAAATCTTGTGTCAAACATTTGGAATATATTTTCCTTGGTCCCAAAAACTGATATGGGACCCCTTCGAAAAATATCATGAGTTATAACACTTGTTGATAATTTTGGAGGCAAAATAATCCTTTAAACAACCTTCATGAATTTCCTGAGAAAAATGCATTGCATAATAACCTCTGGAAATTTTATGCAAGGTTGATCTCATTGTCAGCAAGCTCCAGTTAAAATTTCATCAAATTTGGAGTTCATTTGCTATCTCAAATAATTTCGCTAAGTTTCATTTGTTAAAAACTAAATTTAAAAGCCTACACTATTCCTTGGGCTAGCCATATTCAAAGTGGTCCAGCCCAACCGTGTCTGCACCTCGTGAGACCTCATCTCCACCTTGATCAGTCGCAGTTGGATTTACATCCAACCGCCACGACCTCCTCCATGATCAACACCGCAAGGACCTCCCACCTCATGAGGTCATTGCCGTTGGATCGCTGATCCATGGTCATGACCTCCCCGTGTGTTAAACCTCAAAGACCTCCTCGAGTTTGTTAAACCATCGTGAGCGAGGTCATCCCACCTTGTTGAGGTCGTGAGCCGTTGGATCAAATCCAACAGACCACGACCTCCTCCTCAACATACTCGGTCAGGTCATCCCGCTGCTGAGGTCATAGCCCTTGGATCCAAGATCCATGGCCCCGACCTCCCCTCTTGTTAAACTAAACAAACCTTCCACCTAACCTAGGTCGTAGCCATTGGATCAAATCCAACGACTCACGACCTCCTGATATCAAGCACTCACAACCTCCCCATCTTTTGTTGTGCACCGTTAGATTTAAAATCTACGGTCACGACCTCCTTTTTGTCTCATGCGCACTGACCTCTCCCAACAAGACGTGAGATCGTAGCCCTTAGATCTAAATCTAAAGGCCATGACCTCCCTTGTGCGCTATGCAAGCTCAGACCTCCACCTCCTTTGATCGGAACCCTTAGATCTAAATCTAGCGGTCCTGACCTCCCTTGACTGTTGCGCATCATATCAGACCTCCCCGGTCATTGTGTGCCCTTGGATTTAAATCCAAAGGCCATGACCTCCCCTCATGTCTTTTGATCGCGTGCGGTTAAGTCCTCACTGGAGGTCCGCACTGCTGGATGGAGATCCAACGCTTTGGACCTCTGTCCCTTTTCCTCACGTGCGTTTTTGCGATTACATGAAATCGGAGGGCCACGACCTCCCATCCTTGATCGTGTGGTGGGACCTCCTCCCACCACTTAAAACGTAACGGTTCGAAAATGAGATCCGATGGTTAGGACCTCCTGTGTCTTATCCAGCGGTCATGAGACCTCCTGTTCTTCTCCTTCCTCTGGCGCGCATGCGTGCTCTGAGCGGTGGAGTTAATGTCCAGCCTGTCCACTGTGTCCTTTCAACAGCTCTTTGCTGACCCGCATTTAATGCAGGTCAGCCTTCCGCCTCATGGGTCAGCTCAGACCTGCCACCATGTCCACTTTACGTCCTGTCCAACTGCCTGGACCATGCCATGGGCCAAGCTCACCAAGAGCTTAGCCAGTGGCCTAAAACCTCTTTGCCCTAAGTATAAGAACACCCCACGTGCCTTTATCTTCCTTTACAAGCCTTTGTTCCTTGCTCGCTCTCCTGTGCTTGTGAACTCTAAACCACCGAAACCATCCTTGGCCGCCATTGTTGGAGTTTGAAGCTCCTTGGTGGGCAAGGGTCGCTGGAGATTTCTTCTTCCTCTCCTTGCTTCCAATTGTGCCTTCCTCTGGGACCAAGACCTCACTCGTTTTGGTTTGGACATTTACAGAGGTGGACAAAGTGGAATCTGGAGCTAGAGCTTTGGCCGTGGAGCACCTTTCTTCCCCAACTCCAGTCATCACCTCCACGACCTCCCCAGCACCTTAGGACCTCCAGGTACTCCCCCTGTTAGTCCTTTAGCGCTGGGCACCCGCATGTATGTTGTTGCGGAGCTTCTCTTGGGCACACGCTTGGATGGATGTCGCCGGCGAGGCCTACATCGCCGGCGAGAACCATCTTTTCAAACTCGGGTTTTGTCGGACGTACACGGCGGCGCCATTGTCGTTTTTAGGACAAAGATCCGCCGCGATTAATGCGTTCATCATTACTCAAATCATTGTAATCATTGGATGTCTTAACTGCCTTAAATCCACCCTTTAATGCGTGCATTTAAGACCTCCGCCAAGACGGACCTCCTTGATGTCCGGTAGCGCATTTATTCATGTCCAAGCGCGTGCGCAAGTTAAGGCGCTGGGTCTGGGACCTCCATGACCTCCTCCAAGGAGATCTGGAGCGTCCAAGACCTCCCCTTGCGCAATCGTGGCCGTCCAGACCTCCCTGGAGGTGCAGTGGACGTTGAGACCTCCTTAGGACCTCCCTAGGTTATCTCAGCCGTTCATGACCTCCCCGGGTAGATCTTGACCGTCAAGGTCCTCCCTCGGACGATCTGAACCATCGAGGACCTCCCTTGGAACATCTGGACCGTCCAGGACCTCCCCTGTGAGGTCTTGACGATGTAGATCTTCCTTGGGGAGATCTTGATAGTTTGGACCTTCCTTTGGAAGATCTCAACCGTTGAGGACCTCCCCTTTAGATCTGGTCCGTTCCGGACCTCCTTCCTGTGTTGTGGTCCGTTGATTTTCGCATCTACGGCCCCGACCTCCCCTCATCTCGCAGCAGTGCGTTGCTAGGAGGTCCAGGACCTCTGGACCTCCTGAGCGCGTGTGCGTTGTTCACCTGGGAGGTCTGAGCCGTTGGATTTAAGATCTGTGGCTCACGTCCTCCCATACCCTTGTGAGTTTTAGGAATTCCAGTGAGGTCTTAGTTAAACTGAAATAAGGTATAGACTTTAGAATTTCATATCTCCTTCGTTTTGAATCCTTTTGAGGTCATTCAAATTGTGTTAGCCCTGTATTGAACTTGACTTTAATCCAAAAATGATTGTAAGTTGAGTTCAGCTCCAGAGCACAGTTTGCCATTAGATTTTAAAACCAACTTTAAAATGTGCACTTAAATCAATGCTTAACTTGTAAAATACATAACTAATGCTCCATAGACTATTTGTGGGTGAGACCAACTTTGTTGGTTTCTCTCTTAGTGAACTCACTGTGGAAATTAGTTTGAGCATGTTGCTGTTAGGAAATTGAGAACTTGTGCATTATAATTTTGTTCAAGTTCTTGTTTTTGAAAAATTATAGAAAGTGCAATATAGCTCCAAATGAGATGAACTCAATTGTGTTATTCATCTCATGAGGTGCTGGTTTTACAGTAAAAATTTCAGCTTCGCTGCTATTATAGAAAATGTTGCCTCATAATTAAATTAGTGAATAGTGCAGTTTGGTATTTTAATAGGCTGAGCAGAATTGATTTCATCATATCTTTTGCATTGAGAATCCAAATCAATTGGTTCTTGTTGCTAAATTCATGATAAATCATTGTCTTGCTGCTGTAAAATTTTCAGAGAATTTGGAGTTCGTTTGCTGTGCTATCTTTGTTGCCTTTTCGTCGTTCTTACCGGTTCTTTATCGCTTTCCGTTAGGATTCGACATTTGTGGTGATCCCGAGAGCGACCCTCTGCCACAATTTGACCACCAGCAACAAGGCAAGCAGTTTGATCATTTCCCACCATGTTCCATTACTTTAAAGCTTAATATATTGTTTTACTTCTATGTATGCATGCTACTTTGTGTTAAATGTCGCTAGCAAGCCTATAGTTGCATGATCTGTAGGAATTGTTTATCCTCTACTACCATGAGCCTAGGTTATTTGCTGTGGTGGGAGCTCGTTGGATGAGCTCTTATCGCTTAGTAGTTTCGATGTAAATTGCTTAGACATGCTTAGTTATCGGTAGAAAGGCGATCATCGACTTAGTCGATGGTCTTGATCACTCAAAATGATTATTACTCCTATATGTCCAGCACTTGTGCTTTGATTAATTGTAAAATCAAAAACTGAAAATAAAAGATTGATTTAGACTTGGGCATATTGGATGGATGGTGCGGTTTTTGGATGTGGTGGTATGCTGGGTCCCTAAGGACCGAGTACTTGGGTCACTAAGCCAAGCAATTTGGCGTACTAACCACGCTGAGGGCATATGGAACCCTCTTGACTAAGTACTCTAGGAGGTGTTAATTATGAGCGAGCTCGGTTGGTGTGTTTTCAAAAACAAATGTATATGTATAGTGTGGGAGGGGAGCATTAGCTTCCGGGAAGGTTGTGATGTCTCTTTCTCCCCGTGGGTTGTGCAGCTCGTAATTAGCATTCATCCTTTGGAAAGGTCTCGTAGGACTTAGCCGTGCCAGCACACCTTCGGAAGTGTGCGTAAAGGAAAGGCGGTCTGACGTGTGGGTACAGTGGTACACCTGCAGGATAAAACTATTGAATAGCCTCGTCCTAGGTTATGGACATGCTTGGTAAGGTCGTTCAAGACTAGACTACAACCTTTAATTAAAACTTGACATGGTTGGTATGAACGGGGAGTTCATGCTATTGTTGTGGTGACTTGGGTTAGTCACTTCCAGGTTGTTCTTGTTGTTGTTACTATGTTATTATCTCGTTGTTACTTCAACATTTAAAAATGCTTTGCCAAATTGCCTTCAATCTATTATGTTATTGCAAATGAAACTTGCTTTATGCTAAAATGAGTCCAAAGCCTCATCCACTTAAATAAAGCTTGCATGTAGCTATTTATAGTTCTGTTATCTCACACGTAAGTCTTGCGGAGTACTTTATGTACTCATCTGCCCGTGGTTGTGGCATTTTTTGTGGCTTTTGTTGCAGAGGAAGAAGGAGAGCTCCAAGAGCCTCTCTTTTGTGCTACGTGTTGCGCTTTCTTGACGACTAGCTTGGCGGTCGGTCGAGATGCCTAGGGGTTAAGGCACACCGATTGGCTTTGTGTTATAGCCATCTTTATGGCACTTTTGCTTCATTGTTATCTTTTGTATTTATCGCTTTTGGCCTAAGGGCCTCTCTTTTGTAATATCTATTCCATATTAATGTTAACTTCGGTTTGTTGCTTATGTTCTATGTGTTGTATGGAATTGATACATTCTTTTGTTGTGAGGTATGTATCTCGCATTCTCGAAGTATACATCTCTCGAGACCGGGGTTTATTCGGTTGATAATACTAGGGTCAATCGGATGACTAAGTATTATGAGCCTAATAAACGTCGGGGTCTCACATGACAACTTGCAATTTCAGACTGGGATTAAGTCCATGCTTGAATCTCTTTTGACGTGTATTATCTATAGCAACATCTTCTGGAGCATAGCGAGAAAGCTGAGTGAACTTGTTGAGATACTCACTCAAGGACATGTTTTCTTGCTGTAGTTCACGAAATTCATTCTTCTTCATTTCCACAATACCATATGGAACATGCGTTTGACGAAAAGCTGTTGAAAATTCTTTCCAAATAATAGCTTGTGAATTCTCATAAGCTGTGGTGTAGTAATCCCACCATTCTACGGCTGTACCTTCCAATCGATGTGAAGCATAAAGAATTTTCTCATGGTCATTGCATTGGGTAATGACGAGTTTTTTTCTCTACAGAGCGAAGCCAATCTTCTGCCTCCAAAGATTCTAACGAATGAGAAAACGTAGGCGGACGAGTCCTCATATATTCTGATCACTTGGAATGTTGATGAACTGGTGGCGAAACAGCTGCTGCTTGATTACTATGATGATTCTAATTCAACAAGTTGACTATTACCGTAGCAGTCTGATTCTGTTGAGTCATCATACTGTTCATATTTTGCATTATTAAGTTCATGAGCTGAGTCTGAGCTGCTAGGAATTGTCCCATGTTTGGATCCACAACTCCAGGTATTGGTGACTGGCCACTTGCATTGACATTAGCATCATCCGACTGAGTACGGCTCGAGGTGTTGCGAGTGTCAACCTTCTGCGATGATTCTCCACATGCTAAGTAGGTAAGATAGAAAAGCAATGTAGATGAGAGGGAATAGCACAATAGATGAGATAGAACAGGATAGAGAAGACAGAAACAACCTAATTAGGGGAAAACAGATTATACCCCCAAGGACAAAAGACAAAGAAGACATGGCTAGAACACTATGAAAGACAAATAAATTCTTCAAATTAAGGCCTTAGTGTGACTACAACATAATATTTGACAACAAAACAGTAGCTCCCACTTACACACAACCCAAATAAAGACCTATGCAACAATGATCTAAAAACGTTGCTAAAGACTCTAATCTGAGGCTCCTACTCTAGACTAGAGAACGAAGGTTCTTCAAACTCTTGCTCTGAATCGCTATAGAACACCCACGAATTGCAAACTACCGGAGGAGACTCTGGACGAACAGCTGGAACAAAGCGACGAAGATGCTCTTGACGATTGCCGGTGATTCGACTTCTTTCTTCCGGACTAGATAAATTTAATGGGGCGAGAAAGTTAATTTAAGATTATAAAACAAAATTCAGCAAAGACAAGGAACAAGGTATCCAGAACAAGATGAGAAAAGAATAGAATAGGATAAGAATAGAATAGAATAGACTGAGACAAGAAAGAATAGAATAGATGAGAAAAGAACAACCACTCAAGTCAAATTAAGTTGATTTGATTTAGAAAATAAGTTTTGAAGCTTTTGGCTAAGACGACCATACTAACTAAGGTTGCATTCTACAGATGATATGGCTCTGATACCACCTCTGTTGGGACCCGAAAATACAATTCAGGAACCCTATTTGTATTCTGAACTAGTCCCAAATTAGTAGCTAGCTCACACAGGAAACAGTGATGAAATACCATCTATTTATTTGATTTAAATAAAAAGATCTCGAAATAAAAAGTAGTAATGATAACTGGACCTTATGGTCAATGTTTACTCAACTTGCATGTAGGGCTAAAGAAAAACAATGAACTCTTGAAGTGGAACGAGAAAACTTGGAAAGACCAATCAAAATGCCCACAGGCAATCGAGTAGGAACGCATCCTAAAATACTAAAACCAACTCTAAAAGAAAGAACTCAATTTTAGATGAATTTAGGAATTTGAATGGACTGAATCGGAGTTCGTATGAAGGAGAATGGACTCTCGGAAGATTGAAATTCACATGAAATGATGAAATCAGAATTTTCTTTCAAAAGAAAAATCCAGATTATGATGTCAGCATGACATCATCATTGATTTTTGGCTGAAAAGAAAATAAAATAAAATTGACTGACATGTGGGTCCCACTTGCAAGTCACTTGGTGCATGGAGGACTGGGTCACGGGCTTTTGGCTCTATGACTGACTTGGATCTGCCACATGGACCGCTGACCTGGTGATGAAAAGGATGCCACATGGGCATAGCTGCTGAGGTGGAGATGATGTGGAGGGCCAAGTCAGCAGAGAGAGAAAATCCCAGAGAGAGACGCAGAGAAGATGGCCGGCGGCAAGGCTCTGCGGCGGCAAAGGCAATCGACGACGATGTAGCTCCAGCGAGCCACAAAAACATGACCCCGGTGACTTGGTGATGCTCTGGGAGGTGGCGGCGCAACAACGTTGGCGACGAGGTGGCGACGGCGGCAACTTTGGTGGTGGCGAACGGGATAGGGTGGCGCTCGACGAAAACGACGATGAGCACCACGACAACAAAGGCAAGGGTAATACGAGGGACACCTCGGGGAGGACTGAAGTTGACTGGAGCAGTGGCAAATCAAAGATGACCGGAGAAAAGGATGATGACCAGCAGTGGCACTACGGCAGCAAAGAAGCAATGAGAAGATGGGGAAGTGGATGAGGGAGACTCGGGACATGCGACGACGCACTAAATTAGGCCAGATACTCACCGAGGACGTGGATCGGAAAAGGTGGTGACGGCTAGAGTTGGAGGAGATGAAGGCGATGACGGGTTGATGCTTCTCTGAAGATGATGGAGAGCACGAGGTAGGACGTCGCAACACGATCTCAACAGAGGTAGTGGCTCGGACGGAGAGGCCTTGTTGGCGAAGAAATCCGGCAAAGAAGAGCTACGGCAACCGGCGGCTTGGCGACAAAATCTGGTACGATGGAGATGAAACCGGGAACGAAGCTTTAGGGTTTCGATGGAGATGATTGGGACGAAGAAATTGACGCGGAGAGATGTGCTTATATAGGACTGGAGGAGGAGAAGTCCCAAGGAGACACATCGGCACTCTTGGCAGACACGGACACGGCCTCAAGGTCTCCAGGATGAAGACAATAGCTATGTGGCATGTTGGGCCCACGAGTCAGCGAGAAGCAGAGGAGAAAGGAGCGACTGTGGCTGGGCTTCGACGCTGAGAAAGGAAGAAAAGTAGGCGCAGGCTGGGCCGAAGAAAAGAGAAAGAAAAAGGGAAAGTGGGCCGACGGGAAAAGAAAAGAAATGGGCCAAAAGAAAGAAAATTCAGCCCGAAAGGAAATCCGGATTTTAAATTGATTTTTGAATTTAGGAAATTGGATTAAATAAAACCAAGCTCCAATAAATAGCAAATAAATCCAAAAAATTCCTAGGAAATTCTAGAAAATTCTTTGGAACTCCAGGAACCCAAAGAAAACAACTTTTAATTTAATTGAAGTCTAGATTAATCACATTAAATCTTTTTGATTTATGAAAATTCAAATTAAGCTTTTAACTTTAACAAGAAAATTCAAATGGTTAATTTTATTTTTAAAACTTAAAAAATAGACCAAATTTTTTGGATGTTACAAGAAAGGCCAGAGGATCGCGATGAAATGCCTGAAATGCTTAGAGATATGGCATATGGGTTAGATGGCATCGGGGATTGGGGTGGTAGTGATGGTGACTTAGGGGATGACAATACAGGTGTGGATGATTTGTATAGATTAGTAAATGATGCAAGTCAAGAACTATACCCTAGGTGCAAGACCTTATCAAAGTTAAATTTCTTAGTCCGATTGCTCCACACTAAATTTCTTGGAGGATGGAGTGATAGAAGCTTTGACATGCCACTGGACTTGCTTAGAGAGGCTTTCCCTGAAGGCTCAGTGCTACCTAAAAAGTTTTATGCAGCAAATAAATGGTTAAATCTCTTGGTCTTGGGTACATAAATATCCATGCTTGTGAACATGACTGCATATTATTTTGGAAACAACATGAAAATGACAATAAATGCCCTAAATGTAATACTTCTCGAAGGAAAATGGAAAGGAAGAGTCTTGATGGGAAACATTTTCACAAAGTTCCTAGAAAGGTTCATCAATACTTTCCGATAAAGGAAAGTCTTCAGAGGTTGTACATCATCCCAGAGAAGGCAACAAACATGAGGTGGCATGAGGAAGGGCGAACTAAAGATGGATTGCTTAGACATCCAACATATTCTCTAGCTTGGAAGGACTTTGACTAGACATCCTACATTTGCTAAGGAGAGTCGCAATGTTAGATTAGCATTAGCTACTGATGGCTTCAATCCTTTTTGGTCCTTGAGTAGTATTCATAGCACATGGCCTGTTGTACTGATTCCATATAACCTACCACCTTGGATGTGCATGAAATAACCCAACTTTATCCTTTCCTTGTTAATTCCTGGTCCAAAATCTCCTGGCCATGATACGAATGTCTACATGGAACCATTGGTTGATGATCTGGACTTCCTTTGGCGTGAAGGCATTAGGACTTACGATGCTTCCAAGGGAGGGTTCTTCCAAATGCATGCTGCAATATTAAGTACCGTATCCGACTTTCCAGGCTTAGGTTACGTATATGGTTGAGTTACCTCAGGAGGTGTTGCTTGCCCCGATCGCCACTTAGAAACTTGTTCTATTAGACTAACAAAGAGTAGCAAGAACTGTTATATGGGACATCGTAGGTTCTTGGATGCCAACCATAGGTTCAGATTCGATGCCAAATCATTTGATGGCACTACAGAATTTAGGCCAACACTTTCTCCACTTTCTGTTGATGAAATTTTGAGGCAGACGGAAAAACTAAAGGTGGATTTTGGCAAGGAACCAACCGGGAAGAAGGTCACAAGAAAGCGCAAGAAAGGAGAGATGTGAAAAAGTGGTCTATTTTGTTTAGGCTACCCTATTGGAAAGATCTATTGCTGCGACATAATTTTGATGTGATGCACATTGAAAAAAATGTATGTGATAATATTATTAATACACTCTTGGGAGTAGATGGGAAATCTAAAGATAATATGAATTCTCGCTTAGACCTCTAGCATCTAGCCATAAGGAAATATCTTCATCCCATCGTAGTTGGAGATAAATTTTATTTACCTCCTGCTCCATACTCTATGAGTTCCGATGAGAAGAAGATATTTTGTGAGGTGTTGAAAGGAGTGAAGTGTCCTGATGGCTATGCGGCTCATATACGCAGTCGTGTTCATGTTAATGAGAAAAGGTTAGTTGGACTAAAGATCCATGATAACCACGTTCTGTTGCAATGCTTTCTTCCACTAGCTATTAGAAGGATATTGCCAGAGAGAGTTACTGCAACATTGATCCGTGTTAGAAACTTTTTCAAGCAAATTTATTCACCTGTGGTACGCATAAGTGATAAGCAAAAGCTCGAGACAGAAATAGCCAAGACATTGTGCATATTAGAGACTATATTTCCACCAACTTTTTTTGATGCTATGGTGCACTTGATGTTTCATCTTCCCTCGCAAGTTCGAATTGGTGGTACAGTATTGTATCGTAATATGTACCCAATGGAGAGTTAGTTACTACAAACTCATATATTTTTAATGGGGTCTTAATGTATGCATAATCTCATGTACTTGATATAAATTTATGTAGGTTTTTGATGACATTAAAAGGGTATGTTCATACTAGAAGTCATCCGTAGGCGTGAATAGCTGAAAATTATATATTTGATGAGAGCCTTATGTTTTGCTCTCAATATTTACATGGCTGTGACACTAGATATACTCGAAAAGCTAGAAGTGGTGATGGTAGGAACCATAGCAATGATGGTGCCATGCCATATTTTTCTAAGAATAGTGGTCGAGATTTGGTTGGCAAGTGTGCTGTGACCTTAGACTATCAAGCATGGCTTCAAGCTTATAGATATGTCTTATATAACTATGATCATATAGAACCATTTCTGAAGTAAGTTATCTATCTTATTCCCTGTAGGTTTATTATTTTCTATATTGTTGCTGAAATTATGAAGTAATCTATGCAGAAAGCACTTTGAATACATTTCCGCTACTCATCGAAATAGACAGGAAATCAACCGTGTGCATCATGAAACATTCCATGTGTGGTTTAGGCTACATGTAAGTAGATAAATACATAGCTATATGGATACCATAGGCACAAAAAGTTGGTAATTAACCATAGCATTCCATAATTGCAGGTGACTGATTTACTTATGAGAAGTGGACAAGTAATAGATGAAGTACAAGCTTTAGTTAAAGGGCCTTTATTGGTTGCAAAGAAGTACAATAGCTATACAATAAATGGATACAATTTCCACACAAAGTCCTATGATGAGGGTAGATCTGTTCAAAGTGTAAGAGTATCTTTAGTTGCACAGACCTCAAGCTATGCTGCAAGTAATGAAATGCCTAGAATTAAAAACAAGACAAACTATGGCATTATTACTGAAATCTTAGAGTTGGACTATCAAAGCAAAGGGAATATTGTGCTTTTCAAATGTGACTGGTCGACAACCGAGTACAAGATAAATTGTTGAAAGTAGATAAATTTGGGATCGTTATTGTAAACTTCAAGCATTTATTCAATACTGGTGAGAAGTCAGTGGATGAACCTTTCATTTTAGCATCACAAGCTAGTCAGGTTTATTATGTTTCGGATCCAATAGGCAAAGATTGGTGTGTTTTAGTACAGTCAATGCCACAGGACTGTTATGACATGGCTACAATTGACAATGAACTATAGAGGGTTCAATTGTTGATCCAAAAGAGAAGGGAAAGTAAGTGTTTTACTTTGTTTGTTGTATTATGTTCAATTTCCATGTACAAGACTGATCTATTTACGCTTTGCATCTGTAACATATGGTAACATGTTTGTGGTTTTACATTTGAAGCAAAAAAAGGGGGAAATCGATGAGGAGGAAGTATGTGTACCACTCCCCAGTGTCGTCAAAAACGGAATACGGTTGTCGGACGGATAGGGTACCGTCAAGTGATTAATTGGAATACGAATGATTAATCGGAATTATGTAGACAATTTGGCGTTCTCACATATTTGATGATAAGGCTAGTTTTAGAGATATTTGAACACAATATATTGCCAATACTATCAAAGAAACTTGTGCCACCCTCTGATTATACATGATAACTTCATTACTATAACTCAAAAGATAACAAGATTGATTGGTGGACAATTATAGTTCTGCACCAAAGTACGACTTGCAGCGAGTTTAAGTAATAGATTAAAAGCATGCATTGTCACATAGATTAGACTAACTTAACACACTGATGAGACGACGGCCAAAAGAACTAAGTTTTAAATTTAAGTACACAAAATGACCTACAACCACCAAAGAATCAGTTACTCTGAATCATTATCAACAGTCTAGTTTTGTGATGCTTATATATGAATCAGTTACTCTGAATCAAGTGTTTTGTGCTTGAGTATATTAGGTTTATAACTGGGTTCCTGTTGGGATAGATGTAATGGGTTGAATTCTAACTTGACTAAAGGGTTGAATTTGGTCAATTGAATGGATTATGTGGGCGATTATACGGAAACGATCGACTAATCAGACAATGCGGCCAATTTGGCGTTCACAAACATTAAATGCGCTCTAATTCATGTATACATGGCGTTTTGCCTGGTGACTCCGCGTAAACGGGCGATTAATCGGCCGTTCCGACCATTTTTTACAACACTGCCACTCCTAATGAGTATGAAAACATGAGGGACTCAAACATCAGTGAGAAGAATGCATTCCTAAAATCCTTGAATCTTGAGCCCATCCTACAATCGCTCAGCATTAAAGGAGCAGCGATTAATGTTGGAGCTAGCTCTTCGCAGACATATAAGAAAGTTACAAAGGTATGCAAGGGAAGTACTCCACCCAACAGATGCCCACGCATGTTGTAACACAATCTTATGGATCGGAATTGCAGGATCTATGTATATATACAGAGGGTTTTCATGTGTTTTTAGAATTGTCTACATCATTAGAAAATTATAATGGTCATATAGTGTCGACGATCGAGTCGCTGATCTTACGAAATAAATAGAGAAAATAGCAAAGAGTTCTTAGGAGAGAATGGAATTGCTCTTTATTGCAATGAACTGGATCTTTACAGGGGGTGCCTTAGAAAAGGCAAAGGACTAATCCTAATTACACTGAGAATGTGGTGTGATATGCTTCGATTGTATACAACTGCTTGTATGTCTTCTCCGATGATCATGACTTGTTCTCCTTTCGCTGTCCATCATTCGCCTTTAAATACCAGTGAAGAGATGGCAGTTACTTTTGGAAGAGACACCTTTTGGAACCATCGTGTTTGGTCGGAGGAACAATTATTGTTAGTGAAATAGCAACTGATAGTCGGTTGATATCAGCAAGAGACATAACTGTGTTATGGTTATGGTCAGTGACGTAGGGATGTCAAACATCGTGTGGATTGGAGTAAATAAGACATGTGCTCTGTTCATGACACGGGAGGAATATACTTGGAATCGAATCTAAGTACTAGTTCATTGCTTCTACAAGCAGTCATCTCGTTAGGGGTGAGATACATGACCTCATTCGACCAGGGTACCCACAATGTAACCTATGGAATCCTCACGACCATGAGGTCGTTAGCCTTAGGGGTTACGACCACGAAGGATATGCAGTCTTTAATTAAATAAAGTAATATTTAGAGATTTTAATCCTCGTCAGCTAGCCCTCGAACTTTAAATGAATTTGTGGTGTGAACCCTTCCCTGATGAAATCGTATCTGGTAGGCCCTCATTTAATGAGGTGGTCTGTATTCACTTTAAAGTTGAGAAACCGTCTGGGAAACTGAAGAGATTTCTGCTCATTAAGCGGCTATAAAATCGCATTACGCACAACCTTAGGATTTTTGAACTCTCAGATTCTCCTTGAATCCCCTTTCATCTTCTCGCAAAAAATCCCCTCCGACCTCCTTGCATCCTTTCGTCAAAAACTTCCTTCAACTTCTTTTCGCCAGAAATCCAACAATGTCATACTCGATCATCAAATGGTTGGTTTCTGATCTAAGCGGGAAGAAGCTCAAGGCTCTAGAGGAAATCAGGATGCTCCCTAACAAGGATTTGATCTCTTGGAGATCAGCGGTCAGAGAGCATTTCCCAAGCAGTGAAGAGGGAGAAATCCATGTTTTCCTCGCCTACATTGAGTGCGGGCTTAGGTTATCGACACATAAATTACTCTCTAGGGTTCTTGAGTACTATAGAGTTGAATTGGTGAAGTTGGCCCCCAACTCAATTGCCAACCTCAGCATCTTCATCTACCGCTGCGAGGCGTACCTGGGGATTCTGCCGAATTTGAAGGTCTTCATGTACTTCTATAAAATGGCGAGGTCGGGAAAGTCGACGGCTGGACCTGGTGAGTGCTCGTTGCGCCTCCACGACGGGAGAGCTGTGGAGTACATTCGCATGTATTCTAAGTCCTCATGGTCATCATGGAAGAAGAGTTGGTTCTACATAACAGTCACAAAGGATGACAGCCTCTACTTTGCTGGCAAAGTGGCGAGCGAGAATCCAAGGTGGAGATCCACAACACAGAAGAAGGGAAAGGTTGGAAGATGGATCAAAGCCATCCAAGACCTCAACGCCAAGGGCTTGACTTCTTGGCACGTGGTGAGGGATTTTTTTTCATGCGTCGGATAAGTCCTTTGAAGCTCCAAGAGCGTACCCTGATCTGGTACATTGGTCGTGACGAGGCGACCAAAGATTTCAGGGAAAGTAAGTCTTGAAAAATTCTGACTAGTATGGTTTATTTAGTTTGATTATTTTGTAACCTTGAAATGTCTTTATTCTTTTGAAGCCCTTTCCTCTGATGAAGTCAGAGAGCAGATCAAAATGATCTACACCGAGGAGCCTGATGTCAAGGCTACGTTCCCTTATATTTTGGCTATTGTCTCTAAAGAAAAGAGACTCAAGGTAAATAACAAATTTTTTTCACCTTTTATATATTCTCTGATCGGTATATAACTCTGCTCTAATATGTAGGTGGTCAGGTTGAGGATTATCGAGTCCAGCGAGGACTCTAATCCAACCATTGTTCTGACCAATTCTTACTCTATGACCATGCAAGATGATGGTCTCCCGGAGGTAAAAAGAACATTGAAAATGAGTACATATTTTAGATGAAAAATTTCATCACCTAATGAAATTTAATTCATAACTTAGGTGGGAGAGAAAGAGAACCTGCAACCCAAAGCGGCAGAGGTCGTTGGCCTCGGAGTGGTCGTTCACGACCAGACAGTTGCTCCCGGAGCAATTGTTCTTGAGGTCGACGACACCACTGTCTCCGACTAGGTGGTCAAAGATCTCATCCTCGACCAACTGGTCGAGGATATTTCTTTCGACCTCCGATCGAAGGATGTGGGGGGTCTAACCAGCCCTACCGGTTTCGAACCGGTAAAATCGGTTAAAAAGTAAAGGAAGGCAAGCGCTCCGGATTATGCTCTAGGGCGTTTCAAGATCAAAACCAAGAAAGCGACCAAGTATGTATACATGAAAGAAACTTATGAAAATTCATACCTTAAAGGCTTCTGGTATCCTAAAATCTTGATTTTCCTTTCTTCTGTTTTTAAAAGATCCTCTGGTGTTCCAGTCGCCTTTGATTAGAATACCCCTTAGGAGGAAACTCCTGAGAAAAGAGTGGTCGAGCCAGCCCCCGAGCAGGTGGCAGCTCTGGTTCTGGTTCCTATTGTCCAGGACTTCTTAGAGGCTTCAATTCTGTCTAAGGAGACTGTGGTCAAAGAAAAGCCTCAGCAGGTTCCACCCCCTGAGGGGACCATTCAAGGAGGGAGGATTTCTTTGATATTGAAGAAGTCTCCTCATCCTAGCATCTTCCCTCATTGCCCTCGGATTTTCAATGATGATGAACTTGATGAGGCTTGCGGGAGAATATCGAATCGTCAAGTAGAGACAAGTCCTGATACTATTTTCGCCGGATATAATGATATAGTGATCCAGGTAAGCATCTATGACCACTTTTATAGCCTTTTCCTTAAAGTTTATGAAAAACTTAAAGAAGTTTGCTATTTTTGTAGCATATGGTGGATAATTTCGCTGTGGTCGGAGGACTGACCTAGCGAATAAAACTCTTGGAAAAGAAAAACTCTGAATTAGAAAGTAAGTTCCTTCTTCTTGACCTCTCATCTCCTTATTTGTTATCTTGTTCCTCGTCTGTTAATTAACTTCCCCCCTTATCATATTTGATAGATTCTGAGAAAATCATAAAAGAGGTATAAAGGAAGCCATAATAGCCAGGCTTGAAGAAGAATGCCAAGCTAAGGACCGATCGATTGAACACTTGACAACCAGGCACAAGGAAGTTATTGAAACTTTCAAGAAGAAAAATCAAGGTAACTAGTCGTAGACTTGACCTGTGTACTATCTATGCTAATTATATGTATTTATCCTTGGTCTACTCGTGCAGAGCAAACTCAAAAATTAAAAAGAGCAGAAAAAGCTCTTAAGTTCGAGCACGACAAGGAGGCAAAACTCGGCCAGAGTCTTGAGGAGAAGGTCAAGGCTCTCAACAAGATGCTCTTTGACATGGGATCGGGATTAAGTCTGCCCATTTTAAGAGATCCGATAGAGAAGATAAATTATCATGTCCAACAACTCGAAGATCTCCAAGGTCTACTCAAAACCACTCGAAAGAACCATGTGCAGACCATGAAGAGCACTGTTGCTGACAGAGTTAGCCTTGCCTTAGCAAAGCTAAGAGCTTCTGACCCCTCCATTAACCTTCAGGCTATTGAAGTGGACTTCAACTGCTCGGAGGAAGAAGCGACCAAGTTATTCGAGGAAGTAATGCCTCTCGGAAACAAGGTTGCAGAGGAAATGGAGATCGGATCTCCGTCTCGCAACAACTAGTTTGGTGGTCCCGAGAAGTAGATGGTTGTAATATTAAAATTGTAAATATTAAACCTTACATTTTGTCATCAGTAAAGTCTGTGTTTATATTTTTATTTTGCTAAATACTCATATATTTTCTAGCCCCCGACTACTTGTGTTAGTAGAAAAGCTTACTAAAGAAGCAGTAGACCGATAAAAAGAGCAAAAGCTACAACCATGGTACAAAGTATGTGATGACTATGTTATAAAAATGATCTAATTAATCGTAGGAAATCAATTTGATCGGAACCAGTGTATGACTTCGACTAGTTTTAGATCTTTTTCATAATCGAAATACTGTATAGTACATTGTATGGTCGGAAGATATCATAAGACTTGTACTGATGAAAAGAAATCATGAAAAAAATGTATGCATAAACGATTGGTGGTCTTGTTTATACACATTATCCAAACTGGTTGTGATGGTTGCTAAAAAACAAAGACATGATAGACACTTCATGAAACGTATTCGTTCTTAAGTTCTGACTGGCAGCAAAGATCGTAAGAAAAGGAGCGTCGCTAGGAAACTCCTTCCAGTGGGCAGGACCACATGTAGAGAGGAGAGATTTCGACTAGGAGGCTTTCCGTGTCTCGACCAGTAGCTAAACAAGAGTAGAACATAATGTTGAAATAAAGAAAGTTAGTCTTTGAATTCTTAAGCATGTAAGTAACTATATCAAGTTGTTTTCGTTATGCTCCTTTACGTGTTTGCTTTTTTGAGAAAAGTGTGTATGGTCACTCGTGAGAACCATAGCTGTGATGGTCACGACTAGGACCTTTATGGCTTGTGATGATTATGTCAAGGCCAAAAGAGTAAAAGAGATCCTTTTGGAAGGATATCGGAGAGAATTGGATCTTCTTCGACCAGTTAAATAACAATAGTATGTGACCAGATATGGGATAACAGACATATAAACAATATCACTCATCAGAAGGTAAAGAAAAGATGAATCTTTATTGAAATTGAAAGAAAGTAAAATACATTTATACAAAGAACTTACGCAATTAACCAATGTTCCAAGAATTTCACAAAACACGCCCGTCTGACATGGGTAGTCATCCCAAACCACGTCTGGTGACTTCGACCACTGTGTATGGACCTTCCCATTTGGGAGAAAGTTTGTTGCGATTTGCTTAGATCTGAATTTTTTTGAGAACCAGATCACTTACAGTTAGGCTGCGAGGTTGCACCTTTCCACTATGGTAACTACTGATCGTATAAGGGCTTGGTTTTGTCTTTCTTCCTGGAAATTGATGTCATCAAGTCTTTGTTCTGTCTGATCATTTTTATTGAAACAATCAGTTCGAGCAGAGCCAATTTTCAGTTCCGGAGGAAGCATGGCTTCAACACCGTAAACTAGAAAATATGGCATTTCACCGGTCGCACGTCTGGTCGTGGTTCGAATGACCCATAACACATAAGGAAGTTCTTGAACCCAAGCTCCTCACTATTTTGTTAACTGGTCGAACACTTGGCATTTCACTCCTTGCATTATTATGCCATTAGCTCCTCGACTGCTTCCTTGCTCTGCAGATGAGTGATGGAAGCGAAATGTATATTGATACCTAGATCTTCACAGAATTCTTGAAAATTTTTGTTCAAGAACTGGGCACCGTTATCTGTGATTATACGACTGGGTATGCCAAATCATGTGATCATGTTTTTTGTGAGGAACCTCTTAGCGACTTCAGTTGTTGTTTTAATAACTAGCTTGGCTTCTATCCATTTCGTGAATGTATCAATCATTACAAAAAGAAATTCGAAGCCCCTAGGTGCCTTTGGGAAAGGCCCAAGAATGTCCGGTCCCCAGGTTGCAAAAGGCCAAGAAAGAGGTATTATTTGCAAAGTTTGTGCCGGCTGATGTGCTTGTTGACTATGAAATTGACATTGTACGCACTTCATCACTAGCTCTTTTGCATCATGAAGGGCAGTTGGCCAGTTGTATCCTTGCTTGAAGGCTTTACCGATTAGAGTTCTGTAGGAATGATGTGCTCACAGACTCCTCCATTTATGTCAGATAATAACTTAATACCATCCGCTTGAGATATGCATATCATCAACACTCTATGAGATCCCCGTTTATAAAGGGTACTTTCGATCAGAGTGTATGATTTGGCTTTTCGAGCTATATGACTAGCCTCTACATCATCTTCAGGAATTATGCCATGCTGAAGATAATTGTAGATCGATGTCATCTAATCACTACTGGGATCGAGCTGTATGACCTCTAGTGGAGCCTCTAAGTCCTCGGAATGCTCGACCACCGAGGGTGAATCGAGTTGAATGAGGAAAACTCCGGACGGGACAGGTGACCCTGTTGAGGCTATCCGTGCCAATTGGTTTGCCAGAAAGTTTTCCTTTCTAGAAATATGTTGGATCTAGAAACCGAAGAAGTGCTTTTCAAGTTTCCGTACTTTCGCCAAATAAGATGACATCTTAGTACTTGAGCATTAATACTCTTTCCCGACTTGATTCGCTACTAATTGAGAATCGCCTTTCACTAGTTATCTATGAATCCTGAGCACTCTGGCTACTCGGAGTCCTGCCAGTAAACCTTCGTATTCTATCACATTGTTTGTAGCAGAAAAGTTTAACTAAATGACGTATTTTATGTGTTCGCCAGTAGGGGATATCAAGACAACTCCAGCCCCCGAGCCTTTGAGCATTAAGGAACCATCAAAGTACATTGTCCACTCTTCATGGTGTTCATACTCGGGCCCTTGGGTGGTTTCAGGGTTCATCCATTCGGCAATGAATTCTGCTAAAGCCTGGGACTTGATTGCTGTTCGTGAGATGAAATGGAGGTTAAACGCCCCAAGCTCAACCACCTATTTTGCTATTCGTCCTGATGATTCCCTATTTTCGAGAACTTAACTAAGGGGATATCCAGTTGGTACAACCACTTTGTGGGCTTGAAAGTAATGCCTTAGTTTCCTTGAAGCCATAAGGAGACCATATAGCAACTTTTGTACTTGTGGATATCGTTCCTTTGGTCCATGTAAGACTTCGCTTATGTAATATACTGGTCGTTAGATGTTGTCACGTTCAATGACCAGTATAGTACTGACCGCTTGTGACGTTGCAACCACGTATATCAGTAATGTTTCTCCTAATCTTGGAGATACTAAGATCGGGGCACTCGTAAGGTACTTCTTAAGCTTTTCAAAGACATCGTTTTCCTCTTTAGTCCATTTGAAACTTACATGTTTTCAAAGAAGTTTAAACAAAGGTAATCCTTTTTCTCCTAACCGTGCTATGAAACAACTTAGCGCTGCCATACAATCGATTAGTTTTTGGATTTCTTTCTTTGTGGTCAGAGAGCGCATCTGGTCGATGGCTAATATCTTTGCTGGATTTGTTTCAATTCCTCTAGTCGAAACTAGGAACCCAAGAAGCTTTTCAAAAGAAACTCCGAAGACACACTTTTCTGGATTTAACTTAGGTTATGCCTTCTTAAGTTATTAAAGGTTTCGTGTAGGTTGGAGATGTGGTCGCCAATGTTGATACTTTTCACAACCAAGTCATCAACGTAGGCTTCTAGATTTCGACCTATCTGAGGATTAAAGTTTTTTTCATTAACCTCTCAAAAGTCGCACCAGCATTTTTGAGACCAAATGACATCTTAACATAACAATAAGTGCCATATGGTGTGATGAATGAAGTTTTCTCTTCATCATCTTTACTCATATTAATCTAGTGGTACTCTGAATATGCATCTAAAAAACCTAACAACTCACACCCGAAAGTAGAGACTACAAGTTGATCAATGCGTGGAAGGGGAAGTCATCATTCGAAAAAGCTTTATTAAGATCTGTGAAGTCAATGCACATTCACTATTTCCCATTGCTTTTCCTAACCATTACAAGGTTGGCGAGCCACTCTGGGTGATCGACTTTATGAATAAATCCAACCTCAAGAAGCTTGTCGATCTCCGATTGGATTGCCAACTTCTGATCTGGTGCAAAGCATCTTAGCTTCTGCTTGACCGGTTTCTTATCAGGTTGGAGAGCTAGCCTGTGCTTAATCACCTCTCTGGGGACTCTAGGCATGTTAGATGCCTGCCAGGCGAATACATCCGAATTGGCACGGGGGAAGGAGACGAGCGACTCTTCCTATTTAGGGTCGAGTCCTTCCTTGACCAGTACCTTTTGGGTAGATACGTTAGCATTTCCTAACCCAGATAGTGCTTTGACGCTTTTCGGAGAAGCGCCTTTGTCGAGCGGAACCTCATTGGTCTTGTCGGAAGGTTTTGAGGCCATCTTTGGTCTCGAGTGCTTGACTTGCATGGAAGGTGGATTAGTGTCCCTGGTCAGAAGTTTGTCGATCAATTCTAAGGATTTCCGATCACATGCGTATACCATCTTACTATCCCCTTCGTCGCCATCTTTGTCCTTCTTGGAGCTTGATTCTCCAAGTTCTTGTATGGAAGGGAAAGGGCCTTTACCTAAGAATAGTCCTCCAGCTTCTTTTGCCAGGCTCTGTAGGTGCGCAGATCATGCACTGCCGCCTAGTAAAGTGGACACCACTTCTTGTTCTTTTTGTATTCATCGGTCGGGGCTTTTGCCTTGTTCCGACCGGCATAATCTTTTTTGCCCTTGGTATTTTTTTTTGGAATTGCAAGAACCTCTTTTATGTCGAGCTTGTGATTCTTCTTATTCTTAAGAGCCTTCTTATGCTTCTTCTAAGGTTTCTCCAGGCCAGGTTGGGGGATCCTCTCTTTTTTATCAATAGGTTCGCTCCATTCGACAGCTTCACTAGCGGCTACATATTTGTCAGCCATGTCGAAAAGTTTGACAATTGTTTGTGGAGGGTTCATTGCAATATCTTCCGTAAACCATCGATTTCTTAATCCTGCTTTAAAGGCCTGGATAATAGAAGAGTCTGCGACCTCTGGTATAGAGTTTTAAATCTGGCTAAACCTCTTAATATATTATTGAAGAGTTTCATTGGTTTTTTGCTTGATCCGATGGAGATCGTCTTCTTTTCTGGGGCGGTCATATGTCCCCTGAAAGTTTGCGACCAGTAAATCACAAAGCTGCTCCCAAGTGTAAATAGATCTGACCGGTAGGTTGAGCAACCATGACCAGGCAGATCCTTCAAGGACCATGGGCAAGTAGTTTGCCATCACATTGTCATTACCACCAGTAGCTTTGATGGTTGTAGTATAGATCTGGAGAAATTTCAACGGGTTTTGAGTCCCATTAAACTTCTCTATGTTCGCTGGTTGGAACCTGTCCGGCCAGCGTACAGCTTGGAGGCCTGCCGAGAATGCTCAACTGCCCGTAATAGAGTCGTGGCGCCTTCTTTGAAAAGGAGCCAGATTGTAGCCGGTTGGGGACTGATTCCTAAGATTAACATACCGAGTTTCTGGTGTCCCAATCCGGTTGTGGACGTTGGTGTAACACCTTTGATCACCTGCCGGGTTTAGATGATGTCAAAGATCATCCGAACCAAGTGGTCATTCCTCTTGGCGAGGAGGAGGAGAGGCTGCTGGGAAGAGCCGTCTTTCCTCATGACTTCCTCGTCGGAATCTACGCGGGGGTCTTGGTATTGATCGGTCCTCCGTCTGACCATGTTGTCCTCTGGTGAGGGAGGAGCGCTAGGATGAAGTCATAGTGTGACTTTGCGAGTTCGTTTTCTCCCGGTACATTTATGTACGCTACATGGTTTGTTGGAGGATCTCCAGAGTCTCTGCCAGACCAGGATCTGGGTTATTAAGAATGTCACGAACTCGTTGCAGGTTTTGCATTGTTACCGAAGGTCTTGGAGGATTCCCGCTAGCAAAGGGCGTTCGATGAGTTGAATTTCCCTTCGACCTTTTGGTTTGTCCGGTCCGACCTGTCACGCGCTGTGAGGTAGGAACATGCGAATTAACTGATCGACGTCTATCAGTTTATTCGCCTCTGCCAGTTGGTGCTTGAGCACCCGTACCATTTCCACCAACAAGTGGTGGCGGGACAAGCCGTGGAGGACTGTGCACGTCATCTTGATTGGTATCACTGATTGCATTAAGCTCGTGCCTCCAATAGCAATCCTCCGATGAGCTCCCATCATTATTAAGGGAGTGCCTTCCAGTGCTTCTGCAAGGAGCCTCCATGACAGGGAGCGGTCGCAGATTACCGCCTTCGGTGGGCTTTGTGGTGGACTCAGCTTGATCTAACAGATTGCCAATCGTTTGCTGAGTTTTACCATGCCCACTTGGTCTACGATTGGTGATAATTTCATTGACACCCTCACCATATGTCAGTTGGCCCCCAGAATACGTAGGAGCCATTGGCGAATAGTGGTCGCCCATGACAATATCGAGAGTACATTGACCCTCTGATTGCAGTGTTGGGCTTCTGTCGCCGTTCTTGTCGATCGAATGGACCGGTCTTTTAGAGGCGTTCGGATGTTCCGAACTGGATGGAACGATCGATTCCTTTGGGACCGCCATGGATGGTGGCGGTGAATCTGCGAGAGCCGCCGGGCGATTTAACTCGAAATGCTTAATCTTCCAATTGGTCCTAACATCCCGAATTAAATTTTCCCGCTGTCGGGATATATGTACCTCCCAGGACAGCAGCACACATATCCCTTCACAAAATATAGCATCAATTCCATACACAAGTTATTACAATACCGAGTCCTTATAATTTAGAACAAGATAAACATATGAGTTCAGATTACAGCAAAAGAGCTGACCGGCCAAATAACATAATAAAACATCGAGTTTGCAGCGGAAGAACAAGCCATAAGATGGTAGCAAAATAAAGCCAACTGGCTGCCCTTACCCACAAGGCAACCAACCGGAAACTCCGAGCTAGTCGTCAACATTGCAATTGTTCTCACACTGGCTCACCCCTTGGGGGTCAACCTCCTCTGCAGCATGGACAATGCAGTTTAGTACAAAGTTATACTCGCAAGACTTACAAATAACAGAATAGATAGATGCAAGCATGTATCAAAGAAAGGCTACTACACTAGGCAATTTTTAGCATAAAGACATTTTATTTGCAATAGAGTAATAGGTTGTAAGGCGGTTTATCAAAACGATTTTTATTAGATTAAATAACAACGAAATGATAATTAGAGACATAAACAACAACCTGGAAGTGGCTGCCCAAAGCCACCACAACCAATAGCATGAATGCCCATTCGTACCACCTGATGTCAAGTTTTATCGAAAAGTTTGAGTCTAATTCTTGCACGACCTAACCAAGCATGTCCATAACCAAGGATTTGGCTATTAGAATAGATTATAACCCTGTAGGGGAGTACAACTTTACCCACACGTCAGACCACTCCTTTGCCAAGCTATATAGCATACTTCCAAAGGGCCCGAGAGCAACACCCCCAAATCCTCTGTGTATTTCTGAACTAGTCTCATGATTAGTAGCTAGTTCACATAGTAAACAGATATGGTAATATCCATAAATCGCACAACTTTATTAATAATCAACAGAGTTTATTACAAGAAAGGCTTATAAGCCAACAATAAACAAACACAGCGGAAGACGAAGAAGTAGTGGAGTCCAACTGATCTGCCACAAGCAATCGACTGGGGTAACGGCCTAGTCATCGCAATCCTCATCGAAAGCAAAGTCCTTCTCCTCTAAAATTTATTTGCAATAAGCAAGAGTGAGCACAACTTCTATACTCGCAAGTTACACCCAATAACAGAGTTAATGCATGGAAGGATATATCAAAGAAAAGCTTATTGGTTGAATTTGCATAAAGCAATGCTTTCTTTAAATATTTGTACTAAATTCCAAAGCAGTTATTCTATAAATAAAATTTATTTTTATAAATTCTCAAGTTTTATAGTCAGATAACATTCACACAATAGTGGTGAAGGATACCCTCCTATCACATGGCTTCCTGCCCATTTGAATAAACTAGTTGATAAAGTCTTTTGAAAATAAAATCAAAGTCTAACTTTGAGTGGCTTTGCTAAGCATGTCCATGACCATGGACACAGCTATTCGAATAGTTCTTAACACTCTACAGAGGTTGTACAACTTTACCCACAAGAGATAATCAACTTATATTGTCCGTCCACACACTTCCGAAGGTGTGCAATTAAGAGATTATCACAAGGCCTTTACAATGCACCATCCCAATGTAGTTATGCCTCGCTAAGGTTTCAGCCCCCTTTGGATAGAAACCTGCCGGGTTCAGGCCCCCTCTTGCGCTAGGTGGGAATACATAAAAGTAAGTCATTCTGGCACCCACACATCAACATGACACAACCATGAAGGAATGTTGCAAATTAGTTAGCCAAGTCCCCCCACTCTGGACTTGTAGTAGTACGATGGGGCTTAGCAAGATGCGGCTCAAAGACCGGTCCTTAACTGACTTGGGCGACTTCCAAAATAACCCCTGGACTTCAACCCATACTCGGATTGAGCCCGTGCATAAACCTGCACCCACCATCCATCCATTTCGCCCAAGTACAAACCAACTTTTCTTTTTTGCTTTTCAAAAACATTTGCAAAATCTTCCATGACAAACCAATGCCATAGACTTCTAAACAATAGTTGATCATTTGGCTAAAATTCCCCAAATCAAATATTTTTGGATCTAAGCATCACTAAGCATATTATTTTCAAATGGTCCTAATTCATACTATCGTATCAACTATGTTTTATCTAGGGTGACAATATATTCGATTCAAATATCAACATTGGCAGTACAAAGGATTTAGACATAACTATAATTTAAAAAGCAGGTATTTAAATTACATTGAATAGAAATACGCATGCAACAATAATTTAAAATAGAATTTAAATAATTTAAAATAATGGGATCAAATATGATCAAATATGTAACTTGCCTTACTTGATTAGTTATTCTCAAACGGCATCGAAATCTGATTCACCGAAGTCGTCGAAATCTATACATGAAAATAAGCCAAATTCAAATAAAAATTCAAATAAACTCTAAATTAAATAGTTTTGGTTCAGTTAGCTAGATCTTGAATTTATATGAATTTAAAATTTTGAAACGATAAAATTGGAGTTCGTATGAAGGAGAACGAACCTGTTTTAAACGATAAAATTTTTGTCTGTTTTAAAGTTTTAAAAAGAAAAATAACCATTTGAATTTTTTACGGTAAAGTTGAAAGCTTAATTGGAATTTTTAGAGTTCAAAAACAATTTAATATGAATAATCTCAACATCAACTATTATCAAAATTATTTTATTTGGATTTTATGTGCTTGGATATATTTTCTAGATTTTTCTAGAATTTTTTCGAGTGTATTTGCTATTTTCTATTTGCCAATTTGATTTTTGGTTATTTTCTAAAAAGGAAAACTAATTATTAATCTCAGATTATCCTCTGGGCCTAATCTCTTTGAACCGGGCCAAGCCCTTTCGCTTTCGGCCCACTCCAAATCTCCACCGAGCCGGCCACCATGCCTTGTCTCCCGCTCGTTTTCCAGCCCAGCATCGAGCCGCTGTTTGGCCTTTTCTTGTGGCCGAAGGCCACGTCGGCCCGTGCGTTTCCTTGCGCGCGCGTGAGCAGCGAGCCCAGCCGGAACCGCTCTCCTTCTTTTCCTTTTAGTGTGTTTCTCGAGTGGGGCCACCGCCCTTTGTTCAATCGTCTTCAAGCTGGATTTCTTTTTCCATGCCGTGACCGAGCCTAACTCGTGTGCCGCCGGTTCTATCCCTTCTTGATCTCCTCCCATCCAGCCCTATATAAGGAACCGATCGCGTCAATTTGTGTGTCCCGTGCTCGTCTTCCAAAGCCCTAACTTGGTTGCTCCGATCTCGTCCTTGTTGCGTCGCAATCCATCAAAATCCGAGCCGCCACCGAAGCTCTTCATCTTCGTTGTTCACCACCGTCAGTCCATCTCCGGCCATGCTGTCTTCACCATCAGGACCGCATCATCGAGGGCTTCGCCGTGACGCCTTCGCCTTCGCTCGAGGACCACCCCTGCGCTGTTTTCGGTTTCGTCCGACAAACCGGTCGTCATCCATCTTTCCGATCTATCTGTTCCGGTGAGCTTCTTTGCCCCTGAGCGTGTCACCTTGTGCTCCATCCTATTCTCATCTAATCCCCTCCCTTGTCTCTCCTTTTCCTTTACCAGATTGCCGTCGCCGGTCATCTTCTTGTCTACCGGACAATTTCTTCTTGCTGCCGCTCCGGTCAACCTTTGTCTACCCCGAGGTGCCCTCGATGCTCCTTGCGTCGTCGCCTACCCAGTGCCTCTCTTGATCTTCAGCGGACACCACTAAGTCGTCGACTCCATCGCGACCGAGGACCTCCAAGCCGCTGGCCATGGACGCCTCCTCCAAGTGCTTGGTTTGGCTCTGAACTGAATCAGCTCCAGCTAAGCCTCCACATCATCCTTTTTTGTCTACATGGTGGTCCAGTCATCAATGCCATGTGGCACACCAAACCCCACCCAATCTAAAAGGTTCATGGATCCAATCCACCATGCACCATCTCATTGACAGTGGGCCCCACTTGTCAATTTCTATTTCCTTTATTTCTTCCAGCCGAAAAGGCTTTGATGCCTTTTCCTTCAGAAAAACAATTCCAGTAAATCCTGAAATTATGAATATCATTATTTCATGTGATTTCAATCTTCCAAAGGCCATATCTTTTGTATCCGAACTCCGATTGAGTCCATTCAAATTCCTAAATTCATCTAAATTCAAGATCTATTTATCTGAGATTTTTATTTAATTTTTAGAGTTTGTCTTGCCTCTATTTTTATTTATTTGGTTTATTTACCTTGTTTGCGCTTAGACGTTGATACTTCGGGAAGCTTTGAGCAAGGAGGAGTATATCAAGATCAAGATCAATCCCAGGATTTATTCCAAGGCAAGCCGTAGTCCTTTGATCATATTGAATCTATGATTTCAAAAGTATATTATTTTATACAATTGCATGCTATTTTTATACAAATCGTTTTGGGTTTAGTTATTACCTATTGTCATTATGCCTCCTTTGATTATTTGAATGCTATGAATCCTTTGTCACTCTAGCCGAGATAATTTTAGTTGGACATATTCATATTGCCAACATGAGTAGCGTATTCATGCTTAGTTCAACTTAGATACGATGGGTTTATCATCACATGTGTTATAATGATTAATCTTGACTTAATGATATATGGAATCGTGGTGGTGAGCCACTCTTGTTAAAATTTATGCGTACCATGACGAGGTGAGTCATGGGTCTTGGTTAAACAAAATGGTTTTCACTTGGGCGAGTGGTTGGTGGATAGTGGGGGTGCGAGTTTAGCACGGATTGGGTTTGTGGTAGTCTCGCCTGAGTAACTTGTCAAGGACTTAATCCTGTGCGCCATTGAACTGGGCCTTAACTGTACAACCACATATGCGGTATGGGACGGACTGGCTAACTAATTAGCAATGTCTTAATTTCGATTACATCGTGGATAGTGTGAGTTATGGGAAAAACATATTCTCACGAGGCGCGAGAAATTTTTGGTCGATAAAGACATTGATGTTGAAACCTTAGTGGGCGAATCGGGTTAAGAAGGAGCTTTGTAAAGGCCTTGTCACGTGCTCTAGGCGCTTACCTAAGGTAGTGGCGGTGGTATCGATGGATGCCAAGCGAACTAGAGAAGTCATGTCATGTGGGGAAAGGCTGTACAACCTCTGCAGAGTGTAAAACTATTCGAATAGCCGTGTCCGCGGTTATGGACGTGCTCGGGGATTTCACACGGGACATAGAGTTTTCTTTAAAATGAGTCGGAGTGTGGATGGGAAGTTCACTTAATGAATATAGTATTTGTTTGGTGAACATGTCATTCACTTGGTGAGTTGTGTCGATTGGTGAATAGGGGATTCACTTATCTTTGGTTGGGATTGGGAAGTGAATGGGAAGTTCACTAGTCGTTTCAAAGAAATTGTTTAATTATTTATTATTGTTTTCAACTACGCATTTCAATCTATTTATTGTATTTATCGCAAATGTTGCTTTCTACAAAAGAACCATACAGCTAACCTTATCAAGCCATGCATGAATATTATTTGCATACATTTCCCTACGGTTTGCTGAGTACATTCAAAAGTACTCATGGCTACGCCCTCCGTTAATCGGCAGATTGCGAATACCAAGCTGCTCAAGAGTTCTTCGCCCAGGTGGACCATGAAGGTTTTGCGGATTAGGACGCGTTCTCCACTCGATTGCCTATAGGCATGTTGATTGGCCATTTGAGGATTTTCATTCCGCTGCAAGAGTTTTATTTGTTTCTTTAGCCCTGCGTGGCAAGTTAAGTAAACGTTGACCATAAGGTCCAGTTATTATTATTATTTGTTACTTTGAGATCTTTTAGTCAAATCGAATAAATGGATGGTATTTCATCATTGTTTCTGTGTGAGCTAGCTAATGATCCGGGGCTAGTTCAAAAAACCGAGGTTCTGAGATGCATTTTCGTCCCGACAATGACTCGCTCTTGGTAGGGCGCAAACGAAGAGGAGATGGGGAACACGGCGCTCACCACGACGTGGAAGAACACTGGCGGTGGCGGCGGCGAGGACGAATGGCGCTTATGGTTCGAGGCGATCTTGGCGATTCGGCGGGTCCCCGACGAAGTGGGTGGGTGCACAATGGAGAGCGTGGGATGGTGACGAAGATGCTGGGGTCGAGGTGGCCGGGGAGTCGACAGTGGTGGCGGAATCATCGGCCAAAGGTGCGGCAGCCGGCGGAGGAAAATCCCCGATTATGGCCAGAGGAGAGGAGGGAAGAGGCTAAGAGTTGGGGGAGGAGATGAGTGAAAGGAGGGGCTCACCGTGCTCCTATTTATAGGGGCGGAGGAGGCTGGGAGGAGGAGTTCAATGCGGCGGCGATCACGGTGGCTTATGCCCGTTCTGGTGAATGCGTGCACGAATAAGGGGAAGATGGCCGAAATTGGGGGCGGCGGTGAATGGGGATTCAAATGCCTTTGAATGCGCGAGATTTGGGGGAGGAAACACGACCGATTTGGAGCTTTACCCACGCGGTAATGGTGGCATCAACGGCGGACGGTGTGGTGGCTGGAGGTAGAAGGAGATGGGGAGGAAGAAGGATACATAGGCCCACTGGCAGTGACAGACAAGAAAAGGAAAGGAAGCGGGAGGAAGCAGGTCGTCCGATTTAGATCGAGCGGTCCACGCGGATTGGAGCTCAAATCGTCCAATCGCGATCCAACTATTTGAGCGGGAGCGCCGGAGAAGCAGACCCGCGTGCTTGAGAAGAAATGGGCTGAACTAGGGTTTCAACCCAAACACTGTTTTGGAGATTTCTTTTTTCCAATTAAAATAAAATTGGTAAATCAAAAAAGCTTTAGAAAATAGCAAATAACATTCAAAAATTATGAGAAAATTCACAGAAATTCTCTGAGACATTTTGGATTTAAATAAAATATTTCCAACTTATAATTAGTAATTAATTTTGCAATTAATTTACTTTGGCTTTAAAATAATTAGGAAAAGCTTTTAAAATTCGAGAAAATTCTAGAAATTAATTAAAATTTCCTTTTAACTTTAAAACCAAGAAAACTTCAATAAATTTTACTTTTGACTTTTAAAACTTAGGAATTTTAAGAAAAGCAATAAAACTCTTTTAAATTTTAGAAAATCCAATAAAATAATAACTTTATTAATTTTTATTTTGGTAATAGAACTTTGAGATGTTACACATCTACAGCCTGCGGCTCAGAGTCAATACATGACAAAGTAATAAGTCAAGAGGGGTCCCATATGTCCCTCATGTGGCTGCACACAATGATGCTTGGATCAATGACATAAGATGTTCGGTCTTTGTTTACTTAGGCACAAACCACACACCCGATAATCACACCATCATGCCATCTGTCCAAGTCCAAATCCTTTTATTTTTATTTTTAGTTTTTCTAAATATGCTACTTACATGAGTACCCGGACTCAAGTAATTAAAGTGTTGATATAATGACCATCGCCGAAGCGATGATCCCTATTCTATCGTTCTAAGCATTGCTAAGCAACTCTGACACAAATACAATATATTATGACCATAACTCATCCACCGAGCGCTAATTCATTAGCGGGGATATTAACCTAAGTTCAATGGCGATGGATAACATTTACCTACAGCTCATGCAACTACTAGGATTAACTACCTCTAACGAGAAATTAATCATCAATTAGAACATTCATACATACAGTTGCAAAACAAGATAATTGTACTGAAAATAGTAGGATCAATATGATAAAAGGGGGGCTACTTGCCTTGTTGAGGATAGTCCAGAAGCTGCTGAGGATCACTCTCGTAGACAATCAAATCTCCGTAATCTATCGAACAAACAAGAAGAACGAATAACATCGAATATAACCAAAAAATCAAATTCATCCTAAAAGTATGAAAATTACACAGTAGGTAGAGAGTGATTTTAGATGAATTTATAAATAAGAATCATTTTATTTGGAGTTAAAAAGAATTTTCTAAGAATTTTCCAAGTTAAAAGAATTTTTAGTGTAACAATAATCCTTTTCCGAAATCAATTCTAATTTTGAAATTTTCTGAGGTAGTAACAGGTTTAAAACCTAACCCAAGTTAAAGCACAAAAAGAATGGAAGCCAACAAAATTGGTTTCACTCAATTTGGAGTTAAATTGAATTAGTTATGAATTTTTGAAGTTGTTTGAATTTACAGTGTAAAAATATTTCGTTTGGGATTTCTAAAAGTATTAAATACTTTTTCCACTCAGCTTGATCTAGCCCTAGCCGTTGACTAGTGGGGTCCGCTAACATTGCTTTTTTATTTAAATTTTCCAGAATAACTCCTACTAACAGGTGGGGACCACCTATCATGGTCTCGGTTTAAGAGAACAGTGCATGGACTAAAGTCCATGCACTCGTTCCATTGGTCCATGGACCAGCATCACCGCACAGCAAAGAACACAGACCCACTTGCCAGTGCCTTAAAAGGGAATCAGAGAATTCAATCGCCTCAATTTCTGTTCATGGGCCCCACGTATCGGTGAAACAAAGGAGCAATCAAACCAACTATTAACTATAACCGTCATTAATTAACCCTAACGACCATGATTTGGTTCTAATTACTCGCTACAATAGCTGTCCAAGTTCGGACAGCAGAGGTGCTCGTGGCCGTGAGATCGCCGGGCGTGCCGCCGGTGGCTCCGTCCACGATGGCGCAAGCTAAAGGCACAAATGGGACCCTGAAGTCCATGCAAAGCTAGGGGTAGCCGGGACTGTGCCAGAGGTTGACCGGAGCGGCGGCACGGCTGTGATTGGCGGCGTTGGCACTCGGCTAAAGTGGCAATCCCGAAACCGACAACGGCCTTATCAATCCAGTGCACGCATGAGCGACTCGAAGGTTCTAGGAACTCACCGGGATGACTCAGAGTCAAGGAGGTGGCTTGAGGAGCGACGGCGACGACGACGGCGACGAGGCTTTACCATGGAGAGGACGTCCTGTGAGAAAGAAGATGCAATCAACCTCAGGGGTAGCTCGAGGGAAGTGAGGAGATGGGTCCTAAGGAAGGAATTTGGTCGAGGTAGATTGGAGATCGTGCGGCGACTGGAATTGGGCTCACAACTGGAGTTGGGGAAGAACCCAATTGCGGCAGCTTCTGAGGACAAAAGGATCAATAGCTTAGGGGAAATAGGCCGGGACACGGTGATGGCATGTCGGCCGAAGTGGAAGCTTGAGCTCTTGGCAGTTTCTCTTGGTGGAAGAAAGAAGAAAGGTAATAGAGTAGCCCAGGGAGGCAATATGTGAGGAAGGAAACTCCAGGGGGGCTTAAATAGGCCAGAGGTGGAGATGTGTGAGAACCCAGATTGTTTAGCTTGTAATGCTTAACCATCCACTTGGCCCTAGCATTACAAATTAAATAATCCGAACCTCGAGATACATGTACTTCCCATAATTTGCAGCACACATACCCCTTTACAAAATTACGCATCAATTCCATTCAACACACAGAACCGAAGCAAAAGCTTACAAATCCAAAGGACATACATAATAGAGTTATTACAACCAGGGCCAACCGGCCACAACACAAGCTAAAGAGCTCAAATAACAGCGGAAGCAAAAGCCATAAGATGGCAACAAGCAAAAGCCATATGGTTTGCCTTTAGCCCACAAGGCAACCGACCGGGCCACCAACCTAGTTGTCAAAGTCGAAGTCCGTCTCACGATAGTCAATCCCTTGGGGATCAACCTCCTCTGCAACAATTAAGCAATGCAAATTAGTACAAAAATGTACTCGCAAGACTTACAAGTAACAGCCTATACATAGCTACATGCAAGCTTTAATCAAAGGAGAAGGCTGTAGGTTTATTTTCAGCATAAAGCAAGTTTCATTTGCAATAATGTAGTAACTTGAAAGCAGTTTTGCAATCTATTTTTATTGTTCAAATAACAGCGAGACAAGACAATAATAACAATATAAAGACATCCTGAAAGTGGCTAACCCAATAGCCACCACAACAATAGCATGAATTACCCATTCATACCACCCACAACAAGTTTTAATTAAAAGGTTATAGTCTAACTCTCGAAAGACTTCCCCAAGCGTGTCCATAACCTAGGACGAGGCTATTCGAATAGTTTGAAACCCTACAGGGGTGTACCAATATACCCACACGTCAGACCGCCTTTTTGCCACAAGATTAAGCACACTTCCTTTGGTATGCCGACACGGCTAAGTCCTACGAGATATTTCCAATATTGTGTATTAACTACGAGTTGCCCGTATAGATAGAAACCCATACGTTGAGACAAAGTCATTGTAAAGCCGAACGTCAACTACCACTATAGGGTAAAGCTCCCAGACAACTACAATGCCCTTCAGTGTGGAGAACCTAGACAAGACTCCACTCCCGCTCACCCACACATAAACACAAGTTTCTTTTTCAACACAACACACACACACAACCTCCTGCGATTCGGAGCTAACACACGCCAAAGTACTAAGTCAAGAGGGATCACATATCCCCCTCATGTGGTTAGCACACAAGAATGCTTGGTTTAGTGTAACAAGATGTTCGGTCCTTACTGACTCAGGCATACCACCACACACCAGATAATCACACCATCATACCATATGCCCAAGTCTCAAACATTTCATTTTCAGTTTTATACTTTACAAAGTATCAAAGCACAAGGTGCTGGACATAATGGTAGTAATAAGATTTGTGTGATCAAAGTTATCGACTAAGTCGATAACCGCCCAATTCTACCGGTAGCTAAGCACAACTAAGCAGCAACAACTCGTAAACTACTAAGTGATAAGAGCTCATCCAGCGAGCTCTAAATCACAGCAAGATAATCCTAGGCTCAGTAGTAGAGGATAAACATTTACCTACAGATTATGCATCTAGAGGACCAACTAATCGATTGATAGTTTAACAACAAAATAGAGCATGCATACATACACTTTGCAAACAAGATATTTAGACTTTGAAAGTAATGGGATTAGCATGATCAAACTGCTTGCCTTGATGGTAGCTTTCTTGCAGCCAAGGATCGCTTTCGAACTCAACGAACTCGTCGGCACCCTAACGAAAGAACGAAAAGAAGCCGATAAGAATGAAGAACAGAAAAGACTCAAAACCAACTTCACCATGACTACGAAATTTTTACAGCAGGTAGAGCATGATTTTTAAGGAATTTATCAATAAGAACCAATTGATTTGGATTCTCAATGCTAAAGTTATGGCCAAAACAAGTTTGGTTTGTTGGAAAAAAGCTGAAAATTCATCTCGGGTACTGTTCATCCGAAATTAAATCTTTAGCACAAATTTCTATAGAGGTGTTGCACCTGAAAATTTTATGGTAAACAAAGCACCACATGAGATGAACAACACAATTTGATTCACCTCATTTGGAGCTAGGATGCATTTTCTATGATTTTTCAAAAACAAGAAAAAGAGCACAAAACAAATGCAACCACAGAAAACTTAAGAGTAGCAGCATGCCTAAACCTATTCTACAATTAAGCACACTAGAAGAGGAAACCAACAAAGTTGATTTCACTCAAAAAGGAGCTACAGAGAAATACTTATGCATTTTTCAAGTTAAAAGAATTTTTAGAGCACAAATAAAGCCAAAACAGAAATTTAATCTACTAACAAATTTTTCTGGAGCAAAACCAAGCTTCCACCATTTTTAGATTAAAGCTTAGTTAAAACTAGAACTAGCAAAATTTGAATCAATCGAAAAGGAGTTAAAACGAATTAGTTATGCAATTTTGAAGTTTAACACATTTTACCGTTTACAAACAAAGCATTAACGAAAATCAAATAAGCAGTAAACACTATTCTCACCCACACTGAGCTAGCCAAGTGTATGACCAGTGGGCCCTATCTTGGTATAAGCTACATAGCCAATAATGACCTTCGCCCACTCAACAACCAATGAAGCCAGTACCGCTCTCTCACTAGCGGGGTCAACCTTGACCGTTGGATCAAGATCCAAGGGCCCAGAATGAGTGGGACGATCGGAGGTCCGAATGGCCCAATGAATATCAACCGTTAAAAGAAGATCTGATGGTCAAGAGAAGTGGGGCATTCAGATGGTCTGAACGGCCCAATTAATCTTGGTCGTAGATCTAAAATGAACGGTTGTGAGCGAGGGTGAGGCCCAGGGGTCCGAAGGTCTTACAGATCTGAACCACAGATCTGAAAATGAACGGCTGAGGTTCGGTGGTCCGAACATCCCACGCGATCTAGGTCGTTGGATCTAGATCGGACGGTGGAGGGTCAGTGGTCCGAACGTTCCACGAGATCTGAGCCACATATCAAGAAATGAACGGCCCGCATCGATTTGAGAAACCGGTGGTCGAAAGTCTCAACAGTCTGGTAGTTGATCTCGGATGGGCGGCCCTGGTGAGCTAAGCAGCTGCGACTTAATACCGTGGGTTTAAGTCGCGGGTCCACTAAAACGGTGACACATGAGCCTTTTAATACAAACATTAAGTGCTTAACCAATGATTAACAAGGATTAACAATGATTAGCTCATTAATGATGTCCTAACGACAACATAGCGGCGATTCTGGTCCGACAAAGAACCCGAGCACAAAGAGCGGCCTCACATGGCGACTCCGATCCTGTGGCGCAAACCAAGAACACGAACATGACCGCAATAGCCTTGCGCTGCTGCGAAACACTCACGGTGGGCTGCTTGGCAAACCTAAACGATGGTGGCCGGTGATGGCGTGGCGCAAGCATGGCCAAAAGCGAAAACGACAGCTAAGCTCCGCATTGTTCTGAGAAGCAGGTGTCTAAGCTTCTAAGGACTAATAAGAAGCTACCTGAGCATTGGAGAGCTTCAAAGAAGGATGGAGGAGCTCCGGCGACGAAGAGGCTTGCCGGCGCTGAGGGAGATGAAGTGGAGGTGACGACCTGAGCAAAATGAGCAAGATCGGGTCATTAAGATAGCTTCAATAAAGCTCATAGAAGGTCCACGAGCAAGTAATTGAAGAGGCGGGCACCTTACCGGAGCTGAGGAAGAAAGGGGTGCACTTCGGCTGAATTTGAACAAACCCCAAATTTGACAATCTCTGTGAATGTCAAACGAAATTAAGTTAGGGGAAATGCTCAAGATGACAAAGGGCGCAAAGTGACGTAATAAGATTTGCAAAAGAACCACTGGAGCGCTATGGCGACAAGAGCTCGCTCTGGCCGATAATGGCGGATTTAGGATTCTTTGGTGCTTGAGCTCAAACAAGCACAGAGGGAGATAGGGTTGAGCTGGAAAAGGATCCAAAGAGGGGTTCAAGGGCTTTTTATAGCCGGGGAGCGAAAATTGAGCTAGGGCAAAGCTACAAGGTGAGCTCGGTCCATGCTCTGCCATGGGCAAGCCGAGCAGGTGGTGCAGCAGAGAAAGGAGACTTTGGGACCGAAAGCACTGGGCGCATTTAATGCTTGTAGCAAAGAGCCATTTGAAGGACTCCATGGAGGTGACCCTACAATGCCACCCTCTCCCATCTTGTTGGCAATGGCGCAAGCGAGTAGCGAGGAAGGGAAGAAACAGTCTGTGTGACCCACGATCGTGAAAAGAAGCTCAAAGTGGCTTGGGTCTAAAGTGAGCAAGTGGGTTGCAACAAGTCCACTGACCCGAGTCTAAGCTCTTCGACCGTTAGATCAATAATGGATGGCCACGATTGAGTTGAAATCCCGGGTGGTCCGAAAGTTCACTTGAACGTGGATGGTTCGATCAAAATCCAACGGCCCAAAACGCACGCGCGCCACTTTGAACGCACCCGGTGCACTTAGTTGATTGGGTTCAACCAAGTGGCACGAGTCTGACTCGAGCCCAATAGCACTTTGACTTAGGGTTTGAATTTCAAGCTAAAACTTGGAGGAATTTTTAGAGGTAGCAAACTAACTCCAAAAATTCTGAAATTTAGACTAGAGGTTCTTAGCTCTAGGATAAACCTTGTGTAAATTTTTTAGAGGTTTTTATGCATATCATTGTTCTCCAAAAATTTCTCAAGGTTTGTTCTAGGGTTTGACCAAGAGTCAAACTGGTTTGACTGCCCCTTAAAAATTATCAAATAATTTTTAAAAATTATGAAATTTTTCAGAGGAGTCACACAGCATCCCTAGAACCAAGGAAAAATATTTTCAGGGGTTGAACACAAGATTCTCAACAAGGAGGTCATGACTTTAGTCAATTGGAGATTTAGGTTTTTGATTTCCCACAATTCCTTTACAAGAATTACAGAAAAGTTCAAAAACATCAAGATGCAAGAAAAGTTTTAATTTCTCTTCATTTTCTTACATTTGAAACACACACTAAGATTTGGGATGTTACAAGATGTCGCAAGGAAGAGCACCGCATGGGTGTGGGCAAGCTCTTGAGTGTTGAGGGAGTTGATGGGGGAGTTAATGCCGAGCCAGGGCATGGTCGAGGGTATCTTGCACGATGGCGAGCAAAACCGAGGCGATAGTGGGTGGCGTGGTGCACTCGGCCAATTTGCCACGACACGAACAAGTGGCGCTCAGGTGATTGCCGTGTGGAGAAGAACCTCTACTGGTGGAGCCCACAGGTAAGTGAGGGTGGTGAGTGGGGCGGCGAACTGGTTGGGTCAAGCCCAGTCAATTAGGGTTCGGTTGGGTTGGGTTCGGTCAGTTTCGGTTGACCAAACGCAACAGAATTGATCGAGAGATATGAACTAGCAATTCAATTCTAAATTCATGAAATTTTTAGGGAAGGTTCCTAACACTGGTTATATCCTTATATAATTTTTCTAGGGTTTTTATTGTACTACATTTTTTTCCTCTAAAAAATCTTTCAAGTTTCAGCTTGCATGTATTTTTATTATTTGATGTGAGGATGATCTTAAAACATACTTGAATCAAAACCTCAATTGATTTTCAGTAAACTTATGATATGTTTAGATTTTTAATTATTAACTTTTATGTCACTTTTTTTATTTATCTCTTAGGTTTGTACTTTCAACTTGGATGATTTAGGTTTTTCTTTAAAAAAAACACCAACTACTGAATGCAGAGCTAGAAAATGCAATTGACACAAGATGCAACAAAAGTTTTAAAAATATCATATTTTCATAAATTTGAAACACAAACCATACTTGGGGATGAGATTTGGGATGTTATAGAATCATCATCCATCCAGACAATCTCGCCGGCCTCAGCGAGTGGCGAACTGGTGGAAGAGGATGATGACGACATCCCATTTTCTTTCATGGTGCGGATGCATGCGTCCATGTCGAGGTTAGAGTAGTCCACCAAATTGAACTAGTTTTCCTCATCCCAAGTCCCCGCCATGATTGCACAATCGACGATGGAGTGAAGGAAAATGAATGAGGACTGCTGAGCGAAATAATCTTCAAGAACTCAACGCCTTCTTCCCCACGGTCGGTGCTAGCACTACTACAAAACAAGCTATAGAAGACGCCTCATCACAGATGGTTTTTTTGGAACCGTCTGTGTTGGGTTTGTCGGGTCCAGGTACCAGCCTATCACAGACGGTTATTATTACGAACCGTGCAGTGATGAAACTCTTATCCTGACGGTTTTTAATAGAGCCGTGCAGTGATAGTTCATAAACGGTCTTTGTTGAGAGCAAATGCGTGATAATCTCGATATCACGAGCGGTTCTTAACAAGACCGTCGTCTATCACGAACGGTTCTATTAAACCGCTCTGTGATAATCTCTGATACCACGAGCGGTTGTCAACAAAGACCATCTGTGAACTATCACAAGCGGTTCTATTAAAAACCCGTCCGTGATATGGAGCATATCACGAGCGGTTAAATAAATAAAACCGTCGTGATTTCTTTTCGAGCAGTTCCATAATAGAGCGAAATGCATGATAGGCCCTCATAACCCTAGGCTTGCCCATTCATCTCCCGCTCAGCTCTCGCGCGATCCTTCGCCTCCTCTAGGGTTCACCCGTTCACCTCCCCGTAAGCCCCGACGCCGCCGCCTCCGACCTCGACGCCTCTGCCCCCGACCTCGACGATGCCACCGTCCCCGACATCGACGACGCAGCCGCCGCCTCAACGCACGGCCTCCTCCTCGTGTCGGCATCCTCCCTCTGCCGACCTCATCCCCGCGTCGTCTTCCTCCCCGTGTCGGCCTCCACCCCTGCACCGGCCTCCTCCCCGCGGCCCCCTTCCCTGCATCAGCCTCCTCCCCCGCGTCGTCCTCCTCCCCGCGTCATCCTCCTCCGCTGCACTGGCCTTCTCCCTACACCGGCCTCCTCCTTGCACTGTGAGTATTGCAACAAAAGAATGTTAATTATATATCTTTGATAATCTGTGAATTGAATGAACAAAAGAATGTTAATTATATATCTTTGATAATCTGTGAATTTGATTTGATAGTCTTTGATAATCTGTGAATTGAATGAACAAAAGAATGTTAAGTATATATCTTTGATAATCTCTATCCATGTATGCACAAAAGAATGTGCTGGATTGGCTTCAAATTCTATATTAGATTGTGCACTGAGAGATAGCAAAGTGGTTATGTGGGCTCGGTTGATCAGCTCTGTGATGAATGTCAAATCTAAAATCAATTTGATAATTGGAAACAATCTTGAGCTAAAACTATTGCTTTTTGTTGTTAGGTTTAATATATAGCTTTATTCCTTTTGGTTGTCAGTTCTGCATAGTTCAGATTATCCTTGTATGAGCTAGTTGATCTTTGTGAGATACTTACATTGTTATTCTCAATCATGGATAATCCTCTTTCTTTGAAATGATATTGTGATTATCTTGATATCATTGCTCTGTTATGTTTTCATAGCAGATTGCCTTCTGTTGTCTCGGTGGATATATTGACTCGATAGTCTTTGATAATCTGTGAAGCTGAAAGTTTATTTTGCTACCGTGAGATAAATTTGACATTCAACGAGGAAAGTTTTAGGTTGACTCAAGATCATTTGATAATTGTTAAATTTGATTAGTGAAGATATATTGAGTGATGTACTGAGATTGCAAAGTTTAAATCCTTTGCATCCAGCATAATGGATGAGATGGCAAAGATTTGTTCTTTTGCAACTCTCCTTCTGAGAGCACAAACTATCATCAATCTTTTGCAACTCTGTGCTTATTTCATTCATATACATGTGGTATATGTTTAGCATTTCAATCAATTTAAATGACTTGAATGCTTTATATTTTATTATGTTAATTTGGTCATTTAAATGTTGTTGGATTAATGCTTTATTGTTTCATATTTATGTTGGAATTAATTATTATTATTTGCTAATATTGCACATGTTGAGCGTATGTAACTTATATAGATAGCAAGTAAGCGAGATGGCAGAGAAACCTTTGTCTTATTTGCGTCACTAACGCGCCATGAGATGGCGAGCGCCGCCCTATGCCATTATCACCGTATTGCCTAATCGTCTGGATTTACATCGATGATAATGATGCGTGCTTAGAGATGGCGAGAGGAAAATTGAAAATGCTGCGGGACGTGATCATCACGGTCGGTGGCGTTGGGATCCCTCTAAGTCCCCAGAGATCAGCGGTGAGATTGCGGACCATCTGCGGGATACTTGCAAGGGAACGGGTCCCCATAACCACACCAAACTGGAAGTCTCTGATGAAAGAACAGAGAGACGCGCTGTGGATAGAACTTTCAAGCAAGTTCACTATCCCAGAAGCAGACATGGCACGCGTGGAACGGCAAGCATTGCTCTCGATGGATCACGCGTGGAGGACCTTCAAGAGCATTCTTGTCACGAAGTACGTGAACACGGGTGAGATGCCCTTCGCGATGTATGGATCCTTGACGCGGGAAACATGGGACTCCTTTGTAGCTATGAAGACGATGGCTGAATTTAAGGAGCAAAGTGCGGCGCGCAAAGCTCTCCGATTCTGAAACACTCACCCCAGACTCGACACTTGGTAGTGCAGCGGCTAAATCCACGGAATGGGTGGCGGAGGAGGAGAAGCATAGCCGGGCCATTTCACGGGATCCGGACTCGCGTTCCCTAAGGTGGTTAAGCGAGGGCAAAAGTCTCATCTTGAGGCGACATCTCTTTCACAAACCGGTAGACTAGGAAGTGTCCCAGCGTGTGGTAAATATGTCGAACTACCTAGTTGTTAATAAGTCCATAACTTCATAGTGTCTATAATAACATGATGACCTCTTGCGGCATGAATTATTGCCCAAGCTTCCCAGGCTACTTCCAGCGAGGCGAGGAAGAAGGATATACTATCTCGTACAGGAAACAAGGAGCACCGGGTGCATACGTGAGGCCTTGGGGTTAACGTACCTTGGATCTATGGATTTGCAGACAACTACTGCATGTATAGGAGTAGGAAGAGATCCAAGGCCGAGCGCGAGGACCGGTTGGTACAGATGATTACTGCAAAATTTCAAGGACAGATAACACAATTGCAGGATCAAATGAATCAACTCCTGAGCCAGTCGCAAGCAGACCCCATTAATTTGGGAGCCAGTCCTCCTTGACATCGGAGTAGCGTCACGTCTACGCATAATTCTGAACATGACGACGTCCAACTACCAATAGACGACATCAAGGTAATATACATCTATGGAATGCACCAAAGATAGACCTATAGGACGCCTTAGCTAATTACGTATCATTTTGTAGGAGTCGACGCCCTGCAAGATCCAAGTGAGGATGGTTGGGTCCATTTCTATTGAGGCTAGGCGGAGGATGGTGTATCCACACGAAAAGGCGGTCTGACCGGTGCCTTGGTGGCCTTGAGGTTACGCTAGGGTCCAGGTGGACACGGTACATGACAATTTCATGGTCGTCCCGCTGGAGATTCACCCGAACGAAGACATCAGAACACTAGGGGATGCCGTGCACACTTTTATCCAGTGGCCCAAGAAGGACATCACCCTAGACCCACCAGCGCCGCGATCTCGACATGGCCATTCCTCTCCAACGGGACCCTCGATGACTCCACCTCATGAACCTTCACTTCAGAAGGCCACCCCAACGGGACCCTCGATGACTCCACCTCATGAACCTTCGCTTCAGAAGGCCACCTCATTGGTTCCCGTGGAGAAGACATCGAAGGAACAAAAAAAGCATGCCATCGTATCGGTTCCCGAGTCGTCTCGCAGGAAGACGTGTAGCGGGCAAGTCATTAAGGCTAAATCAAAATTGAACAACATTAAGGGGCCTCCCAAGCCCTCGAAATACTCCATCGGAAAACCGTTGTGCTCTGGCACAATATTAAACCGCGCTGGATTAGGTTGTCAGGCTTTGCATTTCTGGTACATGCGGAAGACCGAAAAGAAGGGGTGCGATACTAGAATCACCGTCAGATACAAGGATAAGAATTTCTTGAATGGTAAGACCACGCCGTCGTGGGCTTGGCGACTTATCGACCTATTCAACCTCATTGCCCTCGATGCCTTGCTTCTCGATGTTGGACATTGTAAGTGTGTACAATCAAGTTCTACATTCACGTATCTGGATAAATATCACAAGTCATTGCTTATGTGCGGATACATGATGAAAAAAGCGGGAATGGTCGAAGCGGTGGGTTTCCTCGACCCACACGTGGTCTCTATGCAAACCATCGAAGCAGGCGCATCCTTGGCGAGAAATACATATGACGGGATTGCTTCATTAAGACAACAAGGACTACGTCTTGGTGCCCTACAACCGAGGGTAAGTGCTTCACTACTTGCTATATAAATTTCATTTGTACTTTATCTGTGACCACGAACTTAGGTTTAATGACTATAGCGACATACATGAGTAGGTACCACTGTATCCTTTTAGTCATTATACCAAAGAGGAACAAGGTAATATACTTTGATTCTCTAAGCAACAAACAACACGACTTCAGCATTCTGACAGAAATACTTGACGGGTATGCTCATTTCCTCCATACATAACTCTATTGTAGTCTTCCTTCGTTTGAAATGGCCGAGGATAACTTTTTGGAATTATATAGTTCGTTCACCACCTATGTTGATGGGGGAGAACTATACAAGGGGGGATCGAACAAGACACTGACACACAGGACCCATTTTCGGTACGCGCTACAACACAATAATGTTATATCATACTTCCTAATAATGCGTCTTGAACTGACTATACCTATATATGTAATTCTATTTTTGCAGTGCTGCCAGCAAAAAAAATGATGAGCTATGTGCATTCTACGTTTGCCATCATATGGAGCAAATCATTAGTGCTAAGAGGAAGGATCCCAAGGTTTGTCAATCTCGAAATAATTATTTCTGAATTATAAATTTAAATATATATGCTTACTACTTTACTCTTGCTTGCGACAGGATTTGATGATAGAATAAGATCCACTCGTTGCGAGAGAGATCGTGTATGTTCGAGGGCACCTCTGCGCCTTCATCAAGACAACTATCATTAACCTGAACGGAGACTTTCACTCCGTCGCCGACCCATTGTTTCACCCCATCGACACCTCTCAACCACGTGCAAACAATTGATTCAATTGTAATCCAATTGTAATTATAGCGAGAATACTTGAAAAAATTCTTTTGTAATTTATTTTGAGTAATGATCACTTTGAGTTGTCAACAATTGATTATCTGTGATGTATCTGTTTTCTACATGCTTGTTTTCAGGGGGCATAGCTAGCAATTCCTGAGGCTAGCCAAAAATCAAAAAAATGTATGTAGTTAGTGTAATGAGCTATCACAGACGGTTCTATTCAGAAACCGTCTATGATATTCTCAAATATCATAGACGGTTTGTAAATAGAACCGTCTGTGATATTCTCAAATATCATAGATGGTTTCTAAATAGAAGCAAATGCGTGATATACTAAATATCCTGAGCGGTTTTTAATAGAAACCGTGCGTGATATTATGCCTTCATAGGCGGTTTCAACAAAAAGCGAATGCGTGTTATGAGTATCACATATGGTTTTGAACCGTCTGTGATAACCAGCGTTATCCAGACGAACTATCACGAGCGGTTGAAACCGTTTGTGATGTGATTCGGCAAATGCTGTGATGAAGCTGTATGTAGTAGTGCAGTTGTCAACGATCGAGTCACCAATCTTACAAAATAAATAGACAAAAATGGCAAAGAATTCTTAGGAGATAATGTAATTGCTCTTTATTGCAATGAACTAGATCTTTACAGGGGGTGCCTTAGATAAGGCAAAGAACTAATCCTAATTACACTGAGAATATGGTGTGATATGCTTCGGATTGTATACAACTACTTGTATGTCGTCTCCGATGACAAGGACTTGTTCTTCTTTCGCTGTCCATCATCCGCCTTTAAATACCAGTGAAGGGGTGGCAGTTATTTCTGGAAGAGACACCTTTTGGAACCATCGCGTCTGGTCGGAGGATCAGTTACTGTTAGTGAAATAGTAACTGGCAGTCGGTTGATGTCAGCAGGAGACATAACTATGTTATGATTATGGTCAGTGACTTAGGGATGTCAAATGTCGTGTGGATTAGAGTAAATAAGACATGTGCTCTGTTCATCACACGGGAGCAATATACTTGGAATCGAATCTAAGTATCAGTTCATTGCTTCTACGAGCAGTCATCTGGTCGGGGGTAAGGTATAGACCTCATTCGACCAGGGTACCCACAATGTAACCCTTGGAATCCCCATGATCACGGGGGTCGTTAGCCTTAGGTGTTATGACCACGAAGGACAAGCGGTCTTTAATTAAATAAAGTAATATTTAGAGATTTTAATCCTCATCATATACACATTCATGTTTAGTATAAGCCATTTAGTGTATATCAGCAATGTAGCGTGCAAATTGTAGTTTGGTAAAATTCAATATAAAGTGATTTAACTATTTTTGCAAATTGTAGACAAGACGTGTTGCCACCACCTCTCCACCAATTGAGGCAGCAATTGGACGTCCTAATCTGCAGCCTAGGCCTGCAAGAAATGATACTGAAAATGATGATGATGTGCAAGATGAAGCTCGTGAATACATGAATGAAGAGCCCTTACAAGAAGAGAATTAATGTGTGTTTCTAGCAATATCATTACAATATTAGTAAACTTCCTTTTTTACTCAAGCTACTGTCTTTAATTTTTTTTGTTCATGTTTCATATCCTAATAAAGGAGAACAAAAGAAGCAGAAGGGAAGATGACACACTAGAAAGGAGAACATATGGTCAAGAGAAATCGAGCCTTTGATCAAGATGGAATTCAATGAGTATGGTCAGCAGGTTGGGAAAGTTGCCAAAGGATTTCCTAATTGTTGTAGGGGTAGCCCACCGGCCCCCACAACCTGGCAAGCATCACAGGCCCCCCTGCCTCGAAGGGGGCTCGAAGGCCGCACCAGGTGCCTCGGAGGGGGCCCGAAGGCTACAAAGGGCCCTGGAGGGAGCCCCGGGGGCACCTCGTGGGACCACCTCGAGGCAGTGTAGGAGCTCGAAGCCTCCCTCGGCTCGGAGTCGCCTTGCAAGATGTGAAGGGTCAAAGGATCCTGATGGGCCGGGTGTACCAACCAGGGTACACCGGGTCCAGAAGGGTCCACCACGTATCGAAGGCTATGCATAGGGGTAGGAAAAGCCCCTACGGCCCCTACCTACAGGGGACCTTTTTAGGGGTAGATCCGTAATCTCGTATCCCCTTCTGTAAGGCTATAAATAGCCACCTTCCCCCCATGTAATGAACAAGACCTAGTTTTTCGGGCAAAGCAACATGCACACTTCACCTGACAATTGGTCCCCTCTACGAGGACACCCCAGTCATTCCTAGACATCGGGGGTCCCCCTTTCTTACTGTCTAGTCTTTTTCCTATGATAGTTGGTGCCGTCCATGGGGACTGGTAGGAAAGTCGTGAAGCATAACTCCGAAACACTACCATGGCCCCTCGGAAAGACGCAACCAAGGTCTCAGTGGCCACAGCGGCTGCAGCTCCCAGCACCCCAAGGGCCAAGAGAAGCAAAACCTCTGCCACAACAGTGGCCACAGCCGCAGAGGAAGAAGCAAACAACTCCGCGCATGGGGATGTCAACGGAAGCAGCACCAGGCCCGCCAAAGGCATCCTTCCCGAAGAGTCCCCCCGTGGGACCCCAGCCAAGGGCATCGGGCGTGACACGCGAAGCATACGAAGCACTCCAGCGGGAACTGGTGGACCTCCGCCGGGAGATGCTGAGTCTTTGATAACCGGGAGAAGTGACCCTCGTGACCTTGCTCCAGTTTGTGTGAGCAGCCGGCCAGCGGAGCCCGCCCTCGGCACCGACAACGCACCCTGACCCACTTCTCAGGGGACCCTAACTCCCAGCTGAGTCTGAGTGGCTTGCCAGCCTGGCCCTATGGCTTCAAGATGTCGGAGGTCCAGCCCTTTGAGGGGTGCACGGACCCCTCAGAGTTTGTCTGGTGTACAAAACTGACCATCGATTTGTCGAGAGACTGACAGACATAAGCGGCGTCACCACAGCACTCAAGGGTGTGGCGCTCACTTGGTTCTTCACTATCCCCCAGGTCTATATATGCGTGGGAACAGTTGTGCGACCTCGTACAAAACAACTTCCAGGGGAATTACGTAGAACTGAAGGATGCGGGGCACTTGTTCACAACAAAGCAAGCCCCGGGCGAGTCCCTCCGTAGCATCTTCAAAAAATTCGTGGAGCTAAAATGCCAGGTGAGGGGGGTCAACGAAACCACCATCATCAATGCAGCAACATGCGGCCTTCAAAAAGGCCCCCTGTTAGAAAGGCTAGCCCGCAAACCCATCCACACCGTGGTGGAACTCTTCGACAAAATGGAGGAATACGCCCGGACGGAGGAAGATAGCACCAGGTGGGCGGGCGCCTCGACCCGCGTTGCCTCGACCTCGATCCCGAGTGGGCCACCGGGGAAAGGAGCACCAGTGGCCGCTACGGCTACTACACCGGCCAAGCCGCGAGCCACCGACTACCGCTAGAAGGGGCAGAACGTCTACCACGTAGGCGAGGGACAACACCCCAAAGGGGCGAAGCGAGGAGGCTGCGGCAGGGGCCAAAGTCACGGGCGCAACAGCGGAAGGCAGCCAGATGTCTGTGCCGGTGCCAAAGGCTCCCCGCTACATTGTGACCTCCATGGCGAGAGCTCACACACAACCAAAGAGTGCAGCACCATCGTGGCCATGCAGGATTACATGAATCGTAGCCAACAGTCGATGGAGCATGAAGACAAGAGGGGGCCGGGCCACCAGTTGCCCGCCCCGTTGCCAAGGCCCTGCATAGAGGGAGGCCATGGGGAACATCGCCAGAGGATCATAAACAAGATCGCAGGAGGATCCTCGCTCGGCATAACGTCCAAAAGGCAGTGGCACGTATACGCTCAACAGATTCACCACGTTGCCACATACCCTGCCTCAAGCCCACCTCGCTACACCGAAGTACCAATCTCCTTAGGTCCCGAGGACGCCCGGGGGTTATACTTCCCACATTAAGACCCCCTCGTCATCTCCGCCAACATCACGGATTTCAAAGTAAGATGTGTCCTCGTGGACGGGGGAAGCTCGGTGGACTTGCTATTCGCGGACACCTTCGACAAGATGATGATCCCCCGTGATCGCCTATCACCCCCAGGCATACCCCTGGTAGGCTTCGGGGGAAGACCTGTGATGGCCCTAGGTCAGATTGACCTGGCCGTCACGTTCAGCGACGACTTCGCATCCCGAACAGAGATGGTCACGTTCGATGTCATCCAAATGTCCTACCAATACAATGCCATCCTCGTTCGGGCCACACTAAACACCTTAGGTGCGATTGCACACCACAATTACCTCTGCATGAAGCTCCCCGCATCGGAGGGCATAATCACCATGCGAGGGGACCAGGACCTGGCAAGGCAAACAAGGCTAGATACGCTTTCACCAGCTCGCCACATCCACGCAGTCAAAGCCGGCGTGGGCACCCTACCCGGCACCACCTCGGTGAGATGGGCACCGAAGGCCAAGCCAAAAGAACAGCTTCATAGAGTGCCACTGAGTGAAGCCTCCCCTGAGAGGACGGTGGCCCTCAGGGCAAAACTCACAACAGAAGTGCACGACTCTATTCTTGAGATCCTCCGCAGCAATGTAGATGTCTTCACCTGGGGCCTGGAGGACATCCCCGGCGTGGCACGAGGAACCATCGAGCACTGCCTCGCCATTCGAGGAGACGCCCCCTAAGAAGCAGAAGTTGTGGCGCATGTTGGCGAAGCGGCTCGAAGCGGCCAAGAAAGAAATCGCTAAGCTGCTAAAGACGGGGGTCATTTGCAAAATCAAACACTCCGAGTGGCTGGCCAACCCTGTACTAGTGCAGAAAAACACTGGCAAATGGCACATGTGCATCGACTTCACCGATCTCAAAAGGGCGTCCCTGAAGGACGATTTCCCCTTGCCTCACATCGACCAACTAGTGGATGCTACTTCGGGCTGCGAGCTGATGAGCTTTATGGACGCCTACTCAAGGTACTATCAAATATTCATGGCCAAGGAGGACGAGCCAAAAATAGCCTTCATTACTGTCGGGACCCAAAAATACGATTTAGGAACCCTCTGTGTATTCTGAACTAGTCCCAGATCAGTAGCTAGCTCACACAGGAAACAATGATGAAATACCATCTATTTATTCGATTTAACTAAAAAGATCTCGGAGTAACAAATAATAATAAGAACTAGACCTTATGGTCAACATTTACTTAACTTGCCACATAGGGCTAAAGAAACAAATAAACTCTTGCAGTGGAACGAAACCCTTGAAAATGCCAATCAACATGCCCACAGGCAATCGAGTGGAGAACACATTCTAATCGACAAAACCTTTATAGTCCTACTTCTGAAAGAACTCTTGAGCAACTTGATATTCTTCAACTGATCAACAAAGGCATAAGCTGTGAGTACATAAAGCACTCAACAAACCATAGGGAAATGTATGCAAATAGTATTCATGTGCGGCCTGACAAAGGTTAGTTGTATGGTTCTTTTACAGAAAGCAGCATTCACGATAAATACAATAAATAGATTGAAATGCGTAGTTGAAAACAATAATAAATAATTAAACAATTTCTTTGAAACAACCAGTGAACTTCCCATTCACTTCCCAACCAAACCAATCATAAGTGAATCCCCTATTCACCAATCGACACAAACCACCAAGTGAATTACCTGTTCACCAAACGAACATTATATTCATCAAGTGAGCATCTCATTCACACTCCGACTCATTTTGTAAGAAACTATATTTCTCGTGTGAAATCCTCGGACATGTCCACAATCGAGGACACGGTTATTTGAATAGATTAATTAACACTTTGCAGAGGTTGTACACTTTACCCATAAGATATAACCAGTGTAGCAAGCACTAATCATAACAAAACCTTTCAGAGGTTTCATCTCAACAATTGACTCTCCTGATGTGCATACAGCCCTCCAAAACCTCATCGTGGGTTGACGCACAACGTTGGATAGGGATGCGGCGAACCGTCCCACGATGTGACCTTAGAAAAGGATACACACCTCCACCCAAATACTACCTGAGTAGTCAAAAGCCAAAACTCAACAACCTACTAGGTTAGGCCTGTCCCATACCAGGCATGTGGTTGTACGAAAAAGTCCAGTTCAATGGCACACAAGATTAAATCCTTGACAAGTTACTCAGGCGAGATTACCACAAACCCATGACGTGTTGAAACACCACCACTATCCACTAACCACTCGCCCGAGCGAAAACCATTTTGTTTAACCAAGACCAATGACACACCCTGTCATGGTACACAAATTTTAACAGTAGTGGCTAACCACCACGATTCCATATTTCATTAAGTCAAGATTAATCGTTATGACACATGTGATCATGAACCCATCGTAACTAAGCTGAACTAAGCATCTGTACGATACTCATATTGGTGATATGAATATTTACAACTAAAATTATCCATTCTAGGGTGACAAAGGATTCATGGCATTCAATTAGTCAAAGGAGGCATAATGACAACAGGTAATAGCTAATCCCAAAACAATTTATGTAAAGATAGATGCAATTGTATAAAACAATATACTTTTGAAATCATAGGTTCAATATGATCAAAGGACTACGACTTGCCTTCAAATAAATCTTAAGATTGATCTTGATCTTGGTATACTCCTCCTTGCTCAAAGCTTCCCGAAGTATCAACGTCTAGTCACAAACAAGCAAATAAATAAATAAATAATAGAGACAAAAAAACTCCAAAAATTAAATAAAAATCTCAAATAAATAGATCTTAAATTTATATGAATTTAGGAATTTGAATGGACTCAATCGGAGTTCGGATGTAAAAGATATGAGCTTTGGAAGATTCACATGAAATGATAGAATCAAAATTTCAGAATTTAGGGAATTATTTCTCTGGATGAAAAATAATTAATTGAGTTATGCTGATATCATCAATGATTTTCAGCTGAAAGATAATTAGGAAAATGAATTTGACAAGTGGGGCCCACTGTCAATGGCTTGGTGCATGGTGGACTAGATCCATGGACCTTTTGGATTGGGTGGGGATTTGGTGTGCCACATGGCGGCTGATGAGGACGACACATAAGCATCAAGGCTGAGGTGGCTACTTGTGTGGACATGAGGTGGAAGGGTGATGTGGCTAATAGATGAACAAAGAAGGCATGGCTGGCGTCTTGATGACGAACTCCACAGCCCCAGCCGACTTGGCGAAAGAGTGGCGATCGAGAAGCGACCAAGAGGAACCTGAGCTTGGTGATGATCACGGGGCACGTTGACCACTTTGAAGACCAAAGGTTGGCGAGGCGGTAGAGATGAAGTTAATGCCGTATTTGGGAAGAATCGGGCGACGGCGTCTTGGCTGCGGAGAGGACAAAAGGGAGGTGGGAATCGGTTGAGAAGGATGTAGAGCGCATGATAACACGCTTGGACAGCCAGGAGCACTCACCGGCGTGCAAATCAACAAGGTGTCCGACGCAGGCAGATTTGATGACCAATACGAAAATGACGATTTGATGATTCTTCAGAGGAGATGGTGGAAGCACGGCGTAGCACTGCGTTATTCTGAACCAATGGCGATTGAATCGGCGGAGATGCTGCAGACGGCGAACAATCGATCTTGAAGGAGCTTGTAGTCCACAGTTCTTAGCGAAGTCTGGCGCAATGAAAACCGAGAGGAATGGCCTTAAAAAGATTAGCGCGTCGGCTCTTTAAATAGGGCCGAGAAGGAGGAGATTAGGAGAGAGCCAGCGCTGCCTGCGTTGAACTCGGACGTGAACTCCAGGAGTTGGACCCAGCCACGGTTGAAGAAGATGCGCACGTGGCACTAACCAAAGGGTCCACCGGCAGAGAGAGGAAAGGAGGTGAGGCAAGTTGTTGCACATTTCGGTAGTGGCTTCATCAAAAAGCAGGATGGGTTCTTTGCCGCATGGCTTGGGCCAAAGGAGGAACGGTGATGGGCTTCGGTGCTAGGAAAACAAAGCAATGACCCTCTGGCGCATGCCTGAGAAAGGGATGGCGGCTCGATTGACCTTCTTGCTTACGGAAAGGAAAGCGGCTTGAAATTTTGAAATTTGCTTAAAAGTGAGAAAAGGAAGATCTTGGTCGGGTCAAGGAAAGGGAAAGGTGGGCTGAGAAAGAAATGGGATTGGGCCAAAAGAAACGAATTTCAACCCAAGGGTTAGTCCGAGATTTTAATTAGTTTTCCTTTTTAGAAAATAGCAGAAAATACAAATAGCAACTAGAAAATAGCAAATGCATTCGAAAAAATTCTAGAAAATATATCCAAGCACATAGAATCCAAATAAAATAGTTTTGATAATAGTCGAGGTTGACATTAATCATATTAAATTATTTTTGATCTCTGAAAATTCCAATTAAGCTTTAACTTTAGTAGAAAAATTCAAATGGTTATTTTTCTTTTAAAACTTCAAAACCAACTAAAATTTTTGGATGTTACAATTACCCCGTAAAAACTCTCTTTATTTCACTGTATACCCTTGACTTTGAAAAGCGAGGGCAACCTTGACCCAGCTCATCGCGAATGTGCTAGTCGGTCAGTTCGGCCGCAACGTGGAGGCTTACGTCGATGACATAGTAGTCAAGAGCAAGCTCGCAACATCACACACGGAAGACTTACAAGAAACGTTGTCTAGCCTCCAGAGGGAAGGGATCAAGCTTAACCTCGAGAAGTGCACCTTCGACGTGAGGGCGGGTAAACTCCTAGGGTTCCTCATGTTCGAAGGGGCATTGAGGCCAACCCTGAAAAAAATCAAATCAATCCGAGAAATAGAACCCCCTCACAGCGCCCAAGAGGTGCAAAGGCTAACAGGGCACCTCGTAGCCCTCAGCTGATTCCTATCTCGCTCGGCAGAGCGGGCCTTACCATTTTTCAAGACGCTCTAAGGGACAGAGCCTTTCTGATGGACGAAGGATTGCCAAAAAGCATTCCAAGAGCTCAAGCAGTACCTTGCCCAGCTACCAAGCCTAACCAGGCCGAGCCCAAGCGCGAAGCTCCTACTATACCTCGCCGACTCCTCGGCGGCGGTAAGCACAGTCCTCGTTGAATAAAGCAATGGGCAGCGACTCGTCTATTACATCTAGGAGGCTCTTCAAGGAGCCAGGACCCGATACATGGTGCTTGAAAAGCTAGCATACGCTATACCAATGGCCTCGCGTAAGTTTTTGGCACTACTTCTTGGTGCATGCTATATGGATCCCGACATCCTACCTGCTAGCGCTCATACTGCGGAACAAGGACACCTCGAGCCGAATAGGCAAGTGGCAGCCGAGCTTGCACCCTTCGATATTACGTTCACGGCACGCACAGCCATCAAGTCACAGGCCCTAGCCGACCGTGCGTAAGTGGACCCCCACGCGGCGGCGTGACCACCAAGCAAGATCGAGGCACCATGGACGGTACACACCGATGGATCATGGTGCTTGCTTGAGAAAGCAATGGCGACCATCTTGAATGCGCCTCAAAAGGGCGAAGCATCTCCCACGCCACCCACCTCGGCTTTCAAACAACCAACAAAGCCTCGGAGTATGAGGCCCTGCTGCTAGGGCTCCGTGAGGCATGGGTCCTAGGAGCAAAGCGCATAATCATCAAGAGTGATTCCTGCCTCATGGCGGGGCACTTCGACAAATCATTCACAGTAAAGGACCCAGAAATGGACAGATACCTAGCGGCCGTCTGGGCCGCAACAAAACACTTCCTCGGCATCACCATCCAAGCCATCTCAAGAAGAAGCAATGAGGCGGCAGACAAACTAGCGAAGATGGCTAGCTCCGATGAACGCCCTCCGCCAGAGATATTTTACGAGATACTGAGAGCCCCGTTGTAACACCCTGATTTTCAGAGCCTTTTTGAAAATTTCAAAATAAAAAGAACCATTTTGTTTTGATGAGAATTCAAAGCTTAACTTGAGAATTTCAGAATGGATTTCACTTGACTAAATCCAACTTCAACTAAAACTCGCTTTTGTTTAATTGGGTTTGTGGAGTTTTGGTGATCTCCTCTTTTCTGCGCTGGCTTTGTTCTTCTCTGGTTCGGACCTCCTTAGGTCTAAACCTCTCAAGTGGTTGGATTTTCTCTGGTCTAGACCTCCCTTCCCAGGTCTAAACCTCACTCATATTCATTTGACCTCACTCTCGGTTCTGTTGGAATTCCTCCTTGTCTATTTGGACCTCCTCGTGTCCTTCAGGACCTCCCCATGTCCTCTAGGACCTCCTCCTTGTCTATTTGGATCTCCCCGTGTCCTTCAGGACCTCTCCATGTCCTTTAGGACTTCCTCCTTATCTATTTGGACCTCCCCGTGTCCTTCAGGACTTCCCATGTCCTCTAGGACCTCCTCCTTGTCTATTTAGACCTCCCCGTGTCCTTCAGACCTCCCCATGTCCTCTAGGACTTCCTCCTTGTCTATTTGGACCTCCCCGTCTCCTTCAGGACCTCCCCATGTCCTCTAGGACCTCTTCCTTGTTTATTGGGACCTCCCCGTGTCCTTCAGGACCTCCCCATGTCCTCTAGGACCTCCTCCTTGTCTATTTGGACCTTCCAGTGTCCTTCAGGACCTCCCTATGTCCTCTAGGACCTCCTTGTCTATTTGGACCTCCCCGTGTCCCTCAGGACCTCCCTCGCAGCCTTCCGCTTGATCCAAACCCCTATCGTTTGTGCACCATTCGATTCCCGTTGAACGGTTTGATCTTGGTGAGACGTTCGGATGGTCCAAATGTCCCACCCTCTTTGAGCCCTCAGATCCTTGTTGGACGGCCCCGATCTGTTGGAGCGTTCGCTCGGTCCGAACGGCCCAATTGCCTTGACCCGTCCGATTGAAATCTAGCGGTCCTGCTCCACCGCGCCTTATCTCATGGTCGCGCAGGACCTCCCCCTCGTGCCAGACCTCTCCATTGTTAGATTTGACCGTTAAGACCTCCCCATTGGAGATCTTAACCATCCAGACCTCCCATTTGTTAGATCTGACAGTTAAGACCTCCCCTTTGGAGATCTTAACCATCCAGACCTCCCCTTTATTAGATCTGACCGTTAAGACCTCCCATTTGGAGATCTTAGCAGTCAGACCTCCCTTTGTTAGATCGACCGTTAAGACCTCCCTGTGGAGATCTTAAGCATCGAGACTCTCTATTTGTTAGATCGACCGTTAAGACCTCCCCTGTGGAGATCTTAGCAGTCAAACCTCCCTTTGTTAGATCGCCAGTTAAGACCTCCCATTTGGAGATCTTAACCGTCCAGACCACCCCTTGGGAGATCTAACCGTCAGGACCTCCCCGTGGTGGTGTCTTTTGGGACCTCCTCTCCGCAGGACCTCCCCCTCGGGCTTTGACTGGCCCCATTTGGTAGCCGCACCCATTTTCTTTATCTTTTGACCATGTCCTTTGTACATGGGAGTCTCCCCACATTTAATGCCTGTTGTGTCGCATTAAATGCTTCTACCTTTTTGCAGAACCCGTGCTATTCTTTTGTCACATCTTTTGCCTGCTCCTATTGTCCTTTTCTCTAACTCTTGAACACGCCTACCCTTAGAAATCTGGGCGGCTCTGGCTATGTAAGTTTGGGCAGCCCTTCCTCTTCACCCTTTGCTCATTTCTACTCCCTGGCTAAAACTGACCAGCTCTTGGACCTCCTTCAAAGCTCTTTGGACCTCCTCTCCTTAGCTTCGGACCTCCCCCAGCAAGCCCCTTGGACCTCCCCCCTAATCACCTAGCCTCTCTGTTGGTTTTATTTCAGTGTTTTATTGGAGTTTCTTTGGACCTTGCTTGAGCTCTATTTGAGTTGTTTTGTTTCCCACCGTGTTGATTGCGAAGGCAGTGAAGAACAAGAGTTCCTTGAGGCAGAAGAGGATACCCAGGCCTTTGAGCAAGGCAAGTTACGCCCTTGACCATGTTGCATCCATTACTTCAAATTATTATGTTCTGTTTCAAAGGTTTATGCATGCTTACTTTACTAAGTTATTTCAATACCTATTTTTAAGATGGTAGCTATGCCTAATTTCCATTGTATGGCCACTGTCGACATTGAACCCCATCTATTTTCACCTTAGATGAAAATCTGGTTTTTGTAATAGTGAGAACCAGAGGCATTTGAAAAATGTATGCTTAATCTTGCTAGACGAAAATTTTGATTTGGGAAGTGTTTCTACCGAAAGACCAAAGAATCCTAAGTTTTAAAGCCATGACATTGAGTTGTCATGGATGTTTTTGCAAATGGTTTTGGAAAAGAAAAACAGAAACGGAAAAATGGATTTGGTCTTGGGCGAATTTGTTGGCTTGGCTGGTGCAATGTTTATGCACGGACTCAATCCTGGGTAGGGATGAGGTCCAAGGGTATGTGGTGGTCACTCAAGCCAGTTAAGGACCGGTCTGTGAGCCGCATCGTACTATACCTATAATGGGCTATGCCTCACTGCACAACCACATGTCCTCAGAATGGGGAGTAGGACCTGGCCAATTAATTTGCAAAGCTCCATCGTGGTTGATCTTGTTGGTGTGTGGGTAGTCACGTTACGACCTTCGTAGTCCCACCTGGCGCAAGAAGGGGCCTGAACCCTGCGGATGGGTAGTCCAAAGGGGGTGAAACCTTAGCAAGGGTGGACTGCGGTGGAGCAATGCATTGTAAAGGCTTTGTCACGTGCTCTAGACCTCTCACCAAAGGGAGTGTGAGGTGGCAGCGACGGTTGCCAAACAAACTAGAGAAGTCATGTCATGTGGGTAAAGTGTACAACCTCTGTAGAGTGTAAATCTATTCGAATTGCCGTGTCCATGGTCATGGACATGCTAGCAAAGCCACTCAAAGTTAGATTTCAGTTTTGGGTTTGAAATGATTTGTGAAATGGTTTTGGATTTCTATCCAAATGGTTCATGGGAAGGAAGCCTTGTGACAGGAGGGTATCCTTCACACTTTGTGATGAATGATATCCAAGCTGTAAATTGAACTTTAAAATGAATTTTAATTATTGTACATGCTTTGAAACTTATTACTTGTAATTGGAAATAAACTTGGCTTCATAAATCAACCCTATAAGCTCTCCTTTGATATCCATTATGCATGTCATTACATTATTTGTGAGGTGTAACTTCATGAAACACGGTTGTTGTGCTCATTCTTATGATTGATGAATTGAGCGGAGAAGACTTCTTTGATGATGATGAGGACCCGGATCAACTAGGTAGCGCCCTCTAGCCAATTACATGTGGTATATTGGATGGACTTGGTTTTGCTTCATTGTGTATTTTGCTTTGTTGTCTTGGCTTGTAAGCAACCTTGTAATCAACTCTTTTCTTTGTTAGTAAAGTCTCTCGTGGATGTATGTTACCACTCGTGTTTGCTGTGTGAACCAGCCATTGATTCTTAGGACTGGTTCGGATCACAGGAGGGTTAGGACTTCTCCAAGCCTGGGAGGACTGCCCGAGAGGTCCTTGGGACCTCCTAGGAGGTCCTGGTGGACTCCCAGGGAGGTATTGGAGGACCTCTCGGGTCATGCCCCTGGCCAGGTCGCCCCACCCGTCGGAACCAGAACTAGCAGCAGAAGTTCGAAGCACTCTGGAAGATTCTGGATGAGCGGACTAAGACGCACAGAAGGGGGTAGCGAGAAGGGTTGCCCCAAGCACTGATCAGGCCCCCGAAGCATTGCCACAACTACCCACAGATGCTCCCAGATTGACGAGGAGGACGGGGGCGCAGGTGAAATGCTTCTTGAACTGGATTGAGCATGAGCCTAAGAAGAAGTGGTCGCTACTACATGACAGGGGTGGTGCTCGATATGGTGTCATGACAACTAATCTAGCCAAGGTGTACAACTGTGTCATGCGCAGTGCAAGGTGCCTCCCTTTGGTTGGTATTGTAGAGACAATTCTCCGCAGTACGACGAACTACTTTGTTGACAGAAGCAACAACGCATCGCTCGCCATGGCAAATGACAGAATACTCTACTCCGCCATGGTCACCAAGTACATGGAGGAGAAGAGCGAGAAGGGTGAGATGCACCGGACATTCAAGATGGGCACAAGAGAGCTTCGATTCGAGATAATATGCAAGGATAAAGGACGTCGCGGGATGAACCGCGAGAGGGTCACCCACGAGTGCACACTATGCCGCGGTAGTTGCATATGCACTTGCAACAAGCCCCTTCTTCTGCATAGGCCCTGCTCCCATGTCATAGCCGCATGTTCGACGGTGGCGCAACATCCCGGTCAGTACCTCTCTGACTATTTCATCAAAGAGGCGGTGTTGCAAACCTAGGCTCGGGAGATGTATGGTTACGCTATGGTTGGCCATTTCATTGGTCATCCGACCTAGGAGCAACTAATCTAGGCCGCGGACATTGATAGGCTCAAGGGAAAGGTCGGCCGGTGACAGGTACGGCGCGTCATGAACAACATGGATGAAGCATAAATCGGACGTCGTACGAAGAAGTGCTCCATTTGTAATGTGTCTGGGCACACCTTCAATAAATATCCCACGAGAAATCCTCAGGACGAAGGAGACATCGGCACTCTGGACGTCGCCGTGGGGACCTCATCCGGTCACCCGACTAAAGACAGTCCACATGGGGGACGTTGAGGTTGCGACCACGAGAAAGCACAGACAGTAATAATATGTTATTGCGAATGTTCTGAATTATCATTTTGATTAAGTGTTATGATGTTTTACTGAATGTTATGTAATGTCAGTGTGATTTATCGTAGTTTTGATAGTAATGGCAAGTTCACATTTGTTTCCTTACATAATATGCAGTGCATGTACATGAGCAAGTGTATGAATTCCCGAGCGCATCGCAATATCACTTACCTTCCTACTTACGAATCATTGATACCTCAATGTTCCTCACAAAATTCTTTGGAAATTCACCGCACTAGAACAACATACGACGATCACAAAATGTTATTGTGAGTCTAAGGGCATCTCCAATAGTTTGTCTTTTAACTTGTCTCTAATACCCTCCATGTCATCTTAAGACAATATTAGAGAAAACTATTCCAATAGCTTGTCTCTTAGGTTGTCTCTAACACCTTCACAAGCATTTAAACTTTGCATGAATCAAATAACCATCTTGATCAACACTAACTTCAATCTTTATGACCTACATGTGTTGTTTGATTACATCTACATATATAAACAAGCGACAATTCTAACACCAAACATCACAAGTTCATAAAATATACACATGTTCACTAACCTTAGATCACTAACAATGGATGACAAAAATATCACGGTTACGCTTTGTTAACCTTAGATCACTAACAAGCGGCGAGATTTTCATAGATATCATGGACTTGGAGTTGGTGTCAAACTCATTCCCAAAACCATCATCATCAAATTTCCTCTTCATCCTCGATCTTGGCATCTTGATCGGTGTTGTGGTTCGAGACAGTATCAAAACTCTCTGGACATCCACTACAAAAGTTAGGAAAAGCGACTTTTGAAAAGAGCGAGCATTGAGGCTCAACATATAAAACTATACAAAGAAACAAAAGCATAATGATTTAATGAATACATGATAAGATTTAATCTTGCTTTCTATATGAATTAAATCTTCTATCTATCCTATTCAATTACAATGAGACATAGCCCTTGAGTTGGTACATTGATTCACAAACAAAACCCTAAGCATACGGTAGATATATTTTTGATTATTCTAGCGGTCTCTTTCCATCTTAAACAATCTACTAAAATGCATGATGTTGTTATCCTCCTTGGTGAGCTCATACGAATTTATAAATTCTTGTAGACCATAAATGTGGTCGCATAATTTGCTAACGTGCTTAGGACCTTAACATTGAACTAGAATAGGATGTTATAATATGCATCACAGATCAATTTTCCTAAAAAAAAAAGAGCATAAGGCGTGGCGGCAAGGGGATCAACGGGAAAATTTACCTTTGCACGAGAAATTGATTAGTGAAGATCGCGAAGTTTGAACACGAAAGGACTTGTTGTACTTGAACCCTCTTCTTGTACTTTATCAAGGTCGAAAACTTCTGGACAAATCGCCGATGGTTGTGAAGATGCTGTTCATCATCTCCAACCACGACAAGAACATTTTTTGCCGATCATCTGAAGCGATAAGTTGTAAATATCATATTTAGCTTCTATTATCGTGATAAAAGCAACATGAATATCTGACACCAGAGAGGGCATTAGGAGCGATAAGAGGTACTACATATATTAGGCGAAATTGGCAACCCAACTGAATTGAACTTTATTTCTTCCAAGAATAGTACATCGGATAGGCTAAAATAAACAAATCTTGTGATCAGAAGCCTTGACAATTTTTTATAAAAAAATCAACTTATCCTATGCATCAACTAAAATCTTATTCAACATCGATTACTCACGCTTTGCACAATCCACTCAAAAGAAACATTTACACAAAATTATCTTTTGGTTCTAAATAATTCTATTTTGCAATGAATGCGAAAATCCACTAACACTTGATCAACCCCGCGGCTACCATCGGATATCGATTGAACTACATTTCTTTGGTTCTTTTCTTCTTCTTTCCACACCATTCCACCTTCTAGCGAAGGCGTGCAAACATGGTACCCTCTTTTCCACTTAATAATCGGCCACCGCTTCATATATATCGAAAGCAAGTTTCTTGCCAATTTTAGAACTAATTTTTCGGCATTGTTTAGGGGTCGTGTGACGGTCACGAGGCTTATGATCGATGCGGGATTGGCGATCCATCGTCCATTGCCCATAATTACGATTGATTTCAACTAAGAAAAAGCATCTAATAGTTTCTTTTGCCCCTAATTAAACAAGATCGATGGTATACAACACTAACGACAAATCTATCGAAGAATCTCACAGTTTTAAATTTGTGTTCTTTGTAATGTACCTTAATTTGTTGGAGGAAGAGGGCGGAGGCGTAGGCACGGAACACGTGGAGAGGCGGAACCCGTGGTCAAGGAGCCCATGATCTTGCGTCGTCGAGCGGCAATAGCGGAGTCATGGGCCTTGGCGGTGATGGCTCTTTCTCCGTCAGCGCCGCCTATACGGCCGATCGATCTTGCTTGTTGCTCGATGAACCACTGGCCTGGCCTTGTCGGCAAAGCGTGCGAGACTCCATAGAAACGAACCTCCTCTCACTCCGAATCCGGCGTTGAGGTCGCAGAAGCGGCGGAGGGCCTTGAAGGCGTGGGGAAGGAAAAAAAGCGCGAGGGAGGAAAAATCGTGCGAAGTCTTGGGGAAGGCGCGGTGCTCATGTGTGAATCCGCGAGAAGAAGAGAGCAGCGTGAGCAGCGACAATGCCATCCAGCAGATAAAATCACTCGTCGCGAAGCCTCTTTTCGCGTGAAGCGACGGTCGTTTCAAGAAGCGACGATTTGGTTCTCTCTCTTCCTTTACTCTTCGCCATGTCATCAAAAAGTCTATGTGGCATCTTTTAGAGACAAGCAAAATAGTCTATTGGAAATACCCTAACGGATTTTGTACCGTTCAAAAACTATAAAAATCACAAGTACACAAATCAGATTAGGGTTTGAAGTGCGCTGTCATTATTTTAAATGGCGATAGATCACTGTCGGCGAATCGCGGATCGGCGACAGTGCGAGAGGATTCTATCATGGGATTCATTGGTGATAGGGATCTGATTTGTAATTTTTGGGGCGTATATATTTTTATAATTATCTTTTAAAAATATTATTTTTAAAAAAATCCTTCTATGGAAAACTCAAAAGACAATTGCGTGTACTAAATTAAACCTTTTTTTGGATATATAATCATTTACTCCACGAAAATGACCGAAAGAAGGAAGAACCTTCGAATAGGCTGACAAAAAAACAAATACCAAAGAATATATTATTCAAAGTATAAATCCAGGTCTAAAGCGAAAGAAAATCTTATCCCACTCGCCATCGGTGGCCAGTCGAGTGACACGTGTCCTATTCACCCTGGCCCATCCCTGCGCCCACTGAACCTTCCAGAAGGACGAAGCGCGAAAAAACCACCGAACCTTCTCGCACTTTCCTACCCCGCACGCGTCCCCATCCTTCCCCCGCAGAGAACCATATCCCGCGCTATCGCGAATCCCAGCCGTCTGCGCCCCACCAGATCCCGATCCGACGGCGCAAAATGCCTCCACAGGGAAATATCTATACGAACGGGCCCACCCGCCGCTCCCCGCTTGGCTTTCTCGGTACGAGTGGTGTGTCGCAGTCCAATTAATACAGTGCGTTTTCTTTTGTGTTACCTTTTTCTTCTTCTTCTTCTCTCCCGTTTTAATCTCTCTCTCTCTTGCTTTCTTTCTCCTCCTCCCGTTTGAGTATAAATTTTCTAATTCGCAAAGGAAGCTTCCAGAAGCCTTCTTCCGTACCTTCCTTCCCACGCGAGGCGGCCTTCCCCGCATCTAGAATTTACGGTTTCGCCGGATCGGATCCGAACGGGAGGAGGCGGCGGTGGCCAGATGGCCGAGCAGGGAGCGGACGCCGGCGGCGATCCGCCGGCGCCGGCGGAGGCGGCGGTGCAGAGGTCGCTGCCGACGCCGTTCCTGACGAAGACGTACCAGCTGGTGGACGACCCGGCGGTGGACGACGTGATCTCGTGGAACGAGGACGGGTCGACGTTCATCGTGTGGCGGCCGGCGGAGTTCTCGCGGGACCTCCTCCCCAAGTACTTCAAGCACAACAACTTCTCGAGCTTCGTGCGGCAGCTCAACACCTACGTACGTGCGCTGGATTCCTCGGTTGCGATTTGGCTTGGTTTGCTTTGGTTTGGTGCGGAATGCCCATGACGGTGATGTTTGGATTTGCTTGGTGTGACGTAGGGATTTAGGAAGATCATGCCGGACCGGTGGGAGTTCGCCAACGACTGCTTCCGGCGAGGGGAGAAGCGCCTGCTCTGCGACATACACCGCCGGAAGGTGGTGCCAATCCCGATGGCGCTGCCGGTGACGCGGCCGGGCTCGCCGGCGCACTCCGCTGAGGAGCAGGTGCTGTCGTCCAATTCCGGCTCCGGGGAGGAGCATCTGCAGGCGCCGTCCGGCTCTGGCTCCGGCCACGGCGGCGGCGGCCTCGGCTCCGCGTCCGGTGATCTGGGAGAGGAGAACGAGCGGCTGCGCCGGGAGAACGCGCGGCTGACCCGCGAGCTCGGGCATATGAAGAAGCTCTGCAACAATATCCTCCTCCTCATGTCCAAGTACGCCGCCACCCATCAGCCCGAAACCAACGCGGCGCTATCCTCCGTCGCGAACTGCTCCGCCGAGTCCTCGGAGGCCCTGCCCCCGCCGCTGCCGCTCCCCCCGGAGATACTGGACCTAATGCCCTCGTGCTCGGCGCTAGCCACCGCCGCCGCGGCCGCCAGTCTCGTCATCGACGGGGAGCAGCCGGACACGAGCGCGAGGCTGTTCGGCGTCTCCATCGGGCTGAAGCGGACGCGAGAAGACGGCGACGACGCCGGCGGCACGGAGGAGGATCCGGCAGACGACCACGGCGCGGAGGTAAAGCCGGAGCCGGCGGACCCGCGTCCCGACAGCAAGGAGCAGTCGCCGGACCAGCACCCGTGGCCCATATACCGGCCCACTCCCGTGTACCGGGCCTGCAACGGGCCGGACAGGGCCGGGTCTGACCAAGACGGGTCCAACTCCCGGTGAGTGGGCCCAACCTGTAGAAGCATGTAGTACCAATTAATCAATTGAGTACTATCCAAATGATACAAGTAACTAAGGAATCATTAGTACTATAGCCTGCCGCGCCGCCCTTGGACACGCGAGATATGTGGGGTCCATGCAGAAGCGGGTTTGCGATGCGTGGGGTCCCTGTATGGAGAGCGACCGCCATCCTTATTGTGTGGCAGCGGGGCAAAGTGTAGGCACGCAAATCCAAAAATAATTTGGACGGCCGGGAAAGCAGGAGGAGCAGAATCCGACGGGAGAACGAAAACAAGACGACGTGGTCTGCCGATCTGTGCGAGAACTTTTGCTCGGTTTTTACCGTAGGATTTAGTAGAGACGTAATACTAGAGTTTTTGCTTTGCTAGTTGGGAAACTCCCCTCTCTCTGTAACCTCTGCCTGTTTCTTTTGCTGTTGCTTGTGTACAAAATCACCGGAATCCATCGACAATTAGAGCATCAGCACCCTTAATTTACAGTGTTGGCCGTGGAAATGAGAAGTGCATTTCCCGGGCGTCGTTCGGTTCTTGCTCTGTATTCTACACCGACCTCAATTGTTGATATGTATTGCAATTTTTGTGGGTTTGCGCGTGTTAGGTGCTGTATATATCTTTGCTGGTAGAAATGGTTCCAGATAGAACTGTGATTTGCAAGGGTAGTTCTTGGAATTGAGTGCTCACGAAATTTGCTCTTAGGCTGTTTTTAATGGGCGATGTCGTAGTCTTGAGTTTCTTTAGTCTTGAGGGTATTATGATCTTATCTTTTCTGTCGTGGTTTCTTATGGTGTAGTATCTTGGGTTGTTTCGTTTAATTACATGCATGATCTTTCTTAGTATTTGAGCATTGTGGTTTATTTATGGTATATACTAAAGCAATGCATGCATGATCTTCTCAATGCGGGATCGATCCTGATAAATTTTATGCGTTGGATTTGAGACGAGCAGATATCAGATTGAATCTTGAAGTCTCATCTCTCATTAAGCTATAGTGTAATATCATCATTTTGCCTACATGGCGAGCTTAATGATGATGTGACACATAGTTAATGAAGAAGATTTCAAGATTCAATCTAGATATCTTCGTCTCAAAATCAACGATAAATTTATCATGATGATCTCATATACAATGTTTTAGTATATACCACAAATAGGCCACAATGCTTAAATACTAGTAAAAATCATACATATAATTAAATGAAACAATCTAAGATACTACACCATTAGAAATTATGCATGAAGAAGATAGTATCTTAACACTCTTTATCCAGTAAGATACTGTCTATTAAAAACAGCCTAAGTATCTGGAGTATCTACCGCCGCGTGAAATGAGTCAAATGTGAAAGTTCGTACGCGGTAAACCACACTGGATTTCGTGGTCAGATAAATGTGTTCCGACGGGTCAATTCGGAGGGGGATTACTCAGCATATTGTTTACCGCCGCAAACAACCGGCGGACGTCATCGGCACTGAAGGCGCGGAATGCGCTTTGCCCCCTGATTTTTTTTAAGTGAGACTTTGGATGCGGCGTGGGATCAGATAGCGACGCGTCGTCCAATTGTTGTAGGTCAGGTGAACTTTTCTTCTCGAATGTTCTTTCTCGCCTTCTTTCCGGTTAATATTTCGGTAGTCGTCGCTGACCAGTAGATCAATTTACACGAGAGCAATTACATAAACATAATAAGAGTAAGATAGACACAAATGTATATAGGTGGATCTAAGATCTTTAATTATTATATATGGTATTATACATGGGTCCATATATATATATATATATATATGATATTTCGTTTAAATCTTTCACGAGTATGTCTCTCAAAACAATATCTACTTAAACCAATATACTATACTTTTTTATTACTTTCAGTATACTTAAAATACCAATTATAAGATATTCCAATGTGACTTAATTGAAAAATTTTCATTGGAGTCCTTTATTTTTGCTATATACCATTTTCATATATAAACAAAGTATATACACGGATTTTGGTATAAAAAGTGGATTTTTGTGAAATTTTTTATGGAACTCACTTTGGGGTATCTTATAATCATTATTGGAGTATACTAAAATTGATAAAGAGGTATCTTCATACGATTTAAGTGGTATATGAGATGTAGAATGCGTCTCTCAGAGTACCATACCATTTTCATATATATATATATATATATATATATATATATATATATATATATATATATGTATATGTATATATATATATATATATATATATATATATATATGTATATATATATATATATATATATATATATATATATATATATATATATGTATATATATATATGTATATATATATATATATATATATATATATATATATATATATATATATATGTATGTATGTATGTATATATGGGGTAATGGGGTGTGAAAGCCCCCTTTAAGCAGTTTAGTCGTTTGCTCATAACTAGGTTTCCTAACACTCTCTTAGAAAATAGACAACAATATGCAAATGTCTCATCAAAAACTCCTACCAAAAACCCAAGGAAAAAAAGGATGGAGAAAAGAGTATATCATATTCGTAAGTTGTATTACACTTGTTGCCTCACTAAAAACCCTCATGTGAGAAAACTTCTGGAAAACTCACCAAGGAAAAGAGTACAATGTTTAATCTTCAGGATCCAATCTTCAAGATTTTGGATAAATCTTTAGGATTTGATAAGGGTTATGATATAGGGATTTACTCCCCCTGAACTCTACAACTCTTTAAACCGTCTCATTCTAATGCCATGAATGTATCTTTGGAAAATGAATGTAGGCAGAGACTTAGTGAATAAATCAACTAGATTTTCATAGGACTTTGTTTGCATGGTCTTTACCTCACTATTCTTCTGGATTTCATGATAATAGAAAATTTAGGAGCAATGCACTTCGTGATGTTGCTCTTGACATAACCTGTTTGCATTTGTATAATATAAGCATCATTATCTTCATAGATAATTTAGGGGGTATTGACGATATTAATGACATAATACTTCTGGATGTGGTTAATCACATGTTTGAGTCAAACACCTTCAAGTGAGGCTTCATATAGTACTATAATCTCTAAGTGGTTAGTAGAAGTAACTACCAAGGCCAGCTTAGATGACTGCCGATAGATGGCTGCACCAGCACAAAGTAATATAAATCCATTATTTGATTTTGCACTATAGAGATTTGACAAATAGTCGGTATATCTTCAAGATTTAGTAATGATCATTAGGATCTATGCATGATCTTTGTATTGTCGACCAACTGGATCTAGACTGTTAAGTGGTAAAACCTTTAAGGTGAATTTAAACAATAATCATCATATCAACACCTTCGAGTCTTGACTAAGATTTTTAAAATCTCAAGTATGATGATCAGTGTTTAGCATCTACTCCCCCTGAGGACAACTTCTATTGAAGTCTTGTTACTCTAATGCTTTTCATAAATTTTTCGAAAATGAATATAAGCAATTATATTGTGATCAAATTAACTGGATTACCACAATGCACAGTCTTGCATACAAATATCCTATTACTCATCTAGAGATTTTAGGATAAACACTATTCGGGAGTAACATGCTTAACTTATCAAATACCACTATTCGATTGGGGAACATAAGCAGAATATCCTTGCAGAGGATATGAGGTAATACTAGTTGCAAAGTCATATGCCTTCTAGACACGATTTAACAAAACCTTCGAGGGTCTTAATATTTTGTAACTATCTCTGGGTGGTTAAAGTTACAACAAATAGTCTATTATATAGAACTATAAAGTATAGTTGTACCACTCTAAAGTAAAATATAATCAGTCTTAGTTTTGGCGTTTAGGAGATTAATTGCCAATATCACCAATGTATGCCGTACTTTCATGGTACTAAAGGAAACCAACATTCCACTAGTTTCTGGTGGAAGATGCACTTTATAAGAGCTTGTGTGGCGCACTTCTGGTCTTTAGCTTCCTCATTACAACCTTTCGGGTCTTGATGGATCCTTGTCCACTTCTAGGGATCATATGATTATTGGTGTGATTAAGAGATTGACTGGTAAGATAATTTTTCTTCAAGGAAATGCTCTCTCTAGAAGATGCTCTTACTACAGGTAAGAGACTATTGGTATGAGTATATATATATATATATATATATATATATATATATATATATATATATATATATATATATATATATATATATATATATATATATTTTGTTTCCTTTCTTACTAGGAATTTTGAGTCCTTCGAGGATCTCGACAAGGGTTTTCAGAACCTATTGACTGCATATTTTACTTATTTGTTCATGCTACTTCCCATAATTATTATGCAACGGAACATTACAGCATTCATAATAGTAGAGTAACGGCCTCTATGAGGACCTTTGAACCATAGGTTTCACCACTTCATTATCTTCATAATGATCCATCAAGTCTTAACTACCTGGTTCCAAGGCTTATTTAGCAATTTTGGTTCGGCCTCATATGTTTTCATTATGTGACCCGATATGAATGCTACAAGCGCTCGACCATGGACTTTGGTTCCGAATCCTTGTTCTCATAAGAGAAACTTTAGCAATTGTAGAGGCAAAGTGATTATCGACAACTTTTCTCTCATATCCTCCAACTTGAGGATGTCTCAGTGTTAACCAGATCTTTTTCATTTCTCAAACAAAAGATTCTTGGTCGTTCTGCATTCCCGGCATTGTAATATGGACACATTAAATTGTTAGGAATTTCATCTTTATAATGAACCACTTCATGAGGTATTTCACCTTCAATGTGAGTTATCTTCAAGAGAGCTAAAGGAGTGATTAATAATTGTTTTGACTAGTGTTATTAGATCTTAGACCTGCAGGCATCCCCGTAGATTTTAGATCAAGAACCAATAAGTCAATTTCGCAAAGGTGGATATACTATTCAACACTGGATATTCCACTCTTAGCGATGTATTTACTATAAGTAAACACTATGGAAACTCCTCCATAATTGAAAAGTATCTGGTAGGCTCCCCACTTCTGGTGTACAAAAGTATAAACTAAACTTTAAGTTTAGCTTGACTAGTGCATGTATATTAGTACTAAAGATCTTTTCATTCTGGAAAATGCAACGGCATTCGAACTTTTAGGCATTTCTCTCCCCCTAATGCCGAGACTTGATCTTTATTAATAGCATACCTCAAAGTTCCCCTATCATGGGCATATGATTGATTGAATTCCATATTCAACATGATCTCCAACAACTGGTGGTGGCCCAAAGGTGCATGCTACAGTAGTGATAACATGTGAAAAATGTTTAATTCCTCCAACACGCACATATTTCAACAAGGGATTTGATAATTATATGCAGTGAGCTAGACTTTTATCAATGCAGTGGCTAGAAAATTGTATGATCCTAATATTCTGTTGGATATTCCAACTTCTGATTTGTTATTAATCTGCGACGAAGGTTCCATACGGGGGTCTGAGAGTTGGTAGACTTATTCTTGTTGGGATATGGGTAGGCTACGCTAGCTGACAATTCAAAAATTCTACCATGTAAACCAGGATGCTATGCAAGCAAGAGATCATAAATTGTTACCACCAAACACACAGTGCAGCGGAAAAAGAGTTGGAGCAGCCTGGTCCAACGAAGAGCGCGTTGATGAAGTGGTCATAGACGATCGTTCAGTGTCCTCGCAAGTCGATCGTCTCCTCCAACAAACCTCTGTAGTTCCTTGTGAAGATTGCGGATCATCCTCAAGGGCAACAACAACCGCAATAGTGTCTTTACGGTATCCACACGTCCAGGGAAGGAATACCGTACGCCGGTGTGCTAGCACCAAGTCGCATGGGAAGGCTCTCTCAAGAAGATGGCGACTAGGGTTTCGGTGGAACAACTCACTTATATCCTCTTTTGCTCCAACAGCCTCAATCATCTCCTTATATAGTGCCCGTGACGGATCCTATTCGAACACGTTTGACGAATCATATCCATATTAGTTTGTTCCAACCCGTTAAGTGTGTGACCCGTTAGGTTCATGCGTAATCGATTGTGACTTGGAAACTCATTTCCGATCACGAGTCATCAGCAGCTCCTAGCAGAACATAACGATTCCCTAATACACACTTCAACCACTAGTGGCATGGCCATGCACTTTCTTTATCCAACCACATCGAGGGGCCTAGAGATATCTCTCCTATTATGTTAAGAGGGGCAAATCCTATATCCGACCAGTCATATTCCTCTGTATGTTTCACAACATACCTGAAAGCTACCTTTATAACTACCCAGTTACGGAGTAGTGTTTGGTAACCCCAAAGTGTACTCTTACATATGTAGGAAACTATGCTGATCTTAGGTCTAAGGATTATGCATCATCATTGCTTGAGACCAACTGACGACACATAAAATCATAACAATCTCAACAGTATCTCAAGGTGGGTCAATCCAACCCCATGTTCTCTAACATGTGTTCATATTATTGATTCGATATCCCTATATCCATGACCGGTGAAACATGGTCATCAATCAACACATGTGCTAGTCGATAGAGTCACTAGTGTTCTGACCAGTGACATCCGACCAGGGATTCATTTAGAACGACATCATATAAGTTAAAAGAGTTTCACCAACAAGTCACATACTTGTTAATCTTCATAACCAATAATTCATTCAAGGAACAGAATAATACTTATTCAATAACACATAAATATAGACGTGATATCATCATCTCCATGATTGCCTCTAGGGCATATCACCAACAATTCTATAGACTAGCTTCTTTATTATTTGTCTAAGTTTTGATCCAATTACCCATACCATATTTTAAATAATTTGGATCATTAAACTTCAAGTTTATAATTACGCAACATATTTTCTTATGGTCATAAGCAATGTGTTCTAACAGCATAAAACTACATGATGCTCTTTAGGAATATAAATATAACTCTAGAACATAAAATATTTGACCATAGTTAATATGCACGGAAATACTGTATTTTCTTCTGGACTCCAAATCTAGTTGAATCACCCAAATAGTATAACTATTCGACAAGAATATTTATTATTCAACGAGAACGCCATATTTAATTAAGGGTGATAAATTATATACCTGATTTTAATTTGTAATGAAATAATTAACATGGCCAAATTTAGATCATTCATGATCAACAAAATTCAATAGGTCATTATATTTTATTTTGGGAACTATATTTGCTTCAAGCAAGTGATATGACTTCTAGTGGTGATGCAGTTGCAGACCGCACTTACCAATTTATGCATGTGTCATTTTCTGATGAGTATGACATGCTTCGGTGCATAGCCAAACATGGCATATATGCGACTGCGTTAAGCGAGTGTCGATGTGCCGTGTGCATTCCCGCATGTTGGCGGTTAACATATTGCTGAAGACACAAATCAATTGCCCTTCGTGGGCAGCAATGATTGTGGTTGCTAACAGCATGGGTATCGGCAATGACGTAAATGCTATTTTTCATATCAACTCGATAAGGACAATAATCATGCAATTTACTTTAATCATCTCCCAAAATAAACTAGATTAATTTATTGCTTCGTGCTAATTTTCTTCTGTCTTTGACCTAGGATATGCCACTGTGCCTACCATGACTCTCGTTTTGAATATTTTTCTATGCCTCTTAAGTTCTAATATCCCACACAAGCCCAATATTCTCCCCCTTTTCATGCCAATTATAAAACAAACCAAGTGGTAGCGTGTGAATCAGATATTTGCTTGAAATCAACTCAGAGTTAAATATTTGCAATAATACTTCAACATGAATACAATTTTGGTGGCATGAAACCAATATACACTCTGTAATATTCTGCTTACAAAGTTCTTCAATTAAGAAATTAATGTGGGGGGAGGATAGTATTATATAGTCTCCAAGTCTTACGGATTAAATTATTCTGTACTTAGTTAAGGAATATGGTATTTTCTAGCCAAAGTGGTCCATCACAGATCAACATATATCTAGGCTTGTTCTGGTGCCACTGAGAAAAATAGTTTTTCTTTTGCCATCTGGGCATCCGTGCACTACAAGCTAGTGAATTGAGGCTTATTAGATATCAACAGTACATGTACAATATTTTCTTAGCAAGACATGGCAGCGTATTTTCAATTTTCAGGCATACTGTTTACAAAAAAATTGTTCCATGCTAGAATAATTATTTTACTATAGGTAAAAATATGCTACTGGCAATATGTTCTATTGAGCAGATTAAATCAACTATTCGACAGGAGATAAGACTTTAATAGAATAACTTAGACCATTCTTTTATTTATGACATCTGGGAAATAATAATATAATGCATAAGGTTCCAGCCTAAAGCAAAATATAAGAGATGCTTAGTAGGACCAGGACCAAGCTCGATAGGAGCTGAATCTATACTACTAATGCAACTTGTGCAAGAAAACGATATCTTTACAAAGTTAAGGGATAACTAGGAGATTGCTACAGGTCTCCATAGAGCATAATATGGGCTTATCATCGTTGTCATCTAGGACAGACGAATATCCACTTAGTGATGTCAAACATGTCCTACATAATTCATTCAATTTTCTATGTTTATAGCTAGTAAATCATTTTAAATGCATGAAACAAGTGTAAAATAGTAAAGATAAATTTTGTCTATTCAGTAGATAATTTTACAAATTCCCCAGAATTTTCCTAGTATTTTTGGGATTTTATGATAATTTTTAAGGCCTGGGAGCAGTTTTCGTAATTAATAAACCCATTAATTAATTTCCAAAACACACAATACTAGGGAAAAATAATATATAAAAATATGATGCTTCCAAGGTGTACTAGGTCTAAGGTTTCATAATTTATAGAAGCTCACATACCTTAGAAATTCAGTGTCTAGGATTATTTTAAGGTTATTGCATAATAAATAAATAATATTAAAGCAAATAACCATAAACGGATGGTGTAGATTATAAAATAATCATGGAATATACTAATCTATCGCAAAAATTGTATTTCCGAAGGGTTATTCTTCAAGAATATATAAATATTCGAAATCCGCTGTGAATTTCCCAAACGCCAGGGGGTTTTTTCGTAAAATTTTCTTATCCGCGAAAGTTTCATTATAATTTTCATAATTCCAAGGGCCTTTTTGTAAATGTTCCAAGTTTTCTTTTTCTAAATTTTTTTCCAGAATTTCATGGAACGGACGCATTTTTTCTTAGCCCACCATGTACAGTCGTTACCTACACATGGGGGCGCTAGGGTTTCCCCTGCCCCTGTGCTTGTGGCGGCGACTGCTAGCACGAACACGTGAAGCGTGGCACGGCGGCGGTGCACGGAAAGGTGGCGCGACGTCGTAGCACACGGGCAGAGCGGAGCTCGGCGCGACACGCGCGGCTCGGGATGCCGGCGGTGGCGTACGGCTTGAGTTGCTGGTGGTAGCGCATTAGGCGCACGCAGCAGCACGACTCACGGGGTGGTGGGGCAGCGGTGGAAGCGGCGCGATCGGTAGCGCAAGACGGCTCGGGATGCTGCCGATAGCGCCGGCTCGAATCTTTGGCGGCGATCTGGTGCGCGCAGCAGGGCGACTCATGGGGTGGCGGGGTGGCGTCGAGTCGGTGGTGGCGTGGCTTCAAGCCGACAGTCGTGTTGGCTGGTGGTCGGCGCAGAGCGGTATTTTCTCTCTCATATGAACAGTAATGAACAGTACTCATCTTACATGACTAATCTCGATTTAGCACGCTAATTAATACAATGGCTAATTAGCGGCTAACAGATTCGTGCAAATTAATCTACCAGATTAGTTCATAGCACAATTAGAGATTGAAAGATGGAATTCCGACGATATACTGATTCAGCCATGTAGAGCAATTCGTGCTGATAACATGTTGAGATTTTGGTAGTCATCATGTTGCTAACTCGTAGATCAATCCACACAATAGCAATCATATAAACATAATAGGAGCAAGATGGACACAAGTGTATAGAGGTGGATCTAAGGTCTTTATTTATCTATATCTCTATTATATATAAGGGTTCTCATATATATAGCTTATAGGAGTGAAAATCCTCAGGACGGTTTAGTCGTCCGACCGTAACCAGGTTTCATAACACTTATAATTTGTTCGAAGATAATGCCACGTCGAGGCATCACATTTTGTGTCGCTAGTGGTTCCATTTGGAATCGTAAAAAATCTGGCCTACTTCGGTTTTGTCAAACCATGCCACCACGGGACTTGTAATTACCCGTATTAATTCCGGGTGAAAACTGTCCTTAGCCATGTTAGCCACGTCACCGCAAAAAAAACGTCCGTTTGATCGCGGCCCGCTCGGTTCGGGCTGTCGGATTTGGGCCGGTACGCTTGGTGCGTTTTGTTCGCTGCTGCTGGTGAAGATTGGCGGTTGATACCTCAAACTTAGGGATGGAAACGGATGGAATAGTCCAGAATACGAATATATATTTTTAAAACGAATACGAATACGAATTCGAATATTCTCGAATATAAATACGAATCGAATGTCGTAACGAATACGAATTCGAATCGAATATGTACTCAATTCGGTCGAATACGAATATCCTACAACTTTTACGACAAAACTTAGTAGAACAAATTTATGTAACATATGTACATGACTACATATCTACAATAAAAAAATCTCACTGGGCTTGGGCTGCTCGGTGGGTGACACTGGTGAGGGGGCCAGCATTGTAGTCACACATGGAGTAGCATATGTACATGACTCAATGACTGCAGCCGAGGGGCCCAGAGGCCAGAGATGGAGCACGGCCCGGCCCATTCCGTGCCGGCGACCACCGTCGACACCGGCGGGTAGGCGCTGGTGGTGACGCTCAACTGCCTCGAGGACTCGTCGATGGAGCAGGAGGCGCTGGCCAGCTGTGGCGGTCGTGGAGCACGCACCGCTCTCCGCCGCCGCTGTCGCAGGCCGCCGTGGTGCTCCTCCTCACTTTCCTTCCTCCAGCCTTGATCTGTGCCAATACGCCGCCTGGCGGCATTCTTTGCTCTGCCTTGGCTCCTCGACCCGCGCCACAGATGCCACCGCTGCCACCGAGCTCGACGCGACGACGCCAACCGCGCTGAGGAGGTCGCCGACACCGTCATGGGCCACTGCTGCGGTGCCGCCTGGAGGCCCGACCTAGTGCTGCTGCCCTGCCGGATACGGATACTATCCGAATCCGAATTCGGCGTAATTTCTCGTACCATATCCGGATTCGTATCCGGGAAAAAACGGATAGTATCTGGATTCGGATTCGTTTTCTATTCGAATACGGATTATCCTTTACCGTTTACAATTTTTCAAATACAAACATCAGATAAAACGGATTATCCTTTACCATTTTCTACCCACACACGAACGCGGGCAACGTTCCCGCGCGGTGCCCGTGATTTACCAACATGCAACAAACTCTATGCCGTGCACCGCCCGATCCAGCGAAACCAGCGAGCAATAGGAGAATCAAGTCCCCATGCATGTATGCTTCGACGCAATTGCATGCATTGCAGCAATGTACCTTCCATGCAAATTCTGCCAGAATATGTAGCATCATCAATCATGACCGAATAAGAATCCTTCGACGAGTCGCTACACGTTAATCCATGTTCCTCGATGATGATCATAAACGCTATGAAGCTTTCCATGAACATTCCCCGCTATCTATGCTAGGAAACGGAATCGTAGACGTGAAGCGTAACGGATGCCCATTATATTCAGAGTCGACCGATGGCCCTCTGGCCGTTACTCGTCTTCTCCCGCTATAAATCTTTGCAGCGTAGCGTAGCCTCCGTGATCCGCACCAAAACTACCCTAGATTTCTCAGGAACGCGGCGAGATTGTCGGCCATGACGCCGTCGTCGCAGATGACCCTTGAGGTGACCGTGGTGTCCGGAGAGAAGGTCCGGCTCCGGGGTGGGCGCGCCCTGGGCGGCGGCGCGTACGCCGTGGTGCACGTGCACACCGCGTCGTCGGCCGCCCGCACCCACGTCGATGAGGACGGCGACTGCAACGGCTATCCCTACTGGGGCGAGGCGGTGCAGGTGACGATGCCGGCGTCGTCGCTCGGGCTGGACGTAGAGATCTGCCGGACGAGAAGCTGCGGCCGGGTGCAGCCCGTGGCGGCGGCGCGCGTCCCGGCCGAGGACTTCACGGTGGGGCCGCCGGGCACCTGCATTGCCTCAGCTACCGGCTATTCGACGCCCCGTCACGGACAGACGAACCCCGCCGCAACGGCATTGTCAACATCACCGTCAAGAGGCTGGACGGCCAGGGCAAAGCGCCGGCGCCGCCGGGCGAAGGGAAAGCGACAGTGCCAACGGCCGGGAAGGCCGTGGACGCCAGCGCAAGTGGGAGTAGTGGTTCTTGCTGTGCTTTCGCCGGGGAGGGGAAGCGGGCAGCGGCGGCGCCGGCTGGTGTGGTGACGGGATACCCCGTCGGGTTCTCTGCTACCGGCCATGCCAATGGCAAGGGTTATGTATAGAGTATTAGAACTAATGGGGTTTCGAAATTGATTTCTCCGGTTGATCTCGCGGTGTAAAGCTATGCTCTTGCACAATGGATTAGTACTAGTTTTCAGGATCTTGATTAGCATGAATCCATTTAACATTGGAAGATTGATCGAATAAAAGAAAGAACTTTTTTTTGTTAATTTTTTTTTTGTGTATTCTTATTAGATGATGCGCATGTTGGCTAGTTAAGGGCTTGCCCTTTTTTATTTTGTGTGTCAAAATATGTTATCTTGATAAATTTCTTACGGGCATGAAACAACACCTGTAGGTCAGATTTTGTCCACGTTTGTCTAATGCTGCATCCGTTCGAAAAAAAATAGTATCTAACAAAGCGAGTGCTAACAATGTTGTATGTCGGCCCATTCCGAGGACCCGACTGTGTGTGCACTTTATCAAATCGAAGGCCCATTAGAAGCCAATTAGCGTAGTTTAGCCTCACACAGTATATTCTCTAATGAAGGCACCCCACCTCTTCCGTAGGCGCTCGAACAAGCCACACGCGGTCCAAAATGCGTTCTGACGTGGAGATGGATTTCGCTCCTTGCATGCGCTGCGTGCCAACGGCCAGGATCAACGGAAACACCATGCGAATCACCTCTAGATGGGTCCAAATCGCACGCGCGACCCACCACGATGGCGCCAACGGGGCCCTACGGCCACGTTAGGTTAGAAACATGCCAACGACTGCTGACCAAAGATACACCGTCTGCGGGACTTATCACCGAGCGTCGATGCCGGGCTGGCCCTACCACTGTTGAGTGTTCTAGGTGCTCGAACAGTCCAAACGCATTCCAAAAAGCGTGCACGTGCTGATGTGGAGGTGGATTTCACCCCTTGCATATGCCAATGCCGCATGCTAGAGGCCCGGATCAACAGAAACACCACACGAATCGCCTCATGTGAGGACTTCCGCGGCGATGCTAGTGTGGCCCAACGGCCCTGTTTGGTTCAAAACACTATAACTGTCGCTGACAAAAAAAAACATCGTCCGTGTGCACCGTCGTAGGGTGTCGATGCTGCACTCGCATCTTCGTGCTGACCCGACCAGTGTTGAGTGTCTACGGTGCTCCGCAGGTGCCTGAACAGGCCTCATGCGGTCCAAAACGCACGCACGCACAAATGTGGATGTGGATTTTGTACCCTGCATGCGACACCGCGTGAATCACCTCCGGATGGGCCCAAATTGTACCCCCAACGCATAGCGGACTCGACGGCCTCGTCGGGTTAAGGAACACCGACGATCACGACAAAAAAAACATCGTCGATGGCCCCATTGCCGGGCGACGATCCTGTGCTTGCCCCTTCATACTGGCCCGACCGTTGCTAAGCATCTGCGGTGCTCCATAGGAGCCCGAGCAGGCCGCACGTAGTCCAAAACCCATACATGCGCTGGCGTGGAGGTGGATTTCTCTCCCTACAAGCGCCGCATGCTAGGGGCCCTGATCGTAGAAACACCGCACGAATCACCTCCAGAAGGGCCCAAATCGCATGAACGGCCCCCCGTGGCGACGCTAGCGGGGACCGATGGCCCTGTTCGGTTATAAACACCCTGATGTCCGCTTACCAAAAAAAGACATTGGCGGGCCCTATCGCTGGGCATCGATGATGCGCTGGTACCTTCGTGCTAGCCCGACCACTGGCAAGCATCTGTAGAGCTCCGTAGGCGCCCGGACAGGCCACGCGTGGTGCAAAACAATCACATCACGGGGCGTGTAGGTGGATTTCGCCTCCTGCATGCGTCGCATGCGACAAGCCTAGATTAGAAGAAACACCGCATGAATCACTTCTGAATGGGCCCAAATCGCACGTGCGGCTCCTTGCGGCGACACCAATGGGGCCCGATGACCCTATTCGGTTAGGAACACCCTGACGTCTGCTGACCAAAAAAGTCATCACCGGCCTCGTCGCCAGGCATCAACGCTGCACTGGTACCTTCGTGCTGGCCCGACCACTGCCAAACGTCTCTATTGCTTCACTGGCACCCGTACAGGCCATACGCGGTCCAAAACGAACGCACGTGCAGGTGTGGAGGTGGATTTCGCCCCCTACATGCGCTGCATGCCAATGGCCCCGATCGGTAGAAACACCATGTGAATCGCCTCCAGATAGGTCCAAATCGCACGCGCAACCTGTTTCAAGGGCCAAATTGTGTGGACATTTTACCTAAATGAAGGCCCATTAGGGGAAACTGGCCCACAAGGCCCATTAGTATAGTTTAGATCCATATGGCTTATTCTATTATGAAGGCACACCATCTTTTCTTTATAAATAGGGGTAGATGTTGCATATTGTACACACTATGCCTACGGGCAAAAGAGCAATTAAGTTGGGAGAAAGTTTGTGACTAAATCATGTTTCTCATGTTCTACTTTTATATTATTATGAGTTGAGTGTTTAATTGTGAGCAACTCGTAGCCCCCAATATACAACAAATAATATATCCGGTTCACATAGAAATTGACATGTGATTTCTTTGTTTCTGCCATGTTAGACTTGGGCCAATTTTGTGCATCATAAAGAAGTTGGTCTGAGATTTCGCTGTTCCCACTTGTTGGACTTGGACCAGAATATGGTCTTGGATCGAAGTCAATGCTAGATACATATTTCTAACCAATTGGAGTATATGTTGAGAGGAATTTTATCTTCATTCTCAGCACTGAAATCCTACCCTGAGACCAAGAACTACCATGTCATTGGCTCGTAAATTTATAGCAGGAAAACATAGCCGACATTTTGTACTACTCTAGTACTTACGATGTAATATTTCTGTTGAAAGTACAAGCACGTGAACGTCTACATAACATGTTATAGTTCAAGGACAGTTCCAGCTGTAGCAGAGTACAAGCATATTTTCAGGTACAAACGCGTTTCACTGTGCAGTCAGATGCACTGTATAACAAGAGCGAACTCACAGAAAGCTCTCTGACCTCAGTGTTAAAACCTTGCCTTATCACACATTCACAATTGCAAGAGCACCGAGGACGTGTAATGTAGCACCGTACTGGCAGATCATATGTGAAGCTCCGGCCTCTATGCCTCAACCAATCCGTCCTGGTAAGCCTATATGATACTGTTAGAGATATGTTAAAGATAAAGATAGAAATCATTTTGTATTGTCTTATCTGTATATGATATACATCTCTCGTATTTCTATATATATATATTGCCCATTGGCCTCTTCAATATACATATAATATTCATAGCATGGTATCAGAGCAAATGTTAGAGTTAGGGTTTCTTACCGCCGCCGCCTCCTAGCCTCCACTCGTCCTCCGCTGTCGCTGCCCCCAGGAGGACCGATCTTTGCTCCCGATGGCGGCCTCTCGTCGTCGCCTACCCGGATCTCCTGGTCGGATTTGTCGTCGCCTGTCTCTCGGGACATCACTTACGTGATCTCCCGTGCTTCAAGCCGGCTCCAGATCCCTTCTGTTATGAATAGCGCTTGTATTCAATATGAGGCCAATGGGCTAATATATATACACAAAGTACATGTGGTGAATATGCAAATAACCCCTCATAACAATAGGGAATAACACACTATACATATATCTCTAACACCCCCCCCCTCAAACTCATGGCGGATCAACAACACTGAGTTTGGAGAGGTAGAAGCCGTGCTGTGCTCGAGTCTGGGCCTTCGTGAAGAAATCCGCTATCTGAAGCTCAAGGCACATCTTGAAGAGCAATCACCGATCATGCACACAAGACCTCATGAAGGAAGCATCAACACCAATATGCTTGGTGAGCTCATGCTTCACAGGTCACGCACATCTTGATAGCACTGTCTTGTCGACAAGAGAGGAGTCGGCAGTAATGTGAAACACCAAAATCCTCAAGTAACCACCGTAGCCAAGTAATCTCTGTCATCAAGAGAGCCATAGCTCATAACTCGGCCTCTGCGCTCGAACGAGACACTGCGGTCTGTTTCTTCGTCTTCCGTAATAAGCGAACCACCAAGAAAAACACGAGAAGCAGAGATAGGTAGCGATCGAGAGGATCGCTGGCCCAAGTAGCATCCGAATAAACTCAAGTCAGAACGATTTGGAGCGTGGAAAGAAGAGACGGCGAGAGATAGTCCTACGAAGGTATCGCAGAACTCGAAGAAGGTGGTCGTAGTGGACTGAGTGGGAGCAGTAAACGAATCGACTCGTAATGTGAAGCTGGATAAGTGATGTCCGGACGAGTAATGAGAAGGTAGACAAGACTCCCAACAAGATGGCGATAGCGAGTCGGATCGTAAAGAGGCTCGTCATCGAGGGTCGAGGTGAACATTGAGCTCCATGGGAGTCTCAACAATCTGTTGATCGATGAGGAGGCGCGATCAAGAAGATCTGAATATACTTCTCTTGGGACATAAAGAAACCATCCGGAGTGGAAGTAACCTCAATCCCAAGGAAGTAACGAAGAGGACCAAGATCCGACATAAGGAATCGCTCACTAAGACGAGCCTTGACAAAGGCAATATACTCGAATCATCTCCGTAATGATCATATCATCAACATACAAAAGAAGAAGAGTCCCACCACGAGACGAAGTGTGGACAAAAGCGCAGGATCATGATCACTCATTTGAAAAGCCAGCAAAGTGACCACAGAGGAGAAGCGCTCAAACCAAGCACGAGGGGCTTGCTTAAGGCCATAGAGAGAGCGACGAAGGCGACAGACCATACCCTCAGGAACATAATACCCAGGTGGCGGATGCATGTAGACCTCCTCACGCAACTCGCCGTTAAGAAAGGCATTCTTGACATCAAGCTGAGAAACAGACCAGTGGCGAATAGACGCCACCGAAAGAAGAGTGCGGACAGTGGTCATGTGGGCCACAAGAGCAAAAGTCTCGTCGTAGTCACGACCATGCTCTTGCTGGAAGCCACGAGCAACAAGACGCGCCTTATAGCGCTCAAGAGAGCCATCAGAGCGAGTCTTGATCTTATAGAACCACTTACATGTGATGGGACGAGAGTGAGATGGAAAAGGAACAAGATCCCAAGTACCAGTACGCTCGAGGGCAGCAATCTCCTTGGCCATGGCAAGTCGCCACTGGGTGAGTAATATGAGATCCGTAGAGGAGACAGACTCACAGTAGTCTGGCCAAAAAAGGCAAAATAGGCAGGGGGCCGAATCGACTGGCGATCACGAAGAGCGTAGCGAGGAGAAGATGGCCCATCAGGGGAAGATGAAGCATCAGAAGAAGATGGAACATCAGGAGAAGATGGCTCATCTGGAAGATCCTCAATACGAGGTCGACGAGTGTAGACGAGTGTAGTTGGGGGAGCCGGAGGAGCCGCGGGAGACGAAGCAGGCGGCGACAACGGCGGAGAGGCCACAGAAGGAATATGTGGAAACTCAGTGGGACGAGTGGATGAGGGCAAGACAGATATAGGTGTATCTGGAAAGGTCAAAAAAGACAGAGACTCCACAGAGGAAGCCGAAGGAGAGACAAGACGTGGGTAGAAGGGACGAGACTCGTCGAAAGTCACATCTCGAGAAATCCGCATCCATCGACCAACAGGATCCCAGCACCGGTAGCCCTTGTGCTCGGCACTGTATCCCAGAAAGACACACTCAATAGACTGAGCGGTCAGTTTGGTGCGTTCTCGAGGGGCGAGTAGAACGTAGCAAACGCAACCAAACAGACGAAGGGCAGAGTAGTCAAGAAGAAGACCACAGAGACGCTCAACAGGATCGCACTGAATAGCGTAAGAAATTTGGATGTTGACGAGATAGGTGGCGATGGAAACGACCTCGGCCCAAAAGTGAGGTGGAATAGAGCGGCAATCATCGATTGCACGAGCCGACTCAAGGAGGTGACGATGCTTGCGCCGGCGACACCATTACGAGCATGTGCACTAGGACAAGAGAATCGAAGCGAGAGTGCCTCGCTTTCGACAAGGAAGTTCTTGCAGTAACGAGAGAGGTACTCGCCAGCAGAGTCAGCACGAAAGACACGAATAGGAGTGGAGAACTGTGTGCGAACCATAGTGGCAAACTGTTTATAGATAGATAAGGCCTCACTACGAGAAGACATAAAATATATCCAAGTGTGGCGAGAGAAATCATCTATAAATATGATATAATATCGATGACCCCTTTCAAACGGCGAGTGGACCCCAAACATCAGAGTGAACAAGATCAAAAGGACGCTGAGACACTGACTCACTATGAGGATAAGGAAGCTGAATCTGTTTGCCTAACTTACAACCCTGACAATCTAAAGACACGTCTCCTGAGACAGACCCCAGAAGGCCACGACGAACTAAAGATGACAGACGAGATCCACACAGATGGCCAAGACGGTGATGCCACTGCTGGAAAGAGCCGATAGACGGAGTGGCGAAGCGGAGAGGCGGCGGCAATGACGGTGGCGGAAGGAAGGTGAAGCCAGTCAAGCTCCCAAAGACGTTGTGAGTCAAGGCGCCGAGGGCCAGAACCAACCAGAGCTCCCGTGTGGCGATCCTGAACACAACAAGAGTCAGAGTCGAGAATGACTCGACAACCAAGATCAGTAATATGCCCAGCAGAAGAAGTCAGATGGTAAGGCGAGGAACATGAGAAACAGAGGAACATGAAAAGATGAGTTGCTAAGAGGTCCTCGACTGAGAGACGAAAAGAGAGGTACCATCGCCAGAAGAACACCGACAGGAGAATCAAGAGGTGTAATGAAGGATGAGTGGAAGAATCAGAGTCATATGAAAAGATGCTCCGAATCAAGAATCCACGGGAGGTGCTCGATCGTGGAGGTGGTGGTTTCGCAGGTTCAAGAGTCGAGAGCGTAACCTCTGTAACCTGCCGAGGAGAACTCAAGCGGCAAGCAAAGCGTCAAGTCGACTATCTCTCGCTCGGTGAGAGAAATCGCCAAGGAGTCGATGTAGACGCGTCGATGTAGAAACCGCAGAACTGCCGAGGAGGACTGAAGCGGCAAGCAGGCGTCGAAGTCTGGCTATCTCCTGCTCATTGAGAGAAACTGCTGAAGGAGTCGATGCAGGCGTCAATATAGAAGCACCAGTGCCAGTGCTAGTAGAAGAACGGCGTAAAAGATGCCGCTGCATCTTATAGCACTGGGACTCAATGTGGCCAACCTTGTCGCAGTAGGAGCAGTGATGACGGCCACTGCCATATGGAGGGCGGCCACCACCACCTGTGGTAGCCGGAGGAGGAAGCATGTCAAGCGTGGAAGCGATCGGTCGATGGGTGGACGGCGGGCACGCGAGGGGAGTGGCATCGACTAGCACCACTTATAAGCCGTTCGAGAATGGGATCGTGGTGATGGAACAACCATTGGTAGGCGGCGACGGCGGCGACCAAACCAAGGCAACGAAGTCTAATAGGCGGCGCTGGACGACGCGGCGGTCAGAGCGACGTTTTTTTTTTGGTTCCGGCTTGGGCCGGCTTACACTGAGCAAAAAAGCCCACGCACACGCACACTCATACTCACACGCAGTCTGTGTGGGAAACTAGGGTTCCCACATAAGACCGAGCGGCGGCGGTGGCGGTGAAGATCTTTGCCGAAAGCGGCGGCGGCGCATGATGGCGTGGCGGCAAGAACGGCGTTGCAGTGGCAGCGGCGGCGTGGCGGCGAGGGTTCGAGCAAAGACCTTGCTGAAGCGGCGGCGACGAAGCGGCGGCGGCGACGACCGATCCGGCGGCGACCGGCAGATGGGTGGAGCCGACCGAGCGGAGGGCTTCGCAGCGTCTGCCGCGCGCGAGGTCGAGATCGAGCGAGGGCAGCGTCTTGGCCGGGCGCGACGATCAAGGCGGGGCGGCCGGGCCCAGAGGCGGCGACGACGGAAGGCGGCACGAAGGCGGCGATGACAGCAAGTCGTCGGACGATCCAAGCTGCGCGGATCCGGAGGAGATTGGATCGGCGCGAGTCGGAGTCAGCGGCCAACGAAGAGACCCAGATTTCTTCGGATCGGAGGTGGGCGGCGGCGTCAGCGCGGCGCGCTCAACTGGCGCGTCTGGAGACCGGAGGCGGTGCGGCAGCCAAGGATCCGATCGGGTGTCGTTGAAGATGACGACAAGAGGCGACGCCGTCGGAACCAAGCGGCGGCGGCGGGGCGACAAGCGAAGCGAAACAAACCCTAGGTTTGCTCTGATACCATGTTATGAATAGCGCTTGTATTCAATATGAGGCCAATGGGCCAATATATATACACAAAGTACATGTGGTGAATATGCAAATAACCCCTCATAACAATAGGGAATAACACACTATACATATATCTCTAACACCTTCTTCCCCGTGAGATGTTCTTCCTCGTGAGCTAGCCACGCTTGCGAAACTTTCTGTCGCCGCTTGCTCGCGTCGGGGAGGAGCAGATTTGCGCTGGGGAGGTGGATCTCCGCCCGGATCCCCTGCTCCACCTACGCCGCCCAAGCTCGCCTGACCACATTAAGCTTCGAGGGAGGAGGAGTCGGCGGAGGTGGCGGTTGTTGCCTCTGTTCTTCGTGCGGAGGAAGGCAGCAGGTGGCACACTAGCGTACCTAACCTGGTCGTCGACTCGTCGTGCTGTCTTTGGCTTTGGCTCACTGGATTGTTGCAAGGCATACTACAAAAGGGGGTTTAGGGAGCCACGAGGCGGAAGCTGGAGGATTTGCTCATGATGAGCCCACAGAAGGCGAATTTGGACCGGATGTTCACTAGCATGGGTCATAGATGGACGCTGCTAGTTTTTTTTTTGCGTCTTTTTTTTTTCTTCCGTTGCGTCCATCTAAGTCCCTACTATTCTATTTTTGAGTTCGTTAAAGCCATGCGAGTCCACAAATTTATTGTCAGTCATAGAAGCATAAAGCGCATACAGTATATGGCGTTACCGCCCCACTCTTTTTTTCTGAGCCGCGTGCAGATCGTAGAAGTCGTTATGATACCGCCGCTTTCTTAGCCGCCGCCTAAGCTTTTAAGGCCGCCGCGCTTCTTTTGCGCCGTTGCCCTCTTGGATTTCGATCTGCACTGTCATACTTCCACCTATTCCTATTCGGCTTGACTTGAATTGTCATGTTGGATTTTATTCGTCATGTTGCCACGGTCGACTTTCTCAGCCCCTGCACCTTGTGCTTTATGGGCTGTTGCACGATTCTGGATGGAGGAGATCTTTTGATCCTCGATATATTTTCCAAGACCTGCATGCTACGACGACATTATCAAGACTCGGATTTTGGATTTTTCATATTTTAGTGTCAATCATCTTCAAATGCAATGTTCATACGCTTTGCATTTGAGGGGGTGGGGGGTGTTAGAGATATATTAGAGATAGAGATAGAAATCCTTTTATATTATCTTATTTGTACATGACATACATCTCTTGTACTCCTATATATATTGTTCATTGTGCTTCTTCAATATACACACAATATTCATAGCAGATGCTGCATTTGCAAAGAGTGCAAATCGCGTTGATGCGCAGCCATTTGTCGATGCAGGCGCGGTGGAAATGGTGGCTGCAGGGCAGGTCCAGCAGCTCGGCTCCGTCTTCATAAGCGGAGAGGCAGATGCAGCATTCCTACGGTGCGCGAGCGACAATCGGATCAGGAAGGAAGCATTAGGCGTTCAACCTGGACTGGAGAATGGATCCTGGAGTTACCGCATCTTCAGAGGACAAGGCATTTTGGATAGGCTGATTGGTTTCACGCTCGGTCATTACTCCGGCAAATGTGCAGGTACCAATGTTGAGATCACCTTGGCTTCAGATGCTACTGAACTTGTACATTGGAAGCTGGAGAATGTCTTCGTCGGTTGCTCCTTCCTGATGGAAAACATGATCACAAGTAAAGTATAGCAATTCTGAAATGCCATCCTCCAAGCAAGGTAAAAAAATGCAGAAATTGATAAGAAGAAGATTTTTTTTTCTTTTACTTACATGATCCAGCAAAGCATACAGAATTGCCATGATACATGGGAGGCAACAGCATACAGCAACACCAACAATGCAGACCAGAGCGGTGCAAAACACGACAAAGAAGACATCAAAAGCCAGCAAGACAACACAAAGCCTGGGTGAAGAGAGGATGGTAGAACATAAGCAGTTGTGTCAGTTTGAACTAACCAACATGTTAGTGTTACTGAACATAAGATGTGAGAGGCATCATTAAGTAGTGCTATTACCAGTATAGCTGTGGTGCATCTTTTGTTAAAGGCTGACCGCGGATACTGACCCAGTAGAACCCAATTATCCACCATAGAAATGAAAATGCGGTGGTTGCTGACTCCAGATGCTTTGCCAAGCTGCTGAAAGCAGATCAAGAGAGGAAAGATTATGAACACAAGGTAGTATAGGCAATCACAAGTTTACAGCAATACAAGAGCAAAAAGGTATTGTGCAGAGATTTCAGTAAGTATCTTTCAGGCTTCAGGTGCTTTCAACTTCCTAAAGCAGAGATATCTTTCAGTTGTTTTCAAGTTTCAACTGCTTAAAAAATTTCAGAAAACTAATACATAATTCAGGGTGGCTCCATCCTCCATAGGCTCACTCACTGGTCAGTGTCATCACAGCAAGCCAGAAAAGTTCTACTTCACAGGCTTAAGAACACGCAAAAATCTGCACCTGAAAGCACACTGTACTGGAGATTTTAACGCACTATACGGGCAACTAAGATGAACCAGCCAATGCTTATCGATTTGACACCACCGACTGAAAAGCCAAAGAAAAAACTCAGAATAGATAATGGCAATGAAAACATTTGAATTTTGATGCAACACAGACATACAGCAGAACAATCAAGATTCACGATAAGGTGTGAGAAGCTTTGTTAACTGTGCTTAATCTAAACTCGCATATCACAAATTTACAGAGACGCATCTCACTTCCAAACCTGAAAGGAACACTGTAATACCTTCTCACTCGAATGTATGGACAACAATCTCACCTAATCCCGGCCTCGTCGCTGTCACTGTGGCCTTCCACCGACAAACCGCTACGGCCGCGCGGCGAGGCGGCGGTGGCCGACTGCTCGACGATCACGCACGAGGCGTGGAGCAGGCACTGGAGCACGTACCCGGCGGCCCAGAGCCGGAGCGGCGTGCGCGGCGCCTCCCCGCACGAGCGCGCGACGACGGCCTCCGCAGCGAGCCCGGACGCCACGTTCCACAGCACGTCGAACGCCACGACGGGGCGCGCCCACCACCGTGCACCCCGCCGCGGCCGCGCGGCCAGAAGGGGCATGGAAACCCGCGCCACCGACATTGGTGGTGGGATGGAACTGGAGCGGCAGTACGAGAAGAACAGCCGCGTTTCTTGGGATCGCTCGCGAGGTGGGAACCCAACTGTAACACCCGCTCACTCGCCTCCTTTTCTTTCTTTTTCTGTGGAGGTCGTGAGGCTGGAGCTGTGCGGGTGTCGCCGCCGATGTGACACGCGCGCACCCGCAGCCACGATGATGCCGCCGCGCTAGTGCTGCGTGCGTGATCGATCGACGCGAATAATACACCGCGTGTGAGTTGAGTAGTCTCAGCTTCTTGGATCGCTCTGATAAGCTTATTCCAATTTCATGTCACTGTTTCCTCCCCTTGGGAGCAGTCTGTTTGTGCCGTATGGAACACATAAATTTCACAAAATTTTCACAAGAAGCAATTCAATTTTCGCGTGATTCGGAAAAAGTTCCCGCGTTCCAGGGACTTGCGCATTTTCTCTCCTCTCTCTTAGATGTTGTGTTTGGGAACAATGATCTTAGATAAATGTTCGACCCTTTTCTCTTTCTCGGTGCCATTTGCCCATTTCCTAAGGCAATTCCTTGTACAGTGAAAGCAGACACTGTCATGCATGCGCTCATGCTAAATCAACAGGACTAGTAGTAGTGGTAGTTGTAGCGTACCAGTGGTCATAAGCAGCTAGCACTGATGCTAAAGATACACTCTTGACAGTCTGCTGACTGCACTATGGTGCTCATATGTACATAATCAATGTGCGAAATTGTGTTGAGATGTGTACCAAGTACTACAAGCTGGGGACAGAAAACCATATATACCGGCCTATGCTAGCTATTGTTCTTTTCTTTACCCATTTGTCCCCTGTTTTGTGTGTGTGTGCGCTTGACTATCATGCACATGCAGGACTGGAGCACTGTGGTCAGCTGGTAGGTTCCAATAACCGGGGCAGCAAATGCATGTGGAGACGGGAGTTTCGCTTTCAGATGCAGATAGATAGATGGTTCTTCACTTCTTCTGATCGCGTGCCACAAGTCTTCAGTCTTCTTCACACGTTGATGAATGATAATGATGTGGGAGAAGAGATCGATCGATGTTCTTCTACGCTGACAGAAACAAACTGCATGCTTTCCTTTGTTCCTTTGACAGCGCATAAATGAGTTTCCGTACCCCAACACATGCATGCATCAGAGTTAGCAGCCCTTTGGCAATCGAAAGCGCACATTCATGGCAATCCGTTACACTTTAAATACTACTCTCTCCGTTCATTAATAAATGACGTTTTCGCATCTTGATTTGCACTAGCTGGCGTCAAGTAATAAAGTCCGGAGGTAGTATTACTACTACCAGCATATGCTCTTGTTTTCAGTTCCGCTAAAAGTCCCAGCTCTGAAATACACACCAACATCATCTAGAAAGCCTATCCCATCCAGGAGTAGTTTCTCTGCTTCCAAGTTGAAAACGGCGATATCAATCTGGTTGACTGCAGAAGTGCCTGCCAATACTAACAACACCATAGTAACATCAATCTGTCTCTCCTCTCGCACACTCTGCTGGTTCTTCACATATGATTGCTCATTCAGATTCAATTATCGCAATCTCATCAAGTCCATAACCAACACCATGCATGGATGCATGGTCCATGGTTACGCCAGGGAAGGGGGTTACTACCAATCAGTTTGGACTTGTCGTCGACGTAACCCGGCATATGGGGGCACCAAAGCAATGCGAGAGGTCGAGCAAGACAACCGAGACCTACGTACGTGATCGCCATTTCCCATCCCTTTTATTGCGCAACCGTCCTCCTCGCCTCGCCTCAGCTCGCATGCCGCGCGTCTTCACCCTTCACCAGTTCACCTCGCCGAGACGCCGAAGTTGCATCAATGCGTATGTACAAGGTCGATCTATCGCCAAGCTGATGGCTGGCGAGTCGTCTCCTCTCCTGTACTCCTGACCAAACGGCCAGCCCACTTCAATACGTACGTCCGGTCGATCCGGTTGCGCCGAGAAAGTCGAGTGAGCTGAGGGAGCTGCCTCATCGCCGTGACAGTTCATACGTTTTGAAATAAACCCAAAAATTTCGAAATTTGAAGTTTATTTGAATTTCGGTTGAATTTAGAGTTCGCCAAAGCCGCAAAGTTTTCCCCAAAATCTGCTTTCTTCTTTTGGAATTCCGCCTTCTCAGCCGAAAGACACATTTCGCGCAAACTGCCTTCACCATTGTTCCCGTTCGCCTCACGTCACACCGCCGTTTGTGCGCACCCATGCGCACGAACCACCTCGGTCGCCTGTCACCTTCGCCCGCGCCAAGCCACGCCAGCGCCTCACCACCTTGCGTCGGGCATTAAACGCTGCCCACGCCAGTGCCGAGCCGCCCCCGCCGTTGATTCACGCCGCGCCAGATCCTCATCGCCACCCACTCGTCACACTTCCCCGTTGCTGCTCACGGCGCGAACTCACGCCAGTGAGACGCAGCCGCTCCTGTGCCGCCATCACACCCACTAGCGCCCCTCCTCATAGCGCCGAATCTGCTCAGTTGTCCACGCCGCCGCCCACGCGCCACGCCCGCTCTCGCGCCACCTCTGTTGCCACCGCCTTCACCACGTATAAAGCTAAGCCCGGCAACAACCTCACCCTCTTTAGCACCACTGCACACCCACACACCCCGCCTTCCCCAACACCAGCTACGCCACACTAACGTCGCCGAGCCCGAAAGCCTTGTTAGTTTAATCTTGTTTTTTGTTAGTTTCGTTTCCATTTAGATTTCTGGTTTTTTTTTGGAGTTGAGTCCGAGCTGTATTTGGTCATCCGAGTCAGAGTATGTGTTGGTTTTAGTAGCCTATGTAAGATGCAGTCATGTAACAAGGAGTTGTGAGAAGTAATAAGAAAAGAAAAGAAAAAGAAGTGGAGAGCTCCCGAAAGAAACAACTCGTTCAGAGTTTTGCTTTGTCTTCGGTGTTTGTGTCTCCAACAAGAAGAAAACGCAGGGGAAAGCATTGCTTGGTGCTGCTGCTCCATCACGTGACGAGGCAAGGACCATGGAAAGAGGGCACAGCTTCGACTAAAGGATCAGGGGCGCTGCTCCACATCGCGGGTCCCACGGGAGGCAACCGAAGATAGGCGCTGAGTTGCTTCGAGTATCCAGAAGGATCACGTCAGGGTACTGGGCAGTGGATTCCACGGAGAAACAAGAGCGCGTCCTCTGGGCGAAGCCGAGTGCGTCTCACGAAGAAAAGCCGAACCATTTTCTCTCAATAAAGCAGTAACAAAGAGCCTGGATAAAATGGAAAATTCCAACTGTTGGTATCAGAGCATTCTGATCTTGGCGGTACTTGAAGATCATGGGCGACAAGGCGAAGACCCGGGATGGGCCGTTCTCTCTCCTATATCCTGTCCTGACGACTGACAATTACCCGGTGTGGGCTATGAAGATGAAGGCGAACATGCGCGCCCAGGGAGTCTGGGGTGCAGTCGATCCGAAGGCGAAGGACAAGGAGGTGGATGACAAGGTAGACCAGACGGCTTTGGCCATCATCTACCTGGCGGTGCCAGACTCCATGATGCAGCAGCTTATCGGCAAGGAGACGGCACGTGAGGCGTGGGTGATGCTTCAGAAGATGCACAAGGGAGTCGATCGTGTGAAGGAGGTGCGGCTCCAGAATTTGCACACCGAGTTCGAGAATCTTTAGATGGGAGAAACCCAATCGGTGGACAAGTTCGTCGGTAAGCTAACTTCACTGTACAATCAGATTGTCCCTCTTGGCGACAAGATGGAGAAATCTGTGGCAGTGAAGAAATACCTGTGTGTGCTACCAGAAAAGTTCATACCTGTCGTCACCACGCTCATGTACTCAGATCTGGAGGAAAAGAAGATCGAGGAGATCACTGGTTCCCTCAAGGCGCATGAGGAGCTACTGAAGGGGTATCAATCCTGTAACGAGCAAAGGTATCGCCTCATAACGAAAGCAAAGCGTTCTTTGTTAAAGGAGATACAAGAAATGATGGCAGACGGTTTCACATGGGATCGTCGGAAGAGGACGACCATGGCTCATCAAGAAGCCGTGAGCGTGAGCGCGGGCGAGGCAACCAGCAAGGGCGAGGCGGCAGAGGTGGCCGTGAAGATAAGGTTGGGCAAGATGATGGTGACAGATACCGTGATAAGTCATATATCAAATGTTTTAAATGTGATAAATACGGTCACTACACGTCGGAGTGGCACAGCCACATAAAGTGCTTCAACTGTAACAAGTATGGGCATTATGCTTTGGATTGCTGAAACAAGAAGAAGAACGAGAAGGTAAACCTCATCTGAAACTGTGAAAATGAGGACAACCATCCTACCCTACTTCTCTCCTTAGGTGTCAACGAGGCACCAGTCATGGTGATGTTGAACGAGAAGGACGTAGTTCTTAAACTACGCACGGAGGGAGGAAATCATGATCATACTGATGAGTGGTACTTGGACAATGGAGCAAGCAATCATATGACGGGAGATCGCTCCAGTTCCATGAGCTCGATGAGAAGATTTTGGGTAAAATCAAGTTTGGCGATGGCTCTACAGTACAGATAAAAGGCAAAGGTACAATGTTGTTGTGATGCAAGAACGGTGATAATAAGATGTTGCCTGATATTTACTTTATACCAAGTTTGTGTAACAACATACTCGATCTCAAAGGTTAGCGGGCTGGGTGCGAGGTGGAGTCAGAGGATGAGTTCTTGCGTGTCTATGACAAGAACAAAGATCAGTTGATGAAAGTGATAAGATCCTCGAACCAGTTGTACAAAATTTCTCTGAAAACTTGTAAGCCGGTTTATGTGAAGGACAGTTTGGAGGAGCCAGAGTGGAACTGGAGTATTAAACCAGGACATAGCGGGACCCAGGAGTGGCACGCAATTGGCGCAGGAGGCACAACAGGCGAAGCCTTGGGAGGTCCAGACGGTGCGTAGCAAGGCGCACAGGGCACTGTGGGGGGCGGCGAGTCCCACACGCATGAAGGGCACGGCGTACACGAAGTTGACGCAGGAGGGAGAGGCGGTGTAGCCTCAGCTGAGATGTACGCGGGAAAGTGGATAGACTTGGTCCAAGAGAGAGGAGCGAGAGGCTCAGGTAATAGCGAAACCCAGGCGGTCGTGGGAGCAGGTGCTCCAGTCCAGACGGGCGTGCAAGGAAGGACGAGTTCAGTCCAGGTGCGAGGCGCGGTAAGCATTGGTCTGTGCATGGCTTAGGATAGAGCAAGCACAGGCAGTAGGGTGGTATCGGCCCAAGGAGGAACGGCACACGGGAGTGTAGGTAAAAGAGGAAGACTTGGAAGTTCAAGAAACAAGAGAAGATTGATATGATCAAGGTGAAGAAACAAGATTTAGGGGGTGATTGTTAGATTAATCTTGTTTTTGGTTAGTTTCGTTTCCGTTTAGATTTCTATTTTTTTTTTGGAGTTGGGTCCGAGTTGTATTTGGTCATCCGAGTCAGAGTATGTGTTGATTTTAGTAGCCTATATAAGGTGTAGTCATGTAACAAGGAGTTGTGAGAAGTAATAAGAAAAGAAAAGAAAGAGGAGCAGAGATCTCCCGAAAGAAACAACTTGTTCAGAGTTTTGCTTTGTCTTCGGTGTTTTTATCTCCAGCAAGAAGCAAACACAAGGGAAAGCATTGCTTGGTGCTGCTGCTCCATCACGTGAGGAGGCAACCAGGGGCGCTGCTCCACATCGCGGGTCCCACGGGAGGCAAACGAAGATAGGCGCCGAGCCGCCGAGTATCCGTATGATCACGCGAGTGGTACCGCGCCGGATTCCACAGAGAAACAAGTGCGCGTCCTCTGGGCGAAGCTGAGTGCGTCTCACGAAGAAAAGCCGAACGATTTTCTCTCAACAAAGCAGTAACAAAGAGCTTAGATAAAGGGAAAATTCCAACAAGCCCTCCATGAGCCCCCTTCTCTGATTCGCCGCCTCCGTCCACGAACCCACCCAACTAGCCACACCGTTAGCATCGCCTCATGCCCGTGAACACGGTCCCAAGCTCCAAATCAAGCTTCCTCGCCGCCAGCTCGACGCCACTGTGCTCCATCGCCTTGCCACCCACGGCAATCATCGCTAGCCCGCCTCGGACCTCCCCGAGCTTCATCATCACTATCGCCCATGATCCCTTCGCTCCGCTGGTTCTCATGCGCTGGCCAATTTGGTTGAGACGTGACCATAGCCTCGTCGAGCCCCTTCCCTGTTCCAAGCGTGCGCCACCACCACCGCCAAGCCATTCTTGAGCCACCTCAGCCCGTGCGAGTGCCCAAAATGGGTTGCTCGTGCCTCTGGGAAACTCGCTGCACCACCTGGCGCTGTCGCTCGCTACCACCACCTCCTTCTCTGTCCTGGGCGCCATGGGAGCGAGCTTCAGCTTGCTGGTCCATGTGCCCCATGGGCTGCCAAGATGGGCCAGGGAATCCAGCCCAAGGCAGCTTCTAGTCCAGCTAGCAAACCGGCCCAGCCTAATGTTGAGTACCACTGTGCAACCCAACAATATTACAAGCCCAACCAGACCAGGCCCAATACTATTCACTCGAGGCCCAACACTGTGTAGACCATGAGCACCTAGCCCAAACCCGTACTATTTACCTAAACCCAACCCGTGCTATTCATTGAACCCGTTACTATTCCATTAGAACCAAATAAGGAATAATACTGACCCTGTGCAACCCTACATGACATTGTTCATCCAGACCCGTTAAGCACACATATATCCATTTCGACCGTTTCGAGCATGTTAAACCCATTTTCAACTCCGTTCGATCCAACCAAGCACCATTTAAACGCTAACCACCTAACCACCTTTCTTTATAACTTTTTCCGAATTTATTTATTCCATTTTGTTCCCAGCTCACCCTTGTTGAGCCCGGATTTATTTATTTTCTTTTCTTTTGTGTTATGTTCCAAATTTGAAGATCAAGCTCTGAAAGACGTTGATCAAGATGCAGTAGAAGTAGATCCGGTTGAAGACTATGAACAAGGAGGCAAGTCACATTCTTTGATATTTATGCTCGTTTATACTCTTATAAAATAATAGTTTAGAATGTTATGATGAATAGTTCATTTCTACCACATAAAAGCCCATTTATGCTCTTGTAGGACATATTCACCTTGACAAGCTTAAGTACTAATATAATCATACATTGGTAATTATAGATAGGCTAATGTCACACAATTGTTTTACAGATATTAATCCTTATATGGCTACTCACCAATAAACTTCTGAAAGTGAGTTGCGGGTTGAGGCCAAGAGGGTGGATAGTCACGAGTTGGTTGAGAGTCCATCTCCTCACCCAATAGACTTTGAAAAGTAAGTCGAAGGTGAGGACAAGAGGGTGGACAACCACTAGATGGTTGAGGGTCTATCTCCTCACTTGAGACAAATAAGGACTAGAATCTTGTGCCAAGTAACAAACATAGAACCCGCTCAACCACATGTTTGGTATATCCAACCTAGATTAGTACACTTCTATTTCCAATTGAATATCTACAGGTGGCACTGGCTTGTCAATGTTTTAATATCGAACTTATGAAATGAATGTTAGGGGCTCCTTGATCGATATATACTACACAGGATGGGACACATCGATTTAGACAAGTTCAGGCATTTTCCTAGGAGAATAACAGACCTAGCCCTGTGCTCTTGTATTGATGGTGCTTATAACAAGAAAAGTCACCGAAGGCTATAACTAATGACTCATGTCTGTTCTGTTGCTTGTGTTGCTTGTCTATGTCCACTAGCATTATCCCTTATATAGCATCTGAGGGGGTGGCAGTTGTCCATGACAAGAGGCGCTCCAACTAGGGATGGCAATGGGGCGCGGCGAGCACGAGTAGTGCTTGCCCATACCCATGCCTGCACCCTATTTTTTCGCCCACGGGCATGCCCATGAACGGTGACAGGCAGAGAAGATCGTCCATGCCCGCCGCCCATGGGCATACCCATGTACTCGCCAGGGAGGCGAGTGACGGCGGCAACCATGGGAGGGAGGGATGCGAGCGGCAGCGACGACCATGGGATGGAGGGATGCGAGCGGTGGCGGTGACCACGGGAGGGAGGGATGCGAGCAGTGGTAGCCACTGGCGGGAGGGAGGCGAGTGGCGGCGGCAACCATGAGAGGGAGGGAGGAGAGCGGTGGCGACTGCCACGAGAGGGAGGGAGGAGAGCAGTGACGATGACGGGAGTGAGAGAGGTGAGCGATGGCGGCTGGAGTGCTGGAGGGAGCAAGGAGAAGAGGATTGGGTAGGGAGGAAGGCAAGTGGGGACGGGCGGCCACTGGAGGGAGGGAGGCGAGCGGTGACGACGGCCACTGGAAGGAGAGAGGTGAGCGGCGACGACGGCCACTGGAGGGAGGGAGGCTAGCGGCGGTGGCGACCATGGGAGGTAGGGAGGCGAGCGATAGCATCCGCGGAAGGGAGGGAGGCGAGCGACGGCGAATGGAGAGAGGGAGGCGAGTGGAGACGACGACGATGACGGGAGAGAGGGAGGCGAGCGGCGATGGCTGGACTGCTGGTGGGAGCGAGGAGAAGAGGATTTGGAAGGGAGCTAGTGCAACCGAGCGAGTGCGGGAGGGATTGGGAATAGCCAAATGGGATGGTGGGTCGTGGGCTTGTGACTTGGGCAATGTGATGGTGGGTAATCGGGTGAAGCGGGCACAGGTGGAGCTCACCCATGCCCCGCCCCGCTTGCTCGATGGGCAATGAATCATGCTTGTTTTCATGCCCATGGGAGAAGAAAGACATCCATACCCGCCTCCATTAGGGTATTTGCCCGCGGGCACGCGGGTAAATGCGCACGTTGATATCAGTTATTGTCAGAGAGATTGCTCCCCACATTCGTCTTGCGATTATGCCAGGGACAAAGATCAATACGTGTAGTTATACTAGAGAATAACGACACATATTTACTACTGCGTGCAATTAAACACAGTGTATAGGGTCCCTAGTCGATTGGGTCCACATGTCTGTGGTCTTTATCGATGATAGGGTGGTCGTGATTAACCTGGTCATAGTAAAGCTTATGACTATAAGGTAATCGTAGTAGAGCTTACGATCAGTAGGTGGTCGTAGAAGATCTTACGACCATATGGTGGTTACGACCATATAGGGTTGTCATAGAATGGCTTACGACCACTAGGTAATTATAATTTTCCTCATTATCAACAATGAGGGGTACCTCTGAATGTTATGTGAAGACATTATTATCTATAACAAGTATTATAGATAAATAGTTTAATTAATTGAGGATTATTAGATCCTCGTCACTGCTCTACTGAAGCAGCCAAATGTCGGGACCCCGGATCGCTGGACCCGAGCCCTCTGTGCATTCTGAACTAGTCCCATGATCAGTAGCTAGCTCACACAGTTGCAACATCGATGAAATCATATCCATACAGCAAGATAGCTAGTAAAGCAGACAAATTAATATTACTTAGTAGCAAAAGGACCTCATGGTCAAGTTTTACAGAGTTTGCCACGCAGGGCTTAATGATAACAGAGTAAACTTGTAGCGGGAAATAAACAAACTCGTGTTAGCCATCCGACATGCCCACAGGCAATCGAGTGGAGAACGAAACCTAGTTCGCATAGTCTTCGAAGTAATCCTCTTCATAGAACTCTGAGTTCTTTGGTTCTTCCTGAGTGAGTGATCAACAATGCCGTAAAACCATGAGTACTTAAAGTACTCAGCAAGTCATAGGAAAATGTATGCAAATAGTATTCATGCAAGACTTGAACAAGGGTAGCTTTAGGGCTATTTTGCAGAAAGCAGTATTGACAGTAAATACATTAAGTAGATTGTAAAGCATAATTTAAAAGATTAAATACATAAGTAAACAAGTTTCTTTGAAACAACTAGTGAACAACCCTGTTCACTTCCCAACCAAACTAACATTCAGATCGCTTCCCAACCAAACCATTCTAATATTTTTTATGAAAATCTACCCCTCGTGTGAAATTACCAGGCATTGTCCATAACCTGGGACACGGTTATTCGAATAGTTTTACACTTCGCAGATGTTGTACAGCTTTACCCACATAACACGACTTCTCTAGTTTGTTTGGCATCCGTCGATACCATCACTCATTATCTTAGGTAAGCAGTCTAGAGCACATGTCAAGGCCATTACAAAGTTCTATTTTGACCCGGTTCTGCTCGCTAAGGTTTCGCCACTCCGCCCCCCTCTTGCGCCACTTATCAACCCAAACAGAACCGACTCAAAACATTGCTAATTAATTGGTCAGGTCTATCCCAGTCTAGACATGTGGTGGTACGGTAAGGTCCGGATCAATGGCGCACAAAGTTAAGTCCTTAATGATTGCTTAAGCGAGGCAACTGTTGGAAATATGCCCTAGAGGCAATCATAGAGATGATGATATTTCGTTGTATCCATGATTTAATAAATGTTCCTTGAATATTGCCTTTGTGTTGATTAACAAGTATGTGACTTGTTTGTGAAACTCTTCACTTGTATGGTTATTCTAAAGATTGTCCCTAGTCGAGTTCATGTGAGGACACATGTGAATGATGGATTAGCACATGTATCGGTTGATGACCATGTTTCATGTGTCATAGACATGGAGATGTCAAACCAATAATGTGGACACATGTTTAGAACATGGGGTTGGACCGACCCAACATGAGACATAACAATTATACTTATGGTTCTCTCTACACAATGTGTACGCCTTTGTCCTTAAACCCGAGATTGTCGCATGTACTTGAGATGTGAATCGACCTACTTAGGGGCTATCAAACGCTACTCTGCAATGAGGTAGTTATAAAGGTAGCTTCGGGTTTGTCATGAAGCATCTTTGCGAGGCATGGTCAGTCGAGATGGGATTTGCCCCTCTCTACCTGAGAGAGATATCTCTGGGCCCCTCGAGTGATCGGATCCAGAAATGCATGGCCATGCTACTTAAGGTTAAGAGTTAACCTAGTAAGGGATTCCGAATCACAGGATCGAGAAAGAGTGGTCAGCTTGGAGCTCGACCGAATATCGTGAGGCAAAGGGATTGGCATGTACATAACGTTGTGATGGTTCGTCCGATATGATCTTTGTGTACGTTTAGGAGTTGGCACGTCTTGCTAGAGACCGCTACCAACTATTGACCAAGTATGTATACTGCGTCATGTCTAAACATACGTGAACCTATAGGTCACACACTTAGAAATTTGAAGCCTAATTCGGATTGGATCCGATTAGATGAGCATTGAGTCCCAATGGGCCTCTATTAGTAAAGCCCATTGTAAGGACGCCTATAAAAAGGAGGGCAAGGCGCATGTGTTTCATGATGAGTTTTTCGTGACATCCTCAAACCTCGCCGCCACCCTCCCACGCCCAAGTCGCCGCGCGGATCTAGTAGTCCGGCGGCGCCGCTTCCTCCCGCGTGTGGATACTGTGGAGGTATTTGCATCTGTAGCGTTTGGACGAACCGCAAGAGAGGATGTCGACGGGACGCCGCGACGAGGACGAGGAAGTAGTACGACTACTCTACCCCGACGCGTCTTTGCATCAACTTAGTACGACTACTCGCCTCGTCTTTGCATCAATTCCGCGACCAAGCGCCTAGTGGTAAGACCGTGATCTATAACTACAGTGATCTTGGTTTACGGGTAGAATTTTTATTAATTTGCGCTAGCGTAGCCTACCCGTAGCCCTTCAGCAACCACATCCCAAAATTCCCCCTTTTACTACACGATCATTCGCCTGAGTGTGAAATCATTTTTGGTTCAATCTGACCAAATGACAACTCTTGCCATGGCACAACAAATTTTAATAACAGTTGCTCCGCCACAATTCCATATATCATTAAGTCAAGATTAATCATTAAGGATATATGATCATGAATCCCACGCGACTAAGCATGGCTAAGCATATTACGCCCCATGTTGGCAGTGCAATAATGTCCAACTAGAATTAACCCAACCTATGGTGTCCAAAGATTTATGTGATTCAAGGGTACATGTCAATAGCAATTTATTTAAGGTGGTATAATGTCAAATAAGACTTTAACTATTCCCGAAAGCAATTATTATAAAACTAGCAATGCATGCTGATATAAATATATAATTTTTTATAAAGATAGGATCAACATGATCAAAGATCTATGACTTGCCTCTGTTGCAGGCTTGAGATGCTTCGGCTGACGGTTCCAGGAATTCCTCATAGAAGCCAGAATCTACACGTGCGAAAAGAATCAAATAAATTCAACAATTCCAATTAAAATCCAAAAATTACCAAATTATTAGCAAAAGAAAGAGGCTGAATTTATAGAAATTTAGAAATGAGAATCGACAGAATTGGAGTTTGCATGAAGGAGCACGAATATCCGGATGTTTGACTTCACATAAAATGATAGAATTTATGTGGAGAGAGAAAATGCAATGAGCTCACTGTGCTTTTTTTTTTTGCTTCATCATGAACAAACGATTCGGATGACCAAAGGGGGTTCACTGGAAAGAGAGAGGTGAAAGAGAAAGGATGTGAATATGCTCAATAGGACCCACATGGAAGATAGTACCACCAAAGGAAGAAGAAGCCATTCACAGAGAGCTTGGACAGCAGAAGCTGGAGCTTCGGACATGGCATGGGCGCCAGCGAAGGGAAGGATGATGGCAGCCGGGGATTGGCAAAATGGAACCCCACGGATGTGGCGAACCCAAGGGTGGTAGTGGCGACACCAGAGGAGGTTCGACGTGGCGACGATAGCGAGAAAGGCGCACGACCGACGCGAGTGCAGGGAGGCGACGGAGCTTCAGCGATGCTCCAGCAAAAGAGAGGGTAGCATAGAGAGGAACGTGATGATGCGAACCCGACGGTGGTGGTGGCTCGGAGAGAGAACCTTTGATGGCGATGCAGCCCGGTGGAGAAAGAGCTTCGGCGGCGCACGGTCGCCGACAAAATTCGGGCAAACGGAGAGAAGTTAGAGAGTGGGGTCAGAGGTGAATTGAAGAGGAAGGTTGGGAGCACACGATGCTTCCTTTTATAGGTGGAGGCGGCACACGGTTTGACGAGGAACACGAGCGTATGTGGTTGGCCGTGCACAGGGCTCCGGCGAACCGGCAGTGCTTCGGAGAAAAGGAAGGGTGCACAGCGTAGAACGTAACAAGGCGAACTCAACGGAGTGGACGATGTCACTAGGGGATCAACGACGGTGACAGAATGCGAGGAGGAATGTGGTTTGGCCGGCGGCGATAGAATCGCGATTGTGGAGAAAAGAAGGCGAGAGAGAGGGGCGAACTCGGGGAGGTGGAAGAGGAGGCCGAGGGGCACGTCGTGACCTGGTTGGCTCAGGAAATGAGTGACCGAGGAGGGAGAATGGAGGAGGAGGAGTTTCGGCCAGAGCTCGGGGAGGACCTGGAGCTCACGGTAGGGACTCGGTTGGGAGGGGGAGAGAAGGGGAAGGAGAGAAAGGAGAGGAGGGGGCAGGTGCTGCCGCGCTGTTTTATAGAAGGAGGGAGGGGGAGGGGAGCTCAGCATGGGGGAGGGAGAGCAAGGCATGGCCGGCAGCATGGGGATGGCGCAGGGCATGGGACGGCTCAGGTGGTAGGGGATGGGGGATGTCAGGGGGATGGGCGGGGATGGTTGGGAGCAAGAGGGCCAGGGCGTGGCTGGCAAGGCATGGGGGAGGAGTGGAGGTGGTAGGGGAACTGGTGGCATGGACACCCATGGCGACAGGTTCCATTGGGAAGAAACACAGGAGAAAAAGGGAGGATAGAGAAAGAAAAGGGGGAAAAAAAGAAGAAAATCCAAAAAATAAAAATAAATCTAAAAATTCACAAAAATGTTATAAAATACTTTGGAACCTGAATAGATCAAATAAAATAGTTTTGGATTTTTTTGAAGTTTATTTTAGCCAATTATAATGTTTTTCCTTCAGAAATTCAATTTAAGCTTTAAATTAAACCGACAAAATCCAACTGATTATTTTTATTTTTAAAGCTTCAAAATAAATCCCCACTTTAAATTAATTTTTTCAACAAATAAAATAATTTTTGGGAAGACAAAAAAGAAATAAACACAAAACGGGTGCAAGAAACAACAAGGAACTTGGAAAATCCAAGAAAACTCAGAAAATCCAATAAACTCATTTTGAATTTAATTAAGGTTTGATTTAATCATTTAAATGTTTTTTACTTTGGAATTTTAATTTAAGCTTTACATTTATTCAATGAAATAGAAATGGTTTACTTTATTTCTAAAGTTTTAAAAAGACTCTGAAATACGGGCAAGCTGAAAAGAAATAAAAAGAACACAAAAAAGCAACCAGGTCTAGGGGAAAAGGAAATCCAAGATAAAACCAGAAAATCAAATAAAATAATTTTTATTTAATTGAAGTTAGATTTACTCATATTAAATTGTTTTAAATTTATGAAAATTCAAATTAAGCTTTAACAACTTAGGAAAATTCAAATGGTTATTTTTATTTTGAAAATTTTAAAAAGGCCTAAAAATTGGGATGTTACACCAAAACACTTAAATCTGGTTTGATTTGTCCTACGTATCCTGCGCCTGTCGCGTTGTTTCAACTCCTTTTCTTGGTCACAACTTACAATTTTATTTTCCGATGTATATTTAACTTGAACATTTGAAGTTCAAAGGCTTAATTTCTCGGCTCTCGGCAAGCTATGATGCTACGCATAGCTTCAGGCAACACTCGCACTTCCAGTTTTATACTCCAGCTTCTGCCTGAACGCCACATAATACTGCTCTGCTGAGTACTCCCTCTGCTTCGCTATATTCGTACATTGTCCAATATGCGCATAGACTAAAGAAACACTAAATCTAACAAATACTTAATGATAAATCACCATATATACTCATATTAAATGACATACCGTAACCACTTAACATCTTCCAAAGCATTTAAGTAGTGGTAGGGGAGAGAGAGAGAGAGAGAGAGAGAGAGATAAAATGTAATAACTACACTCTATATTCTCATAATAGACAATATATTGAAACGGATACTCCCGAGGCCATGAAAAAATATAGCGAAATGGAGGGAGTAGTATAGTAGTACTATACATACTATCGTCATTTGGTCGTATGTTAAGGCCAACAAATCGCAAGTCATTTATAGTCAAAAAGTGTGCCTCGATCCAATAATTCTTTGAAGAACAAGTGGCTTAGGACATGTACAATGGTACAAATAGCTGCTGTCTATAGTAACTCTCCATGTCATCTCTAGACAGCACTAAAGACCGCTTATGCAATGGGTTGTGGTGATACAGTCGGCTACAGGATTGTAAACAACACACAATCTTTTAATGCTTTTCTTGGTTCTGGTGCTACAGTCGGCTACAAGATTGTAGACAACACATTTCTCTCTCTTTATTCTCTTTCATCCACATCAGCTTAAATCCTATGTGGCAGAGGCTATAGACAGCTGATGTAAGCTCATTGTACATGACCTTACATGTTTGAAGTTATAGGAGTAATTAGGCTGCACCTAGTGCTCCACTCTGGCTGGTATGGTATCTTAAGCCTGCCATGTAGGCAAAATGATGATGTGGCACCATAGTTAATGAAGAGAGAGAGTACTCTAGTATCTAATCTGGATACCGGTTCGGTCTCGAAATCCAACGTATAAAAATTTATTGTGATCGATCCCGTGCATTGGAAAGATCATGCATGTATTGCTTTAGTACATGCCACAAATAGGCCACAATGCTCAAATACTAGTAAAGATCATGCATATAATTAAATGAAACAGTCTAAAATACTATACCATAAAAAACCATGCATTGGGAAGATAGTATCCTAACACTCCTCATGCACTAAAGAAACTGCACATTGAGAGCAGCCTTACTCCCTCGACCCTGCAATATAAGTCTATATTCTTGGGAAGTGTCGTTGCACAATAAAAGCATATTGCGGAGATCGAAGGTGTAGTTATTGCAATATTTTCACTCTATACCCATACTTTAATGCTGAAAAGTGGATGATTAGTTATAGTATGTCATTTGATAGAGATGTGAATGATCTAATGATGTTAACTTTTCTTAGATTCATTGTCTTACTGGCCTATGCATATGGTGTTATATGTCGGGGACGGAGGAAGTAAATGAGAAAATAAAATTTGGTTCCAGGAAAAGTACAAACACATAAATGTAGTCTCAGTGACACTTAATGCGCGGTAGATGTTGCTGTAAATTTCTTTTATCAAACTTTACTTATTACTAGCATCCGAGACTCATCTGCGCACACTGTTTGCTTAGTTCTTCGACACCAGTGAACAGCGTATGACGATTATGCTTCTTCAATCAAGGAACCATAAAATGTGAGATGAACTTTAATTGTAATGCTTACTCAACAAAATCGAATGTGGCATAATGTAACTAAATGTGTTCGAATATGGATCAATTAATCTATCTCACAATTAATCCAGCATATATATATAAAGGAGTATGTCAAGTTCTTTTAGGTGGTATATCAAAAGTGGGAGCAACTACACCGAAGTAGAAAGTATTTTTATATATATATATATATATATATATATATATATATATATATATATATATATATATATATATATATATATATATATATGTGTGTGTGTGTGTGATGCAAAATTCAACTGAAAATTTAGAGTATCTATATGGGATATGTATGTACAAGTGATCCTTATAATTTCTACACATGGGGCAATGCTAGTTACTTCTATATTCATCATCTTATCTAACCCTAATAAACCAACCATCTTTGACCTTTTTTTTGTATTCAATGCTTATAAATAGCTAAATTATTTTACACTGGCTTATCATCAAATTGATTGTCATTTCTTGATAGGACAATCACAATTGAATATTTATCTGAATGGAAATAAGCCAATCAAATCAATAGCTAGGGTCTAATTGCCGCATCCGCATTATTCATCTGGATCTTATACTTGAAAGCATATTGATGAGATGCATTGTACAAGTACAAGACCATACACACTATAGCTTGATTTTACCGGTGACGGGAAAAGGTCGAAAAATTAAGGCTCCAATCTGCTGGCCACGTCGTCTCGTTTTTTTTTACCGTCGGATTTCGACGTCGCCTATTCCCTGCCACTCGATTTCCCGAAAAAGCAGCGCATGCGCTGCCTTCGCTGTTCTCCACGCGTGCCGTGAAACACACGCTATGCAGTTTTCGCGAATCTTGACACTTCGCTTCCGGTCATGGGCGCGCATGGCACGCATGGGCCCCACATGTCTCGAGTGCCAAGGCGTAGGTTGTCTCCTTGTATATATAACCCATCGACTGTAAAGGAGAAAGTAACACCAGTCACCTGGTGCATATAAAAACAAGTATAAAAAGAAGTTGAATTCTCATAGAACAAATTAATGATGTACTTGGTACAATAAATCAACATAGTAGTATAGACGCTATTACAAAAGAGGCTATACTGGACGTCTCATCACAGACGGTTCCCTAGAAACCGTTAGTGTTGTAATTATCACAGACAGTTTTACAATCACGACCGTCTATATTACTAGTGATAGCTAGAACCGTCTGTGATACGTAAATATCACAGATGGTTTTTAGTAAGAACCATTTGTGATAATTCACAAACGGTTTGCAGATATCACAGACGGTTTTTAAATATAACCGTCTGTAATAATTCACAAACGGTTCTTAACAAGAACTGTCTGTAATAATTTTGTATCACAGATGGTTTGTGGTTGAAAGTGTCTGTGATATCTTCAATGCCGTTTCGGCTCCCACGCGATGCGTCTCTTTGTCTCGCTTGCTGATGTTATGATGCTTCCATATCTAGCAGTAATTAAGCGAGTTCTTACTGCAGAAGAGCACGCATGGTATTGAATACGTACACAACTAGCTAGTACCATCGTGCGCCATAGTGAGCACGCGGAGCATGACGGTGAGGACCAAGGCGAGGAGGTCGGCGATCGCCATTGCTCTTCCTCACGATGTCGTCGTTGATATCGTCGGCCTCGTGGCCGTGAGCTCTCCTCAGCCCATGGCTGACCTCTACAGCCTACGGGCCACATACAAATTTTTATATCTATAAAAATACATACTACTGTTTGTGGCGGCAACCAATACATGCATGCATACATGTTACTGTTTTTTATATTATTTTTTAGAGAAACATGTTATTAATTTGACTAGCAACAACGCCCTTAATTTGGCCTTTGAATTTTCTCTTATGGAGAAATTCGTATATTAAGATTCTAACGTCTTGAATTGTGTACGTATATTGGAGTTACAAGGCCATGTACAAGGCATCCAATGAGCGCGTCATGGGGAGGCGCGTGGTGCTGGAGCGGGAGAATGCGATGAAGTGGCTGGACAACGAGCGCTACCTCGTCGTCGTCAACCACCTGGCCGGCGTCAGCAACCCGGAGGCCTGCTTCATCATCGGCCTCACGCTCGTCTTCACGCACCAGGACATGCAGCATGGCCTTGTGTGCCTCAACCGGGCGGTTGTCGCCGGTCACAAGGTCACAACCTACTGCTCAGCCTCCTCCTCTACACAGCCGACGAGACGCGCGACGCTGGGAAGCACTACATCAGCCATGTCGAGGGCGAGCCAGCCGGCGGTGGGTGCGAGACAGCCAAGAGGACCAACCAGGAGTGTAGGCAGTGCCGGAGGCTCGCTGCGGATGCAGTCCGGGAGACGACGTGGAAGAAGATGGTCAGGTCATAGGGCTAGGTGTTGGCACTGCCGAAAGACGGCCACCGGTGCACGAGCACCGATTGTGGCGTGATGGAAGTGTGGGGCGACTACGTCATCTTCTGCAGCGACGGCTGTAGGATTAGGCATGAGTATGCCAAGTTCTTTGCACAAGTGTTGAACCACTTGTCGTAAAATTAGTGGTTTTATCAAATATTCAATATAATTTCAGCAGTAATAATCATAGTTAAAGTATATTTTTAGTAGCATTTAGATGACAAAATTGACATATAAACATGTAATTTTCTATCTATGATATGGTCGCATATTACAGACGGTTCTATTATGGAATCGTCTGTGATACTTAACACAGACTATTTTAAAAATAGAACCGTCTGTGATATGAGACCATATCACGGACGGTTATATTATGGAACCGTCTATGATATCCCTTTATTAGTAGGACCCCACTAGGGTTTTCGCCCTTACTCGTCACTCGCCCGTTCCCCTTCCTAGCACCCTTACTCTCGCCCGTTCCCCACCCGAGCGCCCCCGACCTTGACGCTGCCGCCCCTGACATCGATGACGCCGCCTGAAGCCTCCTCCCCGACGGCCGCCCCCAAGTCGCACCTTCTCCCCGACGCCGACGCCACCCTTCTTCCCGTCGCCGTCGGTTCATGCTGCTCCTCGATGCCGCCGGTCTCTACTGCTCCCTGATGCCGCCCTGCTGCTCCCCGACGCCGCTCTTCACAGCCGAGATCTTCTGCGTCTTCCTCGCCGCGCCACACCGTGAGTTCTCCCAGATCCTCCGCCTCCTATGTAGCCTCGCCAACGCTGCCTCCTCAAGTAAGCCTCCCCGTGACATCGTCCCCTCCCTCCATAGTTGTGTAATCAGAAATCAATCAATTGAGATGAAGACCGGGGAGATATTAATCCATGGATGTTAATCAAAAAATGTATATGTTGGAATGCACCATGGATACTAATCCAAGAAAAGTATGCACTTTGTTTGTCAGAACTCTAAATTTTCTACCATTGATTTATATAACTCTGCTGAATTATGGCAGCTCATTCTTTTGGTATGCTAGCTCTTCGTGTCGAAGGCAATTTCTTTTGCCTTGCCTCTTGCCTATTCTATACTTGAACTACTGATTGTATATCTTTTTGTTTGTAGTGTAGATTTTGTTCTTGAGCTCCTTTTCTAAGAGCTGGTTATATAAGTTTCTTGCATCTAATAGTACTTGGAACTTGGAAGCAAACATCTTATCTTCTTTTTATGAAATGATTTGGCCAATTGCAATTAGTAAGTAGCATACTATAGTATAATGTTTCTTTTTGTTCAATATTGAGAAAATTAGCCATGCACCATTACGGCGATGTATAATTGGAAAAATACCAACGAATCTAAGGCTGACAACTAAGCTTGGGACCACATGTTAGTCACACATCGATGATATTTTCCAACTTGAGTGATTTTTGCGATGGTACGGAGTAGTCCACCTTGTCAAATATTCTCCTTTTTTTTTCTTTTTCTTTTCCTTTATTCTTTTTTAGGGTGTAATTTCATATTGGTTCCTCTTACTCATTGGATTGTACTTATATGTGTTTTCTTTCTTAAGTGGATTAGACTGTCATGATATGTTGTCACATTTTTAAAAATTGAGTGATAACATGTCCCAAAGGGTATACTTCTTATATTAGGGATATGGCACAATTAGAGTCTACTTATAAAAATAAAGGTTGCATATTGGAGTAATAGAATTGAGTTACCAAGGAGAAATTCTCCATGAAAATACAAACTAATATTTTAGTTATTGGAATCCTGCAAATTTAGTTCTTTGGGTTTGTATCTTCTATTTGGTTCTATATTTAATATCTTTCAAGGAAATTCTCGATGAAAATACAAACTAGGTATCAACTTCCACACCATTCCACTAAAACTTTCAGAGTTAGCAATGTAGTACCAGAAATAATTATATAAAATTATATATTTTTTTGTTGGTATTGCTTCTCAGAGTTAGCAAGTAAGCTAGATGGCGTCCGCACAGTCTTTGCCGCCGTCGCCGAATGATCCAGTGGTTTGTGAATCTCACAATAATTATTTCCTAATTATCAATTTAAGTATATATGCTTACTACTTTACTCCTCCTACCGACAGGGCATAATAATCAAATCAAGTGCATTCCCTCTTATCGAATTGTGGACATTCAAGGACGGCTCTCCGCCTTCGTCGAGATGGGGATCATTGACCCAAAAGGAGAGTTTGACTCCGGCGACACCACTTAATACATGTTCAATTGTAATTCACTTTGAGTTGTAATTCAATTGTAACTCTAGCGACAATACATGAACATTCTTTTATAATTGATTTTGAGTTTTAAATCACTTTGAGTTGTTCTATATCAAATCAATTGTGATTTATCTATTTTCTGTATGCTTGTTTTTAGAGGGCACGGCTAGCATTTCTTGAGGCTAGCCGAAAAATAAAATAAAATATTTAGCTATAGAACGAACTATCACAGATGGTTTTGTGGTATAAACCGTCTGTGAATGCCTACTATCATAGACGGCTACCACCAATAACCATCTATGATATGTAGGATATTATAGATGATTCTTTTTACTAATCGTCTGTGATATGTCTCCAATACATATCACAGACGGTTTTTGGCAGAAGCCGTCTGTGATAGTAGGCCTTCACAAATGGTTTGTACCACAAAACAGCCCGTGTTGTGAATTATCACAGACGACTCAAAAACCGTCTGTGATAATCGCCTGTTATCACAGACACATAAATTCAGACAGTTCAGAAACCGTCTGTGATGACGATTTAGAATTGTCTGTGATGACCCTTTTGTGTAGTAGTGAGATCTCCCTCCTTTCCCGTTAGATGTCGTTCAATATGTAATGTGTGCAATTAAACATTTAAAACTTTGATCACCGATATACATAACACTATTTAAATTTGTTATATAGAAATAATATTGGTATGTTTGTCATAAAAACTAATTCCAAATCATTTTTCAATTTTTTTTTGCAAAATTAATTGGCTACATAACACTTCAAGTTGGTATTTGTCGAAACACATTGTAAAAATTTGTCATTGCCCAAACACACCGTAAAATCGTGTTCATTTACTGGTGGCTAGCAAATAAACACGAGTGTCCACCAGCAAATGAACACAATTTTTTAGTTTGCTTGACCAGTGAAAAGTGTCCGCCAGCAAATGAACACAATTTTGTAGCGTGTTTGGGCGGTGGCATGATTTTACAATATATTTCAGCAAATGCCAACCAAATGCAATGTCTTGTAGCAATATGTTGAAGACTACGTTGATGTTGAAACAAGTAAAAAAATAAAGATAGCAAAATATAATGATACAACGAAAACAATAAACTTATAGAACAAGAAAAGAAATCGATGTTGTTCTTAGGTACAATGTATTCTCACTCGATCTGCGCACAATATGGTGTAGTAAACATAGGGGCTTATTCAAATTATGTCTACATGATATGGCAACATTGCACATTTGGAGCCGGAGATTTCAAAATGATATATACACCTTTTCTCATAACTAGCAAGGTAGCATGCACATTTGCACGGCTAAATTTGTTACAAAGTTTGTAGTATCAAAGATGCAACTTAGGTGGCTTAGAATATCTTTTAACATAAGAAAAAAATTGTTCAGTAACATTGCAAACATTTATGAAATGGAAAATGGTATATGTGTTGTAAGAGACTTGATTTACTCCAAAACATGTACCAATCGTAGATTCTTAAAGTAGTCTAGTTAATCTATACCGTTATAATTTGGAGCTATAAAAAATCGACGGTGTAGATATTTATCATTTAACATAGTAATTTACGATTGCTTGAGAGAGAAGGTGATGCCTTTTTTTCTCTAATCTTTCCAATATATTTTATGTGATATTCAATACATTATATTAATTTGCACCAATAATTATAATTCGGACTTGACAAGATAAGCGATGTAGAATTATTTCCATATTATATATGGTAGATGAATAGGATTAAGATACTATAACATTTGAGATATCCAATTGTTTCCATGCTAGTAAATTGACATGTGGAATCCACGTGACTACAATTTTCTTACAAAACATGCTAAAGAACACCACTAAAAAAGGCTAATACTGGACGCTTGATCATAGACGATTGACCAAAACCGTCTGTATTAAACATAATCACAGACGATTTTAGTTTAGCGACCATCTGTGTTACTTTCTGCGCTAAAAACCATCTGTGAAGAGGTAATACTCACAAACGGTTTTCAACATGAACTGTCTGTGATATTACAAAATATCACAAATGGTTTTTGTTCAGAACCGTCTGTGATACTTCACAGACGGTTTTCAAAATGAACCGTCTGTGACTTCCCATCCTCTTCACAGACGGTTTGTATTAAAAACTATCTGTGATAATCTCATTTATTGTAGACCCGACCCTCACAGATCGATCTATCTTAAATTCCTGCTCTGTTCTCGCTGCTACCGCTGGAGGTGGGGCTTTGAGGCGATTTGGTGAAAGGAGACCGCGGATTTGGTAATTTATTCTTGACTATCGATAGTTAGTACGTAATTAATTTGTTCCTTGCATTATATTCTAGATCTAGTTTGGTAAAGAGAGAATTGAAGATGGTTTAGATCTAGCTTTTTGTGTTGTTTTGCAAGTGTTGGCTTCTTGCCATCTGAAGTTGGGTATGCGCTATCTATAATGTGTTTGTGATGAACAACCTGACCCTAGGGTGCATTGGTGTTTTTTTTCAGTTCATTAGAAATACATATTTCAAATAACATATCAAAAGTTGCATCTATGGTATACTCATTAATTAATTCAATATTTAACACCAAATTGTTATATGCGTCACGTAGATGGACCGAAGCTGGATGTACGCTGGCAACCGTGTGAGTGAAGAGTACATTAATGGCGTGTCTGCTTTTACAAGAGCTGCCGAGGAGGATATGTTGAATAAGGGGGTGGAATATATGTACTGTCAATGCACTGACTGTGAGAATCTAAAGATGTTTAAATACCGAGCGCATATCGAAACACACTTGATTCAAAGGGGTTTCAAAAAGGGCTATACACATTGGACCAGTCACGGTGAAGAGCAGATTATACAGGAAGGTAATAATAACGACATTGCCAACGAAGTCAACGATATGCCACCGGATGATGTCGATTGTGGTTCCGATTCGGATAGGCTACACGATGACAATTTAGATCAGATGCTTCGTGATGCAGAAGGGAACTGTGATGAGAGGGAGTATGTTAAATTTCAGGGCTTGATAAAGGATCGGAGAAACCTTTGTTCCCAGGTTGCAAGCCGGAATACGCAAGGTTGTCATCCGTGCTTGAACTGCTGAAATTGAAGGCAAGCAACGGTTGGTCCGACAAGAGTTTCACGGCGATGTTAGATCTCTTAGCGGACATGCTTCCGGAGGGAAACGAGTTGCCCAAAAGCACTTACAAAGCCAAGAAGGTTCTTTGTCCATTGGGAATGGAAGTAGAAAGAATACATGCATGTCCGAACGATTGTATCCTCTACCATAACGAGTATGCAGACATGTATGTATGTCCAGTGTGCAACATATCCCGATACAAGCGTAAGAATCAATCAGATGACGGCGAGAGAATCGAGGTGAAGAAAGGACCTCCTACTAAGGTAGCGTGGTATCTTCCTGTAATTCCCCGTTTGAAGCGGTTTTTTGATAACCCAAAGGATGTAAAACTGTTGCATTTGCACTCAAAGGAGCGTAAGAATGATGAAAAGCTAAGGCACCCTGCTGATTCTGCCTAGTGGAGAAACATCAATAGGAGGCTTGCAGACTTCGGTGCTGAACCGAGAAATATAAGGTTTGGATTGAGTACAGATGGAATGAATCCTTTCGGTAACATGAGTTGCCGACATAGCACTTGGCCCGTGACTCTATATATCTACAACCTTCCTCCTTGGTTGTGTATGGAGTGAAAGTATATTTTGCTGTCGATACTTATCCAAGGGCCGAAGCAACCTGGGAATGATATTGATGTGTACCTAGCACTATTGATGGAAGATCTAAAAATACTGTGGATTGAAGGGGTACAGGTATGGGATGCGTACAAATGAGAGAACTTCACTTTATGCTCCTTGTTGTTCTGCACCATAAATGATTATCCTGCCCTTGCTAACATGTCTGGCCAGTGTACAAAAGGGGCCAAAGCCTGTACTCTCTGCTTAGATGATACCAAGAGTGTGTGGTTGAAGCACTCATGCAAAACCGTGTACATGCGTTACCATATGTTCCTTCGGATGGCTCACCCATAAAGCAGGATGAAGAAACAATTCGACGGAGAGAAGGGGACAGTTCAGCTCCAAGGCATTTAAGTGGAAAAGAGGTCTATGACATGGTTAAGGATTTAGATGTTGTGCTCAGAAAAGGACGTAAATCGAGGACCCGTGAGAAGAACATCTGGAAGAAGAGATCAATATTTTGGGACTTCCCTTATTGGTAGCACCTAGAAGTTCGCCACTGCATAGACGTCATGCACGTAGAGAAGAATGTATGTGACAGCTTGATTGGTCTCTTACCGAACATTCGTGACAAAACAAAGGATGATGTCAACGCATGGCTTGACTTGGTTGATATGGACATCAGATCTGAGTTAGCACCGACAAAGACCGATAAAGGACGAATGTGCCTTCCCTTGCTTGTTACGCTCTGTTCAAGGCCGAGAGAACTGAACTGTGTCAGTGCTTGCATGGTGTGAAAGTTCTATCCGGTTACTCCGCCAACATGAAGAAACTTATTTCAATGGAAGAGACAATCATGAGGCTGTGTTATTTCTTTAACACAATTGCTCAGAAGGTCATCGATCCCGAAGAACTTGATGCTCTGCAGGATGAGGTGGTGACGACTCTATGTGATCTTGAGATGTATTTCCCTCCGTAGTTTTTCGATATCATGGTCCATCTCATTGTTCACATTGTGAGGAAGATAAAGATGTGCGGACTCGTGTTCCTACGTAGCATGTACCAATTCGAGAGGTTCATGGAATTCTCAAGTCCTATGTACGGAATCGATCTCGGTCGGAGGGCAGCATCGTCAAAGGTTATGCAACCGAAGAGGTCATTGAGTTTTGCATCGATTACATGGCTTAGGTCGAACCGATAGGTGTGCCTCGATCTGGCCATGAGGGAAGGCTCGAGGGTACCGGGACCATCGGAAGGAAAACAATCACTCCAGATATGGATGCATATGCTCAAGCCCATTTCACGATCTTGCAACACATGACTGAAGTGTCCCCAAATATCAACCAGCAAAAGGACGTGCTTCAGCAACAAAATCCGGAGCAGCCGGATGTTTGGATCATGAGATAGCACAACAGTCGGTTCAACCAATAGTTGAAGGAGCGACTCCCTAGGAGCTCGTCGAGTGATATGCTGACATGGTTGGCAAAATGACCAATATTTTACAGTTGTGACATGGCAAGGATACGACATAAATTGGTACACATTCTATACGCTGGCTCAGGATATAAAGAGCACTAACTAGAACAGCGGTGTCCGCATAGATGCATTCATTACCGATGGGCTGAGGAGCTCCTACTATGGGCTCATAGAGGAGATATGGGAGCTCGACTACGTGCTTTTCAAGATCCCCCTATTTCGGTGCCATTAGGTCAATCTCCCATAGGTGAAGGTCGATAAGTACAGCGTCACTACCGTGGACCTCGAATGTGTCGGATACAAAGACGAACCATTCTTACTCACTAACCAAGTTGTTCAAATCTTCTATGTAACTGACCAGGCAAATAAGAAGCGCCACGTAGTTCTTTATGGAAAAAGAAGGATTATCAGAGTTGAAAATGTAGTGGACGAGGAAGAATACAATCAATTTGACGAGTTGCCTCCTTTCGGAAACGGCATAAGGGTCGAGGAAGAACAAAGTGACGAAACTAGCTACATACGCGTCGATCATCATGAAGGGCTAATTTTTAAAGATTGAACAATGTGTGTATATGTGTTCTGAATGGTTAATTTTAATTCATTTGAGTTAATTGATTTGTACTGTGAAATGGATGTGCTTGTTTCTGAAATGAATGTGAATTGGATGTACACATGTAGTTGTTGTGTTTCTGCTTGTTTTAGAGGGCATAGCTAGCATTTCCTGAGGGTAGCCAATAAATAGAACTAGATTTAACAATACAAAGTAAGGTACAGGCAAAACCTAGTGCTAGTCCAAGTAATATATGGAAGACAAGTCCATAGATACACTACAAACATCATACATCTATTGACTAAATTAAAGTAACAAAAACACCAATCAAAATTATCAAGATGTGTACCACATGCATTTTGCAAATATTCTACATGAGTGTTCTGAGATCCACTCTCTTAAAAGCACGCTTTGAGGAGACAACAAGAATTCTTCTTTGAATTCTCTGCATGACACAAACCCTTGTTCTTTGCTTTGGCGGCAATAGAAAGACCCTTTTACATCTTTCTTTCAAAAGCGATAGAAAGATTACAATTAACGATAAACAAGGAGGAAGAGAACACCACCACGCACCAACAGAGACAATATATATTTGTTGAAATAAGCAAGCCCTGGATTTCTGTGAGGGCACATGATTCTTGAATAATATGGATTAGATTAAACAGCCAGGCATGAAATCCCACTTTTACATACTTATAGCTGTGATAGCTCAGAACACCAATGTATGCAAGGCTACCAATGTATGCAAGGCTAAGTCTTGAATCCACTAACTAACATGAGTCACTAACACAGATGTCAAACGAATCAAAACACCAAAATTGTGTTCTTCGCCATGATGTTTCACCAAGCTTGTCTCTTAGACTACTATCTAATATCAACCCGTTTTTCTCAGTGTATGTTGTATGATGTATGTAGCTGTAAATGCAAGTTTTTTTTGTCCCTATGTAGCATTTATTCAAAGTCGTGAAGGCAGGCGTGATAGATCGAGTGCTTGAAAATTATGCTTCGGACCGTGTGAAGCAAATGATGTATAATGCTCATGTTGATGTTGTCAAGGAGTACTACAAAAAACAAGGAGAGGAGATTGATGACACGCTGGCACGTCCAAGAGAATTAGAGTACGAGCAATACTTGATTGATAGGATTTGGTGGTGCAATAAGTAAGTATGGCCACATCTTTGTCGTAACTGGTGCAGTGACAAATTCTTGACAAAATGAAGGAGAGGTTAGGAGGCACGCTTCAAATCTGAAGATGTTGCTCAAAATCGACTAGGTTCACGATCATACTCGGAAACCCAACAATATCTGGTATATTATGCATGTTCCATATCTCTTTTTCACCTTTGGATATTGTAAGGTAGTAGATTGTGACTGGGTTAATTGTGTTCTTCACCGTGTTGTAGGAACACAAGTTTGGACCAGAAAATGCTACATGCCTGAAGACATATGCCGTAATAAAGTCTGGCATGAAAAATGTGAACAGTAGTGGCAGCAGTGGTCTAATTTGCAGCCAAAAAGCACAGAAACGCATTGTAAGTTGGAGCAAATTGAGATATACATCCACCCAGTTCTTTTGCTTTCTCTTTACATATATGTGTACTACTGTAGTCAACTCAAGTGAACTCAACTTCTACGAAAGCAAATCATATGAAATGTTGCTTTTGTTCTAGGATGATTACTCTGCAGCTGCCAGTGCTCAACATCCAGATGGTGAGTGGGAGCAGCAACCACTTGATGGAGCAATACTTTACAACACCAATGGTGACTTGCCCCATGGTCCTGTACCAATAGGGAATGGTGCTATCAAGAAGGCTGATGTTCTAATAGCAGCTAAATCAAGAAATATCAGGCCATCCAATTCCACGTCATATCGTAATGTGGTCCGACATAATCAAGAACTACTCCGGACACAACAAATTCACCGCCAAATGATTATGGTAACATTGTTATTTCACACATATTAATTTACATCCAATGTCATTGTTGCATACTGTGCATGGATGGGTTTTGACTGTCCATTGGTGTTAGCTTTATTATTTAGTGAGAACATTGACCATATTGATAGGGTCACAGTATGCACACATTTAAGACTATGATAGAACAAAGCATGGTTTTGTCTGTACTCTAGTGAATTATATCAAGTTATGACTATTGTTTTGATCTGATGCAAGAAATCGATGTGTGTTGATGCAAGAAATCGATCTGTATTCTTGGGTTTCAAGAATGTCAATATCAGGATGTGTTTCTGGAGGTGTGAAATCATTCATTTTTTTATATGCTGCTGCTCATGTAATTGTGTCTAAACTTGGGATCTGAAATGGTGCTGCTGAATGCTGATATGTTGTTGCTCGTAGCCTCATATATATGTAGCTGATGTACAACATCAGGTGAAAATATGTGTGTTGTTGCTCGTAGCCTCATATATATGTAGCTGATGTACATCATCAGGTGAAAATATGTTCATATGTAGCTCACTACTACTACTATTAAGTCCAGAACATACACTACTGGAGGCGGGCTCTTTCTTGGGAGTGCTGTTGCACTCGACAAAGCTGACTTTACACTCGGCAAAGCCTTTGTCGAGTGCAACACTCGACAAAGAGCCTCCGTCGAATCCCTTCCGGTAAAGGCGCTGTTGAAAGTGCCAAATTCGGGCACTCGGCAAAGGCTTCTTGAAAGTGCCAAATCTTGAGCACTCGACAAAGATTTGACGCGTCGTCGTGCCGTCTATTTTTTAAACCTCTTTCGAAAGAGCCACAAAGACCGGCACTCTCGAGAAAGCGTGTTTTTTTTAATTTTCTTTGCCGAGTGCAATGGGCATTGCACTTTCGACAAAGCGTGTTTTATTTTTTTAAAATTTTCTTTCTGCGAGTGCAATGGGCATTGCACTTTCGACAAAGCGTCATTTTATTTTTTAAAAATTTTCTTTCTTAAAGTGCAATGGTCATTGCACTTTCGACAAAGCGTGTTTTATTTTTTTAAATTTTCTTTTGCGAGTGCAATGGTCATTGCACTCGGCAAAGCCACCTCTAAAATTCCTTTTTTTTGGTTTTTGCTTTTCCATTTAAACAACAATGCATATATATATATATATATAATAGAAACCACAATTCAATGACAATAAATTACAAACCACATTTATATATTACAAACGACCAAATTTGTCCAAAATCCACAATTTATTACAAACCACAAGTTCATAGTCCACAAGTTCACAAGTTCGATACATAGAAACTACTCATGAAGCGGCTCACGGCGATGCGCTTCAAATAAGGCGATCCGTGACGGTCGGGTGCGGATGGCCCGACTTGCGATCTTGGCGACCCTCAGGCTGGTTCGGCCGCCCGATGTCCATTGCACAAAAAGAAGATATTGCGTGGTGACAAGATAAAAATGTAAGGAGTTTAAAGAAAAGTTGAAAATTTGGTATCCTCTCCTCGCGGGGCGTTTCCAAAACACAGAAGAAAAACGCGTCGGCACGAAGGTCGACAACCACATTCCGACGAAGGCCGTCACATCAACTAACCCGACACGAAGGCCCACACATCAACAAATCCGACGACGAAGGCCATCTCTGGGTTTGACACTAAGCATGAGCACGAAAGTAAAACATACTCACCGGAGTAGCGTGGTGGTGGGCGTGGTGCAAGCGGTGTAGTGGGATCTCGCCAACCTTGTTGCTCCCCAAGTTGTTGCACGAACTGAGCAAACCTTCTTCTTTGGGCCTCAACGACTTGTAGCCTCGGCCTTTCGGCCTCCTTTCGGCAGCTCAGCCGCGCTTCGGCTTCTGGGCCTCTGCTTTGGGCCGAAGTTCTTGCTGACTCGACTGCAACATTTGACCCCAATGTTTCAATATTGCGAGCTAAGGGCGTAAAGTCAAAGAACGAATGGCGGAATACTTACGAGTCCGCCCGTTGTTTCATTGGTTGGCTTATGGGCACGCTAGAGCTCGTGCTTTCGCTGCTCGAGGCGGTTCGGAGGAGGAGTAGAGCCGTGTTGAGGGCGCGTCGTAAGCCGAACCGCCCATGCTTCTTGCCTTCCCCCCGCATCACGATCTCGGGATCAAAGGCGCTCCTCGGTCCTCGGATCGTAGGGCGCCCAGATCGACCTGCCGCCTCCGTGTAAGAAGTGAGGCGGGTGTGGACGCTGGAGTTGGTGTGCGCCTCTGGGCCTTGTCCGGGTTGTACTCGATGTTGGACCTTGCCGGGCCCATGTGGGCGAGCAAACGCCGTGAGTTGGCCAATTGGTGGCCACCGTCGCCGCCATGAAGCTGCGAGAAAGACAACAACATGTGGTTAGAAATCATGCGAGAATTGTAGCGGCTAGATTAGACAAATGGTGCAGACTTACATATGTCTTTGCATACTTCTTTGAAATTTGGCCTTACGATGGTGAGGGCACTGGCATCGGCCTTCATTGGTCGCTTTTCTTCGGTGCCCTTACGCGATCGCGTCGACCATTTCTCCACTATAGCGACCCGACAATCGGAACATTTTTCTTTGCAAACAAGCGAGACATTTGGGACTAGATATACTTCATACTGAGTTACCTAGTAGTGCAAAGTTCGAAGATTTCCATCTCTCAATTCAACTCACAAAACAAAAACCATGCGAGTTCCACATGAATCTAAATTAAAGCCATCTTTATTCTGTCGGCACTTCTCTAATTATCTACGTACAAGAAACTTCCAAGTTGACTTGCAACCCAAAGTACCCACTATGTATCACAAAAGAACTCCAAACTATCTATGACCTATGACTCTCTCAAAAAACTATGGCCTCAAATCGGTTTTCACCATACACATTGCGATAAATCAATGCTTACAATAGAGTTCTTGAACATATGCAAACAAAAAATTATGATTTTCTGACTCGAGATGTGACATTAACCAATGCGGGCATGGATGATCGGATCGATTAGCCACAACTCAAATCCCTGCCTAAACAATATCCACCAAACCAAATACAAATCACGATGTCGAAGGAAACCAAACTATCGCATGCCAAAATTACAAATCAATCCATTAAGTCTTGCATTGTTCCACATTAGTAAGGCTCCAAAACAAACCTCGAGGCTCGACTCTCGACATCCATCTAAATACGGCTCTAAAGTGCAACATTACCACCCAATCCAAAGCACCCAAACCAAAATCGATCAAACCCTAGTCTTCTGCAGCCTTCACCCTCAACAACGGGGAAAAACAGTGGAGATGTATGGAAACATGGGTACTGATCAGGGCAGTCCTGACCGCCTTCTGCCGCTTGCATTGCCGAATTGGCCAGACTCATTCTTGCTTTGGCGCTCTGGTTCTGGCGGCATGTGTGTATCCTACTCGCCTTACTCGCTTTGCAATTTTGCATGTTGCCATAGCATAGTCATCATGCCCTTCCAAGCCGCTGCCGCCATCCATGCCGTCTCTCGCCCGCCATGGCCGCTGCCTGCCCTGCCTTCCTCATGACCTCGCCCTCTCCGTCGCTTGCATGCTGCCCTTGCCCTCCCTCACTGCCTCGCCCTCGCCCATTCTTGTAGGCCTATATAGCCAGGGATCTGGGAGGGCTGGAGGAGGATCGGAGGAAGCAGGGAAGGAGGAAAGACCTGTCTTGACTCTGCCCTTGAGGCCTTGATGCGAGGAGGCGGCGAGGGGCGGAAGGGGTGGAAGAAGGGAAGAAGCCCTTGTTGCTTAAATCTTGAGGGACCTTTAGTCAGGCGGTAATACCAATAGGGACTAAGACCTTTAGTCCCGGGTGTATCTGGCCAGGGACTAAAAGGTGGACCTTTAGTCCGGGTGGTGCCACGGCAGGGACTAAAGGTTTCTTGTGAGGACATATTTTCGAGAACCTTTAGTCGAGATTTGTGTGACCTTTAGTCGGCGATGTCTGGGGCCAGGACTAAAAGCTGGACCTTTAGTCCGGGTGGTGCCTGACAGGGACTAAAGGTTCTTGTGAGGACATATTTTCGAAGAACCTTTAGTCGGTGTGTGACCTTTAGTCGGTGGTGCACAGGCTTTGTTTTTAAAAAATTCTTTCTTAGAGTGCCACTTCTGGCACTCGACAAAATTCTCTTCTTAGAGTGCAGTGGCGCTCGCAAATTTTTTTTTTTTTGTTTTTTTGCCCCATTATTTTTTGCAGCCTTAATATATTATTTAAAACTCCATGTTCAAATTTGGGACAATTTTGACTTTTTTCTATATTAGTTAGTTTTTTTTGTTTAGTTGAATTTTATGGAATATTTCAAATTTGAGCTATGAGGTGCATGGAATAATCGAATTTGGTCATTCAAAAATGATATTCATGATATTTGGTGTATGTTGAGGCCGTATCTGGGAACTCACATGAAATTTGAGCATCTTGTTGGCGTAACATGACGAGGTACTGCGGGAAAAGTGTATTTAAATTATATAAAATCGAGCGAAGTCGAAAATAGCCGAAACTTGTCGAGGTGTCGTGTTATCGTATATAGAGTCTATGGTAAAAATTGAGAAGGTTTTGAGCAAGTTGCGGCGTCGGATGCCTAAAACCCGGACATCTGCATGCGATCGCATGTGAAGATAAACAAAAAACTTAAATATAGCAAAAAAAGTCAAAATTGTCCCAAATTTGAACATGGAGTTTTAAATAATGTGGGAAGGCCTCACAAAAAAATGGGTAAAAACCAAAAAAAAATTAGAGTCTTGGGCCTCGCTCGACAAAGAGTCCTTTGCCAAGTGCCGTGAAGTGGCACTCGGAAAAAAGGATCTTTACCGAGTCAGAGGTGGCACTTTCGGCAAAAATTTTTTAAAAAAATTTGGCGTGGGCGGGCTCGGTAGTCAAGGTCATTTTTTTTGCCGAGCGCTCTTTTTTAGAGTGTTGCACTTTCGACAAAGAGGGCTTTTTGAGTCTCGCCCTTTGCCGAAAGTCTCGGGGCACTCTGAGGCACTCGGCAAAGCCACTCTTTGCCGAGTGCTAGACTTTCTTAGAGTGCCACCTGCCCGGACTCTAAGAAAGAGTGGCTTCGTAGAGAGCGCCCGATTTTTGGCACTTTCGGAAAGTCAAGCGACACTCGGCAAATCTGCGTTCTCCGTAGTGATAGGCTGCTTTATTCTTTGCTATTAAGTCCAAAGACACATAGAATTGAAATTCAAGCGCTTCTCTTTCTTGCATGCGAACACAAACAATTGAAATTTGGGGCGACTATTTTCTCTAGTAACATAACAATGACAATTAAAGGTTCTAACGAATGTAAATTTGAAATCCACTTGTCTTTGCTATTTTGTCCGAACACATAATTGAAATTTGGGGCGACTATTTTGTCAAGAACATAACAATGACAATAGAAAGTTTCCAACAGTACATAACCATTTAGCAGTAGATGAGAAGCTTCAACACCTGAAGTCTCTACTACATGAATTTTGTAGTGCATGGCAGCAATAAGTTTCCATTACATGTATTACATGTCAACTGGTTGTTGCCTCTGGTAGTGCTGGTGCTAGCTGCTAGTAGAAGAAAACAAGAAGAAATCTTTGGTAGTCTTCTTGCTAGTTCTGCGCCCATGGTAATTCTGTTGCTAGCTGTTGCCTGTTAGTAGAAGAAAACAAGTATAGTGAGTGCAATGATTTCATCCTGGATACTCTCTAAAAGCATAAGATTTCATCCATGCAATTAATGCATTACAGTTGCAATTCAAAAGCAGTATCTCGTCATGCCATAATTACAGTTGTGTATAAGATAGGATGATTTTTAATGCTAGCAAGAAAATTATGTGAAGAACAACAATGACTTTTAGATTTTGTGCACTTTTTCTTATTCAGAACATGACATGCCATAATACTGATGAAATAATGTCGTGCATGCTGGCACTCTTTAAGTCATAAGTAAGGTCAGTCATTGCTTATATGAGTAAAACTACAAGTATATCTAGGAATGTACCTGCACCTAATGGCCCTGCTGCATTGCTCTGATCTGCCGTTGCAAAGCATGATCAAAACATGTCCATAATGCTCGCGTTTACAAGCTGTTAAAAAGAGATATAGAGAGGAAATTAATTAGTGTTCAGTACAACAAGGATATCTAGATCATCATAGAAATACATGCTCAATCATATGGCCACTCTATGGCGGTTGATAAATGTTAAATTGTTACATTAGAGGCCACTCTAACCTTGTGAAGTTTTCAAATGTAGATGCTTTTCCAGAAGATGGGTGAAGAACCACCACCAGAGGTGCTACGCCGTGAAACATCTGCACAATCACAGGTAAGAGTACTTAGAAACTAAAATTATTGCCAATGTTACCAACGATATCTCATGAAAGTTACAAGGTTGTCCAAACCTCTATCATTTGGAGGACTGATTTGGACTAGACACTAATACTTTTTGGTATGTCAGAGTGACAACAAGTAGTGCAGTAGTGAGCGAGTGGACTCGTGTTGAGTGTTCTATCATATGGGCTTAGCCTGAATCCCATTTAGTTATATGTTCATGGTAAGGTGGCAATGGGTTTCTGTAGAATTTTTTGTCCATGTGTGCAACCATTTTGTAAAAAACAGGCTTGTCATAGATTTTGATTGGTCTAGGTATTCCTTTAGCACTTACAATGGTTCTAATTGTGCTTAGGCAGACTCCTAATGCTAGTGTTTAGTAGGTTGCTTTAGCTCTTCTGTTAGCACTTCTAATAGTTTATTTGTGCTAAGGCAGACTCATAATGTTGGCACACTCTATTCACCTTACAGGAAGGGACCAAGACTAGGACTGGATCCTCCCATGTGGGCTCAGCACCGGATGACAATGCCATTGATGGCAACAATGCTAACAATGATGGCGATAACTGCAATGGTGACATTAATGGCGGCAACAACCATGGTGCCAACAACATCGACCGCGATGGATGCAACTGAATGTCCACATGATCTTTGATGATATCTTGCTAGCTCTTTTGAATAGTTTAACATGAATGGTATTACTGGACTTTTAGATGGACTTACATGACTTGTATGTGATATTGGTCGTTAGGTGTATTTTGGTAGTACTGGACTTTTAGATGTCTTTTGTACGGATTACAATGTTGCTTTTTACAAGTGAACCTTATGGATGGTATTGGGCTTGAAATGATGCTAGTTTAAGCTTGAACTTATTTTGTGTGTGGATTAATGTATGGATGTGTATTGTGGATTATATGATGCATGGATGTGTATTGTGGATTATATGATGCATGGATGTGTATGAATCAAATAATAGTGTGTGTATGATCATTGACATTTTCTGCTAGCTGCTAATAATTTTGTTGACAGCCACTGAGTTATTTTGGTGACGGTAATACACTCAGGAAAAAACAATTCGCTTACGAGCACAGAACCGTCAGGTTTAATTTTCTTGACGGTAATGTCCCAACCGTCAAGTTTTATTTCCTTGATGGTAATGTCTCAACCGTCAAGTTCTATTTTCTTGACGGTAATGACCAACAGTCAATTTTTATTTTCTTGACGGTTAAATTGTAACCGTCGAGTTTTATTTTTTCTGACGGTAATGTCCCAACCGTTAGGTATATTTTTCTTGACGGTTAATACCCGTCAGGTAAATTCGTTTTATGGACGGGCAACAAAATCATCAGGTAAATGTTTCTTGACGGTGAATACCCGTCAAGGAAAATCTTTTTTATAAGTGGTTCGTAAAACCATCAGGAAAATAGGAAAAACCGCCAGGAAAAATTTTCTTGACGGTGAACCATCAGACAAATTGGATTTTCTCGACCACCTAGACCTGAGGGGATTTTCCTGACGGTTAACCGTTAGGAAAATAAAACCTGAAGGTTTTTTTTTCTATTTTCCTGATGGTTTTCGACCATGGGGAAATACCCCCTTTCTAGTAGTGTATATAGAAAAAACAAAGGGCTCCAATGAATTTTTTTCAATCAAGTTGCATTAGAGTATTTTATAATTGGTATTTTAGTATACTGAAAGTGATAAAGAAGTATAATATGTTCATTTAAATGGTATATTGGAAGTGGGAGTACATACTCCTAGGAGTACGAATATATATATCTATACCCTACAATGGCCGCTATATTTCATCTTAATCAGGTCCACCAGATTAAGAGCTAGATATTTTGCTTTTTTATGAGAATTGCTAGCAGATTTCTATTTTTTAAATAACATCCAACAACATCGTTCAACTTTAATTAGGGTCTATCTAATCAAGGGTCAGATGTTCTTTTTTAGGTGAGAATTTCTAGCATATTTCTTTTTTTCTTCTTAGCGGCAATAAATTACCTGTCATGAACTTTTAATATATAAGTGATAGATGCATTTGTGCTCCCTTGAGCCATTGGATCATCCACGATTTTATTAGGTTGATTAATTGATACGGAAACATTACGAGCCATCATAACTGGAAAGCATGCCATGAACTCGGCATCCCTACTAATGGATGCAGCTGGCGTATTATTTCCTCGCATGTCTACCCGGGTTCAATAGGAGCCAACACTGTTAGAGGATGGTGGACGCGTTGCGGACGACAATCACATTAGCAAAAAGTAGATGATTAAGAACACGAGATGTAGTTCCAACGATCTCTTTTTATTGATGATTTGTCAGTAGACGTGATGTGTACAATGAAAGCTCATAACATTCCCTTATATAGGGAGAGGAGGACCTCTTCATGATTCAATAAACAATACAATACTAAACTACGCTAATAGATCTTCGTGAGCCGAAACTCCTAATAGACTAGTTTCGATAAAGTGTCCGCACACATGGATTTTTCCTCAACTAACACAGCTGAAAAAGTACTACCACAATTTAGTTGGCATATTCTCTCCTTGTATACACACAGGTTGCTTCATGTTTATCCATCTTTAATTAATCTCATTATGTGAGCCAGTGCAGTTGGTGTATATATCACGGGAGTCTACCAATGGTTAGGGAAGGTAACTAGGCAAACACTTAAAAAGAGAAACATAAAAAAAGACCGTCCCCAGTAATGCCTAATACATCCAATGAAAGTACCTTCACAAGTGACATGCACACATGAAATCCCTACGCATCAAACCATCACGGAAACGATCGATGGACTTCATTGGCAAACGTTCAGAACGCACGCACGTTGATCTCACAAAAATCCATCTCAGAATAACATGCATACGTCCGGCGCGCGCGTCGCGTGCAGCGAAATGTAGCAGCACCGCGAGCGCGCGCGCGAGGTACACACATACGTAGACGTAGTAGTACTCCTGTCCGTACCACACCGATCGATCGAGCGGTGCATCGCCTCATCGATCACGAGTTCACGACCCAATTAGCGGGCGGCCGCATGCACGCGCGAACTCACGCACCCACCCGCGCCGCGCGCGCGCCCCACCCCACCACCCGTGCCGTGCCACGGTGCCGGCCAGCAGCGGCAGCCCACGCGGTGCCAACTGCCACCTCTCTTCCGAATCCCGATCGCCCGCTCGCGCGCGCGCGCGGCAGAGTGGGTGGGTGGCGCGGTGCGCCCGCCCGCCTGTGGGCGGCATTTACTACCCTTGCCAGGCCGGCTAGCTAGCTGCCTCCCCGGACGTTGCACCAGAAAAATCCCACCCCACCCACACCGCACCGCCGCCCCGCCTCATTTACTCCTCCGTCGCGCTCCCCCGTCTTTACCCCTCCCCGTCCCGTGCGCTCACGTTTTACTAACCCGTCCCACGCCCGCCCGACCCCGATCCGACGGCCGCCGCGCGCGCGAGGACGCGGGGGCGGTTCGGGCATTTCGCGCCGGGGGGACCGTGCGCGCTCGCTCGGCCCGTACGGCGTTCTGGGGCGTCCAATTCAAAACCCCACCCGTGAGAAGTCTCCGTCACGTACCTCCTTTCTGGCCACTCTCTCATCCACTTTTTTCCACAATAAAATTTTCCCTTCTCCTCTCGCTACAGCACGGCTGACAGCGAGTGGCGAGGTTAAAGGTAAGTCTTCTTTAATTTCTCTTTCTAGCTTTTTACTCATAAATCGATCGAACGATCACTACTACCGTACTTCGCATACGCATAAATCGTTCTTTCTTTGCTAGAATTGTATTGCCAGATCTGTGGAGCTATGAAATAAAATAGGGATTGTAACCTCTATTATATTGGCCCATGTTTCATCGGTATCGGCTGTGGGGGCCAATTGACTCTCGCCATCGCCTCCGTGTGCGAGTCAGCCCCACTTGATTTTTCTGCTCCCCGTTTGTTCGTTTCCTCATTTCTTCCCCTCTTCGAAAAGCAAGCAGAAAAAATACAGTTTTTTCCCTCTGGTTTACATGGCGGGGCAGGGCACTGAGGGCATGTATAGTGGAGTGACATCAGCAGTCTACAAGGAGAGATAATGAAGCTGTCTGGTATGCAACTGACAGTCTATAAGACATTTATAGATGATTGTTTTGCTGTTGTATCCATGCTGTCTGTACAGTTTGTGGGGTCATATATACATAACTTAAAGACAACTCATTGTATGTATGGTTTTTAATTTTATCTATAGATGATATGAAGAGTATTACAGACAACGATCGTCTATACCATTGTACACGCACTGAGGAGACCGCAGTTTTCTTCGGCGGTGTAACGGTAACAGCAACGGCCTCTGTTTTATCTGGCCCGCGAGACCGCTCGCTCGTAGATTCTCCACATGACCCGCTTTATCTAACACGCTTATCTAACACGCTTATAGCCATAGCCAGCCAGCCTCTCGACTCCTCCTCTCCCTTCCATTCTTCCTTCCTTTCCTACTACTCCTCTTGTGTTCTCTTCTTCGACGACGATGCTAGCTGCTTCCTATTTTCGTCGTGCATGCCGTGGCGGAAGTGGTAGCTTCTTCTTGGTTTGAGGGATCGATTAGGGCCGGCTGGGTAGGGTTGGGGCCGGGGTAGCATCGCCGCCGTTGTGACGGCGGCAGTGGCGGAGTTTGGTACTTTGGGTGGGCGGTGTCTTCTCTCGGGAGAGGCAGAAGTATGTATGTTCCGTTTCTTTCCTTCTTTGCACCGGGCTTTCTTTCCATGTCCGCGCCGCGCGGTTCCATGATTCGCTTCCATATTTGCTCCCGCCATACGATCTATAGCTGCGTGGCTGCGCTAATGCATGCCTTCCTCTCTCTCGCCTCTTAAAAATCAATAAATCGTTGGGATCTGAGGGGATCCGCAGGAGTTGGCAGGGATCTATTCACTGGGAAAGATTTTGGTCGAGAGAGGACGAAAAACGACTCTTTGTCTGTCGATTCTAGTGCGCTCTTGATGAGCTTCGGTGGCATGTTCGATGGCGCCGGCTCCGGAGTTTTCTCCTACGATGCCGGTGGCGGCGCGAGTATCCACAACCCCCGCCTCCTCTCCACGCCGCCCCTCCCGAAACCTGGCGGCTTCAACGCCCCCGGCCTCTCCCTCGGCCTGGTAGACTCTCCAGCCGTTCATGCGCTCACTAGCTTTATATGTAGGTTTCTTGGTTAATTTTCTTTTGCTGTGCTTAATTACCCTTTATTATTTTCTTTTTCTTCGTTTAGCAAACGAACATGGACGGGGGGCAGCTGGGCGACGTGAGCCGGCTAGGCTTGCTGGGGAGCGGCGGAAGCGGGAGCGGCGGCGACGGCGACTCTCTGGGCCGCGGCCGGGAGGACGAGAACGACAGCCGGTCCGGGAGCGACAACGTGGACGGCGCCTCCGGCGACGAACTCGACCCGGACAACAGCAACCCGCGCAAGAAGAAGCGCTACCACCGCCACACGCCGCAGCAAATCCAAGAACTCGAAGCGTAAGTCTTAACATCACGAACACATCAATATCAACACCACAAAAAAAACCGAACATTTGATGACTTTTTAGACCTAAACATACGTGTGTGCAGTGTGTTCAAGGAGTGCCCACACCCTGATGAGAAGCAAAGGATGGAGCTCAGCAAGCGGCTCAACCTGGAGAGCCGCCAGGTCAAGTTCTGGTTCCAGAACCGCCGCACCCAGATGAAGGTTCGGACAGATAAATCCATGGACGACATGTGTTTGTTTTTGTAAAGCTTTTGTGTCTGCGAGCGTGCGTGCGTGTGTGTGTGTGTGTGTGTGTGTGAATTGTGATGACATGACAAGGGGAGAGTTAATTTTTTGTTTCTTGTATCGTGATGAGCAGACGCAGATCGAGCGGCACGAGAACGCGCTGCTGCGGCAGGAGAACGACAAACTGCGGGCGGAGAACATGACGATCCGGGAGGCGATGCGGAACCCCATCTGCGCCAGCTGCGGCAGCGCGGCCGTGCTAGGGGAGGTGTCGCTGGAGGAGCAGCATCTGCGCATCGAGAACGCGCGTCTCAAGGACGAGATGGACCGCGTCTGCGCGCTCGCCGGCAAGTTCCTCGGCCGGTCCATCTCCGCCATCTCCTCCCCGAGCCCGCCGTCCCTGCAGGCGTGCTCCGGCCTCGAGCTCGGCGTCGGCACCAACGGATTCGGGCTCGGCTCCCTCGGGGTCTCTGCGCTGCAGCCCATCCCCGACCTGATGGGCTCCGGCCTGACCGGCTCCGTGGGCTCGGCGGCCATCCGCCTGCCCGCGGGCATTGGCGGCCTCGATGGCTCCATGCACGGCGCGGCCGACGGCGGAGGCATCGACCGCGCCGTGCTCCTCGAGCTCGGTCTCGCCGCGATGGAGGAGCTCGTCAAGGTGGCGCAGGTGGACGACCCACTGTGGCTCCCCAGCCTTGACGGCGGGTTCGAGACTCTCAACTACGACGAGTACCACCGCGCATTTGCCAGGGTGTTCGGGCCGAGCCCCGCCGGCTACGTCTCCGAGGCCACCCGCGAGGTCGGCATCGCCATCATCAGCAGCGTCGACCTCGTCGACAGCCTCATGGACGCGGTACGCAGCCATCGACAACTACGTAAAACAGAAAGCATTAATTTTTAGCCATGTTACCTACGTGCAACTGAGTACTGATGCAACAAGAACACGTTGTGTTCGCGGTTGCAGCCTCGGTGGTCGGAGATGTTCCCTTGCATCGTGGCGAGGGCGAGCACGACGGACATCATCTCCAGCGGCATGGGCAGCACGCGCAGCGGGTCAATTCAACTGGTGAGCTAGGCAGCTAGCTACCTTGCATTTCCTAGCACTTCGCACACACTTCCGTCACGCAACGCCATACCTTTGCACACGCCCGGCGGTCGTCTAAGGCTCTAAGCCGTTCGTGCCTCATGGCTCACGTATATTTGTGACGTACGTTGTGCTGCAGATGCACGCGGAGCTGCAGGTGCTGTCACCGCTGGTGTCGATCCGGGAGATGGTCTTCCTGCGGTTTTGCAAGCAGCACGCCGAGGGGCTGTGGGCCGTCGTGGACGTCTCGGTGGACGGCATCCTCCGTCCGGACGGCGGCAACCACGCGCAGAACGGGTACATGGGCTGCCGCCTCCTCCCCACTGGCTGCATCGTGCAGGACATGAACAATGGCTACTCCAAGGTAACTAACTAATCAATCAGCCACGTACTCCCCAGCGAACGCGTTATCCGTACCGCGATTGTGCCCGTTTAATTAGCCATGGCCGGCCGGCGCATGGATAATCCTAGATTTATTACCTCAAAACCGCGCGGCGCATCGGCAAGCGGCAGCTACAGTGGCAGAGTCACGTAAGGATCACGTACACGTACAGACCAGTATTTTATGTTCCTCGGCGTACGTGGATGAATCCAAGGCTGCACATCCATTGATGTGCGCAAGTCAATGCTCTCGTAGCTCGGGCTCGGGCGTCGAGGAGTGTATAAGAACAGTTGATTTCCGTGCCGCCTGCGACGACTCTGTAGTCTGTACATGGCCTGTGGCTAGGCATCTAGCTACTCGGAATCTGTAGGAGAGAGCATCGTCACATGTTTGTTTTCCCAGCCCAATTTTGAAATGTTTCGATGCTTCTACTACCATATTCTCGCGCCGTGCACTGCAGTCCGCGCGCGCGCGCGCGCGTCCATGCATATGCGCGCGAAATGCCCGTGCTGATTGCTCGCCTAGATCCAGTCTTTTAGGGTTTCTTGTTGTTTACTTTAATCACTGCCTCATGATTCCCTGTTGTGTGGTCGCTAAATCCAAACCTAGCTAAGCACAGATTATGACCCATGATCCCCAGTTGGTACTATATTTTGTTTATTTGCTGTTTTTAAACATATCTTTCCCTGTAGTGCTACTGTAGTACAGTACCCCTAGCTAGGGTTTTTTGCAGTGGCCAACTGGGTTTCTTCTGAATCCTGAATTCCTGGTGCCTCTGCCTGCCTTCCACTATACTAATATCATGATCAGCAAGCATGCAGCTGCTGTGGCCGGTGTGTATTACGCGGGTTGTCCTCTTGCGCCATGGCGTATCCCTACCACTGCATCCTCTTCGATCTTATCGTGGCCATTTGTTACATGTCTTTTACTGCACCCTTCGCGCGCCTTGCTTTACTACGTGTCCAGGCTTTTTTTTTTCACCTGCCTCCGCCATTACTGCATTGTCGAGGCAAGTGGCCGAGGCCAACGGGGAAAGCCGTGATACGGGCACTACTCGCGCTAATACTGCTCTTTACTGTACGTGTATGTACGTGCCGCAGGTCACGTGGGTGGTTCACGCGGAGTACGACGAGACGGCGGTGCACCAGCTCTACCGCCCGCTGCTCCGCTCCGGCCAAGCCCTCGGTGCGCGCCGCTGGCTCGCCTCGCTCCAGCGCCAGTGCCAGTACCTCGCCATCCTCTGCAACAACTCCGTCCCCGCCCGCGACCACGCCGGTGAGTACTCTAGCTCGCTACGGTACACAGAGCTCTACCAGCCGTGTTCTCGATCTGTGCATGGGAATGGAAATGGTGATGTTCTTGGTGGTGGTGGTGTACATGCAGCGATTACGCCGGTGGGGCGGAGGAGCATGCTGAAGTTGGCGCAGCGGATGACGGACAACTTCTGCGCCGGGGTGTGCGCGTCGGCGGCGCAGAAGTGGCGGCGCCTCGACGAGTGGCGCGGGGAGGGGGGCTCCGGGGAGGGGGAGGAGAAGGTGCGGATGATGGCGCGGCAGAGCGTGGGCGCGCCCGGGGATCCACCCGGCGTGGTGCTAAGCGCCACCACGTCGGTGCGGCTTTCGGGCACGCCGCCGCAGCGCGTGTTCGACTACCTGCGCGACGAGCAGCGCCGCGGCGAGTGGGACATCCTGGCTAACGGTGATGCCATGCAGGAGATGGACCACATTGCCAAGGGGCAGCACCACGGGAACGCCGTCTCTCTCCTCCGTCCGAATGTAAGTATTCACAGCTTCCACTATCGCTCTTTTTTCTTGTCTACCTCAGCGTCTAACATACATACATACTTAGGCCAAATACATGAAAAAACTAACAGAAGTTCTGGAATCAACAGCATGAAAAAAGTTGGCCAAATCCAATTTTTTAGAAAGTTGGGGCACTAACCTAAAATTTTCCATTCCCTTACCACGGTAGTGAATGAGATCAGGCTCTGTTCGGTAGCAGTTGTTGCCATAGCTTTTCATGTACCTAGTACTGTACCATGCATGGTGCTGGCTTTATTGGTATGCATGGGTTGGGAGACACAGTGAGTCAGTGACAGAAACAAGAGGACAAAATGGAAAAGGTTAAAAATAATTGGGCTAGAAACTGGGGTAGGGTTGACATTTCTGAGACTAAGCTAGCTGTTAACTTTTCTCTGTGTTTGGAGGCATGCACGCAGCCTAGCTGCCCTCGTCCTTGCTCACAAAAGCATGTCAGGCTTTGTCTTCTCTCTCTTTAAAGGATGATGACATCTTTTTCATCTGTTACTTATTACTGGATCCTGGCCTTCTCCGCTTTCTTTTTAAAGGTGCATCCTGATTGATAGTGGATTGTTGGAAAGCAAACTGGTACTTTTGGTTGATTTTGCGATACAATGCTCAGTTTCTCTTTCAGTTCTGATACATTTCACCTTTATGTGTTTATATATGATGCTACAGGCGACAAGTGGGAACCAGAACAACATGCTGATCTTACAGGAGACTTGCACCGATTCGTCCGGCTCACTCGTGGTATATGCTCCGGTGGATGTGCAATCCATGCACGTCGTCATGAACGGCGGCGACTCGGCGTACGTCTCCCTCCTGCCCTCCGGGTTCGCCATCCTTCCTGACGGCCACAACGCATCGTCGGCGGCCCCTCCGAACCCTGCTCAGCAGGGCTCACTGAACGCTCGGGCCAGCAGCAACAACACCGGCTCGCTCGTCACGGTGGCGTTCCAGATACTCGTGAACAACCTGCCCACCGCGAAGCTCACCGTCGAGTCGGTCGACACCGTGAGCAACCTGCTCTCCTGCACCATCCAGAAGATCAAGTCCGCCCTGCAGGCCAGCATAATCTCTCCCTAGTGGGCATTTGACATGGATTCCGACCATCCATTTATCTCCCAAGGTCGGATGCCGTGTCAAATGTCTAACTTGAGTAGTACTTCCAAGTTCCAAATGGCACAGCAGAGGGCCAGATATCTCAATTCTCAACAGGAAGGCCAAACAACCCAGCTAGAGTTTGAGGTCGATCAGGCAGTGCAAAAAATAAATTATATAGTGTGGAGTATATTGCATAGAGCAAATGGGGTTAGTTGCAAAGGGATAAGTCAAGAACGAACCGTGCGCTAGGCTTACTGGAGCAAATTAACATGCTGTTTGGGATATGTTTGCTGCTGCTTAGGCTGATGTGGTGGTTCGGGTATTGACTTAAACTCTAGTGAAGGAAACCCCTAGGGCTTCTCCCATATTATTTAGTAATTTGCTTTAGCCATTTTGTGAAGCTTTTTTTAGTTCTCCAAAATGGGGGGAAAATATAGAGAAATGATACTGATCAGATCCCCAAGATCGTTGTTAGTGCCTGTTTAGTTTGCATAATGTTGGAATGATTGATATGCATGTTGTGGTTGTAGCATTTCTTTAATCTCAATGAACAGAGGAAATCAGCACAAGTTTGTAAGGTATATGTATTTCCCCCCATTTTTGGCTTCTATGCATGAATGGGGTTTGCAACTGATTTTTTCTGTTTTGATTAAATAGATAAATTAATTCTCATGTTTATATTTTTGGAAATTGTTTCTTTGTCTTCAATTTTAAATCGTATTTTAAAACAAGTTAATGTTTATAAGCACAGAAAATTTCAACAATGGCTTGCAACATTGATATTAAGGACCATGAAGCCACGTAATAGCGGTCTAGCAGATGTGTTCTGTTGTGAAAAGTACTATACGACTAGTTAATTTTGTAATAAGTTTGACAGAAAATGACGTGACAGTTGCACTGTATTAAGTCAAACCGATGGTTCACTACGTTGTTTTACACGCTTAAGATATTTTACTTTTTGAGCTCCAAATACTGAAGCTACCTGCCAAGGTTACGTTTGCAGAAGCAGGAATGACTTGACTCTTGATGTTACATCTCTTTCTGATAAAGATTATTGAACGTTTGCTAGGCTAGCTAATTGAGTAGCGGTACCATATCATCATCTGATCAACCAGGAAAAACGGAAACAAAGTTTTTTTTTTCACTCTTAGAGCATGTACAATACAGGTGCTTAGCAAAGAAAAACTGATTTTTCTTATCACGTAGGACAGATTATGTGCTTATTTTGTAGTATCGATGCTTGATTAGACACCGGTCCTTAAGAGGTGCTTATATATATAACTATATATAATTAATAGATATACAATCATCTAAGCACTTATCAAAGAGATGTTTGCATAGGAAGAAATAACTTTTATATAGGTGTTTAATGGCGTGGCTATATTCTAAGCATCCCGTATTGTACATGCCATTATACTGATTGTTGACAAACTGACATTTGCTAGCTCTTTTGTTGAAATGTATAAATTAGTCAGGTTCAATTTTGTGAGAACCCTAAAAATCAAACTAATCTAATTAACGCTAATCGATAATTAGCAGTAAATAAAATTCATCTAAGCAATAATAAAACACAAGCTTAGGTTTATATCAATCACATCGCCAAACAATTTCATACAAGTTAAATCCTCAAGAATTCATCAACGCAATTGACAATATGAATTATTACAACAAAAATAAATCATCGATACAATATCAGAGTCATTTACAAGAATTCGTTGCAAGCAGAAATAAAACAATAATGCAGTCTCTAAATTAGTTACAAGAAAATTCTTTACATCAAAGAACAAAACAATAATGCAATCTACAAATTAATTACAAGAAAATTCTTTACATCAAAGAATAAAGGAATATTACATCTCTGAGTACATTAATAAATGAGAATTACAACAGATGATTAAATTACAGATTAAATCTTGTATGCATATCACCGAAGCCTTTTCTTCCTTTGCCCGTTTTTTGCCAGCCAGTCGAACCCCTTTTTCCTCGGCCAATCCAAAACCCTGCCTACATTTCCATTGATCGCCAACAACCAAAGGACCAGTAGCAAAATGAAAACTATAAAAAGAAAGTTAGGAGTAGAAAAGGATTGCCGTCTGATTTCTTGATGATCATCGAGGTTCCCAGACCAACCTAGGTCAGTCGGCACCGTCTCACTTCAGTAGGTTTCATCACCTGGCAATTTTAAGAAAATCTGGCATCCACGTATACCGACTTACCTTCGCCACAGAAAATCCAAAAAATAATATCAGAAACATCATTTGGACCAACAGTCCAAAGCTTTTATCCTGCCCAACAGGAATCATAGAGAGAGTTAGAGATAGGGCAAGGGCAAAATGGTCATGCACAGGGCAAGAGAGATGGCAGCCGAAAGCACCTGCCCCTTAAGCCTTTTCTCCTTCACAAACACCCTAGCAAGCCACACTCACTCATCAGACACAGCCGAAGGAAACACAACTACCAGAGCAAACCAGCAAGCCAAAATAGTCACAAGCCCCTCATTCATAAGGCAACAACCGAGAGCACCACTGCCACCACAAGCAAGCAAGCCTCACAAGCCAACACTCCAACCCCCAGTTTCTCCCCTCAACCGAAGGCAACCCACCATTGCAACCTCCCAAACCACCCACAGAGAGCAATAGGAGGAGAGGAGCAAAGGAGTCAGGGAAGACAAAGGGAGCGGGAACGGTGTCAACGATGGCTTCAAACCGACAAAAACCACCAGGACAACGCCAAGCCGACAAGGAGAACCGGAGGGAACCGACCGGAGCAAGGAAAGCACCACGACCAGCACACAGCCAGCATCACTACCTCCACTGCCATTCCCAACCCGACCAAGCAAGGTACCTACCATCTCTTCCCCACCCACTGTTATTTTTGCCCACTCCGAACGCCCTCACAAGAACTAAACATTTCACAGAGAACTCATCCATAGCATCACCCACATCACAGAGCAAGGGGTAGAGCGAGTAGAGAGAGTAGAGTAGTGGTATACCTCGGCAATGGCAGCGCACCACCACTGTCGTAGCTAGCCACGGTAGCAACCCACATCCATCTCCTTCATCATGCATAAGCAACCATTAACTCAAATCAACCCCTAAGCATAAAAAACAACAGAGAAAGGGGGAATGAAACCACCCTCAAAGTCAGTGGCCTAGGGGCCGAGCCGGATGAGCTAGGGGCGTGCGGGCGCAAGCCGAGCCACCAGCAGAGACGCAGAAGCGAGGAGGGTGAGCCAGAGCACGAGAGCCAGAGGCAAATCACTGCAGACCTAAGCGCCGACGCATAGCGGTGGCGGCGATAGGGAGCAAGCCGGTGGTGGCGCCATGAGCCCAAGCTTGGGTGCTGAATCAAATCACCAAAGAAAGAAATAGGGGAGTGAGGAGATGAGAGAAAGAGGAAATAGGGAAAAGTAGGGGAGGAATAAAGAAAGAAATGGAGCCAGAGGAATGTCGGCCGAAGCAAAGAGATAAGGAAGAGAGAGAAAAATAAAATAAAATAAAAATATACAAAGAGAAAGAGAAAGAGAGAAATTAAGAGAAAGGGGGAAATTAGGTAAGGGGTAGAAAAGGTAATTTTTGGGGGAGGATTACTACTAGTAGTAGTAATTTTAGCAGTAGAATGAACACCAGTAATAATACGTCGACGTTGTGTAGTTATCGGATGAATCGCAAGAAATATAAATTTGTGAACCGCGTTAGGATAAATAACAGTAGACCAACCGGTAGAAAATAAAAGCAGGAACTCACTATATTAGACAAATAGTCTGATGCATCGGAAATAATTTAATCATGATAGAATAATTAAATTAAATAACCCCAGTAAATATCACCCCTAAAACGAACTAGCCAGGTTCCGTTTTTACCAAACGCGAAAATAGGCGACCAACAATTCCAGAGCTAGTAGACCGTAGAACAACCGCAGTTGGGGAGTGCTAACCTAGTAGGGATCCAAAAAAATATTATTAATTTAAAATTTTCTGAAAAAAGGAAAATCAACTAATTAATGTATGCCTAGTAGCAGCAAAAACAACTAAGTATTTATTTATTTAATATTCGCGTCTGCCATATATCTGCAGAAGATGAACCAGTTTAGGCAGGAGTAACTGATCCAGAATTCGTTGACGCCGATCTTTACTGTGAATACGAAGGCAAGCCTATCTCTTGAACATCAACATAGTTATATTAAACGTAAAAGTTATATTGTTGTATCATATACATATGTGCATAAAAACTATGTCTCAAAATCAAATCAGATAAAATAGAAAAGAGAAAAGAGATGAGAAATAAGAAATAAGAAATAAGAAAATAGTACTACAACTGAGATTAGCAGCTGTACTGCAAGAGAAATATTAGGAGGGTAAAGGGGGCCTTTGGCTGGAAAAGAGAAAGAGAAGAAATAAGGAAAGAGGTGTGACCCTTTACATATGGCTAATATATAAGGACCAACAAAACTCTTACTCGAATAAGAGGTCGTATTTAAGTGCCAACCATTTTCCCGTTTCAACGGACAAAAAATGCTACCTTGTTACGTGGCTATACTCTCCACATTAGATAAGTAATATTGCATGGGTTGAGTTACGGAGGAACCCAAGCCTAGTAGGAAGAGTCCGGAAGTGGGGGATCCAAGACGATATAGTACCGCACGGTGGAGTGTTGGGTGCGGGGATGTCCGGCCTAACCAACATTATAGGAACTCGGTGGAGGACTAGGTGAGTGCCCCAGGACATCGATAGAAAGTAATGGGTGGAGACTTAATCACGTAACATGGAAAACATTTTGTATTCTGAACTCGAAACCACATCAAAGGAAATGTGGAAAACCTAGCGTAAAGAGAGCTCGGAGTAGCTCTGAGTAAAATGGTACAAAGCCTGCGCAGTGCTAAATAAAATCATGAATTCATGCATGCCTCCTAGATTGGAGTCTACAGTGACCGCTAGGGGTTTATCTTCTTACTGAGTGACAAGTAGTCTTTTCAGAATTAAAATTGTCACGTAAATCTTGATAAATTATTTTTCAGAAAAAGAGATGAGCTAGAAAATGTGATAACAAACAGAAAAGAGTCATACAGTGCATCTTTGCTAATAAATGCTTGCTGAGTACACTAGTACCTACTCTTACTATTATTCTTCGTTGTTAGATCCTATTCCGGTCGGAACTATCCCAAGTGGGATGAAGAATACACTACTACAAAAAGGCTAATACTAGACGACTCATCATAGAAGGTTTCCCAAACCCGCTCAGATTACATGCATTCCTGCACGGTTTTGGTTTCTGACCGTTTGTGTTCTCGTCAAGACTAAAAACCGTCTGTGAAGAGGTAATATCACAGACGGTTCATGTTGAAAACCGTTTGTGAAGTATCACAGACGGTTCTGAACAAGAACCGTCTGTGATATTTCTTAGTATCACAGACGGTTTTCAAAAATAACCATCTGTGATACTTCACAGACGGTTTTAATAATGAACGGACGGTTCTATTGTGGAACCGTCTGTGATAAGTATCACTGACGGTTCCATAATAGAACCAACTATGATAAGTCTCTTTATTAGTAGGAGCCCACTAGGGTTTGCGCTAACTCGTCACTCCTCAGCGGCCATACTCTCGTCTGTTCCCCTCCCCAACACCTCCATTCTTCCCGTCGCCGACGATAAGAGTGTCTTTTGTAGTGTCACCGTTGTGCCACAACTACGGTAACGCTGCGCACCTTCCCCTCTTCCTCCTCTCCCCGGCGTGCGCGACCCTGGCTACCTCTCCATCGGCGATGTCGAGGTAAGACAGATCTATCACCTATTGGTTTGTGTTGTTGGTATTCATGTGAACTGAGCTCCTCCTCCCTCTCACCGCCAGCTCCCGCACCTCCGGATCAAGCTCCCTCCTCCCTACGCCGCCGGATCAAGCTCCCAGTCCTCCCTCATTGCGCCGCCGGCCCTAGCTCCTTCTCCCTACGCCGCAGCTCCAGCTCCTCCTCCCTCTCGCCGTCGGCTCGTTGCGCTACCTCGGACCTCCCACGGGCCTCCAACCTCTCCGGCTCTCCCACTAACGCGTAAGTCACCTTCTTGTATTCTTGATGTTGTCTGATTGTTGGTTGATGCTGATGGTGATGGCCATTGGCCAGAGCCCAGATGCTAAATGTGTAATACATACATACATGAAGAGAAGTGCATGCATCATTGCAGAGAAGTGTAAATGTGTAATACATACATGTAGAGAGAAGTAGAGAAATGAATGAAATGATTGTGCACTTGTGCTGATTGCTGATTGTTGAATGAGTAAATTCAGAAGTGTAAGTGTTGTCTGCTATTGAAGTATTCAGAAGTGTCAAGTGTTGTCTCTTCTATTGATATGTATGGGTTGTTGATATGTTATGACTTATTGGGTTGTTGATATGTATGGGATGTTGATATGTTATATTGTTATGAGTTATGACTTATTCAGAAGTGTCAAGTGTTGTCTGCTATTGATAGTGAAAACTTGCTTGGTGAACCATGGGCTGTTATATGTATGATAGATGATTTGCAAAAATAGATGTATAAAATGTGTGATATGTATGTTATGACTTATTGTTGATTTGTCATTTTGTCAAGATGTCATCCGTTACGTCCTACCATTCCATTCCTAATTTCTTCTCTATAAAGTCTCCAAGCAGTGGCTGCTTGCGCCTTTAAAACCGGCATCATATATATATATATATATATATTATACATATATTGTTCTAAGTCCTCGGCCACTTTAGGAAATTAGTCACCTTGACATGAGGAGGATGAGGCAGTAGCCATGGGCAATTTCATCGAGCAGTGCAAGTTTAAAACACTGTTGCCGAGAGAGTCGGGACATCCAATTACTTGGTTGCTAATACGTGATGTCACTTCCCAGTTGGAGTACCTACGCGTTAAGAAAGTGACGTGGGACGACACTCCTCTTACCGAAGTGGCATCATGTATCGCCGAACTGTAATGATGTCCCGACGCCTCCTAGCAACCGTGCTTTTAAACTTACAGGGCTCGATAAGGTCGCCTGTGGTTGTCGCCTCATCCTCCTCATGTCATGCGTGGATGACCCCCAAAGTGGCTGAGGGACTAAGAACAATATATATAATATATACGATGCTGGTTTTAAAGGCACAAGCAGTCACTGCTTGGTGTCTTTATAGAGAAAGTCATCACAGACGGTTCAACTACAAACCGTGGATATGATCATCACATGCGGTTTAGGATCAAATCGTCTGTGATATGTAAGTCATCACAGATGGTTTCAGCTAAAACCATATGTGATAGTTGCATATCACAGACGGTTCTCAGTTAATAACCGTATGTAATAGTATGCATCATAGACGGTTTGAAAACCGTCTGTGATGACCTCATATCATCACTGACCCATAAACTCAGACGGCTCACGAAACCGTCTGTGATGACGTTTTTGAACCGTCTGTGAAGATATTTTCTGTAATAGTGATACATAGGTACCGAGGAGACCGCAGAAAACGAGTGCGCTTACTATGAGGACAGGGCAAAGTGGACCCCTTATTCGGCGAGTAGGACGAATAGGCGACCGGTGGAGCAAAGCAGGCGCAAGCGAGGGGAATTCTTTCCCGTTGTAATTACATAAGTGTATTAGAGACAATAGTCTTACGTGGCTAACTGTTACAATAATGTACAATTTTTATCTTATTATTCTGTTGCATTAACTCTGGTAAAACTTGATATTCGTCGGAGCAATATTCTATCGGACAGACGAATAGTAATTTGTATGCTTAAATATAATTACCCTCTGGGTAATAATATGGGCGCCGCAAATATCCTGGACAGTTTCCCTACAGGCTAGAGTACGTAAAATTGAAGTTAAGAGCCATGATCGTAATGCCTTCTTGTTTCTCTGTTAGTATGTCCTTGGTTATTGTCTAACTTTGTATGATGTGGATTAATGTGCACCGGTTGTCTGATACACATGTGTACACCGCCATTAATGATGTGTTGCATCATGTATCCTCACTGTCCATTATCCATGACAGCAACAGAGAGATATATTACATATTAGTACGTACTTTCACTTTGTTGCTCATTCATTCCTGCCTAAAGTTACTACAAAATTAACTTTGTTGTGCATGTTATGTCAACATCCTCGTATTTATATCTTCGTAACAAAAAATTATCTAGGATGCTTGACAAACATATAGTTGCTTGTATACACCAAAGGAAGAGGTTTTGGACTAAATAACATCGTAGACGCCGTTATTAACGAAACTGGTCGTCCACGGATCGTAATGCCGAAAATGGCACAACGGACATGCCGAGGGCCGACACGCATACAAAACCGTGCCTCCCGAGCTCAGACTTCATCTCTATCGTTCATTGGGGACCGGACGAGCCTCATACCATCACGTCGTCGCTACCGCGCCCCTAGGGCTGGACAAGCCATGTCTGTGCCTCAAAGGCATGTTAGAATTGGGCCCATATGTGCAAAGACATGTTAGAACTGGGCACATATGTGCAAAGACTCATTCATTCATGAAATTTCAAAGCATGTATGGTTTAGTCCCATATTACCTAGCCAAGTGGTGGGAAAGCAATTTATAAGGTGAAGTCATTGTCACCCATTGAAACATGTGACATATGACATTGAGTGATATGAGGAGGACTATAGCTAAAGTCACACACACGCACGTACGCACGCGTGACTTGAAACTTGCGACGCGTGAGCGTGAACGTATCGTGAACCTAGTCCACCTTTTTTTTTAACCTTGCATTTTTCTCTCTCCTTGAAATAATTTGGTCGAATTCCCAGACCAGTGTGGTCGAAACCATAGACCGGTGTGGTCCAAACATTGTGGTTGAAATAATATGGTCGAAGCCATGGACTAGTGTGGTCGAAACACTGTGGTTGGAACACAGTGGTCGAAGCCATAGACCAGCGTGGTCGAAACACTGTGGTTGAAATAATATGGTCGAAGCCATGGACTAGTGTGGTCGAAACACTGTGGTTGGAGCACAGTGGTCGAAGCCATAGACCAGCGTGGTCGAAACACTGTGGTCGAAATAAAGTGGTCGAAACACAGTGGTCAAAAAATAGTGGTCGGATTCATAGACTAGTGTGGTCGAAATACACTAGTCGAAGTTGTAGACCAGTGGTCGAAGCTATAGATCATTGTGTAATCTGGATCTGATAAATATTGCTTAATTACCATTAATTGGTTTTGAATTAGCAGTTACCAGTGGTTTAATATGTGTTTTATTATGCAGTTAATAGAGAGTAATTGTCTCAACCTTAAAAAGATCTAGAGACGTTCAGACCTGACACAATTTTATTTACTTCCATTTTCTTCTTCTTCCTCTCTGTTTTACTGTGCTTGAGTGTTGTGTTGTCGAACCAAGTCATCCCTTCTCCTCGATGTGCACCGAAAAGGAGGGTGAGTAGGTATCTCTAAACTATTGTCATAGAGTTCACCCGTACGGGGCAACAATAAGGTCACATACAACACTCTGGAAGTGTAGCAACACGTTAGCACCACGACACGAGCCACCAAGCACGGTAGTGTGAGGTGGCAACATGGTCACAAACCTGCCACGGTAAGTTTATAGCGTTACATACCTACAGCCATTTAAGATCACGATAGGTACCTACCGCGGTTTAGGAGCACGACATCAACCTGTCGTGGTACCAGTATGTTGCATGTATCACACGACGCTTGCCTAGCTTGTCGATGCTATTTTTACCATTTTTGTCGGCTTTTGTTAAGAGCATCTTCCATAGTGGTCACCTCGGTCGTCTCTTAGCTGTCATGTTACTCAAAAGTCTAGTTATAGGAGAGATGATGTGAAGAGAAGGAATATGCCATATCTTATATAAGAGACAAGCTGGGCACGCAAATGATCACAAATTGTGAATGTGTAAGAAGAGAAATTATGTTAAAAATAGATGATTTTATGGATAATTTGTTGAGGTTTAAGAGACAAACTGTTGTACGCTCCCTAAAACAAATCAAAAGAGGACAAAAACGGCTGTATGGGTAGGCGGGCGCGGGTCCCTCCCGGCCGGCCGGGCAATAAATTGGGCGAGCTGCTTTGCCGGCCCATCCTGCGCGCAGCTCAGAGAGGCCGCACAAGATTCATTGCCTTGCCTTGCAGGTTGCAGCCCCCCACCCCACCCCAGATCTGCTGCTCCCTGCGTCTCTGTACACCATGGATGCCTCCCAATTTCTTTTGTATCGTCCTCGAATCTCGGGGCAGCAGATAGCTCTAGACTCTAGAGGTCTTTAAACTTCGTTTAGTTGTACTATCGGATTTTTTAAGTTCGATTTTAACTTTTAATCTGGTAGCTCTTGGAAGTTGATTAATTATACTATTGGAGTTATTTGATGTAAGTCATGTGACAGAAAATTTACCACTATTCCAGAGTAGGGTGAAAATTGGTTATAGCAACTACTCCCTCCGTCCCAGTATATAGGGCGCATAAAAAATTTTCCGGAGACCAAGGGAGGGCGCGCGAGCTATCCATTCTTCCTCATCTACCCCTAATTACATTGACGAGATGCATGCGCAGTTTACTGTAATCAGGAGCCATGCATGCATGCAGATTTAAAGCACGGCATGCAGTTTTAAAGCACGACATGCAGATTTGCGCGCGAGAGAAGCACGGCATGCATTTTCGCGCGCAAAAATAGCACGGCATGCAGATTCGCGAGCAAAAATAGCACGGCATGCAGATTCACGAGTAAAAATGCCCGCGTCTCGCAGCTCGCGAGCCAAGCGCTTCGCTCGCGCGGCCAGCGTCTCGCGCTCCGCCGCCGCCCACGCTTCGCAAGACGCATGCATTTAGAAGATGGCGCCCAGGCATTTAGAAGTCTCTAGCGGTATAGCGAAAATTTGAAGACAGCATTTAGAAGATGGCGCCCAGAATTTGAGCTGGTGCGTATGGATTGAGAAGATTGCGCCTAGAAATTCAAATTCGTTTTCCTCCAATAAATAGGCATGAACACAATAGGTTTGCTGCCACTCTCTCCTCTTCTCTCGTCCAGTTGCTTGCTCGAAATCAATGGCGAATTTGGACCTAAATCAACCTATCCATTCGGAAGAGATTGAGGACTATGATGGCCCTGTCACCGACCTTAATTTTGATCTTGTGTTTCATGATAGCGATGAAGGTATTACACGAGACCTTTGTTCTGTTGTTTTGTTCCTCTAATGCTTACCGTTAGGATAGATCATGTATACTTGTTGTCTTGCTTAAAGAGGATGGCGGCCCGACCCATGGCGAAGAGGATGGCGACCAGACCCATGGCGAAGAGGACGGTGGTGCACCTTCCCATGGAGAAGAGGACGGTGCCCCAGCCCATGGTGAAGAGGATGGCGCCCCTGCACCTAACGCCTATGAGACGAGTAAGACATGGCGAAGAGTAGCCTAGCAACAGAAAGAATTCATACACCTACTTTTGATTAATTTCTTTTTTCCACACATCTGTAGATCAAGTTGGCAATGTTAGAAGGAGGAATCAATATACTGATGATCAACGTCGAGCCATATATAGCATGCTTCTAGAGCGAACTTCTGTCGGCATATTGAAGAAAGGAGCGATTTAAGATCAACTGTTGAAACAGGCGTGCCTTTGAGAGTTGTGCAGCGGATATGGCTAAACGGACAGCAGGGTGGTGGGATAAACGCAGTCTCTAGCAAGAAGGCAAAGAATTGTGGCCGGAAACGAGTAGCCTTCAATCCGGAAGCCATAAAAGATGTGCCTTTGAGTAACCGAACGACAATCCGGGATCTAGCAGGCGCTCTGAATATTTCAAAGAGCACATTGTTTAGGCGGATGAAAGAAGGGAAGTTTAGACGGCACACAAATGACATTAAGTTTACATTGACTGAAGATAACAAGAGAGCACGTGTTAAGTTTTGCCTCTCAATGCTAGACAAATTAAGCATGCCGCAAGAACCAACTTTTGAGGGTATGTACAACATCGTGTACATAGGCGAGAAGTGGTTCTATCGACGAGGAAATGTCAAAACTACTACTTGGCGCTAGATGAGGACAATAGGAAAGAACCACAAAGAGTAAAAATTTCATAGAGAAGGTGATCTTTGCTTTCGACAATTGCGAGACCTAGATTTGATGGGGATGGAAATGTTACATTTTACGAAAAGATAGGCATATTTCCTTTCACTTTAAGAGAGCCGCAAGTTAAGTAGTGCAAATAGGCTCTTTGGTACATTGGTGACCAAGGCAATGATATCGGTAACCAAGGAAACAAGCCGTGAGTACCTTGTAAACAAGGTATTGCCCGCGATCAAGCAGAAATGGCCAGCGGAGGAAGTTGGTACCCCCATATTCATCCAGCAGGATAATGCTAGGACGCATATTGCAATCAATGATGACGAGTTTTGTCGTGCGGCATCCGCAGATGGTTTTGACATAAGTTTGATGTGCCAGCCACCCAACTCTCCCGTTCTCAATGTATTAGATCTTGGTTTTTTTGCGGCCATTCAATCCATGTTTCAAAAGTCGTCTCCAAGCAACGTTGAAGACATTGTTGCCAAGGTAATCCAAGCTTTTGACGAGTATCCAGTTGATAGGAGTAACCGTATTTTCCTCACTCACCAATCATGCATGAGAGAAATTTTGCGTCAAAAAGGAGGGCAACACTATGCAATCCCACACTTGAAGAAGCAATCACTTGAGAGGAATGGTGTTCTTCCCATTAGATTACAATGTGACCCAGAAGTTGTGAACGAAGCAATTGTGTACATCAATTAGAATCTGTTATTGCAAATGTAATCGAACCTGTACGCCTCACGTGTAGCAAATGAGTAGTACATCAAATGAGTAGCAAATGAGTAGTACATCAAACGAGTAGCAATAATTTTTTGTTCTTTGGTGTAAATGGATTCGGATGAAGGATCAAGCGAGTAGTAGTTGCGATGCTAGTAGTACCGACCATGGCGATAAGCCGTAGTAGCGGCGTTCACGATCATCGTCGGCGGTGCCCATGCCGCCCAAGAGTCTGCTTGCATGTGCATCGCATGGCGTGGTTGTGGCCTTTTGCTGCGGCGAGAGGCGGCGTGTCGAACTTGTACTATTTTTCCTTCTTTGAAGCTAGATTTGTCAAACAAATCGCCTCACATGTAGCAAATGAGTAGTACATCAAGCGAGTAGCAAATGAGTAGTACATCAAATGAGTAGCAAGAATTTTTGTTGCCATTCACACGCTTTATTCTTAAATCGTTCTCGGCAAAGCGTCCTCCACAAAGGCACTCGGCGTCGCAAGGGACTCGGGACATCTGAGTTCTTTGGCAAGAGAGTCTACATCCATGTAGCTTTGCTTATCGTCGCCATCGTCAATCCCGGGTAGGAGTATATTACAGTCGAACTCGTCGAGACCGTAGATCCAAGCCATGACCATGTAATCGTGGTGGACGAGACCACAGCGAGAGCACGAACCCTTCAATACGCACCTCACATCAAGGAGCTTGTCACTGCTAGACGCGTCGGGCTCCTTGTCATCGTTTTCACGTGCGTCAGTGTCGTCGGTGTCGTCGAGCCCAGCAAGGAGGGTGTCATCGGTGTCGTGCACGAGCTTCTACTTGCGGTCGCCATCGTCGAGATCAGTGAGTGCGGGCTTCTGCTTGTGGTCGCCGTCGTCAAGATCGGCTAGCGCGGGCTTCTGGTTGTCGTCTGCAAGGGACTCCGGGACATACGAGTTGCCGGCAAGAGAGTCTACATCCATGTAGCTTTGCTTATCGTCGCTGTCGTCAATCCCGGGTAGGAGTATATTGCAGTCGAACTCGTCGAGGCTGTAGATCCAAGCCGTGACCATGTATTCGCGGTGGATGAGACCACAGCGAGAGCAAGAACCCTTCAATACGCGCCTCTCATCAAGGAGCTTGTCGCTGCTGGATGCGTCGGGCTTCTGCTTGTGGTCGCCGTTGTCGAGATCGGCGAGCGCCGGCTTCTGATTGTGGTCGTCGCCATCCTCGCGACCGCCTGGGGTCTCAGCGGCCATCACCATGGAACTCGCTCAATCGGCTCACGCGTTAAGCAGAACTAAGCGTCGAATGCATTCAGCATCAAGCAGCGGATCCTCGCACTTTTCTAATCGGGCGCATGCATCACGCTAGCACTTCTCAGAGCGGTTGAATGCATGCAAAATGAAGGGACGCCATGTATTGTGGGACAGCAGATTGCATGCATGCATGCAGATTGCTGAGGGAAAAGATGGTGAGAAAGCAGTGCAAAATGAAGCAGAACTCTAAGCGTTAAGCAGAACTCTAAGCGTCACGCTTGCATGCATGCAGATTGCTGAGGGCAAAGATGGGAGAAAGCAGTGCAAAATAAAGGGACGCCATGTATTGTGGGATAGCAGAAAAAAATTTATACGCCCTATATACTGGGACGGAGGGAGTATCTTAGAACCTATCCAACACAAGATGCCACACACAATCAATCTTTGTCGCCTGGCCAGAAAATTAGGGGCTGCTTGGTTGGCTTCCTCACGCTCATTGCGCTGGGCTCCGGCCTCTGGATCTTTGCCGCGTCGGCTTCGTTCGATGCCTGGCTCCCTGGCGTAGGAAACGAACGCCTGGGAGCCAGCTGTCTGGAGGGTTAGCTGCCTGGGTTTGATCCCGTTGATTATTTGATCCAACGGTCTATTTTTTATTTATCAATTCCAGGCACATACTTCCAACCAAACAACTCATCTCCAGGTTTGCCTGGCCAGACAAAAATCATCTACTTTCCAGGCTACATCCAGGCACCTCTTTTTTCCAGGCATAAAGTCCAGGGCACCAACCAAACAGGCCTAGGGACAGAAAAAGTGACACGGCAAGAATTTTAAGTGGCGTCACTAACCTAGTTTTTACAACCACTGGTCGTTTCTCTATCATATGCTTAAGAACATAACCAGCACAGTAGTCCTTGTTGAAGTATGAGTGCATACAACTCAATAGTCCTGCTTGGAAGTTGGAAACCGGGAATATCGCAGGAAAGGAAATATTCGGCCCCTGTTTTGAATGTATGAATATTGCAGGGATGGATAGAATACTATCCAATTCCTCCATTCCAAACAGGATCTGAGATAGACGTAGGGTTTGCTTTGCGAATCCTGTGTTTCAAATGAAGTGTATTTAAATGGGCATTTTAAAAGCACGCGTCGAGATATAAATTCCTTCGGCTTCTAAAGCTTTTCCGAGTGTCAGGACCGAACTACCGGAGGACGTATGTCAATCACTCCAGTGCAGCAGTGTAAACTCAACGATGAACGCGCCCAATCTCTAAGGTCGTCTCAAAGCTCAAAAGGCAAAGTACGGTGCGGAACTCTTAGCCGGCTCCTCGTTTCAACGCCGCTGCGCCAAAAGAGTAGTAGTAGTGTAGCTAGTACTCAGCTACGATAGAGCGAAGACGTACGCTAGCTAGTTACTAAAACTTATAGGCTCGTGGAAAGGGTCTCCTCCCGCGTGTGCCACGTTAACGAAAAACGTGCGCCGTTTGCATCATCGAAAAAACATGTGCCGTCTGATCGTCGTCGTACAGCCGAGATCACGTGGAGTGGAGAGGCCCTATGAACGCACGCAGATCGTCATCGGACGTTCGGCATCGCGTGGAGCGCTTCCTAAGCACAAACCCTAATCCCACTCATCTCTCTCCTCCCGTCTCCTTGCTCGCTCGATCCCGTGACACCGCTCCTCCCCTCGCTACTTTCCCCTCCGCCTCTTATCCCCTTCCTCTCCCTCCTCCACCGCCCCCTCTTCGCCAGCGCCGTCGGTCCCTCCTTCTTCCTCGCCGCCCCCTCGATCTCCCTCCCTAGTTGCCGTCGCTCCCTCCCTCTTCCTCCCCCATCACCCCCTAGGTCTCCTCCCACCCCGCAGCGCCTCCCTCCTTCCACCCCTCGCCTTGCGCTTGCTTAGGCCACCGTCGCCGGTACCACCAGTCGACTTGCGTCACACCACCTAGCCTCCGACCCCTCTCCGCCTCCTCTCTCCTGCGCGCCTCCGGCCTCCTTGGTCCGCCTCACTTCCAGCTCCTATCCCCTTCCTCTCCCTCCTCTATCGCCCTTCTCCGCCAGTGTTGCCGATCCCTCCCCGCACCGCCTCCTCAATCTCCTTCCCTAGCCGTCGCAGCTCCCTCCCTCTTCCTCCCCCACTGCCCTCTCAGTATCCCTCCCCAACCGTCGCATTGGCGCCTCCCCTCTCTTCCATCTCCTCGCCTTGCGCCCACTTAACCCGCCGCCGGTATCACTGGCCGCCTTGCCTCGTGCTGCCTAGCCTCTAGCCTCCTCTCCGCCTCCTCTCTCCCACATGTGTCCAACCCCGTCGGTCTGCCTCGCCTCACCATGCCTGACCTCCTCTCTCCCACGCGACTCTGCCCTCCTCGCTCCTCTCTCCACCTTCGGCCCTCAGTCTCCTCCTCCTCGAGAGCTAAAAGGGAGGAAGAGGAGCGAATCCAGGGTGGATTTGCGGCGATGGCCTATACTGGAATGGGCCTCATAGATAAGAATGGTCTTTACGTGATCTCATAACTTAAAAAGCAACTGATCAATGGTACCAACTTCGTGGCACGGTACAAGGCCGAGGTTGAGGTATGTTGTAGATCCTTTCCCAGAAATATGTTTTGTTATTTTCGCTCCTATGTACAATCTGTCTGATCTTCTAGAGGATAGACCGCACATATTTATTTTTGCCTCTGTGTACAATCTGTCTGATTCTCTGTTTTTTCTGTTTCGAATTTTTCGCTGTCATAGGATTCATAGTCGCAACATATAGGCATGATGTTAATAGGCATTCATGTTGCATGAGGATTGGGGATTCAATATGTAGTAGTAGTAGTGATTTCATTTACAAGAACGAGATTCAATATGCTGTCATAGGTCTTCGTGCTCTCAGCTTGTGTTATCTTCTTAGAGATGATACTGAGGCAAGGAACAGGATGTCTGAGAAGGGATGCTGAAGAGATATTCCATTTTTTCTTATTCAGACAGATTATCTTCAACTAATGTTTCTGTTATTTCAGGTTTAATACTTGATTAAAAAAACAGTGACATGATATTAGCAAGGCTGCTGCCGAGAAGGAGGACAGAAAAGAGGCGTCTATCTATGCGGTTGCTAATGGGGTTGAAACCCTAACCGTGAATAGAGCGTATGGGAGTGCGACACATGGGCTGGTGCATGCAAGTGCTGCGGTGCAAAACAAAGCAAGAATCCAAATCAAAAGGGAGTCCTTCTCTAACACGTTTACAAGAGATAAAACAAAATCACCTCAGATTAAAAGGCCATGAATTAGGGATATGTTTGGATTGGAATTGGTACATGGAAACCCTTCTCTATGTGAGTTCCTTTTCTTGTGTGCCTTAGGTTGGGGGGCCACCTACCATTGAAAAGAAGACGACACATCAAAAGATATGAGCCTAGAATACAGATTGGTACGTTTTGGATTCCAATATCTGAATATAGTTCTTGTTGGGCTGTTCAAAAATTGCATGTAATTTCCTACTTTGCAAAGAGTCCGAATAGGATACTAGATTGATTGAGTTGGTTTTAGATACTATTCACGTGTATTGTTCACGCATGGTAGATTCCGAAAACATGAGAGTTTGAGTTATGTGCACTTAGGAGGTTGGGTTGGTTTCGAACACTATTCACATGGTATTGTTCATCCGAAAGTGATTGTGCTTGCGTGAGAGGCTATTTAAGCCACATGGCTGCACCATGTAAAGTGGACAAGTTATGATTTAGATAATAAAATTCAGAAAAGCCGTTTTGGCGCATATCGTGTGTTCTTGAGATGATTTCTTGAGATGAGTTTGAGAGAGAGAGATCAAGAGTTCGGGAACTGTTCATATATGGTACTGTTCATGCGTGGGCACTGTTCACCGAGGCTACTATAATGCTTGTAATTCAATCTATTAGATTAGTTTGTGAGTGTGCTGATTTTCTTGCAATTCAATTCAACTGAATTGGTTTGGAGTTTGTTGTTCCACCGCGTAAGATCGGGCAACTAGCGGATTGAATCTTATCTGGAGGTTTGATCCACATCATTTTCTTTGCTTTACAACATTTATTGCTAGATGTTTTACTGAAACTACAAACAAGAAATGGGAATAAAAAGGACCATGTTGGCAACTTGAGTTAATAGTTGTTTTTTGCATAGTATTACTGAGGTAGTAGGATGTTTTAATTAGCCAAAATATAAATTTCTTCTATGAAATAACCACATTAGGTGGTTTGTTTTTGTAGGACGAGGCAAGGCAGGTACTCTAGGCATTCCAGGATCTTACCAACATCTGGTGATGATACTTTCCCTCTCATTTTTTATAAGTGTCTGGTCTCCTCCCTCTCCCTCTCTAGAGCTCTTGCACTCGCGCGGTCACCGGTCGTCCTCGCCTTCCCCCTCACAGCGGTGGCATGATTTTTTTCTAGGTTTTTTTTCCTCCTTACTGAAATTTGCATGTGTGTTTTTTTTTCTGAGTCATTAGTAACTAAGAAGGGATTTCATGGAAATTGTCATCCTATCAAAAGAGGAGGTTGAACAGATAGTTTGAAGTGATTTCAATCCTATAAGGTCTTTCCGATAACAAATTGACATCAATCAAGGGGCATTTGATTATTATTCAACTAAGTCTTGCTATCTAACTAATTGCGCATCAATTTATTTTTACTTTCTATCTAACTAATTGCGTGTCAATTTATTTTTACTTTCCAAAATAAATGTGGATTTGAGAATAAAGGTGAAATTTGGGCGGAGAACATCCTTAATCTTGGAATTTCGTAAGTTAGCACCTTATGCCACATGTAGGGCAGCTTTGGTCACTTGGTATTGTGATGGCTGCAAGATTTAAAAAGCACACATCGTGTATGATGTCCAAGTTACAACATATGCAAGATAAAAGGGCATACATATGATGGAATAGTCATTTACTTTGTTGATGGGTTCAACAAACCTCGCTTGGTAGCCTCATGTTAAACAACATCATGTGGCGTAAATCAATAACAAAAAAATGTGAGCTTCTTGGCATCAAATCAGAAGATGCATGTTGTGGAAAGAAATTGCTTGAACCCACGCTCTTCGAAATTAGATGCCATTGGAAAATCACATGCCATTTCTCCTTACTTCATTATCTGTGGATAACAGATACTAAGTGATGGAGATGTACTTCAATCAATTTTGCCATGTAGTGATTGGATCTTATTTACTCTTTGCCTTCTCTACCTTGCAAAACATTGGGTTCCTGTAGATAAATTTATACATGTTCTGTTGCTCATTGTAGTGGAGAGTAAGTCTAGATGGGTAATCAACCTTTGGAGTATGATAACATTCTTGGACCACATCATTCTACATAATCTTTTCCTTGGTGGAACTAGATGAGCTGTCTTTAGAAAACTATGAATAGTTTGTTCTCATATATAATGGAAAACTGATCACTTGAAACTTTTCTTTAATTATTTTGATGAAACTTTTTTGGCCAATGTGGTTTGGTGAAAAGGGCCACTGGCCGTGCGGGCCACACTGCCTCAATGTGGTTTGGTTATTCATGGCTCTTGGTGGTCTTTTTTATTGGGTTGGATGAATGATGAATGACGGGGTTTGTTGGTTGTGACCGGAGGTGAGGCTTTGTGGGGTTCGGATATACTAAGAGTTCAATGTGAGCATCTCTAATCCTCCTTCTCCTTGCATTGTAAGATGGATGTTACTTGACTATCTGTTTTCCTTATCGTAGGATGAGTTTTTTTTTGTTTGGATATGTTGGAATTTGCCTTTGCACAAGAATACAAGATTACCATGGTGATGGATGAACCGACTTAAGTGCCCATGTTTTCTAATTTCTTTGGCAATCCTTTTATTTTAGGTTTCTATTCATTATACTTATCTACTGCTAATTTATGCTTGTTGTAAATTCAAATTTAGATACTTATATATTGCAATGTTATCTATTGTTGGTATTGAACTCATGTTGGGAGGGACAACGATCTAAATATGAACTTATTTGCGGCATTGCGTCTTGCGATGGTCCATGTTGGTGCTTGGGAAAAACCCAAATCCATGGCCGACACCATGCCGACTCCCTAGCATGTTGTCCTATTTTCTTTCCTAATGTGCTCCTCCTTGCCATCACCAGCCAAGTCCTCTGCTTCTCCATCTCGCTAGAACTTAGAGCTAGGTACTCTTCTCCCTCGGTTGGTGCTCATAATATACTACATTCAGAATGTCATTCACAAATAAACACTTGCATCTACAAATCACATGATTTCATTATTGGTATTTATATCTCTTAAGTTGCAGATGTTCCTTACTTAATCTTGCATGCCTTTCAAAAATGCTTCAACAAAAAAATGGTCATGGTTAGTACGTTTATAGTTTGTGGTGGTTTCTATATTTATTTTTCTCATTTTATTATATACCTTTTGATTATCTTATTATCTGCTTCCATTTCGAGAGGCAATGAAATGGACTAAGAAGGTGGTTGAGAGCATTACCTTCAGGTATGGGAAACATTAGATCGTATGGGCCACAATCACCAGTGGGCACTTCAATTAGCATGCGCCCTTCGCAGATTGCAATGGTAAATTCTTATATTCAAGAAGCACTGGTTTGCCACTACTACAGAAAAGGCTTTCACAGACGGTTCAAAAACGTCATCACAGACGGTTTCGTGAGCCGTCTGAGTTTATGGGTCAGTGATGACATGAGGTCATCACAGACGATTTTGAACCGTCTGTGATGTATACTTTCACAGACGGTTTGTGGTTCAAACCGTCTGCGATAAGTAATATCACAGACGGTTTCATCCACAAACCGTCTGTGATAAGCACATATCACGAGCGGTTTCGACCACAAACCGCTGTGATAAGCACATATCACGAGCGGTTTGTGTTTGGGAACCGTCTGTGATGACTTTTCTCTATAAAGGCCCAAGTAGTGGCTGCTTGTACCATTAAATCGGTATCATATATATATTATATATATTGTTAAGTAGTCTCTCGGCCACTTTGGGGATCGTCCATGACATGAGAAGGATGAGGCGGTAGCCACGGGCAACCTCATTGAGCCCTTGCAAGTATAAAAAGTATGGATGCAAGGAGGCGTTCGGACATCAATTACGGATTGGGCGTCGCTATGTTCAGAAAGTGTCGTTGATCGTGGGTACTCCGTAGGAAGTGGCATCATGTATTAGCAACTATCCATTCTTGAGTATGTAATCGTCTTTAAACCCAACAAGAACACTAAGCAACCATTCTCATATTTCAAAAGAATTCTCAACTTGTTGCTTGGTGTTCTTGTTGGGTTTAAAGACAATTACATGCTCAAGAATTGTTGGTTGCTAATACATGATGCCACTTCCCACGGAGAAGTTAAGATCAACGCCACTTTCGAACATAGCGACGCCCAATCCGTAATTGGATGTCCGACCGCCTCTTTGCATCCATACTTTTAAACTTACAAGGGCTCAATGAGATTGCCCGTGGATACCGCCTCATTCTTCTCATGCTACGTGACTAATTCCTAAAGTGGTCGAGGATCACTTAATAATATATATATAATATATATATGATGCCGTTTTAATGGCACAAGCACCAACGCTTGGAGACTTTATAGAGAAGAGATTATGAATGGAATGGTAGGGCGACTGCACGCAAGAGGTAGGGAACTTGACCGGCATGAACAAGGGGACTATTAATATAAACTAATTATCTATTCAATTTCAGCATAAGACTATTGACACCATTACATCACGAGCAAGGGACTATTAATATGAACTAATTATCAATTCAATTTCAGCATAAGACTATTGACATCATTACATCACACAAACAAGAGGACTATTAATATGAACTAATTATCAATTCAATTTCAGCATAAGACTATTGACATCATTACATCACACAAAGAAGAGGACTATTAATATGAACTAATTATCAATTCAATTTCAGCATAAGACTATTTACATCATTACATCACAGAGCAAGAGGACTATTAATATGAACTAATTATCAATTCAATTTCAGCATAAGACTATTAACATCATTGAGCGGTTCATCGACAAGAGAACAAGACCAAGGGTGTCCAAACCCACCACACAAGTAGTAGCCCTCGGCATCCATCGCAGAGCACTAGCTAGCCATTTTCATCACAGAGCAAGGGGGTAGAGACAGAGAGGGACCTTAGTGCAACAAGAACCACGGTGGCGACCCACCACCAAACACAACCCTCATCCATTTCCTTTACCTTGCATAAATCACACAAACATCGGGACACAACTTAAGGTTCATGCATAAAAATCAAACTCAACAAAAGACATTAAGCTAACAGATCTAGAGGAGAATAGAGGAGGATGGGAAAGCAAAGCTCGGCGGGGCCCTAGCAGGCGCAACGGGTCAGGCGGCGTCGGCGACAGGTCGAGCGGCGGCGTCGAGGTGGGGAGGGGAACGGAGTTAGGGCGGGCGCAAACCCTAGCAGAGCTTGGGAGTGACGAGAGTTTGGACATCACCGTAGTTGTGGCACAATGGTGACGCTGCAAAAGACACTCTTATCGTACGAGTGTCTTTTGCAAAGGTCACCAGATGTCTGCTAACCCGTCGGCAACAGGAAGAATGGCGGCGTCGGCGGCGGACGGGAAGGAATGGGCGAGAGTAAGGCGGCTGAGGGAGTGGCGAGTTAGGCGCAAACCCTAGCGGCAAGTGGGCTAGCTCCTACTTATAAAGAGACTTATCGAGCGGTTCTATTATGGAACCGTCAGTGATAATATCATGACGGTTCCATAATAGAGCCGCTGCGTGATATGGGACATATCACGAGCGGTTCCATAATGAAGCTATGCGTGAAATGGTTTTTCTCAAGTATATATATACAATTACATGACATGAAGAAATTACATGTTTATATTAAAAAGCGAAACCTATAATTAAACAAGGTTTTTCTAGTGGCGAAGGTAGGTTGCTATCTCCATCTCGCAATACTTCATAAGCGGCGGTGTCGGCATCGGACGATTCTCGATCATCGGCGAATGAAGCTCGAAATCGTCCACTCGTTGACGCGCTGCTCGAAAGTGTCTCCGAAGACCCTCGGATCGTTGAACCAAGAAGAATTGAGCCCATAGGCTCTCTTCCTTGCTTGAGGGGTCTCTACCGTCGACTCGATGCGCGCCGCCACGATTTCACAGCCAAGTGACGGCAAGCCTCCCGAGACGTGCAGCGTCGTTTTGGAGGACTATGTCGATGACGCGATAAACTTCGCCGAAAGTTGGAGATCACCGGAAGACACGGCAGAGGAGGATGTCAAGGCGGCGGAAGGTGGCGCCACCGCTCGGCAAATTCTGCTGCGGCAGAGGAGTGAAGACACTTGTTGATCAAGCAGTGTTCTTCCGCACCGACAGTTCAACGACACCGAGAGAGGTGCTGACAAAGTCGCGGGGAAGGCCATCGATGCGGCGACAAGGAAGAGGCAACCATTTTGTTTTTTATAAGTATGTGGGGATGATCATCTTAGATGGCGGATGATCCTTTTATAAAACAAGGAATAAATTCGGGCGTGAGGCGAAGAGCGCGATCGAGGCGAAGCGGATCGATGCGATGAAGAGATGCATCGGGAGCCGAAGCGGATTGGCGGATTTAACGAGCGCGCCGGCGATGAAGAAACTCACGCCTGGGCGATATTATCCTGAGCGGTTATTTTTAAGAACCGTGCGTGATACTAATAATATGATGAGCGGTTCTTGTTGTAACCGCTCGTGATACTCCACGACGGTTGTGTTTTAAAACCGCTCGTGATCTTGATTAATATCACGAGCGGTTACGAACAAGAAAATGCGTGATACTCCTGACGGTCTTCAACATGAACCGCTGCGTGATATTGCCTCTTCACGAGCGGTTTTTAAGCGCGGCCGATGCCGAGCGTCTCTAAACCAAAACCGTCTGTGATTGAATGTAATACCGACGGTTTCGGTCAACCGTCTGTGATGAGGCGTCCAGTATTAGCCTTTTTGTAGTAGTGTGCTCTTAGAGTTTTTGATTTTGGGCCTAGGTTTGTCATGAATCAATGTGTATTTACGCTATTAGGATTGCCTTATGCAGTTTTTCTGTGCTGGACATGAGCAGAGGCTCATTTGATTTCCTTAGTTCCAGTAGCTTCTCTTGCATCATAGTGTGTTCTGTTCCATTGTTTGATCCCTTTTAACCTTACAGAATTACATTTTAGCATTTCTCTTAATTGCTAGTGAATCATGTAGTTTGTAGAGCATACATGTATTGATGATCCCTAGCCTTATATGCAAAATGAATTTTCCTTTATTTTTGATAGGTCGGATAGTTGCGTAGAGATGATTTTCCTAGAGATTCCCTTTCATATTTCAATTTGTTGTAAGAGTGATTTGTCTAGATAGACCTTATAACAATTGTTTAGCATCAACTCTGAGATAGACTTATCTTGGTCAGCTTATTTGCTCATGTGCACCTATCTAAATTAACTAAGGTTCTTGGTAATGCACACATGCTCTTTTATTATCTATATCACGCAATATTTAAGCAAATTGTGCTTTTCAGCAACTGATTACAGTTCGTTCAATGGTTCTCATGCATTGCAGCTTTCCTCACCTTACTCCTCTTTTGAACATTTCGACACTAGCCTCATGAGTTCACCGAAACAATGCATGTGTTGCCGCTGCAGGACATCACTCATATATACTCTATTTGTGCACAAGAATGCTTTCTTTTCTCCCAATTTGTATCGATCCTGGAAACAATAAAGGTAACATGGTTATGGTTGCAAAAAAGGTCTATATGGGGACCTAGCCCCCCCCCCCTAAAAACAACATCATTTGGCGTGGGGTAACGTCTAGTTGGAATTAAAAGGGCAACTTTTGCATGCATGGCCTGATGCATAGTTATTATTAGTACGTAAATAACCAGTAGTAAGTAGTAGCAGCTAGTAAGACATCATGCATGGTAGTACGTACGTCCTATAGTACTAGTTTCTCACTTTCTTGTGGGGCAGACCCAATGGTGGGTCAACTGGAGCTGGAGCTCACTCTACCACTAGCCAAATAGTGTACCGCTTGAGCCAAATAGTGCACCGCTTGAGCACCTACATCAATTCATGAAGGAAATGAGCTAAGTCTGAAGGTAGAAGAATACTAGTCCATGGCCACCTCCTCCGTTTTACGCTGGTCCCCGCTGCTTGTGCTTTCTATCTAAGACGTACGTACATATATACGTGTCAAAAGTAAAACCAGCCAGTTGGGCCCATCTCGGGTGGGCACGTAGTATGTACGGTGGCCGCTGTTGCGTTCGGAAGATGTTGTTGACCTCTAAACAATGGTACGGGACCAGCATGGCACGTCGAGTATGGCTCGCTCGTTGGAGTCACTGTTGATGGCGCCTAATGCCTCGTACGCTTTGGTGGCGAGTTAAACGTGTTTGTGTGAAACAAAGTAAATGCCCCATCGCTCCTCCTTCCCCTGTTGTACTTCGGGTTAAGGGGTCCACTTATGTGCATGTAACCAAGATCAATATGGTGTAGATTGTAGAATAACAAAGCTTTTTTAACATGGTCACAAAGACAATTAACCATGGATTAATATAGGAGTGACGGTACAACCACCCTGAAGCTTACAAAAGGGGCCTTGAATATATAGCAAATTAAAAAGGTAGTCCTTGGCACTGTTAAGAAGGAATTGAAATTTCTACCAGAAAATACCGGTCTCAAATATCGTATCTAAAGAAAATTACTGTGAAATTCGTGCATTCCAAATAGGCCACGAGTCATGCTGATCCTTAATATCTGATTCCTCTAAAATTACTCAAATAAATCCAAACAGGACATATGCCTAAGAGCTAGCTTTTCTTTAGGGCCTCTTTGCAACACATAAATAGTGGAACACATAAATAGGATATGAATGCAAGTGCCAAACACAAAATTGGAAAACACAAGAAAATTACAGGAATAAAGCGTTTCGATGGATAGCAGGAAAAGTACATGAATTTTATAAAGAGGTTGGAGTGGATGCTTTTTTCTTGTAGAATTCCTGTGAAATCAAAGGAATAGGAATTCAATTCTACATTTTTCCACGTGAGTGAACAGTAAAATTCCCTATAGGATTTGAAATCATATGCTTTTCCTCTAAAAATCCTTCAATCCAAATAGGCATAGCCTTCCTGTTCATATAAGGCCACTCACGTACGAAGGAATTGAACTGTTTTTTGTTAGTAGTGTCAAAAGAAGCGTTTTTTGTTAGGAAAAAGTTCATTTGGCACCGCTAAGCTCTTCCAAAAGTTCATAAAACAATCCTAAACTTCAAAACTAGACACCCCACCTGCTTTAGGTTTCCAAAACCGAACAAATCCCCCCCGAATCCAGCCCGATTTTTTCGCCGATGTGACATACGTGGACAATCCAGCTAGGCCCTATGCTGACGAGGTGTACTCTAGGGACCACATGTCAGTGTAAGCTCATCTCTTCCTCTCCCTTCTTCCTCCTCTATCTTCTTCTTGTCCTCTTATTTCCTCTCTCTCACTCTTCCCACTGTCCCCCCGCTTCCAGCTCCGCATGCCATCACCCGCCTCCATTCTCCGCACCGTGCTCGCCTCCCGGCACTGGTGCTGCGTCGTCTCCTCCCCATCCTTTGTACTTCGCATCCGCGTGCTCCCCCCATTTCACCCCTCCTCGGCCACTTCGTCTCCCACGACAGCTCCACCCTCTCTTCGAGCCCACACGCCCTCCACTCCAACCCTGTTCTCTCTGCTATCATCTGCCACAGAGAGTTCTTCTTCACCCACCTCTAAGATTCTGGCTGATGCGCCCTTGAGGAGGTTCACCATCTTCGACCCCCATCGCTAACCGCGCCGACCATTGAGGTGCCGCGACTTGGACCATGGGTACGTTGCCCACACCTTCTAATGGTGGTGTTAGAAGGCAGTAGTGGAGTGGATTTGTTGGCGCATCAGCGAGAGAAGGTGAGGTCGTGGCGATGTGGAGTAGCGACTACGATGGGAGGCGGTGGATCTGGGAGAGCGGCCGGAGGAGATGAGGAAGGCGTGGAGGGGTAGTGGCCAGAGTTGTTAGAGAAGAAGCAGCGTCGACAGGATGTTCATTATCTCTCTCCTCCTATGGCTGCAGCACTGCTCCTAAGATCTGGCAGCCGTGGCTTGTCATCGAGCTCGCGCTCAACACACACGCGTTGCTCCCCCGCTGTAGGGCCATGGCCACCACCTTCTCCCACAATTCCACTCATCTCGACGTCACTGTTGTGCCTACCTCATCGTGGTCCTCCTCCACTGCAATCTGTTGCGACTCCTTATGTGCTTTAAGGATAGGTGGGGGTAGCGGAAGGTGGCATGGATGGGGGTAGGGGTGGTGGGTGGTGGCACTACAAGGGTGTGGCGTGGGTTCGGGTGGCGCTGTGAGGGTGCGGTGGTTGAAGGGGGAGTTAGCAGCGGTGGCTTGAGATGGGATGAGGTGGAGCTGCAATTGGGTAAGAGAGAGAGGGGGGGTGATTTGGCTCATGAGGTGGCAAAATATGGTGACATCAATGCTAACGTAGATGTGTTGTCAACAAAACCGGGTGGTTTTGGTCTCAGGGGGTAAACTGAATGGTTTTAAGTGTTGAAGGTTGTCGTGTGTCTGATTTCGTAGTTGAGAGTTGATTTTCAAACTTTCTTAAGAGTTCAGAGGGTTAAATGGACTTTTTCTTTTTTGTTAACTGCTATGTTACACGGATCACATTCAGAAGAAAAAAAAACACTCTCAATGTTTATGTGCAGTGTTTCATTGCTCATATATATAGGTAGCACCTAAAGTTTTCCTGCAACAAACTTTGTTCCCTCATATACACAAAGATCAATGCTTTCAGTATCGACACTTTGACGCAGGAGTATATGTGGATTTTTTTTAAAATAATATTAATTTAAAAGATAATTAAAAAGTAAATAGTCGAAATAAACAATTACAAAATTAGGCGTCCTGTCGCCAATTGGAATGGCAACAGGGGCCTAGCCACTGGCGATTGGGGGCTCCACAGTGTCCAGAGCTCTCTATTGCCAGTTGAATTGGCGACAGGTCCCTGTCGCCAATTCAAGTGGCAACATGGATCATTTTTTTTAAAATTTGGAAAACCGTCATTTCAAATGGCAATAGGGATCCCGCAAGTTCCTGTCGTCATTCCAAATAGCGACACAATCTTCCCTATAAAAGACCCTCAAAACCCTAAAATTCGGGGAAAAGTCACTTTTATTCTGAAAAAAAAGAAAGAGAGGAGAGAAGGGAGAGAAGCAGAGGGGAGAAGAGAAGCTAGTGAAGCGTTGTCCATCCGGTCGCAAACCTTTCAAGTAATTTTTGTAACCGAATAGATTACACAGTTTTGGTTGTACGGTTACGTAGTGTAGTATATTGTACATAACCATTTTTCAGTAGGTAGTCTAGTTTTAGATATGTGGTTAATTGTGGAAATCTTATTTACGGTGCAGTGTGTCAAATATGTCAGACATCACTAATTTTAAAATTTTCTACGATCAGAGGACTATTCTTGAGCGTCCCAAAGGGATTTATTTGCGTTATTTCCAATCGGCGACTGTGCCCCTACCAAGAGCAGAGCAGCGTGCATGGAGCGTTGTGATGTGGTGGTTATTTCACTCATTCAAATTGGACCATGCTGTGTATGATATGAGATTGAGTTGCCTTGCCCCCCGAGCAGCACAACGCACATATTGGGAGTTAGTGCAGCTCAAGGGAACAAGGTCATGGCAATCATATGTACGCATGACGAGGGAGGAAGTGTGGGATTTGGTCCTTCTAGTCCAAGCTTATGCCAAACCCACTCCTACATCGGTGACTGAACAAGAAGGGGGGAGTGGTGGTACTGAAGAAGAAGTCAAGGACTCCAGCCACAGCGCAGCACACACAATGGACGAAGCTCCCGGAGTTGCTGATGCTGTTGATGAAGACCCTACATAAGTAGCTCCTTCAGTCAGGCAAACTAGTGGGCTTGCTGACGAGGGTGAGGAGCTGGAAGCCCTAGTGCAAAGGATGGATCTCGAAGACCGAGACTACATGGCATTGTCAGAATATGAAGGATCCGATGACAAGAATGATGTGGACCAGCAGGCGATTCCATTCGAGTGGAACACATACCAGTTCGACAACCTTGTTGTTAACAAAGCCTCCTATGTACTGTGGGAGTACGACCAGAGCGAGGTCAAGCAAGTAGCTATGTACAAATGTAAGGAGGCCGTGCAGAAGGCGGTCAAATTCTAGGCCTTGTCGGTGCGGCATACATTCACAGTCGTTAAGTCTAACCCAAGATGCTACAACGTGAAGTGCAACATAGAGGGACGCCCTTGGCGAGTGCACGTATTTCAGCCTAAGTGGGACACCTACTGAAAATGCTCTATAGTGGTCTCTCACACATGAGTCGTCGCTGAGTCAATGCAGTCCCACAGGAACCTGTCATCAGGCTTCATCGGCAACCTCATGTACGGTGAGATCGTGGATAATCTAGATTTTGAGCCACAATCCATCATGAAGGGCACAAGGGACATGCACCGTACATTCAAGATGGGCACAAGGGAGTTTCGCTTCGAGGTAATGTGCAAGGATCAAGGATGTCGTGGGACGAACCACGAGAGGATCACCCATGTGTGCACGCTACGCCTCGCTAATTGCATATGCACTTGCAACAAGCCCCTTACGCCTCGCTAATTGCATATGCATTTGTAACAAGCCCCTTCTTCTGCATATGCCCTATTCCCATATCATGGCCGTATGTTTGACAGTGGCGCAGCATCCCGGTCAGTACCTCTCTAACTATTTCAACAAGGAGGAGGTGATGCAGACCTGGTGTGCAGAGATGTATGGTTACGTTGTGGTTGGTCATTTCACTGGCCATCCGACTTGGGAGTAACTTATCTAGACCGCGGACATTGATAGGCTGAACGGAAAGATTGGCTGGCGACAAGTATGGCGCATTAGGAACGACATGGACGAAGCAAAAGACGAAGAAGTGCTCCATTTGCAGGGAATCTGGGCACACCTTCAAGAAATGCCCTACAAGAAATCCTTAGGATGAAGGAGACATCGGCAGTTCGGACGTCACCACAAGGACCTCATCCGACCGCCCGACTCGAGGTGGTCCACATGGGGACGTTGAGGTCGCGGCCACAGGAAATGTTCGTCAAATTGAAATATGTGGTGTCCAATGCTTTGTAATATCACTTTGATTTGTAAAAAAACTAGGTGTTATGACGTTGTGCTGAATGTTATGTAATATCAGTATGATTTGTCTATAAAATATGTAATAACGTTGCGCTGAATGTTATTTCATTGTGATTTATTGACAAAAGTATGTCACAACGTTGCCAATTCAGTATATGTGCTGCATCGCTGTAATTTGCACGAGTATCGCCAATCTATCACATGTTGAGTTTGCACCCCGCAAAGAACAAAAAGGTTAACAGAAAAAGGCTACTGACGACAGTTATATGGACCCATCGCAATCAATCACGAGGCTCGCTAAAGAGTATAGATATGCTGTCTGTTGGAGCAATCAGTTGTGCTTCGCAGAGCTCATGCAAACACACATGAAGGGAAAACAGTCGCCAAGGACTGTTTTGACAATCTTACCATGTTGGTTGAGACAGGTCTATCTATATATCCTACTTTTGTACTTGATCCTTGGCACACATATATAGCATACTTTACTAGTTTAATTAGTATAAGATCGACGCACGTTTAGATCAAAACGTACGTATCAATAGCATGCGTTTAATCTCGAAAGAAGCAGCAGCAGCATGTGTTAGCTACTTAGCTGTGCCTAGCTACAAATTAAGCTGCATAATGGGCCGACGAGCTATGCGCTGTTGCATTCTTCACGTGGACCTGTTCCCAAACCTATATACCACCCTCATCTTTTCCTTTCTTGCGATCTCTGTCCCTAAACTTCCGACCTTGTCTGTACACTACACACCCTTTCCTATATGTCGAAAGCCATCCATGATCCATGTAGAAAAAAACATTTCCTATCCCCGAGACGGAGAGGGAAAAAAACATTATTATCTTATGATCTGTGCATAAGCAGTCCAATGCATTTCTGCCATTGCTACGTACTACGTCGCAATTGAACACACTACAGACTAATAGACAGAAACTCTGACCATGTGCGCATGTACATGGCAGAAATTAACCGTCCAGTCCAGGAGGAGAGCAGAGCTTGCTGATGCTTGCAACCGGGCGTAGACATGAGCCCATCCGGGAAGGCAGCGTCAGCAAGTCGGCAATGCATCAGGAGCGCAGCGTTAGCAAGCAGCAAGTCGGCGTGGATCTTTTCCAGGCAATAGCAGTACAAGTGCTCTGTAGTAGTAGACCACTAGTAGTAGTAGAGTAGTATGCAACGACCAATTCGATGAGAAAACTGCTTGAAATAGGACATTTATACAGCATCTAGACTATATATAGCTTGACACAACAAGCAGGAGACAGTTCAGTTCGGTGTTACGGCCAGAAGCTTTAATTCGGAATATACTCGAATCCAATGAAGCACCATCACGGCTTGATCTGACGGCTATGGAATAAGAGGATTGCCACCTGGGACCAACCGGTTAGAAAAATCCGGAGGAGGCAACCCTGTCTGTTTAGCTCCATTCCTCTTCAAATAAATGGGGTAATTTGGTATGGGTTGAATCTGACTTGAACGACGCCGACAACTTCAAGATACTGGAAATTAACACTGCTGACATTTGGAAAAGATGATTTTATTGTTATTATTATTAGACCATGTGAATCGAACCAATGTTCAAATCTCATGTAAGCAAGGAATTCACAGAGAGAGAACCTGTATTCATATCTGAAAGGGCTTAGAGCTGGTTATATATGGCGGGAATGCGTCGTAATTCCTGAGTTTTGCAATGATGGCATGACGCCATTCGGCCATGCTGACTTTGAAGTCGCCATCCTTGATCTTGGAACAATATTGCCAATGTCAGTCTCCCCGACGCCTCCCAAATCAAGGCCTACATGTCACATGCATTTACACTCATTTCACAAGAAAAGACCACCTAGCAACCCCAAGTGAGTTGAACCGTAACAGTCAGGAGTGTTAGAGATAGATGTCTAAGTATGTTATTCTCCATTGTTATGAGGGGTTTTGTGCATATTCACCACCTGTATTTGTGTATATATACTGGTCCATTGGCCTCATATTGAATACAAGCGCTATTCATAATATGGTATCAGAGCGTACCTAGGGTTTCGCTTCGCTTGTCACGCCTCCTCTCGGATCCAATCCGGAGGTTGCCGCTCATCGTCATCGTCATCCTTGACGACTTCTCTCAGCCTGAGTCGGCCCGGCGCTCAAGGCCTCGGGGCGGCTCCATCCGCCCCCGCCGTCGTCTGGGGCGGCTCCACTTGCCGCCTCAACGCCGCACCGATCTATCTCGCGCTTATCGCCACCGCTCGGAGGAGCTCCTCGCCGCCGCCGTCGCCGCTTCGGAGTCGGAGGTCGCCCGATCCGCGCCGTCGCCGCTTCGTCGCCGCCGCCGCCGTCGCCGCTTCGAGTCGGAGGCGCGCTCTCCGCTTCATCGCCGCCGCCGCCGTCGCCTAATCGAAACCGCCGTCGCCGCCGCTTCGTCTCGCTCATCAAGTCGCCATCGCCTCGCGGAACGCCGCGGCGGGTCGGCCGAGGAGTCCGCCGTCGACGCGAGGAGGCGCGGAGCAAAGTCCGCTTAGCCGCCGCCGCTAGCCGCCGTCCGACGCGAGGAGGCGCCGGAGCTCCTCACCCGCCGGCCGTTCAGACACCTTCCACCGCCGCCACAAGCCGAGAACCTAGCAGTTCCCGTCGTTTTGTGCTCCACGGTTTGTGCGTTCTAAACCGAGCCTGAGGCCCAAAAGTAGAATTAGGTTTTAGCTGAAAAAAAAGGAGGGGCGAGAGAGAGAAAAAAAAACGTCGTTCTAACCGCCGCGCCATCCAGCGCCGCCTGTTAGACTTCGTTGCCATTGGTCGCCGTGCCATCCAGCACCGCCTACCAATGGGTACTGTTTCTCTCCCTCGTTGCCCGGTGATCTTCGATGGTGTTAATTACACCGACTTCGCGTCTCACATGCGCATTCATATGCGTGGTCTTCGTCTCTGGGGCATCCTCTCTGGTGATGTCATCTGCCCGCCTTGCCCTACTCCTCCGACGGACCTACACTGTTCTTGGCCGCTTCCCGACAAATGAAATTTCTTCTTGAGGCCGCTCACTTTCTTTGGTGATCGTCGCCTCTGCCTACCAAGAGGCTCTGGATTCCTACAAGGATCGACTGACCGTCTATACTCAGTGGTACGACGACGACGCTCGAGCTGCTGCTGTCCTCATTGCCAGTGTCCAGCCTCAGTTCTCTTCTGAGGTTGTGGGACTCTCCTCGGCTTTCCAGATGTGGACTCACCTTCGTCAAGACTCTGAGCCCTCTGGTGATGCCTTGTACCTGTCCGTGGTCCGCCAGGAGCACTCTCTTCAGTAGGGTGATGCTACTGTTGACGCTTTTTACACTCAGAGCTCTGTTGTCTGGCGTCAGTTGGACTCTCTCCGCACTGCTGGTTGTCGCTCCTGTCCGTGCTACCTAGCATGCGTCTTGACACAGGTTTGGCTGGTCTCTGAGTTCCTTACTCGCCGCCGTCTGAGTTCGGCAGGCGTGCCCGGCTTCTTGCACGCCACCCTCGTGTCACTCTCCTAGAGGCCCTTACCGAGATCTGGCGGAGGAGACTCTTTGAGTGGTCTTTGGTGCGATGCCACTCCCCTCTGTGCTCGCCGTTCGTCCACTGCTACACCGCTCGCTCCACGCTTCAAAGACATCGCTTCCTCCCGGTGGCCGCCACAGGCGGTGGTGGCCGCCCTCCATCTGGAGGTGGCCGTGCCATCGCTTCCTCTCATGCGACAAGGTCGGCCACATTGAGTCGGTGCTATAAGAAGAAAGCGGCATCTTTCACGTCGTTCTTCTACTAGCACTAACACTGGTGCTTCTACATCGACGTCTACATCGACTCCTTCAGCAATTTCTCTCACGGAGCAGGAGATAGCCAGACTTCGACGCCTGCTTGCCGCTTGAGTTCTGCAGCTCACATCGATTCTTTGCACCGAGAAACCACCTCTACACGGTCAGTACCTCCCGTGGATTCTTAATTCGAGCATCTTTTCACATGACTTCGATGCTTCCCTCTGTCCTTCATTACACCTCTTGATTCTCTGTTAGTGTTCTTCTGCGATGGTACCTCTCTCTCTATCTGCGGTCGAGGAACTCTTAGCAACTCATCCTTTCATGTCTTGTCTGTTGCTCATGTTCCTCGCCTTACCATCTGACTTCTTTCTGCTGGGCGGACATCGATCTTGGTTGTCGGGTCATTCTCGACTCGACTCTTGTTGTGTTCGGGACCGCCACACGGAGCTCTGGTTGGTTCGGCCCTCGGCGCCTTGACTCACGGCGTCTCGGGAGCTTGGTAGCTTCACCTTCCTTCTGCCGCCACCGCCGCCCGGTCTCCGCTTCGCCACTCAGTCCACCGGCTCTTTCCAAAGATGGCATCACCGTCTTGGCCATCTATGTGGATCTCGTCTGTCGTCTTTAGTTCGTCGTGGTCTTCGGGTGCATCTCAGAGACGTGTCTTTAGATTGTCGTAGTGTAAGTTAGGCAAAGCGACTTGACTTCCTTATCCTCATAGTGAGTCAATATCTCGGCGTCCTTTTGATCTTGTTCATTCAGATGTTTGGGGTCGGCTCCTTCGTTTGAAAGGGGGTCATCGATATTATATCATATTTATAGATGATTTCTCTCGCCACACTTGGATATATTTCATGTCTTCTCGTAGTGAGGCCTTGTCTATCTATAAACAATTTGTTACTATGGTTCGCACACAGTTCTCCACTCTTATTCGTGTCTTTCGTGCTGACTCTGCCGGCGAGTACCTCTCTCGTCACTGCGCGATTTCCTTCTTTGCCGAAAGGCACTCTCGCTTCGATTCTCTTGTCACGGTGCTCATGCTCGAGAATGGTGTTCTTGGCGTAAGCATCGTCACCTCCTTGAGTCGGCTCGTGCTCGATGATTGCCGCATCTATTCCACCTCACTTTTGGGCCGAGGTTGTTTCCATCGCCACCTATCTCGTCAACATCGGCCTTCTTACGCTCTTGGTATGCAATCCCTTTGGCGTCTCTGTGGTCTCCTTCGACTACTCGCGCCGTCTTTTTGGCTGCGTTTGCTCGTTCTTCTCGCCCCTCGAGAACGTACCAAACTGACCGCTCAGTCTGTTGAGTGTGTTTTTACGGGATCTGATCGAGCACAAGGGCTATCGGTGCTGGGATCCTGTTGGTCGACGGATGCGGATTTCTCGGGATGTGACTTTCGACGAGTCTCGTCCTTTCTACCCACATCCTGTCTCTCCTTCGGCTTCCTCTGTGGAGTCTCTGTCCTTTTTGACCTTTCCAGATACACCTATATCTGTTTTGCCCTCGTCCACCCCCGTCCCACTGAGTCTCCACATATTTCTCCTGTAGCCTCTCCGCAGTTGTCGCCGCTTGCCGTCTCCTGCGGCTCCTCGAGCTCCCCACTACACTCGTCTACACTCGTCGACCTCGTATTGAGGATCTTCCAGATGAGCCATCTTCTTCTGATGTTCCATCTTCTTTTGATGCTCCGTCTTCCTCTGATGGGTCATCTTCTCCTCGCTTCGCTCTTCGCGATCGCGATCGATTCGGCCTCTGCGCCGTTTTGCCTTTCTTTGGCGCAGACTACTTGTGAGCGATCTCCTCACAGGGATGTTGTTGCTCATCTGAGTGGCAACATGCCATGGCCGAGGAGATTCTGCCCTCGAGCGTCTTGGTACTTGGGATCTTGTTCCTTTTCCATCTGACTCTCGTCCTATCACGTGTAAGTGGGTCTATAAGATTAAGACTCGCTCTGATGGCTCTCTTGAACGCTATAAGGCGTGTCTTGTTGCTCGTGGCTTCCAGCAGGAGCATGGTCGTGACTACGACAAGACTTTTGCTCCTTTGGCCCACATGACCACTGTCCGCACTCTTCTTTCGGTGGCATCTGTTCGCCACTGGTCTGTTTCTCAGCTTGATGTCAAGAATGCCTTTCTTAATGGCGAGTTGCGTGAGGAGGTCTACATGTATCCGCCACCTGGGTATTCTGTTCCTGAGGGCATGGTCTGTCGCCTTCGTCGCTCTCTCTATGGCCTTAAGCAAGCCCCTCGTGCTTGGTTTGAGCGCTTCTCCTCTGTGGTCACTGCTGCTGGCTTTTTAGCAAGTGATCATGATCCTGCGCTCTTTGTCCACACTTCGTCTCGTGGTCGGACTCTTCTTCTTCTGTATGTTGATGATATGATCATCACCGGAGATGATTCTGAGTACATTGCCTTTGTCAAGGCTCGTCTTAGTGAGCAATTCCTTATGTCAGATCTTGGTCCTCTTCGTTACTTCCTTGGGATTGAAGTTACTTCCACTTCTGATGGTTTCTTTATGTCCCAAGAGAAGTATATTCAGGATCTTCTTGATCGCGCCTCTCTCATCGATCAACAGTCTTGTTGAGACTCCCATGGAGCTCAATGTTCACCTCAAACCCTCGATGGCGAGCCTCTTTCGATCCGACTCGCTATCGTCAACTTGTTGGGAGCCTTGTCTACCTTCTTTGTTACTTTCGTCCGGATATCACTTATCCAGTTCACATTATGAGTCGATTCGTTTACGCTCCCACTCGGGTCCACTCTGACCACCTTCTTGAGTTCTGCGATACCTTCGTGGGACTATCTCTCGCCGTCTCTTCTTTCCACGCTCATTTCGTTCTGACTTCAGCTTATTCGGACGCTTACTTGGGCGCGATCCTCGATCGTCGGTCTATCTCTGCTTCTTGTGTTTTTCTTGGTGGTTCTCTCATTGCACGGAAGACAAAAAAGCAGATGCGGTGTCCGTTCGAGTCAGAGGTGAGTTCTGAGCTATAGCTCTCTTGACAATGCAGAGATTACTTAGCTACAGTAGTTACTTGAGGATTTTGGTGTTTTGTTACTACACCAACTCCTCTCTTGTCTCGACAGATCTGAGTGCTATCAAGGTGTTGCCGTGATCTGTGAAGCATGAGCTCACCAAGTATATTGGTGTTGATGCTTCCTTCATGCAGTCTTGTGTGCATGATCAGGTGATTGCTCTTCAGTATGTGCCTTCCGAGCTTCAGATAGCGAATTTCTTCACGAAAGCCCAGACTCGAGTACAGCATGGCTTCTGCCTCTCCAAACTCAATGTTGTTGATCCACCATGAGTTTGAGGGGGGGTGTTAGAGATATATGTCTAAGTATGTTATTCCCCATTGTTATGAGGGGTTTTGTGCATATTCACCACCTATATTTGTGTATATATACTGGCCTATTGACCTCATATTGAATACAAGCGCTATTCATAATAAGGAGATCTAGTGATACACCTAATATCAATTAATAACCTCAAATAATGGATATCCTCAAGCCAAACACGGCCTTGGATCAATCCAACCCACCTAATTGGAAAGGATCAACAACGATGGCAATTAATATCAGCCATACCATGCAAACTACCTAATACGTCCATACGCTCTTAATTCCAAGTTAGCACAATTTAATCAGGAATTGAAATCTTATGTGATGTCAACATACCTGTAGGCCAAAAGAATCCAGCTAATATAGGCAACATATATGAAAATATCTCCAGATCTAACAATTCTCTTAGCTCTGGACCATTCAAGAAACATAGTTAGCTCAGCTGCAGACAAAAGTACAATAACAAGGCACAGCATAATGTTTTATAAAAAAACTAATTAAATGCCAGGGGATATGAGTTTGGTGCACATAATCTTTTATGCTTTTCCCAAAAGAAGTAACAACAGAACAGAGAAAAAAATAGAGGACAAAAGAGACATCCAAAACTGAAGCAAAGTTATAAAAGTTGGTAGGAATGCTCATTATCAATGGATTTAGACAATTAGACTGAGTGAGAGTGACCTCCATATGTCTGTTGGATTGTACACAACATGACCCATTTTGTACATTTCAGTCTTCTGCTGCACTTTCACATCATAAATGAGCTTTGAGCTCGATTGATGAACAAGACAGTATCCTTGAACCCCATGCTGTCATCAACATATCATGTGAGAAACAGACCATTAACTATAAGCTTCTAACGGCACTAGCAAACAAACAGATTTTTCAGAAAAAAAGGACCGACAGCTAGATAGCAATCACAAGCAGAACCAAGTTCTATCACACAAGAAGGCCAAATGAAAAATGACAAGCACTGTCTTCTGATATATGCAAGACAATATTAATATTACTAGATGATCGTAAACTTACTATTTTGCAGGGAGAGCTGACAATCTCAAGTGGAAAGCTGACAGCAAGTCTGTTCAGAATTCAGATCAAACTACAATCAAACTGGGTCCAGTTCATATTTCAACCATTTTGAAAAGAACCAGCACAAAAACTCTAAAAGTAGCCCCTGCCCCCGTCAGCAATACCAAAAATCGAGGAGTCTCCAGGGATTAGTTGGTTAGCACCACGGGTGGTGGGCTAGCTAATCCGAGTTCGAAACTTCTTTTCTTAAATACGTTGTGGGGGAATAAGTCTTATCCCTCCACACTAGTGTTTTTTTTTTCAATACAAAAAAATCCAAAATAGAACAGCATCATTAAGGAAGTTAAAACATCTGCAGGGCAGTAAAGAGTAAACAAAAGATGGCAGCATCTTTTGCAGACAATATCAGACATCGTAACTGTAGATGACATCATGTACCAAATAGTGGCTTCACAATATTTGTAAGTTGCAATTCAGAGCCTTCAAACGATATATAGAAGAACAGATCATAGACAGGGCCTGTTCAGTGTATAGTGCAGAGGCACAACAGTGACAACACTAGACTTATCAGCATGACATCCGGCTTGCATACCTACAACGAGCAAGCCCGAATAAGGCCAACTGCAGTGCTACAAGAACCTTCATCATTCTGTTCTAAACTGAATGAAGGACTCGTCCTGTCATATTTGTTTGAATTTTCATCAGTGCCTTTTACACTGTCTGTTGATTGTTCTTTCAATCTGAACCCCCTTGGTTCAGTGCATCGACATAGAAGAAACCAGTGAGGCACTGAGGCCACGTTCACATGCGAACACTTGTTTTGCTCTCTATCTGAACAGGAAACTAAAAGAATCATTTTTATTAGTCAAGGGATTGTAGATATTAAGAACTTGAGCAATGTCTGAAAGATCAGTCAAGCTGATTAGGTTCATATGGTTGCCGTGCAGTCACTGAGTGCAATGCAACAGAAACACACCTTTAGCAGCCATATTCTGCTTTTAATGCTACAGACAACAGTTGAATTATCTTTGCCTATTCATAATATGGGTCATGAAGGATCACATAAGACATTACACCGCCTTCGAGCTGATTTCAGCATAACTGGTGACCGCAAAATAGTTGCTGATTGGGTTCGTAGTTATGCAGTTTGTCAGCGTAACAAAACTGAGCATTTGCATCCGGCCGGGCTTCTTCAACCACTTGAGATTCCCGGGCAGATTTGGTCTGATATATCAATGGATTTCATTGAAGGTCTTCCAAGAGTTGGTGGCGAATCTGTGATTTTATCGGTGGTGGATAGATCAAAGTAAACCCACTTTATCACATTGTCCCATCCTTATACAGCAAGTACGTTCTTTGCGGAAATTGTGTGACTTCATGGATTACCATCTTCCATTGTGAGCGGTTGAGATCCCGCTTTTACAAGTCATTTTTGGAAAGAGCTTTTTCGTTTTTCCGGAGTTCAACTCAATTTCAGTTCGGCATTTCATCCGCAATCCGATGGTCAGACCAAAGTTGTTAATCGAATCATTGTGATGTATCTTCGGTGTTTAGTGGGTGATCGTCCACGTGATTGGATCAAGTGGTTACCGTGGGCAGAGTACTGTTATAATACAAGTTTCTAACGTGTTATCAAGACTAGTCCTTTTCGAGTTGTATATGGTTGGGAACCGCCAACAATAAAATCTTATGAGTCTGGGCTAGTAAGGGTTGAAGCAGTGGACCAATCTTTGCTTGAGTGTCCAACGTGTTATCAAGACTAGTCCTTTTCGAGTTGTATATGGTTGGGAACTGCCGACAATAAACTCTTATGAGTCTGGGCTAGTAAGGGTTGAAACAGTGGACCAATCTTTGCTTGATCGGGATGAGTTCTTGATGGAAATTAAGGAGCCCTTACACCTTGCACAACAGACCATGAAAGATCAGCATAATGCACATCATCGGGATCTCAAGTTCCAAGTGAATGATTGGGTATGGTTGCGCTTACAGCATCACCAAGCGGTCTCTATTGCTGCTCGAAAACATTCCAAGCTCGCCCCATGATACTATGGTCTGTTCCAGATTATTGAACGCATTGGTGATGTGGCTTATCGCTTGCAATTGCCACAGGGTACGCGAATTCACAATGTCTTCCAGTCTTCCACGTCGGGTTGCTCAAGTATCATGGTGATCCTCCTACAGCAATTCCAGTGCTACCTCTGATTTTGCATGGTAGGGTGACTCCAATTCCAACCAAGATTCTGCATAATCGACTCCGCCGAGATACCTGGGAATTGCTTGTTCAATGGCAAGGATTATCGACCACCTAAGCCACATGGGAATCTCTGGATCAATTCAAAACTTTGTACCCAGAATTTCAGCTTGAGGACGAGTTGTTTGTCCTAGGGGAAGAAATATTGTGGACTCTTATTGGAGACAACATTATCAGAGAAGGAATTGGGTGCCAGACGCTACGGTGGTACGCGCAGAAGCGGAAGCATCGTCAGGACATTCAGAAACCAACATCGACACAATATCAGAAGAACCTGTAGCGTATACGGCAACATCTTTGTAATACTGCTGGTTACCAAATGAGTTACCGAGTTTGTTTCAAATACAAGAGTTCGTATACAAGTTGGCTTAGACGAGTAGCCTTTAAATAGCTCTATGGATTCTGTAATCAAAAGCTCGAGCAAGAATCAACCTACGTCTTCCCATTGCTGTTTTCTAGTCTTCTCAAATTCTCTCATCTTCACCTGCTATCCTGCTGGTTACCCACGACGGCACCTCTCCGTCAAACCTGAAGCTCACCAGCGTTGCCGAACCACCCCTACAATCTGCGTAGTCGAAGCAGGATACATCAGCTTATGTAAAGAACGGTATCCTGTATGGGTGTTGATTAGACAAAAAAAAACGTCTCACATAAATTAGCGAAGGAGCTATTAATCACCGAGAGCAAAATTCTTCCTTTCACTGAACCTCACAATCTGTCATAGGTCGCGCTACTGTTCACGCATAAACAGTACATACGGTACTGTAGTGCTGCGCACTATTCGTGCGGGGCCCACGAGTGCATTAGCAGTTAGAAAATAGAGAGATAGAATAGTTAGTTTCCTTATTAGTTGATTTAGTTCTTTAGAGATGTAGTACATCTAAGGTCTTGTTTGGCTAGTGAGGAAATATATTCATGAGAGAAACAATCCAAGGAGGGATTAGGTGAATCCCCCTCCTTCCACCCAATCCCATCCCACCTTGGATCTAATCCCTTGATTTGTTTAGGCAAATGATTGAATAGGTAGGGATCGCATATATTAAAAAATCTGAAAGCAAAAAAAGAATATAGAAAATTCCAAAAACAACATTAAAAAATTGAAACAATTCAAAAAAATTTCCAAAACCAAACCAGAAAATTCAAAAAATATCAGAAAATTTTCACAAACAGTTAAGAAAATTAGAAAAAATAAAATGTGCAGAAAATTCGAAAAAAAAATGTAGAATAAAAGGTCTAGAAATTTCAAAAAAAAAACACACAGATTATAAATTTCGAAAAAAATATTAAAATTTTGAATACAGCCTCTAGAAAATTGGATAACAAGTGATGCTACTACAGAAACATCTGATATCAGACTTGAAGTTAGCATGCCATTGGTACATGTTTACTGAGTTGCTGAATCGCATCAGCACAGAAAGGAAGCAACAATCATATCAAGTTCATGATGGTCTAGGCAAAAAACTATGACATCAAGAGATCTTAAGGATTTTGTTCCACAACATCAAAACTTTAAACATGTCTTCCATTTGGGGGGCTTGGGGTTTGGTGTGTACTGGAGCGCAGCGTGGTGACCGGCGAGGAGGGTTCCCACTCATCTCCATGATGGCACTCTTCGTTATAAGCTTGTCACACAAAAGGAGTAATGGTTAAATGCAGACGATACTATCAGTTGAAGGCAAAATGTTCTAGCTACATACAGATAACTTAAATGCTAGCTTTAGTGTACATTATTTTCAGCATTTGACAGTACTGTGATTTCATCAACTCACTGCCACCAACCTACCTTCGTTTTAACTCGGGTCCAGCTTGCTCACACTAATCCGCCACTGTAAAACATGCCACTATGTTACCAAATTTCATGGGCTTCGGGTCACTGACCTGATGATATGTCAGGCTTCCTGTCTTTCTCGAATCAGACTCAATGCATGCCTGGGGTTTTCAATTTGGATCCACCCTTAGCTTACACAAGTTGCACCTTTCATTTAATCCATAAATACTGCACATATGGATCGTTTCGCTCCTGGTATTCTCCCTAAGCCAGTCCATTGTGTGCAGTACACATGACTTCAGATGGACTTGAGATTTGTCCAACATTGGAGCTAGACTGCAATTCTGCTTAAAGAGAGTTAGGGGTGTAGAACTAAAATTAGATAGGAAAAAAAAGTCATTACATACTTACATTCACCAGTGATGAGGACTTGTCTACCGCCTGCTAGTTCTGATGGTTATGCAATTGTATCTTCTATTCTGAGTTGATTCTGACTGTTTCATTTACGCTATTATTCTGCTTGCCGGGAGCATGCAGAGAAAAAAAAATCACATGCTTGTGGCCAACATGGACTTCACTGATCTAATTGCAGCGTGATTTCTTGCAATGATCAGCAGCTCTGTTAATTTCATCTTGCCCCCGTTTTATTTTCCCCGCCCCCAAAATAACAAGCAGGGAACAATAATACAGTGTTACACCATGTTAAGGACTCAGCAAAATTAGAAAATTATTTTGCATATGTGCTCCCCAGCTGCTATGCAGTTGTGATTTCATCATAGCACAGAAGAAATGATCTATGGACATAACTGGTATAATCAAATCATGTCAGCAATTTTCATGAAATCATGTCATCAAATCTATGCCTTGAGCTTACACCTTCCAGTGCATGCAACAGGTTATCAGAATACTTCTTCATGGTTCTATCAATATCTGCCATAGTAACCATTCCAAAGTTACTCCTGTCCTCGTCGTGGCTAACTTTCTTCCGCACATGAGGCTCCAATATGCCAGCACTCTTCCAATTAGAAGAATTGGAAGAAAATTTGTAAGTGTTATTTATATGATAATAAAGGATAGGGTATTAATATTATCATGTACAACCATGAATCATGAACGGTTCATTCCATGCAATCAAATACTTCAGAACCAATGGATGCCTACAAAATGATATCTCTATTTTGTAAACATCAATAGTTAGCTGATAGCCAATAACGGTTATATGATGCTAACTAATTAAACATCACAAGAATACGTCTGAACTTGTAAATGGGAGAAATGGTGGACAGGCGAAAGATCTCAGCTAAGTTCTGTATAGTCTTTGTACAAAATAATATCTCAGCATAAGATTCATAGCACAAATGTACTAGCAACTAGCAGCTTAAGAAGATAACTCAAAACATAAAAATCTACATGAGTATAGTCTCATTAATCGCCTCTCCAACGGAGAAGCATCAACACATGGCATGTAGTGCAAATTCACTGAACTATGTTTCGTAACAGTACAAATAAACTTCTATATCAGTGGAGATATGGAAACAAAATACAATTATGCATATCATTCGGCAGTGCCCAGTTGATGCCAACCACACAACATAGCCAAACATTCCAGCCCACCCTATACGATACAATAGCATGCCACAAAATTTAGGAGTAGCAACTAGCAGTACCCGAAGAAATCCCAACATAAAAACTTTCCACCAGTGTAGTCTCGTATATCTTTTATCCAGCAGAAAACACATCTACTTATGGCGTGTCAGCTTGGTTTGCTCTTTGAATCTTCTGTTTCATGTAATAGACTATACATAAGTAGCTTGTTGCATGGTTGGAACTTGGGTTATCTGTTTTCACTGGAAAACAGAGGCCAGAGATGTAAATGGTACTCTCTTTTATCTAAAAAATCTACTCATGGCGTCTATTACAAAGTAATTCTACATCACAAAACTGTTTACGAACTACGAGTTTTCAATTACCAAACTAGGCGCCTTTGTACACAAAAGAGTTGGATTTTTTCTATTCGATTTGGGAATTGGGATGCAACTACATGAACACAGCCAGATCGAGAGATCTAACGGGGGATGGAGCCACCGACAAAAAAAGTACCTTGAGGTTGTAGGAGGCGGAGGCAGCCTTGGAGTTAGAGTCGAGGAGACCGGTGCGGTGGTGGATGCAGCGGTGGTGCGGATGGGATGGAAGTCGAGCTGGCAAAGACGTCGTCGGCCGTTGCCGTTGGAGCTATGGCATGGTGGCGGCGGTCCTCGGCCTCTCTGGGCAAGCGGAGGAGGAGGAAGAGGCGACGACGGCGGCGGGCTCCGCGTCACCGGAGTCAAGGGGGAGAAAGGGGGAGGCGGCGCCGTTCAGGGAGAAAGGGGGAGACAGCGATGGCGACGAGTCGCGAGACGCAACGACAGGGAAGAAACACTCGTCCGAGGCGAGGCGCATTACCCCCGTGGATTGGGTTGGAACGGGGGAGGAAATCGCGATCCCGGGAGTTTGCCAAGCGATGAAACGGATTGATCTGGGAAAAACTTCCCCCACCGGGATAATCCTCGTGGAAGGACCTCGATCCCGGCCGATCCCGGCCTTTCCAAACAAGGCCTAATAGAGATAAGTTTCCATAGAAATAGAGATTGTTTCTTAGAGGTCAAGTCGGGTCGTCCCTATAAAAGGGATAGCATGTATTCATTACCAAGAAAGCAAGAAAGATGAATTAATTTAGTCTCCCTCCTAAGGTTCTATCATCCCAGTCTATAGTCTAATATCTCATCCCATCAAGCCAACGCCGCCCGGCCTTCTTCCTAGCAGTGTTTACCCTTGTTATGAACTAAGATTCGTGACATTTGGTATCAGAGCTACTCACCATGGCTTCTATTGCTGAGTTACTGGCCTTGATGAAGGCTGACAGTGAGAAGATGATGGCTACCACCGACAAGATGATGGCCACCACCAAGAAGTTGATGGCTACCACCGACAAGATGATGGCCACCACCAAGAAGTTGATGGCCACTGCTAAGAAGATGAAGGCTATCCTGGAGAAGATGAAGTCAGCGAGGGACAAGAAGGAAGCGCTACGCGAAGTTGCACCGGTAGCGCCGCCTTTGGCTGCACGAATGGTGACTCCACCGTGGAAAGAGAATGTTGTCGTTGTTTCGCAACAGCCTCCATGCCGCCAGCCAACATCGTGCCTTTGGTGATGCGAAACATGGTGGGTTCCATCTGGGGGATTGCGATATCGTCATAACTTTCCCACCGCCGTTGCATCCTGTGGTGGACAGGGTTCCTTTGCTGCCCCACGCTGGTCTCCTGCAATGTGGGCTACATCTTGCATCATGAAGGGGGCTTCTTCCGCTCTATGGTCTACCTTCAAGGGTTGCGTCCTGCTGCAATTATGCTACCTCTTAGGGCTGCAGCCATGGCCGCCACCACAGCTCAAGGACGAGCTGTCGCGAAAGGAGAGAAGTAGTTGTCATAGGCCGCGCTACTGTTCACGTGTGAACAGTACATACGGTACTGTAGCACCACGTGCTATTCATGCGGGGCCCACGAGTGCATTAGTAGTTAGGAAATAGAGATAGAATAGTTAGTTTCTTTTTTAGTTGGTTTACTTCCTTAGAGATGTATTCCATCTAATAGAGATAAGTTTACATAGAAATAGAGATTGTTTCTTATAGATCAAGTCGGATCGTCCTTATAAAAGGGATAGCATGTATCTATTACCAAGAAAACAAGAAAGATGAATTAATTCAGTCTCCCTTCTAAGGTTCTATCATCCCAGTCTATAGTCTAATATCTCATCCCATCAAGCCGACGCCGCCCGACCTTCTTCCTGGCGGTGTTTACTCCTGTTATGAACTAAGGTTCGTGACACAATCAAGGAAGACCTGCTCAGGATTATGAAAATGATAGGCAAAATATGACGCTAAACTACAACAATTTCCCAGGTTGCCAGGGCTGTAGGTCCTATTCTAGAATCAGCTATCCCAATGGACTTTGAGCAAACAGCATGACTGCAAGATAGTTCATAAACACTCAGTCAAATAAACCTAGTCAAATGCAACAATCCTCGGTTAGCAAAGTATCAGGGGTGAAGAGTAAGGCCTAAACTAAAGTCCATCCCAATCCAAACAGGGCTTAAGTACACAAGAAAAATGGATACAAAGAGTCACCTTAATAGGACCAAAGATGGAAGGGGAAAATGTGTACACAACAGTGACCCCTAAAATGGGTTGTTTAAATTTACATGGATTATTTCAAGCTAATTTTACTTTGCCCTAAAATCAACGTCTGCAAATTCATATTGGTTGGACTGTTGTACTTCCAAATCTCTCAAGCCATACCATAGCAAGGCACCAAACAATTACTGGGATTAAATTTCATGTTAAAACAATTAGTTCAATGTAAAGTAACATTTAAACTGGTGTTCAGTTTTGAAACAAAACACACTCTGCTTTGTTTCATTACATAATGTTTTTTCTTCGTTTATCTACCTTTCCAAAAAATTGGTTCACTCTGTCCATACTAAAAAGGGATGCAAATAAGAACAAGTTTTTCTGTAAGTCACACCACAACATTTATTGTTTGGGACCTTTGGGTACAATATGGTAGAAACAGTCAAAAATAAAATAACAGAAATTTTGATGTAGCATTGTGGTAATATCAATCCTTAAACACAAACAACTTTCAATGGGCCAAATGAAAGAAAGAGATCCACTCCTTGTGTCAGAATACTCACAACACTCAAATTAAATTAGCTTAGAAGCATGGGTGATCAAAATACTGAAAGGGGTTCTTCTGCCTCTGTCTTTGTTCCTTCTTCATATAATGGTGCAAAAGAAGATGCCATCCAACCATTGCAGTGCAGATGCATGGTAGCACCCAGGGTCTTCACTCTTCACTTTCACAATTCAAATTTCACAATGTCATCAGTTTTAGCGCGAGACCTCTCGCTTCATTTTTTCCTCAGAATGTAACATCATCTCATCAATCAAGATCGCTACACCGTGGTGTAGTATGAGAAATCAAGCTTTTCCAATGGTGCCGATGGCAGTTACAGAAGACAAGCTTCTCAAGTTGATGCTCAGTGCCATTGTATGATTATATTCCTCATTCAATGTAGAGTGATTCAACTCCTGACTCCTCCCCACTATTGGCACAATCATCACCATCAGCCCCAACTTTCCCCCTCCGGCCACCTGCATCACCAAGAAACTCCTCCCTCAATTCTGCTCCTCCACGACGACCACCACCAAGCTCATCCAATCCACGACCCATGCTGGTGAACATCCGGTCCAAATTCGCCTTCTGTGGGCTCATCATGAGCAGCTCCTCCAGTTTCCGCCTCGCGACGTATATCTCATTAGGCTCCACAAGCTCCCCTTTGTAGTACGCCTCCCGGAGGAACACCGTGTGCAGCTTCCCCTGGTTCCCCCTCGTGGATATGTAAAATATGCCCTGATACTTAAGCAAGAACTCCTTAATCTTCTTCGGCACACCGAGAGCATCCCGGAACAGCGCGAGACGTTCCAGTGTGGTACGCTTCTCAACGGTGAGCGATAGCAGCTCATGGACGGCAGCGACAGCACGCTTCTCCATGCGCCGTTGTGCCTCAAGCGAGCGCAGGTCATGACCAGAGACATCAGCGTACGGGGACGCATAGGGGAGGCGCTGCCACTTCCAAACTGCAATGCGGAAGTACTTGCCGATCTTAAAGCCCGGCGGGAAGCGGATGGGGAACGCGAAGCGCGCGTCCTCCTCGCTGGAGCCGGGGCGCGGTGCTCGCGGTAGTGGCGCTCCCGGGAGCGCTCGACGGCGGCGACGGTGAGGTCGGGTGGGTCGGAGGGGAGGGCAGGAACTCGACGAACTGATCGGGGGTGAGGCGGAAGAGGCCGGGGTGGGATAGGATGACGGAGTCAGCGAAATCGTCGGGGAGGCCGAGGTTGCGGCGGAGGAGGTGGATGTGCTCGAGGCGGAGGCGGTGGTGCGGGGGCGCGAGGAGGAGGAGCTTGCGGATGCGGAGGACGGAGGCGGGGAGCGAGGAGGAAACGGCGTCGGCCTCGACGCGGAGGGCGGAGGCGGCGCGCGGGGTGAGGCGAGCGTGGAGGACGCGGTGGACGGGGTGGAGGAAGAGGTGGAAGGCGTGCGGGTGGCGCAGGAAGAAGCGGCCCGCGTCGAGGGGTGGGAGGCGGAGCTGGCGGCGGGCGAGGGCGCCGAGGCGGGAGAAGGGCACGGACATGGCGCCGCTTCCGCCTCCGGAGAAGGCCCCGGAGGGCGCGGTGGGTGCGGCGGCGTGGAGGAGCAGGGAGTGGAGCGCGAGGAAGCGGCGCACGCGCTTCTGGACCTCCATGATGCCGTCGAAGGCGTGGTCGCGGACGCGCTGCTGCCTCTGCGGGAGGGAGGTGGACTTGGAGGAGTAGCGGACCGCGGCCACCGCGCGCGGCGGCGGCCGGAGCGCCGCGATGCGGCGGAGCATCGAGGTTTGGGGGAGGAGGCGTTGCACGGGTTTGACTGAGGGGAGTGGGAGTGGGATTGGGATATCTTGGGTTGGGTCTTTTAGCTGGGCCGATGCGGCACTAACAATGTTTACTTTAGGCTAATTTTTGTCTTTAGTTGGGCTTGGGTGGCGTAGATAATGCTCGGTTTGGGCCAACGCACCCCACCTCACGGTGCCGTGCCGTGCCGCGCCGCGCCGCGCCGCGGTCCAGCTCCACACATCTCCACACGCTTCTGTCATGACCCTGCCTGGGACATCGCGGGAGAACACTGATGATCGAGCGAGAACAGAGAAAGGGAACGGGAGGAGAATAGGCCAAAGAGTGCGCCGACCCAACTCGCGTTTTGCTACTGAAGAATGGGTCAACTAATCGCAAAGGAGCAAAAGCACCAGCTATTGTCGTTCCTGCTATAGTACGGGCGCTGTGCCCTTTTGTCATTTTAACGATCAGAAGAATGATCGCTTTCCTTCCCCACATCGCTTTCCTCCTTCAACCTCTTCCCCACACTCTCTAATCTCGGATAAACCTCGCTATCTTCCTCCTCGAACACGATTACATATACTTGTGGTTGTTACTTACATATATATATAGTGGAGGAGTTGATATACAACGGGTACATAACAATCGGTATCGAGCAGGCACTGCTTGCAAGGATCCAAACCGAGAAGCCAAGATATCAAGCGAGCTCAAGACAAAGCAAAGACCATGGAGCAAGAGATGGCGGCCACCGGGCGATACAAACCTTTGGTTGAATCGGTGACGGAAATCAAACCAGTAGTTATGGATTTGAAGGACTGGAAGCCGACGATGGTGGCTTTAGTGGAGGAACTGCGCGGTGAAGTGGGGGAACTACGGAACCAAATCCAGCAAGTTGTTCATGAAGCAACCCCGACACCCAGAGCGATGGGATTACCTCCGTTGTTGCCGACCCCGGAACATCTGAGAATCAAGGATGGGGAGGACAGTGGACAAGGGCTGAACAACACAGCAATTCCAAATCGGGGAAAGGCATTTGGGAACCAACTCCCAAAGTTATCTCCAGCCAGCGGTGCATACGGGGTACACCCTTTACCTATGCCTCCTTTTTATGCGGGAGATTTTGGGGGTAGAAACACGGGAGGGTACTACCATCACCCGGCACCGCCTAAATTGGACTTTCCGCAATTTTGATGGTGAGAACCCGAAGGCATGGAAGCTTAAGTGTGAAGTTTATTTTCGGGTTTGCTCCACCAGACCAGATTTATGGGTGAGTGTGGCCGCTATGCATTTTGTGGGAAATGCGGTACTATGGTTGCAGTCGACCCAAGCACACATTCGATGTAATGGTTGGGAGGAGTTTGGTGAGGCAGTTTGCTTGCGGTTCGGAAGAGAAGAATTTCAGCAACAGCTCAGATCCTTCAATCGACTGAGGCAGAGTGGAACGGTAACAGAATTTGCTGAAAAATTTAATGAAGCAATGCATAATCTCCTTGCTCATCATACCTGGGATCCCATGTTTTTTGTGACTCAATTTACTGATGGATTGAGAAGTGAGATTAGGGCGGCAGTTATCCTACACCAACCGAAAGATCTTGATACAGCCGTTTCACTGGCCTGCTTACAAGAAGAGGTATTGGAGACAATGCGACGAGAGACCCGCCGATCTGATTTTCAGACCAGATCTCTGACACGAACGGTGTTGCCCTTGCCTACACCAACAGGGAGACCGCCGGGACCAAATGGAAATCGTGCGGATGATCGGAGAGGGGTGGATGGTACATGAGCTGGAGGGGCGGATGACAGAGTGGCGGCACTTAGAGCCTATCGGCGCGCAAAGGGGTTGTGCCATACTTGTGGAGAGAAATGGAGCCGGGAACATCGTTGCGGACCAACTGTCCAATTACATGTGGTTCAAGAACTATGGGAATTGGTTCAAGACTCAGGTCAAGAGACTGAGCCCGTGGCAGAAGAAGTTCTGCAGGAAGAGGAAGTTCTGGCAATATTAGTTGCAGCAATGGATGGATCAGAAATGCCGAAGACAGTGAGACTTAATGGCGACATCCAAGGAATTGAGGCGACTATATTGATTGACTCTGGAAGTACTCACAGTTTTGTAAGTGATAAAATTGCAGAGAGGTTACAAGGGAAAAGGAACTCTCAGCAGAGCTTCAAAGTCCGTATTACAGATGGAAGAACTATGACATGTATTTCAGAGTTCCCAAACTGTCAGTGGAAAGCACAAGGAGTGCAGTTCACAACTCATTTGAAGGTTTTGGCTTTAGGATGCTATGACATCATTGCAGGAATGGATTGGCTTGAACAATGTAGCCCAATGACCATTCATTGGAGTAAAAAGATATTGTCATCTGCATATCAAGGCAGAAGAATTGTGCTACGGGGATTGAAAAGCAGCAGCCTTAGTCGAGAGCCAGGGCTAACACAAGTGGAGTGGTTCTCTGAGGAGGACCTGGTCCAGCTACATTCAACAGAAATGGATTGCTCTCCGACTCCTGAAACTATTCACCAACTTTTGTCGGAATTTTCAGACTTATTCAAAGAGCCTAAAGATCTGCCACCGCTTCGAGAGTTTGATCACTCAATACAACTCATGCCTGGGGCATCACCAATCAACTTAAGACCCTACCGGTACCATCCCGCACAGAAAGACGAAGTGGAGCGACAGGTAGCAGAAATGTTGGAACAAGGGGTGATTCAGCCTAGTGTCAGTCCTTTTGCTTCACCGGTGATTCTAGTGCCGAAAAAAGATGGGACGTGGCGTTTTTGTGTAGACTATCGCCATGTGAATGCTATTACTGTGAAGAATCGGTACCCACTACCGGTAATCGACGAGCTGTTAGATGAATTGTCCGGTTCGAATTGGTTTACTAGCTTGGATCTAAGGGCGGGGTACCATCAAATACGGATGAAGGTGGAAGACGAATATAAAACGGCATTCAAAACGCACCACGGGCATTATGAATTCAAAGTGATGCCCTATGGCTTAACCAATGCACCGGCCACCTTCCAAAGGTTAATGAACTCAATTCTTGGACCTTACCTGCGCAGGGGGGTGCTTGTATTCATTGATGATATACTTGTATACAGTCGAACCTTTGATGATCATGTTGTGCAGCTGCGGAAGGTACTGGAGATCCTGAGGAAACACCAACTTAAAATCAAGCAATCCAAATGCGTGTTTGCATAGCCCCAACTAACATATTTAGGCCATGTGATCAGTCAAGAGGGAGTAGCTACAGATCCTAAGAATATCGCCGCAGTCAAAGATTGGCCGGTTCCTAATAATGTGAAGCAAGTGAGGGGATTTTTGGGATTGGCCGGGTATTACCGGAAATTTGTGAGACATTTTGGGATGATAAGTCGTCCACTCACTGAATTATTGAAGAAGCATGTTGTTTTCGTTTGGACAAGCGATCGGGAGGCTGCATTCCAAGCCTTAAAGCAAGCCTTAATCTCAGCACCGGTCCTCGCACTACCAGATTTCACCCAGGAGTTCGTTGTAGAGACTGATTCATCCGAGAAAGGAGTAGGGGCAGTATTAATGCAAAACCAACATCCAATCGCTTACCTCAGTAAAGCTTTAGGACCAAGGGCGCAAGGTTTGTCCACATATGAAAAAGAAGGGCTGGCAGTCTTACTAGCAGTAGAACATTGGAGATCCTATTTGCAGACCAAGGAGTTTGTGATCCGGACAGATCAAAGAAGCCTTGCACATTTGGGAGATCAACGTCTAAACACTGTCTGGCAACAGAAAGTCATGACTAAACTGCTCGGATTGCAGTACCGTATTGTGTATAAACCAGGAACCGAAAATAGAGCTGCTGACGCCTTGTCACGCAGAGAGAACTCTGACAATATGGAAATGGTAGCGATTTCCACAGTGGTGCCGGATTGGATGGAAGCAATTGCTAAGGGATATCAGCAAGACCCACAAGCCAATGAGATATTGCAACACCTGACTGCAGCTGGTAATGGTGACTCCAAGTTTGAATTGCGCAATGGAATTATCAGATTGGGGGCCGTGTATGGGTAGGAAACAATGAACAGGTACAACAGAACATACTGAATTCATTACATGATAGTGCTGTTGGAGGACACTCGGGATTTCAAGCTACCTATCACAGGATCCGAAAGCTATTTGCTTGGCCGGGGATCAAGCGAGATGTACGCAACTTTGTAGAGCAATGTACAGTATGTAAACAGGCCAAGTCTGAACATGTCCATTACCCGGGGCTGCTTCAACCATTGCCTGTACCTGACCACGCGTGGCAAATTATTTCCATGGATTTCATAGAAGGACTACCAAGATCAGCGGGATATAATTGCATTATGGTGATAGTAGACAAATTCTCTAAATATGCTCACTTCCTCGCATTGGCGCATCCTTTCACTGCCTACAAGGTGGCCCAACTCTTTATGCAAAATGGGTTTAAGTTGCATGGACTACCTCAATCAATTATTTCAGACCGTGATAGAGTCTTTACAAGCCTCCTGTGGAAGGAGTTATTTCGGGCAACACAGACACAACTCCGAATGAGTTCGGCCTATCACCCACAGACCGACGGACAAACCGAACGCGTGAACCAATGTGTAGAGGCATACCTGCGTTGCTTTGTTCATGCATGCCCTAGCAAGTGGATTAATTGGTTAGCACTCTCTGAATATTGGTATAATACTACCTTGCATTCCACCTTGGGCAAAACCCCATTCGAAATCCTGTATGGTTACACTCCACGGCATTTCGGAATTAAGGATACTGCAGCCTGTTCAATTAAGGACTTGTCGGTCTGGCTACAAGAAAGAAAGCTGATGACTGAGTTATTAAAGCAACACCTCAATCAAGCCAATCAACACATGAAGGAACAAGCTGATAAGAAAAGGTCAGAGAGGGTGTTCCAAGAGGGTGATTGGGTATACTTGAAGCTCCAACCATATGTTCAAAGCTCAGTGTCAGTGAGAGCTAATCATAAGTTGGCATTCCGTTATTTTGGTCCATTTCAGATTGAAAAGAAGATCGGATCAGTAGCATACAAGCTGAAATTGCCAGCCACTTCGACGATCCACCCGGTGATTCATGTGTCTCAACTACGGAAGGCAGTTCCTCCTTCACGACTGGTACAATCAGAACTTCCAGAGCTGACTGAGGATCTACGAATTCCACTCAAAGTACTCAGACAGCGACTCCATGACAAAGGACTAACAGCGGTTACTCAAGTGTAGGTCTTTGTGGTCGGTATAGCAGACCGGCGATGCAGGAGGACTTGGATGAACTACAATCTCGGTTTCCTTATGCACCGCTTGGGGTCAAGCTGCCTCTGAAGGTGGGAGGGATGTCATGACCCTGCCTGGGACATCGCGGGAGAACACTGATGATCGGGCGAGAACAGAGAAAGGAAGCGGGAGGAGAATGGGCCAAAGAGTGCGCCGGCCCAACTCGCGTTTTGCTACTGAAGAATGGGTCAACTAATCACAAAGGAGCAAAAGCACCAGCTATTGTCGTTCCTGCTATAGTACGGGGCGCCTGTGCCCTTTTGCCATTTTAACGACTGTAAAGAACAGACTGCTTTCCCTTTCCCCCATCTGCTTTCCCCTCCTTCAACCTCTTCCCCCACACTCTCTAATCTCCGGATAAACCCTGCTATCTTCCTCCTCAGAACACAGATTACATATACTTGTGGTTGTTACTTACATATATATATATATAGTGGAGGAGTTGATATACAACTGGGTACATAACAGCTTCGCGCCACGTCGTCACGTCACGCGCACGGCGCCGCCCAACCCCTCACATCCATCTCTCGCGCGAGCGCTCTCGTTCTCCTTACGCGGAGCATTTACCGCGCCCTTCTTTGAGCTAGCCGAAGCAAACCACTCCCTCTCCCTCCCGAGCGCGGAAACAGCAACGCCTCACCGGCCGGTGGTCCCCGCGCGCGGACGGGCCCCGCGTGCCAGCGTGACATGCCCCCACCCACCGCGGGCCCCACCGTCGCTGTCGCCCATTCTCATCTCTCTCCCCCTTCCCTTTTTCTCCTCCTCACCTCGCTTCCAAGCGAAACCCGAGCTGTAACAGGCTAACAGCCACCACCACTTTGAGTCCTTCAGCCTCTTCTCCTTGGCTTCCACATTACTGAACCGAGCAAGCGAGGAGTGCGCTATGGAGAGCAACGGCGAGGGGAAGGGCCGCGTGGTGGCGGAGACGGGGGGCGGAGGGTATGGTTATGCGTATGGGTACGAGGGGTCGGAGGAGAGGAAGTGGTGGCCGTGGCTCGTGCCCACCGTGATCGTGGCGTGCGTGGTCGTGTTCATCGTGGAGATGTACGTCAACAACTGCCCCAAGCACGGGAGCGCCCTTGGCGGCTGCGTCGCCGGGTTCCTTCGCCGCTTCTCGTTCCAGCCGCTCCGCGAGAACCCGCTCCTCGGGCCGTCGTCAGCCACGTATGTCACTGTACACGCTTCTGGTTTTGTCTAGCTGTGCCTTGGTGCCGAATAGTACTCAAATTGGGGTGTTTTGGGTCTGCTTGGGGTAGAATTGGGTCGAGAAATTGAGGGGTTCTGGGGATTTATTTTGCTTTTGGGGTCTTGCAGTTTGATCGAGGTGCTACTAGGATTATAAAGTTGAGATTTTTAGCTGCGTTCGTAGTTAAAAAAAATGGATTTTTTGGGTGGTTTTTGGTAGTTAAAGCTCGCACTTTGAACTTTGAAGTAGTACTAAGAAGCTGGCAATTTTGTTGGACTCAAGTGTAACTAGTGGGAGGAAATCTCCGAGCTTTTTTGGAAATCTCCGAGCTTTGCTCTGGGAAAATCTAATCAGGAACTTTTGTTTCTAAATTCTGATTGCCTTTTCCTTGAGTTAAATCTATTCCACTTTTTAATTATTAGAAAGTTCGGGAGACAGGGTTCTGTGCTGTGATGATGACAATTCAGATCTCTGTCTCGAATAGCTTGAACTGATCTGAACTGTACAATTTGATTGCATTGTCCAATCCACTCCACTATTTCAGTTACCCCGCACCCCGTAGTTCGTCCATAACTACAAAATGTCAGGATCTACTTTCACGCAACGCAAATAGCTTAAGTTTTCTTTGTTTTGGGTTTTAGTGCCAAAATCACTCAATGAGACAGTCAGCAATGATATTCGTGATGGCTGCTGTTAGTATTGGTACTTTTGTCGGATTATAGCTGGTAATTGGGTGACCAGGTTGTGCTGCAGGCGTAGGATTCTGTATTATTTTATATCTCGTATGTTACTAGATGTAACCATAGGAACTGCTTTGACTTGTGTCAGTCTTTGTAGCATTACTTTTACAGAACAAGCTAAGATAATGGAAGTAGAACGACCCTCCGCCATTACTGTTCGTGGTCATACGACATCTGTTGTGATTATGCACTCATGCATGCACGTATGCACATGAAACGTCGGTGGAGCGAGTATACATGTGACTGTCACATTTCGGTGAACAGTGTCACTTATGAAGATCTATGTTTCCACGTATTAAACGCAGAGGCGGACCAAAGAAAGCTGAGTGGGGCCAGATCTTTACTCAAATTTTAGTTTTTAGTGAAGTAGCATAATGTCTGTCTATTTGTACATCTGCTCAGCCTCGACAACTCATTTGTGCCCTCGCTCATTTTTGACCTGGGTCCGCCCCTGATTAAACGTACATATATTCTCTTGTATAAATGTATGAACGTGAAATTGCTAACGTATGCAACAGTGGCTAGTTTGGTGAGGGTGACCTATTACCTTATAGGGGTAATAAGTCACCAGGTGTAATTTGTAATATGAGCCCTTGGATGGAACTAGATGGACGGTTCTAGTGAAAGTGGGTGTACCTTAAAAAAAATCCCTAATTCTAACTTGCTATGTATGTATCTGTGAGGATTGCAGCTTAGCGACCACAAATGTTTGTTTGTTTTTATTTGTGAATTTCATCTAGATATTATTTTATCAGTTAGATAATGCAGGATGTACAAGATGACCGAGCTAACGGCTTAATTTTGTTGGGCAGTTTAGAGAAAATGGGAGCTCTTGACTGGAACAAAGTTGTTCATCAACACCAAGGGTGGCGCCTCATTAGCTGTATCTGGCTCCATGCTGGCCTAATCCATTTGGTTGTCAACATGCTAAGTTTGCTGTTTATTGGAATTCGTCTCGAACAGCAATTCGGATTTGGTAAGCTCCTTACAATGCTGAATCAGTGTGACTCGCAACTTTGGCGATATGTTCTATTTCTACATGTTAACATATCTCGTTTCAATATCTGCCATTTTGTAACATTTTAGCTTTGTGGCCATTTTATCTAAAAAATGTAATAATTAATAATCCCGGAGCTGGTTTGTATTCTGTTACTTTAATACAATCCGGAGTATTTTTTTAGGGAAAGGGGTATAATTAATTTCTGAGCTGTTGACAATATGTTTAAAATTTGCCTTAATTATTTTCTTAATATTCCAGTGTAGATCGAACATTTTGACGTTGAGCATGTTTGTTTATGTATTACACATAACTAATAATGTGTACACTGACACTAGTTTTCTTGCCTGCAAGTTCGCATTGGTGCCATATACCTAGTGTCTGGTTTTGGCGGTAGTGTGTTGTCTGCACTTTTCCTACGGAACAACTACATCTCTGTTGGTGCCTCTGGAGCTTTATTTGGACTGCTTGGATCCATGCTTTCTGAGCTTATTATGAACTGGACTATTTATTCCAACAAGGTCGGAAAAAGATATAAACACACATTCATTTCCTTCTATCCAGTTGCTTATTAATCTGCTCTTGCAGGCAGCAGCCATAATAACACTTCTGTTTATAATTGCGATCAACATGGCAATTGGGATACTACCTCATGCTGATAACTTTGCTCATATTGGTGGATTCGTGACGGGCTTCCTTTTGGGGTTTGTTTTGTTGGCAAGGCCCCAATTTGGTTGGATGGAACGCCATGAGTTGCCCCAGACAAATCAACCTCCCAAGTACAAAGCATACCAATATGTCTTGTGGGTTGTGGCACTCGTCTTGCTGCTTGTCGGGTAAGTGAACCCATGATAAGATGGTTGGATATATTTGGTGATGCCATAATTATATGTATATGCATAGTGTAAAATATGATGGTTCTGAACTAACGGTGAACATTATCGATACTGACTTACGACAAAAGTCACTTTGATGCCAAGCATGAAATGAATCTGATACCAAAAACATGTGATGCAGGTTTGTGATTTCATTGGTGATGCTTTTCAAGGGCAAGAACGGGAATGACGGCTGCCACTGGTGCCACTACCTGAACTGCGTACCAACATCGAAGTGGAAGTGCAACACCTAGGCAGTTATAGTTTTCTGTTAAATTTTCGGCAAAATACGTAGTAATCAGAGGACCATTTTTATGCTTGTATGTTTGTAGATACGAACGAGTTTGTTAATTATGTTTGTTCTTTACTGGATTGCATTTTCCTGGTTTCCTCGTCTCTGTAAATTTGTTTGTTGGGCATTGTACGTTTATAACTCGAGCTTGATTTCCCATGTGCTGTTTAAATGCCAGATTGATTGGTTCTGTTTTTGTCCTTACTTTTGCGCTGATCATTTAACTGAACTGCGTCAGCCCTTGCTATCTCGAATTGTCAGACGGCAGACAGTAAACGGTTGTGTCATCAGAGACAGAGTAAGCCATTCTAGCTCCGTGGTAGAGCGCGTCGCCACGTTCGATCCCCATGGACGGCGTCTGTGCATTCGGTTTTATCTTTTATGTTTTGTATTTCTTTTCTTTTGCTTTTATCGGTTTCCTACGATCATGGAGGCAGATTCGTCGTTCAATTTGGGGAATAGGGGCGGACCCTCCCCTCCGAATCCACCATGGTCTAGCACTGAGTGAGCTCTCTCTTTTTTAAGAACAAAAAGGACTTTCATTCATTGACTTCAAAGTTTACATCAACATCTAACATTACAGGAGGTACATTGGGCCACGAATGCCTCCGAATCTTCAAAGTACCAGCATGTTTAGCTAGCAAATGAGTCTCCATATTGCATTCCCTCCTTTTATGAACTACCTTCATTGATACAAAAGACTTGGCCCTCTCCTTAATGTCCCGAAGGATCATCATGTAGGGGCACCTTGGCATATCTTGGATGCTCTTGACCACAATTGGCGGTCAGAAGCCACTTGTACATACCGCAACACGCAATCCTCCACCAATACAAGGGCTTCTGTGCATGCTAGACCTTCCAGAGTCTCCGGGTTGTCAAAATCGGAGGTCACTTGCACTTGCTGCAATAAAATGTCCCTTTCTATCTCTACAAACAGCAGCCATAGATCCTTTTCTTCCCCCCTTCAGAATGGCAGCATCAACATTGATTTTAACAGATCCTCTTTCCAGTGGAATCCACCTACATCTTCTTTTTTCTTAGGGCCTTTCTTTGAGAGCTTTCTCTTGAGCCACATTACATATATCCAGGTCAGCTAGAAGTCTATTAACCACTCCAACAGTAGCGAGAGGGTGCGTGAGCTTGGATGGCTTGTATTGGGTTGCTGGCTGCACAAGGAGTGAAGGAGGCACACAGCCCACTAGCCCAGCACACCATGCCACATCAAGCATCAAGCCTCAATCCTCCCCAAGTCCCTAGCTCAGGACTCAGGAGCTCCCCTAACCCTAACCACGATGTGAGGTGCACGGCGGCTGGTGAGGGCGTGAGGTGAGGCATGGGCGATGGGCGCGTGGCAGCAGCCGGCAAAGGGCCAGGGTGTGAGGTAGTAGCTCCCAGGGGCCAGGGCGTGTGGCATGGGTAGGCACTAGGCAGCTTCCACTCGGCCAATCCCAGGGTGAGTTGAAACAACTATTAAGAGATGATTGGTTGTAATTGTCTAGATCATGTGAACATATCCACTGCAAGTCGGCAACATACTTCCCATTTGCTAATAAATTCCAGTGTTGTATGAGAATCTAAGTGATACATTACGTAATGCTTGCCAATGTTTTAGTTATCTTAAAATTACCTATTCATGGAAATGGATTTACTGTCGAAAAAAAGAAAATTAATATATGAGAGAAGTGGCGATACAAGTGATGTTGGAATTGAGCGTAACAAACTTGAATATTTGCCTAGATGATCTAGTTGGATGACTTGATTTATACGTAATAATTCTGTGTAAATTTGTTTGCAGACAAACATTGATTCCTGCAAATTTGGTTTGTGAGATAATTTGAGCCCTCCTGAGCTAGTGGATGAAAAAAAAAATACAGTGCTCTTTCTATTGCCTATTAGCATTGTTGTGTAGCCTAAGAAGTATCGGTTCTCTTATAATTGTTGCTATATAATCTTATTCTTGAACAATCATGTTCTCTTATATTCTAACGTGGATTGTAGTTGAGGAGTATCACTGTATCAGAGGAGTTGACAAGGCCGGCGGGGAGCCTTGTCAAGTCAAGATGAGCAAGCAAGGCGGCAATAAGACGAGGGAAAATTCCAATAGTAAGTGTCTAGGTTATTTCATTTAGTGTCATATACTCTTATTACTGTGATTGCAATATAATTTGTTTATGGATTCTTTTATTTTGAGTAATCTTCTTTGGTCCATATTTGCGACTCCACATTACCTAAAATTTAGTTCTAGGTCCGCCCTTGTTGGTAAAGTTGATATAGGCAATTTGACTAAGATTGATCGTTCAAGAAAATTCGAACAGAATTTTACTTTTTACTGATGTTTGATCAGCAGTTTTGAATCGAGTGGTAGTATTAACTGCACAAACTCCACGGAAAGCTAAGTCCCAACTATGTGACGAAGAAGAACTGATACTGTTTCTCAAAAGTAAAGAAAGAACTGAGAGTAACAGTTACATTTCTGCCCTGCCACCACTCCGTCCATTTTGAAGCAAAGCAACAAAACCCCGCGCCTGCGTGCGGTTCCGTACTTTTGTCAGTTAGAACTTAGAACTCGCGGCCCGTCCGCTCCACTCCACTCCACTTGCGCACGGCGCACTGTCTCGGCCTCTTCGCCGCCGCGACAACCACCACCAATGGCTCCTCCTCGGCCCGCTCCCGCCGCCGCCGCTCTCCTCCTCCTCGCGCTCCTCGCCGTAGCCGCCTTCCCTCCCGCCGGCGGCGTGGAGATGCTCTCCAAGTCCCGCCTCGAGCGCTGCGCCCGCGAATCGGGGGCCGGCGGCCACCTCTCCTGCGACCGCAAGATCGTCCTCAACGTGGCCGTCCCCAGCGACTCCGTAAGCGCCTCCTCATCCTCCGCACTTCCGCTCCCTCCTCCCCCCAATTTCCCGCCACAAAATAGTGCTTTTGAGTAACGTTTACCATGGCGGTGGGGTGTGTGTTGGGGCTCAGAGCGACGGGGAGGCGTCGCTGGTGGCGCAGGTGGTGGAGGTGGAGGAGAACGACACGCAGGCGATGCAGACCATACGGGATCCCCCCCCCGTCATCACCATCAACTAGTCCGCCGCGTACGCGCTCTACGCCATCACCTACATCAGGGTAAACCATTCGCTTATGCTCCCTAACGTGGCAGAGTCTGGTTTCTAACAAGTTGTTATTGTATACTGTATGGGTGTGTGCTTTTATCGGAGAATTGAATTAGTTCTTATCACTTCGCGCCTCTAGCCCTCTCTGCCTTGCAATGTAGGATGGTATGTCGACGATTATTGTGCTGTAGGTAGGTTTTGGATCAGGGGGGGTTGGTGTTAATTGCTTAGGTGCATTACTTAAAAATACAAAAATAAAAACTGCTTAGGTGTAGTCCCGAGCAGAAGGTACTATTTTCAGAATCAAGTTTGTACTTATTTCAGTAGGAAACTGTTGCAACTTTGTTTTCATCAGCTTGTGTCCCTAATGTTGAAGTGTTGGTTACGCGAAGCTCGAGTTCTAGATTTGATTAGGCTCACTCATAGCTAGATTTCCCATGGTAATAAATATGGAGCTGAGTTCGAAGGTTTCCAAAAAGTTTCAAGCTACAAACTATCGGAATGACATTCAAGATGCTCTGGTATCGCTGGATGGGGACTGGTTTCAGGAAATGAATGTGTTCGATGTCTTTATTATTTTTATAGCAGTCTCATTTGCATCTGAAATTGTTATCAGCATATGCTGTCTGTTTTTTGTATGCGGATTGTTCAAAAACAAATGTTTGTCAAATCACTACTATCATACTGGCATCAACCACTATCTTTTATGACAAAAGTGTCTCGCGCATTTACGCGGCTAGATTTGTTTTGAAGTTTGTATAAATACTTGTTATATATTTATGTATCTTATAGACTGTTTAGACTTTTAATATATCTTAACCACCGGAAACGACGATAGAATATTGAAAGAAATTACAACCGTATGAACGTAATTGAAGTATGTACTTTGATGGAAGAAAATCATTAAGCATAATAAGTTGTTGTGGTTTTTAGAAACTAACAACTCTTTTTTATGCATAGACCATGTAGTTGCATATCGTTATTCTTACTCTATTAGGGTTTTTTTTCCTAAATTGTATGCATGCACATGTACCTCTATTTAATCTCAAGCAATACGTTGATTATGTGTGCGGCAAATTATATTATTAGTTTACATGGTATAATGTATTAGGGGAAAGATTGTTGCAATTTGTCTAGCTCTGAATTTTCTTGAGAATCACATCACCGACGACTAGACTACGAGGTTGTACTTTACGACTGAGGTACATTCTCATATCTTGTTGATAAACTATCGATCGCATCAAGGCTTTGTTTCGACTTTCTTCAAGGAAATTGATATTGTCAATTCATCGTTCTGCTTGATTGTTTTCACTGTAACAATCGGTTTGAGTAGAGCCATTTTTTAGTTCCGGAGGAAGCATGGCTTCAGCACCGTAAAAAAAAGAGTGTTTCACCCGTCACACGACTAGTTGTGGTCTGAACAGCCCATAATTCAAAGAGAAGTTCTTGAACCAAAGTTTCTGACCATTTTATTAACTAGTCGAAAACTCTACGTTTTATTCCTTGTATTATTATGCCATTAGTTCGCTCGACTGTCCCGTTACTTTGTAGGTGAGCCACGGAAGTGTAATGTATTTTGATACCTAGATCCTCGAAGAATTCCTAAAAGTTCCTTTTGAGAACTACATACCATTCTTTGTGATGAACTTGGCAACTCCAGTTGTTATTTAAACAACTGGCTCAACTTCTATCTATTTTGTGAATGTATCAATTGTGACAAAAAGGAATTCGAAGCCCCTAAGTGCTTTTGGAAAAGGTCCCAGAATGTCTAGCTCTCAGGTTGTAAAAGGCCACGAAAGAGGAATTATTTATAAAGCTTGTGCCGGCTGATGTACTTGTCGACTGTGAAATTGACATTGTACACACTTTGTCCCAAAAAATTTTGCATCATTGAGGGCAGTTGGCCAGTAGTATCCTTGCCTAAAGGCTTTACCGACCAGAGTTCTGTAAGAATGGTGCGCTCCATATACTCCTCCATGTATGTCGGATAGTAATTTCATACCATCCGTTTGAGATATGCATCTCATCAACACTCTATGAGCTTCCCGTCTGTAAAGGGTACATTTGATCAAAGTATATTATTTAGCTTTTCGAGTTGTACGATCAGCCTCTACGTCATCTTCAGGAAGTGTGTTATACTGAAGATAATCGTATATTAATGTCATCCAATCACTACTGGGATAGATCTGTACAACCTCCAGTGAGCATATTTGTCTTCGGAATGCTCAACCGTTGAGAGTGTATCGAGTTGCTCAAGAAAAACTTCGGACGGGATAGGTGATCTTGAGAAAGCCATCCGTGCCAACTGGTCTACCAAAAAGTTGTCCTTTCTAGGAATATGTTGGATCTGAAAACCGAATAAGTGCCTTTCGAGTTTCCGTACTTCCGCTACATAAGATGACATCTTGGGACTTGAACATTGATACTCTTTCCCAACTTGATTCGCTACTAGTTGAGAATCGCCTTTCACTAGTAATCTGCAAATCCCGAGCGCTTTGGTTGCTCGGAGTCCTGCTAGTAAACCCTTGTATTCTGTCATATTATTTGTAGTAGGAAAGTTTAACTAAATGTCATACTTAATGTGTTCTCCAGTAGGAGATACTAGGACAACTCTAGCTCCCGAGCCTTTGATCATCAAGGAACCGTCAAAGTATATGGTCCATTCTTCGTGGTGTTCGTACTCAGGCCCTTGGGTGGGCTCGAGGTTCGTCCATTCGGCAATGAATTATGCTAAAGCCTGGTACTTAGTTGCTGTTCGTGAGATGAAATAGAGATCGAAGCCCCCAAGTTCGACCGCCCATTTTGTTATTCGTCCTGATGATTCTCTATTTCGGAGAACTTGACCAAGAGGATATCCACTAGGTACGACCACTTTGTGGGTCTGAAAGTAATGCCTTAGTTTCCTTGAAGCCATAAGAAGACTGTATAGCAACTTTTGTATATCTGAATATCGTTCATTTGGTCCATGTAAGACTTCGATTACGTAATATATCGATCGTTGGATATTGTCACGTTCAACGATCAGCACATCACTGACTGCTTGTGGCGTCGTAGCCAGGTATATTAGCAGTATTTCTCCCGATCTTGGAGATACTATGATTGGGGGCATTAGTAAGGTACCTTTTGAGCTCTTCAAAGGTATCGTTTGCATCTTTAGTCCACTCGAATTTCTGTGTTTCCGAAGAAGTTTAAAGAAAGGTAATCTTTTTTCTTCTAAACGTGCTATGAAACGACTTAGCGCTGCCATATAGCCGATTAGTTTTTGTACTTTTTTCTTCGTAGTCGGAAGGCGCATTTGTTCGATGGCTGCTATTTTTGCTAGGTTCACTTCAATTCCTCTAGCTGAAACTAGGAATCCAAGAAGATTTCCAGAAGAAATTCGAAACACACATTTCTCAGGATTTAACTTAAGGTTATGCCTTAAGTTATTGAAAGTTTCTTGCAGGTTAGAGATATGATCCCCAACATTGATGCTCTTTACAACCAAGTCATCAACATAGGCTTCTAAGTTTCGACCTATCTGCAGACTAAAGGTTTTTTGTATTAGCCTCTGAAAAGTAGCACCAGTATTTTTAAGACCAAATGACTTCTTGACATAACAATAAGCATCATATGGTGTGATGAAAGAAATTTTCTCTTCATCATCTTTACTCATATTAATCTGGTGGTACACTGAATACGTATATAAAAAGCTTAATAACTCACACCCGGAAGTAGAGTCTACAAGTTGATCGATACATAGAAGGGGAGAGTCATCCTTCGGACAAACTTTATTAAGACCTGTGAAATCGATACACATTCGTCATTTCCCGTTGCTTTTTCTAAACATTATAGGATTGGCGAGCCACTTTTGTTGCCATTTTCCCAACCGGCAAAAACAACAACAAAAGCTCAGCACTGTAATCAAAGGGTCAAGATACTCTCGATACAGTCATGGGCAATCGATGTTCGTCAACCACTCCTAGGTATCCTGGGGGCCGACCAGCACCTGGTAACGGTGTCAATGAAATTGCCACCGACGAAAAGCCAAGTGAAGATGATAAAACTCAGCATACGATTGAAAATCCACCGGATCAGGCTGAATCCACCACGAGGCCCACCGAAGGTGGTAATCTCAAACTGTTCCTCGTCATGGATGCTCCTTGACGAAGCAGTCCCTTAATTACGATGGGAGCTCATCGGGAGATTGTTGTTGGAGGCACGAGGTTAGTGCAATCGGTAATACTGATCGAGATGTCGTGCATGATCTTTCACAACGTAACTCGCCAGCACCCGTTGGTGGAAATGGTGCAGACATTCGAGCATCAACCCGAGATGGCAGAGGCGATGGAACTGGTGGACATCAACTAGCTAATTCACCTGTTTCTACCTCACTGCGTATAATGGGTCGAACGGGACAAGCGAGAGGGTCGGAAGGGAATTTAAGTCATCGAACGCCTTCTGCCAACATGAATCCTTCAAGACCCTCGGTAACAATCCAAAACCTACAACGAGTTCATAATATTTTAAATAACTCGGACGCTGCTCTAGCGGAGACTCTGGGGTATGTTCAGATTCCAAGACAGGTGTCGGAGATCCTTCAGCAGACCATGCAACGTATAGAGATGTACAGGGAATAAAGGAACCCACAGAGTCATACTTTGACTTCGTCCCAACGTTCCTCCTCCCTTAGCAGGGGTCAGCATGGTCGGACTGGAGACCGTCCAACATCCAGACCTCCTCAGATATTCCAACAAGAGAGTCACGAGGGAAAACCGCTCTTCTATGAAGCCACTCCCCCCCGTCAAGAGGAGTGACTGCTTGGCTCAGGTGATCTTGGACATCACCTAAACCAAGCAATTCGTTGAGGACGTTATACCAACATCCACGACCGAATTGGGGCTCTAGATACTCGGTATTCCAACCAGAGGAATCGGTCTGCAACTGACTACAATCCGGCTCCTTTCCAAAGAAGGTGTCATGACTCAATTACGGACTGTCGAGCATTCTTGGCAGGGCTCCAAGCAGTACGCTGGCCAGACAAGTTCCGACCAGCAAACCTGGAGAAATTTAATGGAATCCAAAACCCATTAGAATTCCTCCAGATCTACACTATCGCCATCAGAGCTGCTGGTGGTGATGACAATGTGATGGCAAATTACTTGCCCACGGTACTCGAGGGATCTGCCCGATCTTGGTTGCTCAATCAACCGGTCGGATCAATTTACACCTGGGAGCAACTCTGCGATCTCTTGATCGCCAACTTTTGGGGGACTTACGATTGCCCCGAAAAGGAAGACGATCTCCATCGGATCCGGTAGGAACCTAATGAAACTCTTCGGCAGTACATTAAAAGGTTCAGCCAGGTTCATAATTACATTCCTGAGGTCGCAGATTCTTCTGTTATTCAAGCTTTCAAAGCAGGGTTAAGGAATCGACGATTTACGGAGGACATCGCGACGAATCCTCCACGAACGACTGTCAAGCTATTCGACATGACCGATAGGTACGCAGCCGCCAGTGAGGCGCTTGAATGGAACAAGGTCATTGATTGAAAAGAGAAAATCCCTCAACCCGACTAGGATAAGAAAGAAAAGAAACACAAGAAGACTCTTAAATGTAAAAAGAATCGCAAAACCAGTAATGAAGATGTTCTTGTGATTCCTCAGAAATCACCAAGGGCAAGAAGGACTATTCCGGTCGCAACAAGGCGATAGCTCCGACCAATGAGTATAAAAAGAACAAAAAGTGATGTCCGCTTCATCAGACGGCAGGGTATTATTCGCGCACTTGCCAAGCTTGGCAGAAGAAGTCAGAAGACTACTGTCGACGATCGAGTCGCCGATTTTACGAAATAAAAGAGGAAAATGACGCGATATTTCATGGGAGATAATGGGACTGCTCTTTATTGATATGAACTGGATTTACAGGGGGTGCTTTACAACCCGGATGGGGACTAATCCTAATTACACTGAATCTCATACCTGTTATGCTAATCAATCAGACTTAAAGCATGAATCTAAGACTGATTGCATTGCTCTAATATGATATTGCTATCTTGCTTGTTTTTCAGATCGCCCTTTTGTCTTTTGCGCTTCACCCTTAAAAATAACTTCCGAAGAGGTGGCAGTTACTCTTGGAGAAGGCGTCCATGGTGAAGCGTTGTGACTGGTCGAAGCGAGGCGTCAGTTGATAATGTGTCAAGTGAGACACCCAACCGTATGATGGTTGTTGTCAGTGTCTTAGGATTATATAACATCGCGTGGTTTGGAATATACAGCACGTGTTCCATTCATCACACGGTTAAGATACCAGTTCATAGCTTTTCCGAGCAGCTACCTGGTCGGAGACTAGGCACAGGACCTTGTCCGACCAGGGTACCCATTATGTAACCGCTGTAATCCTTACGACCAGTGAGGTCGTTAGCCTTAGGGGTTACGACCATGAAGACGTATGGTCTTTTCATTATATATTAAAATAATACATAGAGGTTTTAATCCTCGTCAGCTAGCCCCCGGACTTTAAATGAACAGGTTGTGTGAACACTTTCTTCCGACGAAGTCGTATCGAGCAGACCTTATTTAATGTCGTGACATACAAAGTGGTCTGTGTTCACTTAACGTTGAGAACGATTACTCTCAATTGCAGTTAAAGATCTGAAGCTATAAAATCCCCATTGGGCTTTAGAACTCTTACGCTTTCAGATCTTCCTTTAATCCCCTTCAGTTCCTTGCTAAGAAAACTTTTCTGACCTCTTATTGCCTTTTCGACCTCAAAGCCTCCTACGACCACCACTCATCCTTTCGAGAAATTTCACCATGTCGGAGCAAATTACAAAGTGGATGGCTTCGGATCTGAGTGAGAAGAAGCTTGAGGCGCTAGAGAAGATCGGAATGCTCCAGGACAGGAATCTGATCAGGTGGAGGTCAGTGGCCGGAGAGCACTTTTCGAGCCGCGAAGATGGGGAAATCCTAGTTTTCCTCGTCTACATCGAGTGCGGATTGAGGGTTCCAGTGCACAAATTCCTCCCCCGCGTTCTAGAGTACTACGAGGTGGAGTTGGTAAATCTAGCTCCGAATTCCATCGCCAATATTAGTATTTTTGCCTACTTGTGTGAGGCGTACCTAGGAGTGCAACCAAACTTGAGGCTCTTCAAGTATTTCTATCGGATGGCGATGTCAGGGAGATCCACGGCGGCTCCTGGAGAATGCACGCTGTGCCTTCATGACGGGAAGGCCGATAAGTATATCCAAATGTACTCGAAGTCCTCGTGGTTGTCATGGAAAAAGAACTGGTTTTACATGACGGTTACAAGGGATGACGGCCTCTATTTCGCCGGACTTAGGGTGAACGAGAATCCCAAATGGAGGGGGACCGTGGAGAAGATAGGGATGGTCAGAAGATGTGTGGATGCCATTCGAGATCTGAGGATCAAGGGCTTGACTTCCTGGCATGTGGTGAGAGATTTCACCAAACGCTGAATTAGTCCTTTGAAGCTCCGGACTCAATCCCTGCTCTGGTCCATTGGTCGTGATAAAGCAATCACGGACTCACGAGATGGTAAGTCTTCTAGAAAAGCTCCGACCAGTATAACTTATTACTTGATTATTGTAAAACTCTAAAATCTGCTCTGTCTCCCTTTTTTTAAAAGCTCTTTCTCTTGAGGAAATCAGAGAGTGGATCAAGATGATCTGCGCTGGGGAGCCTGGTGAGAAGGCTGCATTCCCTGATATCTTGGCGATAGTCTCTGTTGAAGAGAGACTGACAAGACTTAAGGTAGCTAATCAATTATCCTTTATCATATGTACATATTCTTCGATCAGTTTATTGATCTTGCTCTAATTTTGTAGGTGGTCGGACTGAAAGTCATACAATCCGGTGATGATCATAATCCTACCGTGGTTCCGACCGATTTGTGCCCAGAGGCATTGGAAGAAGATGATTCTCCCGAGGTAATACAACATTTGAAAAAATATATATACTCTAGATAAAAAATTTCATCACCTAACCAAACTTGTTTTTTGATTTAGGCGGAAAAGACTGAAGGCCCGCAGCACAGAGCTGCGGAAGCCATAGACTCCAGAGTGGTCGTTCACGACCTAACAATTGTCACTGAGATAACTGATCTGGAGGTTGATGAAACCACACCCTCTGACCCGATGGTCAGGAATGCTACCCTCGATCAGTTGGTCGAGGATATTGCTCCGACTTCATGTTGGAGGATGTGAGGAATAACCAACCCTACCGACCTAAATAGGTGAAATTGGTTGAGAAGAAAAGGAAGGCTAGCGATGCGGAATTTATTCTACCGCGTTTCAAAGTCAAAACCAAAAAATCAACTAGGTATTTACAAATGAAAAAAATCGTATGAGTGCATACCTTGAATAGTTTTCGATGATTTGGAATTTTTGAGCTTCCTTTCTTCGTTTTGTACAGATCTTCTGGCATTCCGGTCGTTTTCGACTAGAATGTTCTTGAGGACCAGGCACCCGTGGAAGTTCTCGTCCAAAGCATTTCTCAAGACAAAGTTCCTGAGGATAACGTGGTCGAGGAAGCCCCAGAAGCAAGTGTCGATACCGGTGATCGTTTAGAATCCATTGGTGATCCTAACTCATTCTCGCGGAGGTACATGCCCTAAAGGCCCTCAACAGTCGACAAGCTGTTGGTAATCCTCTCAACCTAACAAGTTCCCTTTTCGCCCCCGATTTATCGATGATAAGGAGCTTGACGAGACATGGGGAAGAATATCGGACCATCAAATCAAGATAGTCCTGATATTATTTTTGCCGATTATCAAGATAGGTCTTTCTTTAATTATTCTCCCTTATCATATTCGATAGATTTGGAAAAAATAAAAGCAGAGGTCGTGGCTGATAAAGCCAGAATAACCCAGCTTGAAGAAGAAAATCAAGCTAAGGACCGGTCGATCGTAGATGCGACTACCAGACATGAAACTCTTGAAAAGAGGATAGAAGGTAATTTGGTTGTAGACTTGACTTATTAACCTCCCCTAATCATTTTTACTTACTACTTGTTTTACTCGTATAGAGCAAACTCAAGCGTTGAATAGAGCAAAGAAGGCTCTGGAATTTGAACATGATAAGGAGGCGGCTCTTGTGCAAAGTCTTGATGAAAAGATCCATGCACTGAACAAGATGATCTTTGATATGGGATCAGGATCAAATCCGCCTCCCTTAAGAGATCCAACAGAGAAAATGACCTACTTGGGCTAACTTCTAGAAGATCTCAAGGGTCTGCTCAAAACTACTCGAGAGAACTATGCCCAGACTATGAAAGAAGGCGTAGCCAATGGAGTTGGTTTTGCGTTGGCAAAACTGAAACTTCCGACCCGTCCATCAATCTTCAAGCTGTTGAAGAAGACTTCAACTGCTTGCCTGAAGATGCAAACAAGTTTCTCAAGGAAATAAAACCTCTTGGAAACAAGGTTGCAGAGGAAATGAAAATTGGATCTCCATCAAGCAGAAATTAGTCTGAAGATATTCAAGAGTAGGACGTTGTAATATAAGAATTATGAAATATATAAAACTTACCTTTTTGTCATCAGCAAGTCTTTTGTTTATCCTTTTGACTTTTAAGGTACTCAGATATGCCCTAGCCCCCGACTGATTTATAGTAGAAGAACTTTACTATATAATCAGTAAGCCAAGAAAAAGAGAACTTGAAGTCTTACCCATTCTTTTTGTTTTGAAGGCGTATACTAATTATATGATAAAACCGATCGTAGTAATACTAGGAAATCAATTTGGTCGGAACCAGTGTATGACTTTGACTAGTTGTAGATCTGTTTTATAATAATCGAAACACTAAACAAAGCAGTATATGGTTGGAAAAAGACTTGTGTTAATGAAAGGAGAAAATATACAAAGATGTATGCAATGAATGATAAGCAAGCTTATTTATATATAGTATCTAAAACTGGTCGGAAGAAGCTGCTAAGGCGAAGACATGAAACACACTTCATAAACGTATTAGGACTCAAGTCCGACTAGCGATGTGATCGTAGGAAAAGAACCGTCGCTAGGAAGCTCCTTCGATTAGGCGGTGACCACGTGCGAAAAAGGAGATACTTCGACTAGGAGGCTTTCCGTCTCCCGACCAGTAGCCAAACAAGAGTAGAACAGAATTTTGAAATGATGAAAATATGTCTTCATAGTCTTAAGCATATGAATTACTACATGAAGTTATTGTTTATTATGCTCTTGCTACTCGTATGTTTATTTCAGAAAAGAGTGTGGTCACGTGTGGGAATCATTCAGGGAATGATCATGACTAGGACCCATACAGCGTATGACTTAGAAGTCGTTGCCAAAGAGTAACAGAGATCCTTGTAAAAGATGTCAGAGAGAAGGTTGTCTTCTCCAACCAGTATAAATAACAACTGTAGAGGACCATAGTATAGGTATAGACATATAAACAATATTGATATACAAAATAAATAAAGGAATGACTAATCTTTATTTAAATGAAAAGAATTGAAAGAATGTAAAAAATAATTAAACATAGAACTTACGCAATTGATCAATGTTTCAAGAATTAGACAAAACTTTCCCATTAGACATGGCTAGTCATACAGAATCTGGTTGGGTGACTTCGACCACAGTTTAAGGACCTTCCTATTTGGGAGAAAGTTTTTTGCGATTTGCTTGGTTCTGAATTTTTCTAAGAACCAGATCACCTACAGCGAGGCTGCGAGGTTGCACCTTACGACTATGGTACCTTCGCATGGCTTGTTGATAGACCGCTGATCGTACCAGGGCTTGGTTTCATCGTTCCTCAAGAAAATTGATGTCATCGAGTCGTCGTTCATTCTTATCGTTTTCGTTGAAACAATCAGTTTGAGTAGAGCCAAGTTTTAGCTCTGGAGGAAGCATGGCTTCAGCACCATAAACTAAGAAGAATAACGTTTCACCGGTCGCATGACTAGTCGTGGTTCAAATGGCCCATAATACAGAAGGGAGTTCTTGAACCCAAGCTCCTGACCGTTTGATTAACTGGTCGAACACTCGGCGCTAGAGAAGATCGTCTAGCCCAAGCGATTGTTCCTCTCGACGAGGTGAGGGTGTGGCTGCCTGAAACAACCTTCTCCCCTCGTGACTCCTTGGTCGGAATCATCGAGGGGGCCTTGGTATCGATTGTTCTCCAAAACGACCATGCTGCCCTCTACCGAGGGAGGAACATTGGGATGAAGTCGTGGTTTGACTTTTTGAATTCCTCTGCTCCCGATATGCTTCCGTTCGTTGCATAGTTTGTTGAAGAATCTCTGATACTTGGCCTAGAGTTGTACAAAACCTGGGGTCTCTGCTAGAGCAGTGTTAGAATTATTCAACATATCTTGAACACGTTGCAAGTTTTGTACCGTTACCGAAGGTCTCAGAGGATTCATACTGGTAGTAGGTGTTCGAAGATCTGAACCTTCCCCCAACCTCCTAGTTTGTTCCGTCCGATCAGCTATGTCGGTGTTTTAGAATCGATCTTACGTAAAGATTGTTTGATTCGGGGGGTCTCCTAGAATAGAATCACGCAGAGAGATTGACACGGGTATTTTTATATAGGTTCAGGCCTTCTCCAGAGAGAATAACAACCCTACTCCTGTGTGTGTATGGTATTGAGTGTATTCTGAACAATTAGGAGAAAAACTAAGACTATTACAGATGATAGTTCTTGTCTCCCTAATAGCCCTCGATAGTGTGTGTATATGCCTCGATTGCCCTCTCCCCTTTTCCTCTCTGACCGTTGTCTTTATATAGTCGTGAAGGAATAGCCGTTTTCCCTATTTGAAGAGCGCCTCATCAAATCTGAAGCAGGCGCACGTTTGCAGTAATCATCGGGCTGGTAACTCCTTCACGCCACCTGGCGATTACTAGTCGAGATAATGGGGTATTGCGTGTTATTATTTCGCATAATAACAAATAAGATATTATTATTTAGATTCCTTAATCAATTGGACCCACTTGCTGTAGGTTTTATTGATCATAAGGTGGTAAATGGTGACACAGTAGTAGAAGAACTTCGACCATTAGATAGTCGTAGCAAGACTTACGACTATGAGGTAATCGTAGAATATCTTACGACTGGGTGTGATCATAGAAGAACTTATGACCATAAGGTAGTCGTAGCAAGACTTACGACTATGGGGGTGGTCGTAGAAGAACTTACGATCACCTAGTAGGCTTCTCCCTTATAAAATTAATACACCCAGGGACCATATGACGTCATATTTACTTATAATAAGAATTATAGATAAAAGATAAAATGAGGATTATTAGATCCTCGTCAAGCTACTATTGGTGGGGCAGAGCCAAGCGAGTTAATTGATGGACGTCGATCAGTTCTGTTGCCTCCGGAAGTTGGTGCTTGATGGCCTGTACCATTTCTAACAGCACTTGGTGGCATGGTAGAGTGTGTAGGATCGTGCAAGGCATCTTGATTTGCATCTCCGATCGCATTGACCTCGTGCCTCCAGCAGCGATCTTCCGACGAGCTTCCATCGTAACTGATGGAGAGCCTTCCAATGCTTCTACTAGGAGTTTCCACAACGGAGAACGGTTAGAGATGAGCACCTCCTAAGGTCTTCTTGGTGGGCTCAGCCTGATCCTGCGGACTGCTGATCGTATACTGAGTTTTATCATCCCCACTTGGCCTACAACCAGTGGAGGTTTCATCGACACCGTTACCAGATGTCGGTTAGCTCCTGGAATCGCCAGAAGTCGTAGGTGAGTACCTTTCAGCCATGATTTCATCGAGAGTATAGAGATTCTCGAGTTGCGGTGCTGAATTTTCGTCACCTTTTTCATCGGTCGGAAGGACCAGGCTTGGAGCGGTCTCTGGACATTTCGAGCTGGTCGGAATTGCTGAAAGCACCACTTGTCGTAGTGGTGGATCCTCATCCATCCAGTCAATTTGGCTAACGTCGGCGACGTGCGAACTGGCGGAGGAGTAGGACGATGACATGCCATTTTCTTGCATGGCGCGGATGCATCCCTCCATGTCGAGGTTGGAGTAGTCCGCCAGGTCGAACCAATTCTCCTCGTCCCAAACTCCTGCCATAGCCGCATGAGCGATTATGAGGAATGAACGAGGATTTGACGAGCGAAAAGTTTCTTCAGGAGACTTGCGTCTTCTTACCCATGGACGGCGCCAGCTGTCGCCGATCGAGTCGTCGATCTTATGAAATAAAAGAGGAAAATGACGCGATATTTCCTGGGAGATAATGGGACTGCTCTTTATTGATATAGGCTGGATTCTGAGGGTGCTTTACAACCGGATGGGGACTAATCCTAATTACTTGAATCTCACACCTGCTATGCTAATCAATCAGACTTAAAGCACGAATCTAAGGCTGATTGCGTTGCTCTAATCTGATGTTGCTATCTTGCTTGTTTTCCAGATCGCCTTTTTGTCTTCTGCGCTTCACCCTTAAATAACTTTCGAAGAGGTGGCAGTTACTCCTGTAGAAGGCATCCCTGGTGAAGCGTTGTGACTGGTCGGAGCGAGGTGTCAGTTGATAATGTGTCAACTGCTCTGCGGTTAAGTGTCTGTGAGACCCCAACCGTACGATGGTTGTTGTCAGTGTCTTAGGATTATATAACATCGTGTGGTTTGGAATATACAACACGTGTTCCATTCATCACATGGTTAAGATACCAATTAAGTAGCTTTTAAAGCGACTACAGTGAAGACTAGGCCGCAGAACCTTGTCAGGCAGTACCCATTATGTAACCTCTGGAATCCTTACGACCAGTGAGGTCGTTAGCCTTAGGGGTTACGACCATGAAGACGTATGGTCTTTTCATTATGTATTAAAATAATACATAGAGGTTTTAATCCTCGTCAATTACTATACAGGTAAAGGTCCTTTTCCTTCCATACAGGAGTCTACAGAGCGAAGCTCCAAGAAAGACAAGGATGGCGATGAAGAGATGGAGTATCAGGAGCCACATCACACCGTCGACATGATCTTTGATGGGTCCTCCTCATACGAGTCCAGGCGCCATCTGAAGGCCGTGGAGCGGGAAGTGAACCTCACCGAATCTCCGATCACCATCAAGCCATCTAGATGGTCGGAGACAGTCATCTCCTTTGGACGAAAAGACTGGCCCATTCCCTCAACTCGACCAAATAGGTTCCCTATTGTCGTAGAACCTACTATAAATAATTGCAAAGTCAGTCAAGTTTTAGTAGGTGGTGGTAGTTCTCTCAATATTTTGTTTACGAGAGCTTTAGAAGAAATGCAAATTCCCAAGTCTAAGGTAAAGCCTGTGAAGTATGCCTTTTATGGTATAGTTCTAGGGTCTACTATTAAACTGATAGGGCAACTTTCCCTACTGGTTACATTCGGAAGACCAGATAACTTCCGAACAGAGATGATTTCATTTGATGTGGTAGACTTTGAAACTGCATACAATGAGATTCTTGGTCGTCCGGCATTAGCGAAGTTCCTGATAGCTACGTATTACGGCTATCAGAGTTTAAAAATGTGAGGACCAAAAAGGGTCATTACGGTTCGAGGGGATAGATAGATGGCATATGCATGCGATCGTAAATCCCTAGAACTGATCGATGAACTTTCGACCAGAAATACCAATCTGCTATGCAGGTCAAACACTCAAGACCAAAGGTGGCCCCAAAGCCCTCCAGCCAGATCAAGGAAGTTCCACTCGACAAGGACGCTTCTTCGAAAAGTGTCAAAGCGTCGTTTGGACTCGAAAATGCTAGCGCAACCTTCTAAAAGATAATAGTTGGGGCAGGACTAGATCCTAAATAGGAAGAGTTGCTTGTCTCCTTCCTCCGAGCTAATTCGGATATATTCGCCTGGCAGACATCCGATATGCCTGGAGTCCCAGGGAGGTGATGGAGCACAGGCTAGCTCTCCGGCCTGATAAAAAATAGGTCAAGAAAATGTTAATGCACTTTGCATCAGATTGGAAGGAGGCAATTCAGTCAGAGATTGACAAACTTCTGAAGGCTGGATTTATTCATGAGGTCGACCACACAGAGTGGCTAACTTCTGAAGGCTGGATTTATTCATGAGGTCGACCACACAGAGTGTCTCGCCAAACCTGTAATGGTTAGAGAAAGTAATGGGAAATGACGAATGTGTATCGATTTCATAGATCTTAATAAAGCTTGTTTGAATGATGACTTTCCCCTTCCACGTATCGATCAGCTTGTAGACTCTACTTCCAGGTGTGTGTTATTAAGCTTTTTATATGCGTCTTCAGGGTACCACCAAATTAATATGAGTAGAGATGATGAAGAGAAAACTTTCTTCATCACACCATATGACACTTATTGTTATGTCAAGATGTCATTTGGTCTCAAAAATGCTGGTGCTACTTTTCAGAGGCTAATGCAAAAAAAAACCTTTAGTCTGCAAATAGGTCGAAAGTTATAAACCTATGTTGATGACCTTGTCATAAAAAGTATCAATGTTGACGATCATATTTCTGACCTACAAGAAACTAACCAGCTAGAGGAATTGAAGCGAACCCAACAAAAATAGCGGCCATCGAACATATGCGCCCTCCGACCACAAAGAGAGAAGTCCAAAAACTAACCAGCTGTATGGCAGCGCTAAGTCGTTTCATAGAACGTTTGGGAGACAAAAGGATTACCTTTCTTTAAACTTCTTCGGAAATACAAAAATTTCGAATGGACTAAATATGCAAATGGTGCCTTTGAGGAGCTCAAAAGGTACCTTACGAATGCCTCGATCTTAGTATCTCCAAGATCGAGAGAAGTAATGCTAATATACCTAGCTGCGATGCCACAATCAGTCAGTGCTGTGCTGGTCGTTGAACGTGACAATACCCAACGACTGCTATATTACGTAAACAAAGTCTTACATGGACCAAAGGAACGATATCCAGAGATACAAAAGTTGCTCTGCTGTCTCCTTATGGCTTCAAAGAAACTAAGGCATTACTTTCAGGCCCACAAAGTGGTCGTACCTACTAGATTTCCTCTTGGTCAAGTTATCCAAAATAGGGAATTATCAGGACGAATAGCAAAATGGGCGTTCGAACTTGGGGGCTTCGATCTCCATTTCATTTCACGAACAGAAATTAAGTCCTGGGCTTTAGCAGAATTCATTATCGAAGGGACGAACCCTGAATCCATCCAAGGACCCGAGTATGAACACCACGAAGAGTGGACCATGTACTTTGACAGTTCCTTGATGATCAAAGGCTCGAGGGCTGGAGTTGTCCTGGTATCTCCTATTGGAGAACACATTAAGTACGTCATTCAGTTAAACTTTTCTGCTACAAATAATGTGGTAGAATATGAGGATTTACTGGCAGGACTCCGAGTAGCCAAAGTGCTCGGTATTCGCAAATTGTTAGTGAAAGACGATTCTTAATTAGTAGCGAATCAAGTTGGGAAAGAACATCAATGCTCAAGTCCTAAGATATCATCTTTTTTTAGCGGAAGTACGGAAACTCGAAAGTCACTTCTTCGGTTTCTAGATCCAACATATTCCTAGAAAGGACAACTTTCTGGCAGGCCAGTTGGCACAGATGGCTTCCTCAAGATGACCTATCTCGCCTGGAGTTTTTCTCAAGCAACTCAATACACCCTCAGTGGTCGAGCATTCCGAAGACAAATATGCTCCTCTGGAGGTCGTACAGATCGATCTCAACAGTGATTGGATGACATCAATCTACAATTATCTTCAGCATGACACACTTCCTGAAGATGATGTAGAGGCTGATCGTACAGCTCGAAAAGCCAAATCATACACTCTGATTGAATGTACCCTTTACAAACGGGAAGCTCACGGAGTGTTGATGAGATGCATATCCCAAACGAATGGTATGAAATTTCTATCCGACATACATGGAGGAGTATGTGGAGTGTATCATTCTTACAAAACTCTGGTCGGTAAAGCCTTTAGACAAGGATACTACTGGCCAACTGCCCTCCATGATGAAAAGATCTTGTGACAAAGTGTGTGTAATGTCAGTTTCATAGTCGACAAGTACATCAGCCGACACAAGCTTTACAAACAATACATCGTTCTTGGCATTTTGCAACCTGGGGGGCTAGACATTCTGGGACCTTTCTCAAAAACATCTGGGGGTTTTGAATTCCTTTTTGTTATGATTGATACATTCACAAAATGAATAAAAGCTGGGCTAGTTGTTAAAATAACAACTGAAGCTGCCAAGAAGTTCATCACAAAGAATGTGATCACACGATTTAGTATACCCAGTAGTATACTCACAGATAACGGTACCCGGTTCTTGAGCGGAAATTTTTAGGAATTCTGCGAGGATTTAGGTATCAAAATACATTACGCTTTCGTAGCTCACCCACAGAGTAACCGGGCAGTTGAGCGAGGTAATGACATAATAATACAAGGAATAAAACATCGAGTATTTGGTCAGTTAATAAAACGGTCAGGAACTTGGGTTCAAGAAGTTCCCTCTGTATTATGGGCTGTTCGGACCACGACCAGTCGTGCGACCAGTGAAACGCCCTTTTCTGGTTTACGGTGCTGAAGTCATGCTTCCTCTGGAACTAAAAATTGGCTCTGCTCAAACTGATTGTTACAGCAAAAACAATCAAGCAGAACGATGAATCGACGATATCAATTTCCATGAAGAAAGACGAAACAAAGCCTTAATATGATCGGCAGTTTACCAACAAACCATGAGAAGGTACCACAGTCGTAAGGTGCAACCTCGCAGTCTAGTCATAAGTGATCTGGTTCTCATAAATATTCAGAGCCAATCAAATTGCAACAAGCTTTCCCCTAAATGGGAAAGTACATACACTGTGGTCGAAGTAACCAGACCAGGTTCGGTACGACTTGCCATGTCAGATGGGCATGTTCTGTCTAATTCTTGGAATATTGATCAATTACGTAAGTTCTATGTATGAATGTTCTTTTCATTTACAATTTCAATAAAGTTGCATTATTTCTTTCCATTCTGATGAGTGATGTTGTTTATATTTCGATTATCCTTTGCCTGGTCAAACACTATTGTTGTCTAAGATCATCGGAGAAGATCCATTACCCCCCCCCTCCGACATCCTTCTAAATGATATCTTTTATTTTTTGCCATTGACATAGTTGTCAAACGCCATGAGGGTCCTTATCGTGGCCATCGTAGAGATGGTTCTCACGAATGACTGCACAATCTTTTCTTACAGAAAAAACAAGTAAAAGGAACATAACACAGACAACTAGATATAGTCATTTGCATGCTTAAGGACTTAAAGACTTTCTTTCTTCACTTCAACATTCTGCTCTTCTCTTGTTTTGAAACTGGTCGAGACACAAAAACCTCCTAGTCGAAATCTCTCCTCTCTGCATGTGGTCCTGCCCATTAGAAGGAGTTTCCTAGCGACGGTCATTTTCCTACGATCTTTGCTACCAGTCGAAACTTGAGAACGAATATGTTTCGCGAAGTATCAATCATGTCTTTGGTTCTTAGCACTTTTTACGACCAGCTTGGATAATATGTATAAATAAAAATGCTTATCATTTTTTGCATACATTTTTGCATAGTTTCTTATATTCATATCATCAACACAAGTCTTATAACATCTTCTGACCATACAATGTACTATATGGTATTTCGATTATAGAAATAGATCGAAAACTAGTCGAAATCATACACTTGTTCTGACCAAATTGGTTTCCTAGTGCTAACTAGATCATTTTTACAACATAATCAGCACATACTTTGTACGTTGGTCTCAACATCTGCTCTTTTTCTTGGTTTACTGCTTCCTTAGTAAGTTTTTCTACACCTTGTCTCTGCCATGGTCGCATAGGCGACAACGGAACAAAAGGAAAGTAAATGAGGATTGCTTAGCGAAAAATCTTCAAGAACTCAGTGCCTTCTTCCTCACAGATAGCATCAGTTGTCGACGATCAAGTCACTGATCTTACGAAATAAAATAAGGAAAATCGTTAAGGATTCTTGGAAGAGAATAGGGTTGCTCTTTATTGCAATGAATTGGTTTTTACAAGGGTGCCTTTGGCAAGGCGACAGACTAGCCCTAATTACACTGAGTATATTACTTGGAGAAATTGAGTTGATTATAGTGATATTGAATCACTTGTCCTCTCCTTCGTCTTGTTTGTTGTGCTTTAGTTGTCTTCTTCATGCATGTGTGGACGAGGCCTATGAGTAGGTGGTGGATGGTGGTCTGTCTTGGCTTTCTTCCTCCGTTCTTCAGTTAGGTTGGAGTGCTTATTTTCCAGTATTATGGCTCTATTCGGCAATTTTGTGGGTCGATAGGAGCATCTTAAAATAAGGATGCATTCCATCCAGGAATTTTTCTATCTTCTTTTCTTCTGTGTCTATGTCAGCTGGAGCATAGTAGGAAAGTTCGTTGAATTGGATGAGATATTCTATCATCTTTTTCCCTCCTTGGGTCAAGACTCTAAACTCTCGCTTCTTCAGCTCCATTCTTCCGGTGGGCACGTGGGTCTCCGAAAAGCGCAATTTGAATTCAGCCAAAGTGATAGGTTGTTCACTGACACAGTTGCGGTTGTAATTAAGCCACCACGTAGCTGCCGATCTGGTCAGTTGGTGAGAAGCATATCGAACTTTTTCTGTATCCGAGCATCCTACAATGTCTAGTTTCTTTTCTATCCCCACTAGCCAGTCACTTGCGTCTAGTGGATTGGCTGCTTTGGCAAAAGTGGGAGGGCGAATCTGGAGAAAATCCCCCAAACTAACCCCGCGTGATGGCTGAGAGGTGGTAGGTGCTACTCGGGTTAACAGAGCTTCCATGAAACGGTTTTGATTTTCCTGGGCTTCTTTTCTGGAGTTTTCTAGGAATCTGAGAACGTCTGCCATTACTCCTAAAGGATCTGGTGCTTTGGTGTGTGTCAGGTGGCTAGTTTCTGGTACGGTGGTAGTTCTGGATTGGCCGGGTGCTGTCCCTTGAAGATCTACAGGTGGATTTTCTATTGACTAGGCCCGCGGCAAAAGTCATAGCCTTAGTCCCAATCCTCGTTCCTCGTTTCCTTGACCTTCCATCCTATGGGGGAGGTGTTAATAATTTGACTGTATTAGTAGTTGGACTTATAGCATTTTATTACGAGGAGTCTGTTCTGTCAGTTATACTTATTTCTTACTTCTTCAGTGGTAATTTGTGGTAGAGAAGATGGTATCATATTTAGCAGTGGCTGTGGCTTTGGCTTTGGTGATCTCTCTCCTCACTATTGTCATACCCAATGTTTCCTTGCCTTATCTTGTTGCCTCTCAGATGATACTATTCGGTTGGATAAAAGCTATGGACCGTTGGTCCAAAGGATGCCTTTGATACTATTGTTCAGATTTTCTACGGTTAAGTCGATATAACGTGGGTGTCGGATTCTAACAATTGTCGGGTGATGAAACCCACTGGAGTGAGACGGTGCCGACTGACCTAGGTCGGTCTGGGAACCTCAATGATCTCCCTGCGATCTGACGACAATCCTTTTCTACTCCTAACTTTCTTTTATAGTTTTTGTTTTGCTACTGGTCTATTGGTCGTTGGTGGTCAATGGAACTGTGTGCAGGGTTTTAGGATGGGCCGAGGAATGGGTTCGATCTACTGACAATACATGGATAAGGATGCAAGGCTTTGGCTACATGCAGGACTTTAGTTTGTAGTTAATTAAATTTTATAATCTTTATTTTGTAATGTACTCAAGGTTGTAATATTTAGTTAATCCTTGATGTAAAGAGTCTTGTAACTTATTCTGAGTTTGTATTAATATTTTACCTTTGCTTGTAGTGGATTCCTGTAATTAACTATGTGATTGTATTGATGATTTATTCTTGCGGCAATAATTTATATTGTAAATTCTCGTTGATGAACTCTTGATAATATTATCTTATATGATATTGTTTGGCGATGTGTTCGATATTAATCTGTAATTTTGTTTTTTTCTTGTTTTAGATGAATTTAATTTACTGCTAATTATCAATTAGCGTTATGTAGATTAGTTTGATTTTTAGGGTTCTCACAAGTCGCTCCTCTTCTTCGACGTTGGCCAACTCAACGTTGTGGCTTTCTCACTAACCGCAGCGACCTCTCATCTTCGCTAATGTCGGTATGTCTACTGATGAGTCACGTTGTGGCCCGATCTTTCGGTGAGGTGATAACTACAATTAGTTGGAGACGACTTTGACGATTCAGGCTATCAACCGAACTCGACTGGATCACCAAGCAATCGCTAAACCACACTCCAGAGTCGTTATCAACCATGCCAAGACACGGTTGACCTGAACACGAGGTTCAATTCCTGTAAGCAATTGAAGAATAAGCAAGAACAAGGATAAAAGCAATATGAAATTGCGAATATAGTACAAGGATCGAAAGTGAGGTTCTGTAAATCAACACTGTTGGTCTAACCGACACAAGAGCTATTGACGAGTTTCACAAATGGTGGAAACATTCTAAACAAAACCTAAACTAGAGGAGAGGGGCGGCGCGACGGCCAAGGTGGGGACGCCAACCTAGGGTGTGCGGCCTCTCCTTGGGCCCAAACATTACACGGCCCATGGCCCAAATTAAGGTGGCGTGGCACTATGGGATATCAAGCTAAGGTGATCGGCCTGGTGGAGTCGAATTGGTTGCTGCCGAAGTGGTGAAGTGGTTCGGTCCCTTGTTGTCCCTCTTGCTGTGAATGCTTGGTTTCTTCTCTTTAAGATTCCTAAGTAAAATAAGGTTACATGTTTTAGGTAGTAGCATATTCTCCATTAATAAAACATTCACTCCTAGGAAGGAATTCACCTGATAAATTAATTGTCATGCTCGTGCTTCGGTAATTGGTCCTTGCAACTTCAGGTTGAGTACTAGTTGCATCTATAGGGTCGATGTTCTTATCATCTGCTTTAGACGTTGTCTAACAATATAGAGAATCTTTTCGCCATCCCCGGTGACAACGTGCCCCTCTCTAGTGATGGCACACTCCTAGATACCCGATAGCCCCATATCATCCATTGCTCATCTTTAATGCAAAACTTCATCTCCTCTCTGTTAGGGCTTCCCCATCATCGAGCTTTTTTGGCCACTAACTTTTTCAGTAACGTCGACGCTCACCACTTGTCATCATGACTTGGCTCCTTCAAACTGGACTTTCCGTTGTCGCCGCCTCAGCTCCCCGCTTCCCCGTGGATCAATGTCTTCTTGCAGAACAGATCAATGTTATTACACTCTTTCGTGGTCTCCTCCGACATCATTCGTGCTATCCTCGTTATAATTGATAGGGTACGGGTAGGCTACGATAGCTAACAATTCAAAAATTCTACCACGTAAACCAGGAAGCCATGCAAGTAGAAGATCACAAATCGTTACCACTAGACGCGCAGAGCAGTGGAAGAAAAGTTAGAGTAGCCTGGTCCAACGTAGAGCACGTCGATGCAGTGGTCGTAGTCGATCGTCTAGCGTCGAGCATGTCGATGCAGTGGTCGTAGTCGATCGTCTCCTCTAGCAATCTCTGCAATTCCTTACGAAGATCGCGGATCATCATCAAGCGTAACAGCAACCGCAGTAGCGTCTCTACGGTATCCACATGTCCAGGGAAGAAACAACCGTACGCTGGTGTGCTAGCACCAAGTCGCACGGTAGAGCTCTCAAGAAAATGGCGGCTATGATTTCGGTGGAGCAACTCTCGTCAACTAGTCCCAATAACCTCAAGCATCTCCTTATATAGTGCTCGTGACGGATCCCATCTGAACACGTTTGACGAACCGTATTCGTACTGGTTTGTTCCAACCCGTTAAGTGTGTGACAAATTATATCGGATAAACCTTAATACAATATGATCTACGACCAGGTCCTCATCACTTACGATCAGGTCCTATCTCTATATGACCAGTTTGTATTTAGTCACGACTAGTTCGTAACTCCTTACGACTAGGTTACGACCACTCTGTGATTACGTTCGACCAGTCTACGACCAGCTCGTATCTCCATACGACCAGTCTGTAATTGATCGAACTAAATGACCTACTCGTGTATTCTCCCTTTGCCTCACGATGTCTGGTTGAACTCCAGGTGAGATTTTGTGTCATCCATGGACTGTTCAATATTTTCTCGATCGAGTGTCGGATAACTTCACGTGGTCGAACACTTCGACCACTAGTGGTATGGCCATGCACTTACTTTATCCAACCACAACGAGGGGCCCATAGACATATCTCCTGTTATATTAGGAGGGGAAAATCCCATATCCGACCAGTCACATTTCTCCGCATGTTTCATAGCATACCCGAAAGCTACCTTTATAACTACCCAGTTGCGAGTAGCGATTGGCAACCCCTAAGAGTGCTATTACACATATAGGAAACCATGCTGATCTTAGGTCTAAGGATTATACATCATCATTGCTTGAGACCAACTAACGACACATAGAATCATAACAATCTCAATAGTGTCTCAAGGTGGGTCAATCTAACCCCATGTTCTCTAACATGTGTTCACATTATTGATTCGATATCCCTATATCCATGACTGGTGAAACATGGTCATCAATCAATACATGTACTGGTCGTAGAGTCACTAGTGTTCCGACTAGTGACATTCGATCAGGGATACATTTAGAACGACATCATCATAAGTTAAAAGAGCTTCACCAACAAGTCATATACTTGTTAATCTTCATAACCAATGATTCATTCAAGGAACAAGATAACATATTATCCAATATTATGAACATAATAAAATATAATCATCTTTATGATTGCCTCTAGGGCATATTTCCAACAATAACTTGCATTTTTAATCAAAATTTCAGTATTTTTAATTTTTATTCCATAGGAAGCAATAATAGAAACACGTGGCATTGAGAGCGAATATAGCGGCTTCTTTTATATCTCCTACGACACTATTCGTGTCATCCTCGTTATAACTTTTATTTTTATTCAATATTTAAATTATTTTATTGGAGTTTGTATACAAATAAAAGCGCTAAGTTTATTTAATTTATTCAGAATTTTAGTTAGTTATTTTGGAATAAATTTTATTTTATTGAAGTTCGTATACAAATCAAATAATAGCTAGGGGCGTGGCTGAATGGCCATGTGAGGAGGACAGGGTAGAGTACAAGGAGCGGAGGCATCACGGCACAGGCGCGACCACAAGCGCCACCACTCCTGGGAGGTGTAAAAGTGGCGCTCTCACACATGACACATGCAGTGACGTAGTGTCATGCTGATCGATGGATAGGACGCCTTAGGGATCATGAATTCATGATCTCATTATGAATACTAGTGGCCTGTGACGTGCCTTGGCACTGCGTGAGGAAGTGACGGCACCCTTGGGTGCGCGAGCCACGCCGCGTGGAGGGAGGCAGAGCCACGCTTGTGCATGGGGCCCACGTGTGGAGGGAGGCCTGCGCAACGCACGTTTTGGCGGGCAAATCGGACGGCAGGGAAGCAGACCACACGTGATCCGACGGCCAAAAACTTTCAGGGCGACGTGGCCAACAGTTTGGAGCTCAAACGTTTCCTCCGATTATACCAGAGGATTGTTGTTCAGTGTTGTATTGTCTTGTTAGTTAGTTACTGATGTCGAAGTTCCCTTTGTACTTGTGGCTAAGCTCGATAATGAGGACAAATCCAACTCAAACCCAATCCCAACCCACAATTATTTTATAGAATTTTCAAACCAATCTAACCAACTTAAAATCTCTTAAAACCCAACCTAACCCATATGGCATTTGCACCCAACTTAACCCAACCCACTCCCCTGGTATGGTTTCAAACCCATTTCCCCATTTCCGGAACCCACATATCCCACCGACAAGGAGGACTTCGGCGACACAAACCTCGTCGGGTGGGTGAAGATGAAGGTCAGGAAGGGGCGGGCAAGGAGATCGTCGACCCTGTGCACGTCAAGGCCGTGGGCGGCGACGACGAGAAGGAGATGGTGCTGCAGTGCGTGGACGACTTCCCGTCGAAGCGGCCCAACATGCTACAGGTCTTCGCCATGCGTCGACCCAACATGCTGCAGGTCGTCGCCATGCTCAGGGAGCTCGACGCGCCGTCGGCACCATCGCCGGCGGCGGCTGGTGCTACAATAGCCACGACGCATAAACACAGGCGCCTGAGAAGGAGAGATGGATGTGTGGTTTCTGAAACTTTGCGTGTTTCAGCTTTGTGTGTTACATGCAGTTGTCCACTACTACAGTACTACTACAGCTCATATGTGTTATGAATATTGTGTGTATATTCAAGAGGGCCCAATGAGCAATATATATAGGGAGTACAAAGGGGGTTGCCATATACAGATAAGGAAATACAAATAGAGTCCTATTCTAACACCCCCCCTCAAACTCATGGTGGATCACACACACTGAGTTTGGAGAGAAAATACAAATGTTGTGCCCTAGTCTGTGGCTTCGTGAAGAAGTCAGCAACCTGTAACTCTGATGGCACAAACTGTAAAACAAGTACTCCCTCCTGCACCTGTGAGCGAGTGTATGAAGCATCCACACCAATATGCTTGGTGAGCTCATGCTTCACTTGGTCCCGAGCAATACTGATAGCACCTGTACTGTCAGACAAAAGAGTCGTAGGTCCCATCACAGGCACTCCAAAATCTGCAAGTAGCCACCTCAACCAAGTAACCTCTACCGTCACTACTGCCATAGCTCTCAACTCGGCCTCTCGCTCGAGCAAAAAGCTAGTCAGCTTCTTAGTCTTCGGGCAATCGGGAGGAGCCAAGAAAACACAAGAAGCGTAAAGAGAACGACGATCAGAAGGATCACTAGCCCAGGTCGCATCGGAGTATGCCTGAAGCTATAGTGAGGTAGAGCTAGGGAAGAACAAACAACGAGAGATAGTCCCACGCAAGTAGCGAAGAACACAACGAAGGTGACTGTAGTGACGATGGGTAGGACGAGCCATGAACTGACTCAAGATATGAACAACATAAGCAATATCAGGACGAGTGCTCACAAGGTACACCAAACTCCCAACAAGATGACGATATCGAGTAGGATCCTCAAGAAGATCACCATCAGTGGCACGAAGCTGTAGGGATAGCTCCATAGGAGTCTCAGCGGTGCGAGTGTCAGTCAGACAAGACCGATCAAGAAGATATTGGACATACTTCTGCTGGGAGAGGTAGTAGCCCTCGGGCATGGAAGAGACCTCAATCCCAAGGAAGTACATAAGAGAACCAAGATCAGTCATCAAAAACTGCTCACTGAGATGCTTCTTCACATATGTGATGAATGAGGAATCGTCACCAGTGATGAGCATATCATCAACATACAAAAGAAGCAGTGTTCTACCCTGAGATGAGATATGGACAAAAAGAGCAGGATCATGGGAACTGACAGTGAAACCGACAGCAGTAATCACTGAGGTAAAACGTGCAAACCAGGCACGAGGAGCCTGTTTGAGGCCATAAAGAGCACGACGAAGACGACAGACGTGCCCATCAGGAACAGAATACCTAGGTGGTGGCTGCATGTAGACCTCCTCATGCAAAACACCATTAAGAAAGGCATTCTTAACATCCAGCTAAGAGATAGACCACCGGCGAACAAAAGCAACCGCAACAAGAGTGCGAATAGTGGTCATATGGGCAACAGGGGTAAAAGTCTCATCGTAGTCACGACCATACTCTTGCTGAAAGCCACGATCCACAAGACGAGCCTTGTAGCGCTCGATAGTACCATCAGACCGAGTCTTAATCTTGTACACCCACTTGCACGTGATCGGACGAGCATGCATAGGTTTCGGTACAATATCCCAAGTCTCCGTACGTCAAAGAGCATCAAGCTCCTCTGCCATAGCGAGCTGCCACTCAGAATGAGGAGCAGCCTCACGATAAGAACTAGGCTTAGTGACAGAGAGAGCATGAGCTATCGGAGTAAATCCAAGACGATCAGGAGGTCGAAGGGATGTCCGGTCACGAAGGACGTAACGAGGAGCATCATCAGAAGGATCAGATGTGGGTGGCGGCAAAACACCAAGAGAGGAGACTGGTGGAGGACAAGGATGCCTGGAGAAGTGAATACTAGAGAAACGAGACGGTGGTGCTGCAGGAACAAGAGATAGTGCTGCAGGAGGCAGCACCGGGGGCGAAGGTACAGAAGGAACCACTAGAGACAAAACAGTGGAAGACTGTGATAGTGGAGAAATAGGTGGAGAGTTAGAAAGAGACAACCATGAAAGCGACTCAACGGTGGCAGGAGGAGCCGAATCTCGATAGAAGAAAGGTCGAGATTCGTCAAAGACAACGTCTCGTGAAATCCTAATCCGTCGAAAGCGAAGGATCCCAAAGAACGATAACCCTTATGCTCGAATCAGAAACCAAGAAACACGCACTCAACCGATTGGGCCGATGGTTTAGTGCGTTCACGAGCCTGTGAGAACAAAACAAGTCTGACCAAAAACACGAAGGTGAGTGTCTTTGGGAGGCTCGAGTAGAGACGCTCTATAATCTCGACACCCTTAAGAGTAGTGGAAGGCTGCATATTGATGAGATATGCAACAGAGAAATAGCCTCACCGTAAGCGTGGTGGAGCGTGAGAGGCAAGGAGAAGAGTGCAGGCGATCTCAATCGATAGCGATGTTTGTGCTCGGCAACCCCATTTCGAGTATGGGCACCGGGACAAGAAGATCGGTAAAGAGTGCCTCGCTTTCGAGAAAGAAACCGTCTAAAAGCGCCGTAAGCAAGATTTCGCCAAATAGAATCACAAATAAAAGTACGGATAGAAGAATCAAATCGAAAAGTCACGAACCATCGTTGCAAAGCTACGATAGATCACAAAAAACTGACCACAATTAGATATAGGGAAAATCCATGTAAAACGGGAATAATCATCAATGAAGATCACATAAGATTTATGCCTGCCTTTAGAGATAATAGGCGCAGGTCCCCATACATCTGAATGAACTAAATCAAAAGGGCAAGAAGACAAGGACTCACTAGAATGATAAGGAAGTTAAAGTTGCTTGCCCAGCTTACAACCCTGACAAAACATGGACGTGTCATCAGGAACACATCCAAGAACACCCTGACGAACTAATGAAGAAAGACAAGACCCACACAAGTGACCTAAATGATGATGCCACTGCGCAAAAACTCCAGAGGAGGTGGCAGCAGTAGCAGTGGATGTAGAGGTGATGGAGCAACTGAAGTGGACGGAAGGTGGATGCGGTCAAGAATGTAGAGACCCTGACAATCCCTACGGCGCCGGCCAGTCCCAAGTACCGTCCCTGTTTGTCGGTCCTGAACAAAACAGGTGTAAGAGTCAAAACCAACCCTATAGCCGAGATCAGTGAGTTAACCCACTGAGAGAAGCTGCATGGTAAGCTGAGGAACATGAGAAATAGCTGGAACAGAAAAGTCAGTCGACAAAAGAGTGCCATGACTGCTGACAGACAGAGGAGTACCGTCGGCCATCGAATCGAGATAGGAAAACAGAGGTCCTCTTGAAGTGAGAGATGTGTAGTCTGGTGTTATGTGGAAAGAGGCACCGTAATCCGTAACCCAAGAAGTACTGGAGGAGATGTCTCGAGCTAGATCGCGTAACTCGCCGAGTGAGAGAGAGCTTGAACTAGAGCTCGCATAAGCTGCTGAATGTAATCACCCCACTGAGAAGATCCTGACGTGCTGGTCTATCCTCTTGTCGAGGAAGGGCCTCCCTGCCCTCCCTTGGAGCGTCCAACTCACGCGCCTTATACCTTTTTACGCACCGCACAACGCCGTAGTCGTGCCGAAGTTCTTGCAATAATTACATCGAACCCGGTTGGTAAAAACAGAGCGTAAACAAACACCTATGGAGGGATCGTAGTCGGGCGTAAACCGTCGGTGTAGTCGAAGAAGAAGGGTAGCAAGCTGTACGGAACAAACTATGCCGCTAACCCACGGCGAAGCTCCTCGGACGAAGTGTCGAAGAGCCTCGGTGGATCGCTTGTCGTGGTGAGCGGCTCAGCAGCTTGAGCCTCGACAGGCTCAAACTCGGGCGAAGACGGCAGACGAAGTCATAAAGGCGGCGATCACGATCCATATACAGACTTTATGACACTCCTGGCAGAGCGGAGAAGCCAGCTCGTCTAGCTGGCGCCAGAGACTGGCCAGGGCTCGGAAGAAGTCGTCGACGGAGTCGTCCTCCTGGCGAAGCGTCTCCAACTCACGCTGAAGTGAAAAGAACTGAGCATCGCTGCTCTGCTGGTATCGCTCGCGCAAGTAGTCCCAGATCTGACGAGTGGCACGCAGACCAACAATGTCTGGCTAGATAGAGTCATCGACGTTGACCATTGGGATGGCTCGAACACGGGCCTCATCAGCACACCAGCGCTCAAAAGCGTCTATGGCATACTGAAAGGCCTCATCAGCAGTAATATCGGCCTCTGCCTCCTTCTTAGCGGCCTCATCTTCTGCAGGAGGTGCAGAAGCAGGCTGTCGGGGAGAAGGCTGGACTGGCGATGGCGGACAAGGTCGGGCACTAGTGACATGTCACCAGAGGCGAAGACCATCGAGCGTGATCTCCATGAGTGAAGACCACAACCTGTAGTTCGTCCCATGAAGCTTAGTTCGAAAATGGGATCGTGGTGATGGAGCAAGCCATCGGTGGCGGCGCCGACGGCGCGGCGATTTGGGCAACGGTCTAACAGACGGCGCCGACGGCGGCGGTTAGAACAACGTTTTTTCTTTTTTTATTTTTTTATTTTCTTTTACACTACGGGCCGCTAAAGGAAGCAAGCGGCCGATAGAAACAAAAGCGACGGGAACCGAAACTAGGTTCCCCACTTGTGTGGCGGCGGCGTTCGAACGGCGGCGGCAATGCTGCGGCGGCGTCGCTTGGGTCGATCGTGGCGGTGGTCCGGTCGGCGGCTCGTTTGGCTCCAAGCGATGGCGGTGGCGGCTTAGCGGCGGCGGCGATCGTCTGGCGGTGGTCCGGTCGGCGGCGTGTCGGGCTCCTAGCGGTGGCGGTGGCGGCTTGGCCAAGCGACGGCGGCAGCGTGGCAACCGACGGCGGCGGCTGCTGACCAAGCGACGATGGTCGATCGGCGATGCGTTGGGATCTCGGTCGATGCAAAGAAGAAGGCGGTGGTTCGATGCGTCGGCGTCGGGCTCCAAGCGGCGGCGGTGGCGGCGGCAACCAGCGACAACGGCGGCGGTCAAGCAACGGCTGCGGCGATAAGCGGCGGCGGCAATGCCAACGAGTGGCGGCGCTCGAGTCGAATGGTGACCTGGCGGCCGACTGCTTCGAGTGGCGAGATGGCAGCGGAAGGAGAGCTAGGTTAGAGCTCTGATACCATGTTATAAATATTGTGTGTATATTCAAGAGGGTCCAATGTGCAATATATATATAGAGAGAGTACAAAGGGGGGTTGCCATATACAGATAAGGAAATACAAATAAAATCCTATTCTAACAATATGTATGTATACACTATTACTTAGTTCTTAATTATCGATCAATCCCATTGATTTTTGCAGTGCAATGTATGGAAGTTGCAGACTGCATTTGCCTTGTGATTAACTGAGTTCCAACTGATGATTCCTATTACAATTTACAAATTTGATCGATGCTGCAAGAACAAATTTGTTCTGAAAATGTTACAACCAAGAATGCAGCTGCAGACACTAATTCTCCATGGCCGTTTTAATCCGTCGGAATGACAATGCAGACAAGGGGGCAGTGTACAACCACAAGGCTCAACATGGCCGGCTGGTGATCTCGCCGTCCCAGAACTCGTCGGCGGTTTTGTACGGCCCGTCTTCGTGGAGGAAGAAATCGAGACTGCCCCTGCACTCCGGGATGGAGCTGATCTTGAGGCGGTCGTCGCCGGTGAGCTCCCAGTCGAAGATGTCGAGGTTCTCTCCCGCATCCGCCTCTCGTTGAAGCTCTTGACGATTACGCAGTCGCCCTGCTCGTACACCCACCTCAGGCACACCTACATCAATTCGTCTCATTTAGCACAAGCTTTCCTTTTCCGAAACGAATAGGCAGGGGATCAGCCTACTGAACAATTAGCATAAGACCATAACTCCACCCAAAACCAATTCACCCAGCAAACCCACGGGTTAAACCTATTTCAACCCGAAAATTTTGAACCCACATTAACCCAACTCAATCCGTTTCTACTGCAAACCCAACTCAACCCGTTAACATCATCAACCCATTCCAACCCAACCAAAACCAACACAAATTAAAACCCAGCCCGTTTAACCCGTTTCAACCCAACCCATTAACACCCCTACTTGTGGCACGGGTTAGTTGGGTACGGGTCTGAGAACCGAGGATAAGACACTCGCCCTTGAATGGTTGGTCATGTCACTATTAAGGCTATGAAGCTTAGTTGAAGAGGAAAGGGAGAGACTAAGAATTTTGTTTATTTATTGCTTAATTGATAATGGATACATGATATTTCTTTTATAGAGACAACCTGACTTGACGTCTAAGAAATAATGTATAAGAAAATCTATCAATCCAATCTAAATTTTCCAACTATTAAAAATAATCTTCGTAATAGATAAGATCATATCCCTAACAATAGCTTGATGGATAAGGAATCTCAAATTAACCTACCTAACCAATTATTGTTTATCCTAGAAAACTAGCAAGAAAACAATGGTGCTACAGCACCGATGGCACTGTTCATGAAACACTACAGTACCATGGTGTTGTTCACGTGGCTGCTACATTGTCTTGTTGCGGAATGGTAAAACATGAGACTAAATGCAAGGCCTGACCTGAGTGACTATCAGTTGCACAATATTACGGAGCAAGGGCAATGGACCAAAGCTTATAAGCAATAGAGCACACATGCACCAACTTTCATTAAATGAAATCCGTAATATTGTGCAACTCTGAGTCACGCAGGTAAGGAAGTGCATTTAGTCTCATGTTTTACCATTCTGTCGTGCAGGTAAGGTCGTATCCCAGGCGTGCTTTTACCACTGGTGAGGGTGATCTATCATTTAGTGATCTTGGGTTAACAAGCAAGCAGGAAGCCTTATTTCTAGAACAGATTACAGAATAGAGGAAAAGATTTAGTCATGGTTAGGGATACCATCTGAAAGTTTGGATTTTACACTTTTATACTTGCATCTTGCTTTTGTCGGTACAAAATTTAAAAGTGGTGTTGAGGATTCGTGTTGAAAAGGTCATCAAATTGTGTTATTTTGCGGTATGGAATGGAGGTGATACTTGCACCTTTTGAGTTTTGTGTGATATCAGGGGTAAAACTGTGAACAGCCTGGAGCCAGGATATCTATACAGTGATACCTTTAGACTTTAGTTAAATCTATGATCATTGTTCATTTGAAAGAGTAAATTATGGGTATGTGTAATATCAGGGTAAAACTATAGCCAGCTCCGTGTGTAAAATTGCTGTATTCTGTTAGGGTGTGTTTGGTTTCCTGCATGAGACTAGCCTGTCTCTGCACGAGTCATCTGATCTCGAGTTGAGCCAGTGAGTTGAGCCAGGGGTGTTTGGTTGGTTATTTTCATTGAGCCAGTGTCTTTGAGATGTTGTTTGGTTGGCTGTTTTCATTGGGCCATTTGTCTTTGAGATGTTGTTTGGTTGGTTGTTTCTGTTGGGCCAAAAATTTTGTGCTAAATAAAATTAAAATTTTGTAGACTTGAATGAGATATGCATTTTGATGTTGGTACGTTCTTGGTGTTCTTCTCTTTGTTGCCGCTGCTCATCGGTTTCATGTGTGTTTGGTGATCGACTTGGGGTACTTCTAACACATTAGAGTACACAATTTAAGGATCGTTAAAATGCACGGTCCTATGTTTCTTCTCGGGTAATACTCAAATAGCGACTTGTTAACATCCTTCTTCATCATGGGTTGTCCGTTAATATTTGGATACCTTCCAAGTAATTGAAGGACCAATACATTGAGCCCAAAGACAAATATAACAACACCCACCCGATTGAAAAAGTAAAAAACAAATATCACCCAGATCTTGTGATCAAACATTGAACTCACCTATGCTTGTAGATCCGAGAAGAATGACCAAGAATCCATAGGTCGTTGTTCTTGTCCTAAACTACAAATGATCTACAAATGTGTCCAAGACCTCAATGAACAACAATATCAACCATTGGAGCATGTCAACTCCACCCGGTGGAACAACAATTACGTGTGGCCATTGGAGCATGTCAATGATCAATGATGCCACCGTGTCCTCTGAAAAATAATAATCAAACACTTCTCATCCGTAAATACGGATATGCACTAAAAGGGATATGAGGTTATCTCAGAATGTAAAGGAGATTACTGATTGATTCGAAAGGAAAAAAGTATTAGCAGATGTCTCACCTCCGCTTAAATAAATCAAGATATTGAATACAGATGCACCGAATCGAAACAATAATATTAGCGGCGCCTAATAGAAACACAAACATGCCATACCCTAGATGGTCCGGCTTCTTCAATTAGAGAAGCATTACGGAAAGGAGGCTTAAATTCTTGAGTCATCCGGTAGTTCATCACAGGAAATTCTCCATCCAGTAGTCATGGATGCTATCACATTGTGTTCACCATCGGGCATGCAGACATGCTCATCTCAAGCTCTTCAACAAGGTTAATCGACCACAAGTTCCAATGTGAGATCCGTCCCAACCCAACAAGGAAACAAGTACAATCAATGATGACATATCTAAAGCATAATGGGCACCAACCTGGTGTTTTAAGAAAGCTAAATTTTCAGAGTTTATGAAAGTTAGCATTGGTTCCATTTTCTTCCAAAAAGGCCCAGAGTATGCACTAACTGCAGAAAAAGAACAAGAAAGTTATAAAGCATCAACAGATCTCACAAGGCAAAATCAGATAAGACAGTTTATGCACCGATAGCGCTGGTGCTCAAACTGGCATGCCTGAGAAGCAACACTAAAACTAGTAAAACATGTTTTCCACCAGCTAAAAATTATTTGAATATTACAAACAAGGAAGCAATCAAATTAAAAAAAACGATCCAAGCTTAGATAAAATATAAGTGTGTGATACTGATACTCATTTAGCATGCATGGTAAGTAGAACTACTAATTAACTAATATTCATAAAAAAATGATGCTATAGTAATCAGGTTAGGTTGAATCATCAACAGATCTTACCCAGGTTGCATCATCAACAGATCTTACCCTGCGGTTGAAAGCACACAAATTAAAAGATGGACTCCCAGGCTGCATCATCAACAGATCAATAGCAAACCCATCCAGATTTTAGCAGAAACATAAGTAGTCCATAAGTATTCATCATTCAAACATAAGTATTACATCCAGATTTTGTAATACATCCAGAATGCTCCATCATTCAAACATAAGTAGTCCATAAGTATTACATCCAGATTCTAGCAGAAATATAAATCCAGATTCTAGCAGAAACATAAGTAGTCCATAAGTAGTCCAAAATAGTGATAGTTAGTTAGGATCAGTTGGAGGTGTGAGCGGCCAGGTAAGAACTAACCCACATCGCACGCCTAGGCTCACTCATTTGGATAAAAACCAGGCTTAGAGCTTTGTGGTTAGTCAGATAGGTAAGAACAGCCAACAGTGCCTCCTCATCAAAGCCTTGGAGATCCATGACAGCATTATACAGGTCTGGATGACACTCAGCATGCACGGTGTACTTAATGGCACTGGCCATCTCACGACAAAGATCGACATGTTGTTCAAGATCATAGCTTCCTCTTCGGACACAAGGGGAGTTCTCTTCCTCTTCCCACCTAAGCTCGAGGTCTCTTTGCCACTAAATTCAGTACCACTAGCACCTCCCATGCCAACAGCCGCACTAGCACCACTAGCACCAGTAGCACCTCCCATGCCAGCACCACTAGCACCTCCCAGCCCATCACCAAATGACACACCTTCAGTAGTTGTTTCAGTTTCCATACCATTGTTGACGGAGGTATCAGAAAGCTCGGATGGAACCCCTAGAGCTTCATTTGATGCCATGGCATACCTCCCTGTGGCTTGTCCTGAACCAAAGATAGTGGCCATCTGAACGTAGTTGTCCAGCGGGACATTGAGGTAGTCCACATCCTTGGGGTGGTCCTATAAGATTATAAGTTGGATTGGAGGTTAGATGTTAGTGTTAGAGACAAACAAACAAGCAAACAAAGTGTTGTATTGACCTTGATGTATCCCTTATAGTGCTCTTCATCAAGGTGGATCATGCAAAGGTTGTCATCCCAAAGTGACCCGCTAATGTCTCTAAGCCTAGTAATCTTCACCCACTTTGCACGCCACTTGCGAAGATGATTGTAGACTGAGTTCCATCGACCTCAACACCGTGTCCTCACCAAACTCCTAGCAACCTGATTTAGGTGGACCTCTTTGAACCCCTTGTCGGTCTTAACACCTTGCCCTATGAGCTCAACCATGCGTCGAAGCATGAAGCCAAACATTGCATTTGTCCAGCGAAGAGCATGCCTACTCCCTTGCCCATTGTTTCCCCCCAAATCATCACCAAAGTCAGCCATCCCCTTTAGTGCAACAAGGAACAAGTTAGCACACACAATAATAATAATAAAAGTAGGAATCAAATACAATGCTGAAGAACATATACAACGATGGAGGTAATACGGAAATTATCACCATTGCATGCATCCAATAGTCTCAGTTAATAGACACAGTACAAATGACAAAGTGCAAATGATAAAGTACAAATGACAAAGTGCAACACCATCACACACGATAGGACCCCTATTTCGCCACATCTCTCTAGCCAAGTCATCCTCATCCGAGCCCAAGCCCTATTATCTTGTGCAATGTCGTTGTGTCCTTCCTCATCGATAGGGTTCGCATCCCACGAGACTCGGTGGGACACACTCGTCCATTCCATATTGAAGGATCCAATTGTGTAGGATAGCACATGCAAGAACTAACTTGACTTGGGTCTTGAATGGGTGGAAAGGTTTATTGTAAACAATCTTGAACGGTTCTTGAACGTGTCAAGGCCCTTTCAACCGAAACCCTCGAGAGAAGAGTGTCGAGGTTGAACAACTCCTCTCGATCCGAGGGTAATTCCTTCCACCATACTCTCTCAAGTGGTACCGAGTGGCTCGGATGGTGGAAGGAAGCCGTGTCGAGCAAAGATAGCCCGCATCCACAAGGTAGTATTTGCCTACCAAATGATAAGAGAACTCTAAACATTACTACCATAAGTGTGACAAAATTTTAACAAATGAAATTTCTACGCACTTATCTAGCATACCTTGGGGACCCTTAGGCCATCGTCCCTCTCCAATGCATCGGCAAGTATGAGAGCATCATGGGTGACCCTTCCCAACCAAAGAAGGACATAAGTAAACTTAAGATCAAAGTCAACAAAGACCATGACATTCTCGGGTAGTAGTGCCCTTCCTACCCTCAAGGTGCTGCGACTTTTGTAGGAACCCTTGCGAGCACATGAGTTCCATCAATTGCACCAATGCAGTCCTAACATACATAGAAGCAATTTAGGCCAGCTGAAACCTATCTACAAGTTGAGCAAGCATATTGTTACCTTGAAATAGGGATTGAACCTCCTATTTGTTTGGATTTTAGTGGGGATTTCAATGGAGGGTGGTCGGATCATCTCGTTACACAATTCCCCAACAGCAAATAGAACCTCCTGAAAGTACCGGCTAATGGTCTCAATGGATCTCCTAAATGTTGGCTGCAAAGCCCTAAACCTATGGTTGTGGCCAACAACGAGGAGAAACATGGCCACTTGTTCCTCAACGCAGTATTAATCTTTGTCTCGAGCGCTTGTCTTGCACTGAAACAAATTACAGAGATGGAAAAAGGGGACCCTTCTCATTCTAAGTTGCTCTAAACAATGTATGTCATCAGAATTGTAGATCCATTGGAGGTTCGATTGGCGAGCTATGTCCCTTTCTACCATAGGACCATACGTAATCCCAGGAGTGGACTGTCTAGCACGAGCTCTTCTAACTATGGCAAGCATGTAAGCACAGGCAAAGAACTAAACTCGCACCCTCACAATTAGGAGTTGTCGTTTACGCGCCAAGTCATCCATCTACGAACAAAATACATAAATCAATATATCAGTTATGCATGTCTACCACGGCTGCCACACGTCCTAAGGATGCTTCACATTAAACACAAATAAAAAAAGGAAAAAAAAGACACGGTTAGCCTGCCTGTTTCCTCCTCTTCTGTGTTTTGCACTTTCCTACCCTTTACCCTATTTACCTATCAATGGACAGTGATGCATAAGATGCACATGGATATAGACAATGTTGGTTCAAAAAGAATTTATAGACACAGTCACAATATACTCCTCCCATCTTGTCATACAAAGGTCTTGAACATTAGCACGCTTGATCAAGTTAATGGAGAAACATTATAAATCTAGTGTTTGGTAACAGGGTACACCAGAAAGTGGATAATAGACAAAGATGTATAAATCTAGTGTTGGGAGAAGCAAGAAATAGAAGTGCCCATTTTTTCTAAGAAACACAAAATGTTCTAATGGAAATATGTGCCCTTTGCATGGCCTTTCACCAATAACTGAAACAAAATGCCCTTTGGATGAAGATAACAAATTCAAAATATAACTTCTGCACAGTTTTTAACTACATGTAGATGTCTAGATCCAAAGTGAAATTTCGGGGCAAAAATTAAAGCGACCATAAACATGGCAACACACCAGTCCAACAGCTCACCAGGAAAGGGACAAATCAAGAATGCACAGAGACATGGCACCAGAAGAACTTTTGCTTTTGATGGTAATAATGCAGATCAAGAACTAATACATCCAGATTCTGTCAATCAGTAATAACTAGCATACAAGAAGACCACCAGTACAGGGCATGTTGATTCATAGTAGTCCAAGAATGTTGATTCATAGTAGTACCAACAATGACTAACATGTATGCTTCATATTAACCAAGTATGCAGATCAAGAACTAATACATCCAGATTCTGTCAATCAGTGATAACTAGCATACAAGAAGACCACCAGATCAAGAACTAACAGGGATCGAAACAACTAAAAATAATTGCAGATCAAGTCATTCCAGCACGCAACAAGTATATCTAGGCACAGCACGGGAGAGGGGGGGGGATAGGAGGAGAGTGGGCACCGCCGGGCAGCGGCGGGTACCCTGCTGGAGCACCATCCGCCATGCTTACCTCCGCCGTCGAGAGCGATGAAGTAGCGAGGAGGATTGCGGCCTTGCGCCTGGATGAGGAGAGCAGCTAGGGAGGAGCCCGATGGCACCCGCCGCTGGAGGGGAGAGGGGAAGCTGCTGCGGAATCGGACGCGAGCTGGAGGCGCTGGAGGAACCCTAGCGGGCGGACGCGAGGACGACGCTGGACGCTGGAGCTTGCAGGCGGAGGGCCAACTTTGCGGAGCCGCGTGCACGCGATGGGCCTGGCTCGCGAGCGATGATCCGATGTCGCGTTTGTGCGGAGCCAGGCCCGAGCGAGCCGTTTGTATCAGACGGGCCAGGCCGGGACGATTGAACAGTCAACCAAACAACAATTTCCCGGATGAGTTCATGCGAGCCAGTTTGATCCGGGTAACCAAACAGACCCTTAGTTTCCGTTTCATTGTGGGTATGTACAGTTGTACACTGTTTCCTGTCGTTCCTTTTTCTTCTTCCGCGTTCACTTGGATGAAATGAGGCGAGCAAAAACTTTGTTGAAGCTGCCCTGCCCTCATCCGCCGGTCGCGACTCCGCGTGCCGGCTGGTGCGAACCCCGCGTCGCAGAGGCCTCTTGTCAGTCAGATCTGGAGGACCACGAGGGGGGTTCTGCCGCTGTGCGGTGTCAGCGCGGGCTTGCGCCGAGCCGCCGGTTTGCATGCAACGAACCGACGCACGGTTCGCTGGCGCGCGGCACACGCCGCACGGCTTGGGCCTTGGAGGCTGGTGAAACTTCCCGCGCCGACAGGGGTGCTGGGCTGCTGGCATGATGGCGCCGAGCGCGCGGACTGGGTTTCGCCCGCCACTCAGCACGGCGCGCGCTCGCAGGTATCCTATATCCGCGGTAATTTTCTTATCATTCGGTTTTAGGTGATTGGTGATTTGGTGTTAGCCTGTCAGCACTCAGCAATCGTTGGTGTTCTAGCTATTCTATTACTTGTCTCTTTTAACTGCCAAGTATATCCAACAAAAGAAGAGAGAACACAGATGAACAGGATAACGAGAGTAGAGATCACATGGTCCCGCGAGTATCAAGGCTCAAGATTAAGTAGGAAGGTTGCAAGATATTATCTCGAATGACCATCACCGCAGAGTTTCATTAATCTGATCGACAGGGGAATTGATACCGTGAAGATGTCCGATACATCGGACACCTGCCACGTTCACTCTACTGTGCATGCTTTAGTTCCCCTTCCCTAATTGTCTTTTATTTCTTCTACCAAATAAATTTGTCTCTCTCTCTCATATGTCCACACAAGTCTTATCTAGTCCCCTGTTTCAACACAGTGCCACCCCACCCACCAATTGCCCACTATGCCATCATCGATCACAAAGTAGATCGAGGGAGGAGAGAGAAAACAAAAAATAGTTCAAGGACTCAAAGTAACCGGCTGTCACCAGTTCGCTACCACCACCATGGCAGTCGCCCCCTCCACCGTTTCTCTCGAGCCCGCGGCCTCCTGCTCGGCGAGCTTCACTAAGATCCCTCGCCAAGCGCCGATCACGGCGGCCTCGAGGGTGAGCGAGGGCAGGAAGGGCATCGCCGTCCGAGCATCGCTGTTCTCGCCAAAGCTGGCGGTGGCAAAGGATGTGAGGCCAGCCAAGGTGCAGGAGCCGTACGTCTACGAGGTCAAGGAGTGCAACCACGAGAACCCCGCCTACCTCCGCTCAGCGCCAAGCAAACCGAGAACGCCGCGCCAGGTGTGGGGTCCCTCGACGCGCTCATTGGCCGACATCATATCTGGGCACCACACTAGCTTCATCCGGGTACATGCGTTTGCTAAATTTGTTGCAACAGTTGGCTCGAAATGTTGCATGAAACGTTTTTTATTGACGCGATGTTGTTGTATCAAATGTTGTGGTAAGAGGTATTTTTTGTTGCAATGGTGTTTTTGATTTGTTGCACAAGAGTAAACATTTTGTTGCAACCCCTTTACAATTTAATTATTGCAACAGCATTTCTCTGTTGTTGCATAAAGTGATTTGGTTTGTTGCAATACATCTTTTTGAAAATTTGTAGGAAAATTATTTTGTTGCAACTATTATCGCCGATTGTTGCACACATGAAATCAAAATATTTTATAAGTAAGTTTTAAATGTTGCAACTTTTTAGATGTTTCCACTGTTATTTTCAAATGTTGCAATATTGTAACATCGAAATTTGTTTGTTTTAGGACATTTGAACTAGTTTTTAAAAGCATAGTAATGTTCTATACTGATGGTTTCATGTATTTTCGGTGGAAATTTGATATTTTTTTAAATTTTTTTGGTATTGTATTTATCATTTGCACATATAAATTATTTTTTGTTGCAAACGTTATGTCCGGATGTTATATCGGAACGTACAATAGAAAGTACGTCCAAAAGCTAATTGTGCCCTATCGAACATTCACGGAGTTCAACAAACAGGACAACCCGGACTGATCAAGAGATCCGGACGAAACGAAAACGAGGACACCGCACTTGTGGGACACAGACACCAACGACACTACTACTCCCATAGATAACGGGATCGCTTGATGGTTGGTTGCTTGGACCATCAAACATCTTATTCATCATCTTCATCTTCTTCTTGCATGAAGATAGCCTTCACGTACCATCTCCTCGCTGTCGCTCCATCAGCTATCACTCTGCAATGAGCCGCAACAATTAACGAATCAATCAGTCAGCTAGCCCAGCAGGAACAAGTAAAACAACATCAATCAACATCGAATAACTCGAGCTAGATCGATCGGTCTTACGGCAGGTGACTCGAGGGAGGCCGCACTTGTCCGGCAGGCTGTTGATGATGTCGAGCGTGCCGCACGCGCAGTCGCGCGACACGGCGCCCAGCGCCGAGCAGCACTCCGGCCCGGGCACCGGCAGCGCCTGGCCTGGCGCGGGCGGCACGCTGTAGCGCGCGCAGGGGGCGAGCTGGTTCAGCTGCGCCGCGCAGGTCCCGCCGACCTGCTGGGCATCGGCGGCGCGCATCGTGCCCAGCCCCAGCAGGAGCAGTAGCAGGAGCGAGAGCGCCACGAGCGCGCGGGGCTGCGGCTGTGCTGTGCATGCCATCGCCATCGCCATCGCCGTTCCAACGCACTGAATGTGGCTCGTGTACGTTTTTTCTGTGCGGTGTACGTGGTGCTACAAGCTTGGGGTGCACCGGTGCAGAGCGGAGCGGCGTGATTTATAGGCAGGCGTACGTGGTTCCGAGGGGGAGGGGAGGGGGCGAGCCTCGCGTTGCTCACCTGCGCTACGCAGCGGCCGGGTGTTCCGAGCGGCGCCGGCCGGGAGAAGCGGGGCACTGCAAGCGTGTGAGCCACCGAACGCGCGTCACGTCACGTACTTGCGGCGAGCTGACGGTTAATTCGCGCGCGTGGTTGGGCCGCCACAGGATCGGCAACTAGGCCACCACGGGTGGGAGAGAGATGGGTTTTGTTGGTAGAAACTGGGCCGCGCGACGAGCTGTGCGCGCGCGAGAAGGAACTCGCAATTAACGGTTTCTGTATTTATCCAATCGAATTTTGTTGGTGATAAAGTGTAATCATCGTGAAGTAATTTCCGTATCTCTTATGATTTGCAGGACTGTTTCTCTCTCTCTCTCTCTCTCTCTTTTGAACTCATGTGAGACCCAGCCCAGGAATGAGGATGAATTGAGCTCATTTGAAGCCCATGTAGTGGCATGAGTGCTAGTATTGGGGATTTAGTACTTGTTGTTTGTAGAGCAAGAGTTAAAGCAATGTATAACTCTATTGCCAAAAGCATTTCAGGTAATCCTTTTACGCTTGTTATTATATTTTGATTTAGAACACACATGCGCCCAGTTCCTTCCACTGTATTATTTTATGTCGGAGATAATGTGTCATATTTTTTTTTAAAAAAAAGGCGACCCCAGTTTCTATTAATAGAAACCAAAGTTACAAGAATTCATTTGACAAACTAAAAGAGAAAAAAAAGTAGTAACCAGCAGAAACAATCCAAAACAACAAAAGGAGCTCGGAAACTACGATTACAACTATTGAAGTAAACTGCCAGCAAACAACAAAGCGATAGCAGAAACTAGCAAAGACTAACTACCACCATGATCAACTCCAGACCTCAGTTTCTTGATCCACGGCATCCATCTTCTTCTTGCTCCAAAGACCTTCAGGGCCACTTGTTCAAGCATTTTAGCGTCCCTAACCAGCAAGTCCTGATCTGTTTCCTTCTGCAATTTGGTCCAAAGACCAATCCACAGGCAAATGTCAAACATTGCAAACACTGGTTCTAGATGCCATTTATGCTGAAAGCAAGCTGCATTTCGAACTCTCCAAATACTCCAAACAATAGCAGCTATACCGACAACTATGGCCAACCTTCTTAACCTCTTAGCAAAATATATAATCCAGTTAGTCATCAACGGACATCAGTTGGAGGACAAGATAAGCCAAATACACATCCCACGATGTTCCAAATAAAAGTGATAATGTGTCATCGTCAAGAACTAATTGCCTTGCTACTTTTCTCGTCGAATATTCCGAGTGGTAAGGGTGTAAGTGTTTTGCAACTTTTGGCCGGAAAACTTAATCCACGGCACTGTCAGTTTCCATTGTAAATTACGTTCATCTTTTGGACTTCTCCTCTCCAGCATCGGTACTCTCCATAAGAATTCCACAGGTATAACAAACTCTTGATTACAAAAGGACAAATCCTGACAAAAGCACAGCACCGTAATTTATGGAAATGGATGCCAACTGTTATCACTAGAACAAAAGTGTGAACAATTATACGTGCTTCCTTTAGCCGACTTTTTTTTTGCCAAAATAGTGCAAATTCATCCTGTATTTACAAGGATGACTGTCTTTACACAAAATCTACAAAAAAAAAAGACATCATATCTCACGGTGGCCGTGCAGCAGGGCGTCCGGAGCCGACACCCGCCCCTTATCGCATGACCGCCGTGCGGTGGGGGCACTGTAGCACCAACTGCCGCACAGACACAGTGTAGGGTACCGTAGCATTTTTCTTTCTTTTTTTTTAAATTTATTAAAGTATATTATTGTATGAATTTTTAAATATAGCAAATGATCTCCAAAAATCATGAATTGTTTTGTGGAGCCTTCCTAAATAGTGTACTTACTTGTGTAATTTTTTCAAAATTTAACCCATTTTGAATTTGTCTTGAAAATGCCTACAAATAGTATACTTAAATAAATTTTCGAGACAAAATCAGAATAGATAAAATTTAAAAAACAATTTACACAAGCCAGTACACTATGTCGGGAGGCTCCACAAAAAAATTCATAATTTGCGGAACTCATTTGCTATATTTAAAAATTCATAAAGAGTATACTTAAATGATTTTTTTTAAAAAAGAAAATGCTACAATACCCCTGTCGCAGTGTGGCCGTGTGGCAGGTGGTGCTACAGTGCCCCCACCATGCGGTGACCGTGCAGCAGGGGGCAGGTGTTAGCTCCGAACGCCCTGACGCATGGCCACCGTGCAGCAGAGCATCATTTTTGCGTATTCCGCGCGAAGGCGGTCATTCTTACAAATACGGGGCAAATTTGCACCATTTTGGCCAAAATTCTCCTTTAGCATGTCCAGTGCATACAGAGCAACAACAGCAATTAGCTTGAGAGGATCACGATTAGGGATGGCAGTTTCGCCCATTTACCCGATTACCCAGGGGTAAAAACCCTAATGGAGGTGGGTATGTTCCTATTTTTTTGTCCACGGGTACATTCGTGGGCACAAATCTTTGCCCGGTGGGTAAACGGGCATGGGCATGGGTGACGCCCACCCGTGCCCGTTTCGCCCGATTACCCATGATAATGTTCTAACATGTGGGCCTCAAGTTACTTCATGTGTCTGAAGGCATATACCGCTGACCACACTAGTGCAATAGTGCTGCTAGTGCACCAAAAACCCAAAGTCCAGACTCCAGACTCCAGACTCAGTCCTCACACACCAGCCACCCCTCTCCAATCCTCCTCAATCCTATCCTCCAGAATCCAGATCCCCTTCCCGCACGCTCGGTCGCTACCCTCCTCACACGGTCAGGCCTGTCGCCTACTTCCTTACGCCCGACCGCTCCTCAAATCTCCCTCCTCACGCCTGACCACCACCCCCTGGTCACTCGTTCACTCCTCATGCCCCTCTCCTCATGTCCAGATCCAGATCCAATCCTTATTGCCACTCCTCCGGTCCTCCCGCGGTCCCGTCCTGCCGCCGCCCCTGTCCTCCTAGCTACCGCCGACCTGCCCTCCCTCCTGTCGACCGCCTGCCGTCCTCACACCCGGCCGCACCACCCCCTCCTCAACGCTCTCCTCGACCGAGCGAGCCCTCCTCTCGCTCGGTCGTTGCCTCCTCCTCAACACCCAAACGCCCCACTCACTCAACGCCCACCTCCTCGGTCCTCGCCGCCTCAACACCCGGCCTCCCACATGGCCATCGCCTCTTCAACAACGCCCAGACGCCTGGTCTCCTCACGCCCAACCGCCACCCCCTCCTCAAAACCCAACCGTCGCACGCCCGACCCCCTCACGCCCTCGGTCGGCCCTCCTCATCCCCATCCTCCTGTTACTTTTGATTTGTGTTTTACTCTCATATTTCCATTTTAGTTTGTATTTCCATTTTATTTGTTGAACTTGATTAGTTGTTGAACTTGCATGTCACAGTCTCGCAGTCACAGACCATTTGATGTTTTGAACTATGTTGTGGCGGGTACACGGGCATACCCACGGGCGACGGGCATGGGCGAGGTTTTTCGTCCGTCGTCATTCGCGGGCATGCCCGTGGGAGGAAATCAGAGTTGTAGGCATGAGTATGATCAAGCACTACCCGTACCCGCCGCACCCGATTGCCATCCTAATCACAATTTATGAACGAGATGGACAACAACCTCGCAAGAACAACAAAGAAAAAGCAGAGGGTAATCAAGTAGACATGTTCACGGGTAACTACCCACCCAAGACCGACCGGTCCTAGCAAGAACTTGGGACTAATTTTTGGCCCGAAAGCCTGATGAATGTAATTAAAAAAACCTTTTATTCTCGAAATGAATTAAATATTACTTTTTATTTCGAAAAAGAACTAAAACAATAGTTTTAAATAGGAAAAAAACAAATTTCGGACCAGGCTCTAGCTTGTCCGTTTGTGGCAGGGCTTTTCAGGCCTGGTCCGGCTTTTCAACAGGTCTAAATAGGAGTGCGCGTGCGTGTTTACACAATTGGTTACAATCCTGTGAAATGAAATAAAATCAATTGGAAGCTACTGTTTTGGAAGGACCTCTTGTTTGTAAGCTGTAAACCGCTGTCTATGTGATGAAGACCTGTCACCGGTCTGGATAAACAATTCCCTATCATGCCACTTGTGACCTGTGTGTCTAAGCTAAGCTTAGGCACATTGTAATGTGATGTGATGTGTTCATGGACAATTATTAAATGCAGATGCATCACTTGTATAACCTTATCCTGCAGGGCTGCAGGTCAGTAATTAAAATTTTGATACTACGTTAATTAAACAGATGCAAAACGAAATTATTAAATGCAGATGCATCACTTGTATAACCTTATCCTGCAGGGCTGCAGGTCAGTAATTAAAATTTTGATACTACGTTAATTAAACAAATGCAAAACGAAAAGGACGTAGATTTGCATTGTTAACACAAAAACAAGGGAACATATCAAGAAACAAGAAGAAATTGGGGGAAATATATATACAGGGCAAAACAAAACAAAAGGAAGAGTGTGAGTAGTCCCCGTCAGTTTGACTTGGGACGTCGGTTGCATAAAGCTTCTGGAGTACCACACGGTTGGCAAGAGGGAGAGGGAGAGGAGAGGAGAGGGAGGCGGTGGCGGAGGTGGCAGCGGCGCCATCACTCTGTTCTTCTCTGCTAATCCAGAGGAATCAGGCAAGGTACACATATTTTCGATTTCCTACCGTTTCTTTTGAGATAGTTGGATAAGTGTGCGCTCTTGATCAGAAATGATCTCTCTTTCTTTGTTTTTCTTGTGTGCTTCGTTTCTTGATTGAGAGAGAGAGAGAGAGAGAGAGAGAGAGAGAGAGAGAGAGAGAGAGAGAGAGAGGAACTCATCACTCCCTGTGTCAAAATTCCCTCTTTTTGTTTGGGTCTGTGGGCATGTGGCAATTGGAAGGCAGAATCTCCAGTACTTGCTAGTTGTATCTCTCTGAATGACCTTAATTGAACGATTGCCCTAACAGAAGATTGCTCAGATACGTATGGGAAAAATTTTAGATGATGTTCTTTTTCCTGTTCTTAGACAAGTTTGACAATAACATGTCCTTTGTTCAGATGAAACTGGGAAATACATTCTATGGTAAAGAGATGTGTGATCGAAAAAATAGTACTCATTCGGTAATACTAATATCAAAATTTGGAAGTTTTATTTAGAAAATCGAACTCTGTTAATCTAAATCCCGATTATTCATTTTAAGAGTAAAATTTAGGTCTATCATTTAGTCAGTTAGGTCGTTGCAGAATTGCTTGCGAGTCCTTCTGAAGCTGAACTTGTAGTTTGTTTCTAATAATAGAAATTAGGGCTATCCCTTTTATCAAAAAGGAGTAAAATTTAGTTGTATTTATATGGAGGGTGTGGTGTTCTACTTCTACCAGCGCACCAGTAATGGTCAAAAACTGTCTTGTCCTCCAATAGTCCTGTAGTGTTTTTAGTCAGTCTGGAAAGAGTCATGCACATTGCAAATATCAGCTTCCTATAAAAGCATTTTTCGAGAACACATTCCAATTGAAGCCTGAAATCCAAATCCGATTGTTTCTTAGTAAAGACAATTGCGTGAACAGGCTTTAATTTCAGGGAAGTGTCACAGTTCATCAATGGCAACTCCCAACACCTATGCAGTCCTTGTCTCCTCAGAAACCCACAGGATTGAGGCCTGGTTGGCATCTGATGAAGCTTTGGCTAGGCAATTGCAAGAGGAGGAGAATTCGCATGATGCTACCGCTACAAGAGAATTTGCTGGTATAGTGCTACTCCCACTCTCACAGTATCTTTTGCTTTGTTTGAGGTGAATTCATTAGCTGTACTCAACTAACACTTGCGCTTACCACATGTTCATGATGCATTGTTTTTTAGGTGACGTGTCCTTGGAACCATCGTTACCAGCTGTTGAGTTTAGACCGGCCAATAATGCAGCTCAGGTTTGTTTCTTTTCTACTCCTTTGTTTCCTCCATTGGTTCATTGGGATCATCTGCACCTTCCATGGAAAAGGATTCCCCATATCTGAACTGAAAAATGAAGGTCCTCCTAGAATAATGATAATTTGTATATGCAGGTGTCAAGGGAAGACAATGTCGACCCAGGTAACATGTCATATGAGGTATGCTGTTATTCTTTTGTGGAAAAAATGACACGGGATTTTCCTGTCATTTAGGATGTAGCAAAGTGTAAAATTACTTAACGGTCTAGGGAGTACAAACAATTTCTGAAGACATACTCAAAATCTGGTGCACAGTTTCCTCTGAAGAAACTAAGTACAGTTTGCTAATACTTGCTGCAAAGATTACCCATCTCCGGGTAGGCTGCTTACCTTTTTATCAATTGGAAGGAAAATTCAGGTTTACACATGGACACAAGTTCACCTATTCTTCGCTTTCGTGAGTTGATATCGAAATCAGTTGGATATAATTCAATTTTATCTGTGAAACGAAAGAAAAGAGTGACGTGAAGCAGACTGAATGTGCTAATTAGAGAACACATGTGCAATGGAGTTCTACTTTCACCTACATAGGCTCATATATGATAACTTGTTACTTGTTAGCACTCAGTTTGGTTGAAGTATTATGTGTCTGGATATAGAATATTGGTAGGGGTTTAGATTATGTTTGGAATTCACTGGATTCCTGCTGTTGCGGGCTCCCGGTCACTGCTAATGGTATCCAGTATAACAATAGATGAATCTTGATCTTACCAAATACGCTACCAAGTATGATCGTTGACATTATGTTAAACACCAGTGCCACTTCTAGGTAGCAAGTGTTCGAACTGTAGAACTGAAGCATTCTATATTGTTCTGTAATATGGTTCAGTAAATGCTGCCATCCCTACCTCGAAAATAAGGTTTAGCAAGTGTAGCCAACTCAAGTATATTGACCTTTTATTTTCTAAACCAAAGTGTTAAGACTTATTTTCACATGCTTTGAAATCAAGGAGTGCAACTGCAACTTCCATGTTTCTCTCTATAGAAGGTGTTTGGAAGTAAATAAGACTATAAGAGTGACCAGGACATGCTCATTTCCAAATCATAAAACAACAAAATGGAAATAGTAGAAACTAGCACTAGTCTTCAGTGTCCTAAACCAGTCCCGAAGTAACCCTCCATCATAAGCAGATGGGATAGCAGTGTCTCTACACCATCAATGTTCAGGGGTTCTCTTTGGCTGGGCAGCAGCTACGTCTTTCAGCTTCAGAGTTCTTGATATCGACGTTTCATATAAAAAAATACACACTTTAATTGATCAGTTATGTTGGATCACATAGTAATCTCATTTCTATGAAATTCATTTTATATTATTTTGTAATTTTTGTAGCAACTACAAGCATTAGGGGATGCAGTAGGAACTCAATCCAGAGGATTATCTGATGACCTGATATGCTATTTGGTGCCTTTTAAGAACAAGTGTAACTTGTTCCACAGGAACAAGAATAATGAAGAGTACGTTACAGTTAATTTTACTCTCTTAGATTTGCTCATCTTTTTTCAACTTAGCAGTAGCCATATGATATATTGTAAGTTGGCTGACAAACACATAACTATATGATATCTCCATGCAGATGTGTGATCTGCAAATCGACCTATAAAAGCCGACAGAAGCTGATAAGACTGCCCTGCAGCCACTGTTACCATGCAGATTGCATAACTCGCTGGCTTAAGATCAACAAGGTAAAGTTCAATTTTATTTCGATATGATTCCTCTACAATCCAAAAACAGAAGCTTTTGTCTTTTGCATATAATGCTAAATGCAAAAATATGCATCAAACACATGAATTACGAGAACATGTTGTTTGAATATCACTCAAGGAAAGCAAAACCCAGAATACGCCATTTCAGCTTATGCATTGTCTGAACTCCATTTGATCCATACCGATTGTTGACTGCTTGGTGTACAAACTTATCTTGTCTGGTATAGGAGGATTATCCGATAGTCTGATTTGTACCTTTGTTCTCATTCAGGCATGCCCAGTCTGCAATGAGGAGGTATTCGGGTGAGTTGTGATGTTTGTGGCGATGCTGCGGCCTAATCGTCACATTGTGCTTTCCGACAATGTTGGTCTCCTATGGCCTATTATACTATACAAGTCTAGTTGGCCTACCGTGTTTAAGGAGATTGTCTTTTGGTATACACGTACTGCTAACTGAACCATGCCATGTTTGATGTGTCCATCCAACTTAGTTTTATCACAATTTGATAAATATGTGTGGGTACTGGGTACTGTGGTTGCCAGTTTTCTGATAACGCAACCGAGCAGGAGCAGTTCAATAGATCATATGGTTTTCTATGTATTGGACCCTCTTTTACATGAGCCTGTTGTGGAAAGAAGCAAGATTGTGAATGTTATATACCTCCATTCTGCCATCATTGCTTGTTTAAGTACTGCATTTGCTCTACAGCTTGTGTATGTCCACTGGGCATGGTTCTTTCAGTCAAAACTATTTTATCAGTAAGGCAGATGATATAGACAGATCCTAAACCACTACTGCTACTAATATCATTTGGTTCCTTCGTCCGGCAAGAAAAGGTGTATAGTTAGTAGAATCTCAGTGGAAAACTTACTATCCCATTTTATGTGCAATTGTAGGGGCACAACAGATCTGCACACCAATAACATCCTTGGACCTTGGATTAGTATTAGATCTCAGTGTGATTGGTTGTTTAAACAATGATAATTGCAAATGAAAATAATTAATTAATGGAGCATGATCCAATGCTGACTCAGATCCACTCCAACAGGAATAGATTCTTGTGCTGATAGACGTTCTTGTCGGCATCTTCTTTCCATTGTTAAATTGTTCATTCCCTACTTTATTATTATCTGATTAGTTCTCCAAGGTTGTAAGACACGCAACAAACCACACAACTGAACGTTCTGTTGTACGAGAAGGTTTCATCTTTATAATGAAGAGCCTATAGGCCACGGGTGCTGCTATACTTTTCTTTGTCACTTAGGATTTGATCTCATGACTTCTTCGGTGTTACATCTTTTCTTCTCGATTTAGATTTGATCCAGTGACTTCCTTGGTGTCTGTAAATGTCTCTAACCAGCAATTTATACAACTATTTTATGTGTGTTTTTTTGGCATGCAATGGGCAACAATAACAGATAGCAAGTATGTGTAGGCTGATAAACAATAGCAACAGCTTAGGCAAAAAAAAAAAGACGAAAATAATCGCATGAAAGTGCAAAGCAGTTTCCGATGAGCAAAATCCAACATTCTTATCATGAAAACTCGAAGTTCGGGGGAAATTTGCTTCAACGAAGCTTCGGTACACAAGGATCAGGTGCCACAGAATATACCAAATATGTATGTCACTAAATTCACAATTTACATGTGTACATTCTCCTAGAGGGACAACAGGAACTAAAAATCACTTACCTCTTCAATTGCATTACAGGATTGGAAAATATTGATAAAAGCAAGCACACTGCGGCGGAAAGAAACAAAACCATATAGTTTCTATAGATATCAGCTTAACTCAAACTCCAAGCTGCCTTTTTCTGCTCGAGGTATTGTGGTTTTACAACCACTGAATCCACACAGAGATCTCCTTTTGTGTGTGTGCAATCTATTTGAAGCATTGCAAATTGGATATTTATCGGTTCATTTGAGTTCTTCACAACAAAATCACCAACATGGTGATTGATCCAGACACCTGGATTAGTTAAATAACACCTGGACTGAGCATGCTGTCCATCAGAAGTAGATAGCTGGAAGCGCACTGGCTTTATATCCCAGCCATGGATGTGCTCGGAGCTATAAACACGTCGACCAAGCCGCTTGAATGGTCTGCCTAGATGAAGACGGAAAAACAGGCTATATGTACCTTCTGGGAAGCAGAATTCAACCTCCCCTCTGATTTCGAACCACCAAATTTGCAAGAGATAAGCAACCAAATGAAACCTGCAAGAAAAACAACATAAGGTTTCAAACATTTTGGCTGTACAATAATACAATTGACAAAGTACAAGTAACACAAGATAGAATTTTTTTAAAAAATAATATTAATTTAAAACATAATTACAAAAATATATCGTCTCTCCAAAAAATTACAGAAATGTGTTCCAGTCGCCAGTTGAAATGGCGACAGGGACCTATCGCCATTTCAACTGGCGACAGGGACCCTCTCCCCCTCCTGTCGCCGGTCCAGCCACCTATCGCCAGTTGAAATGGCAATAGGTTCCTGTCGCCATTTCAAATGGCGACAGGAAGCTCTATAAAAAACCCAAAATTCAGCGTAGGACTCATTCTTATTCAGAAAAAAGAGAAGGAGAGAAGAGTAGAGGTGAGGAGAGAAGCTAGCGGTTATTGTCCGTCGGATTGCCAACCTCTCGGGTAATTTTTTAACCGAATGGATTACATAGTTTTAGATGTACTATACGTAATGCAAGATAGTTTTACATAATACTTTTGATTGGGTAGTATAGTTTTAGATATGCGGTTAATCGTGGAAATGTTCTTTATGGTGCGGTCGTCAAATATGTCTCGACTCGACATCGTCAATTTCAAAATTTACTATGGTCAATGGACTATTCTAGAGGTCCCGAGGGATTGATTTGCGTTATTTTCAATCGGCAATCTGCACTTCTAGCAAGACCGGAGCGGCGCACATGGGGCGCCGTGATGTGGTGGTTGTTCCATACATTCCAAGTGGACCGTGATGTGTACGATCTGATATTGAGTTGTCTTTCCCCACGGAGAGCACAACCGACATATTGGGAGTTAGTGCAGCTTCGGGGACCAAAATCATGGCAGTCATATATACGCATCGCGAGGGAGGCAGGGTGGATCTCGAAGACCGAGACTACATGGCATTGTCTGAAGATGAAGGTTCCGACGACGAGGATAAAGTTGACGAGCGGCGGTTCCATCCGATCGAACACATACCGGGCCGACAATCTCGTAAATCAACGAAGGCTCCGTGTGCCGCGGAGTACGACTCAGAGCGAGGTCGACTAGGAGCTATGTACAAATGCAATGAGGCCGTGCAGACGCGGTCAAATTCTGGGCCTTGTTTCGGTCGGCGACATTCGAGTCGTCAAGTCGACCCCAAGATTCTACGACGTGAAGCGCGGCATAGAGGATGCCCTTGGCGAGCGACGATTTGACCAAAGTGGGACACCTCATGGAAGTGCTCTATAGTGGTCCTCATACATGCGCTGCTTTCGAAGTCAAGATACCCCACCGAACTCGTCATCGCTTCATCGCCAACCTTATGTACAAGTGAGATCGTGGATAATCTAGATTTTGAGCCACGATGCATCATTCGGCGATTGAGGCAAGGTTCCAATACACAATCACTATGCGAAGGCTTGGAGGGCAAAAGCGAAGGCATTGGAATTAAGGTGGGCACGCTCGAGGATTCCTACCACAACCTCCTGCGCAACTTCGAGTCATACAAGGCGTAAATCCGCACCCATATCGATATTGAAGACGCCACGAAGTGGAGCAATAAGAGGGTATTGCGGCGAGTATTCTTCGCGTTTGGTCCATGTATCAACGCATTAAGATCGCCAGTCAATCTTGTGCGTAGATGGCACATTTTTACTAGGAGGTACAAGGGCCGACATCGATGGCGCAATAGTGACAGACGGAACAATCAAGTTCTTCCGTGGCATTCGCTTCGTTGAACATGTTCAGCGGTACAGGCAACCGTAACCGCAGCGGAAGTTCAAACACTCGAAGATTCTAGATGAGCGACCAAGACACACGAAGGGAGGCAATGAGAAGGGTCGCCTGTTACCGACCAGCCCCGGGCATTGCCAGAGATACCCACAGATGCTCCGGATTGACGAGGAGGACGGGCGCAGTGAGATGCTTCTCGGTGGATTGAGCACGAGCCTAAGGAGAAGTGGTCGCCCATGACAGGTGGCGCCGATATGGTGTCATGACAACTAATCTAGCCGAGGTGTACAATCTGGGTCATCGCGGTGCAAGGTGCCTCCTTTGGTGGATATTGTGGAGGCAATACTCATGAGACGATGAAGTACTTTGTTGATGTAGCAACAACGCATCGCCGCCATGGCAAATGATATATCAGACTCGCCATGATCACCAAGTACATGGAGGAGAAGAGCAAGAAGGGTGAGACGACCGCATTCAAGATGGGTACAAGGAGCTTCGCCCGAGGTGATGTGCGAGGATAAAGGACACCGCGATTTAACCGTGAGAGGGTTACCCATGAGTGCATCGTTACGCCGCGCTAGTTGCACATGCACTTGCAACAAGCCCTTCTTCGTGATAGGCCCCGCTCCCATGTCATAGCCGCATGTTCGACGGTGGCGCAAAGATCCGGCCAAGATACCTCTCGTTTATTTCACCAAGGAGGCGGTGATGCAAACTCGACCGCGGAGATATATGGTTCTGTTGTGGTTGGCCATTTCATCGCCATCCGACCTAGGAGCAACTAATCTCGGCCGGACATTGATAGGCTCAAGGAAAAGTTGACGGCGACAGTACGGCGCGATCGAGAACGATATGGACGAAGCGTAAACCGGACGTCGACGAAGAAGTGCTCTATTTGCAGGAGTCCGAGCACACCTTCAAGAAATGTCCCACGAGAAATCCTCAAGATGAAGGAGACATCGCCACTCCGGACATCGCAATGGGACCTCATCCGTCACCCAACTCGAGACGATCCACGGGGGACGTTGAGGTCATGCGACCAATGTTATTACCAATGTTCAATTATGTTATTTGCAGACAAGAGTAACATGTTATTGCCAATGTTCAATTATCATTTTAATTAAGTGTTATCATGTTTTTTCAATATTATGTAATATCGGTGCTATTAAGTGTTATGATGTTTTGCTATGAATGATGTTTTTTCAATGTTATGTAATTATCGTAGTTTTCATAGTAATGGCAAGTTCACATTTGTTTCCTTACATAATATGCGTTCATGTACATGAGCAAGCGTATTAATTCATGGCGATCGCAATATCATTTACCTTTCTACTTACGAATCGCTCATATCTCAATCTTTCTCGTAAAATTCTTGAAATTCATCGCACTAGAACAACATACAACGATCAAAAATGTTATTATGAGTCTAACAGATTTTGCACCGTTAAAAGCGTATAAAAATCAAAAGGCGGCAAACCTAACTAAAGAAGGGGCAAATTTGGCTTGCTTCCTGTCGCCATTTGAAATGGCGACAGGAACATGTCGCTAGTTGAAATGGCGACAGGGACCTATCGCCATTTCAACTGGCGATAGGTGGTTGGACCGACGACAGGAGGGGGAGATGGTCCCCCTGTCGCCATTTCAACTGGCGACAGGAACACATTTCTATAATTTTTTGGAGAGACGATATATTTTTGTAATTATGTTTTAAATTAATATTATTTAAATAAAAATTCACACAAGATATACACTTGAAATATATTTAACATGGATAGGCACTATAGCATGCCACTAAAGCTAATATGCTCCATTATCTCACATGAAAAGCATGATTAACCAATGCAGGTGAACTAAAAGTGCAATTTTAAAACATGGCAGATAACCAAAATTTCAAGATCCCACCTTTTTTTTTCCAAGAACAAGGTCTAAAAGTTTTTTAAAAAAACCTGGCAGGAGCACTGCCAAACATCAATAGGAGAGAAATAAAACAAGGTTTTTAACACAGTCCCTGAAGAAGATTGGGGGTGGGGGGGGACAACAGTTTTTTTTATAAAAAAAATAACCTAGTTTTTATTCTGAAATACAGTAATAATACTACGCTTTTTTATTTTACAGGAATAATCATCTGTCACTCAACCGTTGGGCGACTACCCTAAGTCGCTTAACAGTTGAGCGACTTAGACACTTGTCGCCCAACAGTGTACAATACATACCTGCTAGCTGAGCGGCCTGTGCATTTAGACCGACGGCTGAGCGACAAATAGGCTTGTCGATCAACCATTCAGCGACAAGTCCATGTGTCGCTCTGCTGTTGAGCGATTTGGGCTAGTCACCCAACGGTTGAGCGACAGCTGATTATTCCTGTAAAATAAAAAAAAAGTAGTATTATTATTGTATTTTGGAATAAAAACTAAGTTATTTTGAAGAAGAAAAAATCGGCAACAACAGGCCATGCCGAATCAGGAAACTAGCGCCCAGAGGACATAAGTAAGCCATTTAGATTTTTAAGTGACAAGAACATAAGACGGATGAACAGGCCTCAGGCATTGAGTCACAGAGAATAATGCAATGGTGCTACTCAGCTTCAACGACATGCACCACGGAACCCAAATACTCACCCCCAAACAAATTATGGGACTGAACTGAACACATTTACAACAACATCAAAATCTCACATACGTTAATCAGTAATTACATATCCTGATGGCAAACAAATTCACCTAAGAGCATGTATTAACAATATCTTCTACTTTAGGATTCTACAGATTAAACATCACCGTATATCATATAAAATTGTAGTACAAAGTTTCTATAAATGGGAGCCATTAAAAGTTGCCGAAATTTGGTTTTGATGAGAGCACCTTGATTCATCATTTGGAAGGAAGTTCCAATATCTCCTATCATCAATGCCCGTTATTGAAAGCGCCCTTGAAGAGATTGACATGCAGATACCTCCACCACCCTTGTCGAGCCAGAACTCCTACACAACGCGCCAAATAAATTTCATATGCTGCATATGCATAAGCAATGACAACAACAATTCAAACAAAAAATAACCCGACCAAACAGTTCACACGAACATATGAGAACAATACGATTTCAGAGTCTTTAATCAAACACAGTACGATCCAAAGAGATGGCACGTTTATCCTAAGTACAAGTCTCGGACAAAGCACGCACCTTGGTGCCGCCGTCGAAGCGGTTCCGCTGGCAAAGCCGCGCGTACACCCCCCTTCTTGGGGATCGCCTCCGCCTCAAGCACGGTAGCTGCCTGGCAGCCTTCCTCGTCGCTGGCGGCGGCGGCGAGAAGGCGCGCGTAGTTGCGCGGCAGCTTGGCCTCCCAGACGCTGTCCCCGGATGCGGCGCCGCGGAACGTGCGGCTGAGCCGCGCCATCCGGCAGATCTCCGGCGGGTCCAGCCTGAGCAGCACCTCAGACGCAGTTCTCCGGCAAGTCCCCAAGCACCGTCCCCCCACCTCCCCCTCCCGCCGACGAGGCCCCTCCCGACGGCGAGCGAGCGAAGATGGCTTGACCCGGGAGGCGAGCGAGTAGGGCCGCGACTGGAGGCGTGCGAGCGAGGGGAAGGCGTCGCCCGGCCGACGGCGAGCGAGCGAGGAGAGCAGCAACTGGTGGCCGGACGACAGCGACAGCGACGGGCTTCTTCCGGGATCCCTGCCTCCGCTTCTGCATCTCACATCCCTCCGGGGCTTCTTCCTGTCTCTCCCCTTGGGCGTGCCTTCAACCATTGTGGGATCGTGAGCAGAGCGAGTGTGCCGGTGAGAGCAAGGACCACAGGCTCTCGCCGGTGGCCACTCCGGCCGCGGCGACCACTATCCTTGCCGGTATCTAATCCAGATCCGGTGACCACCAAACTCGCCGGCGACCACTCCCGACGCTCAGTCAACATTCAAAGTACGCGAAGGGAAGTCGGAATACCAGCTGGCTACTGTTCTGTTTCCGACAGCGGGGGATCTGAAGAATATGCACTCTCCACTTCCACTCTCCTCCGCCGCTGCGCCGTAAGCGCGGAGTAGCTGAGTGCGAGAACACAGCAAATACAGCCCGGAGTATGAATAAACTGAAGTCAATAAACTGAAGTCCCCGGCGGCGACACTCCGGCTGCGGCGGCCACCTCCTCCGCAAAAAGTCCCCGGCGGCCACGGTGTCTGTCTGAATGCCCCACTGACCAAGCCTTGGTGGGGGGACAAGCTTTCACGCTGGTCGGTAAACGCCGTTGAAGCCTACCGTTCCGGCGCTCACGAAGGCTGACTGTGAGGGCCCGGAATATTGAAGTATATACCGAATTAAAAATCATACTAACAGCATAACTCTTAATCAAGAACAATTTATTTCTTAATTAAAAATCATACTAGAAGCATAATTTTCAACAAGGTATAATTTCAATATTCAGGTTCCCAGATATATGTCTTGCAATAGTTCCCAGGATTATTGACTATTGCATATATATCCTTTTACAACATTACATCATACATACAAGGCATACACTTACATAATTATACTTAAGAGGTTACAATTCGGCTCGGATCTACAATATTAAGTGACTTTGGTCACGACAACATTCAATAGCGGAAGCAAAAAGAAACAGCAAAAGCCACCAATGGCCCCCATCACCCTCAGGCTAATGATTGGAGGGTAGAATTAGCTTCACTCGTTAGCGTCACCCTGATCGGCGCTAACGGGCATCTCATATAAATAACTATCCTCACCTACAACAAGATGTTATAAAACCTGAGTACAGAAGGTACTCACAAGACTTACACAAACTATGAAAATAAAGTGTTTGTTAGAACCTATTCAAAGGATTAGAATTCATACATGCTTAAGGTCGACAAAAGAAAGGCTGTAAAGGGTTTAATTTTGCACAAAGCGATACACCTTAGCCCTACACTTGCTAAATTTTGTCAAAGCAATTTTATAAATCAATTTGGACCAAAACATTACATAAAAGGAAATGTAAGCATAAGTAACAACAAAGATTAGGTGACTACCAGCCACACTGAAATAATACATGAACACTTAATATGCCGAAACAGTAGCCATAACCAAGTGAAATTCAAAGTCTATACAAAGATCTATTTAACTCAAGTATTGTCCATAACCGTGGACACGGCTATTCGAATAGTTTTAACCCACACGACTTAGTTAGCCCGTAAGCCTCCGGAATAATAGCACATTGGCTTTGGTATGCCGGCCGGGGAAACTAAGATTTGGTATTTTTCAACAAGTTGACACTATTGAGTTGGACTACCCATGTGAGATCGATCCCGCTTCGATTCGGGTTACTAATAGAACACGCCAACCGGGGTCCACATGTTAGTCTTTGGGAATGCTTAATTCGATCGACAAAAATTAAATGACAGAAAGTAGAGCTGTGCTAGCTGCACATATTAGATCGCAATCGGAACCCTTAAGGTACATACATGTGATGGAACGCATATATGTCCTCACCCTCTTAAGAACATATGATACAGATATGAGATCAAACACATATGTTCTTACTTTCCTGTTTTCCAACTCAATAGCATTAACCTTTTATTTAACCAAATGGCACCCATACACCGCGTGTGGAAGTACGTTGGGGCTTGAATCGTCTAGTCAATGTTCAGTCCTTAATCAATCCAGACAAGACAACCACATTTCCCAATCTCGTGCACTAAGGCACCATCACTAGCATCCACTTGTCCAGATTTAAAATCAGTGTTATCAAACAAAATTTCATTTCATTTCAGATGTGAATAGACGGAACAAAGAATTAAAATAAATGAAATTCATTTAGTATCCCCAAGTTTGACAAGATAAGCTTGCCAACACTAGCGTTCTACAAACTGCATGGCTAAGCATATTCTGAACGTAAGTAATTAGTATAGAAGCACTACCTTAAGTTTGAGTGTATGATCAGATTAAAGGTAAGCCTCAAGTGTTAGGTTGTAACTATCTAGTGATAGATCACAAATAATTTTAGAAAATTAGCATGCAACAAGATATCCTTGTATTTGGAAATCTAGCTCAAAAATTGAGTGGATCAACATGGTGCAAAGGGGATGCTTGCCTTGGTAATAGTAAACCTCTTGTTCAGGTTCTTGTTGCTCAATAATAGATTCAACCACTTCAGAAGAACCAGAATCTAAAACATAAAAACCCAATGAACACAAGAAAATGGCAGAGAGCAAAATATAGGAAGAGAATGCATGATCAAGACTTTAATGCATAATTAACAGCATGCTTAAACTACATCTAACTCAAATAAGGATAATACCCCATATTTAATACCTGCTAATACTAATTATCAAAATTAGGGTTTAGTTTAGAACTGCAGTTTCAGGTTTTAGAAAACTGAAAATCAGACAGATTGCAAAAATGAAGTTTGTTGTTTTATTATATTATGAACAAAGTAATATTTTTGTTAAAGTTGCAGCTAAACAAGTAAAACTAAAGTTTACCTATCATTTATTAGCACTAATTGACAAGAATTAACAAAAGAAGCCTCTGTTGTGCATATTGTCGGTTTAACTGACAATACACAGAGGTTTAACCGATTGCTTTAGTGCCGATTGTGAAACACACATAAGCAAAGACCTTAGTTTAAGCTACCCCTATCCTTTTGGTAAACCTAATAACCAAGATAGAGCCTAGCTAACCCTAATCGGCCAGATCAACAGAAAATGATATGACCACAGCTCTGATCGGTTTGCCCGACAACAGCAAACAGAGAAGGGAAGTTTGCCATTTAGCTAGATTGAAGGCATCAAAGGTAAAAGGGATTGCTGCTTATGTTACTAGGGTTTAGTAAGGACCTATTTAAGCTGAATAGGTGACAAGAGAAACCCTAGAGCTTAAAAAACGATATGAAAGACCGAAAAGTTATAAAAAGGAACTTTTCAGTAAAAGCAAAATTTGAGCATCATATGCACAAGTGAGTGATTCAGGTAAGCTATGGAGGTTCCTAAGAAGCTTAAGATGGAAAGAAAAGAGGACATAGCTTACCAGCCAAGTTGTAGAAGAAAGATTTGGTTTTTCGGCCGAAACAGGAGAAATTTGAAAACCACTTCACCTGTTTGACCAAGAATGAAAATAATGGAAGGCTTGAGCTATATGGATCTCAATACATGATCTTTATAGGAGAGAGTGAAGCATACCTCACCTGGAACAAGAAATCACCCAAAGTGGTGTTTCCTACCGGCTCGGGTTAACAGAGAGCAAGATTACAGCTCAACCTACAAATGATGCCCGAAACTCACATTACTAAGTGAATTAAGTACCAATAAAGCTGAACAAGGAGTGAGAGCAAGAAAACTTCACTGGAAAGGAAAAGAGATGAAAAGGCTTCACTGCCCAACAATGGTGGATAAGCATGAAGCTAGGGTTTTTATAGGGTTTGAACTTCCTGAGAAATGGAGAGAATTCTAGAGATGATGCGGTGGCAATGTGGTGCCAGGTGGCAAAGGATCACTTGCTAGCTTACGGCGAAATGCCACCTCTTCGGCGCTCAAGTCGGCGGCGATGTGCAGGCGTGAGGAGGAAGAGAGGCGCCTCACTGGCGAGTGGGCTCAGCTGTCAGCCACAGCAACGCTCACCCCCGCAAGCACAAAAGAAAACCAACCGTCCGATTAGAAATGGGCGGTTGCGATTGACCAAAGCGTTGGGAGATCTAACTGGTATCTTTCCATATGGGCCGTCCGATTGCAAAGGAACGGCTGAGATTGATAGGGATGTTCGGATGGTCCGAACATCACCTTCCACGTGGGCCGTTCGATCGCAATCTAACGGTCAACAAGGATACGGCCTTAAGCGCACACGCTTTTGCAGCGGCACCGCACGATCTAAATCCAACGGCTACGTATTTACGCGCCTTTGAGTTTTGAATCCAAAAAGGAAGGCGCGGTTGGATTGGAAATCGACGACGGAGATTGCAGCGAGGTCCGGACGGTCCGAACGTCACCACCTCCCTCGACGGTCCAATCTAGATCCAACGGCTCAAATGCATCGTGCGTTCAGACGGTCCGAACGTTCACGTTGATCTGGGCGGTTCGTTGAGGATCCGACGGTCACGAGTTTTGAGGTGTGTTTTGGTTTAAAAATCCAAAGCTGAGCGCGGTTGGATGAGAATCCAATGGTGGAGATTGCGTCAAGCAAGTGGATGACCCGCATGGCTTCGCAGATCTTGCCCGCTCGCTTGGAAATCGACGGTTCACGTTCGCCTGGAGTTTGAGCTCGCGCTGAACGTGACAGAGCTAGACCATGTTGCACTGGGTTGGATCCAACCATTTGGCTCGGGTCGCTACAATGCAAAACGGCTAAGGTTAGGCTGACAAGTTGACCAACCCATTTCAAAACTTCAAAAGTTTGACCGGGGCTATAGAAATAGCAAATAAATTTGTAAAAATATGAAATTTTGCAAGGATGCTACTGGGATGATATATTCCCCAAATAAATTTTGAAAACCACTATTTCTCAGTTTAAAATACATAAATAATTCACTTAAACCGAATAGGTTTATTTAAAGACACATATTTTTCTCAAGGTCAAAATAATCTTTAAAAATTTAGCAAAAATTATTGTTAGCCAAGATAATTCATCTAGTTTTTAATAAAATATTTCCCGGTCTTAATACCAACATTGACTGGTATTTCCTTTTGAAGGTTCAAACAAGTATTGGATTTTGGCTAGAAAAGGAAGGTTTTAGTTTGTAGCAAAATGTCCAAGTTTCAGAAATGAACAGTGAGGCTATAAAAAGCACCTTATTACTGTTCATTAAAACTGGTGCTGTTACACTGACGCAACCAACGAACTGAAGATGGCATGGCCAGATACAGGCTAGCCCGCAGGGGTGGGACTTGCTTCGACGATGTTGATACCCAGCTAAGTAAAACCGCTGTTTCTTTCGTGTAATAGTGCTAAGATTGCTTTCGGGTTGCCATTTAGTCGTTCGGTTTCCTCATTTTTCTGAAGCTACATTGCATGCTGAGTCCAAACCTTGATCATGTCTCCTCACTCTTCTTCTTGCTCGTTCATTGTAACATCCCAAATGTACAAATGGAACCAAATCTAGGTTTGTGTTTCAAATGTAATCAATTATGGGTGTTTGTTTCAAATGTAATTAAATGTGTAGAAATTAAAAAAATTTCTCACATCTTGAAACTCTTGAACTCACCTATAATTCTTGTCATGAGTTGTGGAGTTCAAAAACCTAAACCTCCAGTGGACTAAAGTCAAACCATTTTTCCACTTGTCATAAATCTTGTGCCAAATCTTTGGAAATATTTTTCCTTGGTTCTAGGGAAGATGTGTGACCTCTCAAAAAAATATCATAAGTTGTAAAACTTGTTTGATAATTTTTGGAGGTAAATCAAACCCTAGAACAGCCTTGATGAATTTCCTGAGAAAAATGCATTTCATAAAAACCTTTGAAAATTTTATGTAAGGTTAATCCTGGAGTGAAGAAGCTCCAGTTAAAATTTCGGAATTTTTAGAGTTAATTTGCTACCTCTAAGAATTCCTCCAACCTCAGCTTCAAATTCAAATTCAAAGCTGGCGCTATTCCTTTGGCTTGAGCTGCTTTCCAAAGCTGGTCAAACCCAACCGCATCCTCAGCTCACCAGACCTCCTTTTCCCGCGCGTGAGGTTGTAACCGTTGGATCAGATCCAACCGCCACGACCTCCGCTGCAACCAGCTAAGCCCAGTCCTCCTCCCTCGCGAGGTCTTGCGTCGTTGGATCAAAATCCACGGCCATGACCTCCCCTTTTTATCCATCGCACTAGCCCTCCCACCTCGTCGAGGTCGTAGCCGTTGGATCAGATCCAACAACCATGACCTCCCCTCGTTATCTAGCGCACCAGTCCTCCCCCTTCATTGTGTTGTGCGCCGTTGGATTACAATCCACGGCCACAACCTCCTCTCTTTGTCAAGCGCATCAGACCTCCCACCCACGCGAGGTCGTAGCCGTTAGATGGAGATCTCACGGCCATGACCTCCCTTCTCATCTCGTAGCCGTTGGATAAAGATCCAACCGCTACGACCTCCTTTCTCTTTTCTGTGTTGTGCCCAACTGCCCAAACCTCCCGCACCTCAGTTAGTCGCCGTTAGATCCAAATCTAATGGCCACTACCTCCCACCATTGTTTGTTGCTGTTGGATAAAGATCCAACAGCCATGACCTCCCTGTGTGCTATGCGCACCAGCTCAAGACCTCCCTCCATATTGTGTGCCCTTGGATTGAAATCCAAAGGCCACGACCTCCTCGCTCCATTGTGTGCCATTGGATGTAGATCCAAAGGCCATGACCTCCACATCCCCTTGGCAGTATCGCGCGCTGCGGTTAAGTCCTCCCCATCAGGTCCACGCCTTTGGATTCAGATCCAACGGCCAAGACCTCCTATCCCTTCAACAAGACGACCTCCCCTTTCTTTCAAGAAGCCGTGCGATGGAGATCCCACGGCTGTGACCTCCCCGTTCCTTTGCGCCTCCGTGCGATGTCGATCTTAGGGTCACGACCTCCCCAGTCCTGATCCTATGGCTGCGACCTCCTCCCTTTCCATTTAATCTTACCGTTTTAGATCTAGGGCTGCGACCTCCCAATCCTTCTTATCCAACGGTTGTGAGCAGCTCCTGTTCTTCTCCTTCCTCAGTCATGCGTGCGTGCACCATGGCAGTGGGTGTGCAGGTCCTGTCATGTCCCAACGGCTCTGTGCCTACGCGTATTTATTGCGTGTCGATGCTTTCGCCCTAGGTGCAGCTCAGACCTACCCCCATCACCTCCACGTCCTGTCCAAGCCATGGACCGAGCCATGGGCTAAGCTCACCATGGAGCTTAGCCCTAACTCATGGTCTTTCTCCTCGGGCTATAAGACCTCCCCCTTGTCCTCCTTGGCTTCTTTTACACACTTCACCCTTGCTCTCGGTTCTATGGAGCTCAAAACACCCAGACCTCCTTGGCCGCCATTGATGACCTTGGAGCTCCTCGGTGCTTTGAGTACTCCAGTGGATCCTCTCGACCTCTTGCTCTATTTTGCTCCTCTAACTTCACGGAGTTTTAAACCCTAACTTAATCTTGGGTTGACCTCTTGAGAGCGGGCTAAGTGGAGTTGGAGCTTTGGCCGTGGAGCATCCCTTTCTTCATCGTCGCCGGTCCTCCTCTCCTCCGACCTCCTCAGCTCCTCCACAACCTCCAGGTAACCTCCTGGTAGTCCTTTAGAGCTGGGCACCCGCTTGTATGGTTGTTGCGGAGCTTTACTTCAAGTGTTGCTTTCGGCCATTTTGGTCACCGCACCGCCCATCTCCGGCGCGCCGCCGTTCAGGGCCACCCCCGCCGCTGGGAATGGTCCTGGTGTGTGCGCAACACTATTGTGCACATGTTGGTGTCCTTGGATGGCGCCGGCGAGGTCCATGTCGCCGGCGGCAAGCCGTGGAACGTCCTCGGTTGTTGTCAGACGGGGATGTCTCTGTGCCGTTGTCGTACAGGACCTCCCCGAGTTGATCTCAGCCATCTAGGTCCTCCCCGAGTAGATCTCAATCGTGTAGGACCTCCCTTGGGAGATCTCGACCGCTCTGGTCCTCCCTCGCTAGATTTGGACCGTCCCAGTCCTCCCTCGATTGTTTTGGTCCGTTGGATGCAGTATCAACAGCCACGACCTCCTTCCCCGTTCACACGCGCGTTGCCGGGAGGACATGGACGGTTGGATCCAAGATCAACGGCCCATGTTCTCTGGACCTGCGCGGGCGCGCGTGTGCATTTTTATCGAGAGGTCTTGGGCTGTCCGATTGAGAATCAACGGCTCATGTCCTCCCGCTTCGTTTGGTTTTTATGAATTTCCGAAGGACTTATTTGTGAACTGAAAAAGGTAATGAACTTTGAAAATGCATATCTATTTCATTTTAAATCCAAATGAGGTGATTCCAGTTTTGTTAGCTCTGGTTTGATCTGGGCTCTAATCTAAAAATGGTTGTGAGCTCAGTTCGGCTCCAGAAAATGGATTTGCAACTTAGTTTAGAAATAGACTTTAATTGTTACATTAAAAATTGCAATAAACTTGTAAAATGCATAAGTAATTCTCTATAGATCATTTTTGAGTGAATCCAGCTTTGTTGGCTTCCTCTGTTAGTGCACTAAATGGTAGATTAAGATTTAGGCATGTCACTATTTTCAAAAGAATTGTGGATGCATTTTAGTTGTGCTTATTTTCATGTCTTTGAAAAATTATAGACAGTGCATTATAGCTCCAAATGAGATGAATCCAATTGGGTTGTTCATCTTGTGAGGTGCTTGTTTTACTGTAAAAAAAATTTCAGTTGCACCACCTTTCTAGAAATTTTTGCTAAACAATTTAATTATGTGAATAGTAGCAGATTACAATTTTTAGGCTGAGCAGAATTGTTTTGCTCATATCTTTTGCATTGAGAATCCAAATCAATTGTTTCTTATTGCTAAATTCTCTAAAAATTATCCTCTTGCTGCTGTAAAAATTTCAGAGCATTTGGAGAAAGTTTGCTGTGGTGTCTTTTTGGTTTTCGTCGTTCTTATCGATTCTTTTCGCCTTTTCGATTAGGTGTCGACGAGTGTGTTGATCCCGTGAGCAATACTCTGCAGCAAACTGAGCATAACCAGCAAGGCAAGAAGTTTGATCATATCCCTATTGTCCCATTACTTTAAAAGTTTAATACTTTGTTTCACTTGTATGTATGCATGCTACTTTGTTTCGATTAGGTGTCAAGCCTATAGATGCATACTCTGTAGGTAAATGTTCATTCTCTACTACTAAGCCTAGGACTATCTTGCTGTGATTTAGAGTTCGATGGATGGACTCTATCACTTAGTAGTTTACGTGATGATGCTTAGAAATGCTTAGATAACGGTAGAAATGGGCGGTTGTCGACATTATTTCGATGACCTTGATCACACAAAAATTATTATTCCATTATGTCCATCTTGTGCTTTGTTACTTTGTAAATAAACAAAAATGAAAGCAAAATTGTTATTGACTTGGGCACAATGGTTTATTGGTGTGATTTGTTGGGTGTGAACGGAATGGTGCCCAAGTCCCCAAGGACCGAGTTACTTATGTCACTAAGCCAAGCGCTTTTGCGTGCTAACCACACGAGGGGGATATGTGATCTCTCTTGACTAAGTACTTTGGGAGGTGTTAATTATGAGCTGGATGGTGGGTGTTTTCAAAAATGTGTTGTATTGTGAGGGGAGCATTAGCAGATCGGCTGTAAGCTGGCTAATGTATCTTTCTCTCGTGGGTTGCGGCTCTTAATTAGCATCATCCATTGGAAATGTCTCGTAGGACTTAGCCGTGCCGGCATACCAAAGGAAGTGTGCTAATAGCTTAGCGAAAAGGCGGTCTGGCGTGTGGGTACATTGGTACACCCCTGCAAGGTTAAAACTATTCGAATAGCCTCATCCTAGATTATGGACATGCTTGGTAAGGTCATGCAAGAACTAGACTCAAACATTTAATTAAAACTTGTTGGGTGGTATGAATTGGGTAATTTATGCTATTGTTGTGGTGACTATTGGGTTAGTCACTTCCAGGTTGTTCTTGTTGTTGTTATTATTATGGTATCGTTGTTACTTCAACAATTAAAAATGCTTTGCCAAATTCCTTTCAATCTATTATATTATTGCAAATGAAAACTTGCTTTATGCTAAAAATAAGTCCAAAGCCTCATCCACTTAAATAAAGCTTGCATGTAGCTAACTATAGTTCTGTTATACTACACGTCAGTCTTGCGAGTACATTTTTGTACTCATTTGCTTCGCTTAATAACTTTGTTGCAGAGGAGGTAGAGCCCAAAGGGCTTTACTTTTGTGAGATGTGCTGCGGTTAGGAAGACTAGCTAGGCAGCCCAGTCGGTTGCCTTGTGGGCTAAAGGCAAACCTTGTGGCTCTCTTTTATTTATCACCATCTTATGGCTTTTGCTTCCGCTGTGTTATCTTTCTTAGTTGTTATTTGGCCGGTCGGCCCCTTTTGTAATAACTCTCTATATTATGTATGTCTTTTATTCTAGTCGTGTTTTGGTTACGTGTCTTGAATGGAATTGATGCATGATTTTGTAAAGGGTGTGTATCTTGCATTCAGGAAGTATACATATCTCGAAGACACGGGTTATTTCGTTTGTAATGCTAGGGTCAATGGATGACTAAGTATTACAAGCCTAATAAACCAGGGTCCTCACATTCATGCCGCATTCTGCGTTTGCTCCTTCGCTTCTGGAGTGGAAGCCAACCGCCTGGGGCACCGCATTCGAAATGCTGATGCTCACCAGATACTTCTCCACAACCTGTGACCCTGTTAACCCAAATAAGCACACTCCAGCTTACATGCTGGCGACGGTGGCCTCTCCGGGCATCCTAATCTCGCCGGACAGGCTAGCTGCTTTGCTCGCATCCCGTTTCGGTAGTCATCCTTCTGCATACGCAATCAAATAGCTTGGGGCGGGAGTTTTTGAATTCAGGGTGGCTTCTTCTGACATAGCTTCGGAAATTGTGTTGTGTGGTTGGTTAAAATCGGGCTGCATCCTGATCGCTTTCAGTCTAAGGCTGCACGGTGTGGAAAACTTTCCGGCGCATCCACCGCATGTGGCTCAGTCTACAAACACAAGGGACACGCACAAGCGACAAGATAGTATGCCCTTTTTTCCTTCCTCGGCTCAAATCAACTCAGAGCTCGTGCCACAGAGCGGGACAACACAACTGACAACAATGATTCGTTACCTTCCCAATTCAGAAAAGATTGCATGCAGATTCACTCCCAATCAGCAAGGATCGCAAGATTTCGTTCTTCCTGAAAAGAGGATAGGGACAGCGGATTTCCCGCATCTCGCCTGCGCTCCACCAAACTCCAAACGGGCTTCTGATTCCTCCCGTGACACAGTCATACAACAACTGCATGCAAAACCTGCTCTTTGCCAACTCTATTCACCTTCACGAGTAGCCTTAGAACAACAAGCTGAGCTTGCTCCCTATAAAGAAGCGCTCCTCTCTAGGATAGCTGATCTAAGGACTACGCTCTCGCAAAGAGTCTTTCCAAAAAAGCCCAAAGACCTTCATCGCCGATGCTTTCGATGCCTCTCCTTCTCCCATTTCATAGTAGCTTGTAGGGACCCAGTAGTTTGCTGGTTCTGTAGAGCTAGCGGCCACTTCAAAAAAACCTGCCCTTTCGCAGTCCAGTTCTACAAACACTCCAACGTCCCACAAGAACAAGAGCTATCCATGGAGCCTGCCATTCTAGGTCGTCCTACTTCCCTTGATATACACTGTCCACCAGCTAGTGATCTTAACTCCCTTGTCACGGCGGTTACTGTTGAACCAGTCACACCCTCTTGTGTTCCTTGGCTTCGTCGCGTCTTCCATAGTCGCTTGGGCAATCCGCAGGTGCGTTTCGCTGCCAGAGGAGTGGGACATGTCCTTCCTATCTTCCTCAGGCCTGAGGACCAGGACAGGGCACTACGAAACATCCCTCTCCTTGTCGAAGGTCGCGTGATCTCCATTTTCCCGCACAACCAGGGAGACAACTCCTTCACCTTCTTCTACCGCTACATTGTGTGTCTCACGCTTGAGAAATTCCCACTCGAGCTTTGGGACAGACGGGGAGTTGTAGCAAGCATCTCTGGCTTTACTAGCCTCCTCAATATTGACCACGCTTGCCTGAGAGGCCATGACTTCGCAGCAATCTTCGCCATGGCCAAAGTAGAGTCACTGGATCACATCCCTCACCATCTAGCTTTTCATAAGCCTGACGAAACTGGCGCTTACGCAGATGTTTACATTAATGAGATTTGGGATGTTGATCGTCCTTCCTTCACCCCGCCACTGCCACCACCTCGCCCTAGACACCCACCAACACGCTTTAGCCACAGCCGCAATAACAGGTCTTCCATCACACCTAACTTTGGCTCCGGTCGTACTGCTTCTGGCCATGCAGTCAGCTCCAACTCCTTTTCAAGCTCAGACAGTTCTAGAACCGTATCCGATCATGTCAACACTCTCATGGGAAACCGTGCTCGCCGAACCTTACAACAAAATGCCAGCCCGAGCCTTTTCGACCTGCTAGCTTTTCTTGCCCAAACTGCTAAGCTAAAGTTGGAAGGATTCCCTACACATGCGCCACACGCTTCGGTGGCTTTTGAAAATGGTGCTTACCATGTTTGTCTAGAGCTCAGCCCTTGTAGGATTATACAATGTTGGATCCTAGTAGCTCAAGTGGACAGCTTAGATGAGCCATCTTTCCCATGCTATAACATCCAGACAAACTCCATTTCCAGGGAGTGTTATCACTCACTTTTGTATAACATGCTACCACGGAGCGAAGATGGCCCGGTCCTAGCACTCCTCCCGGCTGTTGATTGCCGCCTGAAAACCAAGCCAGTTACACACTCCAAACCTCTAGCTGCTGAGGTCAACCCTTTGACACTTGCGCCACTCTCACAACAGCCAGCCATGCTGCCACAAAATTCCATCCAATTGGTGATCAACCAGCAAGCTTCGATTGTAATGCCATCACCTCCCATATGCACCATGCCCCTTTCTTCTTTGCCGCTTGATTCTAGCGCTTGCAGTTCCTCTGAAAAAGCCCGTAGAGCTGTAGTTCCACTGGAGATGGTGCATTGTGCTAGACTTGGTTTGCCGCTGTCGCAACTGCTCAAAACAACGAATAGTGACAACGAAAACGGTGGTGACAAAACAAATACAAATGAGCCTGCTTCCCCGAAACCTGATGCTCCAACACTGCTGCAACTCCTACCGCCAACAAAACGTCCTGAATGCAACATACCGGACAGCATACCAGACCTCAATACCACCATCCCAGACCTCAATGACCCTCAGCTTGTTGAGGATGGTGGAAACAAAGAGACAGACTTTCAGGTGTATGTCCGGAGGAGCCCGAGGCTGCAAAAGGTGTACAATGGGGCTCGGGTTGCCCCAGTGGAGTGAGCCAGTCGTCGCGTCGTGGCAGCAACACCATCCGCTTCGGCAAGCTCTACACCAACCGCAGGCTCCGCAACAAAAGGGGATCAGCACAGACGCAGACAAAAAAACCAAAAAGATCGGTGAAGTACTTCAGCTGCCCCTCAAAACACAGCCAAAGCCGACTTCAAAGGCAATGATCAGGGAACTTGCAGAACTATGTGGATTAAAGGCAAAGGAGACCTTTGAAGAAGCAAGAAAGATGGATAAGGCTGCGACAAGCGGCGCCCCAAGCAATGCATAAGCCTACTCTAGATCACCACCAGGAGTTGCCACCTCAGGCAGCCTCCTTTGTACCTGTATTTTCTTGTATCTCAGTAACTGTGCCGCACTTCTCCTGTAGGCACAACTCTTCTCATTTGCATCATGTAATCGTATTTCCCTTCTTATGTTCTACTAGCTTTAACTATCATTTCCCTGCCCTTTTACTTGAACGAGTCTTGGGCTGTTTAAGTCTGCTTCGATACTGCAAGTCCTTCCGCTGCATTGTCTTGTTTTTCTTTCCTTTTTTCTGTCTCTTTACTTGGGGTTGGTTTGGGTGGCAACCCGAAAGAATGTCTGGGCATTGCTCACGATGGATACTCTGGAAGGGATCACATTGCTACATCCGATGGCGGGCAGCAGACAACGAATGACAATGAAGATTCTATCTTGGAATGTTAGAGGTTTAGGAGAAATCAAAAAAAGGACCTTAGTCCTTCAGGCACTCATAGATATACAGCCAGATATCATCTATCTTCAGGAAACTAAATTGATGAATATTGATAACTTCAAAGCAATGACCTTCTTACCTCACGGACTAAGGGATTATCATTACCAACCATCTGTACAAACTTCCGGTGGCACCCTAACGGCCTGGTGCAATGCCAATTTGGAGGCATCATTGCTACATGCTGATAGTTCATCTTTAACTATGGCCTTCAGGTCCAAAACAGACATCACTCAGTTTAATGTCACTAACATCTACGCACCGTTTGAAGACAGTGAATGCCAACCTTTCTTTGAGGAATTATCTGTTATCCGGCAAAACTTCTCTGGACCATGGATGGTTATTGGGGACTTCAACATATACCGATACGCGTTTGAGAAAAACAATGACAATATAAATTGGACAGGAATGGCTATCTTCAACTCGTGGATACAGGATCAGGGATTGCTTGATATAGACATACCTAACAAGAGATTCACTTGGACAAACAAGAGATGACATCCAACAATGGTCAAGCTGGACAGAGTTCTAATTGATGTAGGTTGGAGCCAGGCTTTTTTGGACACCTCCGCCAAATCAGTAATTGCTGCCACCTCAAATCACACTCCAATTGTTGCTGAGTTTACAACTGAGACGTCTACACACAGACTATTCAGATTGGAGAATTATTGGCTTCACATGCCGGAATTTGATAAGTTAGTTTTAAAAAATTGGACACGCGGGACCCGAGACTTGTCTAATGTATCTATTACCAACCTAAAATTGCAAAGACTGCGCGCAAAGATTAGATCATGGTTGTGAGAACCCGCATAATTAACCTAACCTAATTAACAATAATCTGTAATTAGCGATAATTAAAATTCTTTAAATCCAAAGCAAATAGTAATTTCAGAGTTAATATCAAGTGCATAATCGTTACATCTGGCAGCAAGAGGGTTATAAAAGCAATTTCTCCAATATCTTATCAACCAAGAGTCAATTACAAAGCTAAATCCATTGCAGGCATAAATGCATCATTAATACAAACTCAGGAATATTTACACATTTCAATGCAACCAAAGAAAACTTTGCATCAATCCTAGTACAACAAAGAAGTAATATATTACAAATCCTTTGCTTGTTTCAAAAGTAATTATACAACCAAATTGCAATGCTTGTAACAACAATTAATTAAATCAATCTGCTTCTTGCATCCTTGTAGCCTTAGCCATCCTTGCCGCCTTGTACCTTGAGCACCAGTCCATAGAGCCATCGCTCGATCCATTCCCGTCGCTCGTTAGAAAAATTAGAAAACGGTTAGTAAGTCAAAGCCTTGTGGATAATAGAAAATAGAAAGTAGAAGGTTGGAAGTGGCCGTCAGAATTCTCCGAAGCACACTAGGGCTCCCTAATCAACTCAAGTTAGTCAGCCCCTTGTTTGTTAAGATACCTAGACTAGCTAGAGTTAACCGGCACCTCTTTGCTTTCGTAGGTCTCATCATCCGGCATTTACCTTAATCCGACACCTGCGTATATTGGTTTACTCGGCCACAGAAAATCACATGAATAGTGATTTCCCAACCACAGACCAAAAAGCCCTCAACGAAATCTTGCCATGAACATAAGAGCAAGGGCAAATTGGTCTTTATGTTTGGGCAAGGGGGGTACATAACCAAAGCCACCATCATATAAGGATTACCATTCACAAAACCACACATTGCCTCCCCTCATTTTCATTCATCAGCCGAGCACAACCACAGCCAGCAAGCCAAAGCCAAAGCCAAACGAGCCTCATTTTCATTCTTTAGCCAAGAGCACAAACACAGCCAGCACAAGCCAAAGCATTCCCCTCCCACTTTCATTCTACCTCAAGGCCAAGAACACAAATGAAGCCAAGCAACTAGGAGATAGGAACCATTGAAGTAAGTTCACTGCCACCACCATCCTCACCATCGCCATCCAAATGGCATAGCCAAACAAGCCAAGCATCCTGACCATAAGAGAAGACAGGGGAACCGGGGAGGCCAGAGCCGAAGACGAAGGAGCAAGGGAAACAACGAGTTCGAGGAGCCAGAAGCTAGGGAGCGAGGGAAGGAGGCGAACCAGAGAGCAAAGGCAAGGCGGGCGATGGATTCGAACCATCGGCGACCACGAGAACCCCACGGCGGCCGGGCAGACGGGAAGGGCCACAAGAGCACGAGGGAGCACAAAGCAAGGCAGACCTTGCCACCTCAACCCAAAAATCAACAAAGCCCAAATAGAGGTAAACCTTCCATGCCCTCCTTGTTCTCACTGCCCAAGCCACCCCTACCACCCTAGCACCCTCTTCATCCTTTCCCTCACAAGCATTCACAATATCATCATGCATCACAGAGCAGGGGAAGGGGTCGAGGGAGAGAGTAGGGTGTAGGTCAACCTCTTTAGAAGCCGAGCCGAGGCTCAAGCGAGGGCGAGGCGGCCGCAGGCCAGGCCGAGCCAGGTCTTTGAGCAACGAGGGAGCTGAGAGGACCGAGGTTGGCGACGGCCAAGCCAACGAGGAACATCGACAATGGCCTCACTGCCTCGCCTCGCGGCGTCTGTGATGGCGCCAACGAGTAGCGAGAGGAAGGAGGCCGAAGAGAGACGGGTCGGCGGCGCTATGGCGACCCCATGGGCGGTGAGCCGGGCTTGAGGAAGTGGCGCGGCCGGCAAAGTGAGGCGGCTTGCGGGACCGTGGTGTGGGTGGAGGAGGCTGGGGCTGGGCGGCCGAGGAGGGAGAGGAGGCGCTGGGTGTGGTGTGCAAAGTTTAGCGGCGCGCAAAGCCGAGGCCTTGGCATGGCAGGCTGGCCGGGCGTGGCGAATCAAGTGGGGCGGCGCGGATCAGTCGGCGGTGGCTTGCGGACCGGGTGGCGTCGGATGAAGTAGAGGACGGCGGCGCCATGAAGACCGGCGGGCGGGCCTTGGCCGTATGATGGCGTGGTCGTGGCGTGGACTAAAGGCGGGCACGCGAGGCGGGAGTGCGGGGCGGGGCACGAGGCGCATGCGCTGCTGAAGCTTGTCTTGCTGGGCGGCAGCTGCGATCTTGGCGGCAGGGGCGGCGGGTCAACCTGGAGCACCCCTCTTTCTGCCGGCAGCCATGGAGATGAGAGAGAGATGGGGTGAGTGAGTGGTTTTGGGGATTTTCCCCCTTGGGGAGTGAGAGAGAGAGAGAGTGGGGAGAGGAAGGAGTTAAGCAGTGGGTTTGTGTGCGTGTGTGCGTGAGTGCGTGTGTGGGTTGGGCTTGTGTGGGTGCTGTGCGTGTGTTCGGTTCGGCCGAGTGGGTTAGAGAGAGAAAGAGAGATTAGGGGAAGGGTAGAATTAGGAATTAGATTAGGAAGTAATTAGGATTAGGAAGGAATTAGGATTTAGTAGCCTTTATTTATTTGTGGTAATTGTTGTTTTTAATCTGTAGCGTTGTAAAGTAATTAACTGCTAGCTGTGTAATTATTGCTACTAAACAATTCATCCGGAGTCTTGTCAAATTAACTAAATTGCAATTAACATGTGAATTAAAATTGCTAGATAGACCGAATAGCCGTTAGTTCGGTTATTATTAAAATAACTAGCTTGTGTAGCAACTTTGAGCTTCGCGAGCATTTAGTCGGGTAGTTTGCGATATTTACTACATTAGTTTAATCGGTTAAGCGTGAACCACGGGTTGTCGATCGTAGCGTTTTTGGTAGAAACGATTATTTTGTGCGATGCTAACTTAGTGTAGATCTCGAAAAATATTTATTTAATTAAAATTGTGCTAACAAACTAGAAGCCGCTAACTTATGTACACATAATATCACTCAAAATCAACTATGTATTTATTTATATTACTATTAGTGCCACCGTTTGCTCTGAAGGCGAACCCGGCACCGACGGGCAAGCGATTGATCAAAGTTTAAATCGACGCCAATCTTTCCTACAACTCCACAGTAAGCGATCCTCTTGACCATAAACATAGTTAATTTAAATGTAAACCGTATATTGCACTATATGTTTATTGCATCAAAATCGTTTTCTCAAAACTTAAATAAATGATTGAAATGAAAATGATTAAGATGATTATGAACTAATGAGAATGAATAAAGGAAAGATATGAGAATGAATAAAGGAAAGAAATGAGAATGATTATGGTTGGTAAAAGGGGGCCCTGGGAGGGGAACGCGACGATGATGATGATGAGGTAAGAGGTGGGTCCCTTTTTACATATGGTTATAATATAAGGACAAACAAAACTCTTGCTCGGTCTGAAGCCGTAAATTCAGTACCAACCATTTTCCCGTTTCGGCGGGTAGAAAATGCTACTACATTACGTGACCATGCTCTCCACAATGGGTAAGATATATATATGTGTGAGTGTGATGGAGGAACCGGGACCGTAGGAGAAGTCCGGAAGTGGGGGATCCAAGGCGCTATAAGCGCTAGGGTGGAGTGTTGAGTCACGAGGATAGAAGCTGCCTCAACCAACATTATTGGAACTCGGTGTATGGCGAGGTCGATGGCGTGACTAAATCAAGAGCGAGCGGAAAGTAATGGGTGGAGACTTGATCACGTAACACTGAAAGCGTTACGATTCGATCTCAAAACGCATCAAAGGAAATGTGGTGGACCCAGTTCACAGAGAGCTCAGAATAGCTATGGGTAAAGTGGTACAAAGTCTGCGTAGTGCTATACAAATCATGAATTCATGCCAGTCTCCTGGATTGGAGTCTACAGGAACCACTGGGGGTCTTTCTTCTCTCCGAGTGACAAGTAGTGTTTTCAGTATTAAAATTTGCCATCTAAATGTTTTTAAATTATTTTCAGAATTGAGATGACTTAGAAAATGTGATAACAACTAGAGATAGTCATCCAATGCATTCTTTGCTATTAATGCTTGCTGAGTACATTCGTGTACTCAACCTTGTTAGTATTCTCCTTTGTAGATCCTAGTCCGACCGGGAACTATCCCGAGTGGGATGAAGGACTTGCAGGTACTGGAACAACCACGGGAAGAGAAGGCGCGGGCTATGAGGACCGGAGCGAGATGGACGCCATATTCGACTCGTGGGACGAATAGAAGGCCAAGGCTTCAGGGTTGGAGAGAAAAGCGGAGTTATTCCTTTTGTAGCTGTATAAAATATGTATTAAGAACCATAGCCTTGCGTGGCTATTACTGGAATAAAATGTACAGTTTCTATCTTATTGTTCTGCTGCGTAACCCTGGTAAAGACTTACTATTCGTTGGAGCAGTGTTTTACTGAGCAAACGAATAGTAATCCGTATGCCTAAGTGTGATTACCCTTGGGGTAATGACACGGGGTGTCACAATGGTCCAAGAAGAAGCGTGGGTTGGCCAATCAGCTAGAAAACACAAAAATAACCTTGGAGTACTTTGATAGTGTGGAAGAATGGAGAAACCTAACTATTTTTGAGTTCACTTTTAGGAAGAACGTCAGACTTCATCTTCAAGAGCTCACATGGTTTCTCGCTATGAAATGGAAACTTCAGGCAAAGATTAATTGGTGCAAGCTGGGTGATGAGAATACACGTTTTTTTCATGTCGCGTCTGTAACATCCCAAATATAGTTTGTGTTTCAAATATAACCAAACCAGGGGTTGTGTTTCAAATGTAACCAAATCTAGGTTTGTGTTTCAAATGTAACCTAATATGGGTGTGTGTTTCAAATGTAAGAAAATGACAAGAAATTAAAACTTTTCTTACATCTTGTAGTCTTTGAACTTTTCTATAATTCTTGTAAAGGAATTGTGGAATTTAAAAACCGAAACCTCCAGTTGACTAAAGTCAAACCCTTTTTCAACTTTGTCAAGAATCTTGTGTTCAACCTTTGGAAATATTTTTTCTTGGTTCTAAGGATGATGTGTGACCCCTCTAAAAAATTTCATAATTTTTAGAAATTATTTGATCATTTTTTGTGACAAGTCAAACCAATTTGACCTTAGGTCAAACCCCAGAACAAACCTTGAGGAATTTCTTGAGAAAAATACAGTGCATGAAAATCTCTAGAAATTTTATGTAAGGTTAATCCTAGAGTGAGGAACCTCCAGTCAAAATTTTAGAATTTTTGGAGTTAGTTTGCTACCTCTAAAAATTCTTCCAAACTCAGCTTTCAAATTCAAACTCAAACACAGTTCCTTTGTTCCTCGGGCGCCTGTCAAGACTGTTGGGCTCGAGCCACTCGACTTGGTCGAATCAACTAACTGCACCGAGCCTTTCAGCCTTTAGATCTAAATCAAACCGCCCTGGTTGCTTCAATTGTAGCCGTCCAAACTTGATCCTACCGTGAGTGGCGTTAGGTCAGTGGGTTAGGGTGCGGCTCAACCCTGGCTTACTTGGGCCCAAGCCAATCTCATTCTCTCCCTCTGACTGGTGGCCCCGCATCGCCTGGTCATCGTCTCCGTCCTCTCCTCTGCGCCGCGCACGAGCGCCAGCGAGCCATGGTGTGCGAGGGCATATGGGGGAGAGGCATTGTCACCTCGCAACGACTCTCAGTATTAAATGGTTGCCAGAGCTTGCCCTCTAAGTCCCACTTTCAACTACTCCCATCCTCTCGGTGCTCTTGGCAGAGCATTGACCCGAGCTCCACCTTGTGTTGTTGCCGTTGCTCAACCTTGTCCCTCTCGGCTATAAGTAGCTCCTAAGCTCTCCCTTAACTCCCTTTACACTCCCTTGAGCTCTAGCTTGCACCCACTGTGCTTATTGAGCTCAAATCACCCAAACACCATCGGCCGCCATTGTTGAGCTTTGAGCACCTCGGTGAAACCCGTACTCCAGTGGCTCTCTTGCTCAATCAATTGCTCCAGCTTATCCCTTTAACCTCCTGGAGTATTAACCCTCATCCAATTTTGGTTGCCTCAACAGGGAGCAGCTGAAATTGGAGTTTCCCCCTTTTCGGCCGTGAGCACCCCTCTTTGTCTCCATCTCCGGTAAGAGCTCCATTTTCAAATTGCTCACTTTTGGATCCTCTGTGAGCTATCGTGGAGCTAACATCACCATCAATTGGTGCTCTTGTTGCTCAGGACACCACTTCCTCGCTTTCTTCTTCGCTGCCGGCAAGCTCCATCATTGCCAAAGCTTCCCCGGCCGCCTCTGGTTCCTCTCTGCCCTCAGGTACCCTTCTAGTAATCCCTAGTAGCTGTGGCACCCGCTTTTCAGAACAATGCGGAGCTCCTTTGGCTACTTGTCTTTTGGCCGTGTGGGTCATCTCGCTCCTCTCGGCTCACGGCGTTTTAGACACATTGCCGAGAGTAGGTGGAGTCATTGGGTGCAAGAACACTATTGCGGTCCCAGCGGTACCTTTGGATTGCGCCGCCGTGGTCCCAGTCGCCGGCGACTAGCCGTGGACCGCGTCGGGGCATTTTGTCGGACGGTGGCACTGTGCCGGAGTCATTAGGGCAAAGATTGGGCGCTTTAATGAGCTAATCATTGATTAAAAGGTGTAATGAGGGCTTAGCAATTAATGGCCCGCTTTAATTAATCTCCTGTGCCACTGACTTGTGGGCCTGCGTATTTAAAACCCCCCGTGAGGTTAAGCTCGTGCGCAGCCCACAAGCCACTAACAGGTGGGCCCTTCCTCTCGCGCACTGTGCACCGCCCTCAAAACAAAGATTCTGTCATTTAAGTCTAATCGTGGTATTAATCACTGGCTTAGCATTTAATCCATGTCCTAAGCCGTCTCTTAGTCTCACAGCCATGTGGGCCACCCCCTCTTAATTTTCCCGCGTGCTTTAACGCACGCGCGTGGCCCACAATCACTGACCAGTGGGCCCGCCCTCTTTGAATTCTGTGGGCGCATGCGCCTTTAAGCCGCACGCGTGACTTACTGTCTCTGACAATGGGCCCCGCATGTAAGCGCTACTATGCACGTGGAGATCGGCCAAACCAATGTCTGCCGTCCATTTCGCGATCAGTGGCTGAGATCACGGGAACGTTCGGACCGTCCGAACGTCCCTTTGATCTCAGCCCTCCATCTCAAGATCGACGGCCCAAATTCATTTGGCCATTCCGACCATCTACAGTGCACGATTGATCTCGACCGTCCATTTCAGATCCAACAAATGTTTACCGTTTCTTAAACACGTGTACTGTTTTGGCCGCGCGCGTGGGCCATGTGATGGTTGATCAACGGCCCACAATGCGCCACGCCATTTCCTTCCGGTAAAGCCGTTTTATTTTCTCGGTAAGGATTATTTGCTAACTAAAAATTCCAGTGAACTTTAAAATGGCATAACTAATTCATTTTAGCTCCATTTGAGTTGATTCAAATTTTGTTAGCTCTGGCTTGAACTGAGCTTTAATCTAAAAATGGTTGGAAGCTTGGTTCAGCTCCAGAAAATGGATTGGTAAATTGGTTTAGAAATAGGCTTTAATTGTTGATCTAAAAATGGCATTTAACTTGAAAATTGCATAAGTATTTCTTTATAGACCCTTTTTGAGTGAATCCAATTTTGTTGGCTTCCTCTGTTAGTGTGCTTAATTGTAGAATAGGTTTTAGGCATGCCACTATTTTTAAATCTTTGTGGGTGCATTTTGTTTTGTGCTCTTATGCATGTCTTTGAAAAATCATAGAAAATACATCCTAGCTCCAAATGAGGTGAATTCAATTGCGTTGTTCATCTCATGAGGTGCTTTGCTTACCATAAAAAATCCTAGGTGCAACACCTCTTTGAAAAATTGTGCTAAAGAATTTAATTCGGATGAACAGTAACCGGTTTGAATTTTTCAGCCTTTTTCCAGCTGAGCAGATTTGTTTTGGCCATAACTTTTGCATTGAGAATCCAAATCAATTGGTTCTTGTTACTAAATTCCTTAAAAATCATGCTCTTGCTGATGTAAAAATTTCAATGCATTTGGAGAAATTTGGCTGTGGAGTCTTTTCGGTATTCTTCGTTCTTATCGGTTCTTTTTCGCTTTTTTGTTAGGTGCCGACGAGTGCGTTATCTCGAGAGCGTTCCCCTGCAGCATAGTGAGCATGTCCAGCAAGGCAAGTAGTTTGATCATGTTTAATCCCATTACTTTCAAAGTCTAATATATTGTTTGCAAAGTGTATGTATGCATGCTCTATTTTGTTGTTAAATTATTGTTGACTAGTTGATCCTATAGATGCATACTCTGTAGATAAATGTTCAATCTCTACTACTAAGCCTAGGAATATCTTGCTGTGATTTAGAGTTCGTTGGATAAGCTCTTGTCACTTAGTAGATTACGTGTTGATATTGCTTAGAAATGCTTAGCTTACGGTAGAATTGGGCGGTTATCGACTTAGTCGATAACTTTGATCACACAAATCTAATTATTATTCTATTATGTCCAACACTTGTGCTTTGTTAATTTGTAAAGTCAAAAATTGAAAATGAAAACTGTTTGGACTTGGGCACAAGGGATGATGGTGTGATCTGTTGGTGTGTGGAATGATGCCTATGTCAATAAGGACCGAACATCTTGTTACACTAAACCAAGCAATTTTGCGTGCTAACCACACGAGGGTATTGGGAACCCCTCTTGACTAAGTACTTTGGGGGGTGTTAATTATGAGTCGATGGTGGTTAAAATGTTTTTATAGGGATTGGGAGCACCATGATTGCTTAAGTGGTAGGTGCATCCTACCCTTCGGGTTGTCGCGACTCTTAATTAGCATCACCCATTGGAAATGTCTCGTAGGACTTAGCCGTGCCGGCATACCAAAGGAAGTGTGCTAATTAGCTTGGCAAAAAGGCGGTCTAGCGTGTGGGTACATTGATACACCCCTGCAGGGTTCAAACTATTCGAATAGCCTTGTCCTAGGTTATGGACACGCTTGGGGAGGTGTTTCGAGAGTTAGACTATAACCTTTTAATTAAAACTTGATGAGGGTGGTATGAATGGGTAATTCATGCTATTGTTGTGGTGGCTATTGGGTTAGTCACTTTCAGGATTGTTGTTGTCATCTATCTATTGTTATTATGTTGTTGTCTCGCTGTTATTTGCAAACTAAAAACAGATTGCAAAACTGCTTTAAATCTATTACATTGTTGCAAATGAAAATTGCTTTATGCTGAAAACAACCTACAGCCTCCACTTAAATAAGCTTGCATGTAGCAGATGTATAGGTTTGTTACACTACACGTAAGTCTTGCGAGTACATTTTTGTACTCATTTGCTTTGCTTAATTAATTTGTTGCAGAGGAGGTTGATCCCCCAGGGTTTCACTTTTGTGAGATGTGCGGTGGATTTGACGACTAGGTTGGCGGCCCGGTTGGTTGCCTTGTGGGTTAAAGACACACTAATTGGCTTTTGTTTATCGCCATCTTATGGCTTTTACTTCCGCTGTTTATTTAACTCTCTTAGTTGTTATTTGGCCGGTCGGCCCCTTTTGTAATAACTCTATTATGTATGTCTTTTGTTTAATCTAGTTCGTGCTTTGGTTCTATGTCTTGTATGGAATTGATGCATGATTTTGTAAAGGGGTGTGTATACTGCATTTATGGGAAGTATACATATCTCGAAGACACGGGTTATTTTGTTTGTGATGCAAAGGTCAATGGATGACTAAGCATTACAAGCCGAATAAGCCGGGGTCCTCACAGCGTCAAACATTAATCATCGAAAGAATACCATCAAGGTTCTGGTAAAGGATGGAATTGAGCATTATGACAACACCTCAAAATTAAAGATTGCTACCGATTATTTCAGAGATCTGTTTAGTACAGCAGCTCAATGGTCCCCGACAATTGACATTGCTCATCTCTACCAACACGATCAAAATCTACAGTCTCTTTCATCCCACTTCTCTTGGGAAGAGATAACAAAAGCAATTATGCACTCCCCAAACAACAAGAGTCCAGGGCCAGACGGGTTTACCAATGAGTTCTACAAGAAATTTATGCATATGCTAAAGCTGGAGCTTTTAAACATCTTTGCAGATCTACATGCCACTAACCTTGACCTTTCAGGGGTAAACACTTCCTACATCACATTAATACCAAAAATTGAGGCACCTTTGCATATCAAGGACTTCAGACCTATCTCGCTTCTACATAGTATACCCAAACTCATAAGCAAGGTCTTAGCCAACAGACTGCAACCCAAAATAACAGAACTCATTGACCACATGCAATCCGGCTTCATAAAAAAAAGATCAATCACGGAGAATTTTTTACTAGCTTCAGAACTAGTCCAGTATGCTTTAAGAAGAAAGAAACCAATGATTGTGCTCAAGTTGGACTTCCACAAGGCTTTTGATACGATAAATTGGGGCTGCCTAATGATGCTACTTCAACACCAAGGATTCGACAATAAATGGATCAGCTGGATTCATACTATTCTCTCTTCCGGGAAAGCACAGATCATGGTTAACGGTGCAGTGGGCAATCAAATTCGCTACAAATGCGGGGTACGGCAAGGAGATCCACTCTCCCCATATTTATTCATACTGGTCGCAGATGTCTTACAGAAAATGCTACAACAAGCTCACACAGATGAATTGATCTTACACCCCCTGGATGTACAACAGTCTCCTCCAACATTGCAATACGCAGATGACACTCTAATCTTACTAAAGGGTACTACACATCAAGCGCTGGTTCTTAAAGAGCTCCTGGAATCGTTTACAAGTTTCTCAGGTTTGAAGATTAACTACCACAAGAGTACATTTGTACCCATACACATGACACCTCAGGACGCCACCCTGGCCGCCACCACATTGCAATGCCCAATCAGTTCGTTACCATGCAATTACTTAGGTCTACCGCTATCCACTAACAAAATCCCGCATGGTCTGTTACAACCAATCATTGACAAAATTGACAGAAGGTTGGCAGGTTGGATACCCGGGCTACTGTCATGGGGAGGTAGAGTACAAATGATTAACACCGTGCTTTCAGCAATACCTACTTATTACATGAGTTGTCTCCAATGGCCGGAGCGCAGCATACAAACACTGGACAAACTCAGAAGAGCTTTTCTTTGGAAAGGGAATAGAGAGATTCGCGGCGATCATTGCCTAGTCGCCTAGCACACCGTGGTACTGCCCAAAGAGCAAGGAGGTTTGGGGATTCGTGATCTCAGGAACCATAACAGAGCGCTGATCATAAAAACAACAGGGAAGCTACTATCAAACTCCACTGAACCTTGCTTCCTTCGGTTGAGACGTATATATTTCCACAAAAACATACCACTACAGCCTCGTTCAGGTGATACAGCAATTTGGAAAACTATCTCTTCCGTCATCGAAATGGTTACACAAATGACCACAGTAATAATTGGCGAGGGACAGACTACGTTATTCTGGAAAGACCATTAGACACCCTCCGGGCGACTGTATTTACGCCTACCAACCATATTCACCTTTGCCACTAAACCAAATTGTACAGTCAACTCACAATTCAGTGCAAGCAATTGGGCAGTGTCATTGCATCCGGTCCTATCCCAGCAAGCGCTCGTAGAATATCAGGACTTACTACACATCCTTTCGGAACAACAATTGCAACAAGGAATCTTGGACCAACGAGTCATAATCTCGAACAAGACTGGCATAACTACTTCAGCAGTGTACAAGCTCCTCTCCTTCCATGGCATAAAATGGACAGCGTCAGCATTTACTTGGCACAGATCAATACCACACAAATACAGAATCTTCCTATGGCTTGCTTTTAGAGGAAGACTAAACACTAAGGATAATATGACAACTAAGAAATGGAGGACGGATCCCTACTGCGATATCTGCCCTGCTATAGAAACGATTGACCACATCATTCTAAGATGTAAATCTGCAGATCGTTTATGGAGGACACTAGGATTGGCAACGGAAGCATCCTCATCCAATGACATACTATATTTCACGCAAAAAGTATCACAAAAAGTACCTACTTACAGAGATGTTTGGCCCATATGTTTTGCAGCATGTGCGCATTCATTATGGATCATAAGAAATCAACGAATATTTCAAAATGTTGAAGATGGAGCAACATTGATAAACAGCCAGATCCGAGAGTACATCAGATGCTGGTCGTTCAGGACTAAACCCGAATACCGTGCTACCATCCATCAGTGGAGTCAGCTGCTACTAACAGCCCCTTAGGCTGTTGTTGTGGTCGTTTTTGTCTTTGTTCTCTACTAACAGCCCCTTAGGCTGTTGTTGTGGTCGTTTTTGTCTTTGTTCTTTAATCTGTTTAGATGTTCTAAGACCTTCTCTTCTTCCTTTTCTTTTCTTTTCTTTTCCATTTTTCTTTTTTGTAACTTTACGCCCCCGGCGTTGTAACATGTCTTCACGACCATTTTAATACAATGGTCATAAGGTAGAGATTTTTCTACCTTTTATGTAAAAAAAAAACCAAGAAACAATCGCCGGGGCTTAACAACGGTACAGGGTGAGTGACTTGGAGAGCAGCAGCAGGGATGCCGGTGACTTGGAGAAGGGCGGCAAGTTACGCCTTAGCGCCAGAGAGCCCATCGCGTCGGTGCCGCGTCGGTGGCCGTGCCGTCGGGTAACGGGGAGCTCTCGGCGACGGTGTCGTTTGCTCCCCGAAGGCAACCACCACCATTGAGTCGCTTGCTTCTTGCTTCCCCCCTTGCTTGTCTCAGCAAGTTCTTGCAATGGATCGAATCCAAGCAAACTGGGAATTTGTTTTTTTGAAGCTTTCGGCTGAGCCCGGCTGTTCTTGATCAAAGAAGGGGTTCTTTCCGCTGTTTCTTCTGATCTTTTGCCATCTTTGAAGCGGTGGAGAAGAGGAGAGAGGAGTTGCGTGGCCTTGCGTATGCTCTGGGTTTCGAGTTGCTTGATGTGTTGGTTGCTTGGTCTCGGTGTTTGTTGGGTTAGGCTGGTACTGGGGAGAGGAAATGGAAGCCGTGGAAGAAGACGATACAAAGCATGTACAAACCTAGTGCTGGTCAAATGGGCCAAAGCACGGGTCAACACTAGGCACGACATCAGAGGGCCCAACCTGCATACACGCACGGTCCATCTTGTTTATAGGGTGTCTTAGGCACAGGGACGAGAGTCCGAACCATGCTCGGTCGCCACCTCGAGCAGTGGACCACCAAAGACGACATTTAATAAAGATGTCGGATATGGTGTGCACGCAAGACGCCCGAGAGGCAGGGAGAGCTAACGCCCGATGGCTGTAGCGCCCATGTTGGTGTGGAGGAAAAAGAAAGCGGGCACGGCACGGACCGGGAGGGACCTTGGAGGCTTGGAGGTCCGGGAGGAGGAGGAGAGGAAGAACAGCCAATGGCGAGGGAGAAGGCCGGAGTGGGGAGAGAAGAGAGGGCCGGGGAGGCGAGGAGGCAGCTCGGTGGCCAGTGCCGATGGTGCGGACGAGACGAGGAGGCGGTTCGGCGTCGGCGTTGCCGTTGCGGACAAGGAGGTGGTTCAGCGTCAACGTTGCGGACGAGGAGGCGGTGCGAGGCTGCTTGCGGTGCGATGAGGAGGCGAGGAGGAGGCAAGGGGTCAGGCAAGTCTGGCGACGAGGCGATGAGGCAATGAGGCGAGGAGGAGGCGAGGTGGCGGGGCGGCGAGGAGCCGAGGAGACCAGGGGTGACGAGGAGGCGGCAAGGAGACGAGGAGGAGGCAGCCGTCGAATCTGGCAAGATCGCTGCAAAGACGCCATGCGCGAGGCAAAGGGAGAAGAAGAAGGAACGGGCGAAAGCGGTGGTCGGGCAAAGACGCAGGCGGGGAACGGTGTGGTGTGGGGTGGTCGTGCAGGTTTAGCACTGATTTACCAAAAAATCCCATTGCTGGGGATTTTAGCCTTTTTTACCTTTTTGACCATTGGGGTCTTTAAAAATAGCAATTTTTTTTAAAAAAAAATCCTGTTTTTTTTTCTATAAATAGCCACCATACCCCCCTCATTCAGCACCCCTTCATTCACCATTCTCTCTTTGAAATTGTGTTGTGCAAATTCAAATCTTTGTTGAGCTAATTTGGCAAAATTCAAAAAATTTGTGCCAAAATTTGAAAATTTCAATTTTCGGTAGCAAGTCATCGAAAGAGGTACAATACTATTTTTTTAATACTTTTATTGTTAGTTCTTGTTATGCTAAGATGAAAGTAGCAATAGTGTTAGTTTCGATTCTGCAGTTATCGTTGTGAACAGTCCTTGCGACAGCTTTGCTCTTGGTGATTACGGACTTTCACCGGAGGAAATTGCGTCCATGGAGGCGGCTGCGGCTACCTCAAACCAACCGGAGGTTTCACTGGAGGAGCAAGGCGAAGTTCCATCATCAGGCTCCACGGCAACCGGAGCAAAGAGGTCGAGACCGTCTACATCGGGAGTGTGGGAGAATTTCGACAGGACAACCAAGCAAGACGTAGCGGGAAATGAGGTACCATATGTTATTTGTAAAATTTATCGCCATGAATTGTTTGCAAAGTCTACAGGTGGAACAGGGCACTTACTTAGACATGCTACAAGATGTCGAACCAAGCAAGGATTGGTGATGAGGCAGACGCAGCTGCAATACAACCCCAACGGTGCGGTATGTAGTTGGGACTACGATCCTCAATTAGCCTGCCAATCTCTCTATGGTTTAATTGCTTCTGAGGATTTACCGTTAGGCTTTGGCGAGTCTGCTTCTTTCCAAAATTACATTAGGACTGCGCATAATCATATATTTTCTTCTGTTTCTATACAGACAACTAGGGATCTAGTGAAATACTATAATGAACATCGTAATAAAATAAAGAAACTATTTAGTACGTGCACATTTTCGGCGGCCCTGACTTTGGACATATGGAGTGGTTGGACTAGGGAGGATTACCTTAATGTAGTTGCGCATTATGTTAATGACGACTGGGTAATGGAGAAAAGGATTATAGCTTTGAAATTAATTGATGTAGCACACGCAGGTTAGAATATTGCGAACTGTATTATCAAAGTCGTGGAGGACTTTGGTCTTACAGACAAAATATTTGCAATTACTTTAGACAACGCCGCTTCAAACTCTAGGGCCCTGGACATTCTTACTCCAGTGTTGAGTACATATGTCGATTCCTTCTCGCTACATCAACGATGCGCTTGTCATATTATCAACCTTATAGTCAAATGTGGTTTAAAGAGGTTAAGTCCGTATATTAAAGCTTTTCGCGATGTGATTTCTTTCTTAAATAATTCTAACGTAAGAATAGCACAATATAAGAACTTCTGCAAGGCGATGGGTGTACATCCAAGAAAGTTCGGTTTGGACATGGAGGTAAGATGGAACTCTACTTACCTCATGCTTAAGAATCTTTTACCATACAAGAGCACTTTTGCTGTTTTTATTCAAACGCACTATCATAGCACTGACGGTAGTATACTATTATTTGAGGAATATTGGTTCGTTGCTAAGCAGATACTGTCGTTTTTAGAAATTTTTTATGAGGCAACTGTTACTTTGTCCGCTGTCTACTATCCAACATCTCCTATCATTATGCATACTATTTTACAGATTGCTACTCAATTGAAAATGTATGAAAATGACTTAGTTTTACGCGATGTTGTTGTTTCCATGAAATCTAAATACCTAAAATATTGGAGAGAAATCCCTTACCTATATGCCTTTGCATTTCTTTTAGATCCTAGGGCTAAAATTGATGCATTTGGTATTGTACTTGATCTTCTTAGTGATGCTACGGGGCTAGACTATACTGACTATTTTGCATAAGTTCGTTCTTAGTTATACAAGGTTTACCAAAGGTATTAAAATAAGTTCCGAGGAGTCCGCTCGCAACGACCTCCAGTAGCCCCCACCTCGAGTGGGAAGACAAATATGTGGGGCGCGATTTTCGGTGCCTCTTCCTCCAGGTCCAGGTCGAGGTCGTCTTTTTCTTCTTCTACACCAACACCTGCTCAACCAAGACCCACAAGGAGCGGGGAACTATCCACCTATCTGGACAGCGATACGGTGGATTTCAACTCAGAAGGCTTCGACATCTTGCAATGGTGGCAAGCCCATAAGTTAACATATCTCGTGCTATCCATACTTGCACGTGATGTGTTAATTGTTCCTGTCTCTATGGTTTTCTTCGAGTATGCTTTCAGTCTTTCTGGAAGAATATTAGAGAAGAGAAGAACAAGTCTCACAAGAGAGATGGTGGAGATCCTTCTAACTGTGAATGACTGGGAATAAGCTGATTCACGAACACAACACTCTGTGGAAAATCCAGAGTTGTCGGAGGTGTTCAAAAATTTGTACTTAGACAGTGACACCGACACATAGAACAAGGATGTATCATGTATGTAGAATTGTAGAGCTATAGGATGTACTCTTTTTCCTTCGCCAAAGTTTTCTCATTTTGAGTTTTTACTTGGTGAAGGTTTTAACGAGGCAGCCGGTTGGACATTAATAAAGCTCTTTATTTCATGTTCAATATGATTGTCTATTTTTTTTTTCAATTTTCATGTCTACTTCTGAATTCTACACATTTTTCTGGATTTTTCTGGATTTTTTTTCATTCTGACGAGCCAAACAGGCTAAATGGGCCACACATGGCCTGACGGGCTAAACGGGCTCAGGCCGGTTTAGCACGGCACGAATAGTAGCCGAGCTAGAACGGGTCGTGCCTAAACGGGTTCGTGCCGACCCGGGCCCGTGTCGTGCCGAGCCGGGCCACTCGTTTGGCTAGGTCTGTACAAACCTACAAGGGGATTCTGTGATGGAAAGAGGTTTTGTTTTCACCCATGGGAAAATGCAAATTTTCTCCTACTTGTTTCAAGGCGCGATGGTACTACCGTATGAGTCGTCGGCTCATCGCTCTCACTGGCCTGTATTGCGAGGTTTTTTTTTCTGTCCAAAGGGAAGTAATTGTCGAAAAGACTAGTCTAGTCAGTCTTGTTCCGTGTCATTGCCTGTAAAAATGACATGAACTGAGCCCAGATGGCTAAGATCAGGAACATCTCGTGAGAAATGTCAAACCTGGTCTATGCTTATCCTAAAGGGTAAGGAGAGGCAGTTTTGAGGCGAGGAGAGGGTGGCCACGTCTCCCTTTTTTCCTTTGACCGTCCGATTTCACGCGGCTTTCCGTTGTGACCATTCAATTTTTTTTGTTTTACGCACCTGCAATATCGTCGATTTGGCCTCTGCTCCCATGTTTTAGTGACGGGTGGGATCTTGGTGTCATCCTCAGAGAACAGCACATTACAGAGAGCACAGAGAAGAAACAGAGCATGTCTGGGCGGCTCGGGAGCAACGGCAGCGCCGGCGAGGTAGGCGGCAGGGTGGCCAGTGGACTCCAAAATGGAACCCCGTAGGGATGTTCTACCCACGGGTGGTAGCGTCTCAATCGGAGGACCACGGTGGTGGCGGCACCCAGGGCAGCGGCGGTGCAAGGCCATGTGATAGCGACGATAGTTCGGTGGCTCAAGGAGGCAACGGAGGTGAACACAGGTGGTGCACGGGTGTGGGGAAGGCTCTAGACCGCTCAGAGTGGTCGGAGAAAGGTCGGTGAGGCGGCTCCACCTCGACTAGCGGCGGCAAAGAGACGATGACGTCGGTGGCACTCAACGGTGAGAAATTGAACGAATTGAAAGAGGGAAAAGAAAGTGGATGTCCGGGAACACGACGTGACATGGTCCATTCAGCGAATAACTCACCGGAGAGGGAGATCAATTGTCGAGGATGAAATCGGCCTAGAAGAAGCAACGGCAAAATCCCGACGATACACTGCATGAAAATTGAAATTGATTGAGGGGTATTGATCACCGTGCTCGGGAACACGTCGTGATGCAATGGAGACATCAAGAAAATTCATGGATTGAAGAAATCACAATTTGGGTGTGGTGCCCGACGTTCGGGAAGACGTCGAATTCATCATCGTCGGAGTTCCGGTGGTCCTAGGGTTTTGAGGGAGTGCAAAGGGGTACAAGGGGTGCCAGTGCTCCAGTTTATAGATTCTTCCAAGATTTGAATAAATGGAAACGCCATTACAAAAGCCGACGACAATTTCAGTTTAGTGCTAAATGGCTACGGAAACGACAATGCTTTGATGGAGGGCTGCGACAACGGAGGCTTTGATGGTGCATTGGTGAAGGCACGATGATGACATGGTTTTAAAGGCGACGATGGCATGGTGTGACCGAGTTGGGCGCAGGCTTAGCGCGGCCAGTAGGCTAGTCTTGACTCTCTTTGTGCGTGAGGCGGCGACGCAAGGGGGCACACATGGGCGGCTAGGGCATAGTCCGCGACCCTAAGCAATTGGCCGAGAGGTGATGCAATAAGACATTGGTGTTGGCTGCCAGAGAGCAAGCCAGCCATAATAGAGAAGCACAGAGGAAAAAGGAAAGAAAGAAAAGAGAGGGGGAAAAAGAAAAAGGTTTTCGACCCAAGAGAAATGAAATGTAATTTGGAGATTTAAATTTCGAATAAAATCCAAATCACCGCCCGTCGTGGAAGCCAATCAGGTAGTAGAAGCTCTCATGGTCGTTGCGGCTGCTGCTGCTACATGCCATTCTACTACTGTTTTCTACTACAAATTACACATAGCGTCGTACATTCTGTCACCTTGAAACGTATGTGAACATTCTTACAACTTCTACTTCTGTGTCGTGTAGTTGTTTAACATGTTGTCTTTGTACTACGAATTGTTTCTTATGTAACACAGAGATCCTAATAATTCGTTGTTATGTCAGTATGTTGTCTCCGTACTACAGATTGTTTCTTAAGCGACACATAGATCGCACGCCACATATTTGCACCAGAATTATGTATCAATACAGACCTAATGTTGTGTTACTCTTTCACAGCTTCATAATACTCATTCATACTACCAATTGTCTCAGCAAAATGTGTTTGTTGTAATGTTGCCTCAGCGTGCCAATGCGCGCACCGGCCTACTAGTCTGAATGGTTTAATGGCAAAGTGCTGATATGTTAACAATCGGAGACACTATTCAATTTGTTACTGTTGATGCTGCTCAGATTTCAGAACAAGAATGAGACTCAAAGCATTTTTGAACTTTGGGCACTATTGGCCCCTAGAACACCAAAATTCCAAATGTAGACCTCTTATCGCCGAAATTTCATTTCTGGCCCCCTCCTCTGTCTCATCAAGGCTTAGCGCTGCAAAGATGACCACCCTGCTTGCACTCAAGATGATAGCAACTAGCTATGCGCCCTACACAAAGAAGAAGCAGTAATCAGAGCGCATTTTCCCAAAAATCCATTTAAGTATATTTTTTGGAGGAATTTCTAAACATAGAAATTAGCTCAGAAAATTTTGATTTTTTTTATGGAGCCTCCCTACATAGTGTACTTGCTTGTTTATTTTTTTCAAAATTTTATCCATTGTGATTTTTTTTCTCAAAAATTCATTTAAGTATACTGTTTGTAGGAATTTTCTAATATAGAAAATGAGGTCAAAACATTATAAATTTTTTTTCCAGGCTCCTTACATAGTGGAATTGATTGTATATTGTTTACAGAATTGTATATGCTCTGAAATTGTGTCAAAAATTAAGGATTTAGGTCTCAAAAATTAGGACGAAAGGTTTCAGAAATTAGGGTTTTATGATTTCATGTGACTTAGAATGTAAGAAGTTTAGTACCACATGACTACTCTAAGTAAGAGACACTCCCTCCTCTACACATCTCTCTCCTGTCATTCTTGTCCCCCTTGCATGAGTGCTCGCTCGCTTATGGCATGTCAATCTCTAGACCCAACTCCCGATTGATTCGCTTGCGCGCCTCCACCTGCAAGGGTGTTGTGTGACGCTTCGCACAACACCTTTTCTCAACAACTTAAGCATTTTGATTAGCAAAATTCGTATGAATTTCTTTTGGTTCACAAGAAATAAATCATTGCATTTTTTTCCTCAGCAATCAACCCAAAAGGACATTAACATCAAGGTTCTTGAGCACATTACTTCACTATGGTGGAGTTAAAGTAGAGTACTTTATGGAGCTTCTACATAACGCAATTGAAGGGGCTAAGAACGCTCGTTGTGATTATGAAGATGCCCTAAAACGTTATATTGAAATGTTATGGTTTCATACTCTTTATGCGCTGCACAATACAATTTGGCATATATATTTGCTTCTTTATGCTCTAAAACTTGTACTCTTATGTTACAAGTTCTAATAGTCTGCCATTTTAATTTAGTTTTTTTCATTCACCTGCTTGTGTTTGATCTACCTCTCTTTTTCATCTGGTCATTACAATTGCATTTGGCTATGCTAACATGGAAGATTTGATGTCGGTGTGAATGATTCTTTTTGGGATTCCACTAGAAGAGACATACTTGCAATATAGGCTTGCTTTCATGGCTCAACAGGAAAGAAAACAAATCAAGCTAGGAAAGCTACCAATTGATGACTGCTTTTAATTTTGCAAAAAATAATTAGAACCTTCGTTCTTTAGCATGTCTTAGCCTCCTATAAAACATGCACCAATATGCAATATGTAGTCATTAGTTCTTTGAGATTTGCTGATGTTTGAAAGTAGACCTTATTGTTTATTACTTACTATGTCTTCTATTAAATAGCAACAATGCACAACTTTCTAGAGACGTTCTTGTATATAAACATCCTGGGTTACATTTTGGTGATATACATGTGTCGGGACCCAAAAATGCAATTCTGAACCCTATGTGTATAATGCACTAGTCCAGGATCACACTAGTGCACACAGTGTCAACATAAATAAATATCGATCCACACAAGACGATTAATAGCATAAACAAGTAATTTGATTAACAAATAACTATTTTGACCTTATGGTCGAGTTTACACTTATTAAGCCACGCAAGGATAGCAATAGAGAAATAAGCAGCAGAACAAATAGCTTCAGCGAAATTCCATCAATTCGCCACAGACAACCGACTGGGATCAAAACCCTAACGATCAGCACCTTTGTAGAACTCCTTCTCGAAAGCAGGCGAAGACTCCTCCACTTCTGTTGATTGATTATAGCAAGCATGAGTACACAATCGTACTCGCAAGTCATACCACAGAATGCAATTTATACATGATAGCTTATTCCAAAGGAATGGCTTCTGTGGTTCTTTAGCAGAAATACAACATTTGCAATTTAAATATTAATTGAAAGCATAATGTAAAATAAATAAACAATATTAATTTAGCAGTTTAGTTTCACAAAGAACACAAAACCTAAATAAGTTATTCACACAGCCATATGACCTAGATCACACAGCTCTCTTCCCAAAGGTTTTATGAACACTACCCCTCGTGTGAAATCCCCGAGCATGTCCATGACCGCGGACGCGGCTATTCGAATAAATTGGTTAACACTCTACAGAGGTTGTACACTTTACCCACACAATATAACCAGTGTAGCTAGCATTAATCATAACAAAACGTTTTAGAAACTTCATCTCAAGCATTGACTCTCCCGATGTGCTTTACTGCCAAACTAACCCCACATAGGAAGCCAGTCCGACACACATCGTTGGACTTGAAGACGGCGAACCACCAATAAATGTGCACTACCTGGTAGTACACTCCTCCACCCATGCACACAACCTAACCTACTGCCTGAGTAATCAATATCAAGAATCTATAACTTACTAGGTTAGGCCCGTCCCATACCAGGCATGTGGTTGTACGAAAGGCTCAGTTCAATTGTGTACAAAGTTAAGTCCTTAATTGACCAAGGCAAGACTTCCTATTTCTAGCTATGCACACAGCTTATTATACCCATGCACACAGCTCCACCATATCATTTAATGTCCATCACTTGCCTCAGTCTAAATCCTTTCCCGTTCAGTTGGTTAAGTGAAACACATACAATCAACGAGTAATAGCACATAGTACACATAGTTTTATCACAAAGTTCCATATTCATTTAGTCAGATTCATATTTGCAATTCACATGAGATGATGACTCGTGGCATGACTAAGCAATCTACTCGTATCTAACCAACCCACGTTGGTGCTACAATAATACCAACTAAATAATGAACTAATCTAGGGTGACAAAAGATTATGACATAACAATAGACAAGGTGGATATAACAAATTGGATTAATAATTACACCCAAAAACATTTAAATAAATACTTAAAGTAAATGCAGTAATTTGAATCAAAGTATTTTGAAAACTGGATTCAATATGATCAAAGTTATAACTTGCCTTGGAATAAGTCTAGGTACTGATCTTGCTCTTGAGGTACTCCATCTTCTTCAAAGTTCCCCGAAGTATCAACGTCTACTCGCAAACGAAGCAAATAAACAAAATAAATAAATAACAGAGGCAAAACAAACTCTAAAAATTAAATAAAAATCTCATATAAATAGATCTTGAATTTATAAATTTGAATGGGCTCAATCGGAGTTCGGATGCAAAAGATATGGGTTTTGGAAGTTTGAATCTAGAGGAAACTACCCTAATTTGAATTATTCAGAATTTCTGAATTATTCTTCAACAGAAAAATCAGATTATTGCGCAATACTGATGTCAGCCCTGAGAATTTCGGAATTAAAAGAAATAAAAGGAAAATTTGACATGTGGGACCCACAAGTTAGTTACACGGTTCACGTTGAACCAAGTCCACCGAACCTTTGGATCTGAGATGGGTTGGACTGCCACGCGTATGATTACGTGGGTGCTGATCTGGCGCCACGCATGCGACACATCGATAGTGGTGCTGACTTGGCGACACACGTGGACGCCGGCGAGGGGTGGAGCTCTGGTTCCAATGGCTTCCGGCGATTGACGGTGGCTCGCCAGCGATGGGTGATACCAGGAGGTAGAGAATGCGAAGGCGAACCCGATGAGGTGCTCACGGGTGCTCAAGGACGACTATGGTGGCCGGCGCAAGGTCAAAGCGGCGGAAGGGATTCGGGTTCGTCAGGATCTGTCCTCCAGCGACGCTCCGGCGGAACGAAGGCGACCACGAGGTAGCGCAGCTCTGTGCGATGCCAACGGTGGCGATGGTGGAGCTCGAGTGGCACTGACGGCGGAGCAAGGGCTCGTCGGAGTTGCGGCGGCAAGATTGCTTCCTCGAGCTAAAGCGGTGGCTAGGGTTTCGCGCTGGTGATTCGGTGGCTAGGTATGGGACGCGGAGGCCAAGGGCTCTCGATTCCCTTTTATACGAGCGGCTAGAGGAGTCTCGAGCGGATACGGTGACGGAGAATCACGCGGCGGCGCGGAGATGGAAAGAGGAAGGAGTTTGCGATGAAGATGTGGCAAGGTGGGTCCACCAGACTGTGAAAGAGGCTCAGAGCTTAACGTCGCCGCACGTGGGCACGCCCTACGGTTGGCAGTGTGGTCGACACTTGCTATGCCATGAAAGTGAAAAAAGGAGGGCTATGGCGGGAATGGGCTGGAAGCGAAGGGAATGGGCCACACAGCTCTGGGCCGGACTGGAATAGGAAATGGGTTTCGGCCCGAATCTATTTCCAAGATTTAAATAGGTTTTTCCTTTTAATAAATAGCAGAAAATCCAAAAGGCAATAGAAAATAGCAAATGAACTTGAAAAAATTCTAGAAAAATCTAGAAAGTATATCCAAGCACATAGAACCCAAATAAAATAGTTTTGACAATTGTTGATGTTGGCTTTAATCATATTAAATTATTTTGGTACTAAAAGTCCAATATTAAGCTTTTGAATTAAATTCAAATAAATCCAAATGGTGAATTTTCAACTACTAACTAATCAAAAGGATTTTTAAGACTCAGAAAATTGGGATGTTACAGCATGTCTTGATAGCAAGGTATATTAGCGGTCTAGAGGAGGTTGTGGGATATTCCAAATATGCTATACGATCTTTGACCGATGACGTGACCACTCTATGCAAAGCAGGACGTGACCACTCTCTACAAAGCAAGACATGACCTCGCGCTGCAAAGCAGGGCGTGACCACTCTATGCAAAGTAGGGTATGACTTCTCTACGCAAGGAGGTAGCTTTACGCAACGACGTGACCCAACGAGGCAGTTTTGCGCAGCAACATGACCCAACGCTACAACAAGATTCCTCCTCAAGGACGCGAATTTGCTTCAACTGGATTGCACTTCGACCGCTATAGAGCCGCTACAGCTGTGTCCACTCCCGCTATAAGTACAGCGCTACTCGGCTAGGAACTCCACATCAACAACACTACCTACATAACATGGACAAGGACAGGGAATGGGAGAACATCCACGAGGTTTTGAAGGACTGGGTGTCTCCCCAGGAAACCGCCGCTCGCCACAAGGCATTTAGTCAGCAGCCTTACACTCACCACCCACCTCTGGAGCTCGTCAATCTAAGGAGATTGCCTCGCAATACACCCAGCGATTCCGGGACGAGCCACGCCCCCCCCCCTCCTATGCCCGTTGAACGCCCTCCGGAAGGCCCCTCGCATGGGGTAGTGCCACCCCTTTGCCGGTGTTGGGACGCCTGCAAGTGCGTCAAATCAACCGATGTGTGGACCATTGGGTAGCGCTATTGCTGCCCAAACTTCTGCGTGGACTACCACGACTGCAGGTTTAACACACCGAGCCACAGGTAGCCGGTAATGAAATCGTATTTTAGTGCACACCACTATTTTGCTTCCCATTACGCCGTAACCACGTTTCTCTTCCCACCACAATCTCCACCGCGCCTATGCGACTTCAGTCAGTGGATCGATGACAGGATCCACCCCTACAACATGTGGATGCTGCTGACACGAAAGAGCTAGGCCAGGGAGGACTATGCGGGTCGTTGTTGAACCCGGGAGCGAAGGATCCTGGGGTCTCTGTGCTTCATACATTAGTTCAGGAACAGCTAGTGTACACAGTCCAACAAAAGATGATAACACAATCATAACACGCGATTCATTCAAAATACTTCAAGTTTGATACAAAAAGGGCATAAAGCCAACAAGCAAAATACAGCGGAAGCAAAAGCAGCAAAGTAGACCACACGACTCGCCACAGGCAATCGTCTGGAGGTGCAACCCAGTCGTCCGAGTTCTCAATCTCCTCGTAGCACTCCTCTCCTGCTTAACAATTGTATTAAGTAAGAGTGAGCACAAACAACCGTTCTCGCAAGTCACTCCCAATAACAGAGTATAATGCATGCAAGGATTCAACAAATGGAGGCTTATATAGCTCAATTTGAATAAAGCGATATTTTCTATTTAAATATTCATACTAAGTCTAAAGAAGTTTACTCTATAACTAAAATTCATTTTTTAAAATCTCAAGTTTTATAGTCAGATAACATTCATCAACGAGTGGTGAAGGATACCCTCCTATCACATGGCTACCCGGCCAAATTCCCATTTGGATTAACCATTTGATAAAGTCTTTTGAAGACAAAATCAAATTCTAACTTTGAGTGGATTTGCTTAGCATGTCCATGACTGTGAAAACGGCTATTCGAATAGTTCTTAACACTCTACAGAGGTTGTACAGCTTTACCCACAAGAGATAACCACTCGTAATGTCCGCTCACACACTTCCGAAGGTGTGCGACTAAGAGATTATCACAAGGCCTTTACAGTACACCATCCCACCATATTCCCGCCTCGCTAAGGTTTCACTTTCTTTGGATAGAAACCCGCTGGATTTAAGTCTCCTCTTGCGCCATGTGGGAATACATAAAAGTAGGTTATAAAGACACCCACGCAACCAGATGGCACAACTATGGTGGAATATTGCAAATTAGTTAGCCAAGTCCTGCCCATTCAGGACATGTGATAGTACAATGGGGCTTAGCAAGATGTGGCTCGAAGACCGGTCCTTAACTGACTTGGACGACTTTCCAAAAGAACTCCCTGGGCCTCGATCATAGAAATAACTCAATCCCGTGCACCAACGTGCACCATCCAAACATCCATTTCACCCAAGTCCAAACCAATTTTTATTTTATTTGCCAAGTTAAATCATTTTATAGACTTCTATGGTAAAGACAATACCATAGTATCATTTTAAATCATAATTGAATTTTTGACTAAATTCCCCAAATTAAACACTTTCGGTCTAAGCTTTGTCTAAGCATACTGTTTTTCAACGTGTTTTAGCTCATACTAATGTATCAAATAGATTTTAACCAAGGTGTCAAGGAATGACTAATTTAAAAGCAAGGTTTGGCTATACAAAGGAATTGGGAATAACTATAAAGCTTAAAACAGGACTTTAAATTACTTGAATTTAAATAAGCATACAATAATAATTTAAAACGGAATTTAAATAATTTAAAATACTGGAATTCAATATGATCAAATATGTAACTTGCCTTGCTCATATGCTTGAGGATCTAACTCTTCAAAAAGATCAGTTTCCCTGGAGTCGTCGAAATCTACATGTGAAAACGAGCCAAATTCAAATAAAAAAATCAAAGGAACTCCAAATTAAACAATTTTAGCTTAGAAAGCTAGGTCTTGATTTTAGATGATTTTAGGAATTTGAATCATCTAAAGCGGAGCTCGAACGAAGGAGAACAGGCTCTTGGGAGTTTGAAAACACATGGTCGAAAGGAGTTTGACTGGTCGGAAGGAGTTCGACTACTTGGTCGAAAGATGTTCGACTGGTCGAAAGGAGTTCAACTACATGGTCGAAAGAGGTTCGACTAGTCGGAAGGAGCATGAGGGAGAACAGGGCACTGGGAGCTAACCAAGACCAAGAGTGAGCCCGGAGGAGGTCGGTGGACGGTGAACGACGGTGGGGAAGCTCGCGATCGAAGGCAAAGGAGGACGGCGATGAAGGGGTTGGCCGGGACTGAAGGAGGAGAGGAAATGCGGTGGCTCCTGCGAAACCAAACTCGAATTGAGTGAGGAGATTGCTCAAAGGAGCTCTCGGACACGAATTGACATGGGTAGAAGAGGAGGGCTACACTGGTGCGGCGAGGATGGAGAGGAGGCACGCGGCGGCTTGAACTCGGAGCTCGGGGCTTTAGGCAAACCATAGCAATAAGAGCGAGCGAGCGAGAGCTGGTGGGGAAAAGCAAAAGGGGAACGAGGGGGTCCGGGGGTGCTATTTAACGGGAAAGGAGGAGTAGCAGAGAAGCTTCGTGGCATGGGCAGAGCTCCGGATGGCACGGGATTGGAGTAGGTGAGGGAGGGGATGGGGGTAGGTGGGGAAGGAGACAAGTGGGGAAACAAGCGCGGCGGAAGTGACAACATTTAATACGCACGTCGCCGAGGGAAAAAGGGGTGGGATTCACGCCGAGGTGATGACTTTTCAGTGACCGTGATGCAGTGCGGATGCAGCTTGACATGGGCGTGGCGAAGAAGACGGTGACTAGGCGAGGAGGCTGACAGGCGGGTCTGGTCAAAACCGAGAGGGTAGTAGAAATTTTTTCAAAAAGCCCTAAAAACTGGGATGTTACAGCCGTGAAAGGCGCCTCAAAGAGCTACAGGTTGAGATGGACGAGAAGAAGAGGCGGGAGAGGCTGCACGTGCAGGAGCACGAGCATGCCAAGCGACGCGAGGCCGAGAGGGCGCGAAAGAAGGCCATCACGGCGAAAGGTATGGCTCAAGGCGAGGAGTACAACGCCGAGTTGGGTCGCAAGGCCAAATGGCCATGTTCCACGCAGTAGTTCGACCATGTTCGTCCATATGTCCCATGTATTTCTAATTCCCTAAAGGCATGCACGTACCGTCCTCGGTTCGTTAGCCTGCGTGCCATGTAACCCCCTTGTCGGATCAACCATCGTGTTGTTATCGTTGCACCATTTCTCCAAAGTTCTCTACCGTGTATGAATTCTCTGGCACATCGCAATATCACTTACCTTCCTACTGACAACTCATTGCTACCTCAGTCGTCCTCACAAAATTCTTCAAAAATTTACTCCACTACAAAAACATACGACGATCACGAAATGTTATTGCGAGTCTAACAGATTTTGTACCCTTGAGAATCTACGAAAATCATAAATGCCATTCAGTTCCTTTATATCTCCCTATGTTGTTACCTTATTTGTTAAGTTGTACAGAGTAGTTGTAAGGAGATGTTTTCTTTTTACATGATTGATATGAATTACTACTCAATACGTGAGTTTAGAATCCACTATGGAAATTCTACTGCAGTGAGGTGGGGCACTGGAAGATTTATTGCCATGTGCTGCGTGACAACAGAGGGTTTTAGGAAGCATATGATTATCTCCTTCTAGCTGTGTACTACGGACAATAAGAAGTTAGCACTCGGGGCTAACGATCAACTTCTACTTACTATAATAAGCTTTTTATAGGTTTGGCTTGGCGGTTTAGGGTTTAGCTATAGTGTTGTAACACCTGCTAAAACTTGTGCCTGACCATAAAAAAAAGGTTCCTAATATGTCTAGTCCAATTGTTTGCTTGGTTAATAACTTATAATTTGCAGGAAGGGGTCGTAAGTAATTCGTATCTTTTGTATATGCGGTAAGTATGTATTTATATATGTGCACAGTGAAGTATGTATTTATATGTATTTAAATAGACCAAACATGTTTGTAGGAAGGGTTCCTAATATGTTCAGTTTAACACCGGTGTGACACCGCGAAGCGTCACACAACACCCTTGTTGGTGGAGGCGCGCTAGCGAATCAATCGGCAATCGGGTCCAGAGATTCGGCATGCCATAAAATCGAGCACTGCAGGCAAGGGGGGACAGCAGCGACGGGGCGAGAGATGTGCAAATGAAGGAGTGTCTCTTACCTAGAGTAGTCATGTGGTACTAAACTTCCCACATTCCAAGTCACATGAAATCATGAAACCCTAATTTCTAAAACCTTTCGTCCTAATTTTCGAGACCTAAACCCTTAATTTTCAACACAATTTTATAGCATATAAAATTCTATAAAAATTACACAATTAAGTCCACTATGTAAGGAGCCTAGAAAAGAAAATTTATAATGTTTGGACCTCATTTTCTTTATTAGAAAATGCCTACAAACAATATACTTAAATGAATTTTTGAGAAAAAATCAGAACGGAAAAAATTTTGAAAAAAATACACAAGCAAGTAAACTGTGTCGGGAGGCTCTAAAAAAAATTTCATGATTTTTTTAGCTCATTTTATATATTTAGAAATTCCTCAAAAATTATACTTAAATAGATTTTTGGGAAAATGCGCTATAGTGCTACAGTACCTGCTACTGTGTGGGAGGGCAGCAGTTTTGTTGCTACTGTGTGGGGGTGTAGTAGCTAGCTTCTGCCATGCAGGGGCGCAATAGGTGGGTTGCTACGAAGCGCGAGTACAGCATGCGGGAGAAGAGGGCCAGAAATGAAATTTCAGGAATAAGAAGGCTACATTTGAAATTTTGGTGTTCTAGGGGCTAATAGTGCCCAAAATTCCGCAATCAAATTCAACATCTTTTCAGTGCCCAATTGAGATGAGTCATGACACACTAGTCATGTCTAGTGACGTCATTGCCCCCATAGGAAGAGGCTGTAGGGAAGACCACAGTACTAGTTCTAGGGGATTAGTGTTAAGTTGTTGATTAGATCCTTTTGTCTTAGTGCTGAAACATTCTAGCATTGTTTAGTGCAGTGGAACAAAAAAAAATTGTCATGGGCTATCCCTGTACTTCTGTCTTCTAGTATCCGGAAGCGGATCCTCTACATTAGAGGTCTTAATACATAGGATCTACAACACGGTGCATTAGGCTAGATCTCAACCGTCTTATCAAAAGCCAACCGTTCAGATCAAGTGCTACCAGGGGCGGAAGCACATTGGAGGATCCGGTGTCACAGGACACCGGGTAAAAAAAATTAGCAGAGATTAGTCCATATATACTATGCGTGCACCCTTTGACTCAAAAGTTGTGCACCCTGGTTCAGCCCAACCTATGACTGGATGATGCATTTTGCCAATGTTTGCCACATAAATTACTATTTAGTACATTGTTGTTTGAAAATTATATATGTTGTTATATATATAATGAAGTAGTGAACCATGATCATTTTCGTTCTAGTTTCGCCCCTGAGTGCTACAGTACCAACGCCGCAAAGGAACCGCTGTAGTACTTTTTGTGCACAACAAAACAACATCACTGTTGCCACATTGTTCTGTAGAATACTATAGCACTAGACTCAGAAACACTGCATGCACAGTGAATCTGCGCAAACTTATCCATATCGCTCTGATATGAGCCGCTGTAGTATTTTCGTGCACAGCAAAACAAAATCGTCGGCGTTATAGTATTCTCAGAGAATACTACATTGTGCGCACAGTGCCTCTCTTCGTCACTACAAAGGATCCACGCAAACTTATCAATATCGTTCGATCATTGGTCGGTATGGCCAGTATGTACCATTTCGCCACCTAAACAGTATAGAGTAGTCATACGTTCCGTACCGACCTCGATACCGGTTTGATACCGGTCATACCGGCTTCGATACCGGTCAATACCGGCTATACAGAACAATACCGGCCATACCGACAGAATTGATAATACCGTCTATTGTACTCATTGAATTATAAGTTATATTCAAATATTCGATTCTACTACTATGTATTTGGAATAATATTACAAGTAAAATTTGGTGTGCATATAATTAAACATATATGTACTTATAAATATATATTATTATATTAAACTCCTGAACGGTCGATATAGACCGGTACCGAAATGTCTCATTCCAAAAGCCAAACCGTTATAGCCTCCCTAACAGTATTAACAAGTATGGATCCACGTCCCCAATATCCAGGGTCTTGAGGGAAAAGGAACAGAAAGAGGTATACCCGGGAGTCTGGGACAACCTTATTCGTCAAAAACAATTTTCAGATGTCTAGCTAGTAAGACGATAATTGTAGTTATTTCTATCTTGGCAATGATACAATCTCTCCATAAAAAAGGAGGCAGAAAGGGGCTAAGGGGAGAGTGTCCACGTCGACAAGATTTTTCTGTCCGTTGGATCTTCGCTCCTCCCATCCCCTCCCATCCGATGGCTTGTGCTGCCTCTGTTCGCCACGCGTGGTCGCACTGGTAGCTGGCTTCGCTTCGCCTCGCCACGCGTGCTTGTGCGCTCAGTGCAAATTTCCCCGAACGCGTCTCCCCGATGTCCCCGATGCCTTCCTCTTGCTCCTTCGGTCTTCTCCGCCACCACTAAAATCGGTTGCCACTGCCGCCACTTCTTCCACCTACCCGGCAGCCCGGCTCCCCTCCTGCTTCTTCACTGTCGTCCTCCCCTGCCTTCTTCTTCCACACAAACGCTCCCTCCGCCTTCCTTCCTCGAAGGGCTCCGCACGCCCCCTCACTCTTCTCCACCTTCTTCCACCTCCCCGGCGACCCGGCTCGCCTCCTGCTTCTTCACCGCCGCCCTCCCCCCACCTTCTTCTTCTTCTTCCCCATGAGCGCTCCCTCCTTCTTCCTTCCTCGACGGGCTCCGCACGCCCCTCACTCTTCCCCGCGCAGTTTTTTTTCGCATCCAAAATTGTAGCCAAACTTGTGTTGGATAATCATCAGCTTCAGCAAGCGTTCCAGCAGCAGCATCTGCTAGAATAGATCCTAGCGACGACGGCGGAGAGCAAGAGCAACATGATCGGCAGCCGGCCATCGGACCTACTAGGGAATCGGATCAAGAGCAAGTCCAGCAGCGAGAACGTCTACGATGTCTCCGTGGATGACCAGGACCCCAACCAGCGGCCATGCAACAAGCGCTACCACCACCACACCTAGCACTAGATCCAGGAGATGGAAGCAAAATACTGTTCATATACCCTTGCTGAGTCCTGATGTTCTTGTTTCTTTCCTTAATTTTGCATTGTTCTTGAATGCCATTAATGTTTACTCTTTTCTTAGTTCTGCATTGTTCTTCAAATGTCGTTAATGATTAGTTTTTACCTTAAATTTGCCTTCTTCTTGAAATGCTATTACTATAAATTGTTTCTAACAAATGTGCATAGAATGTTGTTGGGTTACAGAAATTAATAAGGAGATGAGAAACTAACTTTCACATAGACTGGTGTAGGCTTAGGTAGAAGTCAAATTGAGTTCTTGCTTGTCCATATCCTTTTGACAAATTGCGTACGTTGAGGTTGACCCAAACTTTTTTCTGTTCTTTTGCACTTTGCCAAACAAACGGAAGACAAAGCATTCAAGAACTAAGATTGTTTTGTTCACACTGAGCTTTCCTTTTCCTTTTCCTTTATTTTTGTTGGATACAGATAATTGATCATGCAAAATATACTTTTTATTATTTCTGGAATAAGTTTCTTCAAGGAATGCCCACTCCCCGATGACACGAAGGTGAGCCGAGAACTCAGCCTCGAGCTGCTTTAAGTGAAGTTCTGGTTCCAAAACAAGCACACACAGATGAAGGTAATAATTGATCAATTTCTAAGTTTGCCTCCATTAATCTCACTTTTAATAATTGAAGACGCACACTATACTTCTTTTAATTTTGGAATCAGTTTCTTCAAGGAATGCCCCCACACCGATGACAAGGAGGTGAGCCGGGAACATGGCCTTGAGCCGCTCTAAGTGAAGTTCTACTTCCAGAGCAAGCGCACACAGATGAAGGTAATAACTGATCAATTGCTAAGTTTTCCTCCATTAACCTCACATTGTTCATCTTCCTGATCATTTCCTATGGAAAAGAGAGGCATGGCTACATTTTGACCGGGAAATTTTGGGCTGCAAAGGGAGCTCGCGAGCGCCACAACCACTTCATTTGTGCGTTGAACACTGTCTATTACAGTACCTGTTCTTACTCATACTTAGGTATTGAATCTCCAGCTTGGTGATCACACACACGAGCACATGCACACACCTTGCCAGCACAAATTTGTTTTCTACAATGTTTATTTTGTTGTGTCTTTGACTCATGTAGAATGTATTCCTGTTTACAGATTGGGAATGCTGCATTGTACATACTACATAGTATGGCATCTGCGCATTCTGATCTTGTTGATGCGCCATGCAGGTCAGATATTGATCCCAACTCCTGGGGTGAAACGTATATTGTGAAGTTCAAGATACCTTCCTCATGTTGCTCAGGTGCTCTCTAGCTTTAAATTGGTTTTCGTTTTATATCATCAGGGGGGACTAGGTTGTAGTGTCACTTCGGCTAATACAAATTTGTTTTCTATCATGTCACTATTTACTGCTTGACTATGAATCCCATTTTTACCTATGTACTGATTAGTATATTAGAAGAATAGTGCATCTATTCTTTTGCTCACTTAACATAGTAGTTGTTGCTCATGCAAACGTCATCTATCGTCTACTGATGGAGCTTGGTGGCTCTGTCTGTAACTTAATTTTGAATTTTATATATTACCAAGGGGATTGTGGATGGATGCCAACAATCGGATTATGTTCTTCTAGGAGGAGAGGTGAGATTTTTCAGAAATTTGCACTTATGATTTAGCAGTGGAATCTTAGTAGTGATGAATGCCTTGGTAAATCAAAATAACTGCCTCAGAATTGATCAGGTATCTTGCAATGGGTTGGTGGCTACCGTTGCTCCACAAAAATATATCTCGAACTCTGCTTACACTGATTATTTGATGATTCTCTGACTAACAAACGCTAACTTGAACTAGCATATTTGTCACCTGAATCTTTGTATATGTTGGTACGAAGGATTAGTCTTATTTTCACGTCATGAAGCTCATTTCTTGTTATGTCAAGATTTATACCAGCATGGTTTGTAAATGCAACGAGAAACCTTTCAAATCCAAATAGATGATTGATATTACAAATTCTTTTCTTTTGTCCTTGGTGTTTTTCTTTTTCTTGAATTATTTCTTGTCAATGATAGCTGAAAACGTTTTTATTTTTAGAGTACTGGCCAAAAGCGTAGTCTACTTGACTAATCAGCTCCCAAGAAATGATTGTGTAACAACTACTGTCCGTAAAGCTCTCATGGCACCAACTGTCATCTATGTTAAGTAGGTTAGTTTTTGCTAATGAATGTCTCATATTTCCCGTATATTTTTACCCAAATTTCTAATTAAATCGTTTGAAATGAAAAAGGTGCTTGCGATTATCAACAAGGGTAGTATGAACGGACTATCCCATATTACTGGTAGTGGCTTCACTGATAATATCCCAAGAATATTTCATACGGACTTGGGGTGAAATTTTTATTGGATCATGGGAAGTGCCACGTGTTCGTGGATTCAAAGAGTAAGACCGCAGTTCATAGAACGTTGATTTGATTTATATCCGTCTGCATGCACTTTGTGCTTTCGTGGTGCTCTTTACCTTTTGTTTTTTAGAAATTTGTAGGTTGGACAAATTGAAGACGTAGAGATGAGGTGAACATTCAATATGGGTGTTGGAATGGTCCTTGTAGTAAGCAAAGAAGCATCAGATAGAATTCTTGAAGATACCCATGGATCGAATCATGCTTATCGCATTGGAGAGGTGATTCAGGGTGAGGGGTTCACTAAGCCTGAGCTCATAAGCCTACGTTGCTTCGAGTGGTTTGAGGTTTGTTTGTCAACTAGGAAAACAGCCCAATTTTTTGGTAACAACAGTCTTATGGGGCTAAGATATGAAGTAACAGTGGTTTTACTCCTATAAGAAATATGGGGAATAATGATTAACTGGTTCCATAAGAATTTAAATCTAAATGACTGATATTGCTATTTGAGACATCTTGCTCTCTTCTTGAACACACACACACGAGGGATGACTGCTTTTTAAAAAAAAGAATTTGCTTTATCCTGAACATAATCACATCTGGTGTGTCATCTGTGTGTCTCCAGCAAATTCTTTGTCCTGTTGCCCTGATCACAATCGTACGTTTTCAACTCCACGCACCAATAGCGCGTGGGGGTTTCTAGTATTAGTTTAAGAGTTAATGGCTTCGGTAATTTCAGAGGTCCGATGTCTGCGCATAATCTTCCAAATAAAATTCAGACAGTTCCAGAAGAGAGTTCAGAAAAGGAGTCTCAAGAAGCAACCACATATCCCTCGACTAAGCAAAGGTCTATTTGATAGAGCTTAAGCTCCTGAATTCTCGACCGGAACAGCAGCTGGTGCAGACATGGAAAACATATCGCTTTCCGACTAAAGTCAAGGACATTGCATTCGCATGCGTTTATGGTGCATGGATATTTTTCGCCTTTTGTGGGGGTCTGCGTATCAGATCATAATCCGATAGCGATGTGGATTAACGCATTAATGAAAAGTTAGATGTAAAATCAAGCATCTTGCCGTCGTCATCTCATCTCCCGACGAGCAGACATTTGTCTCGTGAAAAAAAAGAACCACTAGATGTTTCTTTTCCTGTGCATGAACAGAATTTATTAGCCCTCTTTGATTTGTAGATGTTCAAAGGATTTTGGAGGATTCTAATCCTTAGGGATTTTTCCTATATAGGTTGTTTGATTTGTAGAATTGAAGTGGTACAATTTCTATGGAATATTTTCCTATGCACTCAATACCATAGGAAACCAAACATTGGCTCAAAGCTCTTGGAAAAATTCCTATGCTTTTCCTATGGTGTAATCAAACACTCTTTGTTGCAAATTCCTGTTGTTTTCAATTCTATAGGATTTAAGAAGCCATGATAATGTAATCCTTGTTTTTCCTATTCCTGTATATTTAGAATCCTGTGAATCAAAGAGACCCTTAATGGCTGCTTTTTAACCTCTTTGTACACAGTGCTAACTTCAGAGCATCACTTTAACCTATCACGATGGTGCTGTTGACTAGATTGTTTCTGTGTAAAGCTAACCATGAACGTCCTAGTGGAGGAGTTGCTTCTAAACAATGCAAGGAACTGGTTTGGCATAGATTCTGGATAAGATCTAGTGTCATGCAGACAACTGCCACCTACCTACCATGGACATCTATGCTTCAAGCATGCATCTGATCTGACATCTATCCAAAATTTCCCTCGCAATTGCTTATTGATGTGTTTCTCTATACTGTCTGTCAGGTTGCTCCATCTTGTTCGGCCAGTTCAGCCAAAAGGAGATGCAGGATAACATGCCAATATTAGCTGTTACTACTTGGTATTTCCTGATCTAAATGAATTCGTTGCGACAATAGTTAAACCTATCTGTATCCATGCGTTGGTGCAATGGACGTCGTGATGGCAATTATCTGAGTCATCGCCAAGCGTTTGGCAGTTTGATGCCTCCAGTTGCATGTCAGCAAGACGTGAAAATGGACAAAAGAGATGTTAGCTTAAGACAGAAATGAGATCACTCTTTTCTTTCGGTGGAATGAAGTCAATGAACACTTCAGGTGCAATGAACAAGTGTGCATCCAGGGACTAATGTGCTTAATTTTGTGGTAATCACATCTCATGATCAGACAGTACTGTCCTTGTTTATGAAACTGCAAAAGTTGACGTGGGATGAGGACAAATCACTGGCGGATGAGAGCTGGAACATACATATTACACATTTTCCCAGTGATTGAAGAGTGCAACTGGCATTTTTCCATCTGAATTTCAAGTGGTTTAAACAAGAGGGGAAAATAATGATTCCAAATTACATGTAACAGAATGCAACAACGTAGGCAAACAGCAAGGGTGCAACATGCTTCTGAAGGCTCAATTTTGGAATAATGAAGTTCTGTCTGGGTTTTTTTACTTGATCGCAGAAAACGAATGAAATGAAAGCAGTAAACAAAACAAAATATTATATCCATGATCTGAGTTTACAATAGCAGCGAGAGCTCAGCCATAAATTATAGTCTATGAATAACTTTTACTCTCAGGTTGCTGATGAATCTCTGGGACAACAAAATAGCCGACAACGCTGATAACTCAGCAGAAAAAAGACCAGCCTTGAATCACCCTAAAAGAAGCTCGAGGGACATTGTTATGCACCATCCCCGTTCCTACGGTATGGCATGTAGCGATGATCTTTGGAGGCATTCTTCCTCCGTCGCTTCTCCATAAAGGCATCAAGCTTTCCTGCCTCCTGTAAATGATTAACATAAATTGAAGCAGAAGGCAGGAAATGTCCATAAGTGTGGAAAATTAGCAGTTATGAATCATGAGCATGTTACCTTGAGCTCATTGTACTTATTCATCAATTTCCTTTCACGAATTTCAGCTGGTCAAGAAAATGAAAGTAAGCTTTAGATTTGCAGATAGACACAGTTAGGGAGGGGAGGGGGTGTGATCGAGGGACAAACATTGCTTCAGATAATATGGTTGTTTTCCAGTCTTTGCTGCTTCCTTCTCTTTCTTAATATGTTTGCGCAGAATGTCTGATTCAATGTTCTTCCGAGGATGAGACCTCAACTGCTTATCCTGTAGATGTATATGTTCCATCAAGGCATCAACCAATCAACAAAATAGAGTTGCCTGGTAGCATTGCTCATACAAGCTTAAAAAACCAAGTCCTGAAATAATTACATAAAATTTACATATACACATGTAGCATAGTCATTCTCATAGATTAAGATTAAAGAAGTATTTCCTACTGTAGGCTCTCTAACAGTATCATTATCAAATTGCAGTGACCATTTGCTTATTGGATGGGTGCAACTAGTTTCCTACTGTAGTTTCTGATTGTGCTATCCTGACTACTTCCAAAAATGAAACTTGCCTGATCCTAATTGAGTTCATGTAAAATATAAACAGTTGACACCTTGACAAATAAATTTAGTCATGCAGCATAGCGGACAGTGCCAACTTAATTGGCATTAAGTTTCACAAAGAGGCTGAACTGCGGAAGTAAAATGTCCTATAGTCACATGTCAGAAATTAAATCAAAAATCAACTCAGGCAAATTTGCTATCGCCTATCAGTAAATGGTCAGTACAATGACCTACCTTGATATTTGAAGGTTTCACTCACCAAGCACCACAAAAATAACATCAACAGGAAAATACCAAAACCTTTTTTACTTTTCATGGACATAATTACAAAATATCAACAGGTAAAAAAAAAACTTACAATCCAAGTGATACGACTCCTCATTTCTTCAATAGCATTAGGGTCCTTCAATTTCTTGATTGTCTTTTGGAGTTTCTGGAGAGGCACATTAACACAGGCAGGATGCTCATTTAACTTGGTCGAATAGAATTGTAGAAGCATCTATGAACAGTTGCATTTGCATAAAGGCATAGAACACACCTCTTTTTCTGCAGGGAGTTCATCATCAAATAAGAAATTGTATCTTTTCCTAAACCTGTATGCCAACAAAATTGATCAACATGTCAACACACTATAATGGAAATTGACACCTAAAATACTTAATACCAGATTAAGCAACAAAACAGCACCGTTAAAGGATTAAACCTTAAGAGAAATGGGAAGGGAAACAAATTAAAGTAATCAGCTAAGGAAATGGCACCAGTTGTTTGTCCACCTTTTCAACAGGATTCAAATAGGACATGCAAAGACTAAAAAGTGCACAATCCAGAGCTTCTAAATGATATGAAGCAAAAAGACCCATGCTATAAAAGCAAGGTAGAACTTAACTAAAAAAGTAGTTTAAAGCATGTGGTGCAAGGGCACAAGTGTGTTCAACTCTTACCCTTCTTTGTCAAGAGGTCCATATATAGGTTCGAATCTTGGATCCCTTACAACCTAAAGAAAAGAGCAATTTAGTAAATGGATATATGCTACAGCCACTAGAGACCGAGCTAGAGCATAATTACACCGAGCAATCCATTACATGTAAACCAACAACCTGAAGTTTAGCATACTATGAGTGAGATAGGGAAAGTAAGTCCATATATTAACTGCCTTTTAGTTTATGATATCCTATTTTCAAATCTAACTAGTAACTAATATAGATGAAAACATAAAAGATTTTAAAAAATAGATTAAGAAAGCTAAAGACAAAGTTTAAGTAATTTTCTACATTGGTTTTGCCCAAAAAGTCATTTAATTGCACTAAGTACCAAAGGAGGAACCAAATTACATTATGAAGTCCACCTATGCACCAGAGCTTCAAACAATGAAACTGATTCGAAAAAAACTCGAACTACGGAAAATCATCTTTTGCTGCACATAGTATAAATGGATTCATGAAAATTCCACAATAGCATTTCTCAGGCTATTTCATTCGTGAAGATTGCATATACAATAGCATTTGGACACATCCAAATTGAAGCAGCATGGCATGCCCGATGTCAATATGTGTTTCAAAACCCAGTTTCATAAGGCATAGAGACTGCCTTGATATCTATGTATAAGTTCACACAACGATAATAACATGGACATATTTAATTCATAAAGGCTAAAATTTAATTAGCGGTGCACATGTCCTCTACTTTTCCACTGCCAAATACTAAACCGATTGAACCGAAATCTGCTCGTCCCTGCAGCACACTACAGTTGAAATGAATTGCACAAGCAACTCACCTTCTTGGGAACCTGGATCACCTCCCTGAACCTCGGCGGCCGCACATTAGTGCTTATCTCCATTGGCCTGTTCGAATACCACACGAACCCATCAGTACATACATTCACCAGGAACAGGAGAAACCCTAAAATGGAACCATCTTGGCGTCGATCCGGACCTCTTCCTGTTCTCCCTGCGAGCCTTCTTCTGCGTGGCGGCAGCAGAAGCAGCCCGCGCGGCGAGCGACCCGTCGGCGCGCGCGCGCTGCAGCTCCCCGAAGGGCACGTCGGCGAGCGCGCGCTCCAGCTCCCGCTCCCGCTCCGCGTCGCCGTCACTCTCCGACTCCGACCCCGACGACGAGGAAACCACCTGCGGAGCCAACGAATTCCCGTGAGGGTTCTGCGATTCGTGGGGCGGGGCAGGAAAACGCAAGGACTTGGGCTACCTCCTCGTCAGCCGATTCCTCGGAGGCCGTGGCGAGGTCGTCCTCAGGTTCACGCTGGATAGAAGACGATGCGGCGGCGGAGGTGGAAGCGGCCCCGCGGCGGCTGTTGCGGCCTCTCATGGCGGCGGCGGCTGTGGCGTGGCGTGGCGTGGGTTCGGGCGGCCGCGAGGGTTTTACCAAACGGACTTAGGTTCGGACCGCACTACAACCTGAGCGTGATGGGCCCGGCCCGATTTAGCTCGACCTAGAAAGCCGTACCCGACTACTTCTACTGAGCTGGGCCGAGAGGCCGAAATACTGTTGGATTTTTTCCAGTCTACTCTGCCCAATACTATTTTATTCTTTTCACTTCTTCTTTTTTAAAACGAATTCTTTTCAGTTCTTATTACAGAAGGGCGATCCTTAAAAAAGAAAAAGAGGTGTTCTTACCGGAAATATTCCAGAAGCACACATAAACCCAGTCTCTGTCAAGTTATCTGATTTTTTTTCGTTGGTCATTAATACGTAAAAATCTGTACAGACCGTTCCTTTCCATAGGCCAGAGATAGTCCAGACGTTTTGTTGGCTTCTGACGAAAAAGATCGACGACGATAACCGCCCATCAGAACCACCAAGATGCGACCGGCCAACACCTTCGCTCTCTGTACCCCTCTCTGAAGAAGTTACGCAGTTGCTCTCCTTACGATACCACCGATTCAATTTCTTCAAATATATACGCATGATAACATGACACATCCCTGGATTTGAATAACTCCAACATGGTCAGGTCTACCAGGCAGCTAGCTAGCCCTGCTGCTACTGACAGACCAACTGAACAAGCAAGCCAGTGCCAGGAAATGACTTGCCCGGTTGTTTTCTTGTGCTTTGTTCTTCTCCCCCTCCAAGCCTCCACCACCCGGCCAGCTGTTCTACTCCTTGAATTAATTAGTACTACTTGATACAATTCATCGGTTTCTGAAAATCGTATATCGTTTTCAGACAGCATGCAGTAGAATCAGTTACAGCAAATGCCTCAAGGCACAGCAGTGTAAGCTCAGTACTACAGTACGATCGTTGCTGCTGAGAGGTTAGGGTTTCTTTTACGATTAGAAACCTGTGCAAAATAAGAACCGTGTGTACTTAGGCCATGTACGATGCCTGAAAAAAATCGACGCTACAAGAGGAGAGAGAGTACATAGCACCAGTGCCAACCATTGCAACGTGCGAAGCTAACGTGAAGATTCCTAACATCGAGGCACCTACATGCGCCGATGACAAGCAATAAAAAAACGCGCGGGTCCACCTGTCAACACGTTTGCAGCTGTCGTGCATCACCGCTGCTCGAGGACGTTGCCGCCTGGCTCAGGGACGAAACCATCGTCTTGTCGTCGGATCTCGTCACTGCACGGTGGATGCTCGCCTTCGGCTGCCGCCTCCAGATCCGCTGCTTCTCGGGTACTCTCCGTCGTTCACCACCACAGCGACGGTGACAGTAGTGAGCGGCGGTGACAGATCTAAAACAAGAGAGGGCGGATCTGCAGCGAGTGGCGCCGGTGGTGGCAGGAGCGAGCAATGGCGGTGGAGGGAGTGAGCGACGCCGGTGTGGCCGGAGTGAGTGGCGGCAATAGCGGTGGCAAGAAGATTCCTCGACGGCGGAGATAGAGAGGGGAGAGGCGGGGAGAGAGAGATAGGAAAGTAAGTTTTTTTTTACTTTAGTTTATAGTACATAATAGGTCTCACTGGATAGAAGAGGAGGTGCTAAACACTCGAAAAAGTAGTTCTAGCACCTGTGTGACGTGACGGTGAGATGACGAATCTAGCACCACCCATATTGTATATGGCCTTAGTACTTGGAGAAAGTTAGATTCAGCAAGCAAGCGCCTTGCGCAAATGCTCATGTTTGAAGCTAGTAGTTCTGGTTCAAAAAAACACTAATGATTCTTTCGTTCGCGGGTCGAGATCATAACGGTTTTGAGAAGGAAAAAAAAAAGGAGAGATTCACTCATTCATCAATATGTCCTCCAAGGTGCTGCGAAGTACATGCTATTCTCTTTTGCGTCTCTATGAATGGTGAGACCATGTGGAGGTCACCCCATGGTTTATGATGAGTAATTAACTATGATTTGCATGATTTGTTGAAATTTGAGTTTAGTTTTGTCATAAAGTAGAATTCACACATGTTGTCAAGTTGGAGACGGTCAGACCGGCTTTGGTGGAAATCTGACCGGCTGAGGGTGGGCGGTCTGACGGGCCATTTTTGTTGGTCAGACCAGTCAGTTGACTTTTTGTGGAATTATGAGGAATACTTTAAATCACTTATGTAGGAGTGTTAGGATGTATGTTTGCACCAGGTTTTATGGAAAATAGAGTTGCAAGGCAAAACTAGATATAGTTTGAAATTTCCAGAGAATGTGTCCTCTAGGACTTGGGAATGGATTAGGAGTGGTCTGACAGGCCATTGCTTGGTGATTAGACTGACCCTGTGAAGAGATACAGGTAGGCTACACTAGCTAGCAATTCAAAAATTCTACCATGTAAACTACGAAGGCATGCAAACAAGAGATCATAGATCGTTACCACTAGACGCGTAATACAGCGGAAGAGGAGTTAGAGCAGCCTAATCTAACATCAAGTGTGTCAATGAAGTGGTCGTAGTAGACCATCCAACATCCTCAGCACCGATCGTCTCCTCTAGCAATCTATGACGTTTCTTGCGTAAGTCGTGGATCTTCCTCAATCAGCGCAACAACAACCATAACAGCTCCTCTACGGTATCGACACGTCCAGGGGTGGAATGCCGTACGTCGGTGTGCTAGCACCAACACGCACGGTATGGCCTTCGAGAAGATGGCGGCTAGGGTTTAGGTGGAGCAATTCACGTACGTGCCAACAGCCCCATGGATCCCCTTATAAAGAGCCCATAACAGATTCTATCCGAACTCATTTGTTCAAACTCGATAAGTGTGCGACCCTGTAGGTTTATGCGTAATCGGTTGTGACTCATAAACTCCTTTCCTACCACGAGTCGTTAGCGGTTCCTAGCAGGACATAACAATTCCCGAATACACATAAATATTATATCAGACGAACCTTATGCAATATGATCTACAACTAGGTCTTTATCACTTACGACCAGCTCATATCTCCATATGATCAGTTCATATTTAGCTACGACCAGTTCGTAACTCCTTACGACCAGTTAGTGATCATGTCCGACCAGTTTATGACCAGTTCATATCTGGTCGGACTAAACGACCTGCTTGTGTATTCTCCCATTGCCTCACAATATCTGGTTGAACTCCAGGTGAGATATTTTGTCATCCATAGACTGTTCAATACTTTATCGATCAAGTGACGGATAACTTCATGTGGTCGACTCTTCGACCACTAGTGACACGATCATGCACTTTCTTTATCCGACCACATCAAGAGGCCTAGAGATATCTCTCCTGTTATGTTAAGAGGGGTAAATCTCGTATCTGATCAGTCACATCCCTCCTCATATTTCGTAGCATGCCCGAAAGCTACCTTTATAACTACCCAGTTACGGAGTAGCGTTTGGCAACCTCTAAGTGTACTATTACACATGTAGAAAACCATGCTGATCTCAGGCCTAAGGATTATACATCATCATTACTTGAGACCAACTAATGATACATAAAATCGTAACAATCTCAATAGTGTCTCAAGGTGGGTCAATCCAACACCATGTTCTCTAAAATGTGTTCATATTGTTGATTTGATATCCCCATATCTATGACTGATGAAACATGGTCATCAATCAATACATGTTCTGGTCGATAAGTCACTAGGGTTTCGACCAGTGACATCCGACCAGGGATACATTTAAAATGACATCATATAAGTTAAAGAGCTTCACCAACAAATCGCATACTTGTTAATCTTTATAAATGATAATTCATTCAAGGAACATAATAACATTCATTCTACAACTCATAAACATAGACGTGATACAATCATCTCTATGATTGCCTCTAGGGCAAATCACCAACAGTCTCCCAGTGGTCAAACTGGCCAGGTTGGTTTTTGTGTTTATTTTGGATAAGGATATGATGATGGTGCATATGTGGTGTATCTTGTGTTTCTGACTAATTTGGGTTAGGTTGGAATGAACTTGTGCCCAAAAATAGTTTGCTTGATCTATTGTTGTGCAGGAGAGTCTGAAATCAACTATGGTCAATGATGAGGAATACTAGAAATTGGTTAGGATAACCAAGGTCCAGAGCGGTCATGGAGGCCAAATGAGATGGTTGGGCTCGGATAAGACACAAGAACATGTGGTGCACTGTAACATCCCAATTTTCTGAGTTTTAAAAATCTCTTGAATAGTTAGTAGGGAGAAAATTCACCATTTGGATTTATTTGAATTTAAATCAAAAGCTTAACTTGGATTTTTAGTATCAAAACAATTTAATATGATTAAAGCCAACATCAACAATTGTCAAAACTATTTTACTTGGATTGTATGTGCTTGGATATATTTTCTAGAATTTTCTAGAATTTTTCAAGTTCATTTGCTATTTTCTAATTGCCTTTTGGAATTTCTACTATTTTCTAAAATAGAAAACTAATTAAAATCTCGAAATTCTGATTGGGCCAAATCCTTCCGGCCTAGTTCTCCTATCCTCCACACGCGGCCCACTTTGTGGCCTGTTTCCTTCCCCGGCCGAAGCCCAGCAAGCCCAATTGAGCCGCTTCTCTTTCCTTGTCTCCTTTGTTTCACTGCCTATGGGCCCCGGATGCCACCTGCGCGTCGTCTTCAACCCGGGCTCCTCCCGTGTCCGTGTCGCACACGGCTGGCAACGCCGGCTCTCTCGTGGACTCCTTCGTCCTGGCACTATTTAAGGATTGCCCTCACGTCAATCTCTTCGCCCGACATCCCTTCTTCGAAACCCTAAGGCACCGCCTTGGATTCGCTCTTCATTTGGTCGAATTTCGCCGAAAAGCCGCCAGCCATCGCTCGGGTTCTTCACCGGATTTCTTCGTCGACAGTCCACCTCCGGCCTCATCGAGGTGCTCTCGGTGATCCTCGTCATCTCGTCGTTCCGGTGCTCCCTCTCGTTCTCTTCGGGCATCATCTATTCACCAAATCCGCTGCAGCCGTGGGGTACCTCACCGCAGATGTTGCCGTCCTGGCCAAGCCATCGCTGCCCAGAGCATCCTTGCATCGTGGGGTTTTCGTTTTTGGCCTCAGTTGCTCCTACCTCGCCGTGGTTGGTCGTCCACAACCGAAGACCACACAACTGGCCATGGATGCCTCGGCCCTTCTCTGTGTTTTGCTCTCTTTGCTGATGTGGCAGCCAAGTCAGCGTCCACCTCATCATTTTGACCCATGTGGCATCCTCGTCAACCTCCTTGTCATCAGCCCATGTAGCATGTCTAAACCCAAACCCGAGCCAATTAATCATCCATAGACCTAGTCCACACACACCATCTCTATGCTAGTGAGTCCCACCTGATAATTCAATTTCCTTTATTTCTTTTTTGGCTGAAATTGCCTTGCTGACGTCAGCTGATGTCATAACTCCTTTTTCCTTCGGAAGAATAATTCAGTAAATCCTGAAATTATGATTTTCATTATTTCATGTGATTTCAAACTTCCAAAGCCCATATCTTTTGCATCCGAACTCCAATTGAGCCCATTCAAATGTCTAAATTCACCTAAATTCGATATCTATTTATCTGAGATTTTTATTTAATTTTTGGAGTTTATTTTGCTTCTGTTATTTATTTGTTTTTTTATTTGCTTCGTTTGCGAGTAGACGTTGATACTTTGGGGAACTTTGAAGAAGAAGGAGTGCCTCAAGATCAAGATCAGTACCTAGACTTACTCCAAGACAAGTTATACCTTTGATCATATTGAACCCAGTTTTCAAAAGTTATTTTGATTCAAATTATTGCATTTACTTTAAGTATTTATTTAAACGCTTTTGGGTGTAGTTAATAATCCAATTTGTTATATCCACCTTGTCTATTGTTATGTCATAATCTTTTGTCACCCTAGAATGGTTTATTTAGTTGATAATATCGTGGCACTAATGTGAGTTGGTTAGATACAAGTAGATTGCTTAGCCATGTCGCGAGTCATCATCTCATGTAAGTTGCAAGTATAAACCCGACTAAGTGATTATGGAACTATGTGATAAAACTGTGTGCACTATGTGTCATTACTCATTGGTGGCATGTGTTACACTTAATCAACAGGGTGGAAAAAGATTTAGACGGAGGCAAGTGGAGCTGTGTGAATTGGTGGAACTGTGTGATTGGGAAAATATCAAATTGATAGTTAGTTATAAATTGGAAGTCTTGCCTTGGTCAATTAAGGACTTAACTTTGTATGCCATTGAACGGAGCCTTACTGTATGACCACATGTCTGGTATGGGACGGACCTAACTTAGTAAGTTATGGATTCTCGACATTAATTACTCAGGTTGTAGGTTAGGTACTCAGTGATGGGTGGAGGTGTGTACTACCAGGTAGTCGTATCGCGGGACGGTTCGCCGCTTTCCTGTCCAACGATGTGTGTTATACCAAAGCACTGTGTAAGGGTTGGTATAGCGGTAAAGCACACACTACTACAAAAAGACTAATACTGGACGCCTCATCACAGACGGTTGACCAAAACTGTCTGTATTACATACAATCACAGACGGTTTTGGTTTTGCGGCGAAATGCGTATTCTTAACTGCGCTAAAAACCGTCTGTGAAGAGGTAATATCACAGACGGTTCATTATGAAAACTGTCTATGAAGTATCACAGGCGGTTCTTAACAATAACCGTCTGTGATATTTCGAAATATCACAGACGGTTTTCAACAAACAACCATCTATGATACTTCACAGACGGTTTTAATAATGAACAAATGCGTGATATGAGACTCATATCACGGACGGTTCCATTGTGTAACCGTCTGTGATAAGTATCACTGACGGTTCCATAATAGAACCGACTGTGATAAGTCTTTTTTATTAGTAGGAGCCCACTAGGTTTTGCGCTCCAATTCGTCACTCCCCAGCGGCCTTACTCTCATCCGTTCCCCTCCCCACCCGAGTGACCTCGTCGCCGACGCCACCATTTCTTCCTGTTGCCGCGGTTGCCAGACACCACGGTTCCTTTGCACAAGACACTTATGCGATAAGAGTGTCTTGTGCGGTGTAGACCAACAGCCACAACCACTGGTGACATTGCACGCCTTCCCCTCTTCCTCCTCCCCCCGGCGTGCGCGACCCCGGCTACCTCACCGATCTCCCCCGACTACCTCTAGCTCCACCGACCTCAGTCTCGGCTACCTCACCACCGACACCGACGATGTCGATCGAGGTAAGACAAATCTATTGGTTTGTGTTGTTGGTATTCATATGAACCGAGTTGCAATGTGGGCTACCTAGCTAGCTAGCTTGATGGTCGGTTTGGACACCCTTGGCCTTGCTGTCTTACTGTCTTTCCCTCTATAACAGCTGGCTGAATGGATGGATCGATAGAACTGGAGGTGGGGAATGGGGTTGTGTTTGGGTGTGACTGTTGCATGGTATGTTCCTAAAGATATTTTTTGTTTTCGATACGTATGATGTAGGGTGTGCTGCTGAAAACCACATTGATGCAACCTTAAGAAGTGCCAATATGAGGGAGGCAATATTTGGTTGCCTCCTGGAGAGGATCTTAACAAATAGCCGTCTATTAATAGTAAGTCTGATCACCATCTATTCTTAGGATAAATAACACCATGTAAGTGTTTCATGGATGCAGGTGAGTTTCTCTGAGTTCTTTGCTCTTATCTCGCTTGACATGAAAACCGCAAATGTTACTAGTTGTGTTCAGCGATGAGATATGAAATGAATCTCCAGGGACGACATGGATAAAGATGGGTTTCTACAGGTTGTTGCACTTATCTGCTTTATAGATAGAGAGTTAACCATTAAGGAAAACTCTTTTTTACATCCTAACATGATATCGTCAACTTACCATATATTGTTATCTTATTACCATTCATGTTTCAACATATTTTATATGTTTCACTGGACTTGTATTCAAGTATATATTATCCATGAGAGTTTTGTCTCAATCCTTGTGAGAGTTTTCCAAACAGTGGCTGCCTCCTCCCCGAGCCCGCCTCCTCTTTCCTCTATTCTTGATCTCTTCTCTACAAAATCTCTAGCAAATTATGCTTTTGCCTTTTGCATATATATATATATATATATATATATATATATATATATATATATATATATATATATATATATATATATATATATATATATATATATATATATATATATGTATGTATGTATGTATGTATGTATGTATGTATGTATGTATATGTGTGTGTGTGTATATATATATATACGTATATATGTATGTATGTATATATATGAAGCCAGTTTTAAAGGCAAAAGTAGCCACTGCTTGGAGATTTTGTAGAGAAGAGACTATCACAGACGGTTCCAAATACCAACTGTCTGTGAAAAGACTATCACAGATGGTTCGAAATACTAACCATCTGTGAAGAGTCTATCACAGACGGTTCCAAATACGAACCGCTTGTGAAACTTAAGCTATCACAGACGGTTTATATATAAAACCGTCTATGATAGTCAGCTATCATAGATGGTTCTGAGTTAATAACTGTCTATGATATGGTGCATCACAGACGGTTCGAAAACCGTCTGTGATGACCTCATGTCATCACTGACCCATAAACTCAGACGACTCACGAAACCGTCTGTGATGACGTTTTTGAACCATCTGTGAAGACGTTTTCTGTAGTAGTAACACTGTGAGTGTCAATGCTTGCGATGAAGTTTCTGAAACGTTTTGTTATGATTAGTGCTAGCTACACTAGTTGTATCATGTGGGTAAAGTGTACAACCTCTGTAGAGTGTTAATTTAATCTATTCGAATAGTCGCGCCCACGGTTATGGACATGCTCGGGGATTTCACACGAGGGGTAGTTTTCATAAAACACTTGGGAAGGGAGTTGTGTGATCTAGGTCATATGGCTCTGTGAATAACTTATTTAGGATTTGTGTTCTTTGTTAAATCAACCTGTTAAAATTAATATTGTTTATTTGTTTTACTTTATGTTTTCAATCTATTATTCATATTTAAATCGCAAATGTTGCATTTCTGCAAAAGAATCACATAAGCCATTCCTTTGGAATAAGCCATCATGTATAATTGCATTATGTGATATGACTTGCGAGTACGGTTGTGTACTCATACTTGCTATAATCAATCAACAGAAGTGGATGAGTCTTCACCTGCTTTTGAGGAGGAGTTCTACGAAGGTGCCTGATCGTTAGGGTCTTGATCCCAGTTGGTTGCCTATGGCGAATTGATGGGATTCTGCTGAAGTTATCTGTTACACTGCTTATTTCTCTATTGCTAGCCCTGCATGGCTTAATAATTGTAAACTCGGCCATAAGGTCAAAATGGTTATTTATTTATTAAATTACTCGTTCATGTTATTAATCTTCTTGTGTGGATCGATATTCATCTATGTTGACACTGTGTGCACTAGTGTGATCCTGGACTAGTGTATTATACATAGAGGGTCTAGAATTACATTTTTGGGTCCCGACATGCACCAAGTGACTCAGGCTCGTTTGCAAGCGAGAATGGTTCGGTGGGATCCAGACGCATGCGAGGATTGACGGGGAGTCATTGGGACCACATGGAGGATGCCGAAGCACGAGCGATGCTTCGAGGAGAAGGAATCGGGAAATGACGGTGGTGGGGCAATATGGTCATTTGCCCAAAACCGTGAAAGTGAGCGATTTGCAAAATCGCAGTAGTGACCTAAGTGGATTAGGTCAAGGAGAGTTCATGATGGACAAGACATGATGATTTCGGGCTATTGGAGCCAAGGGTGAAGAACGATGCTTTGAAAAGCTTGCGTGTCAGGACCCCGAGTATGCAACCTCGAGACCCTCTGTGTATTCCGAACTAGTCCCATGATCAGTAGCTAGCTCACATAGTTTCAACATTGATGTAATCAAATCCATACAGCAAACTATAGATGAAGCAGACAAATTAATATTAATAGAAGCAAAAGACCTTATAGTCAAGTCTTACAAGGTCTGCCGCACAGGGCTTACAACAAAAGAGAGCTTGCAGTGGAAAACAAAACCACTCGTGGAAGCCATTCGACATGCCCACAAGCTATCGAGTGGAGGACGTCTCCTAGTTCGCATGATCCTCAAAGTACTCCTTTTCATAGAACTCGGAGCTCCCTGGGTCCTCTTCAGTGACTGATCAACCAGAGGGTGTAAAGCCGTGAGTACTTTGAATGTACTCAGCAAGTCGTAGGGAAATGTATGTAAATAATATTCATGCAAGGCTTAACAAGGATAGCTTTATGGTTATCTTGCAGAAAGCATTATTGACTGGAAGTACAGTAGGTAGATTGCAAAGCACGAGTTGAAAGATTAATACATAAGTAATCAAGTTTCTTTGAAACAACACGTGAACACCCCGTTCACTTCCCAGACCACTCGCAACCAACCACGACCACCTTTTTGAGAAAGTCTACCCCTTGTATGAAATCATCAGGCATTGTCCACAACCGGGGACACGGCTATTCGAATAGTTTTACACTCTACAGAGATTGTACAGCTTGACCCACAAGAGATAATCATCTTATATTATCCGCTCACACACTTCCGAGGTGTGCGACTAAGAGATTATCACAAGGCCTTTACAAAGCTCTATTTTGACTTGATTCTGCCCGCTAAGGTTTCGCCATTCTGGACCCCCTCTTGCGCCATGTGAATCTCTCCGTAAACTCGGAGATCACGCCACCATGACAGAACCAACCCAAAATATTGCTAATTAGTTAGCCAGGTCCACCCCATAAATAGACTTATGGTTGTATGGTATAGCCCAGATCAATGGCGCACAAAATTAAGTCCTTAGTGGTTGCTCAGGCGAGACTACCTCATTCCAATGTGCTTCCCACACCCATCTTTGCCACCGACCACTCACCCGAGCACAAATCATTTTCGCTCAACCTGGCCAAATGGCACAACATCTTTTATCAACAGTGGCTCCGCCACAATTCCATAATTCATTAAGCCAAATTTATCATCATTGAATCATGTGATCGAGAGACATCACATAACTAAAGCAATATACGCACCCATGTTGGTATCACAATAATGACCAACTAAGATTACCCAACCTATGGTGTCCAAGGGTACATGTCAAAATATCAATCACAATTATGCAAGGAGTCATACTGTCGAGTAGGTATTTAGCTCTTTCCCCAAACCATTTTTATACAATTAGCCATGCATGTTGATATAAAACAATATAATTTTTGCAAACTAGGTACGACATGATCAAAGGTCTATGACTTGCTTTCGTTGAAGAGCTGAGATTCTTCAGTAGAAGTCGCCAGGTCCAAGAACTCTTTAGAGAAGCCAGAATCTACACGTGCAAAAAGAGTCAAATAAATACAACAAATCCACATAAGATCCAAAAACTACCAAACTAAGAATCAAAAGAAAGACACTGAATTTAGATGAATTAGGAACAGGCTCTCGGGAGGAGGCTCAACTAGTCGGGAGGAGGTCCAACTGAGAGGGTGGTCGAGGGAGGTTCTGAGGAGGAGGTCCTAGGGGGGGTCCTAAGGGGGAGGTCCTGAGGAGGAGGTCCTGAGGTCCAACGACCTGGTCGAAGAGGTTCGACTGGTTGGAAGGAGGTCCAATGATGGATATGACTACTCAACGTGGTCGTACGAAGAATACAAAAGGATACAACTACGTAACGTGGTCGTAGGAAGGGATACAGGGAGGATACGACTACTCAACTTGGTCATACAAAGAATACAAAAGGATACGACTACACAACGTGGTCGTAGGATGAAGGGAAGAGAACATGGCACTGAGAAACTTACCAGGACAGAGAGAGATACCAGAGAAGACTAGAGGAGGACGGCGAACGGTGCGGATGCTCCGGTGAATTCTTCGGCTGTGAGGAGGCGATGGCGTAGGCTCCAGCGGACTCTTTAGCGACGAGGAGGCGGCGGCACAGGCGCTCCAGCGAACCCTTCGGCGGCGAGGAGGCGACGGCGCAGGCTCCAGCGGACGGTGGCAAAACTTCAAGCATGGTAAAACTAGGTGAGAGCAAGAGAGTTGGGTGAGGCTAAGGGTCCGTTTGGTTGGTGGAACCAGGCTGTATGGGATGGTTCCATTCAGGGTATAGAGCCATTCAAGTGTTTGGTTGGATGAATCGTATCAAATGGTCCTGGATGAGTTGGTTTCATACAAAGGAATATTCCTCTTTTGTGTTGTATCCTTTGGTTCCACAAAATCCGTTGTATCACACGGTTCATCATTTTGAGCAGCCCGTCCAGAACACGCTGGTGCTCCTGCCTCCGCCTCCTGCTGCAGCGTCGCCTCCGCCGCGGCGCCTCCGCCTCCTTCTGCCGCTCAAGCGCCTCGCCTGCTGCTGCGTCGCCTCGCCTCCTTCTACCGCTCAGCGCCTCCGCCTCCTGCTGCGCCGCAGAAGCCTCCTCGCTGCCTCTCGCGCCTCCGCCTCCTGCTGCCTGCTCATGGCCGTCTGCTGTGGTGGGGAGGCAGTGGTGGATCTGGCATTCTGTTGCTTCTCTGGAGAGGAGGCGGTGGGTCTGCTGCGGCTGCTGGCATGGCGGGAGGGCGGCGGCGGCGGCAACAGTCGTCGGCGTCAGGTCTTGAGCAGGCTCGTGAGGAGCTTCTCGGCCATGGCGGCTCGGTCTCTCCTACTACCTCCCCCCCTCTTCTTCTTCCTCACCGGTGAGCTTCGGGCCTCATGCACACAAGGAGGAGCGCGGCAGCCAGAGGCCGAGCCGCGTCGTGGGGAGGTGGAGGAGGAGCGCCGTGGGAGCTGGGAGGAGGCGCACCGGCCGGGCGACGCTACTGGAGAGAGCGCGGAGAGAGGAGCCGAGAGGATCAAGGGGAGGGCGGCGGGCGGTGGGCGGGGAGAGCGGGCAGCAAGCTGATGGTGGCGGCGTCTTGAGCCGGGTGTGCCCGGAGAGAGGCGTCGGGCTAGGGGTGACGCCGGGATGTGTCGACTAAGGAAGAAATAAGAAAGAAAAAGGAAGGAAGAAGAAAAAAAGAAAAAAGATATTATATTGAGATAATCTCACCCAAATCAATACCATTCCTTGAACCAAACACTATCTCGTACCATCCTGAATTATCTCATACAACCAACCAAACATATTCAAGTACTATACTATACAACCAACCAAACAACACACCTGTACCATCCCATTCAGGACGATCCCATCTATCATGTACCATCCTATCCCGTTCAGCCTAATACATTCAACCAAACGCACCCTAAAGGAGATGAAAGAGGACTGCTTGGACTTTTATAGCCAGGGGAGACGGGGAGAGTCGCTGAGAGACTTAGAAGCGCACATGATCAAGGGTAGGTGAAGGAGGAGATGGGGGCAGGTAGGGGAGGAGACAATAGGGGGAATGGGTACTGCAGAAGCGACATCATTTAATACGACATAACAACATTTAATGCTTGAAGACTTTTGCATCAGTAGTGACGCGGCGGGAGGAAGAAGAGGGTGAGCAGGGCTAACAGGTGGGGCTAGTCAAAACTCGGGAGGGTGGTCCAACCAAAGGGGAGGTCGTGACCAGAGGGGTGGTGGTGACCAAAGGGGAGGTCGTGACTAGAGGGGTGGTCGTGACCAAAGGGGAGGTCGTGACCAGAGGGGTGGTTGTGACCAGAGGGGAGGTCGTGACCAAAGGGGAGGTCTGGACTGAGGGGGAGGTCTGGAGAAGAAAGAGCTGGCCGAGGGGAAAATGGAACGAATAGAAAAAGGGAATTTCAACACTAGAGAACTCCAGCAAACTCAGAATAAACCAAACTTTTGGATTAGTTGAAGTTCGATTTAGTCATTTAAATCACTTTAAATTCCAAAATCTCAAGTTAAGCTTTAGAACTTCAACAAAACCAAATGGTTATTTTTATTTTGAAAATTTTCAAAAAGGCTCAGAAAATCGGGACGTGACATTGCGTGAGTGGAAAAACCCAGTTGTGTAATGGGTTAACGGGTTCCCATGGATGTGTATAGTGGATGTGATCCACTTTGTAACCAAGTTAGGGTTTCTTGTGAGGCTCTACTATATAAGGGGGCGTTAGAGAGAGAAAATTAGGTTTTTGCATTTGAGCCTCCAAGAGAGAAATTAGGGTTTGATTGAGAGAGCTAGGTGTTGCCCTTAGGGTTGTGTCCTCCTGGTAGAGTGGTTGTAATTCTTCCTCTTCAAGTGTTAATAGAAGATCAAACTTTATTCTCCATGTCTTAATTATATTCTTGTTTGATTCTCTTGCCTTCTTGAAATGTTCTTGATGATTCTTAGTTCTATCTTGTTCTAGTATGATTTGTACTGAGATATAGCTTGCTAGGCTTGTATGAACCCATCTAGAATCATCTTGGTTACCTAGATCTCACGAGCATGAGTAGATCAAGTTTTCCCTCTTTTGTCTGGTTCTTGAGCACTCTTCCCTATGATGGATAAATGTGGAAATCTTGACAACGATTCTTGAAATTGTTGATTGGAATATGTTCCAAATATCCTAGGGTAGTTGTGTTTCGAATTTATGTGATTTGAACGAGTTAATCAAAAGTTAGGTCAAATCCTTCTTAGACATCGTGTTGTTTCAGTTCGTCTGAAGGGGAGAAGTCAGACCGCTAGGCTTGCTAGTTAGATCGCTTGGTGGCCGCCAGTCAGACCGCCAGAAAGTTGGCGATCAGACCGACCTGATAGGGTGTTATTTGATTTTTGTTTTTAGGGTTGCTTCTTGTGCTCGCAAGTTCAACGTTTATCTTCACAGTTGGTCGTAACTGTTGGAGTGAAAAGATTGTTGATTACTAAGGGAAAAAAATTGTTGAAGTCATTCACCCTTGGGCTGCATTGGTTGGACTCTTTCTTCTTCTCTTGCATACTTGCATTGGTGCAGAGTAGACATCAGGCATGAGAATTATGGGAAATATTACATGCAGTATACTAGTTTTGCTTCTCCGCTTGATTGAACGGAAAAACTGAACCTGAGAACTCTGATATATGCTGTTGATGCTTGATCCATGTGGTGTAATGTGTGTATTGGGAAATGGATGAGTGGGTATGAGTTGTGATACTACACTGAGAAGTGACATGTCTAAATCAGAGAACTAGCAGCTAGGTCCAGTCAGCTTAGCTGGTCTGATCCTGGCTAATGGGGGCTGGTTTAATTGTCACTTGCGTACTTCAAATAATGATGATAGCTATGAGTTGTGGGGAGTTGCCTCTGCTTAACTAGTCTTTTATGGCTGTTTTATTACCTCTTTAAGAGAGATAATTTGTGCTTACCGACAGATGAACAATGACAAGGGTACGGCAAATATTAATTGCAGTGAAGGGAGATGTACTCATCTTGCATCTTCTTCAGGTGCTTCAAGTTAGTTGAAACTTGCAAGGAATTGTATAGTTTTCAAAAAGGATTATAGTACGGGGGCTATTTAATTCTAGTGGTGTTTTAATTTTCCCTTTTAAAACACTAAACATATTAGGCTGGTCCCAATGGGTGGTTTCTTATTACAATTTCTTATTACATGAAAAGTATTTAGATATCACCTTCTCAATGTATGATATCTTATAGTGTGGTATCCTAGGCCTTTGATATAGAGTATTTACTAGTATTTCTATCTAGGATACTGTGTATGAGTGGTATCTAAATAAGATATCAGTCTGCTCTCTCTCTTCCTTAATTACAGTGTCACATCAGACTTTTGCCTATATGTGACAGTCTTAAAAAACTTGTCAAAGTGGAGCATTAGGACGAGCCTTACCTCGCTTTCTTGGCTGATACAACACGATCAAGTACCTTGCAAAGTGACTTTAACTCACTTTATTGGCTGATTGTCAAAAACTAACCGACAAATTTCTCTTTGTTAAACCCTCACATCACTAAATAAAGTGAATGTTTTTCTTTGTTGTGAATTTATGGAGAACTGGACACAGAGAAGCTAGCTACCCTCTGCTATTTTAATGATGTTGGATTGAGTTAAGATAATGGGAATGGAAAAGGGATAAGATGGTAGGGAGTGGCTTAGGCAATCGTGCTTGTGCAACGGACAGATCAAAATACTGCATTTTCTCTGTCTAAATCTCACCTTTTTTTATTTCGTGTCCCTTGTATAATCGTACTACAACTTTATTTGGAAAAGACATGAAAATTTATTATTGGAAAGCAATCCCACCTAAAAAAGTAGCATAATTTGTGTAGGAACATAACAACGTGTTCTTTACACTTGAAAATTACGTACAAACAGTGGCGTCTGCAGAATAAAAATAAAAGAGATGCTAGTGGGATAAAGTTATCATAAGATAAGCTAACAAACACATATTTAAATGTCATGTGTAATCCAAATTGATACATAAATTATGAGAAAAAAATTAAAATGAAAATACATTAAATGTACTATCTTAATAATAGATAGTGTGTTTCGAAAGCCCAAAAATATGTACAAGTACCAATTTTAATAATAAAATTAACTATATTTATGATGTAAGTAATGCCAGAGGTACTAAAAGGGTACCAAGAGTGCGACGAGCCGAGTTGGTGCTCAAGCCCCCGTGGTGGATCAGCCACTAGTGCATTCTGATTCTCCCATGTGCACTAGCTATTCTCAGCCTAATGCAACGCAAAGACTGTCAAATTTGCGATATTTAAACATGGTAACACACTGATTGTAATTTTTCAATGGGAAACAGTGCTGCTCGATCGCCTGGAGCGTCCGGACACGTAGCTTTTATTCACTTCACACCATTGACCAACCCACCGACACTTTCCCCTCTAAGCCCTCTGCTGCAACCGCATCCCCATCCGAATTCTATCTCTCTACTTCACCCTCCATTTCTTCTCTCTTCTTGAAGCTGCTTCTTCTATCCCCAATCTTCCATGGCTCTCCCTCTCGGCCGGCTTTCCCCTGGTGACCCGACGCCTTGGTGGTGGTGGGTTGCCGCCGCGTCTTGCGCCTCCGGATCGCTTCCTCACGCTGGGCCTTCTCACTGGAGCTTATTCGATGCAAAGCCGGCTCGAGCTCGCTCGGCCACCGTGGAAGTATTGCTCTTTGGCTCGGCGGCGGCGAAGCGATGGCGGCGCGTGGCGCGGCGTGGTGTCGGCAGTGGCGCTGGAGCTCTGTTCTGGCGCCGCTGGCTCGCATCTGACCTGACCAGGCGAGAACACGGCCCTATCGGCATGGCCGTGGGAGGTGAGTCGCAGTGGGCGTGATTGCTAACATGGGCGGCGGCCTGCATAGGGCATTGGAGCGAGGCCAATAGGCGCGGTGGTCCCCGGCTCGAGCTTACTCCCATGCCAGCCTGGCCTCCGGCCTGCTCCTCCGGTTCCTCCCCGCCTCCCTGTGCTGCCACCGCTCCCTCTGGCCTCCTCCCCTTGCCGGCGCCACCCCAGCTCGGCTCGCTCAGGCTCGCCTATGGCTTGGTTCCCCTCTCCCCTTTTATTGATTTTTTGGATTTTGATGAAATGTTGCATATGTAGAAAAAGAATGTTGCAGTTTTGATTTGTGATGTTGCAACCGTTGTTCGGCAATGTTGCAGCCATTGTCCAGCGATGTTGCAACCATTGTCCGACGATGTTGCAACTACTATCTAAAGATGTTGCATTTTTTGGACCGTACGGGCGGAAGCCTCCACCCGTACGTCCGATTCCTAGTCGCTTCACCCGTACGTCTTTGATATATTAGTTTCAAAGAATCTTTTTTTTAAGAGGCGAAGAAGCTTAAGAAGAATCTGATGAGGTTTTGGCACATACTAGATGCGCATATCTTAATCGATCCACCACGCTCCCAAAGTGCGCTTGCGAATACTACATTATGGGCTCACGGTAATAAATTATGGCAGGAAAGAAGCTATATCAATTTATTGGCAAGTTAAAGTATAAATATCAATCGAGCTCGGCACCATGATTGCTGCTAAGTGCTAAAGCCTATGATATATTCATGCTCCACGCCTTGTTCTTGTACTTTCCTCTTCTTGTTGTGTCAACTTTGGCATACTTCAATTGTGGTTGATGTTTTAATCCTCACATGTTACCGAAATGTCTACAAATGATCACTGGTCTTCTGAACTGAATCATTGAGACATGTACGGAGATTGTTAAATACATGGATCTCGATCGGTCAATAAGTTGACCCGGTTAAAGTGCAGGCCAGCTTTACTTTCATGATAAAGAAACCACAGAGAGATTAGAACTTTATTCTTTGTCCATGCATGTTAGGAGCCCCTACAAGTACCATTCATGTGATCTTACAGCTGGTCAAGTGTACAGCAACTATAATTAATTAAGTACCAGTAGTACTAGCAGTGTATTAGTAGTACCAGCGAGAGAAAGAGAGTTGCGGCTAATTTATTCGTAAGGACTATAGGCGGTGATCGAGTAGTGAGTAATCATCAAACTATCATGAACGCCATTCAAATATTCAATTCGTACGTGCAGCTGCTGATTCAATCGCCTCTTTGACTGTCCGTTATTCCTGAGGAGATCGATCACCATGCGGATGAACTATACTACATTGGAGTGTATAGATATCGGTATAAGAAGACCAGTATTTTAATTTATAGCCGAACAGATAAGTCAGCAGTTTGCTATTACATACAAATTTGCAAAAGGTGAGTGTCACCCACCAATATATGCAAATTTGTCTGTATATACATGTTGTGTCTGTGTCTGTGTCTGTGTCTTTTCTCTTTACAAGATTGTACTAGTACATGCAGAGAGTGCGTGCAGTGTATGCATTCAACGGAAGGAATCGTTCGAGTGACATGACGATTAAGTTGTCGCCGTCTGCAGGACCATGAGGTGGTCACGAGTCGTGACACAAGCTGGAAGAATCAGATATGTATGGACGCGCAAATCTGCGTGCTAGCTCCCACGTTTTCAATCAGCTGATACAAACTCCAGTAGAGGCCAGCCAGGAACCTGCAGGTGCCAAAACACCATACCATCTTTTACAGTTCAAAACACTCCATCAGTAGTAACTTAACTGATATGTATCTTCATTCTTCAGCAGCAGGGACTGAGACAGGAGATTAGTAGAAGCCTCGGTCTCCTCATGCTTGATTAAGTTCTTTATATAGTTCTTAATTTATTTACATAGAATAACAAAATACTTATACTTGACACATCTCGATATTCAGTTCTTATCATATGCCATCAGGGTAAAGAGTTTCTGGCTCCTTCCTGCTCTCCAGTGGCTGCATTGCAAAAGCGGGACGGCGAGTCAACATCTACCCCATGGCAAGCTGACACTTGCAGCTTCCGTTCATCTCTTGCCCGCTTGGGTAAGAATTAAACTGCACGTGTAGAACACAAAACCGTTTAGAAGCCGTCCTTAGCTCTGAAATTCGTCAGCAAAAGTAAGCAGCAGCAGATGTTACCGTTGCCCTCCGCAGGAAATATTTACTACTCCGTTTTTTGTGCTTCGTACGCGCGCGTCGGCTGGGCTCGCGACACGGGGCGGCCGCGCGTGGTGGGTGCCGCGTCACCGGCGGGCGGGGGCCACGTCCAGAGCCCAGAGGGCCGTAGGTTATACGGTCACTTTCCGATCACGTAGCCAAGGCGGTGGGTACCCACCGGCGCCAACGTGGAGGGGCTGGCGGATCGCCACGTGGACCTGCTGTCGGTGCGGCCTCTCTCGCCTCCCCCGGCGAGCGGTGGATGCCCGGCCCGGTGACAGGCGGGGCCCGCGCGCACTCGGATGCGTCCGCTTGGCTGCGCTGTCCTTTTGGCCGGCCCGTGTGAGTGAGATGACACCACTGGGTGGGACGCCGTGGGCCCCACCGTCCTTTTGGTGGCTTCCCTTCTCTTCTCTTGCGCGTGGGGAATTATACCTGCGGTGAGAAAAGTTTCTACCTCAGCTTCACCAGTCAATGCTCCGTGCATGACTTACCGTAAAATGGTCGCTCTGGAGAAGGTCGTTTTTTAACTGCTCGAGCGGTTACTCTGCTTGACAGGTCAACATACAGTGCACACACACCGTATCAATGTGATGCTGGCATGCCGCTGCTGCTACCACTGGAGCAGCTGCATCTGTAAAGCGCGATGGAAGGAAGGAGCAACGATGAGTAGCGATGCTGGTTTCGTAGCCGCGCCCATTCCCTTTGTCGCGCGGCCTCTCCTCACAGGGAAACTGGGGCTGTTACCATATACGGCTATTGCAACATACTCACTCGCGCACGCTGCATTCCCTATCTATCGCCAGAATGGGCTCGGCTCAGGCTAGTAGCACGGTAAATTTAACCGTTCGGGTATGTTACGACAACTAGGATGAGGTCACTGGTAATCTACCACTGGTACATGCCATAATAAATAGACCTGTTTTCATCTTTGTTTTTTTTGGCAACCGATATATACGTCAGCGAATTCTTCCAGTGATTCATGGTGACGGAGTACGGTGATAACGTTGTCACTTCTCCAGTTATCACTCCCGGCAACACTTGGAGGTAAAGGTGCAGCTTAATTGGCAGTGTGCGTGAAGCTCAGTTTCCCCCGTGCCTTAGTGAAAGGGGAAAAGAGAAGAAAAAGAAAGAAAGGCACAGTGAAAGGGGAAATAGAAGAAAAGGAAAGAAAGGCACATGGGAGAAAGAAAGGGAGCGAGGGGAAAGAAAAAGAAGGTTGGTGCCAATGCCCAATTGCCCACGAACTAGTGGCGAGTTTGGCCGAGGCGGTCGCTTGGAGGCTAGGGATGCAAGTGGGGCGGGCTTGTCCGCTAAGCCGCTAGCCCGCCCTACAAAATCAGTCCACCAAACTACCCACAACAACCCACTAAATGGATGCAGTGCAAAGCGGTCAAACCCGCATTGCCTGCTGGGCTAACCGCATCGTACACTAACTAATACACAAGTAGCCACCTCCCAAAGGGAGAGCTCGCCGACGGCCACCTCCCAACGAGAGAGCTCGCCGACAACCACATCCTCTGCGTGCCGCCGCCAGAGCTCGGCCATTGCCTCATCTCGTCGGTTGGCAAGCCGCCTGCGCAGCGACTCCTCTCACTGCTGACAAAGACAAGACATCAGCGCCCCACCGCACCACACCACACCAATGTGGGCATTAATCTAAGTCTAAGCAACATTAACCCTAAGCTCATTGAAGAACACCTAGTTTAATCATTATAAGCGGAGCGTAATTGACATACCGAACTTGAAGAAGCCATTGGAGTTGTAGATCTGTTGATGTAGAGGTGGCCGCCGCTACTACAATGAGGCGTGGGCGACAGTCTTGTTGAGACGGCGGCAGCGACGGGCTTGATAGCGACGACGTTGGCCTTGACTTCGATCTTCGGTCTTCGCCCGCTGAAGCGCCGTGAGAGATCGGGTTTGTTGGGGTGTTCGTTAGCCTAGAACCACACGCAGAGATCGGTCTGCCGAGTCCCTAAGCTTTTATATGGCGCTTGGTTGAGCGGGACCGAAAACCAAGCTGTTGGTTATGCCCCGTCGTATAGCGTAGTGGGCGTGCCCTTGAATCTCGGACACGATTAGCGAGATCAATCCAACATTCTCCCTTTGATCGTAAGGCTAACATCATAAGCCCATTCTCAATAAAACAAACATACCAAAGTAATGCGTTGTATGACCAATGAAGTGTCATACAACCACATTACCTATAGTGTACTATTCCATCTTGAAATGGATATTCATTATACTTTATGGGAGTTGGTTTGCTTTAAGGTCCTTTTATCCGAATCGAGGCTTTCCAATAAACCTATAAGCAACATGATCACGAAAGATATTGGGTGGTAAGCCTTTAGTAAGCGGATCATAAGCATTGACTTAGTACTAATATGCTTGATACTAATGGTTTGATCACGGATTACATCTTTCACAACATGGTACTTAATGTCAATGTGTTTGGCGGCACCACTTGACTTGTTGTTACTCGCATAAAAAGGCTGCGGGTTCGTTATCGCGATATAAGGTGAGTGGTTTAGAATCTTGTCTACCACTCTAAGTCTCGGGATAAAGTTCTTAAGCCATCTGACTGCCGGTAGCCTCATAACATGCCACAAACTCGGCTTGCATCGTTGAAGATGCCGTAAGGGTTTGTTTTGAGCTTTTCCACGAGATAGCTCCTTAGCGAGTGTGAAGATATAACTTTGACGTGGATTTCTTAGTATCAACACATCCCACAAAATCTGAATCTGAATAACCAACAACTTCAAGGTTGTCAATTCTTATATGTGAGCATGAAATGTTTAGTAGCTTGCATATAATAAGACTTTCTTAATGACCTTCCGATTGGTCCGGTCTGGATTTGGTGATATCGCCAAGCATCCGGTTACAAAAGCTAAATCGGTAGCGTACATACTTGAGCATACATAATGCTTCCGGCAATTTGAAGCATAAGGAACCGACTTCATCGATCGGTTTCATATTGGTTCCTTGGACATTGAAATGTCCCAAACTTATCGCCCTTAACAATAGGAGCAGGCGAGCCAGAGCACTTATGCATATTATATCTCTTTAGTACTATGTCAATGTATGCCTTTTGAGATAAACCTAATACTCCTTTGGACCTATCTCGGTGAATTTCAATGCCAAGAACGTAAGAGGCATCACCAAGATCCTTCATATCAAAATTAGATGAAAGAAATCTCTTGGTCTCATAAAGCATATCTTTATCATTGCTAGCCAATAAGATGTCATCCACATAAAGAACTAAGATGGTGAATTTACTCCCTTGAACTTAACATATATGCGATTATCAACTTCATTTTCCTTAAACCCAAAATTCCTTATGACCTTATCGAATTTGAGGTACCATTGCCTTGACGCTTGCTTTAAGCCATAAATTGATTTCTTAAGTCGACATCCCATATGCTCCTTGCCTTCCACGACAAAACCTTAGGTTGAGCCATGAAAACGCGTTTTCTTGCAAGTCGCCATTAAGGAATCTTGTCTTAACATCCATCGATGTAGCTCTAAATCATAATGAGCTACAAGTGCCATAACAATTACGAATGAATCTTTAGTTGAGACAGGGAGAAAAGGTGTCATTATAGTCAATCCCTTCTCTTTGTGAGAAGCCTTTTGCTACAAGCCTTGCTTTGAACCTTCGATATTTCCCTTAGAGTCATGCTTGGTTTTGTAGACCCATTTACTGACCTCTTGTTTTGACTCATCGAGAATTTCTACTAAGTCCCATACATCATTAGTGCTTATAGACTTTAGTTCATCCTTCATGGCATCAAGCCACTTAGAAGAATGTTCACTTATCATGGCCTCCTTATAAGAGGTGGGATCTTCTACCCTCCCTATATCATTAATATCCTCATTCATATAAACAACATAATCATTTGGGATGGCGAGATCTTCTCTCCATTGTGATCTTCTAATAGGTTCAACAACTATTGCAGGGGACTGCTGAGGCTCATCATTAGGTACGACATTAGGAATTTCAGAGACCTCAACAGTGGGTGCGACAACAGTATTTTGTACTGGAGGTGCAACCACCTGGGGTACAGGAACATAAACTCGCTTCTCTTCAAGATCTATTTTCCTGGGCTCCAGGTCCTCGTTATTCTCTAAGAACACAGCGTGTCTTGTTTCTACAAACTTAGCTATCCTATCAGGACAGTAAAATCGATACCCTTTGGATCTTTCAGGGTACCCAATAAAATAACAACTTACTGTCTTAGGATCTAATTTCCCAATATGTGGATTAAAAATCTTAGCTTCAGCACGACAACCCCACACTCGTAAATATTTCAAACTTGGTTTCCTCGGTCCATAATTCATAAGGTGTCTTAGGTCTTGATTTCTTGGGAACCCGATTAAGAATATATGCGGTAGTCTTTAGTGCTTCCATCCACAAGCCAGTTTGCAAAGTAGAATAGCTAAGCATGCTCCGTACCATATCTATAAGTGTATGCGGTTGCGTCATTCGGCTACCCCATTCTCTTGAGGTTCACCGTGTAGAATCTTTGGCGACAATACAATTTTCTGAAGGAATTTAGCGAAAGGGCGTGAATTTGCCCATAAGGGCATGTTTCCGTAATATTCTCCCCGATCCGATCTTACCACTTTAATTCTTAGGTTGTGCGATTTTCAACTTGACCTTAAATATCTTGAATTTGTCAAGCGACTCGGATCGGTCTTTAATGGGAAAGATATAACCATAACGGAGAAATCATCGATGAATGTGATGAAGGAATCAAAACCATCCACTAATGTCACAGAAAAGGACCACAAATATCGGTATGAATTAATTCTAAGAGTCTGTCTTTGCGAGTGGCTCCTTCTTTATTTGCTTTACATATTTTCCTTTAATGCAATGAATGCAATGGTGCGAGTTAGAAAACTAATGGGTGGAGAATTTCTTCCTTAATGAGGCGCTCCATTCTCCCCTCGAAATGTGGCCTAAATAGCGATTGCCACAGTTTGAAGAAGTCTCATCATTATTTTTACGCTTAGCATCACATACATTCAAAGATACATGAGACTCATTAAGGAAAGCATATAGAGCTTGTCTTGTCTAAAAGCAAGACCAACATTATTTGAATTAAATGCAATAATGCACTTATTGTTACCAAAATTACATTTAAAATCATCATCGTCCAATAAAAAAATGAAATCAAATTCCTCCTTATGGAAGGAACATAGACTACATTATTAAGGCGAAGTATGAAGCCGCTATCTAAAACTAATGAAACAGATCCAAGCGATTCAACTTGACTTCTTTTCCATCCGCGACTCTAAGACTTCGCTCCCTTTCTTAGTGTTCTCGCGGTATGGAATCCTCAGAAGAGTTGGTAACGTGCAGTTGCACTGAGTCAATCCACCAAGATTTAAGGAGAAATCGGCATAAAGAGTTTCATCAATAAACGTTATTGTATCATTACCCTTTTTGCGAGCCACTCGTAAAACCGACACAATCCTACGAAAATGCCCCGATCGCTATGTAGTGACATTCATCCTTTAAGTGCTCCAATGAGCAACATGGGGCTTAGGTGTATTGTGCACCTTAGGCCCGACTTATCTAAATTGGGGAGTAATGCGACTTTTTCTTGGATTTGAAGTCCCCGAGAACTTCCTTTTGTTAGGACCACCAACTTGATTCACAAGATCTTTCTTTTCGGTCCTTATTCTTTCTTCCTCCACGGACACACATGGCGATTAAATCGCTCATGCTCCACTTATCTTTCGAGTATTGTAATTTATCTTAAAAGCGGTGTAGTCGGAAGGAAGAGGTCATAATAAAATGGACTAGAAACCATCAAATATCTCCATATCCATGCCCTTGAGTTTTCCGACCATATCGGTCATCATCATGATATGCTCTCTTATGCTCTGGGACGAGTCATACTTAGTGGTTAAGAGCCTCGGATTAAAATCTTGGCATAGACTTTAGTGGAGCCTCTGAATTTCTCCTCAACCTGAGCGTGTACTCCTTAGCATTTTGAATCTGGGATTGCTCCCGATTCCAAGCGAGATAGAGGTCTTCATTATCATTAGTGATGAGCGGTTAGACCGCTCCCATTTTTCAAAGGCATTAGTGTCATAAGTTTTCTTTTTCTCATCGTAATTTTCCTCACCGTCGGTGGGGAATGGGAGGAGTCACCCTTAACATAGTCAAGATCTAAAACTCCAAGGACGGTGAAATTCTTTCTTTCCAAGCGGAAAATTGCTTCCGTAAGTCGTTCAATGTTGTCAATTGTGGCGGCAACATTTGAAGCGTTTATTCTTTGCAAAAATTTAAAATAACATAAAGATATATTGCATGCAATTAACCCTACGTTGGTTTGATTAACAACATGCAAAACTACGTTCTAATCCATATCACCGTTGGGCAGAAAATGGAAAAAGAACTTAACAATTTTAATACGGCGACACATGATTATAAACAACGTTGGTCAGAATATAATCATATGCATACATAATGCCAAAATAAAACATAAACAAAAATCTCTAATTAAAATATCCCATTGGTTCAATTTAATTAGAGACCAAACATCAGGTATAATACACTGTCATTTTGAGCAACTTAAATATTAATTAAAGACAATGCACAAAAATAAACACAATCACCGGTAGAGTGGGCGCCGATTCCTTTTCAACGATGGCCCATAATAGGCTTAACTCTCAGATCTAACAGCCATCGTTGGATCTTATCGGACGGCCGGATGGAAACCGAGGGAAATAAAAAAAAAACCAAAACCAAAACCCTAACCTCATTCCTCTTTTCTTCTCCAAAAAAAATCGGCGGCAACAGAGGCGGTGCCTTGAGGCGCCCATGTGAATGGAATGCAATTGCGGCGACAAGAAGAAAGGAGAGAGAGAGCGGCGCATGAGAACATGTGAAGCCTTGTGCATAACATAAGATATAGCCGTATACATACATGAAGTGAGCCCTGGCTGATGAGGCGGCAGTGGCGAGGCAGCTGACCTGAGGTGTGGCCTCGTGATACTCGTATGCGTCTGTGAGGCATAAGGCTCAAAATCCTTAAAACGTAAGCATCCGCTTCTGATTTGGGTGTGATTGGGGTTTTGATTTGGGGACTTCGTTAGGGATTTTGTGAAATTTCTTGATTCCCCTCCTTCTAAGTGCTGAATCCGAAAGTCTAATCATGTAATACGGGCACAACAAGTTCGGTTGGGGACTAATTTGGGTTCAACATGAGTCTAGGGTGGCTCTGATACCAAATGTGGGCATTAATCTAAGTCTAAGCAACATTAACCCTAAGCTCATTGAAGAACACCTAGTCTAATCATTATAGCGGAAGCGTAATTGACATACCCGAACCTGAAGAAGCCATTGGAGTTATAGATCTGTTGATGTAGAGGTGGCCGGCCATCAGTGGTGGGGCGTGGGCGGCAGTGCTGGTGAGGCAGTGGCGGCGGGCTTGACAATGACAGCGTTGGCCTTCACCGATCTTGGTCTTCGCCCACCTGAAGCGCCCGTGAGAGATCGGGTTTGTTGGGGTGTTCGTTAGCCTAGAACCACACGCGGTAGATCGGTCTGCCGAGTCCCCTAAGCTTTTTATATGGCGCTTGGTTGAACGGGACCGAAAACCAACTGTTGGTTATGCCCCCGATCAGGGCGCGTAGTGGGGCGTGCCCCTTGAATCTCGGACACAGTTAGCCGAGATCAATCCAACAACCAAATCAACCAATCAAGCCAATCCACGCCACGGCAGAGACGCGAAACTTGGAGACGACCTGGTCGGCGAACTCATCGAAGCAGTGCTCTTCTTTGTGGGGCCTTGTGAAGGGCGGCGGAGAGGACAACACCAGTGGCGGCCACTTCTGGATGGCGGTGGTCGTCGGCGTTGTGTGTGGCGGCGGAGAGGACGACACCAGAGCTCCATTGCGGAGGCCGTGATGGCGCTTCTGGATGGCGAAGTTGGTCGTCGGCCATGTGCAGGCGGAGGAGAGGACGACGCCAGAGCTCCAGTTCAGCCGTGGCGGCGCTTCTGGATGGCAAGCCGGCGTCGTGACGTCTGAGATCTCGAGTTGGGCTCTTGGTTTGGCTCTAGGTTTGGTTGGGAGGTGGAGGTGTGGCCGGAGGCAATGACTGCCTTTATTGGTGGAAATGGGGAGAGGAGGAGATGCTAGTGAATGCAGGCAGCTGCAAAGACCACGAAGGATTGTGTGGGTTGCACTTGTGGGCTAGAGATAACCGCATGTAGCTCAGCGGGCAGCACAGGTGAGCGCGGGCTGTCCGTGGCCCGTCCAACTTGCACCCCTATTGGAGGCTAAGGCCGGCACCCGCCAAGCCGTCCCGAGCAAGCCTCCCTCAGCTCGCGCCGCACGGTTTCTCGCTTTCACTGCCCCTCCTTCCCTCTTCCGGTCGATGCTTTCGGGCCGTATGGTTAAAACGGCACGGCACGACAAGAAATAGTTCCCTTTTTTTCCACGAGAAATAGGAGGGAACTGCGGCCGAAACGGCTATGCTTTTTTGCTGATGCATTCCATTCCATTCCATTCCATTCGGCCGTCAGCTCCGGCTCGGTCCCGGTGCTGTTTACCATGTTTGTTTTACTCCACACGTTGTCACTCACTCGCATGCCTTGTTTTATCAGTATAAATATTCTGCTTCCCTGTCACTTGTTATACCCTCTGTTTTTTTTTTCTCCTTGCCCTTCTCTCTCTCTCATCTTTCTTACTCTCTTCCTCGCATCACCCTCCTTCTAACACCCCCACCCCACCCCACCCCACCCCCCACCTACCTCTCTGCCTGCCTGCTGCCTCTCCCTTGTCCTAATTTCCCCAATTGAGGCCAGGGAGCACCTGCACTGCAGCAAGAATCGTATCTCTGGTCTTGCCCAGATCCAGCGCCTCCGAATTTGCCTCTTCTTGCAGCAGCGGCGGCGGCAGAGGGAATCGTCCGCGCCGGCCAAGAAGAGATTTTTGGAGTGGGGAGAGAAGGAGCGGAGAGTTTGTTCGTTCTTGGTTCTTGTTGTTGCCGAGAGCACAAGAGAGAGTGGTTGATTCTTTGCGCGTGCGGGGGGTGCATATACGTACCATGAGAAGATGATGCCCGCCAAGGCCAAAGGTACATTCCCGGCGGCAGCGATGAAGGAGGCCTCTCCTCCTCCCACGGCGACGGCGGCGGCGGCGGTGAAGGAGGACGAGTGGGAGGTGCGGCCCGGCGGTATGCTGGTGCAGAAGCGGAGCCCGGACTCCGACGCCCCCGCCGCGCCCGTCCCCACCATCCGCGTCAGGGTCAAGTTCAACGGTGTCTACCACGAGATCTACATCAACTCCCAGGCATCCTTCGGTAATGCACGCGCCTGTACTACGCGTACACGCACCCGGCCTTGTATTGGGTCGATTTGTTCTGGTTTTGAGCTGCTGATTGAGATGGAGTGCCGAACTGTTTGTTGCAGGTGAGCTGAAGAAGATGATGTCGGCGCGGACGGGGCTGCATCCGGAGGACCAGAAGGTGGTGTACAAGGACAAGGAGAGGGACTCCAAGGCGTTCTTGGACATGGCCGGCGTCAAGGACCGCTCTAAGATGGTGCTGCTTGAGGACCCCACGGCGCAGGCCAAGCGCCTCCTCGAGCAGCGCCGCACCGACAAGGCGGAGCGCGCCGCCAAGTCCATCTCCCGCATCAGCCTCGACGTCGACAAGCTCGCCACCAAGGTACGATGGCTCTGGTTGTGTTATTTAATCTCGCGGTCGTCATCGTCGAATTGGGTGTTGATCGAATTTGGGCGGTCGATTGGCTGGGTGCAGCTGTCGGCGCTGGAGACCATCGTGGGCAAGGGCGGGAAGGTGGTGGAGGCCGACGTGGTCACGCTCACCGAGGCGCTGATGAGCGAGCTGGTCAAACTGGACGCCATCGCCGCCGAGGGCGAGGTCAAGGTGCAGCAGCGAATGCAGGTCAGCACGTACACGCCAAATTAATTCCCATTCATTGGGCCATTGATTTCGCTGCGCGGGGAGCTGAATTCGCTGCAACTCCGATGCAGGAGAAGCGGGTGCAGAAGTACGTGGAGAAGCTGGACGCCATCCGCGCCAAAAACGCGGCGGCGGCGGCGGCGGCGGCCAACGGCATCGGCAACGGCAACGGCCACGCCAAGGCCGGCCTGGCGCCGCACCTCCCGCCGCGCCCGCCTCCCGTGTCGCAGCGGCGGCAGTTCCCGCCGCCTGAGCCGGTGACAGCCACGGCGGCGGCGCCCACGGCAAACTGGGAGACGTTCGACCTGCTTTCGTCAATGCCGTCGACGTCCTCGGCCACCGTGACCACTATGGCGGCCGCGACCACCACCTCGCCGATCCCGCGGTTCGACTGGGAGCTCTTCTAGGGAGCTCCGTGAGGGTACACCTTTCTTGTTCATCGATCTCGGGAGCTCATCCATCCATCCATCGATCGGTCTCCTCTGATCATTAGTGCCATTATTTCCTTCTTCTGTTTATTCTTTCCTTTTCATTTCTCCTCTTCAGCTCTTATTTTTCTTTTTCATTTGAGTGTATATCTACAGAAGAAGAAAGACCCTGGTGAATGGTGATCGAGTGTGTTCAGTCAGTCAGATTACTCCTCCTCATGAGGATCCATCCATGCATGCTCACAGCAAATAAGTCGTGGTCTTATGAAGAATTTTTCATGACAATATATATATAAATAGCATGTATATGTGATTCATACATTGATTAATTTCTGTATGATGCATGATTGATTTCCATTCCATTTGGGCAGTAGTAGTACTCCGTTAGTAGCAGTATTCTTTGGGGGGAGAGAAGGGGGAGCTAGTGAGATTTGCTGTGCAATCCATCCAAATGCACCACTGATGGATTGGGGTTAGGGGCTTGTGTTTGGTGGGCGCGGAGCACAATAATTGTTGTTTGCCATCTGCGTGCCAGGCGCTGAGATGAGCTCGCTGAGTTGAGTCCAGGCGAGGCTGGGGCCTAGAAGAGAGGGAGGAGCCGTGCGTGCAGGCCAGTGGGTGGGGTGGTTCGTCTTTGGATGCACTCGCCACTGATCTCTTCTTGGATCGTAGTAAAACCAACCGCTTAATCGTTCCGTTTGGTCGGCCGGCTTAGTCGGTCGGTCCGATTAATTACAAGGCTCGGTTTATTAGGCGGGCATGCATGCCTGTTTGGTCTTGTTTCAACTGCTTCGATACTAACACTGACCGGCATTTTGTTTTTATCCAAACTTTCGATCGATATGTGCATGGCTGGGGTTGGATACTCTGGATAACAGGGTAGAGTTTTTTTTTTTGCAGTATTAACATTTTTTATACCGTATTTATAAAAATGGTGGTGTTACAATTTTTTTTTGACAAAAATAACGTCGCGTCCTTACGGCGTCATCTTGAACGCCCGCGCCGCCACCGCCGCGGTGGTGTTACAATTTTTGACAAAATAACGCAGGTGTCAAGACGGCCATCATCTTGAGACGCCGCACTTGCCACCAAGACGGCCGTCGTGCGGTGGCCCCGCCGTCCGCCACGTGCCCCTCGGAAATTAGGGTTTCATGATTTTATGTGACTTAGAATGTATGGAAAAAAGTTGCATTAAACTCCGTTGGAGACATCGATATACAATATGATGCTTTCTGGAGACGTGCAATGCAAATTAGGGTTTGCAATGAAGTTGCAACGTACGTTTTCATACAGATAATTATCGACATTTCAAGCGTTACAAGCATTACATGAAACATGTGCGGGTTTATTACAATCGGGATGTAGGAGGATGGGTATTATCACAAATAACCCGATCAAATAGGATACTCTTTGTTTATTTATCGGTTTAATATGGATGATGTTCTTTAATACTGTATTGTACGACAGGCTAGGCAGAATCTCAATAGAGCCAAGCCAACTTGGAACACAACCTTAATACCCTGTAAGTAGTAATGATCGACGATCAGAAACAACAAGTAAACCAGATACAATCAGCATTTTTATTATCTTACTTGGATCTAGAAGATTGGTAGATTGATAACTAACTGAGTTAATGCATTTTACAAGGATATAGGCATATGAAAGAACCATGACCGTTCATGTCAAATTGGACTTGAAAAGAATGTCTTTATATATAAAAGGAGGCGGACTTTACCCAAGCCTAGCCTGGCCACGTCATTCCTTTTTCGAGCCATCCGTCGGCTTTTTGCGTCGCCACGTCGTCCGTCGTCGCAAGACAAGCCGCTTTCGGCCTTCGCTGCGCTATGGCACGTGCTTCTTTCTGGACGATTCGGCTGCCTCCTTGCTCTCTTCTTCGCTTCGCCTCGCCACGTTTGGTCGCGTGCAGAGGGGAAAGGGAAGTTTTCTCCGCTGCCGCTCCACTTCCTCCCATGTCTTTCTTTCGGCGAAAACCCCAACCCCGACGCCACCGGCTCCAACCCTAAAACCGCCTTCTCGCCGTCGCCTTTGCTACCGCCGCGCAAGCACCGCCTATCCCCTCCCCCTCCCCCTCCCCCTCCCCCGCGCGTTCATCGTCCTGTTCTCGCTCCCCAAGCGGTTGCCACAGCCACAATCTCTGCCGCAGCCTCGGCCCGTGCTACCCCGATGGCAAGCGGTGGCGGCACAACGACCTCACTGTCGAGGTGTGCCGAGACTTCCTCCCAGGAAAGGCCCCGCCTCCATCTCCACTCATCTCCTCCCTCCCCCTGATCCAACGGTCCAGGGGAAAAACATCACCACCACTCATCCTCACGCCTCGATCCAGCGGCTCGGGCGGGGCCTCGAGACCTCCCGAGGCCCGCCCCAGAATTTCTTTCCGCGTGATAGGTGCACCCTCCTGGACATCGAGGGCAAGTACGTGCAACCGCAACGCTCCGTCTCTGTCGAGCGGTACGCGCGCGTGAGATGTCAACTCTCCCTGTGTAACACCCTGATTTTCAGAGCCTTTTTGAATTTTTTTTCAAAATAAAAAGAACCAGTTGGTTTTGATAAGAATTCAAAGCTTAACCTGAGAATTTCAGAATTTGAAGAGTTTAAAATGACTAAACTAAACTTCAACTAAATCCAAAGCTTAGTTCTTTTGGTATTGCTCTAGCTCTCTAGAGCTATCTCTCCTCTTTTCCTTTCCTCTATCACGTATTTGGACATTCTTATATGTCCGCACCGTCCCCTTTGTTGGACCTCGATTGTTGTGGTTTCCCCTTGTCCTTGCGGGTCTTTCCTCTTCCTAGAAATCTCCTCTATTGAGACCTTTTGATTAAGTTTACCCTCTGGTCCGGCCCATCCTTTGGGTGGGGACCTTCCTTAATCTCGACATGTTTACACCTCCTCCGAGGTTTAGATTTTTTCCTTGTATCTAGACCTCCTTTGAGGACTAGACAATCCTTGTGTTTTAGCCCCTTTGTGTGCCCAGACTTCCTTACCACTGGGACCCCTCCGATGGTTCGGACCTCTTCCTTGACTTGACCTCTTTGATGTCTGGATCTCTTTGATCCTAGACCACATTCTTCGGTTGGGCATATTCTTATGCGAGCCTCCCCTCAGGTTGATCTAGCTGGACCTTCCCTTTGGTTTGGATCACTTTAGATCTCTTTGTTGGTTTGAATCTCTTTTGGTTCAGACCTCCTTCTGTCTAGACCTCTTCTTAGTCTAGACCCCTTGTTGCCTGGGCACTCTCTTATGCCTGCACCTCTTATCGATTGAGACCTCCTTGTATTCCTTGGATCTCTTTCGTGCCTTGAACCTTCATGTTCTCTTGAACCCCTTGGCACTTCCCTTGGCGCCAGATCTCCTTTGGGACCATCCCGACCGCCAAGACCTCCTCTCGATCTCCCCTTTTTGGAGATCTTAGCCCACCGACCTCCTCCTCTTGATGCGGGCGTCAAGACCTCCTTTTATGGTCTTGACCGGCAGATCTTCTCGACTAGACTTCGTCCTTTGGATCTCCTCCGTTCAGACCTCCCATGCGTGGATCTGAACCATTCGGGAACTCTTTGTCCTAATCTTAATCCTCAGGACCTCCCCTTCGCCTTGATCTTAATCGTTAAAGCTCCTTGATTTCATCCGGTAGTTGAGACCTCTCATGAGTTGATCTCACTCGCTGAGAACCTCCTAGACCAATCTTGACCGTTAAGATCTTCCTTTGGGGTCTTAGCCGTCAGGACCACCGCTGGTCATACCGTTTTGTGAAGTCCGGTACTACCGCTACCAGCAATTTCACTTCACCCCTTCGAACCCTTTTGTCCTTCAGGACCTCTTTGTGTTCTCTAGGACCTCCCTTATGTTCACTGGACCTCTCTCGCGCGGATTCAGACCTCACCCTGGTGGATCTAGCGGTTCCGACCTCTTCCGTGTTAGATCCCAGGGTCCAGACCTCATGTTTGTCAAATCTAACGGCTTTGATCTTGTCCTTGATAGATCTGAGGGCTCCAATTCCTCCCACGTATCCTTGCTTACGCGGACCTCCTCCCTTTGACGATCGTGACCAATGGGATCTCCCCTGTGAGGTCCTAGCCATCAGATCTCCACCTTTCTATTTGAGTTTGACCTTCGGACCTCCCGTGAGTAGGTCGTTGGACTTCCTATCTAGAGGACCTCCTCCTGGTTGTGTCTGTTGGACCTCCCTGTCCTTGACCACATCCTAACCGCCTGCACCTCCTCCGGCGTGTCTAGGCCAGATTAAGATGTTCTTTTGATCATCTCTGAGCCACTCAGATCTCCTTGCTTATTTTCTTGATCGTCGGGACCTCTCCGGCTTTTGATCTTGAATGTCGGACCTCCTCCTTGTGAGATCGACCGTCAGACCCGACCTTTGTGGGTCTGTCCTCGGGACCATCTCGTGGGTGTCTTTTGGACCTCCTGTCCATAAGACCTCCCATTGTGTGTCTTCGGACCTCTGTCCAGGACCTCTTTGAAGTCTTTTAGACCTCTTAGTCCTTTGGACCTCCGTATCCTTTGGATCTCCCCTTTGTCTGGATCCCAACCGTCCAGACCTCCTTTGCAGAGATCTCAACAGTCAGGACCTCCCCATGTCTAGACCTCCCTGTTGAGTTTTGGACCTCCTTTAGGTTCCAACTTCCCTATGGTGTTCAGACCCTTATGGTCTGGACTTCCCTTTTGTGTTTAGACCTTTGTGGTTTAGACCTTTATTGTCTTTTGCACCTCATGTTCTTAGGACCTCCTCTGTGAATCTCCTTGCAGGACCTCCTCTGTGGATCTCCTCGCAGGACCTCCTCCTTGGACCATCCCCTTTGACCAAGCTGTTCACCCTTTGACTGATTTTCCTTGGCTCTTAAGTGCATTTGATGTGGGTGGAGTCGCATTAAATGCTGCCACCTACCTTTGTCCTCTTTTCTACTTTCTGTCACATCCCTTGCTTTCTTTATCCTTTCTAGTACCTTGGGGTAGTTTGCCTTTGTACCAATACTTTGAATTTGGACATCCTCTTTTATGGTGCTTCTATACCCTTGCTCCTTTAAATAGAGCATCAGGGACGCCCACTGCCTCCCTGTTGTTCATTTCGGCCTCTGCTCTCAGCTCTCTGTTTCAGGGAGCTCTCCAAGCCCCCTGGTTCGGACCCCCTCTGGAGCCGGAGCCCTTCAACCATCAGACCTCCTCCCAAGGATCTTCTCTGGTTTTTCTTTTAGTATCATCCTCTGCTACTTACCTCTTGCTCAGTTCATCCGGATTTCATTTGGATCTTTATTTGCTTTGCTTTGTATACGTGTAGATCTTGGCGTTCAGAGAGCAGTGTGTGAGAGAATAAATTTTAAGCTACCAAGCAAGAGGCAAGTTACACTCTTGATCATATTGCACCCAGTTTCTCAAATTATTTATGTTCAATTTCAAAGTATAACGCATGCTTATTTCTACCAAGTTATTTCAATACCTATCTTTAAACACCTAGTTATGCCTATTTCCTTCATATGGCCAACTTTGACATTGAACCAAATCTATTGTCACCATTAGGCAAAATCGGTTGATGTAATAGTGTGAACCAGAACATTTGTAAAACCAAATGCTTAGATTTGCTTAGACCAAAAGTAATTGATTTGGGAAAATCTTTACCTTCATGACCAACTATTGTTTAAAATGCTTTGGCCATGACATTGGGATGTCATGGGAATATAAAATCTTCTTTGGGGAAGCAAAAGAGAATGAAAACCGATTTAGACTTGGGCGAATTGGTTTGCTTGGTTGGTGCAAGGTTTATGCACGGACTCTATCCTGGCTAAGGTGGAGGTCCAAGGGTATGTGATTGTCGCCCAAGTCAGTTGAGGACCGGTCTTTGAGCCGCCAATGCTAGGCCTATAATGGGCTTTGCCAAAACCGTGCAACCACATGTCTCGGTATGGGGTGTGGGACCTAGCTAAGTAATTTGCGAACTTCCACATGATTAATCCAATTGGAGGAGTGGGAGGTCTTCTATGGCCAAAATGGTCTTTTATGACCTATGTTCCCCTTGGTGCAAGAGGGGCCCAGATCTCATGAGTGAATCCAAAGGAGGCGAAACCTTAGCGAGGAGAGGCGTGGTGGGACAATGCATTTTAAAGGCTTTGTCATGATCTCTAGACCTCTTACCTTCGGCAGTGAGGGGTGGCACTCGCGCAGGCCAAACAAACTAGAGGAATCATGTCATGTGGGTAAAGTGTACAACCTCTGCAGAGTTAAATCTATTCGAATAGCCATGTCCGCGGTTATGGACGTCTTTGGCAAATGCCACTCGAGTTAGATATTGGTTTTGGGTTTCCAAAAGTGTTTAATAAACTATTTTGGGATTGCTATCCCATGGGCTTTGGGCGGGGAGCCTTGTGACAGGAGGGTATCCTTCACCATCTTGTGATGAATGTTATCCAACTGAAAAACTGATTTGATAAAATGAATTTTAATTATTGTATTACTGCCTTAGAACCTAATACATGTATTTGAAAGAAACATGGCTTTATGCAAATCAACCATATTAAGCCTTTCTTTGTGATATCCATTATGCATGTCATTTTGTTATCTAATGGGTGTAACTTGCGAGCACGGTTGTTGTGCTCACTCTTGCTTGTCATTGTCTTTAGCAGAATTGGAAGCTTTAGGATAACCTTCTTTGTGGACCTAGTGGTCCCGAGCGACTAGGATCGCCCTCCGGTAGATTGCCTGTGGTGTATCGGGTGGCTTAAGTGTTTTACCTTCACAGATTTTGCTTGTTAGATTGTAAGCTCTCTTGTAAACAACTCCTTGATATTAATAAAGTCGGTGTGTTGCAATGCTATCACCCTTATTCTTTGTGAAGAGCTAGCCATGATCCTTGGGACTAGCTCGGTATGCACAGGAACCACTGAGTAAGCTCAGTCCTCCCAGACCACCCTCGGGGTTGGGCGTGTGTGTGGTTCTGGTGGTCTCGGCCCTCCACGACCTCCTCTCGGTGGGTCGTGGGTGGTCTTGGGATGACCACAGACCTCCACGACCTCCCCGGTGCAGCCGTGGTAGGTCTGCATGGGTGCTCCATGGCTCCACGACCTCCTGGTCTGTCCTCCTGGACTTCGGGTGGTCTCCGCTGACCTCTGGGAGGTCTTAGGATCGTCCGAGAGGTCCTTGACCTCTGGGAGGTCCCGATGGACTTTCCAGAGCTCTTGGAGGACCTCTCGGGTGCCCTAGAGTTGGGTCGCTTCACCCTGCACGTGCCAACCGCGTGCGCTCGTGTGCATGCAAAAGCGATGTGTTGTTCTGATTTGAGTTTTGGTGTGTGAGCGGATTTTGTCAGGGACAACAAGGTGACGGCGTGTGCAGATTCGCTGAGGAAGAACTGCTTCCGGGGGAGGAACTCACGCTACTACCACCCACCTCATCATATCCAGGAGTATGAGCTAACACCGCATGCTGTTTGTTCCATTCGATTTGTTTGGTTTGCTTCACGTGCTTCGGCTATGGAAGTCGGGTACTCTGGTTGGATGTTTACATTTAGCCTGCTGCAAGTTTATTAGTAGTAGTGATTTGAGGTAAACTTCAGAGCCAGTGATAGAAGATTCTGTTGAGATGCAGACTGACTACTGATAGATAATGATATACGGGGTTTGTTTGGGTAGTGTCCTTGGTATTATGGAGTTGCGAACTTGTCTGAAGCAAACCACGTTACAGTTCACACCCTGTTGAAATTTACATCGAGAAACTGTACATCGAGTGCTTTGACTGGTAATTTAATTTGTTGGAATTGAGTGGGAGTTTGATGTTTATTTGTTGATTTCAGTGTTTGTCTTCCAATGCGATAACTGCAGCGCCCTCATGATCTATTAAATTTAGGCTAAGAGGTGGTGAAGTCCTAGGCTCTTGCTATTAGTTTGAAGTTAGAACATCCATTCCCCCCCCCCAAAAAAAAAATCAAACGTCTACTAATTTCTGTGCCTGTAGATGGACGGAATATATAATCTCCAACTTATATTTTTACAGATCAATGTAAACTTGTTTAACTAATCAGTTGTTCTGCTGCTTGTCCATCTATGGATTTGATCTTGGCGCACTTGATGCCAGTGTAGTTTGATTATCGGAGTTAGTTGATCTTTTACTTATTTGGTGACATGGCCAACAAATAGATGTTTGTTTTTTTAAAGCTTAGGTCTTTTCTATAGCGTACAAGCAAATAATAACCTTGCGAAATTATAAGCATGTTAACACTGCTTTTGTTACTACTATTGTTGTCCTGAAATTTTCATATTACCCAAGGTTTGAAAACTGCTATAATCTAGTGAAATAACTGCTATAATCTAGTGAAATGTTGTGTGTGGGACTTGTGTGAACAGAGGTTCCAAGGTTTGAAAACCGCTATAATCCAGTGAAATGTTGTGTGTGGGACTTGTGTGAACAGAGGTTGTGTTCCATCAAAAGCACTTCTTGCGATCAGTGGTCGGATGAGGGAGCTTCATGATGAACATCACATGAAGTCATTGGGTCTACAGGTATTATGATTGGATGAAGTGATGTATTGTGGTTCTGGTTTTTTGTGTGATGTGTTGAAAACTATTTGTATAGCGTTTGCTAAATGAGTAGATATTTTATTTAGTTTGTCCATTATAATTCCTTCTTTTAGCAGTCTACTTTTTCTAGGTACCAGTAGTCTATTCGAGTAGGTAAATAAAAAACGGTACTAAGCATAGGGAGAATAAATGGTGTGAGGTTCAGCTTGCATGTTTATCAGTTACGGCCTGAAATACATAAAACCTTAACTAATATTTGAATTGCTACCAACGTCAGCTCTATGCAGCATACCTTATTTCTTCTAAATGCATGATCCTTTGAGTTTGCATTAGCTTATGTTGCTCTGCATTATGTGAAGTTGTCCAAAAATTAATATTTTCAAACAGGAATCTGCTTGTTCTTACAAGTTACAAGGCATGATCTATTTGAAACCATTACCTGTGGGCATGAGCTGTCTTTTGATTCTTACATGTTACAACAGTTGTCTTGCATAATCATTGACCATATTTGACATGTAATAGGTTTCTTCTCTAGGATATGATGAGACAAAGTCATTGTTGATTATGCAAACAATCTTGCCTCTAAAATCCAAAGCAACTTCACTAATTCAATAGGAGCTTTGGGAGTGGATATTTTGACTGCAATTGGCACAATTGTCGTAAGTCCTCTAAAAATCCTTAACTTGTTTGGTATACAATTAGAAGTTATGTACATGAGTATTACATTATCATTTTTTTGGGCAAGTGAGGTTGATATTTCTCAACTTGTAACTCTTGTAGGCAAACACTTTGTTAAATATAGATGTGGACCTTTTGGTTGCATAGCCTACAAATAGGCTTGACTAAAACTGTTAATAATTGTATCCAGAACTACATGTGTATGTCTCATGTTTGTTGATTAGCATCCATAGATACATTATGATCATCAACTTTTGTGTTTCCCCCGCGCGCCAGGGTGCGCGTAGGCTACTAGTAATATAAAAACGAAAGCACAAGCTTCTGTGTCTCATTTAAAAAACCATCTAAGAGCAGGAATCCATAACATTCAACTATGTGTTTAGTATAAATAGTTAGATGAAATAGCTGTTCGTGGACTACTCTTATATAAATTTATTTTAAAACAATAGCCTGGAAAGGAGTAATGCTGATATAGTATGTAGGTTTCTTCAAGAAAACATTCCCTAACTTTTTCATGTCACCACCAGAGTCCGCCTAGTTCCCTAACTTTTGCATTTAATTTTTGCTTGCTACCAATTTTGTCACATGAAGAAAATGTGACCCAATTCATTATATTTGTGTTCTTCTCACATTTAAAAAGCTAGAACCACATGATAAAGTCTCGCAACCTATGACTACTTCACAGAATTCAACTTTGCATTAACTAATACGTAATCATTTAAATGCAATGTTGAAATATCCATCTGATCGTATCTTGATATGCAGTATAACTAAACGTTGCACAATAGATACACATATGAAAAGAAGCATGCAAGAGAAAAACTCAACACAGGCCTTACTGATACTGAGTTACAAATAATAAGCATAGCAAACAATTGCATCATGTAGATCACTCAAAGAGAGCACTATGATCGAAGACTTAATAGTACAAGACGTAGTAGGAATATTAGGAAATGCACTCAGATTGTGGTGCTGCTTACCTTTTTAGCTTGATGACAAGGAACCGAGAATGAAATAGGCTGAGTATCCTGAGCCACTGAGGTTTTTCTAGTTGAATGGCTAAAATAAAAGTGCAATTCAGTACTTCAGTTAATAAAATTCACTCAGACTGAAGCCATTAGCTATGAATGAAATGACAGAACTACGTTAATTAGAGTGTGAACAAGACTTGAGGCAATTGTGAAGAAAATGAACCTATCAGATTTCAAATCGTCTATATTGCCAGGATTTCAAATCACGAACAACTCATGCAAATTAGATCTGCAAAAGTGCGCTTCTATGATTTAATTAGCACCATGCTAATTATAAGCTGATTCTAAATGAACAAAGATTCATAGTACTCAAACAACATGTCATTTATTGTTACTGCTTCTTATAGTAGCAATCAAATAACCCACGAAGCTACATAAGTGCATGATACTATGGTCTTCAACGGCTATGCCATGTGATGTTCATAGATTGAATAGAACTTCTGGCAGACAATAGTAGCTTTTATGAGCGCACCAATATAACAAAAGAACCTAGAACAAGCTGGTGCCTGATAGTATTACAAAGTATTTAAGACAGGTATTTAAGCATCATGCAAATTCAGAGCTGTACAAGTACATTATAACATGCAAAGCATATGAAGTTATGAGCATTAATAGTTTAACAGATTACTATCCAGTACAACAAGAAAAACCATATTGATGAAAAACAATATTCGGTTGTTCACTGTAAGACCAGCATGAGCTGCATGTGGTTGGAAGTGAAGTTAGTTAGAAACTTGGAATCGATCATAGCACGACATGGACAATTATATAATGTCAATTGTCGACTTCATATGCTAGAGCTGATCAATTGCCATGTTCTGCAGATAACATATATACAATTATACAAAGGTTGAGTACAACTACCACAGGCAAACGCAGTGATGGGTAACCTCCAGGTGGAAACAAGAAAACATGGGCCACATAAGACCACCAATTAGAAAAATGGCCGCGGGTGTGAAAAATGTTTGTGTGGAGCTAGCTAGCATATACATGCATGCAGATGCAGGTGAAAAAGGACGGTGAACCTACTAATGGATCCATAAGAGATGTAACATGGAAGGAAGGGATGCACAATAGGGAATAAGATTTCGTATCTGGAGCATATCTCTTGTTCGATAGTAAAGAGCATATATTTTTGCACATGGATTAGCCAACAAATCTTGACATAAAATCTGATCAGTAGTTCTGTATTGTAAATTCCTAACCTCATAACATGTTCCAACTCCCAAATGATGCATACAACTAGTTCCAGAATATATATCCCTTTGAGATCTTACAATAACAATAAGTGATAATTTCACCATCCTTATGTGCATATCATCAGATAACATTGTGATTAAGGTGTTAAAAGAATGGTAGAACCAAATTTGTTTTCCAGAGCTCCTAAAATTAATCTCCAAACTCACAGAACTACTCTCGTAGCTCACCTTCATCATTGCAAGAAAACACAAGCAAAATTAACAATTTGAAGTCACATGTGGTTACACTACGTGCATATGATGAACACTGGGGGCCGTAACCCACTCCCCATCCATCTCCCATAGGAGGCGAATGGCCAGGTGGCCGGGCGAGCTGAGCCGAGCAAGGGGCGGGCCATGGCACGGCGCCGGCCAAGCCCAAGGCTCGGACGCAGCCCAAAACCGAGGGCCATGGGCGCGCGGGGTTGTCGGAGGGGAGGCACCGGGTAGGCTGTGCCAGAGAGAGAGAGAGAGAGAGAGAGAGAGAGAGAGCAAACCGAGCCGCGAGGAGGAGGTGGAGCCGGAGGTGGAGGCCGGAGAAGAGGGCTAGAGGGCGGCCCAAACCGGAGGATGGCGACACCAAAGCCTGCATAGCACAGGAGGCGAAGCACAAAGGCCGGAGCCGAGAGAGGCACCTGGTCGAGGGAGCAGGGAGGAGCCGTCAAGGGAGGATTAGACATGGGAGTCTTGAGCAGTGAGCTTTGAGGGCTGTGGTGGCAATGGGTGGCGATGGTGGTAGTAGAGGAGGAGGCGGCGGTGCTAGGAGGGAGAAGGCGCCAGGAGGAGGCGGCGCCATGGAGGAAGTGGAGAGGAAGAAGGGGGAGATTAGGGGAAGTGGAGGGAGAAGGAGGAGGACGGGGAGGCAGCTGTAGGGATGTAGGGTTAGTAGAAAAAAAAGGCGCGGAGGGAAAAAAAAGGACGCGGCCCCTCTCTCCCAAGTGTTTCTTTTTTGAGCACTCGGGATTATATTTTAATTTCCCGAGTGTTATGGGAAACACTCGAGAAAGTTATTTCTACTGAGGGTTGACTTCCCGTCCCGAGTGTCCTATGAAACACTCGGGACATCCCCAAGTGTTTTCGTCCAGACACTCGGGAAATACATAGGCACTTGGAAATTAAACGGTTTCTAGTAGTGACCGCACTGACATCGTGCTAGTCCACAGAGGTGGTACATCCTCCACATCATCTTCTTGCTCGCTGTCGTCGCTCCCTGCCCGCATCCGAACGCACATTTGGCGCAGAGGAGGTACTAGCACTGCCACGTGTTCGTAGGGCTGATGTGGCACTGCCACGTGCGCAGGAGACGCTGACGTCTATGATTGTGCCCGGTTAATGAACCCCTTAGCGCACTTTAGTGACTCGTACGTGCACTTTAAAAGTATTATGATTCAGTTGACATACATGGACAAGTTTAATGACCCGTTGTGTATTTTACTCCGTAGTATAAGTAATTAACCTCGTCCTTGCTTGTCTTCGTTTTCCTACCGTTCACGCACCATCTAGTTCGGTCAGTTTTACTAGTCCACTTAGTACCGCTCTTCCATTTTAGGCTCGGCTTGACTTGGGGATCTTTTTTTTCATAAGCTTACTCTACTAATTTAAGTCCGCAAATGGTACAACATCATAACCATCAGATTTTTTCTTCAATTTCTCTATGGCCTCCCAAGCCCCAACATTTAGGCTAACAAACAGGAGGAAGTCGTACTCTAGCAAGTGCATGTGCTGTGAGAGCCGCAAAGCTCAACCATAAGCTGGCATTCTGCTCCCAATTCCCCCTCACACAGTCACACTACTCCACCTCTTCTACTCCAATGGAAGAAGAGAAGACCACACGTTAAGTCAGAGATAACATTATCTCTAACATATGCTACATCATCTTTAGAGACAACATCTATAATAGATAGGCTCTAGTACACTCTCCAACATTTATATTTTATAATTTTTCTTTGAAACTGGCCTACATGTCAACTAGAGTATATTAATGTATCATGTCTTGTTTCGCGTGCACGACAGTCTCTTTAAGAAGAGATGACCTGTGCTCTCTCTCCTATCCCTCTCTCCTCCACGTATGATTTTGTTGACGTGACATAACTAAAAGACGACAATAAATACACTATTGGAGATGCCCTAAAGACTGGACCTAAAGCGACTCCTGCATTCAAAACACTTTCCAGGCCCAATCGGCGCCCGTGTCGTGCCCATACTCAGGGGCGGAGGGAGGGGGCTAGCCCTCTATTGTTGTGTGATTACTAGTATTAGTCCTTAGTAGTTAATCAAATTGTCCGCTCTAATAATTTGTTCTTAAGTCACGCAATGAAGCATGTTATTAGTAGGCTGCCATGTGAGTGTTCTTTTTCTTATTATTCTTCTTCATGGTGTTAATCTATCTTTCACTATGTACCACACGTGAGCGCGCCCCCCTTAGCTTACGCCTAGACAAACGGAGGCCAAAGGTAAATCCAAGGCCTCACAAAATCCTACTAGAGCGTACTCGCGTGCGTGTAAAGGTGGACAACAGGATTTGAACCTTGGTTGATGGAGTCGTACACCCACAATTTTACCACCACAAAGGAGCGATGTCATACGAAAAATACGAATTCGAAATGCAGACGTTTCTAAAAAATCTTGACTTTTTTTGCCAATTTGGGGGGGGGGGGGGTTATATATTTTCAAAATTTTAACATCAAACCTAATCACATTTGCATTTATCTTTATCGTATATAGCAAATATGTTTGAGTTTGATCTTGAAATTTTGTAGAGATATAGAACAAAATCTCCCCCTTTGATTTTCGCAGAATTTTGATACGTTGCCCACAAAAAATACCTACAAAATCACTTACATTAATCTGATTAGTATGTATCATTCGCTTTGCAAAATTCTTGGCTCTCCCTGCCCATACTAAACAAGGGCCAGCCCTTACCTGCAGCTAGCTACGAGACGTTAGGAGCCATAGGTTAATGCAAGTGGCCGGCCAGAATAGTACTATCAAAACCTCATCATCTGGAGAGAATTCGTTGTTTTGGCCGGCCGGACAAGATGAGCTCCCTATGGGCGTGTAGAATATCTGCCCGCTGCACTGCACGAGAGAGAGAGAGAGAGTGTGTGAGTGAGAGATGCGTTTCTTGAGCGAAGAAGAATCGAAGGGTGGTGTGGGGGACTGTGTGCGTGGGCACGGAAAGAGAGGGGGGCTGAGTTGGCAAATGTGGGCAATGATGAGGTCGAAGTGGACTTTTGGAAGCTTCAGGCCCATGCATAGATGCCGGTCCTTTCGGCTCTGGGGAGAGAGAGCGCAAGAATTCCGGCCTATAATTTTGCTGCATTTAATTCGTTCCTCATCCGTTTATCACAGACGCGGAGTCGTTGTCAGCCATCAAATGTGATTACCTGTAATCGACAAGACTATAATAATTCACCTAGCTAGCTAGCTCGACGACGTAGAATTTCATACCGAAACTTCTTCTAGCTATTTATTCATCAGTGACTACCTGGATTGTCCGCGCAAAAGAATTCCACAGCATGTGACGTGCCATGTTAATAGGGCACGTTTGGGATCACGGTCTCCCCCCTCTTTCGTCGCCCTAGAGCCACATGTTGCAGCTGCACCGTGAGAGCAACCGATCGATGAAGTGCGAGCTAAGGTCGCCATAGATTCCATCCAACAGTACGGAGCCACCGGCAGCGCGTTCTTTAATCTTCGCGCGCAACTAACCCACCATCCATATAGATATAGTAGTAGATCGATCACTAGACGATGCTGCTCTGCTCCCACATGACCAACCAAAAGAGAGAGGAACCCAACCCGCCCTGCACATGCATATATGCACACGCCAGCTCGCGTGCAGAGAGATCAAACCATGCTGCATGCAATTAACCATACCCCGACATCCATCTGCACTTCCTAATCTGCAGTGTACTAGTACTACTACATAAATACGTAGGCGCTAGCCTCTTGACCACTTCTACTTTTGCGTGCTTCATCTTGCCCATTATTGCGTAGAGTTAGTTAGGAGCAGTTGCATTACATGCATGCAGGATCTAGTAGTACTAGTGCTCATGGTGGTGCAGTGGTTGTTGGAAAGGAGCCATAGCTAGCTGATGATCGAGCAGAGGTGAGGACAGGACAGGACAGGGCGTGTGCGTTTTCCTAGTTGCGATTCCACTTTGGCGGCGCGTCCGTCAGTCCTGGCCGCGTGTATGCACAGCTGGAGCGGATAGGCCGGGACATGTCGTCGCTAACGGCAGTGTATCCCTTACCTACGTGTTAGCTGGAGCCGCGCGAGAGACATGCCACATGACGACCTTCCTAATAATTGGAGGGAAATAGCTGGAGTGGTAGTGTTAGTAGTTGTGTAACTGTGTGGACTCGTTTAATTAGTTTGGCAAGCAAAAAACAACCTATGCCCTCTTTAAGAACGCGGAAATTTCTTATACTCAGGGCATCTTCAATAGTTAGAGATAACATTATCTCTAATATATGCTACATTATCTTTAGAGACAATATCTCCAATAGATAGTTTCTAGCACACTCTTCAATATTTATATTTTATAATTTTTCTTTGAAACAGACTTACATGTCAATTAGAGTAGATTAATGTATCATGTCTTGTTTCATGTGCACAACAGTCTCTTTATGAAGAGACGACCTATGCTCTCTCTCCTTCTCTTCCTCTTTCCTTTACGTATGATTTTATTGATGTGACATAGCTAAGAGACAATAATAAATATACTATTAGAGATGTCCTCGTACGAGGTAAATTAAACTGTGAAACTCCTGTGTTCGAAAGGGGTAATTATTAGTAGTACCAGAAAAAGTGCTCATGTGGCTTGCATCGCCGGCATGTGACTCAGTAACCCTGCTGCACAGTGTTCAGCATGCGATGCGAGAACGTCACGGGAGGCTTGACTCTTGCGTCCATGGAACGAATGGAATTGTGTTCAGTTGGCGACCGTGACGAGTAGGTTGGGATCTGGATATCTGCATCCCTGCACATATACTGCAACGTAGTACTGGCTTTCTCAGAATCTTGTTCAGATCGATGTCGAACGATGCTGGTAGTTTCCAGATGTGGGGATCGAGTAGTAGGACGGAGTAGTACCTTTTCTTTTCTCTCTCTCTCTTGCATCTGCCGTTTCTCGGTTCAGCTTTTTGGTGCAACGATGAACTGGCCCTGGTTCCTTTCACTGTGGGACAGTTGGGGGGACTCCACCTGCTGGTAGTGGCTTCCTTTATGCTCTGTCCTTCTAAAGTAAGGAAGCACCACAGGGGCCATCCTTTTGGCAACCTATGTGAGAACGAAAAACCAAGAAAAAAAACTGTGTCAAGCTATACATACGCGTAGACTCTGAATTTGTCCATAGGATGTGTTCGGGGCCCGGTTATTTGCCGCTGAGCTGCTTCAGATACGTGTGGATTCCGATGAACCTAGTTCCGTTTTTCCTGTCGCTGAGCAATTTTTAAGGGGCAAAAATGAACTCCCAACTGATTTTTTTTTTTTTTAAATGGGGCCTCGCATAAGAAGAAAAAACTAGCGCCCTTGTTTCCAAGAATTCACATAAGCATTAGAGCATCCCATTCCCATGTCAATAATTGCCACACATAAGACCTTCTTCCTCTCCACTAGCACACTCCGTTTAAGGTTTCTGGTGGAGTCCAGAATTATTCCGGCATTGGCACGGGCCGGACCGGGGTTGGGATCACTGTCTCGTTCATCTCTCTTCCTCCCACCTCCGCGCCATGCAAGTTTACCCTAGCCGCGGCTCCGGGCGTGAAAGGTTGTGTCGTGCGTGTCGTTGGAGCCGGTTCTACAAACACCGGGCCGTGCGGAGGTAGTAGCCCAACGTTATTTACTCGGGTCTTCACCATCTGACCAATCTACCTTTGCTGCAGGCCCGCGGCCTATCCATCAACTTTGATCATTACTTCTGGCCTGCCAACCTTGTGTACAGTGCGTGAGGCCCAGCTATCTGTCCACGCCTAACCATCAGCCACTTCGCGTGTAAGAACGTCTTTTGCACGGCCGTTTCTGCGGAAATCTTACGCCCGCACCCGCGATTCGGGCCGTGACGCGGTGCAGCGCATCCACCGCTTCTCACCACCACCGGGCCGCGGCCTCAATCATTTGGGCAGCGCGTGGGGTTCTTGTCAGCCGCGCTCTTTCGTGACAGCGTCGCCATGCCGCCCGCCTCTGACCAACCCAACAGCGGCGGACTTAGAATTTTTAGAATAGATGTTCGAACTTCAGATCTTGTTTATCTATCAATATATCAATACCATGATATATTATTTTTCCAAAAATACCGATACATGTCATTTTTCCAAAAAATACCGATACGACGATACACGTATATATAACAAAATACAAAAAATATAGAAATTAATGATTTCATATGAGGAATTTGGCGATATAAGACAAGCATAATAGCATAAATTAAACAACAAATTATAGATATCAATGACAGTTGAGGAGGTGGAAACTAGGAATAGAGCTATTTTTGCTCCAAGCTTCTTATTTTGCATAGTTATGCTGTTGTTGCAGCGTGCGGCTAAGACTTGTGCTTGGTGCTTGACTGTTGTTGTTTTCTCTATTTTTCTGTTCTGGGCTGTACCAGCTATACCGCTAAATCTTATTGTCTTCCTCAAATAGTGATCGGTAGATGCCATGTCTTCTTTTTCAAAAAAAAAAACTTGTGCTTTGTCTTGGTTGTTGGTGTTTTCTCACTTTTTTCTGTTCCAGGTTATAGCACCTAGACTACTGAAACTTATTTTCTTCCTATAATAGTGATCGGTGGAGCTCCTGCCTTCTTTTTTAATTTTTTTTGACAGATGCATATTTTGCTGATCCTGCTCTTTTTTGCTTCTTTTTTTCCCATCAGTAAGAATCTCATCTAAGAATGTTCCTTCTATAGAGCAAAAAATAGCATATAAACATATGTAACAAGGGTCCAACTATCTATTCATTGTCCAAGGCAAAGATTGTATTTTTTGTACAATATCCATTGGAAAGAACCAAGAAAGCAGAGAAAGAAGCTTAGACTCTAGAAAGAACCGGAGCTGGAGCAGAGCAGATCTAGAGAGAAGAATTGGAGTGCGCTGAACACACCTAGATATGGAGAGAGGACGATGACGGTGAGCTGGATATACTGCTCCCTTCCCGCCGCCACGCTCCCTCTCGGCCACCGCGTTGCTCCCTTGGTGCCGTCCGCTCCCTTCTTCTCTGTTTGTTGCGCTACCACCCACTTGCACGCATCACATCTCTGTTTGCTCGCACAGGTGCGCTGCCGTATGCTCGCCCTGCGCCGCCTCACACCTGCTTGCCGTCGCGTCGTAGCGTTGTGTCCATCGACCGTCGCTCGCCTTCGTAGCCCATGCCTCTACTCGTTCACCACTTGGAGGCCAGAGAGAATAGAGGTTAGGGTTTGGTGGGCTAAAATAGGAAGGAAAATGAGTCTAATGTGTTACATGGAGAGTGCGAGCTAAATTCATTTGCGGACACAAATATATAGTTTTGATCTAACTAATAACATATACATCTAATACACCTATTATATATCAAATATTTTAAAGAAAAAATATGGGTGTTTGGCTGAACACCCATGACCTTAAGAGGATCCGCCCATGGAACGCACGAGTAGTGGTGCAAGTGGGGCGGGCTACGGACAGCTCGCGTCCACCCGCGCTGCCTGCCAAGCCACTTGCGGCTACCTCTAGCTCGCAAATGCAATCTGCACAATCGTTCGTGGTCTTGGCAACTGCCCGCATTGACTGACATCTCCTCCTGCTCTCCCCATTTCCACCAATAAAGGCAGCCATTGCCTCCAGGCACACCTCCACCTCCCAACCAAACCCAGAGCCAAACTAAGAGCCCAAGCCGAGATTTGCACGGGCACTGGAGAACTCCTCCGACGACCATGGTCATGGACCTGATGAGCTGCTACGCCCCGCCCGCGCCGATGACCAACTCACCATCCAGGAAGCGGTCGCTGCCGGCCTCTGTAACTGGAGCTCCGGTGCGAATCTCTCATTGCGCGCCCACATGGTCCCAAGAAGAGCCGCTCAATGAGATTGCCAACCAGGCCATCTCCAAGTTCCGCAAGGTGATATCCATCCTCGACCACACTGGCTATGCCCGCTTCCGCCACGGCCCCATCGAGTCACCTCCTCCCGCTTCTCCTGTTGCTTCGCCTCCTCCATGGACACCTCTTCCTAGTTCTCTGCTTGAGTCAAAATTGTTTGTTGTGTTTTCTAGTTCTTGTGTCATGAATATTCTCACTACATCAACTTGCTTTTATCTGATTTGCTCATATAACAATAGACCCCCATTTTCTAGAAAGAATCTCTCCTCCGCCACCCGCTCCTGTGATCGCCGTCGCGCCCGTGGCGATGGCGCCGACTCTCGCATGAGCAGAGCTCGACGGACTTCACGGTTTAACCGACCATGTTAGCGCGACATCGGTGACCTCCACATCATTCTTCTCGTCGGTGACCAGCTAGAGTTCAGCCACTCGGGGGCGAGGAGGAGCTTGTGAGCGCGGGGCTGCAGGCAATGCGGCCAATGCGGGTCGGACCGTATGTCTCTGTTTTCGGATGAGGGGTTAGCGGGCCAATTTTAGTGGGCTTATTTTGTGGGACGGACTCGCGACTTAACGAAGTGGTCCACCCCACTTGCATCCCTACGCACGGGTGCGTGCGGGTGCTGCCCACTTATGGGCCGTGTCGTCTGCCAAGAAAAGCGGCCCCGCTCGCCCAGGCTGCCTGTTTGGTGAGACGAGCTCCGCCTGCGATTGGTTGATCCGCCGTGGGCGGGCTGCACGAATCGCTCGCGTGGGCCGTGCGCTGCTGTTGCGCGCGTGCAATTCCATGGTTCCAACTTGCAAAGAGAGTAGACAATTCGTGATTTTTGGTGATATAACCTCTCAATGGCTAAAACCCTTAGTAAAAATAGGTACACTAACCAGCTGTCGAGTTCGGCTAAAGTCGTTCTTGCTTCAAGAAAGGCGACATGTAACAAATTTGGCATCAGACCTGAATGATCGACCCCTACGAGATCTCCAAACAGCCTCTAATTGGCAAGGGGGTACTTTTACATGTTCTCACTGTTGGCTGAACGAGCGACATACTCCCTTCTGGTACATTGGTGGTGTAAATCAGAATCTGGTGCTTGCTATGCTAGGCCGGGTAACCTAATCTTTGGGGTGTTGGCGGGACATGAGTTATTGATGGGACCTGATGATCATGGTCACATCTTGGAGGGTTTCCATTCAATGCCTTATATTCCACTCCACATGTGCCTTGAGAAAAAGTTGCTCTTCTAGACTTGTTCCGAGGCTCACACAGTCAACACACATTTCCTTTTTCTCTCCCATCCGGCCATCCCTCTATCAGATATTTTGCTCACATACGTTCTGTCCTTTTCGAATCCATTAAACATACTGGCAGTACAACATATAACATGCAGGATCGAACTACTGGCCAAAAACAGGTGCTAGCTGGTTTCATCTCCTCTCTTTTCCTTCAATCACGCAATGAACTGAACGAGAAGTGCAGGAAATGAAAAACAAAAGCCCATCTTGCCCCAATCATCCAATGCAAGATTAACTAGCAGTGCGCTGTGTGTCCAAAAGAAATTCAGAAGTCCACGCACTGTCGTTCATCTGACAATGCATAGCATTAACTAGCATGCTGTTTTGCCCATATGGGCACAGTAACCCTATGGGTTCAGTGGTTATACCAAACCACTAGGATTTGGATCTCACATTGTGGTTAGGTGAAAACCATCCTGAATGGTCAAAACACCACCGTTTTCCTCTTTTTTTTATAAGAATCTTTGCCGACCAGGGAAACTTTGGTGCCTTGCATGGACCGAATTATGGATGGAAATTGCCTGTCATGAAATGATCCCTGATATAAACCTGCTCCATACACTTCGAACAATCCAAGCGAGCAACTGTTCCTCTTCCTCCCCTCCATGTACGTATAGTAAGTGGAATTTTTTGCATTTCTGGCCCTGTAGCTCGTTTTAATTTTAAAAGTAGCATGTTTCCACCATAATTAGCAAAAGTAGTCTCTGCACAGTGCTCCTACCGTGGATACCGGGTGTGGCAGTACACTCGCCCCCGGCTGAAGAAGGACGCCTCGCCCCGAGCGAGAAGAGCACACTGCCCTGTGGGATGGGCGGGTGACCTGCCCCATATGGTGGGCGCGTTAGGAGGCTAGGAGAGAGAAAATAAGAGAGAGGAAGAAAAGAAAAGAAAAAAAAAGGAAAAAATCAGGAATTTTTTTAAAAAAAATCTGAAATTTCAAAAAAATTACATAAAAATCCTTGGAACATGAATATATTTTATAAAATATTTTTGAATTTAATTGAAGTTTATTTTATTCATTTAAAATGTTTTTCACTTTCTCGAATTTTGCAATTAAAATTTAAAATGTTTTTCACTTTCCGAATTTATTCCTTTAAAATTTTATTCGCTCGAATGTTTCTTGCAATTTCATATAAGTGCATCTTGTTTATGCAATTTGTAAATGTAGAAAATGAGCCCAAAAATTATGAATTTTATTTTGAAGGCTCCTCATGTAGTGGACTTTGATTGTGTAATGTTTTGACAATTTTATATGTGTTTTGGAGACAAGATTTAGATCACAAAAATTTAGATTTTAGGTTTCGGAAATTAGGGTTTTATGATTTTATGTGACTTGGAATGTATGGAAAAAAATGCATTGCAACTCCACTGGAGATGTCAATATACAATATGGTGCAGGAGTACACACATAACAAATTTTTGGTAGATACGGCGCATTCTTGTCGCGTATTTGCGGATCTGACCACCGGCGCAGCGTATTTGCAGATATGGCATCGTTGGCGCTCGGTGGCCGTCTTGTGGCCAGATATCTTTATCAGCGTGGCGATGGCGCTGACGATTGTCTGTGCGCCGTATGCCGACGACGTGTCCGCCACCCCTGCCGCCTCGCCACCCCTGCCGCCTCACCGACGCGTGTCCGCCACCTCCCTTGACCACCCGAGACCTCTCTAGACCTCCCAAGACCTCTCTTGACCTCCCGAGACCTTCCGTAACCTCCCGTGACCTCTCGAGACCTCCCTACACCTCCCGAGACCTCTCTAGACCTCCCTTGACCTCCCGTGACCTCCTGAGACCTTCCGAGACCTCCATAGACTTCCCAAGACCTCCCGAGACCTCCCTAGACCTCCCGAGACCTCCCGTGACCCCCCGAGACCTTCCTAGACCTTCCGTGACCTCCCGAGGCCTCTCGTGACCTCCCTTGACCTCCCGTGACCACCCGAGACCTCCAGAGACCTCCCTTGATCTGTTGATACCTCCCGAGACCTCCCTACACCTCCCTTGACCTCCCTTGACCTCCTGTGACCTCCCCAGACCTCCCGAGACCTTCCGCGACCTCCCGTGACCCCCCCGAGACCTCCCTAGACCTCCCGAGACCTCCTGTGACCTCCCTTGACCTCTCGTGACCTCCCGAGACCTCCCTACACCTCCCGAGACCTCCTGACACCTCCCGAGACCTCCCTGGACCTCCCGTGACCTTCTGAGACCTCCCTACACCTCCCGAGACTTCCCTAGACCTTCTACGACCTCCTGAGACCTCCCTGGACCTCCCGAGACCTCCCGTGACCTCACAAGACCTCCCTACACCTCCCGAGACCTCTCTAGACCTCCCTTGACCTCCTGTGACCTCTTTTGACCCCCGAGACCTCTCTACACCTCCCGAGACCTCCTATGACCTCTCGAGACCTCCCTACACCTCCCTTGACATGCTGTGACCTTCTTTGACCTCCTGAGACCTCCCTGGACTTCCCGTGACCTCCCGAGACCTCCCTACACCTCCCAAGACCTCCTTAGACCTCCCTTGACCTCCTGTGACCTTCCTTGACCTCCCGTGACCTCCGTTGACCTCCTGTGACCTCCTTTGACCTCCCGAGACCTCCCGTGTGCAAATACGATTTCAAAACCGGCTGTATCTGCCAAAAAGTCCACACGTAACAACTAAAATACGCATACAAATGTACTATTTGTACGAACCATTTTCCACCAGAAAACATCACGTCCATCTAATCCTGGTCACATACATCCAATCATCCATCCAATCGATGTCCCCCCTTGTCTCCTTCATGCATGTGCATGCATGGGAAGCATGCATGTGAATTTAGGTGCCGGGATGCATTAGGGTTTAGGTTTAAGCCGATTAGGGTTTCGACACTATTTGTAGGAATTTTAAAATATAGAAAATGAGTTCAAAAAATTATGAAATTTTATGTAGAGCCTTCCGACACAGCGTACTTGCTTGTGTGAATTTGCCATAATTTTATTCGTTCAGAATTTAATTCTGGAAAGTGAAAAACATTTTAAATTTTAATTGTAAAATTCCAGAAAGTGAAAAACGTTTTAAATGAATAAAATAAACTTCAATTAAATTCAAAAATATTTTATTAAATATATTCATGTTCCAAGGATTTTTATGTAATTTTCTTGAAATTTTGGATTTTTTTTTTAAAAAAATTCGGATATTTTCCTTTTCTTTTCTTCCTCTCTCCTATTTTCTCTCTCCTGGCCTCCTACCACGCCTACCATATAGGGTAGGTCACTTGCCCCATCAAGACACAGGCGGTGGCTGTCGCGCCGGGTCGGGCAGTCCTCGCCAGCCTCCAAGACCATGTAGAGAGCTCGTGTAGAGGCTATTTTTGCTAATTATGATGAAAGAGGGCTATTTTTGAAATTAAAACGAGCTACATGGTCAAAAATGCAAAAAAATTCTAGTAAGTGGACCCCTCAGATTTGAGCCGTATGTATCCTGTCGCGACGTGGCGCGTCCGCATTGGACGAGAGGCTGCTCTAGCGTTATCCTGAGTAAATGGAGTACGTTGGAGAGCTTGTTCAGACTTGGGCAGGCTTGTGTGTGAGGTTTTTGTTGAGTACAAGTCAGTGCAAGCCGAATATAAGAGAGCCTAGGTAGCCTGCTTATATGGTTTTGGAACGGGGACAGTAAAACTGACCAATCATTTCTTGCGTCTCAGAATGGTTTGCCAATTTGCTACTAGTTCCAACCTTCTCAATCGAGAAAATCTACTGGGCTTAGGTCAGAAAGGCACCCATGATCTGACTGCAAGTGTAGTAAAAGGACTTATCAGACAAAATGAGTAGAAGTCATTGACAAATCTGTAATAATTCAGAGGAGAGCAAGTGTTCAAGAATCAAGATACTAGATTTTCAAGTGCGCTGCGTCATAAGAACTGCAGAATGATGCCTACATATATCGTCCGTCGATTATTTGCGAGCAGTGCTGCGCCTACAGAGCATTCCTACGAGCTTAATTTTTGCAAACGCAAAATCAAGCAAAGGTGCAGATATCTGTCATAATCTGTGGAAGATATGTTGGTCGGTAAAAACGATCGCTGAGATTACGTGACGGAGGATTGGATCATACGCAGACGCCGGCACAGCTGTTCCGCATTGTTTGGATGCGTGGTGTACCGTTCTGCTCCTCCTAGATGCATGGCCAGGAAACAGAGCGTCCCAGTTGAGCACTCCTGCCTGCAAGCCCGTATGATACTTCCCGGGAAAGCACAAAGCAGCGGCATGGGCGAGCCAACTTGCTGATCCAAATGTTTATCGTGTTTCCGGCGAGAGCGCGCGCGCCCAAAAACGTGCGGTTTCTTGCGGCGGCGGCATAATGCGTGCATGCCATGCAGCGCGCAGCAGTTATGGCCAGGCCAGGGACAAAGATTGTGGCTCAGCGGCCTCCAAGTTTCAGCAACCCAAGCCTTCTGCTCGCCGCCACTGCCACACTTGCATTGGCTGCTCTGAAGCTGCAGGCTGCAGTACAAGCATACCAGGCCAAGATCCAAATGGCACGGTCCATGCGTTATTATAGCACCTGCAATATCTCAGGATAGAATGCAGTATGGATAATGGATGTGGCCAGAAAATTTAGCGTTTTTTTGTAGTACAACCGTGTCGAATTGGCATTGGATCGTGGCGCCTGAAATTTCTGCACCACTTTTTCTTTGCTCGTTGGGGGTGGTGGCACTGGTGGGGGGTGGACAGGAAGAGGAACACGATACACGTCGTATCGATCAGAGCAGGCGGCAGCGGATGCGCTCGGCCAACCTGTGGCTGGCTGACCGACCGGCGGCCACTCATGCGTCCGTCCGCCAATCAACGAGAGAAAGCGCTGTGCCGTGCCGCCCGCCCATGACGTTACGTGAGCGGAATCATTTATCTTCCGATCGGTTGCGATGCGCGCTGAGGTGACGCTCGCATGTGCGTGCCGTAGCTACCCAAACCCTTTCCCTCTCCTTTTCTTTTCCTTTCTCCATGGCAAATCAAATGAAAGGGCTCTCTTAATTCCTCTCTACGACTCTACGTACGTACGTATACATCGTATGATTGGCTTAAGGAAATTAGCTCCGCGGGAAGCATAGAACCAATCGCGCTCGATTCAACGCAAGCAAAAGAATTAGAACTCGTTTGGAACACACGATTTTCACCGGAAACAATCGAATTACTGCAGGATTCGAGAAAAATTTCCGCGCTGCAAACAGGTCTCAAGCAGAGTCGTTTTGAAGAAACAAGATCAAAATTTTTTTAGGAGTGTATGGCTAGTTACTGTAACCAACCGCAGGTGGCATGATGGCGCGAGCGGTCGAGCGAGCTAGCGGCCAAAGGCAGCACAACGGTGGCCTCAGATGTTCGCGTCAAGGTGGTTGCGACTTGCGATGGGTGGATGGACCACCACGGGGCCTGAGCTAGCTCTAGCCTTTCCGTCCCTCTCTCTCCGGGCTCAGACTCTCCCCCACCGTCCGGGTCAATTTCCATGCACATTTGAAACCAGCTATATCTTGTACTGTCTCACTTCAAGTGGGCTGCTGCGTCTGGACACGACAGCCAGATCCCTGGTCCTTTCTAGGATGCAACATTTCCCTTCCCCCAATATCTGTTCTGCATGGAAAAAGATGACCGGATAGAATGGATCTGAATTCCAATAGGAAGCTCGGGACCCACATGCCAGCCAGTGTTACTAGAGTCGTTCACTGGTCCAAGGCCAGACATGTACATGCTGACTATAAGGATTTTTATCGGAGCACAAGTTCCCCTAGAGGCTAGAGGTTGACGATTGATCTGATCCGATGGTCTACATTGAGTTTTTGTTTTTCAAAAGCAAATTGCACTGAAGCTCCCTGAACTAACGCGGTAATCTCACTTAGCTCCATAAACTTACAAATTACTTTGTTGGCTCCCTCAACTTCCACAAACTTACAAATATCTCTCAGGCTGTGCAATTTTTGTTTTGCAGCTAACACAGTGATGCCATATTGCACGGTAGGTTGGCATGACCAAGGGCCGGAGCCATGTCAGCAGATTCCGTCACCTCACCTAGTAGCGAATTGTCCACAAAGCAATTTGCAAGTTCAGATACATACGTGAGACAGCTGTGACCTCCGATACAATTTACTCTCTCTCTCTCTCTCTCTCTCTCTCTTCTATGGACTATTATGCGGATGAGACGGTGCGTTGTTTTCTTCTGTAGCACAGTGATGCCATGTTGCACGGTAGGTTGGCATGACCAGGGGATGGCCGGTGGGGAAGGGGAAACATATGCCGGAGTGCGAGCAGGTACTGCAGCTAGCGTTAGGCTGCTGCACGAATGTCCTGCACGCGCGCATGATTGTTCCAACTTTACGGTCTTAATCGCCGTTAGGTCTTGATTGGTGTAGGGCTGGGGCTGTACCGAAATGACAAGACCATGCAAGGGGGAAAATAATACCAACCCGGCCGGTCGGCACGGTATAGATTGGATTAGATGAGTAGACGATTGGCCTAGCTAGTGAGTAGCCAAGCCTCACCTACGTACTAGCCCTCCTAACTGACGGCAAATCGAGCTGCAGCCGTGGGTGCCACACAACACGGCACGAGGGGGGTAGATCTGATGAGATGAGAATCATGAGATGGGTAAGCCTAGCTTGCACAATATGTTGCGGTTGAGCTGAACAGTAGTACTCTACTACTACTACTACCAATCACACACTTCCTGCATTGTGGGATCGTTGGCAGATCGGTTTGAGTCCATGGACAACCGACAACAAATGGCATGGCCGTTTTTACTCCAAGTTGTAAGATCTGTGTACAGATAACAAGATGTGAAAATGCATGCAAAACTCTCTGGGATCGATCTTGACAGCTGAAATAACCACTAGGTCCCAGTATTCACTGAGAACAGCACATGGTTATAAAGGAGAAGAATACAGGAGGTAGCACTAGCAGCAATGTGTCGCAGTCTGCAAAGTTACAGGAGTGAGACATCCAATGCCCAGCCTTCCAAGCTCCCGGGAGCCGATCGAGTTGTCTCCTTCCTCTGCCAAATGCATATGATCATCTTATCAAAACTCTTGGTTACAAGTCTGTACACATCGTATCCTCTTGCCGTCATGCGTATTCACATCCCGTATATACGGCAAGTTTTTCTTCTCTCCGACTATCTGACGACCAGAATGAATTACTGGAAGCAAAATTGAATATACATCGAGATCAAAGCCTCTCTGCAACCTCTACCTCCAAAAGATAGTCCATGTTTAAACAAAATGTAACAAATTAATTTGTTACTGGGAACAGGTTGGTCTTTGCCTCAAAGTTTCACTCTGGAATCTGGATAACGGGCCAGCCTTGCCGACTGTGAAGATATTTGTTACTCGTAGTTTCACCTGTCGCAACATGGTCACAGATCCACACCTACTTGCGCATTGTCACTCGTAAGCTGGGATGGCAAAAAACCAAGGCGACGACGACGACGATAGCAAGGATCTCCAGCCCATGTGTGCCTTGATCTCAGTCCCCTGGACCCAGAGAATTCGTACCTGCTTGGAAGCATTTGGATATTCAATCCGCCCCCATGTTCTGTGGGTGCCAGGCTCTCAAGACAGGGCGCTATAGCTTGCAGCTAGAGCGCTATATATATCCTAATCAACAAATGCTGCGTTGCTGTCCGGTTAAAAGAGGATAGTCCGGCCGGTTAACACGGCAGAGAACCACTCGGCCGAATCTGCATCCTGGAAGGATTGCATTTCCCTTGCAATGCAATGCAATGCAATGTCATTCATTCACAAACTCACTCATCATGCATTGCACTTTTTTGGAGCCTTTTGCGTGCCTGACTGGCACTTTTGCAGTTAATGCTGATATTGTTGAATATTTCAAGGGCTTTTCGGGAATTTCCCAATTAGAGAAAAGAAATAGAAGAAAAGGAAAATGGACCCACTTGTCATGGAGGGGGAGGAGAGGAATAAGGCTTGTAAGCCTTATCTCCATCCTGGAGACTGGGAATGATACCGGTGGAGACCCGGGTGGCGGCAGCTTGAACTTTTTATGTTAATTAACCTTTTTTCAATTTTATTTTAAAGTTAACCCCGTCGTACTTTATTTCCAATTCTGACCTCTTTGGTCACGCCACCATTCGTGGTATGACAAAATAACACTGTCACGTCAGCCCACTTCTGGTCAAACTCTTGTCACGCCACTGGAACTGGCGTGACAAAAAATGCTATTTTGGGGATTTATCCTGGCGCATGACAGTGTTGTTTTGTCACGCCACCACCCATGGCGTGACCAAAGGGGTTAGAATTGGAAATAAAGTGCGTCAGGGGTTAACTTTAAAATAAAATTCAAAAAAGGTTAATTAATAAAAAGTTCTAAGAATTGGGGTTACGGCGACCACTTGCTTGGCTTGCTTGTTTGTTGTCATTTGCAGCAATGGCTCCACCTGGTCTTCCTCATCTTCTAAGGATGAGTTCCTTCTTCTTTCGGAGAGTGAGAAAATATTCAGTGAGTTCTTGAGGAATCCGGCTTCTCTACTCTTCTCTATGGCTTTGATTTTGGCTCTTGATCTCCTTGTGAGCACCTTTGGCCGGTTTCCCCTTAGCACTTCATTCTTTGTGATTGTTTCTGTTGGGGAATTCTGGTGCGTGTGGGATTGTTCCCCTTGGTGGTATGTTCTGTATTGATCTGGAGGAGAAGAGGATTCGGTTACTTTCAGCTTTTGATGCTCTGTTGGTGCTTCGGCCGAAGCATTGTGTAAGTAGTCTTGTGCGGCATTTCTCCCTGTCCCTCAGCTTCATTCTTTGGTGTGATTCCGAAGAAGAAGAGTGGCATTGTATCTCCGAATACTTCGTCTTTTGCTCGAATTAGCGAGGCGATAGTTTTTCTAGGTCAATGTCTTTCGACACGCCTTGTCGGTTTCATCTTGGTGGTTTTGAGTACCACTGCTTCAGTGAGTGTCGCACTTTGCATTTTTTTTTTGCAGTGCCAGTTGATCTTCTAGATCTTTGATAGCTTTGTTGTCTGAAGCTAGTTCTGGAGATATTGCAAAGAAACTAGTGGGTCTTGTTATTGCTTTGTGATGAAATTAGCCATATACTGAATTTGAATATGACAACTAGTTCATACTTGAGCTCTATTGTGTTCTTGCTTCTATCCCTTTGATCTGCTAGTCTATTACTTTCAGTTTTAACTAGTTGATTTGAATTCTCTGATTCCATTGTTCTCTTGCATTACAGTCTGATTACTCTATTAGCCTATTTGGCTTTATTCCTGATCTTGTGTCTTTGAGATCAATTGATGCAGAGAGTGATCAATATCACTGTTAATTGTCTAGAGTTCAAATTGTGATATTTAGATCTTCTGTTTGACTGGAAGTATTGTTTGTGATCTTTACTGTTGAAGCATTCTGATAGTTTAGCAGATATTTGAATAGAGCTCTAAGCTTGAAACTATTTTGTCATATTTATTTAATGAAGAGTATAGACTAAGTATTAAGAAGGCAGAGATTGATTTCTTTCGCAACTCTATTTCTGAGAGCAATCTTAAAGTCATATAAATTTGAGCATTATGTTGTTTCTATATGTTGTCTTGAGCATATTATCATAATTAATTGACATGGAGGATTCACATGCTCGTGTATTGTTTTGGTCAATTATTTGTTGGAATTATGCTTTAGATATTATTATTTTGGTTGGAATTATTACTGCATTTATGCTTAATCTACACTGTTTTCAACAATCCAGAAAAAATATACTTAAAGAAATGGCTTTATCGTCAGATGTTATAAAGCCGGAAGTGTTTGATGGTGCTAACTTTAAGCGTTGGCAAGCTAAAACCAAATTATGGATGACCAACCTCAGACTTTTCTGCATCGTTACAAATGCTCCGATGTTCCCTTTGGAAACCGCTAAAATGACGCGGTGGGAGGATGCGAACAACTCAGTCCTAGCTCAGTTGTTAGCAGTCTTATCAAATCGGCTGTTTGACATATATGTCAATTTCACTAATGCCAAATAACTCTGGGACGAACTAGATGAGAAGTATTCCGAATGGAATAATGGAAATGAGTCTTTTATTACTGCTGCATACTTGAATTACAAGATGGTAGAGTGACGGTCGGTGATGGAGCAGCTCCATGAGCTTCAACTCCATGTACGTGATTTAAGTCAGTACGACTGCCTCCTAGCAGAGAGTTTTCAAGTTAATGTCATCTTGGCTCGCCCTCGTGGCATGACTTTATGATCGCTTGACACTCAATGAGCTGTCAGCTGCTACCAATGTTGAAGAGCGAGCAAGAGCTGGTGACAGTAAAGGTAAGACTCAAGTCTAGGCTCATCAAGTGGAGGTCAAGAGTGTTGGAGGCTTTGGGAATAAGAAATTCAAGAATCAACCCAAAATCAAGCTTCAAGGAAAGAATATGAAGAAGAAGGAGGAGGACATTGTCTGCTTTGTGTGCAGAGTGGCTGGTCATAAAGCCAACCATTATCGCAATCGAAAAGGCAAGGTTCCTTCTCTACTCAGCACAAGGGCCGAAAGGCCGAAGTGAATGTCGTACTGGCTAGTCCCAGTGCTGAAGGGTATGTACCTCAAGTCTTTATGGCAAGTCCATCTATTGATTGGTGAATTGATACAAGTGCTACTTGACACATATGTGCTGATCGATCGTGTTTCTCTTCTTTTCAGGGTGAAGGTAGTGGATCCATCCTGATGGATAACGGAGCCGCTGCTATAGTACGTGAGATTGGACAGGTTTGCTTGAAGCTTACTTCAGGCAAAACACTTATTCTTAAAGATGTGTTGTCTGTGTCTACAATGACTCGCAACCTTATGAGTGGGTCTATGTTGTGCAGGCAAGGAATAAAGCTTGTTTTTTAGTCCAATAAGGTCGTGTTGACCAAATTTGGCAACTTTGTGGGCAAAAGCTAAGATAGCGGAGGCATATTCTGCTTACTATTCTTGATTTTAATAATATAAATATTTTTAATGTTTTCCATTGCAATAAATTACATGATGTTTGGCATTCACGTTTGTGCCATGTTAACTTTGATGCTATTGTGTGGTTAAGCAAAATGAATTTAATTCACAGCTATAATTATGAGAAGGGTTCAAAGTGTGAAGTGTGTGTGTAAGCAAAGCAACATCGAAAACCTTTTCATAGCATTGAAGGGCGAAACACCTCTCCACTTGAGCTAATCCATTCTAATCTTTGTGAGATGAATGGAATATTAACTAAAGGTGGCAAAAAATATTTTTTAACTCTCATAGATGATGCGACTAAGTATTGTTATATCTATTTACTTAAGTCGAAAGATGAAGCACTAGAACACTTTAAAATCTTTAAAACCGAAGTTGAAAATCAACTAGAAAAGAAAATCAAACGGTTAAGGTCGGATCGATGCGGTGAATACATCTCTTATGAATTCTCTCAATTTTTGTGAAGAAAATGGAATAATTCATGAAGTTACTCCACCATACTCACCCCAATTTAATGGAATAGTCAAAAGAAAGAACCAAACTCTATGTGACCTGGTTAATGCCATGTTACAAAGTTCAGGTATGTGGGACTATTGGTGGGGTGAAGCAGTTCTCACAACTAATTATGTCCTCAATAGGGTACCACCTCGCAATCAGGAGGAAACACCTTATAAGGATGGAAGGGGAGAAAACCTAACCTGTCTTTTCTTCGAACTTGTGGATGTCTTGCAAAAGTGCATGTGTCGTTACTGAAGAAAAGAAAGCTTGGTCCTAAGACCGTTGATTGTGTCTTTCTAGGGTATGCTTCTAATAGCACGGCTTATAGATTTCTAGTGGTCAAATCCGAGGTGAGTGATATCGCTACAAATGTAAGGATGGAATCTAGTGATGCGACATTCTTTGAACATGTGTTCCCTATGAGACCAAATTAAGTCATTGATCCTATTGGTTCAAGTGAACACTCTATTCTTCCTAGTGTGGATAACACCACTCCAGAATTGGAGTTGAGGAGGAGTAAGAGGTAGAGGACTGAAAAGTCTTTAGGCGATGACTATGTCACCTATGTCGTGGATGATGAATCATGAACCGGATGTGGATTACTAGAAGGAAGCAGTCCGTAGCGAGATAGATTTCATCATAGCTAACGGAATATGGGAGGTTACGGACCTCCCATGTGGATACAAGCTAGTGGGCTGCAAATGGATCTTTAAAAGGAAGCGTAGAACTGATGGTACTATAGAAAAAAACAAGGCCCATTTAGTGGCTAAGGGTTTCACGCAAAAAGAGGGTGAAGACTATTTTGATACATACTCTCATGTGGCTTGCTTACCCACAATTCGAGTGCTTTTAGCACTAGCTGCCGCGTATAAACTCCAAGTACATCAAATGGATGTAAAGACCGCTTTCCTAAATGAAGAGTTGGATGAGGAGATTTATATGCAACAATCCGATGGTTTTGTGGTTGAAGGGCAAGAGAGGAAAGGATGTCGTTTGATTAAATCCTTGAATGGTTTAAAGCAAGCTCCCAAGCAATGGCACGAGAAATTCGATATTACTATGACCTCGGTTGCCTTTTGTGTGAACGAAACCGATAAATATGTCTACTATTGGTTTAGCGGCGGCGAATGTGTCATTCTATGTCTTTACGTAGACGACATATTGCTTTTTGGGACCAATATAGATGCAATCAATAGAACGAAGTCTTTCCTCTCCCTGAATTTTGATATGAAAGATCTAGGTGGAGCTGATGTGATCTTAAACATCAAGCTTATAAAGGGTGAGAATGATATTACTCTTTCTCAATCCCATTATGTGGACAAGATCTTAACTAGATTTGGATTCATAGACTGTAAATCAACGGCCACACCCTATGATGCAAATGCTAAGCTACATAAACACACTGGACATGGAAAAGACCAGCTTAAATATTCTTAAATTATAGAATCCTTAATGTATCTAACTAGTGCAACGAGGCCTGACATCTCATATGCTGTAAGCAGATTGAGTTGTTATACATCCAATCCAGAAGATGATCATTGGATAGTATTAGAGAGGGTACTTAAGTATCTAAAGGGGACCTCAAGCTTGGGAATACATTATTCTGGCCATCCGGCAATCTTGGAAGGATCCGGTGATTCTAACTGGATCAGTGACTCTGATGACATGAATGTTACGAGTGGCTATGTATTCACTCTCGCAGGCGGGGCTGTTTCGTGGAAGTATTCTAAACAGACTATCTTTACATGATCCACCATGGAGGCTGAGCTAGTAGCTCTAGACTCAGCAGCTATAGAGGCAGAATGGATTAGAGAACTCCTTTCTGATCTACCCATTCTGGAAAAGTCAATTCTAGCGATTTTAACCTACTGCGATAACCAAACTGTTCTGGTTAAGGCGAAGAGTAGGAATGACAATATGAAGTCCTCAAAACATATAAAGAGGTGGCTTAAGTCGGGAAGGCATGCCAGAGAGATGGGTGTTATTTCAGTAGAATACATCTAGTCTGAAAGGAACTTGGCAGATCCTTTCACCAAAGGATTAGCGCGGAAGGCCATCCTTGCAGCATCAAAGGGAATAGGGCTCATACCCGTGTAACGGCTCACATTGGTGGTAACCTATCATAGTAAATCGGAGATCCCATGAACTAGTATTTAGGACAACAAACTATGTGGGATTATAGAACACATCTAAAGGGGCTCATTAGCTGCAGTGCTCTTTCTGTATGGGAGGTTGAGCAGTAGCTCTTAATGAATTTGAGACCTATATGGTATCGAGAATCGTCCTACAGGATTCCCTGAAGAATTCACCTACTTAAGTATGATCGTGAGGTCGCGATAAAAGGAAGATAAGGGTATACTTTCTTAAGTACTCATGAGCTAGATTTGAGGACATGACCGTAATATCCCAACCTGAGAGGGAAAAGGGCAAGCCACCCAGTACAGAATGTAACTTGAGTGAAAATTCTCACACCAAGGCATTGGATCAAGGTGTAGTCATCCTTTATTTGTGCAGAGTCGTAGTCCTTGTTGCTAGGCTTTGGGTTCAAACCCGAAAGGTATCCATCGTCGAACAACTGTATATTAAACAAGGCTTTTAACATCTTTTATCAAATTGATAAATTAGTGGGGACTAGTGAATATTTCAAGGGCTTTTGGGGAATTTCCCAATTAGAGAAAAGAAATAGAAGAAAAGGAAAATGGGCCCACTTGTCATGGAGGGGAGGAGAGGAATAAGGCTTGGAAGCCTTATCTCTATCCTAGAGATGAGCATGTTCGGCCGGGGGCTTTGGCCTGGGAACGATTCCTCTAGAGACCCGTCGGCGGCAGCTTGGGGGCACGAGCGCCCCACCCAGCTTGTGCGGCGGTCGTTCGGCTGTAACTGACTCCACCCCTGGTCTTCCTCCTCTTCTAAGGATGAGTTCCTTCTTCTTTCGGAGAGTGAGAAAATATTCAATGAGTTCTTGAGGAATCCGACTTCTCTACTCTTCTCTTTGGCTTTGATTTTGGAAGGGATTTGGAGCGCTTGTACTGCTGCAGTCCTACTTCGGCAGGAGCAAGCTCTTGATCTCCTTATGAGCACCTTCGGCTAGTTTCCCCTTAGCACTTCATTCTCTGTGATTGTTTCTGTTGGGGAATTCTGGTGCGTGTGGGATTGTTCCCCTTGGTGGTCTGTTCTATATTGATCTGGAGGAGAAGAGGATTCGGTTACTTTCAACTTTTGATGCTCTGTTGGTGATTCGGCCAAAGCATTGTGTAAGTAGTCTTGTGCGGCATTTCTACCTATCCCTCAGCTTCATTCTTTAGTGTGATTCCGAAGAAGAAGAGTGGCATTGTATCTCCAAATACTTCGTCTTTTGCTCGGATTAGCGAGGCGATAGTTTTTCTGGGTCAGTGTCTTTCAACACGCCTTGTCGGTTTCATCTTGGTGGTTTTGAGTACCACTGCTTCAGTGAGTGTCGCACTTTGCATTTTTTTTTGCAGTGTTAGTTGATCTTCTAGATCTTTGATAGCTTTGTTGTCTGAAACTAGTTCTGGAGATATTGCAAAGAAATTAGTGGGTCATGTTATTGCTCTATGATGAAATTAGTCATATACTGAATTTGAATATGACAACTAGTTCATACTTGAGCTCTATTGTGTTCTTGCTTCTGTCTCTTTGATCTGCTAGTCTATTACTTTTAGTTTTAACTAGCTGACTTGAATAATCTGATTCCATTGTTCTCTTGCATTACAGTATGATTACTCTGTTAGCCTATTTTGCTTTATTCCTGATCTTGTGTCTTTGAGATCAGTTGATGCAGAGAGTGATCAATATCACTGTTAATTGTCTAGAGTTCAAATTGTGATCTTTAGATCTTCTGTTTGACTGGAAGTATTATTTGTGATCTTTACTGTTGAAGCATTATGACAGTTTAGCAAAGATTTGAATAGAGCTCTAAGTTTGAAATTATTGTCATATTTATTTAATGAAGAGTATAGTCTAAGTATTAAGAAGACAGAGATTGATTTCTTCTGCAACTCTACTTCTGAGAGCAATCCTAAATTCAAATAAATCTGAGCATTATGTTGTTTCTATATGTTGTCTTGAGCATATTATCATCCTTAATTGACATGGAGGATTCACATGCTTGTGTATTGTTTTGGTCAATTATTTGTTGGAATTATGCTTTAGATATTATTATTTTGGCTGGAATTATTACTGCATTTATGCTTAATCTGCACTGTTTTCAACAGATATATGGTCTGAAAACCTGTAATTCTCATGGAACAGACTTCTTCCTATTCGTGGTTGCATCAGGGTATCAGGGGAAAGGGACTTGAAGAATATGTGCTGATGCGGCGGATTGCGATTGGCACCTGCGGTAGGGCTGGATGAGCATGGTGCGATAGAGAGAGCATGAATGGTACAAGAAATGAATCAGGGGAGGGAAGATAGAAGAGTCGATGAAACAAAGAAACAAAGTGATTTTCTTATACTCACCGAAATAAAATTGCTTAGATCATAAATCAGTAGTGATAACTAGTAATTAATTTGGTGCTGGTTATTAGCCAGTCAACTCCTCATCTTACTAAAAAAAAAATTCCTACTAAATGTTTGTCCTAATATGATCTGCTTGACAACTGAATCTATTTGTCCTACAAAATTGTGTACATCTCAACTTGAGATGTACTCCTGCATACTTTGCATAGTCCAGCAGAATCTCTGAATCTGTTCATATACTATGACCTAATCAATACGATATACCAACGATTGCTCTTTACCGATGAAGATAACATAGAAATATGCCAACTTGCCAAGTGATTTGATTGATAAGGCGATCCACGTCGTATGGCGCAAAGTAATCAACCGAATCCTTATTACTGCTGCCTTGGTAGATAGAACTTGATTGATTACACAAACTCCATCAAGATAGAACAGAAACCTAAGCCTAGCTAGCTACAAGACAAGCATAGCCTAACATGATCACTTGAGTTGCTTCCACTAAGATCAGAAAGACCCAACTTTCTTTTAACAGACACAAGATCGACTAGTATAAGCAGGGTTTGACCTTTCACCTTATTACCGTATCTGTTCTTCCGGCAAAGCTTAGCATTCTCTAACTGCCATGATAATTCCATCTTCAATTATGTCAACCGAACAATTACTAGTTTAAAACTCGCCGCTGCGAAATCGGGAATTGCATTGCCAGTACGAGGTCAGTAAGGCTCGAATTAAACTAGCTGACCGTATAGCGTTTGCAATCTTCGCTCAGGTAGGCTCACAAACAACGCGATCAGATCACCTACTTCTTAATGACATGTTTTTCTTAGCACATATGGAACTGGCGAAACTATTCGACCAAATGCTAGTGTAATCGCCTCATGACTTCGTGTCGCCGTTGACCTTCCGTTGTTCCTGAAACGTGCGTCTGAAGCTGTTAAGCACGCAAGCTGATCACTAGGACAGTGGCAACTCCCGGAAGGTGGCAATTTGTCGATGTTCGATGGAGATCTTGTGTGATCCTGCCAGTTTAGCACATCTGAAGATTGGCCGCATTATGAACTAAAAAACCAGTAATAATTAAGGTCAACCTCAATGCTATTGAGAGTAACCACCTGCAGGTTGCTCTTCGCTGGAGGTACATGCCATGCCAGGATGCCTAGGAAGCTGCAGCCTGCAGCTATGCAGGCTAAGTTTAAGATGCAGAGATCATCATCTCTGAATATTCTACCAAGTCTGACCTTTCAAGAATGCTAAGGATATTGAAATAACATAAGCTTCACACCTTACGATCTATCTTGTAGTTTCCATAGCGTCAGCATGTATGTGTGTAGCTTCTCTTTCCGCAGGGATGATAGCCAACAAAGTTGGAGACGTGCTTTGTGCAGTTGTGCCTACCTGCTTTCAGGCTTCAGCATGAGCGATCCATATCTCATCACCACAGAGAATGGTCGTGGGAATTACTTGGAGAAAACGTGCATGTGCGAAAACGAAGCTCGGAGCGCACGTAGTGTGGGAAAGGTGAGCGAAAGAATGGCTTGTTTGGAGAGAAGATAAAGCTGTTTCGCCAACACACTGCAATGGCTCGGTCGTCGTCAGTCTTACACAAGCCTAAATGGCGAAATCACACATGGCAGAGAGATAGTCCTAGTTATTTTTTTCCTTTTATGCTTTGGCACGTCTTTAAGCCGCCCAACATCCACGAAGGAGTTCATGCCGAACACCCAATTATGTTGGGAGAAAGTAGAACCGAGCTGCATACTTGAACGGCTCGTCAGATCACATGGTTACCTACATCATATTCGGTGTATAGACAATCCACAATATCCATATTTGACAAGCATCTCGCGTCCTAGCCGTGCCTCTGCCCTGTGGACCAGGTGAGCGATTTCTTCACCTTAGAATTAGCCATTTTTTCTGTCGGGCCCACCGAAAATCTAAGATAGAATGTCAGGGCGGCCAACCGTTATATATACTGCCAACTCCCTCCCCCATCACCCCCCCCACAAAACCAAGTCGGCCTCTCACCTCTGCAGCAAACAAACCAGAGGCCCGGCACGAGCACTTCCCTGAGCAGAGACCACACACAAACCAGACGAAGCGTGCAGCCATGGCGGCGTGCCACTGCTCGGAGCCGTCGCAATGCCACCACCGGGCCCTCCTCCTGCCGACGAAGGGCTACCCCAATCTGCATGACCGCCCGAGGCTGGCGGCCCGCGGCGGTGTTCTTGGCGAGGTGGCGTCCATCCTCTGCCTCACCGGGCCAATGGTCGGCGCGGGGATCCTCCTCTACCTGCGTTCCCTGGTGTCTATGGTTTTTCTTGGCCGCCTCGGCCAGCTCCCCCTCGCCGGCGGCTCCCTCGCGCTCGGCTTCGCCAACATCACGGGCTACTCCGTGCTCTCCGGCCTCGCCGGCGGGATGGACCCCGTCTGCGGCCAGGCGTTCGGCGCCGGGCGCACGGACCTCCTCCGCGCCGCGCTCCGGCGCACCGTTGTGCTGCTCCTGGTCGCGTCCGTCCCCATCAGTATGCTCTGGGTGGCCATGCACCGCGTCCTCGTCGCCACGGGCCAGGACCCGGACATAGCCGCCACGGCATACGCCTACATCCTGTGCTCCCTCCCCGACCTCGTCGTGCAGTGCTTCCTCCACCCGCTCCGCATCTACCTCCGCGCGCAGTCCGTCACGCTCCCGCTCACCTACGCCGCCGCCGCCGCGCTCCTCCTCCACGTGCCTATCAACTTCCTCCTCGTGGACGTCCTCGGCATCGGCATCCGTGGCGTCGCACTCGGCGCGGTCTGCACCAACCTCAACTTCCTGATGTTCCTTGTGGCGTACGTGTGCTTCTTCGGAATGTACGGCCATGACGGCGACGGCAAGACGAAAGCGTCCGCTGCACTGGCCGAGGAGGAGGGCGTGAAGGAGTGGTGGAGCCTGGTGAGGCTGTCCGTGCACAGCTGCATGTCGGTCTGCTTGGAGTGGTGGTGGTACGAGATCATGGTGCTCCTCTGCGGCGTGCTGGCCGACCCGAAGGCGGCGGTGGCGGCCATGGGGGTGCTGATACAGACCACGTCGCTGATATACATCTTCCCGCACTCGCTCGGCTGCGCCGTGTCCACGCGCGTCGGCCACGAGCTCGGCGCCGGGCGGCCGGAGCGCGCGCGCCTCGTGGCACGCGTCGGGAACGGCCTCGGCGCGGCCCTCGGCCTCGTGGCCTTCGCATTCGCGGTGTCCGTGAGGGGCGTGTGGGCTCGGATGTTCACGACGGACGATGCCATCCTGAAGCTCGCGGCCGCCGCGCTGCCGCTACTCGGCGCGGCCGAGCTGGGCAATTGCCCGCAGACGACCGGGTGCGGCGTGCTACGCGGCAGCGCACGGCCCGAGAAGGCCGCGAGGATCAACGTCTCGGCGTTCTACGGCGTCGGCATGCCCGTGGCGCTGGTGCTGGCGTTCTGGCCCGCGCGGCTCGACTTCCGCGGGATGTGGGGTGGCATGCTCGCCGCGCAGCTTGTCTGCGCCGCGCTGATGCTGCGCGCCGTGCTCGGCACCGACTGGGCGGATCAGACGGAGCGCGCGCGCAAGCTCACCGGTGGGAGCGACGGCTACGCCGTTGTCGACATTGTCGATGAAGCCGACGAGAAAAGAAACCATGCAGAAGCGGCGAAAGCAGAGGTCGACAACACATTGCTCATGGTGGTTGATTGTGTGTAGCGGAGTAGCGGACGATGGAGCAGCTATCCATTCTTGGATGATTAAATCCTTGATTCTTTTAGCTATAGGATTTTTTTCTTTAGTTTGTAATTTTACCGAACTTTTTTTTAGGGATTTCAAGCAATGCAAACCTGCAAATTCCCTACGTTTTAGTTTTTTTTTCCTCTATGAATTGAGGGTGTGAAGAGATGAGAATATTTACAGTGAAGAGAGAGTGGTCCAGTGTACAAATTAAGGTAGGCAATGTTGCCTTCAGATTTGAGAACAATGCCAAACAATTTTTTGGCCTCAAAGTGATCTATGGGACCTGAATGTGCTGATCTCTAATAGTGGAAATTATACTTGTTTAATCTTAGGATTTCATTTTTAATGTTGCATGATTTAACTGTCATTATCTCTGCCATGTGCAAACAAATTTTTTTGGTCATAAGTGGTGTACTGCCCTGTCTCAGCTTATTGTTTTGGTGATGCTCTATGTGCCCCTAACAGCAGAAACAAAGTTACATCGCTTCTTTATTAGTACCTTCTTTTCTTAGAATCTCTTTTTCGTGGACAATGCTATTCATCCTATAAATGGTGTACATTCTCATTTGGGTAGATATTGCTATAGAATTAAAATTCCAAATATGACTTTTGGGGGGTAAGTTTTGCATGTATTACAAGATGGAGTAGTGACTTTTGTTCCATGCGCCTAATTTGCACGGATTACAATTAGCACTGCCAGTTTTCGAAGTGTGGTTTTCAGGAATTCTGGGAACTAGTAGTGCTAGGAATACAATACTATTACTACCAGTACAGACTACAGAGACAGTCAAAACTTGATCTATTAATAACACTGATGAGGATCCTTGGAACTGAAAGATCTGTTTGATCCCAGGAAAATTGGAGTAGTTTCTTGGTTAAATTTGGTTCAATATTTTACACTCCCTCTGTTTCGTTATATTTATCCACAATCCATCATGCGTACAGATCAAGGAAGCACTAAATTTAACAAATGCTTAGTACGAAGCATGCAAATTTACAGAAGAAGGAAGAATAGGAACTGCTTCACAAGGGTGCTAGAGTTATTGGAAAGATTACTTTTGAAGTTTTTAGAGCTAGAGGCAAATGGGCATCATGGACAAGCAGATTGGGTTATGGAGGCTGTTAATATTCCCTTTTGGTTTAGGTCTATGAGCTCCACTTCTAAGGGCATGTACAATGGTATAGACATCTGCTGTCTATAGCAACTCTTCATGTCACCTGTAGATAGCACTAAAGACAGTCCATACAATGGTACAGACGGCTGCTGTCTTTTTAGTTGTCTTTATAGAACACACAATCTTTTAATACTTTTTTTGTTTCTTGTGCTATAGTCGGCTACAGAATTGTAGACATCACCTTTCTCTCTCTTCATTATCTTTCATCCACGTCAGCAAAAATTCTACGTGACAATAACTATAAATGATTGATATAAGTCTATTGTACATGCTCTAAGAGAGACATATGCACGCTTACAATATTGTTCGCAGATGAGAGTTTCTCCTTAGGCTTTCCTCACAATCTACGTAACTTTGTCTTGTTTACTCTGAAAATATAAGTTCTGATCCATGCCACTATCGTTCTATTTTTTCTAACTGTAAAATTTGGAAGCCCAACCATCTTCAACATTTTGCGGATGTAACAGTTCATGTGTTTCGGAAGATCAACAGTGCCACATTTTCTCTGTAAATCTTGAAAGCTCAACCATTTTGAAAAGAGAAAATTCATAATATGTTACTAAATAACTACATGATTCACAATGTGTCATTTTTTGTGAGGCTGACATGTGGATTTATAGTCTATATGTCAGTGAGACACCCGTGATATATATTATGAAGATATAAAGTTATTCAGTAGCATATAGCGAACCCTCCCCCTAAATATGATTATTTTACTTTGGAAAATGTGCCTTTTCTCTCACTAAAGTTGTAAAGTTCGGCATCTTTAGAAATATTGCGAAGGCGCAATGGTTTATCCACTTCAATATCAAAAGTTCAACGTACGTGTGGCTGCAAGTGGCTTGTTTTCAGAATATCAAAAGTGTCGCAATTTTTTATTTCCCTCCAGAATGTGAAAGCAAAACATCTTTTAAAATATTGCGTAGGTAATGGCTTCTGCATTTCAGCACAAAAGTGTAATGCAGGTACATATGGCTGTAAATAGCATGCATGCCATTTTCCTTTTTAAAAAAACATTGTAGTTTTGCCACATTTTCTTTCTATAATTTCGAAAGATAGACCATTTTGGAATATTGTAGAGGTTAAATATCAAAAGTTAAACACAAGGCTGTAAGACAATATGTATATATATAATAATGTAATGTTGCACATTTTTCTCTTTAATTTTGAAAGCCAAACCACTTTTAGAATATTGCACAGGTAATGGTTCATGGATTTGAATATCGAAAATGAAATACAAGGCTGAGTGTGTAAGTGGGTGTGCCATTTCTCAAATTTTTTTAATAAAATCTACCACTGTAATGTTGTCACATGCATTTGAATTTTAAAAGTGGAACACAAAGTTGTAGCTTAAGTGGGTGCAGGGGCGGAACCAGTCACGGACCACGCCTCGAGCTGCCATTGCAAAGGTAACGGTGGTTCATTGCCCGGGTTGTCTCTTGAGGAAGAAAGTATCTTCTCTCTTAAACTTCTCTCCCTTTCACTTAGAATTTTAAGTGACGTGGTATGGAAGAGACGACGCATATGGCAACTGTCGAGCAAGTAGAAGCAATTGAGCCATCGAGCTCGTGTATGCTCATGCAATGATCCAATGTAGGCCAAGCCTGACACATAGTATATATAACTAGAATGGAAGGTGCACTGCGCTGCACCCCTGATGGTCTTGCCTGTACGGTGTGATGTGTGAGACGTTACAAACGGAAAGACGCATCTTTCGTGGTGAATAATGTATGCAAGGAATACAAAGAGAGGTGTGCATGATGTAAGGCTAGCCTATATGTTGCCTGGTGTGTGTTTGTACTAAACATAATCAATTCATGGACAGGATAGAAACAAAAGGATTCATTAGTAAATACTGCATAAATGCAGATGTGTAAAGGCGAAGGGCTAGACGGTATGACCTTGTATGAGTGTGGACCGGTGTAAATATATGAGACGATAACAGTTCTGTGGGCCCCGAAGAGGCAAGCGTAACCATCCAGATGAGTTGATCGATATATGTGACCCGGCAGTGGGTTTGATCTGTGTTGTTATGCGTCGTCATATGATCTAGTTATGGTTAATCTTGCTGGGTGCCATCGTCCGGTCATCACTGCCAGTTTTGTGGTATGGCTTGGTGGTTAAAGTACTGGTCTGTGTAAGCGGTAGGAGCATATTGATTTAGCAAAGGACACGGTCATAAAGTGGGAAACGTAGATGATTGAAGAATCTGTCTGGCAAATCTAAGTACGTTATAGGTAAGTGAATTTGTAATGTGAGAACTGTTGAGTCGTGGGTAGGCTACGATAGCTACAAATAAAATTTCTACCACGCAAATCAGGAAGCTAAGCAAGTAGATGATCATAGATCGTTACCACCAGACGCGCAGAGCAGCGGAAGAAGGGTTGGAGCAGCCTGATTCAACGAAAAGCGCGTCGATGCAGTGGTCGTAGTCGATCGTCCAACGTTCTCACGAGTCGATCGTCTCCTCCAGCAACGTCTGCAGTTCCTTGTGAAGATCGCGGATCGTCCTCAAGCGCAACAATCGCAGTAGCGCCTCTATGGTATCCACACGTCCAGGGGAGGAACAACCGTACGTCGGTGTGCTAGCACCAAGTCACACGGCAGAGCTCTCAGGAAGATGGTGGCTAGGGTTTCGGTGGTGTTTTCACGCATACCTCCCAACAGCCTCATGCATCTCCTTATATAGTGCTCGTGACGGATCCTATCCGAACACATTTACGAATCATATTCGTACTGGTTTGTTCCAACCCGTTAAGTGTGTGACCCAGAGGTTCATGCGAATCGGTTGTGACTGAAACCCTTTCCGATCACTAGTCGAAGCGGCTCCTAGCGTAACATAGCGATTCCCGAATACACACAAATTATATCGGACGAACCTTAATGTAATATGATCTACGATCGATCCTCATCACTTGCGACTGTGTCCTATCTCTATACGACCAGTTCAGATGTGGTCACAACCATTCAGAACTCCCACGACTGTGTTACGACCACTCTGTGATTACGCTCGACCGCCTACGACCAGCTTGTATCTCCATACGACCACCAGAATCGATCGAACTAAGTGACCTACTCGTGTATACTCCCTTTGCCTCACGATGTCTGGTTGAACTCCAGGTGAGATGTTGTGTCATCCATGGACTGTTCAATTCTTTCTCGATCGAGTGTCAGATAACTTTACGTGATCAAACACTTCGACTACTAGTGGCACGACCATGCACTTTCTTTATCTGATCACAATGAGGGGCCCATAGACATCTCTCCTGTTATGTTAGGAGGGGCAAATCCCATATCCGACCAGATACATTTCTCTCGCATGTTTCATAGCATACCCGAAAGCTACCTTTATAACTACCCGATTCATTTGAGTAGCGTTTGGCAACCCCTAAGAGTGCTATTACATATGTAGAAAACCATGCTGATCTCAGGTCTAAGGATTATACATCATCATTGCTTGAGACCAACTAACGACACATAGAATCATAACAATCTCAATAGTGTCTTAAGGTGGGTCTAATCCAACATCATGTTCTCTAACATGTGTCCATATTATTGGTTTGATATCTCCATATCTATGACTCGTGAAACATAATCATCAACCAATACATATGCTAGTCTATTCATATGTGTTCTCATATGTTTCCGACCAGGGAACGTTTAAGAATAATCATCGCAGAAATATAGAGTTTCACAATCAAGTCACATACTTGATAATAAATATTAACAATATTATTCTAGGAACAAGATAACATATTATCCAATGTCATGAACATAATGAAATATAATCATCTCTATGATTGCCTTTAAGGCATATTTCCAACAAGAACGGTGTAGAACCGAACCGTGAGTGGGCAATTTCTCCGCAGTCTGACCAACATAGGGAGGAATATGTAGGCTGACAAGAAGCAGGCATATCTAGTTGACCAACATAGGCACATGCTTGAATGGAACATCATGCTAGCTGATGAAACGTAAGGCACGTTCTGGTAGGTATATACAACAGGTGAAGACACGGTAGCATAAGTGATACACAGAGTGTACGATGATGGTAGTCCCAGTTTACAGTCTAGTACTAAACAAGAGGGGAACATCTAGGATAAGCATAATAGGGAATAGTCGGCAGTTTGGGGTCTGACTGGCGCATCGTTAGTTCATTTTGTAGGACGCACGTAAATCCAAAAGCTGCGGTAAGCTAACAGTTTTCTTCTCTGTGCTTCTCGCACAACATAGGGTAGTCACGGATGATTGTCACAAAAGGCATAACATGCTAGCTTCCGTTTGGTATCTTTGTACATACGATTCCTGTAAAAATACATCCGGTATAGAAGAGTAAATACAATAGATATGAATGGATATAACCGGGAAAGTTTTTTATACATTGTGAACACATTACCTATTGCTCTAGTTTTTGGGTAGCACATCCATGTCGATTTTCCTGACGACCGACCTCGGTTTTTTTTTGTTTCAGGTCACTATCAATAGGATAAGAGAATGATGATAATTGATGAATAATAAGGAGTCTTAATTTATCGATTGTAACAACAGTATGTGTTGTAAGCACCTTGCATCATCATGAGCGCTACCAGCTAGTAGTGTAGCGTCCAGAGCAGGACGTTTTGTGCTATGTAGAACCGACGCATCAGTCTTTGTGTGTCAGAAAATAGAAAGGACGCATGTTATGTAAATGGGATGCAGCAAACCGGTTCGAACGTGAAGCTAACTGTATAGGTAAGACTAAGGAGGAAGGGTTAAACCTCGTTGATTTTTGGGGATGCCGGTGTATGCAGCGTAGGCTGGTGTGGTGGCACGTGTGGTAGAAACGTTGTGCTTGTTGTAGCTGGAGCTGGAGTGCCCTTTGGGTCTGATGAAATGGGTAGAGGCAAAAACAGGCTGATGTGTACTTCTTACAGTAGAGGAGCTAGTTCCAGGATGAGAAGCAGGAGTGGAATCTTCAGAAGGTTTGGTGCTTGGTGCAGGAAGAAGGGGAATTCTAGGTGATGTCGGTAGTACAGTGAAGGTATCCACCTGGAACGACGCGGATATCCTTTGAAGCGATCCGCGTGATCCGCTGACTGTTAGGCTGTACTACCGACCATACAGTCTTGTTATCTCAAGTAGGATGAAATTAGCAACGGTGGGAGCAGATGTCGTGAGGTTTAACACTGGGATTCCTACCAATTGCTAGCCAACATCACCAAAGAAAATGAATTCTGCCATTGGTGCATCAGCTTTGGCCACGTTGGATATATCGACGCCGCGCACTGCTAGCTTGTACTTGTATGCAAAGTGTGTAAGGTAAATGGTAGTCGATGGCTGTATGAAGTAAACAGATAGATCGACTGAATGGTTTCCTCAGTTTGTGTGATTTATCAAGAACCTTGGTTCTGCGGTGACTTCGTCGCATCTCAGGCATCTGTAGCCTTTAGTGATTTGCACTACTGTCCTCTTGCAACTAGCACAAGCTTGGTACCACCATCCCTTATTTGGAGTGAGGTCTTTGATTGCGATGTCAACAATGTACCTGCCGCCCTGTCATTTTTTTTTGTGGTTAGAAGGTTGAAATCTATGTTAGAAGGTACGTAAACTTGCTATGCTATATTGCAGGAACGATGTTCAGAACACGTCTTACCATAGTCTCGTGTGCATTTAGCATGGCTAGTGCATGTACTATCGTGTTTAGGGGTGCTGCCTTATTTGGATTCTAACCAAACCATGTAATCTCATGAGCCATGCCAGCAAAACTAAGGGCAAAGACCACAAGTAAGGATGATTGAGCGGCTGCGTAGCTTATATATACGATAATGGCAGGAAACTTGAAACAACAAAAATTGTAATAAAAACAAATCGAACACACGCTAACCTATTTCGTAGAGCGAGTAGCTCTGGTACTGGAATATTTGGTTACCATCTGCACACAATGCTGCCTTAAAGAGACAGCTGACCTACAAAGGTGCGATAAACATGTACATAGTTTAGATGTGTAATGGTACCGCAAGCGAGGTAGGTACGTGTACGTGTAGTTTTGGTACACCCGTAAATGCTAATGATCTTCACCTTCATAGAGTTTAACAGTTAGGCCTACAAAGAGCACAACAACAGGGCCATCCGCTGCTGCAACCTGTAGGCCATGCGCATCAAATTCATTGGCGTGCGATCCCCACAGAGTGTCATAGGATGTTTCTCTATGTTTCAGATTGAGAGGGAGTAACTTTCAGAGGGGGCTAACGACATGGTAACATCAAATGAAAGGTATGATGCACGTACACATGTAAGCGGCTGTGTATCGTTTGTCTGTAGAGTTGGTAAACTAAGCATAAACATGAAAACGATGGGACAAATGAGGGATACCTGCCATCAGTGATGTTTATATTCCGAACTGTCTTCATGATTCCTCTTGCAAGGACTGTCTTGATGTGAGAGATTCCCGTGATAAGACCAATGGTATCTGCACAACAATAGCACACGCCACCAGTCAGAATGACCTAGGAAGGGATGACATAGAAGGGCTCTGTTAGGCACAACTGTAGGTAAAAACAAGGAAGGGTATGGCATGCGTAATGTACAAAGGCATAGCTACTATAGGGCATTGACCTGAAATGAATTGCTTTTGGCCGATGCCCGTTCTGAGTATATCGAATGAAACTAGTGTGTACACATAGAGTGGGAAACAGTCTGGTACAGGTGTTACTTCATTGATCTTTGTGTGTCTAGTAAATCTCGCCATGATAGGGCAGTTAATAGCTTGATAGAAAGCTTTGGCATTGGCTACCTCGAAATACTCTATGAAGTAGACGTGGTCTTCGTATAGGACTGAATTGAACAGGTTAAGGTGACGTTCTAGAATCTGAGCCTCCATGGTTGTCCCCTAGTTGGGAAATGAACAGAAGGAAAACCATATGTAAGTGTAAAGGTGTATGGGAAAGCAATAACAAAGAATTAAGTGCACATGTTCATCTAAGAGCATGAAATCACGATGAAGGACCTTTCCAGGCATCATCAGTACGATCGGAGAAGCGTGTCACTCTCACATGGATGCGCCAATGGTGAGATTGCTGTGTCACATCCTTGAGCATAGTGTACTCCATCTGGCATGATAATAAACGTACAAAGTAAAGTTAGTATGATGATCAGTGCGATGAAAATGCTAAGAGTAGAGAAGGACATTATATGTGTAAGTGACACATGCAGCACAGGCACTAAATCTGAAGGTGTAGGCACAACCGAGGTAGCAGGTAAAGTGTGTTTCAGCAATAGGCAAAAACAACATGCAACATACAGAACGTGAATGAAATAAACAGAAAGTGCATATACAAAAGTGCACATACACAGGGGCATAGTTAAAGAAGCAAATCACTGAAAATTACTGGAACATCCAATTCGTTGTAGAGCAGACTAAAGTAGTAGCACAAATGGAGAAGAAAATAGAAACACACGCTAAAACAACGACTCGCGAAACGAGGTCTGTTCTAGTAATAGTTGGAGGTACATCACCATGCGGACAAACTGTTCTTTTATTATGTAACATGTCGTGAAAAGAAAAGGGACAAAAGGAGAAGGCTGCATGAAAACCGCAGAGGTATGATGTAGCACGCATGCAACCATGTACAACAATTACAGAGCGAAACGGTAAGAGTTGCTATCTAGTTAGAAGTAGAAACATCCAGGTAGACACAACTAATAGTCACAGATACCCAGCACATCATCGTAAACAATATTGCTTATGTCTGATCCAGGCGAGCAGTCTTCATTCTCAATCAATATAGCGAGGCCTTGTTTCGATGTGACTCTCGATATGGCGACGTACAACTGACCATGTGTGAACGCAGGCTTCTTTAAATATACACTGACCTTAGCTAGAGTCTGGCCTTGGCATTTATGTATGGTCATGGCATAACACAGTCTAACCGGGAACTGACTTCGTTTTAATTAGTGTGAACGGCCATTTTTGACTTTTTGAATGAAGAACAATTCTTGGTATGCAGACCGTCTCACCAATGTGTGTTCCTGTCATAACCGTAGCTTCAAGGACACGGTCCCCTAGCCTAGTTATCAAAAGGTGTGTGCCATTGCATAGGCCCATTGATTGGTTAATGTTATCGAGAAGAACAACGGGTACCCCAATCTTAAGCGGGAGGATATGTTTTGGGAAATTGTTGATGCTGATCGAATTAAGGAATTCTGTTGAATATAGCAGATCGACATCAAATGTCTGGTCAGCCATATCGCTAATGGTATCATAGCTCGGATATTCTCTAGAAGGTGTTGGCACCTTTAGAAGCACCAAAAAGCATTAAGCTGTGATGCAATAGCACGGGCTGCAAGGTAAGTAATTGAACTATAGTTATTAGGAAACTCATCGTAAATAGTTTTGATAATCAAAGACATGCTATCACCAGCAGGTGTAAGCAGTAGTTCAGGAGGGATCTGTATCCATGATGCTTTTGACTCGCCTAGTTGCTTGTATGCAGGCAAACGACCCTCGCCAACATTGAGGACCCATCGAGCAAACTCTGCCAGCTCGCGTTCTCATCAGCATGAACATACGAAGTGGTAAGCCGCATGTTTACAATGAGCCGAAGGATTTGAACATGTTTCCACAACGGGGATTTGATAAGAGAAGCCGCAATAGTTTCTGCACATGACCCTCCCTGAACAACCAGTAACACCTGCCTGAAATCACCACCTAGGACCACTGGCTTTCCACCAAACGGGATATCTGCATTGACGGCATTGTCTAAGGCCAAAATATCCCTCAGGGTACGATCGAGTGCCTCAAAGCATCATTTGTGTGTCATTGGTGCCTTGTCCCATAAAATCAAGACAACTTTCCTTATAAGGTCTCCAAGCATTGTCCCGCGACTAATATTGCACAAGCTTCGATCATCTATATCCAGCAGGATTCGGAAGTGTGAGTGAGCTGTTCGACCACCAGGCAGCAACAAAGCAACAACTCCAGACGAAGCAACGGTAAGGACTATCTTGCCTTCCAATCTTATCCTTGAAATGATAACATTCCATAGAAAAGTTTTCCCTGTACCACCATGACCAGACACAAAATAGAAACACGGTCCACCATATGAAACAGAATGCATGATCCTATCGTAAATCAGTCGTTGTTCAATATTTAGCCTCTCGCACATAGACAGTTACTATGCTTCTAACTGCAACCTATCATAACAGAGCTCTTCAGTGATATGCCTATTACCAAGGCTATTCTCATATCCACTAGGCGGGATCGGGAGATCATATGATGACAAAGCGAGCCCATTATTGGAAAAAAGATAAGCAAGCTCCCTTAACAACTGCACTTGCAATGTATGATCTGGGACTGTATAGGAATGAGCACCGAGCGAACGTCGCATCCTGTATGCGATATCATCGACCATGGTCCACCAATATTTGTCAAACAATAGGCGTACATTGAAAAGAGAAAACCACTCTATATCATCACTGATGAGGCCACGTAGCTGACATGTCTAACGAAAAGTGTCACAGACAATACCTTAGTATGTTTTTAGGTCCTCATAACCTAGAGCGACCCGTACAGTCATGAACAACATTCTCAGATAGAAAAGTTTGTCAGTGCCTAGGTGAACATGCATCATCCTCCCGATTTTGGTGCCTCTCTTTGGGCTAGACCACACTTTACGATCAGAGTTCATGTCCATTTCGTTGAGAACTCATAGTAAGTATAGTTTCTTGCAGCTATATGTCGTTGGTTCGCTACAAACCACTCAATCAATGTGCTCTTAGCTGACTTAGGATCGTCAAGCACATTGTTTAAATCTGAATGTTCGGTGAACGAAACCTTGTTCACGCTAGGCAGATGGACAACCCAGCGTTCAACAGCAGGCATCCGAGTGTGAATCTCAAAGCCAAACAATCGCTAGCTTGCTTCACAGGTCGATAGATAACGAGACTTGACATATTCAGCAATCTCATCAACACAGTCAGGCTAGTCCTGAGTTGTTGTGGACTGTGAACCATCGCTAACCTAGAATGACATAGACACGCAATCATGACCTTTCATGACATACTTGAAATGATACTTCACGAGATTTGTCTTGTTGCACCACTCAACATTAAGATGTGCCTGGTATTTCTTTAGCATCGCCAAGTTATGAGGGACAACACATCTATTATCAAGTTTGACACCATGCTTGACAATGAACCTGCCATCATCACGACGACGATATATTGGAAAGCCATCTTCATCAATAGTTGTCTCGTCCTGGAACTGCTTTGGATACCATTTCGAACATTTTCCTTTCTTCGTGCAAGGGCACTTGGGATTATGATCCCACACAAGGACCGTGCATCATGAACTCCTCCACAAGAGCATAGCCAAGTGGATCATGAAGAACATCCAGTATCTCCACCGAAATGAGATTATCAATAAAAGCAGGTGTAGGGCAATCCCCTCGATCTTTTAACCATTTAAGGACATGTACATGAGGCATGCCTCTTTTTTGGAATTCCATAGCACATATCACTACAAAACAGGACAGCGGAAAAAGATGATCCCAATCGAAATAAGAATAGCAAATAACTATGAGGACAAAGGAAAGGCACATGCACGAATAGGTCCGAAAGCAGTGCCATCTTTAATGTCTGCGATATATTCTTGCAATTTCATATGGTAGACCTGAGTTATGATATTGGATCTATTAGAAGGGCACTGACCAGTCTCAGGACGGAGTGCCTCGACTATCTCTGGCCATTTTGGGTTGCACGTGAATGTACTAAATAAGTTAGGAGCACCATACGCAGGACACAAAGCCATTGAGTCAAGGTAATTTTGGACAATATATCTTCTACCACCAGTGAAGCTAGAAGGCAATATCATCTTGATGCCTACATCTTTTCCAGTCTCGGTGCCTTTCACAACAGCATCCGTTACGCCCTGGTATGTGTCAGATCGAAGTTTATCATGATTGAAAGTATGGAAAGAAAGCCGATTCCCCTCCACACAAGAGAAGGAATTAACAACAATTTGGTCGGACAACCTCCCAAAGAAAGTGAAAGCATTAGGTTCGTCTATACGATAATGCAAGTAGTAGCAATAGAACTCAAGAATGGAAACATCTTCATGGACTATAACTCGCAGATCGTCGGTCTCTCTAAATTTGATTCCTAGGTGGAAATCTTTGTCACCGTATGGGAACAAAAGAGGATACTACAAAGACATCAAAGCTGGATGAAGCGGCGATATATGCTTAAACTCGTCGGCTTGTGTTTGGACAATAACGTCAAATGTGGAGACATCAGTAGGGAAATCTCCAACAATTAGAGCAGTTAATTCTGAAGAAGCTGGAAGAGTAGCGTGTTGGTGATATGCCCTAGAGGCAATCATGGAGATGATTGTATCACGTCTATGTTTATGAGTTATTGAATGAATGTTATTCTGCTACTTGAATGAATCATCGGTTATAAAGATTAACAAGTATGTGACTTGTTGGTGAAGCTATTTTAACTTATATGATGTCATTCTAAAAGTATCCTTGGTCGGATGTCACTAGTCGAAACACTAGTGGCTTATCGACCAGCACATGTATTGATTGATAACCATGTTTCACTAGTCATGGATATAAGGATATTGAATCAATAATGTGAACACATGTTAGAGAATATGGGGTTGGATTGACCCACCTTGAGACACTGTTGAGATTGTTATGATTTTATGTGTCATCAGTTGGTCTCAAGCAATGATGATGTATAATCCTTAGACCTGAGTTCAGCATAGTTTTCTACATGTGTAATAGTGCACTTAGGGGTTGCCAAACGCTATTCCGTAACTGGGTAGTTATAAAGGTAGCTTTCAGGTATGCTATGAAACATGCGGAGGAATGTGACTGGTCGGATATGGGATTTGCCTCTCCTAACATAACAGGAAATATATCTTTGGACCCTTCAATGTGGTCGGATAAAGAAAGTACATAGCCATGCCACTAGTGGTCGAAGAGTTCGACCACATGAAGTTATCCGACACTTGATCAAGAAAGTATTAAACAGTCCATGGATGACATAACATCCCACCTTGAGTTCAACCGGATATCGTGAGGCAAAGGGAGAATACATGAGCAGGTCTTTCAATTCGATCAGAAACGGACTAGTTGTATGGAGATACGAGCTGGTCGTAGAATGGTCGAACATGATCACTAAGTGATCGAAACCTGATCATAAGGAGTTACGAACTGGTCGACACCAAATATGAGCTAGTCGTATAGAGATACGAGCTGATCATTAGTGATAAGGACCTAGTCGTAGATCGTATTGCATTGAGGTTCGTCCGATATAATTCGCGTGTATTCAGGAATCGTTATGTCCTGCTAGGAGTCGCTAACAACTTGTGATCAGAAAGGAGTTTCCGAGTCACAACTGATTACGCGTGAACCTAACAGGTCACACACTTAACGGGTTGGAACAAACGTGTTTGGATAGGATCCGTCATGGGCACTATATAAGGAGATACTTGAGGCTATTGGGTGAGACGAGAGATAACGTGAGTTGCTCCACCGAAACCCTAGCCGCCATCTTCTTGAGAGAGCCATACCGTGTGAGTTGGTACTAGCACACCGGCGTACGACGTTCCACCCCTGGACGTGTAGATATCGTAGAGGCGCTACTGCGGTTGCTGTTGCGCTTGAGGACGATCCACAACTTCTCAAGGAAAGCGATTGGTTGTTGGAGGAGACGATCGACATCGAGGAACGCTGGATGATCGACTACGACCACTACATCGATGCGCTCTTCGTTGGATCAGGTTACTCCAACTCTTCTTCCGGTGCACTGCGCGTCTGGTGGTAACGATCTATGATCGCTTGCTTGCATGGCATCCTGGTTTACGTGGTAGAACTTTTGAATTGCCAGCTAGTATAGCCTACCCATATCCCTTCATAGCAACTGCCATGCGACGTGTCCGAACCAATGAGTTGTACGCTAATCTCCGAAGCATGCGGAGAAAGTAGTCGATGGCGAGCCATCTTGAACAGCCTCACCAATGGATTGCAACGGTCCAGCATAGCAATGAGAGCATGGACAACAAAAGGATCCAGCTGTTCACGATTGGTTGCACCCCTTTCAAAAATAGCGAGCCTATTGTGCACTTCATTCTGAGTGTCATATATATAAAGCTAAGCATATTCCAGACGGTTCCCATCAGATTGTAGGAGCGAACAAATACGATGGTGAACAACACCGTTTATGCAGAAAACATAAGGGTGGCACCAGTATTAATGCGCCTATCCACATGAACCCCGAGCGAAGTGAATGCAAAGAGAGAATTATAGTCCCTCATCAGCCGCATGAAATGATTTGATGCAGGGCCACCGTTGAAGCAAACAAGATCCTTTAAGGGGGCTAGCCATGGCTTGGAAGGTGGTAGGGGAATCCTACCACCTCAACAACATTAATTATATGCAATCAGTCTCTGAGTGAACGCAATCTCACCGCGGACTCTCTCTTGGTACCAAAAAATCACAGAAGAGTGAGTGCAGGTGTTGATGATCCAGTCGTCGATCTTACGAAATAAATAGAGGAAAATAGCAAAGAGTTATTGGGAGAGAATGAGACTGCTCTTTATTGCTATAAACTGGCTATTACAGGAGGTGCCCTCGACAAGGCAGTGGACTAATCCTAATTACACTGAGCATAATGCTTGCTATACTGCAGAATCAGACTTGAAACATGAATGTAATGCCGATTGCCGTGCTTCAATCTGATGTAGTTCGATTCCCTCGTTCCTCCGTTCTCCATCTTTAAATAGCCGTCGAAGAGGTGGCAGTTGTTCCTAGAGAAGGCGCTTGTTGGAAGTGATATGACTGGTCGGAGCGAGACAGCGGTTGATAAAGTACCAACCGTTCGGTGGTTGCACGTCTGAGAGACACTCAACCGCAGGTGCTGGTTGTCAGTGTCTTAGAACCATGAAACATCGCGTGGTATGGAACAAATATAACATGTGTTCCATTCATCACACGGTAAGGAATATACTCGGAGTTAGATCTGATGCCAGTTCATTGCTTCTTACGAGTAGTTATCTGGTCGGGGGCTGGGTATAGGACCTCATCCAACCAGGATACTTATTATGTACCTCTGGAATCCTTACGACCACGGGGTCATTGGCCTTAGGGGTTACGACCATGAAGACATATGGTCTTTTATTATGTATTAAAATAATACATAGAGATTTTAATCCTCGTCAGCTAGCCCCCGAACTTTAAGTGAATTAGTCGTGTGGACACTTTTCTCCCGATGAAATTGTATCGGGTAGACCCTTACTTAATTTCGTGATATACAAAATGGTCTGTATTCACTTTAAAGTTGAGAAACTGCATTGGGACCCGAAGAGTTTTTCTGTCCAATATACTTTGGGTAACTCCTCAATGTAGTTAAAGAATTACGGCTATAAAATCCCTACAGCGCAGGGCTTTAGATTTCCACACCTCTTGCTTTCCCTTTTCATCTCCTGAGAGAAAAAATTGCTTCCGACATCCTCTTGTCTACAACTTCCTACGACCCACTTTCTTCCTTCACCAAAAACTCAACCATGTCGAATCTTATCACCAACTGGTCGGTTTCTGATCTGAGCGAGAAGAAACTTGAGAACCTGGAGAAGGTCGGGTTGCTTACCGACAAGGATTTGATTTCTTAGAGATCAGCGGTCAAAGAGCATTCTCCGAGCAACGAAGATGGGAAAATTCTTGTTTTCCTCGCATATATCAAATGCAGATTCAGGTTGCCAGTTCACTCCCTCCTTCCTAAGATTTTGGAGCACTACAAAATTGAATTGGTGAACCTTGCTCCTAATGCCATCGCCAACCTCAGCGTCTTTGTCTATGTCTCTGAAGCGTACTTGGGGATTGCTATAGATCTGGATCTCTTCAAGTACTACTACATGATGGCGAAGTTGAGGAAGACGATCGGGACGCCTGGAGAGTGTACCTTGTGCCTCCATGACGGAAAGGCCGATGAGTACATTCATATATACTCAAAGTATTTGTGGTCGTCATGGAAGAAAAGCTGGTTTTACATGATGGTCACTCAAAAAGACAACCTTTACTATACTGGTAAAAAGACAATCGAGGATCCAGAATGTCGCTCCTCCGTGAAGAATGAGGGAAAAGTGGGGAGATGGGTTGAAGTCATCTAACTTCTTAGTGTTAGGGGTTTAACCTCCTAGCACGTGGTAAGGGATTTCTCCATGCGCCGAATTAGCCCCCTGAAGGCCCGAGCACATTCGATGCTCTAGTATATTGGTCGTGACGACGCGACCAAAGATTCCAAAGAGGGTAAGTCCTGAAAGATTTCAACCAGATTGCTTATCTTGGTTGTTTACTTTTGTGATCCTAAAGTCTCTTGTTTATCTTTACAGCTCTTCTCCTGATGAGATCAGAAGTCAGATCAAAATGATCTGCGTCGGAGAGCCTAGCGACAAAGCTGATTTCCCCCAAATTTTAGCGGTTGTTTCTGCAAACAAGAGGGCTGAGGGACTGAAGGTAAAAATATCAACCATCTTTCATCGTTTGTATATTTTCCTATGGGTTTATCGTAATTCCTCTTCAACGTGAAGTCGGTCGGATTGAGAATCAATGAGGCCACTAAAAGTTGTGAGCCGATTGACGCTCCGACCACTCCTACAACCACTCTTCTTCACCTAACTAACTTTGATTATTAATTAGGCGATTATTGTGGACTCCAATGTGGTCGTTGATGACCTACCAGTTGCTACTGAAGTAACTGACTTGGAGGTTGATAAATCCACACCCTTCGATCAGATGGTTAGGGATCTTGTTCTCGATCAACTGGTCGAGACTATTACTTCTGACCTCCAGTTGGAGGACGTGAAGGGTCTAATCAGCCCTACCGGTTCAGGACCGGTGAAGTTGGTCGAAGAGAAGAAATGGAAAGCGAGCGCGACGGATTTTGCTTCAACGCGCTTCAAACTAAAGACCAAGAAAACGACTAGGTACGTATACATGAAAGTATACATGAAAGAAGGACTTATGTAAGTACTTACCTCTGGTGTTTTAGAGTCTTAAACTTCTTTTCTTCTTTCTTTGTAGATTCTCTGGTATTCCGGTCGATTTTGACCAGAGTATCCCTCAGGAGAAAACTCATAAGAAGAAAGAGGTCGAGCTAGTCCCCGAGCAGGTGGCAGCTTCATCGTCTGCTCAGGAACCCGTGGTGGCCCCAACTCCACTTGTAGAGGTGGAAGTTCTTGAGGAATCTTAGCAGGTTCCAACCCTTGCTGGGAATTCTCCTCTTCGAGTCGCTTTTCCTCATCGCCTCCGAATCTTCAAAGATGAAGATCTTAATGAAGCTTCGAGAAGAATTTCGGACCGTCAGGCTGGGATGAGTTCTGACTCTATTTTTGTCGAATGTAACAATATGACAATCCAGGTAATCTTTCACGACCACTTTTAATAGCCTTTCCCTTAAAAGATACTTAAGGGAGTTTGCTATTTTGTAGCATTTGGTGGAGAATTTTGCTATGGTCGGAGGACTAACCCAGCGAATAAAGCTCTTGGAGAAAAAGAACTCTGAATTAAAAAGTAAGCACCCTCTTAGTGTCTTCTTTTCTCCTTCTTTACCATTTGGCTCTTTTTATGTTAACTAATTTCTCTATTTATCGTGTTTGATAGATTCGAAGAAACTTAAAAAAGAAGTTATGGCTAAGGAAGCCATAATTGCCAAGCTTAAATAAGAATGCTAAAACAAGCACCGGTCGATCGAATATCTGATGACCAGGCACATGGAAGTCCTTGAGATCATTGAGAAGAAGAGCGAAGGTAACTGGTCGTAAATTCGACTAATGTGCTTCCTTTTTCTAGTCGTATGTACTCATCCTTTGATTTAATCATGTAGAACAAACTCAGGCATTAAAGAGAACAGAAAAAGCTCTTGAGTTCGAGCGTGGTAAGGAGGAAGCTTTTGGGCAAAATTTTGAAGAGAAATTCCAAGCTTTTAACAAGATACACTTCGATATAGGATCGGGAACGCAACTGCCTAACTTAGGAAATCCCACAGAGAAGATCAACTACCTTGGCCAACAACTCGAAGACCTCAATCGCATCCTCAAGACTACTCAAGAGAACCATGCGCAGACTTTGTTTGAAGCTGTCAAAAATGGAGTCTATTTTGCTTTGGCAAATCTGAAAGTCTCTGACCCTACCATAAATCTCCAAGTTGTTGAGGAAGAATTTAACTACTCGAGAAAAGAGTGTTGGTAGCACGTGAGAACCATTGTCTGAATGGTCACGACTAGGACTCTTATGGCGTTTGACTTATATGCCAAAGCCATAGAGTAATAGAGATCCTTAAAAAAGATATCGGAGAGAATTTGGTATTCTTCGACCAATTAGACAACAATAGCATATAACTAGTGAATGAATAATAGACATACAAACAATATCTTTCGTCGAAAAGTAAAGGAAATGCATCTTTATTAAAAAATATATAAAAAGAGAATGAAAATACATTTATACAAAGAACTTACGCAATTGGTCAATATTCCAAGAGTTTGACAAAACACGCTCTTCTGATATAGCCATTCGTACCGAACTAGGTCTGGTGACTCCGACCACAGTGTATGGACCTTCCCATTTGGGGGAAAGCTTATTGCGATTAGTCTGGTTCTGAATCTTTCGTAGAACCAGATCACCTACAGTTAGACTGCGAGGTTGCACCTTATGACTGTGGTACCTTCGCATGGCTTGTTGGTAAACCGCCGATTGTATGAGGGCTTGGTTTTGTCATTCTTGAAGGAAATTGATGTCGTCGAGTCTTCGTTCTATCTAATCGTTCTCATTGAAACAATCAGTTCGAGCAAAGCCGATTTTCAGTTCTAGAGGAAGCATGGCTTCGGCACTGTAAACCAGAAAAAATGGAGTTTCACCGGTCGCACGACTGGTCGTGGTTCGAACGGCCCATAATATCGAAGGAAATTCTTGTACCCAAGCTCCTAACCGTTTCGCTAACTGGTCGAACACTCGGTATTTTACCCCTTGCATTATGATACCATTGGCTCGCTCAACTGCTTCATTGCTCTGTGGGTGAGCGATAGTAGCAAAATGTATCTTGATACCTAAATCCTCGTAGAATTTTTGAAAATTTCCGCTAGAGAATTGGGTACCGTTATCTGTGATTATACGATTGGGTATACTAAATCGTGTGACCATATTTTTTGTGAGGGATCTCTTAGCAGCTTCAGTTATTGTTTCAACAGCTGGCTCGGCTTCTATCCATTTTGTAAATGTGTCAATCATGACAAAAAGGAATTCGAAGCCCCCGGGTGCTCTTGGGAAAGGTCCCAGAATGTCTTGTCCCCAGGTTGCAAAAGGCCAAGAAAGAGGTATGGTTTGCAAAGCTTGTGTCAGTTGATGTACTTGTCGACTATGAAATTGACACTGTACGCACTTCGTCACGAGCTCTTTTGCATCATGAAGGGCAGTTGGCCAGTAGTATCCTTGCTTGAAGGCTTTACTGACCAGTGTTTTGTAGGAATGATGTGCTCCAGAAACTCCTCCATAAATGTCAGATAGCAACTTAATGCCATCCATTTGAGATATGCATCTCATCAACACTCCATGATATCCTTGTTTGTACAAGGTACTTTCGATCAGAGTGTATGATTTGGCTTTTCGAGCTATGCGATCAGCCTCTACATCATCTTCATGAATACTGTCATGCTGAAGATAATTATAGATCGACGTCATCTAATTGAAGGGATACGGGTAGGCTGCCATAGCAACAATTCAAAAATTCTACCACGTAAACTAGGAAGCCAAGCAAGAAGATGATCATATATTGTTACCACCAGACGCGCAGAGCAACGGAAGAAGAGTTGGAGCAGCCTGGTCCAATGTAGAGTGCGTCGATGTAGTGGTCGTGGTCGATCGTCCAACGTCGAGCATGTCGATGCAAAGGGTCGAGTCGATCGCCTCCTCCAAAGAACCTCTCGCAGCTTGTCAGAAGATCGTGGATCGCCCTAAGTGCAACAAGAATCGCAGAGCACCTCTACTAGATCCACATGTCCAGGGAAGGAACAACCATATGCCAATGTGCTAGCACCAAGTCGCGCGGTAGAGCTCTCAGGAAGATGGCGGCTTGAGTTTCGGTAGAGCAACTCATGTCAACTCCTCTCTCTCCCAACAACCTCATGCATATCCTTATATAGTGTCCATGACGGATCCTGTTCGACCATGTTTTGTTCCAACCCATTAAGTGTGTAACCCGTTAGATTTATGCGTAATCAGTTGTGACTCGGAAACCCTTTCCGACCACGAGTCGTTAGCGGTTCTTAGCAGAACATAGCGATTCCCTAATACACACAAATTATATCGGATTTAACCTTAATGCAATATGATCTACGATCGTCCTCATCACTTACGACTGTGTCCCATCTCCATACGACTAGTTCAGATTTGGTCACGCACTACCAGAACTCCTTACGACTGTGTTACGACCACTGCGGGTTACGTTCGACTAGTCTGGAACTGATCAAACTAAGTGACCTACTCATGTATTCTCCCTTTGCCTCGCGATATCTGGTTGAACTCTAGGTGAGATGTTGTGTCATCCATGAACTGTTCAATACTTTCTCGATCGAGTGTCGGATAACTTCACGTGGTCTAACACTTCGACCACTAGTGGCATGGCCATGCACTTACTTTATCTAACCACAACGAGGGGCCCAGAGACATCTCTCCTATTATGTTAGGAGGGGTAAATTCCATATCCGACCAGTCACATTCCTCTGTATGTTTCATAGCATACCCGAAAGCTACCTTTATAACTATTCTGTTACGAGTAGCGATTGGCACCCCTAAGAGTGCTATTACACATGTAGGAAATCATGCTGATCTCAGGTCTAAGGATTATACATCATCATTGTTTGAGACCAACTGATCACACAAGAAGTCATAACAATCTCAACAGTGTCTCAAGGTGGGTCTTATCCAACACCATGTTCTCTAACATGTGTCCATATTATTGGTTTGATATCTCCATATCCATGACCTGTGAAACATAGTCATCAACCAATACATATGCTAGTTTATTCATATGTGTTCTCATATGTTTCCTATCAGGGAACGTTTAAAAATAATCATCGCTGAAATATATAGTTTCACGATCAAGTCACATACTTGATAATAAATATTAATGATATTATTCTAGGAACAAGATAACATATTATCCAGTGTTATGAACATAATGAAATATAATCATCTCTATGATTCCCTCTAGGGCATATTTCCAACACCAATCTCTACCGTGATCGTGTTGTACGACCTGTGGAGCATCCATGTTCTCAGGATCGATTTGTATGACCTCCAGTAGGACATCTATGTCCTCGGAAAGCTCGACTACCAAGGGTGAATCGAGTTACTCAAGAAAAACTCCAGGCGGGACAGGTGACCTGGTGGAGGCTATCCGTGCCAACTGGTCTGCCAAAAAGTTTTCCTTTCTAGGAATGTGTTGGATCTGGAGATTGAAGAAGTGTTTTTCGAGTTTCCGTACTTTCGCCAGATAATACGACATCTTGGTACATGAGCATTGATACCCTTTCCCGACTTGATTCGCTACTAGTTGAGAATCACCTTTCACTAGTAATCTGCGAATCCCGAGCGTACGAGCTACCTGGAGTCCTGCTAGTAAACCCTGGTATTCTGCCACATTGTTTGTAGTAGGAAAGTTTAGCTGGATTGCGTACTTGATGTGTTCGCCGCTAGGGGATATCAAGACAACTTCAGCCCCCGAGCCTTTGAGCATCAAGGAATCATCAAAGTACATTATCTACTCGTCGTGATATTCGTACTCGGGCCCTTGGGTGGGTTCAGGGTTTGTCCATTCGGCCATGAATTTTGCTATTGCTTGGGACTTGATTGTTGTCCGTGAGATGAAATGGAGGTCGAACGCCCCAAGCTTGACCGCCCATTTTTCTATTTGTCCAGATAATTCCATGTTTTCAATGACTTGACCTAAGGGATATCCAGTTGGTACGACCACTTTGTGGGCCTGAAAGTAATGCCTTTGTTTCCTTGTAGTCATAAGGAGACCATAGAGCAGCTTTTGTACATGTGGATATCGTTTCTTTGGTCCATGTAAGACTTCGCTTACGTAATATACCAGTCGTTAGACATTGTCACGTTCTACGACTAGTACACCACTGACTGTTTGTGGCGTTGTAGCTACGTAAATCAGCAATGTTTCTCCCGATCTCGGAGAGACTAAGATCGGGGCACTCGTAAGGTACTTCTTAAGTTCTTTAAAGGCATCGTCTACCTCTTTAGTCCACTCGAAACTTTAGTGTTTTCAAAGGAGTTTGAAGAAAGGTAATCCTTTTTCTCCTAACCGTGCTATGAAATGATTAGCGCTGCTATACAGCCGGTTAGTTTTTGAACTTCCTTCTTTGTGGTCGGAGGGCGCATCTGATCGATGGCCGATATTTTTACTAGGTTTGCTTCAATCCCTCTAGCCGAAACTAGGAACCCAACAAACTTTCCAGAAGAAACTTCGAATACACACTTCTCTGGATTTAATTTAAGGTTATGCCTTCTTAAGTTATTGAAAGTCTCATGTGGGTCAAAAATATGGTTGCTAGCGTGATGCTTTTCATGACCAAGTCATCAACGTAGGCTTCTACATTTTGACCCATCTGAGAATTAAAGGTTTTCTGCATCAACCTTTGAAAAGTTGTACCAGTGTTTTTGAGACTAAATGGTATCTCAACATAGCAGTAAGTGCCATATGGAGTGATAAACGAAGTTTTATCTTCATCGTTTTTACTCATATTAATCTGGTGATACCCTGAGTACGTATCTAAAAAACTTAACAACTCACCCGAAAGTAGAGTCAACAAGTTGATCAATGCGTGGAAAGGGAAAGTCATCCTTCGGACAAGCTTTAGTAAGATCTGTGAAGTCAATACACATTCGTCATTTCCCATTATTGTTTCTAACCATTACAGAATTGGTGAGCCACTCTAGGTGGTCGACTTCATGAATAAACCCAGACTTAAGGAGCTTGTCGATCTCCGACTGGATTGCCTCCTTCCAATCAGGTGCGAAACATCTTAGTTTTTGCTTGACTGGTTTTTTGTCAAGCTAGAGAGCTAGCATGTGCTTGATCACCTCCCTGGGGACTCCAGGCATGTCGGACGCCTGCTAGGCGAATACGCCCTGATTTGCTCGGAGGAAGGAGATGAGCGACTCTTTCTATTTGAGGTCAAGTCTTGCCCCCAACCAGTACCTTTTGGACAAACGCATTAGCGTTTATTGACCCAGATGGTGTGTTGACGCTTTCCAGAGGAGCATCTTTACCGAGTGGTACCTCCTTGGTCTGGTTGAAAGGCTTTGACGTCATCTTTGGCCTTGAGTGCTTGACCTGTATGGTAGACGGATTAGTTTCCCTGGTTAGAAGCTCATCGACCAGTGCTAAGGACTTCCGATCACATGCATAAGCTATTTTTCGATCTCCTCGAACCATGATAACTCCCTTCAGTCCTGGCATCTTTAAACTCTGATAACTGTAGTGCGTGGCTATCAGGAATTTCGCTAAAGTCGGACGACCGAGGAATCCATTGTATGCGGTTTCGAAATTCACCACATCAAATGGAACCTTTTCTGTTCGGAAGTTGTCGGGCTTTTCAAATGTAACCGGTAGGGACAATTGTCCTATCAGTTTAGCGGTAGAACCAGGAACTATGCTGTGGAAGGCATATTTCACAGGTTTTACCTTTGACCTGGGGATCTGCAACTCCCCCGATGCTCCCGTAAGTAAAATATTTAAAGAACTAGCTCCATCTATTAAGACTCGATTAACTTTACAATTGTTAATAGTAGGTTCAACCACGATAGGAAACCTACCTGGTCGAGTCAACGAGATGGGGCAGTCTTCTTTGCTAAAGGAGATTACAGTTTCCGACCACCTGGATGGCTTGACGGTGATCGGAGACTCGGCAAGGTTGACCTCCCGCTCCACGGCTTTCAGATGACACCTTGATTAGTACGAGGAGGATCCTTTGAAGATTATATCCACTGTATGTTGTGGCTCCTGGTATTCCATCTCTTTGTCCCCATCTTTGTCCTTCTTGGAGCTTGGTTCTCCGAGCTCTGTTATGGAGGGGAAGGGTCCTTTACATGAGTAGTAATCCTCCCGTTTATGTTGCTAGGCCCGGCAGGTGTGTAGATCATGCCCTGCTGCCTGGTGAAGTGGACACCACTTCTTATTTTCTCTCGGCCTCCCAGTTGGCCCTGCTTGATTCCTTACTCGTTGTGGGGTAGGAACAGGTGAATTAACTGATGCACGTCCATCAGCTCGGTTGCCTCCAGTAGTTGGTGCTTGAGCGCCCGTACCATCTCCACCAGCAAGTGGTGGTGAGTTAACCCGTGTAGGATTGTGCATGGCACTCGGATTGGTATATCCAATTGTGTTAACCTCATGGCGCCAACAGTGATCTTCCGATGAACTCCCATCGTAGCTAAGGGAGAGCCTTCCAGTGTGTCTGGAAGGACCCTCTATGATGGGGAGTGATCGGAGATTATCGCCTCCAGTGGGCTTTGTGGTGGACTCAGCCTGATCCGGTGGACTGCCGATCGTATGCTAAGTTTCACCATACCCACTTGGCCAACGATCGGTCATAACTTTATTGATACCATTACCAGATGCCGCTTTGCCTCGGAATACATAGGAGCCATTGACAAATACAGGTCGCCCATGACAATATCGATAGTACATGGACTCTCTGTTTGGAACGCTGGGCTTTCATTGTCGCTTCTGTCGGTCGGATCGACCGGGCTTGTAGAGGCGTTCAGACGTTCCAAATTGGTCGTAATGAGTGGTTCCTCTGAGAGCACCATTGTTGGTGGCGGTATATCCTCATCCATCCGGTCAATTTCGTCAATCTCTGCGACTGGCGAGCCGGCGGAGGAGGACGATGATGACATCCCGTTTTCTTCTATGGTGCGGATGCATGCGTCCATGTCGAGGTTAGAGTAGTCCGCCATGTTCGCATGAGCGATGATCGGGTAAAGGAAGTGGATGAGGAATGCTTGAGCGAAGTGATCTTCAAGGACTCAACGCCTTCTTCCCCACGGACGGCGCCAGTTGTCGACGATCGAGTCGCCGATCTTACGAAATAAGTAGAGAAAAATGGCAAAGAGTTCTTGGGAGAGAATGAGACTGCTCTTTATTGCTATGAACTGGCTATTACAGGAGGTGCCCTCAACAAGGCAGTGGACTAATCCTAATTACACTGAGCGTAATGCTTGCTATACTGCAGAATCATACTTGAAACATGAATCTAATGCCGATTGTCGTGCTTCAATCTGATGCAGTTCGATTTCCTCGTTCCTCCGTGCTCCATCTTTAAATAACCGTCGAAGAGGTGACAGTTGTTCCTGGAGAAGGCGCATGTTGGAAGTGATGCGACTGGTCGGAGCGAGACAGCGGTTGATAAAATACCAACCGTTCGGTGGTTGCGCGTCTGAGAGACACTCAACTGTAGGTGGTTGTTGTCAGTGTCTTAGAACCATGAAACATCGCGTGGTATGGAAAAAATATAACATGTGTTCCATTCATCACACGGTAAGGAATATACTCGAAGTTAGATCCAAATGCTAGTTCATTGCTTCTTACGAGCAGTCATCTGGTCGAAGACTGGGTATAGAACCTCATCCGTCTAGGATACTTATTATGTAACCTCTGAAATCTTTACGACCACGGGGGTCATTAGCCTTATGGGTTACGATCATGAAGACATATGGTCTTTTATTATGTATTAAAGTAATAAATAGTGATTTTTAATCCTCGTCAGCTAACCCCCGAACTTTAAGTGAATTGGTCGTGTGAACACTTTTCTCCCGATGAAGTCGTATCAGGCAGACCCTTACTTAATCTCGTGATATACGAAATGGTCTTTATTCACTTTAAAGTTGAGAAACTGCCTTGGGACCTGAAGAGTTTTTCTGTCCGTTAGACTTTGGGTAACTCCTCGATGCAGTTAAAGAATTACGGCTATAAAATCCCTTCAGCACAGGGCTTTAGATTTTCAGCTTATGAGCATAACAGGAAAAAACGCTATGCAGCAATGAACAAGGTAGGTAGACCGAACTGACCTTTAAACAACTGGACATACTTAGCTGGCAAGGAGAACATAGGGGTAACAAATGGGCTACGGGGTATATGACCTACGCATACCGGCATGGAAATACGAAGCAAGCAAGACGTAGTGAACAAAAATGAATTCGTCACAAATAGTAATCTGTCAGTCAAACATATGTAGCAATGTATAGAGAAGAGGAGGCTAGTACATAACCTGAAGCAGCAAGCAAACGACGCATCTTCAGCAACAGCCTCCTCCTACGATTCTCTTGTGCAACCTCAGGATGCACAAGCAGACAGAAATGGTCTCCTACAACTGACAGGGATTGCGGGACGCATGGATGAAGCACACATAAATGTAAACAACAAACGAGAGGAACATGCCATGACAGGGAGTCATTACTGTTCATTTTGCAGGCAGCAACATCCGATGGAACGGGGTGGATTGGAACCGGTAGCACAGGTACATACGAAAATAAGAGAGGAAGGTAAACAAGTAGAACGAGTCGATGAGGAGGTGGGTTAAAGACAAAGGTAAGAAGAACTACAGAACAGTCGAAGGGCACACATAGAGAAGACCAGCTCAACACGACATGCGAGGGCATGAGCAGAGACGTTCATGAGCACTTGACAGGCAGGGTACATCACGTAGCGCATGAAAATTGGCACAACCTGGAATGAAACAGACGTACCTAACTGTAACGTAGGGCGAAGTTGAGAAGGCAAGACACGGTTTGATGCCAGGTCGTCTACTCAATTCGGCATGGGTAGGGGTGAAAATAGATCGGATAGTTTCTGTCCGATCCGAACGGAAACGGATGGTCTCGGATTGGATTTTTTTTAGATAATTTTCGGATCAAAAATGGATTCGGATTTTTTTTGTCGGAAACGGAAACGAATACGGTAGGCATGATATCCAGAGGATACGAATACGGATTCAGATTATCCGGATAAGAGCACATCTAGATATCCATAATTTTTGGAACAGCCTAAGCCCAGCCCACTCACCAGCTAGCCCAAGTTGAGCACGAACCGGCCGTTGTCGCGCGCGCGCCCGGCCTGGAGCGCCCGCACCCGGCGTGTGCATCGATGGCTGAGGTACGCCTTGGCCTGGTCGAACTCCTCACCGCGCTTCATGCGGTCACCGTCATACTCGCTGATGGTGACGGTGAGGTAGGGGTCCATGAACCCCACGACCTGGTGCGCGTACCACTTCGCAAAGCGCGCTGATGCTCATACGGCTGAGCATGCTCCATACGAACACCACGCCGGTGAGCGTCAACCCCACGCCGGTGAATCGCTCCACCATCCCCAGCATGCCCGCCGCCGTCAGCCTCATGGTTTTCGGCCACGGCATTGCAAACTCCCGCGTGCTTTTGTGCTGCGTGAACTACCGATTGGTGGTGTGTGAGCCACAGTGGTTTCTGTGTGAGCTAGTATATCCGTATATAGAGAAAAAAAGAAACGCCTGAAGCTGTCATGATGTGGGCCCGCTAGTTCTAGCTGGCACCCGTTGCATGTTGTGTTTGTGTGCACATGAGTTTGTGTGGTGTCTTCTGCTCTGATCCTCTCAGTGCATCCTCTTCTCACCAAACTATTTTGTGTGCTATATTGATCATGTATTCCTGTGTCTCGCGCACGTTGCTGGAGTCTATGTTTGTCCTTCGTGTACTACCCCTCTGTTTCAATATGAATAAGAACCTGCAATCACAAAGATTAATTTGCACTGGCCACTTTTGTTGTTTTTAGCTCAAGATTCATGGTTAGCAAGGCGGCCGGAAAAAATCCTTTTCTTTTTCGCATGGAAATAATCGTATTCTAGAATACCTTGTTAGTGCCAATGTTATGTGTGGTTGTTGAAAATACGAACAATTCATGAATGTTTACATCAAACAAACTAGTTATATGTTTTCGCACTCGCATGCAATTTAAGGGTTTTCATGTTCCCAAAAATATCCGTGGATCAGATTCGCTTTCGATTCAGATTCGATTCAGATTTGTATTCGATAATATTCAGATTCAGATTCATATCCGGGGTATCCATATTCGTATCCGCATCCGGGAAAAAGTATGAAAACAAATATGGCAAAGGCATTATCCGTCCGTATCCGATCCGTTTTCATCCCTCGGCATGGGTAAGAGGTGAAAAAACAAAAGCATCCATAAACAAGACAGTAAATCTTGACGACACGAAGCAAAGTAACACAAAAGCGTCCTCATTGGATGACCCACCAGATGCGGCAATGTGACAATGCCCTCTCGGCATCCGAAAATGACCGGACCAAAATAGTAGGTAGGAAAAGAGTGAAAGGACATAAAAGGAAATACAACTGGCTGGCATAGTGCAACACAGCAGAATGGTAAGCAGGCATGCAAGAGCAAAGAAACCCGAACAAGGAACCAAGCTGGAAAAAGCAGGCAGACACAGAAATAACAGGCAAAAGGAAGCATAGCAGCCAAAACGTTGCAAGAACCGAAGTACGAGCCCACAACCACCGTAACCATACAAATTGAAAGAAATGTGAACACAAACATAGCACTGTAAAATAAACGGAATAACATCGATGGGAAAAATATCATACCTACAGTCCAACGCAAATAGAAGGGCCGCTGGGCTTGGAACGACAATGGCGCTGTAGCAGACCCCGGACACATAGGATGGACAAGCGCACTGAAACCATCATCCAAAGAGGTTAGTGCAACCAAATCAGCAACCACAAGCATATGAGCATAAACAAATGATAATACGAACAAGGACGTAAAATAATAGCAAGCAACATCGAAGTGACAGGCATCAAACTCAAGCGCCGATCCGAACCTAAAGTTCGTGATATTCAGACACCGACGCTAAGTAAACAAAGACTGGTAAACAAAACTTGGAAAACACAACGAAAATCAGCACCGGTAGGAGGAGAACCCAAACTGCTCACGTGGACCGAAATAGTTGGGACACACCCTGAATAGCAACGACATATGGTGTAGCTCAAGAAAGAAGGACAGAAGCGGGCACGTATGAGAACATGCGTGTCCAACAGTAGCATGCACCGTGAGCACAGGGTCAAGAATAGAGGGGAACAATCGTAAACAAAATCGAGCAGAGAGCAACGAAATCACCAAGAGAAATGACCGCGAAGGAAAAAAAATGGCAGAGAGGCAGAGCCGACGCTACAATAGCCTGGCAAACACAACCTGCAAAACATCAGCAAAATTAGCAACGGCTCAAGAGCGACAACCCAAACTGCCTACGCAAACCGAAATAGGCGGACTTTGATAGTGGCGGCATATGCGACGGTACAACAAAGAACAACAGAAGTGGGCACGAATCGGTGTTGAGGACGCATGGACAAACGCATAGTTAACAGCAGCGCGCACCATGAGCACACGCAAAGAAATAGTGGGGAACAATCAAAAACAAAATCGAGTATGGTGCAACGAAATCACTTGGAGAAAAGAGCGAGACGGAGAAAATGAGGGAGGGCTAGAGAGGAAGATGACGAACCGAGCGCACAATGTAGGACGCACGTGGGTACAACAATAGGAAAGTTGACCTCTCGTAGGCTCCGGCCGAGAAACGAGGGAGGCGGAGAAATTGGCGGAGGGCCAAAGAGGAAGACGATGAACCGAGCACGCAACATAGGAAGTGCTCAGGCACAACTATAGGATAGGGAGCTTCTCAGAGGCTCCACCTGTCAAAGCTCGATACAGGCGAACGACATCCCACCAAACGTGTTGTGGTCGTACTTGAGGAGCCGAGATGGTGTGCCAACCCTACGATGGAAAGAAACGGAAGTGAAGCAGACGACAGGCGAGGCGATGACCTGGCGAAACGAGAGAGGCAAAGAAGCCCACTGAGGCATAGAGAGGAAGATGCTAGAGCAAACACGGAGGAAGACGCCGTGCCGAACGCGGGGCGCCAAGCACGGAGCCCAGACGGCACGTATCTCTAGGAAAGGGCTCCCTTCGCTGGCTTCGCCCGGTCCGCATACACAAGCGAGGTGATCAAGGCAACGGTGCACAGTGCACTTGACGAGGGAAACGTGTGAACCAGACACACGGATGACGCAAGCAGACGACACGGAAAAATCTAACCAGGGCACTATCGACTACATTTTACCGGCACAACAACCGGCGCAAGGGCAGCATACAACACAAACACAACTGGGCCAGGCGAACAGACAACCGAGAGACCGAGAACAAGGACCCGTGCACTGTGTTTATAGGAAAACAAACCGTTGACAGGACACGCAACGCGATAGAAGTGGAGGACTAAATGTACGGATTGCGCCTGAGACAAACAATCTCAGCAGGCTTAATACTAGGGATAATTCACACTAAGCTACTGTACTACAACTTTGTTGGTGTTGAGCTGTCAGCTCACCCCGGCCGACCCACATGCACCGCATTCACTCAAACCGTGGCTTGCCTTGGACGTGCATGTGTCTAGGGGTGCAAACAGAACGGATAGTTCCCGACCGACCGAATTAATTCGAATACAATTCGAAGCGGGTTTTCCGAATATCTGGTTTTTCTGCCGGATTCGGATTTAGATTTTTTTTGTCGGATATGGATTCGGATTCAAGAAGGAGTTATCCGGTTTATTCAGAGCTATCCGGGTAGAAAAATGGAACTATCTAGGCAAATATCTGGTTCTATCCAAAGTGCCTGCCTGCCTGCTTGGCTATTGTCCCGACCTCCCGAGTGCCCGACGCCCCGACTGCTAGACGCCAGTGCCCGAAAATTCACCGCCCTCCACATCTCCCAAATCCCCTAACCCTAGCAGCCGCCATTGCCGCGTTCCTCCTCCCTCGCTATCGTCGTCACCTCCCTTCCCCTCCCGGGGTCCCTCCTCAATCGTCATCTACACGATCTCCCCCCACCCGTGGCCTCCACCTCCACCTCTGTCCTCTCCTCCCTCGTCGCTGCCGCCTCCGTCCTCCCTCGCAGCAGCCGCCGCCTCCCCTCCCTCCCTCACCTCTATGGCATGTACCGCAACCAGAGGATGGCATGGACAAGATGTAGGGGGCTCTAGAGAAGAATAAGATGCTGGTCGGCATGGAGGTTGACGAGGAGTCCACGCTGCCACTGCCCGAGGAGAAGTCCTTCTTCGACGACATCAATCGCCGCTACACCCTCACCGCAACCTAGGCAAGACACCTACTCTCTCTCCCCTCCCTTCGTCCTCCTCTACATGTTAACTCTCCGATTCGAGACAAGGATACATTTCTAGAACCAGATCTGCCGGCAAATCTCATGGCCCCTCATGATTTCTTCGCTAGATGCCAACTAGTGTTGAGTTCTTGCTTTCTCGAGGACCAGCGAGAAATTGAGGAACATGTCGCGATAGAATCTTTACAAGCAATGCGGCTGCGGTAGATACTAGATCACGTTTAGTTCTTACTATGCATATGATGGTCATGTCATGGAACTAAACTTTGTTCTTGCATGGCATTTTGGTGCAGAGGCTGTACGATTTTTGCGATTTTCTTTACGGCCGGTTTGACATGCACTTTCTTGGTGAGTTTCCCTATCTGATGTGTTGGGTTTTTTAGTAGAAATTCCAATACAATTGCTTTTAGTAGATTTTTTTTTGTATGAAGCACAGTCATCCACATTTTACCTAACAATTCCGATACTTCATCCTTGCACTATGTTAATCACCTCTAGTTTGATTCATATTATTCAAATTATCAAGTTGTTGCTCCTTGGTCTCAATTCGATATAACATTGTCTATGATCGCTTATTGCAAATTGACATGTTTCACCAAATTGGCAAGAACAATCTTATAAATGATAATAGGTCGTGGTGAATAATTAAACTTGCAATATTGTTCCCTAAGCTCTTTTTCCCCATACCTTTCCATATGATAATGTTTTTCCTTAGAGAAACTGTGAATAAAATCACTCAATTATTGAAGCAGTGTAACATCCTTACAACATACTAGTATACAACAACTACCAGTCCTCATTCTTGCATCACATGATATATCCATCATGGCAATCTAGCGGAGGCAGAACAAGAAGAAAATGAAAAAAGAACAATGTAATATTTGTTTTGTCTGTGATTGCACTTGACATTATTTACGTCTACCTAGTTTGTTGCAATCTCTCTCTCTCTCTCTCTCTGTGTGTGTGTGTGTGTGTGTGTGTGTGTGTGTGTGTGTGTGTGTGTGTGGTGTGTGTGTGTGTTATTGGTGATTTAATATTTTCATCGCTGTCATTGCAGTCAATGCTTGTGTTCTTCAATCCAGTGAAATTCGGGGTAACATTCACTGTTGGCAATTTGATGGCACTTGGAAGGTCTGTTTTGCCATATGTCAAGGTTATGTTTAATATATTTCTGCGCCCCTTTTTTTCCTGAGAATCTATTTGTTTTTTCTTCTTTATTTATTGATCCAGTAAAACTGAGTTATAATTCACAAACTATGTTGTCTTAAGATGATATATCCCTATGTGAGATCACGAGCAACTTATTTTTATACCAAAGAATCATCGAGCATATCTTAATTCTTCATCTGCCAAGTTATATTTGTTATATGTTCTTAGATACCAGTAATATAGGCATGATGTTTATTTCAAGAAATGATGTTGTACTGTTCACTTGTACATTGGGATGCAAGCTTAGAACCTTCATTTTCTCTTCATATCCCCATCAAGAATGCACCTTTTTTTATTTTTGGATGGGTTTGCCGCTTCTTAAATTATCTAGTTATGAAAGTGTCCCTGCTAACTAAATTTGGCATAGTAGAGCAATTACCTTTATAAGATACTATATTTATATGCTCTCTGTAATGTTCAAGCGGGTTTTCTTGACTAGGTATTTATCCTTATAAGCATCTCGAAGTTTTTCCACATGTCAACTAATGCTGCGATCATTTGTTTGGCAGTACAGCATTTCTTATAGGTCCCAAAAGGCAATTCGATATGTTCCTTGATTCCGTGCGAATATATGCCACTGCTATGTGCATTGCAAGCATCATAATTGCTCTGTTTTGCGCTCTCTATGTGAGTAAAATGAATTTTGAATTCGAGTAGGCATAGGATATGAATTTTGTGTCATGCTTCTATGTAAATACAAATCAACTAAATATGTCTTCTTTTTCTGAACAGGTTCACAGCAAGCTACTAACTCTACTTGCCATCGTTTTGGAATTTGGGACCCTTGTTTGGTAAGCTGAATATCTTTCAATGATTGGATTTTAGACATGTTTATCTTGATCCTTGAATAATGTTTACCCAACCGAGAGCCGAGGGTTGCTCGGCTGGTTTGAGGAGCAGGGGCTCACTCAGCCCACCTGTGCTCGAGGATTGTTCTCAGCATTTGGTGTCTCACCGTGTGGGGGTGTGGGTGTGTGCGTGCGTGTGTGGGGGGTTGGGGGTGTGTGTGTGGGTGGGGTTTATTTGAGGACTGAGCTGGAGCTCAGCTGGCAAAAATGAGAGGAGCTTTAGGCTCTCAGCCCGCCACAGTTCGAGCGCTGACTCCTGTGGTGCCTCGCGAGATTAGGTGCTTTCTTCTTTAACGCGGATCGAATGGGAAAAAACCCGGGCATTCAAAAATAATAATAATGTTTATCCAACCACACACCCATAACCTATCCAAGCCCTGGGTCTTCCTGTGTATAATTAACATTTATTAATTTTTGGCTCCTTGTATTGTTATATTGTCTTAGGTATTAAGTATTAAGTCTACTTGCTACTTGCTACTGGCTACTTGCTTACCTAGCCCCTGTCATAGTGTCATATACTTGCTACTTACTACTACTTGCTTAAATAATCTCTGTTATCGTGTGATATATTTAAATTTGTTTGTTAAACTATTAATCTAGTGCATTTTAGACATGTAGTATGATCGATTGATTTTTATTTGTGTGACATATATGGTTTTTGTTTTTGCGCAATATCCGAATAAGTATTCGTGACCGAGACAATTCGTATTCAGTTTGATGTGTATTCGCTTCGTATTCGTGACCGAGACTATCCATATTTATATTTGTATCTAGCACTATCTGTGTTCAATTCCAAATCCAAGAAAACATATAAAAAAAGATACGAAGAAACGATATCGGTCTGTATCCAATCCATCGTACCTGTACGTGTGTCAGCTCAGACTCAGCCGCTGGCCACATCACTGCACCTGCTCCTGCACCTACACATGCACGGGAAAGTACAACCTTGAATGCCATTTCTGAGATAAAAGTAAATTGTCCCCGCTTACGAGAGAGAGAGAGAGAGAGAGAGATTGCCGCGCCGACCAGGGCAGGGCAGTTGCAGCTAGCAGAATGCCCAGGATTTCACGTGCTCCCGGATAACTTTCCGGCCGAATAAACCTCCCATCATTGCAGATCCCGCACGTGTTGCCGGCACGTGCGCTCCAGGTCAGCGAGCGCGACGCTTTCCCCCCGCCCCGGCGACAGCTTGGAGGCCTGCCATGTAACGCCTCCCTTTCCATGCCGTTGTCCGTGTTTGCTCGCTCAGCTTGATGCGTCAACTAAACTGCTTGTCCAAACCACAGTTAGGGAGAGGAGTAACTACCACGACCTGATCTACCGTGCTAGGTACCTCTGATCTCACAACTTTGTTACAAAGATCACCGAGCTTAAACATACTATTCAGTATGCCACTGGCATGTGGCATGAGGCCCACATGGCATCCTCTTATCCCTAAAGCTACCTAGAGAGGTGATTCTTTCTTACATATTGCACAAATTAGCACGAATTCCATGGCAATCCCGCCGTCCCGTTTGAAATGCGAGATTCTTTTCGGTTCCTACAGGACTTGAAATGTTTCATGTGTAATTTCTACATGCCGTTGATCTGAAAAATCGTGCATTCCAAATGGGGCTTGAACCTTCACATGTACCGTCGTTTGTTTGGTCTAAATATGTTGAGACATGGCTCCAGCTCAAGTACTTGTGTTAAGTTTCATACATCAACTGGCTCACAGCAACACTTCAGCTATGGGCACGCCTGTGGGAAATCGGATAGGTGGACCTTCCTATTCATACTTCAACATGTCGCGTATCAGCAAACACCGACAGAAACACGACCATATCATAGCCCCAACTCCCATGCGTTTGAGACTTCGTGTGAAATCTTGTGTCGCCAGATTTTGACATGCCTCGTAGTTATCGCCACCCATCAAGTCGCGAGATATATTTGACTTTACGTTGTACGCGTGTTTCTGAAGCACAAAAGAACCGTGGCGCAAGAAATCTCATCGATCACTGACGTATCACCTATGCTTGGCTCCTAGGATCAGCTCCTTGATTAGTTTGGTCGCGACAGGGCACTAAAAAAAATATGCAGGAGAGGCTGAGGCAGCGCGGTTATGAACTTGAATCAATGAAGATGGGGACATAGGAGCAGATTACTGTGACAGCCTTGCTCCACTGAGACTGTAGATCTGAAGTTTTATCAAGGGTGCATGCAAATCCTTACTGTATTTTGATCTGAACTGCATGAGGCTTCTGTTCTTAAAGTATTTCCCAGTTGCGAGTACGTACGCGAAGGAGTGATTTAAGAAACCTGAGTTTTTTTTTCCGCTAATTCGACACTTTGCGGGCTCAATAGTAAACTTGGCCCTCAGTCCACAAAAATAGCAAAAAGTCTGAGCCCTAGAGGCACGGACTTCTCCGCGCGTTACGTATCCCGAGTCTGTGAGCTTCCACGAGCCACATGGCCCGAGTCTATACCCTAGGCGCGCGGACAAGCCGCGTCTGCGCTCCAGGCTGCTGACTGACGACTCACCACACACGCCGCGCCAAGGCCGCCGCCCGATCTCCCTCGTCGGTGAGCCCCAAGTCGAGTTATGCACATCATCTCATGTCCCCGTGCGTCCTCCACCTTCCCCCTCTCCATTCGGCCGCTACACCGCCGTGGAGCACCGCCGCCGCCACCGCCACCATCTTCTGCCACGCCGGCGTCGGCACCCGGCCACCCCGGTTCCTCTCCGGCCTCCCCGAGTCACCCGACACGACCCCTTTGTCGGCACCAAGCCCATGCCCGCGCCAATTTTCGGTGAATGCCGCCGAGCCGCCACCGCCGCTGTGCGCCCGTGCCGCTCCACCCGCGCCACCAACATCTGGAGGACCCCCCGAGGCGCCGCCGTTCCATTTTGCCCCCTCACCGGCAGCTCCCACGCCCGTTCGCTGCCGGTGCCGTGCACTAGAGCCGCCGCCACCCCTCCTCTATTCTCCTCTCTCTCCCACTGACTACCGGCCCATCGACTCAGTGCGCCTGGGGCACGGTTGTGGCTCGTCCATGCCTCAGTGCACCTAAGGCATGGACTCGGGGCACGTGGCGCGCGGAAGAGATGTTTGCGCCCCTGTGACATGGACTTGATACTATTTTTGCAATTTTGATGGACAGAGGGCCAGATTTGCTATTGAGAATGTAAACAGTGTCAAATTAGCCAAAAACTCTAGGAAATACTGCAAGTACGTCTCTGATCAAGCAGCTATGATTAAAGAAAACATAGGAGCTGCATCTGATTAGCGATAGCCTTTGCAGTCAGCACCACATGAGCCTACACGGCTGAACTTAATTTCGCTGCGATTTTGAGAATTCATGATCCCAAGAGCCGTTTCAATGCAGAAATTCCCCGGAATTATAATACTCTATAGCTAGCTCGTCCTTGGTCGATGGAGAAATATTCAGAGGCCACACTGGCTGTAAAGATCACCCAAGGACCAAGAGAATAAAGACCCGCATCACTACAACAAACGTAAAGACGTTTTTATTTTGATGTTTTTATATCTGTCTCTACATCGAGAAACGTCTCATATGTAAAGACGCTTCTCAAGACGTTTTATACAACGCCACAAAATCTCTTACCTGTAGCCATCTCTCCACTCCCCACGTCTCCGTCTCCACCTCCCCACTTCTTCGACCTCCCTCCGCGCCCTCCCTCCACACCCGGCGGTCACGCCCTGCCTCCACGCCTGGCGGCCGCCTCGCCGCGCCCGGCCGGCCACACCTTCCTCCACACCCGGCGTCATTCCTCCACACCCGCCGCCGCCGCCCACGCCCGGCGGCCACCCCTCCTCCACGTCCGGTGGCTGCCCCTCCTCCGCGCCCTTCCTCCACGCCGGGCGCCGACTCCTCCTCCCCTCTGTGGCTATCCCTCCTTTGCGGCTCCACAATCTCGCGAGTCGCGACTCGCGCCGCCGCCGCAAGGCCTCCGCCCACGCCTCCTCCACGCCCGGTGGCCGCCCCTCCCTCCGTGGCTCAAGGTATAATTTGGATTATACGTTTGCTGCTTTCTTGAGGCAATTCCGTGGCTTTGAAGGTTCAATTTTTTTGGGTTTAGGTATTGACATGCTACATTGCCACTTTGTCCTATACTACTACAGAAACTGCAAAACTAACCAAATATATGCTCTCTCTTTCAACATATGTGGTTTGCCATCGACAATCACATCTCCAGATTGGCAACTATTCTCACGCAAAGGATGCAATTTTGCTAGTTATCATTCCAAATTTCTACAAGCACCTAATGTGGCATCTTCTCTAGCTCTAAGGATTGCCAGAGAATTGGATGCAGAAGGTTTGTATGATAGGCTCAAGTCTTAGCATCTTTAACAAATTTTTAGATACAGTAAAAATGTAGAATTCGATCTATTATAGAGAAGAAATAGTTTCTATCTATGCTCACTATAGCACTGTTTTATTACACTATCTCCAACGTATCATTCCAATTATTTACTTGTAATGTTGGATGGATGCATGTACTTATTTTGTTTGTTGGTTTACTAGGTACTAGAACCATTGGTGTCTTAAGTAAAGTTGACGAGCAGCTTGGAGAGCAGAAGCTCTCGGTGTCGTTTCAGCCTTGCTTGTAAACCAAGGTCCAAGAACCGCCGTGGACATTCGAAGCAGTAGCTACGATTGGGCATTCTGTTCCTATTGCCTCTGCTCAGCCCTTTCAACACCTGGTGTAATTTAAATCATATATGAAATTCTAATGTCAATATACAGGGTGCAGGTTGGAAAGTTGTTGCAAGTTTCGAGGGAAAGTTTCCAACTAGGATCAAACAACTCCCTTTGGACAAGCATTTTGATATGAAAAATGTCAAAAGGGTAATTTCGTTATACTTGAATGAAAATTAAACCCCCCTTATTTGAAGTCATCCAATTTATGGTTACCAACAGCCTTTCTTTTGCTTTGTTTTAGATTGTTCTAGAGGCTGATGGTTATCAGCCGTACCTGATATCACCGAAGAAAGGCTTAAGGTCTTTTATAAAAGGACTTCTAGAGTTAGCAAAGGAACCATCAACATTCCTTGTGGATGAGGTAATGTAGCTGAGGACCTGTTACATTATTTTGAATTAGAGAAGTTTGTCATCATTCAAAAAAAAAAAAGAGAAGTTTGTCATGCAGTCATAACTAGTACTTATTCAGTATATTGTGGTACATTTTCTAGCTCTCCACTTTAATACTCTTCAAGGTCTCTTCTACATGTACCTCACAAAAACCTGTAAGTGTCAGTCTTAGTAATCTATTGTATGAGGTGTGCAATCTGGCACTCTGGTCTTGAAAAGTTTGAATTGCATATTTGGTATCTACACATTCTACTGAGATGAAATGATACTTGTCTTATGCATAAGAATTCACATAAAAGCCAGCAGCCAGAAACCGTACTCTTGATATTTTTCTATGTATCTGTTCATGTGATCTTTATCTTTTCACATGCTTTATGTCGAAATTATCATTATCAGGTTCACCATGCATTTTTTTGATCAAGAACAGTAGGGGAGGGCATACTGAATATATTAATATAAATAGCAGTACAAAAAATAAAGGTCCAAAGGACAGATGACAGCTTGAGGCGTCCATGCACCAATTGTCATCTTCTCCTCTTGCGCCTCTCTTTCCCACATACATACAGAAGCTAGCTGTTGCACCATGGAGTGCGCCTCGCTAGCGCTGCTGCTAGCCCTGCTACTCGCCGCCGTGGCTGTCCGCGCAAGAGGCACCACCATCGCCTACAACGACCGTGCTCTCGTCATTGATGGCCAACGCCGCATCATCATCTCCAGATCCATCCACTACCCGAGGAGCACCCCTGAGGTGAAGTTGGATCGATACACGCTCTATTCTTGCTTCCGTGAGGTTTCTGCTTCATGCTTTCAGAAACTCAGAATACGTACTCGTGCTGTTATATCTTACTAGGAGATCGAACACAATGCGCGTCTAGTGCTAATTCTTTCTTGTTGTTTATGTCCCTCCTTTGATCTTCAAGACAACTTTGAGGGAACTACGACAATGTTAGGTTCTTCAAGGAGATCGAGCGCGCCAGATGTACGCCTATTCTCGCATTGGCCCGTACATCGCGCGTAATGGAACTATGGGTATGTATCTTTAATCGCACGCTTATGTGAAATCGAAAAGAGGAACTGAATATCGTTAACTACAATGGAGCTAATCACGCTAATATATTTCTCTGTTATTATCTTTCACGCAGAGGACTTCCGGCTACTCGTGACATCCTTGGTATGCGCTCAGATGCACAATGAACCTTTTGAGGTAAAAACGAATCAATTTCTCACTTTTTTATACGACATTTTGCTATAATCTTTAAGTCCCATAGATTTGCAAACACGCATGTAATCTTAAGTTATTCTTTTGTCTCCCTTAAACAAATATGAGATGGAGATCTTCACCACGCCATAGTCAACAAGCTCAAGGAAGCAAACATGTTCACGGTCAGGAGGCTCGATCATCCTGTCGCAGTAGACATATCACCGATCCACATCTTCTACTCTTGAGAACAATCTGTCATGATGGAAATAAAATGCCAATTGCGTAGTTAATCCGGTCACTAATGCGGATGCCAATGCCTCAATCAGAGATTGAGAGCGAAAGTACTGAAACATCATGACCAATCTAAAAGATGCCCATCGCCTCGCAATACATCCATTGGTGTGCGCACATGGTGAACAAGGAACGCTGGTGTCCCATGGATCATGTGCGGCCAGGACGCCGATGTCCCATCCAATGTGGCGAGTTTTTCTTTTTCCAAAATTTCACACCAGATAGAGTAAGGTTATGTAAATTGGTAACGTGGTTGTGTTTTGTGTTCTAATCAGATCAATACATAAGAGCATGTACAATGGGCTTATGTCAGACATTTGATTTACTTTGTCAAGAGGAGTTGGCCAGTACTATTGCTAAGTTGGAACAAAGCAACCACAAATTGGCAGCACTTAAAGCATAGAGAGACAATACACAAGGAACTCCAATCCTTTTTCCTACATTGAGAAACAAAAATGCATCTGAAGATAAGGTCAGAGATAAGCAAAGAGAGTTGCAAGACCTTGAAGTCACTCGCAAGGAGTTAACGGTAAATAGCAAGTTCCAATTTTTATAGTAACAAATTATTATATATGATGTGTATGAACTTGAATTTGATGCCCATCCTGCTATTTACCAGGAATTGGCTTCGAAGCGTTTGGTGGAAATTAAGAGATTGCATGAAGAGAGAATCGAACTTTTGAACAAGTTAACAATTTTTCAGGTTTGTTGAACCAAACTTGTTTGATCAAGCACGGAATGCACCTTTGATGTATAGCTTTGGATATTGTAGGGCCAATCTCTTATTATCATATACAGTATGCCTTGCTTTATATTTCCTTTTGTTGTCTACAGGATACCTTGACAGATTTCAAGAACATCCGTTCTTCCAAAGCTTTTCAACCTCGTTAATGACCAACTTCGTAAGTCACATGCGCATTGGACCACTACCAAACATTATTAGAGAAATTACGGTGGTTCTTGGTCAAGGATTTGTATGTGTTGTATAGTAAAAATGTCTCACTAAAGCATTTGATCTTTTGTTGAACTTCTACTTGCCATGTTTCAGGTTGATAAGGACAACTTTGTCTGGCAAGAGAGGAAATTTAATTTAAAAGTTGATCTGGCTGAAATTCCCCAAAGGGTTTCTGCATACTGTGATTCCAGAATTGCTGACTTTGATTTCTTTTTGAGACATGAATAGACATAATAAACAAGTTTATCACTATACAAGTACCAGGCTCTGTTATTTAGAAGTGGATTAGGTTGTTTGTTCTTGAAAACGCTGCCGCTGGCGCTGCCCTCTAGCCACTCATCGCCTGATTCAGTTGTAGGAATTTTTTTCGGTGTGTTTGCACCTTTGTATGTGGATGCTAGATTCAGTTGTTAACTTGATTCACTCCGCAACTGAGTGTCTATGTTTTTTCTTCTTCTAGTTTTTTTTAATATATCGACAATGTAATTCTACATTTGAAATGGCTTTACCTAAGATCTGAAACTTATGAAAATATGTGATATTGTACCCTTTGAATCATTGTTGTTTAGCGATAAAATATTTCTACTGAACAAAATAAAAAATGACGTCTCTAACTCAATCTAAATACGTCTATGAATGCGTATCTATCTTTCTTGGCACGCAATAAAGCATCACTAGGGAGAGTAGAGACGATATGGAAATGCATATATGAAAGCGTCTCCAAGCTTGTAGAGACGCAATCTAAACGACTCATATCATTGGCACGCAATAAAGCGTCACTAGAGAGAGTAAAGACGATATAGAAATGCATATATGAAAGCGTCTCCAAGCTTGTAGAGACGCAATCTAAACGACTCATATCATTGTAGACACGCTTAACAATACGTCTCTATGATCTTTGACACGGTACGTGGAGAGGCGCTCCAGAGACGTTTTACAAAAACGGCTCTACGATGCTATAGAGATGATTGAAAACGTCTTTAACCCATAAAATAGGCGTCTCTACAGGGCTTTTGTGTTGTAGTGCATGGAGCGATGGGATGGTTCATTTAGGGCATCTCCAATACTCCAATAGCGTATTTATCGTCGTCTCTTAGTTATGTCACGTCAACAAAATCCTACGTAGAGGAGAGAGGGGAGAAGAGAGAATACATGTCGTCTCTTCCTGAAGAGACGGTCGTGCACGCGAAACAAGATATAATACATTTATCTACTCTAGTTGACATGTAGGCCCGTTTCAAAGAAAAATTATAAAATATAAATGTTGAAGAGTGTGCTAGAGACTATCTGTTGAAGATGTTGTCTCTAAAGATAATATAGCATATGTTAGAGACAAGATTATCTCTAACTATTGGAGATGCCCTTAATCGAACCTTAATTGCACACGAGCGACTCGGAGCACATAAGCTTATTCTAATGTCGTGCCATGTCGGCACTGAACTGGCAGTCAAAGAACATTAGCTATAAATCCGTATTCCCCCATGTTAATGAACTTGTTGATCCCAGCAACTTGCAGATAATTAAGCTAGTTGCTCTACATGCTAATCAATGATATATGCTCGTCGATCAGCCACGGGTCGCTGCATAAGAACGAAGGGCTCCCAAGCCTTGCAGAATAATTAATTAAGCAGTAATCAGAAGAAAAAAATCAAACAAAACGAGCAAGAGAACTGCCCATTATATTGATAAAGCATGAGAGACAAAAAGAAAAGAAAAAATGAACAGACACCGGCCCTAACGGGGATACTCCATAGACGAAGAAGGAAGCCCTATCTGGAACACTTGGTTAGAAACAAACACTGTCTAGCACTGACGAGGATTATTGATCAGGTCAACATTTTTTGGTCAAAGGTAGAGTCTCTGTGAAAATAGACCCACATATTAAGGATCCACTTTATAATGGTTATGTACCTACGACCATAGTAAAAAAAGTCTAATCCCTTTTTACTACGACCAAACTGGTCGTAGACCAGTCTGAGTCATGAGACGATCAGTCATGGACACTATACGTCTAGTCCTACGGTTTGGGCCACCCCGACTAGCTTAACTGGTTGGGGAACATGACAGTTTCCCACGTGACTAACATGGGTGCAGTTATTAGCGCATCTGACAACTTATGACGGTTGATTAAGAGATGCAATGGTTCAATATTCAACAAGGGAGTGTGCATGAAGACAAAATGTGTCTTTAGCGGCACTAACTGTCACATCTTCAATAGTTATAAAGAGGGTAACCCGTGTACCTTGTAACACATATTCTAGATCGAAATCTGAATCAATCACAATCTCATTCTCATTGCATTCTTGTACAAATTCTCGTTGTGTCTACGGCAATAAAGGTCTCTATTTCGATTGTGCTATCATATTGTTTCCCGGTAAGCTCAATAAGGGACTCTGGTCTCGATCATCGACAGTTGGTGCTAGAAGGAGGGCGTCGTCAAGCCAGAGATCATTGTCGTGATGTTCTCGCGTCCTTGCCGGTGGACGAGGAGATCACCTTTGATCTCGCCAACTACGCCGACCTCATGGACGAGGACTACGTCCTGGAGGAGGCGTGCAAGTGCGATTTCTATCTCTGATAATATGTCTGATCTGGCAGAAACCTTTGTCTATTTGAATAATAATGGAATCAAGTTGCATCCAAAAATATATACTTTTGGTGTTTCTTCTGTTAAATTACTTGGTTTTCTTCTATTAAATTACTTGGTTTTCTTATTGATTCTAGAGGCGTTGAAATCAATCCTGAAAACAAATATGTGCCATTGAATCTCTTTGACCACCTTCAATAGTGAATGAGGTTCAAGGTCTAACTGGTCGAGTGGCGGTACTTGGTCGCTTTATTCTCGATCAGGTGAACGTGGATTGTCTTTCTTTAAGGTGATTCGAAAACATGACAGTTTTTATTGGTCAGATGAGGCAAACAAAACATTTGAGGATATTAAGACTTATTTAGCAAGCCCGCCTATATTAGTATCACCCTACCCAAGAGAACCTTTGTTGGTATATTTGGTTGCTACACTTAATGTGATCAGTGTTGTACTGGTCGCAGGACGAGATACTATCCAACTACTTGTTTACTATGTAAGTGAAGTACTATATGGACCAAAGCAACGCTACTCTCAAGTCCAAAAGTTACTTTATGCCCTATTAATGGCTTCCCGTAAGCTACGACATTACTTTCAATTGCATAAGATTATAGTACCATCGTCTTTTGCCTTGAGAAGTGTTCTAGACAATCAAGAGTCAACTGATTGTATTGCTAAGTGGGCAGTAGAACTTGAATCATTTTATATCCAATTTATTGCCTGAACATCAATTAAGTCATAGGCTTTGGCATTTTTAACGCTGAATAGACCAATTCTGAACCACAGGAACAGATAGACGAGCACTGGACATAATACTTCGATGGTTCTAGAGAACTTAAAGGCTCAGGGGCTGGTATAGTATTGGTCACACCACAAGGCGACCAATTACAGTACGTAATCCAACTGCAATTCCTTACTACAAATAATATGGCAGAGTATGAAAGTCTTCTAACTGGGCTCTGAGCAGCTAAATCCCTTGGTGTCTGTCGACTTTTATTGGTGGACGATTCACAATTAGTCGTAAACCAGGTTAGCAAGAAATATCAATGTTATGATGAAATAGTGTGACGAGGATTAAAATCTCTATGTATTAATTTAATACATAATAAAAGACCATGAGTCTTCATGGTCGTAACTCCTAAGACTCACGACCTCCGTAGTCGTAAGGATTCCAGAGGTTATATCGAGGATACCCTGGTCGGATGAGATCCTGTACCCAGTCCCCAACCAGATGACCGCTCGTAGAAGCAATGAACTGGTATCTGGATCTAACTCCGAGTATATTCCTTACCGTGTGATGAATGAAACACATATCATATTTGCTCCATACCATGCGATGGTTCATAATCTAAAAACACTGACAACAACCACCCTACAGTTTTGTGTCTCACAGACGCACAACTGCCGAACGGTTGACACTTTATCAATCGTTGCCTTGCCCCGACCAGTCGTGGCACTTTCAACAGGCGTCTTTTCAAGGAGTAACTGCCACCTCTTCGACAATTACTTAAAGATGGAGCGCGGACAGCAATGAGGATCGGATTGAAGCACTACAATCGACATTAGATTCATGTTTCAAGTCTGATTCTGCAATATAGCAAGCATTACACTCAGTGTAATTAGGATTAGTCCACCGTCTTGTCGAAGGCACCCCCTGTAATAGCCAATTCATAGCAATAAAAGAGCAGTCATATTCTCTTCCAAGAACTCTCTGCTATTTTTCTCTTTTTATTTCGTAAGATCGACGACTTAATCATCGACATAGTGCCTCTCTACTTGAATGAAATGAGGAAATTAGAAAAAAAAAACTTTAGTAGTTTCGAAGTCCAATATATCCCACAAAAAGATAATACTTTAGCGGACTAGTTATCAAAATTGGTCTCCTCACGATCACCTGTTCCAACAAGTATTTTCCCTGAATATTTGTCTAAATCTTCTCTAAGCACATCTACAGAAGTATCACCGACCACTTTAGAGGTCGTCATTCTTGAGCGTGACACATATTGGATTCAACCATTAAAAACCTATCTAGCACGTGTGACAATGCTTGGGGATGCACGTGAAAAAGACAAATTAATTCGAAAGGCAAGATTGCACAAACTGGTCGACAATGACCTGTACAAAAAAGGAGCAGATGGTGTTCTAATGCGATGTATTTCTCAGAAGATTGGTAAAACATTACTTCATGAAATACCTGTGGGCTTATGTGGAGCACATGTTTCATATAGAACGCTGGTTGGGAAAGCTTTCCGATAAGGTTTTTATTGGCCCACTGCATTACAAGACGTAATGCACCTTGTAAAGACTTGTGGATAATGTCAATTTCATACTTGAGAAGTACACCAATCTGGAAATCAATTGCAAACAATTCCATTGTCATAACCATTTTCGACATGGGGAATTGACATAGTTGGACCTTTACCAAGGGAAACTAATGGGTACAAATTCGTATTTGTGGTCATTGATACATTCACTAAGTGGATTGTGTTGGGGTATGGGTAGGCTACGATAGCAACAATTCAAAAATTTTACCATGTAAACCAGGAAGCCAAGCAAGAAGATGATCACAGATCGTTACCACCAGACGCGCAGAGCGGTGGAAGAAGAGTTGGAGCAGCCTGGTCCAACGTAGGGCGTGAAGATGTAGTGGTCGTACTCGATAGTCCAGCATCGAGCACGTCGATGCAGTGGTCGTAGTCGATCGGCCAGCGTCCTCGCGAGTCGATCGTCTCCTCCAGCAAATCTCTACAGTTTGTTATGAAGATCGTGGATCATCCTCAAGCGCAACAGCAACCGCAGTAGCGCCTTTACGGTATCCACACATCCAAGGAAGGAACAAACGTACGCCGGTGTGCTAGCACCAAGTCGCACGGTAGAGCTCTCAGGAAGATGGCAGCTAGGGTTTCGGTGGAGCAACTCACGTCAACTCGTCTATTTTTCAATAGCCTCAAACATAGTGCCCATGACAGATCCTATCCGGACACGTTTTGTTCCAACCCGTTAAGTGTGTGACCAGTTAGGTTTATGCGTAATCGGTTGTGACTCGGAAACCCTTTCCGACCACGAGTCATTAGCGGTTCCTAGCAGAATATAGCGATTCCTGAATACACATAAATTATATCGGACGAAGCTTAATGCAATATGATCTATGACTAGATCCTCATCACTTATGACCAGTTCGTATTTGGTCACGACCAGTTCGTAACTTCTTATGACTAGGTTACGACTACTATGTGATTATGTTCGACCAGTCTACGACCAGCTCGTATCTCCATACGACCAGTCCGTAACTGATCGAACCAAGTGATCTACTCGTGTATTCTCCCTTTACCTCACGATATCTGGTTGAACTTCAGGTAAGATGTTGTGTCATGTATGGACTGTTCAATACTTTGTCGATCGAGTGTCGAATAACTTCACATGGTCGAACACTTTGACCACTAGTGGCATAGCCATGCACTTACTTTATCCAACCACAACGAGGGGTCAGAGACATCTCTCCTATGATGTCTCCTATTATGTTAGGAGGGGCAAATCACATATCCGACCAGTCACATTTCTCTGCATGTTTCAGAGCATACCCGAAAGCTACCTTTATAACTACCCAGTTATGAGTAGCGATTGGCAACCGCTAAGAGTGCTAATACACATGTAGGAAACCATGATGATCTCAGGTCTAAGGATTATACATCATCATTGCTTGAGACCAACTAACGACACATAGAATCATAACAATATCAATAGTGTCTCAAGGTGGGTCTTATCCAACACCATGTTCTTTAACATGTGTCCGTATTATTGGTTTGATATCTCCATATCTATGACCTGTGAAACATAGTCATCAACCAATATATATGCTAGTCTATTCATATGTGTTCTCATATATTTCCGACCAGGGAACGTTTAAGAATAATCATCGCAGAAATATAGAGTTTCACAATCAAGTCACATACTTGATCATAAATATTAACGATATTATTCTAGGAACAAGATAACATATTATCCAATGTTATGAACATAATGAAATATAATCATCTCTATGATTGCCTCTAGGGCATATTTCCAACAGATTGAAGTTGAACTCGTCAATACAATCACTGCATGAGCAACCAAAAAAATCTTTATGAGATATGTGCTGACTCGTTTTGGTATACCCACTTGTCTTATTACTGATAATGGATCACAATCTGTTAGTGATTTGTTTTAAGATTACTGTGGTGAAATAGGCACAAAAATGTTGCTCATCCACAGAGCAATGGAACCGTTGAATATGCAAACGGTTAAATCCTGCAAGACGTGAAGCAAAGAGTCTTTGACAGACTCAAAATATGCTCGAGGGCTTGGATAGGCAACCTCTACTCAGTTCTTTGGGCTTTACGTACTACAACCAGTAGAGCTACAGGTGAAACACCATTTCATCTAATCTACGGAGCAGAAGTGGTATTACCTAATGAAATTCGTTTTGGTTCTACACGAGTCAATCTCCATGATGATGTTAATCAAAATGAGCAACATGGAGATGATGCCAACCTTCTTGAAGAAAAACACGATTAAGCACTTATCAGGTTAGTAGCCTATCTACAAAGGTTGCGTAGCTACTACAATAGAAGAGCTCAATCGTGTACATTTAACGTGGGTGACTTAGTTCTAAAACGAATCCAGAATCAGTCTAATTCGAACAATTTTTTAACCCTCTAGCATAATGCCACAACATCGACCAGCCCTCACGCACACAAAACACACCTCGTAGCCAAGGGAAGGGCAACATCCCCACCACCGAACGCACTAAAGCTTCGAACATGCTTTCAAGCAATGGAGAGGACCACAATTACACAAAGCATGAGAGAGAATAATAGAAGTAGATGCAAGATGAACCACAACTCCACCACGCTGAAGAACCACGGCAAGCACCACACACTACCAGGACAACCAGCAATCGACTTCAGAATGAAGTGGGTGATGACGCAACCCCTCCGCTCGATGGTGACGATAGACAGCGTACAGGAGAAGCCGACAACTCCGACTCCTCTCCCCCTGCAGGTATCACTTGGCACAAAGGTTCAATCAGAAAATAATTAAGCAGCAGTTGAGCTAGCTAGCACTTGAGTGCTCCTAATTAAGTGCTAGTTAGTTAGTTAGTTCCTATGTGCTGGGCCAGTGCAGGGCATTATTAGTCCACGTACAACGCACGTAGTTAGCGCTAAGCTGGCGGCCAATTCGGTCGTGCACTACTCGTGTTTAGAGTTAGCTAGGCCATCTCTGTCGGGAGCTAGCTATGCCGTCGCCCGCGGCAAAAGCCACTAGCCGTGCATGCATGGATGTATGGACCAGCTGCCGCGCGCGCGCGCCAAACGCAAGCGGATGATGCACGGGCCGAGCCCCGCGCGCGCGACCGGCGTGCCGTGCCGGGGGGCAGATCACGCGACCAGATCGGTGGCTGCCAGCCGTTGCACAACTCATCGACCGCGCGCGGGCGCGGGCGCGGCCGAGCGAGCGAGCAAACGTGCGGCTCGCGGTCTCGCCTGCCTGGCCTGGACTGGCCCTTCACGCGCGGGCGGGTGTGGGGATCGAGCCGAACAGCTCAACGCGGGCGCAGGACCATGCACGCACGCACGCGGCGCGGTGCGGAGGCCATCTCCAGCCAATGGCGCGGCGACAGGCGCACCGCGCGGACGTACCGACCGACCGATGGGTGGTCGGTCGATCGGCTGATAAATGCGTGGCCGCGCGGGGCGGGCTGGCTGGCTAGCTATCCCAGCCCGGTCGAGATTCGGCGAGCCAGGGATCCGCACATGCACGAAAAGATTGTGTAGGGGGCTCGCAAAGCCAACCAAAGGGCTCCCCGCCCTACGAGAGTGACGGAGCATCTAACACATGCGCATGCACGCACGGCCCCTGCCCCTGCGGGCCCTGCTTCTTTCTCCTTGCTGTTGGTGGCCTGCAGCTCGACTCGACACCCTGTAAACAAGGTCCCTAGACATAATGTACTCCTACGTGCGTACTGAGTTCAGTTCGCTTTGGACTCTTGTTTTGTACCTAGCTAGCCTGTCCATAGTAGTAACGCAGATCTCAACTCTCCTATGTACTACTTCACCGTCTTGATAGACAATGTCCGTCTATATTGATCGGAACGGCGTGTTTGAAATGTAGGAATTTATGTAAAATTTCACTCGTTCCAAAAGATCTAACTTGCTACTGATGGACGAAAGTTTAGTAGTACTAGCTGGAAGCAGTAACCCAGTGAAGTTGGTCGTTTACCAATGATGAGCCCGGCCGGCCGTGTGATGGCATTAATGCGACAGGTGTGCACGAACGAAGGCTCAAACTCTGTCCGTGTCGGCGTCCGCCAGATTGACCGCACGCGCGCAAGGACGGGGCCGCAGTACGTGCGTCGCCCGTCCTCCTGCTGCCATAGGCAAGCGCCATTAGTTAAGTTTACCCAAGCCGAAGCAATCAATGGTCGCAGATCTATCCCGGCCACCAACTAGCGAGCCGAGCATGCAAGTAGGCAAGGCCCAAACCCAAGGACGTACGAGCGGGTCTTAATTTCCTTTTGGTTTGGTTTCCTGGCTCGGACTCGGAGGGACCATGACACGACGCATCAGTGGCGGTGGTTACAAGGGTTAATTAAGGTTTTTAGGGACCGGTCGATCGATTTGGAGTTAATGGCAGCTGGTTAATTGGTGCGTCACTGTTCACTAAAGTAGGCCATGTCTTGGGGGAGAGGAGCATGGGGTGATTTGACCGGGAGCCGTATCAATACCAGGGACCGGCTGCATCAATACCAGGGACCGGCCGCCCGGCCTGCCTCCGATCTCCTCACTTTCGCAGTGCCGTCCGTCTCATCTGATCGAGTATCCTTCACCAACGAACACTTGATGTCGATTACTTACGAGTGTGCGTTCTTCTCTGCTCACTGCTGATCCATAGCTGCTTGGTGATCCAAACGTATAGTGTTGTACTGATTGTGATCTGATTGAATGTACAACTAGCCGCTAGCTCCAAATCAATATGGAGAGCTACGGAACATAACCGTTACTAACATTGTGCTCAACGAACGCCTACCATCCACAATTAACCTGCGATATTAGGCCATTGATCAGAGATGACTTCGACAACCAGATCTGGCCCTTCGATCGAGCGCTTTCAACTCAGATCACACTGACAATTAGGTGTTGAATACGAAACACTTGACGTTCTCTGTGACGCATTAGTATTACTACTAATCTCGATAGCTCGACTCTCTGAATATACTATACTCTCGCAGGAACCTCCTAGTATAACGTTGTACAGTAACTTGCCCTTTCTAGTTCCTGATAAGTTGGATGCTTCTAGTACATTATTCATACGGTATTTGCTTAACATATACGTGGATTGTTGACCTAGGTGTGAGCGACTCGAAGTACGTAATTGATCGCTTGCAATTGAGCATCTCGTCTTGACTTTGCTCTCCTAATTTGAACTTCGAAGATGATTTCCTGAATCCAATATAATTCAGTCCTGCCAATGAGCTTGGAGCAGAAGAGCCCTGATTGATCCCATGATCTTGCAAACAATTGTTGTTCCCATAGAAAACTTGCGCTATCTCAGTACTGGACACTTCTGAATTCAGGGCGTAGCTCTTGCTTTAATGTAGGTCGCCTTTTGTTACTAGTTTTCCCATAGAAAACTTGCGCTATCTCAGTGCCGGACACTGCTGAATTCAGGGCGTAGCTCTTGCTTTAATGTAGGTCGCCTTTTGTTACTAGTTTTGTACGCTTATCGATATGACTATACTATTGTTTAATACTACTACTAGACTAACTCGTATTTGGACGCTTCCTAACAAAGAAAACAAAGTCTAGATGCAGTTTTATAAGACAAAGTCTCCTGTCATTCTTAATACAGAGTAAGTGCTCCTCGTGCAAACGATTTCCCTTTAGAAATTGCTCCGAATAGGCGTTCACCTAAGACAGGACTCGAGTGAAAACTGTACTCTTTGGCACAGCCATCCTCGTGTCAATGATAGTTTGTAACTATTTGATACAACAAATCATCCTTAGATTTTACTAGGATACATCCTTCATACAGACACACTGAATCAAGTTGTTCTTGCTGACGGATCCTACCTAATTTTTGCATGGCTATCTACGATTTAACATGCTTGATGTTTCCTAAAGCAAACTGCCATCGTGCGGCACCACAGATTGGAATCTCGCTGCCGAATATATACAGATCGCAGATTGGACGTGATCGTGTAGGCCGCTTCAGGAACAAGGTAGTGACAGGTGACGACGACTGCACCGTGCTACAGTACACCCGTAGCTTCGTGTCGTATTCTTGGACGTGGCGGACCTTAAAATGATGAAAGCTATTGAACTGCACGCTTGCGGTTTTAATTGTACCTTCTTCCGTTTCAGACACAGATATTTTGTAGATGAGATATGCTCACCTTTGCGGCTCCAAATGTATTCTGTGAGTGCGCGATGTTAAAAGTTCTTGATTCACCAAAAGTCAGTTAGTGTGGCACCTGACCGGAAATAGGACCCCATGTCATCGGAGTTCGATGCCCATCAACCGCGTGCTGGATGGGTAATTTGTGTTGATTATATGATATTTAATTACATGACCATGATTTCCTGTGTTTAATAGTCTAACTACAGTCGTCGTAATAAACAGTTCACCTTGTTTCTACTCTTAAGTAAAATCGATAAAATGCCACTCATAAGAGTCGCATCCAAGGAAAATACCATTCATTGTAGTTGGTAAAATGCCGTTCATTTCATCGTGTAATACATAAAAATGCCATTCTCGGCCATTTTTCGCTATTTTTCGGCGTTAAGTGGGCCGGTCCTAAACAAAAACTGCTGATGCGCTATTTGTTACGCCCAGTTTCCCAGTAAATCCCGTAGAAAATAAGGCCGGTCGGCCCAGATTAGCCCGTCCGAGCTTGATTTTGGAATACGGAAGTGGCCTGCTCATGCATGCCTTGTTCTGCTTTCTAATCTGTACTTTCATCTTAAAAAACTACTCTGTTCTTCGTTTTACATGTCAATGATGCCTTTCCTATCAAAAGAAAATGGCACGATGTTGATGTCATGCGTTACGTTATACTACTTCGATTACGAAGTTGCAAGTTTGCAACAGAACTGAGAATACCTTTGCAATTCAAACGAAATATTTTTTAGTGACCGCTGTGCCCACTGGGCTACTGCCCAGTTCTCAATTCAAACGAAATATTGATTGCGAAATTGTAACAGAGTTGACATGTGCATAACCGGCCTGCCTTTTTCCACTTAGTCTGAAATGGTTGAGAGACAACATCACGTCAAGTAGAACAAACTAGCTAGGCATCTCTTCCTTAGGAAGGACAGCACATTGATAGCGCTATATCTACACTGTTCGCTCGCGCGAGCGCACCATGCATGCGTGCAAACGAAACCAACACGACGTTAAAGACGTTCTCCCTAGCTAGAAATCCTCCAGACCGAACGACTCTGACGACGCTGCTCCAAACGCGCATGGCACGATCAAAGACGAGGACACACTGAACGACTTCTCCCCGGTCGTCTCCCCGGCGCCGGCCACCTCGAGGCCGTCGATGTCCGCGCCCCAGACGTCTCCAGCTCCAAGCATTGCTGGCGATGGCGGTGGCAGCGCCTCCGTACGCCTCGGCACGACGAAGCTCGGCTGCGCCGCGTTCTTCACGTGCACAGTCTCGGCCCCGGCGCTGCCGCGGTGCTGCTGCGGCGCGAGCGCCGGCTGCTGCCAGTGCCGGAACACCGCCGCGAGCACGAACTGGTCGCCCACCCCCTCGCCATGATGTGCTGCAGGTTCTTGCTCAGCCTGGCCCTCGCCGGGGAGGCCGCAGCGCCTTGCCGGCAGCGGACGTCCGCGAAGTTGGTGCGCGTGTTCTCCCCGCGCAGCACGCGAGCCGCCTCGTAGTAGGCGCGCGCGGCCTCCTCGGCCGTGCCTAACGTGCCGAGCCACAGGCGCACGCGCTGCGCCGCGCGGAGTCCTTGATCTCGGCCACCCAACGTCCCGACGGTCGCTGCCGGACGCCAACGAAGCGGCGTCCACGGCACGCTGCCGCGATGGCGGTGGCGATGGCTGTCCTGCCGCTCTCTCGTGCCGCCATGAGCCCGCGCGGTTGGTTTGGATATATACTGACTTGGAGTTAGCTTAAGCGCTTACTAGATCAAGTGTACTGTCTTGAGTTCACATACGTACACTGCTAGTTTTGCCACTTCGTGCGTATATATACATGTACACATTGCAGAGAAACATGCATGTGTAGAAGTCCACTGGAGTGGGAAGGCATCTACTACTAGCTAAATTTCATCTGATCCCCTTGTCTTTTCTCTAGCTCTTTTATGCATGACGTCTTGTTGGGAGCTACTAGCTCCTGGTCGGATTGGGGTGATATGGGCATGCTGGTTCTTGATTAGTTAACCGCATGCAATTATTGGTCATTTGGATGTGAACAAATTGTTCTTTATTGTCCTGAAATCTCTTTGTTTAGTGTCCATATGATTGCCCACTCGTGTTCTTCAATTTTTTTAGCCCTACACTCGGTTTGCTTTATGAAGCGAGACTTGGTCATCGATCTTCCAGAGTTAGATGCTCCATGAGGACTAAAAATCTTGACCGTTTTGTGTCAGATAGGCCTTATAAAGATTGATCCGTTAGAAGCTCGTTATCCTCAGAATTCCTACGTGTTTTTTGCCATCTGCCGCTTGATGCCGCGCTGCCAAGTGTGCGGCGAGGCTAGTTTTTTGCCATCATTTTCGGAAGAGAAATGGGGATAAAAGAATACCGTACCAATTGTGGTGAGATCACGGAGAATATACTTGCGATATACGCTGGTTCTATACTGCGTACTGCAGGAAATGGAAGAGTAGTGTAATCCCTTAGGCCTTGTTTTATCATTAAATATTCCTTGGCGAGAAAGAAGTCTTGTGTTTTCTTCGCGGTCGCGGTCATGGCTGCTACGAGCGAAAGACAAGCATGAAGTCTAGCTTGATTCAGTTAAGTTTCCTAAACTTCACGGTTGCCCCTGCCCGGTTCACAGACTTGGCCCGAATTGCATGGAGACGCACGCACGGCGGTGGCACGCAACCAAGATGGAAAGGGGGATCGCAAGGGGGGCTAAATGGCCTTGCGGACTTGGCAGCCCGTCCGAAGCGTCTGCTCCACCCCACCCGGACACACACAGTTAACCGGTACTTGTAAACTTGGGTTGGGCTGATGGCACACAATTCAGGTGGGCCTTTGACGAGTTTGTCGCTTCAGGCTTAGCAAAGCTTCACGTCTCCCTGCACCTTGGTCAGAAATCAGCGCGCCGTTCATGGACCATACGCAGCCAAGTGATGGTGATGTCATGGTATGCTCGTCACGCCGATGGGTTGCATACCTCGCGTGCCGCCGCGATGCTCCGAACAGGCAGACGAGCACTCGATGTAAGGTGTGACGCGCATGCTCTACACCAGTCTCTACTCTCTAGCCGTCACCGTTGACATCTGCATGCGTTCTGCATCTCCCCTGCAAAACCGAGAGCGATCAGGCGACGGGCATACAAGTTTGACCGAGAAAATTTTGACTTTGGGAGAGCCACGAGCTGGTCAGCGGCATATACTTTATATTTGTTTAATTGGAAGGCTCTCTCGGTCAGTCAAAGGCGTGCGTTTTTTTGAGGCCATGTCTCGTCGGGGAGAGTCAAGGTGTAAAACTCCCACTTCAGAGGCCAAGAAAGGCCGCCCTGCCTGTTCAACTGAAACAGGGGGCGACTCCGACCTTGCCCTTGCTTCGTTGACAGTCCATGTGAACACTGTTATGTCAGCACTGATGGTACATACCAAAGATATAAGCTTTGGTTACACCACAGGCGTGCTGGACAGACATGTCAACTGTGTAAACTGTTGACAAGGTGAACTTGAAAAGGCTAACAGTACTGCTGTAGGATTAATTTGCCTGTCATCCCACTTTAATCATGCAGTCTATGGATAGAATAAGCTGGATTATTCTGAATAGATCTGTTCACCAGACCAGTCACCAGGCTGGGCTGCAAAACTACGAGTGCCCAAGTGAACTTCCAATGCATTTTGTGTTAGTATGGAGTATGGACAGATCAGTCAATTTCAGTGGAGTATATCGCCATCCTGGAATGCTTTCTGGTTATTACGGGCAGTCGATGTCCATCGTGATGCGTGGCCATGACATCAAAGTTTGCTTGATTTGCAGTGCAACAATCAGAAACCCCATCGATACAGCTGTAACATCTTTAATCGCAGCTTGTGCAGTGATTATTTTTGAGGTTCGACACGGGAGGACAGTATTCTGCACGTTTTGCGCTTAAGGGGCATGCCAAACCAACATTACGTTAATTTGTGTAGCACCATTCTTTAGAGTAGAAGGAGATGATTGGAGCTGGGACGCAGCCAGAAAATAGATGAAATTGAGAGATCCCAAGATCAAATCCTACTACCCCTAATGGATAAAAACTCCACAGATTATAGATTCTACCATTGGTGCGATCTAAATCCTAATATTTATCATGGCAACTAAGCACCAAACCAGTTAGTCTGCAACTTGTTGACAAACAGCATTGGAATACTAGGTTTGTAATATATAAAAATCCATGAATTGTACAAAACAAATGACCATCGATAAGTAATCAGCGATTAAAAAAAATCAACTGCGACCGAAAGTTCATTTGATCCTCCAAAGAACACAAAAAGCTAAACTTTTTCGCAAAAGAAACACTACGTTACCTCCCCCGTGTACCTCCCCACTTCTAGCTGGCTCCCACAAGATTAGCATCAGGCATAACGGCATCAGCAGTGAAGAACACAAAAATATGATTCACATGCTAAGTTATGTCTTCTTCCCGTTTTCCCGGGCCACTGGACCAGTCAGAAGCCGCTGGACCAGAGCCGAACGAAATCCAACCAGGAATGCTTTCTTTATTTTAATCGACCGGGCCGGTCGGAGTCAGACCACATCCGCAATGACCAACTAGATAACCACGACCGAGGCCAAAAGCGTGTGCACCGAGCGGTGGATGGATAAAGGCTAGACCGCCCGCGTCACTGCTGGGGTGTAGGCAACTGTCACGACGTCGCCATCGCTGCGCCTCGCGCGCATCAGCGCATGCACGCCCCATTCTCTGCCCAGGCGGCAACTAAAGTATTTGTACTATAGTACTCCCTTAGTCTTTATTACATGACGTCCTGTAGTACTAATAATAGCTAGCCAGTGTAAACATAGAAAAACGGAGGAAGTATTACCATAATGCTAAGCAACCCACCGCCTAATAGCTATCCAAATGACTTGCAATTCCCATTATTGAGTGCAAGGTCATGTTCACCACCTAATAGCTATCCAGATGACTCGCAATCCCCATCATCGACTGCAAGGTCGTGTCCCCAGACACGAAGGTTTCTTCAGCCACACACACTCCACATGAACTCATGCCTGTAGATATGGATAAGTTCACCGAGTCACCATAGTCTTCACGGTCTCCACCTTCGCTGCTCGGCGAGCTTCGCAAACGCCATGGGTGTGGCCTCCCCATGAGCTTCAACCCCCCACCCCCGTAGCCACGATGCTTGAGGTCCGTACACCTCCCTCCCTTCCCTCCCCGCTCCCAAGTCTGTTGCCCGCTTCGAAATCGCAACGATTCCTGATGTTATTTTTTTCTGGTCTAATCGCATGCGATGATGATATGTGTGGACAATTCAGAGTGGATGCGGAACGACGACTACCTGCCATCCCAATTTCAGGTGCATGCCAATACAATCAACCTCATATGCGGTGCTAAGACGCAGGTTGGTGATTGGTTCCTCCACCACTCGCACCTCCAATTCCACCGGGTGATCCGAAACTCTCTCTCTGCCTAGCTTCTTGACCCAGTGCCACCACCACTACTACAAAACGGCTAATACTGGACGACTCATCATAGACGGTTTTATAAAACTGTCAGTGTTAATAGTAATTATAGACGGTTTTACCAACGCGGCTGTTACTATTACTAGATACGCTAAGAACCGTTTGTGATAGCTTTTTTCACAGACAGTAAAAAAACCGTCTGTGATGACCTCATGTCATCACAGACCCATAAAGTCAGACGGTTCAGAAAATCATGTGTGATGACGATTTTAAACTGTCTGTGATGACTTTTTCTGTAGTAGTGCACTATGATATAGATGTCTTTTCAATTTGTTGCAATAGTTGGCTAAAAATGTTGCATGGAGTGTTTTTTTATTGTTGCGATGTTATTGCGTCAAATGTTACGTCAAGATGTATTTTTTGCTGCAATGATGTTTTTTATTTGTTGCACAGGGTATCCTTCACCATTTAATTGTTGCACGCATTTCTCTCGCATTGTTGCAGCAGTTTTCCTTCATTGTGCAGAAAGTGATTTAGTTTGTTGCAATACATCTTCCTGAAATTTTGTATAAAAAAGATTTTGTTGCAGCTATTGTCATCGATTGTTGCACATATGAAATCAAAATGTTTCATAAGTAAGTTTTAAATGTTGCAAATTTTTTTGATGTTGTAATGATTATTTTCGGATGTTTCCATTGTTATTTTCAATTGTTGCAATGTTGTAACATCGAAATTTGTTTGTTTTTTTTAATATTCAAACTAGTTTTTAAAACCACGACCATGTTCTGTACTGGTAATTTCATGTATTTTTTTGTGAGAATTTGATTTTTTTTTTCGATTTTTTATCTTGGTTTTGTATTTATCTTTTGAACACTTTGTTGCACACATGAATTGTTTTTATTGCAAATATTATGTTTGAATGTTGCGTTGGGGCATACGATGTGAACATGTGAACGATGGTTGCATCCGGTTATACTTCGGGGGCACGAGCAAAACCTCACAAGCAATAGAGAGTAGCGGAACTACTTCCCATCGTACGTCGAACGTTAGTCGGGTCCGATTATACTCGGGAGCATGAGCGAAACCTCACAAGCAATAGAGAGTAGCGGAACTACTTCCCATCGTACGTCGAACGTTAGTCGGGTCCGATTATACTCGAGGACCACGAGCGAAACCTCACTACCTGTAGAGAGCAGCGGAGCTGGGCGGACAGGCACGGGCACGGCCAGCGCGGGTGTGAATGGACGCGCACCGTACGACGACGCAAAAAGATGGTCCTTTTGGTACTTTCTGCCGTGACGCGATGGGATGGGAGGGGGATGCGAGCGGCGCCCGGGCGCGGGAGGGGGGAGGCACCTCCCACAAGTTGGGCAGGCGGGGGCGCGATTCTTGAACGCCGAAAAGTTGTGTTTTGTTCGCTTGCCCCCGGGACTCGAGCACAAGTGGGATGGACGGGACGGGGGCGACGCATTCGCCGCACGCGGTTCAGGCGCAGCTTCCCTGCTGCTGCCGCCTACTTTTCCCCAAAAAATACCGGGGTGCTCGAGATGGTGGCTGGTTTCGGTTTCGCGGCTCGCTCACGTCGCCATCAGTGGGATGGAGGGATGGGCGTCCTGCGGACTGGAAGTTGTTGATTTTTTTTAAAAAAAGACTCCCTCCTCTTGTTAACTTGATCAAGGAAGTGATTGAATAGTTGTCTCAAGTAAACCTTCACTGATTAGGGCCACAAGGCTCAAGGATACTTAGTGTTCAGATGCAAACACAACCCAAAAAATTGGAAATGAATGACCAAATGAGCACCTGTGAACTGTGAAGCTCTGGGATTAAATCGGTTCTCTATAGTTTTGGGGGCTACGATGACGTACTAACGACTTTTTGGGACGACTTACATATGTAGTCCAATTTACCCTAATCGTTTTCTGAACCAAATTTGCGCTAATCATGATTCATGAAGTGATGTGTTTTGCTGCCATGTTTGCGAAGCGAAAAAATTGTACAGTCTCTTCTAGAAAAAGGAATCCGAGATCATCATGCCTACTGCCAGCGCAAAATATAATTTGGAGTGCTTTTGGCGAGAATGAAAAGGCCAAAAATTCTATCTCGGGTAGAATAGTGGCAATAGCAGAACGAAAACAAAACACCGTAGACTTTGAGGTCCTAAGCACCAGGATCAGCACCAAACGGGAAAGGGATACAGTGTTGAAGTATTCAATATAGATGATCTATGATGCATGGCATTATAAAACGATCTCCATCAGCCGATCAGAAATCAAAGGGCAAGATAATTAGCTACAGTGCTTTTGCGAGTACTGTTTACACGCTCAAAAAAATATTCGTAAGATAAACCTCTACAGTGATACAAAGAGTTCGAATCCCACCAAACGGCGATACTCGCCGTCAGCACCCAACCAAGTCAGGAATGACATCTGAACTCTGAAGACTTAATCGATGTTAATAAATTGACGCCAAACAACAGCTATTCCTCGCCGCGCTGACCATCTAGATACCTGGTCCCACACAACACAAACACAAGTTCACTATACCAAAAGCCCAAATTGCAATCTGCGACTCTTTTTAAATTACAGGTAGAAGGCAAAGCAAACACAAAACGCAAGGACACAAGTAACCAATTACCAGAGTAAGAGAACGACGGAGGAAGCAAAAGGAGGACTAGTCCAACTCCAATAAAGAAAGCATCAGGTCACTCTCGAAGTCTCTCACCTTCTGCCTTAACCGGATGCATCCCCCTTGCCGCATCCAGCTGCGAACTCTCGCCCACTGGATCACTCCCCGCGCTTCATCCCCTGCAGCTACAGCTGCGCCACCACCTATAAATACGCGCCCCAAAAACCAACGTTTCTCATCGCAAAACCACACAACTCCATCGCATCAGAACCAACAGAACAAACCAAGGCCTCCGAGAGCTCAGAAGATGTGCCTGATCAAGAAGGAGATGAGCGGGGAATCGGGCTCGCCGTGCAGCCCGGCGTCGACCTCGTCGTTGGAGCACCAGACGGTGTGGACGTCGTCGCCGAAGCGGCCGGCGGGGCGGACCAAGTTCCGGGAGACGCGGCACCCGGTGTTCCGCGGCGTGCGGCGCCGGGGCAATGCCGGGCGGTGGGTGTGCGAAGTGCGCGTGCCAGGGCGGCGAGGGTGCAGGCTCTGGCTCGGCACGTTCGACACCGCCGAGGAGGCCGCGCGCGCGCACGACGCCGCCATGCTCGCCATCGCCGGCAGGGGCGCCTGCCTCAACTTCGCCGACTCCGCCTGGCTGCTCGCTGTGCCGGCCTCCTACAGCAGCCTCGCCGACGTCCGCCACGCCGTCGCCAAGGCCGTGGAGGACTTCCAGCGGCGCGAGGCGCTCGCCGAGGACGCGCTGTCGGCCACGTCGTCGACGTCGTCCTCCCCCACCGACGACGACGCCGCCACCGCCGACGAGTCTTCCTCTCCGGCCGAGGACACGCCGTCCGATTTGGATGTCCTCAGTGATATGGGGTGGGACTTGTACTACGCGAGCTTGGCGCAGGGGATGCTCATGGAGCCGCCGTCCGCGGCCGCGGCGTTCGGCGACGACGGCGACGCTAACCTCGCTGTTGTGCCACTGTGGAGCTACTAGAACCACAACCGTTGTACTTTGAATTTTGCCTCTTTATTCTGGCTTCAGATGCCAGATTATGCTACTGTACGGTTACTACTTTTGGTAATGTGATGAGCAATTTGGGGGAACAGAGCATGTCCGTTGACTTTCCAAGATCTGAATGTTTATTGTTTAGCATCTGCCGAACAGTCTTTACATAAGAAAGTTTGTTGGGAATCCAACGGCACAGATGACAATCCATGCCCCACCAAACGTCTGTGGGCCCTTGAATGGTCATGCATGCTACGGTGCATCGCGTTGGTTTGCCAAATGATGTTGCACCCTGTTCACTTGAGGGGAATTGAAAATAAAGTGGCATCTAATTCATCCCTGCTTCTTGAACAATTTCGAGTTAATAGTTGTAGTTGATTTGTTTTGGTTTCGCCAATCGCTTTGGTGCGATCCGAATTCAGTAGGTTAAACTCAAAAAAAGGAACCAGGTCAAAGTCAAAAGCCCACATACAGTCTCCATGATGATTTGTTGACTTGATGCTGCTCCTCATAGTTGGCACGGTTGACTTCCAGCGGTCTTCAAGCTTTAACTTGGATCGTGAGTTTTACACTAATACATTGATAAAAAATCATGGAAATATAATATTGTATAATGAAAGTACTTCTTATGATAAATTTAACAATATTATTTTAATATGATTAAACTAAATATTTAGAAAATAATTATTAGTTGAACACGGGCTTCACGCCTTGAAACGCCTCAAAACCACTGGCCTGCCTAATTACAGCCCCAGAACCCAAATCGCTATCCACTGTAAAATTATTTGCTTTGATATGTTCAAGTAGAAAATCCCTGGCACTATAGACTTCTTACTCCTTAAATTTGCGTTCAAACTTTTTTCATTTCTTGTTCGCACACTTCTGGAGCAGTTCCATGTAGACCTCTCCAAAAATCAAGGAGGGACCCAGGGCCACACCTTTACCAGGAAAAATTAGAAAAGAGAGACAGATGATACCACAAATACTATGATCGTTAGGGATGCAAGTGGGGTGGGCTGTGGACAGCCCGTGCCCACCACGACGCCCACCTCGTGCTGGCCGCTAAGAAGTTGCGGCTGCTCTAGCCCGCAATGCATTGCTACTGTTAGAAAAATAGGGACAAAAGGAGACACGAATTTTTACGTGGAAAACCCTTACGAGAAAAAACCACGGACGCCAACCGGCGATGATCACTATATGAGGAGCGATTACAAAACGCAGGGGATTACAATGAGGCGTGCCTCTCCCGTGCGGCTTACAAGAGGTATATAAAGGGGTAAAAAGACTTAGAGTCCAAGTAGAAAACTAATCCGCTAATATGGTAACTAATCCGGATCCTTCCATATTAGAAATTCGGATCAGAATACAACAATCTCCACCTTTAGACGAATTTCCTCTTGTAGCAAAATAAATAATCATCAATCATGAAATGATTTCCCAATACGATAAAATTCACCGTGCGCCAACTAGTCTCTAGGACTAAACTGTAATACCAACTAAGTTTGAGAAAAGCTCAAACTTAGTAACAGGAACTAGCTTTGTCATCATATCAGCAGGATTATCATGAGTACTTATCTTGCACACCTTGACATCACCTTGAGCAATAACATCTCGAATAAAGTGATATCTCACATCAATGTGCTTTGTTCTCTCATGGAACATCTGATCTTTGTAAGGCATATAGCACTTTGACTATCACAAAATATAGTAGTGCAAGAATTATCTCCACAAAGCTCGATGTACAAACCTCTCAACCAAATAGCTTCTTTACAAGCTTGAAATAGCCATATATTCGCTTCAAGAGTTGATAAGGCAACGATGAGCTTGCAAACTTGCCTTCCAACTAACAAAGACAACCACCAATGGTGAAAACATAACTGTTAAAGACCTCATTTTGTCCAAATCACCAAAGACAATCGAGTCAACATAACCAACAAGTTCATCTCTAGAATTCCCAAAGCGTAAACAAGCATTAGAAGTGCCACGCAAATATCGAAAATCCATTGAAGCGCTTTCCAATTCTCTTTTCCAGATTAGCCATGTATCTCTCGACAACACTCAATGCATGAGATAAATCAGGCGAGAACAAACCATGGCATACATAAGAGAACCAACTCTGACCGAATATGGAACTCTAGACATATACTCAATATCATAATCGACTCGGGACATAAGGTCAAGATAATCAAATGCGGCTAATGGAGTACTCATCGGTTTTGCATCATGCATATTGAAACGACGAAGGACCTTTTCAATATAACCTTTTGACTAAGGTATAACTTGCCGATTGTCTCTCTCTAATAATCTCCATGCCAAGAATTTTCTTTCTTTGCACCTAAGTCCTTCATCTCAAATTCATTACTCAATTGTGCTTTCGGTTTTGCTAGTTCGACTTATCTTTTGCAAAGCAATCAACATATCATCAACATAAAGAAGTAAATAAATAGTGAACCATTAACAGGTCTTTAAATAAACACGACTATCATAATCGACCGCTTAAAGTCATGAGAGAGCATAAAAGAGTCAAATCTCTTGTACCATTGCCTAGAGATTGCTTCAAACCATAAAGAGATTTCTTTAATCTACAAACAAGGTGTTCTTTTCAGAGTAACAAAACCCTCAAAGTTGGTCCATATAAATGTCTTCTTCCAACTCCCCATGTAAGAATGCGGTTTTAACAACTAATTGCTCAAGTTCATAATCATGCATAGCAACAATCTCGAGTAAAGTGCGAATAGAACTATGCTTCTGGCGGGAAAAGACATCATTAAAATCAATGCCCGAATCGACTATAACCTTTAGCAACCAATCTTGCTTTATACCTATTTGGTTCAAGAGAAGAAATACCTTCCTTTCTTTTGAAAATCCACTTGCAATGAACAGATTTCTTCTCCTTTAGCAATTTCACTAATTCCCAAGTGTCATTCTTTTCAAGTGGCTCCATTTCATCATGCATGGCAGTTATCCACTTATTACAATCAGTGGAGTTAATAGCCTCAGAGTATGATAAAGGTTCTGAATTACCTTCAATTTCTTCTGCCACACTCAAAGCATAAGCAACAATATTAGCTTCTTCAATCAACCTCTTGGGTGGATTAATCTCCCTCCTAGGCCTACCAACTGCAATAGACCGTTGTGGTGGCTGCTCAACAATAGGAGTATCATCAACAATAGGTGCATCATGAACAACAATATTTTCCTCATCGATGTGTTATTTGAACCAACAAAATGGTCTACTGAACACTTGAATTTCGCTCACTCTCAACAGAACATTAGTGGGCGGTTTATCATGAAGCATATGATTCATTAAAGACAACGTTTACGCTAATCACAACCTTCCTTGTTTCAGATTCCACAACTTATATCCTTTAACACCAGATTTATAACCAAGAAAGATGCACTTAATAGCTCTAGACTCTAATTTTTCATTATCAACATGAGCATAAGCAGTACAGCCAAAAACTCTCAATTCTGAATAATTTGCTGGGGAACCAGACCATACCTCAATTGAAGTCTTCTTTTCAATTGCAAAAGAGGGTGACCGATTAATAAGGTAGCAAGCAGTGGAAGCGGCTTCAGCCCAAAAACGTCTATGCAAACCTGCATTTGACAACATGCAACGGGCCCTAGAAATGATGGTCATGTTAATACGCTCAGCTACACCGTTTTGTTGAGGAGTACCAGGAACGGTGTAGTGCCTAACAATGCCTTCAGCCTTGCAATATGATTCAAATTCATCGATGTAATTCCATCCCATTATCGGTCTGAAGTTTCTTTACCTTCTTTTCAGTTTGCCTTTCAACCATAGTCTTCCACTCTTTAAATGCTCAAAATGCTTCTGATTTATGTTTCAAGAAATAAGGCCACACTCTTCTAGAGTAATCATCAATAATGGTTAACATATAACGAGCACCTCCTAGAGATGTCTTCCGAGATGGCCCCCATAAATCGTAATGCACATAATCCAAAATACCTTGAGTGGTATGAACCGAGGTATTGAACTCACCCTCTTGTGTTTGCCAAACACACAATACTCACAAAATTTTAGCTTACCGATGCTATGTCCATCAAGGAGTCCTTTCTTGCTCAATTCGCTAAACCAATTTCACTCATATGCCCAAGGCGCATATGCCAAAGATTAGTAGCATCGGAATCGTAATGAACTTGAAATTACAGCAACATTACCTAATATTGTAGTACCTCGCAGATGGTGCAGTTAGCGATTTAATCTCGACTTTCATCACAACAAGAGAGCCTTTTGATACCTTCAAAACTCCACCTTCACCAGAATACTTGTACCCTTTACCATCAAGAGTACTCAAAGAGATGATGTTTCTTTTCAAATCTGAATGTGCCTCACATCATCAAAGTTCGACAATGCCATCAAACATCTTGATCTGAATTGAATCAATTCCTGCAACCTTACAAGATGAGTTATCACCCATCAAGACAGTACCACCTTCAACAGGTTCATAGGTGGCAAATCAGTCCCTATTAGGACACATATGAAAGGTACAGGCAGAATCAAGAATTCATTCATCATTGATCTTAGCACATACAGCAAAAGCAACAAGAACTCCTTCATCAGAATTATCATCAGCAGCAAGGGAGGCATTACCTTCATCATCTGGCTTACCTTTTGGCTTATAATTGCCAGTTCTCTTTTCTTTATTTTGCAGCTTCCAACATTCAGAGATGTCGTGCCCACTTTTCTTGCAATATTTGCACGACTTGTACTTGCCTCTCGATTTCGACCGGTTCCTGTAGCCGTTCGAACTTTTGCCTTGAGATCCATTGTTTGAGTTCTTCTCCTTTTGCCTGCCACGAACAAACAAGTCTTCTCCTTTTGGATTTGAATTTTCAGAAGGTACCATATATTTCATCTTCTCCTTAGCATGCAAAGCTTCATAAACTTCATGAAGAGTGAGAGTATCTCTACTATATAATATAGTATCTCTGAAATTTGAAAAAGAACTAGGCAGTGAACACAAAAGAATAAGACCCAAATCATCATCATCATATTTTACCTCCATCGACTCAAGGTCGGAAACGATCTCCTTAAACAACGAAAGATGATCAAGCACGGATCCTCCTTCTTGCAATTTGTGAGAGTACAACTTCTGCTTGAGATGCATCTTGCTGGTGAGATCCTTTGTCATGCAAAGTTGTTCAACTTGACCATAATCACGATGGTGATTCTCCTTCAAAACCTCCTGCAAAATATTATTCGATAGATGAAGGTGAATTTGAGATAAAGCCTTACGGTCTTTGCGCTTATCATCTGCAGTCCATGTGATAGGTTGTTTCCCAAACCCTTCCAACGCATCATCCAAATCCATCTGTGCCAACACAACCCTCATCTTAACTTGCCACAGCGAAAATCTTGTGTCACGACCCAAGAGTGGAAGATCATATTTCAAAGTCACCATGAGGAATAAATCCTGAAAATTGCTAGTATTGAACTGTATAAACCTAGCAAAAATCACGACCTTTTGGTACATGTTATGTGTACACGAATCAAAGATCTTCGAAATACTCCTGGTGCAATAATTGAGTGGCCGAAGCAAAGATGGCCGAAATTTGTTTACTCACGTGAATCAACAGGAATAGAACCTCCACGTGAATAAACAAAGCTTGTCTTTCAGATTTAATAAAGTAATATTCTTCTTGAAACCTGTGCCTTTGGAGAGCTTCGTTTGCTTTTGGTCTGATCGTTGTGGATGACGCACGCACGCGCGAAGGGAGCTGCGCGCGGATCGAGTCGAGGGGGCGCGCGACTTTGCTGATGGAGACGCGCAACGCACGGACCGAAGAGTTGGCGCTGCTTGGACTGTGGACGGGCGGATGCAGCGGCTTGCGCGATGGAGTCGACGATCGGACAGGCGATGCTGGCGCTTTGCTTGACGGCGGCGACGACGATGCGATGCGTCACGGCGATGCAGATCGAGACGCGGCGGCGCTGCGGAAGAAAAAACCGATCTGCTATTTTTTTTCTCTCGTGTCTTTCTCCAAACCCTAAAACTCCTGTGCTCGATACCACTTGTTAAAAATAATAGGAAAGAGAGACACGAATTTTACGTGAAAAACCTCATGAAAAAAAACGAGCGCCAACCGCGATGATCACTATATGAGAGCGATTACAAAGCGCAGGAATTACAATGGCGCGCTCTCCCATGCGGCTTACAAGAGGTATATAAAGGGAAAAAGACTTAGAGTCCAAGTAGGAAACTAATCCGCTAATATGGTAACTAATCCGGATCCTTCCATATTAGAAATTCGGATCAGAATACAACAGCTACATGCTCGATTGGTGGGTTTGGCGGCGGCCCGCAATGTATGGAATGCATGGCTACAGGTTCTTCCGTTCTTGGATGGCGGTGATGGTGGCGCGGACGGGCCTCTGACACGTGCGCGTCGGCGTTGTTGTTGCTGTCTTGTAGCAGAGGGACGAGAGCTTGCCACACGCGTTGGGAGGTGGCTATGGTGACGGCGAGCTCTCCCGTCGGCGCGGCCGTGGCGATGGTCTCGAGGAGGCTGTGAAGACCTGCCTTGAGATTGCCGCTGCCGTGCTCCAAGAGCAGCATGAAGGACGCGAGGTCGGAGTCATTCTTGAGCAGCGCGTCGTCGAGGCCTTCGAGCTCCACTGCCTCGGACGGCATGAGGCGCAGCGCGCATTCTAGCGCGAGTTCCGCCACCTCGGTGCAGCGCTTGGATGCCCTCCGCGGTGCTGGTATGCATGCCGAAGAAGATGGCGACCCTCTTCCTCCCGTCGTCCCTGGGCTCCTCCTTGGCGGCCTCCCTGGGCTTCCCCTAGCCCCCAACCGCTGCCACCTTCTCCGCCTCCGTCTTTCGCTTCTTCCCAGCCGCCGCCGCCCCAAAGACTAGCTACAAGCACCGAAGCGCCTCGTCTCCGCCTCGACCCCACCACTCGTCTCGTCACTTCGGCGGCCGCCATCGGCTCCATCGGCCTCGCCGCTGAGTCCATTGCCTCCTCAGGATCGATCGATCGACTAGCATGGGCCTTGACGGAATTGCATGTCTCGCGAGTAGGTGGGGGAGCGGTGGGAAGGCAATGAACACGCGACGCGGCGACAACGGCAGCTGCTGCTACTACTAGTAAGCGTGCATTACTAGTACTACTTTGCACTTGTGTATTAGTTAGTGTACGGTACGGTTAGTCTAGCGGGCAATACGGGCTTGACCGCTTTGCGCTGCTATCTATTTGATGGTCTGTTATGGATAATTTGATAAACGGGCTAGCAGCTTAACGGATAAACCCGTCCCGCTTGCACCCCTAATGATCGTGCCGCTGTCAGTTGGCCCCATTCCCCTGCCTTTTTACAGGGCATGGTGAACAAGCAGCGGCTAGCTGTACGCTACCGTGAATGAACGAGCAGCAACAAGCACGGAAGCTGCCTCGGCGCTTCTCCCACGTCCGTCCACAAAAATCGCCCCCTCTCAAACCCCAAGAGGGCAAACCGCTGCCGCAAAAAATAACAGAGGCGAGGCGGGAAAGGGCCCGCACCGCTGTTGCGCGTCGTCACGTCTTTTTCTTCCGCGATTCGACCCGGCCGTGCCTGCCGATCCTTATCCATTGATCGATCAATAAACTAGTGGATAATAATCGCGAATCTGGCCCACGTCCAGGAGGCAGGGGGAAGCGGGGCGGAATCAGCTGCCGCAGCGGCAGGCTGGATACGGCTGTCGCTCTGCAGTCACTGGTTTTTCGATCCGGGGATTGTGTCTCCCGGTTTAGGATTTCTATCATGTGCGTTAGTCGGGGCTTTGTTGTGTATTTCTGCGTCCTGTTGGTTTTGAACTGATTGGGTTAGTTTATTTGAAAAGGGTGTTTTCCTCCTTCACTGGCATAGTTGTAGACAGGTCTGTGTAGTAGTGTTTTATTTTGTTACATCGAACGATGCAGCGTTGTTTCTTGAAGTTTCTTGGTGCATTTCACTTGTCCGAAAACATGTGTGTTTGCCTAATACGATGCTCGTTTCTGTTTAGATCAAAGTCGCAATTTGAGCAAACTTTGCTAAAACTACATGCCTGTTCCAGGTGGATTTGATGCCAAGAATGTTGGAAGTATGTGCAATATTTTACTTTCAGATTTTATTATAAGATAAATACCATAAGTAGATCAATTCTAATAGCAGCCAACATACTGTACTTCGAAATATACTAATGAACAAAATATAATAGAGTCGATCGGTCACACGAACAACTTACCGTTGGACTTGATGAAGAAAATAAAACAGTGCAGACTCTATGCAGTACAGAACATAGATAAAGTAGTGAAGCGAGCGGTTGCATAGATGCGCTGCTCAGAAACCGTATTGCTGCCCCTGTGCAAGTGTTCTCTGCGATAATGGTTCGGAGATCCCGATGACAATTTCTCTGGTAACTGACACCATTAACACAAATTAATCCGAATTAATCAAGGTGTTTGAAATTGCATTCAAACAAAATTAAGAATGAGGTAATTGCATGATTCAGCAAAATAAAAGATGGATTTAATATGCCAGGAGACACGCTATGACATGACGTGGTGGCTCGTCACAACTTAAAAGCCACACGATTTTTCAAGTGAATACGCGCATACACGCGTGTGTGTTTAGCCGAAGTCATCCTCGTACCATACCCATTCCATTTGTCACACATTTTATAGGATGATAAAGACTTTACGTTATAAATTGCTTTCCCACGATTTAGCTATATAATATGATAGTAAACCATACATGCTTTAGATTTTTTTAAAAAGGAATGAGCCACAGCTCATCGGCTAATTCCCAACAAAGAATGTATGGTAATTGGTAACTCAGAGCTGTTGCTGCCAACCAGAACGATGGCCATGTAAAACTAAACCTGTCTAGCTCAGGTTTTCCAATAATTTACACAGCTTATTTCTGATGTGATGGAGTATATTGTCAGCACAAAAATGGGACAGGCCACGAGGCAACTACACCGTTTTGGCCCTACACTTGACAGGCCATATGTCTTCCCCGTCAGTGGCGCCAACTTGCCTCCAGTGAAAACACGGGGGAACGGAGAATCACCATGAGCCGAGCTGGTGGGACCCAATCACCACTGTTAAGCAGCAACGTGCCTTTTCTTAACCCTGCAATCCCCCGCACGCCCGTCCGGAAAAAAGTGCCACTCCAGCTAGAAAAAAACATACTTTAATCCTTCGAATCCATTGTCACCAGCTGTTTCCTCGCCTACGGCCGGCACCGGCCGCGCCCACCCAATCACCCATGTCTTCCCCGCGTCCAAACCCAACGTCGTAAGGCATACCTATAAATGCATCTCACACAAACACGCACTCTCTCCACACACAGCACTCAACGCTCTCACTCAAGCATCTCACACTCCACGGTCCACACTAAGCTAGAGCCACCGATACTCCACACTTCAGCAGCCATGGACATGGGTAACGAGAACTCGAGCTCCTCCTCGTCGGCGTCGGCGTCGTCCTCGCCCGAGCACAAGACGGTGTGGCCGTCGCCACCGAAGCGCCCTGCGGGGCGCACCAAGTTCCGGGAGACGCGGCACCCGGTGTTCCGCGGCGTGCGGCGCCGGGGTAGCGCGGGGCGGTGGGTGTGCGAGCTGCGGGTCCCCGGCAAGCGCGGCGCGCGGCTCTGGCTCGGGACCTACGTCACCGCCGAGGCGGCCGCGCGCGCGCACGACGCCGCCATGCTCGCGCTGCGCGGCCGCTCCACCGTGTGCCTCAACTTCCCGGACTCCGCGTGGCTGCTCGCCGTGCCGCCTGCGCTCTCCGACCTGGCCGACGTCCGGCGTGCTGCCGTCGAGGCCGTCGCGGACTTCCTGCTCAGGAAGGCCGCGAACGGCTCCGCCGCCGCAGCCGCCATCGACGAAGCCACCTCCAGCGTGTCCGCGCCGTTGTTGGCGGACAATGCCGGCTCGTCGGCGACGTCGGGAGACCCTTCCTCTGCAACGCTTGACGTGCCGGCAACACTGGACAGCGACATGTTCGAGTTTGACTTGTTCGGGGAAATGGACTTGGATATGTACTACGCGAGCCTTGCGCAGGGGCTGCTCATGGAGCCGCCGCCGGCTGCGGCCACCGGGGCGTACTGGGATAACGGCGACTGCGGCGACGGCGGACCAGCTGATGTCGCGCTCTGGAGCTACTAATACTGATAATCTCCAACGGATTGTACTCTGTTTTGACTCTCTAACAAATTGAAGCTACTTCCCAGCATGATAACATTGTGAAACACTTTAATCGCATCAAATTTCAGGACTGATATGCTCACTGATTTCTACTCCGGCTCTTGTTTTCCTGACAACTCGAGGTACATGCAGTTTTAAGCTATAACAAGAAACAACAAAAGGACATATCAGAGCGTATAACGCTTTACATGTTTGCCTATCATAGTTAGTTATTATCATATAGGATTTTCTTGATGTGAATGAAAGAGAATGAAGAGAGAAAGATGTTGTTTACAATCGCATAGAATGATTATAAAGATGTTAAACAAAAAAAAATATTAAAAGATTGTGTGTTCTAAAGACAACTAAAAAGATAAAGAAATTGCATCTTATTATTCTATGTTCGTCTTTAGTCTTTGTATATAAATAACGTGAATAATTCTTATAGACAACCGTCTGTACCATTCATTCTACGTGCCCTCAAAGGGCATCTCTGTTGGTTAAAAATAATGGCTACCTCTAGACGGTTTGTAAAATGATTCCAAGAAAAGGAAGCGTTCCTTCGTTCATGTGTGACGACCAAAACGACCAGAATCACAAGAGGTAACTTTCAGCTTCAGGTAGAGGTGGTCCAAGTACGTTAACTCTCCCCATAAGTAATCCAGAATTCTAGAAGATGTGGTCTTTCGACCCGGTCTGGTCATGGGCCCTGCTGGTTAAAGCTACCGGAGATTTTGAATATTCTTCCGGTTTCCTGTCAAAACCCTTCTAGCTAAGCGAGCACTCTTCACTCTCACGCGGTGGTACAATATGCAGCTCTCTGCTTCCTTACTAAATCCTATAGCCAAGAGGCAAGATGTGACGTGATGTGATGTAACCTTAATTAGATAGTGGAGTATACAAGTACTATTAGTAGTCCATTTAATATCAAAAGCTGCAATTTGTCTCTCTTTTTTTAATAAGTAATCTTAACTGGCCAAATTGGCCGTAAATTGGGTGCTTCGTATTATAAGGATCCACAAGTATTCTCTCCGTTTCGCTATATTTGTCTATGACTTTAGGAGTATCTATTTTAATATATTGGATTAATGCCTGACTATAAAAGGAAAACCAACGGATCAATTGGATCAATCTAGAATTAGATACGCAAATATAAAAAAGCTAATCCAAGGTCCAATTAGAGTTCTTAAACAAGCTAATCCAAGGTCCAATTAGAGTATAAAAAAAAACACCCTATAAAATGGATTATCTCCTTGGGCCATACGAAAATCTCGGACTGTTTCATTAACCTTGTACTCCCCCATTCGGATATAGATGACGCTCGGTAGTTATGTACTACGAAAGACGACGTCATATATTTAAACATGGAGGGAGTAGCTATTTTTTTTTTTGGAAAATAGAACACAAACGTACTGCTCATCAGTCTAGAATCAGTTTTGGGCGTTCAAATAGAGAAGGTCATCACAGCCACAAGCCTTCGAGTTCAAAACTCTTCTTGTTCTTGCCAACCTTGACACCAAAATGGGGATAGCGAAGGGCTAAACGAGTAAAGAAACTATAAAACGATAACCAAGGAACACTGGCCTTGTCGCCGTAGGTACAAGTCGCCCATGCACGAGCTACGGCATCCACCCAAGCTTGAAAAGTAAACAGAGAACGCGGGAGTAGAAATTGTAGAAAAGAAAACTCCGTGAAGCTGCCTGCTGCTGCTAGCTTGTAGTGGTCAGTGAGAGTGTGTGACACTGACACCCTGAGGCAAGTTGCAACTCCAATCCGTGCTGTCCCCTATCCACTTCCAGCTACCTCCGCGGCACTGACCATCCGCACCGAGTAACGACCACTTACCTATATATACTTCCCGCCTCCTTCGCCCCCCTCTGTCATCCAAACTCCACAGCTCCACTTCCTCAACCCAGAGGCCAGAGCGCGCACTACTCCACTCTCGACGCTGCGATCGATGGACACTGACGCCACCTCGCCGCTGTCGGAGGAGCGGGAGTACAGGACGGTGTGGTCGGAGCCGCCGAAGCGGCCGGCGGGGCGGACCAAGTTCCGGGAGACGCGCCACCCGGTGTACCGTGGCGTGCGGCGCAGGGGGCGGGTGGGGCGGTGGGTGTGCGAGGTGCGCGTGCCGGGGAGGAGGGGCTCCAGGCTCTGGCTCGGCACCTTCGCCACCGCCGAGATGGCGGCGCGCGCGCACGACGCCGCCGCGATCGCCCTCTCCGGCCGCGCCGCGTGCCTCAACTTCGCCGACTCCGCGTGGCGGCTGCCCGTGCTGCCCGCGTCGTCGCTCGCCACCGCCCAGGAGGTCAAGAGGGCCGTCTCCGAGGCCGTCGAGGCGTTCCGTCGGGACTCGGTCGCGTCCACGGAGCCGTCGTCGCCCGCGGAGACGGTCGACGACGAGAAGGACGACGACGGCTCGCCGGGCGCGCCGTCCGAGTCCAGCGACGTGTTCGAGTTCGACGACGGATTCAGGTTTGGCGACATGGATGCCGGGTCGTACTACGCAAGCCTGGCGCAGGGGCTGCTCGTGGATCCGCCGGCCGCCGGAGCGTGGTGGGAGGACGGTGAGTACGGCGGCTGGGAGACGGCGCTATGGAGCTACTAATTCGACTAAGCAATGCGAAGTTTTAGACAGTTTTGTTTCTCCAAACATGGGAGAAGAAACAGAGCATTGGAACAGAGTAGGCAGCGAGGGCAATTATGGGATTTTCGGCATGTGTTGCATTTCTCTCCGTTTTTATGGTTCACTGTGAAATCTTCCCATTTCTTTTTTGGGAAGTTAGGCAATGAAGAATGGGTAGTACTTGAATTATTCCAACTGAACTTGATTGTGTACTTCATGAACCTGGCAATTCACTTCTCAGAGAAGTCTTCAACTCTTCGTGACTTGATGTGTAGTCCTCATGAAACAACTAAGGGCCTCTTTGGATACAAATTATTTTTGAAGTTTTTAGAGAATACTATGGTCTTTCAAAAATACCATGGCATCGAAAGCTTTGAGGTGTTTGGATACAACAGACATTGTAGTTTTATAAACTGTGGTATCACAAATACCATGGTATTTTTGAAGTTTTAGAAAATCCACTCAGTACCTCTTGTTTTCTTTTCCGAAGCTGCGTTTTTCTATTACGTGTGACATGAGACAGCCTCATAACGTATACATCAAAACCATGCGTATCTAGCCGTCCTAGCCTCATCTCGTATGTGATATTTTCCGTATTATGCTATATACTCACATTGCACTACATTCTTTTATTTTCTTTTCTACTGAGCTAATGAAATTTTGATACACCGAAGAAGCAATAACATAAGTGCCTTTTATTTTGGAAACTTGATTCCAATTTCCTATTTTTAAATTCAAACTTATTAATTTTAGACTAGAATCTAGCTATATCACTTTTTAGGTAATATGTTGAAATTTATATTTAAAAAATTCATTTGAACCAATCAAGTTGTTAAATTCCCCTTTCTTTTTTGAAAGGTTGATCCAAATTCAACATTAAGTATAACCATTCTCATTATTTCTCCAGGGAAATACAGCATTAAATACTACAACATCTAAACACACATTGGTTTTTTTTTCTCAAAACTGCAAAAAGCAATGGCATTCATAAACTGTAGTATCTTATGGATGTGGCATTGAAAACTACGGTTTTCAAATACTGCAGTTTGTAAATACTGTAACATCCCAATAGGGCCTGGCCTGTTTGGATACGTAGCATTTTTGGAGTTTTCGAAAAAAAACTATGGTGTCAGAAACATTGAGGTGTTTGGATACAACAAAAGCTGTAGATTTGTAAACCATAGTATGTCTAATACTACGGTATTTTTGGAGTTTAAAAAAATCTACTCCACCTCTCTTTTTTCTAAACCGAGCCATGCACGTCTCGTGAGTTACTCTTGTGCAGCGCTCCACGTCAATCTCTTGTATACCTCTGGAGTGCATCTAATCAATACTTTTTCTTAGCCCGTAAGAATAGAAATATGTCGTTGTCGAAGAACATGGCCTCTAAGCTTTCTGAGACATGATGTTGCAGTTATAGCTATCATGTGGCCATGTATACGTTCAATAAAAATGTACACCCAACGATGAACTAGTTACAACTTATGTATATAACTTTGATAAATTTCGGTAATAACAATTAGTTAACCTAAGAGAGCTAGTTTTAAAAAACAAAATACTGTATTTAGACTGCAATTACCAAACACGTCATGGTTTTTCTCTAAACTGTGAAAAACTGTGGTATTTCATGCCTGATATCTCGAAAACTGTGGTTTTCAAATACTGCCACATCCAAATAGACCCTAAAACTTTACTTGTAAGCTGAACTAAAAGACTTTTTCTAGCACTGTCTTGAGGTAATTTGGATGCTCAATCAGTCAACCCCGATGTTCAGACATGCTCTGACAGGTCTCAGAACCAAGCCGGCAAGCTGGCTTACCAGTTTGTTTTCTGTTCACAGGCTGCGGCAGTGCATTCATACTCTCCCTTATTTGACTATCGCATCTCAAGAAAGAAATGGAAGAGAAAGGTGAAAGATTGCAGTAAAATGGAATCAACAAAACAGAAACGAAAAGAATGGAATCATACGCCGATCATCGCTTTATTTGCTTGAAAAGATGATGATGACCTTCGGAAACCGGTTAATTTGCCATCCTCTGGGCGTTGAAATGTCCATGCGGCGATGCGGTCAAGTGGACGTGAGATCCCATTGATGAGGCAGGTAAAAACAAGACAGACGACAGCATCAGCAGTTCAACATCGGCCGCAAGGCCGGGCCGAGCTTCGCAGGGAGGAAGGGAAGTTCACACTGTGGCGCTTGCTTCCCAACTTGGAAAAACAGCAAGTTGCATCGTCCCCAACGCGGCAAAAACCCAACTCGCTCCACTTGTCTGCCTGCTTGAGCGTGCAATAATGCAAGTTGTGACAGGACGAGGGGGAGAAGAAAGCAACGTTGTTTGTTGAATGTTGATCCACTGGACCATAGGTGTGCATGTGCGCAGCTGCCGTGTTCAGTTCGCTTCAGTTACGCTGTTGATTCAGCGGATCAGATCAATCATTCGGAAGTATCTGATTGAGTTGGTTGACTGAACGATGAGTAATCGAAATTGTCAGGTCAGAACATGTTATAGCGAAGGACAAGGTTGACCAGTTGCATTGCTGCTGAAAAGGTCATATTTGTCGGCTCTAGCAGGCTAGAATCCATGGTCTGATCTCTTCAGGTTGACATCAGGCCGGTCAGGTCAGAACATGTTATAGCGAAGGACAAGGTTGACCAGTTGCATTGCTGCTGAAAAGGTGATATTTGTCGGCTCTAGCAGGCTAGAATCCATGGTCTGATCTCTTCAGGTTGACATCAGGCCGGTCAGGTCAGAACATATATCTGGTCTGACAGTACTACGGTACCGACACTCGGATTTATCAGTTACACAACGGTACCTACGGAATGGGGTAAAAAGGAAGGCCAAGAACGGCTAGAAGTTTGCCCTATGGTCAAAAGAAGGTATTGTACGAGCAGGAGTTTGCTCGCTTCCTGCATTCGACTCCAGTGTGCTACGCATGCAGTGACGTCCATGGCAAATCGGCAATCAGGGGCGCCAAATTCTCGCCGCATGAATGCAGCTTACGTGCATTCGTGGTTTCAGAGCCTGGAAAACGTCACCTACTCACCTGTCCATTTTGGTGCAGATAATTTTGTGCTGTGGACATTAGCTCACGCATCTTTTATTCATCAAGTAAAAAAAGATACACAGAAACTGTAGACTTATCCTCTTTGGATGAATTCAGGCTGAACATAACTATAACAGCGAGTCTTAAATAAAACTATAATAGCGAAACATCCGCCTCTAGCTGAGCCCTGAACGGCAGCAACCCTTATTTACAACACACACGAGGTTCAGACAATCAAGTTCAACAAAAAATGTTTTTTTCTTCCTCAGATAAAGATATGTTTGTTTCCTGTACAAAAAAGGGCCGCATAATTTACATCCACGGGCCAAAATAAAATTTTAACACATTCAGCGAAGCATGTACAACAGTGGCAGCAAGACTGCTAGGAAGGCGGAAGGCGGACTGTTTCAGTCGAAGAGGAGGCGTCGTCGAATAGACTTGGGTAGGTTCTTGCTGAGGTCCACATCTGAGGATTTTCTCGAGCCATCCTTCGCCGTCTGGCCTTCTCCAGGCAGCTTCTTCCCACATTCATTGCTCAGCCCTTTCTTCGAGTGGTAGAACTCCTTGATGCTAAGTTGAACTCCGCTAGATCTTGGACCTTTTGGTGTTTCGTAAATGTTATTTGCCAAGTTCAACTTGGATTTTCGTGCTCTTGACTTCTTTGAGCCTCTGCAACAAATTCAGTGGATTTATTAACCGCAGTGAACAAAAGCATTGTTCAACAAACAAATGTTGCAATTTAACTTGACTGCACAAAAGTACTGCATCAGACAAATGTGACAATTCAAGCCTCAGTAGTAATAGCTTGCCACCTAAGCAGTGGAGCCATCATTCAATTTATTTGCATCTAAAATAAAGGTACCGTCCTTGCGAAGTCTAATAACCTAAATAAAAAACACTAAGATGAAATTGAAAGTATGGTTTATGGACTTTAATTAATAAATGCAAAACTCTTAATGATTTCTGGATCCACGTATTTCTAGTTAGTAGCTGATTAAAATGTTCTGGTAACATCATGCATATTGTAAATCATCGTAGTGAAGAAAGCAACCAGTACACACCTGTTCTTCCTGAAACCTCCGTGCTTCATTAGGAAATGCAGCATTCACAAGCTGAATGTCTTCATCAGTCAACAGAAAGCAGGACTTATCATCAGTGAGTACTTGCGGAATATCTGGCTCATCTAACAAGTCAGTAGACTCACAAATCTCCGTCAAAAATCACCACCACATCACTCTCCCCCCTCCAATTCTGGCTTCTTGTTAGATGCACCATTGGAAATCATACCACGAGTGGCTCTCTTCCATTGTGCTATCTTAATCCGTTGAATTGAATGGAATTCATATTGATCGTTAAGAAGCAATGATTTAGATGGAGATGAAGCCACCTCACGTAAATGTATGGTTGATAGCATAGGAAACATCCGTTGTTGAATATAAGATGGCACCCAGTTCTGCTTATAAGATAAGAAGTCAACCAAAGCCTCAACATTAGGCTTATTCCAACTAAGCATAACACCATTTTCTGCAAACAGGAATATTCTCAGTCAGAAGATACCAACGAGGGCAAAAATAAGATTTTGTTGCAAGAAAATACTGGAGCAAAATGAATATATAACTAGCAAAAGCAGTAAGTTAAGAATCTTCGTTCTTAAACTACAGGTGTTCGTGAGAAAAATGAAAAGCAGTGCTATTAAATCTCACCTTTATCTAAATCGTTATCACTTAGATACAATTTAATGATCTCCTCATTTGGAAAATTTGACTCAGCAGCTATTCTTTTGCAAACCTTGATTTGCCAATTTTCATGTCTCCTCTGCTCCACATTGCGGGCCTAACATTTATCACATCAAAGACAATATTAATATAGAGAGAAGGGTAAAAGAACAGGCACTACATAATATCGCATGATTTGATTGAAACAAAGTTTGATATGGATACGAGTAAGAGAATACAGTGTGAATATAACAAAAGAAGGTGACGTTACAAAATAACTTTGACAAGTTTAAACAGCAGATTTCCCTCCAAAACAGGCATTGTAAATTATATATTGTGTGTTTTCGAAATAAACTATATATAGTAACTTGTAAGTGTGCTTATACTGTGGAATACATTCAAATAAATATTAAGAAAACTGTGAGCGTTTTTAGAAAAGAATACAAAATCATGCTAACTATAGAGCAAACGAGATTACCTTCTCACAGCTAGGACATTCACATACGAACCCAGCCGGTTTCTCCATGCAATTTTCTAATGATTCCACCAAGCAATAATTGCACCCAACCTTGATATGATTTTTCTTGCTGCCAGGGTGACCACAACACAAGCAGTGCGGCGATCTCACAATTGATAAGCTTTTCGTGGAGGGTGATGGGAGATCATCAATATGGGGCATGTCAGATCCTTCTAGGAATGGATAGACCGTTTTACCAATTTCATATAATCTGGAGAAGTATAAATATGATTAGCTTCAGAAATGCAATGTTGGGCAGTTCATTCTGCTAAAAACTAACAAGAAATTATCATAGAAGTATGAAAAATACTTATCTAAAATATGATATTCGTCGAATAACTGCACAAACCGAAGTGCAGTCTCAACACCAAAACCAGGCATCCCATGCAAATCATGGTCACTGCCAATAAGAAGTGCCATGGCTACCATTTGTTTCCTCTTCAGTCCAAGACCAGACTCAATGTCTGCTATGGTGTAGCATTCAAAAGGTTCCTGAAGAAAATATGCTGATCATGGTGCCATGGTACAGGGAAGTTGAAAAAAATCATTTGCAGTGGTAACATTACAACAATAGATCGCTTACCCTACATTTTGACCAGAGGACCATTATGACAGTCTTAGCTCCAAAGAGGAAAGCATCACTGTCTGATGTGATGCAAGCATCCACATGACCTTCATTGTTCAACTGAGCGCAAAGGGCTTCAGCTTCACCGTCTGCCCGCAGTACAGGCATTCCAAGATATTCAAGCAGTTCCTATACATTACAGAAAATTAGCATTGTCAAAGACAGTGCCTTTATCAGTTTCCTATAGCAACCCCAGAGCACAGCAAACAAGATTGGGAAAACTAAGAAATGCCTCTGCAACCTAGTAGAAACTTGCATAAACTACTACGGAAGTGCTCTAAGGCTTATATACACACAAAAAGAATAAAAACAAATTATGTTTAGTCGAGCAGCGTCAATTCATCTTTCTTAACCAAATTAAGTCCTAACTCGTGAAAAAGGAGCACACCATTGCCAAGACGGGTGCTCACCACGCACTCCTCGATGTATCGCGTGAACGCAACATTCCTCTCTTTCACTGGCGCCGCGACACTGCCATCCCCCTCTGCCTCTGTGCTCGGCAACGCAGCCAAGTCCCTTGTCGGACCCGGATTCTGAGAATCCAAATCCTCTGTGAATCACTGTGCTATTCCCGGATCGAGAGCTAGCACTTCACAAAGACACATTCTGAATCATTCATACAAGGCGTGAACTCAAACAAATATATTACAACACATGGTAACATAGACCTCATCGGGTCGAAGTTTACAAAAGGGCCGCACAAGGCCAAATATATTACATTACAAAAGAACGACCAAGTCTCTGCGGAAGCAACAGGAAGGTAGGGCTCATCTCGCACAGCAAGCGATCGGGTGTCTCAGGTCTGACAGATATTAACCAAGGGTCGGATAATATCGGTTGTACGCTGGTACCAACGAGTCTACTTAGATCTGGCGAGATCTAAACTACGTAACTATCCTACTCCTCGTCATATCCTTGTCCATCGCCTTTCGTCCATCGTAGTAGGCATAGTCTCCTTCATCTTCATTATCTCAAGGGTGGGGAGAGAAGCGAGGATGAGCACTACTACCGTGCTTTCATGAGCCAACACACAAATGCAATTATATATATGCAAGGCTTAACAAGGATGGCTCGGGTTCTTTTATTTATAAAGCAAGTTTTGCAATACTATAATTACAAAACCTATGACTTAGCATTTTTAACAAATTGCAATTTTATAAAGAGAGTAATGTGCAATAATTATTAACAAAGCAGAGGTTACCTCCACCTTCATGCTTATTTTGATTATGGTTACATCCACCATATTAACAAAGACTGGGTACATCCACCAGGGAAAAACAAATTCGAGGCTAGGTGAGCCCGCCACATTTTTATACAACCCACAAAGTTTTGGAATAGAACTAACTCAAGTTAAGTTCCCATGTCCGCTTTTTGACCAGAGGCACTACTGCTTAAACAGTTTAATACTCTGCAGAGATAGCACACTTTACCCACAAGAGACAATTAACTCATTGCCCTACACAATTCCTTAGATGTGTAGTCGAGAGGTTGTCACAATAACGCTTCGACTTATCTCACCCCTTCGTCATTTCGCACATATAGGGTTACGCCCATAGTGTTGAGCGGGATGTTTTACTCGGCGACGGTATAGCGGTGCTATACCTCAACCGACCGCAAAACGTCACCCTCCTCTCGGTGTCCCATTCAAGCGAATAAATCCCTTGGCTCCCCATTTATCCGCCAAATGAAATGGCATCCAAGGTTCAATAAACCTACTAAGCTAAGTCGCAAGTTTTTCTCGCAACTTGTGGTTGTACTTGTTTAACACGGAGGTCGTGACCCGATTAAGTCCTTAGGGTTATCTGGCGGTTCATTCCACAACCCAACCATTCTCGTGCTCCTGAGCACCAATCCGCCTCACCATCCGCCCAGATAGAGCTAGCATTTTAGGGTTTTTGAGGAGTAAACCAAACTATTTTCTCGCCTTAGTCATTAGACCACCAATGACTACCCAAAACATTTTATTTTTGAAGACATGATGATTTGGGGTATTTAATACCTAAGATTTGAGCAAGGCTAGCATGTCGCCTAAGTCGACCTATAACTAGTATTACCATAGTATTACTAGGGTGACAAGGGTTATTGGATTCAAGTTGACATGGATGGCATATTAATTAATTAAACAACAAGTAGGTAATTAACTACCTTAAGCTTTAACATACATTTGATTAAAAATTAAAGCATGCAATTTGTTAATTTAAAAGAAACTAATTTACATAAAATGTAGGAGCAACATGGTCAAAGTATTGACTCGCCTTGGTTAGAGGCAATATGATCGTGATATTCTTGGTCTTGATCAACTTGAGGATCTCCCGTCTTGAATCCTAAACAGGCGATTTACCTAAAAAGCACAACGGCAAAGAGAGCAAGTAAATACAAAAGAATACACAAATGAACTCCAAATTATCAAGTCCTGTGCCATTAGCAAGGTCTTGACTTAACTAATTTTTAGAAATTTATTTTGCAATTTTGGAGCTATAACGAGGAGATCTGAATTCTGAAGCTTAAAAGGAAAAAGAAAAGAGAGAGAGAGGTCTTTGGTTCATTTAAAGCAGTGTGGACGCTGGCCCATCGCTGACAAATCTTGGCTCGGGTTCACAAAGACAAGGCATGCTGCTGGCCCTTGGCAAGGAGGAGGGGCTGGCTGCTTGCTACAATGATGGGAGCCCAGGTCACCCTAACAAGGGAGGACCCTATGACGGTGGGCCCACGCCTAAAAAATAAAACTCAACACCCTTTTCCTCTCCGATTCTTGAGCAGAGAGGCGAGGACGCTGTCGGGCTGCTTGGGCCAGGCGGCATGAGGGAGGCGGCGGGAAGGCCGCGAGAGAGGCGCGGTCGCCAGAGGAGGCGGCCTGGGAGGTGGCGGCGGACCGGGAGAGGCGGGCGCAGAGGGAAGAAAGGGGCGGCGGCTCTCGTTTTCCATGGCGCCATGGTGAGCGGCGACGCAGAGATGGAGCTGGCGCGCATCACCGTGAGGGAGGGGTGGGAGGAGTGCTCCGGAGGCTTGGGATGATCGGTGCGGCTCGGCGGCGGCCATGGGAGCGGAGAAGACGAGGCGCAGGGGAGGAGGTTTACGGCGACGGGCGGAGACGGAGGTGGGGGCAGGCTCCTCGGGCCATGGAGCTCATGATGGACGCGATTGTCATGCAAGGGAGCTCACCGAGGCGACCACACGGTGTGTAGCATGGCGAAGCGAGAGCGCGGCGATTTGAGGTATGTTTACTTACCCTTTTGCAATTGGGGGTGTGGGGGAGGAAGCTCCAGGGGAGAAGGGGCTTAAAGGGGGGGAAAGCCAACGGGAGGGAGCTTCGGGGTCAAGGGGGAAGGACGAGCAGGCGCTGCGTCCCGAGGCGGAGGCATGGGCGCGCGCGAGGTGGTTGAGCGCAGCGCGAGGACGAGCGATGACGGGGTGGTGACGAGGGCGCTGCTCAGCCCGCGAGGAGGACGATGACGCCCTGGTGACGACGGTCCCGCACGGAGGGGCTTCGGGTCAAGGCGACGGGACGCGAGCGGGTGAAGACCGTTGACGAGGGCGCCTGCTGCTGGCCGCTGCTGTGGGAGCAAAGCGATCGGGCAAAGGGATGGGAGCCGCTGCCATCGCCGACTGGGGAGAGAGAGGATGTTCTCCACTTGCTGCTGCTCTGCTGTCCCAGGGGAGAGGAACAGCAGGGGAGGAGAGAAGAAGAGGAAGGCCGGGCTGGCCGGAGGCGGGCAAGGTATTGCCCGAGAGGAAGTGGGCTGAGCCCGAGGTAGAGGCGAAGTCCAGCTCAAATCGGCCCGAAGATTCAAACGGAGGAGAAAACTCCGAATCGCGAAGTCTGGAGTCCAAATGCTACAACCAACGCATTTGAAACTCAGACCGAGGAAGAACGGGGGTTTTCGAAAATAGGATTTAGTTGAATTACGGTGAAGAACGGAACGAAATCATTTACTATTTAGCCGTCCAAAACGGACGTTACAAATCCTACCCATTTTAAATGTAATCTCGACCCGAGATTCGAGCCGATCCGAGAACAGGCAGGTAGTCTTGCTTGATTGATCTTCGCGTTCCCGTGTGGCTTCCTTGGCGGTGTGGTGACTCCTTTCGACTTTGCAAAGGCGGATGACTTGACGCCTTGTTCGCTTCTCGATGACGCCGAGGATCTTGATTGGATGCTCGGGATAAGTCGATCTTCTTTGAAGGGCGATGGCTTCGACGGCGTCTCGCTTCTTGGTACTCGAGACACTTCTTGAGCCGAGACGGAAACACATTGTGAACTTCGACAAATTCTCCAGTAGCTCTAAGCGGTAGGCAACTTCTCCACGCTTATGTGATGGGGAATGGGCCTATATATCTTGGGGCAAGCTTGCCTTTAACCTTGAATCTTCGAGTTCCACGAAGCGGTGACACCTTAAGGTACACGGCATCTCCAACCTCAAAAGTTAACTTTCTTCGACGGTTGTCGGCATAACTCTTCTGTCTTGGTCGAGCCGCTTGGAGGCGATCTCGATCAATCGAACTTTCTCTTGCTTGCTTGAGAGTATCTCGTCCAAGATATATCCTTCACGGATTCGACCAATGCAGAGGGTTCTCAGATTTTCTTCCATAAAGTGCTTCAAACGGTGACATTTTCAGACTTGATCGGTAGCTATTATTGTATGCAAACTCGGATACGGTAGACACTTTTCCCAATCTCGGTAAACTCCAAAGCACAAGCTCAAGCATGTCTTCGAGAATTTGGTTTGTCCTTTCTGTCGACCATCATCATGGATGGTAAGTCAGGCTAAAATCGAGGTGTGTTCCAAGGGCATCATGCAACCGCCCAAATGCGAGGTGAATTGGGATCCTCGATCGGAGACTATCCTCTTGGGTACTCCGTAAACACACAATACGAGCCATATATAACTCGGCTAACTTGTCTCCCTTGTAAGTTGTCTTCACTGGGAGGAAATGGGCTACTTTGGTCAGTCTATCCACTATAACCCATATTGAGTCACAACCGGACTTGGTTCGGGGTAGACCGGTAATGAAATCCATTCCAATCTCTTCCCATTTCCACTGAGGGACTTGCAGGGGTTGGAGCAATCCTGCTGGCTTCGATGTTCAAATTTTGATTCACGACATACATCACAACAAAGCGATATACTCGGCGATATCTCTTCATGCGTGGCCACCAATACAAAATTTTCATGTCTTGATACATCTTGGTGCTACCTGGGTGCAGGGTATACGCTGAACTGTGGGCTTCCTTCAGGATTAAATCCTTAAGTTCCTTTTGGTGGGGAACAAAGAGACGTTTCCCATACCATAGGATTCCTTGCTGATCTTCAATCATCTTGGGGGCTTTTCCTTTTGCCATGAGATGTTTGAACCTCTGGACTCCAGAGTGTCCTTGTTGAGCGGTCTTGATCTGCTCTTCTAACGTTGGATGTGCTTCCATAGCATCTGCAGTGCCTTGTTCTATCAAATATAGGTTGAGAGCTTCAAATTCCTTATAAAGCTCGGGTTGATGCTCTTGAATCATAACATTACTGCAGTATGACTTACGGCTTAATGCATCAGCAACTACATTAGCCTTTCCGGGATGATAATGGACATCCAAATTGTAATCCTTTATTAACTCTAACCATCTTCTTTGTCGGAGGTTGAGATCTGATTGAGTGAATATGTATTTGAGACTCTTGTGGTCCGTGATACATGTCACAATGATTTCCAATCAAGTAATGTCGCCAAATTTTGAGGCGTGCACTATCGCCGCTAACTCCAAGTCATGAGTTGGATAGTTGTCTTCATGAGGACGGAGTCTGTTCGATGCATAGGCTACAACTTTTCCTCCTTGCATAAGCACGCATCCAAGACCTTGGCGCGATGCATCACAAGAGACTTCAAAGTCTTGATGAATGTCCCAGCAGGTCAATCTCGTGCAAGTTAACTTCTTCTTCAATTCTTTAAAACTCTTTTCACAAGCATCCGTCCATTCATACTTTTTTTCTTTCTTAAGCAAGTGGGTCATCGGCTTGGAAAGCTTGGAGAATCCTTCTATGAAGCGTCAGAGTATCCGGCTAAACCGAGAAAACTACGGACTTGATCATCGATGTAGGTTGTTTCCAATCCATCACAGCCTTCTACCTTGGTGGATCAACCGCTATTCCTCCTGCGGATACAATATGTCCGAGGAAACTGATTTTTTAAGCCAAAATTCACATTTATCAGACTTGGCATAGAGCTCATGCTCTTTTAGCTTTTCCAGGACCATTTGCAGATGTTCAGCATGCTCTTCATTGGTCTTGGAATAGATCAAGATGTCGTCTATAAACACGATTACAAACTTGTCCAGATATTCCATAAACACCTTGTTCATCAGATTCATGAAGTAGGCTGGGGCATTGGTCAAGCCAAACGACATGACTGTGAACTCATACAAGCCATACCGAGTGGTAAAGGCTGTCTTAGGGATGTCCTCATTTCTGATCTTGAGTTGGTGGTATCCAGATCTTAAATCTATCTTGGAGAAAACTGAAGCTCCTGTCAACTGGTCAAATAGATCATCAATGCGAGGCAAGGGATACTTGTTCTTGATTGTCACCTCGTTGAGTGATCTGTAATCCACGCACAATCTGGCGGAACCATCTTTCTTCCTTACAAAAAGAATGGCGAACCCCAAGGAGAAGAACTAGGTCTAATGAATCCTTTCTCGTGTAAGTCTTCGTTGTGTCTTCAACTCTTCAAGTTAAATCACCGCCATTCTCAGTATGGTCTCTTAGCAATTGGGGCTGTTCCGGCTTCAAATTGATCACAAACTCGATATCTCCGCTGTGGCATGCCCGCAATTCTTCCGGGAAGACGTCGGGGTAAGCTTGAACTACGTGCGTTGTCTCTAAGGACAACTCTCCAAGGTGGTGGATTGTTCGATCCAAAGGAGGGAACGATCCACACTAATCCTTATTGTGGTTTCGTGATCCTTGGCAAGTACCACTTTTCATTGGCGCAATCTATCAATCCATGATATGCGGCCAACCAATCCATCCCTAGGATGATATCCAAGTGTTTGGGATTCTAGCACAAGAAGAGTAGCTAAGAATCCGAATCCTCCAAAGCAATTTCTACTTTGGGGCTAATCAAGTAGCATATAGGGTTCCCCCGGGTGATCTAAGTATCACGGGTTTCTTTAGCTTATAAGTCGGCAACTTAAGCCTTTCAACAAACTTTCTTGAAACAAAGGAGTGTGAAGCTCCGTAATCAAACAAAACTTAAAGGGCATCAATTAACAGAGAACGCATCTATCAAGATTCTCTGCGGCATCTTGTGCCGCCTCTGCGGTGACATGATTCACATTGCCACGGTTCTGGGTTGGGGTAGATCTTGAAGCTTGGGAAGTCTGATGACTCTTGCTCGGAGCTGAGGTCCGACCTTGAACTGGGGCGGCTCCTGGGTTATTCTTTGGAGCGGGGTTGCTGCGATGAGGGCACCGGTTAGCAAAGTGACCTTTTTCTCCACAGTTGAAGCAATGGAGGTGTGCTGCGGGGTTGACGGTTGCTGGCTGTCCGGCCGGGCGAAGAGTGCGGAAACCACTTCCTTGAGAATGGGAGGCCGAGCCGAGCTTTTTTCGAGGTCGGGTCGCAGATGATCTGAAGATGAACCGCCTCGAAAGTTGACTTCTGGGGATAGTTTCCTTGGGGCTTCTGGAAAGGCATCTTCCTTTTGCGGCTAGTTTCTGCTAACTTATTCTCATTTTCTAGTAGTAGGGCCTTGTTGATCAACTGATGGAAGTTGGCATAGTCATGGAGGATAAGCTTTCCACGCATGTCACCACGCATACCTTCCACAAAGCGGTCTATCTTTTCTTCTTCGTCGGCTACGTCATTGGGGGCGTAGCGAGCAAGCTGGGTAAACTTAGTGACATACTCATTAACCGTCATATGTCCTTGTTTCAGAGTTCTGAACTCATTCTTCTTCAATCTCATTGTACCTACCGGCACGGTTGGTGCGAAGGTCGCTTTGAATTCCGCCTAGGAATTGGCCGCAAAAGTCGTTCATCCTCATCAAACCGTGCTTCTGCAACTTCTTCTACAATGTCATGCACGCGGCTATGAGGTCTTGGTTCTCCATCAGAGATGCTACGGCCGCTTCTTCTTCTTCCTCTTCTTCTTCTTTGGACTGGACTTTCCTTACCTCTGGCGGCAAGGTAATTCTCCCACCATGCTGCAGCAAAGACCTTTTAGTTGGTGGGTGGCAAAGTCCACCATGTCTTTGTTGGAGCAACGAGCGAGTCGAAGCTTCTTTTCGGTGTCCCCGAGCCGTCTTTGGCTTCAAGAGGTTCGTCTGCCGCAAAGAAAGGTGAGGGCCTTGTCCTTAAGAAGTCACGAGCTTGAATTGCGGCGGCAGCCTGTCTCACGATTGTTGAGCAAAGCTTGGAGAATTTGGGTCATGGAACATCACTTGGGTCATTGTCGGATTTGTTTGGTGGTGGAGGGGGCAGGTCTTGTCCTTGTCCACGACCACGGCCACATCCACGGCCTCTTCCTCGGCCAGTGGCAAAGGCTCCACGGACAGGGGCGGCGGCTCTTCTTGGCGGCATCCTGAGGAAAAGATGAGATTTAGAACTAGAGAGGACTAGAGAGAGGGATATATGAGGGTTCACTAGCCCTCTAAGGCACACACAAAAGAACCAAGCAGAAGATCGAATTAATACAATACAAAGCCTAGAATGGCTGCATTATATTAAGGGGTTAAGTGTTACATGACTTCCATACAAAGCTTATACGCTAAGCTAAGTCATGACACAAGATACACATCGTCTACAAAAGGGAGAAACAAAAGTGCTTGCAACCCAAAAGACTGCCTAGCAAGCACTGCTAGCTATCCTAGCCTATCCTGACTACTCCATCGAGGAACGGGAGCGGGAGCGGCTCTGACTGAAGCTCGGCGAACGAGAGTGACTCGAGCTGATGTGCGGCGAAGCAGAACGGAACGGGGTGCGCCCACGCCGACACCGGAAGGTCATCGAAGGGCGCGGATCGGGCGCGCGACGCTCTGCGCTTGCAATCAACCCGCGCGGAGTCCTCGGGGCGAGGAGGAGTGAAGGTGAAGTCAGAGCTGGTGGCGAGTGCTGTGGCTGCTTTGTGAGACGTGCTACCTCTGCAAGGCGGCGCTCTCTCCATCTTGATGATGTCTCTCGCCCACGCCGATGCCGTCTCTCTCCCACATGGCATCATGGTGGGCTTCATCGCTTCGATCATGTTGGTGCGAAGGGTGTCGGAGTGGGCCTCATTGCTGTCGGTGAGAAGCATCCGGCCGCTCGGATCTCGATGGTGTGGGAGTGGATGTTGTGAATCATCGCTGGGTCACCGCACTGTTGGGTCGGCGGGGCTCATCGCCGATGGCGACGAAGGACTCGGGAGCTCTCTCCATTGTAGAGACACGGAAGAAGCAAGACTGGCGACTCTTGCAGAGGACCTCGTGTATCGACACAAGCGGTGTGACAGCGACACGGCCGCATCTGGATAGCGCCGAGCTGCCTGCGGCGGGTGCCTCGGCAAAGAACTCAGGTCGTGAACTCACCGGTCCCGCATAGAGGAAAACCTCCATGTCCCAAGACTCGTGAGCTATAACCATCGTCTTCCGTCCTAAGAGAAGCGAGGGCGGGGAAATTAAGGAACCGTGATCACCATGAAGGAGATCGATTTAAACCGCCTTCATTGACCCCATGAGAGCTATGGTCCCATGGGCCTGCAATGGGGAGAAGCCATCTACAAATTTTGAAACAAGAGAAAAGATTAGTAACACTTAATGAGATTAGAGATGAGTATGGAACTAGGAATGATGAGTAGAAGCAATAAATACTCTATATTTTTGGCAAACTTTTCTTAATTTTAAAAATAAGATCCAAGTCCTTAAGGCAACGACCAATCTAACTAAGACTCTATAGTCAGATGCTCGATATCAAATGTTTTGACCCGGATTACGAGAATCCAAATCCTCAGTGAATCACGTGCTATTCCCTGGATCAAGAGCTAGCACTTCACAAGACACATTGTCAATCATTCATACAAGGCGTGAATCAAACAAATATATTACAACACATGGTAACATAGACCTCATCGGGTCGAAGTTTACAAAAGGGCCGCACAAGGCCAAATATATTACATTACAAAAGAACGACCAAGTCTACAAAGGAAGCAACAGGAAAGTAGGGCTCATCTCGCACAGCAAGCGATCGGGTGTCTCAGGTACTGCAGATATTAACCAAGGAAATTTGGATAATATCGGTTGTATGCGGTACCAACGAAGTCTACTTAGATCGGGCGAGATCTAAACTACGTAACTATCCTACCTCGTCATATCCTTGTCCATCGTCTTACTCGTCCATCGTAGTAGGCATAGTCTCCTTCATCTTCATTATCTCAAGGGTGGGGAGAGAAGCGAGGATGAGCACTACTACCGTGTTTCATGAGCCAACACACAAATGCAATTATATATATGCAAGGCTTAACAAGGATGGCTCGGGTTCTTTTATTTGCGAAAGCAAGTTTTGCAATACTATAATTACAAAAACCTATGACTTAGCATTTTTAACAAATTGCAATTTTTATAAAGAGAGTAATGTGCAATAATTATTAACAGCAGAGGTTACCTCCACCTTCATGCTTATTTTGATTATGGTTACATCCACCATATTAACAGCACTGGGGTACATCCACCCAGGGAAAAACAAATTCAGGGCTAGGTGAGCCCGCCACATTTTTATACAACCCACAAAGTTTTGGAATAGAACTAACTCAAGTTAAGTTCCCATGTCCGCCTTTGACCAGTAAGGCACTACTGCTTAAACAGCTTTAATACTCTGCAGAGATAGCACACTTTACCCACAAGAGACAATTAACTCATTGCCCTACACAATTCCTTAGATGTGTAGTCGAGAGGTTGTCACAATAACGCTTCGACTTATCTCACCCCTTCGCTCATTTCGCACATATAGGGTTACGCCCATAGTGTTGAGCGGATGTTTTACTCAACGATCGGTATAGCGGTGCTATACCTCACCGACCGCAAAACGTCACCCTCCTCCTGTCCCATTCAAGCGAATAAATCCCTTGGCTCCCCATTTATCCGCCCAAATGAAATGGCATCCAAGGTTCAATAAACCTACTAAGCTAAGTCGCAAGTTTTTACGCAACTTGTGGTTGTACTTGTTTAACACGGAGGTCGTGGACCGATTAAGTCCTTAGGGTTATCTCGGGCGGTTCATTCCACAACCCAACCATTCTCGTGCTCCTGAGCACCAATCCGCCTCACCATCCGCCCAGATAGAGCTAGCATTTTAGGGTTTTTGAGGAGTAAACCAAACTATTTTCTCGCTTTAGTCATTAGACCACCAATGACTACCCAAAACATTTTATTTTTGAAGACATGATGATTTGGGGTATTTAATACCCTTTATTTTGAGCAAGGCTAGCATGTCGCCTAAGTACGACCTATAACTAGTATTACCATAGTATTACTAGGGTGACAAGGGTTATTGGATTCAAGTTGACATGGATGGCATATTAATTAATTAAACAACAAGTAGGTAATTAACTACCTTAAGCTTTAACATACATTTGATTAAAAATTAAAGCATGCAATTTGTTAATTTAAAAGAAACTAATTTACATAAAATGTAGGAGCAACATGGTCAAAGTATTGACTCGCCTTTGGTTAGAGGCAATATGATCGTGATATTCTTGGTCTTGATCAACTTGAGGATCTCCGCGCCTTGAATCCTAACAGGCGATTTCTGGAAAAAGCACAACGGCAAAGAGAGCAAGTAAATACAAAAGAATACACAAATGAACTCCAAATTATCAAGTCCTGTGCCATTAGCAAGGTCTTGACTTAACGAATTTTTAGAAATTTATTTTGCAATTTTTGGAGCTATAACGGAGGAGATACGAATTTACGAAGCTTAAAAGGAAAAAGAAAAGAGAGAGAGAGGGTCTTTGGTTCATTTAAACAGTGTGGACTGCGCCCACCGCACAAGTCTTGGCTCGGGTTCACAAAGACAAAGGCATCGTGGGCCCACCTTGGCAAGGAGGAGGGGAGCTGGCTGCTTGCTACAAATGATTGGGAGCCCACGGTCACCTAACAAGGGAGGACCCTATGAAGTGGGGCCCACGGCCTAAAAAAAATAAAACTCAACACCCTTTTCCTCTCCTCGATTCTTCAGAGCAGAGGAGGCGCAGGGACGCTGGCTCAGGCCGGGCCAAGTGGGCGGCGGCGGTGAGGGAGGCGGGAAGGCGGGCGAGAGGCGCGCGGTCGCCAGAGGAGGCGGCCCTGGGGAGGTGGCGGGGACCGGGAGAGGCGGGCGCCGCAGAGGGAAGAAAGGGCGGCGGCGGCTCTCGTTTTCATGGCGCCAGTGAGCGGCGACGCAGAGATGGAGGCTGGCGCACCACCATGGGCGAGGGGTGGGAGGAGTGCCCGGAGGCTTTGGGATGATCGGCGGCTCGGCGACGGCGCGCCGAGCGGAGAAGACGAGGCGCGGGGAGGAGGCTTACTGGCGACGGGCGGAGACGGGAGGTGGGGGACAGGCTCCTCGGGCCATGGAGCTTCGCGGTGACGCGATTGCCGCGCAAGTGAGCTCACCGAGGCGACACACGGTGGATGTGGGCGCGTATGCGAAGCGAGCGCGGCGATTTGAGGTATGTTTACTTACCCTTTTGCAATGGGGCGTGGGGAGGAAGCTCCAGGAGAAGGGGCTTAAAGGGGGAAAGCCAACGGAGGGAGCCGGGGTCAAGGGGAAGGACGAGCAGCGCCGCGTCCCCGAGGCGAGGCATGGGGCGCGAGGTGGTTGAGCGCAGCGAGGACGAGCGATGACGGGTGGTGACGAGGGCGCCGCCACCGCGAGGAGGACGATGACGCCTGGTGACGACGGTCCCGCACGGAGGCTTTGTCAAGGCGACGGGACGCGAGAGGGTGAAGACCGTTGACGAGGGCGCCTGCTGCTGCTGCTGACGAGGGAGCAGCGATCGGGCAAAGGGATGGGGAGCTGCCGCCATCGCCGACTGTGGGGAGAGAGAGGATGTTCTCCACTTCTAGCCGCCGCTGCGCTGCCCCCAGGAGAGGAACAAAGCAGGGAGGAGAGAAGAAGAGGAAGGCCGGAAATTTGGGCCGAGGCGGCCGGGGTGGCTGGCCGAGAGAGGAAGTGGCCGAGCCCGAGGTAGAGGCGAAGTCCAGCTCAAATCGCCCAAGATTCAAACGGAGGAGAAAACTCGATCAAGGAGTCTGAGTCCAAATGCTACAACCAACGATTTGAAACTCAGACCGAGGAAGAACGGGGGTTTTCGAAAATAGGATTTAGTTGAATTACGGTGAAGAACGGAACGAAATCATTTACTATTTAGCCGTCCGAAAACGGACGTTACATCCCTCCCAGAGCCTCTGAAGAAGCGCGCAGCCCTCGCCTGCGCCTTGAGCGGCGACGGCTCGCCGTCCACCACGAACACCGGAAAGGCACCCATCTGCAATAGTTCCAGAGTCAAGCCAATAGGTGAATCAAACTTGCAAGACACAGAGCGCCATCACTAAATAAATAGACGAACTAAAGCATAACATTAATCCCAACAGGATAAGATTGTGCAGCGGTTGCATATACAAGATTGAATCTTGAAGAGCACAAAAGGACAACCGCAGAATGCAGAGTGGCACAAGCGCGAGACGGAACACTACACACAGGGGGAGATCAAGATATGGGCGAGAGCGACAAGGACCAAGACTTGAGTCAGAGACAAAAGGGGTTGGGAAACCGTCCGATATGCCTATAGTCTCTAGGGAGGTGATCGAGTACAGACTAGCTTTACGGTCTGATAAGAAACCCGTAAAACAAAAATTATGGAAATTTGCATCTGATTGACGAGATGCCATCAGATCTGAATTAGACAAGCTACTTAAAGCAAACTTCATAAGAGAAGTCGATCACCCAGAGTGGTTGGCTAATCATGTAATGGTTAGAAAGTCTAATAGTAAATGGCGTATGTGTATAGACTTTACTGATCTTAATAAAACTTGTCCGAAGGACTATTTTCCCCTTCCTCGTATTGATTAGTTAGTTGATTCTACTACTGGTTGTGAAATATTAAGTTTCCTAGATGTATATTCTGGTTATCATAAGATAAATATGTGCCTAGATGATGAAGAAAAGACCACATTTATTACACCATTTGGAATATTTTGCTATGTCAAAATGTCATTTGGTTTAAAAAATAGTGGCGCTTCTTTTCAACGCTTGATGCAAAAGACCTCCCTTCCTCAACTAGGCCAAAATTTGGAAGCTTATATTGACGATCTGGTCGTAAAAACATCAAGCGTCTTAATCATATTTTTGACTTGCAAGAAATATTCGACAACCTTAGAAAACACCGGTTGAAACTCAATCCTAAGAAGTGTGTGTTCGGAATCTCTTTAGGAAAGTTGCTTAGATTTCTTGTCTCTGCACGAGGAATCGAAGCAAACCCTGAAAAGATAATAGCCATTGAACAAATGCGCCCTCCCCACAAAGAAAGAAGTAGAGAAACTCACAGAATGCATAACGGCTTTAAGTCGTTTCATCGCCTATCTGGGAGAAAAATGACTTCCTTTCTTTAAACTTCTGAGAAAGCATGAGGGTTTTTAATGGTCAGAGAAGGCAAACAACACCTTTGAGGATATCAAGAGGTATCTTACGAGTGCTCCTATTCTGATTTCTTCGAAACTAGAAGAGACACTCTTAATATACCTAGCTGCTATGCTACAAGCAGTGAGCGTAGTACTGGTCGCAGAACGTAAAAACGTTCAACGACCAGTTTACTACGTTAGTCAAGTTTTACATAGGCCTAAGGAGCGTTACCCTCAGTTCCAAAAGATTTTATATGCCCTCCTTGTCTTTGAGGAAACCGAGGCATTATTTCCAAGCGCACAAGTTAATCGTGTCATTTGAGTTACCCTTAGGAGAGGTCCTCTAGAATAGGGAAGTAACGGGGCGCATGACAAAATGGTCGGTTGAACTTGGAGAGTTCGAAATCCATTTCGTGTTTCAAACGACCATGAAATCCCATATCTTGGCAGACTTTGTCGCCTATGGACAAATTATGGACCCGTTCAGGGACCCCAGTACGAATCCCACGATTAGTGGATAATGTACTTTGATGGGACACTTACACTAAGCGGCTCGAGGGCTAAGGTGGTCTTGGTATCTCCTACAAGAGAAACCTTAAAATATGTTATTCAATTAAACTTTTCTGCTACTAACAATGTCGCAGAATCCAAAGGTTTATTGGCTAGCATACGAGCAGTGAAAGCACTTGGGATTCGACGACTACTCGTGAGAGGACTCTCAACTAGTCGTGAATCAGGTTGGAAAAAGAGTACCAATACTCTAATCCGACTATGTCTCAGTACTTATCTGAAGTCAGAAAGCTTGAAAAGTATTTTTTTTATTTTGATGTACAATATATCCCTTGAAAGAATAATTTCCTCACTGACCAGTTTGCTCGAATGGCTTCTCCCCGATCACAAATACCACAATGAGTCTTTTTAGAACAGCTCCAGAAGTCGTCATTGGTCAAAATACTGGAGACATCTCCTATTGAGACAACATCTCTAGAATACAACGATACCTGGATGAGTCCCATCTACGAGTATCTTCAGAAGGGCACAGTACACAATGACGATCTTGAGGCTGATCGTTTATCTTGTAAGGCCAAAATGTATACTTTGGTCGAAGGAGTCCTCTACCAGCGAGGTACTCAAAGGGTTCTCATGTGATGCATATCGCAGAAAGAAGGATTAAATCTCCTTCAAGAAATACACAGAGGCATTTGTAGAACACATGTGATGAACCCGAAGGTCCTTGCTTTGGTCCGATCTTTCGATGAGACAATAAGTTCGGTAGTCGTCGCTCAACTCTCACGATCCTGGCTACGAACACGCAAGGCTCGAAACCACGCAACCGCTGAACTGCTCAACAAGTCGTTATCAACCGTGCATGAATACCCGGATGACCTGACCACGAAGGTCGATTCCTGCATACACCGAAGAAGCACGCAAGAACAAGATAAAGCAATATGAAATTGCAAATAGGAATTGAAATATTGAATTGAGTTGGAATTTTGAACAAGGATCTTAATTGGGTGGTCTAGTCGACACACGCAAAAGATACAAGTTGCAACGAAGGCAAACTAAACATAAACAAAATCCAAGGAAAACTAAAGGGGTACGACCCCCTTATATAGGGTAGGGGAGCTGCACATATCTAAGAGTTAATGGGGCGGTACTATTCATGGGTACTGTTCACGTGAATAGTATGCCATGAACAGTGCGGCCCAAGGGGGAGATGGCCAGCCCAAATAGGACAAGGAGGTGGCCGGTCCAGATAACCTAGAGTGGTGGCTGCCCTTTGGGCCCAATAATTGATACAAGGCCCTTGGCCCAATGTGAGGTGGCGCAGCACCAGTTATAAGTGAAGTAAATTCGTCGGCATGTTGGAGTAGCGTTTGATGCAGCCGAATCGATGGCAGTAGAGTAGCTCGGTTGAAGGTGGAGTAGCGGTCGTATCCGACGGGTTAATGTCCTCATCAACATGCTTCTTACATAACGCTGGTCGGAAAAGAATTTCGATAAGGTTTCTACTGACCAACAGCCATCCATGATGCTAAAAAGCTTGTTAAGAAATATGCACAATACTAGTTTCATAGCAGAAAAATACACCAGCTGGCTTAAGCATTACAAACCATACATCTTTTATTTACCTTTTGCAACTTAGGGTCTCGATATCCTAGGACTATTCCCAAAAGCACCAGAGGGTTTCGAGTTTCTTTTTATAGCTATTGATACGTTCACAAAATAGATTGAAGTTGAACCTGTGACTGGGATAACAACGGTAATAACCAAAAAATTTATGATGAAAAATATGATCACTCGATTTGGTGTTCCAAGTCGAATTATTATAGACAATTGTTGGAATTAATACGGGCTGGGCCCAATTTTAATTCTTATTAATTCCTGGAAAATCTCAAAGGCCCATGTGCAAGTGCTAAAACTGTTTAGTCCCACATGGAGGGATGAAGGGGAGTTACACCACTTTATAAGGTGGAACGTGATAGCCCCTCTTGTGGAATTGGAGAGAGCCAACACACGCGCTCGCTCGCCTCGCCGAGCCGTGCCGTGCATGTGCGCTCATACGCAGGCGTGTCGGGTGCGGGCGCGTTTTTTCTTTATCTATTCGAAAAGCGAAACGTGCCAACTCGTAATTGATGGCGAATCAATGGCAACCGTTGGTCTCTGGTCTCTTTGTTTTTGGCTATTAAAATGAACAGAGTTCTGGTTCTTGATGACAACTGTTGGACTGTTGGCCTTTGGACTCCCTGGCAACTGTTGGCTTTTGGACTCCTTGACAACTGTTGGACTGTTGGCCTTTGGAATCTCTGGCAACTGTTGGTCTTTGGACTCCCTGTTTTTGGCTATAAAAGGAACAAAGTTCTGGTTGCTTCCACAATTCAGATTTCCACATTTCTTGTTGCTGTCTCTGGCTATCTCCATCCCGGCGAGGCGCTTGTACGGCCGCACTAGGAGAGCAGGCCTTCGGAACCTTCGTCCTTGAAGGCTTGCACGAGCGAGGACGAATAAGATTTTTGGGGAGCGTTCGCGCGACTGCTCGCTGCTACGTCTACATCAACTGCACGACTACGACTCTCTGCTACGTTCTACACCAACTGCACGACTATTATCACGACGTCCACTACGCCATGACGAACGACGATCTCATCAAGACTTCTGGTGCTGCTTCTTCTTCTACAGAACTGATTATGGTTATCTCTCTCTTGTTACTTGGTTTGCTTTACTATTTGTTGTTGTTTTGAACACTGAGATAGATATGCTAATTTCTGTCCTTCTAGAAATTAGTATAGCTATAGTGTTCTTAGTTCCCTACTTTGTGAAAATAGCTAGAGTATTTTCTATGATTTATATAGCATATTTCTGGATTAAAGTACTTCGAAAAATGCTTATACTTTCAACAACAATGGTACATAATTTTTTTTTTGAGGAAACGACAAGAATGCTGTTATTGCATTAAAGAAAATGGAAATTCACAAAAACAAAACAGACTGGACACCAAAAAGAGAGAGAGAGAGAGAGAAGACACACACACAAACTATTTACAGGGATTACCCCCTCCTAAGTTAGCGCGCTGTTGTGAGTAGCCTCCCTATTTCGCAGATAGGTCCGCAGCTTGCTTGCCCCACTCTGTGTCCATGCCCAGGTCTCTTCTTTGATGACCGCCATCAACCCCATTGGCGTATGTCTGAGATGCTGAAAAATCCGCTTATTTCTTTCTTTCCAGATCTGCCACAATGTGAGAATTAACAACGAACCTTGTCCTTTCTTACAGGTGCCGTTTGCGGAGAGGAAAATGTTGGTCCACCAATCCACCATTTTCCGCTGAAAAGTCTAGTGGGTTGGGTTTAAATTATCGCATTGCACCCATGCGGCCACTAAGGTCCAGATTTGTCTGGCATAAGGACACTCGACAAACAGGTGCATAGTCGCTCTCCAAGTTATTTATACAGAGTGGACACCAATGATCATTTTGCATGTGTCGTCAGGCGAGGACGCCCCCGCTTGTCGATGGCGCTATTTAATGAGGGTCCATGCGAAGATTTTGCATTTTTGCAATGCCCAGACATTCCAAATAAGCTTTTGGAAAGGGGCCTCCACCGCCCCTAAAAATTGCGCATAATATGCCGACTTGACTGAGTAAATTCCAGAACTTGTCTATTTCCAGATTATTTCATCCTCAGTTTGAGATAATGTGACTTGGCAGACCAAGGTATAAACTTTGACAAACTCGTGTATAAGTTGCGCGGTAATTTTTCTCCTGAGATCCGCAATCCATTTTCCTCCATCCTGAGAACTTTGAGTTTGCATCTCCTAGCCGTAGCCATAACAGCCTGGAGCGTTGTCTCCATTTCATTCGATGGATCGCCGCTAGCCCTGCATTCTCGGCTTGAGTGTCAGACGCAAATCATGTTCCTCCCGCGAAAGGCGTTGTTCTTGGCGCTCTATCGTCAAGGATCACTTCAAGGGCTATTAGCATCCGTGATTTGTAATCACCAACTGCGCCTTGCTCCAAGCTCTAAGGGCTCTCGCAGATTTTGTATTTTAGATATCAAAATTTTTATCGGGTCCACCGCCTGTACAGGTTGGGACCAAGCCTCATGAACCACATCATTGTAACCCATCATCAATGTACCAAAAGTTCTCAAATTTAAATCTTCGAGAAGCTCGACCTTAACGCACTATTTCGTAAATCAATAGGGGCAATGGTGGGAGATAGATGATGAGAGCGAGCGCAGAGCAATCTTGGTAAATTAATTCCCATTGCGAAGTTCTGAAGGCTTTGTCAATTCTTTCCATGGCCGGGTTTCGTTGACCATTGGACCAAGTGAACCTGTGATCTTGAAGATGAAACTCTTTTAGCTCGCAGTGATGGATCACCGCTCTGAATTGGCCCATGCGCCTACGATTCAAATTCAAATTGTTCTTGTCCGAGGATTGATAGATAAGATTGAAATCACCAATTATTAACCATGGCCCATCGATCCCATCGAAAATCTGTTTTATCTCATCAATGAACGCTTGTTTTTCCTGGTCAATATGAGGGCCATACACCACAGTTAAGGACCAAGGATGAGTGCCGTCTTGTGGTTTGACTCTCATAGTGATGGACCTGTTAAGAATCGTCACATTATCCATTTGTAATAGCGTCTGGTCCCAACAAACCATTATACCTCCCCTAGTCTCTACAGCTGGTTTGTAAATCATGCCTTGCAGCCTACCTCCCCAATCTCGGCCAGAGACCCTACAGAATGACTACAAGCTTTGTTTCTCAGAGACATAGAAGAGAGCACTTTGTATCCGCTACCAAATCCCTGACAACCGCTCACAAGACTGGGTGTTGAGACCTCTCACAATTCAGCCTGAATTGTGCACGCCTAGGCATAAGAATAACAAGAAGGTGCAATCCCACACTGGGAAGTGGTCGAGAGGCACTCGCCCCATGCCCCCAACCATGTGCGGTGGCAATGGTACCGAGGATGCTATGGATAAAGCCCTGCTATTTGGTCTGAAGAGCTCAGGGACTGACCCTGCTGCAGCCAAGATGGACACTGAGCTTAGGCCATGAAGTGCCGAACCTGGTACTAAATGATTTACATCCTGCACTCTGTGTTAGGCAAGCGACCATCGGCTTGGGTACAACCCAAGCCTCTCATGCAAAGACACACACACAACGTGGGGATGAGGAGACCCCTGCAAGAGAGCTAGAAGACAAAGAAACCAAGCGAATTTCTTTGCACCGTGGTCTCACCTAGAGTCGTGGATGACAGACACACACGTAAACCAAAAATCGATCTTATACACACATTCCGCACTGTAAGAAGATAGCAAGGTACATACAAAACCTAGAGCATACAGCAAACACATAGTCTCAAGTATATCCACAGCAAGATATGTAGTAGATGACCTCATGACGTATATATAAACTGAAGACTGCAGCTTGCAACCATGTTCCAGTCCAGAAGAAGTAAGTAAGGCACACACGTACCCTTGACCCTGCAGAACCCACAGCTTATACCCCCATTCCAGGCCAGAAGATGATATCATGGTACACACAAGACCTGGAGCATACAACAAACATAAAGTCTCATGTAAATCCCCACCAAGACAGGAGGATGATAGCATGACGTACTTATAAACCAAACTTGCGACCAGAAAACATTCCACCTGTAATAAGATAACAGGGCACACACATAACCTAGAACCTGCAGTGTATACATAGTCTCATGCATAGCAAGTACAAAGCACTCAGAATTTCTACAAAAGAACACTCCCACACCACGCCAGCAATGCACAACACCACAAGCTGTCCGCGCCTTACAAACAGAGACAAGGCACGCGGAACTACCAGAGAGCCAGAACTGAGCCAAGTTACTCCCTAAGTGTGAGGACATCCTGAGTGCAAACAACATGAGAGGACAACACTGCAAAAACTCCCAGTGACACACGCGGAGCTCATGACGCTGCAACCTCCTGGGCTAGCGCCGAGATGTCCTCCGCCGAAAGTCCCATAGCCGGAAGATCAACCTGCGCCTTGCCATTGACTCCTGTCAGAGCCCTAATCGCTTGCAGAGTCGCGGAGTCCAAAGGAGTCTTGAAGATGTTGCTGAAGCTTTCTTTTGCTGTGCCAGACAGACGCTGGGTCACAGGGTTAGTGTCAAACTTCTTTTGCAGCAGGAAGGAAGCCTGCTTTGCTCCACCCATGCTAATGCTGCCATTCTTCTTCGCCGCCAAGCGCCCACTGCGACGAACTGAAGGCGAGGGCTCCATGTTGTCGCTGGAGCTTAAGGTTGGCAAGCCCAAAAGTGACGAAGGGCGGGGACATGCAAGGGCTGCATGCAGTGGGGGACATAGGGACTGAAGGTCAGCCTCACTGTCCTCCTGCTCCCCCGCAACAACAACTCCTACGATAGGTACATCTGCTGGTGGGGACACCGGCACGGCTTCTTGTGGCAGATCCGACAATGGCCCAAAGGGTCCCAGGACAGGAGGTGTTGCCTGCCCAGGATCGGTGAAGCTCCCAGTCAGTCGGCCTCAGTCGAGCCTCTGAGGTGGGTCGGCCTGCACTCGTTGGTCCTCGGATCGAAATCGAGTGCCACCGCCCAAACTCGTAAGACTCCCCACAAGTCTGACCTCAGCATCATTGGGTTTGCACGGTGACTTGGCATAGCCACAAGATCGGTCTACCTCAACAAGAAGAGCACTAAACATCCGTGATCACATCGTCTTGATCATCTGGGTCAGAATGAGGAGACCCGCCCCGCAGAGCTGATTTGCAAGGCTCCAGGATGGTCAGGTTTTTGCTGCGGAGATGGAACTCAGACGGCGGTGATCTTGTCTTGGTGCACTCGCCAGCGTTCGGCCGCCCCTAGGCTGGCACAACGCCGGTAGCGACCGAAGGGGGACCGTGACCTCTGATAATGCCCGTGGGGACCCTGTCGAGATGATCCCCCACAGTTCGACGATCTCCCCCGGCCACGACTGAGCGCACGATCACGCTCATTGTAGTAGGACTTGGGGCGCCCCGCCCTGTTGTCCCGGTCTTCATCGCCGTTGTCTTCGCGCCTTGGGCCGAATCGAGAGTGAGCCTCGAAAGACAGCCTGCGCGGCTGCCGCTCCATGCCGTCTGGGATCCTCGCCGTCCAAAAGAAATGCTCCCGCTTGGGATACTCTTCCTCCTCAACGCCCTGGTTCTCGCTCTGACTCAGACCGCTGGTGGGAGTGTGGTTCAGAGGCGAGAAGTCCTCCAGATGCCGAGGTGCACGAGCACGCTGATACCTTTGTCCTTCCGTGGAAGCAGGTGGGTGATCCGCCTGCATGTGCTCCACAAGTAGGTCGAGGAGTGTGAGGTGGGTGCACTTTGGGATGGCATCCGGATCGCGCACCCACACCCACACCGCCCAAATGGAAGCACTCCGCTCCTTCTCCCGGGAGAGATCATCCGCACAGTCGAACTGGCAGTTGCCACCCGCCACGCGTTCGGCCACAGAGGAACGCCAGGCGAAGAGCGGCACACCCTCCAAGCATAGGAGTGCGCGGTACCTCCAAATGTTGCGGTTGGCGCCGACCTTGTAGTCCCATCGCTGAACAGAAAGTCGGTAGCCATCCAGTGAGCAATTTCAATCTCCGTGAGCAAAGATTATGCCGCGTTGAGTATCGAACTCAACAAGGAATCCTTCAGGGAGGCAACGCGAGACGTGAATGTCTCGCAACGGAATGTGAAGCCTCACATGGAGCGCCCTCGCCACCAAGCTGAGCGGTGGATTCTTACACTGCCCCACCACCGAGGCGATGATCGCCGTGTCGCGAAGTCGAAGAAGCTCGGCCTCCATGTCTTGAGTGACAGTGTGAGCACAAAATCCTTCACCCGGCTGATTAATCGCTTGACCCGGAGTATAATCCTCCATGGGGCGATGTGGGGGGCGACTGGACGTCACGGCTACCTTTTGCTTTGGTGGGATTTGAGGTTGCGCGCAGCGCGCAGGGAGGTGGTGACTTGCCTTCACTTTCAGTGGGCAATGTCGGGCAAGATGACCACTGACCCTGCAGTTAAGGCAACAAAAAGGGGACCTGCACTGTGCTTTTGTTGTGACCTCTAGCAAGGCATCTAAAGCACACACCAGAGTGAGGAGAAAAAATGAAACGTTGGTTTACCTGGTTGGTAGGGGCATCAATGCTGCGATTTATGAACCGGGAAGTTGCCTTGCGCTGAGATCTCCACCAAAATCTTGGCATTACCCTTTGCCAACCACCCTGCCCATTGGACCCAGTCTTGAAATGGCCTTGATGATCCGCAGAGCCTCCCTACCGACCCGACTTTTTCTCGCAACTTCAAGACTAGCAGCAAGCCTCGCTTTTTGCACCCAGGTTGAAGGCTGAGCTTGCAACGATTTGTCAGAAGCGGGGGGAATTCATCCACAGATTGGGCAGGAGCTCTTCGAGTATTACTGCTTTCACCAACTTCGCTCGCACTCTTCAAGAACAGATAGGCCGGCAAGCCGCTCTTGGTGAGAACTTTGTCAGAGTCTCGTGACAGCAGGCGAACTGGGGAAGAAATTCCCAGAGAGGTGTTAAGACGCCGCCCGCTGCTGGAGCTCCCATCATGAGGCCTACCGGTATCATTGGGAAGTGGCATAGCCTGCGCCACTTCCATCTTTCCATTGTTCCAGTCCCACGCCCAGGCTGACGCAGACCGGCTAGAGCACAATAGGGTACCTGTGGACGAAGATTTTCCGGATCTACTCCGATCCGAAGGATTTCGATGGCGGGAGGCTGCAATCGATCTATCGTCCCCCGAGGAGTCGTAGTCCAGCAAGTCTAGACTTGGGCTAGAGGCAGAACAGGCCGAGGGCCATGGATTTTGGAGCAGACTTTAAAAATGGCGACTAGGGATTTAGCAAAGGAGGGTGTGGACGGGGGATTTGGGAGCTTGGGAAGCGGGGTGACTCGGGAGGGAGGAGATGGCTGAGGGCGACGGGCGGAGGACGCTTCTGGTGGTGGTCGCCGGTCTTTGGAGTGGCACCCCATGGGAGGGAGGCTGCTGTTGGCTCCTCTGAGTCGCCAAGGTGTGGTTGGCTCCTAGGTTTTTGCTGCGGCCAGGCAGTGCGATACATAATTTTCAAATGCAAAATTCCAAGAACTTTGTAAAGAATTGGGTACTAAGCTATATTATGCCTCTGTCGCCCATTCACAAAGCAATGGTGCAGTTGAAAGGGCAAATGGCCAAATTATGCAAGAAATTGCCATTGCGCATCTCTTGGAGTAGCAGGGAGGAGCGAGCATTTGTGAACGTTAGAAACGGTGCCCGAATGGAGAGGATGGTGGCAACGTTAGAGAAGCACTCGTTGAGATTGCACAACGTGTTGACAAATCGACGATCGGAGACGAGCCGTCTGACGTCACGAAGGGAATCTGCGAGCATTTTCTGATGCTGGCAGTAGGAGGTGATGGAGAGGTTGCCCTGGACTAGTGTGGTAAACTCGGCCTCAAGTTAGAGAGCCCGTGCTTCCATGTTGTTGCGGAAAAGATCTCTGGCATGCGTCCACAGGACACAGACGAACTGGTCGGGCTCCATGATGATGTCCAAGATGTCATCGGAGATGGAGCCGGACAACAATGTGAGGACCGTGAAGTCGCGTTGAATCCAATCGAGATCGTCGGGCTAAGCTTCGGTGCCGTCAACATGAGGAAGTAGACGGAACTTGCCCACCATGGAAAGAAAGAAAGTCCACCACTTGGTGTAGTTCGATGTCTTTAGACACACATGGATGTGTGTCTTGGTGCTAGTCACATTGATGGCCTAGGAGACGGAAGGGATGACCGGCACTATCGAGGAAGCCATGAGGGAGGCTGAGGCTGAGTTGAGGATGCCGGCGACGGGGTGCTCACCAATGGGCGTGGGGACCGGCGGCGGAGTGCTCACCGGCTAGGGCTGTCATGATGTGGAATTGAGGTGGGAGGATCAGAGATTAATCTGATACTATGAAAGAGTGAAAGCAAAGGAGGAAAGCGCAGCACAGGGCAACAACCGGGCCGACTTGAGTATATATTGCCGGACGGCAAATAGTACGATCGACATATACAACAACCATATCCGATGGTTATGGAAAGATGAGATCACAATCTCCTTTACATGGGAATATAAAGACAATATCTCCTATACAACTTGTGCACCAAGGATACTCTAACATCCTCATTGGACGTGCTCTATGTGGGCAAGTATTAGCAGGTTCTTGAGTTCATCTCAAACTTAGTGTTGATGAAGTGTTCTATTTCTGTTTCTTTATCGAACTTACCATGTACAAAAGTAGTGATAAATTCTGATCAGATTATACTTTCTTCCAGTATGGGATCGACGAGAGCTGTAAACCGGAGATACATCAGTGACCGTGTTCCCCCCAGAATCCGTATGCAGGCTCCTGCAGCATTTGTCAGTGCCAGTGCTCTTGGCATGGCTTGCGGTCCTGCACTTGCAGGCCTGCTTCAGACTGACTTCAAGCTGTATGTTTTCACCATCAATCAAGATGCCTCGCCTGGGTGGGTCATGGCATTTGGCTGGCTTGCATACTTGATCTGGCTGTGGTCTGTGGATTTCGTCTAAAGAGCCAGTTCTTGGCCCTGATGTAAAAGTTTTCCATGAGGATTCCTCTACTAGCTCCAGTACAAGTAAGCCTTTCAGAATGTTGACAGGTTAATGGAAACATATTTAATCCCATATTATCTAAGATTTCTTGCTCATTATTATACTTTGCTTCTGCAGGATATTTTAAGCAACAAAAACTGGAGCAAGTGAACATCTGCTGCCCTCGCAAGCCTCGCTGAAGGAAGATGAACACGACAGTGACCACAATGAGATACCATCTTCGACAGCTACACTCAGGCCAGCTTCTTCAGTTGTCTCAGCCTACAGATTGCTCACGCCATCAGTAAAGGTCTGGAGTGTGATGTACATGCACTGATTTATCCATGGTTTTTTTTTCTTTCTGAAGGAAGAATATCCTTTGCCGTGTTTCAGGTCCAGCTGCTGATCTACTTCATGCCCAAATATGCAATGAAGATCTTGCTCTCCGAATCAAGTGTCATAACCAGCTACCACTTTGGCTGGAACACAAGCACAATCACTGTTTTTCTGGCAATTCTGGGGCTGACTGTTCTACCTGTCAATGCCATTGTCGGGACCTACATTAGCAACATGTTTGAAGACAGGTCGGCATGCTATACTCACCCTCAGGAATTGTGAATTTGTGATGGTGCGAATTCCATGTTTTAAGGTGCCTTTTCTGTTGGATTTTCCTCGCAGGGAGATCGTGCTGCTAGTGGGTGTCCTACTGAGCTTCTCTCTGACGAGCACGTACACCGTGGCGCAGTACGTCTGCGCGGCGCTCCTCAACGTTTGTTTCTGCCGAGGTTCTCGAAGGTATGCGGACCAGTGCAAATGCATCACAATCACACAGTTAGTATGCTCACCTCTGACGTCTAAAAAAAGTATGTTCATCTGACGAACTTCAACACATGGAACGGGCCTATGGATTGGTATGCAGGCGTGAACCTCTCCCTCCTGTCGCAAGTCATGTCGTTGCGGCTGTCGGCGACACGCACAACGGCGGACTCCTGTCGACGGAGGCAGGGACGTTGGAGCGAGGGGCTCAGGCCGGAGGGCCGAGGCCCGATGGTGCGGCGGGGAGCTGGCTCTGGCGCGGGTGCCCAACCGAACATTGGGACCGTGGGACGGCGAGGTGGCGGCGCGCGTGCCGTGCCGTGCGGGAGCTTAGGCGCAGCCGCAGTGGCGAATCTAGGATGAAAATTGAGGGTGGGCTGAACTGTTCAAAGTCTCGAATGACTAAACTAATTTGTAACAAACATGATCATATATTCTTGTGTAATCAAATTCATAGTTTCATACATGGATAAAAGCAAAAAAAAAAAAGAAATACAATAAAGGTACCTCGCTAATGGAAAGTGCATCTCCCAAAACATGTAAATATGTTTCCAGTAGGTAACAACCTGTACATCAAAATTAGAAAAATTAGTGATACAATAGCAAATTGTACTTAAATGATCATGAAACATTCAAAATAAAAAAAACCATACCACTAAGACGCTAGCTTGAATCACGACTTTCACGAGGCAAATTCATTCTACGATTTTTCATGCCTTGGAAGGATCTTATAATTGCATCATCATCAATGGATCTAAATATTTCTCGCTAGGTGTAGCACACCATCAAATCATTCAGCCACTCATCCGATACCTTGTTGCGCAAATCTGCTTTGATAATATTCATTACCGAAAATATTCTCTCAACAGATGCCGTTGCCACTGGAAGGATCAATATCAGCTCGATGAGGCGATATATCAATGGAAAAGTTCTATTTTTTTTTGTTTCAACCATCAATTGAGCAAGTTTTGAAATATCATGACATCCATGAAATTCCTCACTTCTCCTAATATTGAGAATGAAGGTTGGAAGCTGATTTCTCAACAAGAATCGATCAGCCGCCGTGAAATCATCAAAGATAAATCTCGAAGAAGTCGAATAAGCTTATCAACATTAAACTTAGAGAATGAGTCGCTTGGATCAAGACAAGACATGCATACCAATAACTCCGAGAAAACTTCATTAAAGCGATGATTCATCTCATTCATAGTTGCATCAAGAGCAGCATTGAAAATGTCAACTTTGTAGTAATGATGTTGAGTCACTGTATGCTTCCGACGTACAGATTTACCCATAACTCCAATGACATCATTCATATTTGGCACAAAAATCTCATATGCCTCACAAAAGCTTTTGACTTGGTCGAACAATGGCTCCCACCCATTGTCCCTCATATCTTGCAAGCGTTCTTTCACATCCTGTATCAAGCCCATAGCTTCAACGATATCTTGATGCTTCCTTTGTAAAGCAAGTGATAGCTCATTTGTTATGGTCAACAATGTTATCAAAAAATGCATGATGAATACAAATTGAAAGGATTCCATATTTTTCATCAAACCTGCTGCTCCACCAAGACTTGTATTTTGACAAGCATCTTCACTTATAAGTTCTAGCACATCAACAATTGCCTCCCACATTTGGTATATCTGAAGCAAGGTTTTTGAGATGTGTGCCCTAATCGAGTATCTCCGTGTCTAGCTAGACCAGATTCACGATGCTGACCCTCTCCCAAAGAGATATCAAACCATTCTCCAACTTGTCCAACAAGATATCATGATGCTTTTCAATCAACGATCTTTTCTCTTGCAAGATGCACTAACGATCGAATTATCGGGGAACATAGTTGAAGAAATCAGAAATAGCTCTACTACAACCTGCAACAGCGACAACCACTAATTGTAACTGGTGGGCGAAACAATGGACATAGAAAGCATTTGGATTCTCATCTCGAATAAGTTTTTGCAAGCCATTAAATTCTCCTCTCATATTTGAAGCTCCATCATATCCCTGCCCACGAAGTCTAGAAATAGGTAAACCATGATGATCAAGCAAACCAACCAAAGCATCCTTCAATGCCGCAGATGTACAACTTGTGATATGCTTGATAGCAAGAAACCTTTCCATGACCTTCCCTTGATTGTTCACAAATCTGCATGCCACAAATTTTGCAAAGTTAGAACAAATAGTACAATACAACAATGTAAAAATTGTATGACTAAAAAAGAGATGTACAACAAACCTCACAATCACCGCCATTTGCTCCTTTATTGATACATCTCGAGACTCATCAATAAGCACTGCGAAATTCTTATCTCCAATCTCACCTTTAATCACTTTTGTGACCTCTTGTGCGCAAGCTTTGGAAAGCTCTTTTTGAATATCTGCACAAGTCATAGCGCATGCCCGGAGTCAGATCAAATGCATACTTCACTTCATCCTTCTTATCCTTGTACCAATCCAACAACTCTTTAAAATTACCTTTGTTGATGGAAGTGGATGATTCGTCATATCCACTTAAAAGCTTCACCTTGCGCTTATGAGATACCTTGCACAATCTAAAGATGCGATCAAACTAATTTTGTATGCAATTTCGCCTCCTTACAAGATATGTGCTCATTTTACTAGATACACTTGACCGTTGATTCTTGAAGTCATCACACTCACCCCTTGCGATGTTGTGGAAACTATTTGGACCACCAACATGTTTATTGAAAGCATCTATAGCTATCTTCCAACGAGAGAACCCAACTTTTGTAAATACATCATTACCAAATGTGTTGGGTTGTGACTGTTTCTTGAAAAGAAAACAATAGAAACAAAAAGCGGCATCTTTTTCCACACTATATTCCAACCAATCAAACTTATTAAACCATGATTCTTGAAAGGATCTCCACACTTTGCCATCCAATGTCTTTGGAAAAGTATGCCCAATTGCTTGAGTTGGACCATTCAACAAATATGTCCTCCTCACTTCATCTCTAATTTCATTGGCAAAATCTTCTATTGGTATACGATGCGCCGGATTGGCAATAATTTCATCCGGATTAAATTCTAGTCGAGGCTTCTTTGGTTGAGTTGCGCTCTCATCGGTTGGGGGAGTACTACTTGAATTATTTGTAAAATAATTACGCAAAGTTCGCTTCTCCATTATTACAAACCTATAAATTAATAGCTAATTAAGTATATACCACGCTATATCAAACTTAATAACAAATTAAAAATTAAGCAAATAATATATACCAAAGCCTTCACTTAATGACTTGAATAACTTGTCTTCTTCTATTCTTCAATTCAGCCCGAGCAATTGAGCAAATGAGCAGCGTGGCTTCCTGCCTTCCTCTCCAGGCGAAAGCCCCCACCGCGGCGGCTGCTCCTCCTCCCCAAATCGCCTCCACGCGCTCCTCCTCCCAAATCGGCTCCAGCGGCGGTCCGGCCTCCCGCCTCCGGGTGCTCCCTCCTCCCAAATCGGCTCTCCCGCTCAAGACTCCCCCTCCCTCCCTCCCGCTGCTGGCCTGCTGGCTGCCTCCTTGCCTCGGCCCAGCGCCCGGCCGCCTCCGCCTCCGCCTCCGCCCCGGCTCGGCTCCCCTCTCGCCCAGGCGTCCAGTAGCCCAGATCCGCCTCCTCCGGCCGGCGCCAGATCGCTCCCTTCAACTGCCTGCCTCGCCTTCCCCTGGCGACAAGACGGATCATGGCTCGGTGGCCGTGGGCCAGTGGTTCGGCCCAGGCCCCTAGCTCCCTCCGGCTTTGCTGTCCTCCTCACTCCTCAGGTCACTCGTCAGGTGCGTATGAATTGCTCGATTGAACGGGGGAATCAAATGGGGATTGGGGAATTTTGGATGGGGAACTGCCGTGTGGAGTGTGGACCGGTGGATGTGAGAGTGAGTTGGGCCTGGGCTTCGGCAAGGGCAAGGCCCACGCGTTTGTTTTCCACTTCCTCTGCTTGACTGCTTCTTTCTTCTTCTTGGTGCAGCCGCTCCTCCGGAGGTTGAAGAACTAAAGTATGAACTCTGAAGGACCGCCGGGGGAGGGGGGGGTCCTGCCGGCCAGTGGAGGTGAGGCTTCAGCCTTACGAAGCCTCGCCGGTGGATTCGCCCTCTTGTGCCTTGAGGTCGGCGTGAGCTCATGGGATTTGGCACGGACAAAGAAGGCGATCTTGATCGACAGTGGGTGGGCGGACGAACAAATTAGGCAGGCTCACCGCTTGCGTCCGGGTCCGGCCGTGGGATGTGGACTGGGCGCGTGGATCGTGGCATGGCCGCATGGGTGGAATGCAGGAGAGCGAGTCAAGTAGGCCCTTGCTACGAAAGAGTGGTACACCGTCTACCGGTCTGGGGATTGGACTGGATGCCCACGTAATGGAGACGATTTTTTTAAAAAGATAATTACAAAAATAAATAGTCGTCCCAAACATTAACAAAAATGTATCACTATCGCTAGTTCAACTAGTGACAGGAACCTATCGCCAGTTGAACTAATGACAGGAACCCTCTTGCCCCCCAATTGCCTGTCCACGTACCTATCGCCAGATGAACTGACGATGGGTACCTATCGCTATTTGAAACGGCAACAGATACCTGAAACCCTAAACTGGTTTGTCTACTTGTGATTTTCATAGATTTTGAACTGTACGAAATCTTTTAGACTCGCAATAACATTTTGTGATCATCGTATGATGTTCTAGTGCGGTGAATTTCTGAAGAATTTTGCGAGGACGATTGAGGTATCAATGATTCGTAAGTAGGAAGGTAAGTGATATTACGATGCGCCCGGGAATTCATACACTTGCTCATGTATATGCACGACATATTATTGCTACCTGTTGCCATTTCAACATGTTATATTGTGATGCGCTAGAGAATTTTGTGAGGACGATTGATGTATTAATGATTCGTAAGTAGGAAGCGAAGTTATATTGCGATGCGTTAGAGAATTCACACATGGTGCACAATATTTGAGAAATGGTGCAACGATAACAACACGACAGTTGATCCGACAAGAGGGGTTACATGGTATGCAGGCTAACGAACTAAGTACAGTACACACATGCCTTTAGGGAATTAGAAATACATAGGATATATGGACAAGGAGGGTCGGACTACTGCGTGGACCAGGGCCATTTGCCCTTCCTTGCGAGCTCAGCATTGTACTCCTCATCGGCCACCTTGGCCTCGGCAGTCATTTCCCTCTTTTTCTCGCGCTCCCTCTCGCAAGCCTCGTGCTCCCGGCGCCTACACGCTTCGAGATGGGCCTGCGTCTCCCGCCGGATACGCTGATTGTGCTCTTCGGTGCGGTGCTCCTCCTCCCTCCTCTCGCGGTCCCTGTTGGCATCCCACTCCTCGCAGTTGAGAGTCCACTGGTCGTGTGGGTGGATGTCTAGGTCGATTCACTTGTGGTAGCCACATAGCGGATCCGAGGACTATGGGTAGATGGGATAGATTGTTAGTGTAGACTTTCAAGGAGAAATGGTAGGGGAACATACTGCTACCTATCCTTACCGGCTGCCGATAGCATCTCGTGTCCCAACGACGGTGGGGATAGTCGCTGGAGTAGTTCGCGCAACCCCAATAACGCATGCTTGGGCTTAGCCGGTGCTTGGACTTGAAGAAGTTGCATTTGTCCCTGCACCAACAGAGGGACGGCGTCTCCCCATCAGGCGGGTGTTGCGGCGAACGCTCGGTTGGGATGTTATGGTAGGGATTGCTGCTAGGGAGGCAGCGTCATTGTGAGGAGGTGGCCTCCTGGCACGTTCCCTTTGTTCCTCCTGGGCCGCATACTCCCTTTGCATTTCGCGGACCTCCTCTTAGTGCTTGTCCATCTGAGCGAGATTGTGTTGAAGTGTGGATGCAGCAAAATCCGGCGTGGAAGGGGTAGTACTTATATGCCGAGCCGGCGCTGCGTACATGACTGAATTGTAATTCAGTTGAAGGAAATTCGGGTCCGCGAGGCAGCGGCCTTGAAAAGCTGGCTCGTCGGGTCACATCGTCCTGAAAAGCTAACTCATCGGGTCTTGTTGTCCTGAAAAGCTAACTCGTCGGGTCATATCGTCCTAAAAAGCTGACTAGTCGGGTCACGTCGTCCTGAAAAGTTGACTCGTCGGGTCACGTCATCCTGAAAAGCTGACTTGCCGGGTCACATCGCTGTGCAAAGCTGACTCGTCGGTGTGACGCCCCATGTCATTACCCCAGCAGGTAATCACACTTAGGCAACAGATTACTATTTGTCTGTCCGGTAGAACACCGCTTCTACAAATAGTAAGCCTTGCCAGAGTTGGCGCAGCAGAACAATAAGATAGAAACCTTTCTTTATTGCAATAGTTAACCACGCAGGGCTAAGGTATTACATTACACATAATAATTTACATATCCAAAATGGGACTATAACCCCCTCTTGCCTGCCAAGCTCAAATGGCCTCCTAATCGTCCCAGGTGTCGAATAGGACGTCCACCTCGCCCTGTCCCTCATAGTAAGGGTCCTCGACTCCATGACCTCATTCAAGACACTGCCTGACCCTCGTCCACTCGGGATAATTCCGGTACGACTAGGATCTACAAAGGAGAATACTAACAAGGTTGAGTACAAAAGTACTCAGCAAGCATTAATAGCAAAAGATGCACAAGATGCACTATCTCTGTTTGTTATCACAGTTTCTAAATCATCTCATTTATGAAAGTAGCTCAGTAAAATATTTAGGTGGCAGATTTTAATACTGAAAACACTACCAGTCACTCGGAGAGAAGATAGACCCCCTGTGGTTCCCATAGACTCCAATCCTGAAGACTGGCATGAATTCATGATTTTATTTAGCGCTGCGTAGGCTTTGCACCACTTTACCCATAGCTATTCTGAACTCTCTGTGAACAGGGTCCACCGCATTTCCTTTGATGCGGGTTCGAGATCAGAATACAAAACGTTTTCCAGGTTACGTGAATTAATTTCTCCACCCATTACTTTCCGTCGGTGTTGACCTCGTCACTCACCGAGTTCTGGTAATGTTGGATGAGACAGTTTCTATCCTACACTCAACACTCCACCTTAGCGCTATAGCGCATTGGATCCCCCACTTCCAGACTTCTCCTACCGGTTCTGGGTTCTTCCATCACACTCACACATATTACTTACCCATTGTGGAGAGCATAGTCACGTAACAAGGTGGCATTTTCTACCCGTCGAAACGGAAAAATGGTTGGTACTGAATTTACGGCTTCTGACCGAGTAAGAGATTTGTTGGTCCTTATATTTTAACCATATGTAAAGGTTCTCATTTCCTGCCTCATTTCATACCTGCCAAGGGCCCCCTTTACCAGCCATAATATTCTATTTATCCCTTTCCTTTCATCATTCTCAATTCTTTCATATTCATCTTAATCATTTCCATCTCAATCATTTGATTTAAGTTTTGAGAAAACAATTTTGAATGCAATACACATAATACTGCAATATACGATTTACATTTAAATTAACTATAATTATGTTCAAGAGGATCGCTTGCCTTCGTAGATGTAGGAAAGGTCGGTGTCGACGAATCTCTGGTCAGTTGTTCCCGTCGGTGCTGGTTTGTCTTCTGTAGCAATACGGCATCACGAATAATAATATAAATAAATACATAGTTGATTTTGAGTGATATTATGGATACATAAGTTAGTGACTTCTAACTTATTAGCACGGTTTAATTTAAATAAATCTTTTCGAGTCCTCTACTAAGTTAGCACTCTCCCTTATAGCCGTTCTACTGTCTAATCACGCTATGGTCGAAAAACCCGAAGTTCGCGTTTAAGTAAACCAATAAGACTAAAACAGTTCAATCTGCCCGACAAATGCTAGCGACGCACAAAATTGCTACGCAAGCAAAATAACTTGCTAAAAACAGAACTAACAGCAACTCAATTTATTTTAGTAATAAATCAATAGATTGATTTTAAGTTGGTTAATCCGAAAGGACCCAAGTCAAAACATTCAATCGCAAGAATATGTAGCTAACAACTATTTATTTTAATGACAACTGCTACTGATACAGACATCAATTATAACAATTAATTAGAATCTACTCACTTTCCTAAGAAACCTTCCAAACCTAATACCCGACTTCCTAACCTCACTCTCTCTCACCTATACTCGGCCGGCCCACACACCCCACGCACACAGCTCCCGCACTTCCTCTTCTTCCCCCAAACCTTCCTCTCCTCTCCCCAATCACTTGTGCCCGTGGCGCTTTAGTGCCACGGTGCCCCCTCGCTGCCTAGCCACCGCTGGCCGACACTCCCTGCTCCTCCTACCTCCCAAGACGACCAGGCCGCCAACCGCTGCTTCTTCCCGACGCCTAACGCTAGTCCGGTCCACGCCACGACCTTGCCGGCCTAGCCACGCCGCAGCCTCCCAGGCTTCTTGCCGGCCTAGCGCGCCCGCCGCCGCCGCCGCTCGGCTTCGGTCGGCCGCCACTTCCCCATTTCCCTGCAACTCCCCACGGTCACCTCCTCCCTCCGGCGTGACCGGAAGGCTAGCGCCGCCTCCTGGTGCAGCTGGCACCCATGGCGCCGTCGCTCGGTCCCCTCCGACTCGCCCTCACGTGCACGACCTCCGGCTACGCGGCTCGGCCTGTGCATGAGCCTTCACGCCTGGCCCGCCTCGGTCTACCGGCCCAGTGGGCTTCGGCCCGGCTGGCTCAGCCTCCCGGCCACCGGTGCCATGGCACAGAAGCCTTCCTCCCTTCCCAAAACCTCCAAGTTCATGCTCAGCTGTTCTACTTAATATGCACAGATGATTGAAGTGTTGATGCTTGTTGTTGATGTTTGAATGCAGAGATTAATGGTGGCTTTGGAGTGAACAAAGCTACTGGAGGAGGCTGCTACTAAGGTATGAACTCACATAAAGCTCAATATGCAAATGCGTTTTACCTGTTGGTTGGGGATTGAGCTGGTTTGGGGTTGATGATTGGCAATGGTGGTCGACGATGTGCAGGATGGTGATGCCGGCGGTGAGGATGTGGTCGCCCTACTGTTGGTTCTGGCGGTGCCTTGCTCCTTGGTTTCCTTCTTGGCTCCTTCCTCTGGCTTGGGCTGGAACTGGTGTGGTCTTGGTATGGAGGTAATGTGCTGGGAGCTGTGAATGGGAAGGGGATGAATGTGGAGGCTGTGAAATGGGAGGTGAATGGGAATGCTGTGAAATGAGAGGTGAATGGGGGATGTGAAATGGGAGGTGAATGTGAGCTTTGTGAATGGAAGGGGGATAAATGGGAATAAGAAGGCTCTGGAGAGTGCTGCTGTGTGGCATGTGAAAGGGTGGTGTGGCTTTTGATGCTTGGAAGCTATGAAGAGAGGGGGGATGAATGAGGCTAAGAGGGCTTTGAAAGGTGGCTGTGCTGCTTGTGAATGGTGGGTGTGCTGGCCTGAAGACACAGGAGGAAAGGCCATAGCCTGCTCAAGGGGGGATGGGTCAATGCATAGGGAGTGCTGCTGCTTGCTATGCATTGGAGAAGAGAAGGATAGAAGGAAATGCAGAGATGCTGATGCTGCCCAATTCAATGATGCAATATGCTTATAGTTTGATTTGTTGTAAAATGCTCTTGTAAACAATTCAATTATTGATTTATTGCTCTAATGGAAATAGAGATTGTAATTTTTATTATGACTATGATTCTACTGTTTTACTAGAGAATGCAACATATTTTTGCATTGAATGCTGAGATTGAAAATGGATGATGGGATACTAATACAGACGAATATTACTGCAATGCTTGCGAAAGGAACCTCGGATACACTAACGAGCTGATACTAATTTGGTTGCTTAATAACGATCTGACACTACAGTTAGCTCACTGCTAAGACGAAATAAATTTCCGCTAATTACCGATTACTGCTACGCGATTAGGTCTAAAAACTCGGGTTCTCACAGTCGGGTCACGTCGTTGCGCAAAGTAAGGGGGACTGAAGGCGTAGAAAGAGAGTGGTGTGGGGTGTCCCGATGCAGAATCATACATGTGGTCGTGGTTTTCAAGCAAAAAAGATATATCGAAACACAAGACTAGCATAATAATAGTTGTACAGAAATTAATATTTACATGGCATGATTGATATTTGGAGGAACAAATATCTACTAGCAGCCCCTCTTGGGGTGCACCCTGCGTGTCACCCCTGGCCTCGCCTGGCGATGGTCCGAATATGTTAGAGGATCAGGTTGCGTGACTACCCGACCGGCGTGAGTAGCCTGAGGTGGTGTCGCGGGGGGGGGGGTCCTGCGTTGGTTGGGTCGGTCCCGACGCACCGTGCAGCTGAGAAGCCTCCAAGGAGAACGGGGTGTCACGCAGGTTCATGAAGAAGTCCTCAGAGGGTGCCGATAGGTGTGCCTCGTTGTGCGACAATGAATCGTCCTCCCAAGGCGTTCTTGTGAAGCATTATGTTACAAACGTAATCATGGCGAAAGCATGAAAAAGAACGTTACGCAAGCAAGTAAGGTGGTCATACCTGCTGGCTTGAAGACATGCCCTGACGACTCCACGTACCCCTGCCCCGCATACAGGTGGAGCTCAGGACCTGCAAGAGAAGATCGCGGTTAGTAACTATTGGGGTTCGAAAGAAAGAAGCATTACGTTACGCATACAATCAGGGTGGTCATACCTGGTGGCACGAAGCCATGCCCCGATGACTCCGCGTACTCCTGCTCAGCGTGCCAGTGGAGCACCGGACCTGCAAGAGAAGATTGTCATTAGTAACTTGTGTGGTTCAAAATAAAGAAGCGGAAGTGAATGTTTCATGCTCACCTCCAAAATGTCCCACGGTGCTCCCACCACGGTGCCACGATGACACGCCCGCCACGTCCGGGGCAGGAGCCCGTGGCCGTGAACCACCTCGGCTAACCCCTTGTCCTCACACTAGTCGATCCACCGGGTCCCTCGGCATGCGACAAGTCGCGATTTGGATGCCTCGCCTCGAGGCCTCCATGATCCGCTGCAGGACCCCTCTGGTGGCCCCCAGCGTCATGTGCTGTGTGGAGGCTGCCAATTCGAGAACCTCCCGGTGTGGATCCGTCTGCACAAGTAATGAATAAGTTGAAAACATAAATATGGCAAATTAAATATGAATTGAGGATCATTCAATATGTACGGAGTGGTGGAAAGTGGAGTCCAGCTGGGTGGGGTACGTGTCGGACGTCGCAGCCCTGTGTCGTGGTGGGTCGACCACGACCCAGATGCAGCGAAGCCTCGTTCGACTAGCATACCACTCCATGTACTCCCTGTACGTCTCGGGGTTGTAGGGATCATCCCCACACTAGATGGGGTCCTCGTGCGCACCACTCCAGGCCTCAACCCAAGGCCTCATCTTGTCCAACGAGGACATCGTGCCACGTACTCCCTTTCTAGTGTACCTGTGGATGGCAAGACAATTATTTGGTCGGCATGTAATGCACATTGTACGAAAGAAGTAAAGAGTAAACTTACGCGTGGACGTGCTCCGTCACCCGCGCCCCCCCAAGGGGCTGGGACCTCCTGTCGCAGACCAAACTGGCACAGGACCTGCTACACCTGGTACTCCTTCACAAAGACATCATGCACCAAGGCCCTCCACGTGTACCAGTACGCGTAGTCTCGCGTGCACAGGATCGACAGTCCATCGGGCGCGTGCGCGTTCACCCTCTCCTGAGTGTACGGTGTCCAGATGACGCGGTCATCGGTCAGCTGATCGAACATCGCAACATACTCCAGGTAGGACCTCTGCGAAGTGATCGGTGTGTAGATGACCTGTGTAATAGAACACCGCAAACTTAGCACATGAAATTGTGATTACAATACGAAAAATAATAAATGATCATGAAACTAACCCGTCGGTGACACCACACCGTGCCCATGGTTGGCCGGTCCACGTCGCCGCCCTGAGCATACAAGCTGACCGCGTATGCTCCCAAGTCCAGCTGTGGTCGTTCAATCTGGAAGCGCTCAAATGACCACAGCTGCAGAAGTAGCGGGCATCCAGAGAGGATGGAGCTATCCTAAGCATGGTGGCACGCGTCGCACAGTGCGCGGTACGTCGTGCACAGTACGACCAAACCCCAGGCGTGGGAGGGGATCTCGTCCACCGGCAAGTCCACCAGCTCACATGCATACCGGACGTAGTGTTTGTCAACACTGTCGCCGTGGGACCCCAGGAACATGACTCACCCGAACAGCCACAACAGGTAGGCCTCGAAGTGCCTCCTAACAATGACATCCCCTGCGTTCTGCACCATATGCTCGGGCTGCAAGAAGACATGTACACGTTAGCAAGGTTGACATATGAATTGATGCGAGATGACAATAGTTACAAATACTTACGTAGAACTGGCAGATCCACCTCAACGTCGGCCCGTGCGGGCTGCTGAACTCCATGTACCCGCTGCCCGGCGGCAGCACATCGTGGAACCTCGCTAGGAGGTTTGTGCGCCACGTGGCCAAGATGTCGTACGCCGCCATGGGGGAGCCTATGCAGGGCAACCCGGTCAGGAAGGTCACGTCCTTGAGTGTCAGCGCCTTCTCCCCGCACGGAAGGTGGAACATGTGTGTCTCTAGCTCCAGCGGTCAACCAGTGCCGTCAGCAGGGCCCAGTCGTATGGAAAACACCGAGACATACAACCAGCATCGTGGTCTTGGTCGTCCTCCCACGTCGCCTCCACCATCCTCGCTAGTGGAAAGAGGCCTACCGCTCTCAACCTACGTCGAAACGATTAAGAACAAATGTGACTGCACGCAAAGTAGTCAGACCGCGATTGAGTACATTAAGGTCAAAACTATACGTACCTCGGAACCCAGGTTGGGTGCAGCCTCCATGCCCTGATGGGCGTGCGCAGCCGCAACGCGCCAAGCTCAATTGGCGTCTCACCTTCTGGGGGGAGCACGGTACTGAGGCGACTACGGTGACATGCGTCAATCACCGGGTCAAGCAACTCTTAGTAGCCTGCGTCCGCCATACCTACAAATTAAGTGCATGCATTGTAAACACTGCGAAACATGTACAAAAACCAAAATTCCTACTTTAAAAATAATTTTCGACATTAACAGAATAATTGTCACACAAAAATATAAAACTAATTTAGGCTACTCAGCAATTTAAATAGATTTGTAATATGGTCTTCTAATTTAGAGGATATTTTTAAATATTTTTCAAGTGCAAATATAAACAATAAACAAAGTTCTTCCTATTTTCCTAATTTCGTAGTTTAAAATTAATTTTCGACATTAACAACATAATTACCACGCACAAATGTGAAGCTAAATGAAGCTGAAATTATTTTTTACATATTTCTAATAGCCGTCTTCCCATTTCTGCTGATTTATCCTAAATCGTTCAACTGCTGTAACATTCATAACATGTGTATGACGAACTACACTATACACATCTCAAATAATGTAGTACATAATTTGACTACAATTATCTAATCTACTTAATTCTACTTGCTATTCTACTCGCTACAGCTCAAATGATGTACTTAATTCTACATAATTTCACATAATGTACAAGGTTGCAAAAAAAATGTACCTGTAAGATGGCCTACCACCACGGATCGATGCTCATCAATCTCTCTCCTCCATGATTTAACTAGCAGAGCTTCGCTATCTTTCTTCTCTTTCTCTCCTCCTCTCTTTTGTTTTTTTTTCTGGAATTAAAATGAGTTTTGGAGGATTTTTTGGGGGGTTTTATAGATGGCATCCTGTCGCCAGTTGAACTGGCGACAAGAAGCTTTAGCCAGTTCAACTGGTGATAGGTATCTGTCGCCAGTTCAACTGACAACAGGAAGACTGGTCGGTTCCTGTCGCTAGTTGAACTAGCGACAGGTACTTGGACCGGCGACAGGAGGGAAAGAGGGTCCCTATCGCCAGTTCCTGTCGCCAGTTGAACTGACGACAGGGACACATTTTTTGTAATTTTTTGGGGTGGCTATTTATTTTTGTAATTATCTTTTAAAAAAATTATTTTAAAAAAAATCTATTGGAGACTCCACAAAACATGGAGGACAAAACTTTAACGTGTTAAACAATACACGCAATGGTTGGTTGGATCACAAATTTTTTTGTTAAACGATTTTGAGTAAATTTTACTTTGGACCATGTAATTTTACTATAGTTTTACTTTGCACCGCATCTTCTTATCATGTGTTGCACTTTGCACCAGGGTAAGGATTTGACTGCCTTCTTCGGTACTTGCCGACGGTGAACGGCGACGTGGCAAGCGTCGACGGGGCACGGGATGGAGAGAGGGGTGGTAGATGGAGCTAGGAAATGGGTCGAAAGCGGAGAAGAATAGTTGAAGCATCATCAACAATGGCCATAGCAACGACAGCCAATGACAAAATGGCGCTCTCTTTCTCTCTTGTTGCTACCACCTCACTGGTCGTGCCTCGCTGCCAGCAAGCTCCTCGCACGCCTCCTATGTTTCTCTCTCACTGACAGGACGTTCCCCTGGTGCAAAGTGAAACTAAAAGTAAGAAGAGGTGGTGCAAAGTGAAAAGATTTACTAAGTATGGTGCAAAGTGAAATCATGGTAAGATTATATGGTACAAAATGAAATTTACTCAATGATTTTTGTGTAGACATGTTTTCAGTTTAGTTTTAGCAACACGGATTTTAATTGCTATTTGGTAAGGGTAGTATTTAGTGCAAACATCGCTTTGCTGAAATTGACTTTATATTCTGCAAATTTTGGTTTTGAGTTTTGTGAAAAGCATGGCGGAGTGGTTTTTCATCAAACCTATAATAGGAGTTTTGTTGAAACCAATTTTCGCTATGTTGGTTTTATCTTAGATAGCCAACAAAATTTTACGTCGTTAGGACCCAAATGTGGTTTAACTAAGTCTTTCTAAAAGATAACGAACATATAACATAATTCCGAACATAAAAAGACCTATTTAGATAGATACATGGTCCCCTTATATAGACTATATTTTGTCAAAAAAAAACATGACACCATAAAATTGTCAAAAATGAAAAAAAAACTCCATCTGCTCATAAATATATAATGTTTTAGAAAGCGCCCGATAAAACCTCCTTACCTTTGAATATATAAATATAAATATAAATATAAATATAAATATATATATATATATATATATATATATATATATATAAATAAAAATTAAGTCATGTGAAAATAATATCATTAGACTAGTCATGATAAATATTTTCATAATATAATACTTTTATAAACATATTCAATTTTATGAACATATTCATTTTAATCGTGGCCTTGCTCCTCCAAGGCACAGAGTCATTGCACACCTCCGATCAGAGATGTTGACCGGCTAAATTACAATCAGATAGTGGTAAAATTGTGTTTTAACCTCTAATATACTTTTGAAGATACATTCAAATACGAATGGAGGTGACTAACGCTCGGACGTCTGATCCAAGAGCTAGCGCCATACGCTATTTTTGTCGTTGGATCTTTCCAACGTGCCCAGAAGAAGCCGTTCGATCTCCTCACGACGCAATGACAGAACGTATCACTAGGTTGAAGGCGCCCTTGCCCCCTTCATCCTCGTGGGCGTCGCCTCTCCCTTCATCCAAAAGTTCTTCACAACATACATCTAATTGGATCATCTTATTCAAAAAATTGAGCATTCAACACCAAATCATCGCTTCCAATTATTGAATCAAATCCCTATAATGGAGAGCCTGCTCAAACTCGATTTGTTGCAACAAAAAATCGTGAAGCACAAAAATGATCTATGAGCTTGCAACAAAATGATCTTTCAATTGCAACAAGACAATCACAACTAGTGCAACAAAATAACAATCTGTTGCAACAAAAAAAAAGGCGCGGTGCAACAAATCAATCACTCCACTGCAACAAAAAAAACCTTTTGCTACAAGATTTGAGAAAGAAACATTGCAACAAAAAAAAATCACTTTTTGCAACAATAAGAAAAGTGTGTGCAAAAAATTTGAGAAATGTTTGCAACAAAAGCGTACTAGGAGAACTAAGGAATACGACAGTGTGAGGAGTTGAGCTCACAGGATGAGTAGGTCGACCTTATCACCCGAACAACCAGATATGATGAGTAGGGGGGAGAACAGCATGGTGCCTCGCTGCCGACCCATTCTACACTGTCTCGTTGTTGGTCACGCCGCACGGTGCCTGCACCCCCCTCCTGCTCCTTGTGCACACTATTTGTCACCTCAGATCCTCTAGTCTCCATCCGACGTGCCACCGCGGCACCCTCTACTTGCCAAGCCGGAGATATCTAGAAGGGATAAGGAGATGGAGAGGGGCTTGGACTTGGACTTGGAGAGAGATACAAAGAAGGATAAACTACCACAAACTGCGGAGGCACCACATTAACAAAGCAGCATGGCCATAGGGATGGAGGCCATTGATCTTGCTACATGCGGCAGTCGATATGGGACTTGGGTTGGGTGCAACAAGCCTAGATTGGATGGATTGGGATCCTCTGCATTGAAAGAGAAAATACAGAGGATCTATAGTGCGTAGTATTAGGATGAGATCTCCACCGTTCGCTCAAAAATCAAAGGTCTAGATCAATCGCTACAATATTTTTTGGTACAATGTTTTCTCGTTGCAGTAAATATTTTCGTGTTTCTACAGGGTTTGCTACAGTGCTGCATGGAGGGCCGTTCACCCTCTCAAAAAACACTGTTCGCATAGGGATAATTTTCATTATAGCAGATGGTCCAAATCTAGTTTGGATCAGGAGGTGTGGCCTGTGTGGATGTGATGTGGGAAAGACTGAAGAGAGACAAATGGGGGAGCGGTCGTTGGGACTAGGAGTCGGGATCGGAGTGGAGGTGTCCGAAAGATATTCAGTTGTCTACCTCAAAGCAATATCCAATATGAATTTACCTTTTTATCCCATCGCCCCATCCTCCCACTGTTCCACAACCATTGTACTACAGTTTTACAGAAGAGCAATAAAGATAAGTCAGAAGTCCCCCATATATCTATATTCAATCTACTATTATGTTCTTGTGTTCTTGCATTGTTCTTACGATTATGAGTTTGTCTACGAGGTAATCGATCGGACTGGACTCGCCAGTGACGGTTCCTCAACACGTTATCAGCACGATCGACTCCAGCCTACCTCTAGGCCTACTGTACTCGGATCGAAAGGTAACCGTCGAAGAACGACGCTCGTAGATTGAATCATTTTTCTAAATTGCTTTCAATTATGCAAATTTGGCTTTCTAGATTAGTTCATATAGTGCAAATTTGACTTTCAATTCTGCGAGCCGACTTCAAGTCGTTGGCCAAGCCGATCGGTGGGATTGCATGAAAGAGATGATGTTGATTGCACCGTAGATCATTACATGAACAATAATTGCAAAAACAATAATATGATGAATAGTACACAAAATTTTGTTTTTTCTTTGCACATGGCAATTGGCCCAAGCCGCAACGTGTCGCGCTGGCCTGGAACCGCGCTTGTCGGTCGAGAGCCACACGCACGGGCACCACCGGTCGTCGCCTCCGCACGGGAAGCGCCGCCGCATTGCACCTCCCCGGTAGCTTGTGCCCGCTCCGCCGCTCCGAGCGTTGCCCCCGCATAAGCTCTCCCCGACCGAATCTCTCGCGACGAGACCTTATTGCCGAGCCACTCACCACCTTTGACTGTGGGTCGCCAGACGCTACGGCCGCGCGCCGCCAGAAGCGCCACTAACGTGGCCACTCATCGCCGGCCGCCTCATCACGGCGCCCATGGGGCCGCCGCCTCCTCATGGCTCCCATCGAGTCACCGCTGTGTGCATATCCCTAGTCGCGACCGGCCGCCCTCGCGTTGCCCCCGCACAGGTGGCGATGCCGCCTTTTTGGGTGCCTCCGCCACCATCGCCTGGGAGCTAGGGAAACCTAGCTCCCGGTTTTTAATGCAGCCGTGGTAGACCGGTGAAGCAATGGGCCGACTTGGCCCATATTTTTGGGAGTAAAGAAAAAAAGAGAGGATAAAATCGAAAAATAGGGAAAATTTGCATAAGGGCCCTCTGGATTCTGAAAATTACAGGGATCCTTACGTGAATAAGGAAATTTTGCAAGAAGGCCATCGAACTCTCTGAAAATTGCGTAGAAAATTTCTCAGAATTGAAATTTAGCGGTTTAGGCCCTGAAAATTGCAGAATTCGTCGAAAATTCATATTCCAGTAGAAAAGGGCCTCGAGAATTCAAATTTTGAATCGGTTTTAGTATTTGAAGCATGTTTAACTTTGTTATTGTTTTCTCTATGCAATTTATCTATTGTATTTACTGTTTTGATTATCTGTGATTGTTTATATTGCTTTTAGTCACTGAAAATAGCAGTAACTCATGAAAAATGTATAGAAAAATACGTGAACATTATGAGAATTTTTCAACCATTTTTATGCAAGTTACCAGTAGTAATCTTATGAGCTCTTTGCATGAATATGCAGATGACTGGCATTACGAACTGGGAGTTCGAAGAATTGGCCCAGCATGGCCAGAATTACTTGACTTGGGCATCAGATGTCAAGATCGTACTTAGAGCCAAGAAGCTCGGTGCTGCTATCGGACTTGGTACCTTGAAGGATGCCACTCCAACTACTGACGAAAATGAAAAGGTACTTCATTTCCTTAGACACCATCTCTGCCTAACACTCAAGAATGAGTATATGGCGGAGAAGGACACACTGGCTTTATGGACCGCACTGAAGAGGCGGTTCGAGAAGCTGAATTATACCATTCTTCCTCGTGCAGAGAAGGAATGGAACCGACTACGTTTTGCTGACTACAAGACCGTGGGGGAGTACAACTCTACTTTATACAAAATTTGTATCAGTCTTCAGCTCTGTGATAAGGCAATCTCGGATGAGGAGAAAATTGAGAAAACCCTCTCTACGTTTCACCCGAATGTGGTGCAATCCGCACGCAACTATCGTCAAGATGGCTACAAGGAGTATGCCAAACTGATTGATATGACGCAAGTTGCAGAAGCTCAAGATGAGGTTCTAAGGAAGAACTACATCTCATAGCCGCCTAGTAGCAAAGTTGGCCATGAAGTCAATGCTAGTAGCTACAAGGTGAGGAAGCCTCACTCAACAGAAAGAGGCAAGAAGGGTAAGATCATGGGTCGCAAGACCAAGCAGGATGCTCAAGCCAAGAAGGGTAGAGAAAAATGTGAGGACCTCCTCTCGGAAAAGCACTGGACAGGGCAAATACCGGAAGTTTTTTTTTTGTATGAGTGTGCGCGCCCCGGTACTACCGCACCAAGGAGCGGTAGTACCGCCCGCAGGTTCCGAGAGGGGAGGTCTTGACTGAGGGCACCGAGCTAGTCTCAGGAATCCAAGCTAGCTCGCACAAAACAACATAGGTGTGATCACAACCACATGGTCAAACAAAAGATGAAGTAGACAGATTAAACCTTGCATTAAACAAGACCTTATGGTCCAAATTTGCTTACAAAGGTCTGCCAACTTGGGCTTACAAAATCGACAACAGGAGGACCTCAAAAGTCGAAAACACAAAAAACGCTGGAAGCCATCCGGCAAGCCCACAGGTTGTCGAGTGGAGGACGTTCTAGGCAGCCGGGTCGTCAAAGAACTCCTCCTCGAAGCGGTCTGAGCATCCCTGCATCTGATCATCTTCGACCACTGCTTTAACACAGGGCTTACAGCCATGAGTACTTTGAATGTACTCAGCAAATCGCAGGGAACAGATATGCAAATAATATTCATGCATTGGCTTAGCAATGAGAGTTGTAGGGTTAGTTGCACAAAGCTAAGTGTGACAGTAAATAACAGGTATAGATTGAAAAGCTCAATTTTGAAAACAATAATACTTAAGTACCTTTGTTTGAAAAGAGGGGAAGTGAGCACCAACTCACTCCCCAAGCCACTTGGGGGAGGTTTAGTCGCACCTACGACCAGGACCTCTCCCAAGACCTCTCTGGAGCACTAGCTCCAAAGCTCCCAAGACCACTTGGGGGAGGTCTGGTCGCACCCACGACCAGGACCTCTCTCAAGACCTCTCTGGAGCACCAGCTCCAGAGTCCCCAAAGACCTCCCTAGGACTCCAAGATCTCCTCTGAGCACCCACTCAGGAGCTCATTGGACCATCCTAGGGTTCACAAGACCTCCACGACCAACCGAGGACGTCACAAGCACTCGGAGCCACCCAGAGTACTTGTAGACACCCCAAGGCAGCCATGGAACACCAATTTTTGAGAAGTCTACCCCTTGCACCATTTTCACCGGGCATGTCCATGACCAAGGACTTGGCTATTCAAATAGATTGATACTCTGCAGAGGTGTACAACTTTACCTACAATTCACGACCTCTCTAGCGAGGCGGGTTCCCGTCGAAACCCATGCTTACTTGAGCATTCTAGAGAGCGCGACAAGGCCTTTACAAAGTTTTGTCTCGACCGACACGCCTCGCTAAGGTTTTGCTAGTCTGTAAAAGGAACTGGCCCCTCTTGCGCCATGCGAATCGCCACGCACCACCACAATGTAACGTGTCAAGACATCACTAATTATTCGCCCGCACCATCCCCATAAATCTTGTGGTTGCACTAAAAAGCCCAGATCAACAGAACACAAAGTTAAGTCCTTAATTGCTGCTCAGGCAAGGCTTCCACATCCCAGTGTGCGAAGAGCACTCCCTTTACTGCACGATCACTTGCCCGAGCAAGAAAGCATTTGGGGTTCACCTAGCCAAAGACCTCCCTGGTCTTGGCACGCAAGATTTTAACAACGTGGTCTCGCACCACAATCAACACAACTATGACGTCCCACCATAGTTGCTCAACAGTGGCACCAACCATAGATTCCATGGTTCCATTAGTCAAGTTATTAGAGAAGGAACATGATTCCCAAGACCCCCGGTTCTACAAGCAAGACTAAGCATAAACATACGGTCCCATGCTGGCAATACCAAACAATACCAACTAAAATACCCAACTTAAGGCATCCAAGAGGATCATGTCAACATGTCGAATACAATTGTCCAAGGAGGCATATTGTCAAGTAGGAGAATAACTACTGCCCCAAACCTTTTCTTGTAAAAAATAGCCATACATGATTAAGTAAAGCAAAATACATTTGAGAAGCTAGGCTCAATATGATCAAAGGTCCGCGACTTGCCTTCGTTGAGCAGTGGTGAACCTTCAGCAGAAACCGCTGGATCCAAGAACTCCTTCTCAAACACGGAATCTACACGTTCGCCAAAGAACCAAATAAGCAAACCAACTCCAGGCAAAGAACTTAAAAGAAGACTTGAAAAGAGCTCAAATCAACTCAGCCAAAACCAGAAAGCAAAGGCTCAACACAACCTCGGGGAGCTCCTTGGGGAGGTCCTAAGCGTGGAGAGAACCAGGCAAGCGCAAGGAGATTGGGAATGAGCAAAAAGGTGACAAAGGGAGGCATGTCCAGGCTATTTATAGCCGGAGCTGCTGGAGAAACAGCAAGGGTTAGAGCAAAATGTGTCAATGATCAGTGGTAGCTAGGACAAGGTTAGGACAGGGTAGGTCACCAAAAGAATAAAAAGAAGTACATCAGATGTGACTGCATTTAATGTGATACAACATCCATTAAATGCGCACAGAGCAAGGCTAACAAGTGGGGCCAGTCAAACTCAAGAGAACGATTCAGACAAAGGGTTGGTCTCAGCCGCAAGGGAGGTCTTTGCAAAAGACCAGGGATCCTGACCTCTAAAGGGGAGGTCCTGACGGTCGGATTAAATCAAGGGGAGGTCCTAACGGTCAGATCTCTCAAAAGGGGAGGTCCTAACGGTCAGATCTAACAAAGGAGAGGTCTGAACAGTTAAGATCTCCAAAGGGGTGGTCCTAACGGTCAGATCTAACAAAGGGGAGGTCTGAACGGTTATGATCTCCAAAGGGGAGGTCCTAACGGTCAGATCTAACAAAGGGGAGGTCTGAACGGTTAAGATCTCCAAAGGGGAGGTCCTAACGGTCAGATCTAACAAAGAGGAGGTCTGAACGGCTAAGATCTCCAAAGGGGGGGTCCTAACAGTCAGATCTAACAAAGGGGAGGTCCTGAACGGTTAAGATCTCCCAAGGGGAGGTCCTAACGGTTAGATCTAACAAAGGGGAGGTTCTACGCGATCATGAGGTACAACGCAGTGCAGTAGGACCGTTAGAATCAGACGGGGCAAGGCAATTGGGCCGTTCGGACCGGGCGAACTCTCCAACAGATCGGGACCATCCAATAAGGATCGGACGGCTCTAAAGGAGTGGGACGTTCGGACCATCCGAACATATCACCAAGATCAAACCGTCCAGCACAAATCAAACGGTACACAAACGATAGAGGTCTGGATCAAGCGGAAGGCTCGAATAGACGCGAGGGAGGTCCAAGTGAACGATGAGGAGGTACTAAAGGACACAGGGAGGTCCTGAAGGACACAGGGAGGTCCTAAGGGACACAAGGAGCACCCGAATTTGAATTTCAATGTTCAAGGACATTTGAAACACAAACCCGAGCTGGTCTAAGACCTAAGAGAGGAGATCCTAGACCCACAAAGGAGGTCTGGGCAGGAGGAGATCTAGCGCAGGGCAAACTAAGCCTAGCTTGACTCTGCGGAAAACAAAAGGGTTTGAAACACAAACCCGGGCAGAGGACCACGGGGTGGTCGTGACCCAAAAGAGAAGAGGTCAGAACCAATGATAAATTCAAACAGGGAGGGAGGCCTAAACCTTAAAGAGATTCAAACCTACAAAGGAAATCTAGATTAAAAGAGATGGGAAGATCCAAGCTCAGAGGAGGTCCAACGAATCTCCAATGAGGTCCTATGAGCACAGAGGAGGTCCAGATGACTTAGAAGAGATCCTATGAATACAGAGGAGGTCCAGAGGACTTAGAAGAGGTCCTATGAATACAGAGGAGGTCCAGAGAGAGGGCTAAAACAAAAGGCACTTAGAGCACGCAAAAGAAAGAGAGCTAAAACCAGAGAGCATCGGAGAACCTCAAAAGAACCAGGAACATGAACCAAAAGACTTAGTTGAGGTTTGGTTAGGTCAGGTTAAACTTCTAAATTTCTAAAATCCCAAGTTAAGCTTGCGCAGGCGAATAAACCTAATGGTTCCTTTTTAGTTTTGGAAACGACAAGAACTCTTAGGAAAAATGGGACGTTACAGAAAAGAAGCGCGATGAGAAGCCCTATGGTTAGCAGAATCAAAGTTGCTACAAATGTGGCACATGGGGACATTGGTCACGTGTTTACCGTGAACCGTAGTACGTGATCGATGCCTTCAAGTCTAAGAAGAAGGGCAAAGGATAATATGAGGCACACCTCGCCATTGCAGGCACAGAGGATCCACAGTCATTGGTTGCATCAATGGATGTGGACAATAAGAATGACCCCATCACCCCTTCTTTGGACATCGCTTGTTGGTAGCCAGAATGAGTTGCCGGAAGAAGAGAGGATGGGCAAGGAGCAGATTCAAGCAGAAGTTTCTTCATACTTCGCTGATTCGATCTAGTGCACGTATTGCACTTAGATTTTTTTATAGTCATTTACAGTTTATGATTGTGATAGAACATTGAATTATTGAATAATGTTTGTAAGCTCTAGGAGAGCAAAGCATTAAATTCTTATGATGAGTCGTGCAAGACTTTTTCCCGTATTAATAATAGCAAGTTATGTTCTATTTTGAAGTATTTTATTTATGTGTGGATTGCTTCCTACCTTATATTAATAAATACTTTATATATCAGAACGCGTGTGGCGCCCTATGGAGGAAGTGTGCTTAGCGGATAGCGGCACAATGAATACCATCTTAAGAGAGACGAAATTTTTTCAGTCGATCAATAAGAATGCTGGTAGTCTTACAACAATCGCAAGCAACGATACTTGTATAATAGGCTCAGAAAGAGCCATAATTATACTCCCGATGGTCACAACATTGGTCATTGAAGAAGTCTTGTTGTACCCAGAATTGACTAGAACTCTCCTAAGCCTTAAAGATATTCGCGCTAACGGTCTCCACATAGAGACTGATGAAGAGTATGGTAAAGAATACTTGCTCATTAGAAAGCGTGAAGAAAATAGAAAATGGTATTAGAGCGACTTTCTTCATATGAATCTGGCTATACTACACTCACATTAGGGCACCTGCAGTCTATATTGTCCTGAAAACCACTTTTAGAAGCTATGAACTTTTTTTGTCTCTGGCATGATAGATTAGGCCATCCCGGTCTTAGGATGATGAGAAATATAATTAACAATTCTCAGGGGTATAATATTAATGTAAAGAATTTTCCGAATCAAGAAGATTTTGTGTGCTCTGCATGTGCCACTGGGAAATTAATTACTAGACCTTCTGCTCTGAAAGTGAAGGATGAAATCTCTGTATTCCTGGACCGTATCTAGAGAAACGTTTGCGGTCCTATACAGCCCCTGTCAGGACCATTTAGGTACTTTATAGTGCTCATCGATGCTTCCTCGAAATGACCACGTGTATGTTTGTTGTCTACGAGAAACCATACTTTTGCAAAGCTGATCTCGCAGATAATTAAAATTAAGAATAATTTCCCTGATCATCATGTGAAGTCCATCGGAATGGATAATGCCAGAGAATTTACTTCAAATGCTTGTGATGGTTATTGCATAGCAATGGGAATTGCCGTTGAGTATTCCGTACCACATGTCCACACCGAGAATGGAGTAGCAGAGGCATTAATTAAAAGAATTAAATTTATTGCCCGACCACTTTTGTATAATTGTAATTTACTAACTACATGTTGGAGACACGCAGTCCTACACGCAACAACTCTCATCAATTTTAGAGAAAATCTCTCATCTCCGTAGGTTTGGTTGCAAGATTTATGTACCTATACTACCACCGCAACAAACTGCAATTGGCCCTCTCTGAAAGTCTGGGATATACGTTGGTTATGAGACAACATCCATAATCAGGTATCTGGACCCTATGACTGGAGATTTGCATACAGCCCGCTTCACTGATAGCATATTTAACGAGGATAGTTTCCCTTTATTAGGGGGGAAGAAATCAACCCCTTGATGAGAAATATCGAGAAATAACGTGGCAAGCTACGAGAATCCATGCACATGAATCGCGCACTAGTGAAGAAAATAGAGAAGTCCAGAAGGTAATTGATTTGCAAGCATTAGCGAATTAACTGCCTGACTACTTTAGTGATTTGAAGAATGTGACCAAGTCGCATGTGCTTGCACGCAATGCACCGGAAAGGGTTGAAATACCAAAGAAAATTGAAGGTATCCCTAATCCCGTCTAGAGGCCTCAAAATAAAACGATGAGAACCCCGACCCCTCAAATCCCAAGTAACTGGGGACGCTTGGCGAAAAAGGATAAGAATGACTTGAAACAGCCGATCATTGAAGTTCCCCAGAACCAGAAGGGGAGCCAATTGAGACCTGGCACCAGTATAGAACATTTAGTAAAAGGCATACCGGATTTGAACATTCCCACGGAGGGATACATCAATATGGATGTATGCGCACACATCGGAGCTAAAAAACTAAAAGGACTTGTCCCTGTAATTGGAAGTAGCGGTGAGTGAGTAGAAGCATTAGAAGAATCGCCCTATGAAGAAATAGCTATAAATTATGTGACCATGGGAGAATCTATGAATAGAACAACAACCAATATCGATATTTATTTTGCAAAGAAAATTGCCACAATCATCGATTTTGATCCAGAGCCTACTTCGCTCGCTGAATGTAAGAAAAGATCATATGGGAAGATTGAAAGAAGGCAATAGAAGCAAAATTACTATCTCTGAATAAAAGAGAGGTGTTTGAGCATGTAAGTCGTACGCCTCCTCATGTGCACCCCGTAGGGTATAAGTAGGTATTTGTTCAAAAGAGAAATAAAAACAATGAAGTTGTAAGATATAAAGCAAGTCTTGTTGAACAAGGTTTCACTTAACGACCAGGAGTCGATTATGAAGAAACCTATTCCTCGGTCATGGGCAGAACTACCTTTAGATATTTAATTTCAATGGTAGTAAACCTGAATCTAGAAACAAAATTGATGGATATGGTAACTGCATACCTTTATAGAAACTTGGATTCAAACATTTATATGAAGGTATCTGAATGTATCCCTGTCCCGAACCAAGACAAAGCAAATAGAAATCTATACAGTGTGCAACTCAAAAAGTCACTGTATGGACTGAAGCAATCAGACAAAATGTGGTATAATTGCTTAAGCGACTTTCTCTGCAAGAAAGACTACATGAACAATGAGGATTGTCCCTGTGTATTTATACGACGATCTAGGATGGATTTTGTATAATCACAGTATATGTAGATGATCTGAATATCATCGGGACCCTAAAAGATTTTAAGAAAGCAAGCTCTTACCTAGAGTCAGAGTTCGAAATGAAAGATTTAGGTAAAACCAAATGTTGCCTAGGCTTGCAGCTTGAGCATACCCTTGAAGGGATTTTAGTACATCAGTCAACCTACACTCAGAAAGTGTTAGAAATGTTCGGCTTTGAAAAGACATACCCTTATCAATGGTCGGGAGATCCTTGCAGCAAGATAAGGACCCGTACAGATCTAGGTAAGAGGGGGAGGAAGTCCTGGGAACGAAATTCCTACACTTGAGCGTAGTATGAGCACTCATGTATTTAGCAAACTGTACTAGACCAGACATTGCATTTGCCGTGAACCTATTAGCAAGGTATAGTGCAGAACCTACCAACAGACATTGGCAGAGAATAAATGACATCTTCTGATACCTCCAAGGAAACAAAGATCTTGGAATGTTCTACAGAAAGAACCAAGACCTAACTATGACTGGCTATGCAGATGTCGGGTACCTGTCAGACCCGTATACAGCTAAATCGCAAACATGTTATACATTCCTGTGTGGTGGAACTGCAATTTCATGAAAATCGTTTAAGTAAAGTTTTATATCAATTTCGACGAACTACTCGGAAATCATAGTGCTGTACGAGGCATTGCGAGAATATTCTTGGTTTCGATGAATGATTCACCACATTTAGCAGTCGTGTGGATTGAATACCGCACAAACCCCATTATTATCTATGAAGATAATGCAGCTTGTGTTGCACAAGTGCAGACGAGTTATGTGAAGAATCAACTCACAAAAGCATATCAACCCTAAGTTCTTCTATGCTTATGAATTCCAAAAGATGGACGAAATTTATTTACGAAGTCACTTTCAGCGTCTAGCTTTGAAAGATGCATACGTGGAATTGGAATGAGGAGACTTAAAGAAATACATAATTTATGGGGAGAGCCTTCATGAACTCTTTATTAAAGTTTGATCACGAAGATTGAGTACCTAAAGAATAAATCATAGAGATTAAATGAAATTAGGTGAGTTGTACTCTTTTTCTCTTGACGAGTTTTCCTGAAATTTTCCGGCTAACGTTTTTAATGAGGCAATTCGTGCAGCACAGCAGAATGTGTTTTATGTACTTTTTCTCCAAATTTTTTCACTGGGTTTTTATGAAATTTTGATGAGACATGAACATGACGGATGGGTACCAATGGTGAGTGTTAAGAAACTGGGCTCAGGCCTTACAGGTCTAGTCCACGATGAGCTTCTCATCCATCTAGTAACCTATATAAAGAAGGAGGATTCCAACCATTATAATACAGTTTTACAGAAAAACAATAAAGAGAAGTCAAAAATCTCCTTACATATCTGTGTTTAATCTATTATTCTATTTTTATATTTTTATATTACTCCTACGATTCCGAATTTTTCTGCGAACTAATGGTTTAGACTGGTCCCGTCGTTTCTAACAAAAACGTACAGGAAGGGAAAATAATTTCCACCTAGACAACCACCTGCCCCACCGCCACCGCTGTCCGCCGCGCCTCCCCACTTCTCTCCCTCCGGATCTCTCTCGCCCCGAACGCCCCCCGCGGAATCAGTGGTGGCGAGGATGGCGTCCGCGGCGGTGGTGGACGCCGGCGACGCGCCGCACCCGACGGTGCAGAACCTCCTGGAGCAGGAGAGCCTCAAGTGGGTCTTCGTCGGCGGCAAGGGCGGCGTGGGCAAGACCACGTGCAGCTCCATCCTCTCCATCCTCCTCGCCTCCGTCCGCCAGTCCGTGCTCATCATCTCCACCGACCCCGCCCACAACCTCAGCGACGCCTTCCAGCAGCGCTTCACCAAGTTCCCCACCCTCGTCCGCGGCTTCTCCAACCTCTACGCCATGGTAACGAAAATTTCCTCCTTTCGCCATCTCGTCGGTTCCAAGTCCCAACCCACGCTTTTCTCCCGCGGCTGTCTCCTGATTCGGCTCAATTGGGTGGTATTTGCGACGATAGGATAGTAGTTTCACCGAATTTTGGGTGGGGAGGGTGGGATGGTACCGTGGAAGAGGAGAGAAAGTATGCAGGTAGAAAATTCGCACATTGCCCCTGTTTGTTATGTAAGAAAATATAAGAGTATCTATACCACGGGCGCTCCTCCAGGCTATTCAAACTGGAAAGTTCCCAATTTTGGGCTGGTTTGGCTTTGTGGCTACTTCTGGTATGTGGGCAGCTGCTTAGTGATGGGACCTGTATGTTGATGAACCTTTCTGAATGGAGATTTTGCTTGTGCTTGAATAATATAAGGCGTTGATTCCTCTTTATATGTTCCGTTTAGGGTGGCAGTTGAAGATAAGGTGGGTGAGTTGTAGAAAATAAGTATCTGTTGTTTAGCAATCTCCTTTTTATATGTTCCGCTGAGGTTTAATAGAAAATAAAGCGGCTGACTTGTAGAAAAGATGTACCCATTGTCTAGCAATTTCCTTTTAATACGTTCCACTGGGGGAAATAGAAAATAAGATGTCTGATTCATAGGAAAGAAGGCTGTTGTTTCGTGAATTCCTTATTGTTTGTTCAGTTGTTGTAACTTTTAATACATGTTAAATATGGTTTTGTTAGAAAGCCTTTTCTAACAAGATGTTCAGTCATTTATTGTAATGCACAATAAACAAGGTAAAACAGGTTCCGGTCCAGTGTCATGATTTTCTTTTGCAAATTGTTTCTGCCAATATCTTTTGCAACCTGCTGGCTTGATTTTGTTCTGTTTCCTACTTTTGTTATTTTACTATTTTGAATTTGCTACTTTCATCAGTCTGACTCTTTCCATAAAAGACAACTTGGACTCCTTTGATTAGAAATGGTCTTTTGGCTCAACCACTTATTCTTCAATAATTAATTTGCAGGAAGTTGACCCGAAGGTAGAAAATGATGATATCTCAAATGACGGAATGGAAGGATTCCTTTCCGAACTAACAAATGCAATTCCAGGAGTTGATGAAGCTATGAGTTTTGCTGAAATGCTAAAGTAATTTTTGCCTCCATTCTGGTGTTTGTCATTCTTCCCTTTGCAAATGAAGTTTCTTATTCAACCCACCTCTCGATTTCTAGCAATTATTTGAGTCTCATGTTTTTCCCTTGCTACAGATTAGTCCAAACAATGGATTACTCTGTTGTAGTTTTTGACACTGCTCCTACAGGGCATACTTTACGGTTGCTGCAGTTCCCATCAACACTTGAGAAGGGTCTGGAGAAAATGATGGCCTTGAAAAATAGATTTGGTGGTCTGTTGAATCAGGTATTCTTTATACATTTCAAGCTACTGGAAAACTATAATTGTGGTCATGTTAGACACATGTATGTAGATGTCCGTGTTGATTTTCTACTATCATAATCTCTAGAAGATAACTTGCTAACAAAGGAAACAACTAATCTAATATGGTTTGGCGCACTGTTCACGCACGTGAACAGTACTTTCTGCCCATAATAGCCTCCTTTCATGGCCGTAGCTCCCCCTGGGCCCATGCTCATGACATCTACTGATGTTAATTTGCTTTTCTGGGAAACAATATGTTATCGTATCAGTTCATATCATCATGGCGATACCTTGTGTAAATTATAACAAAACAAACAACAGAGGAAGCCTGTGTTCTGCTCAATAGAGCATGAACCATCAAGCTGTAGAGGAAGCTGTAGCTGGAAGAAGATGGTTTCACAGGGTCCTGCGACTGTGTCGGAATCGGAATAGTGCTCTTTGCTGTTAGTTTCCTTTCACAGTTTTAGAATTGGTTTCGGAATCCTGTAATCGTTTTATTGTTCGATTCCGTTTCCTAGTATCTACTCTCTATTTAAAGGAGAGGTATACGTTTGTTTGAGTAAGAAGAAAAATAAGGAGATTCTAGTTTCACATCTATTCTCTGTATTACGTCTGTCTACTGGCTTCGCAAGTTCCGGTGTCGTTGGGTCGTCGACGGGGCAGTACACATCCGGCAACCGGTCATCAATACGCCTTGAGATCTTTAGGCTCTGACAACCTGGTATCAGATATGACGGGTTCTGATTCCGGGGAGGATGCAAGCTTCGTAAGCGCGATGTTTCAAGCAATCCAAGAACAGATGGCGGGGATTGTCCAACAAAACGCTGATATGAAATCCAAGATCGCGGATTTAACTCGTCAGAGCATCGCCACCAACGCGAAAATCGCCACCTGGGAGTCGGGTGGAGCTTTCTCTTTCTCAGCGCCAGGATTACTGCCACCACCATCATCGTCCTCAACCTCCATCCCGATCAGCGGTGTTTCCGCGCCCCTGATCATAGCACCCCCGCCTGTCGATGCATCCACGTCAGTTTATACACCACCAATGACCACATACCCTGGATATGAAGCATCAACAACAAACTTCCGCCCACAACACATCCACATGGTTTTTATGCTTATCCGTCAGCATGTTTTGTTTCTCAAGAGATCGAAGTGTTTCTTTGGTTTAGCTTCTGTTTCCTATCTAGGACACATTTCTGAAGGTGGAGTTGCCATGGATCCATCTAAAGTACAGGCAATTTCAGAATGGCCTCAACCAAAGACGATCAAAGCATTAGGGGGTTTTTAGGACTCGCTGTCTATTATCGCAAATTTATTCACGATTTCGGGAAAATCGCAGCACCTCTCACCAATTTGTTGAAAAAAAGATGCTTTTGGTTGGTCTCCAAAAGCACAAACATGCTTTTTGCAAAGACTTAAAGACTCTCTTACGCACGATCCTTCACATGCCGATTTCACAATGGTTTATCGTCAAATGCGATGGATCGAGTCGGGAATTGAAATTTGTTCTTCGCGTGGTCTTGGACCAATTGTATTTTTTAGTACACCCGTGGTGCTACGTCATTCTAAATTGCCAGCTTATGAGCGCGAATTAATTGCCCTAGTTCAGGCAATTCGCCATTGGAGATCATATTTGGGGGGGATTCTAGTTTCACACCTATTCTCTGTATTACGTCTGTTTGCTGGCTTCGCAAGTTCCGGCGACGCTGGGTCGTCAACGTGGCAGTACACATCCGGCATGGTTATCAAGTCATCGACTAGTCGACATGTCACCGGAGAAGCACCGACTGGAGGCGGCGACTTGACTTGCGCCTGCAAGTCGGGCGACTGGTCAACTAGTCATCGACTTGCCTGTCGACCAGGCGGCGGCAAGTTGAGCGACTTGGGAGGAGGGACGTGGGGCCCGGTTGTCAGAGGTAGTGTCCAAGAGATAAGAGGGAGTGAGGGAGGTAGGGCAATCGGGGAACTCACGCGTGACTCGGAGGCAGCTCCAGATCGAGGGAGTCGGGGGCTCACTGACTCCAGATCCAGTCGCCGCTGCCGCCCTCGGAGATAGCTCCCACTGCGCCATCGGCCTTCATCGCTATCACCCTCTCCCTTCGTCGGAGGCTCGCGGCAGGCTCCTCACGCCTCGGCACCAAATCCGCCTCCATCCCGTCTGGCCGTGGCGCCCGGATCAGTATGCCCTCCGCCCATCTCGGTTCCCTCGGCCTCCGCCTCCATCTCGGCCCTCCTCCCTCTCGGCCTCCACCTCCTCCCGGCCCCGCCCTCTCGGCCTCCACCTCCTCCTTCTCCCACCTCCTCCCCGTGACCAGCCTCCCTCCTCCGGACTCGGGGAGCTCGAGTCGCTTGTTGGGAGGAGGAGCTTAAGTCGCCGTTGGGAGAGGGAGGGGGAGCTCGAGTCGCCGCCGCCGCCTGGAGATTAGGAGGGGGAGGGGCCGAGGGAGGGGGGTGTGGGGAGAAGGGGGAACTCGGGTAGAGGAGTGGATATAGATAGGGTCCATCTGCTAGTGTACATCTGGAGCTAAAACTTCGATGGACCTGTTTCTTTTTAAACCATTCTCCCAGTATTTGAACAGAACTGTGTTAATTACGTTCTTGTAATGCAGAAGCACACACAAAAAAAGGCAAGTGCAAGTATTGCATCCTCCGAGGCCATGTATGATCCAAAGACCGATCCAAAACGGAAGGCTAAGTCTAATGATCTGGGATGGAAGTATGGCTTTTGGCCAGTTATTGGCAACCGAGATTTGGTCCAATGTTCGCGTTGTGACCGGAAGATATCGGGAGGAATTAAAATGTTTAAGGAGCATCTTGCGGGTGGGTTTGGAGATGTTCAAAAATGTGCCAAGACTACAACAACAATCATAAAAGAGATGCGAGAGGCTTTGTGGAAGTACAAGAAGGGCAGACCACTCTTCCTAGATTGTGATGATGATGGAGAAGATGAAGATGTGAGTGTGACAACAACCGAAAAGGAGTCCCAAGCCTCTGTTGTGCAGCCAAGTTTTGGGACAGCCGACATGTGAGTGTGACAACAATCGAAGATGGTGATAGTGAGAACATGGATGCTACTACTAATTTAGATGAGTTCGAGATGGATGACTTTTGAGAGATGAGAGTTGGACATGTTATTGTTGTGGACTTATGTTACGTCATTAGACTCTAAGCTTGTGGACTTATTTTATTGTCGTGGACTTACGTTGGCTATGTCGTGCTTGTTATGTTGCTCATGATTCATGTCATATGAACAGTACCAGTCGACTAGTCAGCGACTAGTCGGCAAGTCAGTCATTAGGAAGGTAGTGTCGACTTGCCAACTTAATAACCTTGACGTCCGGGTCCGGCAACCGGTCATCAATACGCCTTGAGATCTTTAGGCTCTGACAGTTTAATTGTTTGAAAATGGTATGATGAGTTCTCTTTCGAAGAAAAAAAATTATGACGAATGATGACAGTTCATATTGAAGTTAAAAGGTAGTATGTACTTGATGTGTGTTTTCGCATGTAGTCATGGACAAAATTGTAATTGGACTAACTGAGATGAAAACCAGCAAGTAGCTAATACAACAATGTATGCCTGTGACAGGCCAGTCAATTGTTTGGTCTCGGCGATGAACTGAACGAGGATACAATGCTTGGGAGACTCGAAGGTATGAAGGATGTGATCGAGCAGGTGAACAGGCAATTTAAAGATCCGGTAAGACTACCAACCTTGTAGAGCAGCAGATTACTTTTATCTACTGAACAAGATAGTCTGTTTATTATGTGATGTTAGGTAACTCCCTATATGCTAAGGATATGGCCATTGGCAGAACTATACTTATAAGTTATTTCAAAAATTAGAGAACACATGGGAGAAGGGACCTCTGTGGCAAGCCGGCAACTCATGACTTTCTAATAATAATCAGCTATAGCCTATAGGAAGTTATGGCTTGAGATTTGAATTCGTGACGATTGTAACTTTTGGCATCTTACAATATATATAATCAGCATATTAGTTGCTTGCTGTGCAAGGCACAGTCAAATAACTTCTTGTCTAACTTAGGTACACAAGAGTACAACTGGATTAACATAAAAGTACCTACCATGCTGGATTATCTGATCATTTTGCCCTTGATTGTATTTTCAGTATTTCTCTGCATTATTTAAAGCACCTAATATTAAAGATGTTTATCCCCTTCTGATTAATTTTTTTGGTTTTCTTCTCAGGACTTGACAACTTTTGTATGTGTTTGTATTCCTGAATTTCTTTCGTTATATGAAACGGAGAGATTGGTGCAAGAGTTAGCAAAGTTCGAGATTGATGCACACAATATTATTATCAATCAAGTTCTTTTTGATGAGGGAGGTTAGCGTCAAAACTATCTTATTTGGCAAATTTACTGTCTTGAAGCATTATTGAATATGTAAATGCACCAATTCACCTTTGAATTACATAAGCACCTATTGTGCAAGCAAAGAATCATGTTCTCATGAACTTTGGCTGAAAATAGATTCTGTCTTACAAAAGAAGCCTTTTGAATACAAGACAAAACAGAGACTTTGCATATTGATTCATTTTTAACACCCTGCAAATCTTTTATGCATTTCAATTTACTCTTATGTCATTCATTGCAGCTGTTGAGTCGAAACTGCTAAAAGCACGTATAAAAATGCAACAAAAATATATTGATCAGTTCCATATGTTATATGATGACTTCAACATCACAAAATTGCCCTTGCTTCCGGAGGAGGTAAGGAATCTGCCACTTCACATTTTCAAGCTTGTATTATTTATTTGAGCTTTAAGATACCTGGCTTCTGTAATTCTTCAGGTATGTGGTGTTCAAGCTCTGCAAAACTTTTCCCGGCACTTCCTTACACCATACAAGCCTGCTCTGGAAAGGGGCACGGTGGAGGAGCTAGAACAGAGAATATCTATACTGAAATCAGCACTGCAAGAAGCTGAGTCAGAACTAGATAAGAGTTAGGGAAGCAGATAGCATGAGCCTTCTACACATGTGAAGTGCATGGCACTTGCGGACACTACGGAGAACATGGAATTGTAGAGAACCACCCGATTTTTCGTGTCATTACATACTCTGGTTGACCTCCTCCATTTCCTGTTTCCTCAATTGAAATTTTTGTATTTGTTTTAGCTATCGGCAGCGAAGTGTATCATTAGCACGGGATCTGATTAAAGGATAGGTTTGTGGGATCTATTCTCCTGATACTGCTTGTTCTAGGGATCGAAGTTTAGGAGTTAATCTGGGGTTGGCTGGTGCTTTGGTTGGTTGCAAACGGTTTACACTGCTGGCTGAATTTTACATTAGGACATGTACAACGGATGGTGATTTGATTTCAGAATCGTCTGTTTTAGTGGTTTCTGTTCCCCTACGAACAGGTTCTGCTTGTTGAGGAACTATCGCTGGCGAGTCTAGTCCGAGCGATTATCTTGTAGACAAACTCAGAATCGTAAGAACAATGTAAGAACACAAGAATATAATAGTAGATTAAACACAATGATATGAGAGGATTTCTGGTTTCTTTTTATTGCTCTTCTATAAATAATGTATATAATGTTGGGAGTCTCCTCTTTTTTATATAGACTACAGGATAGATTAGGGGCCGTCGTGAGCCAGGCCGGTTTCTTAACACTGCCGGTTTCTTAACACTGCTGAGTCTTGGGATGAATGTGTTTACTCTGGGTTTGGTTGGGTGCTGGGATTGGTTGCAAACGGTTTACACTACGCTGGCTGAATTGCATTGTCTAGGAACCCGTTCCATACAATGTTGTAGTATCTGGTAACGTGAACTTTGGAAATTCCAGAGTGAAAATTTAACCAAATCTTCTATCTATCATTGTCTTATTAAAGTAGAGTTAAAAGAAGTCACCACGTTCGCTCTTAAGGATTAGAAATTTTCACATTAATTGATGGAAAAAAAGAGAAAAATCTACACCATCGATCATGGTGTGTCTAAATTATAACGGTCTAGATTAAAAGAAAGAGTTCATGTCAAATAAAATAAAACTAATGCGCAGAGGAGGCTCACGACAATAGCTCACCTCAGGGACGGAGGTGCTACAAGGAGCGTTGCATTAGTTCACTAACATCCTAGAGATAGTGTAGATGCAAGGAATCGGACTGAGACTCACCAGACTTCGAAGAAGAACGGAAATGGCGGCGGTAGCCGAGGATGAGGAAGAAGAAGGTGAGGCTCAGATTCATAGCGAACTGGCCTGCGTTAACTTAGAGGATTAGTAGAATGAGGGTCAGAACACATGATGGCGCGACTAGAAGAGGTCCAAACCTTCTGGAACGGTGAGGATACAGCAGCTCAAATCGGGTGCACGCGCCGAAGTTGGGGGTGACGATGGCGTTTCGGCGCTGCACGGTTCCCGAAGATGCATTGAGCAAAGGAGAGGGATGAGCGAAGTGAGAGGCGCATGATGATACAGGTGTCGCGGGCAAGGAAGCTCACCTGAGGCAATGGCAGCGGAAGGCTTGCTCACTAGCGTCGAGAATGACGCTCTCGTTCCCGGCGAATCAGAGCGCGATAAGCTTTGATTCTTGTCGGGAGGTGAGAATGGCGAGCTGAGGAGTCCATGACGTGGTTTGGAGCTTAAATATGGCTGAGATTGGCGCGAGAGAAGCGACGATGAAACGCGACCGTGAATGAGTTTCTCGCGGGTGTGCTTCAGCATCTCTGCCAGCGAGGGGAAAAGGCGGGGAGAGGCATGGGCACGGTGACGTTCGGTGCCGGTAGACGCGACGGGGGCAGTTGGAGCTCGGAAACGGTGGACGTGGTCACAAACCTAGGGCGGGGCAGGTGAGCATGCTGGCGCGAGGAGACGAAGCGAGGTGGAAGAAAGCTTCCTTAGTGAATTTTTAAACATATCAAACATGAAAGCGAGAGGGAGAGCAAGGGCTGGTATGGGCTGGAGCGAGCGCGAGAGAAGTTGGGCCGAGTTGGGTTTTGGCCCAAAGGTGCGGCGAGAAATTTAGTGAATTTTTAAACATATCAAACTTGCTTTAAAATTTATGAGGGAGTCTCCTAACACAATCTAGTTCACTTTGTAAGTTTCCAAGAATTATACTAGTTTTGTATTTTTCTTTTAAAATTCTTACAATTTGTTGTTTCCATATAAATGCATAGTTGTTTTTTGATGAAAATTTTTAAAACATGCTCAAATAAAATTTCCCACATATAAACATGCTCAAAATTATTCTTCCATTTATTTTCATTATACTTTTCTAAAATTGGGATTTTGGGATGTTACAAAAAAATGAAATTGAGAATAAAATAAAATAAAATTAGCAATTTGATTTAAATCTGAATTCCAATAAGTATAATTCGAATAAAAATTAAACAACCGTTGGCAATTAGATATGTATACGATGTACAACCAAAAAATAATTAAAATTATGTTAAAAGTAAAATAAATTTAGCAATTTTTTTCAATACCAATTATAAAGTAAAATCCCTAAATAACTGTAATTCGGAATGAAAATTAGCAATTGGATTAGATGCAATTCCAAGAAAAAAGAACTAAAATTTGGAATAAAAAACAAAAGAAAATTTGCAATTTGATTTCAATTCTAAATAAATTTAGCAATTTGGTTGTACAGGAGCTCCAATATTGAATAAAAATAAAAGCTATAATGAGGATGGCATGAATGGTGCTAGAGGAGACACAAAGAAGCCACCACGTTCACTCTCAAGGTCACGTATTTCTAAAAAATACAAGTTATAATGAGGATAGCACGAATGGTGTCGAAGTAGACCACGAAAGAGTGTAATGGCATCGATCTGTTCTGCAAGAAGATATTGATCCACGGGGAAGCGAAGAGTCGAGACGGCAACGACAGAGATGAGGAAAATATCGTGCTGCTTGCCGAAGCCATTGAAGAGAGAGTCCAGTGTTGAAGGAGCCAAGGGCTGCGATGACAAGTGGTGAGCGTTGGTGTTGTTGAAGAAGTTAGTGGCCAAAGAAGCTCGATGATAGGGAAGCCCTGGCAGAGAGGAGATGAAGTTTTGCATTGAAGACAATCTATGGACGATATATGGCCATCAGGTAGCTAGGAGCGTGCCATCGTTGGTGAGGGGCATGTTGTCGCCGGCGATGGCAAAACGATTCTCCATATCGTTAGACAATGAATAAAGCAAACATGCTGACATTAGTGAAGATGGGAGGTTGCCATAGTTAGTGAGAAAGCCACAACGTTGAGTTTGCCAACGTCGAAGAAGAGGAGCGACTAACACAAGAGAAGAGAACGTCGAGCATGTATAACATCATGCATGCGTATGTACATGCATGCATCTGTACAAATAGAAGCATGGGTGTGCATAGGCAGAGGAGCAAAAAGCTAAGAGTCACCGGAGAGAGCGTGACATGTGTTCCCAGCTGAGATAAGCGACGATTGCATGTGTTTGCGTGTTGATGTCGCAATGGTTAGCATTAAATAATAATTGAGAAGTAGAAGATAACCATGTAGGAAAGTATTACATTAGAAGGGGTAGCAGTTGAGAGGAATCGATCAAGAGGGGTTAAATGAATTAGAGAGAGAATTTGAGAAAATAAAGAGAGAAATTTTAAAATTTTCTTGGAGGAGAAATAGAACCTAGGCCGAAGGCCCATAGCCCATCGGCCCACCACTCCTTGCCCCTTGTGCCAGCACCTTGCCAGCCCTCTACCCTTCGCTCCCCTAGTCCTGATGGCCTCAGTCGCCAGCCGCCCAAGCCCTGTCCTTTTCCCCCTTGCCCCTGCTCTGCCGCTGCCGCATGCAGCCAAGGCAATGCATGCCGCCGACGCCTGCACTTGGTGCTGCTAGCCGATGCCTGCAGTTTGGTACCCCTGCGCCTCATTCCTCTGCTGCAGCCGCCAGCCATCCTGTCGAGCACTGCACACCTACGCTGCTTTGCTTTAGATCGACTAGATAATCTTGCTGCTAGCTAGTTGGTTGTGTGCTGCATCTTTTGCATGCATGCATGCATGAGGATTCAACAGTAGGAGAGCCAAGCAAAGCTAGATAATTCTTGTTGCATGTTTTGTATGGCTGCGTGAGGATTCAACAGTAGGAGAGCCAAAAAGGGCAAGAAGAGAGGGAAGAAGGAAAAGAGAGGGGGAATAATCTCGTGAAAAGATTCAGTGGTCCTCATCGCGATCTTCAGGGGTGACGAACACGTTTCCCTTCGTTTTTGTTTAACAGTTTTCCAGTCGGTACAAATCGTTTAGTAGATTGGTTTAGTCTGCTGTTCTGTTGTACTATTTTTACGGGTAGTATAGAGGCATAATTTGAGAATTTCATCTACTAGAGAGTTGTAGATAATTTCGATAGAATTTTTATTCATGTCAATCCGATGCATATATTGTGAGATATGAATTTTATAGTTCTACTGTCCGGTAGAGCTTGTTGTGTGTTGTCAGTCTATAGTAATTAGTAGATTAAAAATAATAGGTGAGTTAATCTGGGAATTTGGTCAACATGAATGTTGTAGGTAATTTCTTAAGGTTTTCAAAAAGTCTAAGAACATAATTTTTAGATTATTAGATTAAAAGACATGAGTTTTGGAAGTCTGTTGTCTAGAAGATGACAGATCTGTCTTCGGGTAAAGAAATGGGTTAGAAAACGGTAGAATCAGAGTTTCATCATAACAAGAAAATTGTAGGTTGTTTTGTGAGGATCCATAAAGTTTTGGTTGGATGAATTTGGAGTTCGTATGAATAAGTTAGGGCCATTTTCTTACTGGGACAGTGGGTAGTACGTCTGGTAGATTTGGGTTAATTTGGTTGGTTTGGCGTAAACATGCGAGGTCGATTAGTGTGATGGGTTGGTGCCGTGATGATGTGATTTTCATAATATTTTTTGAGTGTGTGTTATTACTTGCTTGTTCAGAGACTGTGGCCTCATGCGCTGTGCTACAATTTCGTCACTCGGCTTCGAAGGGCTAAGAGGCAAGTACAATTTAGAGGCATATTGGATGCTTGATTGTACAAATTGATTAAATGAATATGATATGGTTAATATTGTGAAGTATGAGTACTTTCTGCTGATTACATGCTTCCATTAATCGTTTATATCAATAGGAAAGTATGGAAGTATTCATTTCGTTTCATTACATTTATTCCAAGCTTTCATGTTTAACCCACAAGAGTGGGTATTGAGGTTTATTTCATTTCATTTATTTCAAGTATTCATGTTTAACTCACGGGAGTGGGTATTGAGATCCCCATATTTTTAATATGGGCAACTAAATCCCTGCATTTTGAGAATGCGGCATGAGTGAACACCGACGGGTGTTACACTCAGCTATACCGGTATATGCAGAAGGGAAGTGGAGACATGTGCATGATTTGCATTGTATTAATGACATTTTCATATGTATTTGAGATAATGAAAATGTTCTGTTAATGATTTAGAGTTTCATATGTTGTATATTGAGAATGATCTGTCATTGATAAGAGGTTTTGTATGCCATTTATTTGTACTTGCTGGGTCTTGAACTCACGCTTGTTTATTTAATGTTTTAGGTGAACGTTGATGTCGGCATACTTTGGGGAGAAAGTAGGACATGGAAATTTTGCACTTGAGAAGCACTCCACTCCACTCATGATTCATTCATTTTGGAATTGTAATAATTGATTAGGTTGTGGTTCCTTTAGTTCCTCATGGTCGATGTTATTGCTAGTTGTTGTTTTCTCTTAAATGAAATTTATCTATAACGCCTTTGATAATTATTTAGTTTGAATTATAATTGGATTGTGATTAGCCGGCTTGCTGAAATTTATGATTAACTCGTTGTCGAGTGTTTAATTGTGATGCCTAGAAAGTAGAAATCCTTAAATTTGATGTAGAATCTTGTAGTGTTAATAGATGTAGGTGACATCCTGGGCATTTCCTAAGCCGGGGTGTTATAGGTTTATTATTGGGGGTTGAAGCAAAAAAATTGTAACAACAAGAAGAGATAGAAGCAACACGGTTTCGTGTGAGGGAAGATAAATTCAAGGTAAGTCGCCCATAGTGCATCGGTGTATACATGAGCAAGGTACTCTAATACATTATAGCATGTAAATTAATAAGATAATTTGCCGCACATATAACCAATGTATTGTTTGAGATTAAATAGAGGTACATGAGCACGCATACAATTTGGGAAAAAAAATTTAACTAATAGAGTAAGAATAGGGGCATGCAAGTATATGATCTATGCATGATGAAGAGTGATTAGTTTCTAAGAACCTCAACAACTTATTATACTCAATGATTTTCTTCCATCAAAACACATACTTCAATTACGTTTCTCAGGTTGTAATTTCTTTCAAGCTTCTATTCTCGTTTCTAATGTTTAGGATATCTTAAAAGTCTAAATAACTTACAGGATATGTAAATATATTATCAAATATTTATACAAACTTTGAAACACATCTAGCCGCGGGGCACCTGCTAACTAGGTAAAAGCAACCGTTTGCATTGGATTTGGGGTTGTCAAATTGGTGCGACTCTGGAGAAACTATAAAGTTTAGCAACTTCGTTACTTACGTTTATTGATAATACACGTCAAGATACCTAGCAGAAGGGCTAGTCACCCCATTACACTATTATTACAGGCTCCTTAAGCGACCTTTTACACATAGCTATATATCTCAGTACGTACTGCATAGGTTCATGGCCATTGGCCAGTTGGCCACTAGCTAGTTACAAGTAACACATGTCATAGCTGCATGCATGCACTTGTTGAAGGCAGCTAGCGATCAGACAGCAGCCTGTGTCGGTGTGTCCCAGGCGGGCCTCGCTCAAACACGCCGGTGTGCGTGAGCAGCGCCCACAGGTGCGTGAGCGTGATGAACTCCCCTCCTCACGGCAGAGCCTCCAGATGCGCCCGGGCGTCGTCGGACGGCGCGACGTACAGCGTCATCTATGCCCAGAATTCAGAGAGGACCCTCCACCGCAGCGTCGGGTCTTGGACGTCTTCAACCAGCAGCTGCCTCGCAAGCCGAGCACCCAGGCCCCAGCACGACGAGGGGCTTGTCATTATCACCACCGTCCTCATCGGCGCTGTTGTCCATCAGTCTGTCAAACTTCTCCATCGTCTTGGCGCCACGGAGCAAGCCACTCGCTTCTTTGATGGACTCATCGAGTATGGATTCCGAAACACAGATGTGATCGGGCAAGAGGCTCGGCTCAAAAGCGACGAGATACGCGCAGTATTGCGACAAGCTGGAGGCCACCGAGCAGGCCGTGCCGAGTCGCCGACAACCCTGTTACCCTCCTATCTTCCTCGGACAGTGCCAGCGGCTGCGGCTTGCCTTGTGCATCCAGCTGGTGCTTGCAAAAAGAGTTGTGGCGTTGTGCCAAGACCAGTATGAATGGTGTCGGTCACCGTTCCATTGGTAGCTGCATCACATGCCCATGAGAGCTGCTCATGATGGACGCCGTTTTCTCGCAGCGATCTTACCCCGTTCGTCTGGTGGTCGTTGCTTCTGATGAGGGAACCGATGACCGCTTGCTTCTCTTCGCCGGACAGCTTCACCGTGCCTTTTCTTGCGCCCCTTCTTCGCCTTGTCAACCAGGCCCAGTGTCACGTACGTAGTAAAGACATTTGGTAATGCGATACTTGTCCAACACATGGAGGAGAGAGTACCGCCCAAGCTTGTCCGCCCAAGGGAGAAGCGACTTCAGGTTCAGAAGAAGACGAATGATCATCTGGTAGAAACAACCGTACTTCCTTTGCAACGCAGGTCCGCTGGTGACGTAACTCCGGATCGACGCCACCTTGAACAAACCTGAGGCCATATACAGGTAGAGCTGGAATCCCTCCAAGAATGTCACCACAGCCATTAACAGCATGGTGGTCATCAGATGTTAGCTATAATCTTGACTTAATTGTTTATTTGCATGTAATGACATCATCATGGCTAGAAACAACAGCACTAGTGGGCACTAGAAACGGCAGCATTAGTTGCATGTGTGTTCATTGCCGTAGTGGGCACTAGAAACAACAGCATTAGTAGCACTTCATTGCATTACTTGGGCACTAGAAACAACAACATTAGTAGCACTTTATTGCATTACTTGTAACGTAGAGTATTTCTTGATGTATAAAATGAGAAGAAAAGAGAAAAGCTGTAGAAGTTTGGGCAGCACCAAAACGTTTTGTGTGTTCATCTTCTCCTTGGAGTTTTTCAGTGTGCTCGTATGTGTGTAGACACCGGCGGTGCTAACAATTGGTATCAGAGCGAGGTTCAATGTGAGGAGAGTGCCCACTTGGTGGCGCCGGCGGTGCGACATGGTACCTGGTGGAGCGAGCGAACCTAGCGATGGCGCAGAACCTGTTCGAGGACCAGCAGGAGCAGTTGGAGCGTAACGTGGAGCGGCTGTCCAAGGTGCTAGCGACGGACATGTCGGCACTGCCTAGAGGCGACGACTTCGGGCGCAGCATGGCCGCGGCGTAGCGGCTCGGCCCTAGGCGCTGTAACAGTGGCTTGGCCCAGGGCATGCGTGGTACAGCTCCGGGTGTAGTGGCGCTCGGCGAGCGCGACGCAAGGTGCGTCGCAAGGTGCGGAGGTGCACAAGGCGCGGGGCGTCGCACGGCTGCGGCCGCAAGGGTGACGAGCATCACGGCCGAGAGCGGGTGCCAAGACAGTGGTGCATGTGCGGTGTGTCGAGAGAAACGCGGCGTGCAACAACGGCCAGCCCATCATGCATGCGGCGCGGCAGCGGGCTCGTGAACGCGTAACAGCGCAAGTCTTGTGAAGCGGCGGGTGTCTGTTGTGTAATGCGTCGCGAGCCGGTGGCGGTGCGATGCCACGCAAAGTGCCGCACACGTAGGTAACGATGTGACCGGCGTCTGGCGTGGAGCATGCGGCTCCACGGTGAAGAGAGTCGGAGCGTTTGGGCAAATGTGCATAGGTGTAGATGATGAGCTGGCTGCAGCACCATGCGCTCAAGAGCACGACGACGAAGGTCCACGCGGCCAGAGTGAGGCCAGTGCAATGTGCCGGAATCGCACATGATGCGCACACTAACGGCGGTGACGTGATTGCCGTGGAGTTGGCCGACAACGACAATCTCCACGGGAGGTGGAGGCCGGCAACAACAAGGTGAGGCGGTGCGAAGCCGTCAGGAAATGAGTCGGCATGAGGCCGACAAACGGCGATGGCATGGAGGCCATCGTCGCAGGAAGAATTGAGGTCAGAGTCACTCAGTGAGTCATGTCACCGACGGCGAAGTTGTGGCGACCAAGAGGTAGCGGTGAAGAATGGAGATGGCGTGTCTCCAAAAATACATGCTATCAAGGAGCGTCGTTGTCAACCGACAAGGCAAGATGGGCGAATGTACTTTCCATCTCCATGTCCCGATGAGAAGAGCTGCCAAGTGCATGGGCTGCGGTGACACTCATGTTCACGGTCATGGATGGCGGGAACGACTGTAATGTCCCTCAAGTGTGATCACGTGGCGAGGGCGATTGTACTGCCCCTCAAGGCGGAGTGCACCACGTGGTAGAGAAGCGGTTGCGAGTAAGGATTTGGCGACACATAAAGGGCACTTGTGTTGCTAACCCATACCGAGTGGGAAGGCGGAACTTTTTGAAGATAAGTGTTGGAGACCGCTAATGGCGCAATGAGTCGTGCAAGCGGCTGCGAGCATAGATTTGGCGACACATAAAGAGAACTTGTGTTGCTAACCCGTGCCGAGTGGGAAGGCGGAACTTCTTGAAGATAAGTGTTAAAGACCGCTAATGGCATGATGAGTCGTGCAAGAGGAGCCGCTGCGTGTGGCAACAAGGAGAAAGCCGCTGCACGTGGCAAGAGGTTGCGAACGATCCGCAATGGTGAGTCGGCATGTCAAGATTAGGGGGAAATTGTTAACTATAATCTTAACTTAATTGTTTATTTGCATGTAATGGCATCATCATGGCTAGAAACAGTAGCACTAGTGGGCACTATAAATGGCAGCACTAGTTGCTTGTGTGTGTTCATTGCCGTAGTGGGCACTAGAAACTGCAGCATTATTAGCACTTCATTGCATTACTTGGGCACTAGAAACAACAGCATTAGTAGCACTTTATTGCACTACTTATAACGTAGAGTGTTTCTTGATGTATAAAATGAGAAGAAAAGAGAAAAGCTGTAGAAGTTTGGGCAGCACCAAAACGTTTTGTGTGTTCATCTTCTCCTTAGAGTTTTCAAGTGTGCTCGTGTGTGTGTAGACACCGGCGGTGTTAACATCAGATAGATGTAGGTGCGGCCGCCTGTCCTGTTCATATGGATGTAGTAGTCTCTGTTGTGTTTATTAAAGAGATTTGTGAAGACTTGGAAGAATTTGGGAGCAATTGCACACACTTAGGCGCTGTGGTTGTATTCTATTTATGGCGTCCCGATGCCCTGTAGCAAGTCCGAAAAACGCTGAGTTATAGGCGAATGTGGGCAGCGATTATTCCTCTCCGTTGTTCCTGCTTCTACGCTAGATCCTGAAGACTAGGAAACGTTGTTACAACAATTACACGACTCCTTCAACACTCTCCCTCAATCTTAACCTCCTAATACAAGTTAAGATTGGCTCTGAAATTTAAAAAACTATGCAGCGGAAGAGGTTTAGCATGTCTACGGTTTGATCTTGTGAAGCAATGAATCGAACATCCAGCAGCTTCTTCATGCCCAGTTCTCTTACAAAATGGAAATCCACCTCTATGTGCTTGGTGCAAGCATGGAAGATGGGATTTGCTAATTAGTAGGTCGCCCCCAAATGATCACACCCACTACAAGAAATCTGTTGAACGGTGACAATCAGAATTCGTCACGGATATGTATTTTTTTTTGTCACAGTATGGGATCTGTGACGCTCCCATGAAGAAAAATTGAATCGTCACCTATAGTGCGTCATTGATTGGTTTACTGTGTGAAATAATAAATAAATCCACAGACTTCGAATTTTATGACGCCGCCACATCGATTCTTATTATCATTGGTAGCTTTGGTAAGCCACTTGAGATCTGACGCTGTTGTTGGTTTGTGACGATTTCTACCGTCATAATGTGAGTTAGGCCCATGTAAATTTTCGTCATAATTTCTACAAGGCCCATTTTGATTCCATTTTGTAGGCCCAACTTATTTTAGGTTAGCCCAAATTGCAGGCCCAAATTTTTTTTGGGTGTAGCCCATTTTGATTGCCCAGTTAGGGTTCGAGCCAGCAGTTTGTGGTTCTATGAAGCATAATTGCAATGAACAATCAACAACAAAATCAAATAAGCATGGGCATAGAATGTAGAAACAGTTTCATTCTAACAAGACCATCTAAAGATGTTTGTGGTTCTCTTGACACATGCTAAATTCCCATAACATCAAATATCAAAATCCTCAACTTGCGTACCTCTTGTACTGAAAACCTAAAAGACATACATAACATAAGATAGTCTTTGGAAGACTAGGAGAATTTGCTAGCAACTGGGCTCGGACTGCTCAATCAAACAAGCTGAAACCCATGTCATCATCACTCTCTTCCTTAGCCTCCTCCTGAGGATAGTGAACCAAAAAATATTTGTAAGTTATTGAACACAATATTAGTTGTGCAAATAAAAGTGTTGTCTAGATGTATGATAGCTCACCTTCTTCTCCTCAAGAAATGCGGTAAAGGCGGCAATGCACCACCACCGACCAGGTATGAATGCATAACACCTAAACAAAAACTGACCCAAGGAATTTTGTAGCAGCTAATTGACTATCCAAAAAACTATAAAGGAAGTTCAACTATTCATAGAATTGTAATAAAGAATATGTTATGACAAGTGATAGGCATTTATAGTTTTGTCAAACAAATTGCAAAAGGCTAGGTTATGATGTTCAAGTTCAGAATTCTGCACTCCACCACAAGAAATGGTTTAGAATCAAAAGAGAAGATATGCAGCAGCTGTAGATGCTCATAAAGTTTTAAGTGGATGAAGTTGATATGCCACTTTTAGAATTAGGTGCAGCTTTATATTTATTTGCAACACTAAGAGCCCAAAATGACTCTATCAAGCTATAAAACAAAGATTTTGAGGTTCAAGTCAGAGTGAGGTATACCCTAAGTGCATGCTTCTTGAACTTGTTCATCATAGAGAATTGTTGAAGCTTGGCCTTAACAGTTTCACCCAAATTGACATTTGGAGCCTTCTTGATATTCTGCAACCAAGGATGATATGGAGAAGATACAAGTTATAGCTATGAGACAAAAGCAACCTAATTAAATGATACAGGGTGGGTGGGGGGATCTTCAGAAATCATAAAGAATTATCTTTACTCAATTCTAATGCAACAGTAGTGCATTTGCGCAGACAAGAGGTCAGAACACAGTCCACTGTTATCATCCTAAATAGTTAATTTCGTTTAGATATGCCAGTGTTGTAATTGGTCATTTTCTAGTATAAAACTAACCTGCCCAGAATGGAGGGACGCCACAAAGAAGGATGTAAATAATAACTCCTGCACTCCAAACATCAACCTCTGGGCCATAATTTCTCGTTAGCACCTCTGAAGCCATGTAATAAGGACTTCAAACAATCTCAGTGAACCGTTCACCTACACATAGTCAACAATGAGCACACTAGAGAAACACTATACAAAGTAAACAGACAGCATAAGACAAGCCATTCTAGAGGCACTATCCTCTCTCGATCATATAAATGCGACATGCGAGTAGCAACAGATGTATTAAAATGGAAAACTTCAAATCTTTGGAATAAGGATATCATAAGCTGCACAGGTGAAATTCTCGGTTTGAGGTCGATGCATCACTCCATGCTCATGGCACATCGATGTTGTACAATACAAAATGAATGTACCGTTAGTCACCATGAGATGAAAAAAGGAAGTTCCATGTAACGATCTAATTACCAATTTAAAGAGGCAGGCATGGATAGCTAATAGCTAGAATCGACAACAAAAACTACAATAACTAATTGCTTCTCAAAATTGATCATAACCTAGTCAATCAAATGAGTAGACAACGGAATCATCTGACAGATAGGGAAAAAATTGATCCTCGCATTGCTGTCATATGTAACAATTCTACCATGAAACTTAACATCTCCCAACATACTCTAAAAGCGGTCAAATCGGGCATAAAAGCAGCGAAAACATCAAGAAATCACCGAGCAGGTCTCACCGCACGACCTCGGCGATGGTGCGGGTGACCTTCTTGATGGCGACTCGTGTAGTGCCCCGGCGATGATCCATCGCCTCTCTCACAAGACGCCACAACCGCCGCCATTTCTCTTGGCGCACAAACCCACCACCACCTCCAAAAACTCTAGATCTCGCACCAAGAAACCCCCAAATCGGCACCAAGATCTCGTTACCACCCAACCCCAACCCGATTCCGCTCCTAAGAACGACTTTGACCACCCAAGAACTCAAATCTTTTACCGTCTGGCGAACTCCCCAAGATTCATCGCCAAGAAGCACCAAAGTCGACGGCGATAGCACGAGCTTCGACCTCGACCACGGCGGGGTCTCGGCCTCGGGAGCACGATGACGAAAGGCCATCCCGGCCGATGCATGGACTTGGCCATGCTAATGTCGGCGTGGAGCGGCTCCTGGGCCTCCTCCCACTTGAGCTCGGCGGAGGAAGAGGTGGAGGCGATCACGAGCGAGCGAGCTACGATGCACGAAGGAGAGGCGACGCGACGTGATGGGGAGAGTTTTCCAGATGTAGGGAGGCGAGGTGTTTGGCTCCGGTGACGACGGGCGGGCGGGATCTTACTGCTTCTAGAGCTGTGGCGGCAGCGGAGGCGGCTCAAAAGGTGAGAGGAGCGCGAGCGGTGGTAGGATTGAGGGGTGCGGGTTAGGGTTTTGGGGTGCTACTTATAGTGAGTGGCGGCGCTGAGGGTGTGACGCGATCCTAGGGTCAGATTTATGTCGTTTTGGGGTAAACGTCGATTTTTGATGGCCTACTCCGAGAGATGTTTAACTATGACAAAGCAATAGCGTCACAATGCCAAACACCCTATTTATGACAATTTGAGGTTTGGGAGTTAATGACGATTTTGACATTTTTCGTCACTACAAGTAGGGTCCCAGCCCCGGGATGCTCTTTATGACGCTGCTGTTGAAAAACGTCATAGAATATGGGCAGATAATGACGATTTACCTAGTTGTCATAGAAATTTTGTCATAGTTTAGCAGATTTCTTGTAGTGACCACAGAGACGGTGGTCTCTCTTGAAAAATCCCCAACTCTTTCAGCAGCAATTGAATCCAAACCACTTTAGCAGCAGTGTTGGCGATTCCTTTGTACTCTGACTCAGTGCTGGATCTGGACACAGTGTGTTGCAGTGGTGGATCCAGAATTTCTAGGATGGGTGTTCAAAGTTAATAAAATATTGTTCAATGGATTGGCTGCTTTCGATAGATATCAGTTTTAGCGTCAAGGTGGAAGCTATCTCTGTGTCTTTCCAGCTCTATCTCACAAAGATTTCAAATCTACAGACTTCCTTTTCATTTTCCAAAGCTCTACAATCTACATTTCACAAAATGCACGATTCGTTCACCAAGAACGACTCAAAAATAACACTAAATAAATTGTTGAATTGGGACTTTGGGATTTAAGATTTGGGAATTGGGGATGCACCTGTGTTGTGTCGCGTGCACTGTGTCATGGCAACAATGGAGAGTCTAGCTAGGTCGCAGCGGGACAACGATGAGTAGCGGCAGCGACCAGGGCCGCATCCATGTTCTATGTCAGCCGGATTTGGCGCCGCCTTGGTCGGAGATGGAGAAATTTGGACATGTCGCCTGTCTCCAACCCACGTGGACATCCACATTCCTCCGTCCCGAACCCTAGTCGGGACTGGTCTCCACAACCTCCGCTAGGCACATCCCTGCTACACGGCGATGGTGCTAGTGGGGAGGACACAGAGGCGACGTGGGCAGGGAGAGGTGGCTAGGGGAGGATGCAATGGCGTGGGAGAGGAGGAGACGATAGCCGACGAGTGTGGGAGGAGGGGGGAGGGAGGGAGGAAAGGAGGCGGTGGTGCCGGGGAAGGGAGAGGAGGCGGCGATGCCACGACAATGCATGAAGAGGACGCACATACGGAGACAGAGGAGAATGGAGGGGAGCCCACAGGGAGGTGGTGGTGCAGGGTGGGATGGGGACTAGGGAAGCAGACCGCACCAGGGGTCGGATTGTAAACAAAATGGATGAGGAAGGCGAGTCGAAGAATTTCTCGAAGGACCTGGTTGTTGTTTTCTCTCAATAGGGAATAAATGGATCCAACGACTCCTATACATTAGGAGCAAGATCAGACGGTCGAAAATAAGATAATGACGTGGCACGGTATTTTGTTTGGGAATCCCCTTAACTATAATATATAGAAGGTGCAATATACCTATTATATACTAGGTATTTCATCCAAAATTTTGGGTGTTCGAGTGAACACCCATGAACCATAGAAGGTCCGCCCCTAGTGTGTTGTTTGCGCGAACTCCACAAGACAAGATTGGCACCAAAATACACTACAAAACCACTGGTCGACCTTCAGTCGTCAGAGCACCCTGCCCAATCAGAGTTTGTGAAAGCACTCACAAGACTTGATTTTGATTTCCTGAAGTGCAGTGCCATATGCTGGGTGAGTTGCAAGTATATGAGGATCCTCTTCACTGCTGACCAATGATCTTGTGTCGGAGAATGTAAGTACTGACACACTTTGTTGACGGGATACGATATGTCAGGACGGGTTATTGTCAAGTACCGAAGAGCCCCGACAATACTTTGATATTTGGTTGCTTCTGCATCAGATAAAGGTGCACCTTGTAACTTTGACAACTTGTCACCTGATGACATTGGAGTCGAGATAGGCTTGCAGTTCACCATGTTTGCTCTGACAAGAATGTCCTTAACATACCTTCTCTGTGTGAGCGCAATGCCATCGCTCTTTGGAATCACCTCAATACCAAGGAAGTAATGCAAGTAACCCAAGTCCTTGATTGCAAAATCCTTATCCATCTAACTGAGTAAGTCGTATGCGGCTTGAGCAGAAGAACTTGCGGTAATAATGTCATCTATGTAAATTAACATATATATGATGTTACCATTGTGATTGTAGATGAATAGAGATGTGTCGGCCTATGATGGAATGAAGCCAAGTTCCTCTAGCCTTGAACTCAATCTTGAATACCATGTTCTTGGCGCCTGTTTGAGACTATATAAAGCCTTCTCTAGTCTAGTTTGCAGACATGATGTGGGTGATCTGGATCCTCAAAGTCCGACGGTTGCTTCATGTAAACTTGTTCTTCTAGTACTCCATGTAAAAATGCATTTTGCACATCTACTTCCCTAAGACACCAGCCACGTGAAACAGCAAGAGCAAGAATGAGTCTCACTGTTGTTGGCTTCACCACGGGACTGAAACTGTCTTCATAGTCCAGGTCATGTCTCTGTTTGAATTCTTTTGCAACAAGCCGCGCTTTGTACCTCTCAATGCTGCTATCAGCGTTGCGCTTCAGTTTAAACACCCACTTGCTATCTATCAGGTTTTGAGCATACTATTTCGGGACAAGGTGCCATGTCTAATTGCGCTAAAGTGCTTCAAGTTCAGTATCCATAGCTTGTCGCCAGTGCGGGTCTTGCATGGCATCTAGATGTATTGATGGCTCAACATGAAGATGTGTTGATGGCTCAACAGGCTCAGACTCAACCACAGTACTAAACGTGATATGCCTCCCCTTGGTCGTGTACCGAACGGTGCCATCATTAAACTATCGAGGTTTATGAATACCATGTTTCAATCTAGTGTGCACACCCTGTTCCTGAGTCGTTGAAATAGACTCGGGAATGCTGGAAATTGGCTCGGACATGCTAGTAGCACCTGCAGGGTTAGTGACAGAAATAGTAGGCACAACACAAGATTGACAAGATCAGGCACATGGTCTCTCACAGTAGGAGGAGGAGTGGTTGAATTGGTGAGGTGAAGGGGTAGAAGAACATCACTAGACTGGAAGGAAATCGTGTGGAGAGCATCATTATCAGAGAAAGGGAAAGAAGATTCATCAAAAATCACATCTCTAGAGATGTAAACGCGCCCTGTTTGTTTATCTAAGCACTTGTACCCCTTATAAGTATTACCGTAACCAATGAAAACACATCTCTTGGATTTGAAAGAAAGCTTATATCTGTTGTGTGGCCTCAAATTTGGCCAGCAACCACAACCATAGGTTTTAAGAAGTGTATAATCTGGATTTTTATTAAAAAGTTTTTCCATGGGCATACAAAACTGAATAACACGACTAGGTAACCTATTAATCAAGAAACATGCATAGGTGAAAGCCTCATCCTAGAAATTTTAAGGGCATGTTAGCTTGAGCAAGAAGAGAGGCCCATATCAACGATGTGCTCATGCTTCCTTTCAGCAGAGCCATTTTGTTGATGCGTGTGTGGACAAGAAATAAGATGCTTAATGCCATTTTGTTGAAACAGTTTGTGAAGAGTTTGATAATCTCCTCCACCATCTGATTGAACATTCATAATTTTCTTATTGAACAATCTTTCAACATGAAGTTGGAATTGGGAAAAAACACAAGCAACATCAAACTTGAGTTTTATTGTATAGAACCACACAAATTTGCTGAAATCGTCGATAAAGCTAACATAATAGAAAAAAACCTCCTACTAAGGTGAGAGCAGGGCCCCAAACATCAGTGAAAATGAGATCTATAGGAGCACTAGATACATTATTCGAAAGAGGAAAAGGAAGTTGGCGGTTCTTGCCCTCTTGACAAGCACTGCAAACATGCTGCTCGGCTTCATCAGGAGTGACTGGAAGATTATTTTCATGGAGAACGCGCTGAACAACAGTGAAAGAAGGATGGCCAAGTTAGCAGTGCCAAAGCCCTAGAGTGGCCTTAACACTAGTGAAAACTTGCTTATTCAAGGCAGTGGAGGAAGTCATCACCAGTGGATAAAGCCCTCCCTCACATTTTTCTTGAAGAAGTTTCTTCGTGACCTGGTCCTTGACAAAAAATAGTTTGGATGAAATTCGAGACAAAAAACGCTAGATCCTAAAGACTAGGAAACATTGTTACAACAATTACACGACTACTTCAACATTTATCTCTCTCGAAAAACTTGTTGAGCAGGTAGGTGAGCCACGAGCAGAGAGAAACTGTGGCGACGGGCAGGTACAGCGCGAAGTAGCGGCCCTTGTGGTAGAGGTAAGGGTATCATGTGAAGTACAAGTCGTGCACAAAAGCGAGCTCTACGTCGGTGATCCTGAATGCGCGCTAGTGTGACCTGTCCCCGTTGAGCAGCCCTCGGAACACCAAGTCATGGGTTTTCGCAAGCCTCGCCTTTGCGAGCTCAAAGCCGGCGAACCTTCGGTGGAGCATCATGGATAAAGCCATGGAGAGGCAGACGTCCTTGAGATCAGGGCACAGTAGGCTCCCCTTGTGTAGAGACCATATGATTTGATCATAATCCATGTGATGAACAACTGACATCGTTGTTGAGAAGTTTGGTAAGTGAACTCCCAGTTTTGCCAAAGTTGCCATGCTATCGTGCTGTAGGCGGTCTGACTAGCCATGGCCGAGCGGTTTGACCGGCCGAGTGGCAGCGGTTCAGCTTTGGGGTAATGGACACCAAACACTTGTGTGGGAATGTTTGGTGTGTGTTTGCACTAGGTGTCATTAAAAATGAAAACTGGATGTGAAACTAGATAGAGATTAACTATAAAGTTCAGAGATGAGTGTTTTCTGGTTTTAGGAAGGGGTTTGACCAACCACTTCATGGCGGTTTGATCGACCACTCTATGGCGGTCAGATGGTTGGCGGTCAAACCGGCCTGGTGGCAGTGGTCTGACCAACCAAGGCGGTTCAGTGCACAGAGAGGTGTGTTGAATTTTGAGAATTGACCTAGGGTTATGGAATTGGTGTATATGTGTTGCATGATGCATGTTTTGGCTAACATAGGTCAAGTTGCGAAGAACTTGTGTCCAGAATCGATTTCTTGGTCTATTATTGTGCAGGGAAGCTTCGAGTCAACTACGATACATGGCAAGGATGATCGAGACTTGGTTTGATGATATCAAGGTCCTGAATGATCAAGGATGCCGGGTGAAGTGGTTGGTCTCAAGTAAGACGCAAGATGAACCAAAACGATAAGTTTGGTGCAACGGGTTGCATCAAGTGGCTTGGGCCGATGCAAATGTTGAGTTGGTCCGATGGGAGTCAGATGAGACAAACTTGCCAGCATAAGGAAAGCAATTGATGAATCTATGCGTGGCGAAACATGGGATTGCTTCATAAGATTGGACTCGGTCAAGGATGAAATGATCGAGAATGGGTATTTCGGTATCTTTACCAAAAAACCGGGTTGGTGATCTTGGAGAAACTGTGGCGCATGATGGCGCAGAGGAGAAGTGGTTTAGGTCATGAGGAGGACAAGATCACAAAGAGATGGATTCGGGAGCACCGATTCATCATCCTCTTTGAGAAGCATGCGTGATTGTGATACTACTACAGAAAAGGTCATCACAGATGGTTCAAAATCGTCATCACAGATGGTTTTTTGAACCGTCTGACTTTATGGGTTGGTAATAACATGAGGTCATCACAGACGATTTTTGAACTGTCTGTGAAAAAGCTATTGTCGGTGTTTTAGAACTGAACTTATGTAAAGATTGTTTGATTCGGGGATTCTCCTAGGCTCAAAATCATGCAGAGAAGGAGACACGAGGATTTTTATACAGGTTCGGGCCTTCTCCTGAGAGAATAACAACCTTACTCCTGTATGTATGTATTGAGTATGCTGGATTACAATATCAAGGTAAAGACTAGAAAGATGCGCCTTGTGCCCTTGATTTTTCCTCTCTTGGTCCTTCTGATGATTCTGCCTTTTATAGTACTCAGAGTGTGCTGCTGGTCTTCCAGTCCAAAGGGCGCCTTAATGTTCCAAATTATGGAGCCGTTACTGGAGATTATTGTGGGAGAAGTAACGTTCCCACGTTGCGAGGCAGTTATCACCATGATAGGGAGTTAAATCATGCCATTATTCCAAGAGAATAATAGTGTAGTTTACTGCCCATATCTTTAAATATGGTGCAGAAGATTCCCTGGTCGACTAGGCCCACATGTCTGTAAACCACATCGACTAGAGATTGGTCGTAGCAGAGCTTATGACCAGGGGGTGGTCGTAGAATGGCTTATGACCATAAACTGATCGTAGAAAAGCTTACGATCAAGACATAGTCGTAGAAAGACTTACGACTATGGGATAGTCGTAGAAGGGTTTACGACTATGGGGTGGTCGTAGAAGAACGTACGACCTCCAGCTTCTCCCTTATGAATATTAAGGGGTATACTTAAGAACCATTTGACGTCATTATTATCTATAATATGAATTACAGATAAATAATTAAATGAGGATTATTATATCCTCGTCAGCTATCACAGACGATTTTAAACAATAACCGTCTGTGATAATCAGTTATCACAGACGGTTCTTGTTTAGAACCGTCTGTGGAAATAGACTATCAAATACGGTTTTTTAGTAAAAACTGTTTGTGATAGCTTTTTCTATTGCAAAAAAAATTCAAATTCTGAGCCAAACCAATCAATTGCTGGATAGTTGGACCTGAGTATCTGCATATGGTTGATTACACAATCTGGAATGAAAGAAAACTCAAACTGGACGACAAACGAACGGCGAAAACGGGTGCTGAAACTTCGGAGGCCATTTTGAGGCTTTAAACGATCTTTTTTGGGGTTTTCACTTTTTTAGATTGAACGTTTCGTTAGCTTTCCAACGAACCAAAGAACGTTGCAATCTGAGTTTGTATGCAAAAGTTATGGCTGTTTTACCAAATAGTGTGCAAAACCAAAATCTGTTCGGGTTCGGATTTGTGGCTGGGGAGGAAAACAAGTCTGAGATGAAGAGGCAGACGATGGCCTGCTTCTCAGAGTCAGGGATGCCGATGTGCTCGCTGTTGATGTCCACGAGCTTTATCTCAAAATCCACAATCTTATATTGATCTATTCATTCACAAGAAAACCACAGTCACCACTGAGAGCTACAAAAAACAACAAGGCAGAGGGAGGCGACAAGCGATTGGTCACTTACTGGCATGGGGGATTACAACAAGGAAGAGAGGGGAGGGGATCGAATGGGTGATATCATCGGCAATGAAGGAGAGGCGGCGGTAGCGTCACAGTTGTGTCACGATGGTGGCACTGCATAAGATACTCTTACGACAAGAATTCCTTGTGCAGTGAACCGGGCATCACAATTGGAGGCAGAGGAGTTCACGGCGGTAGTCGGCGTCGCCGAGGGGACGGGGCGCCGCTTCGATCGGTCCTGCGCGTCCCTCCTCCTCCTCCTCGTTGTCGGCTGCGTCTCCTCACCGAACCGCGTTGGGGAATTGAGGGCGATCGCCGGAGCTCGACGTGGGGAGGGGAGAGGGAGAGACTGATGGAAGACAAGACGGGGGTGGCTATAATATATAAGGACAATGCCAAAATATTTCTCTTCCTGCGCATGCATCCAAAAATTTCCGCCATCCCGTGCTGCGAATCACAGGCAGTTTCCAACAAAAACCGTCTGTGCTGACCATAATATCACAGACGGTTCTTATTAAGAACCATCTGTGATACTTCATAGATGGTTTTCAACATAAATCGTCTGTGATATTATGGTCATCATAGACGGTTTTTAGCGCAGCTAGTAACACAGACGGTCGCAAAACCAAAACCGTCTATGATTGTATTTAATACTGACAGTTTTGGTCAAACTTCTGTGATGAGACATCCAGTATAAGCCTTTTTGTAGTAGTGTGAGACCCATTTGTCTATGGGCTTAACAGTGCCCGTTAAGGTTTCTCCCTTGACCTAGCCTCCACTATATAAGGGGTGGTGCAGATTTGCACACCAACTAAGCCTAGAAACCCTAATTTGGGTTTGGGGAGAAAGTGCAGATAATAGAAGAGGCTAGAGTTTGAAAGATGTATTAAGAGAAAATTTGTGGGATTAGATGCTCATGAGTGAGCTTTTGACCACCATGGCAGAGTACACTACAAGAAAACTGGCTCGTAGAGGCGTTGTTTGTACAATAGAGGTGTTTTTTCGCCCCTAGGCAGTTGTAGAGGCATTTTCGAAAACGCCTCATAAATGCCTTCTCATGTATCGTCGCTATAACAATTTTCAAGCGTCTCTACGGGATATGGGGCATTCTGTAGAGACGCTGTACTACGCCTCAACTAATAAAATATAAAAAATGTGTGCACTCTTGCAAAGTTTGGTACTCGAACTCAAGACCTGATGGGAAATACTTCTCTTGGACTTGTAAGACTAGCCACCCAACCTCACAATCTCATGTGTTTAGTTGTGTATTGCAATGTTATTATATAGTTCTTTTAACACATATCAACCACAGAAAAAATGCCTCCAGAGAGTTGGAAATCGTTTAAAAAATATCTTTACACAATATAACCTTTAGGCGAATTATAGAGCGTCTTAGAAACATCTCTAAAAGATAGAATTATGTATGTCTCTCGAAAACGACTCAAAACCGCCTCTAGACTATATAACTCCTTATTTTAGAGAGAAATTAAAAAGCGCCTCTAGAAAAGCGTCTATAGGGGGATTTCTTGTAGTTGGCTGTAAACCTTTAATTCCTCCGTATCAATCAATCAAATCCGTGCAAAGATGAGTTATCTCTTGTTCTTGCTCTCTTTCTTGAGATTTTAGGTTCTTTTTGTTCTAGAGTTTTTTGCCTTGGTTTTTTGTTGTGATCTAGCTTGCTAGGACTTGTGGAAGCTGATCTAAGGTTATCTATACCGTCTTTAATCCATGAGTAAGTTTTTGGATCAAGCTTAGGTTTTCACTCAGTTTTGAGCCCTCTTGCTCTCAAACAAGAAATTCATGGAAACTTGGTTAGGATTGTCTCGATATTCGGTTGGAATATGTTCCTGACCTTCTTGTCGACCTTTATCTGAAATCTTAAGTGATTTGGATTTGTAGATCAAAAGCTAGGTCATTTTTTGAATCCAAGATCGTGTTGTTTTCCTGTCAGCCTCTAGGGATGGCCCCTCTAGTCGCTAACACGATCCAACACCTTGCACTGCCAGATGTCCTCCATGGTGGTGATCTACTTCAATTGCTTTTGTCGATGATCGAGACCTAGGGTCCCTTATCTAGCTTACAGAGAATTAAAATACGAGAGCACGATCAAAATAGAGACATTTACTGTCGTGGGCACAATGAGAGTTTTTACAATAACACAATGAGAATGAGATTGAGATTGATTCATAATTCGATAGCTTGCATCCTATCACCTCCTTAGCATAGCGCATCAGTGGTATTTTCAACTAGAACGCGACGAAGGTGAACCGAACTGGCGGAACTTCAAAGAATACCTCAATTTGCGGTTTGGACCGTCCATACGTCACAACCCGTTAGGCGAAATAAAAGAATTGACTCAGGAAGGTTCTATCGAAGAATATCAGGCAAAGTTCTTGGCAATCCTTTATCGAGACGACAATCTACAGCCGAGACAACAGGTTCAATTGTTCATACCTGGCCTTCGGGAACCGATTCGCACAGATGTCGAGCTACAAAACCTTGCTAGTCTTCAAATGGCCATGGTGTTGGCAAGGGCATACGAACGGCGAGCCCAGGTCACGGGTCAGGTCGCGATGCCGCCACTAACACGGCCGGCACTAACACCTATGAGAGTCGCACCAACTCCACACACAGCCCAACCCGCCCTACCCATCGTGCCAGCACTAAAGTCGAGCTCCAGCTCAGAACAGCCTCGCCGCCACATGCGCCGTCATTATCTAACACCGGAGGAGATGGAACAGCAATGCACCACAGAGTTATGCTATAATTGTGAGGAGAAATTCATGCCTAACCATCGCTGCAAAAGGTTGTTCTTATTATTGTCTCCAAGCGGCAATTCTGACAATGAAGATAGCCAGGATCATGAGGATGGTTTGGAAGAACTAGGCATCTCATTATATTCTTTGATCGGCATCAAGCCACGCGCATCCAACACCATGCAACTTCAGGTGAAGATTGGCACAACATCTCTCTTGGCACTCCTCGATTCTAGGTCTACGCATAATTTCATCAACCCTGGGGCTGCTCGTCGCGCTGGTGTTTGTGTGTAGCTGTGCCCGGGCATGCGTGTTTTGGTCGCTAATGGGGATCGTGTTCCGAGCAGCGGCTTCTACCCAGCCATGGCGCTACAAATTGCCACCGAAGAATTCCATGTGGACTGTTATTTTCTTCCACTGGATGGCTTTGATCTCGTGTTAGGTATTCAATGGCCGCGTACACTGGGTCTGATTTTGTGGGATTTTGAGGCATTGACGATGTCCTTCTGGCGTGCTGATCGCAAAGTTCAATGGTGTGGTTTGGGCGCTCCAACAACCGCCGCTCAGGCATATCACATCGAGGGGGCCGACATGATGGAATCTCTCCTATCTACATTTGATGATTTGTTTGTAGAACCGACGACGTTACCTCCGGCCAGAGCTCGCGACCATCATATTTATCTCTCACCAGGGACTCCGCCAGTATCAGTTCGTCCATACCGTTACCCCCAGCTCCTTAAAGATGAACTTGAGTGTCAGTGTGGGGAGATGTTACGCCAAGGTATCATACGACCTAGTATGTCAGCTTTTTCCTCACCGGTGCTTCTAGTCAAGAAGCATGATGGTTCATGGTGTTTCTGTGTTGACTATCGAGCCCTCAATGAGAAGACAACCACGGATAAATTTCCAATTCCTGTGGTGGATGAGCTTCGAGGTGCCAAGTTCTTCTCCAAGCTTGATCTACGATCGGGTTATCACCAAGTGCATATGCACCCTTTAGACATAGACAAAATAGCATTCCCCACACATGAAGGCTTATTTGAGTTTCTCGTCATGCCATTTGGATTGACGAACGCACTGGCCACATTTCAAGCCTTAATGAACATTATTCTCCGACCCTACTTGCGTCGCTTTGTGTTGGTTTTCTTTGATGACATCTTGATTTACAGTCGGACTTGGGCTGAGCATTTACGACATGTTAGTTCGGTTCTTCGTCTTCTTCGGCTCCATCAGTTGTTCCTTAAACGGTCCAAATGTTTTTTTTGGAGAAAGGATAGTGGCTTATTTGGGACATTTAATTTCAGCCGATGGGGTTGCAATGGATGACTCCAAAGTTCAGGCCATCCATGCTTGGCCTCAACCACGTTCTGTTAGGGCTCTTTGTGTCTTCCTCGGCTTGGCGGGCTATTACCGTAAATTTATTAAGAATTTTGGAGCCATTACCGAGCCCCCTATGTGTCTCCTGAAAAAGGCGGCATTCTTATGGACTAACGAGGCCACCAGCGCCTTCCTTCTATGGCAAGATGCATTGTCAAAGGCACCGGTACTACAACTTCCTGATTTTGGGGCTAGTTTTATTGTCGAGTGCGACGCTTCCGATTCCGGTATTGGTGCAGTTCTTCATCAAGATAATGGGCCTATTGCTTTTTTCAGTCGCGCTTTGGTATCCCGATGCGTTGGTTTGGCAGCATATGAGCGCGAGTTGATTGGGTTCGTTCTGGTTGTCTGCCATTGGCGACCATATCTATGGGGTCGTCGGTTTCTTGTCTGTACAAATCATTATAGCCTTAAATTTTTGCTAGATCAACGTCTTTCATCAATACCTCAACACAGTTGGGTGAGCAAGTTATTTGGCTATGATTTTCATGTGGAATTTAAACTAGGCCGTTCCAACATCGTTGCCGACGCCCTCTCACAACGTGATCAGGAGGCCAGCTCCATCTTTGCTTTGTAAACGCCACACTTCAACCTTTTCAATGATATTCGGCAAGAGGAAACCCAAAATTCTGAATTATTTGCCCTCCGTGCTTAGATTATTGCCGGTACTATTGCTGCACCTTGGACAGTCGTGGATGGTTTGGTTCTTCACAATAATTGTGTGCATGTTCCGAATTGTTCTCAAGTGCTCTAGACCATTCTGCTCTCTGCTCATTCGGCGGGGCATGAGGGAGTTCAAAAACATTACACTACCTCTAGGCTGATTTTCATGTCCACCATGATCGCAAGTTGGTCCAGGAATTCGTTCGCTCATGTGTCATATGTCAACGCAATAAATCTGAAAATTTACATCCGGCCGGTTTGCTTCAATCGTTGTCCGTACCTTTACGCATTTGAGAGGATATTGGCATGGATTTTGTAGAGGGATTACCACATGTTCGTGGGAAGTCAGTCATTTTGACCGTGGTGGATAGGTTCCCCAAGTATGCGCATTTTATACCTCTGGCTCATCTGTATACGGCGACTTATGTGGCTCGTGTGTTCTTTGATGAGGTGGTACGTTTACATATGATTCCTTGTTCTATCGTGAGTAATCAGGATCCAATTTTTACAAGTAACTTCTGGTTTGAACTATTTCGATTGTCTAGAACAAAACTAAACCTCAGTTCAGCTTTTCATCCTCAGTCGGATAGTCAAACCAAGGTGACCAACAAAATTATTGCTATATATCTTCGGTGTATTACTGGTGACCGATCTCGTCAATGGATTTGTTGGTTTCTATGGGCAGAGTATTGCTACAATACTTCTTTTCAGACTTCTCTTCGAGAGACACCTTTTAAGATTGTGTATGGCAGAGATCCTCCTTCTCTTCGACCATATACCACGCAAGATGCTCGTATATCAGCAGTCGAACATATCCTTCAAGAACGCGATCAACTTTTGGTTGATGTTCACGATCACCTTCTTCTGGCTCAACAACATCATAAGCTTCATTATGACAACAAACACCGCGAGTTGCAGTTCTCGGTTGGTCAATGGGTTTGGCTTAGGCTACATCACCGACAGGCTTTGTCGCTGGCTCATAATGTCAATCGTAAGCTCGCTCCTTGTTATTATGGTCCGTATCAGGTTTTGGCCAAAATTGGGGAAGTAGCATATCGTTTACAGTTACCACCAAGGCCGCGCATTCACGATGTGTTCCATGTGAGTTTGTTGAAGTATTATCATGGAGAACCGTCATCAGTACCACCTCTGCTACCGGACTTGCAGCAAGGTCGTGTTCCAATTCCTTTCCAGGTGGAACGGGCTCGTTTGTGCCGAGGTGTTAGTCAAATTTTGGTACACTGGGAAGGGTTATTGGACTCCGAAGCTACATGGGTTCCAAAGCAGCGAATTAAAATCAACAAGATATCATTATTTCAATTCGAGGACGAGCCGCTTATAAGCGGGAGAGATGTCATGTGGGGCAAAGTGTATACTCGGCGTTAGCGACCAGCAAGACTCAACGCCGAAGCCAAGCAGGACAACTAGCGATTGCAAGTTCAGATTGCTAGCTATTTACTTTCGGTTTGGGAAAGAGTTGTAAACGAGTCAGTAAGATACGTTCAGAAGTAGAGTTGGATTCGAATAGTAAGTTGTATCTGAATCTATTGTAAGCATCAAGTCTATTTAAGAAAAGGCATATGTGCTCTGGAAAGTAACCAGAAACTAATATCCAATCTTCTACTCCTTGTCTTCTAGTTCTTCTCACGTCTGCTGGTTGTATTACCGTATTGCACTACTCACGTTCAGCTATTGGCGCTACGGCTCTTGGGAAGCATCGGCCAGGGCCAAAACCACCAGTCTTCCACACGTACGTGTTACGATCTAGTACAGGTGGTGACAGAACTGTTGTGGTAAAAAAGGGATAAAAAGACTCTCTTTTTACTTTCAATTTTACCCTGTTCTCATCATAGTCTCTGTCTTCAAACCTCTCACCTGTTGTAGCTACAAAGTAGACAATAAAGAAAGAGGGACCCCTCGGGTTCGCCGCGATGCGAAGGGGCGAAGCCCCGATGTTCTCGAAAATGGGGAAACAATACTAGTAAAGTAAATGTGCCTTTTTTTTCATTCCCAATAATGCTATCCCCCTCTACAGAGGAGATGAGAAGCTATTTATAGTGTTACATCAAGAGTCTAGGAGATTACAATGCTATCCCTAAAAAGGGCCCTCTGACTATAGGGGCTTCAGGGTCTTTGCACCATCTGATTAGTAACCTTGGTGCACGATGGACCTTCATGGATCCTGTCCACCACACCTTTACTCCTGGTTCACGGTAGCAAGGCTTCCTAGACCCTTTGCTCTGTACGAGGGGCCTTAGAGCGAAAGCTCCCTGGACCCCCTTCGCTCTAGGGTGTGTTGTACCCTTCGTCCAAGGCCTGTTGCGCCTGTCTTTCTGTATTCTTTGCTTCGTATGAAGGGGTACATGATACTCTTCTATTAGGACGAGGGATGCCTGTATTTGTAAACTTTGCTAGGTCGGGGGGCTGGTGGGCCGCCCCTATAACAGGCAGAGCTAGCCAAGGAACGTTGTAACAATGTGCCAAACTAGTATGCATGGTGAGTTGAGTCACCGTTCTGTTGCTAGCTTCACATGCCCGGCCATGAGAATGAGATGGAGTTTCTCTTCTCATGGTCATGGATCGTACGTACGTGATCTCCTTGACGTGCGACGCTCGTTAGATAGACCGACGGATCGAAGCACGAGGGCCAAGCGGTACCATGGGATACCGCTGTACCAGTACCACTTGGCTTTTAGATAAGAAGTCGATGTGCATGTCCAAAACACAGCGGATTCCAGTAGGCCTACCGCCTACGTACATACGTGCAGAAAGCAACGATTTGACGTGAAATGGTCACGAAACGTCTTGAAAAAAAAGAGAAACCCACCGCGTTCAAAAATCGGTAAACTGAAAAACTGAGGACTGCAATATTGGTGTACAATTGTCGGACCGTGTTAGCCACTACAAGGGTGAAAGGAGCCCACTTTTTTCTTTCTAAAATTTTACTCATTTTTCATTCTAATAGATATGTAAAGTTATAAAGTTTAAGGTCTAAAAATCACAGCGCAAGAATTGAACTGAAACCAAAAAGCTCGATCATCAATCCCCCTCGGTCGGTCTGATCGCCATGTAAGGGGCATTCTAACTGCTCAGGCAGTCTAACCACTCTTAGGGGTGGTCTGACCTCTCGTCAAATTGACAGAAAAATTAGCACGATTTTTGGATCCACAAAATGATCTAACTTTTCATCTACAAATCCAAATCACTTGAAATTTCAGACATAACCCATCAAGAATGTCATGAGCCTATTCCAATCGAAGATCTAGAAAATTATGATCAAGATTCCAAGAATTTCTTATTTGAGTGCAAGAGGGCTCAAAACAGGCTGAAAACCTAAACTAGATGAAAAGACTTGCTCGTGGATTAAAGATGATCAAGATGACCTTAGATCAACTTCCACAAGTCCTAGCAAACTAGATCACCACAAAAGATCAAGGCATAACCCCTAAAATATAAGAACCCAAAATCTCAAGAAACAGAGCAAGAACAAGAGACAAATCATCTTTGCACACAATTGATTGAATTGATATTGAGGAATCGAGAGTTTACAGCCACTCCAACTTGGAGGACAAAATCTCACTTATGAGCACCCAATCCCACAAATTTTCTCTCAATACATCTCTCAAACCCTGCCCTCCACTACTCTCTCTAGTTTCCCCAAATCTCAAATTAGGGTTCCTAGGCTTGGTTTTTGCAATCCTGCACAACCCTTATTTAGTGGAGGCTAGGAGCTAAGAGAGAAACACTAACGAGCACCCGTTAAGCCTACAGACAAACAGGTCTCTCACTCACACACACTTCTAAAACTTTTCTACAACGATGCCAATTGTTCGTCACCTAGACTAGGACCAAGACAAGGATTCTTGACTAGGTCAATATTTTTGGTCAAAGTTAGAGTCTCTGTCAAAGTAGACTGACATACTAGAGGCTCATTCTATAATTGTTATGAACTTAGAACCAGTACTTAAAGGAAGCCTAATACCCTTTAGTACGGCTAAATTGGTTGCAGACTAGTTTGAGTTATGAGACGACCAGCTATGGATATCATCCGACTTGCCATACGGTTTTAGGCCATCCCCGACCAGCAAACTAGTCGGGAGACAAGGCAGTTTCCCACGTGACTAACGTGAGAGCGGTTATTGACGCATCTAGCAACTTACGACAGATGACTAAGAGACGTGATAGTTCAAGACTCAAGAGAGGAACGTGCGTGAATGTTAGAGGCGCCTTTAGCGACATTAACTGCCACCCCTGTAATAACATGCTCAACGAATGAACAACTTCATACGATCTTTCGATCCTGTAACATCCCTATTGTATTCAAATACATTCATTGTGTCTACAACAATAAAAGGTCTTCGTGTAGATTGCGCTCTCATGTTATTTTTCTAGATAAGTTTGACGGGGAACCCCTTGTAAAGGCACAATGTACTGTCAATTTAGGAGGACATTCATGGCAAGAAAATGCAGAACATAACAGTATGGTATTTGTACACAGGTGGGAATGCTAGTTAACTGAAGCGATTTTACAAAGTTGGATGAACAAACCTCGAAGATTTTCATCCGCCAAGTTTTGATGGATTTGCTTTTGTCTATTACTGTCTCACTGCCACCCTCCAAGCGACCGATTAGTTTCGGATCAAGCTTGTACTTTTTCAGAAGGGATGTAACAACTGTCAGACTGCAGAGAAAATATTTCTTGAGCATTCACATCACAAATGGTAAACTTCGGAAAGGAATTCTCTGGGGGAGGGCCTCACCGTGAGGCCCCTCCCCCGAGCCCTTAGATAGGGGGGGGGGATGGATGGAGATGGGGGAGGGGTCTCCCTTGAGGCCCTCCCCCGTAGAATTTATTTTCGTAAACTTCTATCCAGAAAAAGCAATTGCACAGTGCAGTCGTGCAGAGAAGAGTACTAACAAGAGTAGTTGTCATTGAGCAACTGAACTTCGTCATGTCACTAGTAAACTTTAATAAACTAACTGTATGCATCTCCCTTACAACACAAGAAAGGCATTAAACAAGGGAATCGCTGGCTACATCTAAACATTTGATAACAGATTAACAGTCTTACGCGTGGCCAATACTATCGTAGAAAAAAAAATACCTCATTGAGATGACATCCTCCACCTCGCTGCAAAAGGCCATGCAATCCCAAGACCAATGGTGTACTTCCGTTTGTTTGCGCCGTCGTGAGCCTCAAGTGCTTCCTACATTCAAGCCATCAGCTATGAGAACATCGAATTTATTCTTAATCACAGCATATTTCTCGCAATTGATTTCTCCCATCAAGAGGCAGGGCAACAGCGCACCGCAACATAATCATGAAAAATTCCAGATTCTTTGGGACAGAATTAATTCCATATTCTTTAGATGATTTTCATCTGTGGTGACTTAATAAGAGGGGTGCTAATGACTATCACATTGGTCTTTTCAGTTTTGCAGCTTTATCTTTGTCTCTCTGGAAATTCTGGAATAAATGCACGATTGAGAAGATTTTCCCTAAGTAACCGACTGAAGTCTTGTTCAAATTTATATCTTGTTTATAGCGGTGGTGTATCCTAACCAAAAAAGACGAACTGTTGAAGTTAGAGAAGATGCTGGTAGCAGTTGAAGCTTGGCTGAAATCGTTCTGTGCTTCAGGATAGATCTCTAGTAGGTTTTCTAGTTTGTCTTTGTGTGTTAGTCTGATTCTGTGGGAGGTGGTGCTTGTCTTCAAGTTCCTGATTGGATGTTGCGAGTGTTTTGGTAAACTTATGCTCTGCTCGTTTAAGCTGGTCTCCCTAGGTGGTTACTTGTTTTTTGTTTTTAGGTTGAACTTCTGCAAAACTGTTGATTAGTTTTCTATAAAAACTGGGTCTCGTGCTTTCTTGAAAAAAAAACTCCAATCGTTGTTCACAAGTATCCATGATCTCTGATCCCCACAATGCGGGGTCTCCGAGCCGCAGATCGGCCAGCGAGCAGCAACCAAAACGCACCCACTACAGCAGGGATAAAAAACATGCGGAGCAGTAACAATCGTGGAGGAAAACTTCACCTGCTGGACGCAGGTGGGCGGGAAGGAGATGTCCATGGCGAGGATCCCGACATCAATGGTCCATGGGTTCACCAACCGCGACACAACCCCATACGATAGTTTCTTCTTCTTTCGATATCTTGAGAGAGGTCGCCACGGCCGTATGACAGATTGACAAGTAGCCGGAACCTTAAAAGACGCTACTAATACAGTAATTATACTCCCTCCAATTCCAATTTTATATACACGACGTTGGCTAGCGTTAATTTAAATATATGGACATCATATATTCGTGAACGAAGGGAGTAATTTTTTGAGACGGAAAACAAGCTTTCATTATATGGGTGTATGACAAGCGCATCATTGATGTAGCAAGAACGAATCGGCATATGTACTCAACACTGGAGTAAGAATGTTCATGACCCTAGAGTTGGAAGACTTTGATAATACAGTTCGCAATATTCTCCCCCGTGTGTGCTACATCAATTAATTTCAAACCTATAATCATTTTCTCCATTACCTAGTCGCTATTAACATAATGCGTAACTACACTAAGATAATCCTCCCTAGCCCGACCACTCCATATGTCCGAGGTCAAGGTCACCGAAAATGTGCACGTACTAAATAGTTCATTTATTTTATTACGACGTTCATTATAGTATTTCACTAGATCCCTTGTTGTTGTCTGTCTAGAAACGGAAGAAAATATAGGATTATGCGCAGTCCTAATGTAATTTTGGAAAGAAACAGACTCGCCAAAGCATAACGGTAAATCCTCAGAAGCAATTAAACAACAGAGAGATTAGCGGGCTACCTGAGGATCGTAGTCCCAGCTAGATACCGTACCGTCGGGGTTGTATTGCAGCTGTGTCTGCCACATCGCCAATCCTTACTTGGTTCGACACCTTGTAGCATGTCTAAGTAAGTGTCCCGTTCCACCTGTAGACTTTGCAGACAATTCATGACGATAAATTTTACAAATAGCATATGGTACCTCATTTCCCGCTGCATCTTACCTGGTTATCCTGTCAAAATTGTCCCATACTCCCAATGTAGACGGCCTCGACCTCTTTGCTCCGGTTGCCGTTGAGCCTGATGCTAATGTCAAGCCTGATGACGGAACTCCAGCTTGTTCCTTCGGTGAAACCTCCGGTTCGTTTGAGGCAGCCGCAGCCGCCTCCATAGACGCAATTTCGTCTGATGAAAGTCCGAACTCACTAAGAGCAAAGCTATCGTAAGGACTGTCCATAACGAAAACTGCAAAATCGAAACTAACATTATTACTACTTTAATCTTAGCATAATAATAATTGACAATAAAAGTATTACAAAAATAGTATTGTACCTCTTTCACTGACTTGCCGATAAAAATTGAAATTTCCAAATTTTTGGCACAAATTTTTTGAATTTTGCCAAATTAGCTCAACACGGATTTGAATTTGCACAACACAATTTCAAAGAGAGAATAGAGAATGAAGAGGTGCTGAATGAGGGGAGGGGGTATGATGCCTATTTATAGAAAAAATTTTGAATTTTTTTGAATTTTTTTGCTATTTTTTTAAGCCCCCAACGGTAAAAAAAAATATCACTCAACGGTCAAAAAAATCACTCAACGGTCAAAAAAACGGCCGATTTTTTTCGGTCACGGCGGCACGACCACGACCACGACTGACCGACTAGCCCGGCCGCTTCGCCTTCTTCTCTCTTCTCCTGCTCCTGCTTTGCCTGCCTGTCGCCTCCGTCTCGCCTCGCTGTTGCCGCTTGCCTTGCCACTCGCCTCCTCCGTCCTCACTCCTCGCCTCCCATGGCGCCTCCCGCCTCCCGCGGCGTCGACCCGCCGCCTCCTCGCTAGCCTCCCATGGCGCGCTCCTCGCCTCCCGCCACCGCCTCAACAACCTCGCTTCCTCGACGAACTGCAGGCCGCCTCGACGACACCATCTGGCCAAGGCCGCCTCGACGACTTGTCGCCTCCTTGCCCGTCCGCTCCGGCCAAGCAAGAAGACTGCAGACCTGACATTGGCTGGCGGCGCCATGAGCTCGCGACAACCTCCTCCTCCTCCGCCTCGGCACAAGACTATGCGCCATGAGCCTCGACACCCTTCTCCGCTTCCAACAAGAAGACCTGGCGTCGCCGGCCTCGCTTCCGCTCGCTCCGCTTCCGCTCCGCTCCGCTTTCGCCTCGCCTCCGGCGTCCCCTGCTGACTGCAACTCGCCGCTTATGCCGCCTGCGTTGCGTGTCGTGCCGTCTGTTGTTGTGGCACGCACGGCCAAGATTAAATCGCTGCGGTTCGGCCGACCCATCGCAGAAGTGGCGGCCCAAGCACGACCCGAGGTCTCGTGCCGGGCTGGCACGGCCTATAAACAGTATGGGCCATGCCGTACTTAGACTGGACCTACAGTAACGTGCTTCGAACCGGCCCATTTGGTCAGCTCTAGGGGCGGTGGCCCCTGAGCCCTATCCTACTGGACCCACCGCTCCGCGAGACAGACTCCTGCTAGACTTGAGGTTCCCAGCCAAACTCGCCCAGGAGGCCAGGACGGCGCCGCCGCCAAGTCATAACCGAAGCATCTACGCGAAGAAACAGAGGGGTAGGGGAGCGCAAGCGAAGCACAGCTCGCCTATCCGATCTCCTATGGAGTCGCAGCTGCAGGACAGGGGCGAGGAGGACGCGGACGCGGACGTGCGCTACCACGCGGCGGCGGAGGACGCCGGCAATGCGGCGTTGGCCATGGCAACAGTGGGCCCGACGGGCGCGCATGGGTCCGTAGTGCCGAAGCCGGAACCCGTGCCGGTGGAGTTCTTGGGCGGGCTCGCCGTCGCCCCCCCGCCGCGGAACCGCGACCGGCACACGAAGGTGGAAGGCCGCGGGCGGCGCATCCGCATGGCGACGGCGTGCGCCGCGAGGGTCGCCCGGCTCACGCGCGACCTGGGGCACAAGTCCGACGGCGAGACCATCCGCTGGCTGCTGCAGCAGTCGGAGCCGGCCATCGTCGCCGCCACGGGCACGGGTACCGTGCCCGCGATCGCCACCACCGTCGACGGCGTGCACCGCATCCCCACCGAGTCGCCCTCCACCGCCGGGGCCGACGGCGTGGAGCCAGCCCCCAAACGGCGGCGCAAGCTACAGCCGACGCGCGCGGCGGGCGGCGCAGCACCGCTCGCTACGGCGTCCCCCGCGGCATATTACCCTGCGGTCACCGACCCCCTCCTGCAAGGCAACGGTGGTGGCGCGATTTCAATGTCCAGTGGCCTCGCCCCCGTCTCGGCTACCTCGGCGCCCACAGGAGGCGGCATCCCGTTCATCGCCATACCGGCGGTCGGCACCGGCGCGGCCAGCGACGGCAAGCAGATGATGCCACCGGCAGCCGTGTGGATGGTTCCGCACGCGCCCAGCGCCGCAGGCGCGGCCAACCAGCCGACTCATTATTGGGCATTCCAAACCAACCCTGAACTCGTCAACTTCGCCGGCGCACAACCCATCAACGTCGCCAACATCCAGCATCAAGCGTTGTACAACGCGGAGCATCTCGGTAGCCAGAAGGTGAGCGCCGTCGACCAGCCCCAGGGAGAGGAGGACGAGTACGACGGCGAGGCCTTGACGGATTCCAGTTCCGAGGCGTAGCGTAGCAGGGCAACGCTACGCTGAACAGTCACAGTCCAGACAAATTCCCAAAGATTAGGTTAAAGCTTTTGCCTAATCTAACTTTCTTCTTCTTTCTTGTGCAAATTCTCATATGATGGTGGTAAGAACTAGTGATTTCGTGTTGGTAATTTCGGTTTAGTGGTGAACTGCTGTAGAGAAGTACTAGTATCCAGTATCAACAAGGAGGTGCAAATTAACGATGTCCAAAAGTTTTTACGTGATATGTCTCTGCTAGCTAGTATACGTAGTTTCTTTACTCCGTATTCTTTAGGTCATTGTTACAGTAACCCATTTCTAATTTTCGTTGTGCTTGACTGCTTTTGTTTAATCCGTGCTTGACTGCTTGTTAATGCCAATTGAGTAGTACAAGTATTTGGATTATAAGCTTTTAATTAGACAGGATTAGAGAGGCGAGGTGTTCGTGCGCGGTGGTTTGTGGCACTGGGACGTGGGCCCCGATAAAAGCGGGCATCTTCTGTTGAGTCAAAGGGTGGCCTCGCTGACCGTGCGAGTATGAGTGGGCCATAGCCTGCGTGAGTGACTGTCACTTGACTGGCACTCTGGGCCCACCGAACAGTAAAATAGCGGTCCGCTCGACCGGTCCTGGCTCGCTGGCTGACAGTTAGGCCGCGCATGACCTGGTCTATGGAATAGTGCGTACTAGGAGCACATTCGCAAAGCTCAACATACGTGAACCACTGACAGGATCTTTCAAAAAAAAACTAGGTAGAGAGACCACTACGCTGCGTCCGTGTAGAACTCGGGCAGCCTGTGCACAACTCAGCGTGAAACATGAAAGCTGACAAAACGTTGGCATGAAGCAACCCTTAATACAGTGGGTACCGTCACGATTATTCAGTCAAAGCAGCAATTATACACAAATAGAACCCAATATAGATGCACAATACATAATGGTGTAATAAATATGGATGAGTAAACTATAAAGGCAAAAGCTAGAATAAAGTTTTGGAGGTTGTTTCTAATAGTTTTGCAATCTAGCGGGTAGCCAGTGCTGATTATCTCAAATAATCTTACAAACAGGATTAATGTATAGGGGACTAGTCCTTGGCCTCGCTATTTTTTCTCTCATCTGCTGCCTATAGGAGAACAATCTTTGAAGAGATTTCTTGTTGTCGCGCCAGGTTAACTACAAAGATAGCTAGAAAACAACAATGCTTAATTTGTTACTGAACTGAAGGAAAATAAAATAGGCCAAGCTGACAGGAGATGATCATACTATACAATGATACACATGAACAATAAGACTGAGCACAAAACAAGCAATGTAAGAGGAGAGCAGACTTCCTAAATGCACGTTAGCCTTCAAAACATTAGGAAACCAATCACTAATTTGAGCAATAACCACATAATTTAGTTGTTTGATACCAAATCGTTTGCAAAACAAGAAGAACAAAAAACTATATCTGGTCAACCAAACCTACAAAATTAGTTGCAGCATTGCAATTCCTCGACGAATCAACACCAAGCCACCAAATTTCATCAAAACGCCACTACCCATAGCTAAACAATAGCTAGAGAACACAAGCCCCTCAGCAAACCAAGAGACTACGACCAATTTCGACCACGACGCCACTAACAGCAGAGCAAGGAACCACTGTAAGAGCACAAAAACTAGCACATTCAGCCATACACCCGCAGAAGAGAGCTAAATCGAGACAGGGGCGGCGGACGGGTGCACGTCCAGCATCATGGGCTCCGACGCCGGTGGTGCCTCCATGGGTCAGGGGCGTGTGTACGTGCAGCCGTGCAGGTGCAGATGGGAGCGGAAGGATGGGCGCCGCGCACACATTCGAGGAGGTCGGGAGAGAAAGGGGATCAGGATTGGGAGTGTCTAGGGTTAGGGAGTGTTGGGCAACTGGGTGGGGGCGCTGCCTTCCTGGGCCGGCAACTTGCGGCAAGAGGGGCACGAGCCAAACGAGCCTCGCGAGTGGCTCGAGCTCAGCTCATTTTTATCACGAGCCAAAAGGTGCGCTCGGCTCGATTCAAAATTTTACGAGCCCGAGCCGAACCGGCTCGGCTCGGAACAAGCTCGAGCTAGCTCGCGAGCCTTGAGCTTTTTTTCCAGCCCTACATAGAGCCACCTACCAGACAAACGAAAGTAGGATGATGCACATCATTAAATAGTGATATCCTAGCACAACTAATGCAAAATAAATACAATTACCTTTTAATGTTTTCATCCTCAGTTAACCCCCTTAGTTTTTCACGCATATCACTACAAGGAAAACAAATTTCTAGATTATGTCATGTTTTTTGTTAGGCATAGTGACGAGGATCTAATAATCCTCAATTAATTAAATTATTTATCTGTAATTGTTATTATAGATAGCAACATCTTCATGTTATTCGTAAGGATACTCCTTATCATTAATAAGGGATAAGCTTAGTCAAGTGGTCGTAAGCCATTTTATGACTACCCTACATGGTCGTAAGATTTCCTACGACCACCTCATGATCGTAAGCCTTACTATGATCACTTCATGGTCATAAGTTTTACTACGATCAGGTCAACTACGACCACCCTATAATCAACAAAGCCTACAGACATATGGGCTCAATCGACTAGGGCACTAATGTGCTGTGTTTAATACACATAGTAGTTAATATGTGAAGTTATTCTCTGAGATAACTGCACGTATTAAGCCTCTGTCTCTGACGTAATTGCGAGGCGATGTGGGAAGGTTAGTTTCTGATAATAACCGTCATAGAACGTGCCACCCCTTCAAACGATGAGACGCGTGTTGGTACGGGACAACTGCCACCCCTTCACGCTCTATATAAGGAGTAAAGCTAGTGGACAGAGGAGAAAGAAAAGAAAGACAATGACAACAGAGACACGATCAACAGACAGAAGTCATTAAGCCTTAGTTCTAGTGATTTCTTCCCTGTTGTAAAGCATAGTCAATACAACAATACAGGAGTAGGGTTATTATTCTATCAGGAGAAGGCTTGAATCTGTATAAAATCTCTGTGTCTATTTCTGTATGGTTTAACTTAAAGAAAGTCCCCAATATTCATTCGTAAGATCGATACTAAACCATCGACACATAGTACATAGCACAGAGTACACTATATGGAGAAGTCCACAATTTGCAACTGCTACCAACCTTATGTGCTCATCTAAGGCCTGGTCCTGCAGATTAGGATTTTCAACTTCCGTCTACAAAAAGAGGTTATACAAAATTTAGCTTAGATATAGTTATCTTATCATCATACTTCTCCAAAAAAAAAGGCGCACTTAGGATTAGTATGACAATTTCAATAAAAATAACAAATTTATAGGAACAACAAAAAACTGAAAGGCTGTTATCTAATTACACCCCTGAATCATTTAAGCCCCTATAATGTTGTGTGAGATTAGCATAATAATACAGGAAGACACGAGTTAAAGAAATAAGATTAGCATGATAATATAGGAAGACAAAGGTCAAAGGAAGAAGACAATGATTACTTCCAACGGATTTTGTTCTTAAGGGTCTTTTCTATAAGCCAAATTCCTTTGAGGACATTGGTAATGTCATATATACACCGCTTTTGAACCTACATCTTACGAAAATATGTGAACTTGTACCAAGTGGAAAAGAATAAGTATAAGATGAAATAATAGCAGTCTATAACCTCTAGTGTTTCTGCAACATTATTGAAATCTAGAGTGCCATCCTGAGTCTGCTTGAGCAAGTTGATGAACTTTTTCGTCAGAAGTCCTGAACATGGATCATGAAGATAGATATAGGTAGCAACGAGCAGTAACATGGAAAAGGCAAGGTAAGATGCAACCAAACACCGAAAGCACCATAATTTGCTACATCTGGAATATATGAATGTTGAACTGTAACATCTCATCCTAAGCCAACTTCATAATAACTATAGACGAAGAGTGTTATCATCACCTAGTGAACTGTCATAACGGCAACTACCAGCAAGAGTTGGTCGATTGAGTGATGAACATGTACATAGAAAGATGTGCATGCTTAATCTTTTAATGCAGGTAAACATATGTAAAAGAAGAGTTCAAAAAAAGTGGCTAGGAAGAAGTTCGCTTACCAACATTTGATGTAGGTGTCTGAGGCCTAGCTCTATTGTTCTTATTCTTTGACTTAGAAGCCTTAACAAGTTTTGTAGAGACTGTAGTGAGCAGTGGACTGACAATAAATCTAGGGCTGTAGAAGAGAGGATCTGTGTTATATAGTGGTCAGTAAGAAAACATCCCAAGAGGAGAGATATCTATCATCAATGATTTCATAACTTGTAGAAAATGCATCATCTTAAGCTACTAAGGACATACTAAATACTAGTCCTCACAATTGAATACACGGATGTAATCTACTAAGCAACTAATCAACACCATACTACCAGCCTTAGTGGCACCGAATCATTGTACCTCATAGACACAGCCAACTCAGAACCTAAATTATTTCATCCATTAGAAATTAGAGGAACTGGTGAAGGTGAACAGAAGCATTGTTTGTACAGTGTACTCCGTATCCATTTAGAGAGAACCATATGCAAGCAACGGCGTAGGAAATCGTGTGCCACCAGAGGAGAAAACAGAGTGAAAACGCAAAACAATGAGAGAATGAATTGAAAAAATGTGGAAAGAACTAGGTAAAAAATTTCGCCAGCGGCTAAACAACAAACCTCAGTCGCCCGCTAAGGACGGTGAGTCGCGAGCGAAGGCTAGAAGTTGGGAAGATGAAACACGTAGGGCCTCTCTCGCAAGCTCCGTCGAGTGAAGACGCAAGCAATTTGGGCGTAAACCAAGCAACTCAGAACCTAAATTATTTCATCAGTTAGAAATCAGAAGAACTGGTAAAGGTGAACAGAAGCACTGCCTCTATAGTGTCTGTATCCATTTAGAGAGAACCATATGCAAGCAACGGCGTAGCAAATCGCATACCACCGAAGGAGAAAACAGAGGGAAACACAAAACAATGAAAGAAGGAAGCGGAAAAATGCAGAAAGAACTGGGTAAAAAATTTCACCGGCGGCTAAACAACAGACCTTAGTCGCCGGCTCAGGAATGGTGAACCGCGGGCGAAGGTTGGAAGCTGGGAAGACGAAACACGCATGGCCTCTCTCGCAAGCTCCGTCGAGTGAAGACGCAAGCAATTTGGGCATAAACCAGGCAACTCAGATCCTATATTATTTCATCAGTTAGAAATATGAAGAATTGGTGAAGGTGAACAGAAGCACTGCCTCTATAGTGTCCATATCCATGTAGAGATAACCATATGCAAGTAACGACGTAGCAAATCACGTACCACCAGAGGAGAAAACAGAGGGAAAACACAAAACAATGAGAGAAGGAAATGGAAAAACGGGGAAAGAACTGGGTAAAAAATTTCGCCGGCGGTTAAACAACAAACCTCAGTCGCCGGCTGAGGAACGGTCAGTCGCGAGCAGAGGCCAGAAGCTGGGAAGACGAAACACGCAGGGCTTCTCTCGCAAGCTCTGTCGAGTGAAGATGCAAGCAGTGGATCAGGGCATAAACCGAGACAGTCAAGCGCATCAATGCAGCAAACAAACACACAACACGTCCGAGAAGAAGCAGGTCGAAGGAGAAACATGACAAGAACCCTTTCTTCCCCCAAACAAAACTACACCTGGAAAAACCGTAGGCCGCCCAAGAACCAGCAGAGGAAAAAAACAGCACGGTGGAAACGAAACCCGGATAAAGCGAAACGAAGGAGGAGAACAACGCATAGAGAAGCAAGAAGAATGACAAGCGGCGGCAACCCAGATGAAGAGGACGAGCGGGCGACGGAAGTGATGGAGAACTGGAGACCGAAGGTAGTGACACAACTAAGGAGAAAGAAACCGAGAAGGTGTTCTGAGAAGTAAAGACCGAGCGAGCGCATAAGAAATAAGAAACCTATCACGCCCGAGACGTCCGGTAGGAACCAGGCCGCACTGACACATGCGAGCACCATGCCGAAGGCAATCAGACGACGAGGACCAAAAAGACGGAAAACGAACAACCCAGGAAAAAAAAACCCTTGTAGAAATAGAATATCTATGTGCATTACTGTATCTGGTTCGGGTCATCCATTTCAGCCTTACAGCTCTACTCCCAAGGCAAGTGTTCTCGCGAGAAAGGCCACAAAACTTTGTTTGTTTTCCCCTTTGTCCAGACTCCAGAAGCTGGAAAGTCTTTGTTGGGACGAGGAAAGGTCTTGTGCCAGTGTTCCTATTTCGATTACCAGAAACTCTTCTTTACATACAGAGTTGATAAGTATAGAACTTTGTTATCCAGAATTCCAGATCCACTTAATCGATCAACAGTCAAGTGTTGGATGATGCCTTTTAGGTGTCGTAGCAATCACATAGGATTTTTTTCACATAGCATTTGGTTTAAGGTTCATTTGACTATGTAAAAGGTTTTGGCTTTTAGAACCTAATTACAGCACCACCAATGGCAGTTTACCAGGTGTTGGCACCTTCTCACGGGATAGTCAATGCTAACGGGCAGCCGGAGGCCGGAGCCAACGGCCGAGGCAGAACACGGCCCACACACCCCACCCCATGGCACGAAGGCGCGACGTCCTGTGCGCACGCACTACGACACTAGTGAGTGAAGGGCTGAGAGGCCTGCAGCCAGTGCGCGAGCACCGTGCCGAGAGGCGGAACACACGCGATGGACAGAATGAGCGTAGCTGCACGGGGCGGGAGGACAGGGCTAGTGTTGGGCCGTGTCCCTGTGGCGGGTTGTAACGGCAGCGTGGCGTGGATCTCTCCCGATCCGTTCGGCATGGGCGCATGGCACGCACAGGCCTCAGGGAAAAGCGCGACGGTGCGCTGGGCCGTGGATTCGACCGTGGATTTGTGGGAGTGGACGGCGTCACGGCAAGCGGCAAAGTGCACCGCTGCACCGCACCGGTGCCGCCGCATATACGACCATGTCAGATTTGAACGTGGATGCATGGCAAAAGAGGGAAAATAAATTCTACAGGGGAGGACCTCAGGGGAGGCCCCTCCCTCATTTTCGTCCATCTTCTCTCCTCTCCTGATCTAAGGGTCTGGGGGAGGAGTCTCACGGTGAGGCTTTCCCTTAGGGAATTCCTTTCCCAAAAGAGGTGATACGCATGTGCAGCGTTGGAGGGTACGAGGTGTGGCCGGGTCAGTGTACGTATGGCATACCTGGCATTTTGGTATGCATTTGAAGAAGTTTTCCTAGCTTCCTACTCTATAAAAGGATTCATACTATTTTGGCATTATCTTTCGGTTCTTTGGACTGTACGAACGTACTTTTTTGGCATTATCACTAATTCACTAGCTTATTTCATAGATGTATAGTGTATGGCCGGGGTCGTTGTAGAACACTAGCACAGAAGCATGCGCCCGCACTTAATGGGCTAACATTTTTCAGTCACAACTCACGAGCTTTTTACGCGATTCCTGTCACATATATAGGCTCTTATTCTGGGGGCAATCAATTGCCAAAACGCCTGGTTCGTCGGATCGACACATACAAAAAAAAATCATCTGAAATGTATCTTTTACTTTGTGTCCCTCTTCTTTTCAAAGGCAACGTAACCTTATCATACATGTGCATGGTCCTGGTGTTTTTATACTTTTTTAAGTGCATTAGACCTACCATTTGGACGACTTGTTTTGAGTAAATTTTGCTCGGGCAACTTTTAAGTGTTTCTGACGTGTTACGTTTTCAGATCAAAACTAGAATCTGACTGCTGTAATGGCATTGATTCAGTATGTAGCTGCGTACGCTACATAGTAACATAGCTTTGAGAACTTTTTGGCCGAAATGACACAGCAAGAGTGGTCGTTTGCGGAATTTTTTTGCAAAATTGCCCTCGCCGATAGCCACCGTCGGCGGCAGCCCTCTCGTGTCGCCACGCACTTCGCTGTCAAGACGGTGTAGCAAGTCGCTCGACGGTTGAGCAACTTGTGCTAGTCGCTCAACCGTTGAGCGACACATTCGCTAGTAGTTGAGCGACTTGTGCTAGTCCGGGATGGCAGGCGAGCGGGGACGGGTACATGGCGGGCGGGGATCCATGCAGCAATAGGCACTACTACAAAAAGGCTAATACTGGACGCCTCACCATAGACGGTTGACCAAAACCGTCTGTATTACATTCAATCACAGAAGGTTTTGGTTTAAAGACCGTCTGTGTTATTAGCTGCGCTAAAAACTGTCTATGAAGAGGTAATATCACAGACGGTTTTCAATAAATAACACTGTGAAACCTCACAGACGGTTCTTAACAATAACCGTCTGTGATATTACTAAATATCACAGACATTTTTTGTTATAACCGTCTGTGATAATATCGCTCTGACTCCGGCCCGATGAGTTTCTTAAATCACCGGCGCGTCGTCTCTTCGTCGCCTCAATATGCCGCTTTGGCTCCCTGATGCGTCTCTTCGTCACATCAATGCCGCTTCGACTCCCCGATGTGTTTCTTCGTCTCACGCTCCGAAATTATTACCTGTTTTATAAAAAGGATCATCCGCCATCGAAGATGATCATCCCCACACATATAATAGAAATGGTTGCCTCTTCTGTTTCCTTGTCGCCGGCATTGATGGCCTACCTGGCCGTACTGTACAAACACCTCTCTCGCTGTATGTTGGCGGATGCTGCGGAAGAACACTATTTCAACAGTGTCTTCACTCCTCTATCCGAGAATTTGCCGGAGAAGGTGATGGCCACCGTCCGCTGTCTTGAAATCCTCCTCCGCCGCGTCTTCCGGGTGATCTCCCACTTTCGGCGAGTTTACCGCGTCATCGACGTAGTCCTCCACAACGACGTTGCACATCTCCAGGAGGCTTGCTGTCACTGGGACTACTTAATCGAGGCGGCGGGTGACCGAGTCGACCAGGCCGAGACCCCTCAAGCAAGGGAAGAGAGCCTGTGGGCTCAATTCTTCTTGGTTCAATAGTTCGAGGGTCTTCGGGAGACACTCGAACGAGCGCGTCAGCGGGTGGACGCATTTCAGGCTTCGTTCGATCACGAACCGTCCGACGCCGCCGCCGCCGCCTAAGAAGTATTGAAGACGAAGAAGCCTACCTCCGCCACTAGAAAAACTTTGTTTATTTGTAGGTTTCTACTTTTTTTAAAATCTTTTTGTAAGAAGTTAACGCCATTTGTTTGGCCATATGAAAATTCCAAAATGAAAAAAAAATCTAGTTTGGAGGTGAAGTACTACTATATTAATTATATGTTGGATTATTACGCTCTCTCTCTCTCTCTATATATATATATATATATATATATATATATATATATATATATATCGTAGACTGCTTAGTGGAACAAATTAATTAATTATATATATCCGATCTGTGATATGTGTGTGTGTGTAGTTAAAGGAAATTTTCACCAAGATTTAAATGAAAAATTGACATATAAACATGTAATTTATTCATGCATGTAAGTATATATACAAGATAATATACTTGAGAAAAACCATTTCACATACGGTTGAATAATGGAACCGTCTGTGATATGGGACATATCACAGACGGTTCCATAATAGAACCGTCTATGATAACTATCACTGATGGTTCCATAATAGAATCGTCTGTGATAAGTCTTTTTATTAGTAGAAGATATACAAGATAATATACTTGAGAAAAACCATTTCACAGACGGTTGCATAATGGAACCGTCCGTGATATGGGACATATCACAGACAGTTCCATAATAGAACCGTTTGTGATAACTATCACTGATGGTTCCATAATAGAACCGTCTGTGATATGGAATCGTCCGTGATAACTATCACTGATGGTTCCATAATAGAACCGTCTGTGATAAGTCTCTTTATTAGTAGAAGCCCAACCGCTAGGGTTTGCGCCCGCCCTAACTTGTCACTCTCTAGCGCACTTACTCTCGTCCGTTCCCCTCCCTACCTCTGCACTGCACAAGACACTCGTACGATTGTAGTGTCTTGTGCAGTGTCAGGGTTGTACCACAACTACGGTGACGCCGCCACCCAAGCCACTGGGCTTGGCCCCGCGTGTCGCCTGCGCTGCCATGGCTTGGTTCTGCTGATCGGCCTCCTGCGCTCAGGTCCTGGCCCCCTGGCTTTGCTTTCCCCATCTTCCCTCTATTCTCCTCTAGATCTATTAGCTTAATGTCTTTTTTGTTGAGTTTGATTTTTATGCTTGAGCCTTAAGTTGTGTCCTGATGTTTGTGTGATTTATGCAAGGTGAAAGAAATGGATGAGGGTTGTGCTGGTGGTGGGGTCACCGCCGTGGTTGCGCTGTACTGAGGTATCACCCTACCTTACTCCCTCTCTATCTCTACTCCCCCTTGCTCTGTGATGAAAATGGCTAGTGCTCTGTGATGGATGCCAAGGGCTACTACTGGTGTGGTGGGTTTGGACACCCTTGGTTTTGTTGTCTTGTTGTTGAACTGTTCAATGATGTTAATAGTCTTATGCTGAAATTGAATTGATAATTAGTTCATATTAATAGTTCACTTGCTCTGTGATGTAATGATGTTAATAGTCTTATGCTGAAATTGAATTGATAATTAGTTCATATTAATAGTCCCCTCGCTCAGTGATGTAAACCGAGGGCTATTGGTGTATGTGCATTCGTGCATCTTGCTTAGTTCATCTTTGTGGGTTCAGATTGACAAAAATGAATGGGGCAAAATGGTGGGTTTGGTTAATGCTCTCTGATGGGTACTGAGGGTTATTGATGCCGGTTCTTTGTGCTTGGTTAGCTTACATGGGATCGATGTGGTTTGGATGGGGCTTGGCTGCAATTAACTTTTCAGATTTGTGTCCCAGGTCAAGTTCTCCTCCCTTGCGTCTCAGGTACGTATACGTCCTACCATTCTATTCCTGATCTCTTCTCTATAAAACCTTCAAGCAGTGGTTGCTTGTGCCTTTAAAACCAGCTTCATATATATATAGTTTGTAGTCTCTAACCCTTTCGGTGGGTCGTGAGGAGGATGGGACAGCTACCATGGACAGCCTCACTTTTTGAATTTGCAGAGGCTCGATGAGCGGTTGCCCGTGGCAACTATGTCATCCTCCTCATGACCCCCCGAAAGTGGCTGGGGACTACAAACGATATATATATATATATATATATATATATATGAAGCCGATTTTAAAGGTACGAGCAGCCATTGCTTAGAGGTTTTATATATATCACTGACGGTTCTAAACACGAACCGTCTGCGATATAGCTATTATCCTGAGCGGTTCTAGAAATGAACCGCTCAGTGATAGACGATTATCACTGACGGTTCTAAACACGAACCGTCTGTGATAGGAATATATCACAGACGGTTCTGAGTTAATAATTGTCTGTGATAGCAAGCATCACAGACGGTTCGAAAACTGTCTGTGATGACCTCATGTCATCACTGACCCATAAACTCAGACGGCTTCAGAAGCCGTTTGTAATAACGTTTTTGAACTGTCTGTGAAGATCTTTTCTATAGTAGTGAGGGTATGTGGTAGGCGAAAAGGGCCTGTCACACGATAGCTATGCAGCATAGAACTATTTTTGAAAAAAAAAATTCCGCAACGACCATTTTTGTAAATTAGAAGCGAAAAGGTGCTATGTGGCCAAAAATTCTAGCTCCGAACCTTTGACCACAAGGTCTACGTGAGCCATTACAGCTTATAAATATGACCAGGCAGTAATAAGTCATAACTTTTACCACGTGCATTGTCTTTCCTCATCAATGCCGTTATACCAACCAGCATGCATAGTCGACGTACCAGTGTACCACCTCATTTACTAGCTGCTGGCCTGCTGCAGAAACTTTGGACAGGCACACTTATTTTGAAACCAAACGCGCTCATCAAATATACATACGCTCAGCGAACTTTGGACAGGCACACTTAATCAGGTCCATTTCTTGTCAAGTCAATTTGCCCACAAATATACATACTCCATGTGACATCCTAGCGTCAACAAACGTCAATCGGGGACGTATATATGGACGTATGTACGTCTAGCTAGCAAGAGATCATGTCGTGGCAGAGCTGGCCAAACGAACGGCCTGATCCGGCACGATACGATCGGTGTCACGGCAGAGCTGGCCAAACGGATGGCCCAACCCGACACGATACGATTGGTGTCGGTACGACCCATTTAGGCTCAGGTCTAGCGTCAACAAACATCAACCGGGGACATATACATGCACGTATGTATGTCTAGCTAGCAAGAGATCATGTTGCGGCAGAGCTGACTAAACGGGCGGCCCGACCCGGCATAACACGGGCCCGTGTCGGCACGGCCTATTTAGGCTCGGCCTATTCTGACCCGGCTACTATTCGTACCATGTCGGGCCAACCCATGTGCCGAGGTGGTAGCCCAGGCACGGCCCGTCGGCCGTTCGTGCTGTGCCGGACCGGAACGAGCCTGTTTATCCATCGGGTCAAGTGTGGCCCGTTTAGCCTGTTTGGCCCGACAGAATGAAAAAATTCCAAAAAAAATTAGAAAAATTCTATAAAACTTAGAAAAATGTGTAGAATTTAGAAGTAGACATGAAATTGAAAAAAAAAGAGACAATCATATTGAAAATGTAATAAAGAGCTTTATCCAAGTAAAAAACTCAAAATGAGAAAACCATGTCAAAGAAAAAAGAATACAACCTATAGCTTACATCATTGTTCTACGTGTCGGTGCTACTGTCATTGTCTAAGTACAGATTTTCGAACACCTCCGACAACTCTGGATTTTCCACGGAGTGTTGTGTTCGTGAATCAGCTTGTTCCTAATCTTTCACAGTTAGAAGGATCTCCACCATCTCACTTGTGAGAGTTATTCTTCTCTTCTCCAATATTCTTCCAGAAAGACTGAAAGCATACTCGGAGGAAACTGTAGAAACAAGAACAATTAACACATCATGTGCAAGTATGGATAGCACGAGATATGTTAACTTATGGACTTACCACCATTGCAAGATGTCGAAGCCTTCTCAGTTGAAATCCACCGTATCACTGTCCAGATAGGTGGATAGTTCCCCGCTCCTTGTGGGTCTTGGCTGAGCAGACGATGGTGTAGAAGAAGAAGAAGACCTAGACCTGGACCTAGAGGAAGAGACACTGAAGATCGTGCCTCATATATTTGTTTTCCCACTCGAGGTGGGGGCTACTAAAAAATCTAATAGAATTTATATATACTTATAAAATGAAAATTGTAAAAAAAAATGAGATAAGCATATTGAAAATGTAATAGAATTTTATTAATGTTTAAATAGTGGCTCGTTAAAACATTTGTCATTTAGCAAATAAGACATGAAAAATTGAAAAACATGTAAAAAATCCTAGAAAAAATATATATTTAAAAAACAAAATAAATTTATATATACTTATAAAATGAACTATATAAAATTTTAAAACTACAAAATAAAACCAAATAAGTATTAAAAATGGAAAGAAAATCATATAAATATTAATAAATAAAAATAAAAATATATATGTATATTAAAATAGTGTCGCGCCTAACAGACCGTACCGTGCCTCGATCATACCGGGCCGAGGCTGGCACTATTTGTGCCGTGCCGGGTCAGTCCGTCGTACTAGGGTGACAGTCCAGGCACGACCCGATTTATCGTGCCGTGCCGGTCCGACCTGTATATAGTACGCACCATACCGTGCTGAGACCGGGCTATCAGTGTTATGCCTGGAATCAGCCCAGCAGGCACGGCCTTTGGCCAGCTGTGTGTCGCGGATCATGTCTGTACTTGCGCAGACAGAAGTCTAGTATCCGGCGTTGGCACCCAATGAGATGTTTTTCAAGATTGAATAATGGAAACAGAACAAACTAATACTACATGATAGCCCTTATTCCAAATAATTTGGAGTAATATTCGAAGCAAAACACTCGATCGACTCGTTAACTGAACATAAATTTATATGGCTAAACTCGATCGCAATCGTTCATCTCTTGCACGCGTTGTCTTCTTCAAGAGCAGCACCGATCGAACGACGTGATCGGTGATATGTTGGCATGTTGCCATGCATCAAAGCATACATGGCGTGATGGCGCACGCACCCACGAGTACCATGAGGAAGTATAGGCCTCTTACGTTTCTGTCACGGGGTACTTGTGGATGCACTCCATCCACGGCCCCAGCGCATTCCTCCCGTCGCGCCCGCCGGCGACGTCGTCAACGACGCCGACGCGCTCCCACACCAAGCTGTTCGCCTTCAGCCCGCTCCCGATGCCGAGCTGCCACACCGTATCGCCCTTCCGGACTCTCCCCTTGGCCTCGAGGTACGCGAGTTGGTACCACAGCGACGCCGCCGACTGGTTGCCGAACCGGTGGAACGTCATGAGCGCCGCCTCCATCTCTTTCTCGCCCAGACCGAGCCTCTGCCCCAGCCTCCATATCATCGGCCTCCCGGACGACGGCAGGCAGAAGTGGTCCGCCGCCGCGCGGAAGTCGGGCATCGGCACGGTGGAGTTGGCGAGCTTGTCTTGGCATTGCCGCATCGACAGAAGTAGCGCGGCCACGTAGCGAAGCTTCTCGCGCCACGGCAGGATGGACATGCTGAGCGTGACGAGGTGCGCGCGCAGCAGCTCGCTGACCATGCGGCCGACGCCCTGGCCGAGGGTGAAGCCCGTGATGCCCTCGTCGTCCTCGTCCCGGTAGCCCGAGCGGTAGCTGCGGTCGTTGGCTATCTGGTTTGTGCGCGTCAAGCTGACGAGCCGGTACTTGACCGGCACTGCAGCCGCCATGCCTCGTTTGTTCGTCACGAGCGAGGCAGAGCAGCCGGTGCGGAAGTAGCAGTTGAGGAGGAGCTTGCCGTGGTCCTTGCCGCTGTACCAGCCGACCGTGACGATCTCGGCGCTGACGACGACCGCGTAGGACATGGCGTGCGCCCGCAGGAGGTTTCTCGCAACGTCCATGCCGATGACGCCCGCGGCGCAGCCCATACCGGAGAGGTTGATGGTCTTGACGCCGCTGGGCATGCGGTAGTGGTTGGCGATGATGGCAGAGAGCGACGGCGTGGGGCAGAATCCGCTGCAGTTGACGATGAGCGCCCCAACGGCCGACGGCGGCACCCCGGTCTTGGCGAAGAGGTCGTCGAGGGTGGGGAAGAAGAGCATGTGCGCCTCCTGGATGGCGTCGGCGTGCGTGGCGGCCGGCGGGATGTAGTGCAGGGCCGGCGGGAAGTAGGTCTCGTTCCCCATGCCGCTGGCCTCGATGACCTTGGTCATGAACTCGACGCTCCCGTCGTCGAAGCAGCCGATGAGCTTGAAGTGCTCGAGCAGCGCGGCCACAGGGATGCGCAGCCGGCGGGGCGGCTTGAGGCACGAGAAGTCGACGAGGCCGATCCCCGCGGCCGCAGCGCGGCGGCGGAAGCGGTACATGAGCAGCGTCGCGGAGACGGGGACGAGATAGAGCGCCCCGTGCCGCCGCAAGGCGAAGACGAGGAGCTCGGCGAGGAGGCAGAGGAGGAGGGCAGCGACGCCGACGAGACCGTGGAGCGCGGCGAGGAGGTGGTCTCTGTGAGCTATGTCCATGGCCGTATCGTCGTTGGTGGCTATGTCAGTGTGCTGTGTGCGTCGCAGATGCCGTGCAGAAGGGGAGGTTTTATAAGGGTTCAGAGCAATAGCTGGCGAGTCGGCGACCACCACTGGCACGTGGGACCACGGCCGCGTCCACGACGAACGATTTTGAACTCGCGTTGGTTGGTTTCTGTAGACGGCTTACGGTTTGATAAATTCTGGTACGGTGTGGCGAGTAGCAACCAACAATGCACCAGTAGCGGCAGCGTGTGGGGCTGAGATGGCTTTAATACCGTGCCGAGTCTGCCGTCCTCTTCGATCAGATATATCTATTGGCCTGTTGCTAATGCTAGCTCGCAGACGGTAACAAACATGCCGCGGAAAATGAAACGATTATGTGGTCACCACCACGGCGTGCAGAGATGTAATTGAGGGATAAATGTGGAGGACCTAATGCTTAGTACAAAGCACATGATGTGCGTTTTTTTAATAATACATTTTAAATAAAATTACAGAAATAAATGCTCGTTTAATAAAATTATAAAAATGGACTTCTGAAGCTGTTTGAAATCGTGATAAGCCCCTATCGTCAATTGGATTAGCGATAGGAATCATGTCGTCAACCAAACAGTATTAAATGCCTCTGTCGCCATTTGGAATGACGGTTTCGAAACAAATCACCATTCCAAATGGCGATAGAGACTCTCAGCTCCTATCGCCATTTCGAATGGTGACATAAACCCCCTATAAAAGTCTGAAAAATTTTGCGAAAATTCACTTTTAATCAAAAAAAAAAAGAAAGAGGGGAGAGGAGGAAGCTAGCGAAGCGTTGTCTGTCCATAACGAAGAAGGGGGGAGAGGAAGGAGCAGATCTGGTCATCGATCTTGCTTGTAATTTTTTTGTAACTTTATATTTAATTTCAAAACCCTGTATGTTAGCAAATAAAACTAGCATGTCTGTTATTAAATGGATTAGATAGTTTTATATATATGGTTATGTAGTGTAGTTCGTTGTATGACATCTTTTTTGGTGTGTATAGTTTAATTATAGATATGTGGTTAATCGTATAGATCTATTTTAAGGTGCAATGCGTAGTTATGTCAGATGCAGTCTGTCGGTGATCTAGAACCGATCTTACGTATGATTGTTTGATTCGAGGGGATTCCTGAAAATAAAACCATGCAGAGAATGACGCAGGGATTTTATATAGGTTCGAGCCTTCTCCGGAGATAATAACAACTCTACTCTTGTGCTAGTGTATTTAGTGTGATGATTACAATCAAGAGGAAGACTAATGCCTAATGTCTTGTCCTCTTGATCGATTCTCTTTCTGTCTTCTGACTTCAGCCTTTATATAGCGTATGAAGATGTGGCAGTTCATCCAGATGAAGAGGCGCCTCAACGTTCCAAATGATGAACCGCTTGATGGAGGTTGCCGCTAGGGACGTGGCACCCCCACGTCGCTAGGTAGTTATTGTCAGGGACAGAGGTGATTCATGCGGTTATTCATAGAGAATAACAGCGCATATTAAATACCCCATGTATTAAACACGACACATAAGACTCTCTAACTGATTAGGCCCGCAGGTCAGTAAGCCTTATCAATCATAGGGTTATCGAAGTCAGGCTGGTCAAAACCAAACGAGTCGTAGAAGATCTTACAACTATATGATAGTCGTAGAAAGGCTTACGACTATACCATGGTCGTACAAAAACTTACGACTATGGGGTGGTTTATGATCAGATAGTTTGGCCTCTCCCTTATAAATATTAAGGGGCATACTTAAGACCAATATAGAGATATTAATATCTATAATAAGAATTACAGATAAATAAATAAATAAGGATTATTAGATCATCGTCATCTAGCCCCCCCTACTTCAAGTGAAAGTAACTTACTTGGAAAAGAAGTCGTAGAAGATCTCACGACCATAAGGTGGTCGTAGAATAATGGCCGAAGTAAAGCATTTCCGACTGGTATTTCATTCGACTAGGAGTAGACTTGGTCAAAAAGATAATTTCGCTTGAGTTATAAAGACAGACTCGGTTTTCTCGAACAGGCTAATTAAAGAATCTCAATCGACTCTCACAGACTTGTCGGTTAGAGCAGTTCCCGAAGAGGTGGTAACTGTTAAGTTGCCATGATCTTTAACTCTAGCGTGCGGCTATAAAAAATTACCGCGGGTATGATTCTAGGGTTCTTACTATTCCTCATTTGCTTCAATTGCTCCTCGAGCCCTTGCTCCCTCCGTCACTAACCAAATTGTTCGCTCTCTTGAAATCTTTCCAAATCCAAATCACTCGCACTTAGAGAAGATGGCCGAAATAGCTTCTAAGTGGGCGGAATCGGAGATAGATTCGACGAAGATAAAACCTTTGGTTGCCCCCGCAAGGATCCCAAAGAAGGAATTTGTGAAGTGGATTGAGGCTGCTCGGCAACATTGGCCGTCGGGGGAAATCGGTCAGATCCTCATCTTCTAGGCGTATTGCAAGTGTGGCCTCCGACTGCCCACTCATTCCTTCCTTACACTTGTACTTGAACACTTTGGGGTGGAGTTGGTGAACCTTGTTCCCAATTCCATCACAATGTTAAGTGCATTCGTGTACTTATATGAAGCTTATCTTGGGATCCTTCCAGACCTAGAGCTCTTCCAATACTACTACGGGATGTGTAGATAGTCTGGAATCACCGGGAGCTGCGGTCTGAAGCTCCATGACGGAAAGACCAAGGAATACATCCAAATGTTCACCCGGTCGTCATGGCCGGGGTGGAAGAAGAAGTGGTTCTACTGAGAAATGACCAGCAAAGACAACCTCTCCTTCATAGGGAAGGCTGCCGAGAAGATTTCTTTCTGGGATTTGACTCCCAAGGATCTTGGCCGGATCGCCCCCTATATTCAAGCCATAAAAGACTTAAGGAAGATGGGCTCACCGGATGGCATGTGGTGAAGGATTTCATTACGTGCCGCATTAGCCCTTTGAAGAAACAAGCACATCCCATGTGGAGGTACTCGGGGGCTAAGGATTCGACCAGATATTACGAGAAAGGTAAGTAATCTTTCAACTTAGCTTTATTTTGGTTAATCTCAAGCCTAACCACTGAATGTTTTATCTGCTTGCGCAGATCTCCCTCAAACAAAGATTGACACCCGAGTCAAACTCGTTTGCAAGAAAGCTCTGCCACCCGATGCGGTGGCTCCTCCAATCCTGGTGGTCGTATTTGCAAAGAATAAGAAGGAACGACTAAAGGTAATCAAGGATTGATTATGTAGGATTGTCGATGGCAATCAGAGGGGGTGAATGATTGTAGCGATTTGACCTCCAATTCAAAATATTAATTTGTGCACAGAGCTTCTGACGACCTCCTTGAGAAGTTCCTTGAGGACCTCCTCAGGAACCTCCTAGAGAACCTCTGCTGGACCTCCTCGAGGACCTCTCACGCACAGCTTGAACAACACAACGCTCCTGAGATAGTATAGAATAGATCTAACTTGTATTGCTCAAACTTTAATCTGTGTCTACAAGGTGCTCTTAGACACCCCTCAAAAGCCTTCCACGGAAGACCTCTCAAGTTCTCACAAAAAGGTCACGTAACAAGCCTACGTGAAAGCCTCTCAAAAGCCTCGGACAAAACCACCTCTAAAAGCCATAGGGTTAGCACCTAACCCCTCCTCTATTTATACCCTAGAGTCCTGATCATGTCCTTCACAACATTTACACGGACTCTATCTCTACTGAGAACAAAGAACCCGAAACCCTTTCAGACACGGGTTTTCCAATCTCTAAAGCTCTCCAGATACGGAACTCCTTCCATATCTCATCTCGTGTAGTAAGCCTCCAGGACTCCACCTCCTGGAGCTCCTCCACGCATCAGCAACAACCTTTGATCTCCACGTGCTCCAGCGCAAGCCCAATCATCTTGTGATATTCACGACCTCCTAGACCTCATATATCCCCATCCTAGTCCGGGTCCTCCTCGTCACCGCCCATGATTGTCTCCACGCTCAACCTGCACATGCAAAGACCAAATAACATCTATCCGGCAGAAGTTCTCCAACTTGACCAAACATTAGCTTACACACACGCATAAACACTATCATGCATCATGCAACATATTAAAACTCATGATCTTAAACTAACTCTTAGCCAAATCCCGAAAGCAGCGGACAAACAGAGCACAATCGGTCGTACTTCCATGTTAGGGCCGGTACTACCGCGCCGTGGTCGTACAGCTCCATTCACACCGGTACTACCGATTCCCAAGATAGTCAGAAACTCCTGAAAACATACTCTCTAGAAAAACCATACCGCAATCTTGCGGTCATACCATTGTGTGGTACTACCGCCATTCAACATGCGATCGTACCGTTCCAGGAGAAAACCAAGAACTCAAAAGCAACTTCTCTGAAATTTTCATACCGCCAAGAAACAAACGGAACTACCGACCTGCGGTCGTACCGCTCCCAAGCTGCGGTACTACCCTTTTCCAAGGGAGTTCAAAACTCTCAAAACATGCATTCTGGAAAATTCGTACTGCCAACCTCCGTGCGGTACAACCGTGGTGCGATACTACCGCCACAAGCCCTGTGGTACTACTGCTTTCCAAAAGAACTCAAAGACCCCAAAACACATGTACTAGAATTTTGGAACCGCAACAAACCACTCGGTACTACCTCGATGCGGTAGTACCGCTCCACACAGCGGAACTACCGTTCCACAAAAACGCTCAAAAGTCTCAGAGACACACGTCCTGCCACGTGGATGCTCCAGATTAACTTGGCCGTTCGATTTCAATCGGATGACTCACAAAACCCTTTCACGTTCGGAGGTCCAAACGTTCACGGCGATCTGGACCGTTCGATTTCAATCGAACGTCCAAAGGATCCAAGTGACTTGTGGTAGAACCGTTGCACACTTGCGGTAGTACCTCTCAGCGGTTGTTCCGCACTTAACACGCCGGTACTACCGATTTCAACAAAACTCAAAAGCTATTGCCAGATGTGTCATCACCTAAGATCATAAGCATGTCCCCATGGCAATGTATTCATCATTAAATATCACGACTAAGACCTCCGGGTCTAACAATCTCCCCCTTGATGAATACATTGACAAAACATAAAAAACATGATTTGAAATTTGGAAAGAAAGTTTCAAAGCTGCAAAGCAAACACTTTCAAGAACCACAGCTGAAAAAACTCCCCCTCAACACCAAGGGAAGCAAATTTCTCCATTTTTTTTTCTTCAAATTCTCCCATTTTTCTCCCCCTTTGGCAATGAACTCATCAAGAACTCCAGAGAAACAGAAATGCTCAAAAGAGAAGGGCGATGAGAATAAAAATCACGAAGCTTTGGAGATTAGGCAAGTCAATTTAATGTATTAACCAAGCCATCTTGTGAGAGCTTAACAGTGAGACACAAGTTAAATCTAGATGAGCTAGCAGTCTCATATAGCACCCTATTGCTTCACTTTCAATTCTTATTTGCATGTGGCATGTTTGGAGCATACTTCTTTTCAAGGGTGGCATGCTTGGAGCATATTTCTTTTCATTTTAGCACTTTTGTGTGCATATTTTTCCTTTTAAATATACACAGCTATGTATGGCATGCTTGACACATACTTATTTTCATTTGAGCACTTTTGTGTTCTTTTGACAACACAGCTATGTATGGCGTGCTTGAAGCATACATCTTTTCATTTTCCTTTTCTCAACCCTTTATTATTATTATTATTATTATTATTATTATTATTATTATTATTATATATATATATATATATATATATATATATATATATAACATGCCAAATTGAGTGAGCATAACAGATTGCAATGAGAGACATACTTGCTACAAATCCAAGATTTAAAAAGACTCACAAATAAGCTCATCCTTTTCCATGGACATCTCCAAGTGATAACAATAATCAATCTAGTCAAAAATTTTAGCCATTTCATGCTTTAGTTATAAATATAGCAAGTTTATTCAAACTAGTCAAGATCAAAGCTACACAACACATGAATAAATATGATAAAGGAAGCTCTACAACTCATTTGATTTCAATGGCTTGGACTTGGTGAATTGTAAGACAAGAATAATAATCAAAGCTTCTAAATTTTTGAACCAACAGCTCCCTCTCAAAATAAGCCCATAGGATGAATTACTCCCAATTCACTCCGCAAACGGACAAAACGAGAAGTATCAAGCGGCTTAGTGAAAATATCAGCAAACTGAAGATCAGATTCAACAAAGTGTAGAATAATATCACCCTTTTCCACATGGTCTCTGAGAAAGTGATATCTGATATCAATATGTTTAGTCCTAGAATGTTGCACTGGGTTCTTAGCAATATTAATAGCACTGGTGTTATCACAATAAAGAGGAACACTACCCAAATCTAACCCATAGTCCTTGAGAGTAGAAGAAATCCAAAGAACCTGAGAACAACTAGCAGCCGTAGCAACATACTCAGCTTCAGCAGTTGATTGAGTAACAGAAGACTGTTTTCTAGAGGACCAAGAAACTAATGATATGCCTAAAAAGTGACATGTGCCAGATGTGCTTTTTCTATCAATCCTACATCCCACAAAATCACTATCTGGATATGCACGCACAGTAAGACATGATGAAGAGGAATAAAAGAGACCGAATTCTAAAGTTGATTGGAGATACCTAAGAATTCTTTTCACAGCTTGACGATGGGATGAACGAGGTGAAGCTTGAAATCGAGCACACAAACACACAGCAAAATATATGTTCGGCCTTGAAGCAGTCAGATAAAGTAGAGACCCAATCATACTCCTATATTCTTTTTGATCCACTGCCTCACCTTCGTCATCTGGATCAAGAACAGTTGTAGACCCTATTGGTGTAGAGCTAGGTTTGCAGGTTCCCATGTCGAAACGTCTAAGCAAATCCTTAGTATACTCGGTTTGATGAATAAAATTGCCTTGCTTGGTCTGTTTTACTTGCAAACCTAAGAAGTAAGTTAACTCCCCCATCATACTCATCTCGAACTCCCTGCTCATAGTATCTAAAACTTGGAAACCAAAGCATGAGAGGAGCCCCCGAAGATGATATCATCCACATAAATCTGAACAAGTAATAGATCATTGCCATGCCGAAATGTGAACAAAGTTTTGTCTACCTTGCCCATTTGAAAATTATTCTTTGACAAAAATAGCTTAAGCCTCTTATACCATGTTCTAGGAGCTTGTTTTAATCTATACAAGGCTTTTGACAATTTGTAGACATAATTAGGAAACTTAGGATTTTCAAAACCAGGTGGTTGCTTAACATAAATCTCCTCCTCAATGAAGCCATTAAGAAAAACATTTTTAACATCCATTTGATACAATTTAAAACCTTTAGATGCAGCAAATGCTAAGAGAATTCGAATAGCTTCTAATCTGGCTACAGGAGCAAAAGTTTCACCAAAATCAAGACCTTCTACCTGGAAAAAACCCTGAGCAACAATTCTAGCCTTATTTCTAACTACAACCCCATCCTCACTTTACTTATTTTTAAAAACCCATTTAGTTCCAATTACATTATGTCCATGAGGAGGTTCAACTAAGGTCCAGACTTTATTACGCTCAAAGTTTTCTAATTCTTCATGCATGGCATTGATCCAAGACTCATCAGATAAAGCGTGACTTACATCATTAGGTTCAAAAGAGGCAACAAAGGAAGAATGAGCATGTGAGTCAGGAGAAGTAAACCTAGAACGTGTTACCCTTTCATGAATGTCACCAATCATTAGTTCTAGGGGATGATGCCGCTGAATACGTAATGGTGCAGAAGGTTCTAAAATAGCTTCGACATTATGAACATCTTCTGTGATGACCCGGCCCAGGGCTTACCCAAGAGGTCCCTCAGGACCTCCTGGGACGTCCGCTAGGACCTCCCAGGACATCCTGTAAGGCCTCACGGTAGGACCGCCCAGACCTCTCGAGAGGTCCGGTAGAACCGCTCGAAGTTCTTGGGGTCCTAACCCGAGGCGTTGGACCTCAGACCTCCCCAAGCTCCACTTCCTGACCCGAGGGAGGTCCGAGAGGAACCAACCCGAGGAGGTCGTGGGGCTTGGGGACAAGCCTCAAGTTCTCTGTGATCTAAACCAGCCCCCAGAGATCAATGACTGGTTCTCACAGCAAGCAAGTGATAACATATACATCCACAAAAGGCTTTATTAACAACAAAAGGGAGTTGATTACAAGCTCCAGCAACCAAGAGCAACACACACAGCGGAAACACCAAAAGACAGACTCCATCCGTTACACCACAGGTGATTGGCTGGAGAGCGCGGCCTAATTAATTTGGTCCTCTTCATCCTCATAGAATTCTTCACCTGCTCAATTCATCAATCAAGCAAGAGTGAGCACAACAACCGTGCTCGCAAGTTACACCCGTTAATTAACAGAACGACATGCATAGGGATATATCAATGGAAGGTATATTAAGGTTGGTTTGCATAAAGCCAATTTTATTTCAATTACAAGTACTAAGTTCCAAAGCAATTATGATAGGTAAAAGTTCATTTTCAAAACACAATTTTCAGTTGGATAACATTCATCATCAATATGGTGAAGGATACCCTCCTGTCACAAGGCTTCCTGCCCAATTCCCATTTGGATAGCAATCCAAAACCATTTTTCACAAACCTTTTGAATACCCAAAACCAAGATCTAACTTTGAGTGACATTGCCAGTATGTCCATGACCGCGGATACGGCTATTTGAATAGATTTACACTCTGCAGAGGTTGTACACTTTACCCACATGACACGACTTCTCTAGTTTGTTTGGCAACCGTCGTTGCCACCTCTCACTGCCGATGGTAAGAGGTCTAGAGCACGTGACAAGACCTTTACAATGCATTGTTCCACCATAGTCCATCCACTCTAAGGTTTCACCCCTTACTAGGCCCCCCTCTTGAGCCAGTGGGAATTACATAGTCATAAAAGACAGGCCATAAAAGACCACCCACACCCCAGCCGGATCAACCATGATGGAACTCTGCAAATTATTCGGCCAGATCCCACGCCCCACTCTAGAGACATGTGGTTGCACGGTTGTGGCATAGTCCATTATAGGCATAGCAAAAATACACTCGCAGACCGGTCCTTAACTGACCCAGGCGGCTACCTCAACCCTAGGGCATCGGATAACACGATCCCCCGTGCATAGACTTGCACCAACCAAACACCCAGTGCCGCCCAAGTCTAAATCCATTTTCCATTGTTTTGCTTTTCAAGCCTCCATGGCACACCAATGCCATGGTCATTTGTAAAACCCCCATGACACACCAATGTTATGGCCCAAATCATTTAAACAAGTGATATTTTTGGCCAAAGCTTCCCCAAATCAAGATTTTGGTCTAAGCAAGACTAAGCATTCATTTTTCAAAAGCCTCGGGTCCTCACTATTGCAAGAACCAGATTTTATCTAGGGTGACAATGGGGTTGGTTCAATATAAACAGTGGCCATACAAAGGGATCAGGTATAGCTATGAACCGAAAGATAGGCATTGAAATAACTTAGTAAAAGTAAGCATGCATACATCTTTGAAAACAACATAAGTATCTTGAAGTAATGGGTGCAATATGATCAAGAGTGTAACTTGCCTCCGCTGAAGGCTTTACAGTTCATCGCCTCACGAGCTCTGACTCTCTAAGGACGCCGAGGTCTACACGTTAAAACAACGCAAATTAAACCAAAGCCAAGTAAAAAACCAAAAGAACTTCAGAGAAACATAAAACTAGAGCCAACAGAGAGGGTTGATGGCCAAAAGGAGATCCAAAGAGCTGGTTGGAGGAGGTCCGACAGCTAGGGAGAGGGTCCAGAGAACTTGGAAAGAGGTCTAAGAGCTGGTCGGGTGAACCAGAGGGTGGAGTATGAGGAAAAAGGTGAAGGAGGAAGAGCTGCTCAAGCTTATATTGCCAGAGCTACTGGGAGGTCCAAGGGCACATGAGGTTAAGAGCAGGTGTGGGAAGAGATGGGAGCAAGTGAGGAAAAGTGGGAGCTAGTACAAGAAGTGACACAAAGATAGCATAGTTACTACAAAAAGGACGGTAGCATTTAATGCGACACAATAGACATGACATGTGGGGAGACTCTCATGCGCAAGGACTGGAGGTCCTGGCCACCAAGTGGCCTCAACCCGCAAGGGAGGTCCTTGCAAAAAGGACAGGAAGGAGGTCCTATGATCAAGGAGATCCACAAGACTCAACAATGGGGAGGTCCTATGGACAGGAGGTCCAAAATACCTGTCCACAGGAGGTCCAAAGGTCAAGCTCAAAGTGAGAAGGGGAGGTCCTGATGGTTGGATTTCCGAAAGGGAGGTCCAACGGCCAAGATCAAGTACAAAAGAGGAGGTCTGCAGAGGTCAAGAGGAGGTCCTCACCCACTAGGGAGGTCCTGACGGTTGGATTGAACCAAGGGGGAGGTCTGGATGGTTAGGATCTAATCGAAGGAGGAGGTCTTGAACGGTCACGATCTCTAAGGGGGAGGTCTGAACGGTTAGGATCTCCAAGGGGAGGTCCTAACGGTCAGATCCGTAGAGGGGGAGGTTTGGACGGTTAAGATCTCCAAGGGGGAGGTCTTAACGGCCAGATCTACAAGGAGGGAGGTCTGGATGGTTAAGATCTCCAAGGAGGAGGTCTTAACGGCCAGATCTACAAGGAGGAGGTCAGACGGTTAAGATCTCTAAGGGAGGTCTTAGCGCCAGATCTTCAAGGAGGAGGTGCAGACGGTTAAGATCTCCAAGGGGGAGGTCTTAACGGCCAGATCTACAAGGAGGGAGGTCTGGACGGTTAAGATCTCCAAGGAGGAGGTCTTAACGGCCAGATCTACAAGGAGGGAGGCCTGGACGGTTAAGATCTCCAAGGGGGAGGTCTTAATGACCAGATCTACAAGGAGGGAGGTGGGCGATTGCGAGATAGGAAGCGGGAGAAGTAGGAGCCGCTGGATTTCAATCGGACCACCCAAAATGATTGGGCTGTTCAGACCAACCGAGCTAGCGCTAGATCTCAACCATTGAACTGAATCGGGCGGCCCAAAATGGTTGGGATGTTCGGACCATCCGAACGCATCTACAAATCGGACTGTCCAGCCAAGATCTAAGGGCTCCGAGAGGGTGGGACGTTCGGACCATCCGAACGTCTCACCAGGATCAAACCGTCCAATTTAAATCGTATGATTCACAAGTGATATAGGTGCAAATCGGCAAGGGGGAGGTCCTGGAGGACCTGGGGAGGTCTTGGCGGGCACAAAAAGCCCCAAACAAGGAAAGGAGAGGTCCTAGAGGACACAGGTAGGTCTTGGAGGACATGAGGAGGTCAAATAAAGGTAAGGGGAGGTCCTAGAGGACATGAGGAGGTCCGATAAAGGAGAGGGGAGGTCCTGAGAAACGGTAGCACCGCAAGGTGCAGGCGGTACTACCGGGTTGGCGCCAAAGAAAACTTCCAGAGAGAGTTTCAAGGATTAAAGCAACGGAGGTAAGTCCAAGCGAACACAGTGGTGTTCAAAATACACAGAGAGGGAGTTCAATGGATTTGGGAAAGATTTAGACTTGGAGATGTTTAAACTTGGGAAGGAACCACAGAAGGAGGTGTAGATCAGGGAGGGCACAATCACTTGGGGAGGTTTAGACCTAAGGAGGTCTGGACCCTTGGATCCAAACGAAGGAGAGGTTTGGACCATTATATCCAGATGAAAGGAGGCCTGGACGGAGGGGTTTCTAAGGGAGAGGGATCCAACGGAGGAGATCCACGAAAAGTAGTCCAAAGGAGGTCTTGGCAGTCAGGATGAACCCGGGGAGGTCCTGACTGCCAGGATGAAGGACCAAGGAGGTCCTTAGGAACACACGAAAAGTTTAGGCGGACATAGGAGGTCTATGTGAACAAAAGGGAAGTTCAAGTGGACACAGGGAGGTCCAAATGAACACGAGAGAGGTCTGGGCATAAAGGAGTGTCCAAGCAAGGGAGGGGTCTGGACATAAAAGAAATACCCAGGTAGCAAGAAGGTCTAAACCTTGAAGAGATTCAAACCAACAAAGAGGTGGTCCAAATACAAGGGTAGTCTAGACACACAAAAGGTCTAGACTCACAAGAGAGTTCCAGACACAGGAGGACCTGAGCTCCAAGAGATGGCCCAGCAAGAGGGAGATCTGGACATAATGGAATGCCCAAATAAGAGAGAGGTCCAGAAGGGGAGTTCAATCCTAAAATTTAGATTTCAGAGATCAAAGATATTTGAAACACAAACCTGAGCTTAGGACATCTCAGGGGTAATTGTGACCCGAAGGAGAGGTCAAAACCAAAGAGAAACTAGAGAGGAGGTTTGAAAAGAAAAGGCTGAGCATAAAAGGAGGGCAGAACTAACAAAGAAAGAAAGGGATAGTCTAGAGAGCTCAAGTAACACCAAAAGAACAAAACTTTGGGGTTAGTTGAAGTTCAGGTTAGTCATTTTAAACACCTAAATTCTGAAAATCGCAAGTTAAGCTTTGAATTCTCATCAAAACAAAGTGGTTCTTTTTATTTAAAAAAAATTCAAAAAGGCTATGAAAACCATGGTGTTACATCTTCTGTAGGTGATCCATCACTTGATGGTGGCACAACATGAGGTATAGCTCCACTAGAAGCCACAGTATCTCCTGTTGAAGTGGAAGTAGAAGGTGCAGCATCCTCAGTTGGTGTAGGTGATGTCATGGGAGAAACATCATTACCAAGATCAAGGTCATCCTCTTCATTAAGAAATATGCTTCGGACTTCTGAACCTGTAACACGAAATGTCGGGTCTAGTACAAGAACCGACCTCATCAAAAGTAACCTCACAGGTCTCAATAATTTTGTTAGTTTCTAGGTTAAGCACACGATAGCCACGAGAGTGAGAAGGATAACCAAGAAAAATGCCATCTGAAGATCTAGACTCAAATTTATCAAGATTACCATGTTTAAGAATAAAGCATTTACAACCGAAAACTCTGAAGTGAGAAACACTAGGCCTTCTGCCAAATCTCAGCTCATAAGAAGTCTTGTGCAATGAGGCTCTCAAAAATACTCAATTAGAATGCAGTAGAAATAGCCTCTACCCAATACTTCCTAGAAGTAGCATGTTCATCAAGCATAGTTCTTGCCATCTCAACTAAGGTTCTATTTTCTCTCTCTACAACCCCATTTTGTTGTGGGACACGAGGAGAAGAAAATTGATGTTCTAAACCTTTTTTCAGAGCAAAAATAAGCAATTAAGGAATTCTTAAATTCAGTACCATTATCACTTCTTATAGCTTTCATAGCACCATGCAATTCATTATTAAGTCTAAGAAATAAATCTTTAAAATGATCAAAAGCCTCATCCTTAGACACCATAAAATAAACCCATGAGTATATAGAAAAATCATCAACAATCACAAGAATGTACCATTTTCCCCCAACAGATTGAACCCTAGAAGGACCTACAGTGTCCATGTGCAGCAATTGACCAGGGCCATCTGTGATGATCATAGAAATAGGGAAATATGGAGCAGCTACCATTTTACCATGTCTACAAGGAGCGACAGCTCTCGCTTAAGGCCTACGACCAGACATAGTTGTAGCGGTCCCTATCCCTCAACTCGAATATCGACCAGACGTGATCGATGAGAAGAAGCAAAAGAAATCTTTCCTCAGCAAGGTTTCTTCTAAATTCATGATCAAGTCCAAAAAATCAAGGTATGTAAAAGACAAAAGCATAAGAACAACATTTACCTCTTGATTTCTACAATTTTGAAGTATTTTTCTTTCCATGATCTTAGCACGACTCCTCCAGCCCCCGAGGATGCTTCTGTCGAGAAGCCCGCTGCCCTTTCTTCTGTAGTCGAAGAGACGACAGCGGGAGTGGTCATGACTACGGCCACTATCCCTGTGGTGGGAGAAGTCGTTGCTGCTGAAGTGACTACGACCACGGAGGCGGTCGCGGGATCGACCACCGTCCCTATGGTGGAGGTAGTCGTTCCTGCCAAAGCAACCATGATCACCGAGGTGGTTATGGAGGTAGAGGCGAAGACAGCGAATGAAGCGACGAATGCATCTAGCCAAGGTGGCGGAACTTCCGACCATCACGCCGGGAAGAAAGTCATTGCAGACGTTCCCCCAGGCCCCCAACAAGAAGCTGCCGGCGCTGTCATCACCAAAGAAGAAGAAGAAGAGTACATCAACTTCTTTTCTGAGTTCTTTGGACTTGCTTCCATTGTGGGATCTTCTACATTCAGGTCTTGTAACCGAGTTCGTCACCCTAAGTACATTCCTAATAGGGGGAATGTTTTCGACGACAAGTGTCTCGAAAAGGTGTGGTGGAACCGAGTTCAGGAGATCGATGAACTGAAGGATTCCACAAGGGTATTCTCCACGTTTGCTCGAACAAGCATAAATGTAAGCATCTGATGCCAAATATTTACATATGTGGTTTTTGTTTTCTCGCTTCTCACTGTCTTTCTTTATGCAGAAAGTTTTGAAACAAATTGTCACTATTGGTGAATACCACCGACAACTATAGCTACGATAATAAAAAGCAGAACTTTGCAAGCTGGCAGAGAGATGGTAAGTCACTGCTATTCATAGTCATTTTTTTGCTCGACTACTTGTGTAGTTCTCATGTCGACTTTGAACCTTTGCAAGTTTAAGAGTGACGAAAAATCCTTGGTTGATTCACTCGACTATGAAAAAGTCGAGACGAAGAAGCTAAGGGAAGACAAAGAGGACCTACTGAAGAAGCTTCAGGAGGCACATTCTGCAACTCAAAAGTTGCATAATGAAATAAACAGTAAGTTTTGAATTTAAGACTGCTTATGGTAATGATCTTTTGTTCTTTTTCTAACTCTTGTTCCTTTTCAGAAAAAAAAGATGCCTCCCATGACAACGAAGTCAAGCAACTTGACTCTCGACTAGCGGGTTAGTAACTCTTTACCCATGAACAGTGTTGCTACTAGTTATTTAGGGATATGCTTTTGACTTATCGTACTCTATTTCAGAGCAATCAGTCGAAATCAAGCGACTCCACAAAGCTTCGACTCGTAGTCAGGAGGAGATGAAGTCGTTGACGATCAACCTTCAAGACAACATCTCACTTCTAAACAATGTACTCGGTGGACTTGGTGCTAGAGAGGTTACTCCTCTTGAAGACACCACAACTGCTCACTTGAGTATTATTGGATAGCAAGTCGGAGCCTAAGGAGAGCTAATAACTACTCTGAAGGCCAATCAGGTCGACTCACTAAGAGAAGCGGTTGAAAGTGCAATAAGCTATGCTATGGCAAAACTTAAGGCACATGACCAAAATCTCGACCTTCAACCAATCGAGGACGACTTCGACTGCTCCGAAGCAGAAGCAACTCGTCTAATCAAAGAGATGAAGCCAGTCAGCCAAAAGGACGGAGAAGAGATGCAAATCGGATCTCCTTCATCAGAGTAGTTTGTAATAGGAAAACTTGTAAAGACAAGTCTTTTGTTTATAAATATAGACCTTCGTTTTCCTGCAAACTATCTTGTCGAGTAGTTAGTAACTCGTAAGATAATGAACAAAAGAAAGAAATTGAAAATTAAGACTAAGAATTGAAGTCATATTAATAACTATATCACAACCCCCGACTATTTGCTTAGTTTATTTAGATAAAAGACTAAGAATTGAAGTCATATTAATAACTATATCACAGCCCCCGGCTATTTGCTTAGTTTATTTAGATAAACTAAGTAAATAGTGTATATAAGGGTTTGCTCAGAAAAGCAGTTTGTCCAACTTGTGTTGTTGATCTTGATTGTCATGTTCTGGTCGTAAGAGTTTAGTAACAGATAGACATTAGGAAGTTCCTTCTAGTGGGTAGGACCACGTGCAGAGATGAAAGACTTCGACTAGTGAAGCTACGTTCTCTGACCACAGTAATTGAATCAAGAGCGTTAACATGAGTGGGAAAAACTCTTCGGGGTGCCTTAAGAATTTATTTGACTTTTTCCAGTAAACTCAATTTGTTTGACACTGATAGCAAGAGTTAGAAACAGTACGACGCTAGGAAGTTCCTTCTAGTGGACAAGACCACATGCAGACAGGAAAGACTTCGATAAGGTGTTGTGTTTTTCTCCGACCAGTTTAAACGTATTGAGGTTACTAAAAGCAGTTAAACAAACTATAAAAGTATACTTCACTTCAAAAATTTATCAAAAATAATGAAGAAATAAACTAAGGTTAAGAGAGCTGGCATGAGAATGTTTTGACCAGATTTGTTGAACTCAGTCTCTTTGTATTGGCAGCAAAAATTAGGAACAAGTCGACACTAGGAAGTTCCTTCTAGTTGGCAGAACCACGTGCAAAGAGGAAAGGTTTCGACTAGGTGATGTTACCCTTCTTTGACCAGTGTAAAGAGAACCAAGATTTAAAATTGATCGAGAAATCATCAAAGCGCGAAACCTAAAACTTTATTGATAGAGTAAGGAGTTACACATAAAATTTGCGTAACTAGTCGATGTTCCAAGAATTGGAGAGAACTTGGCCGTCTTCTATTGTTAGTCGTACCGAACCTGGTCATGTAACTTCGACCACTATAAGAACCTTTCCACTTGGGGGAAGCTTATCCCGATTAGACCGGGATTGAATCTTTTTCAATACCAAATTACATACAACAAGGCTGTGAGATTGGACCTTATGATCGTAGTATTTGCGCAGGGCTTGTTTGTAAACCGCTGAATGGATTAAAGCTTGATTCCTCTTCTCTTCGAGTAGATTGATGTCATCCGCTCGAAGTTGTTCCAGGTTAGATTCATTGAAGTTCTCGACCCTTGTGGACTTGATCTTTAGTTCTGGTGGAAGTATGGTTTCGGCTCCAAAAACTAGGAAAAAAGGTGTCTCATTGTAGTACGACTTGCGATCGCAAGTAATGATATATAACACGAGGGTAATTCTGGTACTCAAGCCCCCGAGCGCTTGACAAACTGGTCGAACACTCGGGTTTTTATGCCCTGCATTATTTGACCATTCGCTTTTTCAACTGCCACATTACTCTGTGGGTGGGCAACAGAGGTATAACATAACTTGGTACCTAATTCGTCGCAAAATTCTTAAAATTTTGCACTCGAAAATTGCTTACCATTGTTAGTAATTATTCGACTTGGAACACCAAATCGAGTAATCACGCTTCTCATCATGAACCTTTTAGCAGCTTCCATTATTATCCCAGTCACAGGTTCGGCTTCGATCCATTTTGTGAACGTATCAATGGCCACAAAAAGGAACTCGAAGCCCCTTGGTGCTTTTGGAAACAGTACTAGGATATCGAGACCCTAGGTTGCAAAAGACCATGAAAGAGAAATAGTTTGCAATACTTGATCCAGTTGGTGTATTTGCTTGCTATGAAACTGGTATTGTACATACTTTTTAACCAACTCTTTAGCATCATGAAGGGCCGTTGGCAAATAAAAACCTTGTCGGAAGGCTTTACTGACCAGCGTTCTGTAAGAAGCATGAGTTCCACAAATGCCCCCGTGTATATCGTGGAGAAGATTTAATCCTTCTTTTTACGATATGCATCGCATGAGAACCCCTTGAGTACCTCTTTTATAGAGGACCCCTTCGACTAAAGTATACATTTTAGCTTTACGGAATAAACGATCTGCCTCGAGATCATCATCGGGTATTGTACCCTTCTCAAGATACTCGTAGATGGGATTCATCCAAGTATCATCGTACTCTAGAGAGACTGTCTCAATAGGAGCTGCTCCAAGAAGACTTGTTGTGGTACTTGAGATGGGGAAGAAGCTATTCGAGCTAACTGGTCAGTGAGAAAATTATCCTTTCGAGGGATATATTGTAACTCGAAACTGAAAAAAAATACTTCTCAAGCCTTCTAACTTTCGATAAGTACTGAGACATAGTTGGATTAGAACACCGGTATTCTTTTTCGACTTGATTCACAACTAGTTGAGAGTCTCCTCCCACAAGTAGTCGTCGAATCCCAAGCATTTTCGCTGCTCATATGCCAACCAATAAATCTTCGTATTCTGCCATGTTGTTAGTGGCAGGAAAGTGTAATTGAATAGCATACTTTAAAATCTCTTATGTGGGAGATTCCAGGACCACCCCAACTCCCGAGCCACTTAATGTAAGTGACCAGTTAAAGTACATCGTCCACTAGTTGTAGGTATCGTACTAGGGATCCTGAATAGGTTCAGTATTTGTCCATTCGGCGACAAAGTCTGCCAAGACCTGGGATTTAATGACCATTCGGGACACAAAATGGAGGTCGAACTCCATAAGTTCTACTGACTATTTTGCTATATGTCGCGCTACTTCCCTGTTTTGGAGGACCACTCCTAAGGGAAACTCAGACGACACAATTATCTTGTGTGCCTGAAAATAATGTCACGGCTTCGTCGAAGACATGAGGAGGGCATATAGAAGTTTTTGAACATAAGCGTATCACTCCTTAGGTCCGTGTAAAACTTCACTTACGTAGTAAACTGGTCGTTGGATGTTTTCACGTTCTACGACCAGTACTGCGCTCTCTGCCTGTGGCGTGGCAGCTAGATATATTAAGAGTGTATTTTCCGATTTCGGAGAAAACAGAATAGGAGCACTCGTAAGATATCTCTTAACATCCTTAAAGGTTGTGTTTGCCTCTTCTAATCACTCGAAACCCTCATGCTTCCTAAGAGGCTTGAAGAAAGGAAGTCCTTTCTCTCCCGGTCGTGTGATGAAGCGACTTAAAGCCGTCATGCATCCTGTGAGTTTCTAGACTTCTTTCTTCATGGTCGGAGGGCGCATTTGTTTAATGGCCTTTATCTTTTCAGGATTTACTTTGATTCCTCATACAGAGACAAGGAATCCAAGCAATTTTTCCGATGAGACTCCGGACACACACTTCTCAGGATTGAGTTTCAAACGGTGTTTTCTGAGGTTATCGAATATTTCTTGCAGGTCGGAAATATGATTAAGTCGCTTGATGATTTTTATGACTAGATCATTAACATAGTGTTGGAAGAATAATTCATCCCTCCTGGATCTGGGGCCCGCCTGGTGGAAGACTCGCGTACAGGTCCAAGAAGTGCAGTAACGCTCCTGAAATACTGTTGTACCCCTCACTTGTACTCATAAGTGTAGCTATCCTCAAAGGGGTATTTCCGTCATTTGTACAGGCTTGGGAGCCTATAAATACCCCATGTATCCCTCCTTTCAAGGGGATGGCTCTCTTGAGCAATAAAGAAGTATGTTCAAACTGGTAAGCCCTCAGGGGCTCCCTCTCCGGAGGTAACCCCCCGTTGGCTCACCGACAGGAGTAGGCGGTCTCTCGGACCCCGAACTCAGATAAATTCTCATGTCATTTTTTACTCTCGTGGACGATGGCCCGTCAGACGGCCGACGTCCACCCCCTCACTCGTGTTTGGTTTTTACACCTACAACACATAGGCTTCTAAATTTCGGCCCAATTGAGGTAAAAAAGTCATTTGCATCAAGCGTTGAAAAGAAGCACCAGTATTTTTTTAGACCAAATGGTATTTTGATATAGCAAAATATCCCAAATGGTGTAATAAATGCGGTCTTTTCTTCATCATCTAAACACATACTTATCCGATGATAACCAGAGTATGTATCTAGAAAACTTAATACTTCACAACCAGCAGTAGAGTAACCAACTGATCGATACGGGGGAAAGGAAAATCATCTTTTGGATAAGCTTTATTAAGATCAGTAAAGTCTAGACACATACGCCACTTACCATTAGACTTTCTAACCATTACAGGATTAGCCAGCCACTCTGGGTGGTCGACTTCTCTTATAAAGCCTGCACTAAGTAACTTGTCCAGTTCTGATCTAATAGCCTCCCGTCGATCAGGTGCAAATCTCTATAATTTCTGTTTTACGGGTTTCTTGTTAGGCCATAGAGCTAGCATGTGCTTGATCACCTCCATGGAGACTCTGAGCATGTCGGATGCTTGCCACGTGAAGACATCTGTGTTAGCTCAGAGGAAGGTGACGAGGGTGTCTTCCTATTTGGGGTCGGAAGTATCCCCGATGCGAACAGTCTTCGAAGACTCCTCTGGATCTAGTGGAACTTCCTTGACCTGGTCATTCGGCTTGGGCATGGCTTTAGGCTTCGACTGCTTGGTCGAATGCTGCCCCTTGCTCGCTTCTCGAGTTGGTATCTGGCCAACCATCTCGAGGGATTTATGATCGCATGTAAATGCTATCTTCTTGTCACAGTGTACTATGATCACCCCTTTGGGACCTGGCATCTTAAGACATTGATACCCATAATGAGCACTGAGCAGCGCTTAAGAATCGTGCCAAAGTTAGTCGTCCGAGTATAGCATTATATGCCGTGTCGAAATCGACCTCATCAAAGGAGATTTTGTCTGTCCTGAAGTTGCTTGGAGAGCCAAACGTTACTAGCAGACAAAATTGACTAATTGGTTTGGCCGAAGAATCTGGTACGATCCTATGAAATGAGTATCATACAGGTTTTATTCTGGTCTGAGGTACTTGCATCTCGTTCAAAGCACTTGTAAATAAAATATTTAACAAACTGCCACCATCAACTAACACTCGATGGGCTCGACCATGATTGGAAACCGACCAAGTCGACTGGAAGGGATCGGCAGTCATTTTTCTCAAAGGAGATAGTGACCTCCGACCACTTCAGCAATTTATTGACAAGAGGAGGGTCAATGGAGTTTACCTCTCATACGACAGCCTTGAGCTGTTGCTTTGACCCGTACGCTGAAGATCCCCCAAAAATATGGTCGATAGTGTGCTTCGGATCCTGAAACAACATCTCCTCATCATCGTCCGACTGCTTTCGACCACTTGCTTGCCTTACCTCCTTGAGAGTAGGAAGCGGTCCCTTGCCGGTGTAATAGTCCTTGAGCTTTTGTTGGAAAACTCAGCAATTGCAAAGATCATGTCCTTCCTTTTTATGGAAAGGACACTACCTAGATTTGTCATTTTCGTCTGCTTCTTGAGGAATGTTGTCTTCCCGGTCGATTATTTTGTTCCAGTCGACCGCTTCAGTTGCAGTCGCATATCGACTAGCCATCTCAAAGAGCTCGACAATAGTAGCAGGAGGATTCAAAGTGATGTCCTCTGTGATCCTTCTACTGCGGACTCCCTACTTAAAGGCTCTGATAACAGAGGAATCAGAAACCTCAGGTATGGAATTGCGAACTTGACTAAAATGCCTGATGAACTGGCGTAGGGTCTTATGGTCATTCTGTCTCTTCTTGTGCAGGTTGTCCTCCTTCCCGGGTCGATGGTAGGTGCCTTGGAAGTTGGCTAGTAGAAGGTCGCAGATGTGTTGCCACGAATAGACCGACTTTAGTGATTAGTTTAACAACCACGATCGAGCAGATCCATCGAGCACAGTTGGAAGGTAATTCACCATGACGTGCTCTCCTCCTCCTGCTGCTAGAACAGCGGTCGTGTAGATTTGAAGGAATTTGATGGGATTCTGGGATCCATCAAATTTCTCCATGTTCACTGGTCGAAACCGCGGTGGCCAGCGAACAACTCGGAGATCAGGCGAGAACACCCGACATCCGGTAACGACATCATACCGCCTTCTCTGTAGAAAAGAAGGGTTGATATAACCAGGTGATCGTAGATGACGATACACAGTCGTAGGTGGACTCGACCTATGATAGGTCACAGTCCTACGAGGGTAATACTCCTTGTATTCCATCTGTTGTTGCTGATTTCTGGGTTGGAGTAGTGAATGATCACCTCCCCTGAAAGCTTGTCGATCGTCAAACATTTGAAGAACTCTTCTCCGACTGGAGTTAAGGTTAGGGGAACAGTGTAACCTGTTGTCACGCCGATATCTATGAGGTGAGTTGTTCGAACGACTGATGGTCGATGGAGTCATACCGCTACGACTTCGAGAATGATGTCGGCGAGGATGCTCAAGTCTTGACATCGTGCTTCGAAGCCTTCGTGCGATCTCTTCAGCGAAAAGGTTGTACCCTAGCGTTCGAGAGCTGGTTCTTGGGTTGGGTTCTTGAGCAGAACATTTATATGTTGAAGTTCCCAAGCTTCCTCCGACTGATATTGAACGCGCCCAGGCAAATTTCTCTGAGCCGCAATTCTTCTCCTTCGAGTTGTCTCAGGATCATCCACATCTGACCCTTGAGTTTGCCTCAATGGAGTGCGATCATTTCGAGGATTTCTCCCACGCTCATCAGAGTGTTGATCCCGTTCATTGTCGGAGGCCTCCCCACCATTCCCACGAGAGGTCGTAGGGCATGATCGGCGGAGAGCATCCTCAGGCCTGCTTCTAGGAGAGAGATCATGATCTGAGGGGAGGACGAAGACCTCCTGTATATGATCTCCACTTGTGCTTGAGGCTTGCTAGCTTGAAGAGTGGTCAAATGACATCGTCTGGTGACTTAGAGTAAACCCCTCCAAGAAGGGGAATTCTAGGTTATAACTGTCTGCATTCGCAGGTGAGCCCTGCGAATGTGTGGTCGAACTCATAGGAATAGCGTGATCCCTCATATCCTCTACGGGGGTAACCGAAGAGTTACGATCACCAGATACTGATGGAGTCCCGGAATGACGGCTTTCAGGACTTGACGCGCTAGGTCAGACTGCGTCAGGTGAACTCAAATATTTGGAGGGAGAACCCTCGTCATATTGTGATCCTACCTTGGTGCGATCCTGATTGTGGTCGGATAGACCCTTGCCCTCTAAGGAAAATGGTCCCTCATTCGGACGTACTGTTGTGGCGGGAAAAGGATCACTCCTCAACTCCATCGGTGACATGGTCTCCTGGATATGACGAATGATCTCTAGAGGCGGCATTACCATCAGATGAAATGATACTCGGCTCGTAGTCGAAGCTGGCATCTATGTCGATATCTACATAGTCGGCCAGGTCGAACCAATTCTCCTCGTTCTATTCTCTTGCCATGGAAACATTAGAATTGAGAGAATAAAGAGAACATGTCGACAAGAAATCACTGGAAGATCCCCACAGTCAGCACCATCGGTGATCTAGAACCGATCTTATGTATGATTATTTGATTTGAGGGGATTCCTAGAAATAAAACCACGCAGAGAATGACACAGGGATTTTATACAGGTTCGGGCCTTCTCCGGAGAGAATAACAACCCTACTCCTGTGCTAGTGTATTGAGTGTGATGATTACAATCAAGAGGAAGACTAATGCCTAATGTCTTGTGCTCCTAATCGATCCCTCCTTCTACCTTCTGACTTCAGCCTTTATATAGCGTATGAAGAGGTGGCAGTTCCTTCAGATGAAGAGGTGGCAATTCCTTCAGATAAAGAGGCGCCTCAATGTTCCAAATGATGAACCGCTTGATGAAGGTTGCCGCTAGGGACGTGACACCCCCATGTCGTTAGGCAGTTATTGTCAGGGACAGAGGTGATTCATGCGGTTATTCATCGAGAATAACAACGTATATTAAATACCTCATATGTTAAACACGGCGCATAATACTCTCTAACTGATTAGGCCCACGGGTCAGTAAGCCTTATCAATTATAGGGCTATCGAAGCCAGGCTGGTCGAAGCCAAATGAGTCGTAGAAGATCTTATGACTACACGATTATCGTAGAAAGGCTTACGACTATACCATGGTCGTAGAATGACTTACGACCATGGGGTGGTTTATGACCAAACAGCTCGGTCTTTCCCTTATAAATATTAAGAGGTATAATTAAGATCAATATGGAGATAGTAATATCTATAATAAGAATTAAAGATAAATAAATAAATAAGGATTATTATATCCTCGTCACAGTCAATTTCAAAATTTACTACGGACAAGGGATTGTTCAGGAGGATCCTAGGGGATTGATTTACGTTATTTTTCAATCGGTGACCATCAGCCTAACAAGACTAGTGTAGCGTACATGGGGCGCTGTGATGCAGCCGTTGTATTACACATTCGAGCTGGACCATGCTCTGCATAATTTGAAATTGAGCTATGTTGCCACTCAGGCATGACAGAGCACAAATTGAGAATTAGTGCAACTGAAGGGAACAAAGTCATGACAGTTATACCTAAGCACGGTGAGCGATCGCGGGTGGGATTTGGTCCTTCTGACCTAGGCATATTTGAAAGCTTTGCGTGCATATGCGGCTGAACAAGGGGTAGTAGTTGGGGGTCCAGCCATAGCACACAACGACTGAAGGCCAGGGAGTTGCTAATTTCGCCGATGTAGATCTAGTAGTACACTTTGGGGCCCGACAGTGTTGTGTGTGACGTACCATGTCCTCTGCGATGGTTGCTGGATGGTTGGGGATAACTCCATACTCTCCGAATGCCTGCTCCTGCTACAGCTATGGTCGTTCGAGCACTTCCAGGTCGGACGGCAATAACTTGACTTCACAGCGTACTCAATCGCCCTCGATGGGGACGACGATGTGGACGATCCGACCATGGGTATGGTGTGGTGTCACCGATGGGTAAGTTTTTCGTACCTTTCTTCCGTTCTCGAGTTTGTTTGCATAGCATTTGTTGAGGTGTGTGTTGTTTTCTTCCACAAGTCTCATTCACACCATTCACTACGCACGCGTCATACTCGGACTAGTTGGCGATGTTTGACCAGATGACGGACGACCGTGTCATCTGGACACCGTACAGTGCCAAGAGGGTGTACGAGTGCGCACCTCGCGGCTTGCCCAACCAGTGCCTACGAGACTCCGCCTTCTGGCTCATGCAGCGCCACTTGGTGCACGACGCGTACGTGGAGGCCTACTCCATCCACTAGGCCATGAGGCAATTCGGACTTCGAAAGACGGTCACAGTGCCCTAGAGGGAGACGTTGCCGCCGAACTTCCATGCGTAAGTTCATCTTGAATATAATATTTTTCGTCGTGTTGCATGTATACTAACATTTTTGCCATGTTGCTTTTCGTAGGCACAGTAGGAAGGGGGTCACAGGTAACATCCTCGGCTCAATGCATGGAGTCTTGGATAGCGCAGTGGGGACATGCCTTGGAGGACGTGGTCCAGGAGGCTATCCCGTACGACCGAGGGAAGTACGACGAGTACATCAAGTGGTACAACACTCGGACGAGAGTTTGTTGTGTCTGGGTCGTGGACGACCCACTGCCACACGTCGCCATGACGACCGACACATACCCCACGCAAATGGACTCTACATTCCATCGCATGGTACGTACTGAACGGTTCATAATGTTTATTTTACTTCTCCTGTTTTTGGGTTAAAACTTATTCTTTGTGCCTAACAAAGCGATCTAGGTAGGGAGGTGCACTCGGAGGTGACCTCCATTCTATCCCGGATCAGGGACTGCCTGGACATGACGGTGCATGAGCTCAAATATGCCATACTTCGGATTAGGGACAAGGCGAGGCGTGTGGTTGAGCTGACGTTGTGTTGGAGGCCGAGGGACATGCTGGACGCACCTTCACGTGCAAACAGAGTACATGGACGGGGGGAAGGGGTGAGCCACAGTGCGTCATGTCCGACACCCACGATGACAGCTCCTCACTCGGACTTGCTGGGCGAGTCCTCGTGGCACCGTGCCAACAGTGCCCCTACCTAATTAGCAGGTACACCTATAATAGTCACGTGAGCTTGTTCCCTTTACACCGAGTTTTTACTAACGCCAAGCTGTTTGAACAGGACCACAGTTCCATGCATTCACGAGGCAGGAGCACGCAGAGACATTTATTCCGATGCAACGACCAGGTCGGTTATTGTTCCCTCATTGTGTATCATTTTATCAATTGCATCATGTTTAAATACAAATCTTATTGTTTGATAGGGCATCAGCATGGTTGGGATGAAGAGCTGCCGCGCATGAGGGGGTGCAGGTCTCAAACTACGACTTTTAGGATCGGTACATACCACGAGACGTCGGTGGGCCATCGCAGGTGAATGACACTCCCAGCTAGGTCTCCCTTGGGGCTTCATAGCTCCATGGTGTGCCTGGACCGAGCCAGCCGACGTAGGAGGGGTTCACGGCACCTACGGAGGTTACTTGCCCCTATAGGCTAATTTGGGCGCCAGACTTCTTGACGTACTTACCAATACCGTGTGTACGCGATCGTGCGAGACCAGGGACCACCGGTAGAATGCGCCCGATGGCGGACCTACAAAGGGTCAAGGGTGTTCAACTGAACACTAACCATTATTTACTATGTGCGTTAGATATATATAGTGATAATTAGACCAAATACTTCATATTGTAATCTTTCTGAATTATTTTGTAATTTATCTAAATTATTGAGATGTTTCTAACACGGACAATTTGTACTTTGATTTTTGCTATTGTGGACCTTTATTTTTACCATTGAACATATTTTGCTAATTCCGAACACCCATCCTGTAAATCCTGGGTCCGCCGTTGGGTACGCCCAAAGAGGGCCCACGACTAGATATATCACTGATCTTATGTAAATATTAATTTGTGTAAGACTTACATTATGCTTGTGTCGGGTTTACGATCTTATTTGCAGTTATTGTGTGTATGACTAATCTTGAGCCCCAGTCAGTATCGCGACGCCCCACACATCGTGTAGACCAAACAAACATGTATACCCCACCTTCATTCTAGCCTATCAATTTTTCCTGGCAATTCTTTTCAGGTCATATCACCATTTGGTTTGGCGATAGGAACATGTCGCTAATTTAAATGGTGATTTGCTTCTCTGTCGCCATTTCAAATGGTGAAAGATACATTAAATACTGTTTGGTTGGCGACAGGGCTCCCGTCATTAATCCAATTGGCGACAGGGGCATGTCGCCACTTTAAACGGCGACATAAATCTATTTTTATAATTTTATTAAACGAGCATTTATTTATGTAATTCTATTAAAAAACTATTATTTAAAAAAACCCATGAGATGCGACTAATTAAGGAACATATGACTGTACAATGGCTAATGTAGAAAACTCGGCGCCTCCTCCTAAAACAGGTTTGCATGTTTAGTGGTTTGTGACGTTTTGATGTAAATATGTACAATATGGGGTCACGCAAAGAAAAAAGTAAGACGCGGGAAAATCAGGTACCAAACTGTTTCCCGTTGAATTCTTGCAAAGTTCTTACAAAATTACTACCTTCCAACTTTCAAACAGGACGCAAAACTAACACACATTCAACACTGTTTCTCCCTAGTCTCTACAAGACATGTCAATGATATGCAGATCACCCCCATGATTAAAGGCCTCAAGTACCGACATCTTGCATTTTACTTCGCCTCTCCGTATGTTTAGGAGCTCAATATTAAGCCCTGTGAGGCCCACTAGTGCCGGGCCGATAACTAAAAAAGCATTCCAATTTTCGGACCCAAGCCCAGCCATTCGTGTTTCGCTTCTCCTCTCCTCCCGCTACTCCAACTCCTCCCCTTCCACTCGTGATCTGAGAAACCATCCATATAGCGCTCGCAGCTTTGCTTGCTATAAGGTCTCGGGCCATCCTGTACAAACCCAGCCCATAAGGAAGGGAGAGGCACAAAATGTAAATCCAGCCTCTGCCCTTCTCTCATGTCTTCAAACAGCAACAGCTCTTGCTGCTGTCCCTCCCCATCACACTGTTAATCGGCTAATTTACAGACTTCCACTCGGAGAGGGAGAGGGAGATTACAAACCTAAATAAAACTGCAGCAAACTGGTATCTATCAGCTTGTGCCACATTTTATCTGATCTGACGATCGCACTAAAACCGACTCAAAGATGAACACTGGAAACTGAAACAATGAAACATAGACATCTGGATAAGTCGCATGAGCATGCATGAGAAGCACTAGTACTGAACTACTGATAGCTACATCAATCGAACAATCGACGCATGCATATTCTAGCAGGTAGATAGATAGCTACATATATATGGATATGATCTCGATCAATCGTCAGTCCCACAACAAGCAAGATCGAGTAAGTACGTAGACCAACAAGATCTAGTCTCAGAGGCAGGGTTTATTTTACCGGTCGAAAATTGGCTGATTTTCGATAATACCGGTTTCTTCAGACCCGTAAGTCTTCAAACCGGCTAAAATCTGCCTGAAAAATTCTAATTTGCTTAAATTTGATTTTTTTTTTAATTTAAAATCCGAAAAAAAAAACTGAAAATTTCGGCCGAAATTTTTCAATTTTCGTCCAAACCGGTTCTACCACCCGGTAAAAAGTATCTACCGGTTTTGAAAACCCTGCTCAGAGGTCGTCGTCATTGTAGCGCCCCCAGAAGGCACCGATGAGGCCGGTGAGGACCATCATGAGCGCGAACCCGACGGCCATGCCGTACTCCACCATGCGCAGGTCCCGCTGCGCGCAGTCGAGGCAGGTGAGGCGGCCGCCGGCCGTTGGCGAGCACCGACGGCACGACGGGCCAGAGCAGCAGGGAGGCGGTGACGACGCTCACCAGGTGCGCTGCCATGGTGACGGCCCGGCCCAGCCGCAGGGACCTCTGCGTGGCCCGGTCCAAGAACTTCTCGGCCAGCTTCGCCGCCAGCGCCTGCACCACGCGACACAATCAGCGCTGCCGCCGCGGAGCGCAGCTCCCGCGCCTCCGCCGCCGTCAGCAAGCACGGGCCCTGGACCTGGAACCCTGCCGTGTTCATGGCCAAGGCGAAGAAGCCTGGTGCTGCGGCGGCGCACCCCGAGAAGAAGAGGGCGCTGGCCGCGTCATCCACGATCAACGGAGGAAACCACCCAGCTGCATGCCAAGATGAAAGCCGGGATAAGAATCAAATATGCAGTATGCATTTTATAATACCATAGCTAGCTAGTTAGCCTACAGCCAAACAAATTAAGAACAAGCATGCATGGAGTATATATTTGCTAGTGCCTTTTGAAAAATGATGTTTGATACTCAACATTTCAGACATATACTGAATGTAAGTTGAATGATGGAACAGACAGACAAGAATTGACGTTTCTGAAAGGCTGTAGCAAGATATATAGGAGGTAACGTAGTCTCTTAAACATAAACATAGCGACAACAAGATAAACTTTCAGCATCCTACCAGTTAAACGAAGCGAAAAAGAGAGCGAGGGCATGGTGGCCACGTCACCCCGATTTGTTTTGGCCGTCGGATCCGCACGTCTTTGAGTCCCGCCCGTCCGATATTTTTTTGTTTTACGTGCCTGCGATGCCTTCGCGTCCTTCCCCACTCCCTTCTGGCTCCCTTATGCCTTTCTCCGTCGCCGCTCCTCCCCGGCCCCCGCCCCCGCCCCCGCCCCGATCCCCTCCGCCTTCCCCCGCGCACCCGCATCTGCTCTCCGCTCCGCGTCGCTCGTGGGACGACCACCCCGGCGATTTCTTCCTCTACAGCCGCTTCTCGCTCTTCTCCTTTCCTCCTGTGTTTTTTCCGCTCCTCGACCTAGCCCAGTCGCCGCCCCTCCCCTTCGCCGCTGCGCCCGGCCAGATCCCCCCCCCCCACCCCCGCCCAGCTGCCGCCCCTCCCTTCGTCCCCACGCCTCTCCCCCCCCCCAGCCGACGCCCCACGCCTGGCCCCTCCCCACACCCGCACCCGGACCCCTCCCTCACGCCCGCGCCCGGCCGCCGCCCCTCCCCTTCATCGCTGCACCCGGCCCCCTTCCCTCCACGCATCGCGGGGATTCCTGAGCTACAGGAGGTGGAGGCGACGCGGCGGGCGCTGGAGGCGCGCTGCGCTGTCGCGGACGACCCCAAGGTCGTCGTGGCCGGGGCCGGCGTCACCCACGTGGCCTTCGAGTGCGCCATGGTCGGCAGGACCATCGTCGCCGCACGTCGGAGGGGCAAGAACCTCTCGATCCGCCTCGACGCCCCGCCCTTCCCGTCCTTCCAGTTCGGTCAGTACGCGCCTAGGATCAGTCTTTACTACTACCAGTTTGATTACCCTGCTATTGCTTTACTTGACTTGTCTCGGTTTGCTTTGCTATCTTGTTCTGCTCCTTCTGGAGCAATTGGACGTACACTAGCTTCATTGCCGATGGCTTAAGCTTGATTCTCCTTACCAATCCCACGTCTGGCTACGTTGAATTCGATTAATTGCCCTTTAGATAATAGACATAATGATAGTTATCGATTAAATTCTTTGAAGAGATGGAGAGATAGGAGAGGAAACATGATTATTATTTTTGCTTTGCCATACGCTTTGCAAGAGTTCGGCTGTTTGATGATGTGAGTGTTTTCACAAGTTCTTCCTAAATTATCCGACTATTCTTGTTCTATTGATCTTGTACGGATTTCCTAACTCAAGTATTATTTGCAGCCTGAAACTGTACCCCCAGTCTCTGAGCTAGGTCTGGATGCTCTCTTTGAGCCGATGTCTATTGATAAAAAAACCCGAAATAACTCATGGATATGTGGCTAGGTCTGGAGTTTTTCCCACGGGTTAGTCTCTCATGAAGATGGATAGGCAGGAGCCATGGCAAGTACGGTGACTGCCTTTTAGTATTGCAGTGTTGTTTGATCTCAATTTGATTTTGTGCTACTCTATCTACCTAAAATGCCTTTCAGAGGCATCCCTATCCAATTCATCGGTAAGATCTTCTCGCAACAATATAGGATTGAAGAAAGGAGTGAAAAAAATTCCTTTGTTCCTTTTTTAACGCAGAAAACCAAAAGCAAGCAGTGCATCAGAAAGCTGACTTAGGATCCTGTTGTAGTTAGCTTTTGAGGTACTCTATATTGTTGTTGTAATTTGATTTTTTACACTTTTACATTAATAAACATAAACATTTGGATACTTCCTGGATAAATCCTGTTTGTACTACCACATAATTAGAAGCTCCTCTTGAATGTATATTGTTGATTTGCTAATAAGCGGGTGCTGCAACATTAGGTGTCAACTTTTCGACGTGAATCTGACAACTTTATCTCTCCATATGCTAAGCCATAGTATGTTAGTAACCTAGCGGTATCACATTCATCAATCTTCAATTTAGTTTAGACAATACTGACTCCACTGAGCTGAAATATCCGAATTTACATGTTCACCATATATCTAATCTCTCTCTATGTGCGCATGGGCTCACACTTTGTCGCTGATTTAAGCTCACCTTTTTTCGCTTCTGATTCTTTGGTTGCAGCTCCCTGGAATTTCTTAACAAGATAATTGATGTTCTCAGCCATGATGTGGTTAGATTCCAGATCTTCCTCTATATAAAAGAACTAAACCTTTATAGCTCAACCCCTTTTTCTGATAAGATATTTCTATTTATTGTGATTTATCAAGAGGCTACTTTGGTACAACGAACCACAACCTATGCACGAAAGTGTTTTCCTGAAATAACTTCAGTTCTTAACTCATAATGCTTCTTCATGCATCAGTTGCAGGAACAGATCAAACATTCAAATCCTAATGGTTGTACTTATGAACAATACAGGTATGTAATTTGCAACTACGCATAATTGATTGGTTTTTGTTTACAGTGTGCAATGTTAAGTATCAAACTTTCATAGAAAGTTTCTTCCCTTTTATTGCATTGATCACTCTCACCGCTATATCACCCACCGCTCTTTCTTTTATGTAATCTACACCTTAAAACACATGAAGTGTTCTATGTTCGTCCTGTAATATTATGAACTTCATATATATGCTACTAGCCTACACAAAGTTTTATTTCACTATGCTTCTTTCGTACAGCTTGTTCTCGATTTCAATATGCTCATTTTGCCTTTTAGCTTCGATGAAACTACAGCTGAAAACTACCCAGTTTTTTTTTAACTGTGTGTTGTTGCATATAGTTCGGCCTTTGTGTACTCGTATTAGACGTGTCTTAAACTCTTTTTGCTTACTTCATACATCGTATATCGTACTATCTGCATACGTCTATCTTTGCAATTCGGTGTAATCCTAAACGTAACTTCAATACCTAAAAAAACTCGATCTAACTACACCGTTTCCTGCACGCGAGGGGACATGGGCCCAAAGTCAGCTGAGAAGCTTGAATCAGTTCAAAAGCCAAATCCTCTGTCCTCTGCTGAGAAGCTCAAGGAGATCCCAGCTGGTTTTCAAATGAGTAAAGCAAACAATTACTACAGATCCGAAGGCCAGAACTGTGGAAATTTCCTTACGGTCAGTATCCACTTCCTTTTATGAATGTTTTAGTTACGCTTGTTTTTTGGATCAGCAATTGCGTACACATGGAGCAAGCAAAGCTCTTTATTTCCTCTCAATTCATAATTTGTTCTTAGCTAATGACCTAGAAATATCCAGTAATGTTTCTTCCATTAGGTACACCCTTTAGCCTATGATTGAAGTGCTATTTGCAAGTGCATTTTTTGTTTACATCTATATATGAAACATGGCCAAGTTGGCAAGCTCTCTATTAATCACCTTTTCTTGTTATTTGATGTTTTGGCCATTTTTCTCACGTAGATGAAATTCCAGTGAATCACACAGTTATACAAAACTGAACTTTTCGTATTATTTGATGTTTTGGCCATTTTTCTCTCGTAGATGAAATTCCAGTGAATCACACAGTTATACAAAACTGAACTTTTCGTATTATTTGATGTTTTGGCCATTAATAATTACAAGAACTGTATAATTGGAACATTTTACCGTGGAATCCTACTATACCATTAACACCATCGAGAATCATCTAAGTTATTATGCACTGAGGACTACAAGTTGATTAATAGTTCAACTTCTGGGGTTAAATACATTGTTTCTTCTATTTTTGCAGTAACCCACTAGCTTAAAATTCTGTCCATGTAAATGTTACTGTCTCATGCTGTCTTGCAATACATCTAATGAATTATCTGCCTTTTCAGAAATTCGGGAGACTATTCCCAGAATTCACTTAACTCCTGAACTGTCATGCTCTGTTACTCAGGTACCAAATAGATGCTGAGATACCTTATCCATGACAACCAGCCTCCAAAAAATCTTCATATGCATTTTAATCAAACGGGCTGTTAGTTATGTAAGCAAATCTTACTTGCAATCTATTCAGTTTGAGGCCAAGAATTGTCAAAAGATTTTACAAAGAAAGTTATAAATTCCACTACGTACGAAATATTTATACACTTTATGCTGACATTTGCTATTGCATGGAGCCACAGGACCGTCCTTCGACGAAGGTGCAAGGTCCTCCCGGTGGTGATTCTCAACTTAACTTTCTTTTCGGTGGCAGCGAGGATGGCAAGTGATGCCCATCCGATGTTGAATTCACCATGAGCTTGGATGAAAGGGTCCTGCTCTAAAAAAACATTTATTCCCATGAGTGATTATTGAAAGGACCTGCTCATGGTATGTTACAGGGATTGCTTGTATGTGTGCATGCGTGCGTCGTGTGTTCATGTATTCGTGTGTCGGTATGCTCATCAACAGCTACTCGTGCTAAGAGCTACTCCCTCCGTTCGGGTTTATTTGACGTTTTGCTGCTGATCAAACAACTACACGGCGCCATCTGTTTAAAAATGGAGGTAGTAACTTTTATCCCTGCTCTCTGTTGTTGTCGACGAGTAGATGGAATTGTGGTCTTTATCATGTACACAGTCCTTCCTCTCTCTTTCAGTCTCTCACTAATTTGATCAGCAAAGTGCGTTCATTGTGCTGTTACCTCGGCGTGCAGATGTGCGCAACGAGCTACTAGTATATAACAACAGGAGAAACTTTTACATACCACGATCAGCAGCAGCCCCACGAATCCATCCCAAGAGGCAAGAGCTGAAACTTGAAGCGCAGCAAGAGTTAGCTAGCTTGAGTGTTCGTCTCTCTCTCAGGTAGACGCCGTAGAGGCTAGGAGCCGAGGAGGAAACAGAGCGAGGGGTGGTCTCGTGATACATCGATCAGCTGGACCGGGGGTGCCAATTGAGTAGAGTGAGTAGTGCAAGTAGTAACAAACGACAGTAGTAAAGCAGGACATTGGGGCCCCCAACCTCATCGTGTTGCTTTCAACTCGACGTTTGCAGCTATCGGTCAAAAGCTGTACGTGTGCTGCCTGGCCTGGGATTATGAAGATAGTAGTATTCCTATTTCCATTAGCCAACCAGCTAGTGTGAAAATTAATAGTAGCAACAGCAGGGATCAAGAAACACTATCATAAATAGGTTATTTCCCGAGTGCATATATATGTCCCGAGTGTATTATCGGAAACACTCGGGAGTCTCTCGAGTGCCTCAATAAGCACTTGGGAAAGTAATAAACACTCGGTGGATGTTATGTTCCCGGGTGTTTTTTATTACACTTGGGAGACGAAGACAGGGCAGCACTCGCCCACTCGAAAACGGGATATCGACGCATTCAGAACGAGAGAAAGTTGTTTCCCGAGTGCATATGTGGTGTGACATGTCGGGACCAAAAAATACAATTCTGGACTCTCTGTGTATAATGCACTAGTCCAGGATCACACTAGTGCACACAGTGTCAACACAAGTGAATATCGATCCGCACAAGCGATTAATAACATAAACGAGTAATTTGATTAACAAATAAGGGTTTTAAACTTATGGTCGAGTTTACAATTATTAAGCCACGCAGGGCTGACAAAGAAAATAAATAGCAGCGGAAACAGAAACGGTAGTGGCATCCCATTAATTCACCACAAGCAACCGATGGGATCAAGAACCTATGATCAAGCACCTTCGATGAACTCCTCGAAAGCAGGCGATGACTCCTCTTCTGTTGCATGTTTTACAACAAGCATGAGTACACAACCATAATCGCAAGTCATACCACAGAATTGCAATTATACATGATGGCTTATTCCAAAGGAATGGCTTCTGTGGCTCTTTTGCAGAAATGCAGCTTTTGCAGTTTGAATACAAGTAATAGATTGAAAGCATAATTCAAAACAAATAGACAATAATAATTTGACAGTTTTATTTCACAAAGACACATAGCTTAAACAAGTTATTCACATAGCCATATGACTCAAGTCACACAACTCCCTTCCCAAGGTTTTCATGAAAATCTACCCCTCGTGTGAAATCCCCGAGCATGTCCATGACCGCGGACACGGCTATTCGAATAGATTGGTTAACACTCTGCAGAGGTTGTACACTTTACCCACAAGATACAACTAGTGTAGCTAGCACTAGCCGTAACAAAACAGTTCAGAAACTTCATCTCAACATTGACACTCCCGGTATGCTTAGCGCCACAGACGCCTGCTTGTTGGACGTGGAAGCGGCGAACCGCCCGCGATCACGACTACTTGGGTAGTACACACCTCCACCCAATCCGACACAGCTAACCTATAACCTGAGTAATCAATGTCAAGACTCCATAACTTACTAAGTTAGGCCCGTCCCATACCAGGCATGTGGTTGTACGAAAGGCCCAGTTCAATGGCGCACAAGGTTAAGTCCTTAATTGACCGAGGCAAGACTTCCAAATTCCAACCTATCATTCCCACCAACACAGATCCACCATAAAAGTATACTAGACCACTTGCCCCCGTTCAAAACCTTTTCCCACCCTGTTGGTTAAGTGCAACACATGCCATCAACGAGTAATAGCACATAGTACACATAATTTTATCAAATGATTCCATAGTCACTTAGTCAAGTTTATATTTGCGACTTACATGAAATGATGACTCATAGCATGGCTAAGCAAACTAATCGTATCTAACCAACCCACGTTGGTAATACAATAGCACCAACTAAATAAACCAAACTAGGGTGACAAAAGATTATGGCATACAATTAGACAAGGAGGTCATAACAAATTGGATATTAACTAATCCCAAAAACATTGAAATAAATAATTAAAGTAAATGCAATAATTTGAATCAAAATATTTTGGAAATTGGGTTCAATATGATCAAAGGTATAACTTGCCTTGAAATAGGTCTAAGTACTGTTCTTGCTCTTGAGGTGCTCCTTCTTCTTCAAATCTTCCCGAAGTATCGACGTCTACTCGCAAACGAAAGCAAATAAATAAAATAAATAAATAACATAGGCAAAACCAACTCTAAAAATTAAATAAAAATATCAGATAAATAGATCTCGAATTTATATGAATTTAGAAATTTGAATGGGAACAATCGGAGTTTGGATGCAAAAGATATGAGCTTGGGAAGATTGGATTTGAAGAAAAACCCTAAAAACTGGATTATTGAATTATCCAAATTATTTTCCAAAGGAAAATCTGGATTAATGCGCAACGATGACGTCAGCACTCGGAATAAAGGAATAAGATAAATAAAAAGGAAATTCTGACATGTGGGGTCCACATGATAGTGAGACGGCTCACGGTAGACCAAATCTACCGAGCCTTTTGGATTTGGATTTGTCTTGGGTGGCACAGCGTCTTGCGTGTGTGACGACTTGGCACGCATGTGGGCGACACCCAGCGCCACATAGGACCAAAGGTGAGGTGGGGCCGACGAGGGTGCCACGTCGGATCGATGACGGCGGCGACTCGGATCTACCCGACAACGGCGAACGGTGGCTCGCCGGCGGGAGTGGGTGGTACTAGCACGTAGCCCAGATTATTGCGCACCTAGTGGTACCAGTTGGAGCACAAGAGGTCGTCGGAGTTGGCTGGCGGCAAGGTTGAAGCGACGGAGACAATCTGATATTGTCGGATTGGAGCTCCGGCGAGGTTCTGGGGCAAAGAAGAGGTCCTGGAGGTTGCCACGGTGATGAGGAAGCTGATGGTGAGGTCCACGGAGGCAGGGCGATACCGAAGGCGGCGCAATTCGAAGATTGACCTTCGGCACCGAAAACCCTAAAAGCTTGATTGCGGCGGCGCTAGGGCAATCGGGGTGCAATGGATGGCGGCTTTGGGATGCGGGTGCGATCACGAACCCAGGGGTCCTATTTATAGGGCCGAGGCGACTCCAGATAAGGAATCCCCAAATCGGGATTGAAACGGACTCACCGGTTCTTAGAGATATAGACCGAATTGAGATGCGATTTATATTCCAAAAGATGTGGAAGAGATAAAGATCAAGTTTGGAAAGATTTCTCAGGATCAAATAGTTGAGAAATCCGTTTGTCGGATGGAGCTTCTAGAAGGTCTTCAATGGCGAGCATGAGCAGGACTCATGACGGAGCGCAGCGGTGGAGGCGAAACCGGCGGGACCCACTAGCAGCGAAACAAAGAAAACGAACCCACTGGTCAGCGAAATGAAAGGGGCGTTAACGATCAGACCACAAGAGCCAACCATTAGATTTTGATCGAACGGTTCAAAACAGCGGTGACGTTCGGATCACCCGAACAGCCCATTTGATCTTGACTGTTCAAACGCGATCAGATGGCTGAGGCTTAACGCGCTCGCGCGAAGAGAGAGGAAAGGAGGCTGACACACGGGGACCACTTGTCAGAGAGAGGTGGGCTCGTGGCGTCTTGGTGTGAAATTTGAACAATTGAAATTTGGATTTGGAAAGGGTTTGGGTTTCGGCCCAAAGGGATTATCTGAGATTTAATTAGTTTTTCTTTTTAGAAAATAGCAGAAATTCAAATAAGCAATAGAGAATAGCAAATGAACTTAGAAAATATATCCAAGCACGTAGAATCCAAATAAAAAAGTTTTGACCCTTGTTGATGTTGACTTTAATCATATTAAATTATTTTGATGTACAAAGTCCATGTTTAAGCTTTTGAATTAAATTCAAATAAAATCCAAATGGTGAATTTTCTTCCTACTAACTATTAAAAAGATTTTTTTTAACTCAGAAAATTGGGATGTTACATGACACTCAGGACAAAAGTGACACTCGGGAAACTACCAATTAATAGTGGCGCCAAAATTTTTCCCACCCGCACGTGCAGTGCTTACCTTAGCACTCATTCCCCAATATCTCGACCCCGTTGCCATTCCCATCGTAGCCTTCTCCTCCTCGTCGCCACACCCGACCCCGCCGCCACACCCTCCTCCACCGCCTCCGCCTCGTCGCCACACCCTCCTCCACCGCCTCCGCCTCATCGCCACACCCGACCCCGCTGCCACACCCTCCTCCACCGTCTCCGTCTCGGATCCAGCGTGTGTCCTCCTCGTCACCACACCTGACCTTGCCGCCCCTCCTCCTCCACCGCCCCCGCCTCGTCGCCACACGCGACCCTGCTGCCCCTCCCCCTCCACTACCTCCACTGCCTCTGCCGCCCCCTCCTCCACCGCCTCTACCTCATCGCCACACCCTCCTCCACTGCCTCCCTCTCAGATCCAGCGCGCGTCCTCCTCGTTGCCACACCCGACCCCGCCCCCTCTCCTCCATCGCCTCCGCAGCACCCGACGCCGTCGGCCTCCTCATCTGCCGCCGCCGCACCCGACATCAACTTCCTGCCCCTCTTCCGTCGTCTGCCGCACGCCTCCGTACCCGACAACGCCATCATCCTCCTCCGCCATTGCATCCTCCTCGTCTGCCGCTGCCGCAGCAACCAAGGCCTCCATCCTACTCCTCATCCGTCGACGCTGCTGCATCTACGGACGCCGACGACCTTAGGTAAAACCTATCCTACAACCGATTCAGCATAAGCATTGTATTACTCTTTGCTTGTGGGGGAGGGGGGTGAGGGATGTGGCCTGTGGGTCAAATTGGTGCTCTTTTGTATATAATTTTTGGATTGCATCTGTTTCATGATGAGAGCAAAATAGAGTCATTAGTGTGAGTGGCTATACTAATGGCATCCATGCTAATGATGCATTATCTGAAGAACACGCTTGTATTATGCGCTAATTATATGGATGAGCTGTGATGCGTAGAGCGACCATGTAATTAGATGAGAAGTTGAAAAGCTGTTTTATTTTATTTAAAGTTTTCTGTAAATTTGTCTCTCTGAGCATCAAACAATCAAGCTGGAATCGATGTAATTTGAACATAGCAACAAAAGGAAGCATTCCATGTAGCTAGTCTGCTTGACTACTGCATGTCTTACATATTCTTTTTGTAAGATATGCCAAAATACATGACCTACGTAATGATAATAGGGTGCATAGGGGTGGGGTTGACACTATAGGAAAGCCATTTCTCCTGCAACTAATACTAACATAGCGTGCGAGATTGTATTATTAGTCCATAGTAACTATGCTAAATAAAAAAAAGTGAAGTATTTTATAATCTATAGAGAGTTACATGCATGATGCATCTCAAAATAAAAATGGAAATGAAATGCCATTCGATGTAACCTTTGTTTGGCATCTGTGAGTTGGAGAGAAAGATGCTTAAGAGAGTCAAATTGCCAGTGTCTTCCTTCCTTCCTTTCCTTTTCGCCGCTTCTATTATTTCTTTCTTCCTTTCTACCATGCCAATCTCTGCTTTTGGTTGCATGCCATGGCTTCTATTAAAGGATTATCGTCATCATTTGATAAAATGATTTATATATGCAAAGAAGAAACCTAAGGATAACCGTATGGATGGATCATCGTTTTTTTAATGTCACCCATGCATCCAACTCCATCTTGCTTTAAGCTTCCTGTCTAACCCACCACACATCACCTGAAACGACTCTTCCTGTCCATTGTGGTCTTATTACTCTTCCTGTCCATTTGGTGGCACAACACGCTGTTTCTATAAGAATGTGACTTGATATCCTGTTAGAGGTAAGTAACTTTGTAGTGTAGAGAGCTAGACCTTTTCATATAGCCTGCACTACAAAGCCTTTCAAGTTAATTTAATAAATTGTATTTTTTTTTTGCACACTAGGATGGCCAAGGATCGTAGTTAAATGTACACTGGGCGTAGAAAGATGTGTGAGTACAACCAAGAATGGATGGAAAAGACCAATGAATTTGTGGATCGAGCTTGCTAGGAGTAAACGACTAGGTGGTGTGTTGTGCTCTTGTTGTCGTTGCTCGAACACGTGGCCACAAATGAGGGCGATAATGATCGCACACTTGTACAAGTATGGATTTAGGCCACACTATACCATGTGGGTCTACCATGGCGAGTCACAAAGTAGTAGATCGGACGTGCAACACACATAGGATGGTAGCCACAATGAGAGTAGGATAGAAGACATACTAGATGATGTGTGTGATGCATATGTGCCACCTGTAGAGGAAGAACCAGAGCCAGCAACAAGGGCTTTCTTTGATATATTGTCCGCAACGAGTCAACCACTTCATGGGCAAACACAGGTGTCCCAACTAGATGCCATCACACTCCTACTTGCTATCAAGTCCCAGTTCAGCATAAGCATTGCTTGCTTTGATGCATTCTTAAACGTGTTTTGCACCCTTCTCCCAGATGGTCACAAACTGCCCCCTAACTTATATGAGGCCAAGAAATTGATAAGTGCACTAAATATGACATATGAGAAGATAGATGTTTGTCCAAATCATTGCATGTTATTTATGAATGAGAATGTGGACAAAGATTACTGTGATAAGTGTAATGAGTCTAGGTATGTTGAGGTTGACTCTGGTGATGGTTAGAAGAGGCAGCTTCCTATTGGCAGAAAAATACTTCGCTATCTACCATTTGTACCACGAATCCAACGGTTATACATGTCTGAGGTTTCTGCCAAATAAATGATATGGCACAAGTATGGTCGTCGGTACCATGATGACAAGATGGTCCACCCATCTGATGGTGAAGCTTGGAAACAATTTGATCGAGACTATGTAGAGTTTGCTACAGAGCCTCGGAACGTTCGAATTGTAATTGCAACTGATGGGTTTAACCCATTTGGTATGGGGGCTGCGCCATACAGCTGTTGGCCTGTGTTTGTCATTCCCCTTAACCTCCCACCCGGTGTTTGCATAAAGAAGCAGAACATATTCCTTTCCTTGATAATTCCTGGTCCTGAATACCCAGGGAAGAATATGAGTGTATTCATGGAGCTGGTGGTCGATGAATTGTTACATGCTTGGGAACAAGGCATAGTGACATATGATCGGGCATCGAAACAGAACTTCACCATGCGGGTCGCGTACCACACATCCATGCATGATTTCCCAGCATATGGGATATTTTGTGAGTGGTGTGTACATGGGAAGATGCCATGTCCAATCTGCAGGGAGGCGTTGCGTGGCTGTTGGCTAAAGCATGGTTGCAAGCACTCCTTCTTCGATTGTCATCGACAATTTCTTCCAATTGACCACAAATTCAGAAGTGACATAAATGGATTTAGGGCTAATGCTGTTGTCCGCAATGGACCACCACATCGGCTGGCAGGTGAGGAGGTTCGTGCACGACTAAATGCTCTCAAGCCTCTTGACGATGAAGATGGGTTCGAGAAATATGGCGAGGAGCACAATTGGATTCACATTCCAAGCTTGTGGCGGCTACCTTACTTCCATAAGCTCCTTCTTCCTCATAACATAGATGTAATGCACAATGAGAAGAATGTTGTGGATGCCATATTTAGCACATTCTTTGACATTCCAGACATGATGAAGGACAATGTTAAAGCCCGCCTTGATCAACAGGAGCTCTGCAATAGGCCCTCTCTCAATATGATCCACAAGGCAGCTACGGGCAAGTGGGAGAAGCCAAGAGCTAGTTATTGCCTAACTAGGGCTCAGAGGAAGGAGATTTTGGAATAGTTTCAGACTCTAATATTTCCTGATGGGTATGCAGCAAATCTAAGGAGAGAGTGAATTTAGCTACCATGCGCATCAATGGCCTAAAGAGCCATGACTACCACATATTCATGGAACGTATTTTGCCTGTGATGATTCGTGGTTACGTCCCTGAGTGTGTTTGGCAAGTGATGGCGGAGTTGAGCTTCTTTTATCGACAGCTATGTGTGAAAGAGATAGATTCCATAGTTATGTCAACTATGGAGCGTGAAGTACTCATATTGCTTTGCAAGTTGGAAAAGATCTTTCCACCTGGCTTCTTCAATCCAATGCAACATTTGATTCTCCATCTCCCCTATGAAGCTAGGATGGGGGATCCAGTGCAAAACCAATGGATGTATCCATTTGAGAGAGAACAAAAGAAACTACGAGGCAAAGCAAAAAATCGATCGTGTGTTGAAGCGTCCATAGCGGAGGCGTACATATTTGAGGAAATTTCTCATTTCACATCAATATACTTTGCTGACAATATTCGCACGGTGCACAATCGAACCTCACGATGCAACATTGGCATCCTCAAAATGATTGCCAACTTAGCCTCTTCACCGGAAGAGGTGACACTTCAAGTGGTGGTACTCCCAAAGTTCTATCGCGGGATGAGTGGTTGACTATGATGTTGTATGTCTTTACCAACCTCTCCGAAGTGGATGATTACATTAGGTAGGCAACAGTTATTTTTTCCTAAGAATTGATGCATGGGTGTTTTAATCTACTTTTCTTGTTGTCTATAGGGAATTTGTTGGGAACGAGTGGAAGCAACGTCGAGATCCATCCGAAAAATAAATTGGGACCCTTCTTAGGAAGGGTGCTGGGAATGACAAACCGAATTTCCCTACTTGGTTCTATCAGAAAGTAACTTCCCTATTAGCTAGTCTCCCTTGCACATAATATTTACTAAGTAAAGAGAAACTAATACATGAAACCCATTCTATTTGTCCTATAGAGCTTGAAGGACAAGTCTATGAGCAGCGAATTGAGGCAAATTGCTCAAGGATGCCACACTCGAGTGTTGTCCTATAGTACCTACGATGTGAATGGGTACCGCTTTCGAACATCGACACATGAGAGGGAACGGCCTAATGCAACAACAATTAATAGTGGATTGGTGACTATAGGGCAAGATCGGAGCAATACAACGGTTGAATACTATGGAGTAATTGAAGAAATAATTGAACTATATTTCCATGGTAGCAAACCTCTGAAACTTATGTTATTCAAATGTCATTGGTTCCATCCGTTCAGGGGAGTCAGACGGGACACATCACTTGGGCTGGTTGAAGTTGCACATTAATCAGTCCTACCAGGCAATAACCCATTTATTGTGGCTCAGCAAGCCATCCAAGTATACTACATCCCGTACCCATGCAAAACTATGCGCAGTCTAGTGGATTGGTGGGTAGTACATAAGGTGCAACCATATGGTAAACTACCTACCCCTAGTGAGCAGGACTACAACATCAAGACAAACAATGGTGTTGACCTATTCTTTCAAGAAGATGGGCTACCTGGGACTTTTCAAATAATTATTGGGGAAGAGGATGATCACATAGATGACATTCAAATCGATGCCGAGGAGGTTTTCAACGAAGAGGACTTGGAACTACTTAATCGCTTAAACATTGATGGCACCGAAGAGGATGAGGTCGAGTCAATACCTCATGATAGTGACGATGACTTTTTAGAGGGCCCTTCTGCGGAGGATCCCATTGTAGACGACTACTTCTAAACATGATCTTCTTGTACGTCTTCCATCTATTTGCTGCATGTTTTGAATTTTTTTTGTGCAAATGTGCACTTTCTATACGTCCTATCATTTGTATCTCCTTAAGTAGTCTAGTTGTGCTGGTGTTATTTATTGGAAAAGGATGAGTGATGCAAGTAGGTGTTATTTATCCTATTTAAAAAGCAACTTCCTGCTTTGATCTTTCTTGCTTACCAGACTTACAAAAAAAAAGGGCGCTGAATTGAGTGGTGTGCAGGTGTGAAAAAATATTTTGTACATTCAAAAAAGATTGTCAACATTGTCACGCTGAAAGTAGTATAGCATGTTTGTACTACTATTTGCATGGACCATATTTTTTGGGTGCTAATATGCATACAATCAATATAATTTTTTTACAAAATTCTGCAAAGGTCCCTCATAACAACTAAGCTATTCTTTTTTGTATATGAACAATTCCTACTAATTACTAAATCACCTCCTGTAATAAAACTGACCTCTCTGGCATTGCATTTTGTGTTGATCTGATCTTTTCTGGGATCTTTTTCTTTGTGAGGGTTTTAATTTCTTGCAAAATTATGATCATGGGGAGCTGTGTATGATAATCAATCAAATGATTATTCAGAGGATTCTTGCTTCTTTTCAAGGGCGTATAATTCGTTTTGCTAACAAGCTGACTTCAGGTAAACATCTAGTGAGAAATCTATTTATTTAGTAAAGGGATTTGCTATATCTCAATCACATGCTATTATTTATTCAACAAGTTAACTGTCCCTTGCATCTGCTTGACTTTGATAGAATTGCTAGAGCTGTCAATATATGTGTGTGAAACATGTACAAGAAAATTTTCACATACCCACAATATGCAGTAGTTTGGACTTTGATAGAATTGCTAGAGCTGACAATGTCCTATTTTAATCAGTGTTGTGCATTCTTGTTGCCAATCTTACCGTTTTGTTGGTGGAGCAATGCTACTGATGGATAATAGTTAGGACTTTGAACATTGCTATGCATATTTCTTATAATGCGATTTCTTATGAAAATGTAGGCAACGGCGGGATCAATGGCAGATCCAACTGCTGCCGGTACTGATGTTGCAGATGGTACACGTGTTAGCTGCCCAGACCAAGATCATGTGGATGACTTCATCGCCGAGAGGCCACCACCGGGTGCTTGCTATTTTCATGATCTAGTGATCCAAAAGGTTTCCTCATATGCAGCAGCATTACACCATTGTAACATGCCAAATGCAAATATAAAACAAGAACAAAGTATTATGCACCTATATCCAGGAGTACATCAAAACATTGCATTGCAAACATTGGGTATATGTGAAATGTTTGACAAATATGATTGCAAACAGGAAGTCATAAAGAACATAGTTGATGAACTTGTTAGTAACAGAGGACAAAAACGTGTGAGCTTCTCATTTTTTAAGCTGTAAACAAAGGCTGACACCAATTTTTAATTATTGCGAAGTTCCAATCGAAGCAGTAGTTTGACGCCGCAACTTCTCTTCTTAGAAATTTGGAATGTGTTGCTTACATTGAGAAGTGGAGCAATTGAATGTGAATGTAACATCTGTTTCTTTGGAGAAAATTGTTATATATGTAATGAAATTAGTACTTCGAACTGTTATATGTATCGTACCTTTTGCCTAGATTTTCAAATTTGAACTCGAATGTTGTGGATGTCATATATATATATATATATATATATATATATATATATATATATATTGTGAGCTTGGGAATTATGTCAACGTTGTTCAATCTATATATGTAATGATTTATAGTATTTTTCTTGATGTGGAATTATGGTTTATTTGATTGCAAAATTAAATTAGAGCATACCTTATTCGGGTAACTCCGGAATCCCGAGTGTTTTGTTTAACACACACTCGGGAAACTTCTGCAATATACTCCCCGGGTGAAATCTTTCCCGAGTGTGATTGTTTGCAATACACTCGGGAGAAACAAAATGTTCCCGAGTGTTCCCACTCGGGAAACTCGCCGGCCTAATCGGGACTTGAAGTTTTCCCAAGTGGCAATCTTCCTCTTTCCCAAGTGTGATTGTTTGCAATACACTCGGGAAATACAAAATTTTCCCGAGTGTTCCCACTCGGGAAACTCGCCGGCCTAATCGGGACTTGAAATTTTCCTGAGTGGCAATCTTCCTCTTTCCTGAGTGTGATTGTTTGCAATACACTCGGGAAACACAAAATTTTCCCGAGTGTTCCCACTCGGGAAACTCGTGGGGCTCATCGGGAAAGAAATTTTTCCGAGTGGCAATCTTCCTTCTTTCCCGAGTGTCAACACTCAGTAAATATTTCCGTTACGGTGGCTTCGACCGTTGAGACCTTTTTGCTCCCGAATGTTCTGTGTTTCTCGACGTAGTTACACTCAGTTCTATTCCCGAGTGTTTTTTCCAATTTCCCAAGTGTTTCGGGCACTCGGGAAACTACTGGTTCTCGTAGTGAAAGACTTCACATGTACATATATACATACATAATTTGGAAGTTGCAGTGTTAATCGATGGAACCAAGAACCAAACCTTTCAGCTAGCAGACTGACCGAACTAACTCAATATATATACTCCCTCCAGTCGTAAATACATATCGTTCTAGGATACGTGCAGTTAAACTTTCAAACTTTGGATATCGATATCTTTATATATATATATATATATATATATATATATATATATATAGTTTGGTCTCGAAAAGTATTTTTATAATATTATAATTTTACTAGGTGTTAAAAATATATTACAATAGAAATTAGTGGCTAAAGTTGTATTTTGGGATCGTGTCAATTCTGAAATAACATGTATTTGTGACTAGAGGGAGCGTGTATTTCCAGCTGTTGTATTAATTAAAGAGACTGCGCACATATGTACACCTTGGAAATGACCAGGCTAATTAGATGGCTGATTGATAGACACACAGCACATGCATGGATCTATCGCCCAAATAAGCGTACATAGGGAACAGATCGATGAACAAATGACACTCTGAAATCAAAGTGCGCGTGCAGTTACATGTGATGTTACTAGTCATCTTTATCTACTACTCAGGTGTTTTCGTTTGCCCAGGCTTGCGTTTACTTTACATACATGCATGCTTGGACACACTTCTACCTGGAAAAAAGTAGAGCGAACTTAGACTGCGTGCACGCACTGCATGGCCGTTTTTTTTAAGGGTAATCGTAATACACGTGCGCCCGTTCACTATGGACGGCTTCACTTTTTAGCATGCAGCGACGAGCGAGGTGATTTCCCGAGCCGTCGGTGCCTACCTTTCCCACCCGAGCATTCCATTTCCACCGTGTACTGTATGCATGCAGCTGTACGCCCATCTCCATGCGTTCATAAATCTGCCACCCAACCCGGCCCCCACGTTTTAATTAGTGCCGCTTCATGCTCCTCCTCCTGTCATGTGGCACGGCACCCAGCATGTATACATCTATACCATCGTAATAGAGGTTGTCAATTAGCCAATATACCGAGAAAAATACAAACAATTTTTTTTAGAACGGGTGCAATGCGTTAATAAATTGCGATTTGGTAAATTGGTATCCATACCATCCTTCACAATGTTGCAACCATTGTCCTAGAATATTGCAACCGTTGTCCTGAGATGTTGCAACCGTTGTCCTACGATGTTGCAACCGTTGTCCTACAATGTTGTAATCGTTGTCCGGAGATGTTGCAACCATCGTCCGGGGATGTTACAACCATCGTCCTACGATGTTGCAACCGTTGTACGGGGATGTTGCAACCATTGTCCTAGGATGTTGCAACCATCGTCCTACGATGTTGCAACCGTTGTCCAGGGATGTTGCAACCGTTGTCCTAGGATGTTGTAACCATTGTCCTAGGATGTTGCAACCATTGTCCTAGGATGTTGCAACCGTTGTCCGGGGATGTTGCAACTATTGTCTTAGGATGTTGCAACCGTTGTCCGGAGATAACATATGAGTAATTGCAACCATTGTTTTATGATTTGTGATGTTGCAACCGTTGCTCGGGGATGTTGCAACCATTGTCCTAGGATATTGCATCTGTAGAAAAACAATGTTGCATCTATAAAAAAAATATTGCATACGGTTCACGGCTATGTTGCAATTTTTTCAACGTGTTTTTTTCCAGATACTTTTTTTTTATTTGTGATGTTGCAACCATTGTCCGGGGATGTTGCATCTATTGTCCGAGGATGTTGCAATAATTGTCTAGGGATGTTGCAACCGTTGTCCAGTGATGTTGCAATTATTGTCTTAGGATGTTGCAACCGTGTCCGGGGGACGTTGCATGTAGCGGCGTACTTATTGCATGTGTTGTAATAAGAGCAAATGATGCTGCATAATTTGTATTTTTATGCTGCGCTAAGTGCTAAATTTCTTGTTGCCCAACAGAAAGGGTGACACGACGTATAGCTAGACTCTTGATAAATTATTAACTGCACTTATCACAATGCGTATGTAACAATAGAAAAATGCCTAGTCTAGAAGCATCAGGAGCATCCGATTCCTAGCCTCAAATGATGATACTCCTTGCTGATGCTAGATTTGATGGGTGTTTCTGCTTTATCACAGCTCACAACTCACAGACGACAAACCAGCAGTAACAACAGTATTACGGCGGCGTTGCTAGCTGGCTAACGGCATGGGTGGGCCCCAACCCAAACCGACCAGTCCACGCTTATTCCAAACAGGAAGAGGAGATGAAAGCCCATCTAGGCCTGGGCCTTGCCTCGCTACGAGCGGAAGGCATGGATATTAGGAGCGTCCGATTCCAGTCTTTAAATCGGACGTATGGTTCCTAGTATCACCTTTTTTTTTAAAAAGAGTGGCAGCAGCTCTGCCTTGCATTATAGAGGAATAGAAGAAATTGAGTTACAGCTGAGCTGTTCAACTACAAAACCTTAAAGAGGGCCCGATACACTCCGGGCTAAAGCAACGTAAGACGAGTACTAAGCCGGTTACTCTCCAATATGAGAAGCACTACGCTGCAGTTGGATTTCCTGCTGAATTAATCTGAACGCCTGATGAGCATCCATTGCCTCATTTTGGAACATCCATTGCCTCATTTCGGAATGTATGGCTGCTTCTCTCTTTCCATATGTTCCAACAAGAGTAGATGAAAACTGCATTGAGCTCACGCCGATCTTGCTTCGGCACGTTTGATGAGAAAGTTGCCCACCACGCCGATATGCTCGTTATGTTCGTGGTGATCCTGAATCCCGTCTGCCCAGTCCATTGTGCTACCTTCTCCCGCACTTCTTTGGCATAGACGCAGTTAAAGCTAAGATGCATTGCCGTCTCCTGTCCTAGATGAGTGCACTCCACCTTGTGCGGCCATCCTCTAAGTGCTAGTTGTCTGCTGTCAATATCCTTGATTGCAGTAGTAGCCATGCAAAGAACTTGCATTTGTTCTATGCCTTTGCCCTCCAAATCAAAGAACTGTTGAAGCCTGAAAAGGATCCACGGAATTGGATTGCATAAGCCGTTTTGTTGGTGTACTGCTGTTAGTGATATGTTCGAAGAGGTAATCATAGAGATGACTGCACCACGTCTATGTTTATGAGTTATAGAATAAATGTTATATTATGCTCCTTGAATAGATTATCATTTATAGAGATTAGCAAGTTGATGACATTGTTTCCTTCTCCTAGCTAGGATTTTTACCAGACATCTCATTGGTTTGCTCTTCCCTTATGATTACCCATCAATCGATATCTTCCTTTGCTCCAGATATTTTTCATGATTATCTGCCCTTTGTAAGTAACTCGCATGACTCTACCTTAAAGTGATACCTCACAACCTTCGAGTTCAAGCGACCTCACAGTAAATAGATTTTTCTTTAAGCCGGGAACATACCGAACTCTTGTCAACGTGCGATGTACTCCATCATATATCTCCAATGTAACTGCTCTCACCTCAGCAATTATATATTCCTAGCAATCTGTCAAGTGAGTAGTTCCATATGCGCCGGATGTAGAGATCCTTCGTCGAACATATATGGAAGCAATAACCTGAATCTAATATACATCCGTTGGAAGTACATGATTGACTGGCGACAAGTACATCTGAATCATCTTTCGCTACCACCATTGAGCATGCACCCCTCTTTTGCTTCAAACTTAGACATTTCTTTATTATATGACTTTCCTCGTCATATAGATAGCATACACATGTACCCTTGCTCTTGCCCTCTTCTTTGTGTGAATTTTGCTTTTGCCTGCAACACCTATGTCAGCCAATGTTTGATCACCCAAGGATACACCTATGCCAGCCAATGTTTGATCACCCAAGGATAAAGAATATGATGACTTCTTCACGGACTCCGCCTTCAATAGATATGCAACTACCTCATTGAAGTTGAGAATGCATTTTCTGATGAGAATAGTCGTCACCAATTGCACCCATGATGGTAATAGAGATGAAACAAAAGTAATGACCTTGCCGTTATTCCCAATTTTCTCGTCCACACTAGTCAACTATATGATAAACTTGTTGAAGACATTGAGATATTCAACGAACCATGTGTCTTCCCAGGGGCAGAGCCAGCGTCCCTATTGGCCGGGCACTTGCTCGGGCTTCGCAGCTCCGCCCCTGGCAGCAACCATGCCAATGCCATGGAATGGCAGGTCTTGGAAGCTCTGCGGCTGAGAACTGGAACACATCGTCGACAGCGCCGGTGGCTACCGCAGCGATGGGCTGCAACACGAATGGCGTTGCCGGCGAGAAGCGGGTCGGGATCTCGGGATGTTGACGAGCGCCCGGCCACTGGAAGATCTCGACATGCCGCCGAAAGTGCTGCGATCACCGGCGAGCTCGTCGTGGCGGCGTGTGGAGCACCGCGTTCTCGCCGTCCACCTTGCCCGGCTTGCTTGCGGTAGGCGCGATCCGCGCCTCGCCCGCGTGTTCTTGTCTGAGGCGAGCGCCTCGCGATGAACTCCTCCGGCCGCTGCTGCTTCGCGCCGCAGGACCGCCCGCCAACTCCTGTTCAACAGCATCCTCTTGCGCTTGCGCTTCGTTCGCCAGCGTAGCCGCTGTCGTTAATCTTTGCCGCTCTCGGTGGTGCTCGTGGCGACGACATGGTCGGGTTCTAGGACAAACTTGGTTGTTCAAGAACCGAAAAGATTTCTTTGGGAGGGGCGAAGAAGGTTCAAAGAAGACAAGAAACTAAGAGATCTAATCGACTAAAGGTTCGATCGCGGCGTTCTTGAGGCGATGAGTTCATGAGAAAATGTAGAACCGAGAGAGGAAGGCGATGGAGAAGGAGTGGGAACGGCGGCGGCGAACACGTTAAACTTCATCGGTGGGCGGCGGCCGTCGAGGAAGGATAGGTAAACATGGGGAAAGTTTTGGTTCTCTGGATCGGATCTACAAGCGTCTTGCAGGCGAGCATGCACGTAGTAGACGGCAGTGCCTCCTCTTACCTCTTGTGCCTTCTTTCCTTTCCTATGGAGCTTGCCTAGGCTTTCCAAATCCGCTGGCTCGCCCCTGTGTCTTCCTTATACGAAACCTATAAGTTGCTGCTTTAGCACCTACCGATTTGTTAGCAACTTCGTCATATACAATTCTTCTAACTCACTTCATAATTTCTTCAGCGAATTTTCTTTGATCACTGAGTACTTTACCTCATCGGAGAGACTTAGACGGATTGTATTTACAGCCTTCCACTCCATCGTCTTTCGATCTTCAACGGACGTATTTTCCGGTCTGTCCCCTTCAAAGCATCAATTAACCATTGCTGGACAAGGACATCCTTCACCACATATTGCCACACACTAAAATTTCCTCTGTCACCAAATTTCTATACTTGATTCCACATCGTCGACATCGATATTGATTTTGTGCCACCTGACATTTTGTCGACCTTCTCGCAAATCAGATTAATCTGGCATTGGCTCTTATACCACTTGTTATACTATGATATCCCTCTTATGCGTAGGAGCCCTCGGATCAAATCAGAATTGTGAGATACGGCACAAGCGTGTATGTTATCAAGAACGGAGTTGATGATTCTCGTAGAGATAACCGAAATAACGACGTTGAAACAATCACGATGAGATAAAAAGATTTGGCGAAGCCGGCCACAAATTCCTTGAGCACGACCTCAAAATAATACAAGGGATTGTCGCTTTCTCGCAACCCCCTCGAATCTTTTAGGACTTTCAGATCCTCGACCTATACGTGCTAATGAATAACTTAGTCTCTAATCCTCTCGTGTGCCCTCTGCTTTGGATGAGTTGGTTTGTGGCTTGGGTTTCCATAACCCCTTATGGATTTATATAGTACCCTCTAGTTCTTCTCTAAAGAGAAGTCGAAATCCTAATCCTATTATGATTTATGTAGAAATCTTTGTAGCATACTTCTCCAAATAATAATAGGTTAGGTCACGAGTCTTTGTACTCAACATAAGAGATGCATATCGTGTTGCTTCACTGGGCGGAAGGCTGGAGTCGAGACTGATTCCCAAAGCCTCGTCAAGTTCTAGGAAAACATGTCGTCAAGTCTTCCGAGGTGAAAGCTCTCCGGTGTTGCCGTGTTGGAGGACATTCAGAAGCTTATTAGCAGGTCTTTTGCTGATTTCAGGCTTAGTTTTGTGCGTAGAGGAGCTAATGAAGCAGCGCACTCATGGCGCAAGACAAGTTTCGTCCAGTAGGCAACATTTTCAGTGGCTTCAGGAGGCTCCCTCCTTTTTACGTATGTAATATTCCTGCTGTTTTAAGCTAATAGAGAGCTCCTGTTTGTAAAAAAACCGCATGTGGAGAGCAGTAGCTAGTTGGTTCCCTTGGGCGTTTAGTTCGTTCTCTGCCTGGATTCTCCCGCATTATGCAGTACAATAACAGCAGTCGGTCCGCTCTGAACACAGAAAGTACCAGTGCAGCACTGCATGCAAAGAGTCGGACACACGAGCCCTCCGTTCCCTCCCCAGGTAGCTCTCTACCCTTCCCTGTCAAGGACGCGTGACGCATCTCGATTCGCCAGAGAGCGGAGCGATGCGCAGTTATGAGTGACTCGAACAAGCCGAGACAGCGGATACGTACTGCATGGAGTGTCGCATTTACGCAGCTCTGCCACAAATGCCTTTGCATTGCATCAGGGCTAGGTGGCTAGCTATGAAGAGTCTCTTTCTGAAGCCGTGGCACATGTGCACTCACTCACACACACCCACACCCTGTTTTTACCGTACTAATTGACCCATGCATTGTGCAGGAAGATATTGAATGGCAAGTGATCTGATTTATGCATGCAATGGGACATGCATGCAATGCAACAAACATTAGCCCACGTACAAATCCTTTTCCATTTCTGGCCGACGAGTTTGCTTCTATTCAGCCACTTCATTGAAAGTTTAGCAAGTCTAGCGCATGGGGTGGTTTCATGCCTTGAAGAGATGTACTCCTAATGGAGTACCAGTACAGAGTAAGTCTTCCAATTTAATTACTAACACGCAGTCCTCTTTCTCAAAATGAAAAATGGCAAAGATCTCGCTTTTCATGCATGCATCTCCGTCAAATGAACTAAGTTACATGTAGTAAAGTATATTTGTACTATCTCAATTATGACAACACAACCCACAAGGCTACAACCATCTCCAAATTTAAAACCAAATACAACAGCAACTAAACAAACCAACAACCAACAGAAGAACAGCGGGGCCGCGCGTGCCATCGAACACGGTCACGCACGCGTGCCCACGCGCTACGGCTATTCCCTCACCGGGAAGCCCAAGGGCCCTCGTCCCCGGCCGTCGCCGCGGCACCGTCGTCTCCACGGACACGCTCCCACACCGCGCTGTTCGCCTTCGGCCCGCTCCCCATGCCGAGCTGCCACACCCGGTCGCCCCTCCGGACCCTCCCCTTCGCCTCGTGGTACGCGAGCTGGTACCACAGCGACGCCGCCGACTGGTTCCCGAACCGGTGGAACGTCATGAGCGCCGCCTCCGCCTCTCGCTCCCCGCGCCCCAGCCCCTCCGCCAGCCTCCGTATCATCGGCTTCCCCGACGACGGCAGGCAGAAGTGCCTCGCGGCGGTGAGGAAGTTCGGCTTTGGGGCGTTGCAGTCGTCGTCGGGGAGTTTCTTTCTCTGCCGGTGGCGGAACAGCAGCAGCGCCGCGGCGTAGCGAAGCTTCTCGTGCCACGGGAGGATGGCGGGGCCGAGCGCGAGGAGGTGGGCGCGCAGGAGGTCGTGCGCCACGCCGCCGAGGCCACGGCCGATGGAGAACCCGGTGATGCCCTCCTCGTCCTCCTCTCTCGCTGCCGACATGTAGCTGCCGTCGTCGGCCGTCCGGTTGGTGCGTGTCAGCGTGACAAGCCTATACTTGGCCGGCGCTGCTACGGTGGTGGTGTTCGACAACAGTGCCGCGGCGCAGCCGGTGCGGAAGAAGCAGTTTAGGAGAAGCTTGCAGTGGTCTTTCCCGCTGTACCACCCGACCGTGACGATCTCGGCGCTGACGACGATCGCGTATTCGATGTCGTGCGTCCTCAGAACGCCCCTCGCGACGTCCACGCCGATGACGCCCGCGGCGCAGCCCATGCCAGAGAGGTTGAAGGTCTTGACGTCGCTGCGCATGCGGTAGTGGTTGGTGATCACTGCGGTGAGCGACGGCGCCGGGCAGAACCCGCTGCAGTTGACGACTAGAGCTCCCACAGCGGACGGCGGCACGCCTGTCATGGCGAAGAGCTCGTCGAGCGTGGGGAAGAACAGCATGCGTGCCTCCTGGACGGCGTCCGCGTGCGTCGCGGACGGCGGGATGTAGTGCAGAGACGGCGGGAAGTAGGTCTCGTTGCCCATGCCGCACGCTTCGATGACCTTTGACATGAACTCGACGCTGCCGTCGTCGAAGCACCCGATGAGCCGGAGGTGCTCGAGGAGACCCGGGATGGGAATGCGCAGCCGCCGGGGCGGCTTCAGGCACGCGAAGTCGACCAGGCTAATGTCCGCCGTGGCAGCGCGTCGGTGGAAGCGGCACAGGAGCAGCATTGCGCAGACAGGGACGAGGTAGAGTGCCGCATGCCGTCGGAAGGCGAATACGAAGAGCTCGGCGAGGAGGCAGAGGAGGAGAGTGGCGACGCCGAGAAGGCAGTGGACGGCGGCCAGGAGGTGATCTTTGTGCGCCATGTCCATGCCCATTGGTTTGGTTTGGTCTTGCGACTCTTGTTTTTCGGTGGCTAGTGTACCAGTGTGTATCCCATGCATCGTGAGGATATGTCATATATCTCTGCAAGGATGCATGGGATGGAAGAGATGTAGGGTTTAGTTTAGGGTAGTGGATTTATGCAGAGGCCGAGACTAGCTAGAGGCTAGCTTGCACATCGGTGGTGGTTGAGTGCTCAGCTGTCCATCCCTCTGAATTCTTCAGGCCATTAAGAACGGTGTTTGACTCCATTTCTTTAGGGGTGGAGTTGACTAGACTTGGAACTGTGAAATGTACGTGTTAATCTTGTTATCAGAATCCTGACATTGAAGATGGTTGGATGGTTTATGGGAGCGGAGGTGGCCCGAGGGGCGATGGCTCTGCTCGCCCGGAGCGCATTCATCGGAGTCGGATGCTCAGCATTAGTGAAACTGAAACTGAAACGCACACTGCTATAGTGATTTGCATTTTTCATAGTAGCCGGTGGATTGGATGTGAATAATCCAGATTTTATAGGAGGTACTGTAGCGGGCACCTAAGCGTAGCTTTGCTGGTTTGTACTGTAGAAGTTGCGCTGTTGCCGCCCCATTCCTAGCCATCCACCATTGATCAAACGCTCTAAAAGTGCTTCTAATACGGGCAACTTTAGCTCCCTGCCTTACTAGTTTCTGCCTTACTAGTTACTAGTTTGTAATGCAGAGGGTCCTCTTTCGGATTCATTAGGTTAGATGTGAGGATATTAGCCAACTATTATCTTGCATTGTGCAAAAACTATGCGGATGTTCAAATTTGATTTAAATTTGTATTTGATCTCTATCTGAATTTGCATTTGTATTCGGCTTTAAAAATATGGTTGTGAATGTGGTACGGGCAATATTCAATTCGTATTGCATATGTTTCCACCTCTAATCCGAGTTAGAGTGAAAATTAGAATGTTTGCTGAAGAGTTGAAGGCAAACTCCTGAAGTGGTACAAAATAGCTCCGCATTCCGTACTAGTTTCGACACCGATCAATACCGGTCATACTGGTAATATGGATTATACCGATGAAATTGATAAATACCTATTGAACTCATTGAACTATATTGTATATTTGATACTACTATGTATTTGAAATAATATTTTAAGTGAAATTTGGTGTACATATTATTAAACATATATATACTTATACGGTACGTTGGTATAGATCGGTGGTATCAGACTGCCTCGTTCCAAAAGCCAACCTGATATGGACCGCGGAATGGCACCGATAAGTATGATTGAATGAACAAAGTGGACTTTTTCCTGAATTATTTAACCCCACAGTAGTAGTCATGCACAGGGGCAGAGACACATCATGATTATTATTATTATTTGCTATCTTTCTTTAGTATGTGGAGCATTGGAATTTTACTATAACTCAGCCCTTATTAATTCAATTTATGTGATTGAGTAACAGTTAGAATAAAACTAAAAAGCCTAGGAGTTAATTTGTGATACATGAGCTTATCTTATGTAGTATCTTGATTCTATTTTGTTCTTAATTTTTAGAATAGTATTGAGTATAATTTGTACCGTATAAGTGCATAATATTTCGTATGTTTAAAGTTTGATCAAACATTTTTTTCCTCTAATATGCTCTCTATCACACCTTCCCGTAGCAGGATAAAATATGCATGTGCACTAAACTCCACCAAACTTAGGTCTAATCCTGCTCACCTGGTCATGCACTTTTTGTCTCGTCGTTGCTTCCTTGTTCCAGATGCTATACTCAGAGTGCCAGGGCCAGTCGCAGACTCTCGAGTAGCGTGGTAAAGCGAATGGTAAATCCTCCTGCCATCCATCACCCATGCGTTGCCTTCAGAGAGAGCAGTGACGGAGTTTAAGCTCAAAATTAGAGAGGACCGATACTGATGATATGTGAATTATGTTATCTAGATGTAATTATTTTAAAACTAATTACTAAATTATCCTAAATACTACTTTTTTTTATAGAATTACACAATTATTGCGAGGGCTAAGCCTACCTTGCGGCTTTGCCCAATGAAATGATGAGAGAGAGCGTGCGACTAGAAACGCCATGCAGGGCCACGTGTCCGCCTGATGCGCAACACACAGGGATGGCGATGACATGAGATGAGAGGCCTACCGCCTTATAGCTAGCTAGCAGTCTAGCACACACACGGTTGGTGAAGGAGTTAAGGCTTTCTCTACCTTCCCGATCGATTCAATGGAGCGGCCTGACCAGAGAGGCCGACAGAGACGACGTCCGTGAACGCTGCGCCACAGCACATGCATGCAGCCATGCAGCAGGATGAGGAGCGGGCCCGGCGAGCAGCAGCGCTGGGATTGCACGCTGCTGTGTGTAGGCCACCTGCCTCTGTGCAGACAAGCGGCAAGCCAACGTACGTCGCCGAGCAAAACAACGGCACGCGCGTACGCACGATAGCTGTGTGTGCATATGCGTGCAACCGCATGGGTTCTTGCTTGCTTATTTTTGTGTAGCTGCAGCTAGCAGTGCCAAATTGTGACTTGCGCCGTTGCGGAAAACGGGTAGAATTAATGGCCGTCGTGACCGGTGACTTGAACTGCAGCGGTGCAGAAAAATGGGTGCAGGGTTTACAGCCCCGGCCGGAAATTGTCATCGCGTTATCAAAGTTTTGAGGATGGGCTGCAGTTCATGTTATAACTACAGCCGACTGTACGCTTTTTTATCCACCGTCGGATCGCCTTGGGGCAGTCCGGATTCGTTGCGGTCACAGTAACGAGTGCCAATCATACCAGCTGTAGAAAGAGTATATATGAGCTTGTCATTTGCCTAGATTATGTCTTGTATGGGAATTATGCTGGCTTCCTGGCGAGGGTCTGATTTGTACAGCCACTGTTCCACTACTACTTGTTGGATATTTTGGAGGCTTTCTGGTAATTTCTCATTTTGAGAAAAGAATAAACAGAAAAAGAAAAGAAGTGGGACCCATCTGTCGGTGGGAGAGAAGGAAGGATAAGGTTGGGGACCTAGTCTCCAACCCGATCCATTTAGTGCGTGGCTTGTGCGGCGTGGGAGGAGCTTCTTGGCGGCGATGGCACAGGAGGCGCTAGCGGCCCGGGCTCTCACTACTACAGAAAAGGCTTTTACAGACGGTTCAAAAACGCCATCACAGACGGTTCCGTGAGCCGTCTGAGTTTATGGGTCAGTAATGCTAATGGTCATCACAGATGGTTCTCGAACCGTCGTAATACATACTATCACGAGCAGTGCAGTAGATGCAACCGTGCGTGATAGATCGACTACCGACGCGATGCGTAGATAAAACCGTGCGTGATAGTCGACTACCGCGAGCGATGCGTAGATAAAACCGTGCGTGATATTCGACTACCACAGCACGGTCCGTAGATAAAACCGTGCGTGATGATCGACTACCACAAACGATGCGTAGATAAAACCGTGCGTGATATTCGACTACCACGCACGGTCCGTAGATAAAACCGTGCGTGATAGTGAACTTGACAGACGATGCGTATATGAAACCGTCGTGATAGTCACTATCACGAGGCGGTTTCATCTGACGCATCGCTCGTGGTAGATCTATCATCGACGCATTTCATCTGACTGCAATCTGTGGTAGTCTTTGCATTGCTTAATCTATTTACGTTTATTGGCTAGCCTCAGAAATGCTAGCCATGCCCTCTGAAACAAGCACATCCAATTCTCATTCATTTGAAGCACATCAAAATTGCATTCATTTGAAACAAGCACACATCAATTCACAAATCAATTAACTAAAATTAACCATTAATGTACATTAATTTACACACATGTACCATTATGTTCAATCTATCTCAATCAAGTTCAATCGCTACTAATTGTGGAAACTCCCATTTGGATTTATGACACATGCATTCGGGAATGCCGCAAGGTGTGATCGAATTTTTATGAGCTCGCTCTGTTCCAACGCATTTAATGATGTTTGCAACTTTGTCGATATGAAGGTTAAATTAGGGCTTATATAAATTGGTAAGTATATATGAAATAATTGTTGAAAGATTGACAAACACGAGGATCATTGGTGATCGGGCAAGCGAGTAGTTGCATGTTGTGGCAAACATAGTATCCACAGACGTTATGCCCAAATGATCGCCGGTGGCACCGCAAAAATAGAATTGGTTAGTTCAAGAGGCATTGCTACGAAGTGTTATATAGGATTAATGTGTACTAGCTAGCAAGTCACAGGGAATGTTTGATCATGTTGCGGCGTCCTTCCTTGATATTCCATCCTCTAGCATGTAACACGTCGAACACCCTCGTGACTCCAAGAAGTTAGCCTTAGCCATTGCAAAGGAAGGAAAGACTACAATAGAGTTTCTATGGAGGAAATGTGTTTACGATGATTAAACTCCGGATAGTCGTGAAGTTGTGGTGGCCCTCTGTAGGGAATCTAGGTATATTACGTATTTCGTTTTGGTATAATTACAATTAGAATCAATGGAACCTACGGGTATGTCGGCATGGTCATTAAACCTAAGTTCGTGTTGCTTATAAAGTACAAATCAACATTAAGTATAGCCGGTGAGTGCAACACTACTTATTCGGTTGTAGGGCAAAAGTATGAATTCCTTGTTGCGGTGAGCCATGAAAAAATCTATAACGTAATTCTCGGCGAATGTTGCATTCGCCGTGATGCTTTGCTCGGAGACAACGTGTGGGTCGAGAAACCTACCGGTGATTTCCTTCTTTCGCTTCACGGATCATGTATCTATTATACAAAAGCTAGGAGTTATATATAACATTTATCGATATTACACGAACATTGACCGTGATTGTACACACTTACGATTGTCGGCATCGTATGATTGAGGCGTCGAGCTCGTCGAGGTTGAAGAGACAGAACAAGTCGTCGAAGGTCACCGTGAAGACGGCGTCTTGATACACGTGGTTAAAATGATGCTCCTTGAACTTGGCGGTGACACCCGAGCATCGTTGATCAGCGGCTTGTTGGGTATTCCATGTACCATGCATGCAATTCCGTGCAATCCGGTCCTAGGGTAGGGCGTCTAACTTCTCGAACAGCGGCTACGCTGGCTTGTATTTAAGCCAGCGGCAAGAAGGGATATCGGAGAAGACTCGATCGTCTTCGATTTGCCCTTGCCCTTCTGCCTCGCTTTGTATAGGTCGACTTCACAAGAGTAGATTGAGCACGAGGTGTAGATGCATGTGATCGGCGGGCCCTTGCCATGTCGGTCAGTAGCCGGTGCGTCAAGTCCGTGGACTTGATGCGTTCTGCAGACATTCCGTGAAGTTGACAGGAGCAGTAGCTCGGCGGATGTCCTCCTTGGGCCTTTGGATGAATGTTCCAGCGGCTTGCCCTAGAGTCATGACCTCATCGTTTGGGGAATTTTCACGGGACGGCCTTGAAATTGGCACAAACACCGCCCACATTCACTTTTGCGAAACACGGAGCTAGATTTGCACCGTGCACCAAAGCTCAAATCTTGGATGGATACACTGGCCCCAAGCAAACATCTAGGGCAACAGAGACATATCTCACTTGGAGCTTGCGCCGTAGCCACCCACGTACATAGCGGTACAAAATTAGCTACTCCAATAGGCTTATGAATGGATTGAGCATTCGGAGATAATAATTATTACGGATGTCATTGACGGAAAATCTGTCATCACCTATTGTGGTAGGGTTAGGGTTGGACGCGCTTGACTACTCGGATGTTTGGGGGGCTAGCTAGCGGTATAGTAGGGCAAGGGCTTCCAACCGACTTGGCATTTGCAATCCCTAATCCTTTCCTCAAAAGTCTCTTCTTTGCTTTTGCTCGAGCATACGAATCCTTTCCTCAAAGGATTGGTGACTTTTCACCGACCTCGCTCGATTTTTTCGGTGAGCTCATCTCGAGGATGCACGAAGATCCTCTCGTAGCTTTGCATCGTGCTCGGCTTTGGCTCTCCTCCTACTCGATGCGATCCTCTGTCGCTTGGAACCATTGTTCCCATGTGACAAAAACACCGGCGCCTCTCGTGCGACCGGATGCTCACTTTGTTTCCTAGGGGCAGAGAGTATATCTTCTCCCTATCTGCTGGAATGAGCCTTGGGAAGATTGTGCACTCGGCGTTATCGCAATATAGCCCGACATGTCATTTCACTTCCTATGAAGTTATGGAGTAATTACAAACTAGGTAGTTCGATATCTTACCAGGCGTTGGGACACTTCCTGGTCTTCGGGGTTTGGAAAGTACACTTCCCCCGTAGGCCGAATAGCTAACCTCGCAAATAACCACTGTCGGGCGCGCACATCAGTGATCTCGGGAAATAGCAGGGAGAGATTCAAAGCGCTTTTCTTTGTTCTGATCCCTCCATATCGGGGCTTTACCCGCATACCCCAATGTGCCGAGTGCGTGGGGGTGCTTGTTTTTTGCTGGAGGGCCGTGCGCCGTGACTTTCACTCTTAAATTCATCTGTCGTCTTCTTCGCCACAAACTCGGCCCAGGACTCTTCCAATAATAGATACTTGTGGAAGGGCGGCTTCAGATCCTTCTCCACGTAGTTCTTGACAAGCGTGCTCTTGAAGTTCTTCCACGCTTTGCACGCTTGTAGCAACGCGTGTCGTCGCCGACGAGTCCGGGAGTTCTAGGGATCTCGAGCGATGCAAGAATTTCCGTCGGCCTGGCAAGTTTTCAATGGTCGGGCACCACCTTCCGCGAATCGTAGGTGATCTTGACCCGTTCCGTGCAACTATTCCGACCATTCTCCGGAATCGGCATTGCTTTCGGCGAGGATTGATAGGGTCCCGGTCGATCGACCTCCGTGATGGTAAATCGGCCCGTGGGCCTTTTCGATATTCCTCTTCTTCTACCGCGGTTGGATATTGTTCGAGAGGATGGTGCATCATCGGACACATGGTAATACCGACTCGAATGAGCGGAAGACATCTTCACAAGAAATAGAACATCATGTGAACAAATGAAATCAAGCATAAAGCTAAGATTTAACATTTTGATATTGCTATCGATGTAGAGTAAGCATTCCAATTAGAGCTCAAGTACAAACCCGATTATCAAAACAATTTGATTACAAGACTATTATCATCACAGAGCATTCATCTCAAGCCCAACACACCACATTGCAATGTATTCGATGGCGATATCAAAACAAATACCATATGAATAACTCACTAGAGCAAATACAAATTCCTAAAACAAGTACAATTATCACGAAGGACCATGACAGATTATTGATAGAAATAGTTAGGGAAAGGGGCATGGGGGGTCGATCGGTAACTCGGCATTGGTTACCTTTGGGCGTCGAGGAGAAGGACGAGCAGGAGCGATCGAGGGAAGCGGCGGCGTCGAGGCGCCACTGCCCGGAGCTCGAGGAGGAGGCGGCGGCTCTCGTGGTCAGTAGGAGGAGGCTCGGCGGGCTCGGGGAGGCGCGGCCGAGGAGGAGGAGGCGTCGGCCAGGATCGAGGAGAAGCGCCAGGGCTCAAGGAGGCGTCGAGGGAGGACTGTGGCGACAGGCTCGGGGAGGAGGAGCGAGAGGAGTTGAGAAACTTAATCGTTTGAGAGTGGCGCGCGGCAAACCCTAGCTAGAGTCCGAATGTAAATAGGGATGGACATCACAGACGGTTCTAAATTAGAACCGCTCATGATACCTATCACGGCCGATTCTAACTTAGAACCGCGTGATATGTGATGTATCCTGAGCGGTTTTAATAAACAACCGTCGTGATATTGATGAATCCTGAGCGGTTTTAATAAACAACCAAATGCGTGATATGTGATTATCACGCACGGTTCTAATTTAGAACCGCTGCGTGATAGTATAATGCGAGCGGTTCTAAGTTAGAACAAATGCGTGATATATGATGTATCACGAGCGGTGTTAATAAACAACCGTGCGTGATACACATGTGAGACGATGCGTAGTTCAAACCGTCGTGATATTATTTTGTATTGGTTAATATCTAGATCGTTACGTTTATTGGCTAGCCTCGGAAATGCTAGCCATGCCCTCTGAAACAAGCGTAAAAGACAACAATGTATATCCAATTCACATTCATTTGAGAAACAATCACATCCATTTCACGGTACAAATCTCAATTAATTAACTCAAATGAACTAAAATTAACCATGATCATCGAGAATGTATATAGTACATATATACACACATTGTTCAATTAATCTTTAAAATTAGCCCTTCATGATGATCGACGCGTATGTAGCTAGTTTCGTCATGTTCTTCTTCCTCGACCCTTATGCCGGTTTCGAAAGGAGGCAACTCGTTAAATTGATTGTATTCTTCCTCGTCCACTACATTCTCAACTCCGACAATCCTCCTTTTTCCATGAAGAACTACGTGGCGCTTCTTATTTGCCGATTCGGTAACATAGAAGACTTGAACAACAGTTGCTTGATCTGAGCGGTTCGTCTTTGTATCAAACACGTTCGAGGTCCACGGTAGTGGCGCCGTGCATTTGTCGACCTTCACTGTGGGAGATGGACCCAACGGCACCGAAATAGGGGATCTTGAAAAGCACGAGTCGAGCTCCCATATCTCCTCTATTTGCCCATAGTAGGAGCTCCTCGACCCATCGATCTTGAATGCATCTATCACGGACACCGCTATTACGTTAGTGCTTTTTATATCCCGAGCTGCGTATAGAATGTGTACCCATTTATGTCGTATCCTCGCCATGTTACAAGCTGTAAATGTTGGCCCTTTTGCCAACCATGTCAACATATCACTTGACGAGCTCCTAGCAAGTCGCTCCTTCAACCATTGGTTGAATAAATGCATTGTGTTGTCTCGTGATCCAAACATCGGCGCGGCGGATTACATTGCAAGCACGCCCTTGTCTTTGGTCGATATCTGAGGACACTTCGGTCATGTGTTGCAAGACGGTGAAATGGGCTTGAGCATACGCATCCATATTTGGAGTGATTGCTTTCCTTCCGATGGTCCCGATACCCTCGAGCCTCCCCTCATGGCGAGATCGAGGCACACCTATCGGTTCGACTGAGCCATGTAATCGGCGAACTCAATGACCTCTTGATTGCATAACCTTCGACGATCTTGCCCTCGGCGAGATCGATTTCGTACATATGACTTGAGAATTCCCATGAACCTCTCGAGCGGGTACATGCTACGAGGAACACGGGCCCGCACATCTTTATCTCCTCACAATATGAACAATGAGATGGACCATGATATCGAAAAACGACGGAGGGAAATACATCTCAAGATCACATAGTGTCGTCACCACCTCGTCTGCAGAGCATCTAGTCCTTCGAGATCGATGACCTTCGAGCAATTGTGTTAAAAATAACACGACCTCATGATTGTCTCTCGGACCTTGATCGGCAAAATACTTCTAATTACAGCAGGAGCATTTGTGTCATCAACACATGACAATCATGAGACTTCATGCCAATTAACTTCAAATCTTTTATCGAAACAAGTTTCTTCATGTTGGCGAAGTAACCGGACGGAACTTTCACGCCATGCAAGCACCGCACGATTCGGTTCTCTCGGCCTTGGACAGAGTGTAACAAGCGGGGAAAATACGTTCGTCCTTTATCGGTCCTTGTTGGTGCTAACTCGGTCGATGTCCATATCAACCAAGTCAAGCCGTGCGTTGACACCATCTTTTGTTTTGTCACGAATGTTGAAGAAGAGACCAATCAAGGCATCACATACATTCTTTTCTACATGCATGGCGTCGATGCGTTGGCGAACTTCTAGGTGCTCCCAATAAGGTAAGTCCCAAAATATTGATCTCTTCTTCCACATGTTCTTCTTACTTGTCCTCGATTTACATCCCTTTCCAAGCACAACATCTAAATCCTTAACCATATCATAGACCTCTTTTCCGCTTAAATGCCTTGGAGTGAATTGTCCTCCTTCTCTCCGTCAATTGTTTCTTCATCTGCGGTATGGGTGAGCCCTCGAAGGAACCTACGATGACGCATGTACACGGTTTTTGCGAGTGATTGACCACACACTGGGTATCATCTAGCGGTGAGTCTGTGCTTTGGCCCTTTTGTACTCGGCCCGACAGTTAGCAAGGGCGGGATAATCATTTATGGTGCGAACAACAAGGAGCGTAAAGTGAAGTTCTCTCGTTTATACGCATCTCATACTGCACCCTTCAATCCACAAGTATTTTTAGATCTTCCATCAATGGTGCTAGGTACACATCAATATCATTCCCAGTTGCCGGCCCTTGGATAAGTATCGACAACAAAATATACTTCCGCTTCATACACAACCAAGGAGGAAGGTTGTAGATCTGAGCGCCACGGGCCAAGTGCTATGTCATTGCTCATATTACCGAAAGGATTCATTCCATCTGTACTCAATCCAAACCTTATATTCCTCGGTTCCTTTGAAGTCGCAAACCTCCTATCGATGTTTCTCCACCGGGCGGAATCGGCAGGTGTCTTAACTTTCCGTCATTCTTACGCTCCTCTCGAGTGCCAATCTGCAGCTTTTGCATTCTTTGGGTTCGCAAAACCGCTTCAAGCGGGAATTAGGAAGATACCACGCCACCTTAGCAGAGGTCCTTTCTTCACCTCGATTCCTCGTCGTCATCTCGATTGCTTCTTACGCTTGTATCGGGATCGTTGCACACGGACATACATGCATGTTTGTATACTCGTTACGGTAGAGGATCTGATCGTTCGGACATGCATGTATTCTTTCTACTTCCATTCCCAATGGACAAAGAACCTTTTGGCTTTGTAGGTGGTTTTGGGCAACTCATTTCCCTCCGGAAGCATGTCCGCTAAGAGACCTAATGACTCAGTGAAACTCTTGTCGGACCAACCGTTGCTTGCCTTCAATTTCAGCAGTTTAAGCACGAATGACAACCTTGTGTATTCGACTTGCGGCCGGGAACAAAGGTTTCTCTGAGTCCTCCATCACGCCCTGAATTGAACATACTCCTCTCATCACAGTTCCTTACGCATCGCGAAGCATCTCGATCTAGATTGTCATCGTGCGACCTATCCGAATCGGAACCACAATCGACATTGGCGGCATATCGTTGACTTCTGTATAATATGCATATCGTTGACTTCTTGTATAATATGCTCTTCACCGTGGTGGTCCAACATGTATAACCCTTTTGAAACCCCTTGAATCAAGTGTGCTTCGATCTGCGCTCGGTTGTTAAACATCTTGATTCTCGCGATCAATGCATGGACGATACATATATTCCGCCCCTTATTCAACATATCCTCCTCGGCGGCTCTTGTAAGCAGACACGCCATTAATGTACTCTTCACTCACATGGTTCTCGGTGTACATCCAAATTTCGGTCCATCACACGGTTCGTATTGAAAACCACGAAAATAAATAAAAGGGTGATGACTTTCGAAAGCGTATTTTCTGAGGCTTAATTATGATTTTTTTTCATTTTTACATTTTTTCGGATTTTATTAACTTACATGTGGGCCCTACTTGTCAGTGACTCATTTTTTATTTCATGATTTTATTTATAAAATCTATGGCGGTCCCACATGTCATAGACTCGTTAGTTATTAACTAAATGATTAAAAACAGTAGGATTAATTAATTTGAAGCTCAAACTAGGCTTAGGGGTGACATCGCATTGCTATATAGTCGTGGCTCTCGGCCCTAAGGTCTCGCTTTGAGGGCTAACCGACGATCACGATGTCCCATGGGCGCTGAAACTAGCGATTTGGCGTGGCGCTGAAACTACTCAAATTAAAGGATGCTTATGCTTGATATCTCACCTCGATCACGAGGAAGGTGTCAATGAAAGTCGGGAAGGTCAAGGTGCGGTGGGTCGTCGATCGGTGAAGCAGGCGGCGGCGGCAAGCTCCTCGGCGACAATATACAACCGAAATGGACCAGCCGGCTCGGTGAGGTGAGGCGATGTACTCAAGCCGACGCAGGCGGCGATGGACCTATCGTGGCGCCTAGAGATATGGAGATCAAGAAGACTATATCTGTTTTTGGCGGGAGGCGGAGCTATATATATCGTCTCGTGGTGAGTTAATTATCACGGACGGTTTTAACAAAACCCGTCGTGATATTGGGCAATATCACGAGCGGTTCATGTTTGGAACCGTCGTGAAGTATCACTGACGGTTCTAAAACAAACCGTCGTGATATTGTGTAATATCACAGAGCGGTTCATGTTTGGAACCGTCGTGAAGTATCCTGAGCGGTTCCAAACATGAACCGTCGTGATGTGACATCTTCCTGAGCGGTTTTTAGCGCGGAGAATAACACGAGCGGTGGGTAACAAAACCGCTCGAGATTGTGTTTATCTGAGCGGTTTCGATGAACCGTCTGTGATCAGGCGTCCAGTATTAGCATTTCTGTAGTAGTGTCTTCAGGGTTGGCCATTGGTTGCATCCACGCTGGGTCCGCTCCGATTCTCCTCTTTTAGCCACCAGCTTCTCCTTCTTTTGAGTGTGTGAAAATATGTGGTTTTTCCCCAATTTGGTGTGTTCTTCTTCTTCTCCCGATTTGACTTCAGCTTTGGGCTCTTGGACCTCCTGCGCTGCCGTGCTTGTCTCGGTGCCGTCGTTGGTGAGTTCCGGACCTCCCTTTTGTGCACATCACGCCGGTTCCATTCTTGCGCCATTTCCTCTCTGTGGGCGTTTCGTTTGGGAACCGAGAACTTGCGTGCAAGGGGTTCGGTTTTGGCCGATTGTGGGCTTGATCTCGGTGAGGAGGAAGAACTTCGGTACGGTTCCTGGTGCTTGGTGTTCTTAGGTGCATTTTGGCCAGTGCATTTCTGGTGGTCTTGTGCGGCATTCCCTATACCTCGGCTTCGTTTTTCGGTATGTCCCGAATTGCGAAGATTGGCATTGTATCTCTGTCAACCTCGTCTGGTATTCACGGCACAGCGGGGCGATTGGTTTTCTGAGTCAGCGCCATTCGGCGTGCCTTGCCCAGTTCATTGCTCGGTGGCTTTGAGTGCCATCCGCTTCGTGAGTATTGTTGTTTTCCATTTTCGCAATACTTTTGCGTATGTGTTGTGCTAGTTGAAGTTTCAAATTGTGTTGATTTGATTAACTCTAGCACTGGGAGATATTGCTTGGTAATGAATGTGGGTTCGGTTTAATTTCTCGATGAGAATGATTGTCATATTATGAAATTGAGTTCATAATCATATCGGACTTGAGCTATTAGTATTGCTTACTGTTGTCAATTACTTTCTAGCAGCTTGGTACTGGTACTTTCTGTATTTCGATTGTGACTAAATAGAACTTGGTCATTTGTGTTCTATGATATTGCTGATCTACTATTTTTCAATTGGTTTAATTGTTGAAATCAGTGTTTTTTGTGCGCTGTCAAATGATCAACACTTTTTCTGCCAAAAATTCCATGTGTTGATATAGTGTTTCCTTATGCACTGTTAATCACATGATCCTTTGTTGATTGAAAGTATAGTTTGCTGTTTTGAAATAGTACTTGACATATTTGTAAAGCATTAATTTAAGCTCAAAGTCTGATTTAGTGTTATTATATTAATGAAGAATATTGACATAAGTAGCGAGAATGCCAAGATTACATCTTATGCAACTCTACATCTGAGAGCAATAATCAACCAATTAACTTTGAGCATTATGATGATTTTAATTGTCCACATGTTCTATATTTTAAGCATATTATCATGTTTAAATGATATGGAGGATTTACATGTTTATATGTTAATTTTGTTATTTAAATGCTGCTGAAAATATATTTTAATTATGATTAATACTGCTGAAATTAATTCTGAATATTTGCTAAAACTGTCAATTTTGCAACAATACTATTGCTGCTTTAAGATATGTGTAGCTCAGTTTGGGGATTTCTAATGTGACTTTACGATGACGGGACCGCTCGTAGGGGTTTACTGCACAAGGCCCCTGCATTATGCCTTTTATGTGTAAGTCATATTTTTTAACCATTATATCAATCTAGAATTAGACAAACGCATATCAAAGCTAATCCAAATGCGAGAAAATCAACTTAGAGTTAACAAAAAGCCAGGCAACTTTCAAATAGCAAACCCGTTTCGGCCTCGTTTTAAATATGAGAATTTTTCCTAATTCCTACACGAGTTGATATGTTTGGTGTGAACTTCCTACATTCTAAACATGCCTTTATGTTATTTTTAGTGAGTAAAAGAAGCACTACTCTTCTGTTATTTCTCCAAACTAAGCTTGGAAAAAACCAGGCAACCAGCACATCTACTGAGGCATGCAGTTTATGGTGGGCCATGGCAGGGCTGCATAATTGGACCCAACATGTGCAGTGTTCTCGAGCTGCAGGCCCTTGTTGATTGAGTTTATTTTCGAACACTATTTTCCGGAAGCGGCCTGTGCACTGAATTTGAATCCTAGCTCGCAGCTTAACCGTCAATTCCTTCGTTGCAGCATACAAATGCAGCTAAGATAGAAAGTTGTTCAAACCGTTACCATGTATCCAATTCGATTCGGTGAGTCTGGTTAATCTGCTTCTTTTACTGGGTACCAAAGCGTCCAGGTAATCCACACACCAAACACGAATTGTTGAAGTATTAGTACAATGTCCACCTTCTCTCGTAGCTTCAGCTTGAGTGACTCAACCTGAATAAGTAGTTGTCAATTATCCTGGAATTTTTTGCCGAAATAGCACTGTTCCTCGGTGGCATTAGCATCTCAGAAAGGGACGGACGAGGTGGTGGATCCTAGGACGGACGAGGCGACGAGGTGACGGATCCGTCCTAGGGAGGAACGGACAAGACGGCTCCGTCCTAAGGTGGTGCGGACGATGTCTCGTGGCAGTATGAGAGCCGTTCGTTGCCGCCGAGAAATGGGGTTGAACGCCAATTTGCAAAAACAACGGTGAGGACACCGTTTTTGCTAATGCTGTCCGAAACGGTGTCAGTATAGTAGGATTACCATTTCACCGTACCGGGGTGCTGGGCCGTCGACGTCAGTACGTAAGAGGTGACACTGAACTGCTTTAAAATGTGTGTACGATCTTGATGCTCCCATCACCTTAATGCAACTAGGACTCCCTCTATTGGTTGGCTATCTTAGCAGATGAGCAGGTAGAGTTTATTAGGATTGGATTGGGATCCTCCATTAGGATTTAGGACAAGCACATGAGCCAGAACTGCCAGACGATCTTCGATTGAAGGAGTACGTGGTAAACGAAGAAGCCGAAATTAACCGCCAGAAGCACTGCGGAATCAAGCCAAATTCCTACCAGGACGTACGTACAGCAGAGAACGGCAGGCGCAGCACGCCGCGACGCCAGCGCAGCGATCCAGCGTGCAGGACACTGATCTGGTGACTGCCTAACTAAAGCGACGTTACACCTCGGCCTCGAGTGCAACCAACAGCAACATCCAAAACCAACATGATGTGCTATCTGATTTGCAGTTTGCACAGAACCACACCGATCTTGTTCGATGAATGCATGCGAGGCTTCACAAGAACCACACCTTCGTTTCCTGCCCCGTCTGACCTGACCGGGGAATTGGACGAAATCCCGAGGGGATCGAGGAAGAAAGAATGGTGATCTCATAGGAATCAGCCGTTCCAATAATAAACCAGATCGTATCAAGCGTAATCAGATAACCCACACGGAACGAACACATATCTGATCGCCCGAATCCCATCCCCTGTATATACCAGTGCACCTTGGTCATCGCAAGCTAGCACAAGGGGAGAGCAGTGCATGGGACGATGAGGAGTGCGTTGCTGTGTTTGTCTTTAGCCGCTGTGCTCGCCGGCGTGGCGTGTTTGTCCGAGGCGACGCGTGTGACGCCGCCGCTGCCGGTGCTGCCGATCCCGTCGGCGGCGCAGCTCAAGTGGCAGCGGCGGGAGGTGATCATGTTCTTCCACTTCGGGATGAACACGTTCACCGACTCCGAGTGGGGCACGGGGCAGGAGGACCCGTCCATGTTCCACCCCGCGGCGCTCAACGCAACCCAGTGGATGGACGCGGCCGCCGCGGCGGGCGCGTCGCTCGCCATCCTCGTCGCCAAGCACCATGACGGGTTCTGCCTCTGGCCGTCCGCATACACGGAGCACTCCGTGCGGAGCAGCCCCTGGCGCGGCGGCCGGGGCGACGTGGTGCGCGAGTTCGCCGACGCCGCGCGCGCACGCGGCGTCGACGCCGGGCTGTACCTCTCGCCGTGGGACCGGCACGACGAGAGGTACGGCCTCGAGGTCGCCTACAACGAGTACTACCTGGCCCAGCTCCACGAGCTCCTCACCGGGTCAGTGTCAAGCGCCTGTGTGCTGTGTCCGTGCATGCAATAGATTCAAGCAACTTGCCATTGTTAAATGCTTAGGTGCATCCGCTAATACTATTGTGCAGGTACGGGAGCGTGTCGGAGATATGGTTCGACGGCGCCAAGGGCAAGAACGCGACGAACATGACGTATCACTTCCAGGAGTGGTTCCAGACGGTGAAACAGCTGCAGAGCTCCATCAACATCTTCTCCGACGCCGGGCCCGACGTCCGGTGGGTCGGCGACGAGAAGGGGTTCGCCGGAACCACGTGCTGGTCCACCGTCAACCGCTCCATGATAACGATCGGCCAGGCCGGCATTGAGAAGTACGTACATACCATGCACGGCCAAAACTTCCTCTGCTAATTAATGGAGCCTGCCGATAGATCGATCATTCGCCATTGTTGATCTGTGTCAGGTATCTGAACAAGGGCGACCCGCGGGGGAGGGACTGGGTGCCGCCGGAGTGCGACGTGTCGATCCGGCCGGGCTGGTTCTGGCACAGGAACGAGACGGCCAAGCCGCTGAGCGAGCTGCTCGAGATATACTACAAATCGGTGGGCCGGAACTGCGTGCTCCTGCTGAACGCGCCGCCCAACACCGCCGGCCTGGTCGAGGACGCCGACATCGGCAGGCTCTGCGAGTTCCGCGCGGCCATCACGACCATCTTCGGCACGGACCTCGCCGCAGGCAGCACGGCGAGGGCCAGCAGCGAGCGCGGCGGGAGTCACGGCGGCTTCGCGGCAGGCAACGTGCTCGACGGCTGCGACGAGACGTACTGGGCGCCGACGGCCGAGGACGGGCGCAAGAACGGGTACTGGATCGAGCTGCGGCGGGCCGACGCGCAGGCGTTCAACGTGGTCAGGATACAGGAGCACGTGGCGATGGGGCAGCGGGTGGAGCGGCACGAGGTGTACGTGGACGGCGCACCCGTGGCCAACGGCACGACGGTGGGGCACAAGCGGCTGCACCGGCTGGCCTGCCCCGTCGCCGGCCGGACGGTGAAGATATGGCTCACGGCGCGGCGGGGCCCGCCGCTGGTGTCGATGGTGGGCCTCTACTTCGATCCCTTTGCAACGAGCATGGTGTGACGGCCGTTGCGCTGTGCACCGCGCGTGGTGCGAGCCAATAATTGGTGTTACGTGGTCAGTCGACGTCGCCCGGACGTGCACAACGGACGGCGCACCAGCAATAAACGGCATTCTTTTGGATTGATTCGTGATCAAAACCGCACCTTTTGAATAATTTGTTAAAGGTTTGTCCATACAAGATTCGGCTGTTTTCTCAGCCTAATTTTTTTTTACAACTTCATCATACATAAATTATAGTAAATTATTTATGTATTTTTTGTTCTTGGGCACTATAATTATTCTCGAAGGTCTTAATAATTCATATTTCCATCACAATATTCAAAATCTAACTTATGCTTTGAGAGATTGAGCAAAAATAAAGACAAAAAATGGAATTCTATACCAACAAAATACGGTAATGTGATGAATCTGTTATGTTCCGACGAAAAAATCATAATAAATTCGGACTCAATTCATTAGATAAGAAGAAGTGCGAATCTCAAAGTATATTGGATGGATGAAAATTTGACAATTTTGATAAAAAAAAAAGATAGTCGAATGTTGTTTAGCAAAACCGTTTTTTAAAAGGGATCGCATTGATTCAGACCGGCAACAAGGGTGCACACTTCGATACCTATATACTCTGCTGATACTTAGCCTTTATACCTACATACTCTACACGTTTTTAAGTTTTTTAGGTATGCCGGTGCGTAATGGACACACTAGCTACCTCCGCCCCTGCGAGTAAAGGTAAGATCAGCCGGGTGGGAGCTGGAACTTTTCCTATCAGATGTGTGTGTGGGGGTGGGGGCGGGGCGCGGGGGGGTTGAAGGTCATTCGAAGTTGAGTTGGAATAGACAGCACAACCATTTCCTGCTGTGTGGTACTACACAACTAGCATATCGTGTCGTGTGACGCCTAAACCAATGCCGATTAGTAGTAACAAGAAGGCAGTATTTACGCATACATCAGCGTTCCAGAAGGATGGGATCAAAAGTTGCCACTACAAATGTTGGGGATTCGAGGATCTATCGTTACGAGAGAGATGCATTTGAGCATTTACACTTTGATATCCTACTGATATGTGATCTTATGATCAACATGTCAGTGAGACATTGAATGATGAATCCTTAAATACAACTATTCACAGTGGTAACAACTATTCATAGTGGTAAATCATCCGTGATTCTCATATAGAAACGCACCAAATAAGAGGATAGCATATCTGGTGCACATAGGCGGTTTTGTGCACATATAGACATACACGATCGCAGCCATCCAATCTGAAATCGGCGAGCCAGATCAATGCGGGCGTTCCCACCTCCCCACTTATGACGTTTTTGTGAGAGAAAAAAAAACCCTGTGACTTTTATCCCCCAATCTGTCCCCTCCCTCTTCCATCGCAACTCCTCCCGTTCAATCTCCCCCAAACAGGAGTTAGGGTTAGGGAGAGCCATCCCCGCGCGCCGCCCGTGGTGGCCGCCGCCTTTGTGACTCCTCCTCCATCTGCGTCGTCGCCCCCACCGCACCACCGTCCTCCATCAGCATGGCGAGTCCCCCTCCGATGACGGTTTCCATTGAGTCGCCTCTGCAACTCCTCCTCCATCTATGCTGTTGCCCCCACCACACTACCGTTCTCCATTGGCACGGCGAGCCCCCTCCGATGACGGCCTCCTTGGGGTGGCCTTCATCTAAGCGATGTGCCGCGACGGCGGCCTCCAAGCAAGGGCGCAGTGCGGCGGCGACGTGACTGCCTCCACGCAGGCACATTCATTGCAACCAATTGATCCACACTGCTCGCTGTACCAAGGATGCAGAGGAGGACATGGAAAATCCGGTGTCAAGCAACCGAAGTAAACATTTTAGATGGAAGTACCAATGCAGCCATAGTCTAGAATGTTCTTTCTATCTTCTTCTGAAATGGTTGATGTCTTTAGTTAGATATGCTACCATGATTGTTGAAACTGGATGTGAATGCTATCTGGTTGTGATGATATTTCATTGCAATGTGTGTGGTTGATTTGTTAACTGAAAATATCATGTTCAGATCAAAGAATTTTGAGAGTTATGAAAGCAATTTGTGTTGAGAAGAAACAATGCTATTGCCCGACTTCGTACTTTGTGAAGTAGAGTATAGCCCAAGCCTTTGACCAAATGTGTATGCTCCAAATCACCTTAAAAAGCATAAAGTGAAAATAGAATGTCAACCAAAATGGTAGTTCAGAAAGCAGACAGAAAAAGTAAATGTACCAAGCTATTTGTCGGTTTTGTATAGTCATGTATCCTATCTTTAGCGTTACTAATTCTAATCTGTTAGGATCGGTTAGTTCATTATGTTAGGGACTCCACTCTATAAAGCAAAGAACACAAGCTACACAAAGTGTGTGAATTATCTCCATTGTTACTACCATGGATCTGGCTATCTGGGTCTGGTTACCATAAGCTGCCTTTTCTTTGGAAAACTAAGTTCAGAATGAGACGAAAAAACTATACCATTGTATGCATCTGCTGAAGCTAACAAACAATGAAGCTTCCGGTCAACTTTTTCACATGACTAGTTCACATGTCAGGAAGACGCAACATTGCAAACATTTCCACTTGATACAAGACATTTCAGCTTGTACAACATTCAAATAGCCTGATTGAGTGGCATGCATGCATCAATCATGCTTTTGTATTGAAAATGTAGCCATGATAATGATTTCACATTTTTATTCAGAAATGTTTGAATCACATGAGCTAGCACATTAGTATCAGGTCAATGACACTTCTCAATATTCGGCAAATAGGACACTTCTAAAAAAACATGAAAAATACCAATCATGGCAATTCTGATTACACAAGAGCACTCAACTTAATTTATACAATAATCTCATTCCATTCGGTGATTACACATCAATCAATATAGTGTCACAATACATCTACAAATACAAAAGCACTCTGCTACGACCCTGTTTGTTTAGGCTTTTTGTCTGGCTTAAAAGCAAAAAAGCCTAAGCCTAAACAAATGGGCGGCTTTTTAATCCAGCTTATAAGCCATAAGCCGCGAGGGAGGTGCTTTTTTTGGCTTTTGCGGAATGAAATATTACTTTGCCACTAAACTTCGTTGAAATTACCCTCAAAATGCCATTCATATATAAGTGAAAACCTTTTCATTTTTTCCGTTCTTTTTCACACACTCGGCTCCACACCCGACTCCCCTCCTGTTCGGCTCCCACACCCACCGCCTCCCCTCTCCTCCCCCAATGCCGCCGCCTCCCGATCCCCAACGCCGCCGCCTCCCCTCTCTCCAACGCCACCACCTCCCCATCCCCAACGCCGCCGCCTCCACTGTCCCGGCGTCGTCGTCTCCCCTCTCCTCCCCCAACGTCGTCGCCTCCCCTGCCCCAACGCCGCCTCCCTTGCACTGCCTCCCCTGGCACCGATGACGCCTCTCCTCCTAGATCAAGGTGACTCCAATTGAGTTTTTGTTTTTGAAATGATCATGTAATGCTTGTTCTAACTGTATGATGTGTTTGTGCTAATTGTATGAAGAAATTGTAATATCATGAATTATCACAGTGCAATTTATGGTTGTAGTAATTGAGTTTTGTTTTTGAAAGGTATTGTTTAATTTTCTTGTGTGTGTTTCCTAGATTGTGTGTTCCAACCAGAGCAGTTGTTATGATGCCCTGTTAGGGGTTTATGCATCATTAGGTGGATTTCTGTTTCTGGACTTACAAAAATGATCAGTGAAAGCTCCATTTTGTCAGTACCATGTAAATTTAGTTGTGGAAAGGGACCGTGGACACGATCCAATTATAGCTACTTGTCGTATGATCCTTTTCTTTTGTTCTATTTTGTGCACTCAGATTACCTTGTACTTGTTGTAGCCATAAATCTCTGTGTATTCTGTTAACAGAAGAGGGATAATTTAGTTAGGGGTGGGAGCTCGTGATTCTTGCGAGGTGCATGCATCGATCAAGATGTTGGTTAGTTTCACTGCTCATTTCATCACACATATAAACTGATTGATCGTTAATTCAGAAAAGTTGGAAAGTCCTACTTTCTGCTTTTACACATTATTTTGTAGGTTATCAAAATCAGAGTGTGACATCTACAGCTATAACTCAGACTCTGATGGAGATCCATTTCTAGACAAAGGGGCCATGTACGTTCATCTTATCTACAAAAACCATGGTTTAACTGAAGCACTAAAAATGATGCTCTAATATGGATATGGTATTCTATTTTTGTTGTAGATGGTCGATTGACTTTTTCTTCTACAATCGGAAGCTAAAGCAAGTAGTGAGCTTTCGATGCTGTTGTACTAGGTGGGGTGCTTGCTCCAGTTTCCATGCTTTTGGCAGTGAACAAAATATGGAATGTTCTGAAACTACTTGAATTACTAACAAGTTCCTATTCTACCACAGCAAATTAGCATGAGATGACTTCCTAACTGGCGCACCGTCTGGTAGCGAAGAGGAAGATGCATTGATTGACATGGACATCTGACTGACTGTGTTCTGCTAGGAACATGACCAACCAGTGTGACCTGTTGTGTAACATATAGCATGTATGGCAGTTCCCTGTAGGGTAACATGTAGAGTAACATTTAGTGTGACTTCGTTTGTTTGGAAGCCTCCATAAACTCTGGTCTCTGTTAGCTTTGTTTTCTATTTGTAGATTTAAGATTTGACAGCAGGAAACGCAGATCTTTCAGCCTGCCAAACTTGAACTAACAAGTTTATTTGGTAGTTCTTCGATAGTGTTTGTTGAGATTGGAGTTTCAATTCTGGGCAGTCGAATAGACTGTAGCAACCTTATGCATGTAAATTGGATAGTCGAATTTGCTCCATCACCTGTGCCTATTAAATCCCTATGAGCTGTTTGAATTTCATTGATAGTCCAGATTGAATTAAGCATCAGGCGAAGCTTGCTGGGGTGCATTTATCCCTTTATTTTCTCAACGTAAGCATCTTTGACATCATGTACCATTAAACTTGACTACTATGTACCGTTCAGCTTGACTACCATGTAGAATTGAGCAACACTACAATGTAGAGAAGTAATGTTACTAGCACTGGCATTGGTTTACTCGTCGAAAGAAGATTTTGCATGCTTAAAAAGGTATTTTAAACCCTAAAGGACAATTCAAACTTTTTATCTTTTATATACAGCTCAATAAGCCAACATCCTATAAAAAGCCAGATTATCAAACACTAAAGCTTAACTTAAAAGCTAAGAGGCTTATAAACTGATTAAGCTAAAAAAATGGCTTTTAAGTTATAAGCCAAGAAGCTTAAGCCTAAACAAACAGGACCTACATCTAAAATGTTTTACTTCAGTTGCTTGACACCGGATTCTTCCATGTCCTCCTCTGCATCCTTGGTACAGCGAGCAGTGCAGATCAATTGGCTGTAATGAACGTGCCTGCGTGGAGGCAGTCACATCGCCACCACACCGCGCCCCTGCTTAGAGGTTGTGGTCGCAACACGCCGCTTAGATGAAGGCTACCCCAGGGAGGCCGTCGTCAAAGGGGGGCTCGCCGTGCCGATGAAGGACGGTGGTGCGGTGGGGACGACGACACAGATGGAGTAGTCGCATAGACAGCTCAATAGAAACCATCGTCAGAGGGGGGCTCGCCGTGCCAATGGAGGACGGTGGGGTGACAACATAGATGGAGTCATCGCGACGACAGCTCTCCCTAACCCTAGCCCCTGTTTGGAGGAGATTGAACAAGAGGAGTTGTGATAGGGGAGAGAGGGGACGGATTAGGGATAAAAGTCGTGGAGGGGGTTCGCCAAAGCACCATAAGTGGGGAGGTGAGAACGCCCACATCAAGCTGCCAAATAGGAGGCTACCAGCAATATCATCCCAAGATAGATTTGCATGCAGAAGCTGATTACTTCAGTCGTTTCAAAACAACCGATATATAGCTATCATTCATAACAGTTAATAAGAAGTATCAGATCAAAATTGTACACACTTCGTTGGCGAAATTGATCGCCGTAATCTCGGGGGCAACACATTAACAAATAAATAAAAACCGATACACGGACGGCAGAGTCAAAACTTTGACGACTACCCGTGCCTTTCTCAAACTACCTACAAAAATAACGTAGTGCTTTTGCGTGATCTCTAACCCTCAGGCCTCAAGCACTCTCTAATACCTACCTCCTGTTAAACCTATTGCCGCCGCCTCCCCTACCAGAAAACCCTCTTCCACCGCGGCCTCGGCCACCACCACCCGAGAATCTCCTGCCACCGCCGCCACCGCCAAACCTTCCTCCGCCAGAGTTGCCTCTTGACTGGTCCGTCTCTTGCAAGGGTGGCAGTTGTGTCACTTCCTCAAGTGCCACCATGGCTGCGTTCTCTGCACCTGCGAGAGTCATGCAGCAAATTTGAGTGGTGCAGTAGTACCCCCAAATACACGAATTTAAGTTCCATTGCCTTAATTTGAATCCAAAAATAAGATTAAAAAATTCTCTGCGAACTCAATATATACAGTAGTAACACATTTACAAAACTGCATTAGTTCTGCATTATAAAAAGAAGCGAAACCCTGTACCAAAGGCATACCTTGAATATAGTCATCAACTTCTGCTGCAGGAACATCAAATACAGCACCTGTCCCATCAGCAGTGAGGGTCACACCCTTTACATCAGCAAGTTTTTCTTCTGGCATGAACCTTTTCAATGTAGTAATAACAAACCTGCACGCAGAAGTTTCCCGATCAATTGAACGTCTAAGAACGCTCATGACCCAAAAGGTTAAATAGCATGGTCACTCACCCTGGTGAATACATCGATCTGCCAGTTTGAAGCAGTAATGTAGTATGGTTCTCCATAGAAGAAAGCAACGATCTCTTCTTTATGTCAGTGTAGCCCTAAGAAATATATTTCCTGTTAATTATAGCAGCCAGTATAACAGTACAAATATATAACTAGAAACCAACTTTTTTTTAGAGTAACTAGGAACCAACTTACAACTGCCTTTGCAAGTGCTTTGGCTAGTAGATCAACTGCAGACATACTGGAAGAACTCAACAGTTGCTCGGCTTGCTGCCGGAAAACAGGAATAACACTGCATTGCATCCAACCACATAGTTAATGGAACAAATAAATCTACTGCAAAATACGCTTACCACAAATTTCAATTCGAATATCTTACCTGTCAGACACACTAGCAATGGCTTCTGCTGCTTCAGTGCCCGCAGATTGCGCCACATCAGTTGGCTGGGGTGCAGAGATATGTTCAAACTTCACCCCAGACTCCCTTTCTATTCTGTTCACATTGTACTTGTATCTGGGTTCAAAAAGCATGACAGCAACGCCAGTATTACCTGAAAATCAACAGGCATTGCTTAAAAGGTAATCGTTATAAACAGCAGACTAAAAAATGATAATCCTATTTAACCTACCTGCTCTCCCTGTCCGACCTGACCGGTGTATGTAAGCTTCAACATCACGTGGAGGTTCACACTGGAGATTTGGAATATCATCAATGAGCAGGCAAGGCCTAGTTCTTAGCAAAGTTAATAAACTGCAGAACATGCCATACCTGAATGATAAGCTGCACATCATTAATATCGAGCCCTCGTGCTGCCACATTTGTAGCAACCAAAACTAGAAACTTCCCGCTCCTAAATCCAGCAAGAATGACCTATAAAATAATTCAGAACACTTCAAATAGCTGAGCTTGACAGTTATCAAAACATCACAAATGGGTGGACAAACTACTAAAATAATGATTCACAAATTAAATTTAAAATCAATTAGCATAGATGACAATTTAAAAAATTGGGTTCAACTGCGTCAAAAATAGAAAGCATTCCCAGATTATTTAAATTGGTACGGTATATGCACATGTCATCAACAATTATGTGACACGTTAGTAGAACAATAAAAAAAATGCAATCTAGACATGTTAGTAGAATTTTCAAAACATGCTACAGAGGATGACACATTGTTTTACTCAAGTGCATTGGACACAGGCACCGAAAGATCATAGATTGGTCAGTAAAGAATCACTTACTTCACGCTGAGCTTGCGCAACATCTCCATGCAAGGCACGGGATCCAGCAATCAAACCAGAGAGCGCAGATGCAGATTCTTTTGTCTCAGTGAAAATAATGGTTCGGCCTCCACTGAACCCAAAAATAAAAGATTTAGTAAAAATTGATGAAAATCAGAGTACTATCATAAACGAGGACCATTTGGTGGAAGTACATACCGGCTATAGCATCGGATGATGTCTGGAATAACTTGTGCCCTTGCGGCACGGTTACAAGGAAGAGCAAGATGCCTAACGGATGCACTAGCTTTCAGTTTCTCATCGCCAACAAGATCAACTGTTTTCTTGTTAGATTTCAGAAATTTCAAGGAGAGCTACAATCATTCCATAGTAGCCATACCATTGCATTGTCAGCCCACATAAATTATGAAAAAAAATCTCAACAATAGTAATGTATTATATCGAAGTGAATCATACCTTATTCACCCAAGCTGGTATAGTAGCACTGAACAGAAGTGTCTGTACTTTGGTAACATCTTCAACCTTGCCTGTTTATAATAATAAAGGACCCGGTTACATCAGAAGTTACATCAAATAGAGAAATACTGCAAGTGAAATTGTCAAAATGTTGATTACTCCATATGTACGGATCCAGAAAAAGGTGAACACCACCAGCCATAAAGAGAACAATTGGCTCAATTGAAGACGGAAAAAAGATCATCATGACTACATGAGACTCGGAAATTAAAGAACATCTGTAATATAAGATGCGGGTATACCAAGAATAAGCTCAACATCGTCAACGAAGCCCATATTAAGCATCTCATCAGCTTCATCAAGGACACGGAATTTCAACGACTTCAAATTGAGAGTTCCCTTTACAATAAAATCCTGGGCAAGAAATTCATGCAGCAAACACGAGAATAAAATTATGAGGTTTTGGGTCGAATCAACCAGAAATATCAGCAAATGAAAATAATTACCTTGACACGGCCAGGAGTCCCAACTATAATGTCAACCCCCTTTCTGATTGATGTTTCTTGATGGCGATACTCAGAACCACCATATACACAACACGAAGAAAGCCCAAATGTTGCACCATAAAAAGCAAAGTCAGTGTGCACCTGAAATGCATTTTGGCAAGGTCACAACAAACACAAAGGATTTTCTTTCTTGAGAATCAGAAAGTAGCACAATTTTACCTGCTTTGCTAGCTCTCTGGTTGGTAGCAAAACTAAAACACTTGGAGGTCTGCCATAATCAGTCCTTCTGGATGCCTTTTGTGTCCCATTAACTAATGACTCCATAATGGGCAGAACAAAAGCCAAAGTTTTGCCCTATCATAAGTAAGAGCATCTTTGATTAGGCCACACCAAGTTTTCAGTGACAAACACGATAAAAATAAAGAAATATATCCCTCATGGCCAGTCCTCCATGGTCCATAATGAGGAATTCAGGGTCACCACACCAAAGAAAACATCACTATGAACACAAAACACTCCCTTCCCAGTAACTTCATAAAAAAACAACCCTATGTCGACAAAATTGTGCAAGCACCAGTCGAATGTACAAAAACAGCAAATCTCTCTTAAACCCACGTATGTACGGTCATGATCATACTCAACTGCGCAAGCAGTGCAATTAGTGCAACAATATAGCAATCCCTATCTCAAATTGGGCAAGTGCCATAAATTAGACGCAATTCCTGCCAAACCAGTAGTTGTGTTGCACAGAAAGCTTGCTATTAAGTGCAAACGCACAGGGTAGTAACTCAAACAACTACAGTTTCTACCCTACAAATCTATCAAATGAGCCACACAAGTCGAAAGGAACACTCACCTGGCCAGTGCGCGCCCGGCCGACCAAGTCGCTGCCATCGAGGACGAGGTCGAAGGTGGTGGCCTGGATGGGGAACAGTGCCTTGATGCCCTTGGACTTGAGGCTCTGCCTCAGCGGCTCCGAAATCCGGAAGTTGGAGAGAGCATTCGGATCGGCGGGATCCTCGTCGCCGCTGGCCGTGAGCTCGCCATCGTCGTCGTCCTCATCAGCCACAGCCTCCCCCTTCCTCTTATCCTTCTCCTTCTTCGCCTTCTTCGCGGCGGGTGCCGACGCGGTCGGCTCCTCGGAGCTCGTGCTGCTCCTGTCCTCGTCGGAGGAGGGCACCGCGGGAGGGGACGGCTCCTTCGCCTTGCGCTTCTTCTCCTTCTTCCCCATCCCCCTGCTCGAGGGGGCCTCCATCTCGGCCGCCTCGGCGGCGGCGGCCTTGAGCTTGCGCTTGGCCTTCTTGGAGGCCGAGTCGTCCAAGGCCATGGGCTCGGCGGAGGAGGAGGCGGCAGTGGGGAGGGACGGCATCGGGAGGAGGGGTAAGTAGCGGCGGCGCGTAGGATTGGGCGGCTGCAGGGAGGCGCAGCCGGGAAAGAGGGGGAAGAGGCTGGGGTTTCGAGGTATATGTAGGTATGCGGCGGAAACCCTAGCGCGTGAGGGGCACGTGACGGGGAGGAGTTAACGGCTGAGCGGCGATGCCGACGTGGCTCTTGTTATTTTGGTGGCTGCCGGGTGGGGTGAGTGGTAGATTCCGTGGCGGTGACGTTTGGTCCAACCGTGTGGTAACTTTAGTAGTAAATTTTTTTCTAAGAAAGCTGCTGTGTATGTGAAACAAGATATAATATATTATTCTAATTTAGTTGATATACACATCTGTTTGAAAGAAAAATTATAAAATATAAATCTTGAAAAGTATGCGAAAAACTATATTATCTCTAAACATAATATATTATCTGTAACTGATGTCCTAAAGCGTCGACCTGTCTTGCACCAGATCGCACGGGCAGCGATGGATCGGCGGCCCGCTTACAACGGGTTACTCCTCACCTACCTAGCCATGAGCCCATGAGCCTTTGATGTGCCGAGTTTGGGTTCATGCCGGGCCAACATTTGGTGTCGGGCCAGCTTACGAACGTAGGTTTGGTTCTAGCCCATTGGAGGTGTTGGACTGACCATGCTAGGCTGGGGCCCGGGCCGAGTAGGCCATGGCCTACACTTTTTTTTTCCCAACACGGTTAAAACTGATATTTTGGATGAACTAGTTAAGTGTGTTCGTGGGTTGCCACGAAAATTCTTAAACACAACTTTATTAAGATAGTTTTTCAAGGCAGCAGGCAACTTGGTTGATGACAAAGGTATGCATGAAGCGAACTTGTTAGGTACTTAAGAGTGCTTCAAATTATGTCTGTTAATCATTCATGCTAGTATAATTTTGACAAGCCTCAACATGAGGCAAGAACCTATCTACGTACGACCTCCATAGGATCCATAGGAGTTTTATTTGCTATTATTACTTGTTGGATGGCCAGTCTATACTCTGTTAAGAAAAACCTCTCCGGTCAGTATCCCAGAATTAGGACATACATGAACAATGGCCATAAAGCTTGATGAAGAATGGAGCAAAGAAATTATAGTTTCACTATTTTTTTTGGAGGCGGCCTTTCTCTCAATGATGCTATGAACTACAAAAGTAGTCCACATAAGATGGATTGCGGTTCAAACCAGGATAATAATTGAATTCTAGTGAGTTTAGAAATAAAGGGTCCTAAAATGTTTTATTCTACTGCCACACAATAAGAGTGACATTCAGTTACCTTGGAATTGTCTGTTGGATTAATTGGGCTTGGTCCATTTAATTTAGCAATTAATCAAATGAAATTCCTAGGCCCACTATTAATGCTAGGTGTAAATCTGTTTAGTCCCACATGGAGGGATTAAGGGGAGTTACACCAGTTTATAAGGTGGAACGTGTTAGCCCCTTGTGGAATTGGAGAGAGCCAAGAGACAACACACGCAGCTTGCGCTCGCTTCGCCGAAAGCCGAAAGCCGCGTGCGTCTTGCGTCTTGTGTGTGCGTGTCTGGCGTGTCAGTCTTGGTGCGCGATTTTCTTTATCTATTCAAAAGCTAAACGCGACCGATATTGATAGCGATTGTTGGCCTTTGGACTCGAGTTTTTGGCTATAAGAGGAACAATCTTGCATCTTCTACTAACTTCCACTGTCTGAGTTTTCCACGATTACGTGTTGTTCTTTGTTCTCTGTCATCTCCGGTCGAGCCTTGCGCGCACAAGTTTCTGGCGAGTAGGCCTCCGGAACTTCGTCCGGTGTCTCTCGCATCGCCCCGCCGAGGGTATAAATTGAAACCTTTTCGGTGTATTTCTTTACATGCGCTATGAATATGTTAATAGATGTTTACATTAGCTTGTTAGTTAGCGAATATGAATACATCGTTGATAGATCTCTCATGCATGTTTCGTCATGTTTTATATCTTGAATTTACGGATTAAAATATACTGAAAATTGACTAGATTTCCAACAATCCAAAAACTTGATAGGTCTTTTTAGGTAGTTGGCTTTCTTTGCGTCGCTTAAGCCACACCCTCCGTTTGATGGTTCAAATTTTAAGAGATGGCGTGCAGCGATCACGTGGTTTCTTGCCATGGAATGTTTTCATGTTGCACAAGGCAAGCCCGTGAGCCTCTATCGATGAGGATGAGCATAAGTTCAATGCAATGGATAACTTGTTTCGAGGTGCACTTGTTAACATCTTGGCGGACAACATTGTGGATGTGTACATGCATTTGCCTCTGAGCATAGAGATGTGGAATGCACTTGAGGCCAAGTTCGGAGTTTACGATCTTTGGTAGTGAGTCAGTATGTCATGGAGCAGTTCTATGACTACAAGATGGTCGATGACCGATTACGTAGTAGAAACAAGCTCATGAGATTGAGCAGCAAAGGAGCTTGAGAACAATAAGTGCGATTCTGGGACAAGTTTGTGGTGGCGGTATTATCGCCAAGTTACCGCCTTCTTGGTCGATTTTGCTACCTCTCTAAAGCACAAGAGGCAGGAGTTGATGTTCTTGATCTCATTGGCACTCTTGGTGTTGAAGAGAAGGCGAGAGCAAAAGATACTCGTGGCAAGAAAGTTCTTCTTGAGGAGGTTCTAGTGCCAATTTGGTGCGAAGAAGAATCCTCGGGCTTTCCACAACAAGAAGAAAAATAAGCCTTTTGTCAAGCCCAAGGCTATCTTGAGTTTAAGAAGAAAGGCAAAGGAAAGGGTATTTGCTTTGTGTGCGGTGATTAAGCCATTGGGCTAAGGATTGTCCAAATCGCAAGGATAAGCGAGAAGAAGTCCGCCAACATGGTTATTAGTGATTGGAGGAACATCGAGTACGTAATTATTTACCTACAGTTCTTTACGTTTGTCAATCACTGAGTGGTGGATTGACACCGGTGCTAATATTCATGTTTGTCTTGATATTTCCTTGTTTTCATCTTATCGGTCGGTCGAGGTTGCTCCTTGTTGATGGGGAGCGGATCGCATGCATTTGTTCATGGTGTTGGTGCGGTCGATCTGAAGTTTACTTCGGGAAAGACCGTGCAGCTGAAGAACGTGCAGCATGTCCCTCCATAAAGAAAAATCTCGTCAGCGGATCTCTACTGTGTAGAGATGGTTTTAGGCTTGCATTTGAGTCCAATAAATGTGTCGTGTCTAAGTATGGAACATTTGTTGGTAAAGGCTATGAGAGCGGAGGTTTGTTAGTTTTTCTTTGATGGATTCTGTAATAAAGTTGTGAACCATGTGTGTAACGATGATGATGAGTCTAATATTTGGCATTCACGACTTTGTCATGTTAATTTTGGGTGTATGGCGCTTAGCTAATATGAGTTTAATCCGAAATTCACTTTGGTCAAAGGTTCTAAGTGCCATGCGTGTGTTCAATCGAAACAACCTCGCAAGCCTCACAAAGCGACAAAAGAGGCGAGAATTTGGCCTTGTTAGAACTCATTCATTCCGATTTGTGCGAGATGAATGGTGTCTTGACTAAAGGTGGAAAGAAATATTTCATGGCGCTTATAGATGATTGCACTAGATTTTGCTACGTGTACTTATTAAAAACAAAAGATGAAGCGTTGGATTACTTTAAGATCTATAAAGTGAGGTAGAAAACCAACGAGAGGAAAATCAAGCGGGTAAGGTCGATCGTGGGGAGAGTATTTTTCAAATGAGTTTACTTTATTCTGCGAGGAATATGGAATTATTCATGAGAGGGCGCCTCCTATTCTCCCGAATCAAGCGGGGTTGCCGAAAGAAAGAATCGCACTCTAAGCGATTTGGTTAACGCCATGTTAGACATGCGGGACTTTCTAAGGAATGGTGGGGTGAGGCTATATTGACCGCGTGTCATGTCACGAATAGAGTTCCTACAAAGAACAAAAAGTAACACCATTCGAGGAATGGGAAAAGAAGAAGTCGACTCTCTCATATTTGCGCTTTGGGGATGTTTGGCCAAAGTTAACGTACCAATTATCAAGAAGCGCAAACTTGGACCAAAAACCGTAGATTGTGTATTCCTTGGTTATGCTATGCCTGCGTGGGTTATAGGTTCTTAATTATAAAATCTGGAGTACGACATGCGTGTTGGTATAATCATAGAATCAGAGATGCTACATTTTTGAGAATGAATTTCCTATGAATAGTGTTGTACCTAGCTCATCTAGTCAAGAACCTATAATTTCCCTTGATTCTTTTCTGTAGATAAAACATGTTGAGCAAGCGCTGTGGAAAATCCGAGGAGGATAATAATGAAGTTACTCGAAAGAGTAAGAGACAAAGGACTGCAAAGTCTTTTGGTGATGATTTCATTGTATACCTCGTGGATGACACTCCAAGAACCATTGAAGAGGCATATTCTTCTCGACGACGACTATTGGAAGGAAGCGATGCGGAGTGAGATGGACTCTATTATGTCTAATGGAACTTGGGAGGTCGTTGATCGTCCTTATGGGTGTAAACACAGAGGATGTAAATGGGTTTTCAAGAAAAAGCTTAGGCCCGATGGTACAATTGAAAAGTACAAGGCAAGACTTGTGGCCAAGGGTTATACCCGAGAAAGAAGGCGAGGACTTCTTTGATACTTATTCACTGTTGCCGATTGACCACAATTCGAGTACTACTTGCCTGGTCGCTTCTCATGGTCTTCTCGTTCATCAAATGGGCGTTAAGACAGCTTTCCTAAATGGAGAGTTGGAGGAGGAGATTTATATGGATCGACCAGATGGGTTTGTGGTAGAAGGTCAAGATGGAAAGGTGTGCAAGTTGTTAAAGTCTTTGTATGGCCTAAAGCAAGCACCTAAGCAATGGCATGAGAAGTTCGACAGAACTTTGACATCTGCTAACTTTATTGTGAATGAAGCCAACAGATGTGTGTACTATCGCTATGGTGGAGGAGAAGGAGTGATCTTATGTTTGTATGTTGATGACATCTTGATTTTTGGGACAAACCTCAATATTATTGAGGAGGTCAAGGACTTTCGTCCAAGAGCTTTGAGATGAAAGATTTGGGAGTGGTGATGTGATTCTTAACATTAAGCTCTTGAGAGGAGGTGATGGTGGGGTTACACTCGTGCAATCCCACTATGTGGAGAAGGTCTTGAGTCGCTTTGGTTATAGTGATTGCAAGCACTGCTTCTACTCCTTATGATCCTAGTGTGTTGTTGAGGAAAACCGAAGAATAACAAGGATCAATTGAGATACTCGAGATCATTGGCTCATTGATGTATTTAGCTAGTGCTACGAGGCGACATCTCGTTTCTTTGTGAGCAAGCTAAGCGGTTTGTTTCAAATCAGGGAGATGATCATTGGCGTGCTCTTGAGAGAGTAATGCGCTATCTAAAGGCAAGCGTGAGCTATGGCATTCACTATCTTTGGGTACCCAAAGGTCTTGGAGGGCTATAGTGATTCAAAGCTGGATCTCGATCTTGATGAGATAAAAGCCACAAGTGGATATGTGTTCACATTTGGAGGTGGTCTTTGTTTCTGGAAGTCTTGCAAGCGAGACCATCTTAACGAGGTCAACAATGGAAGAGAACTCACGACATTAGATACCGCTCTTGTTGAAATTTGAGTGGCCGTGAACTCCTTATGGATTTGCGGTAGTTGAAAAACCAATACTGGCTATCTGATGTTGTGATAATCGGATTGTAATTATCAAGGTGAGCAGTTCTAAGGACAACATGAAGTCATCTAGGCATATTAAGAGGCGGTTGAAGTCTGCCGAAAGTGAAAAACTCCGGAGTGATAGCGTGGACTATGTCGAACGACTAATGTCTGGCGGACCAATTTACAAAGGGTTTATCACGTAATGTGATAGATAGTGCATCGAGTGAGATGGGCTGAGACCCACATGAGTCATACCACGGTGGTAACTTTGTTCTCGTGATTGGAGATCCGTGAAGTAGGATGGTGAAACAAAATTTGTTGGTTGGTGGGAGGAAGACCTTTACAAGGCTCATTTTTAATGATGCACTTCTCTCCTATTTTGTATGGTAGGTTGGTTTTTACCTTAATGTGATCCGAGTGGCTTATTTAAAGCGAGATGTCGGCCTACAAGACATCTTAGAAGGAACACACCTATATGAGTTATTGCTTGGTCACGATCTATGAGATTTGGGTGATTTCTAGATACTCATGAATAGGCATGGAGTATGACTTATATGCTCCAACGGAGGGATGCTTTAGGCGACCTAGTACTAGTAAAGGAATTGGACAAAGCTTGTTACACAAAAGCTGTCAATTCAAGGCATAGTCCATTGTTGATTGTGGATGAGTGTAACTCCTTTCCTAGATGGTTGTTCAACAACAGTCTCCATCGAAACACTTGGTATATCAAACAACATGCCAGGCGAGAGCATTTCTCGTGTGCCTTGAAATTTGGTGGGGATTGTTGGATTAATTGGGCTTGGTCCATTTAATTTAGCAATTAATCAAATGAAATTCCTAGGCCCACTATTAATGCTAGGTGTAAATCTGTTTAGTCCCACATGGAGGGATTAAGGGAGTTACACGGTTTATAAGGTGGGCGTGTTAGCCCCTTGTGGAATTGAGAGAGCCAAGAGACAACACCTTCGCTTCGCCTCGCCGAGCCGTCTTGCCGAGCCGAGCCGAGCCGAGCTGCGCGTCGCGTGTGCGTGTGCGTGTCTTGCGTAGCGTCAGCATAGCGTGTCAGTCTTGGTAGCGATTTTCTTTATCTATTCAAAAAGCAAAGCATGCGATATTGATAGCGCATTGTTGGTCTCTGGTCTCTTTATTTTTGGCTATTAAAAAGCAGACTCTTTCATGGTGGTATTACCTTGGTCCTTCATGGTGGCTATTACCTTTGGTCCTTCATGGTGGTTTATTACCTCTGGTCCTTTATGGTGGTATTTGTTGGCCTTTGGACTCGAGTTTTGGCTATAAGAGGAACAATCTTGCATCTTCTACTAACTTCCACAATACATGTTTTTCCACAGTTCTGTGTTGTTGCTGTTCTCTGTCATCTCCGGTCCAGAGCCTTGCGCGCACAAGTTTCGGGCGAGTAGGCCTCCGGAACCGTCGTTTGTGTACTGCGGGTAGGCGGGCGATCAAGTTTTTGGGGGCGCATGTAGCGATTGCTCAATCTGCGGCGTCTACTTCGGTGGTGAACCGTTCATTTGGACTGCTGCGAACATCTTCTGCATCAAGCTTCGTCCGCTTCACGCCTCGATCGACTACATCGAATAGGCCATCATGTCGATCGATGGTACGGCGCCTCCGGTGTCTCGCATCGCCCCGCCCGAGGGTATAAATTGAAACCTTTTACGGTGTATTTCTTTACATGCGCTATGAATATGTTAATAGATGTTTACATTAGCTTGTTAGTTAGCGAATATGAATACATCGTTGATAGATCTCTCATGCATGTTTCTGTCATGTTTTATATACTGAATTTCTGGATTAAAATATACCGAAAATTGACTAGATTTCCAACATTGTCACCGTATCATAAATCAGATTAACAAATATAAGTTTTGGTATTATAACAAAAAAAGGGATTAAGGGAATATAAATTTTGTGAGTGATAGATACACTTACTCACACAGTACCTACAACTAGTCGCATCTTGTTAAGCCGTCTATTGCACAAGACCATCATATAACCATTGTTTTTGGATATTACTGATCAAATCAATCGACTGGCATGTTACTGTGGATATCTCGAAATGGTTGTCGGGACCCAAATATGAAAATCTGGACCCTCTGTGTATACTACACTAGTCCAGGATCACGCAATTGCACATAGTGACAACATAGATAAATATCATTCCACCCAAGGCAAATATAGGAATAAACGACTAATTTGAATATTAAATAACAGTTATGATCTTATGGTCGACTTTACACTTATTAAGCTATGTAGGGTTAGCACTAAATAAAGAGACGACAACAGAATGGAAACAGCTTCAATGGGAACTCATCGACTTGCCACAAGCAACCGACTAGGATGAAGACCTAACGATTATCCTCCACGTTAAACTCCTCCTCGAAAGCAGGCGAAGACTCCTTCACTCCAGCTGAATGATTACATCAAGAATGAGTACTTCAAGTATTCAACAAGTTGTACCACATAATGCGATTATAGATGATATCTTATTCCAAAGGAATGATTTCTATGATTATTTTGCAAAAGGCAACATTTGCAATTGAATACAAATAATAGATTAAAAGTGTCATTAAAACAAATAAACAATAATAGTTTAACAAGTATTTTCTCAAACGCCACAAAGCCTAATCAATTTCTTTCACACAGCCACATGAGTTAAACCGCATAGTTGTATCCTTCCCAATTGTTTTTATGAAAATCTACCCCTTGTGTGAAATCCCCGAGCATGTCCATGACCGTAGACGCGGCTATTCGAATAGATTAATTAACACTCTGTAGAGGTTGTACACTTTACCCACACGATATAACCAGTGTAGCTAGCACCAATCGTAACAAAATATTTTCAAAACTTCATCTCAACAATTGACCCTCCCGTTGTGCATACTATCGGCGCCAACCCCCCCCCCCGCCCCCTCCACGCAGGTTGTTGGCCCATTGCACATTATTGGACCTAGACATGGCGAACCACTCGTAAATGTGACACACCTCCACCCTGGCACACAGTCTAACATACATGCCTGAGTAATCAATTGTCAAAACTCCGTAACTTACTAAGTTAGGGCCGTCCCATACCAGACATGTGATCGTACAATTATGACTTAGTTCAATGGCGTACAAAGTTAAGTCCTTAATTGACCAAGGCGAGACTGTCAAACTACTACCAATTACCATATTCATATTTTTCCAAACGCACACAGCTCCACCATATCACAACTCCATCCACTTGTCTTGGTCTAAATTTTTTTCCCACCCTGTTGGTTAAGTGCAACACATGCTATCAACAAGTGACAACATCTTTGCCTGACTTTTCTAGCAATGTAGGGTCGACAAAGGGTTCAACGACGATGAGATCGATGACGGTGGCTCGGGTTAATGGCTAAATGACGGTGGGGGTGCTCCGGCGAGGTTTTGGGTGCGCGCACAAGGATCGCAAGGACCAAGCGATGCAACCGGATCATGCGCGAGGACCAATGGTTGTTGGCGGCGACGATGAAGTAGAGCAACAGTGCGGGCTTGGACAGCGATACGACGTTACGACCTTCCTCCGACGACGAGAAGGGGTGCACGGTGTAGAACACGTCAAGGCGAAGTCGGCGGTGTAGACAATGATGATAGGAGCTCACCGGCGACGGTGGAATTGACGAAACACCGAGGCGATGACACTAGGGTTAGATCTGAAATTCCGGCGCGACGATGGTGATCTAGGGTTCCGAGCTTCAGGGGATTGGTAGCTAGAGCTGAGGCGATCATTTTGACACGCACGCTGAGGCTTTAAATAGCCTATAGTGGTGGGGCTACGGGAGAGTCCAGGGGCGACACGACGGCAGAGTCCATCGAGTGCAAGACGAGGACGCTGAACAGTGGCGCAAGGTAGGCCCACATGTCAGTGGCGGTGGCTCGGGCGAACCCCTGTCACACACGACACTTGTGCATAGTTATGAAACCCGGACCAGCCATTAACTCGGCCGAGGTCTCGGGTCACTGGCCCGGTAGTCGGACCGGCGCCTAACAAATGACAAATAGCTAGTTATACTTAGAGAAACAGCCATGAGGTCCACAACTATTAAGGAATAAAGTCACAGATAAGTCAATAAGGTGAAATCAAGCAAGAACGTAGAATAAGAACAATAGCTTAAAATCTCAAATACACTGTTCTGGCTAACAAATTTGTAGGCAAATAACAACTTTCAATCAAGGATAGCGTTCCCATGGCTCATAGTCATCAGGTTGCAGATGCTGAGATGGATCCCCATGATCTGCAATGTCCATGTCTTCTCCAACATTTGCATCATCATTATCTTTGTCAATCATCCACTTTGAAACAACCATTTCAACTTGTTATGTGACATGTTTACCTCGCATCACACTCTTGATAGTTGGTTGAGCTCCTAGAGTGGTCCTAGGCACGAAGAAAGAACCGGTTCCTTTTCCTTTACCTACATTTACACGAGTTCTAACAGTTGCATTTTCCTTAGATTTGGATGGTCCAACAAGAATTTATTGTACTTCATCAATGTCAGGATCTTCTTCATCTCTGCTTTGACTAGATCCATATGGATTCCATTCATCGTAGGATTCCTGTGTTTTCCTCTTCTTCTCTGTAACTCCTTCAATGTGTTGTTGCATGATATCCCTAACATCTACTGTGACCTTCTTGCATCCTTCTACATCTCCTTTTAATCCAGCAAGGTGTTGTTTAAATCGATTTATTCCTCCTCCTCCTCTAAATTTCTTTTGACAAAAAGAACAAAAGATTGTCTTTGATTTAGCATCAATAATTTGTGTACAGTAGCCCCAAGTAGGATCTGTCTTCCCTCTAACTAATTTGGATGCACATGAATTTGGTGTTTCAGCAGTACCAGTAGTAGTATGGGAAATTTGCCAAAATACCACGCCTTTGTTCTGCCTTCTGGAAAATGCCATTAAGTTCGGTGCAATAGATTATTTATCATAACTTATATTGACTCTTCGTTAATTTTACTTTTTGAATATTAAATTCATATTTTTGGTTTAATGACCCTGGCCCACATGCGAAAGGACGCTTTTGCCCCTCCGGTAGGTTCCGCAATCCTTACCTGGATGGGTCTAGCCATCTCGGACCAGAACCCCATTTCCTCCGCTGCGCTTGCTCGACCACCCTGTGTTTCCCTCCTCTCTCTCGCTTGCCACCACCCTCTGCCCCTCCTCTCTCTCGGCATGACCATCTCAGAGACCAGTGCGGTGGGAGAAAACCAGCGGCGGCGAAGGTTTCAGCAGGTATACTCCCCTTTCGAAGCCCTTTCTCTTTGTCTTTCCTTGTTTCGTTGTTGATTCGGTTTGATAGATCTGGTGAATGCGTGAACCCCTAGGTTTGAGGATGGAGCCAGTTTGAGCTTGATGGGGGTTCAAATTGGTGGAGGAGCGCGCGTAATGGAGGAGCTGGTTGTTGGAGGAGCGCCCGCAATGGACCCAAAGGGGTAGGTCACTTCCCCTCCGGTTGTTTTCGATGTATTGTTTTTGCGCCCCCCCCCCATCTCAGCTCAGTCGAACGAAGTATACAACGTAGTAGTCCCCCTAACCATAATAATCTTTTATGTGAATGTCAAGTAGGATTGAACCTGAAAGAGCCTTTACAGTAGATGTTAGAGTTCAACCATACTTTGCCAGGCTTGACGACAGTAGCCAACGCAGATACGGGTGACAAGATCTAGAATAGGTTGTTGATTTGTGTGGGTTTACCTTTCATAACTTCATGGAACAGTTGAGAGAGAGGACAAGTTGGGGGGTCATCTCAGGAGGCCCATGCTTGGTGCAATGATTTGGAGTGTGGTGGTAGGATGGAAAGGGTTCAACACACATTTGAATTGTTAGATGTATTTAACAGCCGCAACAGAACGAAATGAGTTTGCTTCTTAGTGGAAATAGTAGACAAAGCTTCCTATCTGTCTAGCCAGTCTAGTGTTACAGTCAACCCCTTGGTGAATGAGTGTGCTGGGACTACCATTGTAGCAGCAGTACCAAATGTTCCTCTAGCAATAGCAGCAGTGGATGAGACTAAGGACCAAGGAAATAACTTGTCCTCACCAATACAATTAAGGATCAAGTCAAGGGGATTAGGCTACCTGAAGACTCAAGCATCTGCCAATTGGAGTGCACAAGTGAGGGACACTAACAACAACATCCTTAGGCATGTTGTGAAGACATCTACTCATGAGTTTACTTGCCTTGAGTGGCAGCACACAGGTAAGCCATGTGAGCATGCATTGACATTCCTAACATCTATGAGGAATATCAATATGGAGGATTATGTACATTAGTACTACTCACTAGAAAGGTTCAGAGTTGCTTATGAAGGGGAAATTAAACCACTGACAAACAAGTCTTGTCGACGTTTGGGACTCTCGTCACAGAACGGACAAACAAGAATATAACAAAGGAAAATGGAGATTACTATCTGTTCGCCAATGGACTAAAAATGGTGAATGTGTATTGCAAAGAGTATGCTCTAATTACAGGGAATATAGCTATGAATACACATGGATTAGGGCTTGGATGTGAATCTATCTAACGAGGGCACATAGCCCGGGCTATTTATAGTTTTACAAGAGTTGGCAGTTGGTTGCAGAGGTGCCTCTTCGCGCCAATGGTTGCATCTCTTCACGCCAATCGCCGCGTCCCTTCGTGATGACCGTTATTACTATTATCTCTATGTGTAGCCGTTATTAACCACACGTGGGTAACCGCTTCCCAGGACCTCCTCCATGGGGAGTGGTCCTAGAGAGGTCTTGGAGAGGTCCTAGAGGAAACTATAAAGGAGGTCCAACTGGGCCTCCGGGAGAGTTTTCGGGAACGATCAAAGGAAAGACTTTATAGGCCCACCTTCTGACTGCTTGATTGATCTTAGGCCCAGAAGATTAACTCAGGCCCAGTAAAAATCTAGCTTATCTATTAATAAGCAAATAAAGATATAGTCGGATAATTGATTAGTCAACAATCCTCGTCAGCTAGCCCCTCAACTTCAAGTGAAAATAACTTACTTGAAGAGGTTTTTTTTTTACCAGAACTAGACTTGATCAAGAAGATAGTTTTACTTGAGTTGTAAATAACTATTTCCTTTAAGAAACAGGAGCATTAATCATATTTATGAAAGCAATTCCCGAAGAGACGTTTATGCTTTATTCTTCAACGATTTATTAGGAACAAACTCTAAAAATCTTAGCTGTTGAACTTCCATCTGATTTATTCAATTCCATAGCATACTATTGATCTATAAATAACTGTCTGAAAGAGTGGAAACTAAGAGAAATTCCTTTCTATCTTTCCTGTCTCCACCTCATCGTAGAACACTTAATCACAAACTTCTGTAGTTTGAGTAGATGGTGTATCACGATAGTAGAGATCATGAAAAAAAAACAGATTTTATAGAATAAATTTGATTTTTTTGAAAACCTTGATGTTACAATCTCTGGATTTTATGCTTCCAAGGTTTTCAAGAAGTCAATTCATTCTATGAAATCTTCAAGAAATTGATAAAAGGAAAATCATGATGATCAGGTGATCTTCTCTTTAGATGCATATCGAGGTAACTTCTATGTTCAAGCAGTTTTTGTAACCTTCCATTCACGATGAATATGGGATGAAGATAACTTCAAGAAAAAAGAAAAAGAAAAACTTTGCAACCACTTTTTCTTACAGATCTCTGACGCGCGCAACAACCTCTTTGACCAAACGTGACACATCGTGTCACCGCCAATCGAGGTGCAGTTGTTACATCCTTGAGGTAGTGGGTTTTAAATGCGCCAAGGGTATATATATGGATCTTTTACCTCTTCTCAGGCACATTTTCACCCTAGTTGCTTTTCACTTTTCTTTTCACCGAGTACCTTTCGTCCTCCACGAACCTTCGAAAAGAAGGATCCTACAGTCCGCCATTGAACCAAGGCAATGGCAGGATGTAAATCATCAATGTTGACAACAGAGGAGCTTGAAGGACTGGAACAAGACGAGCATCTACCGGAGAAGGCTCTCATCAAGTGGCGTGCACCGGGGAGGGAGACTGAACCAAACCCTCCAGCCGGTTTCATGGTATTTTTCATGCCTTACCACTGGGCAGGCCTCTGCTTGCCTGAGAGTGATTTCCTGATCGAAGTTCTTAATCATTATGGAATTGAGTTGGTTCACCTTGTACCGAATTCAGTTCTGGTACTTGGTGTTTTTGCTCACATGTTTGAGGCATTTTTAGGGATGGCCCCTAGTTTGCATTTGTTTAGATTTTACTACCAAATCATCCGCAACAAGAAAGGTGTTGGTGCTTTGGGCTCTTTTTATTTTAAATTTCAAGATGCCAGTAAGAGGGTGTTCCCCTTCTTGGCTACCAAAGATGACAAACAGTCATGGAGCAAGGAATGATTTTATTCCGAAGTTCCGAAAGAAAGTAGAATTACTTACAATTGCAATGCACCACCGGAGTGGTCCACCAAGAACCGAAACTGGCGACAAGGAAATTAAGCTCTCAGAGGATGAGAAGAGAGTGGTCTGGTGATCGACAACTTTGGTAGAAGGAGGTCTATCTGGACGAAAGATCGTTCACGACTTTCTCAAGAACAAGATCTTCCCTCTTCAAAAGAAAGAAATACTATCTTGCAATTACGATGTCCCTGAAAATGGTAATATTTTACTCATCTTTTTACTCGAACTGAATTTCATAGTTAAAGTAACGTAACTTTTTATTATATTGCAGCTCTCTCAAATGACGAGATCCTAGCTAGGACCTCAGTCCTGTTAAAGGACCAGGTTCTAGAAAAGGAACCAATCAGTATAGAGGAACAGCCCCCAAACTTGATTGAGGCGACTTTATCACTTAGGAAAGATCGCGCAGTGGTAAGTATTCATAGAAAATAACTAGACATAAGAAGTGAATTTGATCATGTCTATTTTTTATGTTTCCAGACAGACGACATCAAATAAACGTCCCATCTCAGATGTCGGTGCGAGCTCTTCTCCTTCTTTGGCAAAGAGTGCAAGGATTACTTCCAGACCTCCTGTTGCGCCAAAGAAGACAAAACCCACACCTACTTCAACCTTAGCTTCTCCAAGACCTCTTGCTTCAGTTCCCACTCTTCCAAGATCTTCCACCCCAAAGGTATTGAAAACAAAAGTTAAGACTTTCATTTCCCGATATGTCTCTAACCCCCAGCCAATGTCTTCTATATCAACTTTCTTGGCTGGGGTGGTCCAGGGTGAGGATCAGCAGAAGAATCAGAAGAGGAGGTCCCTCTTCAGAGGGTTCCAAGGCCAAGGACCTCCCTAGCCTTAGCTCCCTCCTCGTCAAAGCAGAGGAGAGGACCCACTTTCACTGTTAATGAGGACTTTATGTCACTCCTTAGCGAAAGCATATTTGAGATCGAGTAAGTTCTTCGATTATACCTTTATAATTTTAGTTTTAAAATGATTAATCTTCTCTTTTCTCTTTAGCCTTGATTTGTCGTCAGACCCTGAAAGGGGACAACTGACTACTCAAGAACAATATTCGCCACCAATTATATTGGCAACAGAGGAATCCCCGACAGAAGAAATTCTACTAATGGAAGGACCTCCTAGGACCACCAAGGAAGTGGTCCAAGACGCCCTGGCGACAACTGCTGGGACATCCCAGGGTGAACCGCTGGACATGGAGGTCTAGACGGGGAGGTCCTCTTAAGATGATCAAATGGAAGAGGTGGTCCACGAGACCAGCCGTTCAGAGGAGGTGGTCCATGAGACCATCAAAACTCAAGATGAAGGTGATCATACCTTGGTAAGATTTTTATCCTGATAATCTTTCCTTGAATTTATCAGTATAAACCTGACTCATAGAATGTCTTAGGAGCCGTAAAGTACTAGTATTGATCCATCCATAGGAGTTTTTCGTCTGGTTCAATTGGATCAGCCTGAGGATGAGATTCCTCTGGGACATTCGCCTCCTAGAACTGAGAAGAAAGATCTCCAGGACCTCATGACATCTATCAAAAGGTGCTGGAGAGTCAATATTGACATGGTGGAGGAAATCAAAACTTTTGCAGAGGAAAAAGAGAAGTAAGTACAAGAAGTCATTATTCAATCGTAAGATTCTAATTTAAATAAATAACTTATGCCTTTGTTTACTTCACAGGGGGTATGTACTGGTGAAAGCCGGACAAGAAAATGTCGAGTTTGCATTTCAAGCTCTCAAATTTAAATTATCAGAGGTAGAAAAAAGATCTAAGGAGAGTGCGGCGATCATGGTAGAGAAGACCGAAGAGATCCGCCTCTTGACTCAGAAGAATGAGAAGTTACAAGAGATCCTGGTCAGACAATCCAAAGAAAGTCATGATCTCTTTGAACAAAACAAGATGCTCCTTAAGGAGAAAGAAGGTAAAGAATCTCTCTTTGTTCTTATAGAGCATTTGATCTATTATATACAATGCATGAGTTTTATTCTCTTTTTCTGTTCTTTCTCATAACTAGAAAAGACAAAAGATGATCTTCAGAAGTCCTCTTCTAATAAAGACCTTCAGATTCAAGACTTGAAAGAAGTGGAAAGACGGAGTCGTATTGTCGTATAAGGGCTTGAAAAGAAGGTGGAAACCTTAATGAAGGCTGGCAAGGAAATTACCACGGTTACTAGAAATAGCTTTTATCATATTTCAACTTCTCTACGAGAGATCGTAGAACATCTGAAGGCTCCGGTAACTCCTCTTGCGACCAAGATGGCATTGGATGACCTTAGAAATGATATCTATTCTCAAATTAAACATATTAAAAAACACATACCTGCTATGAAGAATACCATATATCAATCTTTGATGAAGGCAATGAGTCAAGCTTTAAACCGAGTTTTATTGAAGATTGGTCTCCTTTATGGGGATTCTGCCGATCTCCAGAAGCTTGTCACTGCGCCCAAGTTTAAGACAAAAGAAGTAGGTATTGCTGCTCAAGCCAAGATTACACTAGTGGTGGCAGAGATTATCAAGAACATTGAAGCTAGTGCTCCTACCCTTCCCTCAAGTACTCCTGACTCAAGTGTTCAAAAGTGACATTGTAATGATACAAATGTTTTGTTTTAAATTATATGAGACAATGAAAAGATTTTGTGTATGATAATTGTGATTATTTATCGAAGATTGATTGACTTTGTCTTGCAAATGAATTTTTTGCAAATTGAAAGTCGTATATTTTACTATGTGTAGCCCCCCGTTCGGCAATGGGAGAAGTGTTTCGGGCGAATAATTGTGCTATGATCAGTATATCGAATTTTTTAAAATAATCTATTTTTTATTCGGAATTACAGAAATAATACCGGTTAATTTTTTTTACAGAAATAATCTCTAGTCACAGTACGGTTTGGCAACTCGGGCAAATCGCCCAACCGACATGCGACACATAGCCAAGTCGCTTAATGGAATGACGATTTAATGGTTCGAGGCATCGTCGCTTGATGGCATGTCGACTTTGACAAAGTCGCCATACGGTCGCGCGAATAGGTCGAAGCTGGACCCAAGTCGCCCAACCGTATGGCGACTTGGGGTGGCTATAAAACTCGTGTGCGGCCGAATAGTCACCATTCCAGCGAGCGAAGCAAGCCGAGAAGAGAAGAAAGGAAAGAAAGAGAGGAGAAGGAGAGGGGAAAAAGAGGAGGGGAAAAAGAAGAGGAGGAGGAAAAAGAGGTTCTTCGCTTCGCATCGACGACTAGGATGGTGAGTTTGTAGTATTATTTTGTACAAGTGTATTTTTGAAACTATAGTAGGTTAGCAAGCAACATCATGTGTAGTGACATATTGTTAGCAAATATTTAGAGATAGTATGCTTAATTAGTAACCATGGTAGGTTAGCGAGCAACATCGTGTGTAGTGACATATTGTTAGCAAATGTTTAGAGATAGCATGATTAATACAATTAGTTTAGAAGTTCGTATGAAGGAAAAATGAGTCAGTGAAAATAAATTTAGTTGTACTATTCCGCGTGCTGCGCTAATTGCGTACAGGCTAGATGAATGATAACATATTATTTTTCTATTATATAAACATGTCGATAACCTGTGCATTCGCAAATGCTAGTTTATAGAATGTTAAATATATGTATTTATTTGCACAATAAAGAATTGATAACATTTACTTCATAGTTTTGGTTAGATTAAGGAATCACAGATACATGGTTCCAAACACGTAGGATTCTTAAATATGTGAAATTTTGTTTTTTCCTGAAAGCTTCACCCATTATAAATATGCATAGTAACGATCCAGGAGGTGGCCTCGTCGGCGATATCGCCGAGGCCTCCGCCCCTGACCAGTCGGCGAGCTCACGAGGGCACGTCCACGTGCCCGCCCACGCTAACGCTTGGGCCTTTGCAGCTGGAGGGTCTGGTGGAGTGCGATGCAGTGCGCACCGACACCGCCACCGCCACTGTCGTCATTCTAGGACACTTACCAGAGAGCGCAAGGGTAGTATCTTTTCTTCCACGACTCGTCACGGACAATCTGATGGGTTTGACCTTTTCGCTTTATGGCCCCGACGGAGGTATGTTTTCTCTCTTCAGGTTTGTGATCGTCGATATATTGTAGAGATTAACATTATTTGTCATGCAGGTATGATGATCCACCGGAACTGGTTCTCCCATACGAGGGCGTGGATCGATGATTTGGAAGCACTGGGAGGTCGAGGAGTAGCCGAGCTGCACCGTCGAGGTTCTTTCCGGGTCACAGCTTAGCGGGCCCCCAGTGATCACGCAGCAACAGGTGGAGTCGACCCCCTTGGGAGCACGGATCAACAAAGCTCACGAGCGCCTTTCCCTGTCTGGGCCCCGACCCAGGCACCCCGCGCTTCGGAAGCCCAAGCGGGGGCGTATTGGTGGGCGCGGACCGGGTGTGGGACGTGGCGACGACGGAGGAGGTGCTACGGGTGGCGTAGCAGGTGGCCAATAGGGGGTTTACGTATTCTGTGTTTACGTATTGTATTTCGTAGATACTATGACATGGTTGTCTATGTATTCCATGTACCATTGTTCTATAACTTGTATTATGTGTTGACGTATTCTCCTCCGTAATTACTATGACATGGTTGTCGAATTTTTTATTAGTTTCGAATCGTTTGTGACCTAGTCGCTGAAGCGTTCGACGACGTGGCAAGAAATAGTAGTCCACGTGTCGCTCAACTGTTGGGCCTGCAAGTCGTCCAATGTTTGGGCGACTAGTCCACGTGTCGCTCAACCATTGGGCAAGTACTTGCGCCAAGTCGTCCAACAGTTCAGCGACTATCAACCGTAGGGCCAGTACTTACTGTCAAGTCGTGCAACGGTTGAGCGACTAGTCCACGTGTCGCTCAACCATTAGGCCAATACTTTCTGCCGAGTTGTGCAACGGTTCAATGACTATCAACCGTTGGGCCAGTACTTACTGCCAAGTTGTCCAACGGTTCAGCGAGTAGTCCACGTGTCGCTCAACCCTTTGGCCAGCACTTGCTGCCAGATCGTCCAACGGTTGAGCGACTACACGGTCATATAGAAAGCCAGCCCAGGTCCCGTCATGGTTTCTTTCACCATTTCTCTCGATGGGAGTGCCCAAATCATAGATATCCTACACTGGCTCACCAGAAGCTTCTCCTTGGACCCCGAGGTGTGGAGTGTCGTCGTACAAGGGGTTTGGAGTTGGTCTCCCACGCACATTCGGTGGAAGTTGAGCAGAGTGATACGCACGGTTGCATGGAAGGGATTTCTGGAAGGCTATAGGCGCCGTGGCTACGAGTGTGTGCTACTCGTGTAGCCATGTCCGAAGGAAGTCCTCGGAGGCCCTTCTGACAGCTACCGTCGAGTTGGTGGGAGCAGCTTGGACGCGGAGCATGTGGTTCATGAAGAAGACACGATGGCTGATATTGCGAAGGCAGAAGAGGACGAGGTGGCCAATGTTGCAGAGACAGAAGAGGAATATCGTGCACCACACTCGGGCGGTGCCAAGCGGTCACGAGGGAGCATGTCGGCGGCATAATCGTCAAATGGAGATTGATGACTTATTTGCTTTCGGCGGAGGAAGCTTTAGAAGAGGATGGTGATGACTCTTTCGAGGAGGATGAAGGTCCCATCCCGTAGGGATGGAATAGGGTGGATGTTGAGGGTCTTGCTGTGCACGACGAGCACGAATCGCCATGGGAGTACCATGGGACAGAGGTTCAGCTTCGTGCAATGTTTGCTAACAAGGGATCACTGCAGGATGCCATTAAGCTGTGGGCCTTGTCCATGCAGCGGCCGTTTCGTGTACTCAAATCCAGCTAGGAGCAGTCCACCATGGTATCCGAGCAGGCTGGGTGTCCTTGGCGTGTGCACGCAAGGAGACCCAAGTACGAGACTCACTAGATTATCTCGAAGGTGGAGGCATACTCCTGCTTGCTCAGTAGTGTTTTGCCGAGGCGTCACAACCTGACATCCACCTTCATAGCCAATGCGATGTACGGAGAGATAGTGAAGAAGACGGACCTGGAGGCCAAGCACATCATGATGTCTATCGAGCAGAAATTCAAGTACAAGATTAGCACGACAGCGTCCTCCCTATATCTGCATTTCAGTCATACCGGTTGAGCACACTTGTTTGGCATCAACCGGTAGTCAGGCCCGAAGTCCTCCCTCCTTTCTAGGGGAAGGTCTTGCTTCGGCGACCCCGGTTCGACTAGTCCCTCCGTGTCTGCCATGGTATGTTATTGTAGGCCGGAGAAGGTTCTTTTTTTCTACGGTTTGAAGGGTAGAGTGGTCTTACTTTCGGAGCATGGGTAATGCATTTTATAGCATGCAGGGAGAGGCTAACAAAGCGGTTAATGTGTTAGCTTGAAGATGACAAGACCGAGGCGAAATTTGGCGCTTTCTTGCAGAGACAAGACCAAGCAGGCTGACTTTTTGTGATGACAAGAACAAAGGAGGTAGCTGCTTGCGATGACAAGACCACAGGACTGACTTTTTGTGATGACAAGACCAAAGGAGACAGCTTTGCACAGTGATAAGACCACACGGGGCAGCTTTGCGTAGTGACAAGACTAGATGGGGCAGCTTTGTGCAGTGACAAGACCAGACGGGGCAGCTTTGGGCAGTGACAAGACCAAAGGAGACAGCTTTGCGCAGTGACAAGACCACACGGGGCAGCTTTGCGCAGTGATAGGACCAGAGGAGCCAGCCTTGTGCAGTGACAAGACTAGACGGGGCAGCTTTACGTAGTGACAAGACTACACGGGGCAGCTTTGCGCAGTGACAAGACCAAAGGGCATCACTCCATGCCAACTATGTGGCTTATAAAAGGGGGTGCAACAGATCTGGGAGAGAACACTACACAACCAAACCCAACACTACAACACCAGAGCTTCCTTTCCACGCCTCATAGGATACTACACCAGAGTTTCCTTCACCACGCCGGGATGGACGACAGGCAGAGGCAATGGGACCGGATCCGTGAACTAGCAAGGGCTGCTGGGGAGCGGGACGACCGAGCAAGGGCTGCTAGGGCCCGGGTCGAACAAAAGACGCGTGCCTACATGGCATCTGTTCATAATGAAGGCCCCCGTAGCAGCAACCTCATGCCGAACGTTCCAACCGAGCATTCGTCGCAACACCCGCCCGAAGGGGAGTCACCACCCCTCTGTTGGTGCAGGTACAGATGCAAGATCTTCAAGTCCAAGCACCCGCTCAGCCTGGGCATACGTTACTGGGGCTGCGCGAACTACTCTAGTGACTATCCCGACCGACGTCGGGACACGAGTAGCTATCGGCAACCGGTAAGGACCAGTTACAGTGTGTTCCCGTACTGTTTCTCTTTCAAAGTATACACTAACAACCTCTCATGTCTACTTGTAGTCCTCGGATCCGCTATGTGGCTATCGCAAGTGGATCGACCACGAGATCCACCCACATGACCAGTGGTCTCTGGACATGGACGAGTAGCATGACCAAAGAGACCGCGAGATTCGAGAGAGCAGCAGCAACAGCGAAAGCACAACGCTATCGTCGCCGGAGGCGCAAGCTCATCTTGAGGTGTGCGAGCACGAGGGGCGTGAGGGTCGCGAGAGGAGCGAGAGAAAGAGGAAAATTCTTCTTTGTAACACCCAGTCCTACAAGAATTTGGAATGCTACTAAACTAACATGTTAACAAAGCTAAAGCAGACGATAAAATTCTAAATTTGGCGAGAACCTCCCTGTATAGTTAGCTATACTAGGAGGTTCCAACAATCATTAATATCAAGACAATAGTGAAATCAACAAATATCGAGAATCATCGCGAAGTATAATCGATCTCAAGCAACTATATCAAAGGATGAACTAAGTTCACGCATAATTCTTAACCAATCTTAATGGAGAAGAGTTATCACCACGACCAACATTTATTATTACAGTTCATCAATAATGAATGATTAAATTGAACTAAAATGAAATCTGGACTTGATTAAGGTGAAGTGAAAAGGTAGTGTGTGTCTATTCCTCCCCATGGAGCCAACCTCAAAGATCACCTAAAAAACAACAAACAAAGCAAGAGTGAGTCCGAGACTCGGCAGAAATACGATAAATGAATAATACATAACAACCATGATCATGTGAACATCATTAAAGTGTATGAAATAAGCCTGAAGCGAACACTTGAATGAATGGAATGAATGATGTGGATGAAATGAAGGACTACACACATGCATATACGGTATTCTTTGGTGACACACCCATCGGTGTTCACCTAAGCCCATTTAACAAAATCACGGGGACCCAAGCCCCGTCGAAGAAGCGTTTCGTGCGGGTGTCTAAACTACCCACATTGGAATGGTGGGTCTTACGTGCCCATCTTTGGAATTGATGGGTCTTATTTATTGATCCACTCCGTGGATTGAAACATGTATTATGGATGCATGGTATGACATATGAACATTGAAAATACATGCTCTCTATTCATGGAGGTAGCACAAATGGATTGAACACGAACAATTAAATATTAACGTGGCTCTTAGAAATACAAAATCAACAACATACATTCAACATTTCATGATTATAGGAACATTGAGGTACTTGCCCATGTTGGAATGATGGGACTTCACTACCCACTCCGATTGGGTGAAACATATTGAGCGAGCGAAAGGTTACATTGAGCGAAACATATCATCGAAGAAACATGGTATATCAATCATGAATGGAAACAAGTAATACCGGAATTACCCAATGCTTATTAATCAACCAAGTGGAACAAAAAGGCAAGCAAGACAAATCAAATGTACTTGTCTCAACCATGAGACGGAAGACAACGATGGAATGCTCTAGCCCTGTTGTTCACCACCACCTGGCAACCGTAAATAACTAAGTATACCACACAAAAGTGTACAGCAATGCAGCGAAACAGAAGAGAACAAGCGTCCCTAAGCATAATCCCAACAATTAATCAAAACTCTCTCAAATTCTCAAATCTGTCCAAGCGAACAGCTGTTAAGGAAAAATTCTTAACTTTTGAGTCAAAACTCCAAAATCCATGAATCCAATTTTCCTAGAACCTACACAAGCCTAGCTACAACTTCTCAGCTGACCAAAAGATCAAAATAGTTCATCTAAGTCTTTGTTTTTAATCCCGAAAACCGATCTGCCATCTCGGTACTACTAAATTGTGAATTTCATAACTTTTGTTTGGCTCAACCAAACACATTGTTCTAATACTCTCTGGAAACTACAGGAAACCAACTATCTCAATAAAATTATCTCAAATATTTCTATTGTGCAACAAATGTTGTAAATAGTCAAGTAAAACTCTTCTGTCCACAACAGAGAGGCAGATTACAGCCTGAGCTTCTAAAATTCATAACTTTTTATCTATAAATCCAAAAATTATGAAATTTACCTTTCTGGAATCATAATGAAAATACCTACAACTCTCAAGGAGACCAACTGATCCAATTTGGCCGTATCCCATATCAAATTTACAGATCTATGTTCGTTGCATAAGTCCTGAGACTGATTTAGCACTCTGTCTTGCGAAATTCATAACTAATTAACCGTTTATCCAAAAATTATGAATTATAACTTTCTGGAAAGATAACGAAAATTCCCATCTATCTCCAGGAGACACTAATCCCTGAATCTGCTCGGATCTAACCCAAAACCGCGCGTCAACAGGAAGATAGATTCAACCGATCTACTACAGAAATCTCAGAACATCTAATGAATACGAATCGTATACGAATTATCTATCAAAACTAATTGGGATCACGAATTTACCCACAAGAACGACGCGAGATGCCACTGAAACCTTCGCGAAGTCCTCGCGAAGATCACCCCCACCTTCTTCTTCTTCCTCTCCTCTCTTCTTCCCTCTCCTTCCTCTTCCTTATGGCCGGCAACAATGGAGAAGCATCGGAGGGGAGGGGCGTGCTACAGTAGCGCCGTGCTACAGTATCGCTGTGCTACAGTGGCGGCGGCGCTACAGTACCGTGCTACAGTAAAGGTGCCTAGGGTTTGGTTGCCCCCTTCTTAAACCAACTTCCCACTTGGGCCAAACAACGTGGGCCGAAGGCCCAAGATTATTTCTCCTCTAAAAATCTGATTTCTCTTTTTAATTCCTGTTAAATATCTTTCTCATTTCAATTAATTCTCTAATGTTAAACAGGATATTACATAACATTGTTGGATACTTTCTTTGTTAGGAGAAATTCGAAATTGAATAAATTCCCTCTCCCGAATAATATTCTCTCTATTTGATATTCGGGGTATTACAGCGGCCAAGGCCAAAGAGGCCAGTGAGGAGTTCAATGCCGACCTAGTAAGGAAGGGAAAATGGCCCCGGTCCACGCAGTAGGTCAGACCATTTTGTACTAGTCCCCCGTCGAAGGTCGAATCTATTTCCATTCCAAAAAGGCGCATATGTATCGTAGGAGTACTTCAGTTTATTGCATCGTGTATGATGTTGTTTGTTATGCACGTAACCAAACCCTATGCGCCATGTTATTCCCAGCTTCGTTATAAAGTCTAATTTAATTCGCAACATCAAATCTCCCCGTCTTTTCGCATTTGATTCTTCCATGTTATTCCCAGCATCATTATAAAGACATCCAACAACATGTATCACTTCTGGGCAAGGTCTGAAAAATTGTTTGTGAAGGATATATCGATTTCGTCAAAGGTTATCAATCCACACAAAAATGGGGCCTCCGATACACAATAAGCCCGTGTTATTCCCTGGCGTATCGTAATATCACTTACCTTTCTACTTACAACTCATTACTATCTCAATCGTCCTCACAAAATTCTACAGAAATTTAGCGCACTACAACAATATACGACGATCACAAAATGTTATTGCGAGTTTGACAAATTTCATACCCTTGATATTCTACAAAAATAACAAACTAACCAACCAACGTTGTCACCACACTTTTATCTTTTAAAAAAACAACATCATACAATACGATTTGCTAAATGTCATACCTACAAAATGTAATATCTACTTTAACACAATTGTTCCAATTGGATTTGAAGGTTAGGAGGTTTATTAGCTAAAATCGCCCAGTGGTTGGGTGACTTGACCTAAGTCGCCCAAGCACTGCGCGTCTTTGTCTAACTCGCTCTACAAATGCGCGATTCCAACACATGTCGCACCCCAGTTTGGCGACTAGGTCCAGACACACTCTAGTCGCCCTTCCATTGAGTGACTTGGAGATGTGTCGCGCGGCGGTTGGGCGACTAGCCCGACTGCCCAAACCGTACGACGACTAGAGATTATTTCTGTAAAAAAATTAACCGGTATTATTTCTGTAATTCCGAATAAAAAATAGAGTTTTTTTTAAAAAAATTCTCAGTATATCTATTACAAAACCAATGATCCGAACCAGTGTATATTCAGGAAGATAAAGTCAATCTGTTGAGCTCTTATGCAATGAGAATTGGCTTACAGAAGAGGTCTCAGACAGTTGTCATTTCCTAAATGTATACCGATGGTCATTTGATGAGTAAAGACACTATGATCCATGAACGAAATTGATCAACCGTGGGCACTTACAAAAGATGGTGATCATGTATGCGAAATGATACAAAGAGATTTATGCTAAAAAAATTCAATATATTCATGATAATAAAATAACAATTGAACTTATATAATATAGAAAAATGATACTTATACATAAATTTTTTGAAGATGTTCAATGTTCCGTGTGTTAGATAAAACATGACCATCTTCCATAGCTAATCTAACTGATCCTGGCCTAGTGACAGAGACTACAGTATATGGACCCTCCCATCTGAAGGACAACTTGTTCAAGTTGGCTTGGTTATGGATGCATCTCAGGACCAAGTCTCCCATATGAAGTGTTATTGGACGAACCCTTCTATTAAACTAGTGTCTCAACCCTTGGAGATAGGTAGCCGATTTCAATAGTGCACGATCACATCTTTCTTCTAGCATATTGACGTCATCTTCACGTAAATCCCCCTGATTTATTTGATCTAGGAGGTCTATACGTGTGGAACCTAGCTGAATCTCACTAGGTAGCACTGCTTCTGCACCGTAGACTAGTGCGAATGGTGTTTCGCCAGTTGCTCTACTGGTCGTAGTACGTAATGCCCATAAAATAGAAAAAGTTCTTCCATCCAATTTTTTGAACATACCTTAAGGCGATTAAAAACTCACTTTTTAATACATTGCATAATCTAAGCATTGGCCCTTTCTACTGCTCCATTGCTTTGTGGATGTGGCACGGAAGCAAAGCAGATTTTAGTGCCAATTTCATCGCAATAATCCTGAAACACATCACTAATAATTTATCTCCCATTGTCTATGATCAGACGATTGGGTACTCCAAATCTCGTAACAATGTTTCGCAAAAGGAATTTCTTTGCTGCTACGGCTGTTAGACGAACGACTGGCTCAGCTTCTATCCACTTAGTGAATGTATCGATGGTCACAAACAAGAATTTATACCCATTGGGTGCTTGCGGTAGTGGTCCAACTATATCAATGCTCCAAGTTGAAAAAGGCCATGACAAGCGAATGGTCTGTAATTGGTAAGATGGTTGGTGCACTTGTCTTGCATGGAACTGACACTGCTCACAGGTCTTAACAAGGTGCATGGCATCTTGTAGAGTAGTGGGTCAGTAATAGCCTTGCCGAAAAGTTTTACCAAGTATTGATGTGTACCACACAAGCCCCCACGGATTTCTTTTAGTAATTTTATCCCGGAGTCTTGAGATATGCAACGCATAAAAACAACATGTGCTCCCTTCCTATACAATGATCCCTCGACCAGCTTATACATGCGTGCACTTCGAATTAACCTATCCTTCTATTGAGGATCACCGGGCAATGTCTCTATTGCAAGATAAGTGGTTAATGGTTTTATCCACTCCGCATTTTGCTCGATGACTTCAACCTCTGAGGTGGTCAAACCTGTTTCTATTGAAGGTTTTGTAAGGTATTCGAGAAAATCACCTGTTGGAATAGGCGTTCGTGAGGAACCCAATTTTAATAACTAGTCCGCTAAGGAGTTTTCCTTGTGTGGTATATGTTGGACTTCGAAGTCCTTGAAGTGTTTTTCCAACTTCCTCACTTCACCCAGGTACCGAGCCATTATCTCATCAGAACAGCTGTATTCCTTTGATACCTGGTTTACGACTAATTGCGAATCTCCCTTCGCCAAAAGCCGACGGACTCCGAGGGATTTGGCTACTCGAAGCTCGGCTAGAAGTCCTTCATACTCTGCCATGTTGTTAGTGGTAGGGAACAGAAACTGTATGACATATTGGAGTTGATGAAAGCATCTAGGCTCCTAAAATTTGTTTTGGTAATTAATGATAATATGTGAATTTGGGACAACATGTTTATTGAGTATTTACAAGGTTAAGTCCCAATGGTGAGTTTGATAACTTGAAGATGCATGCTAAAGGACAACATGAAGATCAATATGGCTAAAAGACAAGATACAAGTAGTCTAGGATCCTTTTTTGTTTTACCGGTCTTAGGAGAAATGGTTGGAAGACCGGATTTTAGGTTAAATACCGTACTATTAAGAGGGATCATGTCTAGTAGCTTGATAGCATATTCTTGTGCCATTTGGATCAATTTAGGATCATGCATGCATGTGAAATTTGTTTTGGAAAGCCAACTGTGCATAGTTAGGACAATCGGTAGTACCGGCGTTGTATTGGCGGTACTACCTCTCAGCGGTACGACCGGGCTTGTGGTGCAGTATTACCGCACCCCGGTTGTTCCGATTGTAAGTTGGCGGTATGTAATTTCCAGAGAGACACCTTTTTTGGTTGAGGTGCAAACCCTGAGAGCGGTACTACCACACCCCGGTAATTCTGAAATGTTGAGCGGTACATTTTTTTAAGTAGGTACCCTTTTTGGGTCCTTTGAAAAATGGTAGTACCGCCCTTGTTGAGCGGTATGACCGGCCAGTGGTAATACCGCATGTTAGTTGGCGGTAGTACCGCGCCGACGTTTCCAACGGCTATGTCAGGGCAGTTAATGCCACTGTTGTAGCCGTTATTGATCGGTATGTGAGGAGCGGTAGTACCGCACGTTACTTGGCGGTAGTACCGTATTTCACTGAACCTACTCAAAGATAGAGTGCTAGACCACATTTAACATCCTTAGAGCCTTGAGCATCCCTTCAATACCTCAAATACACTTGTGCATTCATTGTGAGGTAGTTGAGCCAAAATTCAAGTGCATTTATTCTAGATTGATCCATTGCACTTGAGTGTCGTCAAGCGAAGGTCGTTGATTCATTACTCTTAGTGTTTTGCCAAACATCTAGACGGCTTGGCGGTGTTAGCACGGTGATCTATTCAAGAAGATTGTGAAGAGGCATAGTACCAAGATTGTGAGTGGTTTGCTGTTCACCATCTCCGGAGCGGAGGAAGAACAACCACTAGTGATCGAGGGAAGGCTTAATTCGTGGAGCTGGCTTGATTTGTTCAAGCTTCCTTAACGTGAACTAGTGAAGACCGGCAAGTCTTCGATATCATGGGAAAAACTTCATTGTATCAATTATGGTTATTTCTTGTCTTTACTTATTCCACATTTACAATTCTAGCATTTATCTTGTGTTGAATTGCTTAGCTAGAATTACATCTAGTTTAGACTTAGCTCACAATTGACTTAAATTGTTAATTAGTCAAAAAGTTTGAAAACCTCCTATTCACCCCCTCTAGTCGGTTATCCTTGATCCTACAGTTGATCACCATGTGGTGTTATCAACAAAACCCCAGCCCCCGAGCCTTTAAGCTCGTGGGAGCCATCAAAATACAGTGTCCAATGGTCGTCCAGCTCTGGACTTTCTTGAGATTGATCCTCGGTGTTCGTCCATTCAGCCACAAAGTTAGCTAGGACTTGGCTTTTTATGGCCATCCGGGTAGTAAAATGAAGATCAAATTATTGAAGTTCTACTGCCCATTTAGCTATGCGACCTGTTACTTCTTGGTTATGAAGTATATTTTTAAGAGGAAAAGACGAAGGTACTGTGATTTTGTGAGATTGAAAATAATGCCTTAGTTTTCTGGAAGTCATCAAAAGAGCATAAATTAGTTTTTGGACCTCAGGGTATCTCTCCTTCGGTCCATGTAAGACCTCACTTACATAGTAGATGGGTCGTTGAGACCCTCCTCTTTCTACAATAAGTACAGTGCTGACCACATTTGGTGTCGCTGCCAAGTAAACTAGTAAAGGTTCACCTTCTAAAGGTGAAACCAATACTGGAGGATTTAAGAGATAAGCCTTTAAGCCTTCAAAGGTTTTGTCAGCTTATTCGGACCATTGAAACCCTTTATTACTTTTGTGGATCACCTTAAAGAAAGGTAAACCATGTTCTCCTGATCCAGAAATGAAACTACTAAGAGCCGCCATTCGACAAGTTAAGGCTTGGACCTCCTTCACTATGGAAGGTGATTGTAATTGTTCGATGGCTTGAATTTTCTCGGGGTTGACTTCAATCCCACGAGAACAAACAAGGAAACCAAGTAATTTGCCAGAATAAACCCCGAAAGTACACTTTTCATGATCAAGCTTTATTCCATGTTTATTTACATTTTCGAAGGTCTCTGCGTGATCCTTCAAATGGTCATTCTTAGTACTACTTTTTACAACGAGGTCATCCACGTAGGCCTCTAAATTACGCCCCAGCTGACTGCTGAAGGTTTTCTGCATCAAACGCTGGTACGTGGCCCCAGTGTTTTTTAACCCAAACAACATCTTAACATAGCAGTAGACACCGAAGGAAGTGATGAAGGCAGTCTTTTCTTCATTTTCTTTTGTCATGTTGATCTAATGGTACCCGAAATAAGCATCAAGAAAACTCATCAGTTCACAACCCGTAGTAGAATCAACTAATTGATCAATGCGGGGCAAAGGGAAGTCATCCTTTGGGTAAGCAATATTTAAACTGGTAAAATCTATGCACATGCGCCACTTACCGTTAGATTTCTTGACCAAGATCGGATTTGCAAGCCACTCGGGGTGATAAACTTCCCGAATGAAGCCAGTTTCAAGGAGCTTATCGAGCTCTGCTCTGATAGCTTCTTGACGATCCAAGGCGAAACGTCTTAGTCTTTGCTTGACTAGTTTTTTCTCAGGCTGAATGGCTAGCCTGTGCTCGATCACCTCTCTTGGGACTCCGGGCATATCAGATGGCTTCCACGCAAAGACATCGGAGTTGGCTCGAAGGAAGGTGAGGAGCTCGTCTTCCTATTTCTCACTTAGTCCCGCGCCAATCTGGACTGTCTTGGATTGGTCATCGGGGCTAAGTGGTACGACTTTTACCTCCTTATTGGGCTGAGGAGCGGCCTTGATCTTTGCATATTTCCCTATTTTATCCTCCAAAGTAAGATATTTTAGAGGTAACTGATCGACAAGTTTTAATGACTTACGATCACATGAAAGTGTGACAGCCTGGTCACCTTGCACCACAATCACGCCCTTTGGACCAGGGATCTTGATCTTCTGGTAGGCGTAGTGTGTAGCTGTTATGAACTTTGTTAGAGAAGGTCTTCCCAAAATAGCATTATAGGCAGACTCAAAATCAACCACTTCGAAAGTAATTAACTCAGTTTGAAAATTAGTAGTCGTACCGAAGGTTACTAGTAAAACTACTTGCCCTATTGGTGTAACCGACATACCGGGAACTATCCCAAAGAAGGGACTTGTCATTGGTTTAATTTTAGAACGAGGAATTTGTATCTCATCTAAATTATTTACAAATAACAAGTCTAAAGAACTACCGCTATCTACTAATACTCTCCCTACTCTGCAAGTACTTATGGTAGGGGAAACTACCAGTGGTAATTTACGAGAAGTAGAAATACTTTTTGGGATGTCCTCCTTAGTGAAGGTGAGGGAGGTCTCTGACAATTTAGGGTATTCTAGACGACCAGGTGGGATTTCAACGCTGTTGACGTCCCTCCACACCGCCTTGTACTGCCGCTTAGAGGTGTAGGCGGTTGAACCCCCGTAGATGACATTGACATGGTGATCTGTCTTTTGGAACAACATTTCCGTGTCCTTGTCATTACCTTGGACCTCTGGTGGTCCGCAATCTTTTGGTGGGATAGGCATTGGACCTTTCCCATCGTAGTAATCCTCTATTTGCTTCTGCCAAGTACGATAGTTGTAGAGGTCATGGCCAGGAACTTTATGCAATGGGCACCAGCGCTCATTGCTCCTAGACGTACTTGTAGATCGTGGGGCAGTTTGGTCGTTTGAATGACCTCCTTGCCTCCTTTTGGTCCAAGGACCTTTGTTTTTGTCATAGGGTGGTCACTAGTCAACTGCTGCGACCTCCCTGGTGGACTGTTTGGACCTCCCCTTTTCCTTCCTCTTGGGTTTTCCTCTGTTGCTCGTGGAGCCTTCGGATCTCTTGGATTTCTTTTCTTTAACATCCTCGAGGCCTGGCTGAGGAGGGGTGGTCCCCTTATCCACCATTCGATTCCACTCCACTGCCTCATTGGCATCAGAGTACCGATCAGCCACATCGAAAAGTTCTAACACAGACCTGGGCGGGTTGATGTTGAGGTCTTCCGTGAACCTTCGATATCGCACCGCCTGTTTAAAAGCTCGAATCACAGAGTCGTTATAAATATTTGGGATAGTATTACAGACTTCTATAAAACGCTTTACAAATTATCGTAGATTTTCCTCGGGGGTTTGACGGAGCCAATGTAAATCGTCCTCCTTCTCCAGTTTCGCATAACAACTTTTAAAGTTGTTTTGTAATGCATTACAGAGCATCTCCCAGTTATATATGGATCCTTCAGGTTGGTTGAATAACCAGGTCCTGACGGAACCTTTTAAAACTGTGGGTATATAATTAGCCATTACCTTATCATGGCCTCCAGCAGCTTGGATGGCGATAGTGTAGACTTGGAGAAACTCCGACGGGTTTTGTGTTTCATCGAAAGTCTCCGTACTCCCTGGCTTGAATTTCTCTGGCCAGGTGACGTCCCTCAGTCCGGAGGAAAAAGCTTTGCATCCTGCATGGGGTCCAATACATTACCGTGTATTACGACGATTATTATGACCAATAGAAGATCTGAGACGTCTACTACATCCCAGAAAATGGGTGTTATGCTCACCTTGGTCTTGAACATGACGGCCAGGTCCATCATAATTTTGACTCTGCCTTCGGCATCCGATTGAGGACCCCTCTAGGCGTGAGTCCGTTTAGGAAAGCACAGTTAACGATCGGGCAAAAATGTTCTCTGCTGCATCTTGTAGCTCCTGTGCAATTGCACGCATTACTTGCACTCCTTGCTCCAGAGTCAATCCTTCCGGAGGACGTGCGATGGCGCTTGCTAAATAGCAAACGTGCTCTACAGGGGAATCCTCCTGCATGGGGGTTGGTAAGGCATTTGAATCTCTTACCATCGTTGCCTGCGGTGGTGGCGTACACATCGCCAGTGGCGGCGCCCTCGCTGAGGAGCTAGGGGCATCTCGGTAGTAGAGGTCACGAACTTGCGAGATGTACGCTTGTGTGGCGGCACGTATCTCGGCTTGTCGAGCCTCTTCCTCTCGTTGGAGGAGTTCTCATTCCTCCTGCTCTGGACGTTGCCCTGATGCTCTGGGATTATCACCAGGATCGGGTTGAGTGTCACCGACGGCGGCGACCTGACGACCGCTAGAACATGCGGAAGGGGTGAACATGCCCTCGTCCTCTGAGGAAGATGATGAGTTGTATTATAGGGTGAATAAAAGATTCTCCCCAGATGTTCTCTCCAGGCCTTCAGTGTGGATGCCGCCAGCGAGATCATCATGGTTCGCTGGGCTCCAGAGACCTTTCGAATCTCCTCCTCCAAAGGAGATAGGCTCGGAATAGTATTCGTCCACAACAGTACCTGTGGACGAAGGCACGGCCGGCGTGGAGCCAGCGGAGGTAAGAGGTTCGGTGGGTGATGGTGCCTTAGCAATGGCCCCGGAGGAACCATGGGTGTTGCCGGACATGAGGACAAAGTTTTCTACCATGTCGTCATTGTAGTCGGAGATGTCGAGGATGCTTTCTTCTCTCTAAGCAGGCAGGTTGTGATTCATCAGCAAAATGCCAAACACATAACCAAAATTGAGTAGACAAAGATGATGACAGCGCTCCCCACGAACGACGCCAGTTGTCGATGTCTGGGACTCTTGTCACAGAATGGACAAACAAGAATATAACAAAGGAAAATGGAGATTACTATCTATTCGCCAAGGGACTGAAAATGGTGAATGTATATTGTAAAGAGTATACTCTGATTACAGGAAAAGTGACTGTGGATACACGTGGATTAGGGTTTGAATGTGAATCTATCTTACAAGGCCATATAGGCCGGGCTATTTATAGTTTTACAAGAGTCAACAGTTGGTTGCAGAGGTGCCTCTTCGAGCCAAAGGTTGCGTCTCTTCACACCAATCGCCGCATCCCTTCGTGATGACTGTTATTGCTAATATCTCCACGTGTAGCCGTTATTAACCACACGTGGGTAATAGCTTCCCAGGACCTCCTCCGCGGGGGTGGTCCTGGAGAGGTCCTGGAGGAAACTATAGAGGAGGTCCAACTGGGCCTCCGGGAGAGTTTATAGGAATGGTCAAAGGAAAGACTTTATAGGCCCACCTTCTGACTGTTTGATTGATCTTGGGTCCAGAAGATTAACTCAGGCCTAGTAAAAATCTAGCTTATCTATTAATAAGCAAATAAAGATATAGCCGGATAATTGATTAGTCAACAATCCTCGTCAAGTCTCAATGGCCAAAGGTGGACATTGGCTTTCAGCTACTTCCTTGGGTAGCCAAAAGATCTGCTGGAAGACCTAGGAAATTGATGATTAAAAGTTGCGTGGAAAAGGGGTAAGGGAAATCAACCGGTTCAATTGGGTAGCCTAAACAAGTGCAAGAGATGTGGGGAGTTGGGGCATAGACAGGTAGCATGTCCACTGAGTGGGACAAAGAAAAGGTACATGAATATTAAATTCAATATTTTTTGGTTTTTCAAACTTATACATGAACTATTGTAATTCTGGCCTTCACACAGGAAGTCCAGAAAAGCAAGAAGGAGCGCAACAAGAACAGAAGGTGCAAGCACTTCAACAAAGGGAGGTCCAAGCACTTCAACAGTGAGAGGTCCTAGCATATCACCTAGGAGGTCAATGATCACCATGCCTGTTGTACTGAATGAAGGCCCTGGTCCTGTCACAAGAAGGTGGAATACTCTTGTTTGTTCCACTTTAATATCCATATGCATTTCTGTCTAAATCATCTTCTTCCAGGCAACTTGCACTAGCTTTGGGAGGTGAAGCATCTCCAGCAAGACCTATCAAGAAGATGACCCGCAAAGAAGAAGAACAGAAGACCTAAGAAAAGTTGTATTATGGTTGCATTTTGGATAACTGGGAGAAGTTATGCATTAGGGTTGCATTTTGGATAACTAGGAGAAGTTATGTATTTTGCATTTAGTCATGCTGGATGTATTTTGGATGTACTGAGTCTGTAATGCTAGATTCTAGATTCTGTATGTTGGGATGACTTGGTATGTTAGAAGTGCTTCATTTGAACTCAGTCTATTCTTTTGCTATCTGCTTTCTGTCAGTAGTCAACACCAATTTAAAAAGGAAAGTACTACACTAAAAAATAACAATACCTACTAAAAGCTGAAAAATGAAGCACTTCCAAACTAACAATACCAATTGAACTCAGTCCACTCTTTGGTTGAAATACTGACAAAATGAAGCACTTGAAAACTGACAATACCAATTGAACTCAAACCATTTTTTCGATTGAAAACCGGGCAAAACCATTTCAAAACTAACAAAATGAAGCACTTTCTGTCACTCAGTCCATTCAGGGTACATGTAACATCCCAAAAATGCCTAAATACAAAAAAAAGGGATTTTTAAAACTTTTTCTGTGATTATCTGTTGCCATCATTTTTGCCTGCATTTTTGGAGTGTTATTTGAATTGCACTTCTATTTTACCGGCATAGGTGGCAATTACAAAAACCCTAGGAACATAAACCCTAAAGGCATGAACCCTAGAAATGAAAACTATAATATCAGAAATTATAAAAGCAGATTAGACCTAAAGTGTTACCATTTTAAATATTACAGGAAATGTAAACCCTAAAGGTCAAAAGCATAGAATTCCAAAACCTAATACCCTAAAAATTCAAAAGCCCAATTAGAATTCTTTAGCGAATATCGGATTTTGTCTATCACCGCATGAGGATTTCTTAAAGCAAATATCAGGTTTTACCAAACCTAAGGTTCTAATCCTTTTTCTAATTTTCCCTACTCATTTCTTTTTCCAATCTTGATGTTTCTCTGACCGAACCACACTGAGCCATTTGGTTGCCATCGAACCACTTTGGTTCAGTACTCAGTAGGATCTTATCTCCCCCCTCCTTTTCTTTAGCTGAACCAGAATGCAACGCCATGGCTTCTCTCTCTCCGGTCGACCTGCTCTGGAACTGCTCACGACGTCTCGGCCATGCAAGGCCGTCGCTCAACCGTCACCTGCATGCACACTGCCAGTGCATCACGCCCATGCTGCTGCCACCCATGTCACCTCACTATCAAGCCATCCTGCCAGCAAGAGCATCGTGCGCCCATGCTGAGGATGCCTCACCGAGCACATCGCCCTCCATGCCCATAAGAGGACCACTCTGAGCTAACCTCGCCACCCTCGGTCACTTTTGTCACTTCCTTCTCCCCCATTCCTTCTCCATCATGCCCAGGGCAAAAATGGCGCAAGTGTCGCCGGCCGCCCAAGACCAGCTCATTGTTTGGCCGTCTTTGGTGAACCCGTCATTGGTGACCGCTGCCACACAAGACTCCTCGTCCCCGTGAACAAAAGTCCTCAACAAATTCCAGGATTCCCCGCTGAAGCGTCGTGCGTCGCCTCCTTCCCCATCGCTGCCCTTGCTCCGGTGAGTTCTAGCCCAATTACCCACACATGGAGCATCCCCGGACCCCCTCCTTTCGTCCCCCACCACCATATCCGGCTTTCCCTCTCCCCGACGCCACCACCATGTCGTCCCTGTCACACCGCATAGGCTCCCGTCACCAGGCCACCATAGTCGTCCTCGGCTCTCTTCGTTGGCACCGGTGAGACCCCCTTCACCCCCTCATGCCCATGCGTGCCTCCTTGTGTCCCCTCTCCGGCGCCGCCGCCCCGACTTTCCCTCCACAGCCAACCACTTATCTCCGTCGCCCGGCTGCCACTATTCACACTAGGTCGTGCCACCACCACCCCTTGGACCCCCTCCTCAGCCGGTCCCATTTTTACCATCGCCACGCCACCGATGACCTCCTCATGGCGACAAGCAACGCTCTGCCCTCCCCTGCTCCTTCTTTTCTCTCTGTGAATGCCTTTATGAATGTACATGGCAGGTGAGTCCACCAAGTGAATGACTAATCTAGATTAGTTAGTAAGAGGATTAGTGAGAGAGTTTACTTAGCAATTTGTAGAATAAATTGAGTTAAGTAGTTAGTTGCTAAGTATTCAGTTAGGAACATGAAATTGTGCTGACTAGGAGCTAATTTAGAATAGTCAGAGTGTTGTTGAACAACTAGCTCAGTTAAATATTACAGTGTATATGTCTCTTGAAAATGTATATGAAAGTAGGGGACAAATAAATGGTTAGCTAGATCCAATTGGTAGGATTGCTGTTAGTAGACAAATTAAGTTGCACATATATGTTTACTAAGTTGAGTATTGGATAAGTGGCTAGTGGATGTTTAGTTAGCAAACCACATGCTCAAATAGTGTTAACTGATAGTGGGATGATAGTGGGATGAACAAGTGATTGGTTCAGGACTTTGAGGGAAGTTAGAAATGATTATGGAGCTAATGTCATACAGGAACATTGCTAGCAAAAGTTAACTAGTAGGAGGTTAGTTAGTTTATTCCATTTCGATCAGCACCTTGCAAGTTCAAATCCAGGATATAGGATAATTCAAAATGGTCAAGTATATGTATAGCCTTAAATCTGATAAACAAATCTACTTAAAAAGTATGCTAGGCGATTCATGTAGGCTGTTACTAAAATGATAATAACTTAATAGATTAAGTAATTAGCCTAAGGATGTAAAGAGGTTAATTAATTGTAGACATTCAACTAGCAGCTTTGTATGAGTATGTATGAGTGTAGGTTTTTCCCTCTGTAGCTTCATCTGTGTTTCCCCCCTGTCACAACAGTTCACAGTGGACCTTTCCCTAGTGATTGATTTAGGGCAATGACAATATTTGTATAAGAGACATATACTCACATAATTAAGTAAGAGCAGGTGATAAGGTGATAAGTTAGATAATCAAATGACAGATTGTGTTATCATATAGTAACATTCAGTGGGTAAATTAAGTGGTTAGCTAGGAGATAGTAAGATTTTAGTAAGATTATTGCTAGCCAAAGTTAACTAATAGTAGGATAGCTAGTCACTGTAGTTAGCACTTTGCAAATTCAACAGATAATAATAGCTTAAGGAATTAAGTTAATTAGTGTGTCTTTAGCATAAGGATTTAAAGAGTTAAATGATATTCCATAACTTGACCCGCTAAATTGCTCCCTAATCAAAGTAGCTAGTACATAAGCCTTTAACTTGAAAGGTAAGAATGACAATAGGCTCATTGGATTAGATTAGTGTATAGACATTTTAATTAGGATGGTTAGTAACTAATTTGAGTGATTAGCCTAAGAGTATTAGAAGGTTAATTAGTTTGTGGATATTCAACTAACGGATTGCACTTTCGGATAATGACAGTAGTCAAGGAACTAAACGGGTAGTTAAAAAGTTGATGAGAATGGAATAGTGTAATCCGATAAGTAATTAGAGGTTAAATTAAAAGTAATCAATGAATTATTATCATGTATAACATAAGGACAGTTTTAACCAGGAATGACATTTTGTTAAATCAATTAGGGATATATGAGTAATTAAGTATAAACTAAATAGGTCATTGGCATTTGATCAAAAGAGCCAAACTAATTAGAAGTTGTGACTAGCATATAGTTGTCTCAATAAACAGTAAACCCTGGGCTGTTGTTGTAACAAGGAAAATGATAAAGATGATAGTATGTCAACGTCTCATACAACCATTTAATAGAGTAGTTAGATAATAACTGATTACCATTAACCTATATCCATTATTTTGGACTTTCGGTTGAGGCTAACCCAATATAGTGTACTGACTTATGATAAGGTAATGCGTATAGGTCATCGTATTACTTAGGTCAAGTAATGTGTAAGTGCCAACCATTAGTAATATTAAAAGATTGTACTTCCGCATCTCAGTACTACCGTCGTTTGTACGTTGACACTACTGATTTATCTGACAAGACAGTCATTTCATTCCATTCAATTTTAAACCTACTTTGGCTGCTTCGTTTGGTCAAGTTGATCCTTGTTATATTGGCTAGCTACCCTCAAGTACTTTCTTGATTATATATGCCATTTTGATCGAATTGTGATGTTTTTATCATAAAAATGTTATTCTTTCTAGAAGTGGTAGCTTCTCTTGATTATCTTGACATCGGCATGAGATTTATCTTTTCACATGATATCATCGTATTCCTTCAAAGTGGTATCTAATTTCATTCCTTACTAATCATATTTCTTTTGACCAAACTCAAGTACTCTTCGTGTACGAGTGGATTCTCTCTTTCCCTCTTCTCTTTGGATGCTTTCTTTGAGGATCTTTGCGAGAAAAGTTAAAACACTTTGCAATTTCAAGTCTTGTCGACACATGTTTTCTACAAGAGTTGTTTAAAGACTATCCTTCAAGTGTGATCCACATGTAGATATTTTTTATGCTTAATATCAAAGGGGGAGAATTTGGTTGCAAATAATGATCAAAGGAAAGAGGTTGAAGTCATCATAAGTTTTAGATGAATATATCTCAAAGAGATGACAAAGGAGGAGATAGCAAAATGGAAGAGAATCATTTGTGTGTCAAATAAGAAGAAAAGAATGCTAAGAGGAACCTTTGTGTAAGGGGGAGTTTTTTCTCTTTTCCACATTACACAAAAGGACTAATCTTTAGACAAATGGCCAAATCATTCACAATCTCTTGTTTTGGATTTCACATTGGAATTCGGTGAATTTGCCCCCTGATGGTTTGAACCGAGGAGATTCATACCAGGTTTACAACACTCTTCAAGACTAACAAAATGCCAACCCTTACAATTATCCACAACGAACACCGGAGGCTTCTAAATACTCTTTTTAGAAGGAAGGATTACTGAGTACTCAGGACTAAATTAGCCGAATAATTACAAATCAGAAGGTGCTAAGCATAGTATAATCTCCCGATCCTGTCCTTGTCCAAACTCCAAACTCCGAACAATAGGGTTCTGAAACCCACACACCTATCTTCTCCCTCGCTGCCGCCGCTCCCACTCCATCGTGGTCAAATGGCCGCCACTGCCGCCGTCCTGAGGCGGCCCCACCTCGCTGGCTACTACCCGTCGGCCGGCCGGCGGTCCCGCTGGACGGATCGCGTCTCGCTGGCTCTCCCGGCGAGCTCGCCGCCTCGCGTTTCATGGCGTAGGTGCTCGGCTGACTCTGATCTAAAAGCTTTCCAAATCGCACGAATTAATGGAGTCTGGAGGTCTTTGGGGGCAGCGATCTTCAGAAACTCTCGCTCGTTGCTTTGATTCATTTTACTAATTGTTTGGCGCCATCGTTGTTGGCACAAAGTTTGGATTTTTTTTAATCAATATCCCTTCTTTCCATCAATACGCTGAAAGTTTATTGCTTTGGTTTAAAATTTATTATTGTGCGGCTTTAAAGATAATATAATCTTGCTGGTTCTTTTATTTTATGTAAACAAGCAGAGCTGGGATCTGGAGTGGCATCTAGGGGCCGCGTCTGGGCGAGTGCGAGTGGTTCGTTCGAGAAAGATCGCATTGGGGAGGACTCTGTATCACCTTCTCCTCAGGTACCCTTTTGTTGCAGTTATTTATGCCTTAGTGACTTTTTGTATCTATTAGTATTGGGTGTTCACTTTTAGTGCCTGCTTATCCTTTGGAATTATATTTTTTGCAGGATGTGGAGGAGAGCAAAGTTGATTTGCTGAAGATCCTGAAGAGTGCCAATTCAATTATTCCCCATATAGTGCTGGGGAGCACAATTCTTGCTCTGGTGTACCCACCTTCATTTACATGGTTCACAACCAGGTCAGTCTTGCAATGTTTTTGCTGTTTGCTTTGATTCAGTTGTTGAACTGGATGGATGGGTTTCATGTTTCTGGCTCGTCGGTTATATTTCGGTTATACTTTTAGCAGTATGTGGAATGCAGCCCTGTTCCTTGACTAGTCACCTGATGACTTAGACCGTTTAGTTTAATTCAGTTATTGAAGTTTAAGTGGTTCCTGAATCATTCTTTCAGCTGATAATTGATTCCTAATGAATTTACCCAAACTGGCATTTGGGTCTATTTTCCTAATACCTTTGAAGGTACCATCTTTTTAACATAATACATGGAATGTTTGTTAGTCACCATCTTCCCATTCACTGTATTCGGTAAATTCAAATTAATGCAGAAATTATAATTAAGTTGGTCTTTGGTGACAAAAAAACATTCTGGGAATAGGACCCTTATTGTTCATCTTTGCTGATAAAGGCAAATGTTGATTGGCCACGAGTGAGGATGAGAGATGAGGGATTTGCTTGTGATTACTATATCATTTCTGCTACTGATTTCCTATGAAAGTTCTACCTATCACTTAAAAGCAGCCTTTATATATGCAATCAGACAGCTATGAAGAGGTTGAAGTTACACATTGGTCACATGTTCGATGTAATAGTAAAACTATCATCCTTGTGTTGGTGATAAATGTGTTCTACATCTGACCTTGTTATTTACATTTATATATATGTGTGTGCCTGTGTGTCAATGTCCTGGCAGATACTACGCACCAGCATTGGGGTTCTTGATGTTTGCTGTAGGTGTAAACTCAAGCCTTAAGGATTTTATTGAAGCAATACAAAGGCCAGATGCTATTGCTGCTGGCTATGTTGGACAGTTTATTATCAAGCCTTTCTTTGGATTCCTTTTTGGCACTCTTGCAGTTACAACTTTCAATCTTCCTACTGCTCTAGGTAGGGGAATTGAATTTATCAAGTATTTAATATGCTTTCATAAGAAACATTGAAGGCTATGACGCTATGTAGTGAACCCTGACCTGGACTTTTTTTAGGTGCTGGTATCATGTTGGTTTCATGTGTGAGCGGAGCACAACTGTCAAACTATGCAACTTTCCTAACAGATCCACATATGGCTCCCCTCAGCATTGTTATGACATCATTGTCGACAGCTACTGCGGTTGTTGTTACCCCAACTTTATCTTACTTGCTTATTGGCAAGAAATTACCTGTGGATGTCAAAGGGATGATGTCCAGCATTGTTCAAATAGTGGTCGCTCCAATTGCAGCTGGATTGCTTCTGAATAGGTATTCCCTTTATTTCTCTGAAGTCCGAAGTATAGGAGACAACTGTGCTAGATCTGGCAGTTCTGTTAGTATATGCGTTTGATCTTTTGCTGCCCACCTAGGGTAATATCCATTTTAATAGTTTGTGTTAATGTGTGTAACTTCTTATTTCATGATACTATGAAGATTTTTTCCGAGGCTCTGTTCAGCTATTCAGCCATTTCTTCCTCCACTATCGGTGTTTGTGACTGCTTTGTGTGTTGGCTCACCATTGGCTGTAAATATTAAGGCTGTTTTGTCACCATTTGGACTAGCCATTGTGCTTCTCCTTTTCGCATTCCATACATCATCTTTTGTAGCTGGATATCATCTTGCTGGTACTTGGTTTCGCAAGTCAGCTGATGTAAAGGCACTACAAAGAACAATATCTTTTGAGACAGGTATCTGTGGTTTCCAGTTGCATTAGTATGTGTTCCTTGCAATTTCTTCTGTTGCCTAACCAATATTTCATACAGGAATGCAAAGCAGCCTTCTTGCTCTTGCTTTAGCAAACAGGTTCTTCCCAGACCCACTAGTGGGAGTGCCTCCGGCCATATCAGTATGTGTACTTATCCCCACCTGTTGCTTTTATCTCAGCATTTAAGTGTTAACTCTTAGTGTCTTACCGATTATCTCTTTCAAATGCGACTTAAGTGACTTTCATCCAGATAACAGCTATAGCTGCCTGTCTTAAATCTTGTCACTATTTCACGGAGTAACATCTATTTAGCAAATTAATAACTTATGTTTTGACGTGGCTAATTTAGACGAAGCACTTCATTTGGACCTAGAAATCAATTTGAGCTACCAAGTAATTCTTGTTGTAGCATCATTACTTCTGATTCCTATATCTTTCAAGCTTTGGGAAAGAGAATATTTTTTTCTGGTAATCTGTTGCTCAGAGATTAATTAGGACCTAACATTTGTTAAATCAATTCCTGCTTCTGTGTGCAGGTTGTGCTGATGTCCCTAATGGGGTTTGCTCTTGTCATGGTATGGTCCAAGAGAACAGAAGTGTAGCCTTTGTTGAAGCCACTATCATCACTGCCGTGGCGAGCATGGAAGGATCAGCGGAAGCGGGAAGACTGAAGACGCTTTCGGCAAAGGAGTAGCGGCGACAGATGATATGAGCTGGCGGGGAAGACAATTTAATTAATGTATTAGTTGCTAGTGGGACCAGGCTGTAAGTGAGTTAGTTGTTTTGGAAGTAGCTTACAGTAAGCGAACTGTGCGCCGTAAAGCTTTTGTCGATGAACAAGAATAGTGTCTATCTTCTTCTCCCCTTTTCTGTTCTTCCTCTGGAACCCAAATCCCTCCATTGTGACCTCTGAATGTATTCGATCTTCCTTGCGATCTGATCAATATAGTTGAGACATAACAATCTGGTATCAGAGCTTCTTCAATCCATCACCGATCTCTCATAATCTATCAGCTTCGATCGGTAAAAATCCCCGGAAAAGGGTGTCGATCGCCTTCTGGCTTGATCAGTGTAAGGCCTGATTTGGGTTCAGTTGGCTTAGAGGAGAATCACAACGGCACCGTCGAAGCAGGGAATCCAGGTAAAGCAAGTAGTGGAGGCGATGGAAAGAAGGTTGACAGAGATGTTGGTACAAATGAAGACAGAGATATTGGTACAAATGAAAACTGAGATGGTGGAGGAAGTGAAGATGGTGATAGGGGCGCAATTGGCGGCGGTAGACCAAAAGCTTGAGCAGCAAGGAGACCGGTTGGATCAGTTGCAGATGAAGGTAAATTTATCCTTGGACTCCATTGAAAAAATCTAGCAAGAGCAAGTTCATGTTGCAAAGACCATGAAGGGACCTGTACCTCCTCCCCTCCTGATTCCTGCGAAGGATGGACCGGGAATCATAGGAGCAAGACCGTTGATTTCGAGCGAAGTGTTAGTACCGCCTCAAACTCAGTCACCACCGCATATATCATTTCCCCCTCCTACTCCAATATTGCCTGAAATGTTAGACACTAGTAGATCAAGTGAGACCGGAGGACGAAGAACTTGGATCCCAAAGATGGATTTCCCAAAGTTTGATGGAACGGATGCTCGAATCTGGCTGGACAGATGTCAAATATTTTTTTTCGATATACCAGATTCCAGATGGGTTCCGAGTAGCTACTACCACAATGTATTTGGTGGATAGTGCAGCCCATTGGTATCAAGCTTATAAGGCATCAAATATGTGGCATGATTGGGAACAATTTCAACAGGCTATACTATCGGAATTCAAGACAAACACACAAGGTGAGAAGATGAGAGAATTCCTTCAGTTAAAACAGACAGGAACAATCGAAGAATACAAAAAGAAGTTCGGTCGCCTAGTGTATCACAATTCGGTGAGTGGAATGATGTTGGTCACTCAGTTTGTGTTAGGGTTGAAGGATGAACTTCGAGCAGCTGTGGAGACACAGATTCCAGAATCAGTCAGCAAAGCCACAATTTATGCTAGTGTGCATGACGGAGTTCTTGACAGAACTAGGAAAGGGGGATCACAGTATAAGGGAGACAATGCCAAACAACACAAACAGTGGGGAGGTAGTCTGAAGGGGGATACTCGAGGAAAATTCATTCCAAATGACGTATGGCAGGCACAACAATTAAAGGCTTACAGGAGGGCTCATGGGTTATGCTTTCATTGTGGAGAAAAGTACTCACCTGAACATCGTTGTTCTAATCAAGCTCAGCTCAAAGTATGAACTGGAAGAAAACTCAACTTATTTATCAGAAGGAGTGTTGGATGCCATTACAGCTCTGGAGGAACCCAATGCAGAAGAAGAAATGTTCTTATCCTTAAATGCATTGGTTGAAACCACAAATGCAAGAACCATCAGATAGAGAGCCTTTGTGGGCAAACAAGTGATGTTGATGTTATTGGACTCAGGTAGTTTCCATACATTTATCAATACTGAAATGGTGAACAAATTGGGTATCCAACCTGAACAAGTACCTCCCATGTTGGTAAAGGTTGCTAATGGAGAATTGAGCTGCAAGGCAGAACTTCAAGGATTCTCCTGGTGGATTCAAGGACATACCTTCCAGCATGATATGAAGGTCTTACCCTTAGGGGGATATGGTGGTATAGTCCAATGAACTGTAATTGGGCACAGAAATGGGTTGCATTTGACTCAAAGGGAAAGTCAGTCAAGTTACAGGGATTACAAGATGACAGTGGCTCTATTCCTCAAGAAGCATCCATTGATCAGGTCCTCAAATGGAATAAGGGTAATGATTTGTGGGCTACAGCCATTATAGAAGCTAATATTGATTCCCTTGAAGAAGTCCTAGCTCCAGAAGTTCAGCGCATATTATAGCAGTTTGAAGAGGTGTTTCAGGAGCCAACAGACTTGCCACCACATAGAAGTTATGATCATGCTATCTCCTTGATCCCAGGCTCAATTCCAGTAAATACAAGACCTTATAGGTATTCTCCACAACAGAAAGATGAGATAGAGAAACAAGTTGCTGAAATGATTGGAAGAGGCACATTGAGCCCTAGCCTTAGCCCATTTGCATCTCCAGTCTTGCTAGTGAAGAAAAAAAAGATGGTAATTGGAGGTTTTGTGTGGGTTACGGAAGGTTAAATGCCTTGACAATCAAAAACAAATTTCCTTTGCCCATTGTAGATGAATTGGCTGGTACTAAATACTTCTCCAAATTGGATTTAAGAAGTGGGTATCATCAAATCCGAATGGTTCCTGAGGATGAAATGAAAACAACCTTCAAGACCCACCATGGTCATTTCCAGTTTAAAGTAATGTCGTTTGGCCTCACAAATGCCCCTGCAACCTTCCAATATCTTATGAATTCTATATTTACAAAGTACATCCGAAAGTTTGTTCTAGTATTCATGGATGACATCCTCATTTATAGCAAGACTTTTGAGCAACATTTACAGCAGCTAGAATTGGTATTGCAAGTTTTACAACAACATCAATTGTATGTGAAAACAATCAAAGTGCACATTTGCTTCCCCTCAATTGGAGTATTTGGGACATATCATATCCGTTAAATGGGTGTCTACAGATCCAACAAGAAACAAGCAATGACACAGTGGCCTATTCCTACAAATATAACTGAGCTGCGAGGATTTTTGGGTCTCACTGGTTATTACAGGAAGTTTGTCAAACATTATGGTCTCTTGGCAAAGCACTTACTAATCTCTTGCAGAAACACAAAGGGTTTCAATGGACAGATCAGTCCCAGGATGCATTTGATAAGCTGAAGCTGGCTATGAGTACTGTACCGATTCTCAGATTACCAGATTTCAACAAGCCATTTGTGATCGAAACTGATGCATGCAATTCAGGTATTGGGGCAGTCCTATTACAAGAAGGTCATCTCGTAGCATATTATAGCAAAGCTTTAGGGCTGACAAACCAGGAATTGTCTATATATGAAAAAGAGTTCTTGGCCATTATGATGGCAATGGACAGGTGGAGATCTTACTTAATCAGAGGTCCTTTTACTACTAAAACAGATAACCGCAGTTTATGTCATCTTGAAGATCAAGCATTAACATCTGAATTACAAAGAAAAGCCATGACTAAACTCATTGGATTGCAATATACATTTCAGTACAAGAAGGGTTCAGAAAATACACCGGCTGATGCATTGTCAAGGGTTGGTCATCTACCGGAATGTGAGGCTATGTCAGTGGTTCAACCAGTGTGGCTTCAAGAAGTATTGAATTCATATGCAGTGGATTCTTTAGCTCAACAACTATTGCAAGAATTGACTATTTCTGGTAGTAATGGTAGAGGGTACACCTTGTCCGATGGCCTTACCCGTAGGAATGGAAGAATCTGGATTGGTGCTAACACAGGACTTCAAACTAAAATTATTCAAGCATTTCACTCCACTGCCATAGGAGGGAATTGTTCCAGTGGAAAGGTCTTAAACAGGCTGTTGAAGAATTCATCAAACAATGTATCATCTGCCAACAAGCTAAGCATGAGCATTGTAAAACCCCTGGATTACTTCAACCACTACCCACGCCACAAGGAGCATGGCAAGACATCACAATGGATTTTGTGGAAGGCCTTCCTAAACCAGAGGGATATAATGTCATTCTGGTAGTAGTTGACATGTATACAAAATATGCCCATTTCCTTCCATTGAAGCACCCTTTCACTGCCATCCAAGTTGCAAAATTGTTTCTCAACAATGTGGTCAAGCTACATGGGTTACCCAAATCTATTGTGTCACACAGGGACAAAGTGTTCACAAGTAGTTTTTAGCAAGAGTTGTTCAAGCAATGTAACACTAAGTTGAATTTGAGCACAGCTTATCACCCTCAATTGAACGGTCAAAGTGAGAGAGTCAATCAATGTTTAGAAATGTATCTAAGGTGTGCAGTGGCGACTTCTCCTACCAAATGGTTTTCATGGTTAGCGTTAGCAGAGTATTGGTATGACACATGCTATCATACCACTGTGGGATGTACACCCTTCAGAGCACTCTACGGCACTGACCCTCATTACAATATGGTGTTGTCTCTGTCTACTTCAAGGTCTATAGAAGTTGACGAAGTGGTTCAGGAAAGGAAGTTCTTCTCTGATCTGCTGTAGCAACAGTTGCACAAAGCTCAGTTTCGCATGAAGCAGACAGCTGACAAACAACGTTCCTTTCGGGATTTTCAAGTTGGAGATAAAGTATTCCTGAAATTACAGCCTTATGCCCAATAATCGGTGGTGAATCATCCCTATCCAAAGCTATCATTCAGATATTTCGGCCCTTACACAATTCTGGAGAAGATTGGTTTGGTGGCATATTGATTGGAACGGCCGGCAAACAGTCAGGTTCACCCAGTATTCCATGTCTCTCAATTGAAACCATTCACTGCAGATTATACTCCGGTGTTCTCCACTTTGTCCTCTCCAGTCGCATCGGACGTGTCCGAGTTATTGCCGGAGGAGATTCTGGACCGCCGCTTGGTGAAGAAAGGAAATACCGCTCATATGCAAATTCTTACGAAATGGAAATTATTACCAGCTGCTATGGTGACCTAGGAGGATTATCATGTCCTGAAGGAGCACTTTCCAGATGCACCAGCTTGGGGGCAAGCTGGGTCTCAAGGGGGAGGCAATGTCACCACTACCATGGCGAGCATGGAAGGATCAGCGAAAGTGGGAAGACTAAAGACGCTTTCGGCAAAGGAGTAGCAGCGACAGTTGATATGAGCTGGCGGGGAAGACAATTTAATTAATGTATTAGTTGCTAGTGGGACCAGGCTGTAAGTGAGTTAGTTGTTTTGGAAGTAGCTTAAAGTAAGTGAACTGTGCGCTGTAAAGCTTTTGTCGATGAACAAGAATAGTGTCTATCTTCTTCTCCCCTTTTCTGTTCTTCCTCTGGAACCCAAATCCCTCCATTGTGACCTCTGAATGTATTCGATCCTCCTTGCGATCTGATCAATATAGTTGGGACATAACAGCCATGTAGCTCCATATTCACGCACGATGTAATTCTTTGCGAAAGCTACTCAGTCTTAAGTCCTAACCAAATCCACCAAGAACAACCACTCATAATGTCTATTAGAGGTGAAGATTTTAGACCACTGATGCCTGGGGTTGCCAAGTGACCATACCATGACACTTCTGGATCCTTCTCATTTTATTTTCCTTCGATCCCTTTGTCTTTTGGTTCTGATCTTCTGGCAAACCAAGATTTCAAGTGGCTCCATAGCAGCTAGGATGGCAAAAACGCATGTGAAAAGGATGTCTGCAATATTTTGTAGGATTCATGAATAGAACCTCACCCTAGATTGAAAAAAGACAAAAGAGAGATTACTCCAAAAAAAAAGAGAGAGAGAGAAAAGAACCTCTGTCCTTGGCGGATTGTATGAATTTATCAACCGATGCCGTACCAAACATTGTGCATTATTTCCATTCTATATCTTGAGCAGAGAACATGCGCAACGCAGTTACATATAAAAATAAATAAATGAGTCCTTCACAAAGAATAAAAAGAACATCTAATGCTTGTGCAGCCATGGCCAATTTAGGTCGAAAAGGATTTGGAGCCTAGTGGCATTATCGGTTCAATTCTCTTTCACTTCTGCCCTTTGCTCACCAAACTATTAGTCTATTGTATCGACAGGAATTGAACTATTTTTTTTAAAAAAAATATGCACAAATTTTTACGTTACAAATAAACCCTAAAGCTTTAATACCCTTGTTACAAAGCTAGGGTAAATGCTAGTGACGACTTAGGGCATGTTTGGGACGGCTTCGGCCGAAAAAGCCAGAAGCCATCCCAAAAGAGGGTTTTTCATAGCCGCTTTTCTTCGAAGCCGTTTCATGTTACAACGCGTGGAAGTTGGAAGTCGGAAGCCGTTCGTAGAAAGCTTCCACAGGTTTTCGCAACCTCTATTCCAAAATTAACTCTGAAGTCCGGGGGTAATTACCTGCCGAATGTCACTCCATAACCACCCCCCGCACGCCCGCTCGGCTCCCTCCTCCCCCAACGCCTCTCCTGTTCCCCACCCCGACCGAGTGCCGCTCATGGCTCCCCCCACCCTACCGCCGCCCGGTCGCCCTCCTTCTCCCCTTCCGGTGTCACTGCCACCCCGCCCGCTCCTCCACCCTCCTCCCTTCTCCCTCCTCCTCTCTCCCTGGCCAGATTTGGCAGCCCGAGTCCATTCCCCTGCCACTAACCCTAGCCCTGAAGCGGGCAGGCGGCGGCGGCGACATTCCAACCCCGCTGGCCTGGATTCCTCCCCATTCTGTATAGACCAAACCCGATGGAGACGCCGCCCCCCCCCCCATCCCACTCGCTGTCTCTCCCCCTCCAGGAACGACGATGATCATTGTACTGAAGACACGGCTGGAAGTCATGTAATTTGTCTGAATGAATGAGTGAACGCATAATCTCTGAATGTACTCATGTTCTCATTGTCTCTGAATTTGTAGATGAACGGATAGATGAATGATTTGCAGACTGTGTGTACTGAATGATGTTTGAATGGAAGAATCCTTGTATCATTTAGTGACTAAGTCGAAGGACTAAATAGTGTGACTGATTTTTGTCAGAGCCGCTAGTCTTGTTTTTTTCATCTTTATGTTGGCTAAGAATTTGGGAAATGGGATTATCACAAGTTTGGAAGATTACACAACTGAATAGCCTTTCAGTGTTCTTGAATGTTTTGTCTTTTGTACATGAATAGAATCAGCAAACCAAGAATAGTATCAGGAAATCATGAAATGAACATTGAAGCAAGAATTGACTTCCAGAGTGTACAGTGTCAGGTTCTTGTGCTTTTGCAATTTGTTATTTAGTGAATTTTGTGACTAAGTTGTCCCACTGAAACAATATATAGCCTGATCTTTCACATTTGAGTTTGCAATTTTCCCTCTCAAATCTAATGAATGCCAGGACTGAAGTGAACAGGTATATATAATAGGTGTTGTTTGCATGTATGTAACAGGTGGTCAAGGCGCAGTAGAAACTTTTAGAAATTAAAGAATCATAAATGCTTAATCTGGATTCGACCACATCCGTTCACCAATCTGACACTACTCAATAGTCAATTTTACACGACCTTCTTTCCTTCTCAGCTTATACATACATGTCTAAGATCTCATGGAAAGATTAGATTTTGCTGGCGTCTTGCGTTTCTTCGTGCAGATTATTGCACATGTAGGTTCTGAAACCAAGGTTGAGATTATTGCATTTGATCATGCAGATTAATTCCCATAGGCCACTTCCCATTGTTTTTAATAATTACATATTGTAATAATTGTATTTAAGAATTATTACTTGTCATAATTGTTTATAATAATTATTTATGTAATAATAGTTTATTGTAATAATTGTCTTTAATTGCGTTAAACGACATCAAACAAGCCGTTCTGATCCTCGTGGGTATTTTGAGATAATTCTCATCTCGAAGTTACAAACAAATTTACCTAAAAATCAGACAACCAAACATCAAATCTCTTCAGTCCAGCCGGAAGCCACTTTTCAGGAAAGCCACAGCCGTACCAAATAGACCTTTAGTACATTATACATGGCCGTACAGTACACGGTGGCTTACCGTACATATACGGATACAGATGTACTACACACGTTGGCACGGTAAGCACGGTAAGCCGCCGTGTCCTCGCTCTCCTGGATTAAGCGGTGTCCGAGCGCGGGTGGCACGGTGGAGCGGCCACGTGTCATGCGGAGTCGCGTCCGGGCACTAGATGACCGATAGATGCGCGTTCAGGCATTGGCAGCACGGACAGGTCCTTGTTTGGGCTACGGACGTCCAGATTTGTCACGTGTCGACTGCAAGTGAACGCGGGCTAGGGACGCACGAGCGCACGGATAAAGGGTGTACGAGCTAGGGGCGTGCGGTGGAGCACACGTGCCAAAAGAAGACACGTCCGTGCTGCCAATTTTAATAATACGGCGCGAGAAGCGCTAGATTTGGAAATACCGGCCGCAACAGTACCGCTAAAAAATTCCGTTCAGTTGTCCTCAGCGACTGGCGAGTTCTGTGAACGCCAAGCAAGCTCCCATGGCATCTCTCCGGCTCATAGCAGCATTAGCACCCTCTCCTCATCCGCCACCTCGTCGGGAGCCACGGAGGCCGCCGTCCGCGGTCTACCTGGCGAGCGGCGTCGCCTTCGCGGCTGCCGTGGCTGCGACCACGCCGCCGGCGCTCGCCGCGCTGGCCAAGCCGGCGAACGCGCTGTCGCTGCCCACCTGGACCGTCCACGTCTCCAGCGTTGTTGAGTGGTACTGCCTCTTCATTGCTGCCATTAGGTTAGCCGTTAGCTCAAGTGATTTGTTCCATGCTTGCTTCGGTGCCTGTAAAGATCAAATGTCGGAGGGGAATTGCGTATTGCCTTGCATTTCTGTCCAATAGGTTCCACTTCTTGGTGGAGCAATGTGCGCTTGCACGTGGCATTTCTTATAATTCAGAGTCTCTTGAGGTGATCTATTTCCCTAAAGTTAAAACACTAGTTTCTTTTTTGTTGTTCAGCAACATGACTATCATTTACTTGTCCAAAGTTTTGTTACTGTGTAACTGATCGCATTTGTCAAATGCCATTGTGCACCTGGTCTAGGTCTACCCTGGAATTTTGTGGGGTCCATTGCCTTAAAAGCAATGGACTTGAATCTTAGATGATTACACACTGGTAACTGTTCTCGGCAATTCTTTGCCGAAGTCTTTAGGGAGTGTCTAATCCGAAGTCGGGAGTGTCTATGCATCAGGTGACTGAAATTTCTTTATCCATCAATCATATTTTCTCACAAATCCGAAGTCGGGAGTGTCTATGCTTCAAGTGATTGAAATTTTTTTATCCATCAGTCACCTTTTCTCACCGTTGGATCAACATTCGATGGGCCAGATTGTCTCTTTCTAAAATAGACAAAAGTATTACAAGAAAAATAAAAAAAATTCTAAACTAGACAAAAATAAATCTAAGTGAACCTACAACCCTACAAATACAAAAATAAATAAAAACAAATATAAAAACAAATAGAACTAAAAGTTACAGTAGAGTTATGCTAAAATTGCATATCACTTCGTACTGCAATTTTAGACTTAGTATTTTGCAAATGTAGGTGACTGATGGATAAAAAAATTTCAGGCAACTGAAAATTAGCAAATCCGAAGTCTTTATATTTCTGGAGTTTTTCGACAGAATTATTGAGATACGGTGGCCCTTGAGCTGTTATTGTAAAACTAGACAAAAGCAAAATGTCATATTCTTTCCCTTCGTGACGCTTTCTTTCTGGCACGATCTGTAGGTACTTGTAGCACTTCAAGGTGCTCTAACAGTGATTGGTAACATAACAATGTGCATAGCTGCATTTCGCATCTTCAAAGCGTCCCAAGATGGCTCTAAAAGTTCATAGGTCACAACCTGTATGCTTTATGTTGTTGTAACTGGTTCTGACAAAATAAATGAGTGATATGGTCCTGCCTTTCCTTGACATTATTGCAAATGGATTACTAATAGTTGAAACATCTATCTGTCAGGTAGAAGCTTCTCTAGAATGGCATTCTCCTGCTGTAATATTTCGGTAAACTCGAACAATAATGCTCTTAATTTGCAAAGAAGTTGTACACCTGATATGAAAAACGCAATATCGATGCTGAGAAGGCAGACCAAGAAAGCTGCTCAAAGGGCTCGACACTGCTTCCATACAATGTATTCTCAGCTTTGTCATTATGTAGATTGCAATTCATAATTTGCCATTTTATAGAAAATACAATCAATTATTTGCCATTTTCGCTATTTCTTCCCGTTTTCTTGCTCCCCCCTTTCGGCCATGCGAAATGACCACACTGCCATTCTCTCCCCGTCCTCCCCCGCCGTGGGCGCCGTCGAGCACGGCATCTACAACTTCGCGGCCGGCTCGGCCACGCTCCCGCTCTCCTTTCTCGAGAAGGCGCAGGCGGAGCTCGTCGACTACCGTGGCTCCTACATGAGCATCATGGAGATGAGCCACCATGGGAAGGAGTTCGACGCCGCCATCAAGAAGGCCGAGGCCGACCTCCGCGCGCTCCTCGTCGTGCCCGACACCCATACCTTTCTCTTCCTCCAGGGTGGTGCCACCACCTAGTTCGCCGTCGTGCCGCTTAACCTCTGCGCCTCCCTATTCGACCCGACCGACTCTCTTGCCATGGCGAAGGCCAGAGGGGGGGGGGGGAGGCAGCGAGGCCGAGCGCCGATGGCGGTGGTGGAGGCCAGATTCGGCGGCCCCTAGCTGGATCTGGGTGCCCACGCCCGTCACCCCTAGCTTCCAGCTCAGCGGCACCTCCACCGCGCCTCCTGCCGCTGCACCGTCGACCAGCGCGAGGAGGAGGAGGACGAGCGCAAACGCGGCAACCCCAAGGGAGGCGGCGGTTCTTGCCATGGCGAAGGCCGAAGGGCGGAAGGGGGTATGGGTGCTTCTGCTCTGGTTCTTGCTATGGCGAAGGCCGAAGGGGGGAAGGAGGCGGCGAGGCCAAGCGCCGATTTGGCCTGGAAAGAAGATAGGATGAAGTGAGGAGCATCTGGATGAAGAAGGGAGGAAGAGAGCGAGCGGGTGAAGGAGACTAGAGGAAGAAAGAAGAGAGGAAGAGAGGAAGAGGGTAGTACGGTCATTTCGCGTGGCCGAAAAATAAAAATGGGGATAAAAACTCAAAAATGGAAAAAGAATGATTGCAAATTGTAAGAAATGGCAAATTACGAATTGCAATCTACATAATGGCAAAGCTGAGAAGACCACTCTATTGGGTGGCAAATTCTCAATTGTAAAGATAATCGCCACCAGACTGAATGAGACGTGATTTTGTATCTATCTTGCAAATGCCAGCAAAAGACCACCCTGAAATTTGTTCACTAACTTAGATAAGAAGAAATTTACCTAACTCCTTAGATAAGAAGGATTTTTTGGCCAAAATGGCGCAAATTCGTTCCGTATTTGCAAGAATGACTGTCTTCGTGCAGAAGTTGCAAAAATGACGTCCTGCCGCATGGCCACTATGCGGCAGGCCCTCCCCTCCCGACACGTGCCCTCCTGCCGCACGGCCACCGTGCAGTGGAGGCCAGGGGGCACGGTAGCAGCACCTATCGCATCGACACAGGGGCACTTTTTTTTCTTTTTTTTTAAAAAACATTTAAGTATAATTTTTGTAGAATTTTTAAATATATAAAATGAGCTCCAAAAATTATAAAATTTTGTGTGGAGCCTCCTGACACAATGTACTTGCTTGTGTAATTTTTTCAAAAAAAATATCCATCCCGAGTTGTTCTCGAAAATTCATTTAAGTATACTGTTTGTAGGAATTTTTTAGAACAATTCAGAATGGATAAAATTTTGGAAATATTCCACAAGCAAGCACACTATGTCAAGAGGCTCCACAAAACAATTCATAATGTTTGAAGCTCATTTTCTATATTAAAAAATTCCTACAAAAATATACTTAAATGATTTTTCTAAAAAAAAGAAAAATGCTACAGTACCCCCACACAGTGGCCGTGCGGAAGGAGGGCATGTGTCGGGAGGGGAGGGTCTGCCGCATGGTGGCCATGCGGTAGGGTGCTATTTTTGCCAAAAAAAAATCCGATGACGAAAATTCTTATAAATACGAGGCGAAACACGTCAATTCGGCCAAAAGTTCAGATAAGAAGGTATGTCATGCAAGCCTGCCCTGCTTGGTCTGAAACAGTTCTGAGCACTGAATGTTAGTAATACCAGAGCCACTTGTGCAAGCTTCATTTGCTCATGGCCATTAACCAATCCTACTTCAAAAGGTATCAAAGTACCTGTCCTACATCTCGAGTTGTCCTTGGGCATGTGGCCTCATAATGTTAACCTTGAACCAAGATCACACATGTAACGTCGATGTAACTTGTATGCCACTTCTCCAATTTTTTCACAATTTTATAGACCAATATACAAATAATTTTCTTTACTTGAAATCTTAATGAATGGTGTAACCTTCAAATATACCAGATTCCAATTTCAAAACTTAAATCCTTTTCATATCTCAGTATATCTTCCGACGCTGGAGCAATCTTCATCTTGTTTCACTATGATCTTGTCTTGGCTATCTCGAGGACCTAACAACCCGCTTTTCAAAGGTCCGTTCAATTCAATGGTGTTCTCGACTTCCGCCATACAGGCTTCAAAAGGTGCCATCTTGAACTAGCTTGATAACTATTATAAGAGAACTCTTCAAAAGGCAAACACTTATCCTGTTGCTCCATAAGCTTGCTCTCAACATATCCTCCAATACCTAACTTTCTGCCCTGCCCCCGCCAGGATGGTAACGAAAGCTAAACTGCTCCCATGGCTTCCTCGTAGTTTCTTCCAAAACTTAGATGTAAACTGTGCTCTCATCGACACTATTCTCTTTGGAATCCCATGTAAAGATATTATCTTGGTCATATACACCGCCAACTTATTCTTTCCATATGTTCGTCAATTGGTGCTGAAATGTGCCACCTTGGTTAACTGCCTACTATCACCCATATTGCATCAAACTTTTGTGTCCTTGGTAATCCTGATTAAATCCATGCCCATTTCCATCCTGCAACGGTAAGGGTTGTAAATACCCCGCAGTTTCGATGGTTTATCTTGATCTTCCGACAAATGTCGGACTTGGCTATATATTCATATATCTCTTTTCATCTTTTTTTCCACCAAACCTCTTCTTAGTCTTGATACATTTTTGTTCCTCGATGTATTGAGAATTGAGATGAGTGAGCTGCAGTAATCAATCGTTTAGCTTCTTTTTGTTTGGTACACACAAACGGTTTTTGAACTTTATCATTCCTTGATCATCTTTCTTCCTTTATTTTTCCACCTTGATTTTCTCGCCAAGAGTTGTCAATTTCTTGATCTTCCCAGCAGTTTGTTTGATTTGGTCGACTAACTCGATCAGATCTCCAAAGTCGATATTAACCCTTGTTCAACAATTTCCAAGTTTAGTCAGTCAGATTTCCAACACTAACTCGATCGACATTCCGCAATGCATTCGACTATGATGCCTTCGCTATGCATTCGCTCATTTGCCACTTGGATACCGAATATCCAAATCATAATCTTTATTAATTTAGCCATCTTCTCTCACCGAGCAAATCGTCAGTAAAATATATTTCTGACTTAGTCCAAAACACTTCACAATGATTCCCTCAGAGATAGTGCCTCCAAATTTTTAATGAGTGCACAACCGCTGCTAACCAAATCATGTGTGGGGTAATTCTTCATGAGTTCTTAATCGCTTTGAGGCGAAGCAACTTTGCATCTTGCATTAGCACACAACCTAATCCTTGCTTTGAAGCCACAACAATCAAGTCTTTCGTGGTTTGTAGTATGAGCACCGTAGTGGTTAATCCACCTTCAACCCCGAAAGTTTTTCAGACTTATCCTCTAGAAGCCGAGTAAGTGGATTATTCTCGAGAAATTTTCTATAATCGCTGTAATATCCCGCCTGCACCTAAGAAACTTCTTATTCCACAACGCTTTTGGTCGTACTTTTGCACCGCCTCGATTTTTTTTCGGGTCAACTTTACTCCTTCTTCCGTGATGATGTGCCCCAAAATGACATTCTTTCATCCAAAATTCGACTTGGAGAATTTTGCATACAATCGATGCTCTCAACTTGGTTAGGGCCAAATGAAGATGCTCCTTATGCTCTTCTTCACTTTTTGAATAAATCAAAATATCATCCACAAATACTACCACAAACCGATCCAAGAATTCATATAGACTTGGTTCACAAATTCATGAAATATGCCTACATTGGTTAATCCAAAAGGTACCATCGTGAACTCATAAAGTCCATATCTTGTAGTAAATGCCTTTCTATCTATCTTGTTCTCTAATCTTGAGTCAGGTATCGATCTCGAGATCAATTTTTGAGAATACCTTAGTCTTTTAGTTGATCGAACAAATCATCATTCTGGCAAAGGATACTTGTTCTAATGGTTATCGTGATTCAAAGCTCTATAATCCAACACAATCTCAAAGTTCCATCCTTTTTCTTAACAAATAAGATCGGTACCAAGCGAGACATGTCTTATGAAACCTTTTTCTTATGCCTTTTAACCATCAATATTCTGATCGTGGTTTTAGCTATGCTTGGTCTGTGTACTAACTCTATAGTAAGCTCAATCATTCTATCCGAGGTCTTCCCGTAGTTTCTCCGAACACATCCGGTATTCATCACCATCGCAACTTCGAGATGGTGCTATATTGACCTTTCTCGCTTCCTTATCAAAGATCTGGCTATGACTGGCTACTTCTTGCCTTCTTCTCGCATTCTTCTGGTTATCTATTTTCTTTGCCAATGTTTTATATTTTGATAACCAATCCATTCTAAGATGACATCTATGCTCTCATCCGATCACCAATAACTCGTTTCAAATGCACTTTGAACTTCTAGGTTGCCACACTTATAACAATATAGAAATAACCGAATGTAGCTCCCTAATCAAAAAGCACTAAAGTATCTTGCATTGAGTAGGAACATACCGACGATGATATCAAGCCTCACGATCCTCCGAGTGGTGATATGATTGATCTTCCTTCATGGTGGTGCTGTGCGACCCTCCTCCGAGAATTGACCGATTGGTTTCTGGTCAGAGTATTCTCCTCTATTGGCCCGAAGGTGGAGGATTCCTGCACTGTACGGGTTTCTTGCTTGAGCTTTTGGTTGCATCTGATCCGCCCTGAAGTGACCAGTTTCCACAATGAAAGCAATTGAGGATTTCGAGACAATCCTTCAAATAATGGTTTCTCCACGCTTATAGCATTGAACCGCGCCTCACCACTAAAAACACCGGTTCATTGATGGTCTTGGCGCCAGATTCATAGAGGGTCTTAACAACTATGGGTGGGCGCTATTCTCCCCCACTTGTATTGAGTTATTTGCTTCATTTTCCTCTTTCGGTTTCTTCCATACGAGATTATCAATTTATTCACCGAAGCTAGGTCGGGAAGTCAAGAGTCGAAATGAAATTTCAAAGGACTTTTTGCACTTTGTGAAAACTTCTCCATCTTCTTAGCTTCAGATTCAATTTCATGTGGAGCATACCGCTACCAATTGGTTAAATTGGCTACGGCCTTGCTTAAGAGCAAGAAATTGACATGGGCTTTATGAAATGCTTCCTGAATTCGCCCATGGTATATCTCTCGCCGATGAAGAGTCTGAGCACCATCCACCACGCCGCTGACCTTGTAGTTGATGAGAAGCAAACAAAGTCTTCTTTGTCACTACACCGGATAGTGTCCAACTTTCTCTCAATATCTTATCCACCATCACCACTAACGGCTCGTGACACCGTGAAAGTTGGGGCCTTGTTTTCTCAAAATCATCCTCGAAGCTCGGAGTCACCTCCACACCGTAGGTCTGCGCAATTTGTTCGAGGAGTTGAGTATGTTGCTCCATTAACCGCCCGACTCGTTTCTCGAATCTATTTCTCTCCATCATAGCCATGACCGCCAAGCTTGGTGGTTGCCCTGCTGATTCAGCCTTCGCCATTGTTGTTATTTCCCATCTTTGTGAATTTATCTGCAATGTTTTAAACAAATGAGATAAGTAAGACCTGATTCTAGATAAGTGAAAGCAATAGTAAGGATTAAGACTAATGTAGGAAATGACTTTTGACAAGATGATATTATGACATGGATAGGGAAAACAACTTATTTATTATATTTTACACAAAGTAGACAAATTAATTTACAAAAGCGGATGTATACTACTTAGAGTACAATACACAACTTTTCTTACAATCAAAAGTCGTTTACTACTAAGGTAGGTGGATCTACAATAATATCGTAATCTATATGACTCCTACCACCCACTCGGATCTGAGGGTTGCCGGTGGTGTAGTGGATCAAGATCTCCGGTCTTCCTCCTCTCGCCTCCTCTTCTTTCTTTAGCGCCACCACCGGTCGGTGTTTCTTCCATCTTCTCCTTTCCCTTGTTGATCCTGCTAGCGATTTCGTAGAGCGGCATACGCAAAGGAGTGTAAACATCCGTTTGTCATTATAACGTATTCTTCAGCGGCCTTTCTGACCTGTTTTAATATCAAAACCTTCCGTATTCCTTTAGGACCCCGTATTGAATCTTCGGCTAGCACGTAAGGCAATCTTCACGATGCGGGTTCATCATCACAAGGAATTTGAAGTCGGATCCATCGCTTCCCATAATGCCGACGCAAGCATCGCCGCCTTTGCAAAGATCCTCAGACGCTCTCAGAAGGCGGACCCACAAACCGACAGTTTAAGGATAACAAGTAAGGTAAGGTAGCAGAGAGGAAAGAGACAAAGAATTTAATACTTATATTTTTGTTTTGAGAAAAGCTAAGGTCTCAACCTTTTCACCGCTTAATCATCTCGAGTTGTCCTTGGGCATGTGGCCTCATAATGTTAACCTTGAACCAAGATCACACACTCCCTATTGCTGCTGGGCGAGGTTTGTGTGTTCATGATCATGACACATCTAGCTAATATGATCCATGATTCACATGCGCATTGGCGGCAAAACCTCCACCGGTGAACCAGGTTCATGCACGGGGCAGCGTCAATGGCCAAAGTTGCAGCTAGCAATGATCAATGGTGCGATGTCAATGTGCAGGGAGGTCAAGCATCGGAATGAAACCTCCACTTGCGTAGATATGGGTCGAATGAGTGGATGCAAGACCCGGATGCGACACGTGTCGTGTATCGAGGCCGCTTGATCGTCATCAGAGGGTCGGAGCAGCTCCAAAGCACAAGTGCTAGCTGTGGCTCTTGAGGTGCTACCAAGTGTTTGTGTAATTGTGTGTGTGGCCTCCTCCTGCCTAGCTGCTGTGTGTGAGTAATGAGTGCAACTTTTGGCCAAAGCAGGGGGGCAGTGGCCCAAAGTGTCTTCCCGGCTCCAAGCTTTTCTCAAAAGATTCTCTCCTCTTCATGATGATTTGTGATGGCGATGAATGGCTGCTTGGTGTCCCTGGTCTCTGTGGGTGAAAATGGCATGCAAGGAAGGGCATCTCTCATGGAAATTTGGCCTCCCAAGTTGGCAGAAATAGTGGCGACCGATCACTTTCAGGCTTGCAATGCAGCAGATCACAGCGAATGGGATTCTCAATAGGCTGATAGATAGGCATACTCGCTGTGTTGGAACTTGGAACTGTGCTGAACGAAGACGGCATGTCTTAGCATATTTGTAGAGAGAGAGAAGGCGAGAGCATCGGGTCCGTACCTCACATCTGAGGGGCTCTATGTTAAATTTAAAATTAGGCCGTATACTTAATAAAAGTCAATTGCCAAAATAAAATATATTCTTTATTTGGTATTCCTTGAAACAAAATCTTCCATTATCTTTATAACTAGTCTTCGCCAAATTAAACATCAATTGCAAGTACTATGGTTAAGTCTTTCTTGATTCATTATACAATGCAAGTAGAACTTTAAGAACTTCAATTTATAAAAGCTCTTTGCTACGGATGCAATATTCGCTAAAATAGTCAACAAAATTCTATATGCAACAATTGCGTTAAGAAAATAATTTAGCCGTCTCATAAACTTTAAAAAATCAACAAGACTCATGTTTTTCTTAGGAATAAACTTTTAGAGTAAAAATTTAGCAAAAGAAACACAGAGGGGGAGGCGGGGGCAAATGGATGTGAACCGGTGGTAGTTTTTAGTAGGAAATGAATAAAAGAGTTGTTGGCTTATTAGTTCTTACTATTACTAGGACAAAAGGTGAGGAAGTAGTGTTGAAGAATGGATAGGAAAAAAAAGGTCCCTAATTTTTTTTGGGCCTGTGCAGCTGCTCATGCCTCCAGTACGACCCTGGAGAGCATGATGGAGAGCAGAAAAGGCGCCGGGGTATCATTTTAGTGAAGAAACTACATGAGCAAAAAGAATGATATGCTTGAAAGCATTTTGACTTCTTGTGCCTTGCATCGAGTACCAATAAAACTCTAAAGCTTCATCATGCAAACACCCCGCCCAAGAATCAATAATGCTCGATCTAAGTAGCAGTTCAGCCATTTGCTTTTAGATGAAGTGGACTATGCATTCCTTTTTATCAACTTTTGAAGGAAAAGGCTAAGATAAATAAAGAGAGCATACAAATTCAGCTAATTTCAAGGAGCGTCCTACCGAAATGATTCTCTTTCTTTGCTATCTTGCGTTCTCCAACCTCTTCCTGTCAAAAGATCTTGCTGTCTCATCGGCAATGTGCTGCTGATGATCACCTAGTATCCAAAACTGCAGAATCATATCTAATTTAATTTCTTCGCTCTCCTTTCTCTTTTTGATGAAATACGCTAGTAATAAATGATTAATTCTTGGAAGATCCATTGGCCCATCCGCCCATAGTCCATGCACCATGATGGAGAGGCTGCCTGCCTCTATCTCCTTCACATGCGTCATGTCAATGTGTGCATGCACCACCAAACAAAAACCTAAAGCACCACGACTCAAGTACGGCACCAAAGCCAGCATCAAAGCCATCTTATATATATAGTGTTACCGGCAAGCGGTTCATTTCAAAGTCCTTGAGCTCCACAAATGACCGGAATCTAGGAGCAAACACACACTATCCAGCAACATGTGCTCTGGTTCCTGGAACAGCAAGAAACACTCATCTTTTGTTGTCCTCAGGCAGCAGCAGCAGCAGAAGCCTCATGTTTCAATGACTCTTAGGAGGAAGAGGTAAGAATCCAAACTTGTTTCTGTTCTAGTTTGTAGCAGCAGCAGAAGCAGTAATGGGGTTTTGTGTCTTGTCTGAATAGTCTCTCTCTGATGCATTCAAGAACATCTGAACATGATGCTTCATGCTTACACACACACACACACACACATATATATATATGCAGGTTAAGGCTGAGGAGGAGGGAGCTGAGAAGTGCCGGAGCAGAGATGGAGAAGGTGAACCTGCGGCTCTACCTTGAGAACAGGTGCATCCTAGCGGAGAACGAGAGGCTCCGGGAGAGAGCCAACGCTCTCCGCCGCGAGAACCTCGCGCTGCGCGCCGACCTGTGCAAGACGGCGGCCGTGCAGCCGGCGGCAGGGGCAGGGGCCGCCTCTGGCTGCTGAACGTGGAGTGGCCCCTCGGCGTTCTCCTTAGTACTTCTGTGGTATTTGTGCTAGCTTGCCTAGATATGATGGTAGCTTCTTGGCCTCTTGGGGATGGCTGGCTGGATGGCTCTACCATGTTTGATTTGTGCTTATCAGTTCAGTCACTAGGTTTTTAGAGCTCTTTTGTGTGATTTGTGGCATGATGCTTTGTACATTCTAAGTTTGAAGTGCAGGAATTAACTGGAATTTGTTTGGCTAGCTCTTTTGGAAGAGGAGGGAAAGGTTAACCAAAGCAGCTTTGATCGAAAGGACAAAAATTGTCAATTCAACTCTCTTTTGTTAAAAGTAAAAATTAAAAGGCAAAAGATGATGGCCCTGTCCCTCTATATGTTCAATGTAATTTCGCCGAATACCAAATACGATAAACTCTGCCACTCTCACAGTCACAGGTTTGGGTCAGCAACAAATCTTTCCAGCCTTCTCATTCTGCTCAAAAGTCACAAGCGTTAGCATATCCAGGCAGAAGGACCACATATATATATATATATATATATGGATATATATATATATATATATATATATATATATATATATATATATATATATATATATCCTAGGTATCTTTCTTTCCTCTTTATTAAATAGGTAACGCCCCCTTTTGTTTGATAGAAGTTTTGGCAATGCATGGTATGTGTCACTATTTTGTATGGGTGTGTTTGGTTGTCTGTATAAGGTTGGCTTGCATGAGTAGATGCAAGTTTTTTGGGGTGTTTGATTGCCTGGTTGAGTGGGTGAATCTAGCTAAGTGGATGCAAAATTCCCTCTTAGGTTAGGCCCGAAGAAAACACTCGATTCGAGCTTTCCTCCTCAGCCAGGTTAAGCACATGCAGACTGGCCAGCGCTCGTGAATCTGTTCATCTTCTCCCGCGCCAGATACAGGCAACCAAACAATATCTCAACACAGTCTGGCTCAACAGAAACAGACAATCAAACAACTCATCATTGCATCCACTCAGTCTGATTAGGTTTAGCCTAAATGACACATACGAATCAGGCTGGAGACATACATACAACTAAACACACCAGACTTTCTAGTGGCAGCAAATTGTAACGCAGAAACTGAAGCCTGAACTCAACCCTTCTTCAGAGACCCCACAACGGCTACTAGACCCAAGTTGCAACGGTCGGTAAAAACGAACCAAGTGATCTTGCAGCTTCATGGATCATTCTATAACTTAAGATAAAATGTTAAAACATTATGCACCCTCAAAACGGCTTATGGAAACATAAGAATATATAAACTACGGACGATAAAGCATGCTACAGGAACTACCCCATAAAAAATTTGTCGACACCTCAAGTTATGCCCTTGAAAGCGAAGCACAAATGTACCTCAAGTTATGCCCTTTAAAGCGAAGCACAAATGTACCTAAAAAAGAATTTTGATCATTCTAGCGAAAAACTGTCGACACGGACACTTTGTACAATACACGGTACACCCAAGTATTACCCAACATTCAACAAAATAACTTCGGCACAAAACACAAAAGATGAATTTATCCTATCATTGTCACCTGCAACCTAAGCGAAATATTACCCAGGACATATGGTGTTCCTACTTGAATCTGTGATACAAAATTTCCCTTTGAAAATCTCCTTTGCGAAATCATCCTAGAAGTTCCACTGTTGCTGTTGGGCCTCGAGCCGCGCTGATTGTTGTGTCTGTTGTTGCTGAGCTTGCTGAGGCTGTGATGGTCGCCTCTGTATTTGCAGCTGCTGCAGTTGGATAACTTGGGAGATCATTTGTTGGTGTGAACTGTTGGGCATATGAGCATCACTGACCTCACCGGCAGCAAGTTTTAAGCGCTGGACCTCAGCACTCAATGCTTCATTCAGAGCTGAACACAGAATAATGAGATAACCATTAACCAAGTTAAATCAGTAATTGAATAAGCCAAAGAAACAAAAAAAAATTGTAACATGGCCAAAACAGAGGCATCAAGCTCATTAAAAGAATGGCTAGTGAGAACCTAGTTTATGAATCTCAAAAATAAACAGAAGTTACAGAACTCAAGTCAAAGTGCAAAACATTGATATCCTACATTCAATTATCGAAATAAACACATCGACACAACTTGCAGCAAATCAATAGAAAATTCTTACACTATGTCAGTGAATGAAGAGAATAAATCTACCACATGACCAACAAAATGAGAACATTATGAAGAGACAAGCAATAACATGAAGGCCCCGTTTGAATTCAGTCACTTGGAAAGAAGAGCCATCATCAAATAAGATCAATTTGGATGGCACATTCAGCACATTTTGAGATATCAAGTGCAATAACATATCCATGCAAGCATACATATGCCAGTTTGGCAATGCTGCATCAGAATTCAACATAATGTTTTCAGTATTATGCCCAGCCTCCAACTGCTCATAAGTCATACCATTTGGATTTCTGAACTACATATCAAATTCATGTTATTCACTGTCCAAATCCAATTGCCCCTGCATGCGTTATCTACTTATCTGTTGACCCCTTCATGTACATTCCTAAAGCGAAGTTCTGAATGTAGAAGTCATCACAACTTTTCTACTACGGCAAGTTAGACATGCAAAGGACGTACAGCATCGTGCATCAACCTGCAGTATACATAAATTTTGCTGACTTCTACTGCAATACATCATCTATTTCTATCACCAGTTCAAGAAATGAACATAAACGCTGAAAAATAACGAAGCAAACACACCATCTCTCAGCTGTGCTTGCTGCTCCATTCCTTGCAGCCTGATTTTCATCTCCTTGTTCCGAGTTGCAAGCCCAGCATAGTCCCTCTGCAAACAGATACTACAACAGTAACTAATATTGTCAAAACATAAAGCCCAAATCAAAATGCTCACCATCTTCAGAGAACAAACCTGCACCATTGTCACTTGTGCAGATAATGTAGTAGCCTCCATCTGCAGCACCTGAACCTTACGCTCAAGCTCCGACATGTACTTTACCTTGCGCTCCTTGGATTTTGCTGCAGATACCCGATTGTTTAGAATCCTGGAAATTTTATAAGAAGATGCTAAATTTCAGTGACCAGTCCACTTTGTTGATCCTCACAAAACGAAACTCCAAAGAAATTCACACCTCTTAACCCTCTTAGGATCTGTCAATACAATCTCTGTCAGGCGCTCATTCGCTATGATCTTCTTCTTCTCAGCTTCACTGAATTCCCCATTGGCGAACTCTGTAGCAAAGAGAGCAGCGGCACCGCCAATGGACCCACTTCCACTGCGTGATAGGCCGCCAGCACTACCCTCCCCTGGAGATGGCAGTGGCAGGTTGGATGGCTCCTGGCCCGCGGCTCCAAAGTTGAACTTCCCTATGAAGCTGTCCACCGACAAGCTGCGGCAATGCCGGGGCATGCTTCCGCCCTCGCTCTCGGCTTCGTTCTCGCTGCTCTCAGCGGGGCTCCACGCGCGCGGGTCGCACACTTGGCTTTCCAGGTGGTCGCGCCGCTCCGGGGTGCCGTCCCCAGAGGAGCCGAGCACGCCCAGGCCCATTGGGTTCATGTATGAGCCGACGAGCCCGTCGAGGGTGGTGTTGTCCACCGATTTGCGGCCCTCGGCCGCGGCGGCCTCCCGCTTCACCAGCGCCGGAGGTGGCATGTGCAGGTTCGGCTGGGAGAACCCCAGGAGGATGTCGCTCTGCGACCGCCGGTGCCCCGCCCGCAGCGGTTGCAGGCCAGACGGCCCCCGGTCGAAGCTCGACGACGGCGGCGGCGGGGAGAACGGGATCGCCGCCGGCGCAGCCAGATCGGCGTACGGGGGCGGGGCGAGGGAGTCCATGGAGAAGAACGGGGGCTGCGAGAGCGAGCGCGCGTGATGGGACCCGCCGCCTCCGCCTCCGCCACCGCCCGCAGTGCGAGCCGGCGGCAGTGGCACCTGATAGGAGCCGGGGCCTGGGACGGGGGCGGCGGGGTGGACCGGCGGTAGGAGGATCGAGGGCGTCAAGCGGCGGTAGGAGGGGAGGTCGGCGACGGCTGGGGAGCGCGGCACGGCCGGAGGCTGGCCGCCCGCGAGCGAGAGGCGGCGGCGGCGCGCGGGGTCGTCGTCCATGGGGAGGGGAAGGAAGGGAGGAAGCCGCTAGGGTTTGGGAGGGTACTAATAGCGCGAGGCGGAAGCGGAACGCAGAATGCCGGCGGCGAGGAGCCGTCGGGCGAACGCGAGTGGGAATGCATCGAGCAAAACGTGAAGGATTTTTGTGTGCGCGCACGGGTCACGGGGGCCACGAGCGGTGCGCGGAAATGGAAAGGCGCGTGGGACGAAAAGAGCAGGCTATCCCTCGTCCTTTTCTTCCCGGTTTTGCCTAGCTGGACTTGCCGTGGACGGCGCGGGGCGCGCGTCATGCGGGGGACGGATGGGCTTCCGCCTCGTCAGGTGTGCTTCTTTTTACGAGGAAATGTCAATGGCACTAGCCTAGGCCCAAATAATGCGTCTGAGTGGCAAGTAGGGCAGCCCAGCACAAGCCTGGTGCAAGCCTGAAATTCCGCTTCTTCGATCCAATCCAGTCCAGCCCCAAAACAAAGAGGCCTACGTCCAATCCAAGCCGAAAAAAGGCTTGGGCCTTGATTCAGGCCGGACTAGAGTTCATCTCTCCCCGTCTCCTCTTTCTGGCTCTCTCTCTCTTCTCTCCCTCTCTCCGCGCCTAGTGGAGAAGAAGACATCAGAGGTCGTTGGCCGATGAGCGCGGGCGGTGGACCTCGACCCCACTACACCGTCGTCGAATCATGCCACCTTCGACCACGCGAGCGATAGATCTGGCCGTTCCCGACCACGCCGGTGCCGGACCCGGCCGTTCCCGATCACACTGGCACCAAATCCACCTTGCACTCCTTCCAGGCTCCGGCATCCGCGAGCTCTAGAGGGTACACCTCCCCAGTGGCCACAGAGTTGCGGAAGAAGATGCGTGCGTACCTTTCGGAAACGACAGCACACATCGGCGGCTCCGACTGTGACCGGCGCGTGCTCACGGGAGGAGCCGCAGCCGAAGTTGGTGCCACTGAAGATGACGACGTAGCGGGGCGACGAACGACGTCATGTAGGCCGCTATCGGGAGGCCAGAGAAGGTGAAGGAGCCAAGCTTGTGGTACTTGTCGCTCATCAGGGTTCTGAATCGTCCTCGCCAAGTCCTCGGCGTCCTCGCTGAGTCGTGAACTCGCGACCTTTTGGGAGGAATCGAGTAAGCCACGGAAAGGTCCACAGCCTCGAACAAGGTCTCATCTCCCGACTGTCTTCTAAGTTCTAATACAAAAAATGAGCCCATATTCTGGTCCAATCCAGCCCAAATCTGGTCCAAAAGGAGGGTCCAAATTTGATCTAGTCCATTTGCGATTTTGGGCTAGACTGGTCCAAAAGCCTAGACATTAGCAGCCCTAGTGGCAAGGCAAATCGGCGGATAGGGATCCTTGGGGGAAGAGAGAATTAGGGACTGTTTGGATCGCTCCTAGTGAGCTTCCTGTCTGGCCGGGATGCAATCTGGTGTTTGCCTGTTGAACGTTTGGTTTGCTTCCTGTTTGTGCTGCCAGGCCCGCGCGAGAGCTCACCCAGGCGTAAAAAAACAGCGCCTGGGAGGTGGTGTCTGGCAGGCAGCAGCTCATTTACTGTTGATTATTTTGATCCAACGGTCTATCTTTTATTTATTAATTCTAAGCACAGGTTTTCAACCAAACAACTCATATTTAGATTTGCCTAGACAGGCAAAAATAATCTACTTTTCAGGCTACCTCCAGGCACCACTTTTTCCCAGACATAAAATCCAAGTCACCAACCAAACATACTAGAGTCCAAAGAATGGAAGGGGAGGGTTGCACGAATTTCAAGTTCATCTAGCGATGCGAAAAATGGCCGGTTTTTTAAGAAATCAGCCGACTAACACCTAGACAGCCAAAATAAGAACATTTGACACCCCCTCCCCCAATATTTTTCTCTCTTTACTCTCTAGTATGCAACATAAAAATGTTCCGATATGCTAGGGAGCAGACATCCGCCCAGGACAATAACCCTCCCCATGTGAGAGGCGGGGGTGGGCCTCACGTATTGTCCTCCCTGAGCGGACGCCACCCGCTAGTGTACCTCAAACGTTTTTTCATTATAGTTACTTAGTTCTGAGGTATGTAAGAGCATGTACAATGATATAGACATCTGTCAGTGTCCTGGGACCGAACTTACATAAAGATTGTTTGATTCGGGGGTTCCTCTAGGCTCAAAATCACACAGAGATGGAGACACAAAGATTTTTATATAGGTTTGGGCCTTCTCCTAGGAGAATAACAACCCTAATCCTGTGTATATGTATTGAGTATACTAGATTACAAGATGGAGCCAAAGACTAGAGAATTGTACTTCTAATGATCTCTGGATCGCCCCGATTGTCCTGATGATTCTGCCTTTTATACGGTCCTCAAGATGTACTGCTGCATCTCTAGTGTAAAAACTGCCTTAATGTCCCAGATTATTGAGCCGTTATTGGAGGTTATTATGGGAGTAGTAATGCGTTCCCCATGTCGGCGATTATCACCATAACAAAGGGAAGAATCGTCTTTGTTATTCTAGGGAATAACAGCGTAATTGATTGCTTATATCCTTGGATACGGTACATAAGATTCCCTGATCGACTAGGCCCACATGTCTGTAAGCTCTGTCGATAAGAGACTGGTCGTAACAGAGCTTACAACCAGGTGGTGGTCGTAGAAGATCTTACGACCACAGACTGATCGTAGAAGAACTTACGATCATGGGATAGTCGTAGAAGGTCTTACGACTATAGGGTAGTCGTAAGAGGATTTACGACTACTAGGTGGTCGTAGAAAAACTTACGACCTACAGCTTCTCCCTTATGGCTATTAAGGGGTATACTCAAGAGTTATATGACGTCATTATTATCCATAATATGAATTATAGATATATAATAAAATGAGGATTGTTATATCCTCGTCAACAACTATTGTCTATATCAGCCCTTCATGTCACCTATAGACAACACTAAAAGCAGCTCATATAATGAGTTGTCTGTTAAGTTATCTATATGAGACCCCACAATCTTTTAAAAAAAATTTAGAAAAAAATATTTGTTATAGACAACAACTCATATAATGGTATTTTGTGTTGTCTATAAGGGTCTTATAGACCGTATATTGCATGCCAGACAGTTTCTTTCTCTCCTCATTCTCTCTCATCCGCATTATCAGAAATCTTACGTGGCAAGAATTATAGACGGCTGATGTCACCCTATTATACACGCCCTAATGCATTAAAATGTAGTACTGTAGTAATGAATTTTAAAACAATAACAAGTTCAAACTTTGTTCTCTACCTCCACAAATATGACAAAGACTCTGACAACGAACTTATCTAGCGGCAATACATGCATGGAGGTCAAATTCCCCGCTGGTCGCTGCAGAGATCCACTAGGCTATAGCTACTAGGGAGAATTGATTATTTACCCTCCCGTTAGATGCGTATTCATATTTTACCCTCGTTCCCGACGTAAGTAATTTTTTACCCTCCACTTACTTTGTTGCTTCATTAAATACCTCTTATCAATATTTTATTAATATCCAGTCGGTTTCCCGTTTTGGCCATGTGAAAATACCTTGTTGCCCTTGGTTTGCCCGTGCGCATCTCCTCCCTTCCTCTTGCTCTACCTCCTATACATCTGTTCCATTCCATTCCTCTCTCTCCTCTATTAGTCCCTCCTTTGCTACGAACCAACCAATGGAATGGATCGATTGATGTGGGCAGGTTCACGGTGAACCCACAACGACAGATCCGGCAGCACAACGGTGAAATCTAGTGTAGCACGTGGCGAACCAAGGACAGCTGCCCCTGGGAGATGGTGCTCTACATCCACAGCTTCTCCACCAACATCTTCGCCCTCCAGGTTGGTATCCACCCTGATTCCAACCCAATCATCCGTTCTTGCATCTGTTCTTGTGCCCATGTCCTCGCATCAATTCTTGAGACCTCAAAATGTTCGCTTGGATGGATCATGGGTAGAGGTGGGAGTTGGGCTAGGCCGTGCCGGCAAGGGCATGATGGGCCATGATGGCATGGCACGGCGAGCTCCCCAGATCATGTCGTGCTGGCACGGACAGCCGCCGACGAGGCCGAGAATGGCATCCGGGGCCGCTGTCAGGCCGTGTTAGCATGGACACGACACACGCCACCTCCGACCCCGCGCTCCGCCTTGTGGCCGCTTGCCTTCGCTGTCGTCGCCTTGTTCTTGTCGCCGAGAGCCACGGGCTCGCTCGTTGCAACACCGCCCCCGGGGCCACCTGCTTCTTCTTATCGCTGTGAGCCCGCGATGCCGCTGCTGAGGCCTCCTCCTCCTTCTTGCTGCCTCCTTGCCGCTGGCGCCACAGATAGGGATTGGGGATTGGAGAGGGCCGGAGCCATTGGGGAGGTTGGGGAGGGTGGAAGGCGGTGACGTGTGGAGGCCTGGAGGGTGGCGCCAGCGCGGCAACGGGAGGTGCTAACTTGGGCTAAGGAGGGGGCGAGGGGAGGAAAGGTAGGTGAACTGGTAAAGCCGTGAGTGAAGGGGGGATTGGGGATTGGGGAAGAAGAAGACAACGAGATAGGACTGAGGAGGACTAGAGGAGTGCGGGGATTCGGAAGAAGAAAAGAAAGAAAGGAAAGCGGAAAGAAGAAAAGGAAAGAAAGAAAATAAAAGAAAAAGGAAAAGAAAGGAAAGGAAAGAAAAGGGGAAAAGAAGAAAAGGAAAGGGAATAAAATAGGGAAAAAATAAAAGAAAATATTCTAGCATATACAGTTTTGATACATTAATTGCCCCTTGAATATTACAAAGATCACAATTGAATTCTACAAGTAGTTGTTTACTGGAGATAAAAAGAGTGAAAATTTTGCAAGCAACATGTACAATTTTGATATGTTAATTATTTCTTTTCTTTTTTGTGAAACTATAATTATGTAAAATTATGGACACTTAAAATTTTGGAGGGAAGTGAAATTTCATTGACATTTTACACACACATTGTTACTGCCTCGTTTAAAACCTTACGCCCCAGTATGGGGTTTTCCCGGTAAAGAAAAGAGTACAATACCTACGTTCATGCATACATGTCGACTACTCGATATTGAGATCGGCTAACGCCTCTACAATCTCAGGATCCTCCAGTTGATACCGATGTCGCTCTTTTGCCGATTCCTAGTCCTTGAGGCAGGTGATTGCCTCCGCCATCTTGGGCATGAGGGATGACCTCCTTTCTTCAATTATCCTTCCTACCATGTTGAACGTCGCTTCCGAAGAGACGGAGGACATCAGAACCAGTAGAACATCTTATACGAAATGGCACAGCATAGGGAATATTCGCTTGTTGTTCTTCCACCAATAGAGCAAGTCTAACTTGCCTTTGCTAGAAAAATCAGGATCAATGTTTGTAAAATCATATACTCCAGGTAGTGGTTCAGCTCTGAGGTAGAATTCCACTTGAGGGGCTACTGAGACTGAGATGATGAAGAACTAGATTTCCCCTTCAGCTTCTTCCACAAGTGTGCTGTCAATCTTGTCTTGCTTTGATGCGTATGTTGTGAGGCCTCCGATCTCGTGCTGCCGCCAAGCTTATCATGGTATAAGCGGAAAACACGAACAAACTCCTTTTTGATATCTTCGAAAGCTTTGGAGAAATCAAGACCGAGGCACTCACCTATTCCCTCTATAGCCATCTGCAGACTTGCTAACTTTTTTTGTAGGATCCAAAATGATAGCAAAGCAATATAGTTGTGAAATAGATCCAAATATTTAACATTTTTTTCTCCATTGCTGCAACAACATGACCTAAAAGGGATGCCCTCTAGATTTAGCAAACTTGTCTGTAATTAGCCAAATAAACCAAGTAAGAGGTAGGGTGGCAAATACTAGATAGAGCCTTAGTTGCTTTGTAAAAAGGTCTAAAAACTTTCGAAAATAACTAACAATTTCACAATCTGAGTTAACAACTATCAACTTATTTGAGTTAGCATTGACAAAGACAGATATAAGATGTTCATACCCTTGCATATTCTTCGGTATGATGTATGTCGAGTTCCACCTCACCTTCATGTGAAGACCGAATTATCTCGAGGCCTTGTCATTGGCTACGCAATACTCCGCGAACCAGGCTGCCACCACTGTTGTACTTGAGAGGAAACGAAGGGCGTCGCAGATATTGTTCAAATAAACATCAATCACCTTCATACCGTCTTGCACAACAAGGTTGAGTATGTGACATACACATCTCCGGTGGAGAACATATCCACCGATATATGTCTGCAGCCTTGGGGTGAGGATGCTCATAGCTGTCATATTCGTCGATGCGTTATCAAGAGTTATAGAAACGATCTTATTTCCTATTTGAAAATCTTGAATTACCCTAGTATGAGCTCAACAATAACATCTGTCGTGTGTGATTCAGTAATTAACTTAAACCCTATGAATCTCTTGTTTAGCTTATACTCGTCATCTAAATAATGGGCCAAAACACTAATGTAGGCAGTTCTCTGGTGTGATGATGTCCAAATATCTGAAGTTAAAGCAAAAGAGTACTGAACTTTAGAAAAAATTCTTTTAGTGCTGCTAGCTCTCTACTACATATCCCTGAAATATCAGACGGTGTCATTTTCCTACTAACATGTTGGTACTGTGGACAAAAGCCGTGTTTGATTATTCTTTCGAACTTCGACTTTCACCCATCCTAATCGGTTGATCCTTGGAAACAATGTATCTAGCAATTTCCTTACAGGCATAATGATGGTTGTATGCCCAAGTACTTACAGAGCCACCAGCCTCAAAGTTGAGCCGCGTCTGGACTCCTCCACCTCGCATGTGCGCCTCCATCTTTTTCAAACATGCTTTGTAGTTCCAGTTCAAGTACCTTGTCCCTCCACTTGTATGAGCAGTTAATTGAGCTTTGTAATAATTATAGGTTGTGATCTCTACCGTTTGGCCACCTCGAATTTCCTCGCTCCAGGTCATGTGCTTCCAACACTCCGCCCTTCGACCGGTGTTGCTGCTACCATGCGCGGACACACCAATATTGCCATCCGTGGACAAATACCGAAGTCTAGCATCTCCATCAGGTCTGAACCGCATTAGTACTCCTCATATCCCGCCGTACCGTCCATATGATGGTCATCCATGCGTAGTCCCCCATGCATAGGGAGAGCTGACGAGCATCGATGGGAGAGGCGGGGAGAGGAGGACTAGGGGAGCGGCGGGAGATTGAGCGACGGGAGACTGAGCGTCTCCCTCTCCCCGCTGCTTCTTTCGTGCTATGATTCCTCGATAGCATAGCGCTATCGAGCTCCACCACTCCCTCCGTCGGCTTCATGCTTCGACTCCTTGGTAGCATGCTTTTTATTGTACATAGCACTAGAGTAAAGAGAGAATCAGATAATGAAAAATGTACTTTGCTCGGTGGTGAATAAATGAGCAAAATACAATCACTAGAGCAAAAGAGAAGCTGAGCTTCGTGTGGCGAAGAAATGAGCTACAAACATGTGTTTTTATAGGCAAGGACTAGGATTAATTAACCCGTGCAATAATTAATTAACTAGCAGTACGAGGAAGGTCCCCACCGTGACGTGGATGAGGATTGATTAACCCGTGGCACGGACGATGATTAATTAATTAAACTTGTGTAATTAATTACACCGTGGGGGTTAATTACATGACTAAATAATTACACGGTAAGGATTCATTAATTAATCTATGTACTTAATTACTAGTAATTAACTTACCATAATTATTTAGTTGTAATTAATTTGTCGAAATTAATTTAGTCGTAATTAACCAATCCTAATCAATTTAGTCGTAGTTAATTTAGTCATAACTAACTATTCATAATTAATTAGTCGTAGTTAGTTAGTCTTATTATTTAATGACAATCAATTTAATCGTAATTAATTAGCAGTATGAGGGAAGTCCCCTTGCTTGATGTATGGAAGAGGGAAATCTCCTCCCTAGGAGCGCGGACGAGAGAAGTCCCTTCTCTAAGAGAGGGGACAAGAACACGGGTCGGAAGTCCCCTCTCCAGGAGAGGGGGCGAGGAGGTCCGCGTACCCGTGGCACGGACGAGGACACATGTCGCCTGCCATCGAGTCGAGGTGTCATTTTTGCCTTTGATCTCTGGATATAGTTAGATTTACTATTTTCGCGTACAAACAGTGACATTTAAGCAAAAAAAAAAAACTCAGTAGTGACGGCTGGGCATCAGAGGGAAGGGACGGTACCCAAGTCTGATCCATCTTGTCCACGGTGTGTCCTCGTTGTTTAGCAATTTGTGGACAAACTTCAAAATCAAGTACTTGTTTTGCCCCTCTAAGTCCTTGATGCCAAGCCCAGCCTCCTTGAACCTGCACGCCGTCACCCGGTCAAAGTGGCAATCGCCTCCGAAGCATTCGGCGGTTCCCGTCTCAGAACATAGCTCTTCTCATCTTGTGAAAGTTTGGCAATGAGCCCTTAAACTAGTTGGATTGGTCCCATAGCATAGGTCGTCAGAGCTGCGAGGACAACGTTTGTAAGGGTGAGCCTTCCTCCGGGTGAGACCAGCTGGGTGGGTCTACCATCCATGTCTTCTTTTGCCAAGTGGTAACCTTGAGTACTAGCGGATTGAGTGCACTGGCAGGGAGCTTCTTATGCAAGAGTGGCAGTCCAAGGTGAGTCTGGGGAAAAGAAGACAGAGAATCATAGAGCATCCTAGGATTTTAGTGAGGGGGAAGAGATTCCTATTCAGGCACATGGATTGGGACGAAGGTGCTCTTGCCGTCGCTGATTATCAGGCCGGTGGCCTCTGAGGAGCAGCTTGAGGTGTCGCAATTGTAGCCCGTCTGCTTTGAGAAGAATGAGATCAGCGACAATGAGAAATAGATAGGAGACTTGTCCAAGCTCTCTCTTACACTTAATCCATCTGTCTGTTACCTCGTACTTCATTCGTTCAGAAATACATGACTTTTTTGAAAGCGTAAAAGGTTTCTTAACTTTGACTACTAATATATAAAAAAAATTATTTGTATTGGTCATGTAAAAACGATATCATTAGATTAGTCATAAAAATATTTTCATAGCATATTGATTTTATAAACATATTATATAAAAAATAATGATCAAAGTTGTATGTTGAAGACTGTCAATGTCTAAAACATCGTATATATTATCCATCGATACACAGAATGGACCGTAATGAGTTCGGCGTGGTGGAATATTTTTGAAGGAGCGCAATCGTTGAATTTTTCAATAGCAATTCATCAATGTTTAGTAGGTGTTCGAGCACATTAAGGAGAACATCGAGTTCCGACACAGGGCCTAGTGCATCAGCCATGACTTCTAACTAGCGGCCTGCGTGCGGCGTTCCCGCGCGCCGAGAAAAAGGGCAGATTCTTTTGCGTGCGTGGGGCCCGCGGGCAAAGAAGCGGCGCGGAAAGCATCACGGGCGAGAGATGTGTTCGCGTGCGTGGGGCCCACGCGTGGAGAGGCGTACAAGGGCGATTCTTGAACGATCAAACGGTGGTGAAACGAAGCATGCAGGATCGGACGGCTGAAAAATAAATGTCGACGTGGCGTAGCTCTTTGCTCCCCAAACGCGCCTCTAATTATACCGAAGGATTGTTGTCGCTGTAGCGCATCATTGTTGAATTTTAGAACTAAATGACACTATTTGAAGTGGTATTAGCAAAAATGACATCCTCACAGCCGAAATTGTAAAAATGGTGCCATCATCCACACGGCCACAGGAAAGCCTCGGGCCGACACGTAGCGCCTCGTCTGTCCATAGCGGCCCAGACAAACCACAACAACGGGTTGTTCAAAGGACAGCAATGTTGGAGAGTTTTTGCCCTAAATAACACTATTTGAAGCGGCATTAGCAAAGATGACATCCTCACATCTATAATTGCAAAAATAACGCTCTCGTCCGACCGGCCATGGGACGGATAAGCCACGGGTCGACACGTGGCGCCTCATCCATCCGAGGTCGGACGAGAGCGTTATTTTTGCAGTTACGGATGTGAGGATGCTATTTTTGTTAATGCGACTTCAAATAGTGTCTTTTATGACAAAAACTATCCAACATTGCTGTCCTTTGACCACACGTTGTTTATCCGCTGTTGTGGTTTGTCTGTCCGTTGTTGTGGTTTGTCTGGGCTTCGGCCTTGTAGTTGACTTTCTTCATCTATACGAGTGAATTGGGCAGAGCATTTGTCCTTATTTTTTAAAAAAGTTGTGTATGGTGACGTCACACAAGTCGCAAAAAATAAAATATGAGGGTGGAGTTATGGAGACGCTCCATGCTGAAGCTCTATGTTGAAACAATTAATATTTGGACGGTGTTAGTCCACAATATACCGTTTAAGGCAAAACAAACGGTGCATCATGAAATTTCACTGGAACTTCACAGTTCATGTGGCTTTCAATTAAGTTTCAAAGCTGAAACTTCACTGAAATTGCACAAATCATGGGAGTTTCAAAAAAAAATTTTGTGAAACCTCACGTTTTAAAGGTACGTTTTAAAAATAAAATAAAAAACAAAAACTTCGGATTTCAAACATCAGTTCCAGGTTTCAATACTGAAACTTCAGTTTTCAAGCAAGTTTCTAAGAAGATTCAAAGATTGAAAATCAGTTCAAGCAAGTTCCAATACAGTTTCAAAGATTTGAGCGAATTTTGGAAGAGTTTCATGCAAGTTTCATAAGAAATAACATAAGTTTAAGAAAACTCATAACAATACAAGATTTTTTTTCAAGCTTCGAAACCAAAATCGAGCCACCGCCAGGTCGCGCTTGTCCCCGCGCTGCTCGCCGCTCACCCGCAGCCATCGTTGGCCCCTTCCGCAGCCCCCTGCCCGCTACTGCGGCGAGCAGCTCGCCGCTCGCAATTGCTTCATTGGCTGGGATGCCTTGCGCCATTGTAGGCCCAGTCGTGTCGCCGGCCGGCCAGATCCATCTTGTCGCGGTGGTGGTCACAACATGTGGATCTACCTTGCTAGGACACAACCGTAACATTGACGAAATATAGTGTCATGCACCACGAATAAATAAAGGGAAACCATCCTACGCATACGTCCGATTAGGACATTGCGTATCGGACACTCAATCCAACGCATCCAACGTAGGTACATATAGTTGTGTAAATTAACCAGCTTTCTCATAGCGCCCATTCAAGAGCAAATGAAGATTTTTATTCAAGGGTAGACCTCGATGACTGATCGAGCTCCCAGTATCGATGTGATCTTGTAGTCAGTGAATCCAGCTTGGAAGAAAAATCTCCCTCCACTACTACTCCTCTCGCTCAATCCCATCGATGCACATCATGAGAGCATCAAACAAAACGTAGGGATTTTTGTGAGTCGTCAACTCTTCCCGTGTGGCTTACAAGGGGTATATATGGTGCCACCGTCTATGACTCCTCCGGGGGCGAGAAGGACGAGCACGCCGCGTGCTGGAGGTCATCGACATAGACGTGAGGGCCACCTCGACGTCGATGGCGCCTCCGAAGCGCATAGCGTTGGTTCTGATGTTGTTTCCAAATAGTTATCCTCTGTTGTTTCTGTTGATGTTGCGGTCCGTTGAAAATAATGTTGCGGCCTGTTGAAAACAATATTGCATACTGTTCTTTGGAATGTTGCATCTGTAGGAAAAAAAGTGTTGCATCTGTAGAAAAAAAATATTGTATACTGTTCACGACGATGTTGCAATTTTTTCCAACACGTTTTGTTTTTCCAGATGTTTTTTTATTTGTGATGTTGTAACCGTTGTTCGAGGATGTTGCAACCATTGTCCTAGGATGTTACAACCGTTATCCGGGGATGTTGCAAGTGTTGCATCTGTAGAAAAAAAATGTTGCATCTGTAGAAAAAAAAATGTTCCATATTGTTCACGGCGATGTTGCAATTTTTTCAATGCGTTTTTTTCACACGCTAATTTCCAAACCAAACTAACACCGTACGTAAATCAGGTGGACTGGTCGCCAAACTTTTGGTCCTTGACGAACGAGCAGAGCAGAGCTCGTCGGCATTGTTGGCATCCATGTGCGCTGCTATACTATCCACTGCTTCTTGTCACCACAATCCGACACTGGTATTCATTCATTTCATTCGTCTTTTTTTCTCAAAACAAAATCACGTGTTTGCTCTCAAGACGTGCCCCATGGACTCGAGCGACACGCCCGTGTAGAAAAGAAAGATGTCATACTTGAAGCAGCATAGCATGACGCGCCCGTATAGAAAAGAAAGGTGTCGCACTTAAGGCAGCACAGCATGCTTGTTGATGTGGCACGTACGCTCGCGTTGTTGACTTGAGATCAACAGTGTACGTGTTTTTGTTCGTACCTTGATGACGGGGTCGTCGAGGCAGTAGACGGTGCCGTCGCGCTGGTCGTTGGCGGCGCCGCCACTGAGCGGGGGTGTGGGCGGTGACGCGGACGCCGTGGCGGTGGCAGAAGCTGACGAGCGAGTCGCGCTGGAAGTAGGGGTGCGCCTCCACCTGGTTCACGGCCGGCTTGATCTTGGCGTACGCTAGGCAGTCCCTCGTCAGGAATGTGTCGTAGTTGCTGCATGCATGTCATGCATTTGCACGCACAAAGTCACTCCCAACTGGGGAAAAAAAGGGGCTACGTGAACATGTACGTGTACATGCATGTGTTTCGGTGTGTGTGTACGTGCCATGCCGTCTCCCGGGAGATGGTCGGGTCGATGTCGAGTGAATACGGAAGAGATAAATGGTTATTCTCGGTACTATTCGTATTCGACTCTAACTCTAATGAAAAAATACGGAATAGGATACGGGATGAATGATATTCGTCCGTATGTATATGTATATTAGGTGGTACGAGACAAGCATGTTGTGACTTCACTTAAGAATAAGATAACAGATATGTGGGCTGATGTATCTGAGCAGGTACGCACACGACACATGAGACACACATGACACTAGCTAGTGCCTATACATGTAACATGAACACGCGGCGCGTACGTGCCTGCATAGTAGAAGCGGCGGTAGCCGAGTTGGACGGCTGAGAGGACGAGGCGGCGGATGGACTTGCGGTCCCCATCTGCCACACGCCGAGGCCAACCACCGGCATCGCGTGCCTGCTGCTCAGCATCACGTACGGTGTTTGCGACCGCCATCTCCGTGCCCGGTCACCCAGATCGATGGCACGGCTCGGCTATGAGGCTAGCTAGCTAGCTCCCCGGCCGGGCAGCGCTATTTAACATGAGATCACGAGTCGGGCGGTTGGCGCCTGGCTTCCATCGGTGAAACGGCCGGCGTCGACCCATCTGTTCATTACGCACTAGTCGTGTTTAGAGGTGGGAGTCGGGCGAGCTATTCGCGTTCGCCGAGGCCCGGCCGACCAAGACGCAGCCAAGCACGCCCAGCACGCCACGTGGTGGGCGGGTTGGCACGGCACGGACACCGGGCCTAGAAAGGCAAAGACGGCGCGCACAAGACGGTCCGGTCGCGCGGCATGCCGGCTCAGCCGCCCGACACGGCCGGCATGCTCGACCACCAAGACGCTAAGCCCGCCAAAGACCTGCTGGCGGCGGCGGCCTCGCCTCCGCCGCTCCACGTCACCTCCCGCCGCCCCACCTCCTCCCGCCGCGCTACTCCGCCTCGGCCTTGGCCTCGTCGCCTCCCGTGGTAGGCAGCCATCAGGCCAAGCCAGCGCTCGACGAGCCGTCGGAGGCGCGTGAGCCAGAGGGAAGGCGGCGTATGAGCCAGTCCAGAGAGAGAGGGAGGCGCAGGTGAGCATAGCATGGGGAAGAGGCGGTCGGGCTCGCCACCTCGGCCCTCGTCGCCTCAACTCCCACCGCGCCGCGCCGTCTCGCCTCCGCCGCCTCCTCGTGCCTCCGCGCAGGCTGCCAGTGCGGCTCCGCCTCTGCGGTCCCGCCTAGGTCTCAAGCGCCGCTCGCTCTCCCGCCTCCTCCACCTCTCGCCTCGCCCGACCACCCGGCGGCGATTTCCCCAGCAAGCAAGCATCAATGCCAAGAACGACCACCACTCCTCTTCCTCCTCCGATCCTCCACCTCTCGCCTCCTCGCCGCGCCGCCTCGCCTCACGCCCAAGTCCCTGGGGATGGGAGAGGCCAGAGGCGGTAGGGGAGATCCGCAGGGGGAGGCGGTGCCATGGGAGATGCCGATGGGGGTTGCTGGCCGGGAAAAAGAGAGAGGGGGGAGATTAGGAGGACTGGGGGAATGGGGGCGATGGAAAACCGAGCCGGCCAGGAAGTCTCCAAGAGAGAGAGAGAGAGAGAGAGAGAGAGAGAGAGAGAGAGAGAGAGAGGAAATAAAGAATAGAGGGAATCTCCTCGTTGGTGAGGACCGAGAACTACAACTTTTGCTTTTTTCAGATTGAAAGAGACAGCTCCATGGAATCCCGAAAAAAGATAGGCAACGGGCAAGTCTCGCTAGAGACAACAGGCAAACCGTGAGCACCAAGAAGCAACGGGCAAGACGCGAGACCTAACATAAATATGATGTGACAAGCACAGTGCACAGAGAAGCAACGGCTCTTGGGTTTCTTCTCTCCGACGCTCCGCGCGACCGTGCCTATAAAACGAGGCTCCATGCTCATTGATTCATCCATTCTCATCTCAGCTCATTTCTTCATCATTCATTTACTCTCCTCATTTCTTCAACAGCCATCTACTCTCCCTATTTATTCACCATCCATCCATTATGCTGCCAAGGAGTCGGAGCACCAAGGAGCTCCCGAGCGGTATGCTACCAAGGAGTCGTAGTACAAAAAGGACAGTAGGGTGACTTAGTGTAAGCTCTCGCCGCCGCTCTCCTAGTCCTCCTCCGGCTCCGACTCCCGTTGATGCTCACCAGTTCTCGCCAAGCATGGAAGACTATGGTATGGATGACCGTCATATAAACGATACGAAGGGCTACGAGGAGTACCAGGGCGGTCCGGAGCCAATGGGGACTCCAGAGTTCTCTCCTGCGTCCACGGACGGCAGCATTGGCGGGTCTGGACGAAGGGCGAATTGCTGGAAGCACATGACTTGGAGCCAAGAAATCCAAGATGGTCAAACGGTAGATATCGCAACATGTAATTATTGCCAAGATAAATTAAGCTGCTAAATGCAATTGCGAGGATAGGACACTTGAACCGCACTACAAGGCATGCTTAAGAAGATCGGTATGCGCAGAGTGAGGGGAGGAGTACAAACACAGCTAGACTTCGAGGCCGATGGCTCTATAAGTACTTGGGTATACAACCCGCTTTCTGCCTGTGAGGAAATAGCTAAATATATTGTTACGGAAGATCAACCGATTAAGATGGGTGAAAGCCGCGAGTTCGAAAGAATGGTCCAACGTGGCTTTTGCCCACAATACCAACATGTTAGTAGGAGAATCACTATATCTGATATTTTACGGTTGTATCATAAGGAACTAGCAGAGCTAAAAGAACAATTCCGACAAGTTTAGTTCTCTTTTGCTATAACTTCAGATATTTGGACATCATCACACCAGAGAAGTGTCTACCTTAGTGTTGTAACCCATTATTTAGATGACAATTACAAATTAAACAAGAGAGTCATAGGGTTTAAGGTAATTAACGAATCACACACGAGAGAGGCCATTGCCGAGCGTATACTACACGTACTTGATGATTTTAATATAGATAATAAGATTGCTTCTATAACTCTTGATAACGCATCAGTGAACACGACGGATATGAACATCCTCACCCCAAGATTGCAGACGTATATTAGTGGTTATGTTCTCCACCAGAGATGCGTATGCCATATCTTGAACCTTATTGTTCAAGACGTTATACAAGCGATTGGCGGATATTTGAACAGTGTCTGCGACGCCGTTCGCTACCTCACAAATTCCCCACAAGTGGCAGCCAGGTTCGTGGAGTACTGCACAACCAATGGGAAGGAGCCAAGAAAATTCGGTCTTGACATGAAGGTGAGGTGGAACTCGACCTACATCATGTTAAAGAAGTTATAAGGGTACGAACATGTCATATCTATTTTTGTCAATGCTAACTCTCAAAACAATGAATTGGTAGTTACTAATTTAGATTGGCAGATTGCTAGTCATTTTCGACAGTTTTTACAACCTTTTGATAAAGCAACAAAGATGTGATCCGGTGTTTATTACCCTACCTCTTGCTTAGTTATAGAATTTATTTGGTTAATTGTAGACAAGATTGCCAAATCTAGGGAGGATCCCCTTTTAGGTCATGTTGTTGCACAAATGGAGGAAAAATTTATTAAATATTTTAGTTCTATTTCACATGTGTATTGCTTTGCTGTTATTTTCGATCCTACGGAAAAGTTGCCAGGTTTGCAGATCGGTATGAAGGGAATAGGTGAATGCCTTGGTCTTGATTACTCGGAAGCTTTTGCACATGTCAAAGATGAGCTTTTTCGTGTTTTCTGTATGTATCATGACAAGTTCAGCAGCAGCGCGAGATCAGAGGCCTCTCAGCAGAATCAACAAGGAAAGAAAAGCTTGACATCCCACTTGTGGAAGAAGCTAAAGGGCAAGTCCAGTTATTCGTCCTCTCAGTCTCAGGCAGCCCCCTTGTGGAATTCTATCTCAAAGCTAAACCACTACCTAGAGCATGATTTTGCAAACATCGATCATGATCTTTCCGGTGGAAAGATAGACTTGCTTGAGTGGTGGAAGAACAACAAGCGGATATTTTCTGTATTATCACATGTCGCACGAGATGTTCTGTTGGTGCCGGTGTCCACTGTATCTTCAGAAGCAACATTCAGCATGGCAGAGAGAATAATTGAAGAAAGAAGATCATCCCTCACGCCTAGGATGGTGGAGGCAATCACATGCGCCAGGGATTGGGAATTGGCTAAAGAGCGGCAACAACATCAACTGGAGGATCTTGAGATCGTCTTGACGTCTGTGACCTCGAACGCATGAACGATCTCGACATTGATGAGTAGTTAGTATGTACACATGTTGTTACTGTACTCTTTTATTTACTCGGGGAACCCCACTCTGGGGCGTAAGGTTTTTAACGAGGTAGTAACATTGTATCCGTAAAATATCAAGAAAAATTCACTTTTTCCCCGAAATATTTTTGTGCCCATGTTTTTACGCAATTAATTCAATTTTAACTAGATTTTTAATGAGGCAGGCACGATCGCACGAGAGGAATGAAGATGAAGGTCGCCGCCGTCATCGCCGCCTCCGCCATCTATAGTTACTTAGGGCTAGAGTTGGGCTGGCACGGCACGACCCCGGTACGACGGGCTTTGGACCGTGCCTCGGCCTGGCCGAATGCGAGGTGGACCGACACAGCACGGCACGGCTGGGTGACCGAACTGAACCGGCATGGCACGACGCGGCCTAAAGCACAATAAACCCGGGCCGAGCCACGTCCCAGCCCAATTTCCAGCTCTACCTGTGCCCACGGATGCTCGTCATCTCTCTCGATGTATGGTGCCATTGTGTGTGAGCTGTTGGAATCGGTAGAGATCATACCTGCACAGGTGCCCAGCGTCCGCGTGCCAGTAAAGAATGAGAGTGACACAATCACACAAATATTGCCTGTCACAGCAATGATTGTAGCAATTTGGCGCGCAGTCGGCCGGTCGGGTCGATTCCCTGTTCTCCGTGGTGATTACGGTGGCGTTGGAATTCCCCCCCCCCCCCCATTCGTTTTCGCGTGATTTGCACCTTCATCGAATTATTGTCGTCGTCATTTTCCGTCTCTTATTTGCGTCTCGATCGTTGTCTGCAGCAAATGATGGATCCAAACACCATAGTTTTTTTTTCTTCCGGAATCGCTACAACAGTCGATTATTTTGTTCCTACGATCCAAGAATTGTTAATTCAATCCACACGGAGATCCTTAATCTGGACTCGTTCACCAAAATTACACCAACAGCATTTTGAATAATTATGCACACGCATGTCGGAGCAATGCATGGTTAATGACGGAGCGAGCACGTCGCAATCGTACACACCAGAACTAGAAAACGATGATACATATTGACACAATACATACATACACAAACATATTGATGACAATGGTCACAATATTTCCATTTCCCTATTTTCATCATCGTATAGCTTTGCTTCATGTTTACCGTTATTAGGTATGAGATTGCTCAAGATGCCACCTCATGCAGATATGAGGCCATCAGGAAGGGCGAAACCCTCCTCTCCTTCAGATAAAATTTTACGGCATGCGTAAAAGACCGCCGAGTGGAACCCCGAAGGGTTATCTACAAACACAAAATGTCCTCCCTGCATAACCATTGAGGTCTCCGTAGTCAGTACCATTCCTGTAGCTCGTACTATATATATTGCCAGAGAGGAAGACTGACCTGTGGGACTCTGATGATTTCACAAGGAACTTTCATGTCCTTGCGTGCTTGCTGTGCCCCTTGGTAATTCATCCAATCTTGCTCGCCATATATGAAAGTAGTCGGCACTTTCCAATCAGATGCACTGTTGCAAGTTATAAGACAGTCAGATACTGTGAAACATTACAAATCCATTCATGCAACATAATTCTCTTGCATCTAGATTTTTTTTTTTGGATAAAATTACTGCATCTACAAAATAATGACATTATACATATTTAAGATGTGGATAGACACTAAGTGGTTGTTTGGATCTTAGAAATAAGAAATGAGTTTTAAGAAAACTAGTTTTAGGAGAATTTTTAGCAAAACTGGTTTTAAGTTGTTATTCTGTTTGGATGAATTTATAGATTACTTTGTTTGGATCTGAAAAATTAAAACAAGCTTTCATCAATTTAGTGTTTGGCTAAAGATATACTCTAAAATGAATTTAGAGTAGATTAATGGATTTTTACTTATGACATCGGTGTGACGTGTCCATCCTCCGGGATGACACGCCGGCGTTCACCGGCGAGAAGAACGCCGCGTAACGCCAACTCCGTCCGTGGTGCGAGGTGATCGGCGCCATCAAGGCGCAGTCAAAGCGACTGCAAGGCACCGTGTCTCCTGCGCCGACATCGTCGCCTTGGCGTCTTCGCGACGCCGTGAACTTGGTTAGTGTAGTGATATCGAGGCGAGTGGAGTGTGCAATACATGTACACATCTCTTGACGCCACAAAGCAAAGTAAATTTCAGCTCGGGGCCCGGCGTGGAGCGTGCAACTAGGCTGAAGGACTTCGCGCCGGCGAGCAGAGCGGGGCCAACACCAACCTCACAGGACCCGGCGCCCGGTACAAGGCTGGCGCTCGTCTTGGCGTTCGCGGCGAAGGGCTCTCCCCGCGAAATAGCGGTCTTGTCCGCGCGACACCGTGAAGCGTACGCTTTTTCTTTCGCGCCGCATCTACACGAACCCAACATCAACGCCACATTCGCGTCGCGACGGCGAAGAGCGTGCCTCTGAGGCCGCGGCGGCGGCAACCTCGCGCCGTTCGGCGACGAGACGCCGGACGCGTTCGACAACACCTACTACATGAACTGGTGGCGCAACGCTGGCTGCTGCACCGGCCAGTGTTGTTCAATGGCGGTCGCAGGGCGCTTCGTGAGGAATCTGGCGGCAATCTTGGCATGTTCGCCAAATGACCGCCAAGGCGATGGTGAAGATGGGCGGCCTCATGCGGGCGGCAGGGACACCGACGGAGGTCAAGTTGAACTGCAGGAAGGTGAACTAATAAGAACGAGTACAGTGGAAACTCGTTTTCAGAAAAACGGCGTCCACTGGTTTTTGATAAAACCTGAAATTCTAGTTTTAAAGAAAACATGTTTTCGTTATCTACGGAGTTAGTTGCGGTAACCAAACAGAGTTTTCCTAAAATCGGGCTAAAACCAGTTTAAGGAAATCTAGTTTTCACAAAATTCGAGATCCAAACAAGCCCTAACGGTACAATCATAGACTCGTACTCTCTTGAAATGAGAGTGGAAGATGACACAAATAATGCACAGATTGGAAGCATCTCTTCCACAAACAAGATTGCGTGTCAGGGATAAATAGTAACAACTATTCTGCAAAAGCTTGACAGTGCCAATGTTTGTCCAGGCAAGACTGAGCAATGTGGCGCAACGAAATGAAACTAATGCATGGTTTAATTGTATCAGCTTGGACTTGGTTTTAATCCCTATATAAAAAAGCACCATGTGAAGAATTGTCTAACCTTTTTAAATCATAATCTAGTAAACTTTTTTTTTCGGATCCAGGATCAGTGATACTAAGAAACTGATATCAGAATAGATGAGAATTTCAGAGTCAGATGTTCCATTTTTCGTTATTGCTCAGCCATGCTGGAATACATTCAAGCTAAAAAACAAGTGGTTATTGGCAGCAATAAGTGTATCTGAACTCATTACTAAGGCTTTACAGAGAAAAGGAAAATTATCAACTATGCTAGGGAAGAACAAAACAAATGACATCATATCCTGTCCATATGAGATTTCAAAGGCAACAATCAATAAAGGAGGTCATGCGGTGGAGGAAGTAATGAATAGTAGTCTTTGTAGATTCCCCTGCTAGAAGGGAGGACCAAACTCTCTAAATAAATAATAAAAAAAGAAATGTTATCCGAGCGATGAGTGGGTCTGGGAAACGTAACTACTGTACATGCTGTCAAGATCACCAGAGCAAACAGTTCATAAGTACTAAGTAGATCAGAAAGAGGAGCTGACCTCTGCAGAAGAGGTTTCCTTGCAAATGCCCCGAAGGAAAATATATATTTCATGCACAGCTCTCCACTAGCTTTGGCAGCTAAAGTATGGTAAATGTAATCTTCATACATGAGAAAGCAACAATAAGGTTCGGTTGCAAGTATCATTTAAGAAAATGCATTTGCTGGTTTAATGTACCAACAAAAATTTACCTGTCAGCAATGTGGATTCATGTTCTGTTAGTAATTCACCTGTTGAAGATGAGCCAAACCTGGCAGTGGTATATCTCCGAACTAAATCTGGCCCCCAAGGACCCAATCCTCTGTTTGAGTAAAATAAATAGATCTCAGGAGAAAGGTATTAAGGGGTAGCTCCAAAGAAAGAAAAAAAGAAGTGCCCTATTCATTGTTTTTACGGCAAAATTGCAGCAGAAACCCCCTTGCTTTCCACATTGGAGGAGCTCACTCTACATTAATTTGAATATTGTGCAAAAAGGATCAACCACCCCTACCATCCTTTTTTTAACGAGGAAAACCCCTTCCATACATTTTAATTGACTGAAGTATGACGTGGATATTAAATGCATCAGCTGTGACTGCCATTTCTATGCTGGCATAAATACTTGCCAAATCACACTTCCATCAGTTAACATAGACGGAAGGGGTGGATGGATTGCTCTACTTGTTAAGGTACCTATACAATTCAAATTTAAGTAGAGGTGTCTGATTGCTCTTAAATGTCAAGTGGAAGGGGCTTCCATTGCAATCTTGCCTTCTTTTTACATTTTATATAGAATACAAATACAAATAGAGTAAATTGGAATTCTGAACGATGCAGTGCAAGAAACTCTAGCCTTACCTAACAACTCTTTGAGGAGTAAAATTGGACTCCCAAAGATGATTGACTAGCTTGCCTTTCCATGTTGCTCGAAACTTGGTTAACCACTCAGAGCTATGCTCTGTTTCTGATGAAAAGCCAGCAGAACCAACCAAAATCAAGTGCTGGACGTGTTCAGGATGCTGAAATAAAACTGAATTTTTAGTACAATCATAGGCACCAGTGGAGAAGCTTCACTCACTAAATGTGTTATGAATGTACCTGTAAGGCATACTTTGCCGCAACATATCCTCCAAAAGAATGACCAAGCAATATAAAATTGTTGAGGTTTTTTGCTTTGCGCCATTCCTCGAAAGAATCTATGAACCATGCCTCAGTTTCTGTTTACAAAATTGACCAAAAGAAAGGCAAAAGGAAACATATTACTGCACTGTTTCAAATACCAAGAACTAAATCGCAAAGCAAATACGATATAACAGATCTATGTGGGTTTGTCTTAGTACCAAACAAAATCACCTAAAATTCAACAGAAAAGGGAGCATCTCAAGATGTTTCGTCTCAAAATTAGAGTCCATGGCATGCTCAACAACAGAAATAATAGCTAATGGCAGCTAAGGGTCACCAGCAACATCATAAAATATGTAGCAACATCTTACAAAGCCATGCAACAAATAAAGTATCTGTATCTAACCTTCAGTACTTTTACAGGTGAAGTCAGGTCTGCTTGATCCACCCCAACTGCAAAAGGAAATGGAAAATTCAATGCTATGCAACATGACATAATGTGGAATAACTAAAAGAACAGCATAAAGCATTGTTAGACATGCATGAGACATTTCTGTAACAATAGAAAAACACTTCCGAGTGTCATCAAGCTAATTTTCCTTTTCCTTATCTGAGATGAGGGTGGATTTCCCCTGTGAACAGTGTTCTAAAAAACGGGTCTACTAGGTTGTATACAAGGAATGGGTGGCCCCTACCTGTTACCGCATAATCACCGGTTAGGCTGCGTAATCAGGCCGATTAGGCCGTATAATCGCTACTAGGTGGGTGACCGAACGAATACCACTTACCGCTTTTTAGGACCTTGTGTGGATGTCATATAAGTGGTATTGTCTATGTCTAGGTTCATGTATCACACAAAAGAAAGGAAAAGGTAAAAAGAAGCAATTTATTCCTCCTCTTAAACCACATTCCATGATAAAATTTCAAATTCTAGCATAAATTCTGAACTCCGAGATCAACACATGTACATTAACTTTCTTCTTTCTTTTAATAAATTACTAGAACTGGCAACATCAACACTGATAGTGGTCGATAATCAGAATTAGATCTGTGGCTTGGCAACACGTCAGGAATTATATGCTGGTATGGGTACATAAATACATTTTGCACAATTATTGTAATGCAGAAAATTGTTTAAATCAATCTTCCTTTAGTGCAACTGTCATGGACTGTTTGAACAATTGAGAAACACTGAGCAAAGGAATGGAAATAGAAATAGAAATACTTGAATGACCATATAAAGGAATATAGGTCAGAATCCACTTTTTTTTGTTTTCTCAAAACTTACCCAAGCTGATCGATGGCAATCACCCTGAAACGGCTTGCAAGGGCATCAAAGTTTCGAAAGAAGAACCCCTGCGAAGCACCATAACCATGGACCATGACAAGGGTGGGAGCATTCTCTTTGCTATCAAATGTTACAGTATTGATGAACCTTGGCTCATCACTTGATGATCTAAACCATCTAACTTTTGACCCAGGTGGAGCAGAGCCAATGTTAACTTGTTCCTGGACGTACCCAGTTCTGTACAGACAGATAGAAAAATGCATCAGGTATCAGAACAATTTTAAAAAAAACCAGAAATGTCTATAATGAAACGAAGAAAGACCTAAAGTATTTATCAAAAAGACAACTGGGCGTGAAACCAGGAAAGTGAAGCCCCAAGCCAACAATATAATAGAAGGTTATATCTTGGAACTAACACAAGTTATTAGCCCTTTGGAGTGTTAAGGTAGGGGATGGAAAATGGTTTTAAAATGCCTTCTTACATAAACAGAAACAGAACAATATATTGGCCGAGCTATCATGCATTCATATGCAACAACTAGATCAAGAATGAACAAAGTTTTCTCTTCCATGCGCAATGCAGTTCGTGAACATCTTTTCCAAGGTACAAAAGACCCGATGGGCAAAATCCAACCAACGACCAAGGAGTTTCATATACAGAAGGAACAAAGGCCAAAACTCCCACAAATGACACCATATCAAATACGACATGGAACCACTTTATAGCTCTACTGAATTTGCCCATTTGTCCGGAAAAAATCTCTAACACTGCACGACTGTATGACCTCGAAGAGACGAAACAGATTACCACCAGGCAAAATAGCCTTTACATACTTAAGACACGAGTCACAAACTCAACAACAACCGAACCACTTAAAGAAACTAAATCCAGGCTTTAGTGATTATTATTATTAGTTGCGTGTCATTTCATTAAGAGGAGAAAACAACCAGGTTTGAGTAAGGCTTTAGTTATTCCAAAGTGACAAACCATTCTGATGTGATCCCCAACATAAAGTTAGGACCATTCAGACGACAATTGGCTCGAGAACGGAGAACCGTACTTAGCGAGATTCTTAGCCACAACACAAACATGTAGCACTCGTCCTAGCCCAACGCCCCAACCAGTCATCATGAAAGGGGATGAGCGACTGCCCTACAGTTCCAAAATCCCAAGTTTGGGCTACAAAAGGACCTTATTCTTCACGAGCTAGATTGCAAAAGGCTCGAATTTTTTTAGCAGATTTAGACATCAGCCGATAAATTAATTGCAGAGGGGCAAAAGGGGGAGGGGTGGAGAGTGGTACTTGACTATCGAGAGGAGGCGCTTCTCGGAGGCGATGATGCGGTCGGTGGAGGTGGGGATCCAGCGGAGCGCGGGCGGCCACACCCGCGCCCACATCGACCGCGCGGGCGGCGCCGACGAGGCCGTGGAGGCCCTCCCCATCTCCTCTACTGCCATCCTGGTCGCGGCGGCAGCGCGGCTCATGCGACGCGGGAGCACGGCACGAGCCTTTTCCCCCCTCTACGGTATCCCTCACTCCGCGGCGGCTCTGGAATAGTCTGTTCGGCTGTTTCGTTTCGGAAGGTTGCTGCGGCTGACGGAGAATCGGGCAGTTTTCGGTCGATTTTATTATGGGAAAAGCGCACGGCCTCGCCCGCGCCGAGCCGCTGACCGGACGTTGCCTCGTTACGTAAGGGCTTACGTGCGCGCGCGTGGTGAGGTTATTGGTTGGAGTGCAAGTAAGAGAGTAGCGAGGCCTTTGACCTGACCTGACCTGACCGCGCCGCGCGGCCGCCTTCCGCGAAGTCAGGTTGGTCTCTGGCTCGATCGGACGCGGCTACTTCGTTGTTAGGATAGGTTTAATAGTGTATTTATTGTCATCTTTTAGCTATACTATATCAACAAATCATATATAGAGGAGGAGGAGAGAGAGCACATGTTGTCTCTTCTTGAAGAGACTATCGTGCACGTGAAACAAGACGTTAATCTACTTTAGTTGACATGTAGGTCTGTTTTAAATTTTTTTATAAAATATAGATATTGGAGTGTACGATAGAGACTATCTATTAGAGATGTTATCTCTAAAGATGATGTAGCATATGTTAGAGACAATGTTATTTCTAACTATTGGAGATACCTTTAGTCGGCATCACGAGAACAAATGTGCGAGTCATCTACGGTTCGGATGTGGTTATATCGGCCGTTGTTGATTGGTGGTGGCAAGACGCGGATGCGTGGTGGATGGCAAACGCGTGTGGCGTCGGTGGTGGCGAGACGAGGGCCGCATGGCCGTCGTGCGTGAACGGGCAATTACGATTTGCTAACGGCAGGCACGACAGGGAGCACTGAGTCGCTATCGGCGGCAAGATAAGATTGGAGACACCATGTATCCAGTGTTTATTTTACCACGGGCACATGCGAATTGATTGAATCTGAGTGGGCATACGGGACTGCAGGTCGTGGACATGATGGAAGTGCAAATTCTAGCAATAAGGAAAAAAATTTTGAACTTTTGGAATAACTTGCAAACAACAATAAAGAGGTTGCTAAGGTTATCTTAAGCAATGCTCCTAGGAATTGTAAGATGATTGCCCATGAGATACGAATGGACATAATTAATTGTTGTGCCATCCAAACTACCAAGTACATTATTGAAGAAATTGGTGATGATCACTATTCAATTCTAGCCGATGGGTGTAGTGGTGTATCTCACAAAGAACAACCTGCTCTTTGCTTGCGTTATGTTGATAAAGAAGGACGGGTATGTGAGCGGTTCCTTGGAGTAATTCATGTGGCCAACTTTTATTTCATTGATTTTTCAATCACGGATTTAATGAGACTTTCTTTCCAACTTGATAACTTCATTGATAATATACGAAGCGATGATAGATTTATCTCGGTGAGCTTTCTACTAAGTTTATTGAAACAAAGAAGCATGATATTTACAAGTTGGTGTACTTACTTATCAAATTGGTATTGCTTCTACCGGTGGCAACGGTGAGCGTTAAAAGAGTTTTTTCGGCGATGAATCTTGTGAAGAACAAGTTGAGAAATAGTATAGACAATCAAATATTGAATAATTGTTTAGTCACATTTATAGAGCGAGATATCTTCTCGAAAGTTAGTGATGATGATATAATCAAGTGTTTCCAAGGAATGAGATCGCGTCATGTAGTATTATGATTTCCATTAGCTATTTAGGACTCTTTTATTTATGTAAGATTTTATTTGAACTATTTGTATTGCACTTTTAACTAATTTCAAACTCTTTTGTGTAATTTGTGTTGGACTTATGTTGGGACCCCGGATCTCCGGATCTAGGACCCTCTGTGTATATCTGCACTATTCCCTGGATCAGTAGCTAGTGCACACAGTTGCAACATTGGCGTAATCAAAAACCGTACCACAAACTATAGATGAAGCAGACAAATTAATATTTAATAGGAAAATGACCTTATGGTCAAGTCTTACAAAGGGTGCCACGCATGGCTTAACAACAAAAGGAAGCTTGCAGCGGAAACTAAACATCCGATGGAGGTCACCCAATATGCCCACAGGCAATCGAGTGGAGGACGCGACCTAATACGCATAGTCTTCAAAGTAGTTCTCTTCATAGAACTCGGAGCTTCCTGGTTCTTCTTCAGCGACCGATCAACCAGAGGGCATAAAGCCGTGAGTACTTTGAATGTACTCAGCAAGTCATAGAGAAATGTATGTAAATAGTATTTATGCAAGGTTTGACAAGGACTGTTTTATGGTTATTTTGCAGAAATCAGTATTGACAGTAAATACAGTAAGTAGATTGCAAAGCACAATTTTAAAAGATTAATACATAAGTAATCAATTTTCTTTGAAACAACTAGTGAACACCCTGTTCACTTCCCAACCAACAACCACAACCAATAGTAGATTCGAACAACCCATTCCCACATTTTCGACAAAAGTCTACCCCTTGCGTGAAATCACCAGGCATGTCCATAACCGGGGACACGGCTATTGAATAGTTTTACACTCTGCGAGAGGTTATGCACTTGACCCACAAGACACGAATTCTCTAGTTTGTTCGACATAATTCTATGCCACCATTTACTACCTTAGGTAGCGGTCTAGAGCACATGACAAGGCTTTTACAAAGTTACTTTTGACTTCGGTTACATTTGCTAAGGGGTTCTGGTCTGAGCCCCTCTTGCGCCATAATCAACCAAAACAGAACCAAATCAAAACATTGCTAATTAATCAGCCAGGTCTATCCCAGTCTAGACATGTGGTTGTACGGTTAAGGCCCAGATCAATGATTCACGGTTAAGTCCTTAGTTGGTTACTTAGGCAAGGCAACCTCATTCCAAAATCATCCCCTTTACTGCACGATCACTCGCCTGAGTATAAATCAATTTCGTTCAACCCGGCCAAATGACAACCCTTGCCATGGCACAACATCGTTTATCAATAGTGGCTTCGCCACAGTTCCATAATTCCTTTAGTCAAATTCAACCTCGTTGGGTTCCACCCAGCCAGAGGACCACCCTAGTCCTGGCACCACAAATTTTAGTTAAGGCGACAACAAATGTCGTGGTCTCACACAGGACCACACTTCATTTTAATTAGCAACACTGGCCGCTACTACACAAGCTACAAACCGGTGCGCTGGGGGTAAATTAATATTGACTGATTCATGGTGAGACCGACGTCTACCAAAGCATGGCTAAGCAAACACGATACCCATGTTGGTAGTACAATAATGTCCAACTAAAATAATCCATCCTAGAGTGTCCAAGGATTTATGTCATTCAAGGGTACATATCATTCACAAATTATCAAGGAGGCATAATGGCAATTAGGTAATTAATTAATTCCCGAAACCATTTATTATAAAACTAGCGATGCGTGTTTATATCAAACAATATACTTTTCATAAAATAGGTTTAATATGATCAAAGGTCTATGACTTGCCTTCGTCGAAGAGTTGAGGTGCGTCGGTTGTTGGGTCCACGAAGTCTTCCGAAACGTCGGATTCTATACGTGCGAACAAAGCTAAATAAATAAAACAACTCCAAATAAAATTCAAATAAATACCAAATAAATACTAATAGGAAGATAAAGAATTTAGATGAATTTATAAATTTGAATCACTTGAATCGAAGTTCAAATGAGGAAGTTATGGCCAAAGGAAGTGGGAAAAACACATGAAATGATAGAATTGGAGATGTCGGTGTTTTAGAACCGAACTTACGTAAAGATTGTTTGATTCGGGGGGGGTCTCCTAGAATGAAATCACGCAAAGAGATCGACACGGGGATTTTTATACAAGAGAAGGCCTTCTCTTGAGAGAATAAGAACCCTACTCCTGTGTGTGTATGGTATTGAGTATCTTCTGAACAATCAGGAGAAAAACTAAGACTATTACAGATAGTGCTTGTATTCCTGATGGCCCGATCGATCCCCCTTTCCTTTCTCTGACTGTCGCCTTTTATAGTACATGAAGGAACAGCAGTTACTCCAGGTGAAGCGGCGCCTCATCACATCCCGTAACTGGCGCACATTGGTAGTAATCGCCGGTGTATTAACTCCTCCACGTCGCTCAACAGCTATATACCAGAGATAATGGAGTATTATGTGCTATTACTCCGCAGAATAACAGCGTATAATGACTGTTTGAATCCCTTAACAAATAAGACCCACTTGTCTGTAGGTTTATTTGATCATAAGGTGGTCGTAGCTGACCTAGTCGTAGAGGAGCCTACGACTATGAGGTAGTCGTAGCAAGTCTTACGACTATGGGATAGTCGTAGCATAACTTACGACTATGGGGGTGGTCGTAGAAGGACTTACGACCACTCATTAGGCTCTTCCCTCATAATATTAAGGGGTACTCTCAGGGTCCACATGACGTCATATTTACCTATAATAAGAATTATAGATAAAAGATAAAATAAGGATTATTATATCCTCGTCATCTAGCCCCTCAGCTTCAAGTGAAAGAAACTTACTTGGTAAAGGAGTTATAGATGGTCCTACGACCGCGAGAGGATCGTAGAAACATAGTCGAAGGAAAAACTCTTCGATTGTATATTACTTTGACCAGAAATGTGCTTGGTCAAGAAAATTACCTACGACTATCAAGTAGTCGTAAAAGCATTCCTACGATCGCGAGATGGTCGTAGTATAGTGATCGGAAGAAATAACTTTCCGATTATCGTTTCCTTTGGTTGAAAAGATCTAACCAAGGAAGTAATTTCGCTTGAGGTGTAAACACAAACTGATTTTCTCGAGCAGAACCTGCTTGGGAATCTCAAATGGCCTTAGTTAGTGCGTCTGTTGAAGCAGTTCCCGAGACTGTGGCGACCCTTGGAATGTCACGCCTCTGACTCAAGGTACGCGGTTATAAATACCTACCGAGGGTAAAACCTAAGATCTTACTTTTCCCCAAATCATTCTCTTTGTTCGTCAAGTTCTTGTCTTCTCGCCACCAACTCAATCGAAAATCTCCTCTTTCGAGAAAAATGGTAGGAGAGTTTCCGAATGGGCAGTCGGAGATGGATCTGGCGAAGATGCAAACCCTTGTCAACTTGGGAAAATTCGAGAGAGTTCTTGTGGAGTGGTTCCGCATAAGCAAAGAATGGCCGTCGGGGAGGAAGGACAAATCCCGTCTTCAAAGCGTATTGTGAGTGTGGTCTTCGATTACTGCTTCACCCCTTTCTCCTGCGATACTCGAGTATTTTGGAGTGGAATTGGTGAACCTTGGTCCTAATTCCATCACAATCTTGGCGTATTTGTGTATCTGTGTGAAGCGTGCACAGGAATTCCAGCGGATCTTGAGCTCTTCAATATTTCTATGGAATGGCTCGACAATCCGGATATTTGGAAGTTGTGGTTTGAAGCTCCATGACGGGAAGTCAAAGGAGTATATTCAGATGTTCACTCGGTCCTCATGGCCGTTGTGGAGGAAGAGATGGTTTTACTGGAAAGTCACCTTCGAAGACAGTCTTACCTTCGAAGGGAAGGCTGCCGAAAAGAAAGCTTCCTGGGATTCGACTCCCCAGGACATCAGTCGAATTGCCCCCTATATTCAAGCCATCAAGGATTTGAAAGAAGAGGGGTTGACTGGATGGCATGTGGTGAAGGATTTCATCACACGTCGGATTAGTCCTTTGAAGAAACGAGTGCCTCCTATGTGGAGGTACACGGGGCCAAGAGACCCGACCAGGGACTACGAGGGAGGTAAGTAGTTTTTCGACTTAACTCTCAGTTTGGTCTTCTTCAAAATTATCTAATTTAATATCTTTATCTTTTATCTGAGATCTTTCAAGCGAGATTGACGCTCGAGTCAAACTTATTTGTGAGAAGCCCCCGCCACCTAGTGTGGCGGTTCCTCAAATTCTTGCGGTTTTATCCGCAGAAGAAAAGGTTGAGCGCCTAAAGGTAATCAAAAGTTGATTTCATCCTTAGGAATTCATAGTCGTAGAAATAACTTACGACTAGGTAGTGATCGTAGAAAATCTTACGATCGAGGACATGTCGAGGAAAGCTTACGACTAAGTCTTGTCGAGAAAAACTTACGATCGGTAATTGATTCTTTTTTACATTTTATTTACGTAAAGTAGGCATGGAAAACCGCCAGACGCGACGAAGAGGTCGAACTGATGACCATTGGTGCAGGGGCGTCAGTGAACAAGGGCTCATCTCCTCCGACGAAAAACGTCGACTTTCAAGAGTCGCCGACAAGGGAGGATCAAGCTCAGGTTCCTTTATTTCGACGAGGTCCTCAGCAAAATCTGCAGCACACACGCTTGCAACAATAGCTGAGGTCGAAATAGCTGAAATTGAGGAGGATGAAGAACCTCTTGTGCGCAAGACCCGTAAGGGCAAGGGCACGTCTTCAGCGGAAACCGAGACTGAAGCGGCTGCAGCTGAGGAGACCGAGGAGGTTGAAGAACCTCCCAGGCGTAAAGTCCACAAGACCAAGGTACCTTTTTATTACGACAAGAAAGCTTTCACAGTTTCTGCCACTTCTAGATTTGTCAAGCAACTAGAAAAGGAGAACTGGAAGGAGTTTATGCCTTTTGTGAAGGACAACGCTGATCCAGCCGAACCTACCGTTGAGGATAGTGCTGCCCTTCGAGTGGTCGAGACCGATCTCGGCCCTCCGAAAATTCAGGAGACCAGAGAGATGGTCCCTGTTCAAGATTCACGACCAGACGTGGTCGTGACCGATCCTATTCCCCAACTTGAGCTACGACCAGACGTGGTCGTAGCAAAGAAGTCAAAGAACCCTTCCCTCGGGAAAATAGCTTCAAAGTTTCTGATCAAATCTAGGATGCAGAGGTATGTGAAATAAGCTAAAGTGTAAGAACAACATTTACCTTTTGCTTTTCACAATTTGACTTGCTATCCTTTTGTTTAGCTCAACTTCTTCCGTCCTCGATGTGGCTTCTATCGAGAAGTCCATTGCCGCCTCTCCAGCGATTGGAGAGTTGACAGCAGAAGCGATCGATGGATCATCTTCGGTCCAAGTGGTGGAAGAAGTCGTGGCTCCCAAAGCGGTTGTCACGACCGCTGAAGTCGTAGTTATGGCTACTGAGGCAGCAACCATAGTTACTGAGGTGGCGTCTACAACCGCCGAGGTAACCGCCATGACTACTGAGGTTGCAGCTACTACTACTGAGGTAGCGGCTACACCTGTTGAGATAGCGGTTACAACAACTGAGATAGCCGCCATGACCACTAACGCGGTCGTAGGACCAGCAGAGGTAGTCGCAGAAGCCTCTGCCCAAGGTGGTGATATGCCTGACCACCGTGCGGGGAAGGAAATCGTTGCAGACCTCCTTCCTGGTACCCAAAGAGAAACTACAATTTCAGAATCGGAAGATGAGGAATACTTCAACTTCTGTTTTGATTTCTTTGGCCCTGCTTCCATAGTGGTGTCTTCTGCCTTTAGATCTCGCCACCGAGTCTCTCATCCCAAAGACATTCCCAATAGAGGGAACACTTTTGATAATGAGCGCCTTGAGAAGGTTTGGTGGGACCAAGTTGAGAGAGTGGACGAGCTGAAGCACCCAGAGCTGGTTTACTCAATATTTGCTCGATCAACCATGAATGTAAGTATTTGACGATACTTGTACATACAGGTATAATCTTCTCTTGTTTCTCATTATCTTGTCTTTTGCAGAAAGCCATAGAGCATATCGCCGTTGTCGGTGAATATCATCGACAACTTCTAGAGCTGCGACAGGAAAAAGAGGAACTCTGCAAACAGGCAGAGAGGTGGTAAGTTACTATTTTCATAGTCGTTTTCGACTTGACTACTTATATAGTGCTTACAGGGTTTGTCGTGGAAAAACTCACGACTATATACTAGTCATAATAGATTTACGACCGGATGTTTAGTCGAAGGAGAACTTACGACTAGACCCATAGTCGAGAAGAACTTCTGATCGATCAATGGTTGTAGGAAAACTTACAACCGATTTAATAATGTTCATGTCCACTTTTAACCTTCTACAGTTAAGCAAATGATGAAAAACTCGCCGACTCGCTCGATTATCAAAAAGAGGAGTCGAGAGTTACAGGAGAAAATAGAATTTCTCTGAGGAAGCTTGAAGAAGCTAACTCGCAACCGAAAGGATGCGAGGAAAGGATAAACGAAGAAGTCTTGAACTTAAGATCGCTTATGTTTTCGATCTTTGCTCGACCGCTACTTCTTTTAGGAAAAGAAGATGACATGAGAAAGCTCGAATGAAGTCCAAAATAAAACTTTGGTCATTCACGAGATTTCTCAGACGCCAGAGAGAAAGATGAAGAAATTACAAGATTAAAATCCCAAGGTCGTAAGCAATTCTTTACCGCAATCTTTTACGAAGTTCTTTCCCTTTTTCACTCTTATTTGTCTTCTAGAAATGGACCGTGTGGCTGGGGCGTCTCGAAAATGAGCTCGAGGATAAAACCATAATTTATGTTTAAACCGTCGCATTGCCAAAGAAAATACGGAGGAAATTAGATCATGGGAAAAGAAGCATCTTTGAAATCGTTGCCTCCATGAGGAAGAAATTAAGAAGTTGGATTCTCGATTAGCGTGTAAGGAAATATTTTCCTCGATTATTTTTGTTTTCTTTTCCTCTAAAAGTTTATTTTTGCTTGACCGGTCTTTCTCTTTTTGAGCAAGCGGTCGAAAACAAACAACTCATGAGGCTTCGACTCGCACCCAACAGAGATGGAGACAATGAAGATTAATCTTCAAAGCAGTGTCACACTCCTGAACAATGTACTTGGTGAGCTACATACTGAGGGAAAAGCTCCTCAAGATGATACGATGGCTGCTCACATAAGTACAATTGGGGAACAAGTCGGAACTTTGCAAGAACTGATAACCACCCTGAAAGCCAACCAAGCTGACTCAATAAAGGAGGCGGTCGAAATTGCTGTAAGTTATGCATTGGCAAAACTTAAAGCTCATGACCCCAGCCTTAACATTCATCCAATCGAAGCCCACTTTAACTGCCCTAAAGCAGAAGCAAGTCGTCTGATTGAAGAAATGCAATCAGTTGGCCGGAAGGTTTCGGAGGAGATGCAACTGGGTTCTCCCTCTTCAGAGTAGTTTGTAACAATCCTGAAAAACAATCTTTTGTCGATGTATTATATAATCCATCTTGTTTCCTGCAAATCATCTTGTCGAGTAGTTAGTAACTCAAAAGATAATTAACGAATGAAATACTAAGAATTGAAGTCAAATTAATAACTTTATCCTAGCCCCCGACTATTTGCTTAGTTTGTTTCGACAAACTAAATAAATAGTGTTAAAAAGGGTTTCTCAAAAGCAGAGAGGTTTGGTTAACTTGTAGTTTTTGGTCACGATTGTCATGCCTTTGGTCGAAAAAATAGTAACGAATCGACACTAGGAAGTTCTTCCGAAGGAGCAGACCCACGCAGAGAGGAAATGCTTCGACTAGGTGATGTCACCATTTCCAACTAGATTAATTAAATCGAGAACAAAGAACTTGAGTTAAACAAACATCCAGAGAACTTCAAAAAATTCGTTCGCCCTTCTTTGGAGGCTTCAATAAGTCTGTCCTGTTATCAAGAGTAGGAAACTGAACGATGCTAGGAAGTTCCTTCTTGTGGGTAGGACCACGTGCAGAGAGGAGAGACTTCGACTAGATGTGTTTCTTCCTCCGACTTAGTTAAGACGAATCGAATACACCAAAGGCAGTTGAATAAATCTTAAAAAGTGCACTCTGCTTAGAATATATTTTTTTAAAAAAAAATAAAGTGAAGAAATAACCTAAGATGAAAGGAGTTGGCCTTCAAAAATATTTCGACTAAATAAAACCCGAGTTCTTTGTGTTGGCAACAAAAGCGAGTAACGAGTTGACACTAGGAAGCTCCTTCTAGTGGGCAGGACCACATGCAGAGAGGAGAGGCTTCGACTAGGTGATGTTATCTGCCTTTTGACCAAAGGTAAAGAAAACTGGGTGTTTGAAACATAGTCGAAAAATTATGAAAGCACTACTCAAAAGTAAGACAATAGAGATAGAGAAAACCTGAGTCTTTATTGTCCGAATGATTGGTTACACATAGAACTTGCGTATCGGGTCGATGTTCCAAGAATTCGAGAGAACTTGGCCGTCTTCCATTGCCAATCGCACCGACCTGGACGAGTAACTTCGACCATGTGTAAGGACCTTCCCACTTGGGAGAAAGTTTGTTCCGATTAGACTTGGATTGGCAAAGCCTCAATACTAAGTCGCCTCTGAGAAGGCTGCGAGGTTGGACCTACGATCGTAGTATCTTCGCAGGCTTGTTGGTAGACCGCCGAACTAATTAGGGCTGGTTTCTCCTTTCTTCAAGTAGATTAATATCATCTCGCTCGAATTTGTTCTGGTTGGAGTCTGTGAATGTTTCACTCGTGTTGACCGTATCTTTAGTTAGGAGGAAGCATGGCTTCAAAGATCAAGACTAGAAAGAAAGGTGTTTCTCTCAGAGTCTGATTGGTAGTTGTACGAATCGCCCATAATCTGTAGGGTAACTCTTGTACCCAAGCCCCGAGCGCTTGACGAGTGGTCGAAAACTCGAGTCTTAATTCCTCTCATTATTTGGCCGTTTGCACGCTCGACCGCCCCATTACTCTGGGGATGGGCCATGAAGCATAACACAACTTGGTACCCAACTCGTCATAAAATTCACGAAATTTTGCGCCAAAATTGCTTACCATTATCTGTAATTATTCGACTCGGTACTCCAAATCGAGTAATTACGATCTCATCATAAACCGCTTTGCCGCTTCGTTGTTATCGATCCACAAGTTCGCTTCAATCCATTTTGTGAACGATCAATAGCCACAAAAGGAACTCAAACCTCCGGAGCTTTGGGGAACGGTCCCGTGATATCAAGACCCCTGTGTTGCAAAAGGCCAAGATAGAGGTATTGTTTGTAATGCATGAATTTGGTTGGTGTATTTGCTCGCTATGAAACCGCTTTCGACACACTTTTAACCAACTCTTTAGCATCGTATAGGGTCATTGGCAAGAAAACCTTGTCGAAAAGCCTTGCCGACCAACGCTCTGTAGGAAGCATGATTTCCACAGATGCCACCATGTATGTCGTGAAGGAGTGTTAATCCTTCGCTCTGCGGAATGCATCGCATGAGCACCCCTTGAGTACCTCGTTTATAGAGAACTCCTTCGACCAAAGTATACATTTTGGCTTTTCGGGATAAGCGACCGCCTCGAGATCGCGTCTTCGCATGTAACCCTTCAAGATAATCATAGATGGGCACCATCCATGTATCCTCGCACTCTAGAGAGACTGTCTCAATAGGAGGTGTCTCGGCTCGTCGACAGAGAAGGCTTCGAGTTGTTCCAAGAAGACTCCTTTTGGTACCTCGGATCGGGAAGAAGCTATTCGAGCAAAGGGTCTGCGAGGAAATTATCCTTCGAGGGATGAATTGTGCCTCAAACCTAAAAATGCTTTTCTAGCTTACGACTTCCGATAAGTACCGAGACATTGTCGGGTTAGAGCACCGGTACTCTTTGCCAACTTGATTCACGACTAGTTGAGAGTCTCCTCTCACGAGTAGTCGGCGAATCGAGAGCGCATTGCTTTCAGATACCAAACTAGCAAACCTTCAGATTCTCGCCACATTATTAGTGGCCCGAAAGTTTAATTGTATGGCATACTTTAAGGTCTCTCCGTTAGGAGATACCAGACCACCCGAATTTCGAGCCACTTAAAGTAAGCGACCCGTCAAAGTACATCGATCCCATCGGTCGTGGGAATCAGATCGGGATCTGAATGAGTTCAGATTTGTCCATTCGGCGACAAAGTCCGCCAAGATCTGGGATTTAATGGCCGTTCGGGACACGAAATGGATGTCGAACTCCCCAAGTTCGACCGACCATTTTGTCATGCGCCCATTGCTTCCCTAATCTCGGAGGATCGCTCCCAAGGAAACTCGAGCAAGACAACTAGTTTGTGCGCTGAAAATAATGCCGCAGCTTCCTCAAGACATGAGGAGGGCATATAGAAGCTTTTGGACTGAGGGTAACGCTCCTTAGGTCCGTGTAAAACTTCACTTACGTAGTAAACTGGTCGTTGTATATTTTCATGTTCTACGACCACTACTGCGCTTACTGCCTGTGGCGTGGCAGCTAGGTAAACTAAGAGCGTTTCTTCGGGCCTCGGAGAGACCAGAATAGAAGCACTCGTAAGGTACCTCTTGACATCCTCAAAGGCAATGTTTGCCTCTTTCGACCACTCAAAACTTTCGTGTTTCCTTAGAAGTTTAAAGAAAGGTAGTCCCTTTTCTCCCAGTCGTGCGATGAAACGACTTAAAGCCGCCATGCACCCAGTGAGTTTGTGGACTTCTTTCCGTGTAGTTGGAGGGCGCATTTGTAAAATGGCTTTTATCTTTTCGGGATTTGCTTCGATTCCTCGTATAGATACTAGGAATCCAAGTAATTTCCCTGAAGAGATTCCAAATACACATTTCTCAGGATTAAGTTTTAAGCGATGTTTTCTGAGATTGTCGAACGTTTCTTGCAAGTCAGTAATATGATTAAGTCTCTTGATGCTTTTGACAACTAGATCATCAACATAGGCTTCTAGATTTCGGCCTAATTGAGATGAAAAAGTTGCCTGCATCAAGCGTTGAAAAGAAGCGCCAGCATTTTTTAGACCAAATGGCATTTTGACATAGCAAAATATACCAAATGGTGTAATAAATGCGGTCTTTTCTTCATCGTCTAGACACATATTGATCTGGTGGTATCTAGAATATGCATATAAAAAACTTAACATTTCACAACCTGCAGTAGAGTCAACCAACTGATCGATACGAGGTAAAGGAAAATCGTCTTTTGGACAAGCTTTATTAAGATCGATAAAGTTCACGCACATACGCCATTTGCCGCTTGACTTTCTAACCATTACAGGTTAGCCAACCATTCGGTGGTTGACCTCTTATAAAGCCCGCTTTAAGTAGCTTATCCAATTCGATTTAATAGCATCTCGTCGATCGGGGCAAATCTCCGCAATTTTTGTTTTACGGTACTTTGTCGGTCGTAAAAGCTAGCTTCGTGCTCGATCACCTCCCCGGGATTCCGGGCATGTCGGATGCTTGCCACGCGAATACATCTGCGTTAGCTCGGAGGAAGGTGATGAGGCGTCTTCCTATTTGGGGTCGGAAGTATCCCGTCACGCGATCTTCGAGGGCTCCCTGCCGGAGGAACCTCTTTGACTTTGTCGTTCGGCTTTGGTGCGACTTTTAGGCCGACTTGCTAGTCAAAGGTCGACTTTCTTCTCGAGTTGGTATTTGTCCTACCATCTCGAGGGATCGACTGATCGCGGTATCGCCATCTTCTTGTCACAATGGATAGTGATTACTCCTTTGGGACTGGTATCTTAATACATTGATATCCATAATGAGTAGCCATTAAGAATTTTGCCAAAGTTGGTCGTCCGAGTATGGCGTTATATGTCAGTCGAAATCGACCACATCAAAGGATATTTTCTCGTCACGAAATTACTTGGTGAACCAAATGTTAAAGGAAGAGAAACTTGACCAATTGGTTTGGCGAAGATCGGTACAATCCATGGAAGGAGTATCGCATCGGTCTTACTTTGGTCCCGGTACTTGCATGTCATCAGAGCACTCGTAAATAAAATATTTAACGAGCTTCCACCATCAACTAAAACTCGATTGACCCGACAATTGTTGATGGTGGGTTCGACCACGATGGATATCGACCGTCGAGTCGAAGAATCGGCGATCATTCTTCTCGAAAGAGATGGTGACTTCAGACCACTTGGTAATTTATTGACGAGAGGAGGGTCTATGGAGTTTACCTCACGCTCAGCTGACCTTAAGTCGCCGCTTTGATTCATATGCCGATGATCCCCCGTAGATGTGTTCGATGGTGTGTTGCGGATCCTCGAACAGCATCTCCTCTTCATCATCTGAAGATTTATGACCACTTGTCTGACCTACCTGCTCGAGAGTGGGAAGTGGTCCTTTGTCGTTGTAGTAGTCTTCAAGCTTTCGTTGGAATACCCGAGCTATGAAGGTCATGCCCTTCCTTTTTATGGAAAGGACACCACCTAGGCTTATCATTTTTCCGATCGGCGCTTACCTTTGCCTCTGTCGGAGTGCGGCTTGATGTGCGTGGTTCTTTATCATTCCTGACCAATACCTCCTTGGAACCGCCGGTTTGGAGTTTTTGACTCTTTGCCTTGTTCTTGGACTTTTTGCTTTTTATCCTTCTTCTTACCAATGTCGCTTTGGCTCTCGAGAGGTATTGTCTTCTCGATCTATTGTATTGTTCCACTCGACCGCCTCGAGGCAAGAGCATATCGACCACCATCTCAAGAGTTAAAGAATGTAAATAGGTGGGTTTAAAGCAATGTCTTCGTTATTCTCCTACTACGGACTCGCTTGAATGCCCCGATGACGGATGAATCGAAACTTCCGAATTGAGTTACTGAACCCGACTAAAGCGCTTGATGAATTGGCGCAAGGTCTCGTTGTCATTCTGTCTCATCCGTGCAAGTCATCCTCCTTTCGAGGCGTATTGTAAGTGCCTTGAAATTTGCCGAGAGAAGGTCGCGAGATGTTTCCAAGAGTAAATCGACTCGAGTGGTTGATTCAGTAACCACGATCGAGCGGATCCTTCGAGCACAGTTGGAAGATAATTTGCCATTACATGCTCTCCTCCTCCTGCTGCTCGGACAGCCGTTGTGTAGGTTTGAAGGAATTCGATGGTATTTTGGGAACCATCAAACTTCTCTATGTTCACTGGTCGAAAATGAGGTGGCCAGCGAACAGCTCGGAGATCAGGCGAGAATGCCCGACATCCAGTAATGACTTCTTGACGCCTCCTTTGCAGGAAAGAAGGGTTTATATCATCAGGTGGTCGTACTCGACGATACCCAGTAATAGGTTGACCGGACCTATGATAGATCTCAGTCCTACGAGGGGAATACTCCTCGTAGTTTATCTGCTGCTGCATATTCCCATGTCGGAATGGTGAGCGATCACCTCTCCGAGGGGTTTGCTGATCATCAGTCGTTCGAAAGACATTTCTCCGAGTAGGTGATCGATGCGACTTACTGTTGCGTCGATTCCTCCGTGGTGATATGTTCGATCGACTGGTAGCCGAAGAAGTCGTATTGCTATGACTTCCTGAATGATGTCGGCGAGGCGCTTCCAGCCTTGCCATCGTGTTCCGAAGCCTTTGTGCGATCTCTTCAACGAAGAGGTCGTAGCCTGGTGCTCGGGCTAGCTCTTGAGTTGGATTCTCGAGCAAGTCATTGATGTACTGAAGTTCTCGAGCTTCCTTCGATCGATATTGGATGCGCCTGCATGATTCTTCTAAGCTTCAATTTTCTTCCGTCGAATAGCCTCAAGAGCTTCTATGTCGGACTCTTGAGACTGCCTCAATGAAGTGCGAGAATGTCGAGGATTTCTCTCGCGTTCATGAAGGTGTTGGTCGTGTCCGCCAGTGGTGGCGTCCTTGCCAACGTCACGAGGGGGCGCAGTGTGTGATCTTCGGGAAGGGTCTCCATCTCGGTCTCTAGAAGAGTGATCTTGATCTCGAGGAAGGACGAAGACCTCCACGATGATTCTCACTTGCGCCGAGGCCTCTCCGCTTGAGGAGTCGCCGAGACACCATCTGGCGACTTGGAGTAATCCCTCCGTAGGGAAGTCAGGTTATCTTAGTCTCCGTCGGCGGGTGTGATCTGGAGAAATGGTCGAATTTGTAGGAAAAGCATGCTTGATCCGCTCTCTCTGGCGTCATCCGGAGAGAGAGGATCACCAAATGCCGGTGAAGTCCCATGTGGCTTCCAGAGCTTGCCTCACCAAGTCGGACCGCCTTAGGGGGACTTGGACACTTCGAGGAAAAACTCTCGTCGTGTCGTGAGTCCACCTGGGTGTGGTCCTGGTCAGATTGACCCTTGTCCTTTGAGAGGGTAGATTCCTCTCTCGGACGTACTGTTGTGGGGGATAAGGATCCCTCCTCAACTCATGGGCGACATTGTCTCTCGGATCTGGGAAGATCCCTGAGGCAACAATGCCATAGGATGAGTCATCACTTGGTTAAAGAATCGAATCCGGCATCCATGTCGACGTCTCACAGTGTCCGCCAAGTCGAACCAATTCTCCTTGTTCCATTCTCCTGCCATGAGTGCATGAGTTTTGGAAAACAGAGAGTATGTTGACAAGAGATTACCGGAAGATCCCCACGGTCGGCGCCAACTGTCGGTGTTTTAGAACCGAACTTACGTAAAGATTGTTTGATTCGGGGGGGTCTCCTAGAATGAAATCACGCAAAGAGATCGACACGGGGATTTTTATACAGGTTCAGGCCTTCTCCTGAGAGAATAAGAACCCTACTCCTGTGTGTGTATGGTATTGAGTATCTTCGAACAATCGGGGAAAAACTAAGACTATTACGAGATAGTGCTTGTATTCTGATGGCCCGATCGATCCCTTTCCTTTCTCTCGATTATGCGCTTTTATAGTACATGAAGGAACAGAATTACTCAGTGAAGCGACGCTCATCACATCCCGTGAATCGGCGCACATTGGTAGTAATCGCCGGTGTATTAACTCCTCCACGTCGCTCAATGACTATATACCGAGATAATGGAGTATTATGTGCTATTACTCATTGAATAACAAAGATATAATGACTGTTTGAATCCCTTAACAAATAAGACCCACTTGTGCAGAGGTTTATTTGATCATAAGGTGGTCGATGGTGACCTAGTCGTAGAGGAGCCTACGACTATGAGGTAGTCGTAGCAAGTCTTACGACTATGGGATAGTCGTAGCATAACTTACGACTATGGGGGTGGTCGTAGAAGGACTTACGACCACTCATTAGGCTCTTCCCTCATAATATTAAGGGGTACTCTCAGGATCCACATGACGTCATATTTACCTATAATAAGAATTATAGATAAAAGATAAAATGAGGATTATTATATCCTCGTCAGGAGATTTTCCTGATTTTCGAATTATTTTTCTAAAGGAAAATCGGTTTAATGCCACGCGGGCGCCACAAAAAAGCCACATTAGCAAAGGGGTGGCGTGGCGATGTGGCGTGACACGGCACCACGTGGCTACCACGTCGGGCCGGGCCGTGGCGCAAGACACGAGACCAAGGGTCGACGGCGATTAGGCCTTGGCCGGCAAGCAAGGATACCAATGCGAAGAGGAGCTCACAGGGAGTTGGGCGGCGAGGTCTTGATGACTGCAGCACGGACGGAGGTCGCCCAGGAGAGAAAGCGCGGCAGCGGCAAGGCCGTGAGGCTCGAGGCGGGGAGGCGCAAGACGGGAAGCCCTCGCTTTGGCGATGCCGGAGGCGAGGTCGATGGCGCCAGAGGAGGCTCGACGGCGGCGGTGGATGCAGCAGAGTGAAGCTCGGTGGTAGCGGCGGAATCGCGAAATCCGGCAGCGAGAAGGCGAGAGAGGGAGGGTGAGGTGAGGGGAAAGAGAGAGGAGGGGGAGAGGTTGTTGGCCATTAATGGCGGACGGCGGGTTCCGGCTTGACCCCGCGGAGAAGAGGAAAGCCAAGACGGGCGCGACGGAGGAAGGGACTAAGCACAAGAACCGGATGGGATCGGTAGGTTGCTAGGCATGGCGAGGAAGCTGCTCTACGAGATTCGTGGCAAAGGCGGGTCTGGCGGAGGCGGAGGTTGAAGACGATCGAGGCGCCGACAAAGCGGGCCCACGATCGAGAGAGAAGAGAACGAGGGAGGAAGCGATGGATGCGACCATCCGATCAGATCGGACGGCGTCCGATGGAGAGTCTTTCAGACGTGGTCACGGGCTAGGTGGGATCTTGTGGTGAAAATAGGAAGCGGGTCGGGAGGAATTCGGCCCAAGAGGTTTAGGGAGAGTTTTAAGGATTTTTGATTTTAGGAAATACCAGAAAAGTAAAAACCTTTTTAGAAAATAGCTAAAGCCGTCCAAAAATTCAAGAAAAATTCACAGAAATCTCTTGAATTATTTAGAACTTAATAAAAATATTTTCAGCTTAACTTTTGCTTTTAGTTTTTGCAAATAATTATTTTTAACATAAGGCAAAAGGAAAAACCAATTTAAAATCCAACCAAACTCAACTAAACCAACTTGAATTAGTTGAATTTTTAATTAATTCAAATTAAATCGCTTTTAAAATTCTAAATTACAAGTTAAGCTTTGGCAAATTAATAAAATCAAATGGTTAATTTTTAAAGTTTTTAAAATTTTCAAAAAAACCCAGAAAATAAGGATGTTACATCTTATGAATTTATTTATGTGTCATACAAGATTTTTTTTTTTGCATTCTCTAGTTGACATGTAAGTCCGTTTCAAAGAAAAACTATAAAATATAGATGTTGGAGAATATGATAGAGACTATTTATTGGAGATGTTATCTCTACAGATGATGTAACATATGTTAGAGATATGATTATCTCTAACTATTGGAGATACCCTTAGTGGGCGGCACGAGAATAAACGTGTGAGTCGTCTACAGTTCGGATATGGTTATATCGGCCGCGGTCGATTGGTGACTGGACGGCACGAATGTGCGAGTGGTGTGGCAATGGCAATGCGCGGTGGGTAACCGGCGCGTGGGGCGTGCTGGTCGGTGGCCAGCGTACGGGAGCGCCGCGGCCATCGTGTGTGAACGGGCAATTGCGATTTGCTAACGGCAGGCACGGTAGGGAGCATCGAGTCGTCATCGGCGGCGGCAAGATAAGATTGGAGACACCACGTATCCGGTCTTTATTTTACCACGGGCACATGCGAATTGATTGAATCTGAGTGGGCATACGGGACTGCAGGTACGTACACATCGGTTTGGCTATTTCCTTTAAAGGACTCTGTGGTTTGACTCGTGTCCTTTCTTTTGAGACGTTGGCTCGTGAGTCAAAGTTCTAGAAGGACGGTGAGTTTACATCCGTTGACGAGCAACCTCTGGGCCCAAATTGAAATAGCCAGTTAATGGGCTTTAACTGGCTAACGGGCCTCCAGTACCGCTCGCGGTCGCGGCTCACGTCATAATGCGTGCTGCGTGGAACAAAATAGAGCGAGAAAATGGAAATGTGAAAAAAAAAAGGAAAAAACGGATTTGCTACCGAGCTCGCCGCCGTTCTCCGTTTCTCTGTTCGCTTCTCGATCGCCTGCTCCGCCGCCTCTCAATGTAAGCACGTTTCTCGATCTCAAATTTTCTCAACTTCTCTGCGTATTACATGCCAGTCTCGGCCTGATTAGAATCTGACTTTGCCATGTTGAGGGAGAGAAATTTTGGGTTTCTGCGGGAATAGGTTTTGGGGGTTTCTTTGTCTTCCAATTAGCAAGCGCTTGGAGGTAGAGCTCCATAGTTAGAGGAAGGGTAATCGCTAGCCTTTTGTTTCAGATTTTGTGTGTATTACTTTGGAATGGGAATATGCTCCGATTGGAGGTACCGCATGTCTGCGTTCGTCGCGAGTAAAAAAGGACTACGCAGTATGCTAGTAGCTTTTGGTTTCCAAAGTTTTGAGATTTTAATCCATGATCTGGAAGTACAATAGAGGAATGCCCAACGAACATTTCTACTAGTTCTGCTTTTCTAGAATGTGTTCAGGAGTTGAGCATAACAAAAACGCCTTTTGGTGTGGAGGGCTGCAAGATGATTATGCTCCCTTCTTTTCCTCGTTTCCTTGTTTCAGGCATTACACTACTGTGTGGATGTATTTCAGTGCCTCAAACTTAGTTCTTAGTGTAGAAATGTACACATATTTTTAGGTTTTTGCTTAGAGGATACATGTAAATAGCTTAAAATTACTAGAGTCTGGGTATGCCTTTTTTACTGCTTGGTTTGTTGGCTATATATGCTGGTGTGGAACTCCAATATTTATCTCTCTTTTTTGGACTATGGAGATAGAACTTACATCTCCGGCCTCTGTTTTCACATGAAAATTGATAACCAAATCTCACCACCAGCGTAGTACTATAATTAAGCTAACAACATAGTACTCCAATATTATTTATCTTCTTGTATGTATTCTATTTATGCCAGTTTCCTGTATACGTTCCATGACAAACGATGGTTTTGTCAGATGACAGCTCCATTTGTTCTGACATAGGCAAACTGACTATATGCAATGAAGTTAGCAGCCTTATGAACAATGACTGGGTAAATGTTTTACAGCCTATGGGCATATACTTACTAGTAAATGAGAAGCATATATTGATGCTTGAGTTGCTGGATCTTGCAACATGTGCTTCATACCAAGTTTTTTGTGGTTTGAAACTATATGTTTTTTTAGAGAGCGTAGAAGCACTACTCTTCTTATAGACTAAAGAGCGTCAGCTGGGGATTCCTTTTATTAAAATAGATTGGCTGTGTAGTGCTCAGCACTTGGACCCTGAACCTGTAGGTTTCTGATATTGCCATATCCATGGTTCAAAATCCCGGCCGGTAACCGGCTACCGGGCCCCCTCCGGGAATACGAAAACCGGAACTACAACGTCCGGTTTAGCAACTTCAAAATTCAAATTTCGAATTTCGGATGAATTTTAAGCAAGTTCGATCGAATTTCGTCCAGGAATTTCCGGTAACCGGCCGGTTACCGGTACCGGAGGGGTGCCGGGATGCAACCCGGTACCGGCTTTTCAAACCTTGGCCATATCTATATTGTACTTATTATAGTTCATAGCATTATTTGCAACATAAGTTACATAAGTGAAAAAATGCAAATGAAATCCAAAAGCCAGAGTGGTAGTGATTTTAAGTTTCTGTTGGAAGGCCTTGACAGGAAAACACAGGTAGAACTGAAGAATAGATAACTATGGCTTCTGGTGGCATGAAGGATTTTTACCGGCAGAAAAAGAGAGGAGGTGCCACCAAAACATCGTCATCTTCCAAGAAGAAAACACAGCAGTACACTGGAGGGGCCTCTGAACCTGCTCAGACATCAGCACTAATTTCTCATGGCTCCTTAGATCTCAAAGGTACTTGCTGGAGAGATTATAATAATCATAATTGAGAGTCTCCTGTAGCTTTTTTTTTTTTTTTTAAGAAACCATAAATTTTTTGTTCATGATGATGTTGCTGCAGATGATTTTAGTGAGCAAGAGGAGCAGTTGCGACAGTTTGACATGGACATGAAATTTGGCCCGTGCATTGGTGTTACTCGGCTTCAGCGTTGGGAGCGTGCTTCTGCCATGGGCCTCCACCCACCACCTCATCTTCGGGATCTCTTACTACGTACTTCATCCATAAACAATCGCAATAATGGCAGTCCCTCCCCTGAGTGCCTCTGGGAGGGTAAAGTCTAGAAGCAAATTTCTTCTACAATAAGTACCGCCTTGTTCATAGCAACCTAGTGCGACTTACTCCATCTTGCCCATCAACCCCCTGAATCCACTTAGTCCCTCTACTGCTTCGTAGTTGGGACCTAGTAGTTCTGTCAAGACTCAAGACACTTTTACTATGCAACCTCTTGTTGTACCAATCCTCCTTAGTTTCTCTTCTCTTTTCTGATGATACTGCTATCTTTTTGCCAGTGTATCTTCAGTTTGCTCTGTGTCTTAAGTTGTTTATGTCATTTTCATCCGTTAAGAGGATTTGATAGCATGCCCTTTTCTGTTTGAGTTTTCTTGTTTCCTTTTAATCTCTGGTTGCGTGTGTTCTTGATTCTTCCATCAGAGTTCTTGACCTCACCTGATTATATGTACTGAGTGTTCTGTCAATGCATATGAAACATTTCCGGTTAGCTGTTGTTGCAATTTAGTTCATTATCTAGGTGCTGTGATTTTAGAGAACTAATTTAGTTGAAATATGAATGACATGCCTCTGATTGAGGCAAGAACAAATGGCCTAATAGGCATATGGAAGTTAGGCAATCCAGGACGCAGTTAGTTTTGTTGGGCTAACCAGTATGTGGGCTATGATGGTGAAATTCAGAATTGAAAACCATGACCATGCTTGCTGTAGAGAAAGTTTGTCAGTATACCTTATTGTGAGCGCTTTCTTAATAGGAGTAGGGATGAGAAATGGTAAAGGATAATCCATTTAATCCGATATTCGTATCCGAGAAAACACAAATGTGGTTAGTAAAATCCGCATTCGAATGAAAAACGAATACGTATACTATATGGTATGTGTTATGCAAAATGACACAGAATCCGAGTACGAATATTATCCGTTTTTTCTTAGATACGGATGCGAATACTATCCGTTTTTTCCATGGCACTATGGAATAGTGTTGAAACTTGGAACAGAGTAGGGCCGCAAACTGATGGAGCTTGTAACTTGGCCCTGAGATTGTGCAGTGATTCATTTTGCTTTGTATTGCTTCAGTCGTTCAGAGATACTGAAATGAAATAGGATAGATCAGCATGCATATTGTATGGAAGGAAGCAATCATGAACTTTTGTTAGTGAGCTTCATCACTACAACATATATAATGATATATGTTGTCTGCGTCTGGCGTCTACACTGCCTTTCCCACTTTAGAAGTTTAGATGTTGTTGTCGTGCTGTGTGCCTGCTTCGGGATTCTTTGTGGAGCGTTTACATTTGACGGGTCTTGATTAGGTGCGAATCTGTGGTACATTGGTATTGCTATGACTCGTGTAGACAATAGATTGTAGATGTGCAGTCATGTTACATAAATTTATTCTATCGAGATTTGTCGCAAAAGTTGTAGGATATTTACATTCGACTGAATTGAGTACATATTCGATTCGAATTCGTATTTGTTACGACATTCGATTCGTATTCGTATTCGAGAATGTTTGAATTCGTATTCGTATCCGTTTTAAAAATATGGATTCGTATTCGTATTCGTTACGATATTCGATTCGTATTTGTATTCGTATTCGTTTTAAAAATATGGATTCGATTCATATTCGATTTGTTTCAAACCCTAAAGGAGCATGGAAAAAATGAAGTATTCAAGTACCTGCTAAGCTTTCATGGTTACTGTGCTTGCCTGTGCTTTTCCTAGACATAAGTAGCATTTTAACATTTTGAAAACTATTGTTACCATGGAAACACTGTAGAGCTGTCATATAGCTGCGTCCTGTATCTGTTGTCATTGACATGTTCCTAATCCTTATCTGTTTGGATGACAAACAGCATGTACGCTTAGCCTGTCATTATAATGCTGGACTTTTGCAACCTCTTCACGTGCTGCCATAGCAAATTTCCATTTCCCTAAAGCAACAGTGCTACTCCTTTCTCGCAAAAAAAGGAACTAAATTGTTGTTTCTTAGAACAGGAGTTGCAATGTTGCATGATTAGAAAAAGGTGTTTCAATCCTGCTTCTTCAGCTTGATGTGGTGCGGTGGCATATCACTGCGTGCGCAGGGAGGCAAGTGATGCTGAGCTGCTGCTTTCCTGCAAGGCTGCAATGTCGTTGGCGGATTGCATTCTTGCAGATAGTGCACGTAGCTCGTCCGTCCGTCCGACCTGGGGCCGTATGCTGCGCGCGCGGCGCCGTCGGCCGGCCGTGCGTTGCGTCGCGGTCGGCGGGGCCTGCTCGAGCCCGGCCGTGCGGGCGCCATGCCGCGCAGTCAATTTCCCGACGGGGACTTCTTGGCACGGGGCAGTGCGGGCACCGGGCAGCTAGCGTACTACCGCTAGCTAGTACACTGTACCGCGCGCGCGCGGTTGGGCTGCTGGCCTGCTGGGTGCCTGCTGCCTGGCCACCCTGGGTCTCTCTCCTAACTGGCTATAGCGGTTGTCAACCAGGGGGTGGATAACGAGTCGGCTTAGCTCGACTCGGTAAAGCTCGTTAAGAAAATGAGCTTGGTTCGATTCGACTTAGCTCGGCTCGTTAAGTTAATAGCAGAATATCAGGTTCGGCTCGGTTCGTTAAAAAGCTTAACTTGGCTCGTTAAGAAAGTAAGAGATCACAGCTTGAGACTCGTTAGGCTCGCTAAAAAGAAAAATCAGCCTAATAAAATTTTTAGAAAGAAGAGATCACAGCTTAGGGCTTGGGCCTCCCTAAACCGTCTAAGGATTGCTGTGTTGGGCTGACTTGGTATTACTGCTCAACTGTGTTGGTTTTTTAACGAGCTTAACGAACAACTCGTGAGTCAACTCGAACTCGGCTCGTTAAGAAAACAAATTAAATTGTCGGCTCGGCTCGGCTCGTTAAGGAACCGAGTTTGAACCAAGTCCTTAACGAGCCGAGCTGGCTCGTGAGTTTCGAGTTTTTTTTATCCCATACTCTTGTGTCGCGTGCCGTTGCCGCATCGATCGATCGATAGCATTCGTATCGTATCTATGGGAATCAAACCGTAGGTGCTGCACACAGTTGGGCAGAGGGGCTGTATGCTTAATTAGCTGAGTTGGCATGCACATACACTACCAGAATCGTCGAAGTTCCCGAGTGCTAGTAAGTTTCCCGAGTGTTTTGAATAAGACACTCGGGAACTTCCCGAGTGCCTCATGAAACACTCGGGAAAGTTAACTTTCCCGAGTGTCCGATCGGACACTCGGGAAACTACGACGGGAGCAACGGGGAAAAATTAGCTCCCGAGTGTTGTTCGTTACAGACACTCGGGAGCTAAAAGTAACGATTCGCGCCAATTCTCCCCACGCGCCTGTTCCTCTCTCCGTTCCCTGTTCCCCAAACCCCCCCCCCTGCTGCCGGTTCCTCTCCGTTCCCTGTTCCCCAAAATGCCCCCTGCGCTCCTCCCGCCCTCCGCCGCCTCCTCCTGGCCCGACCACAGCGCCACAGACCCGCAGACGCCCAAGACTCACAGACTGCCACTGAGACCACCTGAGTCCACCTCCGGCTCTCCTCCTCCTCCTGGCGCGCCCCCTCCTCTGCCTCCCGGGCTCCCTCCTCCATGGCCGCCCGATCCATCCGCCTCCCCGGCTCCCTCCTCCGGCCAGCGCCACTCCTCCGGTGAGCATCCATTGTAGTAATTTGTATTGGGATATATATGGATGAAATTTATTGGAGATTCGGGTTTTGGAGTCCTATGCTTTTCATCAAGAAAAACTATACCAAACTAAAAACTTTAAAATAAATATTGTTAATGACAAGTAATGGTTTGGTGCAATTGATTATGAACTTGTGGAATAATTTTCTTTTGTAAACTAGAATTAATTCCTACCTTCTAGTGCAAAATCATTAGCATTATTGTGCAAATATTTCATCGTCAAAAGCATTTGCACTTAGATCATAAAATCTTTCTAAAGGCATACATACATTACTCTACTGTGAAAGCCACATGATATCAATTACACGTGAGACTTTCAAGTTCAAGACCTCCAAGTCGTTAACTTTAGTGCATGTGGTAGTAGCTTCTAACATACTCAATAGTGCGTGGTCAATATACAACAATAGTTTGTTGGGGAAAGAAGGTCGTTGTTGATCATGCATGTCACTAAACTCAAGAGATGTGGAGAAAAATAACAACATTTAGTAGTTAGTTCTTTAAAAATAGTAATCAGACTTGATCCTTTCATTTGTTCAAGGATAAAATTGAATGTACAAATGATGGTTTACCTATCTCAACATATAATATATGCCCATATGAGTCAACATATATTTGCATGGTTGTTTGACAATTGGTGTGGTTCCATAAAGCTTTATTAATTTAATATAATATATACAAGTATGCAACACACATAGCATATGTTCGAACTAATTATAATCAGCACAAAATAAAGCTAAAATGATGGGTCCTTAGATTGTGTTGCTTCTAATTAATTAGAACAAATTAATTAACACAAGTTTGAGACTATGAGAGGAGCATAAGATGGTTTCATCCTTTTGAGATAGAATATTGATGTGGTAAATGTGGTTAATTTATATGTGTGAAATAATAGGATATTTTGGTCAAGAAGTTTCTCTTTTATGTATGTCTATATTCTTCCTTAAGAGAAATGGAGCAGTTTAGACATGAGGATTAGGTATTTACTTCAAAAAAGTACCGAATAGGTGGCTCGAGTGACAACCATGCATATTAATGTTTGTCCATAATATTATTTTGAAGGATATGTGCAAATTAAGGAGGTTCCTCGAGTAGACATTGAGGAGTATGGACGTACACTATGATGGAATAAGATGTCAACTAGGATGCAATACGCAGCGGGTGCACGCAAAACAATGTGCAGCGTAGTTGATGTGATGCATGTTCATTTTCAAAAATTGCACGTATGTATACGCATGCATGGGTGTGAGTGGCTGCACGTATGCTTGATTGCTTGGTGATGTGCCGTTTGTGATGGGTCGATGCATCTTCTTTTTAAGAACGAGTCCCTCGCTAGAAAGTTCTATAGTTAGTCTCCTTTGGCTTTTTTTTGTTTGTTTTTGAAACGATTCTGTCCTAATATAGCTCATGGTTTTCAATACAGTGCTGCCGCCTCCTCGCCATTGTCTCCACCGACACATTTGCAGACCATCTTCCCACCGCAGACTCCTCGGCTCCCTCAGCTCCAAGAAGTACTGTAAGGTAATGGATAAGTGCAAAAAGAAATAAAGTTTGCTTATTTTCTTTTGTGTTGTCCATTTATGGTGGATTGATATGCTGTCATTACAATGCTACATTAACGTGTTAATAAATAAAGGTATTCATATATATTGAAAGAAAGTGTTTTTATGTCAGCTGATCATGTATATCGTCTTCATGTCAACTGTTTTTAGTGTACATATATAGGGCATGCATCATAGGGTAGCTTCTAGCTAGCTCTGTAGTTGTAATTTTTGACATAAATAAAAGTTGGATTAAAATATGCGTTATGTTTTGCACACTAGGATGGCTGAGGATCGTAGTTGGATGTACACTGGGCGTAGAGCGATGGGTGTTGTACCCAAGAATGGATGGAAAAGTCGATGATTTTGTGGATCGAGCATTTGCTAGGCGTAATGGGCGGGGTGTGTTGTGCCCTTGTTCTCGTTGTTCAACACACGGCCACAAACGAGGGCAACAATGATCGCACACTGTGCAAGAAATCGGATTTAGGCGTGCTATACCGTGTGGGTGTATCACGGCGAGTCACAACATAGCGCATCGGATGTGCTAAGGGAGGAAGCGGACGATGGCGGCCACAATGAGAGTAGGATAGAAGACATGCTAGATGATGTCGTCATGCATATGGGCCACTGCCGAGGAAGAACCGAGCTCGCAACAAGGGCTTTCTTTGATATGTTGTCCGCAATGAGTCAACCACTTCACGGGCACACACAGTGTCCCAACTAGATGCCATCACACGACTACTTCTTTGTCAAGTCTCGATTCAAAGACAAGCATTGCTTGCTTTGATGCATTCTTAAGCGTGTTTAGCACTCTTCTCCCAGATGGTCACAAACTGCCCGCTAACTTGTATGAGGCCAAGAAATTGATAAGCGCACTAAATATGCCATATGAGAAGATAGATGTTTGTCCAAATCATTGCATGCTATTTAGGAATGAGAATGTGGACAAAGATCCTTTGTGATAAGTGTGGTGAGTCTAGGTTTGTTGAGGTTGACTCGGTGATGGTCAAGAGGCGACTTCCTATTGGCGTAAAAAATACTTCGCTATCTACTATTTGTGCCACTTAATCCAGCGGTTATACATGTTCCGAGGTTTCACCAAACAAATGGTATGGCACAAGTATGGTCGTCGGTACCATAATGACAAGATGGTCCACCCATCGATGGTGAAGCATGGAAGCAATTTGATCGAGACTATGTAGAGTTTGCCATGAGCCTCGGAACGCTCAATTGCAATTGCAAGCGATGGGTTTAACCCATTTGGTATGGGGCTGCGCCATACAAATTGCTATTCTGTGTTTGTCATTCCCTTAACCTTCCACCCGGCGTTTGCATGCGAAGCGATACATATTCCTTTCGTTGATAATCCACGGTCACGAATACCTGTGGAAGAATATGAGTGTATTCATGGAGCGGTGGTGGATGAATTGTTACATGCTTGGGAACAAGGCATAGTGACATATGATCGGGCATTGAAAGCAGAACTTCACTATGCGGTCGCGTATCACACATCCATGCATGACTTCGGCGTCAGAGGGATATTACGTGGGTGGTCTGTACATGGGAAGATGCCATGCCCAATCGTAGGGAGACGTTGCGTGGTCATTGGCTAAAGCATGGTCGCAAGCACTCCTTCTTCGATTGTCATCGTCAATTCCTTCCAATTGACCACGAATTGAAGTGACACAACCGGATTTAGGGCCAATATTGCTGTCGCAGATGGACCACCACGTCGTCTGGCGGTGAGGAGGTTAGGTGCGGCTAGATGCTTTGAAGCCTCTTGATGATGGTGATGGGTTCGAGAAATATGGTGAGGAGCACAATTGGACTCACATTCCAAGTTTGTGGCGGTACGCCATACTTTCATAAGCTCATTCTTCCCCATAACATAGATGTAATGCATAATGAGAAGAATGTTGCAGAGGCCATATTTAGCACATTCTTTGACATTCCAGACAAGACGAAGGACAATGTGAAGGCTCGCCTTGATCAGGAGGAGCTTTGCAACAGGCCCTCGTGAATATGATCCATAAGCCGCCTCTTGGCAAGTGGGAGAAGTTAAGAGCTAGTTATTGCCTAACTAGGGTTCAGAGGAAGGAGATTTTGGAATGGTTTGAGACCTAAAGTTTCTGATGGGTATCAAAGAATCGAGAAGAGGAGTGAATTTAGCTACCATGCGCATCAATGGCCTAAAGAGCCATGACTACCACATATTCATGGAACGCCTTTTGCCTGTGATGATCCGTGGCTACGTCCCCGAGTGTGTTTGGCAAGTGATGGCGGAGTTGAGCTTCTTTTATCGATGACTATGTGCGAAAGAGATAGATCCCATGGTAATATCAACTATGGGCGTGAAGTGCACGTGTTGCTTTGCAAGTTGGAAAAGATCTTTCCACCGCTTCTTCAATCCAATGCAACATCGATTCTCCATCTTCCCTATGAAGCTAGGATGGGGGACGATTGCAAAACCGGTGGATGTATCCAATTGAGAGGAGCAAAAGGAACTACGGGACAAAGCAAAAAATCGATCACGTGTTGAAGCATCCATAGCGAGGCGTATATAATTGAGGAAATTTCCCATTTCACATCAATATACTTTGTCGATAATGTTACGACGGTGCACAATCAAACCTCACGATACAATATTGGCATCCTCAAAATAATTGCCAACTTAGCCTCTTCACGGAAGAGGTGACACTTCAAGCGGTGGTACTCCCAAAGTTTTATCGCGGGATGAGTGGTTATTTGTGATGTTGTATGTCTTTACCAATCTCTCCAAGTGGATGATTACATTAGGTATGCAACAATTATTTTTCCCAATAATTGATGTATGAGTGTTTTAATCTACTTGTCTTGTTGCCTCTAGGGAATTTGTTAGGAGCGAGTGGAAGCAACGCCGAGACCCATCCGAAAAACAAGTTGCGACCCTTCTTAGGAAGGGTGCCGAATTGTAAACCTAATTTCCGACTTGGTTCTATCGAAAGTAACTTCTATTAGCTACTCCCCTTGCACATAATATTTACTAAGTAAAGAGGAACTAATACATGAAACCCATTCTATTTATCTTTGTAGAGTTTGAAGGACAAGTCTATGAGCAAAGTGAATTGAAGCAAGTTGCTCAAGGATGCCACACTCGGGTCTTTGTCCTATAGTACCTACGATGTGAATGGGTACCGCTCCGAACATCGACACATGAGAGGAACGCCTAATGCAACAACAATTAACAGTGGATTGGTGACTATAGGACAAGATGAGAGCGATACACTGTTGAATACTATGGAGTAATTGAAGAAATAATTGAACTATATTTCCATGGTAGCAAACCTCTCAAACTTATGTTATTCAAATGTCATTGGTTCCATCCGCTTAGGGAGTCGACGGGATACATCACTTGGGGTGGTTGAAGTTGCACATCAATCAATCCTACCAGCAATGACCCATTTATTGTGGCTCGACAAGCCACCCAAGTATACTACATCCGCACCCATGCAAAACTATGAGTAGTCTCATGGATTGGTGGGTAGTACATAAGGTGCAACCATATGGTAAACTACCTACCCCTAGTGAGCAGGACTACAACATTGGAGACCAACAATGGTGTTGACCTATTCTTTCAAGAAGATGGGCTACCAGGGACTTTTCAAATAATAATTGGGGAAGAGGACGATCACATGGATGATATTCAAATCGATGCCGATGAGGTTGTAAACCAAGAGGACTTGGAACTACTTAATCGCTTAGACATTGATGGCACCGAAGGGGATGACGCTGAGTCAACACCTCATGATAGTGACGATGACTTTTTAGAGGGCCCATCTGCGGAGGATCCCATTGTAGACGACTACTTCTAAGCATGATCTTGTATGTCTTCCATTTATTTGTCTGCATGTTTTTAATTTTTGTATGAGCTTACTTGATTACGTTATATTACATTTTTCTATGAGCTTACTTGATTACGCTTATATTAATTGATTTATTTTATTTTATTTCATTTCAGACACCAAAAATGAGTGGCGTCGGACGAGGCAAAGATACTCTAGTCGAGGCAGACGCTTGTTTTCCACTCGAGGAGGCAGAGGGCGGCCGCGGCCACTCGACGAGGCAGAGGGCAGCCACGGCCCCTTCAGAGGCGATGGGGCAGCCACGGCCTCTCCAGAGGCGATGGGGCAGCCGTGGCCACTAGGCGAGGTAGAGGGCAGCCACGGCCCCTCCAGAGGCGATGGGGCAGCCGCGCCCTCGAGGGGGAGGGTCTACCTCTAGTAGATCAGGCTCAGTGCGCCTGCACCCTCACGTCTTGATGATGTGGGCGTGAGGCGGAGGTGAGGAGGAAGAGCAAGACCTTGAGGCGGAGGTGAGGAGGATGAGCACCATGAGGTACAAGAATATTGGATGCGAGGACTGCGAACCTGCCATGACGACCAACCCGAGAGGAGGAGAAGATCATCGTTCTGTTGGCGACACGTAAGTAATTGTTTACACTTTCACTAATTTAGCCCACTTACTTGCATACCTAAAAAACTAATATGTAGGCAATGGCGAGAAGAAGGCGGGGTGACAAACGAGACTTCGAGCGGCATAATTGGCGTGTTGCCGATGGCACTTCCTTGGTCACATACAGAGGGCGGCGGGGAACTGCATGGACATGGTGCCACTCACAGGTCAGCTGCAGATACCGCTTGTTGAAGGAGAGGTTCCATTTGACAATTTGTTTGCGGTGGGTGGAGGAAAGTTTTGGGTAAGTGACTAAATATTCAAATCTGCTTTTATGTGTTCCTATGCATGTTAGGGTTGATTTGGCCCCAATGTTCAATCACCTAACAACAACCTTGACTATTTAACTCAAAGATTAATTTTTTCCGGTGTATTAATACAAACTAGATCACTAAACAACCATACTTAACTTACGGTAGATTAGGCTAGTTTTGCTCAATCTATTCATGTTAGGATAGTTATCTTAATTGTGATGCATAACTAAATCATCATCAACTATTTATTAGTCGGTACATGGCTAAAAATGGTAGTTTTAATCCAAAGACCTATCTAAATTGCACAAGGAGTACTAACATTTTGAAGAACTCAGAAGCCATTTGAGGACAAAGTCGATATTTTGTGTTTTTATGCAAACCTAACCTAGCTAATCTCACTTGTTTGGTACTAAAACTTCAAGTAGTCGACATGTTTAATTTACCTCTTTTGGATGTTTAGTAGCCAAGTAATAAATGTCAACTAACTTAATCATCTTATTCTTTATCAATTCCTTTTCGCTTTCATCAACTAACTTAATCATCTTATTCTTTATCAATTCTTTATTCTTTGATTGTAGTGGTGGTTTCGATGGGTCGATTGGACAGAAGTCGATTCGGCGTAGTGCTTCGTAATTGTGTTAAGAAGCTCATCCCACGATGTTCTCTGAAGCACGCATCCAAGCGGTGATCTGTTACCACACACAAGTGCTTCGACAACAGATTCATAGGGCCGACGCCGCCAAACGATATCACTTTCGGCGAGTACATGCGGTAACCAACCGAACAAACGATGTCCTTGATTACAATCAATTCTAGTTTATTCATATTTAACACTTGGTTAATTTAGGCAATACCTTGGTGGGCCTGAAGTGTGAAGATGCATGGCGCAGATTCTCCGAGGCAGTGGTGCAATGAGCGATGGTTGCGAGCCTCTCGTCTTTGCTAGGGAGCGGCGATTGTTGATGGGACGGACAGACACATCGTCAAGGCAGCTCCTCCATGGCTCGTTACAAGAAGAACTCGTAGGTCAACATGTTCATATTGATTGTATGTTGCGAGATACATATTTATTGACCGCCGTGGTTTTTTGGGTGCGAGGAAAAAAAAGCGAGGCTGTCTCGATATGGAGGCATATGTAGAAGCTAGGAGGGTGATCGGAGGGCACCTTGTGCACCAAATACGATGAGAGCACTTGGTACGATTTCGATCATTTTGTCCCCGATGATTTCCGCTCCTCGATGATTTTGTCCAACAGTCGCATATACTAATCTTTGCTAAGGAGATTCATGGCCCGAGTACGACGTCATGAATTCGCCACTAGACGCGAAAGTTTGTGTACAAGGCTGGCAAGGGGAAGAAACATGGTCGTTTCTTCATGGGTGCCGGCTACATTAGCACACCGACCACCCTCTCCGAGGTCCGATCCACGAGTGCTGCATCAACTGATGAGGTACACCTTCAATGTCGACAGCAACCACCATCACATGTTTCCGAGTCTCGGTTTTCTCAGCTTGAGACGAGGCTGCAAGAGGAAATTGAGGCTAGACAGCGGTTAGAGCAAATGCTCATGCAGGTTAGTTGGAGCGTGGTAGTACAATAACAAAGTAATATGCAATATATATATATATATATATATATATATATATATATATATATATATATTCATACTTGGCTAATGTATGACAATGTGCAAACAAATATGCAGGTACTCGGGACCGGGACTCGACCTAATGCCTCTCGTCAGGGGAACCCTTTGCCTCACTTATCTGCTCCGGTTAGTAACTGCATACTGATTATTATATTGTTAGTCTCTTATGAGTGCTTGATTCAGAATACATTGAAATGACATGCAATGTACTTATTGGTCGCTACTGCAAATTTCTTATAATGCGATTTCTTATGAAAATGCAGGGAACGGCGGGATCAGTTGCTTCGACTGCTAATCCTGAAGATGCTGGTGCACATGTTGAAGATCATGTGAATGCATCCATCGCCGAGAGGTCACCACCAGGTGCTTGCTATTTTTATGATCTACTAAAAGGATACCAATATTAGAAAACATTCACAATCAGGTGATTGCTAAAAAATGGAAAAAAATGGCTTCATATATAACTAATTCTCTATATCTATATCATAAATTCTTTTGAAATGTGTCAACATATAATAATTTGTATGTACACTCCTTTGTATGAATTTGATGATAAGTGCTTGAGACATAAATGTTGATCAGTAGTTCACAATGACAAAATTTTGAGAGTTGCAGTAAATGATCAATTAGGCTACAAGCTAGCTGGCCCACACCCAGTGCATGCCCTTAAGCGATTTGCCATGTTATTAGGTTGCTCATCATGATTTAAAGGAATTTTTTGCTTTGTCAATAGTTTGGTTAATTATCTTTTCATGTATCAATTCCTAACTTTTGTTGTAACATGGCACTAATATTAAGTTTTGCTCTATCTGCAGAACTTTGAAAATGATGCTCTTATGCACGGAAGATTGAAGCAGAAATTTGCATGCATGCAAATGGTTGTAGTGATACTTGTTATTTGGGCTGTCATATGTATAATAATGCCTTATGCTTACATTTTTGAACTTGATCTTGAATGTTGTGAGCTCGGGAACTGTTATGATGTCTTTTGTTCGATCTATACATTTATATATACATATATTGTGGAATGGATGGATGGATGGATTATTTGATTCTTTGTGGAATGGATGGATGGATGGGTGATTATTTGCTCTTTGTGGAATGGATGGATTGATTATTTGATTGTTGTGGAATGGATGGATTGATTATTTGATTGCTGTGGAATGGATTTTAAATGAATTTGTGAAAATTCGGGTGCAGCAGGTTTGTCGATTTCCCGAGTGCCTCATCGATTTACCGAGTGTTTGGCACTCGGGAAATAGACCAAAGTTTCCCGAGTGTTGACACTCGGGAAAGAGACCAAAACTTTCCCGAGTGTCGACACTCGGGAAATTGAAACTCGAGAAAACGACAAAAAAGTTTCCCGAGTGTAGACACTCGGGAAAACTTGACCCGTGGCAATTTCCTACGGATCCGTCGGAAGATTTCCCGAGTGTTTTTGGACCGTATTCCCGAGTGTTAACACTCGGTAATAGTTCCGTGCACGGTTTGGAGAAGCCGTTCAATGGGTTTTTCCCGAGTGTCGACATTTCGAGAGTGTCACGGATACACTCGGTAAATATATATTTCGAGTGTAACACTCGGAAACCGTTTTCCCGAGCACGCTATCCCGAGTGCTTTTTTCGAGTGTGACACTCGGAAATATGTTTCGAGTGTTTCGCCCACTTTCCCGAGTGTTTTTGGCACTCGGGAAAAATCCTGTCTCTGGTAGTGATACATAATTTGCTCAGTTGGCATGCACATAGGTTGGCAATCCTATTGTGCGGCAAAGTTAACACCGCGCGCCACTTCAACTTTCTGATAATTAAATAGACTAACCGAGAGGCGCGGTTGGACAAAACGGAATAGTTCAAGGGGCGAAATTAATCGCAACAATATCAGAACGGGGCTTATTAGACAAAATCTTATCTTAACTAATAAAGATTAGGGTTTACTCCCGCACAGCGAGAGTAATCGTCCCACCCACCCCACCCCACCCCACGTTAGGCTGAAAAACGCCAAACCGTCGTCCTTACCCTCCCTCCCATCCTTCCTGCGCCTCCCTCGCCCGCCGCTACGACCCCCTCGCCCATCTCCCTCGCTTCCGCGCCCACCCCTATGTAACATTCCAAAATTTGAGTTTTCAAAACAATCTTTTATATAGATTAGGTCCCTGAAAAACTTCATCAATTTTCCTTCAATTAATAAACCTTAATTAGGAATTTCTGAAATTTAAACTATTTGATTTGACTAATGTAAACATCCATTAAATGAAAAACAATGTTAGTTGGGTTCCTTGTGCTCCAAGTAATTTTCTTGAATTGTCTTGGATTTTTTAGAAATTATTTGCTATTTACTTTGCCTCATTTGAATTTAAGCATTTTTCTAAATTCCTAAAATAATTCCTAATTATGAAAATCCTTATGGGCCGAATTGGCTTGGCCCATTTCTCTTTTCTCTCTCCTCTAGCCCACCTTAACCCTAGCCCACATCCCTCCACTGACCCATTCCGCGCTAGCCCATTCCACGCGCCGCCAGAACCCTAATGCGCCCGGGCCCGCATGGCAGCCAACACCGCCATCGCTACTACGCATGCACGCACGCGGGCGCAATGCGGACACGTAGCCCCTGTTGTTCCCGTCTTTGTGCCTCACACGCATCCCAAGGCTATAAAGGCCTAGGGATCCTTGTTCCGCGTGCACTCGCTCTGCCGCCCCCGGAAACCTAGTCACCTTCGCTTGAGTCACCGCCTAGCGCCGTAGCCACCATATTCTTCCTTGTCTCCGTTCGAACGACTCCGTCTTCATCGCCGCCATTCCGATGAGCCCCGCCGTCGTTGGTAACCACCATTAGGATCGCCTCGATGACCGCATCTCAGAGTTGCCCTCGCCTTCGCCGGAGCACCACCCTAGCCCCATCGTCATCGAGCCCGAGCTCTAGCCGTCGCTTCGACCTCGCCGCTATTCATCATTGTCCACCTCCAGCCACCGTGTGAACCCCATTAGGTTCCCTGTCGCACCAACTACCCAAGGCACACCTCCGCTTGCTTCACCGTTGCCCAGAATGCCGACGACAGTTAGACCCCAAGCCTTGCCGCCACCAAGCTGACATGGAGGCCAGGTGTCGGCCACATCAGCGCCACGTTAACCTTGTGCACACGTGTCCGCCACGTCAACGTCGTGTCAGCAACCACCCGCAAACGCATCAGAATTAGTCCATGTGGACTTGGTCCACGATAGACCTAGCCACTGACATATGGAACCCACCTGTCAAATCCACTATTCCATAGACCAGTGAGCCATAGACCCGTGAGTTGGTCTATAGACCAAGGGTCCCACCTGTCATCCTCTGTTTCCTATTTTCCTGTTTTTCTTTTAATTCTAAAATTTATTGCTGACATCATGTTGATGCAACATTTCAAAATTTCCTTTAGAAAGAAAATTCTGAAAAATCAAAATAGTGTTTTCTTTTTCTTTTTCTTAGATTTAAATTTTACGAGAGCCCGTTCTTCCTTATACGAACTCCTATTGAACTCATTCAAGTTTCTAAATTCAAGCTCTACCTTCCTGAGATTTTTATTTAATTTTTGGAGTTTACTTATTGCTCTGTTTTTGTATTTATTTGGTTTTTTTGCTTTTGTTTGTAAGTAGACGTTGATACTTTGGGAGCTTTTGAAGAAGGAGGAGTTGATCAAACTCAAGACCAGTAGCAAGACTTGTTCCAAAACAAGTTGTACATTTGACCATGTTGAACCTAGTTTTTCAAAATTATTTTGATTCAAATTATTGCATGCTACTTCAATTATTTATTTCTTTAAATATTTTGGGATTAGTTATACACCCATTTGATTATATCCACCTTGCCTATTGTATTATCATAAACTTTTTTCACCCTAGCTTGGATAATTATTAGTTGGTATTATCATAGCACCAACGTGGGTTGGTTAGACACGAATAGTCTACTTTGCTATGCAATGGGTTATGGATATCATTTTGAGTTGCGAAATGTAAACTTGACTAAGTGATTATGGAACTTTGTGTAAATACTGTGTGTGTTGTATGTTGTTACTCGTTGATGGTATGTGATGCACTTAACCAATAAGGTGGGAAAAGATTTAAACTGGGGCGAGTGGAAAGAATTATGATATGGTGGAACTGTGTGCTTAGGAAAATATGAATATGATAGTCGGTAGTAACTGACAGCCTCGCTTTGGTTAATTAAGAACTTAACTTTGTGCGCCATTGAACTGAGCCATAATTATACAACCACATGTTTGGTATGGGATAGACCTAACTTAGTAAGCTACGGAATGTTGGCATTGACTACTCAGGCATGTAGGTTAGACTGTGTGTCGTGGTGGAGGTGTGTACTACTGTGTCGGGTTACACTTATGAGCGGTTCGCCGTCTCCAGGTCCAACGGTGTGCGTCCGACCAAAGCACTTTGTCAGGGTTGGTACGGCGGTAAAACACATCGGGAGGGTCAATTGTCAAGGTGAAGTTTTGAAAAAGTTTTGATATGATTGGTGCTAGCTGCACTGGTTATATCTCGTAGGTAAAGTGTGCAAACATCTGCAGAGTGTTAATAAATCTATTCGAATAGCCGCGTCCGCGGTCATAGACATGCTCAAGGATTTCACACGAGGGGTAGATTTTCATAAAACATTTGGAAAAGGACAGTGTGTGATTTAAACTCATATGACTGTGTGAAACAAATGGATTAGGCTTAGTGCCTTTATGAAAATAACTATTCAACTATTATTATTTATTCATTTTAAATTTCGCTTTAAATCTATTACTTGCATCTAATTGCAAATGTTACCTTATTGCAAAATAACCATAGAAACTATTTCCTTTGGAATAAGTCATCATTTATAATTGTATTCTGTGGTACGACTTGCTGAATACTCTAGGTACTCATTCTTACTATAAACAATGTTGTTCAGTTAAGAAGGCTACAACAATTCAACGTCGGTCAACAAGGTCTACTTCAGGGATCGTGGAGGACTAGGTCGCTCTACCCCAGTCGATTGCCTGTGGGCATATGGATGGGCTTCACTGAATTTATTCTGATTCCTTCCGCTACAACTTGTTTGAGCTATTTGCTTTCTGAGGCATCAGTTGTAAGCTTTGACCTTAAGGTCGTTACTTTGATAATTATTGTTTTTTTTTGCCTATTTATTAGTTATTTTTGGTTCTAGAACGATATTTTATCGATGTTGCCACTGTGTACACTAGCGTGATCCTAGACTAGTGTAGTACACACAGAGCGTCGAGATTTACATTTTGGGTCCTGTTACCCTCGTTCGTCGCCGTGACCCCTTCGCCCCTCGGCCACCTCCTCCACACCCCGAGATCCCTCGCCGTCCTCCTTCGCACCCGGATGCACCTCGACCCCATCCCCTCCTCCCTGGCGCCACTCGCCAGCCCCGACCCTGGCACCACCTCCATCCGCCACTATCTCCACAACTTCGTCTCCGTCGTCTCCCTGTCCCCTACCACCCTAGACCGCTTCTCCGACATGTACCACTCCCTCGACCAAGGGGGAGCGAGATCCTTCGCTTCCTTGCCACTGACTACGACTTGCCCCGCGTGCGCATCCGCGACCTCATGTGTCAATACATGAGCGTCGCCTTCGCTGCCACGACGGGTGGGAAGGAGCAACCGAGGATGGATGGGGAGGAGGGCGGCGCCACGTTAGCACTGTACCGGATGGAGCGGGGGCTTTGGGATGCCTTTGGCCCAATTCGTTCAACCGGGTTGGGTCCGTCCAGCGAACCGCAAGTCAGCACCGGCCCTTTTGTCAGTTCCTCCCCCATCTAGCCCGAGAGAGACGGCTCCTAGCCCCTTTCGCATATCCTCCACCATTAACACTAGCCACCTTGGCATGCAGATAAGCACGATGACTCCATGTGATGCCTCTGACCTCGACGCAAGTACTTGAGGAGAGAACTCTCTGCGATTTTTGCTTGATTTGCTTTTCGATTTGGGTTCTCTGTCCTCTAATATACCATTTGATGTGGGAATTTTGGTGTATTTTTGCGTGTGTGGTCCAGGAAGGGGGAGGAGGCGAGATGGGGAATGACGTGAAGCGAGATTTCTTCTCGCTCACCAGCTTGCAAATTGGGTACGTATTTTTTTGGAATTTGCTCTCATGGTTGGAAAATTTTCACGGAGTTGGCGATCCTATGCTGGAAATTTGTCTCGCAATCGTTGCTTGTTTGATAGCAATGCACATTGCGGTGGAATGATGATTTAGTTGCCCAAATTTCGGTTGCTAATTGCTCTGGTCCACAATGTAGTGCCGTTTTGATGTAGTGGAATGTGTTATTTGTCTAGATAATAGAACTTGCTTTCGAAGCAAATAGGTAAGTTTAATGAATTTCATTGGTGGGCAGGCACAATTTACCTTTGGTCCTAATAGTTCCCAACTGGCAATGAAGCTCGCATGAACCTCATAGTAGTGATTTATGTGTTTGTATTGCCCGGGGAAGAAAGTTCCAATATGCTATTTTTGAGAAATAGACAGGAAATCTCACAGATGAGGAGCGGAGTAGCTGAATTGTCTTATATTGATGTTTCATTCTGTGCTCCCCTTTTAGCCTAGCATTTACTTTGTTATCAAATAAGGTAAAACAGCGACAAGATAGTCATATGTAAAGGGAATTCGTTGTTGGAAAATATTGTCATATAAGGTGACAAATGGTCAAATTTGTCTAGAAAAGGCTAAAGTGTAAGTGCACAGGATTGATAATGCACTCGTCCAACTATTCACCATTTGTCACATTTCTCCCTACATGTATTCAGAGATGGTACTTGTAGGGGAATTTGTGTGCAATCCCATTGGTCTTTGCAACATTGCCTAGGATTTACTTTTAGGCTTCTTACTTGCCTATCACCTTCCTTCCTTCCTTTAGATTGATCCGTGTGTGCCTTTTCTGCATATTGTTCCTAATTTGCACTTTAGGACTCCATACACCAGAGGAACGAAAATGTTAAATCTTTGTGGCTCAAGATATCTTCCCACTCGAGCGTTTTGTTAAGTTTTTGTCCATCTTGTCACGTGTTATCAAATCACAAACAATGATGTGGTCAATTTTTCTTCATAGGTATATTGAATGATATGCCCTTAAGTTGTCTTGCAATTTTAGTTGCAACTCTGTTAAATGTTTAGGGTCTTCACAATTCATGCAAGCTACAATGCTGTTTTTTGCCACACTTACATGCATTAGTAACCTGGTGATATTATAATGCAATAGTAAATTTAGATTTTTGATGAGGATTAAAATCTCTGAATATTACTTTGATATTCAATTAAAGACTGCACATCCTTCATGGTCGTAACCCCTAAGGATAACGACCCCCGTGGTTGTAAGAATTCCAGAGGTTACATTATGGGTACCCTAGTCGGAGAGGTCCTGTACCTATTACCCGACTAGACGACTGCTCGGAGGAGCTTTGAATTGGCACTTAGATCCGATTCCAAGTATATTCCTTACCGTGTGATGAATGGAACACATGTTATATTTGTTCCAAACCACTCGACGTTTCACATTCCTAAGTCACTGACCATAACCATAACACAGTTATGTCTTCCACTGACATAATTGGCAATCAGTTACTATCTCACTAAACAGTAACTGATCCTTCGACCAGACGCGTTGCTTCCAACAGACGCCACTTCTAGGAGTAACTGCAACCATTTCGTCGGTTATTTAAAGGAGAAGACAATCATAGGATGAGATATCGAAGCAAGTTCACAAGATCTAGACACGATCTACAACCACAACTGAAGGCTGTTAAAGCAATAGTCCACTGCCTGGTCGAAGGCACTCTCTGTAAAGGATCCAGTTCATTGCAATAAAGAGCAATATCATTCTCTCCCAAGAACTCTTTGTTATTTTTCTCTATTTTATTTCGTAATATTGGCGACTCGATCGTCGACAATTTCCATCTATAATAATCTTTATTAATCAGATATAACTAAAAGAGTGGTTGCTTTCTTTTTATATGCAGGGATTTACATGTATATTATGTAAGAGAAGTCTTACGTGGACTAAAGAAAAGATACTCACAGGTACAAAAATTGCTCTATGGTCTCCTTATGGCTTTAAGGAAACCAATGCATTATTTTCAGCCCTACAGAGTGGTCGTATCAACCGGATATCCCCCAGGTCAAGTTCTCATAAACAGGGAATCATCGGGACGAATAGCAAAATGGGCGATTGAGCTTGGGGCGTTCGACCTCTATTTCATCTCATGAACAACAATCAAGTCCCATGCAATAGCAGAATTCATTGCCGATTGGACAAACCCTGAACCCACCCAAGGGCCCGAGTACGAACACCACGATGAGTGGACAATGTACTTTGACGGTTCCTTGATGCTCAAAGGCTCGGGGGCTGGAATTGTCTTGATATCTCCTACTAGAGAACACATCAAATACGATATTCAATTAAACTTTCCTGCTATAAACAAGTGGCAGAATACGAAGGTTTACTAGTAGGACTCCAAGCAGCCAAGGTGCTCAGCATTCGCAGATTACTAGTGAAAAGTGATTCTCAACTAGTAACGAATCAAGTCGGAAAATAGTATTAATGCTCAAGTAGCAAGATGTCATCTTATTTGGCGGAAGTACGAAAACTTGAAAAGTACTTCTTAGGTTTTTAGATCCAACATATTCTTAGAAAGAAAAACTTTCTGGCAGACCAGTTGGCGCAGATGGCCTCCACAAGGTCACCCGTCCCGCTCGGAGTTTTCCTCGAGCAACTCGATTCACCCTCGGTGATCGAGCCTTCCGAGGACTTAGATGCTCCTCTGGAGGTCATGCAAATTGATCTAAAATTATCTTCAGCATGGCATTATTCCTGAAGATGATGTAGAGGCTGATCGTATAGCTCGAAAAGCCAAATCATACACTAATCGAAAGTACCCTTTATAAACGGGGATCTCACGGAGTGTTTATGGAGGAGTTTGCGGAGCACATCATTCCTACAGAACACTGATTGGTAAAGCCTTCGGGCAAGGATGCTACCGGCCAACTGCCCTTCATGATGCAAAAGAGCTTGTGACGAAGTGCGTATAATGTCAATTTTATAGTCGACAAGTACATCAGCCGGCACAAGATTTGCAAACAATTCCTCTTTCTTGACCTTTTGCAACCTGAAGACTAGACATTCTGGGACCTTTCCTAAGAGCACCCGGGGGGCTTCGAATTCCTTTTCACAAAATGGATAGAAGCCGAGCCAGTTGTTAAAACAACAACTGAGGCCGCTAAGAGGTTCATCGCAAAAAATGTGATCACACGATTTGGTATACCTAATCGTACAATCACATATAACGGTACCCAGTTCTCGAGCGGAAATTTTTAGGAATTCTGCGAAGATCTAGGTATCAAGATACATTTCGCTTCCATGGCTCATCCACAAAGTAACGGAGCAGTCGAGCGAGCCATGAGAAAGAGCCATGAATGACGACTCGATGACATCAATTTCCTTGAAGAAAGACGAAACTAAACCCTTGTATGATCGGCAATTTACCAGCAAGCCATGAGAAGGTACCACAGTCGTAAGGTGTAACCTCGCAGCCTAGCTGTAGGTGATCTGGTTCTCAGAAAAATTCAGAGCTAAGCAAATCGCAACAAACTTTCTCCAAAATAGGAAGGTCCATGCACTGTGGTTGAAGTAACCCGACCAGGTTCAGTACGACTAGCCATGTTAGACGGCCGTGTTTCATCAAATTCTTAGAATATTGACCAATTGCGTAAGTTCTTTGTATAATTTTTCCATTATTTCAATTTCAATAAAGATTATTTTTTCTTTTCTTTCCAATGAGTGATGTTATTTATATATCTGTTATCTATTATCTGGTCATGTACTATTATTGTTTAACTAGTCAGAGAAGATCCAATTCTCTCCGATATCCTTCCAAAAGGATATCTTTTACTTTTTTGGCCTTGACTTAATCGTCATAAGCCATAAAGGTCCTAGTCATGACCATCACAACTATGGTTCTCACGTGCGACCATACACTCATTTCTTAAAGAAGAAAACAAGTAAAGGAGCATAACACATACAATTTGATATGGTTACTTACATGCTTAAGAATTTGAAGACTAACTTTCTTTATTTTAACATTCTGTTCTACTCTTGTTTGGCTACTGGTCGGGACACGGAAAGCCTCCTAGTCTAAATCTCTTCTATCTGCATGTGGTCTTATCCACTGGAAGGAGTTTTCTAGCGACAGTCCTTTTCTTACGATCTTCGCTGCCAGTCGGACTCGAGCATGAACACGTTTCACAAAGTGTCTGTCATGTCATTGGATCTTAGCAACCTTTATGATCAGTTTTGGATAATGAGTATAAATAAGACCACTTACTGCTTTTTGTATACATTTTTGCATGATTTCTTATCATCAAGTTAAGTCTAATAACATCTTTTGACCACTTAATGTACTATACAATATTTTCGATTATAGAAGCAGATCTACAACTAGTCGAAATCATGCACTGGTTCCGACCAAATTGATTTTCTGGTATTAATAAGATCAATTTTATAACATAATCAGTACATACTTTGTACTATGGTCGTAGCTTTTTGCTCTTTTTTCTTGGTCTACTGCTTCTTTAGTAAGTTCTTCTACTAACACAAGCAGTCGAGGGCTAGGAAATATATGAGTATTTAGCAAAATGAAAAGATGAACACAGACTTTACTAATGATAAAAGGTAAGTTTTTTACATTTACAAATCTAATATTCCAACCATCTACTTCTCGGAACCACCGGACTGGTCGCTGCGTGATGGAGATCCGACCTTTATTTCCTCTGCGACCTTGTTTCCGAGAGGCATTACTTTCTCGAATAACTTGGTCGCTTCCTTACCTGAACAGTTGAAGTCTTCTTCAATAGCTTGGAGGTGAATAGAGGGATCGGAAGCTTTCAGCTTTGCCAAAGCAAGGCTGACTCCATTAGCAATGACATCTTTCATGATCTAGGCATGGTTCTTCCGAGTAGTATTGAGCAGACCTTGGAGGTCTTCGAGTTGTTGGCCAAGGTAGTTTATCTTCTCCACTGGATCTCTCAAAATGGGCAGGCTTGATCTAGATCCCATGCCGAAGAGCATCTTGTTGAGCGCCCTGACCTTCTCCTCAAGACTCAGCCCGAGCTTTGCCTCCTTGTCGTGCTCAAATTCAAGAGCTTTTTCTACTCTTTTTAATGCTTGAGTTTTCTCTGCATGAGTAGACCAAAAGATAAATACATATAATTAGAAAAGATAGTACATTGGATAAGTTCACGACCAGTTACCTTGATTCTTCTTCTCAAAAGTCTCAATGACTTCCATGTGCCTGGTCGTCAAGTATTCGATTGACTCGTCCTTGACTTGCCATTCACTTTCAAGCTTGGTTATTATGGCTTCCTTAGCCATAACATCTTCTTTAATTTTCTCTGAATCTATCAAATATGATAAGGAGATAAGTTAATTAACAGAATAGGAGCAAGATGGCAAAGAAAGAGGGGGGAAGTCAAGAGGAAAGTACTTACTCTCTAATTCGGAGTTTTCTTCTCTAAGAGTTTTATTCGCTGGGTCAGTCCTCCGACCACAGCGAAATTCTCCACCACGTGCTACAAAAATAGCAAACTTTTTTAAGTTTTTGATAAACTTTGAAGGGAAAGGCTATAAAAGTAATCGTGGATTCTTACCCAGATCACCATGTCATTATATTCGGCGAAAATATAATCGAGACTTGTTTATGCTTGACGATCCGATATCCTCCCCCAAGCCTCATCGAGTTATTTATCATTGATAAATCGAGGGCAATGAGGAAAGTTGTTAGGCTGAGGAGACTTCCTAGCAGTGGTCAAAACTTGCTGGGACCCCTCAGGAACCTTCCTCCATAGGCGGGTTTGGAGCCACCATAGGTTCCTGAGCAAAAGCTGGCATTATCACCTGCTCGGGGGCTGGCTCGACCTCCTTTTCCTCATGAATTTTCTCTTGAGGGGTGCTCTGGTCGGAGGCGACCGAAACACCAGAGGACCTATGAAGACAGAAGAAAGGAAATTTCAAGGTTCTAGAACACCAAAAGCATTAAAGGTATGTATTTTTCATAAGTCTCTTGCATGTATACATACTTGGTCGTCTTCTTGGTCTTGATCTTGAAACGCACTGGAGAAAAATCCGTAGCGCTTGCTTTCCTTTTCTTTTTAACAATTTTACTGGTTCCGAACCGGTAGGGCTGGTTAGACCCCCCACATCCTTCAACTGAAGGTTGGAAGCAATGACCTTGACCATTTGGTCGAGGATGAGATCCCTGACCATCAGTCGAGCAGTCTCTTCATTGATCTCCGTGCTGTTGCTCCATGACAAGAATCGCTGTTAAATGGCGACTATCCCAGAGCTTACGACTTCTGCAAGTTTTGGCTGCGGGTTCTCCTTCTCTCCTACCTAAATTATGAATGAAATTCAATTAGGTGATGAAATTTACCATCTCAGGTACATACTCCTTTTTTCAATGCTCTTTTTACCTCTAGGAGACCATCATCCTGTGTGGTCGTCGAGTAGGAATCGGTCGGAGCAATAATCGGTGAAGAGTCCCCATCGGACTCTTTCATCCTTAACCTGACCGCCTGCATTTTAGAGCAAAGTAAAATACTGATCGAAGAATATATACACGATGAAGAAAAAGTGGTTATTTACCTTGAGTCTCTTTAGTCTCTCTTTTTCAGAGACAACAACCAAAATACCAGGGAATGCAGCCTTGGCATCAGGCTCCCCAGCGCAGATCATTCTGATCCGCTCTCTTATTTCATCAGGGGAAAGAGCTTCAAAAGAATAAAGAGATTCCAAGGTTACAAAATAATTAACTAACTAAACCATACTGATCGGGATTTTTTAGGACTTACCTTCTCTAGAATCTTTGGTCACCTCGTCATGACCAATGTACCAGATCATAGAACTAGATCGGAGCTTCAAGGGACTTATCCGGCATATGGAGAAATCCCTCACCACGTGCCAAGAAGTCAAGCCCTTGGTTCTTACGTCTTTGATGGCTTCAATTCATCTTCCGACCTTTCTGTTCTTCTCTGCCATGGACCTCCACTTTATATTCTCGCTCACCACTTTACCCACGAAGTAAAGGCCATCCTACTTTGTGACCGACGTGTTGAACCAACTCTTCTTCCACGACGACCATGAAGACTTTGAGAACATCTGGATGTACTCATCAGCCTTCCCATTGTGGAGGCGCAACGAGCACTCTCCAGGTCCGGCCGCCGACTTCCCCGACCCCGCCATCTTATAAAAATACCTGAAGACCTTCAGATTTGGTCGGATCCCCGGGTACACCTCGCAGAGGTAGGTGAAGATGCTGATGTTCGTGATTGAGTTGGGGTCTAAGTTCACCAATTCGACTCTATAGTACTCGAGGACCTTGGAGAGGAATTTATACACCGACATCCTAAGCCCGCACTCGATGTAGGCAAGGAAAACAAGGATTTTTCCCTCTTCGTTGCTTTGGAAATGCTCTCCGGTTGCTGATCTCTATGGAATCAAAGACTTGTCAGGGAGCATCCCAATATTCTCCAAAGCTTTGAACTTCTTCTTGCTCAGTTCGGAGACTAGCCATTTGGTAATCAAATCCGACATAGTTGGATCTTGGGCGAGAGGAGGTTGGAAAAGGTTTTGGCGGGAGAATAAAAGGTGGTCGAAAAATGCTTTGGGCAAGAAGGTGAAAGAGGATTCAAGGAAAATCTAAGAGCGTAAAAACTCTAAAGCCCTACGTTGAAGGGGTTTTTATAGCCGCAACTCCTAAGCTGATGAGGATTAAAATATCTGAATATTACTTTGATATTCAATTAAAGACTGCACATCCTTCGTGGTCGTAACCCGTAAGGCTAATGTCCCTCGTGGTTGTAAGGATTCTAGAGGTTGCATTATGGGTACCCTGGTCGGAGAGGTCCTATACCTGTTACTCGACCAGACGACTGCTCGTAGGAGCTTTGAACCAGCACCTGGATCTGATTTCAAGTATATTCCTTATTGTGTGATGAATAGAACATATGCCATATTTGTTCCAAACCACCCGACGTTTCACAGTCCTGAGTCACTGACCATAACCATAACACAGTTATGTCTTCCACTAACATAACTGCCAATTAGTTACTATCTCACTAAACAATAACTGATCCTCCGACCAGACGCGTTGCTTCCAACAGGCGCCACTTCCAGGAGTAACTGCCACCCTTTCGTCAATTATTTAAAGGAGAAGACAATCGGAGGATAAGATATCGAAGCAAGTTCACAAGATCTGACCACGATCTACAACATAGAATCAAGAAATTTGTTAAAGCAATAGCATAGTTCTCAGTGTAAATTAGGACTAGTCCACTGCCTAGTCGAAGGCACCCCTGTAAAGGATCTAGTTCATTGCAATAAAGAGCAATCCCGTTCTCTCCCAAGAACTCTTTGTCATTTTCCTCTATTTTATTTCGTAAGATCGGCGACTCGATCGTTGACAATTTCCATCTATAATTGTTGGAAGGATAGTTCCTCCCACCTACATGTGGGGCCCGCCTTGCAGGAGACGCGTGTACAGATCCACGAAATATTGCTATACTCATGAAAGACTGTAATACCCCCCGCTTGTATCCATAGAGTAGTCAACCCCAAAGGGTATTTTGGTCATTTGTACAGGCTGAGGAGCCTATAAATACCCCATGTATCTCTCCCTTCAAGGGGAGAGGACTCTTGAGCAATACATACAAGCAAGTCACTAGGTGAGCCTTCGGAGGGATCCTCGAACCCCCGCAGCCACCGCAGAGAAGGCGGTCCTCCGGACCCCCAACACATATAAATCCTTGTGTTACACTCACTCTCGTGGACGTAGGCCCGTAGCACGGCCGACGTCCGCCCTCTCACTCACGTTTGGTTTTCACACCATCAACATTGGCGCCGACCGTGGGGAGCGTAGCTAATCAACAGAAGGCTATGGCTCCTACCAAGAAGTACTCCAAGTCCACGCGGCCTCCTCCTACCCCAGAGCATAAGGAGCCCGCGGACGATCAGCCCGTTCTCCGAAAAAACCCAAGGCGCGGGTTATCTTCGGAGATCGGGGCTGTTCACCCCGGGGCAGACAATGTCTTGCGCATCCCTGGGATGTCAAGTGTTCCCACATCTATCGCACCAACTGGCACAGTGTCTGGCCAGGGGCAAGAGCCCCTAAGTGTCATCGACGCTCCAGGACCGTCCACGGCTCCTTGGGAGCTCAACGCCACTAATTGCCAAGCAATGGTGGAGGCAACTGCAAGGCAAGTGGTGGACTGCATGATGGCCGCGTATCGTACTCCTACTGGCCTCCAACACATCCCTCCGCTCCCAGCACCACCTTCAATTCAAGTGGCCTCTGACCCGACCGCACGGGGAGCTTTCCTCGGAGGGGTGCAAGGAGGACTTCCTTTCAACCTCCCTCCACTTGCCCATGCGGCGGTGATGAACGGGGCTCCTTTCTGGCCAATGCACCCGCCGAGCTCTGGATGGGGAGGAGCTCAGCCTTTCCATTACAGTTCATCCCGTCGCCTCAACCTCCGAGGCCTGAGTTCGTGCCCTCTGCAATGGGCGCCCCACGGCCCCCTCTTCAAGCTCCTCCACCTAGGCAAATGCGCCTGCACCCGGAGATGGTGAACCAGCTCCCTCCAGTTGATGCATATCTCCACCACCAAGGTGTTACTTTGCCAGGGGCGACTAGAGAGCCCGTGGGGCCAAAAGTTGCTCCCCCGGTGCCCCCTCCAGCACCTTCAGGCGGAAGGACCATTCCACCCGTCATGGCCCAAGTGCACTCATCAAGCCGTAAGGATTCACATCAAGGAAGTGTGGTGGCGGCGCCAAAAGCATGTACTCTGCGGGCACTAAGCGTGTCCCGTGCCTGTCGGATCCGGCGGGGAGCGCGGTCACCACCGCCACGAAGAGGATCTTGAATCACTAATCTCCGGCGGATCAAGTTGCAAGTCGTGGCATGGGCGCTCAACTTCGCCAATCTTTCGCACCATCGCCGCCAGCCGTAAGCATCTAACTCTTCGGCTCGGGAGAGCCCGCCACCACTGGCGTCGCCGCATCAATCACCATCACATCATGAAGGGCGAGGGCATCGGCAGAGAATTCTCTCACAAGAGACATCTGCAAAACTCCTTTACATGAAGTTCCGCCCGGCCTAACCTCGGGCCTTCGATGGGGACTCGACCCCATACAATTCTTGAAGTATACTCCACGGCGATTCGGTAGGGAGGTGGAGAAAGTAGAGATGTGCAAGCGCCTCCATTGTTCCTTTCCTGGAGCAAGACGTTCTGATTCTTCAACCAAAAGAAAGGCTCCATCTATTCTTGGGACGGTGAGGAAGAGTTCGGTATAAATTTCAAGGAAGCTACAAGCGCCCTATGCTCTCCAACCCGGCTCTTTCTTGTCAAGCAACAAAAGGGTGAATCCACAAGAAATTTCTTAAGCGCTTTTCAAGGTGAAAGCCAAGTCGCGAGATGCCCAGACTCAGCGGTCATAAATGCTTGCAAGGAAGGGCTGCTCCGAGAGAACTCAATCGCAAGCAGGAGAGATCCCAGGGGCGACCCATGAGCTCTTGAGGTCGTTGAAAAATACGCTTGGGGAGAAGAAGACGACTGGCCAAGAAGGATTTCGCCCGGATTTAAAGCATCTCCCCGAGGAGGAGGTCAAAAGGCTCCTCCGGAAGAGGACAAGGACGGGAGGGATCACTCCGGTGTGACGTGACTCAAGATTCTTGTCAGAATCGACACTCCTTCACGCGAGTGCGGAAACTCCACGGAGGACCCAAGAAGGAATCGAGACCAAAAGCCCTTTGGAAGGGGCGTCTGATGAAGGCGTAATGAAAGGAGGGCAATCCAAATCAAGGAGGCAGTATTGGTGTGCCTACCACAAGATGGCGGGCATGATACAAATGAGTGCGTCGATGCACGCCATGAAATAGCAAAGCTCCTCGAGCACGGCCCCGGCCACGTCAAGCGTCGCCACCGCATCCCATGGCCAAGAGGCGATGCCCTTGAACAATTCCACCACCCGAGCACGAGGTCCTAGGGATCTACCCCTCGGCAAAGACTTGCTAGATGTTGAGCATGAACTCCCTTTCCAAGCGCCACAAAGACAAGTAAATGTCATGATAGGGGCTCGGCCTCGGTCATGCATCAAAAGCATATGAGAAATGCCCGAGAAATCAACGTCGTGGGGGTGGCTCCTCAAAGAGTCCCTTCCAAATGGGCAAGCATTTCTCTTAGCTTCACAGCTGATGATGCACAAGGCTTAAGGTTCCCTCATGATGACGCCCTCTTAGTAACTGCCACAATATCCAATTGCGAGGTCTCCCGCATCCTTGTCGACGGAGGAAGCTCTGCAGATATACTCTACCTGTGTGCGCTCAAGGAACTATGGGAGTCACGGGGGGGCTATCATCCTGGCATCCTACTGCCATCCGATCGCCCTCTCGCCGGCTTTGTACCAGGAAAATCCATTCAACCCCTTGGGAGAATCGAACTCCTCATGACGTTCGGATCACAGGAGAATCACCGCACGGAAGCCGTCAGATTCGATGTTGTTGACATCGAGTCCCCATTCAATGCTATCATGGGAAGGGCAACTCTCAACCGCTTCTGTGCAGCGGTACATCAAAACTACCTGTGCTTAAAGATACCAGGCCCTCGCGGGGTCATCTTCGTAAGGGGTGATCAAGACTTAGCTCGCCGTCTGTACCACAAAGCGGCAGCTAACTCTGGTGACATCAACTTTCTCGAACCCAAGGAGTCAAAGGAGGACATGCCCTTGCCTCTCTCACCAAGGCACACCAAGGATGTACCCCCTCCAGCGAGGCGCTCCCTTAAGCCTCGTTTGGAGGGGGACCTGCAGGAAATACGACTCTTCGACCAGGGTGACCCGCGGTCTCTTAGAATCGGGGTCGTTATCCTAGGAAGGATGGAGAAGGAGCTAATGGAGTTCTTAAAGTCCAACACTGGTATATTCGCTTGGACACCGTCAAACATGACACTTCTTTTGGACATTCATGAGGGCCTCTGCACCTCTCATATCGCGCCAAGGGAAATCACAGCAAAAACACTTCGCCAAGGCTTCTATCGGCTCACAATGGTGCAAGATGCCCTCGACATGCTCAGGAAGCGCGAGGGATGCCAAAAGATGGCAGCCAATCGCATCGATCATGCTAATCCCCTACGCACCATACCAATCACGGCCTTTTGCGGATGGGGAATGGACACCTTTCGGGCCATCCCCACCGGACAAGGGGGGCTACAAGCGTGTGGTAGCATCAGTGAATTACATCACCGAATGGGTAGAGGTGGAACCCTTAGCCTCCATCACGCCTCGCGCCATGATGAAATTCCTTTGGAAGAATATCGTCTGTCGCTTCAGTGTTCTTAAGGAACTCACGGTGGATAACGATATCAAATTCGACGCTCCAGCCTTCAGAGATTTCTGTAGCTCCATCAGGACCACCCTTCGCTTTGATACGGTGGCTCGTCCAAAAACCAACGGGGCCGTGGGAAGAACCAATGGGCTAGTCTGCAAGAATCGTCACCACCTTGAAACAAGTGCACTCAAGCGGGAACTGTGTAGAGGAGCTCCCGGCATCCTATGGGGCTGCGCAAGCGACGACTTCTGCTCCTTTGGAGCGACCCGTTCTCACTCATGTCTGGGTCAAGTTTGTCCTCCTGCCCAGATCCGTCACCGCTCTCTCCAATCGAAATGCTCTCGGCACCACTACGCCTAATTCGCTCAAAAGCGAGAACAACCGCAAGTGAGAGGCGGACTTTCTTGAAGGAAATCCATAAGTTTTATGTTTAAGACTCTCTGTATGCCCCTGTGGCACCTATCGAGATGTAAACACCATCTAACTTAATGCAATGAAGGCGTGAGGTTCCTACATGATCGCACCATTTATGCAATTATAGCGTGGATCGAGGATAGTCCCTTAACACGCTATTGCTTTGTTAAGGGGTTGACTGTTTGTGAATGTCTTCTCAATTTTGTGCTCATTGACGATTGAGAGGTGTGCCTTTTGACCTTATTTGTGATAAGATAGGATTTTGCTCCTAACACTTATTTCTTTGTTAGGAAGCAGACTTGTCCTAAGTCTCGCTTGCCTCACACAAGCTCTCGCTAACCCTTCCCCACGAAGGATGTCACCTCCAAGTGGTGCCTAGGCGCCACGACCCCGTGGTCTCCCTAATAAAAGACCAAAGCGGCTTGGTGGTCCGTCGACTCTGCCATGGCGCTTGCGTCTCTTGGACCAGGCGCAAGTGGCGGCTCGGGCCTAATGCAGGAGTCTATGGATGTGCTAAGGATTAGTCCCCCTTGACCTCCGGGCTATCTGTGAAACGACCTCCGGGTCCTCCTCGCCTGTTCTATCTGAGCAAAGGCCAAGCGTGCCTAACACCTTCGCATCCCTCGGGAATGTTTAATGTTGGGGCACATGTCCAATGTGCCACGACTTGGTCTTATAGGCACCTCCAAGTCCTTTGGGGCTACCACCCCTAGTGGCCATTGGTGTCCATGACTTAGCCTCGTGGGCGCCACCCAGTGTGCCCACGATTTAATGTCGGGGCACACGCCCAATGTGCCCATGACTTAGCCTCATAGGCACCTCAAGCCCACCGGGGGCTACAACCCCTAGTGGTCATTTGGTGCCTCACGACTCGATCTCATGGGCGCCCTCCGGTGCCCTGACTTAGCCATGGGCATCCCTCCAAATATATCCATGACTCAATTTCATAGGCAACCCAGGCTGCGACATACGAGGAGTTCTATTTGACGACTCTCATCAAGCGGCCGAGCAAGAGGAGGACAACTTCACCTACGAGCTTCATTCAACACACCGTCTACCTTGAAGGCAATGCCTCAGCTCGGTGGCCTTGCGTCCATGACTTTGCTGCCACGAGGCCGTTCGGATGCACCCCCTGCTCTGAGGTTGTGTCTCGGTGGGGTGCCTCAGCGTTCAGTACTTCATCTTCAGCGATGGAGCAACAAAAACCACCCCACACGAAGGGCCAATGAGAAGCGGCAATTTAGTACCTACCCTCACGTGGAGCACTCACGTGATATGGAGTACAAAATAAGCATAAGTCTTTGGGCACCCACGTACCCACCAAGCCAAAATCGGCTAATTCACGGGTGCCCTTGCGCATATTCCTCAGCTCTCGTGCCTCGTGCCGCACCGAGTCAGAATTTGGCAAAGTCTCAAGTGCCTGCATTCCCGTCAAGCTGGAATTTGGCCAAGCATATTCATCAACAAGATACAAGACCTTAGCACTCTTTGTTGCCCCTCGGGCGTCCATGCAGGCATCCTAGGGGCAGGGGGGCTAGTGTTGAGTAATCCTACCACCTCGCCTCTGCATGAGCCCCAACCTCGGGGCACCTTCGCGACAACTTCATGTAACCGCCAAGGGCCGTCACCGCGCCTTCGTCGACGTCGGGCCATCGCGCATGCCCTCATAGTCGAAGCCCTCGCGCACCCTCGCGTGCTCTTGCGTGCCTTCGCGTGTGCCCTCATGCCTGCTTGGCAAAGAAACATGGAATATAACATTCCGCTGATAGATTCGACATGAAGGACATCATGCACGCCGTGTATGACCTCACACCACACGTGCCTCGTCGCGCTCGCTCTGTGTGCCTGCGCGATCGAGGCCTTCACAAAACCTCGTGCGAGGAGGCCTTGAGAACCCTCGCGCGGGGACTTCATGAACCCTCGGCGGGGACTTGCGAACCAGCGTGCGAGGCCTCCACAAAACCCTCGTGCGGGGCCTCCTTAAAACCCTCGTGCGGGGCCGCCATAAAACCCTCGTGCAGGGGCCTTTGCAAACCACGGCAATCGAGGACTTCGCGGGAACCCTCGTGCAGGGCCTGCGGAACCCTCGTGCAGGGAGGCCGCCAAAACCCTCGCGCAGGGGATTTCGCCAAAACCCTCGTGCAGGGACCCGCCAAAACACTCTCACGTGCCCTCGCACCTCGGGGCCTCGCAGACCTCGTGCCCTCATGATGTCGAACCCTCGGGTCTCAGGGCCTCGCACCCTCGCGGTGTCATGCCCTCGGGTCTCGCGGCCTCGTACCCTCGGGGCCTCGCGCCCTCGCGGCATCATGTCCTCGCGCCCGAACCTTATTGTTCACCATCAACAATGCAAACAAAAAAATATAGATATGTATTGCGCAAAGGAGCATCAATACACGCATAAAATTATGTAAGAAGTGAGTTTCTTCAGGCGCGAAGGAGCATCAATAATAACAAGGGAAACCACGCCCAGCTGATAGGTATGGTTTGATCATAACAGAGTCAAAGGAAGGAATCGTGTCCGGAAAACAGGAAGCAGCCTCACGCCCTCGAGGCCTCGCACCCTCGAAGCCTCGAGGCCTCGAGGCCTCGAGACCCTCGAGGCCTCGCACCCTCGCACCCTCGGGGCCTCGGGACCCTCGAAGCCTCGTGCCCTCGGGGCCTCGGGACCCTCGAAACCTCGAGCCCTCGAGGGCTCGCACCCTCGGGGCCTCGGGACCCTCGAAGCCTCGCGCCCTCGCGCCCTCGGGGCCTCGGGACCCTCGAAGCCTCGAGCCCTCGAGGCCTCGCACCCTCGGGGCCTCGGGACCCTCGAGGCCTCGGACCCTCGGGGCCTCGGGACCCTCGAGGCCTCGCGCCCTCGGGACCCTCGAAGCCTCGCGCCTTCGTGCCCTCGTGTCCTCGAGGCCTTGGAACCCTCGAAGCCTCGTGTCTTCGTGCTCTCGGGGCCTCGAGACCCTCGAAACCTCGCACCCTCGTGGCACCCTCGTACCCTCGAAGCCTCGCACCCTCGTGGCACCCTCGTACCCTCGGGGCCTCGCGATACCCTCGCGCCCTCGGGACCTCGGGGCCTCATGCCCAAGCCTTCCCGTGGCCACCCTGCTCCTGCACGCCCATGCCCTGCAGCCGCCTGCACTCCTGCGAGCGGAGCCCTGCGGCCACCCTGCTCAAAGCGGGACCGCGAATCCACGATGAACTCCGCGGTGCTGAAGCTCTCGGCGCTCAACCTACTCGCGGCGCTGCTCAACGACCGCGACCCCAAAGAGACAGCTTGGTTGTTTGCCGAGAACCGCCACTCAGGGGTGGCTGTACAACTCGGGGGTGGCGACGTACGTGGCCGCATCGATGGTGACAGCGGTGGCGGCCGCCGAGATGAGGCGAGGAGGCGCGTGCGACTGCGATAAATCCTTGTCCCCGCCGTCGCGAGTGGTTCCTGCGGCAGGCCACGCGCCAGCCCATTGCCGTCATCACAGGCTCCGACTTCGCTTCGCGTCATGGCGAGCCAACTCCTATTCGAACCCACCAAGTTCGAGAACACGGCGTCCTCGTGCAGGCGCGAAAGGCATCTGACGATTGATCCGAAGGTCGGCGCGCGTCGCGGGCGAATAAAACACCAGCATTTGCGGTTCCAGGGCACTTGCTTTCGGCGGTAGCCTCGCGCTATTAGTCAACGATCTTTGGTGGCGCCGCAGGGGTGAGTCGGCGAATGGCTCTCCGGTGGTCTGCCGGCGCTGCCGTCCGTGCTCTGCGGCGGCGTAGCGTCTTTGGGCGCTTCGGCATCGGCGAGCCCGCGTCGATCGTGGCAATGCCGCGACATCGTGTCGAGCCACATCCGGACGTCGTATCGAGAGACAGCGGCGATAGCCCCTGAGATCTTGGGCCAGCAGCGACCCAGCGTGGCGCTTCATGGCGGCGGCAGCGGCAGTCGCGTCAGTGCCGAGGCGACAGGCTCGTCAGCCTTGCAGTGTGAAGCAGCGCCGTTAGGCGTCTTGTCCGGTGCACCGGCGAGCAGGCTCGTCAGCCGTGAGTGAGCAGCTGTTAGGCGTCGTCGGTGCCGGGCGGATAGGCTCGTCAAGCCGTGAGCAGCTTGTTAGGCGTCTTGTCGGTGCCGGCCAGACGAGCTCGTCAGCCTTGCCGTGGGGAAGCAGCGCCGTTAGGCGATAATCGTACGCGAGCACCGCCTTTGCCCGGATGAACCCCTCGTGCACCGATCCACGAACTTTGGTTGGAGTGTATCACCCGGAGAAGAAGCACTAAATGGTATTCGTAGGGGGAAGAAGCACTGAGAGAAAAGAAAAAAAAGAAAAATTAAAAAACAGGGCCAACGAATGGAACACTAGACCGGCGGGTTTGTTCTCTAACCGGTACCACCTAGCCAGGTAGCCAGGTAGCCAGGTAGCCTCGGATTCCCTTGATGGATGGCACTTAGCCGCAGGTTCACATGGAGAAAAGCAAAAGTGCACTGCAAAAAGGAAAAGATGATAGTTCAGTTGATATGGTGTGTTTGTGCATATCTGTATCCGAGTACAAGGACAGCTATGTAGGGAAAGAAATGGTCACATATACCAAGTGTTTCCTTGCGGCCCGTTGGAGCTCTGTTGCAGTGGTCTACGCACGCGCTCTATCAAATCCATCAGAGCTCTTCTGAAGAGTCGACCTTCACCTAAAAGTCACATTTAAAGACTGCCCCTTTTGGCGTTCCTTTCGAAACGCCAAGGGACAGGGGGGCTACTGTTGGAAGGATAGTTCCTCCCACCTACATGTGGGGCCCGCCTTGCAGGAGACGCGTGTACAGATCCACGAAATATTGCTATACTCATGAAAGACTGTAATACCCCCCGCTTGTATCCATAGAGTAGTCAACCCCAAAGGGTATTTTGGTCATTTATGCAGTGAGGAGCCTATAAATACCCCATGTATCTCTCCTTCAGGGGAGGACTCTTGAGCAATACATACAAGCAAGTCACTAGGTGAGCCTTCGGAGGGATCCTCGAACCCCCACAGGCCACCGACAGGAGTAGGGCGGTCCTCCCGGACCCCCGAACCTGTATAAATCCTTGTGTTACACTCGCTCTCGTGGACGTAGGCCCGTAGCACGGCCGACGTCCGCCCTCTCACTCACGTTTGGTTTTCACACCATCAACAATAATAAACTTTATTAATCAGATATATGCAGGGATTTACAGTCATACCTTGCAGAATTTACTATATTTTTCTACCTTGATACCAAGAAGTTCCTTATATTGCTCGACAACCGCCGATGGTTGCTAAACCAGGACACAAGACCTGCTCAGCTATGGCAATTGCTGGTAATATGTGCTATTGGGCTATTTATTGGTTGAACTACTACTGATATATATGTCTCATTTGGAATGCATGAATTTTGCAAGGATGATTGTTCGAAGAATTCAAGCGCCCTGCAAATGTGTTAGAAAAGGAGAAGGATGCTTCAGGAGATGGTATTTACAAATATATTTACGTAATAATTTCGGCATTTACGGAATCATTCTTATTCTTTTGATTTTGTTATAGGCGAAGTTTCGGTTATTTTGGATCCCCAACTTGATCAATCACTATTTGAAAATTGGGTGCTCGAGAGGTATTTAACGGATTCTTTCTCAGTACAGGAGTTATATACATGCCTTTTGTTTTAAGTGCAAGACAGAGATTATATACGTGTTTCTGTATTTTATAGGCGGAGTTAAGTTTCTGCTTATGTGTGTGTGAAAGAAAATTGAGATTTATTATGTGGTTTATAATCTCGTCTACTAATATGTATCACTCTTTTTTTTAGGTTCCGTTGCAACGCACGAATACCCTGCTAGTGGAATAGTTAAACTGCAGTTTTGCCATGCATGTATATATAAGCCTGACATTATTATATTTTGGACAGTGGACGTCGACCTGCCATCGACGTCGATCGGGATCCAAGTCCATGCATGGCGTCGTTCGTCGTCTGACCGGCCGGTGTGTACATGCATACCGCCGCCGTCCACGCACGCTCCAGCTAGCATTAGGTGGTGAACCACTGAGAACTGACCACGGGGAGACCAACCGTGTCCAGGAGTTGCCTGGCCGGCGACATTTATAAACCATGGGTTGGTCGTCAGGTCGTCACTCATCAGTGCTGGTACATTTTTCTCTCTCTTTGTGATGGAAGCGTGCCGTGTGTTCCGTAGAATCGTCTCGTCATACTTTGGCCTATATGTGTGGTGCTCTGATCCCGGGCTGTATAGGCATGATCGCGACGTTTGTTTTGAAAATATAAATGAACATGATTTTGTTTTTTTTCAAAACAAAAAACAAGAAGAAGATTTGAATAGGAGCCTAGGCCTTTGCTCGATCGAAATATGCGTTACCGTCTTCCTTTTCCACAGCCAATGAATAACAGCTTCTCAGTTATTACTCCATCCGTCGAGAAATATAAGTCCTATAGTTCGAAAGGTTATGTTGATAATATAAGGTTTGCCTGCAGATTTAACGAGGTTTTTCCTCGTATGATCTTATTTATTTTCTCTCTATCATGTGCATTTATTTATTACGAACTACACAAAGTATTATCACTCATCTTTCCAAGACAATTACGAAGAATATATACTTGAGCTATTTTCTCACGTACCTTTCTCAATTTGACCATCTCCTTAATCCTTGTACAAACTCAACGGATGCAGTACTTGCTAGTCTCCGTGACTTGTAACCTTCAAAAAAAGTCGCTTTTTACTGACATGATTAATTCCAATCTAATGGGGCCATCTCGTATGGTGATGGATGTCCGCTGCACTAATTATGACAGCAGAGCACCGAGCCAGTCCAAGGTTTCACTCTCCGAAACCAAATCCCCCGGGCGTGCGCAGAATCCATGGAGACCGCGCGCGCGTCGCGGTGCCGTGCCGTCTGGGTCCGCGAGGCCACGCGTGCAGCTAGGGCCGCGCGCCCCGGCCCGGACGGACGCGGTCCCGGACATAAAAAAAACGTACGGTGTCATGTGCAGCTGCCTGCCGGGGGCGCCATCCGCTGCGCTGCCTCTGGACATGGTGCCCGGCCGGTCGGCCGGACAAGCGGCAAATTGGCCGTCCTTTCCATTCACTGTATCCGATGCCCGCCGGATTGCCATTCGCGAGACAAAGTGGCTCCCAGCCTTCAATTCACTCGATCTATCCATTATCCATTCACTGCATGCAAATGTACCAGGAAAGGGCAGGGCCGGGTCTGCTCGATATCAGACGATTCAGAATCCCAGTTCAAGCCGGCCGGCCAGAGGCCGGCGGCAGACGACACGCTGGTGACAGGCCACAAAAAGGGAGGTTGTTGCTCGTCAGGTCAGTGCTACTGCCACCAAGCTAAGCCAGTAATGCGCGCGACTGGACATCGATGCTTGCCCGAAAAGAGGCACCACAACCGCACAAGGTTTGTATATATATCGACAAGCGTTGGCCTTTGGCTGGTATCTGTATTTCTCGTTGCAAGAATCTTAGGGTCCATTCGACAGCAGTTTTCCCACTTGGACATGAAGTTCCATGTGCATCCCCTTCTGTTGGATCAGCTTTGAGATTCGTGCCCCCTCTCTCCTCTACGCACGAATCTCCAAGAGCACCGCACGTACATGGACATGTACGCGCGGTTTGGCATTTCTCGGTCGGCATAATTTGAAATATGCCACTCCTGAGTTTGTGGTTTTGGAATATGCCACTCTTGAGTTTTTTCTTTGAAATATACCACTCTCATTGTAATGAGGAGTGGCATATTTCAAAAAAACCGAGGAGTGGCATATTTCAAAACCACAAACTTCGAAATAATATTTCCAAAATCGCCTTTCTCGGTCCCTTTAGTTCAATGTTATTTCAATGGAAAATATGTAGGATTCCATATCCATATGAATCTGCATTGTAGCAGCCTTTGGAACATAGAAATGTTCGTAAGAAAAAACGTGGGCTAGGATTATCTTTTTATGGATTTTGTAGGAATTATGCAGGGAATCACCGGTGGTGGATCTAGGATTTTATCACGCCTCGAGCTAAATTCTAATGAACTAACATATTAAAACTAACGCTAATTTCTACCCATACTAGACATAACAAAAAAAATAAGCCATAAATGCTTCATTGACATGAAACTTTAGCAAAAATGCTTCAATATAAAATATAATAAGAAAAACATGATAAAACATAAATAATATAGCATCTTAAAGATACAAATTGAGTCCCTAAATAACGAAGATTTTATCTGCAAATGTGTGGGACAAAAATCTCATCATCATAATGCTAAAGCTTAAATGCCACTACGGAAGTTTGTTTTTTGCACTTATGTTACAAATGCAATAACATTTCTGGTCCTCAATTCTCATAGAAAATGAAATCATACTGATTGCGTCCATAGTGCTAAGAGATCCCAACTATGTAAAATCAACATAAGCAATACAGTTTGAACATCATTTTGACATATATGAGAATTCTATACGAATTTAAAGCAATAATGAATTATGGAATAACATGTACATGCAGAAGACCAAAAGCACAAACCATTTGTGTTTCCTTGCTCATAGAAACTCCTAAAAAGATCTACTGCCTCTTCCGCCATGATCTCTCCAGTACATTTGTAACCTCTTGGTTTGGAGTTTCGCTCCTAGCAAAAGAAACACACAAAAACAAGTTAGCTATACAATTCGTGAGTACCCTAGATAGAATTCAGGCTTTAAGAATGTATCAGAACTCAATAACCATGTATCACGTGCATGGAAATAGAAAGATTAAGTGAACCTAACTTTGCTGAAATCGATATCTTGCATGCACCATATTGAAATCTTTGGAAAGAATGGGCTAGCATTTCAAGTGTAAAAAAGATAATCTGTTCTCATGAGTAGATAGCTTCCAATGAGCTGCCGCTTATTTCCTCACTACGACAAATCATCGACGAAGAACTCATGTGCGCGACATGATTGATCCACATCCTCCGAATTTATCTATGGCACAACCAAAGTATACTTCCCTTATTCCTACCAAAAGAAAAGAACACACTAAGCGAGAAATTTTGATACTAGCACAATTTAACGGGAGAAAAATGGACAACCAAGATATTCGCACCAAGGATCGACAATGCCGCTGCACACATTATACAGGCTCACATGTGCCATAAAGGTTGCATCTGCGAACTTCTCTCGCCACTTACAATTGGTCAAGTCCATGCTCGCCACTCTCGGCGGGACATCGATCGCTTCCATCTTAGCATGTCCGTAGCCTTACAATTGGAATCACAAGTAAATTCTGACTCTAAATCAAGAACACAAAACAACTCAATTTCACAATTTGGACATCTCCAAAGAAAGATGATAGTAGCATACATTAGAGGCAGAAAGGGGAACTCGGGGTCAGGATCGGCCGGGAGGCGAAGCGCGGAGCACTGTGCTGTGGAAGTAGGGAGCCCTGGAGGTGGAGCGGGCTCGAGGCTGGAGCTCGAGGCGTCGCTGCCGCTCGCCGAGCGTCAAGGAACCCTGGAGGCAATGGAGCACAGAGGCGTTGCATCGAGGAGCTGAAGCCTTGACGCCAAGGCCGCCACGCCGAGGAAGAGCCGCAAAAGCCAGAAGGTGCGGTCGTCACCTCGCCGACGGCCGAGAAGAGCCGCAGCTGCCCAAGGTGTTGCATCGACCGTCGAGGATGGCATACGGTATTTGTCGAGCATGAGGATGGCGCAGAGGAGCGAAGGTGGTGGTCGGCGGCGAAGTGGGCGAGGTCGCGAGGGCCGAGGCGCCGAGCAAGGGACGGACCGTGAACTACAGAGGGCGCGGGCACGACGCCGGGCGTGAGGGAGGGCGAGAGGAGCCGGAGGGACGGCCACGGCGACGGGCCAAGGGCGGGTCGCGAGGGACTTGAGTCGCCGATGGAAGCGATGGCTGGAAGGGCTTTGGGGATTAGGTCAGTGGTGGCGGCCTGGATGGAGTGGGCAGTGGGGGAAGGAGGTCACCGTGTCAGGCGTGGGCTGGGCGGTTGGGCTGGCTTGGATGGTGATGACTTGGGCTAAATGGCTTCACTAAGGTTTTTTGGCCCATATATACATTTTTTTTGTATTGCTATTTTCCCTGCGCCTCGGGCTATAGCCCACCCTGCCCGAGGCCCAGATCCGCCCCTGGGAATCACACTACTCTAACCTCATTTTTTCCCATCCTTTGCATAGGATCAAGGAAAACTTATCTAAACGGTTACTTAGGGACTTTTCCTGAGTATTTTTTTTAAGGAAATGGACGGATCCATTATTGCATTAAAGGAAGGGTAATATAAATAGTCTGAGTCAAAAGCCCTCCACAGCCCGGGGGGGGGGGGGTGGTTTGTCCTGATGGTGAACCGTAACTCAACGAAAACACGACCGACGAGAGTGAACAGAGCCACTGGGACTCTGGCTTCTTGCAGCCTTCCTGGCACATCTTTGGAGGAAGCTTGCGGCGGCGCCCCGACATCTGCAAGGAATGTAATCATAGGGGAGAGATACTTACCCAGGAATATGCCGGTTTCTGTTCTTCTTTGTTGCAGTTTTCTTTGGCTTGTTCGAAGAGCCGCAACGGACAGACAAACAAGAGCCGAAAAAATGCAGCCAGATGGTGGTATGTGTGGAGTGAAAACGGATCGGATACGGACGGATAATGACTCCGTCATATTTGTTTTCATATTTTTTCCCGGATACGAATAAGAATACCTCGGATACGAATAATATCGAATCTGAATCTGAATCTGAATCTGGAGTGAATCTGAATCAAAAGCGAATCGATCATGGATATTTTTGGAACATGAAAACGCCTTAAATTGTATGCCAAAAATTAACGAAAACATATAACTAGTTTATTTGATGCAAACATTCATGAATTTATCATATTTTCAGTAACCACGCATAATATTGGTACTAGCATGCTGCATTAACTAGTTCATCACAAACATAATACTTAGTTTACCATATTTAGCTCATAAGTCATAACTCACAAAGTCACAAGTCATCACGTATTCACACTTAGTTCATCACATACATAAAATTTAGTTCACACTAGCATTGATCAGGCTGGATGGTTAATCTATACGCAAAAGACTTAGTATCCCAAAGTATGCTACCAAAAATAAAATTAATAAAGTTATTATTTTATTGGATTTTCTGAGATTTAAAAGAGTTTTCTTGGTTAAAAAGAAAAAATAATAAAATAAAGTCAATATTTAATTTCCTAGTTTTAATGTCAAAAATAAAATTTATTTTTCTGGGATTTTATTGGATTTAAAGTGAAAAACAAAATTTTAATTAATTTCTTGAATTTTTGGATTTTAAAAAGGTTTTTTCTATTTTTTAGAAATTTCAAATAATTTATGTTCAAAAATAAAACCACCTTTAAGTTGGAATTAATTTTATTAAGTTCAAAATAATTCAAGAAATTTCCATGATTTTTTAAAGAAATTTTTAACTCTATTTGCTATTTTCTAAAAGGCTATTTGATTTGTTGCATTTTCTGAAATTCGAAAATCAATTAAAATCTTATTTTCTCTTTTGGGCTGAAATCCGGATATCCGGACTTCGTCTTATCCGGATAATCCATATTCAGATATCAGATCCGCACGGATAGCATAGCTCCAGTATTAGTTCCGTTTCCGACAAAAAAATCCGAATTGTTTCGATCAAGAAAATTATCTGAGAAAAATCCGATCCGAGATAATCCGAATACGTTTCCGTCCAGATTGGTCGGAAACTATCCGATTTGTTTTCATCCCTACATGTGCGTGTCCCTCCGGAAGGTACATCGCTAGATGAGATGCTCCGCTTAGGACCCAGGCTCGGGATTCTTCTTTCATGATCGCGATTATCCCGGTAGGTTCATTTGTTTAGTGTTGAAATATTCTCCTGTTCCTTTCCTTCCATAGCTCCCATAGAACAAGGATGATTAAGGAGGCTGCCTTTGTTTTCTCGCGGTACGATCCGCTTGTGTTACATTCGGCTACCAAATCGATTCTGATATCACGAGGATTCCAAAGGCAGGGGTTTAGAACACTTCGGTGTGTTAGATGTATATTATTAGCTGTGTATTTCCCCATTGTATAAAGGGTTACCTGCATATATGTCACACCTGTACTTGTATATATATCGGCCCATTGGCCTCACGATGAATACAAGCTCTATTCATAACATGGTATCAGAGCAAGGTTAGGGTTAGGGTTTTCTCACATGGTCAACGACGGCCTCCTAAGCCGCCGGTTGCCGCTGCCCTGTTGCTTCTGCTCTACGCTTGTCGCCTTGTCTTCATCATCGTCGCAACCGGGTGCTGCTCGTTGCCTGTCGCCCTAGCCTAACGCCTTCAGATCGCGCCTCGTTGGTGTCGCCCAACCGAAGCCTCGATCTTCATCGCGGTAGGCCGCTTGTCGCCGCCGCTGAGAGCGATGCGCCTCGTCACCCCAACCGTGCCTCGGGGCAGCCTACAGTGGCCATTGCGGTTGCTCAAGCAGAGGCTCACGGCGACGACCGGGCTCGGCCGCCGCCTCATTGCGCCAAGGAGCCGCCGCCACCGCCTCATCGTGTCGTGGAGCCGTCGCCGCCTCTAAGGGGAAACTCTAGCGCTACGTGCGTGTTTCGGATCTGGTTAGCAGGCCGAAAGGCTTCGGTCGAATGGCCTTTTTAGCCAACTCGGCGAAAGAAGAGAAAAAGAGAGAGAAAAAAAAGAAAAGAAACAAAAAACATATCAGTACGTCGTTCTAACATATTGCGGAGTCCGTATACTTTGTTGAACCGTTAGCCTTCAAGGTTTTGGTCGTCTTGTCGGCCCAAAGCCTACCAATGGGCACTATTTTCGTTCCTCGCTGCCTAGTGATCTTCGATAGTCTCAATTATCGAGACTGGTTTCAACATATACGCCTCCACATGGGTGGTCATCGCCTTTGAGAGTTTCTTACTGGCGAGTTGTCTTGTCCGCCTCGCCCTGTTCCGCCTGCTGAGCTTGTACTCCCGAAGGATGCTTCCGAAGACGCTCGTATAAAGGCATCTGAGTCTTTTGAGGATGCCATGGAGACTTTTCAGACTTAGTGTGCTGCCTACAAGACATGGATTGATGATGACGCTCGTGCCTTTGCTATTCTTGTTGCTAGTATGGAGGTGCAATTCAATGGGGATGTGGTTGGTTTGGCTTCAGCACAGTTGATGTGGACACATCTGCACAACCACTATGAGTCTTCTGGTGATTCATTGTATCTTTCTATTGTGCATCGAGCAAGCGATCAGCTATGAGGAGATGCAATTGTGGATGAGTTCTATGTCCAATTATGCGGTATGGCGTCGATTGACTCTTTAGGACCGGATGTTTGTCTGCGTGTCGGTCTTTGTCGGCGTTAGCGATCTTACTCGAGCTTCGTCGTATCTCGACTTCTTGACCCGTCTCCGGCCGAGTATGAGTATGACTTCGTGCTTTCGATTCTCGCACGCCACCCTCGTGTGACCTTGTTGGAGGCCCTTGTCACTGCTACGGCCTTGAGATTCGCCTTCATGTTGCGGGTCTGCGCCGTCACCGTCATTTCCTTCGATTCTGGTAGCTCCTCTAGTTTCTATACCCGCTACGTCTCCAGCTCCTCCTTCATCAGTGGTGCCTTCACCAGTGATAGCTACTGTTGGTAGGGCACGCTGCACCTATTGCAACAAGGATGGACATCAAGCACAGTTCTGCTACAAGAAGAAGAATGATTTACGTCGTAGAGGCCATCCTCCAAAGGGCACTGGTGGTTCCTCTTCTCAAAGGAGCTCTGGTGCTTCTGATTCTCAGGAATTTCTCACACTGCTACGTCGCATGGCTGCTTTTGCACCGTTTGGTTCTGTTGCACAGTCTTCTAGTGAGAGACCACCTTGTACTTCTTCCTCAGGTATATCACCTTGGATTCTTGACTCTGGTGCTTCCTTTCATATAACACTTGATTCGACCAGTCTCACTTCCATTCGTCCCTTAGCTGCTCCTATCACTGTTCAGGCAGCAGATGGTACCTCTCTTTCTGTTGTAGGACGAGGCACTCTTTCCAATTCCTCTTTTCATATTCCTGCTACTTCTCATGTTCCCCAACTAACCATGCAGCCCATATCTGCCGGTCAGCTCACTGATCATGGTTGTCCTGTTATTCTCGATTTTGATTCTTGTTGTATTCAGGATCGACGCACAGGGACTCTGGTTGGTACTGGCCCTCGTTGCCATGACTCACAGTGTCTCTGGGAGCTCGACTGGCTTCATCTTCCTTCCGTTGCCCTTGCTAGTCTTGTCGCCTCCACCGTCATTGCCGCTTCTGCTGCATCCGCCACTGCGTCTTTTGCTCAGTGGCATCATCGTTTGGGACATCTATGTGGGTCGCATCTATCTTCTTTACTTCGTCGTGGTCTTTTAGGGTCTGTGTCTAGTGATGTTTCTCTAAATTATCAGGGTTATAAGTTTGGTAAACAGCTTCAACTTTCTTATCCTTCTAGTAAGTCAGTGTCACAACGTCCTTTTGATCTTGTTCATTCTAATGTATGGGGTCCAGCTCCTTTCATTTCGAAAGGAGTTCATGATATTATATAATTTTTAGTGATGATTTTTCTCGCCACATATGGATATACTTTATGTCATCTCTTAGTGAGGTTTTATCCATCTACAAGACTTTTGCCACCATGATCCGTACTCAGTTTGATTCTTCTATTCGTGTCTTTCGTGTTGACTCTGCAGGGGAATAATTGTCAGGAGTCCTTCGTGGGTTTCTTGCTGAGCAGGACACTATCTCTCAGTTTTCTTGCCCTAGTGCTCATGCCCAAAACGGTGTGGCTAAACGAAAGCATCGTCATCTTCTTGAGCGGCAGCCGTGTTCTTATGCTTGCTACGCCGTCCCACCACACTACGGGTTGTATTTGTTTCTCCGCCACTTTCCCGATTAATAATAAGCCTTCTTCTGCTCTTCAGGGTGGGATCCCAATTGAGCGTCTCTGTGGCAAGACTCCTGACTATTCTAGTCTTCGCCTCTTTGGGTGTGTGCGCTATGTTCTTCTTACCCCTCGTGAGCGCACCAAGCTGACCGCTCAGTCCGTGGAGTGTATTTTTCTAGGCTATAGTGCTGAGCATAAGAGATATTGTTGTTGGGATCCTGTTGGTCGACGGATGCGGGTTTCTCAGGACGTTACTTTTGATGAGTCTCGTTCTTTCTACCCTCGTCCTTCTCATTCCACCACTCCAGCATCTCTTGTCAAGCTGCTTTCTTTCCTGACTTTTCCTGCCACCACCATAGTCACCACACCTCCATCACAACCTTTGGCCTCTTCGGTTCCTCCTTCACCGTCTCCTTCATCACCGCCACCCTCTCCAGAGGCTCCTCCCAGCCTTCGTCCTTCTTATCCTCTCTACTACACTCGTCGTCTGCGAGTTGAGGATTTTTCTGATGTGCCATCTTCTTCTGATGATTCATCTTCTTCGGCCTCTCCTCGATATGCTCTTCGTGATCATTAGTCTATTCGGTCTCTTGTGCGCTTTAGTTTAGCGTCTCTTCATCAAGCAAACTTCTTATCGTGATGTCATTGCTCATCGAGTGAGTAAAGATCTGATGGTAGAGGAGATTGCTTCCCTTGAGCATACTAACACGTAGGATCTTGTCCCTCTTCCTGCACGTGTTACTCCTATTACGTGCAAGTGGGTTTACAAGATTAAGACCCGCTCTGATGGTTCTCTTGAGCGCTACAAGGCTTGTCTTGTGGCACGTGATTTTCAGTAGGAGCATGATCGTGATTTTTGATCGTTTCTCTTTTGTTATCACTGCAACTGGTTTCTCTGCCAGTGCTCATAGTCCTGCTCTCTTTATTCACACTTCGCCTCGTGGTCGGACGCTTCTCCTTTTATATGTTGATGATATGATCATTACTGGAGATGATTCTCAGTACATCGCCTTTGAGAAGGAGCGTCTTAATGAGCAATTTGTCATGTCTAATCTGGGTCCTCTTCGCTACTTTCTTGGAGTTGAGATTATTTCTACTCCTAAGGGCTTCTATCTGTCCCAAGAAAAGTATATTCAGGATCTTCTTGATCGTACTTCTCTTACTGATCAGCACACCGCTGAGACTCCTATGGAGCTTAATATTCATCTTCGGCCCACTGATGGTGAGCCTCTTGCTGATTCTACTCACTATCGTCACCTTATTGGGAGTCTTGTTTATCTAGGTGTCACTCGTCCTGATATTTCATACCCTGTGCATATCTTGAGTCAGTTTATTTCTGCTCCTACTCAGCTCCACTATAGTCATTTTCTTCGTATTCTACGATATCTTCGTGGAACCATCACTCGTTGTCTGTTTTTCCCTCGCTCCAGCTCTTTACAGCTCCAAGCATATTCTGACGCTATCTGGGCTAGTGATCACTCTGATCGCCGGTCTCTCTTTGCTTATTGTGTTTTTCTTGGTGGTCCTCTCATTGCTTGAAGACTAAGAAGGACATCGCTTTCTCATTTGAGTGCTGAGGCTGAGTTGCGAGCTATGACTCTGTTGACAGCGGAGGTTACTTGGCTACGGTGGTTACTTGAGGATTTTGGTGTTTCAGTTTCAGCACCCACTCCTCTTTTGTCTGACAGTACAAGGGCTATTAGCATTGCTACCAATCTGGTGAAGCATGAGCTTACTAAGCATATTGGTGCTGATGCTTTCTACATGTAGACACAGGTGCAGGATCAGGTTGTTGTTCTTCAGTATGTGCCTTCAGAACTTCAGTTGGCAGACTTTTCCACCAGGGCGCATACCAGAGCCCAACATAGTTTCTACCTCTCCAAACTTCATGTTGTTGATCCATCATAAGTTTGAGAGGGGGGGGGTGTTAGATGTATATTATTGGCTGTATATTTTTCCCACTATATAAGGGGTTACGTGCATATATGCCACACCTGTACTTGTATATATATGACTCATTAGCCTCATGATGAATATAAGCGCTATTTATAACACGGTGAACCCAGGTGGCTACTAGGGTCCAGACTGCCTTGGCATAGACGCATTTGATGAACAAGTGGACTACTGTCTCCTGGTGGGTATTGCAGAATGAGCACCAGAAGTCATTTGCTTACATTTCTGTGGCGCCCACGGCTTCCAGATGAGGCTTCCTGTGTATTTCAATCCACAGTTTTACAGCCCCATTCATTTTCTATTCCTTTGTTTTGCATTTCTGTGTTCCAAACGGATCTTCTAGTATTCTATAGTAGACATCACTAGTTGGCCATGCTACGCTTTTGGCGGCCGAGAACGGCGCGACTAGTGGGGCCATCTTGGCGAGCGACGTGAGCGAAGGGCGAAGGCGTGGAGAGTAACCGGCATTTAACGCCGCTGCGTGGGGCCAGCGTGGAGAAGCTGGAGCGAACGCTTGAAGGAAAATTTCAGCGGTTGATTGAACGGCCGAGAAAGGAAGCAAGGACGATCGGATGGCTAAAAAAAAAGTGACGTGGACCCTCTCTTTGCGTCCCAAACTACTTCTGATTTATACCAGAGGATTGCCTCTGTTTGGCTCGTGTAGCATAATTTTTTTTCCAAGTAAAAGCTTAATTCTGCGTAGTCTATGGGTGGGGGCAAGAGTACTTTTCACCGCCTTGCTCTCATGTATCCAGTTTTTTTACCTGTTCTTTCAGTGGTTTGAAAGAGGTAAGGTCTGAAATCCAATGATATAATAAATCTCCATTCTAAGTTCCTATTCCAATGGGAAACCTATCGCTATCTAAAATTAAAATTAAATTCAGTCTTCTTTGATTCTTCTCATCTGCTACAATATTAACATGCCTTTTTGTTATATTATTTGTATTTTTGTCCATGTAGAGTATAAGACGAGCTAGAACCTTCCCAATTTTTTTTTTCTGTTCTGACCCTGTAGCGCGACGTAATTACAAAAATAGCCCCTATTGCACCGTATTTGCAGAAATAGACCCGATGCGAGCGCGGAAACACCGAGAGGTCAACGCGTGTCCCCTTCCGCGCTCACCGAGCGCGGAAAGAAACGGACCACCACGGGAAATTAGCCGAGAGCGGAATCAAACTTCGGGCACGGGAGGTCCACACCTGGCGACATTCCGCGGTCGCCGAGCGGCGGACGTGCGCTTCGCGATGGGGCGAAGCGCAGATGCTCTGCGCGACCGCCCACGTCTCGCCGCTTTCGCGGTGGTGGCGCTGGAGTGGCGGGCCCCGTTATTGCAGCGCGTCGCCTGCGCCCGCAAGGCCATACTGCTGCCTGCTGGCGTGCCTGCGTGCGCACCACCGAGCCCTCATGCACCTTGTGTATTCTGCGTTTACAAGGCTTACCGCCCGTGATTTGCAAATTTTCTTGCCTTTAAAAGCAGTAAGCGAGTGAAGTTTTCACTGTCAGCATTTGATTCTTCCAGAGAAGAAAGCGAGAGAGCCGAAGAAAGAGAGCGAGAGAGGCAAAGAAAGTAAGAAGGATTGGTGGTTATCGGCTGGATTTTATTTGGTTTTCGATTGCATTTTGGGTGGTTTTCAAGTGCATAAGTTGTTGGTTGGCTTGCGAGCATCAAGAAAAGGTAATTTTTATGTACATGCGACTATAGTTTTAGCTAGGTGATTAGCATGTAATTAGCTTAGTGGTCTCGTAATAATTACGTAAATACACATGCAATGAGCGTAGTGAATTTGTTATTACCGTACTAGTTTCTTGAGAGTTTTAGGTAGCCATGCTCAGTTAATGTAAATGTTTAGTTAATGTGGATATCATTGTTTAATTAGTCGTGTTAATGTTGTCTTAGTCACGAAAATAATGTGCTTGATGTTATTTGATCGTTACTTTAGCATGGTTAAGTAGTACATTTGTTGAGGTAATTAATTGTGGTACTCGGGTAGTATGTTGTACTTTCATTGTATGCATGCATGCATCTCTGTCTATATTATGATTTGATGAATTTAGCACGTAGGGATTAATATGGTAGTCCTTCATGCAGTAAAAATCTATATTTTGAAACCATGTAAATATACGAATTATTTGACCTAGTGGGATATTATTTAGTATTGAAATAGAAGTATGAAATACATTTAGGAAATATTAATCAAAAGAGCAGAAGAAGTCAGATAGCCAAACTGCAAAATCTATTAATAATTTTTGTTAACTGATTACCCATTTAAGTCCTGTGTTTTTATTTTCAACTCCATATATAGAATTGAATCCTGTAATACTCAACTAAATGTGAATTAGTAGGAGCAAAATTAATCAAATCTGGTATTTGATAGTCACGTAGTCAAGTGTATTTATTTATTTATGTTTGTCGTTTTGTGCGTAGAACCCAACGCCGTCTTCTCTGAACATGTCGATTCAAAACTTGTTCGTGTTCTATGGCGATGGTCTCGTCTGCGACGGCCGTATGGAGTGGACGTCACAATTGTGATCGACCCGATCCGCACCAGGCCTGAAGGACATGAGTCTATCGAGCTAAGGAGGTGTGTGCGTCCGTGTTTGATCGGGACACGGAAGAAAGAAGATGATCGAGGCATTGTATGCCTCGGTGGGTGGTGAAGGTCGACCTTTTGGCAACTTATCAAGGTGAGCGGTGGACGCTTCATGGACCAACTACATGGAAGTTGTGTGCAACCCCGCCGCCGCAATATACGCCAGCCGATGGTGTATGTCCGCCAGGAGAGGACGAATCATCCATCATGGGCGGTTACGGTGGAGTTGATGCCAAGCTGCCTGCGGAGATGTGGGCGAGGTAGTGGGTGATGGAGACTTGAGGAGGCGGCGGAGGCTTTCGGCGAACGAGGCGTGGAAGGTGGTGGGCGCCCGTATTGATCGCCACGAATACCTTGCCGAGCAAAGTTGAAAGTGAGGAGGAGGCTGTGGATCTGACTAGTTCGAGAGAGAGCATGATAAAGAAGTTGCTACGGAGGTGTATTTCTTTGTTGCCAGACCACCGACGTTGCCTATGTCTCGCCTAGATTGGACGACATCGCGCGACATCCTCGGTTCTACCGCATGCAGAGGAGGCGGAGTGGGGTTCAATGAAGATACTCTGCTCTTAGGGGCGCTTCCCCAACAAGAGCGCCCGGCAAAGAAAGCATTGCCGATCTGTTGTCAACATTAGCGGGATGTCTCGGGTGCACAAGTCCAACCCCGACACCTCGTCGTGAAGTGTGTGGATGGATCTTCGGCCGCAAGGTTCGCGTCTTATAGCGGTTCAGAGTGCCGCCACGGACTTTCGTGATAACATCTTGAAGGATCACACATGCGAGCTTGCAGAGCCACTTCAGAGGCACCGCAACCCCGGCGTCCTCATATATTGCGGGTGATAAGCCACCTCGTCGTGGCCGATGTATCTGTCTCTCCGAAGGTACTTGGCGAGATGTTGTCAATACGGTGGGCTTCGGTCGGCTACAACAAGGTATGGCGGGCGAAATAGAAGGTCTAGAGCGCATGTTAAGCACATACGAAGAGGCCTCGACTTTGTCCCAAGAATGCTCCATCAGTTACGAGTCAATCCGGGACATACATTGACAAATGGACGGGTGCATCCTACGAAAGGGGCGGTGTTTTATCCTTGACAGGGTATGCAGGCCTTCCCCAAGCGTAGCGGAGGGTTCAATCTTCGTCGTCTGTCTTTGTCGATGGGCGGCACCTTCCTCACCGGGCAAGTACATGGGCACCATCCTCACCATGATAGCAACCGACGCGAACGACCGGTTACTCGTGGCCTTCGCGATTGTTGAGAGCGAAACACGGATAGTTGGTCGTGGTTCTTTGCAAGCGTGAAGCGGGCGGTGGTTCAAGACCGGCCGGTGTGTGCGTCATCTCCGACCGCAATCTTTGGGTTGTTGTCGCGTTTACCACGATGCAAAAGCAGACCGCAGCCTCCTTCAAATGGAACGACGACTGTCGATGGTGCATGAGGCATCTCGCGGCGAACTTTCACACAAGGTTCAAACAAGGACTGATGAAGACCTTCAACAAGCTATGCATGCGAGAACCAAAGCGGAAGTTCGGACGCAGTGGAAACAGTTGGGCGAGGATACTAGCAAGCATGTAAGGAATTCCCGGAGACACGGAGGAGGGGCGGCGCAGAGGCTCCCTCGAGTTGGGGAGTTCACAGTGGGTAAACTCGCACGCACTCGACTTAGAGAAATGGTCTCTGCTGCATGACACCGGTGGTGCACGGTACGGAATCATGACGACTAACATGTCAAAGGTGTACAACGGTGTCTTGAAGGGTGTCCGATCCCTCCCGATCACCGCAATTGTTGAGGAGAGCTGGAACCGCACCATGGGTGCCGTCAACAGAGCCATGATGGCGAAGAAGCATATGGATGAAGGCAAGCGATTCGGAGGTGGCGAGGCCTACATGGACAAGAAGATCGAAAAGGCTCGTTCAAGACTTTGCTAGGACCATGGATGGCATCGGGAAGAAGTTTGAGATCCGTCGAGGCGAAGTATCTCACGTGTCATGCTAGGGGTGATCGCAAACAAAGTGCCTTTCGTCGATGGGGAAGCGTCCGCACACGCAATAAATCGCAACTTCTTCACAAGCCTGCTCCCATGTATCGCCGCGTGGCGCTAGTCCTCGGCATAATCGTCTCGAGTTCTCGACATTCACCACTGACGGCACTTGGAGTGCCGAAGTTCCATCGTCGACGGGTTGGACATGCATTACAGGGACCTCTGGCCTGGGCACGTGAAGTGGGTGCCGAACGACGCACTAAAGCAGGTTGGTCGTGGAAGACGATAGTCTCGCCGCATCCGTAACGACATGGATGATAGCCAGCGTGGGCAACGGGCTAGGCCCCCAAGATGTAGACTCTACAAGACGATTGGCCACTCGTTCGCCACCTGCCTGAACAGGCCCGGGTCAAGCAACGCACCGTAGTTTCATCGCCTATACATGTATGTTATATGTTTGTTGCAATGCGCTAGGCGTTATCGTGTTGGAATGTGTCGGACAATGGCTGTTGTCATATGTTTGTTGCCTATGTATGCTGTATGTTTGTTGTAATGCGTTCTTACGCACTCTCGTCAAGTGTAATCGTGTTCTATATGTTGTAATGTGTCGGAGAATGGTTCTTGTCATTTGTCTGTTGTGTATGTATGCTATATGTTTCGCTTTCGTTTTGCTTATTTGTACGTACTCTTTTATTTACACACTAACTTGTTCTTGTACGTATCTCAGGAGATGGCGCAGCCTGCAGACGACGTCACGTACGAGCTGCTCGACCCACAGTGGGATCGGAGACACCGATGCCACGCGTGGTCATCCGACGGGGGCCCTCCGAGCTTTGTCCTCAGGAGTCCCAGAGAGCACTGGCCTTTGGACCAGCGGTACGTCCCACTGCTACGGGACACCGGGCTTTTGCCCATTGCCCGCCTGTTGGACCTGGACCACGCGTTTGATTTAACCTTGCCATTGTTGTCCGCTCGTGGGCCGTTGGAGACAGGAGACGCACACCTTCCACTTCGGCGGGGAGATGACCATTACTCACGGGGCGTCGCTATGCTTACGGGACTACCGCTGCGGGGTCATGCGAAGAGTGCCACCTCCCGAGCAACCAGGTGGAAGGTGCGCGATGGTCGATGAGTTCGGTCACCGATCCTGAGAACATATCGGTGTGCCACATTCGTGGCTCTGACGGTCACAGTGCTGCCTCAGAGACACGACCAGCAGCAGGTCGTACGGACACACTTCCTTGCGTACCTGCTCTTCCTCTTTGGGTGGGTCCTATTTCCTTCGACTCAAGGAGATTGGGTGCACCCTAACTACATCCATCTTGCTTGGGCATTGGCGGACGCTGGCAAGCGAGGTGCCGCAAGATGCGATTGGGGCTCTGCGGTACTGCGCCGTCTGCGAGGCTTGTGTGATGCCTCACGCGGCCTTGACGGGTGAGAGCCGATCCTCGCAGTATGCTACATCCTCTTCTGTTGTGGTCGTGGGAGCACTTCGGTTGGCGCCGTACTTCCAAGACGGCGTGCACCGTCTGAGCACACCCCGAAGTTTTACGGTGCGGGAGATGCCGCCGACCTCGCTGAGGGGCCCACAATGGGCACTCGTTGGACATGTGCTCGGCTAGGGTGGGCTAGGGAGGCCGAGGCGATCTACCCCGAGTTCCACAACCGATTCGAGACTCAGCATGAGGTGGAGGTCATATGCTTCCCATGGTCTACAGATCATTGTGGAGACGGCAGCCTGTCTGGCTTGTCCTCTCGGTCTTGATCAGGACTCAGCGTCTTGGATGACGACACGCCATCTAGTGTTCACCCATATGGTCAAGCCGTACTCACCACAATGGGTCATGAGGCGATTCGGGCTTTACTAAAGTGCCACCGCCTCCGGGGCGACCTCTTGCGTGAGGCCTGGTATGTTGTTACTTGGTTTTCTGTTGGTCGCATCTCTTTTTCGATTGCCTAATGTCCAAATTCACCTGCAGGCAAATGAGGTAAGGGCGGAAGAGCGACGACTGGAGGGAGACACAGCTACCATGGACGACGCCAGGTAGAGAGGCGGCGATCGGCGTCGCGGGGAGGCACGGCCAGTACCACCGTCGCTGCGACGTCCGTCGCACTCTGAGGAGTCGACCTAGCTACCGCTCTTTCTCCGCAGCGCCTCGGCCTCGGCCTCGGGCAAGCGGTATGTCAATTACGATTTGTTATCCTAATTGTTTGCACATGGCCTTATTTGTAACGTATATCTCACTTCCGTTTGTTCTTTCAGCACTTGCGACGTGATAGCACTCTGGTACCGCCCCCGTCGTCACGGGCCGACCTGAATCGGACTTCAGACGGCGACCTTGACTTCGCCCGGCCCAATGGCAAAACGGATTTGAGGCATTTCCGCGTTCGCGATCGGAGCATGAGGGCAACCCGTGGTCCGAGCAGTCGTTCGGAGCAAGCACTGTGCACTATTTCGGCGCCGATTGCACCAGAGCATCATCGTTTGCACAGCCACATACACAGGTACGCTGTAACGTACTTAATTCAATCTTCCCATTACATGCTACGGTAAACTCACGTAGTCCACCGACTTTGTAGGTATGGAGTGACCAATGGGGACATGAAGGCCAAGGATCGCAGTCCGCACTTCCGACTCCGGAGGTACATCCTTTCCAACATGACAACGATTGCAAAGGTCACAACATCTGCCCTAACGCCGTAGTGCTGTTTCTGTAGGACGAGTGGGTGGGCGATATGCTCCAGTCTTACCCGACTCCCTACAATGAGTTCTATGTGACACCGCCTCCCACGCAGCCTCCCACGCAGCAGTCCCACTACGACTTTCGAGAGGCACGCCACTCCTCGACAGTTCACATTCCCTGAGCATCTCTGGTCAGGCGGCGGCAGAGGCAGGGACCATGAGTTTTAGTGTGTTCAACTATTATTTCTTGTTCCTACCAATTAGAAGTTCAGTTGTAATGAGATTATAATATCCACTATTTACCTATGCATCGCAGTCCTTCATGAATGGATCAACTGCCACGTATCCTTGCATTACACGAATGAGTTTGTTCAATGCATATCGACGCCTATAACTGAAAGCACGCGACACATCGATGCAACATGTCAACTCGATAAAAGGCAACCGCAATAATGCATCCACCATTTAGTTACATGCTTTAGGAGATTGAACGTAAGTGCGTACAGAAGGGGAGACTACCGACGTACAAGCTTCTCCGCCTGTGTCTAATTGTAGAAGGCGCCTCTCGCTACCCACATAGAGTGTTCTCGGTTAGGCGCCTCGGACGTGGCTAGCCATCGTTGTAGTGGCACACACATATCTTGTTGGGGTTGCACAACAAAGATGTGGGATCATAGGAACTTCCTATGTTTACGACCTCTCGTTGCCCCTCACAAGATGCATCTGTTGGCGGAGGTCATCATTTTGCTCTTTGAGATCGTCAATTTGCGCCTTCAAATCAAAGATTCGGTTCCACAATGTATGCACGCATCGAAATATGTCGATTACGTGGGGAGGATCGATCCGGCGAGTAAAGTTGTATTTCGCCATCTTTGCAAGGGGCCGGTTAGTATGGAGGATGTATTAGCGATAACATGAACAAAACTATTTACCCCAGTATGGGCATCGGAAGAAACGCCGTCGCCATCGATAACGCAGTCTATGACTCGCACGATAGCGTCCTCCCGTTATGCGCATTTCGCCATACTGGTTGAGCACGCTTGTTCGGCATTAACGGTAGTTAGGGCGAAGTCCCCCTCCTTTCCGTGAGAAGGTGCAGCCCGGCAACCGGTTGGATTGGTCTCTGGCGCCTCGCCATCGTATATTCTTGAAGGCGGACAAGGTTCTTCTTCCTACGGTTTCAAGGGTCGAGTGGTCCTACTTTGGAGTGTGGGCGTGCATTTTATAGCCAGCGGGGAGGCTAACAAAGTGGGTAATGTATTAGCTTGCGATGATAGGACCAGATAATTTGGTGCTGGCTTGCAGAGACAAGACCAAGCGAGGCGATTTACGTAGTGACAAGATGAAAGGCTACTGACCTTTGCGATGACAAGACCACACAGGCGACTTTGCGCGATGATAAGACCAAAGGAGATAGCTTTACTGCGGTGACAAGACCAGACGGGGTAGCTTTGCGATGACAAGACCACACCGGGCGACTTTAGCGATGATAAGACCAAAGGAGACTTTTTGCGTTGACAAGACCACCGCAGGCGACTTTATGCGGCGACAAGACCACACGGGCAAGCTTTGCGTAGTGATAAGACCAAAGGAGACAGCTTTGCGCACTTTAGGGTCTAGGTTTAGGGTTAGGCTTTTCAGATCGACTTGACAACCCTGATCACCTCGCCAGCTTTTAAGACCGAAAAGACAAGACTCTGCAAAGAAAAACGTAACAACACTCTACACAACCATGGGGCTTATAAAAAGGGGTTTAACCAAACCCAACTCTACACAACACTACACAATAGATACCCAGCTATGGACTCTTCGGCAAACTTCTATGCGAGAATGTTGAAGAAGCAAAAGTGGTTTAAGCGAAGAGGAAAGCAGCTACAATACCCGGATAAATCAATGAAAGATGCTCCAAGACCACCACGTTTTCCGATCCGCAGATGTGTGTGTGGCGAACGGCGAGATCATTGATCCACAAACCTGCATACGCCGCGGGCGTAATACACATGCGGGCACCACCAGAACCGTTTCTTTCACGCCAGTCGATTTTCCTCTCCCAACGTTGAATTCCTCAAATTTTTAATTTCATCCCCGTAATGGCGGCCGAGATGCGCCGCCACTTCTTCCGATGGATCAACGGCCCGAGATGTCTGACAGGGCATTCATCCAAATACATCTTTGAACTACTCGGTGCGGCCGAGAACTTCGTCGCGGTGGAGACCTTACGCATCGACCTGTTGAGGAGGCACCGAAGTAGCCCAGTACTCACCCGGGGGTAATCCATATCGACGGCGTGAGTTATGTAGAATTTATATCCTTATTACGTTTTTCACTGTACTGTGTACTTACATCATAGAATCACAGGACATGGACGACTTCGACATACCAGCCCGACGTGGATAGTCCCGTGACAAGGGCAAGGAAAAGGCTCATGCGGCTCAGCCCGGCCGCCATAGCATATCCAGTCACCCGGGCGTAATTCGTATCAACGACGTGAGTTATGAAGAATTTACATCCTTCTTACGATTTTCACTATACGATGCACTTACATCATGAAATCGCAGGACAAATGCGACCGACATACCGGCTCGGCGTGGGCGATCCGCGACAAGGGTAAGGGAAAGGCTCATGCGGCTGAGCCCGACCACCACAGCGTATCCGGTCGCCCGGGCGTAATCCGTATCCACGACGTGAGTTATAAAGAATTTACATCTTTCTTACGATTCTCACTATACGGTGCACTAACATCATGGAATCGCAGGATATGGACGACTTCGACATACCAGCCCGACGTGGACAGTCCCGTGACAAGGGGAAGGGGAATGTCGGCGAGGAGTTAAACGCCGAGCTAGCAAAGAAGGGAAAATGGCCCTGGTCCACGCAGTAGGTCAAGTCATTACGTAGTAGTCCCCCGTCTTACCCCCCATATTTTTTACTATCCCCTAAAGGCATGTATACTTATATGGTCCGGATGCTTGTGTCACAGTGTACCGTAGTAGTAGTGAGGATGACTAAAGCAATTAGCCGAACCATCATGCCATGTGACTGCATGTAACGTGCCTTTGTCCGCGGACTCTAATGTAATTCTGGTTCCGTGTCTCCGCTAAGCCATCAAAGCAAGCCTATATTGCAAGTATGCCTCTTCTAGTGGAATTCCAGAAAAGAACCATTCGCACTGACATCGAATACTCTATGTTTTAGGGCATCTTCATAATCACAACAAGCGTTCTTAGCCCCTTCAATCATATTCTGTATAAGCTTAATAAAGTACGCCATCGACTACCTGCCTTTATACGCGTATACATTCAGACGACTTCATCGAGGAGAGACTCCATGTTTTAGGGCATCTTCATAATCACCACGAGCGTTCTCAGCCCCTTCAATCATATTTTGTGTAAGCTTCATAAAGTATTTTTGTTTTTTTATCCCACTTCTAAAAGACAACAATTGTTTCAGCACACAAAGTTTGTTTGGACGATATCCTCAAGGTTATACCTCGTCTGATATGCTTATCAATCATTCTTTCTCTGAACGAATTAAATAATTGAAAAATTACTGAAGCAACAACACTGTGACGGGAGGCTCTACAAGAAGTTTCGTAATTTTCTAAACTCATTTGCTACATTTTGAAATTACTACAAACAGCGCTGAAACCGCGACGAAACCCTCATTTTGGAGAAAAGGAAACCCTAATTTACAAACCTCCGTGCCCATATTTCTTAATAATATTTTTTTACAAATATCGATTGCGTTGAAACCCTAATCAAATTCTTGAAAAAAATTTCAGTATTCATAAAAGCGCTTTAGGAGCGAAATCCTGAGACCTGGAAACTCTAACAATCCTGCTGGAAACCCTAATCGCTGCTAATCCTCTCAAAACCCTAATCGCCAAAAACTCTTAAACTCTAATCGCCAAAAACCAAAAACTGTAATCACCAAAAACCCAAAACCCTAATCGGCGAGGTGAAGCCCTAGCCCTTTCATGATCGCCATCATGAAAGAGGCTAACATCTTGCATGCCGGCCATCAGATGAGGTGCCATTTCTTCCGCTTCCTCTCTGCGGAAGGTGGCTAACTCGACCTCCGCCTTCGCTGTTGCTCTTCCATGACCATGCTTCCTTCTGCGCTCGGTGAGCGCGGAATGGGACACACGTCGGCCGTCCAACGTTTCCACGCCCGTCCGGGGTCTAGTTTGAAAATACGAAGCAACGAGGGTCATATCTGCAAATACGTAGCGCTAAATGGTCAGAACAGTTAAAAATTCCCTTCCCAATTTGGAAGACAGGTACGTAGCGACTAACGGCCAAATCAATTCAGAAAGGGTATAGACGAATTGTACTGTTGGTACGAACTGAAATGTACTGTTGATGATCTTCTTCTTATATATTAATTGAGGATGGCACGCACACACGTGTTGTACGGCTCGGCCGAGCTATCGTCAGTTCGTCACAGCTGAGCCGACATACACCATCCTACTCATCCAAACAATCTTTTAACATCGGGCCTTAATGTTTCCAAAGTAGTTTTTTTAATTGCATGTATGTGATTTCATTTCTCTCTCTCTCTCTCTCCTTAAAAAATAAGCCTTCCCCTCTCTTTTTAAAAAATAAGCCTTCCCGTATCAAACACATGAATTTGGTACGAGTGAATGCAATTCCCACGGGAAGCAGAAAAAACTACCGTTTTCTGAAACTCCTACAGTTGAATTCTAACGTAAAGCCTGAAATCCAAGCAACAACCCTAATGTGGCACGTGACTACGAAAAGCGCTTAACGTAGAAGAGCATGTGACGTTTGACTTTTCAGAAAGAAAAAACAATAATGACGATGGTTATGCGATCACCGATATCAGTATCTTTCTCCATATCATGTCCTTATTGGGTTTCCGACTATCACTTGACGGAAGAGGTGTAGAGAGATGCGTCATTTCAATTTGCTCAAATACAAGAAAACTAATTTTGAAAATCATCCCAGGTTGGACAAAGCATTAGACCATCTGCAATGTGCATTTTGCACCGATACCACCAAGAGAATCTTGCAAGCACCATCACCAAGTTTTGCTCCGGTTCCAAGCCAAACATCTTTATATATAAAAGGAGGCAGAATTGAAGAGCAGGGAGAGACGCTACGTCGACATTTTTTTCTCGTGCCGTCCGATCCCACACGGATTCGCTTCGTAGCCGCCAGATTTTGTTTACTTTGCGTGCCTGCGAGTCCGTCATCCGCGGTCTCCTCCGGGCCACGTGCTCTCTGCACTGCGCTTATCTTCCTCAGCCCCTCCACTACATCCCCTCCCTCCCGGTTTCTTCGCCGCCACCCTTTCCCCGGCCCTCGTCCCCGCCCCCATCACCTCCTTCGAATCTTGTCTGCTCTCGGCCGGTGGCCCATCGCCATCCCCGACGCCGCCGACTCCAACCCCGGCACATCCACTCACTCCCAGCTTCGTCCACCACCGCTCCACTCCCTCACATGGCTTCCGCTGAAAATCCCCAAACCCGGCGCCGCCGACTCCAACCCCAACCCTGCCCTCTCATCGTCACCTCAGCTCCCGCTGCCCAAGCGCCTTCTATCCCCTCCCGCTCCCCCTCCCCCGCGCGTTCCCGCTCCCCGAGCGACGGCGCAGCCCGCGTTGCTCCGATGCCAACCCCAACCTCGCCCTTTCTTCGTTGCTTCCGCTCTCTCTGTGCAAGCACCACCTACCCCCTCCCCCTCCCCGGTGTGCTCCTCATACCGCTCTCGCTCTCCGAGCGGCCGCCGTAGTTGGAGTCGCAGCCCGCGCTACTCCGCCGCACATCCACTCACTCCCAGCTTTCTCCCCGGTGTTGCGAGCAGCTTCGGGATCTTCTACGACGACGGCAAGGGCTCCGGCCTCCGCCTCCCCGGAGAGCGTGTCCGACTTCTTGATGGGCTCCGGCTTCGAGTGGCTCCTCGACCAGCTCGCCCAGATCGGGGACAGCGGCTTCGGCGCTGTTCGTCTGTGCGAGAATCCCTCGTCGTCCAAGGCCGCCGTGGAGCCCATGCCCACCACCATCATCGCGGCATGCCACATCAGCGCTGATTCCCACTGCGCCGTCTGCAAGGATCCCTTTGAGCTAGGTATTGAGCCCAGGTAAATGCCGTGCAAGGATATCTATCACCAGGACTGCATGGCTACATTTTTATCGGGAAACTTTGGGTTGCAGAGGGAGTTCATGAGCGTCACACCCGCTTCATCTATCGTTGAGCCTTTGTCTATTAGAGTACTGTTCCTACTCCTACTCGTGTATTGAATATCTGACTTGGTGATCACACACACGAACACATGCACACTGACTTGCCAAAGACAAATTTGTTTTCTATAATGTTTATTTTGTAGTGTCTTTGACTCATGTATAATGGATTCTTGTATCTGATTGGGAATCTTTGCATTGTATATATTACATAGTATGGCATCTGCGATTAGCGTTACGATTTAATTGCGGATTAACGATATCTTGCTTCCATTTTGCTTCGTGATTTCGTCATATCATAGTGTTCAGAGCTATACAATCTAATCTAGGTTTCCCTACCTAAGATAATTTCGTCAATGCAGTTCAATATCATAGTGTTCATAGCTATACAATCTGATCTAATTTGCATTCTCAAATACTTACTATACACTGTTCACTCTGTAAAATTTTTTTAATACCTCTGCGATTATGCTGTGAAGTTTCGAAAAATGTTTAATACATTGGGTTTCGAAAAATACAATATAATGCAAGGGCAGTAACAAGTTGTACAACTAACTATTTTTACTATTGAGGTATACATTAGTTGTGACCTATTCGAAATTCTTGGCACCACTACCACAAGGATTTCAAGTGCTGTTGGGAGTATCAAAGAGTTAAGCTGTCACTAGAGGTATCATTAAAGATACTATCTTTGTTGGGTTGTTTGGGTTTTTGAGGGGTTTTTTGAGGGAATTGCTCATTTATTTGGTGGCTGGCTTCCTTTCTTGCATTTGGATGGTGTTGGAGGTATACAGTGACCTTAAGTAATATGTACACACACATTTACCAAATTATCATATTGTACTCAATAGGAATGTATCTAAATGCTCTTTCTTTTACACATGTGGACAAGGGGTAAGATGGGGAATTGCCTCTCCCTCTCCTCTCTCTATATTAGGTTTCCTAAGAAAGGGTCTCCGGATTCGAAAATTACAATATAATGTAAGGGCAGCAGCAAGTTGTACAGCTAACTATTTTTACTACTGAGGTATACATTAATAGTGACCTGTCCGAACCAGGAGAGTTTACAGAAAAAAAATACGGTGGAAAATTTCTCCCACATATGACTTATGAGCCAGGTTTCAATTATAACAGCAAGCACAGATACCACTTCATCTTAGTAGGGTTAAGTCCCAAGTATGATGCCATCCAGATACTTTAACTAAGTTGAACCTGGCATACTTTAACTAAGTTGAACCTGGCATACTTTAACTAAGTTGAACCTGGCATTTTTGTTATTTGTACCTTTTACCAACATACATTGATGTGAGAACTCATCTCTTAAAATTTCAAAAGTTGTTGATCAAGAGGATTTTCCTGTTGTGAATTGTCATTACGACTTTGCATGTGTTTGACCAATGATGGTTTTTAGGTCCTTGTGCTGAAGATACCACCTGATCCAGATGAATCAATTTGTGAGGTTGTGGAGCATTTCTTCCTTGCGAATCATCCTGATCACTATGTAACACACCAGGTATTATTTATTTATTTCATGACGAGCCATATTCTGATCTTTATATTGCTCTATAAATTTTATATATGCTCATTGTTCTCCGCGGACCATCTATCTGATTTGTATGCTTAGTCAAAGCATGCTCTAGCTATATGCCATTCATTTCTTCCTTAATGTATGTGCATTTTCCCCCTCCAATTCAGTTTTTTTGAGGGAATTGCTCATTTATTTGGTGGCTTGCTTCCTTTCTTGTATTTGGATGGTGTCGTAGGTATACAGGGATCTCAAGTAATATGTACACACACATTTACCAAATTATCATATTGTACTCAATAGGAATGTATCTAAATGCTCTTTCTTTACACATGTGGACAAGGGGTACGATGGGGAATTGCGTCTCCTTCTCTCTCTATATTAGGTTTCCTAAGAAAGGGACTTGGTTTTTGAAAATTACAATATAATGTAAGGGCAAACAAAAGTCGTGCAACTAACTATTTTTACTACTAAGGTATACATTAATTGTGACCTGTTGGAACCAGGACAATTTACGGAAAAAAAATGAGGTGGACAAATTCTCCCACATATGACTTATGAGCCAGGTTTCAATTATAACAGGAAACTCAGATACCACTTGATCTTAGTGGAGTTAAGTCTCAACTCTCAAAGTCTCAAGTATGATGCCATACATATACTTTTTACCAACATACATTGATGTGAGAACTCATCTCTTAAGATTTTAAAAGTTGCTAATCAAGAGAAATTTTCTGTTGTGAATTGTGATTACGACTTTGCATATGTTTAACCAATGGTGATTTTTATGTCCTTGTGCCGATTATACCACCTGATCCAGCTGAAGCAATTTGTGAGGTTGTGGTGCATTTCTTCCTTGTGAATCATCCTGATCACTATGTAACACACCAAGTATTATTTAATTTTTTCGTGACTAGCCATATTCTGATCTTTATATTGCTTTATAAATTTTATATATGCTCATTGTTCTCAGCAGACCATCTATCTGATTTGTATGCTTATTGGAAGCATGCTCTAGCTATATGCTATCCATTTCTTCCTTAATATATGTGCATTTATTTTATTTTCTCCAATTCAGCTGGATTTCTATTTGATTTTTTTATAAAGTATAATTAACCTGCCTAATTTTAAATACAAATAATGATTATATGATTTGAAATTGGCTTTACGTTGTTCTCAACCATGCTCTCATTAATTCATTACCTACTTGTTTCTTTAAAGGTTGTTTACAATGCAGACAAGCTCGCAAAACTAGTCAAAGATAAGAAGACGATGCAGAATTGGCTCGACTACTATCAGTTGAAGTATGAAAGGGATATATCCAAAAGACCTACTACTAATGTTGTTCTGCAAAAAATAGATCATGTTTATCTATCTACTTTTCTTACAAATTTATCAGACTTATACTTCGTTGTGACTTCATAGCCTAATAATTATCTCGCGTACTCATCCTTTCCTCATAAGTATTAACATCCGTACATACAGCGCGTGATTGCTAACTCTTGCCTTTCTCCCTGCGCGCCACAGGCCACTAGTATGATTAATGGACCAACGTATAAGTGAAATGGGGGAGGAAAAGAGAGTTGAGTTGGAGAAAAAGAAGTGATATTTTATGAGTAAAGTACACTGTAGGTCCCTGAACTTGGCAGGTGGGATCACTTGGGTCCAACATCTTTGAAAGTGTCTAATCAGGTACCTAATCTATTTAAGTGTGTCAAGCAGGTCCAAAACAGCCCAAGCTAGCAATTGACCGGTGACGTGGAGCGTTGACCGTGACGTGGACACTCCAGCGTGGCTCCAGGGGAGTGCGAACGTCACCGCCTCCACCGCATCCTCCTCGGGGAGTGCGAACACGAGCGGCGCCATCGAAGCCTCGCTACGGCCAAGAATTCGAGGCGGCGGTGGCGGCCTTGATGAGAGCGTCATTGCCTTCACGGTGAGTCTGGCGACCTCCTCGCGGGTGAGGCGATGGCGCGAGAATCTCGGCGGGGAGCACGGCAGATCTGCCCGATCGGAGCTCCTCTCCTTGACCACCGCCCGACGGACCCCTCGAACTCCATCCCGTCGGCACACAGAGGAACCACGGAGGCGGTGGTGGTTTCCTGGAACGGCGCGTGGGTGGAGAAGGGGGAGGCGGTTGCGGCAGTGCGACGGAGTGGTGGTGATGGTGGTGGTTGTGGTGGTGCTTCTTCTTGCTTTTGATGCTAATGCTCTTGCGCTTCTTCTGGTAGAACAGAGCAATGGCGGAGGCCAGGTCTTTGGCGCCGCCCACGCTCCCGCTCCACAGGCATCTCTTGCTCCGGCGTCGCGTCCACCGCCTCTGCGCTCCACCTCCTGCTCCTTGCCGGCGTCACCGTCGTCTCCGTCGGATCGTCCTTTCCTCCTCCACCTCTGCCATCTTGGGAGCCTCTCGGCCTCCGCCTCCGCCTCCGCGAGGCGGCGACCTCCCGCACCTCGTGCGTGTCCACCGTGATCGTCTTCACTCTGGCGTCCTCAGTGCGGCGGGTCCACGCCCCAGCTCGCTCTTGCCGCTCCGCCGATGGGTCCGTGACTGTTTCGGCGTGGCTCTAGTGTGGCTCCACCGAGGATCGGGAGTCGTTGGCGAGCACGCCGATGATCCGATAGATGAGGCCCGGCGAAGCGGTGGCCGTCCCTGAAATCGATGAGATTGTCCCACTTGTCGCCCCACAGACGAAATTTGGTTGGCGAGGCCGCCCCATATCGCCGTGCCCATGACCGCGATGATGGCGATCCCAAGCAAACCCTCTTCCTTCGACCGCGGCGAAGTCGAAAAGTATCCAATGCCGCGAGCCAACCATGCGTACCCCATGAGAAGACGTTGTTGAGGCCCTCGACCCGAGGTGAAGAGGATGCCGTTGACGTTGTTGAAGCGGTAGGTGATGAAGAAGTTGCTCACCGGTGGCGGGGATGACGGCAAAGATCCTCCGGTTGGCGGAGAGCTTGAGGATCTCCGTGCCTCGGTGGAGACGGAGGAATAGGTGATCTGGTGGCACGTGTGCCATCGTCGCGACGATCTGGATGGCGGCGGGGCGAAAAGGGTGGCCTTGGCCGACAAGCATGAAGGCCATGAAAGCGATGTAAGTGCCGTCGTTGATATTGGCGGCGTCGGCGCAATGATAGTTGAAGGAGAAGGAGGCCGCCGAGGGTGAAGAGGCACCGAAGAGGAGATGTAGGTGCCGCGCGGTTGCTCTGCGATGGGAGAAGAAGGCCAGCCGAGACCTCCCATGCGCCCGAAGGGGCGGCCGTGCGTGGGGAGGAGAAGGGCGTGGCGGGGGAGGAGAAGAAGGGGGCGGAGAGAGGAGAGGTGGGGTGTGCCATGGATCCGGGAGTCGTGACCGTGGCGTGGGAGGATGAGGGCACCGGGACGAGGGAGGTCGAGGGCGGCGCTGGGACGGGGGAGGACGAGGGCGGCGCCAAGTCAGGTGGATGGAGGAGGCGATGGGAGAAGAAGGCCACACTGGAGCCAAAGCGTCGAGGAGAAAGAAGGCCACGTTGGTGTCTTTGACGTGGTGTCATCCATTTGGAGTGGCCACGCCACGGCCAACCGTCGGCCTGGGCTGTTTTGGACCTGATTGACCCACTTAAATAGATTAGGTACCTGATTTAACACTTTCAAAGATGTTGGACCCAAGTGATCCTCCTGCCAAGTTCAGAGACCTACAGTATACTTTACTCATATTTTATTGTTGCAGACCTAGCATAAGAGAAAAGAGGTTTCTAAACACCTAAGGAAAAGGCAAACTTTAGCGCATATCTCATGTAACATTTCTTAGCGTTTGTACATGTATGTATCGTTACGAGCCCAATTACGCTAAGAGAGGAGTAGGCATGGTATAACCTATGTACATTGCCGTACACTCAACAGTGACGAGCCACAAATGGCCATGGCCCATGCATGTCATGTAGACCTGGGATATTATCACCAACTGGGATAGTGTTATACTGGCCTACTGCCCCCATGCCTGCCTCGCTGTCAAGCTTGTCAGTTGTCACAGACAAGCAAGCATTCGTCCTCCTGCCTTTTGTTGCTGTCCGTGACGCGATCCATGCCCCGATATTCGCACCTAAGCACGAGCCAGAAGGCTTGGGCGAGATTTAGGGCATGTTTAGTTTTTTACCTTTAATTAGTTATACCAAAATTTAATAATACCTAAAAAATTTGATCAGTGTTATTTTGGTTTCAATATGTGGCATACCCTTGAAAAATTTGGCCACGCTAAATATTGGTAATGCCTATAAAATTTGGCTACAATTTGATTTGTTGCTAAATTTTGGTACTAGCAACGAAAATTTGGTAAAGCCAATTTTTTCTTCACAATTCCTAGGCAAAGTTTGGGTGGCCAAAAAGCTAACCAAATAATTGGTAGGGCAACTAGCCCATGAGTTTGCTAGGTGGTATCATTTCGTTGGATGTGAATAGGGACATATTAGTCAATGTCAGTATTGCCTGTGGGTCTCACATGATATCAATTTTTTTTGCCCCAAAATATGTCAACTTGGGTATTGTTTTGTTGATAAAATAACGAGGAACACAACGGTTCAAACGGATCGCAAATCGGATACTCGGTTTACGAAATATGATCATTTGAAATAGATAAATCAATCTAACCATGCAATTAATATCAATCTTACCAAATTTTTCAGGGCAATACCAAATATTGGTGCCAAATCAAACACTAACCAACTACTTTTTTTTCTTCATATTTTGGCATTGCCCAGATATTGGTGTCAAACCAAACACCAGCCAACTACTTTTTTTTGCCCATATTTTGGTATTACCTAGATTTTGGTATTACCAAAATTTGGTTTGGCTCACTAAAGTACCAATCCAAACATCCCCTTAGATCAGATTCAGGGCTGCGTTTTGAGAATTTTTTTTGGAAATAATATTTTTTAAAAAAATATTTATAAAAATAGGTCATCGTCCCTAAAAATTACAAAAATAGGTTCTTATCGTCATTTGAACTGCCGACAGGAACCCTGAAGTCCTGAACAGTGGGGGCAGGTTCCTATCGCCAGCTTAATCCCATGACAGAATTTAGGAATTTTTAAATATAGTAAATAAACTCAAAAAATTATAATTTTTTTGTGGAGCATCCAGATAGAGAGTTCTTACTTGTGTAATGTTTTCATAATTTTATCCATTATAAATTTGTCTCCAAAATTCATTTAAGTATACTATTTGTAGAATTTGTAAATATACAAAATGAGGTCCAAAAATATGAAATTTTTGTGAATGTTCCATACATAGTGTAATTGTTTTTGTAATTTTTCAGAATTTTATATGTTATAAAATTGTCTCAAAATTTTGAATTTAGGTTTCGATCAAAGTGTACTTGATTATGTAAACCCTTAATTTTTGAGATAATTTCAGAACATATAAAATTCTGAAAACATTACACTATGTAAGGAGTGTTCATAAAAAATTCATAATTTTGGACCTTATTTAGTATATTTACAAATTCTACAAATAGGATATTTAAATGAATTTTGAAGACAAATTCAGAATGGATAAAATTATGAAAAAAATTACACAAACAAAAACACTCTATCTGGATGCTCCACAAAATATTTTGTAATTTTTTGAGTTAATTTGCTATATTTAAAAATTTCTAGATTCCTATCTCTTGTTCAGTTGAATTTGCGGCGAGAACATGCCTCCTCATTTAGGGTTCACTGCCGCCAGATTCAACTGGCGATAGAAACTGTCGCCGATTTAGCTGGCGATATCGACCTATTTTTATAATTTTTTAGAACGGTGGCCTAGTTTTATAAAAAAAAATAGAAATGTTATTTTAAAAAAAAAATTCCGCGTTTCGACATGTCCCATGCGTATACGCAGAGAATGACGAATAGTGTGATCCCCCACCGCGCGCGTGTCGATATGCCTCAGCTATCCTCTGTCCTGGGAACACTTGGCCCGTGACGAACAGTCGCTTCTCGTCAGACTGTTCGGTTCTTTGAGGACGTACTGCTGCATGCCTCCTCGACGGTTGTTGAATCATGGCGAGCCCCACAAGTTTAGACGATTCTGATTAATGGCTTGATTTCGTTTGGTTTCAAAGATTTGCTGCTACCCTTCCATCTGTTGGATAGATATGATATAGAGGGAGGGCAGAGACCCTTTGGTTTTTTTTAAAAAACTAGGGCTTTGATCCTTTTTTTTTTATATATAAAAAGGGCTTTATGCTTACTGGCCCATATTTCTTTTCACGCGCCCAATAGTTCAATATGTTTGTTTCCTAGCCGCGAAGTAACCCACGTCATGGAGAGTAGATACTACGCTCCACGACACCAAAGCTCATGCACTATTGCGAGAATAAAAAAAATCAATAAATGAAAGGTGATTAAATCAGCATTATATGCACTAGAAGACAGGCTCTTCCATGATCACCTCATAAGGCTGCTAATAATGCTTCACCCTGATAGGTATCTTAAGTTTGCTATGTAGGCAAAATGATGATGTAGCACCATAGTTAATGAAGAGCGATGGTGCTCTAGTATCTAATCTGGATACCGGTTCGGTCTCGAAATCCAATGCATAAAATTTATTGTGATCGATTCCGTGTATTTACGTTTGTGTGTGTCAACAAACATGTATTGCTTTAGTACATGCCACAAATAGGCCACAATGCTCAAATACTAGTAAAGATCATACATGTAATTAAATAAAACAGCCTAAGATACTACACCATAAGAAACCATGCATTAGAAAGATAGTATCATAACACTCCCCATGCACTAAAGAAACTGCACTAAGATACTACCCATTGGGAGCAGCCTAAGCTAGCCGGTGGTGGTCTCTAATTTACTGTACCACGACAGCGAAGCCCGATCGATCGTGGCCCAGTCCCCGTTTGCGACGGCTTCCCAGCCGGCTTTTGCTTCATAGATGTCAGGAGCCATCCCAAATAGCAGGCTTCCTCGTGGAGAGAAGTCAGAAGCTTGCAGCCGTCATCAATGTAGAGAAGCTAGAAGCAGGAAGTCGGCCTGGGGTAGACCCATTCAAACCTCAGGCTAGGCCGGGCTTCAGGCCAGGAAAAACTCACCCTTGAATGGGCAAGTACGAGTCTGACCCGAAAAATGTTTTTTTTCTCAATAAAACAATATTATGTTAGAATTGGGCACTTATTTATAAAGGTCCATTCATTCCTAAATTCCAAAGCATGCATGATTTAGTCTCTCTCATTTGGACCTCCCCTCAGTTCAGACCTCCCTCTCGGTTGGACCTCCCGGGTGGTCCTGGGAGACCTCTTGGGTGGTCTCCAGGGTGGTCGTAGAAGACCTCCTAGGTGGTCCTGGAAGACCTCCTGGGTGGTCTCCGGGGTGGTCGTGGAAGACCTCCTAGGTGGTCCTAAGAGACCTCCCGGGTGGTCCTGGAAGACCTCCCGGGTGGTCTTGGAAGAGGACTTCTTGGACCTCCCTTGTCTGTGTGAAGATCCTCTTGGACCTCCAAGAGATCTTTTGGACCTCCTTTGGATCACTCTAAGAGAGTGTGGTCGGAACACTATGGTCCCATTGGACATCTTCGGGAGATCCTCTTAGACCTCTCTTGGAGAACGTGGTCAAAGCTGAAGACCAACGTGTAATCAGGATATGATAAATTCTGCTTAATTACCATTAATTGATTTTTAATTAGCAGTTACCAGTGTTGTAATGTGTGCTTTATTGAGCAGTTACTAGAGAGTAATTGACTCGACCCTTAAAAGGTTCTCGAGAGGTTTAGACCAAGAGAGATCTTTTTCTATTCCAATAATTCTTCTTCTTCCTCTCTGTTCTCTTGTGCTGGAAGGTTGTGCTATTTGAACCAAGCCGTCCGTTCTCCCCGGTGTGCACCAAGAAGAAGGGTGAGCGGTATCTCCGAACCATTATCGCAGAGTTCACCTGCACGGGGCGGCAATAAGGTTTCTGGGCAATGCAACTGCGCGATCGCTTGCTGCACTACGACGTCTACAATTTGCACTGCATCGAGTTTGCACTGCTTTCTGTTCTTCATCGGGCCATATTGTGAGTTGGTCATACGACCAGTTTATTTTACTATAATCTTAATATTGAGTATGTTTAGAAGTACATTAAGTTGTCTACTGTTAGTATCGTTTTATGCATCTGTTGTTTTAAGTAATCTTTGCCTCGCAATAAAATCTGGAATTAAAATGTTCTCCACATTTCCAACAATCCAGAAACCTTATTGTGGATATTTTTGTGATCTAGCAATGGCTGGTGCTTCTGATGCTATGAAACCTGAGAGGTTTTCTAGTAAGAGCTTTCATAGATGGCAGACAAGAGTCAAGTTTTGGCTCATGTCTTCGGGGCTGTGGTGGGTGATCCATACACAGTATTCAATTACGGATGAATAGACTAGGCGTTTTGACATAGACAACAACACAGCCCTTGGATGCATACTGACCATACTATCTGACCAGCTCTATGATTTGTACATGGACTTCAAGTCCGCTACAGAGTTGTGGGATGCACTCGAGCACAAATATGCCGAAGCAGAGGCTGGTCGGTGGCTCTATATGTGTGAGAAATTCTTTGACTACAGCATGGACGATGCTAAGTCGATAGTTGTACAGGCTCATGAGCTACAGTTATTGGTCGAAGAGATTGCACATCTGGGTTGTGTCTTGCCTCCTAAGTTTGTGGCTGCGGGCATTGTTGCCAAACTTCTTGCTTCATGGCGGGGTTTTGCCACCGGCTTAAAGCACAAGAGGGAAGAGATATCTATTGAGGATCTCATTGCTGCTCTTGATGTGGAAGAAAAGGTAAGAGCAAAAGATGCACCAACCACTTCCGGTTAGAACAATCAGACCAATACAAATGTCATAGAGAAGAGATATGGCAAGAATAACAAAGGCTTCAAACCAAAAAAGATTACTAGCTTTAAGAAGAAAACTGAGAAGAAGGATATGAGAAACATCACTTGCTTTGTGTGTGGGAAAAACGGTCATATGGCGAAAGACTGTCATTTCCGCAAGAGTAAGGATGGTGTACAGCCAAAGAAAAAGGCTGTCAACGTGATCATAGGCGAGGCCTCAACAGGAGGGTATGATAATCCACTTGTTGTATTTTTAGCATGTCAATCCACTAATTGGTGGGTTGATACTAGAGCTAATGTTTACGTATGTTCTGATATTTTATTGTTTTCTTCTTATCAGTAGCCAGGGCTTCCTCCGTCCTAATAGGGAACAGGTCGCATGCTTCTATTCTTAGTGTTGGCACGGTGGATCTGAGGCTTACTTCAGGGAAGATTGTCCACTTGAAGAACGTGCAACATGCGCCAACCATAAACAAGAATCTTGTTAGTGGTTCCCTCCTTTGCAGGGATCGGTATAAGCTAGTATTTGAGTCAAATAAAATTGTATTGTCTAAATTTGGTAGCTTTGTTGGTAAAGGCTATGAGAGCGGAGGCTTGTTCTGCATGAGTACTTTAGAGTATAATCTGAATGTTGCAACTGGTTTGAATAAATGTGAGGCCAATATATGGCATTCTTGTTTTTGTCATATTGGCTTTGATAGTATTGCTAGAATGTCCAGATTAGATTTAATTCCAAAATGTGAAATTGTCAAAGGATCAAAGTGCCAAACTTGTGTGCAAGCAAAACAACCTCGAAAACCCTTTAAGGGGTTACAGGAGGAAAATAATTTGGCACTTTTAGATCTTGTCCATTCTAACTTGTGTGAGATGTATGGATTGTTGACCAAAGGAGGCAAAAGATATTTTCTAACTCTAATTGATAATGCATCACGATATTGTTATGTGTATCTACTGAACACAAAAGATGAAGCTTTAAATTACTTTAAAATTTATAAGGCTGAGGTTGAGAACCAACTAGAAAAGAAAATTAAAAGACTAAGGTTTGATCGTGGAGGAGAGTATATCTCTCATGAATTCTCTCAATTATGTGTTGAACATGGAATAGTCCATGAAGTTACACTACCATACTCACCTCAATCAAATGGGGGTGGCTGAGAGGAAAAACTGAACACTAACAGACTTGGTGAATACCACGTTGGAGAGTGCCGGTATGCCTAAGTTATGGTGGGGGGAAGCTATTTTGACAGCAACTTTCGTCCTAAACAGAGTAATCACTAAAAACTGTGACATTACTCTATATGAGGGATGGAAGGGGATAAAACCCAATGTTAATTTTCTGCGAACTTAGGGGTGTTTGGCAAAAGTCAATATACCATTGCAGAAAAAGAGAAAGCTTGAACCTAAAACAGTCAATTGTGTCTTACTGGGATATGCTTATAATAGCACGGCCTATAGATTCTTAGTAGTAAAATCAGAAACTCCTGAGATTATTGTTAATACAATAATGGAGGCTAGAGATGCTTCATTTTTTGAGGATTTTTATTCTATGAGAACTGCAGGCAGTACTTCTCGAACTGAGGATAATCAAACTATGAATAATAGTCTTGAACCTACCACCATCTCTGAACTAATGAGTGATAATTCTGAAGAAGATAATAATTTAGTCCAAGAGGCTCCTCACAGGAGCAAGCGACAAAGGATTGAGAAAACCTTTGGTGAGGACTTTATTGTATATCTCATGGATGATGTGTCAAACACTCTTTCAGAGGCTTATACATTACCTGATGCTGAGTATTGGAAAGAGGCAGTCCATAACAAGATGGATTCCATCATGGCTAATGGGACTTGGGAGATCATTGATCGTCTTATCGGGTGTAAACCTGTTGGATACAAGTGGATCTTTAAAAAGAAAATGAGGCTTGACGGTACTATTGATAAGTACAAGGCAAGACTTGTGGCCAAGGGTTATACCTAGAAAGAAGGTAGGATTATTTTGATACTTACTCCCCTGTTGCCAGATTGACAACCATTCGTGTGCTTATTGCATTAGCTGCTTTCCATAGTCTACACATTCATCAAATGGATGTGAAGACAGCTTTCCTTAATGGAGAGTTAGAAGAAGAAATCTATATGCAGCAACCAGATGGTTTTGTGATTTCTGGATAGGAAAGTAAAGTATGCAAGTTAATCAAATCTTTGTATGGTCTAAAGCAAGCACCTAAACAATGGCACGAGAAATTTGATAAAACTTTAACATCTGCTGGTTTTTCTGTAAATGAGGTAAATAAGTGTGTGTATTATCGTTATGGTGGGGGTCAAGGAGTGATTTTGTGTTTGTATGTCGATGACATACTTATATTTGGGACAAACACTGCTGTTATTGACGAGGTCAAATCTTTCTTATTTAGATGCTTTGATATGAAAGACTTAGGAGAAGTAGATGTTATTCTGAATATTAAATTGATCAGAAATGAGTATAGGATCACTTTAAACCAAACCCATTATGTTGAGAAAATCTTGAGTCGGTTCGGTTTTGAGAACTGCAAGATTCCCCCAACTCCTTATGATGCTAGTGTTATGCTTTGAAAGAATAAGGGATTAGGCAGAGATCAATTGAGATATTCACAAATAATTGGGTCCCTTATGTATCTATCTGGTGCCACAAGACCTGACATATCATTTGCTGTGAGCAAATTAAGTCGGTTTACTTCTAACTTAGGAGATGATCACTGGGAGGCACTTGAGAGAGTGTTGCGGTACTTGAGAGGCACAACCTCATATGAAACTCACTATACTGGGTATCCATCTGTATTAGAAGGATATAGTGATTCAAGCTGGATCTCTGATGTAGATGAGATCAAAGCTACAAGTAGGTATGTGTTTACCCTTACAGGTGCTGCAGTTTCATGGAGGTCGTGTAAACAGACCATATTGACAAGGTCAACCATGGAAGCAGAACTTGTAGCACTATACACAGCTACTGTTGAGGCTGAATGGCTTAGAGAGCTTCTGTTAGACTTACCACTGGTTGAGAAACCAATACCAACAATCCTAATGTACCGTGATAATCAAACAATGTTGATTAAGGTTACAAGTACTAAGGATAATATGAAATCCTCTAGACATGTGAAGCGTAGGCTTAAATCTGTCAGAAAACTAAGGAACTCCGGAGTGATTGCTGTAAATTATATACGAACTGAGAAAAATCTGGCAGACCCTTTCACAAATGGGCTAGCACGGAAGGCGATTTCCGTTGTGTCTATGGACATAGGAATGAGGCCCATTGAAGTTACAACTTAACAGTAACCCATACATTTTTGATCGGAGATCCCGTGACTTAGGCAATGGGAAAAACAAGTTGACGTTTGAACAAGAGAGTACATTTTAATAAAATATGTACCTGTGTTCTGATAGACAAAATACTCTCAACTGTATAGAAGAGGATGGCTTAAAGCCTTAATGTATTCTAGTGTTCAATGAGGGAAAAAGGTATTAGCTTACAGGATACCTAAAATGAATACACCTACTTGAGCTTAATTGAGGTCGCATTTCACGAGAATAGGGGTATTCTCTAGAAAGCTCATGAGTAGATAAGGGAGCATGACCATATAAAGCTCCGGTTAGGCTTGGTTCTTTGACAGCCGTACGGGAGCATGATCAGTTGAGATTTCAAGTGAAATCTAATAACGAAATACTGTGAATTCAAGGCATAGTCCATTCATCAGTTGTGAGAAGATGAATTTTGTTATTCTAGGTGCAAGTTCAACCCGTACGGGACTTACACCGAAAGACTGGTATATTAACAACGCTTTAGCACAAAAGTCTTTATCTTACTCTTTGCTACTTGCCTTGGAATTGGTGGTGGATTGTTAGAATTGGGCCCTTGTTTGTAAAGGCCCATTCATTCCTAAATTCCAAAGCATGCATGGTTTAGTTTCTCTCATTTAGACCTCCCCTCAGTTCAGACCTCCCTCTCGGTTGGACCTCCTGGGTGGTTCTGGAAGACCTCCTAGGTGCTCTCCGGGGTGGTCGTGGAAGACCTCCTGGTTGGTCCTGGAAGACCTCCTGGGTGGTCTCCGGGGTGGTCATGGAAGACCTCTTGGGTGGTCCTAGGAGACCTCCCGGGTGATCCTGGAAGATCTCTTGGGTGGTCCTGGAAGAGGTCTTCTTGGACCTCCCTTGTCTGTGTGGATATCCTCTTGGACCTCTAAGAGATCTTTTGGACCTCCCTTGAATCACTCCAAGAGAGTGTGGTCGGAACATTGTGGTCCCATTGGACCTCTTCGGGAGATCCTCTTGGACCTCTCTTGGAGAACATGGTCAAAACTGAAGACCAACGTGTAATCATGATATGATAAATTCTGTTTAATTATCATTAATTGGTTTTTAATTAGCAGTTACCAGTTTTCTAATGTATGCTTTATTGAGCAGTTACTAGAGAGTAATTGACTCGACCCTTAAAAGGTTTTCGAGAGGTCCAGACCAGGAGAGATCTTTTTCCATTCCAATAATTCTTCTTCTAATTCCTCTCTGTTCTCTTGTGTCAGTGGGTTGTGCTGTTTGAACCAAGCCGTCCTTTCTCATCGGCATGCACCGGGAAGAAGGGTGAGCGGTATCTCTGAACCATTGTCGCAGAGTTCACCTGCACGGGGCGGCAATAAAGTTTCTAGGCAGCGCAAGAATGCAAGAAGCTTCTTTGCCTGCGATGTCTATAATCTACATCGTGATCGAGTGCTGACCGCTTCCTATTATTCATCGAGCCATATTGTGAGTTGGTCATACGACCAGTTTATTCTGCTATAATCTTAATGTTGAGTATGTTTAGAAGTACATTAAGTTGTCTGCTGTTAGTATCGTTTTATGCATCTATTGTTTTAAGTAATCTTTGCCTCATAATAAAATCTGGAATTAAAATGTTGTCCACATTTCTAACATTTTATTTATTTATTAGATTGCCTCGTGTGGTAACGTTATTGGTGATCGCCAGGAACAGCGCCGTTGTGCGATCCATGCGGAGCCTAAGACTTTCGCCGTTAATCGGCAGACGGCGTTGACCAGAATCGTGCGACGGTCGGCCATGAGAATCCAGAAAGTTGTCGAGCCGTACCATGGCAATCAAATAATAGAAGTGATTAGAAACAAGATGAATAGATCTAATTGCCAACACATATAGGATGACATGCCCATATGGAAGAGCTTTGTGTTGATAACGTGTTAAGAAAACGGTAGTCGTCGTGACATCGACGTAAATCAATCACATAAGTACAATCACGTAGGGGACATGAATACGACAGAAAACACAGAGTATATGGGTAGATATCTTTTCATCCATCAATCTTATACATAAGATCCTCATATTTATAGCTTATATGAATAAAATCTCTCCAAGAACGATTTATTCTTTTGCCTATAAAACCCTGGTTTCATAACACTTAACGTATATATCCAGGGCCTGGTTGCATTTCCGATCTAGATATCTCCGTTTTCTCAGTCTTGTCCTTAAAACGACCCTGGATGTATGTACGCCTCGAGTAAATCTTCCCGGCTACATGCATCCGGCCTGTGGATCCGGATGCGCAATATGAACAGTGTTTTGTGGCAGAGCGAACAGCATTGTCAAAGTTAGGTTCGGTAGCAACAGCGAGAATCACTGTAGCAACTGTAGCGCTTGATGATCCTATGTATTAACTGCTTCAATACGGGGTATCCGATTCAAATTTTCGGCTACAAAGGTCACGTATGTCTGCGCGTACAGTACTCGCTCCAAGTACATATAGTGTGCACGTACGCAGTGTGACGATAACGCGATGTTGAAGTCTACATTGACTTTGATCCTGACTTCAAATATAAAAATAATAACTCAAAAAAAGTGTGAAAAGGCCAAGTTCGATCTAAAACAAGCAAAGGGGAAATCAAATAAGCATAATTCTGAATTTAGCCTGATTTTGTCCTTATTTCCTATGTTCATTCTATGTAAGTTAGTTTATTGACTTACTCATTTCACTTTCTCACTTTGGTCTTCCATATCTACACTTGCTAATTAGCTATTGGTTCCAACTTCCAAGATGACAGTGTTTAGCTAAACTGATCGCCAAAAGCTAAAAAAGGATGGACCCCACTTTGGCGACATAAACGGTTACGCGAGGTCTTAATCGCAAATGTGCCACCAGTATAAAAGCGTACCCACAGCTAGCCACTAGAGCAAACCGCATCTCCGCTTGCCGCTTTGAGCTAGATAGTGAGCTAGAGGAGCGACAACCACTGCAGTGCCGGCCATGGACGAGCTGCTCTCCCCATGCTCCTCCTTCTCGCCGCCGTCCCTGTTTTCCTCCGACGGCCACCAGGTACTCGAGTTCACCTCCTCCGAGGTCCCCGAGCAATGGCTGCTCGGCGACGTCGTCGTGGCCAAGAACGAGGACGACGGGGGGCTGTGGCCCATGGGGAGCTCGCTCTCCCTGGACTCGGAGCTCTCGGAGCTGCCCCCGATCCTCCCGGCTTCGACGCAGCGCCCGGCAAAGCGGCGGGGACGGAAGCCCGGGCCACGCCCCGACGGCCCCACCGTCAGCCACGTGGAGGCCGAGCGGCAGCGCCGGGAGAAGCTGAACCGCCGGTTCTGCGACCTCCGCGCCGCCGTCCCCACCGTGTCCCGCATGGACAAGGCTTCCCTCCTCGCCGACGCCGCCGCCTACATCGCCGAGCTGAGCGCCCGCGTGGCGCGGCTCGAGGCCGAGGCGAGGCAGGCGGCTGCCGCGAGGTGGGAGCCCAGTAACTCCGCCGCCGCCGCCTTCCGCGGCGCATCCGGCACCCCTTGATCGACGAGGCGGTGGAGGTGAAGATGGTGGGGTGGGACGCGGCGGCGGTGCGCGTGACGAGCGCGGCCCGGCACGCGCCAGCGCGGCTGATGGGCGCGCTCCGGTCGCTGGAGCTGCAGGTGCAGCACGCCTGCGTGTGCCGCGTGCACGGCGTGGCCGTGATTGACGTCGTTGTAGACGTGCCCGCCGCGCAGCAGGACGAGGACGGCCTCCGCTTGGCGCTGCTCCAGAGGCTGCAGGACAGCGGCTAGCCCGTTTACGTACGCGCCATTCCTGAGCTTGATCAAATCAAGAAATCAATGGCTATAATACCATTGTCAATATATTGTGCTGTTGTTGTCCATGGAATAAACGGCGCTAGCTATAGCTGTTAAGTTAGGGCAGTGCGTGTCATGCAAACAGAGAAGAAGCAGTATATTCTCTTGGTACGTGAATCCTTTCAGGACTTGGGGTGGGGGCCAAGCCAACCATTGGACTATTGACCTGTACGTTGGCCCCCATGCGGGTCATGATGGCCACATGATCGTTTGCAGTTAAGTACTACCTATGCATAAAGATGATTACATATTGGCAAAAGAAACGAACCGGTTGTGGCTTGATGGTTTTCCAAATTTTGTAATATGTGCGGTGGCCGAGTGATTTTACCGTGCTTGCGAGTTGACGGAATCGTTGTGTTCCAGTTCAAAAAAAAGAAAAGAAAAGAAAAGAAAAGAAAAGAAATGAAAGAAAGAATGAATGAGAACTGAAGAAAGAATGAATGAGAACTGAAGAATTAATGGTAGTTTGTATACAAATGAACTGCACTGGCAAAGTGACAATATGTTTTAGCTCCAACCCTTTTTCTTAAAAAACGGTATGTTTTAACTCGGCCGCTAGGGAGGAAGTCTGGGTGTTACTAACATCCCCTGATCAAATGAGTTCTCATGCAGTAAGGGCATTCCTAGTTCAGACACCATGAAGATATGCCTAGTGCCCTCACGTCTCTAGAAATAATACTACACACAATCCTTTTAGTGCATAATGTCTATCCTTGGGCTCAAACAATAAATTACATGGCCATCTCACCTCTCCCTCCCTCTTTCTCTCCCTCGCTCCTCCCATGTTCTCTTCCTCCTCATGTTCTCTTCCTCCTCACCTGCACCCCTACTCACCGCCGCCCACCCTCAACACCAACTGGCGCCGCCCACCTCGCCCACCCTCACTGGTGTCGGCCGCTGACTCCATCCTCATCTACCCACCCGCGCAGTCTCCCCCCTCCACCTCGGTCTCCCTTCCGCCCATATCCTCCTAGATATGGCCGAATCTACGCTGGAAGCGCCCAGATCCGACCGGATATGAGACGTCGCCACTGAGGTGGCCATGGTGCGGCGGCGGCCTCGGCGACTCGGCGAGGGGCTGCTGTGGGGTAGCGACTGGTGTGCGATGGAGGGCGGTGGAGCGACGGGTGGATACGGCACCCGACGACGGCGGCTTGTGCACTCGGCGACGGCGTGGTGGCGGCTGGTGTGCGATGGCGTGCGGTGGAGAGCGACGGGCGGATGCGGCAACTGGAGATGACGGCTAGTGCACTCGGCATGCATGTTATTTTCCTTTGGAACTGTCTAGAAAACTTGTGACTGTTTTCTTGAGTCCAAAACAGTCACATTATGAACCGTAGGATGAGATCAGATTTCATTCATCTTAGAAAAATGCTTAAAAAGAAACCTAGCACACATCTCAACGCATATCAAACGGTTCATAATGTGACTGTTTTGGACTCAATAAAATAGTCGCAAGTTTTCTAGCAAAACCGTTTTCCTTTTCGGTCATGCATGTGCACCTGCCCAGTAATAGTGAATTTTAGTCACAAGTAAGGACTCATTTGATTAAAACAATAAACTGTTTTTGAATCCCCACAATCTTTAGATGAAATTTTGTCACTCGATCACAAATGAATTTTTTTAGTCACCGCTATGGGGAGTGTTTGGAAGAGGGGATTTCTTTTGGTATTTAGTTTAAATTTAAACCCAAATCCTGTTAGATTTAATCTTGTTGATACTTCCTGTGTTTTGCATGTTAGTTGTGTTCACGTGCCAGTGCTTTTGTGTTGCTGTAGCGTCACATGTTTGAGCTTACTTCGTGCATGTAGTTGCAAGGGTCAAACGGCGTGGCGCAAGAATAGGAGATATGGCCACGTCGTGTAAGTCATAGAGTCTGAAACAACCCCAAAAATTCGAGTTTTCAAGATTTTTGAATCTTTTTTGTTTGATTTCGAAATCTTTCTCAATTCGGAATTTCCTACCCAAAACCGCTTTCCCTTTTCGGCCTCTCCGTCTTCCCCAACCCGAAGGCTCCCTCTCTCCTGTGCGCTACCCCCTTCTTCCTCCTCACGGTGCCACTGCCACACTGCCTCGCACCTTCCCCTTTGTTCCCGCCACCCGCCAGCTCCTAGGCCACCTCGCCTATCCACCACACCCCGCCATCAATGCCGCACTAAACCCCGCCGCCACCTTGCCCCCTCCAGCATCGTCCACGCTTGACCACCCAACCATGTCGCCGCCACTGCCGCACCGCCTCCCTGCTCCCACCGCCTCTTTCACGCGATAAAAGCCCCTCCGGAGCTCGTCGGCGCCGAGCTCCTTCGCCACGCCTTTCATGGCCACCATCGTCGATGCGCCTCAAACCACCTCAAGCCACCCCACCACCACCCTTGTTATCCCCATTGGCCACTGAAGCTCATTTACCCCTCCCCTTGGCCGGAGCACCATCGTAGCGCCGCCGCGTCGCTCCCCTGCCTCGGCCGTGCGCCTCCCCCGCCGCACACACCTCGCCTAACCACCTCCGGCCGGGCAAAGCCCTAAAATGGGATGCCCGTGCCACCGTCAACCTCCCACCACCACTCCCTCTCGTTGTTGGCCATCACATTGCCGTAAGCGCTATGCTTGGCCGACTCAGGAAGCCGAGGTGGCAGCCTTGACCGCGAGCTCAAGGCCACCTATGTGTTGGGCCAAAAGGCTTGGCCATTTTGGGCTCTGGCCTTGGGCCCATTTGGCCTCCGGTCCGTTTACACGTTGGGCTCAGCCCAACACTGTGTGGCCATCACTATTCAAAGTGGTCTTTCACTGTTCATAAAGGTTACTGTTCCTAACCCAAAAACAACAAAAAGGATTATTATTCCTAAATCCAAAAATGCACAGTAAACCTGATTACTGTCATTAACCAAAACAGTAAATTTAGTTACTGTTCAGTAATCTATTTTTGTACGCAAATAGTAAAAATAGCACTATTCCTCGTCCAACACTTTTCGTCTCCAAAACCCTAATTTGACACTTTATATCCGTTTCAATTGTTTCAAGCCCGTGAATCCATTTCTCAATTCCGTTCAGCGAAATTAAGCACCAAATAAATCTCCACCACCCCACACCACCTTTCTTTATAATTCTTTTTGAATTTCTTTACTTGCATGTTGTTCCCAACTCATTCCTTGTCGAGCTGGATTTTATTTGGATTATTTTATTTTGTTTTGCGTTAGGTCACGACTTCGATGACCAGACTCCAGAAGACACTGAACAAGACCAATATCTATAAGACTTTGTGCAAGGAGGCAAGTCGTATTCCTTTGATCATTTTTGAGCCCATTTTCATATATTTATAATATTACTTTCATTACTTTATTTATGCCAATTACTTTATTATTGAAATAATACTTTTGAACACCATGATAAATAGATAAATCCTGTTACCCCACAAACAAACCCACTCAGCCCTTGTAGACCATATTCACCTTGACAAGTTCACATAAAATAATAGTTATATAATTAGCTTTGTCACAATGTGTTTATAAAATCATCAAAAGAGTATTCGTTGTTCGTCAATGGTTTTGGTGGAGAGTTGAGGGTTGAGACCAGGATGTTGGACAACCCAATAGACTTGTTGAAAAGTAAGTCTAAGGTGAGGCCTGAAGGGTGGACAGCCACGTGTTAGTGTTGGTCTATCGCCTCACTATAAGACAGGTAAGGACAAAAACCTTGTGCCAAGTAACAGACACAGAAAACCGCTCAACCATAGGTGTGATCATTCCTCCCTAGCTTAGTACACTGCTCTTTCGATTGAATATCTATAATATCTAGAATAGGAAAGGAGTGGGCCTAACAAGGCACTCGCTAGTCTACACAACGGTAGGTGCCGTCAGCATCATGGTACAAGTTCCACGGTTGGCCGGTGGCCTCCCGAGAGCTGTATGGTCCATAGACCTACCGGGTAGAAGCTAAAAAGGTTGAGCAGTGAAAATACTTTGTTATCTCATCTCAGTCGCACACAAACGTGTTGCGTGTATATTGCATGATAGTATGAGTTTGAGATATCTTGTGGGTAAAGTTGGGCAAATCTGCATAGTGTATAATCAACGGTATTCGAATACATCGTGCTTCCGGTTAATGAAGCTATGTTCATGGGTGATTCTAGTACATGAGACATAAGTAGAGATTTTGAGATGTTAAGTTGGTAATTGAGTTTGTTGAGAAACCCTTGATGCTATATTTATTATTGTTTTACTGTTTTAGAAACTGTTTAAATTTAAATGCATCCACATATACCTAATATGGTAAAAACCCTAACCAATCCATTGAAATCCTAGCATGTAATTATTTAGCTTTTCTATGTGGTTTGTTGAGTACGGTTGTTGTACTCATTCTTGCAATATCTGCAAAACATCTACAGAGATAACCTGGGAAAGTGCAGGGGATCTTTGTGAGCAGGATTTTGGTGGACCCACAGATGGCAGCGATTACTGTTATTAGGTCTCGACCGCATTCAAGCGTACATGTGGTTTGAAGTTCTTTTGTCTTGTGTTATATTAACTTTGGGTTTGCATGTCTGTGTCAGGTTAAAACTGGCTATTAAGCCTTAATCTTATGTAATAAAAGTATGATTTTTGTTGTAATCGGAAGGTTGCTTGAAATACTACTTACTTCATAACTGCACATCCTAAACGGTTATGAAAGGTTTAACGGTCCTGAAAATCGGAGCTATAGAGTCTAGCTAGGAAATCGGAACAGGGATCTGTGTGCGTGTGGTCTGTTAACAACCAGCATGTAAGTAGTATGAATGGTGAAGTATTCAGCTGGGTTAAAAAAAACCGACGCCAGACAGTTGCGGCGTCAAAAGTTCTTGTGTTCTTCCCTGTTCATCATCCACTTGTAAGCGTGTGTTCCGAAGCTAGCCACGAGTGAGTTCCCTCATAGGCTAATCCCAACAAATCCCTCTATCCAAATAGGCCCTATAAGTTATCCTTTTAGAGCATCTTTAGTGTATTGAACCTGAAGGACCGGAAAGGCGACTAGAGGGGGGGGTGAATAGGAGCACGAACACTTTTTCACCTTAATTGAATTCAATACTAATTTCACTCTAATAGCTATAAAAGCTATGAAGATCAATATACAAGCACAGTGGAAGACTTGTATTGAAGCCAATCAAAACCCTGATGCTAAACACCCAAAATCACCAAAAACTCAAATCTCAAAGTGTTGGGTGGTCTGACATCTGGTTCCATGTATTTTTTTGTTGGAATCGACTTCTCCAATGTATTGAATCGATTCAATGTATTCTCTCCTCATTTGAACCGACTAAAACACAACATTGAAGACGGTCTTAGTTCTCTTGCCCCTCTTCAATGCGGCGTTGTAGACTTGTAGTCCTGCTTAATGCTGCATCAACTTCTCACCAAAATACTCCCTTCTCATTAATTCCTGCGCAAGCAACACAATTGTACTTTTCACCTACTAGAATAGTGAAGGAACATTATTTCCTGTTTTTGTTACCCTCCTTTATTTGTGACTTTCTATCCTCTTTAACGCAATAACGGTATTCATGTCGTTTCCTCTATAAAAAAAGAATAGTGAAGCAACATGTATAATAGTAGTTCTCTAGTTAATTGACAGTCGAAAAAAAATGCATAACAGCATGCTAGTTGCCTAGTTGGTGTTTATACTTCCTTTTCATTAGAGAGAGAGAGAGGTGCATCATCTATATATCATATATGCACTTCGATTCCCTTCTTTAGTAGTTGTTAGTGGTTAGCATGGATGGTTAAGGGATGCGAAGGCGACATACATAACGGACTACACGTACTAGCTCTTACTTAATCTAACGCCCCACCGTGGTGATCATATTTGAAGCGTTAGGGCATATCGTCGTCCAATACTGTTGTTAAAAACTCTTCGTCGTAATTATATAACCTCGATCGATCTAGCTAGTAATTTAACAGAAGATCTTATGCCCTTCTCCCGGCCACGGGATTGTAAAGAGAAACTGTAGATTTGTATTGTCAACAGCATTGTACGTAGATGGATGGTACGTGAGCACCGAGTAGGACATACTGAGAAAAACAAAAGTTAAAAGCGACATTTTGTAGCTAAACGGCAGAGGATCGAAACAGTGGAAATTTCGTCGTCAAACAAATTACATATATAGAGTTTGGCTGTACTTCGGGGGCTCGCAAGGGGGCAACAGCGTTTGCACTCGAATTAATACAGGACGCCACTGGTTGACGAGGGCGATCGAACAGCCGTACTCAGCAGGAAACAAAATAGAACAAATATAATGCGTAGGAGAAATTGCAAATCTTTGTTCATTGAGAATAAGAATGGTGCTTCAGATGCTAACGTTTTTTCTGTAAGAAAATCTATTCGCTAGACGACACGGGCGCGGCTTCGTACTCCGCAGAAAGAGCCCCCCCCCCCCTCCCCCCAAACGTGGAAAATCATCGATTGTTATGTAGCTATACATCATAGCAACGGTTCATGGATGCGCCCATGAGGCAACTGTTCACTTAGAGGCTGACAGTGTAGAACATGCCGAATCCCCCGTCGCCATCGTATCGCTCTGTGACGACACTGTCACATCCCTGAAGAGTGATCAGATCAGACAAAACAAAAAATCGTAGATAGTAAAAGTGGTAGTACGATTAGTACTACTCAAAAAACGAAGGAAAATGGTATTGGTACCCGAAGTCGAACGGGACATAGAGGAAATCGTACTCCAACTTCACGGCAACATTTCGATACGGTTTTTATCTTCCACTACTACAGAAAAGGCCTTCACAAGCGGTTAAAAAACGTCATCACAGACGGTTTCGTGAGTTATTTGAGTTTATGGGTCAGTAATGACATGAGGTCATCACAAACGGTTTTCGAACCGTCTATAATACATACTATCACAGACGGTTATTAGCTCAAAACCGTCTGTGATAGCTGACTATCACAGACGGTTCGTAGATGCAACCGTCTGTGATAGATGATGCACCACAGACGGTATGTCCTAAGGAACCGTCTGTGATATTTTTTTGTATTACTAAATTTATTTCTGTTTATTGGTTAGCTCAGGAAATGCTAGCCATGCCATCTGAAACAAGCTGAAACACAACATTAAGTTGTATACATCCAATTCACATTCATTTCAGAAACAAGCACATCCAATTCGCATTCATTTCAGAAACAAGCACATCCAATTCGCATTCATTTCATAAACAAGCACATCCAATTCACAAATCAATTAACTAAAATTAACTATTAATGTACATTTACACACATGTACCATTAAGTTCAATCTTATCCCAATCAAGTTCAATCTACATTGTGAAAATTTTCAACTGGATTTATGACCTGACTGTTCAAGAATGACGCAAAGTGTGATCGAATTTTTATGAGCTAGCTCTGTTCCAACGCAGTTTCAGCAATGCTCGCAACCTGTCACTAGAAAGATTAAATCCGTGCTTATATAAATTGGTAAGTATGAAATAATTGTTGCAAGATTAACAAATCTGAGGATCATTGGTGATCGCGGAACCGATGAGTAGTTCCATGTTGTGGCAAACATAGTATCCACAGAGGTTGCAGGCCGGCGGCTGCTGGTGGCACTACGAAAATAGAATTGGTTAGTTTGAAAGGCATTACTACGAAGTGTTATATATGATTAATGTGTACTAGCTAGCGAGTACTGGGAATTTTAGATCGTGTCACAGCGTCCTTCCCTTGGATTTCCCTCCTTTAGCAAAGAACACAGCGAACGACCTACATGATTCCAAGAAGTTAGCCTTAGCCATTGCAAAAGAAGGAAAGACTACAATAGAGTTTCTATGGAGGAAATGTGTTTACCTGTTAATTAAATTTCGGACAACTATGAAGTCGTGTTTGCCCCTCTGTAGGGAATCTAGGTATATTACCAAGTTCCGTTTTGGTATAATTACAATTAAAATCCAGTGAACCTACACAGATATGTCACCATGGTCATTAAACCTAAGCTCGTATTGCTTATAAAGTACAAATCAACAAGTATAGCCAGTAGTACAACACTTACTCCTGGTTGTAGGGCAAAAGTATGAATTCCTTGTTGCGGCGAGCCAGCAAAAACTCTATAATGTAATCCTCGACGAATTTTGCATCCTCCTTGATGGTTTGCTCGGAGACCATGTGTGGGTCGAGGAAACCTACCGGTGAATTCCTTAATTCGGCTTCAGAAATCATGTATCTATATACAAAAGTAAGGAGTTATATATAACATTTATCGGTATTACACGAACATTTACCATGATTGTACACACTTACAGTGTCCAACATCGCATGAGTGAGACGTCGAGGGAGTCGAGGTTGAAGAGACAGAACAAGTCCTCGAAAGTCACCGTGAAGACACAGTCTTGAGCCTCGTGGTTAAAATGATCCTTCTTAAACTTGACGGTGACACCCGAGCGTCGTTGTTCACCCGTCTTGTTGGCCTATTCCATATACCATGTATGCAATCTCATGCAAGCCATTCCTAGGGTAGGATTGTCTAACCTCTCGACCAACGGCTAGCATGAATTTCTGGGCCAACGACAAGAAGGGGATATCAGAACAGGAGTCGACCATCTTCGATTTGCCCTGGTTGCCTCACTTTGTAGAGGTCGACTTCACAAGAGTCGACTAAGCACGAGGTGTAGAAGCATCTGATGCACCGGGCCCTTGCCGCTTCGGTGCAGGTAGCTCTGGTGCAGTCATGTAACATCCCAAATTTTCTGGGTTTTCTGAGATTTTCAAAATAAAAATAACCATTTGGTTTTGTTAATGTTCTAAGGCTTAGCTTAATATTTTGGAATTTAAAAGCGTTTAAAATGACTAAATCAAACTTCAATTAATTCGAGTTTGGTTTGTTTTGAGTTCGTTGAAATTCTTTGGTGTTGGATTTTCCCTTTTCTCTGTTCGCTCCGTGTTTCCCTCGACCCAGCTTTTCTTCTTTAGCCTCCCTTTTGGTTTAGACCTCCCTTTCGGTTTAGATCTCCCTTTGCTTTAGACCTCCCTCTCGGTTTGAACCTCCCCTTAGGTCCAGACCTCCTTTTCGTTTGGACCTCCCCTTAAGGTCTAGACCTCCCTTTCGTTTGGACCTCTGGGTGGTCCTGGAGTTGGTCACGACCTCCTCCCCCTTTTGTCGTTTTGTTGCGGCCTCCCTTTGGTCACGACCTCCTTCCCCTTTTTGTCGTTTTGTCGCGACCTCCCTTTGGTCATGACATCCTTCCCTTTTTGTCGTATCCTCAGGACCTCCTGTACCCTTTTTGTCGTATCCTCAGGACCTTCTCTTTAGGACCTCCTCCTTAGGACCTCCTGTACCCTTTTTGTCGTATCCTCAGGACCTCCTCATCAGGACCTCCTGTACCCTTTTTGTCGTATCCTCAGGACCTCATGTACCCTTTTTGTCGTATCTTCAGGATCTCCTCCTCAGGACCTCCTGTGCCCTTTTTGTCGTATCCTCAGGACCTCCTGTACCCTTTTTGTCGTATCCTCAGGACCTCCTCCTCAGGACCTTCTGTACCCTTTTTGTCGTATCCTCAGGACCTCCCCTTTGGGTCACGACCTCCCTTTTGGTTGGACCACCCTCTCGAGTTTTGGCTAGCCCCACCTGTCAGCCCTGCTCACCTTCTTCCTCCTTTAGTCACATCACTGCTGACGCAAAAAGCCTTCGCGCATTAAATACTGTTGTGTCGCATTAAATATTGTCGCGTCTGCAGTACCCGTTTTCCCCTCTTGTCTCCTCCCTTACTTGCCCCCATTTTCTCTTTCACCTACTCTTGAACTTGTGTGCCTCCGAGTCTCAGCGACTCTCCCCGTCTCCAGGCTATAAAGGCATGAGCAGTCCTCTTTCATCTCCTTTAGCCTCACCCAACTCTCTTGCTCTCACCTAGTTTCTCCGTGCCCTGTTCACGTCCTCTCTTCTACGACCTTGTTGGGTAGTCGTATCCTTTGTTGGACCTCCTCAGGACCCCCCTCCTCAGGACCTCCTTCGACCATCCTCTCAGTTGGACCTCCTCCCGAGAGCCCGTTTCTAATTCTGTGCCTTTCTTTTGGCTCTGGTTTGGTAGTTTTTGGTTTATTTGGATTTGTTGTATTTATTTGGCTCTTTTCACACGTGTAGATTCCGACCTCTCCGAAGAGTTCTTGGACCCAGCGATCTCTACCGAAGAATCTCAGCTCTTCAATGAAGGCAAGTTGTAGACCTTTGATCATATCGCACCCAGTTTGCAAAACTTATATTATTTTATACCAACATGCATAGCTAATTGTATAAAAATGGTTTGGGAAATAGCTAAAAACCTACTCGACAGTATGACTCCTTAAATATTTGTGATAAACATGTTGACATGTACCCTTGGACACCATAGGTTGGATAATCTTAGTTGGACATCTTTGTGGTACCAACATGGGTGCGTATTATGCTTAGCCTTGTTTAGTCGCGACGTATTCATGATCACTTACTCAAAGAATGATGGAACTTGACTTTATGATATATGGAATTGTGGCGCTGCCACTGTTGTTAAAAGATGATGTGCCATGGCTAGGATAGCTATTTGGTCGGGTTGAACCCAAAATGTTTTATACTCGGACGAGTGGTCGTGCTGTAAAGGGGGAGAAGTTTGGGATGTGGTTGCCTCGCCTGAGTAGTCTCTAAGGACTTAACTTTGTGCGCCATTGATCTGGGCCATATCGTGCAACCACAAGTTCATTTATGGGGTGGATCTGGCCGACTAATTAGTAATATTTTGGTTTGATTCTGTCAATGGTGGCGTGATCTCCGAGTTACCGGATGGAATCACATGGCGCAAGAGGAGGTCCAGAATGGCGAAACCTTAGCGGGCAGAACCGAGTCATAACAGAGCTTTGTAAAGGCCTTGGCACGTGCTTTAGACTGCTTACCTAAGGTAGTGAGCGGTGACATAGATATATGCCGGACAAACTAGAGAATTCGTGTCTTGTGGGTAAGCTGTACAACCTCTGTAGAGTGTAAAACTATTTGAATAGCTGTGTCCCCGGTTATGGACAATGCCTGGTGATTTCACACAAGGGGTAGACTTTATAAAAAAGGGTGGTCGTGGTTGGTTCCGTGTGGTCGGGGAAGTGAACAGGATGTTCACGAGCTGTTTCAAAGAACTTGTCTACTTATGTATTAATCTTTCAACTTGTGCTTTTCAATCTAATTATTGTATTTACTGTCAATATTGCTTTCTGCAAAGTAACCATAAAGACCTTCTTGTCAAGCCTTGCATGAATACTCTTTGTATACAATTTCCCTACAGCTTGCTGAGTACATTCAAAAGTACTCACGGCTTGTGCCCTCTAGTTGATCAGCAGTTGAAGAAGACCCAGGGACCTCCGACCTCTTTGAAGAGGAGGTCTTTGAAGACCTCTCGTGCTAGGGGACGTCCTCCACTTGATTGCCTGTGGGCATGTCGGGTGGTTTCCGCGTGTGTTTTGTGTTTCGCTGTGTTGTAGCCTTGCGTGGCACTTCTGTAACAACCTTGACCATAAGGTCTTTTGCTATTATTATTGTTAATTTATCTGCTTCTTCTATCGTTTGTTGTATAGTTGTGATCACATCGATGTTGAAACTGTGCAGACTAGCTACTGATCATGGGACTGGTCCAGAGTGCACAGTGGGTGCCGGGGGTTGCTTACCTGGGGCACGACAAGATGGTATGAGAGCCATATTGACTGTAGGACGTAACCTTAGTTAGCATGGTCGCTTTAGTCAAGAGTTTCAAATTTTATTTTATAAATCAAACCAACTGATTAACATGAGTAGCTATTCTTCTCTCATCTTATTCTATTCTTCTCTGATCTTAACCCCATCTCTTCTCATCTTACTCTTTTCTTTTCTCGTCTCGTCCTCAGGTTCATGCTCCTTACCTCTTCTGAAACCTTGTTTTCGAACTCAAATTGACCTCCTTACCTCAGTAATTTCTATAGGACCAAGCTTTGCTTTAGGTCGACCACCCAGATAAGTTAGGTTAAAGGTGCTTTGGTAGAGTTGCCCCTCAGTTTAGTACCGTTTAGTCCGGTAAATAGGATCTTCTGTTTGAGTTTTATTATCTCTTAATAGCTCTCCGGCTATTTGCTCCTCGGGTTAAATCGACCTCCCCAGTTAGGTTGTTCCCTTTTTCTCCCTTATTCTCGCTCACCCCTGTGCTTTTCCCTCTTACCTAGTGTGTTTTCTTCTCCTCATCTATTAAGCCTGGGAAGATCTGTGCAGATGGAACAGACCTGTAGCTCAGTAAGTCAAGATGAACCAGTGGATCCTTTTGCATAGCTACCACCTCCTCCAGCTGCAACCACAAATCAGGGTTTGGGACAGTTCATGGCAGCCCAGATGTAGCTGATGAATGCAATGATGCAGAACATGAACCAGATGATGACTCAACAAAATCAGACAGCTGCCGCTCTTCTCGCAATGCTGAACCAGAACAACCAAGCAGCTGCCCTACCACCACCGTCACCACCAGTTATTCCCCAATCAAGACTGGCAGAGTTCATGAGGACCCGACCACCTATATTCTCCAGCTCCTTCGAGCACTTGGACGCAGATGACTGGCTGCACTCCATTGAAAAGAAGCTTTCCATCACTCGGTGTGACGATCGTGAAAAGGTCTTGTACGCGGCACACCAACTTGAAGGCACCGCCGCAGAATGCTGGGAGAGGTCGTGTGAACCATGCCATAATAGAGGAGGCCCAGACAGCCTCGGACGTCGTACCGAGTAAGTTCCTAGTAAATTCAGTACCAGCTACTGTTTTGTTTGATTTTGGAGCTTCGCATTCGTTTGTTTCTTGGATTTTTGCTGTAAAGCATCAGTTGAAGGTTTTGGCTCTTAAAACCTCCTTGTTGGTTCAATCCCCCGGTTCGGAGTTAAGTACGAACCAGGGTTGTCTACAAGTTAAGATGGTCATAAAAGGGGTAGAATTTCTGGCCAACCTCATAATCATTGATACCAAGTCCCTAGACGTGATTTTGGGAATGGATTAGCTTGCTTATTACCAAGCAATTCTGGATTGTGGTGGAGGAAGCATCACCTTGGTCAGCCCAGTTGGGATTAAAGTAAAGTTTGAAGCCTCCTCGGAGAAGCATGAAGAAGCAGTGGTCTACACTGTCAAGGCTGTGTCTCTAGAAGACGCCTGTAAGGTCGAGGAGGCCGACTAGAGGGGGGATGAATAGGCATTTTAAAAACTTCTTTGGCTAAAACTGATTTCTAATGCGGAAGCTAATACAAATACGATTTTGCACAATTAAAGCCTATATCAACTAGGTTCAACTAAGTGCACCAACAATATGAGACTATATAAATGATAGCAATCATACACATACAATTAAGCAATTTAAATACAAGTAATGTAAATTGCACACGTAATCAAACCACAAATGACACGGCGATGTTTTCCCATGGTGATCGGAGACTTGCCGGTCTCTCCTAATCCACGTTGAGGCAAGCCCAAACTAATTGGACCGGCTCCACGAATTGAGCACCCGCCTCCGAGGTAAGTCTAACCACTTGGACCGGTTCCAAACCGAACCAACACCTCACTCCACTAGGGTTGCTCATTTCTCCACTCTGGAGATGGCGAGCACCACACCACTCACAAACTGCCCGGGTCTTCTCACAATCTTCTTTGAGAAGCTCACCGGCGCAACGATGCTACCACGCCGTCTAGGTGTCGGCAAACACCAAGAGTAACAAGTCTCCAACGCTCACTTGAACCAATCAAGTGTCTAAGCTCAAATGGATACGAAATCGACTACCTAAGGCAACACATGCACTTAGGGTTTGCTCTCTAACCTCACTAAGTGCAACACATGCATAAAAGAGAATGAGAGGCTTGCTCTTTGCTCAATGGAATGTCTAGGGGCACCAGCAACCAACCAGCCACCTCTCCCAACTGGCCAAGGTGGCTATATATAGCCCACACACAAAAACTAGCCGTTGGGGAAAGATTTCAGAGAATCTGGACGAAATCGGTCTGACCGCCATGTAATGGCCGGTCTGACCGCCCTTAGCTCCAACGGCTAATAAAACTAGCTGTTGAACTTACGGCCGGTTTGACTGCCAACTAATGGCCGGTCAGACCGCACACCGGTCAAACCGCCCAAGAGACGCCGGTCAGACCGCTCCAAAAAAAGTGGCTAAGGACCAGAAGACCCCTCTTAATAGTACGGCAATCTATACTAGCAATCCGGTCTTCCAACCAAACACCAAGACCGGTAAAAGACTAGGAACAAATCCTTAGCTCTAGCTAGTCATACCTTTGCCTTGCGCAACCACTTAAAGCTTGATGACGCACATCTTTGCTTCAAGTCCAGGTCATGATTTGATATGCATCAACTTATGATGCATCCTTCACTTGACTTCCATCAACACATGATGGCTCTTCTTTTGACTTGATGATCAACCCATGATCATCTCCTCTTCTTGAGCTTGATACACATCAACATATGATGCATCTTTTACTCCAAGCTCTTGACTTCAATATCATCAACACATGATGATCTTCTAAAGTCTTCAACTATAGAACTCAACCTATTCATCCAACTCATGGAAAGTGTTAGTTCTATAATATGATTATCATAATTACCACGCCATACCATTAACTCATAATGGTGGGATAATATACCACAATCTTTCCCTCTATGGTAATTGACGATAATCACTTCAATAGCAAATAATTGAATAGAAATTGATGTGAGTATATACAAACTACACAAGTTATATATATATACTCAAAGGATATATGAGCACACACATCTCATATACACACATGAATATATTAACTATACAAGTTAAATATATTCAAGGATATGTGAGTGCACATGAACTACACAAGTTATATTATACTCACATATAAGTATACTTAGACTACACAAGTCTTATATACTCATATGAATATATTAATTATGCAAGTTAAATATATTCACAGGATATGTTTCAAAGTAAAGATCCCAAATATGTAGAAACAGGAATATGGATCAATACTAATGAAACCTCGAAATATAGAATAAACTCCCCCTATATGTGTGCATACATGAATATGTAGTAAGAACATATGCACATATTTAGGTTAATTCTTTTGGTGAAGTTCAACCTATATTTTGGATCCGAGGAATGCAACAGGGTATAAGAATGCATACCTCTTTTGTTCTTTATATCCAAACAAGACTAATCATGAGATATAACAATAAGAGAGTTAGTCTCATAAATAGATTTGTCATTATAAATGCATACCTGTTTGGATTTTCCTTTTGTTTATCCAGTGAAATTGATTTGTCATTAATCACATATATGCCTTCATGATTATCACCTTTATATCCAATTGAGACTAAACAATAAGTATATCAATAAACATGTTAGTTTCACAAATGTATTTGTCATTAATCACCAAAACACTCCATTAACATATAATGGCGGGCTAGATTCTTCAACGCCCCAGTGGCCAACGAGTTTCCAGATGAGTTACCTGGAATGCCACCCGACAGAGACTTGGAGTTCATCATCAACTTAGTTTCTGGAACTGCACCAATTTCCAAGAGACCTTACCGTTTGCCTATTTTACGACTTGGTAGAGCTAAAGAAGCGCCAGACCACTGCTCCAGTGCTGATCTTGCCTGATGTCTGAAAGGACTTCGAGGTCTTCTGTGATGCCTCACGACAAGGTCTCGGTTGTGTTCTAATGCAAGAAAGGAAGGTAGTAGCTTACGCTTCTCGTTAGTTAAGACCTCATGAGGTCAATTACCCCACTCATGACTTAGAGGTCTTGGTTGTGTTCTCATCTTTGAGGGATTCACGAATCTCCTCTCGTAGCTTTGCATCATGCTCGGCTTTGGCTCTCTTCCTACTTCGGTACAATTCGGAGTCCGCTCGGAACCAATCTTTCCATGGAACATAAAGACCAGCGCCTCTCGTGCGACCTGGGTGCTCATTGTTTCCCAGGGCCGCGGAGAGTATATTTCTCTCCCTGTCTACCTGGAATGATCCTTGAGAAGATTGTGCACTCAGCGTTACCTGCAATAGTCAGACATGTCATTTCACTTCCTATGAAGTTATGGCGTAATTACAAACTAGGTAGTTCGATATCTTACTAGGCGCTGGGACACTTCCTCGTCTACAGGGTTTGGAAAGGAGATTTCCTTCGCAAACAGGGTACATAACCTCCCCATTAACCAGTTTCGGGCGCGCTCATCAGTGATCTCGGCAAATGGGAGGGAGACATTCAAACGGTTTGCCTACTAGTCCTGATCCGTCCATATCGGGATTTTACCAGCATACCCAGCGGTGCCGAGTCTGTGGGGGTACTTGTTTTTTTGTCTAGAGGGCCCTGTGCACCACACTTTCACTCCTAAAATCATTTGTCGTCTTCTTTGCCACAAACTCGGCCCAGCACTCTTCCAAGAACGGATACTTGTGGAAGGGCCTCAGATCCTTCTCCACGTAGTTCTTGACAAGCGTGCTCTTGAAGTTCTTCCACGCTTTGCACGCTTGTAGCAACGCGTGTCGTCGCACGGAGTCCTGGTGTTGTTCTGGGATCTCGAACGATAGAAAAATATCCGTCAGCAGCTGACCTTTCTGTTCTTTGGTCAACTCCTTCCACGAATCGTAGTTGATGTTGACATGTTCCCGTGCAACTATTCCGACCGTTCTCCAGAATGCGGACGCTGTTCGACAAGGATTGATAGGGGTCCCAGACTGATCGACCTCCGTGATGGTAAATCGGCCTGCGGGCCTTTTTGATATTCCTCTTCTTCTACCGCGCTTGGATATTCCAGAGGACAGTGCATCAGACACATAAGGCGACGATGACGAAGAATGAGCGGAAGACCTCTTCACGAGAAATAGAAGTTCTGACACGCATGGACATATTATCATAAGATTCGATCTCTATGTGTATGGGTATACACACCAATTAATAATAATTGGGATATGTAGGGAAGAAATTAGGACCAATAAAATGACATAATTGACATAAACATGTAAATCCTCAAAGTCATTTAAAAGGAATAATATGCTCAACACAAAAATCATGTGAACAAATGAAATTAGAATAAAGCTAAGATTTAACATTTTGATATTGCTCTTAGATGTAGAGTAAGCATTCCAATTAGAGCTCAAGTTCAAACCTGATTATCAAAACAATTTTAGTACAAGACTATTATCATCATAGAGCATTCATCTGAAGCCCACCACACCACATTGCAATATATTCTAGTAGCAGTATCAAAACAAATACCATATGACTCACTGACTAGAACAAATACAAATTCCTAAAACAAGTACAACACCTCATACTACTCAGTGTTTGAACCAGATACCAGCTCAATTATCACGAGTCAATGAGGACCATGACAGCATGACAGATTATTGATAGAAAGTGTGAGGGAAAGGTGCGTCGGGGTCGGCAACTCGGCATTGGTTACCTTTGTGCGTCAAGGAGAAGGACAAGCAGAGAGTAGTACCGGAGCAGCCGGGCAGCGTCGAAGGGGAGGCGTGCCAGGCTCAGGGGAGGAGGCACGGCGGGCTCGAGGCAGGAGGCGCGCTGGGCTCGAGTAGGAGGCAGCTTTGAGGACGGCGTCGATGGGCTCAAGGGAGGAGTTGCGCCAGGCTTGAGGACGAGATGGTGTCGAGGACGGCGACGATGGGCTCGGGGGAGGAGGGAGGAGTTGAGAAACTTAATCGTTTGAGTGGGGGGCGCGGGAAAACCTAGAGTCCGAATATAAATAGGGATGAACATCACAAACGGTTCTAAAGTAGAACCGTCTGTGATAAATAATATCAAAGACGGTTCTAAAGTAGAACCATCTGTGATATGTGATGTATCACAAACGGTTCTAATCAACAACCGTCTGTGATATGTGATGTATTGCAGACGGTCCCAATCAACAACTATCTGTGATATCATGTATCACAGACGGTTTTTACCAAGGAACCATCTGTGATATATAATCACAGACAGTTTGTAGATGAAATCGTCTGTGATATTATTTTGTATTGGTTAATCTAGTTCTGTTTATTGGCTAGCCTCAGGAAATGCTAGCCATGCCCTCTGAAACAAGCAGAAAACACAACAAGTACATGTATATACATCCAATTCACATTCATTTCAGAAACAAGCACATCCATTTCACAATACAAATCAATTAACTCAAATGAACTAAAATTAACCATTCATCAGAACGTACATATACACACATTGTTCAATTAATCTTTAAAAGTTAGCCCTTCATGATGATCGACGTGTATGTAGCTAGTTTCGTCATGTTCTTCTTCAATTAAATGCCTTGGAGCTGAACTGTCCTCCTTCTCTCTGTCGAATTGTTTCTTCATCCTGTGGTATGGGTGAGCCCTCCGAAGAAACCTACGGTGACGCATGTGCACAGTTTTGCGCGAGTGATTCAGCCACACACTCTCGGTATCGTCTAAGCAGTGAGTACAGGCTTTGGCCTATTTTGTACTCTGGCCCGGCAAGTTAGCAAGGGCAAGATAATCATTTATGGTGTAGAACAACAAGGGCGTAAAGTGAAGTTCTCTCGCTTGTATGCGCATCTCATACTGCATTCTTCAATCCACAAGATTTTTAGATCTTCTATTAATGGTGCTAGGTACACATCAATATCATTCCCATGTTACTTCGGCCCTTGGATAAGTATCAACAACAAAATATACTTCCGCTTCATACACAACCACGGAGGAAGGTTGTAGATACAGAGCGTTACGGGCCAAGTGCTATGTCAACTGCTTATGTTACCGAAAGGATTCATTTCATTTGTACTCAATCCAAACCTTATATTTCTTGGTTCCGCGCCGAAGTCTGCAAACCACCTATCGATGTTTCTCCACTGGGTGGAATCAGCAGGGTGTCTTAGCTTTCCGTCATTCTTACGCTGCTCTGAGTGTCAATGCAGCAGTTTTACATTCTTTGGGTTCGCAAAAAACCGCTTCAAATGGGGAATTATAGGAAGATACCATGCCACCTTATCAGGAGGTCCTTTTTTCACCTCGATTCCCTCGTCATCATCTGATTGATTCATACGCTTGTATCAAGATGTGTTGCACATCGGACATACATGCATGTTTGTATACTTGTTACAGTGGAGGATACAATCGTTCGGAGATGTATGTATTCTTTCTACTTTCATTCCCAATGGACAAAGAACCTTCTTGGCTTTGTAGGTGGTTTTGGGCAACTCGTTTCCCTCCGGAAGCATGTCCGCTAAGAGACCTAACAGCCCCGTAAAACTCTGTCGGACCAACCGTTGCTTGCCTTCAATTTCAACAGTTCAAGCACAGATGACAACCTTGTGTATTCCGGCTTGCAGCCCAGGAACAAAAATTTCTCCGTGTCCTCCAGCAAGTCCCAGAATTTAACATACTCCCTCTCATCACAGTTCCCTTCTACATCGCGAAGCATCTGATCTATATTGTCATCGTGCAGCCTATCCGAATCGGAACCACAATCGACATCATCCGGCGGCATATCGTTGACTTCCTATATAATATGCTCTTCACCGTGACTAATCCAACGTGTATAACCCTTTTTGAAACCCCTTCGAATTAAGTGTGCTTCAATCTGTGCTAGGTTCTTAAACTTCTTCAGATTCTCGCAGTCAATGCATGGACAGTACATATATTCCGCCCCCTTATTCAACATATCCTCCTCGGCAGCTCTTATAAAAGCAGACACGCCATTAATTTACTCTTCACTCACACGGTTCTCAGCGTACATCCAGTTTCGGTCCATCACACGGTTCATATTGAAAACCCTACAAATAAATAAAAGGGTGACTTTGAAAGCGTATTTTCTAAGGCTTAATTACGCTTTCCAACAGAGAAAGCGTATTTTTCTTTGAATTAAAGGTGGTTTTTTTTTTCATTTTTTCATTTTTATGGATTTTATTAACTTACATGTGGGCCCTACTTGTTAGCGACTCATTTTTTATTTCATGATTTTATTTATAAAATCTATGGCGGTCCCATATGTCATAGACTTGTTAGTTTATTAACTAAATGATTAAAAATAGTAGGATTTGAAGCTCAAATTGGGCTCAGGGTGACATTGCATTGCTAATAGTCGTGGCACGAGGCCCTAAGGTCGCCTGAGGTGAACCAACGGTGATGTCCTGTGGTGGCGCCATGGGCTTCACTAGCGATTTCGGCGTAAACGTCTGAAACTACTCAAATTAAAGGATGCTTATGCTCCAGTAGCTCACCTCGATCACGAGGTAGGTGTCAATGAAGTCGAGAAAGGTCCAAGGTGGTTAGTTGAAGTCGGGGAAGGTCCAAGGCGGTTGGTCGTCGGTGAACAGAAGAGTTGGCGTCGATGGTGGCGGCAGTGACAAAGAGGTCCATGGTGATAGCTCGGCGTGGGCGACAATAGCTGAAATGGACCACACGAGCAGGCTCAGTGAGGTGAGGCAATACTCAAACCGGGCATGGAGTGACGATGGACTCACCGGGCTTGGAGATCTCCCACCGTTACCATAGCGCTAGAGATGGAGATCAAGAAGACTCTGTTGGGGAGCTATGTACACTGCACCGTCTGTGATGAGTTAATTATCACAGACGGTTTTCAACAAAAACCATCTGTGATATGTAGTTATATCACAGACAGTTCATATTGAAAACCGTCTGTGAAGTATCATAGACGGTTCTGAAGTGAAAGAGCAAAAATATTTCCCACGAATGAATTGGCAAAAATAGCTCTGGTTCCGCGCTAAAAAAATCCCGGAAGGTAGCAAACATATATATTAGCCATTTAGCTAGCCATTTCTGTATGCATGGATCAGCTAAGCTTAGGCCTAGCTAGCTTGCTCGATCGTGCAGGTGTACGTGCATGCAGCTAGCTAACACTAGATAAAAATAGGGTTTGTTTTGGATGTGCGAGACACAGTGCATGCCTAGCCACTTTGGACTTTGGAGCAGCTCAGGTGCGCTTTGGAAATTGGACATCATCAAGTGATTAAAGAAAAGAGTGGTAGCATGCATGCAGTACAATGATGATTGCATTGCATATGTATGACTGTGCATCCAGTACAATGACGATTGCATTGCGTATATATGACTGTGCATGCAGTACAGTGATGATTGCATTTACTACTACAGAGAAGGCTATACTGGACGCCTCATCACAGATGGTTCACTAGAATCTATTAGTGTTGTAATTATCATAGACGGTTTTACAAGTGTGATCGTCTATGTTACTAGCGATGGCTAGAACCGTCTGTGATACATAATTATCATAGATGGTTTTTAACAAGCGTCGTCTGTGATAATTGTAGACGTCACAGACGGTTTTTAATTCGAACTGTCTGTAATTATTCACAGACGGTTCTTAACAAGCACCGTCTATGATAATTGCAGACGTCACCACTACCACAAAAATGCTAATATTGGATGCCTGATCACAGACGGTTGATCAAAACCGTCTGTGTTAAACACAATCATAGACAGTTTTTTTAGAGACCGTCTGTATAACTGGATGCGCTAAAAACCATCTATAAAGAAGTAATATCACAGACGATTCATATTGAAAACCGTCTGTGAAGTATCACAGACGGTTCGTAATATCACAGACGGTTCATATTGAAAATCGTCTGTGAAGTATCATAGACGGTTCTAAACACGAACCGTCTGTGATAATTATAGACTTGACAGACAGTTCATATTAAAAACCGTCTGTGATGTGAAATATCATAGACGGTGCTAAACATGAACTGTCTGTGATAATTGTAGACTTCATAGACGGTTTTTAATTATAAGCTATGCGAGATAATGTCTCTTGACTCGGTGAGTTTCTTCGTCGCCGATCGTCTCTTCGTTGCATCAATGCCGCCGGCTCCCGATGTGTCTCTTCGTCTCACACGCCGAATTTATTCCTTGTTTTATAAAACGGATCATCTGCCGTCGAAGATGATTATCCCCACATATATATAACTCTATACTTCCAAAGCAAAAATGGCTCCCTCTGTTTCCTTGTCGCCGGCATTGTTGGCCTACCTGGCCATACTGTACGAGTGCCTCTCCCGCTGTACATTGGCGGATGCTGCGGAAAGACACTATTTCAACAGTGTCTTCACTCCTCTGTCCGATGATTTGCCGAAGCAGGTGACGGCCACCTTCCGCCATCTTGACATCCTCCTCCACCGCGTCTTCCGGGTGATCTCCCACTTCTGACGAGTTTACCGTGTCATCGACGTGGTCCTCCACAACGATGTCGACGCGTCTCGAGGCTTACCGTCACTTGATCATTTAATCGAGGCAATGGGCGGCCAAAGTCGACCATGCCGAGACCCTCAAGCAAGGGAAGTGAGCCTATGGGCTCAATTCTTCTTGATTCAACGATCGGGGGTCTTGAGACACTTTCGAGCAGCGTCGTGAGTGGGCGCATTTCGAGCTTTGTTCGGCGATCACGAACCGTCCGATGCCGACGACGGCCTACAAAGTTTGAAGAGCGGAGATAGCGACCTACCCGCCACTAGAAAAACTTTGTTTATTTAGGTTTCTACTTTTTTATAAATCTTTGTAACAAGCAAGCGCCATTATTTGTTTGGCCATATGTAAATTCCAAAATAAAACAAATATAGTTTGGAGGTGAAGTTACTATATTATATGTTGAATTAACTATTTATCGAGTCGACGGTTTAGTGATTAACAAATTTATTATATCGATCATGTGATATATGTATCGATCATAGTTAAAGAAAATTTTTAGCGATATTTCAATGACAAAATTGACATATAAACATGTAATTTCTTCATGTCATGTAAATGTATACGATATATATATATATATATATATATATATATATATATATATATATATATATATATATATATATATATATATATGTGTGTGTGTGTGTGTGTGTGTGTGTGTGTGTGTGTGTGTGTGTGTGTGTGTGTCTATATATATGTATATATATATATGTATATGTATATATATATGTATATATATATATATATATATATATATATATATATATATATATATATATATATATATATATATATATATATATATATATATATATATATATGCTCAAAACATAGAACTTGAGAACAACCATATCACAGACGGTTCCATAATGGAACCGTCGTGATATGTCTCATATCACAGAGCGGTTCCATAATAGAACCGTCCGTGATATGAGACATATCACGGACGTTTCCATTATGGAACCGTCTGTGATAAGAATCACTAACGGTTCCATAATAGAATCGTCTGTGATATGTCTTTATAAGTGGGAGCCTGCTAGGGTTTACGCCCTAACTCGTGTCGTCACTCTCCAGCGCCCTTACTCTCGTCCGTTCCCCTCCCCACCAGAGTGCCCCCGACCTCGACACCGCCGCTCGTGCCACAACCCGTGTGTTGCCTTCCCTCTTCCTCCTCCACCCCGTGCAAGAACCCAGCTACCTCTCCACCGGCGATGTTGAGGTAAGACAGATCTATCACCTATTGGTTTGTCTTTGTTGGTATTCATGTGAATCAAGCTCCTCCTCCTCTCGCCTTGCCTCCGCGCCTCCGGATCAAGCTCCCTCCTCCCTATGCTGCCGGATCAAGCTCCCAGTCCTCCCTACGCCGCAGCTCCAGCTCCTCCTCCCTCTCACCACCGGCTCGCTGTGCCACCTCGGACCTCCCTCGTGCCTCCAACCTCTCCGGCTCTCCCACTAACACGTAAGTCCCTTCTTGTCTTCTTGATGTTGTCAGGTTGTTGGTTGATCTTGTGGTGATGGCCATTGACCAGAGCCCAGATGCTAAATGTGTAATACATACATACATGAAGAGAAGTGTAAATGTGTAATACATACATGTAGAGAGAAGTAGAGAAATCATAAATATAAATGAATGCAATGATCCATGCAGATGCTTGTTCTTATGTTGTCTTTTATTTAGTCATGTAACTTAGTACATACTAAGAGTCTCATGTTGTCTTTTATTTAGCCTTGCTTTGGAATTTGATTTTGTTATGTAACTTAAGTTGAACCCTTTGCTATGTTGAAACATTGGCTAGTGGCACCTTGCTTTTGGTTGAACCCTGCATTTAAGTTTCTATGTTTGAAGTTTGAACTTGGCTACTTGTTAAATTTTATCGCTTATCAATTGTTAATGCTCTCTGATGGATACTGAGGCTTACATAGGATGTGGTTTGGATGGGGCTTGGCTGCAATTAACTTTTCAGATTTGTAAAGGTTAGGCTAATTTGTACAGCTACAATTATCATGCAAATTATTTATTAATTAGTGTGTATTCTATTCCAAAACAAGACCAAATGAGTCAAAAACTACTACTACGCTGATCTTCACCTATCTCTTGCCATGCATTTCACATTTGTCTATGTAACCGTGTTTATGCCGGTCAAGTTCTCCTCCCTTGCATCCCAGGTACGTCCTACCATTCCATTCCTGATCTCTTCTTTATAAAGTTTCCAAGCAGTGGCTGCTTGTGCCTTGAAAACCGGCTTCATATATACATATACATATACATATACATATACATATACATATACATATACATATATATGTATGCAACTTAATTGAAAAAATTTCATTGGAGTCCTTTATTTTTTGCTATATACCATTTTCATATATAAAAAGTATATACACAAAGGTTTCCATAAAAGTGGACTTTAACGAATTGTTTCATAGAACTCACTTTGGAGTATCTTATAATCATTATTGGAGTATACTCAAATAGATAAAGAGGTATCATCATACGATTTATGTGGTATATAAGAAGTAGAATGCGATATATATATATATATATATATATATATATATATATATATATATATATATATATATATATATATATATATATATATATATTGTCCGTAGTCTCCCAACCACTTTAGGAGGTCGCCCACGCAGGATGAGGAGGAAGAGACAACAACCAATGGGCAACTTTAGCGAGACTGCAAGTTCAAAAAACATAGCTGTCAAAAGAGCACGTGAACATCCAGTTACCTGGATGTCGTCGATAGGTAATTGGACGTTGCTATGTTTAGAAAATGGCGTGGACACGCAGGTGCTCCGACTGGGAAGTGGCATCATGTATCGACAACCAACCATAGAACTGGTTGGTTGTTCTATGGTTGGTTGCTGATACATGATGCCCTTTCCCAGTCGGAGCACCTGTACGTCCACATCATTTTCTAAACATAGCGACACCCATAGTACGGGAGTATTCCAGTTATCTTGGAATTCTCTATATCACTGTTTACTACCGAAGGTAAGCAGTCTAGAGTTTGCGACGCGGCCTTTACATTACCTAGTCCTAACCTTGCACTAGCCCAACGAATGGATACCCTCACTGAACCTAGGGACGTCCCGTCAAGTGGGGCATTCGTAGTTGTGTCGGCAAGCTTTGTGCCCAACACTGTGGTGAAGGGAGCCTCTTCGGACATACCTACCTGGTCATGCCCGCACTCTACGACCTACCTACGTGCAAGGCTAGTTTTCAATGACTTAGTTAGCTACGACTATCCCACACTAGCACATATGGTTGTATGATTAAGTCTTGGTCCCAGATTTACTGGCTTCAGTCCTTAATCAACCACGGGCGAGAATCTCCACCCTAACTACTAGTGAGTTACAATTCTCACTTTTTCATAATACAATATAACTCTTTGAGTCTAAAAACTAAGTTTTTCATTTCATTTCCATACAAAATAACAGAGGTATCTCCTTTGGACATTTTTCAAAATATCACAAATTCACAAATTATCATATTGTCCTTTATCAGTTTCTCAAAAAATATATCGTTCTAGTTGCATTTGTGCGATAATCGCACTCAAAAGTTTCTAAATGACATTACATATTATCTAACCCATATTCCAAAGACTAGAATAGTAAGGGATCAATATTACAAGGAGATATATGCAACAAATAGGATTACAACTACCAATTTTCCGATCATAGCATTTTCATACAAAACATACAAGCATGCATAATAGATTTTACAAAACAAAGTACAATAAGTAAAATACTGGGATGAACATGATCAAAGGAGGTGCTTGCCTTGCTCTTGTTGTTCTAGAAATATAGTTGATTGGCCGTCAAAATAATTACTCAGACAATCGACGTCTAAATCAAAAAGAGTTGGAAACGAATTAAATAACACCAATAAATTCAAAAGTGACCAAAATAAAATATTTTCACATATTCAGGTATATTATGATTTTATATGAATTTATAGATAAAAATCATTGAATTTGGAGTTTTGTAGCAAAAGTCATTAATGTTTGAATAGGGTTCGGTTTGAAAAATCCGGAGAAAATGAGAAATACGCTTTCTAACAGAGAAAGTGTAATCTTGCACATGCACTATTGAGGTTTACACTTTCCAGTAAGGGAAAGCATATTCTCCTCAGAACTAAAAACATATTTTCCATTTTTCTTTTGATTTTCGTTTAACCCGACAAGTGGGGTCCACTATTAGTGTCTCGGTGCACGCAACAGCGCGTAGACCGAAGGTCCATACGCTCGGTGCACGGGTTCACCAAGACGGTGCGCTGTGCATGTAAGGCTATGGGGCCCACATGTAAGTGACTCATTAGGAATACTGATTTGTTTTAAATTTTTCTTTAATCTAATGGCTCGGTCCCACACATGAGTGACTCAACATTTATTAATCAATCATTTAAACTTGGATTTGTCTTAACGATTGTGATTACATGTGTTCACGACTGAGATACAGTAGCTATCCCATTGGGACACGCAGAGCCACGCGGTGGCGCTTGGCAATGCCGGGAAATACCCAAAACGGGTTCCCCGTACCCTTGCGCACCTAGGGGTGCCAGCGGTGAGGCCTAAGGTGGCTTGACGCGGCGGCGCAGCTACGGCAACATGCCATGGTGCTAACGAGCTGTGCATTCATCTAAACAACACACACATAAGCATCTTGGGACTACTGGGGTTATACCAGAGCAAGGAGGAAGCTTGGAGGTGGTTGGAGTATCGTCAGTGATCAAGACCAGCGACGGCGCAAGGAGCTTAGCGTGGAGAAGAAGTTTGGCCGAAGGGATCATTGTCCAGTGGTCGGGGAAGGATGAGGAGGTCCTGGCGATGCTTCCCATGCAACAAATCGACTCGGGGCTCAGTGAATCTCCAGCGGCAACCGAGGTGGCGTTGTCGACCGGATACGAGGAAGAAGATATGATTTGGCTGTTCCTGTGGATCAATAGCCAAATTAAGTGAGGGGAAGGGATTAAGGTGTCCTGGAACATGATATGACACGAGAAGAGTGATAAGAAACCCTTCAAGGCATGAGGAATGGCGGTGGCAGCGGACGTCCGGAATGAAGCTCAGAGCACTCGAGTGTTTGAGCTCGGGTGAGTGGAGAAGAAGGAGAGGGGAAGTGTGCACGGTGAGGAAAAGAAGAGGGGAAGCTCTAGCGGATTTTTATAGACGAAGAGGCAGATTAGAGCGAGGAAGAGACTTGGGCAACCACGGGCAAGTGACGAAGTTCACGGCGTCGTATGGGCAGGTATGGGCCGATTTGGGGCAAGGATGGGCGCAGAGGCGACAGCGACACAGCGTGGTCGGTTGGCCGGTGGAGAAAACTAGGGGCACGTGGAGATACCGCAGGCGGTGCAGTGATGTGCTCACAGTGTGCGCTGGCACTTGGCACCTCAAGGTGGATGAAGATGCTTGCCGATGGGGCCCGCTTGCCAGAGACAGAGAGAGAGAGTTATGTTTAGGGATTTTTTTGGATTTTCAGCTGAATTATTTGCTGATTTTATTTACCAAGCAAACGACATTGGAATTTTATGAAATTTTTTGTGGAGGCTTCTGACCTAATGTATTTCCTTTGGTAAATTTCTAAGGAGTTTATATCTTTTGGGAATTTCTCTAAAATTCGCATAAGTTTCTATTCATATGTATTTGTAATTATTTTTCTCAACAAGATTTTATGTAAGAGTTTTGGTGAATTGCTCCTGGGATATTATGCTCGAATTAATTATCTAATTTAATATTGTACTTTGTTTTACCTCATATCTTTTAAGTACATGTTTGTTTGTATTTCATGTTTTGTTTTTCAATCAAAAGTCCAATTCAAACTTGGGTATAATTTCATATGCAAAATGGTCAAAGAATTTTTCCTAGTGCATTTATAATACATATTCACATAGTTCAGATTTTGGGCAGTTACAAACCTACTCCCCTTACAAAGGATCTCGTCCTCGAGATTCAGAGGACTCGGTAAAGAAGTTGGGGAATTCGGCTCTGAGGCGATCTTCTTGTTCCCATGTAGCTTCGTCTTTAGTGTGGTTGCTCCACATGATTCTCAACATCTTCATGGCATGGCTACGTGTATGTCGTGTGGCTTCGTCTAGAATTCGAATTGGGCGCTCCTGATAAGATAGATTCGATTAGAGATTGATGTTCTCCAACTGGGTGAGCTCGGTAGGAGTACAGAGACACTTCTCGATATGTGGAAGACATTATGCACATCCGAAAGTTGAGGCGACAACTCTAACTGGTATGCTACTTCGTCTTTCCGTGCGAGAATTTGGTATGGACCGATATACCGAGGTGCCAGTTTCCCATGGATTTAGAAACGACGAATACCTCGCAGTGGTGAGACCTTGAGATAAACAAAATTATTCACTTCAAAGCTCAGCTCACAGCGACGACGGTCGGCATAACTCTTCTGTCGTGACTGTGCTTCTTTGAGGCATCTTTTTATCGCATCGATTTGCTCTTGAGCTTCTTGGATGACAGTTGGTCCAATAAACTGCCGTTCTCCGACTTCGGACTAGAACAAGGGTGTTCTGCACTTTCTCCCATAAAGTGCATCAAATGGGGATATTTGGAGACTGGACTGAAAGTTGTTGTAGGAAAACTCGGCAAGCCCCAAGTATTTCTCCTAATTCATGCTATAGGACAGCATGCATGCTCGCAACATGTCTTCCAAAATTTGATTGGTCCTCTCTGTTTGACCTCCTGTTTGCGCATGGGATACCGTGCCAAAGAATAGCTCGGTTCCCAACAGTCCATGCACACTATCCCAAAATCGGGAGGTGAACTGAGGTCCTTGATCAGAGGTTATGATCTTTGGCACGCCATGCAGACGGATGATATTATCCATATAAAGCTCTACAAGCCTGGCTCCATTGTATGTGGTGCTAACCGGAATGAAATGTGTTACCTTGGTTAGGCGATCTACAATAACCCATACGGAGTCGTGCCCATTTCGGGTCTTTGGTAACCCTGTTATGAAATCAATGCCAATTTCATCCCATTTCCACTTGGGAATATTCATAGGTTGAAGTAATCCCGCTGGATGTTGGTGCTCTGCTTTGACACGCTGGCACACGTCACATCGGGCAACATGCGCGGCAACGTTTTGCTTCATACCGGGCCACCAAAATTGCCTTTTGAGATCTTGGTACATCTTGGTGCTTCTAGGATGAATGGAGAGAGGAGAATCATGAGCTTCTCTGAGAATTAGTTCCTTGATATCACGGTCCTTTGGAACACAGATTTGTTGTCCGCGCATAACTAATCCACTCACATTCTCGGAAAATTCTGATTTTCCACTATCTTGTAGGTTGAGCTTGATTTCGGCTATTGCCGGGTCCTTGAGCTAAGCGGCCTGGATTTAAGAGTAGGTTGTAGTGCTAGAGCGGCAACGTAACATTCCTCAACTATTTCTATGTTGAACTTCCAAAACTCTTCATTTAGCATCAATTGATTTTCTTCGATCGATGCACTCACGTAGTGAAGTTTCCAACTAAGAGCATCAGCTACAACGTTAGCTTTACCAAGATGGTAATAAATGTCTAAGTTATAATTTTTTATCAATTCAAGTCACCTTCACTGCCTTAGGTTCAAATCTGGCTGGGTGAAGAAACACTTTAGGCTCTTATGATCTAAGTAAACTTCCCATCGGTTTCCTACAAGATAATGCCTTCAGATCTTGAAAGTATGAACCACAGCTACCAACTCCAAGTCTTGGGTTGGATAATTAGCCTCGTACGGCTGTAATTGACATTATCCATAGGCCACTGCTTTGTCTTCCTACATCAGCACACAACCGAGGCCATGACGAGATGCATCGCAATACACGGTGAAATCCTTATATATGTCGGGCAAAGTGAGCACTGGGGCTATCGTGAGCCTTTTCCTTAACTCGTGGCAACCTTCGTCGCATGCTGCTGACCATTCAAATTTCTTTTCCTTCTTTAGAAGTTGAGTCATTGGTTTTGCGATCTTAGATAAGTTCTTAATTAACCAGCGGTAATATCCTGCCAATCCGAGGAAACTTCGGAATACTGGAATTGTGCAGGGCTGATTTCAAGCTAAGACATCTTGTATCTTCCTCAGGTCCACTGCCACCTCCTTCAGATAATACATGGTCTAGGAAGCCGACTTCCTTTAGCTAGAATTCACACTTGTTGTACTTGGCGTACAGTTGATGTCTACGCAGCTTGTCGAGCACCATTCACAAGTGTTGCTCGTGCTCTTCTAGGGTCTTGGAGTAGATAAGAATTTCATCACTGAAGACCACCACGAAATGATCTAAATACTCCATGAAGATTTTATTCATAAGATTCATGAAATTCACAGGAGCATTGGTAAGTCCGAATGACATTACGGTGTACTCCTATAGACCGTAACGGGTGGTAAATACAGTCTTTGGAATATCTTCTGGCTTGATTTTGAGTTGAAAATATTCGAGTCTCAAGTCAATCTTGGAGAATATACAAGCGCCATTCATTTGATCGAACAAGTCATCAATCCTCGGGAGAGGATATTTGTTCTTGATGGTGACTTCATTCAGAGAATGATAATCAATGCACATCCATAAGCTGTCGTCTTTCTTCATTACAAACAATACGAGACTTCCCCATAGGGATGAGCTAGGGCAAATGAATCCCTTGTCCAACTTCTCCTTGAGTTGTTTCTTCAATTCGGCCAACTCGTTAGATGCCACTCGATAAGGTCGCTTGGACATAGGTGTTGTCTCGAGTATCAAATCGATGACAAATTCCATGTCTCGATCCGGTGGCATTCCCGGCAGCTCGTCCGGAAACACATCGAGATATTCGCATACCACGGGTACTTGACTAAACTCTGGGATTGAGATGGATTTGAGCTGGGCTGCTGCGATGGAGCGGCACATGTAGAGGTAAAAACAACGCGTTCTTCGTCAGAGTTCACTAGAGAAACAGCTCGCTTCGCGCAATCAATTACTCCTTGGTATTTGGCTAGCCAGTCCATCCCAAGGATTATATCTAACCCAAGTATATCTATCATGATGAGGTTGGCTCTAAAATTTACCCTATGTATTTCTATATAAACTTCAAAACATCCGAGTTTCGCCATTAGGACGGACCCGGGTGAATGAACTAGCATAATGTTATCTAGTGATGTAGTTTCCAGTTTTTGTTGCATGGAAAATTTCTTAGAGGCAAAGGAATGAGTTGCTCCAGAATCAAATAATGCTAATGTAGGTGCAGAATGTACAAGAATTGTACCCGTCACCACATCAGGCGATGCGTCAGCCTCCTCAGTAGTCATGTGGTTCAGACGGCTGCATCCAAAGCCTTGCACTGGCTTGGGCACCTACTATTCCACTTGACCTCGAGCGAAACCCTGGGGTCGCTGCTGGACTCCAATAGGTTGTGGTTGAGGCACTGGAAACCTTTCCTTTCGTCATACACTGACATAATGTCCAAACTCTCCGCAACCGAAACAAGTGACGTCTGCTGCCCGGTTTTGAGTACTAGACGGCTGTTGGTTGAGGGCGGGGAACTAGTGCTTGAAACCTTAGAGATGGTGGTGCCAAAGGATAAGCATTCGACAGCTGCCAGACACGAGGTCTTGGCGGACCGCTACTTGCTAATTTCTGCGCAAACCACTTGCGCTTGCGGCTCTCTATGACCATCCGAGTTTTATCTTCAACCCCGATCGCCTAGTTGATCAAGTTCTGGAAGTTGGGGATGTCGTGGGCAGCGAGTGACCACTTCATCTCATCATTCATGCGATCCTAATAAAGCGACCGACGAGGATCTAATAATCCTCATTTTATCTTTTATCTATAATTCTTATTATGGGTAAA